>OY998266.1:8100000-10740000 GCA_963922045.1 Persicaria maculosa
CCGGTTGGAAAAATTATTTTAAGGGTTTAATTAACTTATTTTATATATATTATTTAATTGTTATATATAAATTATTATTTAATTATTATTATTATTTTATTCTATTTTATTTATTAGTTAATTATTTAATTAATTATTATAAGTTATTTAAAATATGATTTAATTGAGGGTTTATTTAATTGATATATATTTATTGTTTTGAGGTTGATAGTGTTATTAAAATAGTTTCCTAACTTATTAACTCGTTATTAATTATTATTTATTAAATTATTTAAGTATGTATTCTGATTTATCTAGATGTTTTATTTAATTTGATTTGTAAGGAATTTACTTATGTGAATAATCTTTTTGATAACTATTTTCATTTAAAAAGTTAGTTTTGAATTATTTAGATTGTTTGGAAAATATTTCTAAGTGTCGGAAATTTATTAGGATAATGTTTTGGACTAAAATATATCGGGATTATTTTAAAAGAATTGTTTGTTTATTGAGTTGTTTATGAGAGATGATGTTGAGACAAGATGCGAGATGATGATGGTATGAATAAGATGTGATGATAAGAATATGCCCAAGTTGTGGAATCGAGATGAGGAATTGAATTGAGACATTAATGTTGATGATGATGGGATGATTAACTTATATATGTTTTATGTGAATCTTATGTGTGTTATTTGATATGCTTTGTGTAAGTTAGACTTAGACTTAATTATTATGTTACTTATCTTCTAGGTGATCTCTAATCAGTTTGGATTTGCTTGATTACTGTATTGTTTTGATTCTGCACTCCTCCAGGTAAGTTCCTTGAACTTACTCATGATGGGCGCTTTATGCACTGGGTGTCATATAGTAGGCTAGTGTTCATGCACCATACGACTTAGAATCATGCTTAGGATATAAAACGAAAACCATATGTCTTGCTATATGTCTTTGCTAGAAACGACCGGTTATAGGTGTTTATTGGTTGAGACCTTTTTCTTTACTCTTGTCATCCTAGTGGCGCTTATATAGGAAGTTGCTTGCACTTGATGATGCGGTAGGCTTTTGGCATAGAAAGTTGCTTGCACTCGATGATGCGGTAGGCTTTCTAATAAGTGCATTAGGACTCTTAGAGCCTTATGCCTTATATAAGTGTCATTGTTTGCCTTCCTTTCATAGTTAGTAGGCTCATTGCGTGGGGTTGGCCTGCACCGTAGGGTGAGGTAGCTCTTTTGATGGTGAGTTGCTATATTATTTTTTAGGAGCCTAGAGGGACATGCTATTTGACATTTCTTGTAATTGGCGCGCTTCTTTATTTATTTCTGCATTTACTTATCCGCATGCTTAACTGTTTAATTTCCGTTTTTCATTACGCATTTCATCTTAGGAATAGGATGCTTATTATATGCCTCTCAGAGTGTTTACACACACGCAGGAGTGACCCGATGATTGACCCAGATCCCCTTCTTTTTTTTTAGATTCAGGTAACCGTTAGCCGCTATCTTTGCTCATATGGATGCTTGGCGGGGTTCAGACTTTTGGCGTTAGATCGAGAACTTGAGAGACCACTAAACTTTCTCTCTTTTAAAATCATTTGCATTGTTTTGACCCGGCTCAGTCGTGGCACTCTTTTGGATTGTATTTTGATTTAAACCTTGCTTCATTTTATTGCGAAAACTTGTGACTCGTACTCGGGTTGTAAGATCTAGTTGGAAGGTAATCTTGCCTTCTTAAACGTAACTCGGATAATTAGGTTTTCTTTCCTAGGCCCAAAGGAGGGCAAATAGGGGAAAGAAGATCCTTATTTTCCGAGCCGTTACAATAATCTTGTCCCGCATCCCGTCCCACATAATTTTTGCGGGACGGGACCGGGACGGGACCGGGATTTACGGGATTTATGCCCACCCCTATTAATTATATATATTACTATTGATTGATTAAATAAAATAGGAATAAAATTTTAATTTATCCTTTATAGTTAGTACGGAGTATATAATAAGAGTAATAGATAAATATTCCGTAGAATCGTAGATAGATAGAAGAATCAGTGAATTTGAGGTTCCGTAGAATCGTAGATAGATAGAAGAATCAGTGAATTTGATGTTATGCTAGCTAACATCCCGGCTTCGGCGGAATTTGAGCTTCCTATCCTCGGCAACCCGCGCGGAAGATCTTACCCTCTTCTCTCCCTCAGGCTGCTCCTGCTGCCCTCCATCTGGTTGTGCAGGAGTCGATGCGGCCTTGTATGGGAGATTCATCCAAGTCTGAGTCAAGCAAGAACAAGCACAAATACGAGGAAGAAGAAGGTGATGCTGTGAGCTCTAAGCTGATGGGGCTGGACAGCAAGCGCGGTTACAATGGTAAGTAAATCTTGGTGGTTCAATCCTCCTTGTATCTTTGGTAGTTGGGATGCAAGTGGGCATTCAGTTATCTGCAAACTACTTTCTTCGCATTCTAGTATTCAACAACTTATCTTTTGGTATTACTATGTAGCCCATGCCCACATTGATAAAACCTCTGATGCCTTTTGTCAATTGACTTGTGAGAGGTTCTTTCAATGTGTGGCTATTATCTGTAGCTTTGATATCTACCCTCTATGGCCTAAATTCTCCTTAATTAGCTCTTTCTGTACTCCTGTAGTTTCGGCGTGGCAAATCAAGGTCTTCAAGACAATGTATGATATTAATGTAATCTGTTATGGAATATTAGTGCAGTTTATAATTCCTCACTGGTATGAACTTTCCTTTTGTACATTTTCTTTCGGATTTCCACCCTGCACTCTACTGATCACCATTAATCGATTCAAATACACTTCTCCCTTTGACAAGATTACATGGTCTACCTCACTTAGCAGAATACATAATACACACCCTTGTGAGGCTGCCCTTCCTGGAGATCTGATTGTGGCTCAGTTTGTGACGAACAACAGTTTTTGTCTACCTTCTGCCTCAAAAATGAATATAATCTTGCCCAAGAAATTGCTTTACCCCTGTGACAAAATTGTTCTGTGGTTAGATTTTCCCCAGAAGAATCATTCATATGACACAATTTCTATGAACAAAATTTGTACTAACAAGGTTCCATTATTCCAACTATTACTCTCCAATCATATCTTGTTTAAGGCTAAGGCCTTACCTTGTTTAGTTGAAGCGCATAAATGGGCTCATATGCTCTTGGTTGAGCACAAGCTGGTGATGGGGCTCGTATATGCATTTGCTGCGGTATGTAGGGCTCATGCCTTCTTGTACAAGTGCTATTGGTCACTCCTTATCAATTTTACTGAAAATTCCCTAAAATTATCTTACTCTCTCAGAGATTTTAGCATAATCAGTTATAGACAACATCCTACCTCTCTTACGTCTACTGATTGGCTTGGTAAAACTTTCCGTTGGAAAAATATTACCCTTATCTGGAACGATACCCTGGTGCAAGGACTGTTTTATGTGTTTGAAAACTATAAAAGAGGGCAAAAGGAAACATTTCAAATTCCCTATCCTAAAAAGCCTAGGACAATAACAAATAGAGTAAGGTGTTGGTATGGGAGAGATCATCTTTGGCTCGACCATATTATTTCAAAGTGCTCATGAATATAAGATATTGGAATTGTAGGGGAATCGGAAAAAAAACTTTTTGGTCGAATATTAAGGGATGGAGTACCTCAGATCACTTACAAATGCTCATTCTAGCGGAAACAAAAACTGAATCAGAACCTGAGGAATCACTATGGAAAAATGCGGGCTTCACAAATATCTGCTGGTCCCCGGCATCTGGTCGCGCGGGGGGCATCATGCTCCTATGGAATGAAAATTCATGTATCGATGTGACGATATCAGTAGTAACTCACCTACCGAGAATTATAGGAATAAAATATGTGAACGTTAAAGATAATTTTCGTTGTCTTATGTTCTTTGTATACGCACCCCCCAATCCTACTGAGAAGGAGGACTTTTGGAGAAGCTTGAGTTCGCTTATCACCCAAAGTAATCTCCCCTGCTTGGTTATGGGAGATTTTAATGAAATCAGCAAACCATCGGATAAGTGTGGTGGTGCAGAAATTTTACCGGGAAGATTTCAAAGACTTATGGACTTCAAAGATAGTTGCTCTTTGGTAGATATTCCTTCCATTGGTAATCCCTTTACATGGAGAAAGAAACAAGGAGGCCCAGATAACATTCTGGAAAAACTAGATAGGGTATTAGTTCATCATGAAATTATCGATATGTACCCAGAGCTGGTAACAAAAAACGGTGCATTTTCTTTATCTGACCACTGTCCCATTTCAATCACCCTGTCCAAAGATACTACTTTCAAACCACCCCCATTTAAATTTGAAAATATTTGGCTACAAAGGAAAGACTTTCGAAATATTGTGAAACAAGCATGGAGAGCCTCATGCGGAGGTTCAACGATGTTCAAAATTGTCCATAAATCAAAAATCCTGAAACAAAAAGCTAAGCTATGGAATAAGAAAACGTTTGGGAATATTTTCCGACAACTCCAAGAGGTTGAGGAGGCGTTAGTAGAACAGCAATCAAACCATACTTCGAGCCACACCTCAGCTTCATATGTAAAAGAACATAATCTCCTAGCTAAAAAAGAAAAGCTTCTCCACTTCCATAAAACTTACTGGAACCAAAGAGCTAAATCAAAGCATTTGAAACTAGCGGATTCTAATTCTTCCTATTTTCATAGGGTAGCTACTGGAAGAAGAAACAGGAAGATCATTAGAACAATTACATCAGGGGAAGGAACCCAAATCATAGGTAATGAAAATATTAAAAAAGAAATACAACAGGATTTTGAAAAACACTTCAGGTGTGACCACACCTACACGACGACTCAATTAGATGAATACCTTTCAGCCATTACCCCAAATATTTCAGAAGCGGAAAACATGCTACTCATACAGCAACCTACAAATAGTGAAATCAAAAGGGCAGCTTTCTCTATAGGATACAACAAATCTCCCGGTCCGGATGGTATGACGGCCGAATTCTATAAAAAATATTGGGACATTGTGGGTCCTGATATTGTCAGGGCTATAAAAGCTTTCTTCCATTCCGGCCACTTATTAAAACAAATTAATCACACATTTATTTCCATACTACCAAAAAATGACAACCCCTCTATGACTACACACTATCGTCCGATAAGCTTATGCTCCACGCTATACAAAATTATATCCAAGATTATGACTGACTGACTGAAAATTATTATGGGAAAGCTTATCCACCCACTTCAAGGAGCCTTTGTATCCGACAGAGCAATCCAAGACAACATCCTAATAGCCCATGAAATATTCCACTCATTCCGTACTAGAAAGGGTTCTAAGGGTTGGACCGCAATAAAACTCGATATGGAAAAAGCATATGGCAGAGTAGATTGGCAATTTACGAAATCAGTCCTCCAGAGATTTGGCTTCCACCAAAAAATTGTCGACATCATTATGGAATGTGTAACCACAGTCTCATTCTCTGTGTTAGTCAATAATGGCCCGGCAGACCCGTTCAAACCATCGAGAGGTTTGAGACAAGGGGACCCTCTCTCCCCTTTTCTTTTCCTCCTCGGTGCAGAAGTCCTAGCCCGAAAACTCTCGGCTGCGGCCGAATCTGATCACAATAGCATTGGTTTTAGATTTGGCCGCTCGGGATCCTGTATCCCCTTTTTAGCTTTTGCGGATGATATAATAATCTTCTCGAAAGGAAGTAACGCAGCCTGTTCCAAAGTTACAACCATTATTAAAGACTACTGCAAATTTTCGGGGCAAAGAGTGAACTACCATAAATCATCTTTCCAAACCAGTCCGGGAATTACTAGAACAAGGGCAAGAGATCTAGAAGGAATTCTTAACATTTCCCTTGAGAGGAATCTGGAAAAGTACATGGGTTGCCCAATAATAAATGGGAGGGTCACCAAGGAGACGTTTGGAGAAATCATTTGCAAATCAAAAGACCAACTGAGTAAATGGCGTGCTACTGCCCTATCACAACAAGGACGAGCAACACTAATTGCATCGAACCTCTAATCAAAACCTTTATATACAATGCAGAGTTTCATGCTCCCAGCAACGGTCCATATAGAATTAGACCAAATTAACAGAACATTCTTCTGGAACAAAGATGCTCAGCATAGCCCGCTTATCAGTTGGGATAAAATTTGTAAGCCAAAAGCTTCTGGTGGCCTAGGACTTCGAAGATCCAGAGATATGAATGAAGCACTCCAATTAAAACTTCTATGGAAAATCCTGGCTGAACCGAAAAACAACTGGGTCAAAATAATAAATTATAAATACTTGAAAGACTGCCACATCCTTTCCTATTACAAAAAAGGTAATGCATCATGGCAGTGGTCAAAACTTAGCTCTTTGATTCCAAAATTCAAATCTGGACTCTTCTGGTTGGTGGGAAATGGGAAATCAATCAAGTTTTGGAAAGACAATTGGGTAACAACAACACCTCTTATGGATAGAGTTGACACTCACCAAAATATAGATCTAAATGACACCGTTAGTGAATTCCTTATAGGAAATCAATGGTGGCGGGAGAAGCTTCTTTCCGTTCTCCCACTCGCTCTAACAGAAGAAATTATGAAAATCCCTCTGCCAACCACGCCCTTTGAAGACAGGTTGTACTGGTGGCCGGCTAAGAAGGGTTGGTTTACTACATCAAGTGCTTACAATCTAGTCACATCTACTACACAAAGAACTCCAGGTGAGTTTTCATGGATTTGGGATATTGATGCAGCCCCAAAAGTTAAAAATTTCATTTGGAAATTAAGACAGAAGGGCCTAGCCACGGCTGTCCGCTTATCTCAAAAGGGGATTGCGGTGCCAAACACATGTATCTTTTGTAATCAGTGCGAGGAAGATGATATTCATATGTTTATAGAATGCCCTATTAACAATTTCCAACAACAATTCCCTAGTAACCTGGCTCAACAAATTGAGTCTCTCCTATCGCAGAATAGAGATATGAATCAAATTTTACAATTAGTAGGTACTTCTCTTCCAATGGATAAAAGACAATATCTAGCAATCAAATGGTGGACTATGTGGTTTATCAGAAACCAAATTATCTTCAGGAATGCTAATACCCCCTCTGCAGCGGGGATAAAGAAAATGATAGGAGACAATGTACAAATGTGGAAAAAAGCAAGCAGGTGGAACTCATCGGACTCGGAAGATCCATTAAAACACAAAAAGGAAATCTGTAAAAATAAAAACAACAAAAACACCTTCCGATGGAAGAAACCCCTTATGGGAAAACACAAATTAAACTTTGACGGATCATTCATATCAGACTCAAATAGCTCAATTGGATACATCATTAGAGATTGGCAAGGAAATCCTATTAGCTTGGGTGGGAATACCATTAGTGGACAATCACCCCTTATGGCGGAAGCCCGAGTGCTCCGACTAGGGATACAAAAGGCCAAAGAACACAACATTATGGACCTAATAATTGAAGGAGATTCAAAAATAATTACGGACTACCTTAATAAAAAAAAGCTGGTTGCCCATGGGAAATAGAAATGATAATGTCCGATATCCAAGCCCTTCTCAAAGGAATTACAAAAGTCAGTATATCCCATACGCCCCGCAATGGTAACCGGGTAGCAGATAAGGTTGCACACCTTTGGTACTCTACCAAGGGGCCCGAGTTATATCATCACTCAGGTCTCCTCGACCTCATCCGGCAGGATGCGTTCGGATAGAACTTCTATCCTTCTCATTCTGCGGGATGCTTTCGGTTAGGGTTCTCCAACCGAATTCTTACTTAATCAAAAAAAAAAAAGTGAAACTAAGGGGAAAAAAAAATCAAAACAGAAGTATATTACTCCGTAATCCGTATGGTACATGAATACATGATTAGTAGTACACAGAGCGCATCGGAATTTAGGGCTTCTCTTCCTCTCCTGAATCTGATTGACATACATCGATTCCTCCATCTCCGTACTTGCTTTCTCATACTCCGGTATCGCCTTCTACTCTTCTCTGTATATTTTCGGTTCGCCCTATTGTATTTATTCGATTTGGATCGGCTTAGTTCCGAATCTTGTCAGATCGAGCAACTCAAGTTATTATTGATAGTCGGTTTTGTTTGTTTTCGATTGGTGGTTTTTCATCTGTGTATTATTTGTATGGAGATTCTTTGGCTTTTTTCGAACCTGTTTCTTATATTCATCCGGTGATCAGAAAAGCGTTTTCTTGATACCAAAGTTGATTCTTTCTGGCATTCTGTGTACTAATGAGGAACTGATCTTACTGTCTTATGGCGAAATTGGATCCGTAATCGCCTCTTTCATGGATGAAAGTAACCAACTCATATACAAGGCCAAATGAGCAACTAACTAGGCCTTATTTCCACATTATAGTTTTAACTTCATCAAACATTCTTCATGCCTTATACTATACTATACTATGCCTTCTTCTTTGAGCCCTAATGCCTAATTGCCTATTTTCCCTGTATGTTTACAGTTTACCTTCGAGTTGTATTTCTTAATGCTGTGCTGTATCCAACCTATTTGGACAACTTTTGATCCTGTTTTTTCTGCTTGTGGAATTAGTTTTCAATGGGAGACCAAGAAGCTAACTATTATATTGAGATGTGGAGGATCAAGAAGCTCATTAAAGAGTTGGAACCTGCCAGAGGCAACGGAAGTAGCATGGTTTCTCTGATCATGTCGCCACAAGATCAAATACCTAGGGTTGCCAAGATGTTGGGCGATGACGTTGGCACTGCTTGCAACATCAAGGATATAGCTAACCGCCAATCTGCGCTTGCAGCTATTACATCCGCTCAGCAGAGACTAAAGCTCTACAATGGGGTCCCTCCCAATGGACTCGTGATTTACACAGGAACTTTTGTGACAGACCAAGGGGAGGAAAAGAAAGTAGCAGTTGGCTTCGAACCTTTCCGCCCCATCAGTGCTTCTCTGTACCTCCGTGACAACAAGTTTCACACCGAGGCATTGAATGAACTCCTGGATTGTGGTGATAAGTTTGGGTACATCGTCATGGATTATGATGGAGCTTTATTTGGGACACTAAGTGGCAATACCTTGGAGGTGCTGCATAGTTTTACTGTCGCTATTCCAAGGAGCCACATGCGAAGAGGACAAGCTGCTCTGCGTTTAGCAGCTCTTCAGCTGGAATCGTTGCACAACTATGTCAGGAAGACGGCTGAGCTCGCTGCTCAGCTCTTCATCGACCCAGCCAGCAGCCAGCCTAATGTTTCCGGCTTAATCCTAGCTCGATCTGCAGACTTGGAGATTGAGCTTAGCCACTCAGATGTGTTTGATCAGCGTCTGCAAAGCAAGATATTAAAAGTAGTGGAGATTTTTTGTGGTGGTGTGGGTGGTTTCAACGAAGCAATTGAGTTGTCTCATGAAGTCCTTGGGAAGAATGTGAAGTTGATTCAAGAGAGGGAACTGCTAGGCAACTACTTTTTAGAAATACGTCAAGACACTGGAAAGTGTGTGTTTGGGGTTGAGGACACATTGCAATGTCTGGAAATCGGTGCTTTGGAGACACTGATTGTGTGGGAAGACCTCGACATCAACAGGTATGAGTTGAAAAATGGAGCATCTGGTGAGATTATCATTAAGTACCTAAACAAGGAGCAGGAAGCAGAAACGAGCAATTTCAGAGACGAAGCCACTGATTCTGAGCTTGAGGTTCAACAAAAGATGTCTCTGGTAGAATGGTTCGCTAACCACTACCAAGAAATTGGCTGCACCCTGGATTTCGTCACAGACAGATCATCAAGAGGCTCACAGTTCTGCAGGGGGTTCAGGGGAATTGGGGGACTCCTCCGCTAACAGCTCCAACATTAGATCCTTCCCAAAAACACACTTTGCTGCTACTGTTTGCTTGAGTTTAGTTTTCTTGGAGAACCTGAAAAACCACACTTTAATTTTCTTGTTACAGTACTATTTTTCAATTGCACATATTGCTTAGCTTAGTATATAGTTGAGGTGAGTATTTAGATGGTGGGTTGTGCCTCTTGTGCTTCGTTTTGCTTTGCTTTGCTTTCTTTACAGGTTTTTATTTACTTATTATTTATTTATTATTTTTTTTATATAGGTGATTATGAAGTGGTGTGAGCACAAAACACTGAATTGACTTCTAAGATAAACATAAATTCAAGTCCTATGAATGATGTTGGGCCAGTATTTGATCCTACAAAATGCACTGGGCCAACTTAAATAATTTTGGGTGCCAAGAGTTACTTACATCAAAGATACAAAAAGAGTTTGATTAGTGACCCTAAACTAAACTTTCTCCATTGTCAAGTCAACGTTCGCCGTTTATGGCGAAAAAAAATCACCACTTTTAAGCCACTCATCACCGGGCACGAACCGAGGGGCGGGCTGAGTCCGTTCCATTTTAAAAAAATAAAATAATATGTAAAATATTGAAAGAAAAATTAATGTCATCCTTACATATAATGTTTTACAACAAATTAAATTTTTACGGTCAATAAATTTAAACAAGTAACCAAAAATGGAAAGATTCATTATTTAGCGATGTTTAAAGGGTCAATTATTTTGTTCAAACAAAAGGTGTCCAAATGGTCCATTATTCGAATACAGAGAGAGCGACAGAGTCAAGGGGAGCATCTTTCCCCTCCCTTGTCTGACGAACTACCTATATGTATTCTCTTCGTCTATAGCTTCGTTTTGATATATATAGTGCACTCTAATATGACATCCGAGTAAAATGTTTGAATGTTTGAAAATTGAAGGTATATTAATCAATTTAATTTTATTTCAATAAACTATAATGTCTTTATATTTTACTTAGATTGTTATTCACATACTATATAATTCATCTCGAGAGTTTCGAAACGAGAGGTTATATTATTCATTTAGACAATTAGGTAAGAAGTTACACATGTTTAAAATTTTTATTTATGTTTATACATTATTAAATGTTTATAGTACATCAAATTACATATTGACTCAATATTTATTATATTGAGTTTTCTATCCTTATTTTGTTATTTTTTTATTAAGAAAATTTTCAAGTAGTAAACACTACCTGAGAGCATCCAAATGGATAAAGTCACAGAGACTTGTGTCGTTATTGTAAGTGCATAAATCTGCATTTCCTTCCTTCTCGGCATCAATCGATCACCTGCATAGAAGGCGAGGAAGAGGCGGGGCTCGCTCCCCCGGAGGAGCCTCCGACGCTCAAGTCAGAGAGTGTGTCGGCTGTCTCTGAAGCCCCCGTTAACCCTAGTAGATCGATCATATATATAATGAGAGTTAGGGTTTGCGATTAGGGTTTACCGTGTAAATGACGATTATGCCCCTGGATCTTTTATCGAATTACTTTTGCTATATCAATTGCCCCTCGGGTTTCCTTATCACGATCTAGTGATGAGGGAAGACGAATAACTTGATACTCTTCACTTGTTATGATCAAAGATCACCAGTAATGCTTGCCCCTTGTCTTCGTTGTATCCTGCAAACTTTAGCATGCTCAACCGAATAACACAATATAGTGTAGTGGGTGTATTATTAACTGATCAACTGAAAGCTACTGCTAAAAAATGATTAGATGGATTTTTTGCCATAAAGGAGAAACAGTGTCAGTTGATGACATTCTTGCTTTTATTTATGATTGACAATTCGATGGTTTTCATTAGGGTTGAACTTTTTGCCTTAAATGACATTCTTATTGCTCGATTTTGACTTTTGCTGGCCCTTAACGACGTTATTATGGCTTAAAATTGGCTTTAAGTGGTCGTAAGTGACGATTCTTTGCCCATAAGTGGCGATCTATTGGCCTTGATTAGCGATCTATTAGCCTTAAGTGGCGAACCTTTGGCCTGAAATCGGCGTACTTTGGCCTTAAGTGGCGAACTATTGGCCTTGATTGGCGATCTATTAGCCTTAAGTGGTGAACCTTTGGTCTGAAATCGGCGTACTTTGGCCTTAAGTGGCGAACCTTTGGCCTGAAATCGGCGTTCTTTTGGCCTTAAGTGGCGAACCTTTGGCCTGAATCGGCGTTCTTTTGACCTTAAGTGGCGAACCTTTGGCCTGAATCGACGTTCTTTTGGCCTTAAGTGGCGAACCTTTGGCCTGAAATCGGCGTGTTTTTGGCCTTAAGTGGCGAACCTTTGGCCTGAAATCGGCGTACTTTGGCCTTAAGTGGCGTTCCATTGGCCATGAGTGGCGATTCTGTTGGCCATGAGTGGCGATGATTTGGCCATGAGTGACGATTTTGTAATTGTTTTTTTTTTTGCTTTGATATAATGTTGTTCGATATATAGATGCACATATAAGCATTTGGAGAATTTATATGTCACCGATGCAATTAACCATGCAATATGATTAACTAAAGAACAAACTTTTCATAAAATAGGACATAGAGAACTTAGCTTTTGGGTCTCATAGGCTGGACCGGCCGGGCACGATGTGTTGCACTTCCAAGTAAGATATCTTGCCTTATGAAAGTTGGGCCTTTTTCCGCGATTATCTTAAATACATAGGCTGAGCTGCAATTTCCATGAACTCCGGGCCGATTTTGTAATTAAAACAAAACTTCTTCAAATCAAAGCGTCGTCTCCTTCATCGTTAGGTTTGAGTGCGGCGGCGCTGGATATCGAAGTTGTTTCCTCGGGCCTTCCCCAATGCTGCCGGTGCCATCGCCTCCACCGCTCCCATTGCTGTCCGACTCCGGATTCGGGATCCGATTCGCCAATTCGCTTGTGGTAGGTCAGATTTTGGGGGCGCAGTAGGCTTTTACTGGATCGGCTTGCTCGGGACGCTTGGCTCGATGGAGGTCCGGCGAAGATGGCGTGGAAAGCGGCGCGGCGCAGGGGCTCGAAGTGGCGTCCTTGGCCATCCTTAACGGCGGATTCGGGTGCCCCCGCCTACCCATCACTGCCGGTGTGTTCTCGTGGTTCGGTGAGAGGGGATGCTTGGTAGCGGCGGCTGTGGCGCAACCCCAAAGCAAGTCCAATCGGAGTCACACAAAGAGCGACAGAGGAGGCCGAAGTCGGTGGCTATGGTGGCGACGGAGGCTCGGATCTGACGGGTTTCAAGCCCTGAGGGAGGGCGATCTAGTCGAGTACTGCGGTGGGAGTTGCTGCTCCTGCAGATCCGGGCGGCTTCATACAACCTCACCCATGATCGATCTTTGTTCCTTTTTTCATTGAGAGATCCGATCTTATGGCTTTTTGATCGAATCCCCACAGACGGCGCCAAATGTAAGTGCATAAATCTGCACCTCCTTCCTTCTCGGCATCGATCGATCACCTGCATAGAAGGCGAGGAAGAGGCGGGGCTCACTCCCCGGAGGAGCCTCCGACGCTCAAGTCAGAGAGTGTGTCGGCTGTCTCTGAAGCCCCCGTTAACCCTAGTAGATCGATCATATATATAATGAGAGTTAGGGTTTGCGATTAGAGTTTACCGTGTAAATGACGATTATGCCCCTGGATCTTTTATCGAATTACTTTTGCTATATCAGTTATAGATGCCAAGCCCCTGGCAGTCCTTATTTTGTTAATTTTTTCTTCTTCAGTTATTTCATGTATTAATTTATAATTCTTTTTTTAATGGAAAAAAACAACAACGTTTTATCATTAACTGATGAACTTTTATTACAAAATAACATAATTTACTGCCATATTATATAGAGTTCTTTATGCCGTTTTAATTCAAAACAATACCGCAATTATATCATGGAGATAAATTGGTATTTAGGTAAATAAAAACCCCATTGTAATATCTATTTTAATTTAAGCATAAGACCTAGAAGTAATGGATGGTAGATAGACTTAGTTTGTGGTAAACCAAGGCATAACACAAATACATACATACTTATACGATTAATCTAGACATATATAAACATGTTATATATTAGAAGTGTAAAGTATAACTTTATGCTCATATATGATATGTTACATATATAAGTATAGATGCTATAGATATATGTATGTTTGTATTAGTGACTGATGTCCATATTTTTAGTCATGTTTTATACTCTTTCCGTCTCAAAATACATGTCTTTTTAGGATTAAACACGGGAATTAAGAAGTAGGTTAAGTGTAATGATTAGACTTTGGTATTAGAGTATTTGTTTCTTTTTTTTTTAATTTGTAAGGAGGAGAGTAGGGGTGATGTAAAAATTAGAGTAATGATTAGATGTAAAAAGTAGGTTAAGTGTAATGATTAAATCTAAAAAGACATGTATTTTTTACAAAATTACATGGGCTAAAAAGACATATATTTTGAGACGGAGGGAGTAGTGTTTAATTGAGTCAATTTGAGTCTTTTTGTTATTTTTTGTGTTGGGTTTAATATCGTTTGAGTAGATTTTCGTATTACTTGAGATATAGAGGTTTACATAAACTTTGGTTTTATTTTATAGGTTTTTGAAGCCGATTTGACATTATTTTGGAGCATAAAAGGGAGTGAAAGAAAGTAAAGTACGTGCACGAGAAGAATGGAGGTGAAACGAGTAAGAACAAGTGCAAAAGAGGTGAAACCGAGGCCTAGAGGAGCCAAACCGAGCAACAGAACGAGCCGGGAAGAGTCAGGAGAAGACAAGGGTCATACTGAACCTCATACCGACCTGGGTGGCTCGGTACTGACCCTTAAAGCGGTACTTGGAGATTTGACTTTTGACCAAGATTGGCCATACCGATCCTGCTGCTCGGTACCGATCGGGAGCGTGCTTGGTATGGGCCGTCTGAAAGTGTTTTTACACATATTTTTTCCCTTTTTAGATAGATTTAGATAGATCTTTTTAAATCCGATTTTCCTAAGATAGATTGAGGTGAGCATTCCCTTGCGTTTATAATATAGATAGTGGGTTGTGCCTCTTGTGCTTCTTTTTGCTTTGCTTTTTTACATGTTTTTTTTATAGGTGATTATGAAGTGGTGTGAGCACAAAACACTGAATTCCCTTCTAAGATAAACATAAATTCAAGTCCTATGAATGATGTTGGGCCACTATTTGATGCTACAAAATGCACTGAGCGAGCCAACTTAAATAATTTTGGGGTGCCAAGAGCTGCTTACATCAAAGATACAAAAAGCAAATCGAGAGTTTGAATAATGACCCTAAACTACACTTTCTCCATTGGCAAGTCAACGTAAAGAAATGGTATCGGTTGCATGGCGAGAATGGAGAAATATGGTTTATGGGAAGCAGCAGGAGAGTTCAGCAGTCGGATGAGGTTGAGCTGGGCGAAGGTGAAGCCGTGTTGTGGGCAGCAGTTAATAAAGTTATGGCGGAACAGGAGCGAGTATCCCTGTGGTTTTCGAGTCGGATTGCCTCAGTTTGGTCACAAAGCTGAAAAGAGGGAGTCGGGTTCGAGGGCCACTTGGCGTTATCTTGCGGAAGATTAAGGGGATTGCTGCTGGATTCGTAGAGGTGCTTTTCTATATTCTGATTTAGATGGAAAACTTTGAAACGTTATAATCCAACTTTTAATCTCTCTTGTCTTTAATTGTCTTTAATTGTTGTTATAGAACCTATGGTATCCACCTGACCAAAACTAAGCATGGCCTTACAACTTTTCCATCGTCTAGTCCAACAAACCAATACTTTGAATCATCCAACCCAAAAAAACTTGATTAACTAGTCGTCACCAACAATATCATATCAACATAGCTTAAAGTTGAGAAAACCAAAACTTGTGTGGGTCAATCAGTCAGTTAACAGCTTGAGCTTGTGTGGCTTGCATTTGCATGTGTGACATTTGTTTGCACGAGTCAGTAATCCAGACCCAATGATCCTTCCTAAAAATCACAAAAAAAAAGAAAAGGAACAAACTTTTAGAAATAAAACCACATTTCATGAGAATAAAGAGTAAAATGGATCCATTTTGGGTCAAGTATTACCATTTTTCACGAGAATGATTCTTCTTAATGCCACATCTTCTTTAGAGTCAGAGATATATATTTGTCTATTGACCTATGCCCATTTGAAATTGCAAAACAAATAAGAGTGAAAATCATAAAATAATTATGGCATGAATAAAAACCAGAACATGAGTTAAGAATGTGAATATAAACCTTAATATGACACTCAGCTCTACCCCTGCCACTACCCACAGCAGGATCTTCCTCCACCGGGTTCAAAAAATTTGTAACTTCAACAACTTCACAATGCTCCAAAGCAAAAAGCATAAACAAAATTGCAGAGAAACCAGAATTGAAAATTTCCTAAAAATGCAAAAATGCTTGAAAAATTAAGAGTATGTAAATTATAAAAAATAGAATATTTGCAAGTGAGAACTGAGGAAATGCGCATATCATAGGTGGCACCCACATGATGTCTAAATCAGCATAAAATCAGCATGTCACAATTGCCTTATCTACTGCAAAAATTCAACCCAAAGACTCAACTTTCTGAATTGAGGGAAAAGGGGACTCAAATAAGTATGAAGCCACTTTAACTTTGTATAGCAGAAAAATTAACTTCAGAACACAACAGAGAACCTCGAACTACTTCTTCAATGTCGCAAAGACCAAAAATTTAACATTCACAAGGCCTAACCCTCTCAACTTCAGTTTCCACAACGAGACTCCACCGACAATCACAAACTTTCCTCGGGAAGAGGTGCACAACCTCCTCAAGCCTAGCACACAAGCAAATGGGTTCCAATCCAAAACCAATTAGCGTTGAGTGGAGTAGTTCACCTACTTATATGCTAGTTTGGACCCTCCCAACTTTCGATATGGGATTTCCTTATTTCACATGTGCATACCCAACAATATGGGCTTCTCTGGTCTACCACGGTGTACAACTTCGCCACTAGAAACCCAATACATGAGCCTAGCTAGTAACCTCAACTGTTCAGTGTTTTAATTTTAATTTTTATCTTCAGTTATATATGGATATGTGATGCATAAAATCGACATCATAGTTGTTGAAGGGGATCGATCTCGATGATGAACTCAACCCGAATCGTAGCCTGCAAAACAAGAACAAACGAGGTCGGGGTAGGGCTTGTGTCCCCCGTAGGACCCTCCGACGCTCAAGTCAGTCCCCCCAATATGAATCCATATCATCTTATTTATACTAGTCGAGTATTAAATAAAGGAAACCGTTACCGTATTTAAATAGGTCGAGGCTTTAATGCACGAAACTGTTACCATATTCAATAGGCGAAACGGTTTCCGCATTGATGTTGGTCAACGTCGTATTGAATGCCGTATTGAATGTTCGAATTTATTGATTATGATACCGCTTGATAAAAGACCAGAATGCCCTTGTGCTATGATGACGGGATTTTCCCTATTTCAATTGCCCCTCGGGTTTCTTCTTCATATCTCGATGATGAAGGAAGCCGAAAAAAGTATGTGGCGAAGTTTGTCGATTGAACGATGATTTTGTCGTAAACGTTAGTCGCTTGATCCGTAGTTGGCTATTGGCCGTAAGTGGCTATCGCTGGCCGTAATTGGCTATTGGCCGTGAGTGGCTATCGTTGGCCGTAATTGGCTATTGGCCGTAAGTGACTATCGTTGGCCGTAATTGGCTATTGGCCGTGAGTGGCTATCGTTGGCCGTAATTGGCTATTGGTCGTGAGTGGCTATCGTTGGCCGTAATTGGCTATTGGCCGTGAGTGGCTATCGTTGGCCGTAATTGGCTATTTTTTGGCCTTGAATGGCTATTTTTTTGCCTTGATTGGCTAACTGTTGGCCTTGATTGGCTATTGGCCGTAATCGGCTATCGTTTATTTTCCTCTTATTTTCTTCTTTTCCAGCGTCATTCTTGACATTCTTGAATCATTTCTATAGCTTTAATGTCGATCTTGACTTCCAAGCTGACAGTAGTTAGGAGACTTTTTGCTCCTTGCATGGCTATCTCTTGGGTTATAAGCTTGATGTGAGTTTGATGCTTTGTTGTTGACCTTTAAGTGAATCCCTTGCTGCTATACTCTGGCAACTTTGATGGAAATTTCAAACACTTTCTTTTTAGAAATCAATTCTAAGGTGCTAGTCGAACTGTAGATGTAAGTATTAATTGTAGGCTACATGATATAAAAAGGGAGAAGAACTTATCCGATTAAAAATGTAATGCAATCCTGTCGTCGTGGCCACCATGAACAGGACCGCCGCACTTGGCCTCGGCGGTCCTTATGCCTCGCACCACCTTGCTAGTTTGTGCCATATGAAAGCGCTATACTTTAACAAAAGCTATTAAGTAAATATATAAACAATAAAGCCATATTTATTAAGGAGAAAGACAAAGGTCTTTGAGCACTTCCTGATCTTGACTTGGGGCTTTAATGCTATGTGATCTTGCCCCTTGTCATCTTCTTTTTGAATCCATCGGAAATAGGAGGCTGTAGGGACAAAAATCTGCAACCTTGAAAGTCTGGTCCGCTCACTATAATTACTTGAAAAGATCGGGCCAGTTTCACAATATGTGAGAGTTCCGGGCTGGATTTGTAATTAATCCAAATATGCCCATAAGTCATCTTCTTCGTAGGGTAGGTAGAAGGCGACGACGACGTAGGACTTCAAAGCGGCCTCCTCGGCGTCGGTGACGTCAATCTTGGCTTGATGGTTGAGTGCACGTACGGATTTCCAACGAGACCTTGAATTCAAGCATTAATAAGGCATCTTCGACCACTGTCACGCCTTTGGCCTCGACCTCGACGATGACGAAGGATCCTTAACGGCGAATTCGGGTGACCCCGGCCTCCCCCATCACTGCCGATGTGTTCTCGGGTTTAGATTCACTACGAAGAACCAGCCCGAGGCAACCCAGCCGGTAGCGGACACGCCTCTACCGGTGCGAGCAGTGGCCAACTTCTCCTCGCAACCATCGACCCGCGATCGTCATCACCAGCCTGCATCCGTGGCTCCCCGTCCTTAGCGCTAGCGGCACGTCGGACTGTTTGGTGTTCTTAACTTGTTTTAAATCGTGCAGGGTTATATATTGAAGTTGCATTGAAGACCTGTGGAGGAGGGCCTAGATCAATTGATTAATCTAGGGAACTGAAGCCTACTCGAGGCTCCTTGTTGACGCCTCCTCAGATCGGCTAGTGGTGAACCCAGGAGGCTCCTTGCTTGGTGTTTTCCTTGGCGACACTGGGATCATCGTTGATAAGATCCTTAGCCAGCCGTAGGAGATGCCGATGATTGGAGAAGATCCGAATTTGATGCCTCCGAATATGCCCGGGTTGCCTTCCGGAATGATGCGACTTGGTCAGCCTCAGCCTGGTATGGCGGTGGTGAGAAGAAGAAGAGCGGCGGCGGAAGCGAGGCTATGGTTCGGGAGACCTTCAGTGTGTAAGGTTGTCGCTTTGTAGATTGGGAGATCCGATCTCATAGCTTTTTGATCGATTCCCACAGACGGCGCCAAATGTGATGCATAAAATCGACATCATAGTTGTTGAAGGGGATCGATCTCGATGATGAACTCAACCCGAATCGTAGCCTGCAAAAAAAGAACAAACGAGGTCGGGGCGGGGCTTGTGTCCCCCGTAGGACCCTCCGACGCTCAAGTCAGTCCCCCCAATATGAATCCATATCAACTTATTTATACTAGTCGAGTATTAAATAAAGGAAACCGTTACCGTATTTAAATAGGTCGAGGCTTTAATGCACGAAACTGTTACCATATTTAATAGGCGAAACGGTTTCCGCATTGATGTTGGTCAACGTCGTATTGAATGCCGTATTGAATGTTCGAATTTATTGATTATGATACCGCTTGATAAAAGACCAGAATGCCCTTGTGCTATGATGACGGGATTTTCCCTATTTCAATTGCCCCTCGGGTTTCTTCTTCATATCTCGATGATGAAGGAAGCCGAAAAAAGTATGTGGCGAAGTTTGTCGATTGAACGATGATTTTGTCGTAAACGTTAGTCGCTTGATCCGTAGTTGGCTATTGGCCGTAAGTGGCTATCGCTGGCCGTAATTGGCTATTGGCCGTGAGTGGCTATCGTTGGCCGTAATTGGCTATTGGCCGTAAGTGACTATCGTTGGCCGTAATTGGCTATTGGCCGTGAGTGGCTATCGTTGGTCGTAATTGGCTATTGGTCGTGAGTGGCTATCGTTGGTCGTAATTGGCTATTGGTCGTGAGTGGCTATCGTTGGCCATAATTGGATATTTTTTGGCCTTGATTGGCTAACACTGTTGGCCTTGATTGGCTATTTTTTGGCCTTGAATGGCTATTTTTTTGCCTTGATTGGCTAACTGTTGGCCTTGATTGGCTATTGGCCGTAATCGGCTATCGTTTATTTTCCTCTTATTTTCTTCTTTTCCAGCGTCATTCTTGACATTCTTGAATCATTTCTATAGCTTTAATGTCGATCTTGACTTCCAAGCTGACAGTAGTTATGAGACTTTTTGCTCCTTGCATGGCTATCTCTTGGGTTATAAGCTTGATGTGAGTTTGATGCTTTGTTGTTGACCTTTAAGTGAATCCCTTGCTGCTATACTCTGGCAACTTTGATGGAAATTTCAAACACTTTCTTTTTAGAAATCAATTCTAAGGTGCTAGTCGAACTATAGATGTAAGTATTAATTGTAGGCTACATGATATAAAAAGGGAGAAGAACTTATCCGATTACGAATGTAATGCAATCCTGTCGTCGTGGCCACCATGAACAGGACCGCCGCACTTGGCCTCGGCGGTCCTTATGCCTCGCACCACCTTGCTAGTTTGTGCCATATGAAAGCGCTATACTTTAACAAAAGCTATTAAGTAAATATATAAACAATAAAGCCATATTTATTAAGGAGAAAGACAAAGGTCTTTGAGCACTTCCTGATCTTGACTTGGGGCTTTAATGCTATGTGATCTTGCCCCTTGTCATCTTCTTTTTGAATCCATCGGAAATAGGAGGCTGTAGGGACAAAAATCTGCAACCTTGAAAGTCTGGTCCGCTCACTGTAATTACTTGAAAAGATCGGGCCAGTTTCGCAATATGTGAGAGTTCCGGGCTGGATTTGTAATTAATCCAAACATGAACATAAGTCATCTTCTTCGTAGGGTAGGTAGAAGGCGACGACGACGCAGGACTTCAAAGCGGCCTCCTCGGCGTCGGTGACGTCAATCTTGGCTTGATGGTTGAGTGCACGTACGGATTTCCAACGAGACCTTGAATTCAAGCATTAATAAGGCATCTTCGACCACTGTCACGCCTTTGGCCTCGACCTCGACGATGACGAAGGATCCTTAACGGCGAATTCGGGTGACCCCGGCCTCCCCCATCACTGCCGATGTGTTCTCGGGTTTAGATTCACTACGAAGAACCAGCCCGAGGCAACCCAGCCAGTAGCGGACACGCCTCTACTGGTGCGAGCAGTGGCCAACTTCTCCTCGCAACCATCGACCCGCGATCGTCATCGCCAGCCTGCATCCGTGGCTCCCCGTCCTTAGCGCTAGCGGCACGTCGGACTGTTTGGTGTTCTTAACTTGTTTTAAATCGTGCAGGGTTATATATTGAAGTTGCATTGAAGACCTGTGGAGGAGGGCCTAGATCAATTGATTAATCTAGGGAACTGAAGCCTACTCGAGGCTCCTTGTTGACGCCTCCTCAAATCGGCTAGTGGTGAACCCAGGAGGCTCCTTGCTTGGTGTTTTCCTTGGCGACACTGGGATCATCGTTGATAAGATCCTTAGCCAGCCGTAGGAGATACCGATGATTGGAGAAGATCCGAATTTGATGCCTCCGAATATGCCCGGGTTGCCTTCCGGAATGATGCGACTTGGTCAGCCTCAGCCTGGTATGGCGGTGGTGAGAAGAAGAAGAGCGGCGGCGGAAGCGAGGCTATGGTTCGGGAGACCTTCAGTGTGTAAGGTTGTCGCTTTGTAGATTGGGAGATCCGATCTCATAGCTTTTTGATCGATTCCCACAGACGGCGCCAAATGTGATGCATAAAATCGACATCATAGTTGTTGAAGGGGATCGATCTCGATGATGAACTCAACCCGAATCGTAGCCTGCAAAACAAGAACAAACGAGGTCGGGGCGGGGCTTGTGTCCCACGTAGGACCCTCCGACGCTCAAGTCAGTCCCCCCAATATGAATCCATATCATCTTATTTATACTAGTCGAGTATTAAATAAAGGAAACCGTTATCGTATTTAAATAGGTCGAGGCTTTAATGCACGAAACTGTTACCATATTTAATAGGCGAAACGGTTTCCGCATTGATGTTGGTCAACGTCGTATTGAATGCCGTATTGAATGTTCGAATTTATTGATTATGATACCGCTTGATAAAAGACCAGAATGCCCTTGTGCTATGATGACGGGATTTTCCCTATTTCAATTGCCCCTCGGGTTTCTTCTTCATATCTCGATGATGAAGGAAGCCGAAAAAAGTATGTGGCGAAGTTTGTCGATTGAACGATGATTTTGTCGTAAACGTTAGTCGCTTTATCCGTAGTTGGCTATTGGCCGTAAGTGGCTATCGCTGGCCGTAATTGGCTATTGGCCGTGAGTGGCTATCGTTGGCCGTAATTGGCTATTGGCCGTAAGTGACTATCGTTGGCCGTAATTGGCTATTGGCCGTGAGTGGCTATCGTTGGCCGTAATTGGCTATTGGTCGTGAGTGGCTATCGTTGGCCGTAATTGGCTATTGGCCGTGAGTGGCTATCGTTGGCCGTAATTGGATATTTTTTGGCCTTGATTGGCTAACACTGTTGGCCTTGATTGGCTATTTTTTGGCCTTGAATGGCTATTTTTTTGCCTTGATTGGCTAACTGTTGGCCTTGATTGGCTATTGTCCGTAATCGGCTATCGTTTATTTTCCTCTTATTTTCTTCTTTTCCAGCGTCATTCTTGACATTCTTGAATCATTTCTATAGCTTTAATGTCGATCTTGACTTCCAAGCTGACAGTAGTTAGGAGACTTTTTGCTCCTTGCATGGCTATCTCTTGGGTTATAAGCTTGATGTGAGTTTGATGCTTTGTTGTTGACCTTTAAGTGAATCCCTTGCTGCTATACTCTGGCAACTTTGATGGAAATTTCAAACACTTTCTTTTTAGAAATCAATTCTAAGGTGCTAGTCGAACTGTAGATGTAAGTATTAATTGTAGGCTACATGATATAAAAAGGGAGAAGAACTTATCCGATTACGAATGTAATGCAATCCTGTCGTCGTGGCCACCATGAACAGGACCGCCGCACTTGGCCTCGGCGGTCCTTATGCCTCGCACCACCTTGCTAGTTTGTGCCATATGAAAGCGCTATACTTTAACAAAAGCTATTAAGTAAATATATAAACAATAAAGCCATATTTATTAAGGAGAAAGACAAAGGTCTTTGAGCACTTCCTGATCTTGACTTGGAGCTTTAATGCTATGTGATCTTGCCCCTTGTCATCTTCTTTTTGAATCCATCGGAAATAGGAGGCTGTAGGGACAAAAATCTGCAACCTTGAAAGTCTGGTCCGCTCACTGTAATTACTTAAAAAGATCGGGCCAGTTTCGTAATATGTGAGAGTTCCGGGCTGGATTTGTAATTAATCCAAATATGCCCATAAGTCATCTTCTTCGTAGGGTAGGTAGAAGGCGACGACGACGCAGGACTTCAAAGCGGCCTCCTCGGCGTCGGTGACGTCAATCTTGGCTTGATGGTTGAGTGCACGTACGGATTTCCAACGAGACCTTGAATTCAAGCATTAATAAGGCATCTTCGACCACTGTCACGCCTTTGGCCTCGACCTCGACGATGACGAAGGATCCTTAACGGCGAATTCGGGTGACCTCGGCCTCCCCCATCACTGCCGATGTGTTCTCGGGTTTAGATTCACTACGAAGAACCAGCCCGAGGCAACCCAGCCGGTAGCGGACACGCCTCTACCGGTGCGAGCAGTGGCCAACTTCTCCTCGCAACCATCGACCCGCGATCGTCATCGCCAGCCTGCATCCGTGGCTCCCCGTCCTTAGCGCTAGCGGCACGTCGGACTGTTTGGTGTTCTTAACTTGTTTTAAATCGTGCAGGGTTATATATTGAAGTTGCATTGAAGACCTGTGGAGGAGGGCCTAGATCAATTGATTAATCTAGGGAACTGAAGCCTACTCGAGGCTCCTTGTTGACGCCTCCTCAGATCGGCTAGTGGTGAACCCAGGAGGCTCCTTGCTTGGTGTTTTCCTTGGCGACACTGGGATCATCGTTGATAAGATCCTTAGTCAGCCGTAGGAGATGCCGATGATTGGAGAAGATCCGAATTTGATGCCTCCGAATATGCCCGGGTTGCCTTCCGGAATGATGCGACTTGGTCAGCCTCAGCCTGGTATGGCGGTGGTGAGAAGAAGAAGAGCGGCGGCGGAAGCGAGGCTATGGTTCGGGAGACCTTCAGTGTGTAAGGTTGTCGCTTTGTAGATTGGGAGATCCGATCTCATAGCTTTTTGATCGATTCCCACAGACGGCGCCAAATGTGATGCATAAAATCGACATCATAGTTGTTGAAGGGGATCGATCTCGATGATGAACTCAACTCGAATCGTAGCCTGCAAAACAAGAACAAACGAGGTCGGGGCGGGGCTTGTGTCCCCCGTAGGACCCTCCGATGCTCAAGTCAGTCCCCCCAATATGAATCCATATCATCTTATTTATACTAGTCGAGTATTAAATAAAGGAAACCGTTACCGTATTAAAATAGGTCGAGGCTTTAATGCACGAAACTGTTACCATATTTAATAGGCGAAACGGTTTCCGCATTGATGTTGGTCATCGTCGTATTGAATGCCGTATTGAATGTTCGAATTTATTGATTATGATACCGCTTGATAAAAGACCAAAATGCCCTTGTGCTATGATGACGGATTTTCCCTATTTCAGGATACACATACGATACGACTATCGATCAAATGGGACTAAATACAACTTTATTCATATATATAATGCATTATGATAATATATTTATTAGACACCATACACGGAAAAAATTACAAACGGATCGGATCGAATCGGTATTACTACTAAACTTCTATATCACTTTTCTCACATACCTGAATAAATGAAATTTTCTTTTTTTTTGGTGAACAATATATGTTACGCACTAAATTGTTAATAAACGTGTGATAAAGTGTATGAATAGTTTTCAAAAATTGCGTCTTAAATAACAAGTTGATTCTGCACCTCCAAGATGGTCGCAGCAGATTCTCTAAGTTGGTCCACTTCATCGTCGCTAATAGTCATGTTGACGACGCTTTTCACTCCGCTTCTCCCCAACTGCGTGGGCAAGCTAAGGAAGACCTCGCCGCCCTTGATACCATGGAACCCGGTAGCTAGGACCGAGACCGGGTGGATACTTAGTTGGTCTCGAAGGAGTGACCGAGCCAAGTTGGCCACCGAGTAGCCGATCGCCCAAGAGGTGTAGCCCTTGAGCTTGATCACTTCGTAGGCCGCATCAACGACGGCTTTGTGGATGTTCGCTAGCGTCGCCTTCTCGTAGCTGATTTTGTGTTCGTCGAGGAAGCTGAGCACCGGGATTCCGCCGACGCTTATGCTCGACCATAGTGCCACCGAGCTATCCCCGTGCTCTCCTACTATCATCGCCTACATTCATATAAATGTATATACGTTATGAATCTCCATATATGATATTCCCATAAGAGGATATCACTAATAAGTAATTTGGTGTATCATATCGAACAATTCACACACGGTCAACCACTGGGATTGACCGTTAGATTTTTTAATTAATTAAATAGAAAAATATTTTAAACTAAATTTAAAATAATGTATTAAATTAAGTAAATCTAACCAATCATAACAACCTCACATGAAAAGATGTTATAAGTGAAAATTTTATGTAGTTATGAGTTAAACAATGTGTATATAATTCTATATATATGACCTTTAATTTATTAATTTGTATGTAATTGATTGATATATTTTTAAAAGCTAAATAAGAAATCTTCCATTCTTAAATAAGAATGATCTAATTCTCTCTCTGTTAAAAAATATATATATTTTTTATAATTTTTTATCACATTTTTTATAGAGAAATTTTTTTTACATAATTTTATACTGTATAAAAGTATCCAAAAAAAATTAATAAAAAAATAGCATTTTATATTATTATTAGCCCCTTATAAATGTATAGAAAAATCAGATGATTTGTATAATTCAACGGAGGGATTAATACGCAATTAACACACTGAAGTTACCTGAACGTCCTGAGCGTTGACGTCGAGATGGTCCGCAATGAGGAACCGAAACCGAGACGAGTCAAGATTGGTGCCCGACCCGATAACCCGATTGGAGGGGAACCCGGATAGCTTCCACGCCACGTAAGTCAACACGTCAACCGGGTTGGAGACGATGAGCAAAATGGAATTCGGGGAGTGCTTAACCAGCGGAGGGATGATCTTCTTGAAGAGGGCAACGTTCCTCTGCAGCAGGTTTAGCCTGGACTCGCCCGGGTTCTGCCGCGCTCCCGCCGTCACAATGCACAGGTCCGATCCGGCGGTCACCGCGTAGTCCACGTCAGCCACGATCTTCGTCCGCGGGAGGAACGCCGCCGCGTGCTGGAGGTCCAGCATCTCCCCCCTCAGCTTCTCCGGGATCGCGTCCACCAATGCTAGCTCGTCCGCCACAGCCTAATCGATTTTCGAAAAAAAATTGAGACGATTTTAGTTTCAAGGTTTAACATTTTCGACCACGATATGAATTATTATCTATGGGGATTGAACCTGAGACCTCTCGTGTGTAATAATTACCTGAGTGAGGATGGTCTGGGCAATGGCCATACCGACATTGCCAGTGCCAACGACGGAGATCTTAGTGTGGCGCTTTGTAGGGGAGGGAGGGGCGGCGTGCTTGATCGGAGTGAAAAACGACCCAGAGAAGTCGAGTCCGCCAGGCCCAAGGGACGAGTTGGATCCGCTCTTGTGCATTTTCGAACGTCGAAGGTTTGAAAGGCGGTGTATATTAATCGTTGGATGTAAAGTATTTGCAATGGAGGTTAGTTTTGGAGTACAATGTGAAGGAAGGGAGAGGGAGGGGCTATTTATAAACTTGAATCCGGGCTCGTAATGTAATTATTTTTGAAATTTGGGCCTGAACTGTAATTAAATTTAGTTATCCCAGTTGGAACGTTGAAAAGGGAGGGAATGAAGAAAGTGGGGTGGTAGTGGTACGCATCGGAGATGGCTTTCGACAGGCGACCGCCCATCTCGTCGTCTCGTGTCCTCCAAGAAAGAAAACGTACGAGTCAAAAGAGGAGATTTTTATTTATAAAATATATAGCTAGAAATTGAGAATGTTGAAAAAAGTTGAGTTGAATTGAGAGTCATAAATAGATGATTCCAAAAATAAATAAAATAAAGGGTTGGTAGTTGTGGAAATTTTTCGTTTACTTTGTGTACGGTTCAAGAAATTGATAAGAAAATGTGAATATATATAATTAATCCTTATTTTTTTTTTAAAAAAAAATGAACATATATAATTCATCATTCTAGAATGCTATGGGCTTATATAAGTTGAAGGTGTGCTTATGTGACACATTTTAAATCTATGCATATAAAGAGATAGGTGATAATCAACCTTTATGAACTTTTTTTTTGAACCGGAAAGGACGTATCGGACCTGTTCCGTGGGTCGAGAGGTTGAAAAGATCGATAACGTATAAACTGTTATGAAAAGAACAGAAAAATATAAGACAAATTAATCAACAAAGACAATTACACCGCAAAGTATCCTTGGGGAATAAAAGTGGAGACCTCGGATTTGAACTCGTTCATCAGCGAGCTGTCAGATCTCGATCACGTTCACGACCTCTTGTACGACGGCAAAAATAAGACTATAGAGCTCAAAATTGTAATCAAACAAACAACACTCTAAAATAAAGGCGGTACAAAAATCAACTTTTATGAACTCGGTTTTCCTAATTAACATATACTTAATGATATAATATAAGGTAAGCATTCTAATTTTGCCATTTTAAAAATAATTTTATAGGGTTTAAATATTGCAGTATTATTTAGAGAAATGGTTATCAAATCGGGATTTTTAAGTTAGATCGCGTTATGGATTTATATATAGTTTTGGTAGCGGGGAAAAAAGAAATAATAGTCGGAATGTTTTTTTATAGGATCTAATAGCATTAATGAATCCAATATATGTTGAGTCATCAATAAAATTTGTGTGGGATTTTTTCAGATTAACATTGACGAATTTTATTATTTCAAATTGATCCTTTTTTCGCCCCAAGAGTTCAAGTTGCTTGTTGATTGCAACTTCTTATATATTCTGAAAAGAGGGAAGGTAGTAACTAGACCAATTTTTGGGCCTAATTACATAAATAGATCACTAGTCCAAAAATTAGCCCAAAATAACCTCTATACCCCCAAGTAAATATAACAACCGATTTTTTGGCACTGTTCATTACCCCTTGTAGCAGGTGACCTGGGAAGAGAAAAGATGAGAGAGGCTAGAACTCAGATCTGTCGCTGCCTCCTCCGAGTCAAATCCTGGGTGAGCACCATTGGAGAACACGATTAGGGCCCCGCGGATGAACGACGAATCGATCTCGTTCCAGATCGACTCCCGATTGCGCAAGAATTCGTCGATCCCTCTGCAGCAGTCCACGCAAAATTCCAGGGTTGAGAACGGCTTCGATGAGAGAGGCCCTCTCCTCGAGCTCAACAGGGATCCCGAGGAGAAAGACGACGCCAATGATGAAGATGGGGAGGGCGCGGAGGGGTTCCGGATTCTAGGCCACGCTAAGTGCCTCAACAAGCGGCGTCGCAACAGGGAGGACTCTACCCTTGGTTGTTTTTCTGAAAAATGTGGAGAAAACAACGATATCGGTAGGATCAGAATGGTAGGATTGATGGAAACTAATGGTAGGAGAAAACAACAATATTGGTAGGATCATAATGGAAACCCAGTAATTCCTGTATAACTTGACACTAATGGTAGGATAGATGCACACTGATGGTACGATATATTTATACTATTGGAAATATGTAAATGCATAATTGACTTTACCACAACACAATATATCGGAGACTTATGAACACACACTCCGTATTAGCCTATGTGAGAGTCGAACTCACATCTCTGTGTGCAAACACAACGCTCTACCAATTGAGCTAATAGGCTATTTATCATCGTAATAGTAAAGACCAAGTATTTGATGAGTTTCGAAGTGCCCATTGAACCCCAGGATGCGTCATTTGACGAAAAAAAACCCCAGGATGCGTCATTCTCCCCGTCGACAATGGCAATATTCTGTGCCACCACCATAGCTGTCGTACGTGCCTCTCCCTTGAACACCAAGCTCCCACTCCCGGGAGCCCACCAACCACCGCACACGACATTTATACATACCCTATCACCTGGGGTACCCCACGGGAATAGAGGATCAGCCTGGGGGGTAGTTCTGATATAGGAAAGAGGAACAACTACAAAGGAAAGGTACAAGATGACTTACCCATCGCTGCCACTGCCACCAACAAGCTTGTTGCACTTTTCCTGAAATGGAAAGACAGTTGAACACTATTGGCAGGCCAGAACTATACTATTGGTAGGATGACAACTATATCGTTTCCTAGGATGCACGTGTGCCTTTTCCCCCGTCCTTTCCGCCTCTCTCCTGCTCTGCCTCACTTTTTGCAGGGCATGTTGGGGTGTTTGAGATCCTCCTCTCAACCTTATATATGTGTTTGGGGAACACCCATCAATGCAATGATTGCATTTTCCCCTCATAAATGCTCCCCCCTTCCCCCCCAATGAAGAACCCCATTTTGGCGCCAAAATTACAGTGACAACCCGCCAAAACAGCTACGGTCAATCCACTCCAAATTTCTCCAACATTTTCAGCTATGGTAGGACGTGTTAAGCCTATTGGTAAGATAACTATATGCTATTGGTAAGATAAATTTACCATATTGGTCAGACAGATGCTCTCCCTCTTCCCCCAATGAAGAACCTTGTTTTGGCGCCAAAATTACACGGACATCCCGCCAAAACCGCTACGGACAATCCCCTCCATATTATCTCCAAAATTTCCATGTATGGTAGGACAGTTTTGGCCTATTGGTAAGACGAATGTCTTCTATTGGTAATCCAAACGTGTCCAGTTCCCAGAATTGAAGGTGATGCTTTGCCCTCACCTTTCCACTCGTCTCCTATGTTGGCTCTCTTTTTTGCAGAGCATTTAATAAGGAATGACACCCATCAATCAAGATTTTATAAGGGTTGATTGACACCTTTAATTCCAATTATTTAAATTTTCCCTCATAAATGCTGATGTGCGCGCAAATTACCATATTTTCTATGCACATATGAATTCATTTTATTGTCTTTTGCATGCACATTTATGGGAAAGCATGGGAATGATGTAGTTTATGCTTAAATATCAAATATATGGGTTTGCACGAGTTTCCATGTGATTTCGCAGAAAACAGGATGAAAATGGATGAATTCAGAAGAGCGGAAAAAGAACTCGAAGTCTTCTGAAGAGGTCGAAATCGACTGAAGACCTCGACATCGAGTACATCAGAGACATAAGAATCGAGTAGAAAAGGAAACAGAGCATTTCGACACAGAAGAGGTCGATATCGACGTCTGGAGGTCGATATCGATGCTACCAGATCGACCAAGTTGATAGAAGTCGAGTAGGAGAAGGAGAAGCTCGAGATAAGATTTTGGAGGGGTCGATATCGAGGTCCAAGGGTCGATATCGACCATGCCAGCAGAGGAATTCGACTCCGATTTCGATAGAATTATATCCAATGCTTGCAATATCTATCCAAAGGTCGAGATTTCCTATCATCAACATCAGATCTATCATGAGGAGGCTGATTTCACCATGAAGTTTTAGTTTTTACTTTGTTTTAATTTATCATAGAGAATAAAGATAAGGTTTCGAGTCCTTATCGACATCTACAAATAGAAGCCAATAGGGCTGAGTTTAGGTATTCCGAATTCCGTTTTAGACACAATTCAGTTGCAATAGAGAATAGAGAGAGAGAGAGGAGGCCGAGTGGAGTTGTAAAGCGAAAGCGGAGTGGCTTGTTCGGTTGTACTTTCTTTCGGAGTTTTAATTCAAAGTAGCTTTCTTTCAATAACAATGATGATGATGTGCATGATGAGGAGCGAGTAGTCAACCCACTTCTAGGGTCGGGGTGAGCCCGACGATAGCAATGTGAGGTAAGTGCATCAAATGTATGACTTTTATGTGATTCCGTCTTCTACCCCATGCATGATCCTTTGCGAAAGTTAGGGAGATTCATTAATTGCATTATTGAAGCGAAAGCCACTCATATTGCGAACTTGAATTACTCATAAAGTGGATAGTAACTCTTAGGAATTATGTGAAAGCCTCTAATCACCTAAGTGTTGATAACGAAAGTTATTTGACGGAAAGACATAAAAGTTCATATCTTTAGCATGAAACTTGCATTGTTATCGTTGTGGCGTGAAACCCCGACTTTGGAAGCCTTTTAATTAGTTAAATTCTCCATAAGAGTCTTAGTTTTGTTTCTGTTCATCTTCCCTCTCCATTCTATTTTCTTCGGATCCTTTTCCGACAAATTGGTTACAAAAACAGTTTCTGTGACAAGCATCGAAATCGACCATAAGGGTCGATATCGAGGACTAACATCGATATCGAGGTCTCTGCTCGACGTCGACTTGCTGTTTTGTCTTCTGCAGGAACTGCGCTAGGAAATCGACCAGAACTGAGGTCGATATCGACCAGTATACTCGATATCGAGTGTCTGCTGAGGTCGAAAGCCTTGATCGTGAGTACAACAAAGGAAGCGCTGACCTACCTCCTCGTGGATTCGATCCTGAATTACCCTACTACTACAAGGGAGGGGATTCTTGTATTATTTGTTTGGGACAGGGAGATAGTCTAGTTGTGCTTTATTTTATTCTCCTATTTTACATACAACACCCCGCAAACTCCCCCCGTGTGCGAACAAATTGGCGCCGTTGCCGGGGAGGCAATCAATCGCGACGTTCTGATCGCGGACCTATCCTGGAACCAATTGACGAGCCTGAACGTTTCTACCATCTTCGCAACAAAGCAATTCGCATCATGGCTGACAACGAGACGCAGGCTGAAATCATAGAGCGGTTGAGAAAGGAGATCGAGGACCACAATGCTACAATCGCTGCTGAAAGGGCCGCTGCTGCTGCTGAGCGAGCCCGTGCTGATAGGGAGGAGGATGCGCGCAGACAAGCCCAAGAGCGACTAAATCAGTATCCACAGACGGCGATGCAATACATGCATCCGCCCCTTCATGTTCCTGAATCTGCCATTATAATTCCTCACTCCAATTATGAATTGAAAATTAACTTCCTATCTGAGATTAAAAGAAATACTTTTGAAGGAAGACATAATGAATGCCCCCTGCAACACATCTCTACTTTTATGGACTTATGTGAAACAGTTGCTGATGGAGTAAACTTAGAGTATGTGCGACTAAAATCTTTTCGATGGTCTTTGGCAGGAAAGGCATTACAATGGCTCGAAAGTTTGGCTCCACGATCGCTAAGGACATGGGCGGAAGTGAAAGATGCATTCTTGAACAAGTTCTTCCCACCTTCTAAAACGGCGATGCTACGACAAAGGATCACGGCTTTCAAACAAAAGCCAGGTGAAACCCTAGCACAGGCGTGGGAGCGCTTTAAAGACTTGCTGAGATCATGCCCGACGCATGGGCAACTTCCATATGTCATCCAAGAGATCTTTTATAACGCCCTTGATGCGCCGAATAAGGAGAGGATCAATTCATATACCTCCTATCGGTACATTGAGCTTACACCAACGGAGGCATGGGAGACCATTGAGAGGCTTGTGAACTTTGACAACACCTATGGGGCTGCTGCGGCCTATGATGCAAGGCCTGCCCCATCTATGCCACTATATGAGCCTCCAAGGGAGATAGATCCTGAAGTACGGCAACAATTCCATAACGATCAAACACGCCGCCTTCAAAAGCAAGTAAGGTTCCTGAGCAACAATCAACCTTGTCAGGAGTGTGGTTCAATAAGGCATAACACCAGTGCCTGTCCACATACTGAGCAAGTATCCATGGCGGAACAACATGAGGAGGTCAAATGGACGAGAGGCCCCTATGGAGGGGGCAATCAACAAAATTGGGGTGATCAAAGGTTCTATCAAAGGGATCCCCCAACCTATAGGGCACCAGGGCACCCTGAGCGGGAGACTAAGAAAGATTACCTGCAAATCATCCTTGATGAGATGCGGAGGAACCACGCTGAGTTCAAACAAGCCAATAACTCCGTCCATACTCAGCTGCAGGGCATAAATTCTAGACTTGGGGAGATCGACGTTTGGAAGCGCAACATGGAGACTCAAATGAGTCAATTGGCGGAAGCAATGCCCAAAGCGTCCGGATCACTCCCTGGATCCACTGTGCCCAACCAAAAGGGCAAAACCACAGGTCATATTGCGGCAGTAAACCTAAGGAGTGGGCGTCAATTACAAACGCCCGAGCGAAAAGTGGAGGAGAAGGAGCCAGAACAGACGTCGATATCGACCCCCCCTGTCGATATCGACCAAGGTGACATCGATGTCGACCCTCTTGTCGATGTCGACCCTAATTCTGCGTCACCACAGAAATCGACTCTTCCAGTCGATATCGACCCTACTGCTGCCGATATCGACCTCACTATAGCCGCAGGAAGGAAGAAGGTGTTGCCATTCCCAACTAGAAAGGTGACTAAGGACCCAGCGGAAAAGAAGTTCCAACGGTTCATGAAGATGCTCCAAGGGCTTAATGTCTCTATACCATTCACAGAGGCACTTCACGAGATGCCATCTTATGTAAGGTTCCTTAAGGATATCTTGGGTAAGAAGCGATCGCTCTCCGAGATCGCAGAGGAATGCAACAGATTGGAGCTACCACAAAAGCGGGCGGACCCAGGTAAGTTTTCTATCGCTATAGGTCTAGGTCAATTCAAATTTAATGCTTTAGTTGACTTGGGCGCTAGCGTTAGCATGATGCCACTAACCATTTGGCACAAGGTAAAGATAGGTCCTCTGGAGCCCGTGGATGCAAGATTATACATGGCTAACAATACCGTAGTGATTCCAACTGGGATAGTGACAGATGTGCCAGTACAAGTAGGCAAATTCTTTGTCCCTGCTGATTTCCTAGTTGTTGACATAGCGGAGGACCCTGCTTGTCTAATTATTTTAGGTAGGCCATTCCTAGCAACCGTCGATGCCAACATTAGCGTGAAGAAAGGATTGCTCTCACTCACAATTAGTGATGAAGTAATAGAGTATTCCTTCAACAAGACGGTGCAAAGTCAAGGGCCAATGGAGATAAAAGCCATCAATAAAGCCCAAGTAGAGGAAGTTGAAGCAATCTTGAACGAAGGAGCTCAACAGAACATCGAAATCGACCCAGGTAAGTCGATATCGACCACTAATGTTCAAGATTCTGTGACAGGTCATAAGTATGGGGTCGACGGAGGAAAAGAGGAAGCATCGAAATCAGGGTCGATATCGACCACACCCTATCGAAATCGACCACCATCAGCGCTGAGAAGAGAGGCAAGGAGACCTCGATATCGACCTCTGAGGGTCGAAATCGACCTGATCATATCGAGTCAAAACTCCCCAAATCGACTGATTCTACAGGTGTACAACAGGGATCGAGACCTCCGAACATCGACATCGACCTGAACCACAGACTGAGAAGAAGGTAAGTCAAGGTACGGATTCCTCTTGTTCAATTACAATTAAGGACTTATCATTATTTGGAAGAGGTGTGCCTTGGCATGTGCGTTTATGTAGGGTATCCGATGATAGTTCAAGCCAATATGAGATAGGAGACAAGGTCTATGTTGCCAAATCTAAAGACCATTGGTTCCCTACAAGATTCAAGGATAAGAGCTTAGGTCCATTCACGGTGAATCAAATCAATCCCGGGGGAATGCAGCTGCGGGACAAGAAAGGAGTGATATTTGAGGCCCAAGCCACATGGGCTCTGCAGATGCCACCTTGAGAAGCGCAAAGGAAGAAGTCGGCCTAGCGACTTAAAAATCTAGAGCTTGTAACGAAGACTTAGTTTTGGTTTTAAGACAGCTTTTGTTTTGGTTTTAGACACTTTATTGTTTTGCATATTTTGTGTTTAATTTTCAAATTGCAGGAGAGAGAAAAGCACACAAAAAGGCATCGAAATCGATGTCGGACATCGAAATCGACCTCAAGGTCGACATGGATAGGGTTCGTGATCGAGGCCGAATCACCCTGAAGCCCGAGCAGAAATCAAGAGAGACATTGATATCGACGTAAAGGGTCGATATCGACCTTCCCTGTTGTCTTCTTCGACTCCTGAAATTTGTGACGGTCTAGTAAGTTTTCTTCTTAACCCTAGTTCTAATACAGTGAGGACACTGTAAATTTTAAGTATGGGGTGGGGGAAAGGCTTATTTGCATATTCATACTTAGTTTAGAGTTGCATATTTATTTTAATGCATAAAAAAAAATGAAATGACCCCCATCAAAAATTTTGGAAAAGAGAGAGTCATGGAAGTATAAAAAAGAGCTCTATGATGCAAAATTAGATTCATTAGAGATATAACATGAGATTGCCTAGTTAAGGGAAGTCCCAATGAAGTGCAAATTTTTTGAGAAAATCATAAAGGAGATGAAAATTTGAAGTTGCTTTTGACATGTGCATGATAAGATGATGGAGGATTTTTTATAAAAATTCCATACAAGCAAAGTTCATATCCTAGCCTTACCTACGCATATTCACAAAGCCATATATGAGACTTATCATGATCATTATTGCTCCACATATACATATTGTCCATTTTTTACCTTATACCCTATCCGGGGACAAAGTTTTTTGAATGGATGACATCTTTGGAGTTATATGGAGTTGTGCATTTATAAAGTTGTTGGCAGGAATGATACAATATGGAAAATTAAATGAGCGAGAAAAAATCCGATCACCTCAGGAGATAAAGGTAGGTCGACCCTGCTCGCTGAGATAATAGTTCGGCGAGATGGGACACAAAGGTGAGGAGTCCGAAGTACTAAGTATCCGGGGCCATTCATGACACCCATGTTTGCGACTCGCGAGAAGGCAGTGCTAAGGTTAGAGAGGTAAAAGCATTATATTGAAAAAAAAGCATTGAACGATGAGTGAAAGGTGAGACATTATGAAGAGGAATGTGGAATATTTTGGAAAGAAAGTGTACTTCCCCGGATCTAACACCACAAGGCCAAATATTAGCCCACCTTTAGCCTTTTACCAATCCACTTCTCACAAGCTTGAAGAAAGTCCTCTTGATTATTAATGCAATGTCGCTAGAATTGTTTTTTGCATATTACCTCCTTTATAAGTATGAAATTGCTTTTATGCACAGGCATGGACTTGGTTGACATAAGTACCTTCTCGAGGATGGCAATTGATTGTAGGGACATATGAAAAATGAATCTATGATGTTGAGGGTTTACTTTCTTCCCCTGAATGACCATCAAGAGTATTGCTTGGGGACAAGCAAGCTTAAGTATGGGGTGTTTGATGTGCGCGCAAATTACCATATTTTCTATGCACATATGAATTCATTTTATTGTCTTTTGCATGCACATTTATGGGAAAACATGGGAATGATGTAGTTTATGCTTAAATATCAAATATATGGGTTTGCACGAGTTTCCATGTGATTTCGCAGAAAACAGGATGAAAATGGATGAATTCAGAAGAGCGGAAAAAGAACTCGAAGTCTTCTGAAGAGGTCGAAATCGACTGAAGACCTCGACATCGAGTACATCAGAGACATAGGAATCGAGTAGAAAAGGAAACAGAGCATTTCGACACAGAAGAGGTCGATATCGACGTCTGGAGGTCGATATCGATGCTACCAGATCGACCAAGTTGATAGAAGTCGAGTAGGAGAAGGAGAAGCTCGAGATAAGATTTTGGAGGGGTCGATATCGAGGTCCAAGGGTCGATATCGACCATGCCAGCAGAGGAATTCGACTCCGATTTTGATAGAATTATATCCAATGCTTGCAATATCTATCCAAAGGTCGAGATTTCCTATCATCAACATCAGATCTATCATGAGGAGGCTGATTTCACCATGAAGTTTTAGTTTTTACTTTGTTTTAATTTATCATAGAGAATAAAGATAAGGTTTCGAGTCCTTATCGACATCTACAAATAGAAGCCAATAGGGCTGAGTTTAGGTATTCCGAATTCCGTTTTAGACACAATTCAGTTGCAATAGAGAATAGAGAGAGAGAGAGAGAGGAGGCCGAGTGGAGTTGTAAAGCGAAAGCGGAGTGGCTTGTTCGGTTGTACTTTCTTTCGGAGTTTTAATTCAAAGTAGCTTTCTTTCAATAACAATGATGATGATGTGCATGATGAGGAGCGAGTAGTCAACCCACTTCTAGGGTCGGGGTGAGCCCGGCGATAGCAATGTGAGGTAAGTGCATCAAATGTATGACTTTTATGTGATTCCGTCTTCTACCCCATGCATGATCCTTTGCGAAAGTTAGGGAGATTCATTAATTGCATTATTGAAGCAAAAGCCACTCATATTGCGAACTTGAATTACTCATAAAGTGGATAGTAACTCTTAGGAATTATGCGAAAGCCTCTAATCACCTAAGTGTTGATAACGAAAGTTATTTGACGGAAAGACATAAAAGTTCATATCTTTAGCATGAAACTTGCATTGTTATCGTTGTGGCGTGAAACCCCGACTTTGGAAGCCTTTTAATTAGTTAAATTCTCCATAAGAGTCTTAGTTTTGTTTCTGTTCATCTTCCCTCTCCATTCTATTTTCTTCGGATCCTTTTCCGACAAATTGGTTATAAAAACAGTTTCTGTGACAAGCATCGAAATCGACCATAAGGGTCGATATCGAGGACTAACATCGATATCGAGGTCTCTGCTCGACGTCGACTTGCTGTTTTGTCTTCTGCAGGAACTGCGCTAGGAAATCGACCAGAACTGAGGTCGATATCGACCAGTATACTCGATATCGAGTGTCTGCTGAGGTCGAAAGCCTTGATCGTGAGTACAAAAAAGGAAGCGCTGACCTACCTCCTCGTGGATTCGATCCTGAATTACCCTACTACTACAAGGGAGGGGATTCTTGTATTATTTGTTTGGGACAGGGAGATAGTCTAGTTGTGCTTTATTTTATTCTCCTATTTTACATACAACACCCCGCAAACTCCCCCCCCCCCCCCCCCCCCCCGTGTGCGAACAAATGCTCCCCCTTATTTCCCTACTTTATTGGAGCCACACCCCAATTATCTGACATGTCCAGTACCTCCCCCTCCTGATTTCTCTCGGCCAAATGATGCAGCTACAGTGCTGGCCTCCCCTTCACCTGCTACTTCCTCTCCCAGTGGTATTTTTGCATTTGCAAAAATATACCACTTTCTACCCCTAGCCAAAAAAAAGGGGACATGTCTACTTATGCAAATGGGCCCTTTTTTTGGTCTACTTATGCAAAGAGGCCTTCTGAAAACTACAGTGAATGTCCGATGCATAAGGTATCATTTTTTTTAACCAAAGCCTGATAATTAAAGAATTTGTGTGAAATATTTTCAGATTAACATTTATTAATTAATTTTATCCAAGAGTTCAACTTGCTTGTTTATTGCTTCGAAACAATAGGTTATAGAAGAAGTTATGAAAAGTTAAAAATTTTGAAATCTGATTGTACAATATTATATGTTAGAAGTATAACAACTTCTCTATTAACTCAATGTTTATTGTATTATTTTTTTATCCTTATTTTGTTAGTTTTTTCTTCTTATGCTATCTCATATACTTATTTTGCTTATTTTTAAATGGGAAAAAATGATGACATTTTATTCTAAAATGACAATGTTTTAACTTAAGATATATATACTATTAATTTAACCGAACAAAGTGATGTTGCTTTATTTCAAAACGACAATCGCTCATATACAGTTGTGTTTTTGTCCATTCGAAACTTTTTGTACACTAGGGATGGAATGTTCAAATCTTGTGTCGTCGATGGTGTTTGTTCCCTCTGTTGTGGCCCATTATCCACACCGGTGCGGGGAGTTTTGTTATAAGACTATCCACAATGGTTTTGTATATAATGTATACATTTTCACATATTAATATGTATAAAAATACACCTTACTTTTTGGTATTTTGCTCCAATGGTCAAATGTGTATTTTTTACACATCATTCAAATACAATTAATTTAAAACAAAAAAGAAAACAAAAATCATAAAAAATACACCAATAAAATTATCTGTTTTTGCACATGGGGGAGGTGATGTGCTCAAATTTGCACATTACATACTCAAATGTGCACATTTGCACACCCCAAAAACAACCAATGGAGCTCAAAAATGTCTAAAAAGTACACATTTAGACATTACACACAACCATTGGAGTTAGTCTAAAGTTGAGCTTTGTGCTCCCTCTTAAGATCTGATGTGCTTAAGTGGTTCATGATTCATTCAGGAAAGACCGAGTATGATAAGATGGACGAAAATCAACCTGATGCAGGGGCGGATATGAAGGGGGGCCTAGGGGGGCATGTGCCACCTCTTTCATTTGACAAACTACCTATGTGTATTCTCCTCGTCGATAACTTCGTTTTGATATATAATACGCCTCAATCCGACATCTGAGTAAAAAGTTATGGCTGTTTTAAAATTAAAGGTATATTATATTAATCACTTTAATTTTGTTTCAATAGACTATAATGCTTTTATATTTTACTTAAATTAAAATTCACATACTATAATTCATCTTGAGAGTTTCGAAATGAGAGGTTATACTAATCATTTCGACAATTAGATAAGAAGTTATACAAGTTCAAAAATTTTATATTTGGTTATGCATTATTATATGTTATGAGTGCAACAAGTTATATATTCCGTATTACTAGGTTGTTATTCGAGCCAAACAAGTCTAGTATTGTTTGATTATATTTAGCTCATTTAGAAACAAGTTAAACTCGAGTCGAACCTATATTTGAACTTAAGCTCATACTCGACTTGTTTAGTAAGTGAACGAGCTTAATTGAGCTGAGTTTTTTCCCAAGTATTATGCAACTTTACTTGCTCATGACATAGTCAGTTAAAAGAAAATTTGTAAATTTCACAAAATTCGTGTTATTTGAGTTTCAATGGATCCGAGCTGAATTATGAATTGAGCATAAAAATGTGCTCATAATCAACTCATTTTGTAAATGATGCTCAAGCCGAGCTTTTATTGAGCTAAACTCGAGCCAAGCTTTAGCTCATATAACAACCATAACCTTATCTTAATGTTTATTAGATTGCATTTCCTATACTTATTTAGTTAATTTTTTCCGGATATTTCATTTATATATTTAGGCGCGAAAAAAATGATAGCGTTTTATCATAAACCGATAACATTTTATCTTAAAATAACATAATTTATTATCGTATTGCATATAATTCTTTATGTCAATTTAATCCACAACTATATCCTACATGTACAATTGTGCCCCCTTCGAAATTTTTCTGCCTCCGCCACTGGTGATGATCCTATATGAGATCCGATGAAAAACCGGGATCAATTCACTTTGGCCAGGTACTACCTTTCCTCTCCCCGTTAACTCTTGATTCTAGAATACAAGTCTTCCAAATTAAATCATCCGAACAGACTTAAATTTCTATGGAAATGGGTATAAGAAAACGCTTGAAAACCCACCTGAACACTCGAAACCTGATCAAACTCCTCACAAGGGTGGATCGAACTTTGAAAGAAAAGCAAGAAGCATGTTCTTGAAAGGGGGAAAAAGGAAAGAGGAAAATGGCATTGAGAGATATCCCATACAAGCTGAACTACGAATCCGATAACAATATGAACAAATCTGCTTTCGTTGGATGAGTAGTATAACTAAGATTGAATATGTACTAGAGATTGCAAATTATAAAGCCCTGTCAATATCCGAAACTGACTTGAATATCATCGTTTGGGTGTGTTATTGTTTGGAGAGTTTGAAGAAGAAATTCTGTATATTACTTGCAAAATGTATTGATTCAATTACATCAGATTGTTGGCTATTTATACAAGAGTCGTAACCAAGCAAACAAGTAACTAAGCAAGTTGACATAACAAACTTTTAACTAACTCTAATCACTATTTAACTAAGTGATTATAGTCAATAGCCCCCCCTCAAGCTGGAGGATCCTTAGCTGGATGATAGATCCCCAGCTTGGAGAGAATGTAGTTTTGTTGATGTGAAGGCAAAACCTTTGTAAGCACATCTACCAACTGCTCAGAGGATGTGACAAAAGATAAACTGAGAAGGCCTTCCATGACTTTATCACGAGTGAAGTGGCAATCCACCTCAATGTGTTTAGTGCGTTCATGAAACACAGGGTTAGTGGCTATTTGCGTAGCAGATCTGTTGTCACATAACAAAGTGACAGGCTTGATTGGAGCAACATCAAACAATACTAGACTTGTTTCTAAATAAGGTAAATATAATCAAACAATACTAGTTTGAAACAAGTCAAACTCGAGACGAACAAGCCAAGTAATCTCTGTTGCTGCGTTAGCCATAGCTCTATACTCAGCTTCAGAGGAGCTCCTAGAAACGACAGATTGCTTCTTAGATTTCCAACTAATAGGAGAGGACCCAAGGAAGACAATATAACCAGTGACAGATCTTCCGGTCATAGAGCAGGAGGCCCAATCTAAGTCAGAGAATGCTTTAAGGACTGGAGAAGAGCAACCATTAAGTAAAATACCCTGACCAGCAGTACCTTGTACATAACTCAAGGTGTGAAGCAGAGCATCAAAGTGAGAGGAACGAGGGTTCTGCATAAACTGACTAAGTGTCTGAACTGCATAGCAAAGATCAGGCCTGGTGTTGGTCAAAAAATTGAGCTTACCAACCATAACTCTATAACTGGTGGGATCATCCAGAAGAGCACCATCTGTATCATTGAGCTTGAGATGAAGAGGCAAAGGAGTGACAGAAGATTTGACAGAAGCTAAAAGACCACTGTCTAACAAGAGTTCCTTTGTGAATTTAGCCTGAGTAACAGCATAGCCACTTGGAAGAGAAGAGACTTCCATTCCCAAAAAATAATGAAGTAATCCCAAGTCTTTGATACTAAAGGTAGTGTGCAGAAAATGCTTGAGATTAGAAATTTCAGTGGCATTACTACCAGTGATCAAGATATCATCAACATACACAACAAGTATGGTAATATCTGAAGCATTATGTTTGACAAAACTGAGTAGTCATTCTTAGACTGTACATACTTGAGAGACTGAAGAGTAGTAGTCAGCTTGTGAAACCACTGTCTTGAAGCTTGTTTGAGACCATACAAGCTTTTCTTCAGTCTGCAGACATAATGATTGGGATTTGGAACCCCTTCAGGCATAAGCATGTAAACCTCCTCATGAAGATCAGCATGGAGGAAAGCATTGTTAACATCAAGCTGATAAATTGTCCAATACTTTGAAGCTGCAACGGCAATGAGAGTTCTGATGGTTGTCATCTTTACTACTGAAGAAAAGGTCTCATGGAAATCAATGCCTTCCTTTTGAGTGAATCCTTTAGCCACCAACCTGGCTTTATACCTTTCTAAGCTTCCATCAGACTTAAGCTTGACCTTGAAAACCCATCTACAGCCAATGGGAACCTTGCCGGGGGCAAAGGAACAATATCCCAAGTTGCATTGGCAGACAAAGCCTCAATTTCCTTACTCATAGCAGAAACCCAAAGTGGATCACATGAAGCTTGCTTATAGGAAGTAGGTTCGATATAAGAAGAAATGTGACTGAGAAAAGCAAAATGAGAAGAAGGTAAAGTAGAAGAAGATACCACATTAATCTTGGTAGTGGAGGTAGGACCAAAATTGCAAACAAAATCCCTGAGGTAAGGAGAAGGTTGATGAGTCCTAGTAGTCCTCCTAATAGGAGGGGGAGGATCAACATGAGGTAAAAGCTCATCATGAGAAGGAGGGGGGGTAGTAATAATGGGAGTAAAAATAAGATCAAAGTCAACATCAGGGACAACAGGTAGCATAGCATCAAGAGACTGGGTTTGAGATGAAATGGGAAATGAGATTCATAAAAAATGATATCTCTGGTATGATGTATGCGCTTTGTCACTAGATCAAGTGCTTTATAACCTTTCTTTCCAAAGGAGTATCCTATGAAAACACACGGTTTTGATCTGGGGGAAAACTTATCTGTAGTATGAGGATGAGTAGAAATGAAACAAAGACAACCAAATGTCTTGATGAAATGATAGTCATGTTCTTTGTGAAAAAGAAGAAAATAGGGAGATTGAAACTGTAAAGAAGGTAAAGGAGTTCGATTAATGAGATAAGTAGCTGCAAGGATACAATCTCCCCAATAGGTGATAGGTAAATTGGATTGAAAATGAAGAGCACAAGCAACCTCTAACAGATGCATGTGTTTTCATTCAACAATCCCATTCTGTTGTGGAGTATAGGTAGACGTGGCCACGGGTCCGACCCGCCGGGTCAACGGGTCGGACCCGCCGGGTCGAGAACCCGGGGTACATGACCCAAACCCTAACCCGGAAATTCAACTGGTCGACGGGTTCGGGTCACCCGGCGGGTCGACGGGTCGACGGGTTGACCCGTCGGGTCGGGACACGTGGCAAGGAACCGGTACCCGCCGGGTTTGGTGGGTCAACCGGCCGGGTCAACCACTTTAAAAAAAAAAATTTGGTTTTGAAAAAAAAAACTCAACCCATCGAGTACTTTTAACTTTCACCACACTTTCGAAATGGAAAGATTTAAGGTAGACAAAACATGGTATGTGGGAAGATATATATATACCTTCATTCCACTCCATCATTTCATCACACTTTAGATGTGGGAAAGAAAAAGTTGGATTGTGGGAATGAGAAGTAGGGATATGAGAAGATATATATAGAGAAAATAGAGGTAGATAGCACACTTTCGATGTGGGACAGAAATATGGGATATGAAAGAAATTGTAGAAATTGATGTTTCGACGAATCGAATTATATGATGTAAAATGTAATGTAATTAAAGTATTTGGATTATATGGTGGAATATATAATGTAATTTAAGTCTTTGGATTATATGATGTAACATATAATATAATTAAAGTCTTTATCTCTTAGGATTTTATGAAATGAATAACACATGGTGATGGAACATCATGATACATTATATCAAATTTGTTGGATTAATCTTTCTATTTAATTCAATTGATAGTTGTGTTGATCCATTGATTAATCATAAGTGTTTTATTTTACTTGCATTATGTTAATTTCTTGGTTGTTGATTTCAAACTAGGCTCATCTTCATATAGATATATGATAATATTTCTCGTTTAAAGTTGAATTAGCCACATTTTGTGTATACACATAATGATGATGTTATTGGATTACCTATTTGTGTTGCATGTTATAAAATGAAAACACACATTTGAAAAGTATTACCCAATAATATATTTCATTATTGTGCTTGAAAATCCAAAGTTCTATAACATTTTCAAAATAACTGAAAATCGACATTAAGGATACCATACATGTGTAACAACTTTATCAACAACAATATTTGTATTCTTTGAAATTATATCATAAAGACTAGTATCATATATCATGATTTCATAGTGGAACTACCAAATAACACAAATGTTTAAGGTATTGTGTTGAACTTCACACTTTCTTGTTACCCATTCGTTATTTTAATCTTTCATAATTAATAGGTAAAATATTTTTCAAAAAAATAATATTTATATAAAGTGTAGTACTAATGTTTGTATATGATAAAAATTTATAAGTATGGATTGACATGAAAAAACCGAATGATCGAGATTGAAGATATGATTTAGTTTCTACTTATTTTTGTCCCACATCCCATCCCACATTGAAAACTAGAGGAAAGGGGAGGGAGAGGGTGCTAAGTCTATAAAAGAACCAAAGGTGGGTAGGATTTTCATAACATGCAATGCATGAGAATTTATATATTATGAATAAATAAAATTCATAATAATTATAAATATAAATTCTAGTTTTTTTTATAATTTTTCTTTAAAAATTTTTGACCCATTGGGTCAACCCGACGGGTCGACCCGCCGGGTCGTAGTCGGGTCGACCCGCCGGGTTGACCCGCCGGGTCACGGGTTCACTTTCCCCCGACCCTAACCCTAACTCTTAACCCGAGATGACCCTTCAACCCGTTGACCCGGACCCGACGGGTCATTGACCCGTGGCCATGTCTAAGTATAGGGACAACTGGTTTGATGGATAATTCATTTGGAAGAGAAAAATTGGGAAGCACTTGATCCAAAAAACTCAGCAGCATTATCAGACCTTATGACTTTGATTTTGGTGTTGAATTGAGTAACAACCATCTCAAAAAAGGTTGAAATGATGGATAGAGCATTGCTCTTTGTAGGCATAAGAAAGGTCCAGGTGGACTTAGTGTGATCATCCACCAAAGTCAAAAAATATTTGTGACCATCATGAGTGGGAGTGTGATAAGGTCCCCAAGTATCAAGATGGAGAAGATCAAAAGGAGCTGAAGCTCTTGTGACAGACACAGGAAAAGAATTCCTGTGCTGTTTGGATTGAGGACAAATTTTGCAAATATGTATGGGTTTAACACTACAATCAATAAAACCAATATGTTTAAGCTGAGAAAAAGGGATATGACCCATACGACAATGCCAAAGTTCAAGTAAATGAGAAGAAAGAGTAGCAGAACAAGCAAAAGTATGTAAAATAGTAGGTGATACATCATGATGAACAGAAGGACTAAGTCCAGCCTTATTAACAGAAGACATGTTTGCAATATAAAGACCTTTAACCTCACTGCCAATTATAAGTGGAATCTTCATCGAAGGGTCCTGAAGAAAGAAAAAATATCAGTGAAGAGGACATTAGCATTTGTGTCAGAAATGAGCTTCTTGACAAATAAAAGGTTAAAACAAAAATCTGGAACATGTAGGACATTGGAAATTGTAAGGGAAGGTGAAAGAGAAATAGTTCCAAAATGAGATACCGCAGCAGTTTTGCCATTAGGCATAGTAATGGAAATAGGTTTAGGCAAAGCAATAAATGAAGAAAAGAGAAATTTATGTGGAGTAATGTGGTCAGTTGCACCACTATCTATGATTCAAGTTGGATTAGTGCTTGATGTAAGAAAACTGAAGTTTGTACCTGCCAAAAATGATGTTGTCTCAGAAGGAGGAACATTAGGCTTTCTTAATAAAGCGAGCAATTGATTTTATTGCTCTGAAGTGAAAGTCTGAGATGAATCAGCAGCTGTAGCAACAGTGTGAGGACCTTTTCCAGGAGGATATCCATGCTTTTTCCAACACTTGTCTGCAGTGTGGCCACCAAGTTTGCAAAACTCACGGAAAATAGTATGGCCATGGATCTTCCAACAAGTCTCCATAACATGACCACCGATCTTACAGTGATCACAGAAAAGCGTGCCACGTCCAGCACCAGATTGACCAACTCGACCAGGAGTTGAACCTCCTCGACCCCGAGAAGAATTAGTTTGTCCTCTGCCAGCAGCTGGTTTAGAAGAATCTGAAGATCTTTGAGAAGAGAGAGCAGTAGTGATGTCAGACGAAGATGAGGATGAAGATGCAGGTTTAGATCCAAGCTCACACTTCTCCTCATCCTGTATAATAAGCTGATAAACCTCATTCAAAGATGGAGCAGGCTACATCAGGAGAATCTGAGCTAGAGGGGAATTATATGTCTCATTCAAACCTACTAAAAACTGGATGACCTGTTGATCATCTAGAAGTTTCTGAATAATAGCAGCAGATCCGACATCAAATAAGCGATCCTCAATAGAAAGAGTGTATTCGTCCCAAAGCTTCTTCAATTTAGTAAAATACGAAGAAATTGACAAAGATCCCTGAGAGATCGAAAAAATTTCTCGCTGAATTTGAAAGATACGAGTCCGATTGGATCGAGAAAACCGAGAAGCAAGATTATTCCAGATTAGTGCAGCGGAACAAAAATGTAATATAGATTCAGTGATCTCTTTCTCAACAGAATGCAGAAGCCAAGAAATAACCATGTTATTACACCGTTCCCATTGAAAGAGTAGAGGTGAATCAGCTGGAGGACGAGGAGAAAAACCTGTAACGAAGCCGATTTTGTTCTTAGCGTACAAAGAAACTTCGATCGAGCGACGCCATGAAATATAATTGTGATCATTGAGGAGACTTGTAGAAAGGATGTAACTAGGATGATCAGAGTGATGAAGAAACAATTCATCACTCAGATCAAGCAATGAAGCAGCAGATCTAAGATCACCCGCCATTGATGAAGGTGCAGAAAACCTTAGCCTGATACCATGTTATTGTTTGGAGAGTTTGAAGAAGAAATTCTGTATATTACTTGCAAAACGTATTGCTTCAATTACATCAGATTGTTGGCTATTTATACAAGAGTCATAACCAAGCAAACAAGTAACTAAGCAAGTTGACATAACAAACTTTTAACTAACTCTAATCACTGTTTAACTAAGTGATTATAGTCAATAGGGTGATGCATAGACCCTAGACATCTGAATCACAAAAAGAAAAAAATAAAACAAGGCAGGAGATGAGAAAACAAGAAAAGCACAAGAAGCGGACAACCCAGCAGGTATCGTTATTTCTTAATCTGAATGTCCATTCATCCTTCTAATTGCTAAGTGTGTCTTTTACTTTCATGCTTGCAATTCTCGGGAGGGAGTTGATCTAAAACCTCTCTACAAAAGAAGAGGCAGGATAAGGTATCGTTATTCATCATCTTTATTGCCCCTTGAATCTCACGAATTGAAACACGTACATGTACACGATCAATTTGTTGTTGCGATATTGACTTGGTTTGAAAAGAAAACATGTACACGATCCTAATTTTATCAAGGAAAGCAACAAGAAGAAAGAACATGCATTACCTCTTATTTTGAAAACCAATTGGCATTAGGTGGGGTAGCCCACTAGGTTATATACTAAGGCTTGTTTGTTCATATTATCAATGTGGGACTCTTTTGGTCTCTCCACATTGTCCATTCTCTCAACAATCAGGTTTGTTTTACCAGGTGAAAGAAATGAAAAGGAATCAAGTCAGCCACAAGGAGTTCTCAACATCGAAAGCTTTCTCCACAAGCCCCTCCTCCATGCTTGGGCTCCAAGAAGATAAAAAAAATAAATTGAAAAGAGTTTTATTTCCCAAATTGACAACCTTGATTGAAGTAGCTGATCAAAAAAACGGAAAGACTTGACTTGAAATTTTAGAAAAATGAAATTGGAAATTGCATTACCTCTTATTTTGAAAAGTTTGGGTATTGATGCATTCTGCTTTGAATTTGCTCGGTGTTGATCTTCTTTCCATGATCGTATTTCATTTACTGCCGCTTCGAAGAGGTCATGGATGTGTGGTTCTTGAAGGCTCTTCTTGGAGTCAAAATCTGAGGTTTCCACTGTTGTTTCCCAGGAGTTTCTCTTGTGTTACTTCTTCTTGTTTCTTAGAATTTCCAAAGATCGTGTCTTTTGTTCGTCAATGCTGATTTCACCTTATTGTGCGCTTCCTCCCGATGACCCTGAGATGCTTATGCTCGACGGTCGTGGTGTTCTGAGTTGTTGGACTGAGTTGTGTGTCAAGCATTGATCGTGGTTGAGCTGTTCACGTTCATATTTCTTCCCATGTGAGAGTATCCTAGTAATCTTCTTCTAACGGGGCTGCTTTTCGTCAATATCTACATACTCACTCTTTTACTTGGGTCATTGCCTACGCTGATTGTTTGTATTTCACCTTTATTGATGTTGTGGTATTGTAGTTCTGTTGCTACATGATGGTTGATACATCCGCCGTTTTTTACGACCTCTTGATTTACCACACTGACGTGTCTAGTATCTTGAATTCATTTATTATAATTCATCTCAAGAGCTTCGAATTCATAAGTTATATTACTTATTTTGAGAATTTGGTAAAAAGTTACGCAAGATTAACTTTTTTATATTCGCCTACACACTATTACATGTTAAAAATACAACAAATTAAATATTGACTCAATATTTATCGTATTGCATTTCCTATCATCATTTTCTTAGTTTTCTTTATTCATTTCTTTTGTTTGAAATACATAAAACATAATAAGATAAGAATGATTAATCTTTTATTATATTTTTCTTTACTAAGAGAAGAAAATGAAATAAATAAACTTTAATTTACTTTTCTTTTTCAATAAAATTCTAATCGAGTATTTGGTTAAATTCATCAATCACATGTTTAAAGTTAGTGAGCTATAGTTTAAATATTGTTTTGGAAAATAATAGGTGTTAAATATTGTTTTAGCAAATAATTAGTGTTTTTTTTGTTTTTGCAAAGTATGAAAAAATAATAGATCTTTTGTACAATTTAAAAAAACCGTAGTGATGTTGTTCTAATTTTTTTTGGAGACAAGGATGATTTTGCGATAAATTTTTTGGAAATGATATGTGATTTTATAAAATTTTAAAAATAAAGATGATTTTGTCACTTTTGTATTGAATTTAGTCAAATAATAGGTAGTTTTGTTCAATGTTAAAAGTAAAGGGGTTTTTTGTGAAGAAAGGAAAATTAAAGGGTGATTTCATTCATTAACTCAGCCGAACTTTTGATAAAAACACAAGGGTACTATCCGGATAAAAAAAAAGGTGTGAGAAACCAACCGAAATTGTTAAAAACTTAGGGGCACCAAACGGAATTTCTCAAAAATGAATTTCAATTCTATCCTATAACTTCAAATAATAAATTAGAAAAATCATTTTTAAAAAATAAATCATTACAACTCTACTTCGATAAAGATACGTTACGTACACACCTGATCTCATCTAATAACGAATGAACTTGTTTCCATGATCATGTAACAGGGGAATAACAATAGTATAAGTTGACTACTAATTAAAAAAAAATTTAGGCCATTTTATAATATTGCTATTTGAATAAAGTGACAAGAAAATAAAGTGATGGTAAAACCGGGAGCAGTCTCCAAATCCATGTTCTCTTTTGCTTTGTGTTTCCACCGGAAAATACAAGTGCCCAAAATATTTAATGAGAAAATTTGACCCATTATTTAGAACATTCTATTCGTAGAATCGTAGGAGGATATTCTGATCGACTGACCCATTATTAGAAAAAGTTGTGAAATTGCTGGTGATATTGTGATTACGGTTTCTCAAAGTGTGAATAATTGGGTAGTCATAGTTTCTGAAATCGTCAAAATTATAAATTTGACGGCGACGGTTTCAAAAATCGTGAAAAGGTTTATGCCATAAGTAGGGCAGACTACTTTCACAAATCGTCAAAATCATGAAATTTGACGGCCACGGTTTCAGAAACTGTGAAACTGTTTATAATGATGGTTTTGAAAACCGCCATAAGTCCCTTTTTGCATCTCTTAGAGCAAGCTATTTTCTCAAACAGTTAAAATCATAAAATTGGGCAATCATAGTTTCAGAAACCTTGAAAATTTTTATGACGACGGTTTTGATGGCCACGGTTTCAAAAACCGTGAGACTGTTTATAGCGACGGTTTTGAAAACCGCCATAAGTCCCTATTTGCATCTATTAGAACATGTTATTTTCTCAAACCGTCAAAATCATAAAATTGGGCGGCCACGGTTTCAGAAACCGTGAGAATTTTTATAACGACAGTTTTAAAAACCGTCATCAATAGTCTTATTTCTCACAGTTTTAAAAACCGTGACCGGTACCTTGTGAATAGTGATATTTTCATCGTGTGTATTGGCTCACCAAAAAAGTTTCATAAAATCACGTACCTTTTTATCTTTGCAAAATTTTATTTCCCAAATAAATACCCAATTCTTTTTTTTAATATACAAGATAAGAATTTAGGTGGCATTGGACTTGCTGACCCACTACTCAATAGCGTCCTTTTGGACGAGGACAAGAAACTACAAATGTGACGTGATAGGTCCGAGGTCTATCACGTGCCTAAGTCGCTCAGGCACATGGTTCACTTCCTCATAAGACATGTTTGCAGGTAACCTCCTCAAAACATTGTCGTATGTGCAGAATGTCCATACGTAACGATCATCTCGATCTCCCAGGGGCATTTCCACGCATCAGATACATAGTTAATCACCATGAAGCTATCACGCTCAATCCAACGGTAGCCCAACTCTCAATTTGACCGCTATTAGTCCTAAACGTAATTAAGGCCGGGCTCATAATATAATTATCTTTTGGTTTAATCCTGATTTGTAATTAATTAAATTTAATTCTCCCACTGGAACGTTGAAAAAGGGGGGAATTAACAAAGGAAGTGGCGTGGTTCACATCGGACATGTCTTTCGGTCGGCCATCTCGTCGTCTCGTGTCCTCCATGAAAGAAAACTAGTATAATCCCTATCTCATGGCGCGTTTATATAAAATCAAACTTTTGCTATAACTAGGTACGTAGTTTATAAGTGCATAGATAGACAAAAAACAACAAACGTGAAAAAAAACACATATATGTCCTTACAACCCCTCTTTAAAAGCGATAATATAATGCATTTAATTTCGACAATGTTGAGATGTCTTAATACCCTAAGCAACTTAACGTTACAAAGGATTCGAATTGCATCAAAAATATGTTTGAAAAGGCTATTTATTATATTAATAGCTACCTTTACCTTATGTGGAAAAAAAAAAAGAAATATGTCATTGGTTAACAAAAGAACAAAAATAAATAAAAGGAAGAAGACTTTTGAATGAAAAGAAGAATTAAAAGAAAAAAGAAAAAGAAAAAATTTGTAATTGGTTGAAAAGCCTAAAACAAAGTTATGAACGACATGTAAGCGATAATTCTTCTGTTTTAAGAGTTTATATATATATATATATATATATATATATATATATATATATATATATATATATATATATATATATATATATATATATATATATATATATATATATAGATTCAGGGAGAAAGAGAAGATATATTTTTATCAGGAAAAATGATTTTTAAAAAATAATACGAATTATCGTTATTAATCAATATTAATATGAAATTTAAAAATTATAAAAAAAATAATACGAATTATTTAACATTAAACCAATTCCGATACAAACGAAATTCCAGTTGATTTTTTGGCCGATTTTTCAACGTCTCAATCGAAAGTTCAAAATTTTAATGATGTGACACTATATTATTAAATGTATAAATATAATATTTAAAAATAAAAACTAATTATTAGTACAAACTGGATTCTAAGGTTAATTTACTTTATATAATTTACACTCAACTTGGTGTTTTTTACAAAAAATACATTGAACATTTAACAATGTGATATAACATCATTAAATTTTCGAATGTTCAATTGCCACATCGATAATTTGGCCAAAAAATTGACCAGAATTTTTTTCGTATCAAAATTGGTTCAATGTGAAATAGCCCATATTATTTTTTATAGTTTTTAAAATTATATTAATATTGGTTGTATTATTTTTTTAATCATTTTTTCTTCTTATAAATTTGAAAAAGTTGAGTTGAATTGAGACGAAATTGATGAATCAAAGGTGGTAGTTTGTTGAAACTTGAAACTATACTTAATTTGGGTGTAATGCAAGAAGGTGATAAGAAAGTGCGAATATATAAAATTAAAACTTCCTACATTGCTATGGACTTATACAGGGCCGGTCCGTTATTTTTTTAGATCTTGTACAATTTTTGTGTTGATGTATTTTTTTTTATTACTAATCGAATGGGGAAAACGATACACCAAATTTGTTAATAGAAGAGATATTCTCATAGATGCAAAGTCATGTGTTCGACTTAATGCGAGAAAAATAATAGATAAGCAAATATTTTAGATTACCTTTCAAAATCCATAATATAAAAGGTCGCCTGTAAAGTCTGTAATGGTTGGAATAACTTGGAATATAACTTGAGAGGTATCGCTTTGTACTAATGATGAGGTATCACTTTGTACTAATGAAAAACTGATAATGTTTTTTGTATTATTGAATTTGTTGTTTCGGGAAAAAAAACATTTTTAAGGATGAGAGGGACTAAGGCTGGAAAATGGGAACAATGAGATTTCAAACACGACTACAATTGGAAATTGAAAAAATCCCTCATTACCTTGTGCCAATTGAACTAACAAATTATTTATTACTTTGTTCTCTTTTTTTTATTTATATTAATTATATCTATCTATCTATCTATCTATATCTATACTATATATATATATATATATAAAGTTGAGATTTGCCCCATTAATTGCACCTATTAAATGATTAAAAAATAACCTAATATATTTTAAATATTAGCATAAAAAATCAGAAGGTTGTTCTAGCCTAATGGTTAACGAATAATTTATACGCATAAGGTCAAAGGTTCAAAGGTTCAATTCTCCTTAACTACACTATTTTTGTATTTCTTTAATTATATTAGTTTATGCCTTTAATTTATTAGATAAAAAATATTTAATATTTTTTTGTTATAAAAATGCTAAAGGTTTCTTAGACAATAGAATTATAATACTTTTTCTGATGTAGCACCATAACTACTAATACTTTTTATCTAAAAAGGTATGTTTTTAAATTATATATTTTATGTTTAACTAATGGTTATGATTGTCATTATAAGACATATATTATTTATGTTTAATATAGTGAATACAAAAAATAGAGGGCCTTAATTTATATTAATGTCAAAACATTGATAATAATATGTTATTTTTCTTTACAAAATGTGATTAAATAAATGTTGTCAAAAATAAAGAATATATAATTCTATGCACATTAAGTGGTTATCAATTGCCAAAATAAAATGAATATTTTTCTAAAAATTACAACATATTTTAATGTAAAGGCTCGGAATTTTAAAAATATTATTTTCTAAATTAAGATTTAATTTTGATTTAATATTGATTAGTTTTGATTTAATTCCCAAGGATTCGGAAAATTTTGAATAATTCTGTCCTCGAGCAAACGATTTGTTTGAACTCTTTCGACCAAATTCCGGCATAAATTTGTTATTTAATTCAAAGATGAATTCATTTCGCTCTATTATTTTAAGGCTTAGAAATATTTTCGGGTTTCATTTTCTAATTCAGATTCGAAAGTTTATTTTAAATTTGATTTTAATTGAGTCGGGTTAAGGTCGGAAAGCGGGTTTCGGAATTTATTTACGGGTATTAAATTTGACTTTCTTTTACCCAATTCAACACTCAAGTCACACACCACTCCCTCACCTCACCCCTTTCCCCTCCTATATCCCATCAGACATAGCCCATACCCCCATTTCTTCTTTTCACTCACCCCAACCTCCTGCCTTCACCATCTCAGCACACCACCATCAGTCTCCCCATTTCAGCACCGATCACCTTCACACCCCTCATCACCTTCATCGCCACCAGCTCCACCATTCAACTCCTCTCCTCCTTCCATCAAAGTTGAGCACCACCATTCCCCAAGCTCAAGCTCCCCTCCCCTGTTTTTCAAAGAGGAGCCGCTGAGTCTCAGCCCGAGTCGAGCCGAGCAACAGCACAGAAGCCTCAACTTCCAGTCGTCGAGCTGCTCGAGCACCATTCCCCTGTTTTCCGGCGAGCCCGAGGACACCACGGTGAGCCACCACACCCTCCAACGCCATTGGAAGCTTCTCCCCACCTCAACTGGCCATCAAGGAGCCCTCGACGCCACCTTCCGAAGCACCTGCGAGCGCGAATCGAGCCTCCGAACGAGCCCGACAAAGCCAATCGAGTCGACCTCCCTCGGTGAGCATTCCTCCTTCCAATGTCGTTCTTTCCTGATCTTAACCACCTCGTCATCTTGTATTCGTGACCCGGAGGAGATGTGTGGAGAGCAAGGGATGAGCGTGAGTGAGAGCGAGAGTGAGTGAGCTTTCGAGCGGAGGGAGCTCGAGAACGAGAGCCGGAGAGGTCGGGGACGAGCGGGGGAGTGAGCCGGATAGGATAGCACCAGCGGGTTCGAGCTCCGGCGATCTTGTGGATTCAAGCGGGGGCGAGAGCAGCAAGAGAGGGGAGTTGTCAGGGCCGGACCTGAGGCGAGGCCCAACTGGCACTCGCCTCAGGCCCAATGATAAATAGGGGCCCAGTTTTTATACATCTTTATGTATATATTACATGGACTTATTTTTTATGATTGAAAATTGACTCACATCACACGGTGGCAATTTTGAAATTTTCGATAACTTAAAGGTCAAATTCTGACCTGCTTTTCCCCTTCCTCATGGCTTTCTTAAATAATAGAAACGGAAGATCGTTTCTTCAATAATGGAAACGGAAGAGTTTGGGGGCGATTTCCCGACCAATCCTTCCTTCTTGGTGGCGGTTGCCCTGGGTGGTCGCCGGCATTGTTAGACTCGGCTCCTCTTCATGACCTCACACCACAACCGGCAAGGGTGCCCTAACGGCACCGGTGAGGCTCACGGTGAGTAACGTGAAGAGGGATCTGGCTTTCTATGAAGTGGCCAAGAAGAAATTTCAGGAGAGGAAACGCCCTTGGAGCTTTCTTGAATGGTAATGAGTTATACTCTTGTTAATTGCTACTAATTAACTTGGCTACTTTCTAGAAAATTGTTTTTTCATTTATGCTACTTATTTTTAATTGTTGATTCATCCCTCTCAGTTTTATCGATCATCTTAGATTGGTCGTTGAGAACATGTGTTTAATTGAATTTCAATTTCCATTGAGTTTTATGTGTTGTGTTTTTACTTTGAAATTTGGGGATTTTATCCCTTTTGGTTTTGGGCATAGGGTTTGAGGCTTTTAGGCAAGTAATTTGTGGTTGAATTTGTGATGAAGATGTCAAAGAAGATGCCTCCCCTGCTCGCTCGCCACCCTCACTCACAGCCTCACTCACAGCTCCGAGCTGTGAGTGAGGGTGGCGAGCAAGCAGGGGAGGCATCCGGCAGGGGCAGGTAGGCCGAAGGAAGGGGATGACTGTGGGCCCGAATGCCACGTCTTCGCCACGTCAGTCGGGCTGGCCCACCTTTTTTGTCTTTCCTTTCTGCTTTGGGTTAGGTTCTGATGGGCTGGCCCTCGGCCCACTTCTTCTTTCCTTTCCTTACAGATTTTGGGTTGGGCTGGCCTTCGGGTTTGGGTTTTTTTCGGGTTTGGGCTGGTTGTTGGGTTTGTTTTAAGGGTTGTGAATTATTTTATATATAATGCTATTATATGGTAGTGTTAAATTATTATATGGTTAGTGTTTATGTGTTATGTTATATGTTATATGTTATATTATATGATTATGTTAGTGTATGGTTTTATATAATTGATATGTACTAAATTATTATTATTATTATTATATTATGCTGATTTTGTGAAGATATATTTTCTGAAAATTATATATATATTATAAAGTGTTTTAAAAGTAGTAGTATTTGGGATATAGTATGTTATTATGTGATGGTTTCTACATATGTGCTAATTTATAGATATGGGTTATTGAAAATAAAATGATTTAAGTGGTTTATTAATGTTATTTTATTTGTGTGGTTTATTAAAAATGGGATGATTTGGTGTTTTAATTAGTTAAATATTGTTTGAGAAGTTGTTTAAAGAGGTTTAAGATTTCCCAAAATGTTTTAAAGGATGTTGAAATCATAGTTAATATTTTCGTTAGTGATATTTGACTTGATGATTTGATTAATGAAATTACTTGAGCATTTATATGAGTTAAAAGCATGATTTGATATATTGGAAATTCGAGTCGATTTATGGAAATGAGATGATATAAGATGATATGAGATGTTGAGTTAAGATGAATGATGATGATGATTATGATGGTATGAATAAGATGTGGTGATGAGAATATGCCCAAGTTGTGGAAAGGAGATGAGAAATTGAATTGAGACGTTAATGTTGATTGATGATGATGGGATGATTAACTTATATATGTTTTATGTGAATCTTATGTGTGCTATTTGATATGTTTTGTGTAACTTAGACTTAGACTTATTATGTTATATATTGAATTACTAGGTGATCTCTGATTTGTCTGGACTTGCCATTACTTTTGTTGGTTGCTTGGATTCTGCGCTTCTCCAGGTAAGTTCCTTGAACTTACTCATGATGGGCGCTTTATGCACTGGGTGTTATATAGTAGGCTAGTGTTCATGCACCATACGACTTAGAATCATGCTTAGGATCTAAAACGGAAACCATATGTCTTGCTATCTATCTTTGCTAGAAAACGGCCGTTATAGGTATTTATTGGTTGGGACCTTTTTCTTTATTCTTGTCATCCTAGTTGGCGCTTATATAGAAAGTTGCTTGCACTCGATGATGCGGTAGGCTTTTGGTATAGAAAGTTGCTTGCACTCGATGATGCGGTAGGCTTTCTAGTAAGTGCATTAGGACTCTTAGACCCTTAGGCCTTATATAAGTGTCATTGCTTGCCTTCCTCTCATAGTTAGTAGGCTCATTGCATGAGGTTGGCATGCACCGTAGGGTGAGGTAGCTCCTTTGATGGTGAGTTGCTATAGGATTTCTTAGGAGCCTAGAGGGACATGCTATTTGGCATTTCTTGTAATTGGCGCGCTTCTTTATTTATTTCTGCATTTACTTATCTGTATGCTTATCTGTTTAAATTCCGTTTTGCATTACGCATTTCATCTTAGGTATAGGATGCTTATTATATGCCTCTCAGAGTGTTTACACACGTGCAGGAGTGACCCGATGATTGACCCCGATCCCTTTTTTTTTTTAGATTCAGGTAACCGTTATTCGCTATCTTTGCTCATATGGATGCTTGGCGGGTTCAGACTTTTGGCGTTAGATCGAGAACTTGAGAGACCACTAAACTTTCTCGCTTTTAAAATCTTTTGTATCGTTTTGACCTGGCTAGGTCATGGCACTCTTTTGGATTGTATTTGATTTAAACATTGCTTCTTTTTATTGCAAAAACTTGTAACTCGTACTCGGATTGTAAGATCTAGTTGGAAGTAGGGATGGCAATGGGGCGGGGACTCCCCGATCCCCGCAAGAAATCCCCGTTGCGGGGACGGGGATGGGGAAATTAAATGGGGACGGGGACGGGGATGGGGCCAAAGTGATTCCCCGCGCGGGGACGGGGATGGGGACGGGGATAGTAGTCCCCACCCCGATCCCCGCCCCGCCCCCGTTGGGGAACCCCGCAGGGATCCCCGATGGGGAGTATAAAATCCCCATTTTTATTTAGATCTTACATAAGTTTAAATAATTTTTCTTTCATTTTTAAACTTTTACCTTATAATATACATTTATGAGATATTATATGTAATATTTATATCATATTTTTTTACATAACTTTAATAATATCTTATAGTTTGCTATTAGATGTGGGAAAACCATGAGTTTTAAATGGGGAACCCGACGGGGAAACCCGCGGGGAATGCAAACGGGGAAAATTAAGCGGGGACGGGGATTCCCCGATGGGGACGGGGACCCGGCGGGGATGGGGACGGAGGACATTTTTCATCCCCGAACGGGGACGGGGACGGGGACGGGGAGGGTACTCCCCACCCCGAACCCGCCCCGTTTCCATCCCTAGTTGGAAGGTAACCTTGCCTTCTTAAACGTAACTCGGATAATTAGGTTTTCTTTCCTAGGCCCAAGGGAGGGCAAATAGGGGAAAGAAGATCCTTATTTTCCGAGTCGTTACATTTAAATTGTCATAAAAATGATCAATCTATATATCTATATCTATAATATTATAACAAGAAAAGTTGTGTGCAAGCCTCATAAATGCGTACCTAATTATTTCTCCACTTATATAAATTTAAACTTAATCACTATCTTTTCAAATTGTATATTTATTAATTTAACTTATTTTTTTCATTAAAAGGATTGTCTTTAATTCAAAATAATAATACTCCGTAGTCCGTACTCCATAAAGGTTTCTCTTTTCATCTTCCAAATGAGTGCTTACTATCTCCAAAAATGTGCCCAATTAATTACAATTATTTAAAAATAATAATTATTCCCAATTTTTATAATTCATTGTGCCCAATTTTATATATAAGGGAGTAACTCACAATGTTTTAAATGTAGTAGTCAAAGGGGTGTGATTTTTAAAAGAATAATGCACTAAACTAATTTACCTTTTTTTAAAGATGATAAATCAAATTAAATTAAGGTAGTCTAAGAGGTGAGTGGTTCTTTTTTTCAATGATATGTTTTTCCTATAAATAGTCAAGTCCAAAAACTCAATTGCTCAATGAACAAATGCGAGAGATGAAACATATATTGTTAGGTGGAGCTTCTCTTCACTTTTTACCTTCTATTTTAATTTTTGTTTATTTGTTAATTACTTTGTTTTTAATTGTACTTTATTATTTCTATTAGTGGATCATATTATTTTTCCAATCATTATGCTATTATTTTATATCATATATATATATATATTTAATTTCTTACTTTTTTTTTGTTAATAATAATAATATTATTATTATTATTTTTATTAGTTTTATTTTTATAATTTATATTCTTATTTTTTATTGAAGGATAAAGAATCTTACAACCACTTTTGTCAAAACTGATATTTAAAAAAAAGGCTATATGATGCAAATTGAGGATTTAGATGATTTCATCAAATGAAATAAAATAAAATTGAGAGTTAAAAATATTAAAGAGCAAGAACACTAGATGATTTCATCAAATAAAATAAAATTGGTTAGTTAATTTTTTCACGGAAAGAAATATTTGATCAAGATATTGTATATTTAGATGAGATAAGATTTACTTTTTAATACTCCATAAGGAAATTCTATATTTAAGATTTTTATTCATAGCTCAGGTGCGAGGATTATTATATAGAAACCTTCTTTAAATTATAAATATTCTACCAAATTAAATTATAAAATGCAACCTAATAGATTTTATTTAAATTAAAAATGAAATATAAAGCCCTCAAACCTATTTTAATAAGTTTTGAATAAAATAACTTCATCTCAAAACCCCAAATGACAAAAAGAGCTCATATATTTAAATCAAGTTTTCTAAAATAAATTTCTAAAATTATAATTGTAGTCTAAATTTTATTAAAATAAAAAAACTAATGCAATAGAAATATTTTTAATAAATTCTAATATTCTAAGTCATTAGCCTCATAAATGCATACATCATTACTCCCATATTATATCAATTTAAATTGTAAAATTACAATTCCTTTAATTAAAAACAATGACTATCTTTTCATCTTCCAATGTATATTTATTAATTTAAGCTTTTTTTACATTAAATTGAATGTCTTTAATTCCAAAAAAAATTCTCTTTTATCTTTCAATTGATTAAATTTCAAATTATTTTGATTCTAAATAGTAATCTTCACCTCATAAATTCCATATGTTATTCAAAAGTATTCATACTCAATCTTATGTCATATCCTATATATAAATTATTTTATTTCTAGACAACCATGTATATTTGACATACATTGATTATGAGGAACAAAAATATGAGAATGGGGACAAATTATTAGAGAAAAAGCATCAATTGAGAAGAAAAAGGTAGAAAAAATTAATATTTTATAACTTTTTTTAAAAAAAATAACATATACAAAATTTGATATTTCTTTTTTGTTCAAAACAATAATGTTCTATTTTTTGTCTGATGTTTGTTAATATTATTTTAGAGAAGCATTATTGATGAAAAATATGAGAATAAACATCAGTTGAGAAGAAAAAGGTATACAAAATAATTGCATTCAGTTAAAACTAAAAGAAATAATTTCAAATAAATGTAGAATTTGTTCCACAAGACAAAATTTGTGGGGGAAAATAATTATTTACATGATATTTTGTTCTTAGATCAGATATAAAATTATATTATTTTTTAATACACAATAATTTCAATACCATTCAATTTCATCACATGAGATTTTTATCTTTATTTTCGTTAATAAGAATAAAGTATATGGAAATTTAATACAATATGATTATATTTTACTAAATAAATAAACAATGTGACTAAAACATGTCCCGTGCATCGCACGGGCATGCCCACTAGTATCTATAAAAATTGTGTCCTAGGCATCTTAATGGCTCTCAATATTAATGATTTTCCCACCAAAGATCACTTCGATGTTTTTCCCCCTTTTATTTGATTTTATATAGAATTTGATAATTCCTCATTTAGTTATTTATTTGAAAATTTGGCTCATAAAATTTATACAGAATTTCAAAATATCTAAATATTTTTATCTTTTATGAACTAAATATCAATATTAGCATTTGCTTTGAAAACCAAAAATTATTATTTTTTATATTTCTTTAGCAATGTCTTCAATAGTATGAGTATAATCATTTTTATTTGATTTTAAAATAACAATATAGATGAGTCTATCTACATAATTCTATAATGATATCTACAAAAAAAAAATATATGGTTTGATTTTAAAATTATGACTATTTAAAAAGCTTTTTATTTTGTTTTCAAATTTTACGTGTTAGTTTGTAAAATGTAAGTCAAATGCAAATAGATCCATACAAATAAATGGGGAAAATATTGAAACTTAGTTTCTATATATATACATTCAAAATAAAATCTGCATTATTTTATGAAAATTATTTTTATATATTGTTCATTTGTTTAATTGCTATAAATATATTTGTGAATCAATCTTAATTGATGTAAATATACAACTCTTTTCTAATTAGTAATTAAATTGAATAGTACAATTTTAAATAAAAAATGAATAGTACAATATGAAGTACTATTAGGGGTGTGCAAAAAAAATCCGACACGACTGACACGACACGAAAAAACACGAAACCGAAAAGACACGACACGAAAATGACACGAACCGAGAAAACACGGTTGTAAACGGTTCGTGTTCGGGTAGGGGATTTTCCCTTATCGAATACCCGACACGAACCGTTTAATTTTTTTATTTATAAGTATACTAAATACAATACTAATATATATACATACCCTGATAGCTCAGTAAGATTGACTAGCGCATTGGTTTTGGGTTGAAGATATCCCAGCGCTTTGCAATTAAGTCCTGGGTTCGATTACGGGTTTCCTCTATTTTTTTCCTTTTTTTTCCAGCACTATATATATATATATATATATATATATATAGGGAAGGATTCAAGTGAAAAGTACCCGGTCCGGTGAGAAGGAAATAAGTAATTTGATTGGCTGAAATACATCTAGGATTTAAAAGAAAAATACGGGCGTATGGATCTGCCATTTTCTCTTGTTTTTAGATTTGAAAGCTCAAGGAGAGCTCCCATGGTCTCGTCTCTCCCATTCCATGAGCCTTCTTCCCAAATTCTGAAATTCGGCGCCATCATCAACGGAGGATGAATCTGCCACCGGCTGCTGCCCGAGGCCTCAGTCAGCACTTGTCCACCAGCGCCAGCACCTTCTCCAGTGGCTGCCCCATGTCGTCAGATAACGCCGATCTCGCCGGGCTGATAGCTAGAGATTCCGGACGCCAACGGGGATGAGTGATTGGACGGTGGACGCCGGGGATGAGTGCGTGGACGGTGGACGCTGGGGATGAGTGTGTGGACGGTGCCCGAGACCATCTAGATGTTTCCGGTCTCCGTTACATCCTCCGGCCACCTCCGACGACTGCTTCGCCCACCTCGACCTCGGATTCAAGTTCTCCTCCCTTTTATATGAGATTTTGTGTATTTCTTAAAGCTTATTACAGTAATTAAATCATTCATGAATGGCTTGATTCAATTCCAACAGTCTCAAGGATACATCACAAAGAACAATGGTCGGAGGTATATAGGAAGCTGAGTGTTTCGTTATGGAGTTTTATGAATTTGACCTTTGGTGTATTTAACTTTTCTTCAGAGAGCGTATACAAGTACAACCTCACTGGACTGGACAGAGGTTCAGAGGTTTATACCAAGTGGTCCAGTGACTAAATAGAGAGTGGTTCAGTGACTAAATAGAGATTGGTTCAGTGTTAAATAAAGAGTGGTTCAGTGACTAAATAGAGAGTGGTTCAGTGACTAAATAGAGAGTGGTTCAGTGACTTAATAAAAATTGGTTCAGTGACTAAATAGAGATTGGTTCAGAGACTAAATAGAGAGTGATTCAGTGACTAAATAGAGAGTAGTTCAGTGACTAAATAGAGATTGGTCCAGTGACTAAATAGAGAGTGGTTCAGAGACTAAATAGAGAGGTTCAGAGACTAAATAGAGAGTGGTTCATTGACTAAATAGAGAGTGGTTCAGTGACTAAATAGAGATTGGTTCAATGACTAAATAGAGAGTGATTCAGTGACTAAATAGAGAGTGGTTCAGGGAGAGTAAAAGGGCTGAACCACTGAGAGTAAAAAGGGCTGAACCACTATGAATAAAAGAGCTGAACCACTAAGAGTAAAAGGGCTGAACCACTTCTTGGTAACTTGATGAACCACTTCTTTATAGCTTGTGAACCACATTTTTTTTCAACAAAACATATACAAAGTGGGTGTCTATGTGTAGATAAAATTAAAATACACCAAAAAAAAATATTTTTTATATTTTTTTAACAAGTGAAAATGCCAAAAAATAATTTTTAAAAGTCCATGTAAACACTTTTCATATGTACGTACATTGTCTAATTAATTAGTAAATTTTGTTGATTGGCGCGTGCATTGTGGGTGTTACTAATTAATTTGTGTGAGTGTTACTAATTAATTGGGGGAATACGCGTGTCTCGTATTGGACACGTGGACCAATCAGATTGCTTCTTTCCTTGTCACCGGTAAGGTGCTTCTCACCCGAACCCAACCCTATATATATATATAGAGAGAGAGAGAGAGGTTGGATCCCATGTAAGCAACCCTTACGGTGTAATTTGTGAGCAGAGAAATTATTCGTAGGTACCAAGCGATTATTCGTGTATAATAATGTAATTATTCGTATGTATGAACAAATGTAATTATTCGTATGCAACAAAGGACTATTCATATGTATGTACATACGAATAATCACTTGGTACCTACGAATAATGTCACTGTTCACAAGTTACTTTTAATCTCATCCGTTTGATCTTCTTAATCCGACGCTCTAGATTTGCTCACAAATTACACAGTAAGGCTTGCTTACACATGATCTATCCTATATATATATCTATATATATATATATGTTTTCTATTTAGCGCAGGGTGAATTTGCCTTTTAGCGCATGTTGGTCATGGTCGCAACGACCAAAATAGCTATTGGTCGCGACGACCTTTTATAAAATAATAATAATAATAAAAAAGTACATTGGTCGCAGCGACCATTTTATACACCGGTCGCTGCGACCATTTTATACACCGGTCGCTGCGACCTTTTTTTTTAAAAAAAAAAAACACTTTTTAGCCCAGTTCTTTCCAAAACTGGGCTAAAAACAGCCACTTTTTAGCCCGGTTATTTTTGGAACAGGGCTAAAAACTCCCTATTGAAAAAAAAAAGCACGGTCTTCTTCTACTCCATTTCTCCATCATCTGTGCAAAACACAGGGTATTTTCCATGGGGTATACTCTAATGGTGAATCCTTTTTGACAATTTCACTCAACATTTAGCAATTTGAAATGAATTTTAACCCCCAAAATTCAATAAAAACATCAATTAATAGTTTACTATCAATCTAAATTGAATTTCAAATGAAATTGAAACATAAATTGGGGGGATCTTTTGTAATTACGCCAACCTTCTCCTACCTGTACACACACGTACAGTAACTTCTCAGGTAGCACTACGGGGAGCTTCGACAACGTCTCGACCGCGACTGTGGTCACGTCAACCCAAACGACTAATGGATCCAAGTTCCTGGTGACTCGGTTCTCCTCCCCGGCGGTTATGGCGGCGGTGGAAGCGACATAGCGGTGGCGATTGGAGAAGACTCAGATTAGGGGTGAGACGTGAGGGGTAATAGTTGTAATTATTGTAAGAATTAGGGGTAAACTATTTGTGCTCTAAAAAGGAAAAATGGTATGCTCTAAAAAGTAAACCCATATATATATATATATATCTTTTATCATCTTCAAAGCCCAAACCCTAACCTCTCATTCTCACAATTGGAACAGCCGTCGTCGGCCCACTGTTCACTTCTTCTTCAGTCATCTTCTTCCCCAGTTCAAATCTATTCGGATTTGTTGTTGTTTCCAGTCCCTCATGACTCTCTCGAAAACTTCAATCTCGGCTACCCGCTGTTCTTGTCTCCTCCCCTTTCAGATCTGTCCATCTCCCAACCAACTTCCCCTATTTTCAAAGGCAACAACTGCACACAGTGGTAGCACACACAGCTCTTCAAAATAGTAAACGTCTGGACGAGAATCATCACAAAGTGCAATGGATCTAACTTGGAACAAGGTGAGTGATCCTAGATCTAAGATTTGAGGCCAAATGAACCCCTCCCTCACCCTCCCGTAAAAGCATATGAATCCATGAATCCCTTTTGAAAAGTATAAATTAATGGCATGGGTTTATTGGTTGGCCAAGGGCCAGGGACAAACGACGGATCAAATCTTAAATTCCATCCACTATATTTGAATTAAGCGCTTGGAATTTGCAAATATGAGGCTCAAGTACTCCTGAGATAGCACACACAGCGCACAACCGCACACGGAAAAAAAACATGGTTCGTGTCGGGTACCCGGGTATCCGACACGGATCCGAATAGCTTAACCGTGTCGGGTACCCGGAATAGCTTAACCGTGTCGGGTACCCGACTTAAGATGGTTCATATACGGTTCGAGCATTTTGACCTAAACGGTTTCGGGTACCCGACACGATTATCCGGTTCGTGTCGGGTACCCGGATATGCACACCCCTTTCTTACTCAAGCCAACCAATTTTATGTTTTAAGTTTTAAAGTAAAAAAATGTCAACAATTTGATACAGAGTACAAGATAAAATAATTAACTTTTACAAGTCAAAGTGGATATAAATAATCAATACAGAAAATATTGAAAAAATAAAATGTGAATTGAATTTCATGCAAGTATAAGATACAAATAAATATTTTATAAATAACTTAAACCAAATTATGATACATATAAAATCAAAATTTACTATTTGTACATTATTTTATAGTTTTCGTGTATCCTAAGACCGTATAAATATATGATATATCTATACTAAACCCAACCAATTTTATATTTTGATTTTGAAGTGAAAACAACATCGATAGTTTAATCCAACATAAAACAATTATCTTTGCAATTTGAAGATGATAGGGATAATCAACAGAAAAATTATCAACAAATAAAATTATGAATTGAATTTTACGTACGAGACCAAATTAGGACATTAACTACCTCATAATATGTGTCATTAACAATTGCATAACAATATTTATTAAAATTAAATACTAGACATATGAAAAAATAAACATTTTATAAATAACTTAAACGAAATTGATATGAAGTATGAACCATATAAAATCAAGATTTACCGATTGTACGCATATATATATATATATATATAGTTTAGATTAGGGAACAATATATCATAAAATAACATCTTAGATAATCTTATAAAATACCACAAGTAATTAGATTAGATATATGTTTTAAAATGAATACAAATAAACTTCAGCTGCATAACTAAGTAATGGCCTTTTGCCATCTACATTCACTTCACAAGTAGCAACAAAAGTACCCAAAAAAACACCCCATCCTTCGCCACTGCAACCTGATCGACTAAGGCATTAGTTCAAACCAACCCGAAACCAAAAGGGGACACCATGTACGTACTAGCCTACCAGCGATTAAATCGACCATGTTCGGGACCTCCAGGGTCTTGGCTATCCTTGTGAGTCCATCCACCTCGACTTCCCTGACTTGATATGAACTGCGGAGACCCAGTAGGGTTGGACCACCGTGTTCGAAACACCTCAGAACTTGCCCTACTTGAGTAGCTGGAGCTCCGTCCTCTTGGGCAATAAGAGGACTCGTGTCGAGCGCTGGACCAGTTTGGATGAGTGTACAATCCTTGCCTGGAGTTTGGACGACCAGTTGATTCTTTTTTCGGAGGTCCTTGATACTGAGTTTGGTATGGAACTCTGCAATAATCACTCATTTGGTGAGATTAATGTGTTTTCCCTCCATTCGACTCATTGAGAGGATAATGTATGTTGAGTTCGATCAACCCACCTGTGGCCTTGAAAACCAACTTGGTGTTCATGCCAGAGCACCGTTTTCTCGCAATCAGATTCAAATACAGTCTGCATAATGTGTTCTTAATTAGTTCTCAAGATCGAAATAAATTTAATTTGCTGATCAATATATATGGACAAACAATGTAGTTTGTAGAGGAAGACCAAAGCATACCCTTTCATCTGGAAATTTGACATGCTCAAGGAGACGAGGAACAAGGATATTCGGTTTAGCCAACGCAAAGTTTACACACCTGATTGGCGGTAAAATTTCATTAGCAGTTGAGCCTTAAGATCGAGTAACTGTAAAAAAGCTCATTGTATGATGTTAAAACTCACAGTATGTTGTCCTCTCCCTCCGAAGAATCAAAGGCTTGCAGATTGAGATTCACAAAGCCACCAACTCCAATTGCACCACTGGAATGATCTCTAAAAAAAGTGTGATCGAATATCGTCACTAACAAGAAAAACTCAACAGGACAGTTCATAAAAATAAAATAAAATTGCAACAATAAAGTGCAAAACCTTCTGTTTTCATCTATCTCGCTTAAAAGCTGATATCCAAAATCACTTGAAGCTCTAACATATAGAAGATCACTCTTCAGCAAGTTTCTCTGAGCTTCATTTGCCTGATAATTTGTAGTTGTAATTTGCTAGAAATCATGTGAATAAGCAAATAAAATAGAAATATAACTTATAATTTGGCCCTTGCTTGAAAAATACAGTTGGACTAACCGTCAGCTCTTCCTTCGCCTTCTTGGTTGCAGCTAGAAGGCGCTTCTCATCGATAAATGGAACTAGAACTTGGCCCTTGCACAAAAAATATCGTACCAGTTCAATCATCGACAAATAAAAAGAAATTTAGAAATGCTAAGAAATGAGAGCAAGATTTGTTTGTGATACCTGCCAAAGGAACTTTTTCCCGTCAAGGTCAACATCAACCTCTATAGCCGAAACAGAAATCGACAAAACAAAGTTAGCATATCTCCACAACAAGTGGCTTTTTAATAGCCCCAATACCTCAAAAGAAATCACGGATCACCTCGAGGAAAAAATGAAGCAATATCAGAGGTTTCATCCATCATTAATCTTCTATAAGGTAACGGTAGGGCATCTGCACTATAAGATATCACAATAATGCTATAATCTTCATGCATACATCATAACTTCATATATGCGGGTATAATAAACAGTAACACACAAAAATCTATACCATCTCGGCGGAAGAACAGCAATAAACTGGTCAAAAGGGTCGAATGGGAAGCCTTCTTCAAACTTCACTTCTTGATTGAAATCCTTCATATCAGAAGCACAAGGACCATAGTGATAAGGATAGAACCTGTTCCGATAAATTGGTTAAGCACACTTTTAGATACAACAAATGGATAACCATGAAAAAACAAAGTATATGTATGTGTGAGAAAGGCGTTACCAAGTCCATGACGGTACCCCAGAATAATAGTATAGCAGATTCCAACATAATCCTACAACATACTCTTTCACCTGAATGCAAAATAATATGCCATAAAATACCATATATATCTACTTGATGAGTAAGTAAATAAACTAGCAGTTGGACCAAATATATGAAAACAAATGAGCTATTGGAATTATGCATGATTCAATTACATACAACTGCTCTTTTTAAGCTTTCTAAGTTATCAAGATCATCGATTGGAAATTTATCCAGATAATATCTTTCTTTCCATCCGGCAGTACCAAACTTGATCTGCAAAACATCATATGTCTGTATTAGTTAGCACAACAATAATAAAAATATAAAATCATCAAGGTGATAATTGTGGTCAGGGATCATAAGTCATAACCATTACCTTGTCAGGACTGAATATACCAATTTTAGTAACATCCGACTTGTCAAATATGTACTTTCTCACATCCTCTTTTAGCTGCTTTGTGTTCTCAGGTATCTACAAGCATAAAGTTTCAGTGAATTAACAATGACATTCCTATCTTGTAAGGAAAAGCAGGAACCACCTACGAACGTACATTGTCATTTTCAACACCACAATTGTCCGAATGCAGAGAACTTGGAAGATGATGATCTATGGGGACGCCCATGGCTTCTCTATCGGCTTTATTAGCTCCATCCCTGAGAAAACGTCTCATAGAGTGCTCCCTTTGATCTGTTCTTTTCTTGAATGTTGCCTCCTCATAACTTCCAACAGCGAGAATCAGTCTCTCTACTCTTTCCAAATTCAGATACGAAGCATTTCTCGGGTCATTAAACTGATTTTGGAGCACAAACATGTTAAAAACAAGGGGTTAACCGTACGTATGATTGAAGAAATGGACATCAAGAAATCACATATCGCCGTACCTGCTGTGCATCAACAATATATCCTCCCAAACTTTTGAAGTTTCTCTTATACACTCTCATCAGTAAATTCAGAGCTCCCTGTATGTTAAAAAAAAACATGTATTAAGCTTAGCTTCCTGTATTAATTGCAACCAATTCTTTTACCCAGAAAGAATAGCAGCATGTAGTGTTATAACATACCTCACGGATCCCAAGACTGGGCAAATGTGGTAGGAAGTCATTCCCCACAAAGAAACTCATAAGGACGAAATCATCCACTGCTCTTTCAATGTCAAACTTAAAGCCATACGGGACATCTGAGGGCCGCATTTCGAGCTTAAGGTATTCCCTAAGAATCCAGACATGAAGAAACTGCCAGCGCGCACAGACGAAATAAATTAAACAGAATATATATAAAAGAAATGAATTCTCGTGTATATCGACCACCCAAAGATTTGATACTAAGAATAAACAACGAAATGTACTTGGTATGGGCAAGCCTTTTTCACTTGAGATAACATGGAAGATCTTCTTATATTTACGTCCACACCATTGACACAGATAGGTGGCTCATTTTGGGTCACCACATCCTAATTAATTAACAACAAACAATATCCAGTATGTTTAAATGCTCCCATATATATATTTGATGTACTGAATAACACAAGGATACTAACAATATATATATATATATCATACCTCTCTTAATATGGATATGTGCAGCTCGTGTGTGACCAAGGCCAGAATAACAAGATCGGCATCCTACATTAATTAATAATTATAATACCACGTACAGTATGGATTCAGAAAATAAGACAGGAAAAAAGTTAGGTCATACATATATATATATATACCAGGCCATGTAAGCAGTGCCTCGTATTGACATCGTAGTGAGGAAGACTCCGCTGGGTTCGTATAAAAGACATAATTTTATGCTCCGCTTCCCCTGGGACATTAGCATCTGATAGAATAACCTTGAGATTCTTCCAACCAGGGGTCTCCTTAAGCCTTGTTTGGATATAAACTTGGAGAGCCTTTGAAAACTCGCACATGAACTCCGTACCAGGATGTATAATGTTGGGGTCTTTTACTTGAGAGTCAGCTTTCGGAAGAAGCTTTTTCCCCGCCTTCTCGTATTCGTCTCTCAGCCTGTCCTCCTCCGCCTCCTGTACGTGAGTTTTAACATAACCATATATATATATATATATATATATATATATATATATATATATATATGTGTGTGTGTGTGTGTGTGTGTGATTAATTAATAATATATCAAAAGGGTCAGGAAGAACCCTTAAAGAAGAAATGCAAGAAGTACTCACAGCGATGTCATGGTTCTTGCAAGGATGGTAGCGTCCAGCTCTTTGGTGATTCAATTTAGCCCTAGGAGACACCCCATCTGTGTTTTTTTTTAATAAAAAAAATTGAATTAAAGCATAGCAAGGTCGATCAAGATCACTTCAGTGAAGGTATAAACTATAAAGTACCGATGGCGAAGTAAATGAGCTTTCGTGGGCGGACAATGTTGAACAAGCGATCAACGTACTGAAAGACGCTGAAGAACACTCCCTCGAAGGTGGTTGGCTGGACATCCTGACCGAAACACTAAAACACAAAACCCCCAGGAAAAAAAAACCAAAAACTTGATCAGAAATGAAAACACAAAACACTAGAGGAGATTAAAGGAGAGGTTAATTAGGACGATCCGACGATCGGTTTACGTACAGTGGAATCGTCGGGGTGAAAGCAGGGGTGGATGATCCCATTGATGTCAAGATAAAGATTGTCAAATTCGAAGGCGTTGGGGTTTGGTGCACAAGGATCAGCAAAGGTGTCTTCTTGATCATCGGCAATGGCGGGGGAAACCGCCTTGGGGTACTTTTTGAGAAGCCACCTGTAGAAGAACGGAATACCCATTATTGATTATTGATTTGTGATGAGGCGAGAGTGTACGTGGGCGGGAAGAAGTTAAAAAGAGCGACGAGGGGAGGTGAAGAGCCGATGGGATGGGATGGGATGTACACTGCCCGTCTCTTCTCTCCTTTTCCCATTCAAAAAAATTGCCATTTGTAACTGTAACGTACTGCAGCTCCCTCCCAGAGCCTGTCTTTTCACATTTAATTTAAGTACTTTTTCCTTCTTTTTTTTTTTTTACTATTCGGTTTGAAGGTGAGCTAGTGCTTTTATTAGAAGATTGATAAGTAGCTTTAAGTGTTTGAGTTTTGTAGTGGAGTGACCAATTAATTAGCAAGCAAGTCCACATCGGTGTTTGCATTCCTTACTTATGTGGTTCACCTGCACGTACATCCCACCTTGGGACCTCAAGCGCCCGCTGACGAAGGACTAGGTTGAAATTAGCGTAGATTGTGAAGAAATTAACTATACATTCATCCAAGCAAAGAAACAAACACGGAATCCATTGATGAAGGAGAAAGAGAGTTTCTGAATTGAAAATCTTGACGTCAACAGCAAACTAACAGCTCCCTTATAGAGGGAAGTAGCTGTTGTTACAACTGTCTAACAACCACACACGAAATGACTAAAATACCCTTACAGATTTTATTAATTCTTAAACTACCCCTAGCTTCTGGATTCATACTATATACTATGTAGTTCACATAACTCCCTCAAGCTGGACTTGCAACTGGATTTACAAGACCAAGCTTGGACCTCAAAAACTTGTGCTGAGCTGCACCAAGTGGTTTGGTAAGGATGTCTGTAGTTTGTTGTGTTGTAGAAATGTGAGATGTGCATAAGAACCCATCCATGATCATATCTTTGATGAAGTGATCCCTAGATGTGTTTTGTGCGTTCATGAAACACTGGGTTAGCTGCAAGATGTTGTGCAGATTGATTATCACAATACAAAGTGATAGGCATAGGCACTTTGATCCCTAGATCAGATAATATCCCTTCAATCCATACTAACTCACTGCCTATGGCAGACATAGCTCTATACTCACTCTCAGTAGAAGATTTAGAAACCACCTTTTGTTTCTCAGTCTTCCACGAAACCAAAGAGGGACCCAAAAACACACAATAAACAGTTAAAGAACGGCAGCTAAAAGCACAAGATGCCCAATCTGCATCGATCACTGTATGCAGACAACACAGGCTTAGATGATGCTGAATAGGAAAGAGACATATTGAAAGTCCCTTTGAGGTACCTTAGTAAGTACATGGTTGTATTCCAATGTGAGCAGATAGGATGCTGCAAGAACTTGCTCAACTGCTGGACTGTGTATGAGATATCTGGACGAGTAAGAGTCAAGTACAATAATCTTCCAACAATGCGCCTATATCTGTTAGGATGAGGAAAAACATCATCACCCTCAATAGACAATTTGATCCCTTTCTGCATAGGAAACTCAGCAGGTTTGCAATCAATCATGTTTGCATCCTTCAAAATATCTAGAACATATTTTCTCTAGTTTAAAAGAATTCCACTTGAACTCCTAGAAATCTCCATACCCAAGAAATACCTGGCTATGCCCAAGTCCTTAATTGTAAACTCCTTGTGTAAAGCTTGCTTAGTAGGCTTAATTTCATAAGAAGAATTCCCCATCAACAACATGCCATCCAAATAAACCAGTGCCACAATGAATGACCATTCTCCCCTTTTTGTGAACAACTTGTAATCATGCTTAGATTGAACAAAACCCAACTTCCTAAGGAACTTAGTTAACTCATAAGTCCACTGTCTGCTAGCCTGTTTTACCCCATACAATGACCTCTCAAGTTTACACACCATGCCAGGAGGAGGAGAGTATCCAGGAGGTGGCAACATGTACACATTTTCATCTAAGAAACCATGTAAGAAGGCCTAGCTTTGTACCCTTAGCAACAAGCCTAGCTTTGTACCCTTATAAACACACATTTTCCACAGGGAAAAATGTGTGTTTATAATCTTTATCTTTGATTTGATTATAACCCTTAGCAACAAGCCTAGCTTTGTACCTTTCTATTTCACCTGATGAAATGAACAGAAAATGTGCTTCTGCATACACAAATGTACCTTAAAATTGATGGTTGGATTGACTTTAGCCTTGATTCCTACATACACAAATGTACCATCCGCAGTAATAGCAGCAACCAGCAGCAACTGATTCATCAATATCTCCATAGTTTTAAATGCAAGTTGTGCAGCCATATACAACAATGTTGAATCCTTGTTCAATTAATTGCTTTGTTTCTAGATACTTAACTGCATTTACTTAAGAACAAAAAGATGAGTAATTTAAATGCAGAAAACTACCAAGTACAGTACCAATAGCTTTCTAATTTTAAAGATCTCTCATTTACACTTTTAAATACCTTGTACATTGATCCAAAACCGCCCTTTCCAATCTTGTTAGCTAGTGGGATCAAAGTTTTTTGTTACAACTTTTATTTGCTGGTAAGTGAACAGAACAGTTTGCAAATCAATCCCTTATAGAACTACAATATATGCAAAAGGAAGAAAGACAATGATAACTCTTATACTTCTATAAACGAATTTGTTCACTCTTCACTTCCAAATACTCTCCTCACTCAAATGACCGATAATTATAATGAGCCATGGTTTGATGCAGAGGATAAGTATCAACAAAGGCGAGTACGCAAAGAGGAGTTTGAAGAGGTTTTATACGATGGAAGCCTTGAAGCCATGAACCTTCTTCATCATATAGGATCTCAACTTTGTGTGACAAAAAACATCAATTGTAGAAGGATAATCGATAACTCAGGTATAAAATTGTTGATAGGGACGACCATATTCATGAGTTTACAGATAAAATCTCGGAGCTAGCGATGAAGAACCAAAAGTTGCAAGTGAAGATAGGGAAGATCATTGATGAGAGTATGGACTAATATGTTTGTTATCTTGTTCGATTGCTATGTACGTTTTGATTATCTTTTATTTTACATCATATTTTATGTGTTGTTGTTTCATTTTGTAATATGTTTGTTAAGTTGGAGTTTCAATTTAGGTGTTGTCTTTGATGTAATGTATTTTTAATTAATCAATGAAGTTCAACTTTAAAAAAATAAGTATTGAGTTACATATAGTTAGCCTTATTTAGTTTATAAATAATATGAATATAATAATAATATGAATATAATAATAATATCTAAACAAGATTATCATCAACAAAAAAATGTTAATCTAAGTAAAACAAATCAATATTTAGCTTAATAAATTAAAAAGTGTAAAGTTAAATAAGAGTCGTGCGACTCTCTGTTATGAATAAAAAGGTAAAAAGCTGAAAAGTGATTTTTAAGCTAACGTAGCATGAATAGTTGCTGATGTAGTTGAAATAAGTTAAGCGTCGTGTGACTCTCTTTTGCACATGGTCTAAGTCTGTAATCAACTTTGTTTTTTTTTTTTTGAGCATTTGTACATAATCAACTTCGCTTCACATATCACTATATTAGTAAGTTTCCAATCAAGAATCAATATAATCCAAGGTAATCTACTTCACAAATTAATCATTGTAATCTAGTAATCCACTCCATCTATGCACAATATTACAAGAAAAAGGTGAGATTCGGCGAATGGGTGTATACCTGACGGGTCAAGACCAGAAAGCAGAGAGTGGAGAGCAGAGCAAAGCGAGGAGAGGAGAGATTAGAGTGGTGGCAGTCAGATCGATATACTATACTGAAAGTCGAGCGGCTAGAGTGGGGAGATGAGAGATTAGAGTGGCGAAGGCTAGAGGAGAATGCGAGTGATGCTAGCCAATGGCCAAAGATGACTCAACTCTGACGAGACCAGAGGAGAGGGGACGACTCAGATGACAACTATTCAAGCTCGAGATCGACAAGCAGAGACGACGGATGGGAGATTAGAGTAGCGGCGGCCAGAGGAGAATGCGAGCGGCACCAACGGCTAGCCTAGAATGAGAGAGGAGGAAGGAATGAACAACCTGAGAATGAGAGAGAGGAGGGATCGCTACCTACCTTAGAGGCTGAGAATGAAAGATTGGAAGCGGCACGACATTGTGGGTAGGGTAGGGTAAAATTAAACCTAGGAGTAAAAACGTAAATGTACATAAAATGAGTAACCGAACATACTCGAGCTTGAACTCGACTCGTTTTCAAATTCAAACGAGCTCGAGCTCAACTTGAATATCAAGTCCGCCACTGGAGATGAGTCCGAATCGGTGCAAATCTGACCCAGATCTGAACCGGTTGGAAGTGGAGATGGTATTATTAGTATTCGTGGAGATAATGTAAAGAGTGGAAAAAAAACTCAATTGGGGAAACAATAAGTGATTATTAGTGATCCGGGAGACCGAGACTATGAAACCTATTCAGAAATATTATCATTTCTTATAATTTTTAGCCCCCTGGCGAAAATCTTGAGTCCGTCACTGCTCGTCTCTATGAATTGTTTTGGTGAGACCGAGCAATCTCAAGTTATCGTGCAGGCGCAGATACGTACAACTGAATCTAATACATAAGTTCAATAGAGTTTCATTCTAAATCAATTGGAAAGATCGAGGAGGGTAGGTCGACCAACAATGTTAAACACATATCTACCATATCAAGTGGGACCAAATGAAAACTTTCTCATAAGGCATTACAATATTATAAAGCATATATTATACAATAGATTTACTAAACACCGTACATAATTTAGCATTCCAATATTCCGCACCAACCTTATAGTTCGTAGTACGTACTACTAAACTTCTTTTTATTACAAAAAAAAAAAAACCGTTCTTTTTTTTTTCTTTTTTTTTATGAACGATAATACAAAATTGTTAATTGATATACGTATACAAATTGTGAGACATGGGTAAGCAAACAAATAGTTATTGAAAATTGCATCTTAAATAACAAGTTGATTCTGCACCGCCAAGATGGTCGCAGCAGATTCTCTAAGCTTCTTCACTTCCTCGTCGCTTATAGTCATGTTAACGACGCTTTTCACTCCGCTTCTCCCCAACTGCGTGGGCAAGCTGAGGAAGACCTCGCCGCCCTTGATACCATGGAACCCGTTCGCTAGGACCGACACCGGGTGGATACTTAGTTGGTCTCGAAGAAGTGACCGAGCCAAGTTGGCCACCGAGTAGCCGATTGCCCAAGAGGTGTAGCCCTTGAGACTGATCACTTCATAGGCTGCGTCAACGACGGCTTTGTGGATGTTTGCTAGCGTCGCCTTCTCGTAGCGGATTTTGTGTTCGTCGAGGAAGCTGAGCACCGGGATTCCGCCGACGCTTATGCTCGACCATAGTGCCACCGAGCTATCCCCGTGCTCTCCTACGATCATCGCCTACATGTACATGCATATAAATGTGTACAATATATATCTTCATATATGATTCGATCTCATAAGAGGATATCACTGAGATTAAAAACGTTACCTGAACGTCCTGAGCGTTGACATCGAGATGGTCAGCAATGAGGAATCGGAACCGAGACGAGTCAAGATTGGTGCCCGACCCGATAACCCGGTTGGAGGGGAACCCGGATAGCTTCCACGCCACATAAGTCAACACGTCAACCGGGTTGGAGACGATGAGCAAAATGGAATCCGGGGAGTGCTTAACCAGCGGAGGGATGATCTTCTTGAAGAGGGCAACGTTCCTCTGCAGCAGGTTTAGCCTGGACTCGCCTGGGTTCTGACGCGCTCCCGCTGTCACGATGCACAGGTCCGATCCGGCGGTCACCGCGTAGTCCACGTCGGCCAAGATCTTCGTCCGCGGGAGGAATGCCGCCGCGTGCTGGAGGTCTAGCATCTCCCCCCTCAGCTTCTCCGGGATCACATCCACCAATGCTAGCACGTCCGCCACACCCTAATCGATTTTCGGAGAAATATATTGACACGATTTTAGTTTCAAGGTTTAACACTTTCGATCGGGATATAACAATAATAACCTACCACATGAATTATCAGTTCAACTCCATGAGTAGGGTCAATCTAAGCATTGTCCGTCGCCTGATCGAATTAACTCAAGCCACCAATATTGGACTTAGTTCATCGCCTAAATACAACCTCAAGATGAAACACCTCGAGGCTTATTTGAGCGACGGATTCTGATATATTCGTCGCCTCAAGTACTTTCAAGCGACGGAGCCATTCTTATCCGTCGCCTGAGCTGTGCAATCTGGCGTAGTGAGGAGATCGAATTGGTGGCTACTCATGGGCTCGAACCTGAGACCTCAAAATGGGGCGACTGACACTTCCTCAGTACAAACCGATTAAGCAACCATGAAATTAATGGTCGTTGAACCTTTTTAAAAGGTGAGAACTCGTGTGCAATAGTTACCTGGGTGAGAATGGTCTGAGCAATGGCCATGCCGACGTTCCCAGTGCCAATGACAGAGATCTTAGTGTGGCGCTTGGTGGGGGAGGGAGGGGCGGCGTACTTGATCGGAGTGAAAAACGACCTCGAGAAGTCGAGTCCACCAGGGCCAAGTGAGGAGTTGGATCCGTTCCTTTGCATTTTCGAAGGTCGAAAAGCTAGGTTATTGAAAGGTGGTTTTCTTGGTTGTCAAGTATTTGGAATGTTGGTTAGTTTTGGAAGTGCAGTGTTGTGAAGGAGGGCTATTTAAAAACGTGAGTCCGGGCTCATAATGTAATTATCTTTTGGTTTAATGCTGATTTGTAATTAATTAAATTAAATTTAGTTCTCCCATTGGAACTTAACGTTGAAAAAGGAGGGAATTAATTACAAAGGAAGTGGCGTGGTTCACATCGGAGGACATGGCTTTCGGCCGGCCATCACGTCGTCTCGTGACCTCCATGAAAGAAAATTCGGAGTGAAAGAGATCGAAGATATATTTTTACAAGGAAAAATGATATTTAAAAATACTCCTTGTAAAAAGGATATTTCTACAGAATTATAGTTATTAATCAATATTAATATGAAATTTTGAAATTATAAAAAATAATACGAACTATTCACATTAAACCAATTCCGATACGAACGAAATTCTGGTTGATCTTTTGGGTAATTTTTCAACGTCTCAACTGAAAGTTCGAAAATTTTATGATGTAGCACTATATTATTAAATGTATAAATATAATATTTGAAAATAAAAAGTAATTATTATATTACAAACCGGATTCTAAGGTTAATTTACTTATACGAAGTATAATTGACACTCAAATTAGTGTTTTGTTTAAAAAAAATACATTAAATACTTAACAATGTGATACAACATTATTAAATTTTCGAACATTCGGTTGCCACTTCGATAGTTTTTCCAAACTTATTTTCGTGTCAAAATTTGTGTAATACTGCATATGAAATAGTTCATATTATTTTTTACCGTTTTTAAAGTTTGTAATAATATTGGTTCTAATTGATTTTTTTAATCATTTATTCTTTTTATAATAAAATTGAAAAGGTTGAGTTGAATTGAGACGAAATTGATGAATCAAAGTTGGTAGATTTTTTGGATCTGGTAGTTTGAAACTTGAAACTCTACTTAATTTGGGTGGAATTCAAGAAGGTGATAGCAAAGTGCGAATATATAATATAAAATTAAAACTTTGTAGATTGCTATGGGCTTATATGTTGATGGTGTGCTTATATACGCCTAATACCTAATAATACCTAATACCTGGGACGTCACATTTTAAATCTGTGTGTAGTGATACTGATAGGTGATCATCACACTACTACGAGTTCCATTTTTTTAATACACGTCCTAAAATTTTTAGGTTAGATATTCTAATTGGGTTGGTTGTTGTAAGTACAAATAATAAAAATACTTTATTGAAAAAAAATGTTAAAAGAAAATAGGTGAATCTTATAATCTAATTTTCATTAAATTATGTGTAGGTTAAAATATTTCTCAATTTAGTTTCTTATCTTTTTGTAAGGGCAAAGTATAGAAAAACTGATTCTAATTTATGAAAGTGGTAAACCTCGTAATTTAAATTTTCCTTTTTTTATATATATTTTTCTCCTCGCCTCATGCCCTCATCTCTGCATGTAGACCTGTCAAAACACAACCCGACCCGGTCGACCCGACCCGAACGTCCGAAAAAATTTCGACCCGAATCTGGGAATTTCGACCCGGAAATTTTTTCCGACCCGAACCCGAAAACCCGAAAATTTTCTGGGTAATCTGGGTTTCGACCCGGTGACCCGATTGACCCGGTAATTTTGACCCGATTTACCCATTTGACCCGGTGACCCGATTGATTTATAATTATATATGATTAAATTTTTTATGGAGATTCTAATTTATTACATTTTATAATTACAATCACTTGATATTTCATTTTCAAATCAACTTTTATATTTATTTGTATTCTGTAATACTCCGTCCGATCGATAGTATTTGATTTTTTATTTTTCAACGGACTTTTTTAAGAAGATAAAAATTCTAAAAAATATTAAAACATTAAAACAATTCTATGCTTATTACTAATTGCATGAAATTATTTTTAAAAAATTATTTGAAAATTTGATATTTTATATATTATTACATTTTATTAAAAATTACGAGAAATAATAAAAATCAAATATTTTAGATCAAATATAGTATATAATTATAAGCACCAGAACTTATGAACAACGTCTTTAACTTTAAAATTTTAAATTTATCGCAAAATTATCAAATCATGATTTTTTTTAAATTTAAAAAAGAAAAAAATTGATCAACTCGAAATCGACCCGAAATGACCCGAAAACCCGGTCAAACCCGTATTACCCGGGACCCGAAAATACCCGAAACCCGTATTACCCGGGACCCGAAGTGACCCGACTCGAACCCGACCCGAATGACCCGTTTGACAGGTCTACCTGCATGTATAACCAAGTGACCTTCACATCTGGAAGAATAAAAATATATATAGGATAAGTTGACTTTTAATTTAAATATTTAGACCATTTTACTGTTAATTGAATAAAGTGAGAAGAAGATAAGTACTGAATTGTATTTTAATCTTCTTATATTCAGGTGATGGTAAAACCGGGAGCAGTGTCCAAATCTATGTTCTCTTTTGCATTGTGTTTCCACCAGCAAAAAAATAGTACTCCGTATTTAATAAAAAAATGACCCATTATTTAAAACATTCAATTTGTACGAGGATATTCTGACTGACCCATTATCAATCATCTATTCATCAATATATAATACTAAAATAGAGACGTGAAAATCCTATGTGGCGGGTTCTGGTGCAATTCGCCTACATGTCGTTCTCTGGTGCAATCTAGGTCGGATTTTTTGACACGTCAATTAATGATGACCCAATATATTTATGTCATGTCAATTAATAATTTCACATCTTTTAATCACTCATCATCCTATGTGTCAACCTTAATTGATAATTACACTTAGACGATTTTAATTTAATTAAAAAAATAAAAATATAGCTATCCATATCTTAATTAATATTTACCTAAAAGATTTATATCAAATCATTTAACATATAACATTATTAAATTATCCATTTAGTTTGATTATATAACAACTTTACGAAATAGTGCGGACAAAAAAATTACAATTTCTTAGTTAGTTACATGGAATATTTTTTTTAAAACACGTACATCAACTAAACTAATTTTTTAGCCTAAATTGATCTCAATATTTTAATATGTTACAGTATTACACAGTAAATAAATAAATAATCAACCAGGTAATTTTTCTTTTTGCAATTACTCCCATTTGACATTTTTAGTATGGATATATATAAATTATAGCTTTCGGATTTTGTTCATTAGGGGTTATTGTATAGCAACCTTTATAAATCTCTTATCTCTTAAGTCTTATTGCTTACGTGACGTTCACGGGTGTTATCTGGTCCGGGTTTTTTGTCACGTCAATTAATGATGATCCAATATATTTAAGCCACGTTAGACAATAACCCTATCTATTTATACATGTATCATCCTATGTGTCCATTTTAATAAATTATTCAAATAATTTTTAGTATAAGTATTCAACCTCATATCTTAAGTGGTTACAAATCCTATCATTTTACCTTGAGTTATTTTATAAATATTTTATGTAGAAAAAATCTAGATTAGATTAATTTATATGAAAAAGTTTAGATTAGTTTTATCACTAAGAAAATTGATTAAATTATATAGAGAGAGAATCAGTTTATAGTCGTTCGAAAAAATTATCACCGATAATAAATTGATAATAAGTAGGAAATTAAAAGGTAAAAAAATATTTTATATAATTTTTATGATCTTACACAATTTGTGCATGAATAATAAAAGTCATATAAAAAAACCGCGAAGATCGCGGGAAGTAAAACTAGTTAAAAAAAAAATTAAAGTTTCATACAATCACCCTTTTATATTTTAAATATAATTTTATTGCCCAAATTTAAAACTTAAAAACCCAATTCTGTTTCTTTCTTTCTTTTGTTTGAGAGAATTTCACAAGAGAGTTTGGTAAAGTAATAACGTGATTTTAACATTATATAGTTTTAAATAAAATAAAATTAAGATTTTAGTTTAATTAGCTTTTGAAATCATAAAAGTTTTTTTTTTTGATAGAAACATCTAAACATCTCTTCCTCTCTCTAGTTTTCTAGAGAGAGAGGGAGCCTAACCCACGGCTTCGGCCGTTGATAACTCGGCTTCGGCCGTTGCTGTTTCGGGCCACCTCGTGGTGACCTCCTAACTCCGTTTTCGGATTGAGTTCCCAGCGGCTTCCGTTCGTTTCGAACGCCAGCCTCGATCATCCTCCTGCGATTTGGGGCCTCGGACACCCTCTCTTCACTCACCTCTTCATTACCTCGTCGTTTGTTGGCTTGAGGTGGTGGTTCCGCTTCATCCGAACACCGGAGCTTGCCCTCCATCCTACGCAGGGCATCAGTTTTCTCCGATCTACCTTGAACGCCAGAGTCTGTCCTCCGCCATGGAATCGGAGCGTCCTTACTTTCGCAACCAATCTAAGCGACCAAAAGCTCTAATTTTTTGGGGCTTTTGTTGATTCAAGGTCTTGATTCTCCATTCCTTTCCGATCTAATCCTATTCGAACTATCGGCCTCCGATTTCTCAGATCTGTGCGTTCGGTGGCCCGGAACTCCCGGCGATTTCTCCGATCTGGGTCGTGATTGTGGATGTCCGGTCGGGTCTCTTGCCCGCCTCGGTCGTCCTTCTCCGGGTGACTTCGTCGACGCAGGTGCTGGCCTATAGCGGGGCCCCTCGTCGCCGGTGGCCTGGCCGCCTGTTGTTGTGGCGTGTTTCATTGTTTCGTAACCCTTAGCGCAAAGTACTCTTCTGTGCTTGCATCCCACGCACAATTGGAGAAAAAAAAGTGGGGATTGTATATATATTATTATTTTAATATGTGTTTTGTCCAACACATATTAAAATCACTTGTTTATATATATGTGTTTTAAAATTACTGGTTTATGTATAAAATATACTATATACTTCTTTTTATATATAAATTAGTCTCATTAAATGGCCTTGACAAACATCCCGAAAGGGTTTGAACAAGTTTCCGAAAGGATTAAAAATCACCCCCTTTCGATTATTCTTTTTTCTGTTTGGGGCTGAGTAAACTCTTTTATTTTCTAAATCCCGCTATGGTCTGAGTAAAAAATTGTATTAGATTAGTATTTTTTTTTTGGGTGCGTTCTGTTCGGGCTGTTTTTGGCTTCGCTTGGTGTGACGTGGCAGTCTTTGGCTTTGTTGGGGTTCTGGCAGTCGGAGTCGGGATTGGCTGGGATCGTGGTGGTGTGTACGGGGCGACTCCGTGTACGGAAAGATTCCTTGGAGCTAGGTTCGTCTTCACTACCCACAGGGATGCCTGATGTATCGTTGGCCAACGGTGTCATTTCACGATGATGCTTGGCTTCGTCCGTAGTCTACGTCCCCGACCTGCTGGCTTTAGATTTGTTGTTTTTCATCTTTCGTTGTTGAATAGCCTGGTCTTTTGCACCTTTTATGTATTTGTTGTATGTTTGACGGTCTGCCGTCTGCCGACTTGTCGGCCTCTCGAGCTTCAGGCTTGTCTGAGTTCGAATTCTTACTTAATCAAAAAAAAAAAGCTTTTTTGATCTTACGAAGTATGGTTTTTTATTCATAAGATTCAATTGGCTACTCTAAGAGTTGGGTTTCTCAAACATCATACTAACTTATAAACATATATTTAACATAAATAATTAATCAACTTCAACTACCCCATCAATTACCCTTTTACTAAAAATAGTCTTAGACTATCTTCAATTGCTTTTAAAAAAAGTTGAAAAATAAAAAACATATTCTTCTAAAGATTTTTGCTTAAATTTCAATAGTTTTTCTATTTTGAAGATTTTCTATTTTAGAGAATACTGCGAATTTGAAAAAAAATCAATCTATTTTTCTACTACATTTGTATTTTTTTAGAATGAGATGGAAATTTATCGGATAAAAAAGCTTTAAATTCCAAAAAAATGCTTAAAATTTAAAATGCTATTAAGAAAATAGGGTAATTTATAGAAAATCACCTATTAAAGGTCGTGCCTTTTAATAAGTACCCATTAAAATTAAAATTATACAAAACCGATAAAATTAAAATTACACAAAATCATTCATTATAGCATTTTTTCAGCAAGATGCCACTCCAACCTTGGATTTTGATGAATTTTTAATGATTTCACAAGAATACGTACCCATGCTCATTGATCAAATTTTTCCATTTTTGCCACTCAAAACCACCCCCAATCAGGGGCGGAGCTGAGGGGAGCCTAGGGGGGCACATGCCCCCTCTCTCATTTGACAAACTATCTAGGTGTATTCTACTCGTCGATAACTTCGTTTTGATATATAATACGCCTTAATTCGACATATGAGTAAAAAGTTATGACTGTTTTAAAATTAAAGGTATCTTAATCACTTTAATTTTATTTTAATAGACTATAATGCTTTATATTTTACTTAAATTAACATTCACATACTATAATTCATCTCGAGAGCTTCGAAATGAGAGGTTATACTAATCATTTCGACAATTAGATAAAAAGTTATACAAGTTTAAAATTTTTATATCTGGTTATACTTTATTATTATATGTGATGAGTGCAACAAGTTATATATTTTTAACTAGGTTGTTATTCGAGCCAAACAAGTCTAGTATTGTTTGATAATATTTAGCTCATTTAGAAACAAGTCAAGCTCGAGTCGAACCTATATTTGAACTTGAGCTCATACTCGACTTATTTAATAAGTGAACGAGTTTGAGCTGAGTTTTTTTCCCCAAGTATTATGCAATTTTACTTGCGCATGACATAGTAACTTAAAATAAAATTTGTAAATTTCACAAAATTTGTGCTATTTTAGTCTCAATCGATCCGAGCTGAATCATGAATTGAGCATAAAAATATGTTCATAATTAACTTATTTTATAAATGATGCTCGAGCCGAGATTTTATTGAGCTAAACTCGAGCCAAGCTTTATCTCATATAACAACCATAACCTTAACTTAATATTTATTAGATTGTGTTTCCTATACTTATTTAGTTAATTTTTTTTCGGATATTTCATTTATATATCTATATTTCTTTTTTTAGGCGTGAAAAAAATGATAGCGTTTTATCATAAACCGATAACATTTTATCTTAAAATAACATAATTTATTATCGCATTACATATAATTCTTTATGTCAATTTAATCCATAATTATATCATATATTTATAATTGTGCCCCCTCCAAAATTTTTCTGGCTCCGCCACTACCCTCATTGTTGTCTCAAAATCTCTACAAAAACATCTCCCTAGAACTTAAAGTTCTATCCTTTTCAGGCCTCTCAGGCTATCCACGTGGAGGCTTCTTTGGTTTTTTTTTCTTTCCTTTTTTACCCTTTTCTTTCTCTCCTTCTCTACCCGCTCTCTCTCCCACGATCTCTCAATTTGAACACAACCAGAAGGGGCGGAATCGGGGCTGGGTGTACCTGTGTTCTCTGCCATTCGTTGCCCGCCTCGAAGCCGGAGGAAACCCGCCACTTCTCTCCCATTCCTGTACAAGACAGCCGCCGAGATCGAGAGGGCAATGACGGATTCATGGAAACTACTGCTTGAATTCCCCAAATTCAATTGCTTGATTTGCCTCGAAAAACCCTAATCTCCATCAGTTGGGATTTTTCTAAAGGGTTGGGACTACCAGTTGGTGAGTTGAACCAGATCCGAGTCTTCGATGGTTACGAGGGTCGTGAGCGTTGTCGTCGGGAAGAACTCCGGTGGTTACGACGGGGCGAGGCTCGGTCGTGGCTTGGTGGAGATAGGAGGCATGACGGAGGCGAGCGGCGGCGGCAGAGGAGGAGCTACCGGCGGCACAGGTATGTATTTGATTTGCAGATGTCTTTTTTTAAAAAAAAATATTAGGGTTTAGATGATTCAATTTGGGGAATTTATTAGATTCAATTTCACCACAGAAATTCCTTCTGATTCAGGGTTTTGGGTTTGATTTTTCTCTGTTAAAATTAAGGTTTAGGGGATTCAATTTGGGGAATTTAGATTCAATTTCGGTTTTCTGTACGTTTACTGATGTGCTTTGAACGGTTTCATGTACATTTACTGCGGATTATCTACTGTTTCTGTTTTATTGAGTTTATATCAGATCGATCTAGATGTCAAGTTAATTTGGTACGTTGTTTTGGTGTCCAGAGAAGACTTCCATCCGGTATTCAAGAAGCAATTCGGGGAAGAAGACCCTGGCGGATGACTATTCTATCTGGTATCAACTTGTGGACCTATAATTAATAATTCTTAGTTTCAGTTGCTTTTAGTTTTCTGCTCTAATGTTTTCATGTGAATATATGCTAATTAATCCTTCTTGATTAACATAAATTACAAACGATTCTAAATCGAATTTATTTCAATTGCTTTTAGTTTTCTGCTCTAATGTTTTCATGTGAAGATATGCTAATTGATCCCTCTTGATTAACATAAATTACAAACGATTCTAAATCGAATTTATTTCATTTCATTTGAATCACTAGAGAGCATCTATGGCGAGTTTTAAATAGCTCAAATCATGCTAAACACTTTTGTTCAACACTTTTTAACCCTTAAGAATGAAGATAATCTTGCTATCCCCTTAAGTTTAGATGGTACTTTCTCGATACGTGACCCAACCGGTAAGAGTCACATACAAGTAAATCGCCTTGCGACGATCAGCTAGAATTTAGATTCAATTTCGGTTTTCTGGGATGAATAAGCCGCCGTGGGAGTTTGACACCAAAATTAGGGTTTTGTTCATCTAGATGTATCAAAATCTGATTTTTTGTGGATTGAATGAACGCGAGTCCAGATTGAGTCCCGAGATAGATGATTGAATGGACGCGATGCTGATCTTCCTCAACTTTCATCATGTGCGTATTATTTCAGATCTAAATTGAAATTGAGTTCTAATTTTTAATCTTGTCTGCACAGACGTTCCCTGGTCAATGCCTAAAAAATGTTTCGTGCTTTGAAATATTATGAAACAAAACATGATCTTCAGGATCGGGCTTTGTTCATAGGGATTTTTCATGTGAGGTTTATTGTTGCTGTTTTATGTCCCTGATTTTGAGGCACTCCTTAAAATTTGGCAGTTTGTAATTTTAATGCGCCTGGCTGTTGGAATTAATACTGTTCTTTGGATTTGTGATTTATTCTTTTAGGTTACAGCTGTATGACCTGTATCTAAGAGGCTTATATAATCATCCTTTACTTGACTCATTTCAATTAGATAGTGAATCTGAATATTTATTTGTGTCATGCAGTTCAAGCCTGAAGAGATCACTGCAATTATGACAGATTTTGATGAACCAGGATCCCTTGCCCCTACAGGTTTACACGTAAATGGCACAAAGTATATGGTAATTCAAGCATGCCCTTTTCCTTTGCGTTTTTGTTTTCTATATTATGTTTATATTAGTGTGTTTCCTTCTCACTTGGTCCTTTTCTTCTGTGGTTTTTACTTCTGCTGGAGAGCTTGCACTGGAGGAGTGCACTTCAAGGATGAAACCTTCGACAACCGGCCTGCATGAGCACGTGAGTTCAAAACTTAATTCTTTTGTTATCATTTAATTTCAAAAGTTTTTTTTTGTGATTTATGAGTTCAATTTGGTGCTTTTTCTTGGTCTAATCCTTGTGCGTGATGTCTTTATGATTATCAATTGTTTTTCCCTATCTTGATGTATTTGGTTGAATGTAAGAATGTCTGGTCTGATTTATGAATGAAGATAGATAAAGTTGCTCTTAGTTTATAGATTGATGTAAGAATGCCTCAACTATGATGGATAAGTTGCTCTTAGAAGTTTTTTGGGATTAAAACAATTTTAAGACTTCGGTTAGTGTGAGAACATGCTGTTTTGATTAATGTAGATTCCGTCTGCCTCGACAGAAAGGTTGGATTTGATTCGATTTTAGTTTTGTTTTGAAATTCCTTTCCTAAACTTTGTTCTTCCCGTGGATTGATTGATTTCCAGCTTGCATTGTTGTTTTCCTGATGAAAAATGTGATGATTGCTGGATTGATCGCATTTTTTATGCTTAGGGTTTGATTTATGTAGCTAATTTTTCTCCTAGATCTGGCCTACCTTTCGTTTCTTAAAACTATTCCTTAGATATTCTCCTTTTTTCCTGCTTGGTGGTTGGGCACCAATTCAACATTTGCTTTTTGAGCTTGATTTGGCATGGTTGGGATTTACAGAAGTGCTGATTTAATTGGGGAATACATGTGTTGATGTGTCCTTTTCGTCCCTTGCCTCTCTATGTCCTGTGCAAATTGTTGATTCCTTTTGTCCGATTCGTTTAATTTATTTTTTTGGTCAAATCTTTTGTCCGCTTTTTTTATTCTGGTAATATTGCTTTTGAACGTGTTTGGTAGCAGTGAACACAAAGTTTACTGGCTATGGGAATAGAAATCTGCTTAGTGCATTGCTTACATGAATGAATTTGGTATAAAAAAGTCCAGTTGGAGATTCGAATAACTTCTACACTTCATTATGAATTTCTAATCACGCAAAAGGGTGGAATCATTGAATTGCAATGATGATCAAATTGTTGAAGGAAAAAAGTCCACTTCGGAGTCAAGCTTTGCATTTTCATTCCTATACATATTCATCATATTTTCTCATTCTACATTGATTTGATGCTTTCCCTTTTACCATGGACGGATTTTCATTCCTAGTGGGTTTAGGGTTTAATAAAACATGGTAGAGACGTAGACCTCAACTAAAACTGATTACTAGGTGGCAAGGTCAATTTCTTATTAAGTAAAAGAGAATGATATAAAAACCTACTTTGAAGAATTGTGTTGCCTTAATCTTCTTTTCTTCGAATGGAAGTTTCAAGCTTACGAAGGTTGGTTGCACTTTACTTTTTTTATCCTACTCGGTGTACTTGAAGCTGTTTTCAGGCTTTATAAGGTTGCTAGGAAATATTCTATGATCAGTTGCGTCTCCAAATGCTTTATTCTTATTCTTAATCCTGTTTGAGAGCTTATCATCATCTATCTTTCTATCTTTTCTCTAATCTCTGACTTAATGGATGAATTTTAATTTAAGAAAATAACCACTATTATTGAGATATATGTATGTTTGGGAGGCAGCAACAATGTTTTCATGCATTAATCTTTACAGGATGTCATATCCCTTTTCGTTTTTTTTAAAAGGAAAAGTTTCGGGTGGACCAGAACACAAGTGCCCCTATCTATATTATTAGAAAATCATCTTATTTCTTACTGAAATCCTTGTGAACATTACTAGGAAGAGAAGGCAATTGAAAGAGGAATTTTGCCCTTACTTCAGCGTGCCACCTTAGTGCAAACTTTTGGCTAAAGGAACCATGTGTGCTTAAAGGAATGATCAATTACTACCCATATGCTCCACCAGAGAAAATGCAAGCTCATTTAATCCCCCCAGATACTCCAAATTCCTCTTTTTAGGGAACTGAAATTGCAAGGCAAACCAAATAACCACCACATTTCTGATGGAGATTTATAGTACTTTTCAGTTTGTTAGATGATTTTTTTCTGTTCGTTTCTTAATTTTGAATATGTATAAAATAAAGGAAAAAAGGCATTTGGAGATTTACCGCACAACATACATGAGAGAGATACCATATAGATGATCACATATCCTAAATTGTGTTTTTTTCTTGTCAATTTTATGCCGCCTCAAATAAGCTTTTCTTCTAATTGATTTTGGATTTTTCTTTTGTCTCTAACATACATGAAAATTTTATTTGCTCATAAAAGGTTCTTTCCTGATCCTGTAGGTTGTCATCACAAAGTTCGTCAAACTGTGGATAGATGTGAAAGTAGCATTGAGCTTGACTGCAGAAGTGCCTTCTCCGAAGTTTACCACGGAGCACAAATAGAAGGCAACAGCAACACTGGATCAAGGATCACTGGAATATGTCTTGGCCCTTCGCTGTTGGTAAGATAATACATTAAAGGACAACAAACCCAATTAAATGAAGATGAAATCAGACACAATTGAATAGATTTCTCTACTTAATATTTTACTTCCAAACCTGAAACTTTACACAGCTGTAGTAAATGTTGAAGAATGACAACATTGTTGGCAAAGATCGTTATGATCAACTGATGGATATATCATTCAGATGGTAAGCAGAAAACCTCAATCAAACTGCAATTTTGTAGAGTAGGAAAAGCGTTGATATTATACATAAGTTTCCCTCTTTATTTAGATCAAATATGTGTAGCATCTTGGTTCCTCTAAAAAAAAAAGTGGCACCTTATCTTATTTGTTCTATCTTTTGATTATTTGACAGTATCCCCACAAACAAAGACGACAAAGACAATGACAGCAGTGTCGGTAAAGATCCTTCTATTGTCGCGGTAATACCTCCAACATTTGATCAGAAATGCATTCCAACCGAGAAGAACCATAATTCTACAGAGATCCAGGTTCACCCTATTGTTGTTGTTGTTGTTGACTTGAGCTCCCATAAATTCCAGGGATAAATAATGCAGTACAAGCATAAGAAACCTTTGAGGATCAAGCCTGTCGCGAGGACTACTAACTACCCAAACGTCGAAGTTAGTTGTAGATAGGTGAGGAGGGCATTGAAGTAGGTGTTTCACTGTGTAGAGGGTTTGTTGGGCCGCAGGTTGCAGATTTTTGGAGCTCAGTTTAGATTATTATGCGCATGCTCTGTCTAGAAAACTTGCTCTGAATTTGTTTAAACTGAAACACATTAAAATGTTCATGAGGTTTATCAAGTTTAGGCATCATGTCATTTTCATGTTCCTTTATATGAAAAACTGGTTCTTTTGGCCATATATTGTTCACAAGCTTCTGAATGGCATTTAAGGAATTAGGCCAATTTGTATGATTTGGGTTAGTTTGGATCTAATAATGTCATGCTAATTGTTGGTGCTTGGTGATTGTGTAGGATTTTGTTTGTTAATCTTTTTTTTACCCACTCAAACTTCATTTAAGATATTTTTTAAATAAAGTTGCGGAAAAAAGTTTTAGACTAATAAATCTAATGTTATCTTAATTAAGGGATATCTTTAGTAAGATAGAAATTACCAAAATATTATATATTAATACCGTATATAATATTGTTTTGGTTGATCTTTTTTATTTTGATTGATCTAATATTTATAGATAGATATATTCATGTTAACTAATAGTAAGAAATTTTTACATATTTATAATAGTAAGAATTTTTCACATAATCAGATGAGCCTATTTAGATTAATTTTAAAAATCCCGTGCGTAGCGCACGGGTTCTAGGCTAGTTCCAATTAAAATCTCTGCAAAAAAAAATCCATTAAGTACATCCCCGCCCCTTAAAAAAATAAAAAGGAAAAATTCGATGTACTATAGTTTATAATGTATTGGCAAATTTGTCTTTTCAAAGAATTTTAACATTATCTTCAAGGAATATACCACATGGGTGGTATTTTGTTAATATAGATTATTTAATGGATAGTTTTATGTAATTTTAATTTTAGAAGGTAGTTAAGTGAAAAATAGTATATTTAATGGGTAGTTTTGTCCAATTTATCAGTTCTTCTGGGGGTGGTTGTGGTGGGCTTGTGGTGGTGCTGACAACAAGTGGTATGTAGTTATGTACGGTGGAGTTTTCCTGTGCAGAAGAATTTGCGTCAATTTTCTTCTGGACTTTTCTGTAAATTCCCTAAATTTGATTGAGGGACTTTATGTACAATTTATGATATTTCCACTCTATAATTATAATTTTTTGGGGGTCTCACTAGCTATATGTTAGTTTAATTGTAGTGTCTAAAAAAATGACTTTTTCCTCAAATTTTTAAACAAAAATCAAGACGATATTTTGCATTGGAGCAACGACCGTTTGAATAAAAAAACCATAAAAATGATTTTTTTCCATACTTTTTTCAAAAGATTTTTCATACATTAAGCCTATGACTAATGAATTGGGGATAATCCAATGAATAAGTAGTAAAGCATTTTGGCAAGTGCTTTTATACTCACAACTATATCGTTAAATGCATGATTATTTATCGGATTATGGTGTTGACAAGTTTTTTTTGCCTTGGAAAAACTTGTCGATATGAAAAGTCGGTGTCGGTAAAATTGACAGTCATTTTTATTGACATCGGCTTCCTATGTTAGCAAGCTTTTTCTGGGCAAAAAATTAAATGTGCTCAATTGTACCTTGGTTGTGGCAAAGGTGGAGACAATTCTTTATATTTTTTCAATTAGCATGAGATGATGGCTTGACACATATATTTGTGGATTCTTATTCTAAGATTGTTAAATTCACTACCTCAATAATATATAAAAACCCGCTAGAGGAATGTATTGAGATTCATTTTGAATTATAAGGTGCTTGAGACTAGAGATTTGTGAGCTTGCATGATTGATCTTTTGTTAATAAGACCGACAATTCAATTACATGCTTATTTTCTCACTCGAATTAGATTTATTTCTACGTTCTAAATATTTTTATAGTTCTTCTTTACCTATTAAATTTATTTTGATTTTGTTTAAAATTTATGATCGTTAATTAATGAAAGAGTTTTAATTTCATATAAAAACTAATCATTTAGTGGTATTTAAATAACTTTTTATTTAACTATATAAAAATTATCATAAAATTTAGATTATCATTTTTATTTGTAGATGGATATACATTATGTTTTATTGTTAATATTTTTACAATTAAGTATAAAAAAATTATAATTTTAATATCCTATAATATTTTTACATTAAATCCATGTGAAACACGAGAAATAAACTAGTTCTTTCTATAGAAAATATTGACCTAGATTATCACCGTAGGTAGATAGTAGTACACAAATTTGACTTGTCCACCTGAGAAGAAAAAGTGTTTAACCCGCTAAGAACATTATTTTCCAAAGTCTTAAACACGAGCGAAGTGAAATGAAAACAAAGATTGAGGAGGCTTCCTAATTAATCAATTCTTCACTCGCTTTGATCGGTTTCGGTCCACATTCCCTAATTTGGGTTGGTATTAAAACCACCTCCGATATTATAAATTATGTTTTAGTTATATTGCTAGTTTACAAGAGAAATTTAAAAATATATAATTATGAAGGGAAAATAAATAGAGTTTACGAATTCTAATAATATCCAAAATAATTCTGAAAATAGAAGGTAATACATAATTTTACTCTAAAATGCCTTCTTTGCCATAGGGAAAGAAAGCGAGCTCCTTAGAGGAGCTAAGGAGCTCGATCCAAGAAGCGGTATTTTGGGGAGCCTCCTCAATTTACTGCTTCTTAGATCAAGTCATTTCTCCAACTTTCATCATCGATCCACACACCTTCCTAGCTAGTCACAAGGGAAGAGATGTCAACTTTCGATACATCATGTTTTGAAAGACGTGCTTCATTCTAGCCATTTGTTGTTCAAGTTGCACAAGTACTTCAAACGCAACGTCGTTACACTACTCATTCTCATAGGTCCCTCCATGCAGTTCCCTAAGCATTCCTCCGAAAATGTAGAGCTTCTTCAGTTCGCTTGGAGCCAACCAATCTTTTGCAGTTTCGTAGGGGAGACACCATAACTCCAACTTCTCTATATTGTCTAGATGCTTCTTTATTGTTGGCAAAATATCCTTGGTTTTGTAGGACAAGCCTGTGCCGGGCTGGATCAAGATCAACTCTGATGGAGCGGTCCATCAGTGGGGACTCACTACTGTGAGGGGGTGTGAAGAGACGAAGAGGGAATCTGTGTTGTTGGCTATGTCCATAGGTTGGCCGGTCTTGTGCTCAGTTCCAATGGCAGAAATTTAGGGTAATGTGGATGACCTTAACATTGCTTGGGAGAAGAGATTTTGAAAAGTTATCGTTGAGATCGATTTTCTTGCTCGCTACTTAGATTGTCATGAATAAGATCGCAATTTGTCACCCTCTTTAATTTCAATTGGTACAATAGTGTCATGACTGCCTCTCTTGATATTGACAAATATAGTTTCGACAAGTCTTAATGGAAGTGAATTATATCGTCGACTCTCTTGCCACTCTTATTCATTTCTTGTTGGTTTCATATTTTATTAAAACCGTCTGTGGGTATACAAGACGATTACTTTAGGGGAAGGGCTACTCCCCGCCTTAGTTCTGTATAGCCCATGTGTGCATTTTGGTGAGAGTTTAATTTGTCTCTCGTTTTCTCTGCTAAAAAAAATCTATATAATAAAGTCGATAAATTCTAGCTTACAAAATTACTAAAGAAATATGTAGTCTCAATTTATGTAAAGTCGCCTCAAGACAAAATCTATTTATATATATAGATATTTTAGCTAATAGAATATATATATATATAATACTACTACTACTAAAATCAATACTCCATCCGTTCGGCAAAACTTGTCATTTTAGCTTATTTCACAAGTTTTAAGGCAATTAACAAATGTACTAATTTACCCTCAATTATTACCCTCCTTTTTTACTTTATCGAAAAATACAACTAACAAACCATCAATCATATCAAGGGCATTTTTGTAAAGTGAAGGGCAAAATACCTACAATGACAAGTTTTTTTGAACAAAAATAACACCCTAAAATACAAGTTTTGCCGAACGGAGGGAGTATTAATTATATGTTAATATATAATATTTATATTCTATAAGATTCTTTAGATTATATATATCAAAATCAACAATATTATATATATATATATATATACTGGTATATAGGTTATTGTGACCTTAGTAGATGACATCTCTTAATTAAAAGAATATTAGATATGATAAATATTTCATAATATGTTTATCATATTCCTTGAACGAGTTGAGACTACTAGTTTATAAATATTTTATATTGTTGGGAAAAATCACGCTTTCTCGCTTCATGTAATTAAAATGGTCAAAACTCTTTTATTGGAAACTTGTATTATATAGTGAAAACACTTTACAAAATTACAACTCTTCTGGATATAAGAGCTCGTTTGGTTGGAAACCAAAAAACCCAGGAAGTAGAACTTTCCATGAAGTAGGAGAAATTCATGTGTTTGGTTGATATTTTTGAAATTAAAAAACGCATGAATTCAACTTCCCAAGAAGTTGAATTCCCCCAAAATGGAGGAAGTTCACTTACCTAGTCCGTCCTAGGTAAGTTCAACTTCCTTCATTTTGTATTTGGAAATTTTCAATTCCCCTTTTTAATCCTCTAAAATAAAAAAAATCAATCAAACATATTTTCGCAATTCCCATCAATTGGACTTACCGGAAATTCAATTTTCATGAAGTAACTTTCCGGGAATTTTAATTCCCATGTTGAACCAAACGAACTCTAATTTTGTGACTCACTCGCCCACTCTTATTAGGATACTTGAATTTGGTTTGGTTTTTGCTTGGATGCCTCGGACTAACCCACTAGCTCCTATTGAAGTGCTCTAATGGCCTCACTATGAACACCGACATTCAGTAGTCGGATTTTTCTGGAATATGGGCTGCTGACTTCTAATTTATTTTAGCCCAAATATGGTCCAATTGAAGTTGCCCATAATTACCTCTTAATAAGCCCATTCAGTAGTCAAATTTTGGGTCTCATTTAGAACATTACGTCGATATAACCTTAAATCTGCATAACATCCTTTTTCGTTTATTTCAATCAACCAACACTTGTAGAAGATGCTCAACGCTAAGAGATCGACTCACCACTCTGTTAAAAAAAAAAAGAAAAAAAAAATTTAACATAACCCAACTTTTATTTTTATATAATTAGCAAAAGACCTTATAAGCACACACAAAACTTCAAGTTTCAGGAGATGCCTTGGAGAATTGATCGAAAGCTTCACCTCTTCACAAAATCAGGCTGGTTTGTGACCGATCTCACCCACGCCCATTTATGATCTTCAGTGTCCACCAAACTCTTCGCCTGAGCCACCTCCGTCACTGGAATGTAGACATAGACTCCGTTGATTCGACCCGCAACAAACCCGGTGTACCCGGCCATAGCCCCGTGGATCGCCGAGTGCGCCAGCAGCGTACAATACAAATTATCCGTCGCATTCGCTGGCACCGCCCTTATCATATACGTTGGATCGATATACTTCACCGTGAACAACTCCCCTGGGTGATCCCTTCTCCACCACTTGCCCAGCTCCGACTTCAACCATGCCCCGACGTCTAAGAAAATCGGATTCCCCGACTCGTCGACTCTTCGTTCCTCTTCTCCGACTCTCGGTATCATGTCCTGCCCTGCGCCTTCGGCCACGACCAACACTGCGTGTCCGCTCTCCCTCAGCGTTTGCTCAATGAATTCGAAGAGCCCGCCTTTGCCTTCCAGGAAGAAGTCATTCTCCGGAATCAAACAGCAATCGACGTCGCGGCTGCTTAAGGTGGCATGGAGAGCAATGTGGCCTGTGCTTCGGCCCATAAGCTTGACCAGTCCAATCCCGTTGACCGCGCTCTCAGCTTCGACGTGAGCTGCGCTGATCGCTTCCAGGGCCGTCTCAACCGCTGTCTGGAACCCGAATGACTGATCTATTATCCCGACATCATTGTCGACTGTCTTCGGTATCCCGGTGACCGATATCTTCAAACCCCTGCGTCGGATTTCTTCGTATATCTTGACAGTTCCACGCATTGTCCCGTCTCCACCGATGATATAAACCTGCAAAAGCCCACATATATCCAATTACTAGCTAAACAAGCTTGAATCAACTTCGGTGTACAAACTATTTAGTACAATTCTCACAATATATTGCATAAGAATCTCACCAATTCAACCCCTGAACCTCACTCTTCGATGAACACTAACACACTCACTCGATCTCTTCGATCTGTACGAACAATCTCACACACTCAAGAAGCTCACGCCACACACACCAACAAGTCAATAACAGGTCCTATTTAATTATATACCTAGATATATATGTCCATCATTCCAGTTTTGACATGCCTAATACCACGAGTGAATTATGTCGCGGACTAAGTAGTTGATCCTTTATTTTATGATGTAAGGGGTCAGGCTATAACCCAATGATGACTACTTAGCCTTATTTATTACGGAGTATTAATAAAAATGCGTCTAAATGCGCGGAGAGCACCACCTCTCATTCTAAAGGGCTTTGATCCCCATATGCATGATCTATTCATTCTCTTGCCAACTAATTTGGGATTCTAAACATCAATCCACATTAACATACATATAAGTCATACCAAACCCTATGGTTGTTATAAAAAAGAGTTGGAACAGCTCAAATTCGGCTTGATACCAACTTGGAAAAAGCTTGACATGGGTTCATCCTCGAGTATAAACACATTATTAAGTTCAATTCAAATTGAGCCTTGCATTTTTTAAGATTTGTAGATAGCTTTCAAGCTCTTTGTGTTGAAAAAAAGCTCAAGCCGAACTCATTCATCTACTAAATGTGCTGAATTTAAGCACATTTTTAATCAAGCACATCTCATTTCTAAATAAAAGCTCATTCGACTTGAATAGCAACCCTGTCACGACAGCCCACCAACGTATTGAGAAAATTAACCTCACATTTGGCCCCCACATCACAAATTTGTTCAATTAAAATGCAAATACAAATCACAACCTCATTTCCTACCATAACACTTGAATTAACATCGATCAATTTAAAGTAATGGAATATACATGTATATATATGAATCACCTGATTGAAGGAGAAATGTTGGATGGAATCAACAATCTTGAGAAGATCAAAGCCACCCCTGGAAGTACCCAAAACAGTACCCCCTCTCTTATGCCAATCCTGAACCATCTTCGGATCCAGAGCCACCGGCGGCTCCGCCGAGTAAAACCCTCGATAGCCGGACCTTATCCCGTATATCTCGCGGGCGCCGTAGAGCTCCCAAAGGCCCACCACCAGCTCCCGGATAACCGTGTTCATGCCGGGGCAGAGCCCCCCGCACGTCACGATCGCCGCCTTCACGTAAGACGAAGTCGTCCTGGCGGGGTCAAAGCAGATGCGCTTCCGAGGACCGGCGCGGACGTAGGCCTGGGACCAGTAGGGTGATTTAGAGTTGGCGGCTGGGGATGATCCGACGTCGTATAGGACCTGGCGCAGGACGGCGTCGTTTTGGGAGATGTAGAACCCGTCGATTGCTCGCGGGTGGTAGAACGGGTTGCTGTCGAGAGGGGTTGTGAAGCTCGGTAGTTCCGTGAGGTATTCGCTCAGATGGGGCGGTTTTGTGAGTTTGATGGGATTCATCGGAGTTGTCGCTTTTTCAGTACTGGTTTCGTCCCTAATTGCTGCCATTTTTGCTGGAGATCTTGCTTGCATTTTGCTTGCTTGATTGTTTCGTCCCTTGCTGCCATTTTTGGGGGTGATGGCCTGATGGGAGCGGGGAGTTGACGATGGCGTGTGAGCACGCCACGTGGAGCATCTGCATTGCCACGTGTTGTTATGTGGTCAGTGAGTTGGCACGCTCGGAAGACAGTAGGGATCTGCTGCAACATTATGTGGCGGTAGCACAATAAAAATTATTTGAGGTATAAATTTATTTCAAATTTTTTTAAAAAATATATTTGTATTTCATACATTTATATTTATATATTTATAAATTTTTATCATGAAAATTTTAATTTCTTTCTATAATTAGACACAATATGTTACATATATCGTTATAAATCATTTTTCTTTTTAGTATATGTATATAAATATAGATGTTTTAATTAAACATGTTGAATTTTCAATTATTTTATGTATTAATAAGCTTATTTTTCTACTTAATTTAGAAATCTATCAAGCAATCACACTAGCTAGAGTGTCATATAAATGTTACATGGTAGCTAGGTTTATATATAGGTAATCTCAATTAGAAGATAAGATAGGTTGTTACACCGAGTCTAGCACTCGGTTAATTTTTTAAATTTATATTTATATTATGAAAATTAATTTATAGACAAAAAAAAAAGTACACTCAAAGAGTTGTTTCTCTTGAATCATATCCTTGCGAATGATTGAAATAAGCGAATGATTGAAATAAAATTCCTAGGATAAAAATCCTGAACTAATATAATGTTGATGCATTGGATATATATCTTTTATAAGGCGCAAAATCTCTCAAGGGTAGTCTATATCTTATTTTTAACATTAATGACTACAAAACTGTCACCTTCTACACTAAAATTTCTAAAGCCAAAATTAATTTTTGGCTTGACGTAATCCTTCTCTCAAGACTTAAGCTTCGATCTACAGAACCAAGCCAAGATTAATTGTTGGCTTGACGTAAGACTTAAGCCTCGATCTATAGAACCAAGCCAAGATTGATCTCCTTGCGAAGAGTGTCCATGATTTTTCCATCTTCATCTCTCGTAAGGCAACCTAGAATGCTTGATCCATATTTCCAATTGATCTTTTGAAATTTAATTTCACAAAACCCCATATGGATTTCTTCCATCTCTCATAATGCAATCTAGAATGCTTGATCCAGTCCCTAATATTTGTAAGTGTTTAGATAACTGAGTCCTTGAAGGATCTCAGAGAAGCCTACTCCTGTATATATATCATTGGGTGAAAACTCTGAGGGTACAATCGTAAATATGTACAACTCTATCTAAAACATATATACGTGCTAACATCCTCCCTCAGTCGCAGCTAGAGGTGAGTGAATAGCAAGACTGGAACGAAAAGAAGTAAAAAGAGGAGTAGGTAATCCTTTTGTGAAGATGTCCGCATACTGATGGGCAGAAGGGACATGTAACACTCGAACCTGGCCTAGAGCGACCTTTTCTCTGACGAAATGTATGTCAATCTCGATGTCTTTGGTACGGTGGTGCTGAACCGGGTTCGAGGCGAGGTAGACTGCGGAGACATTGTCGCAGTAGACCAATGTAGCGACACGTAGTGGAACGCGAAGCTCGCAGAGGAGGTTGCGGAGCCAGCAGGTTTCCGCCACGGCGTTGGCGACACCTCTATACTCAGCCTCGGCACTGGAGCGAGATATGGTAGCCTGACGCTTGGAGGACCACGATACCAGATTGTCACCAAGGTAGATAGCAAATCCAGAGGTGGAACGGCGAGTTTCCGGACAACCCGCCCATTCTGCGTCTGAGTAAGCTGTGAGTGTGTCGAAACGGCTGCGAAAGAGGTGCAATCCCAGGTCACAGGTGCCCTTGATGTACCGAATGATCCGTTTGAGCGCCTGTAGATGATGCTCACGGGGATCATGCATGTATAAGCAAACCTGCTGAACGGCAAAAGCAATGTCTGGCCGAGTGAATATCAGATACTGGAGGGCACCTGCCAGACTACGATAGGCGGTAGGGTCATCAACCTTGGGACTAGAGGCAGCATCAAGCTTGGACTTGCAGTCGACAGGAGTGGTAGCAGCCTTGCAGGATGTCATCCTAGCCTTGTCGACAATCTCAAGGGCATATTTCTTCTGATGAAGAAACAATGTATCCCGAGTGCGAGTCACAAATATGCCGAGAAAATAGCTCAGGGGACCAAGATCCGTCATGGCGAACTCTGAACGCAACAGTCCCATCAGGCGTGACAATAATGATGGAGAAGATGCAGTAAGCACAATGTCATCAACATACAGCAATAGATAAGCCGTGTCGGACCCTGAATGGAAGACAAAGAGGGAGTGATCTGATTGACTGCTCTGAAAACCAATCGCACTGAGGTACGTGGCGAAGCGCTGATACCAGGCGCGGGGCGCCTGTTTCAATCCATAGAGAGACTTCCGGAGAAGGCAGACATGAGAGGGGCGCGAACGATAATAGAAGCCTGGTGGCTGATGCATATACACAGTTTCCTGAAGGTTACCATGCAAAAAGGCGTTCTTGACGTCCAACTGGTGAATAGGTCAGTCCTTAGTGAGAGCGATACTCAACACAGTGCGTATGGTAGCGGGTTTGACGACCGGGCTAAAGGTTTCGTCGCAGTCCACACCAACCTCCTGAGACTTGCCATTGACAACGAGGCGAGCCTTGTGTCGTTCAAGTGACCCATCAGACCTGTACTTATGTTTGAACAACCACATGCAATTAATGATATTAGAGTCCCGAGGTCTAGGAACGAGGTCCCACGTGCCATTTTTAATTAAAGCACTAAACTCATCGACCATGGCGGCATGCCAGTTTGGGTCCTGTAAGGCCTTTTGTGGTGACTTAGGTATAGGTGATATGGGAGTGGAAGGGGTGAAGAGGTTGTATTTGGGGTTGGGTTTGACGATCCCAACTTGAGATCGCGTGGTCATGGTGGGGGCGGGCGCTGCAGGAGGCGGCGGCCGCGGCACTGGGGCGGCGGCCGCAGCAGGGGCAGGTGCAGCAGGGAGTGGTGCGGCAGGCGCGGCATGATGCGGCGGCCACGGCATGTTGGCGGCGGCCGCTGCATGTTGTAATGGTGCTGCGGGTTGGGCAGCGGCCGCAGCTTGAGGCGGCGGCCGCGTCATAGGTGGTTTACTGCCAAGAAGAAGACGTAGGAGGGGTGGGAATGAGGCCGAGGTGCTGGATTCTTGTGGTGTGGGGACTTTGGGTTGATGGTGGGGGGCAAAGGGGAAGGTATGTACGTCGAAAATCACGTGGCGAGATCAAGCGAAGACAACGGTAGCCTCGATGGTGTGGGGAAATGCCCAAGAAGACACATTTTGTGGACCGTGGGGAGAGCTTATGGGGAATAGTGGCACTCATATTGGGAAAGCAAAGGCATCCAAACACTCGAAGATGATTGTAGGACGGGTGGTGGTGGTAGAGTGCCAAGGTTGGGTTGGAGTTGCCAATGGCTTTTGATGGTAGTATATTGTGGAGGTAAGTGGCCATATGAAGAGCTTCAACCCAAAAAGAACGGGGTAGAGAAGCATGTTGAAGTAGGGTTCGTGTCTTGTCATTGAGCGTGCGGAGAATGCGTTCCGCTTTGCCATTTTGAGGTGATGTTTGTGGACAAGAGAAGCGCAGGGCTATCCCTTGTTGTTGACAAAAGGAGCGGACAATGTTGTTGTTGAACTCGCCTCCCATGTCACATTGAATGGCCTTGATAGGCAAACTAAACCGGGTCTGGACAAACTTGTGAAAGCTAATAATGTGGCCGCGACATGTTGCTGTGTCCGCCGCTGTGGCCCCGGCGGGTATTCCTCCCTTGGTCATGGCCTCCGCGTTGGTTGGTCGGCCTGGGCTGGTTTGTTGGTGGGTTTCGGGGGTAAAGGTTTTGTGGCTGCGGTGGGGGTGGGGGGTCGACAACGTCACCCATTGGTAGAGGTAGGTAGCGACGGCGGCAAGAAGGGTGCGGCGGCGGCGGCAAGAAGGGTGCGGCGGCGGCGGCTGGGAGCAGCGACGGCGGCTAGGGGTTGCGGCGGCGGCGGCTCGGAGCAGCGGCGGCGGCGGCTCGGAGCAGCGGCGGCGGCGGCTGATGGGAGCGGCGGCGACGAGATCGAATTAATTTGTGAAATGGAAAAAAAAATTTAGGGTTTCACAAAGAGGCTGTGATACCATGTAAGTGTTTAGATAACTGAGTCCTTGAAGGATCTCAGAGCAGCCTACTCCTATATATATATCATTGGGTGAAAACCCTGAGGGTACAATCGTAAATATGTACAACTCTATCTAAAACATATATACGTGCTAACAATATTGTCTGCAACAGTGTGTCCTAGATTTCTAACATCGCACAAATTATTTGTGGAGAAAATCTTATTGTTACGATAGTTCCAAATCGCATCCCAAAGGTGGCATAAGTCGTGGATGAAGTTCTTTTTGTAGTTCTAATGTGGTTTATATTATCCTAAAGCCATAGCTCTAGCCGTCTAGCCAGTCCTTAAATGCATTTACTATTTCCACACTTTTTTAAAATGATAAAAATTATATAAAATATTCATTTATTTTTGTAAGTTTTTTTTTTAAATTTGTAGTTATTAATAAGTTCGAAATCGTTCAAAAAATATATAAAAAAAATAGATATTTTATATAATTTTTATCATCTTTTAAAAATGTCCATAAATAATAAACGACGTATTTTTCTAAACGAATGGAGTATTAACTATAATTTTAGAACCTTATTGACCAATAGCAAGATGACAAATTTAATAAACCACTAGCATGATTTAATTTACCACTAACAGGCTAAAAGACAAGGGCGATCCCGGATCATCCATGGCTACTAGACTGACATAGCGACGTTAGTGCTCCCTCAACCACGGACTCCATATTACACATCTACAATATAAATATATTATTATAATATTTTTTATTAGAAAAATATCCCAAATAAATAAGTGTGATACATATTGTAATTTTTGGGCAGGCATTTGAAGCTCTACATTTAAAATATATTTTTTTTAATAAAAAAATACTTTACCTTTTTTTTTTATTGGTAGATCAACCCTTCTAATTTATGGATCAGTTAGCAATGAATGGTCGAATCTAAATACATTAATTGGGCCATTTGGTATTTAGTGGGTAGTGATCCAGTGGATATAGAATAGGTCACAAGTGTACTACTGCATTCGGTGTATGTAGGTGCATGTTCCCCTAAATCAATCGTAATCACTCCTAATTAAATTTAGTCATCAGTTGATTATAATTATTCGTTGTGTAGCTATATATATACATAATACATGTATGCGGAAACAAGATAGAGGAGAGACAAGTAGGGGTTGGAGTCTTGGAGATAGATAAGTGTCACTATATGTACGGTCAAAATATTATTAACGATGTGATTATGATACTGACTTTTTAAGTCGGTTGTATTTTTTTTTGTTAAGACTAATTTGTTGACATCGGCTTTTCAAGTAAATAAATGTTATGGTCCGAATAAACGAACTAGTTTCAACTAAAAATAATATGAAATAATAGTGTTTTTATATAAATTTTTTATTCTAAAAAAATATAAAATTAATTAATATAAGGTTATTAAACCTCAAAAAAAGGTTAAATGTAGATCACAAAAATATATTAAAAATTAGTATAAGTTAAGTGGTATATAAGTTATCAAGTTTTGGCATTTTATCCTCCAAAGTCCAAAGGAATGGATCACATTGGGACATTGGGTAAGATGGAAGGAAGAGGATGACCTGAAACAGAGGAAACTTAGTTAATGCCGCAAATTAATGATTCAAGGGGAATCTCACGCCGTTATTATGACTTGTGATTTTTGTTTGTACTTATTCCCCCTCTCCTTAAATTAATTTTGGAAATTTGTTGCTACTCCGTATTTGATTGCAACTTCCAACCTTATGGATGGGTCTCGATCGGTGTTCACCCGAACCCGCTAGGTTTTGATTGGATAAGAGACCCCAATTGATCGATGCTTCCATGATATGTCGTACTGTCGGGTCTAAGGTCATCGTCTCCTCGGATCACGGTTCGGGTAAGGGTTGGGTCTTTCTAGACCCACAAAACCTTCAAGTCAACCTATATAATACTTTTTTTTAGTGTTCTAAAAATCGCGCCTAAGCGCTAGGCGGGAGGAGACCTATGAATTTTTAAGCCTAGGCGGCCTCTAGGCGAAAATCCACCTAGACATTGTCTGGATGCCGTCTAGACCCCGCTTAGTCAGACCTAGGTGCTGCCTAGTCTCGCTTATCCCGATGATTATTCAGTTTTAGCTTTTAGGCATGTGATTAGTCAACTTAGAGTTTTTTTACCCCAAGTCGAGATATATTTGTTTTTTAGTCGAACCTACGGTTTTGGATTTTAGGAGGTTTAGATTCGTTAGTCAGACGCATACTTTTGCGTTTATTTACTTTAATGGTAGTTAAACACCACAAATTTGGGTTTATCAGTGATATTATGGATTATTATTACATTATATGAATTATTGACATGTGTTATATGTTAAAAGATAAGAAAAAAATCAAGTTTGTTCTAAGTCCGCCTAGGCGCTAGGCGGTCACCCACCGCCTAGCGGCCGCCTAGCGCCTTTTAGAACATCGTTTTTTTATATAGGTAAAAATTTGAAAAAGACTATCCATGTTAGTTCACTAACCAATGACATTCTTGCGGATGCAAATGAAAAGTTTATTACTCCCTCCGTTCGGCAAAACTTGTCATTTTATAATGTTGTTTTTGTTCAAAAAAACTTTGTCATTGTAGGTATTTTGCCATTCACTTTACAAAAATGTCCTTGATATAATTGATGGTTTGTTAGTTGTAGTTTTCGATAAAGTAAAAAAGGAGGGTAATAATATAGGGTAAATTAGTATATTTGTTAATTGCCTTAAAACTTGTGAAAGAAGCTAAAATGACAAGTTTTGCCGAACGGAGGGAGTATCTTGCAGTGGATCAACCAAGGTCGAAGTCTGGAACAAGCGAGCGACACGGTCTGTACATCGGTTAATTTCCCTAAAGACATGGAAAATCGAGACAACCTCAAACTGGAGTAAAAGTCGGATGCCTAAGAGAAGGACTTCGATCTCTCAAGGGCACTGCCAGCTACCATTAAGAGCATTAATAACCATCAGGTTGTCGTCCTCTACCATAATGCGGGAAATGCCTAACCCCTTTGCCTTTAGCAAACCAAGCCTCAACGCAAGCGCTTCAGATTTTACGGAGTTCTTAGGCCCTAACAGTGCACCGTCGTTCGCAATCGAGGAGCTTAGGTGGTTCTGGATGATGAAGCAAGCAAAAAAAAAATTCCATTTGAGGTTAGACTTCCATCAAAGTTTATTTTGTACATATTCGCAAGTGGTTTTTTCCTTCTCAAGTTTCTTTTCCTTCTAGGTGTTATTGTATTGTTTGTAATTCTCCTATTATCCTTGTCAACCTATATAGTATATACTTTTTTTAACAGAAAAGAATTTGGTAGTTGCAGGAAGCAACTAGCCAAGAGCATCCCGAAGGATGATGCTGCCCATGACAGCGTCAAAAGGTAGAGATGTACCGGAGAAAGGATATGGAAGATGAACAAGTCGACCAGCGGCACAGTTACCTTCCCTAAAAATATGATGAATCTCTTAAAATCGGCAAAAAGAAATGAGACAGTCACATAGAATCATCTCAATCTCTCCAGAACAGGAGCATCCGGTCTTGAGACTGTTAATGATGCTAAGATTATCACCTTCGATAGTGATATTATATATTTTAAGATCAATTGCCTTAAGAATCCATTTCCAAAGGCCGAAACATTCAACCCCAAGAACAGAAAGGATAAGAGATGTGCCAGCCTCTGAGAATATCGCTGACTCGTCTGCATTGCGGATGATGAATTCGTAAGAAGAAGTATTCCTAGAGGATACGGGGCCATCGAAGTTAAGCTTATACCACCCAAGTATGGGTTTTGACCATCGACAACATTTTCGGGTAGTTTTCTTTTGGTGATTACCTTCTGCATGATGCATATTTTCTTTGGGATCTTGTTCGATTTCTTTAGATTTGTTCCAGTTGAAGATATGTTTCGAGATGAAAGATAGTATTGCTTTTAGGTTGGGATCTATGTTTTCGAAGGCTTTTTTGTTTCTGAAGTACCAGAGGCTCCACCAAGACACAACTAGGGTGGACAAGACCTAGACTCCAAGACCGTTTCTTAGCTTTATTAAGGTGTCAGCTGTAGTGGTTGTTGTATTGTATGCATTATCTACCATACCGGATATATTGGAGGAGAGTAACTTTAGTGTGCTTTTTGATATGGGGCAAGTGAATAAAAGATGCTTTAAGTCCTTGTAGTTCATGTCACAAAGAGGGCGGTTCGTTGGAATACCCAAATCGCGACGAGCTAGTTTGACTGTAGTAGGTATACCATCTTTGGTGATCCGCCAGATGAAGTCTTTAAGTTTGGTAGACAGTCCAAGTTCCAGATCCAGTAAAAGTCCGATTTAGAATGTTGCTTGCTGCTATGTATCATTTCTCTTGCTGAAGAGGTGGAGAACCAACCATTGCGACTTTATTTCTAATAGAGCATATCTTCTGTAATGTTTTTTGGGATTGGTATTTATGTGATATTGTCTATGATATTTTAGGGTAGATGTGCTTGTAGGTAAGTTTAAAGCTTTGGGATGTCCCACTCCTTTGTAGAAGTAATGAACTCACTTACAAGCACGTTTGCGTTTGCAAGTGAATAGTTTGTAGCTAGGGTCCAAAGAGGGGAAGAATCGAACCAGTGGTCTTGCCAGAAGTTTATGGAGGAGTCATCGGCCACCCCCCAGCGTAAGCCCTGTTTGAAAAGGGGTAGGAGGTTGAATAGCTTAGCCCATTGCCAGGAGGTGTTTCCTTTTCGTTTGTAGTTTAAGATATTGGTAGATTTGAGGTATTTGTCAATTGTTGGTGACCAGACGAACCCAATTGTTAGTAGGTTCCGCAAGGATTTTCCAAATGAGTTTTAGTTGAAGGGACTTATTCATATCTTCTGAGGATCTGAGGCCAAACCCCCATTACGTCAAGATTTGCAGACTTCAAACCAACTGATGAGAGGGCGATGTTTTGCCCCTTTGTTCCAAAGGAAGTTTCTGTTTATCTTATCAAGTTCTTTGTGGATTGATGTGGGTACCATGAAGCATTGCATGACATGGAGAGGTTTGGCTGCTAAATTTGATTTTATAAAGGTAAGCCTACCAGCCTGTCAGAGGTTACTAGTTGTCCATCTTGTAAGCTGTTGTTTAGTTGATGAAAGTACGTAAGCCATCAAATGTGGAATTAGTAACTTTTAGAAATGATCGGACATCCAAGATAACTACCCATGTTAGATGTATGAGAGATTTGGATTTCATTTTTTATTGTGGTTATTGTGTGAATGATTACCCGTGTTGTCCGTAGTTTGGAAAGATGATTTATGGAGGTTTTGCCCGGATGCTGAACTGTAAAGTTGTGTGAGTCTATTTATCTGGTCGCATGCAGTTTTAGTTGCTTTAGTCGATAACCTCGAAATTTCATTAGCGATTTGTGTCCTTTATAGACTAGAGTTCGGACCCGTAGAGATCAGTCGATAACCTCGAAATCCCCACGTTACAAAAAAAAAATATAAGTGGAGGGTTGTGGTACTACAAGTCTACATCCATGTCCAGATATTCAAATATAAAGTTACTTGTGACTTATTGAGTGAGAAGGTCAACCTCTTAAATAAAATACAATACTAATTTAGATGTAAATTGCCCAATCCAATCTAAGCAAGATAATTAATACTTATATTAATATGCGATAATAGAAGGATGTTTTATTTATATTTTCATGTCTCATCCCTCACACTAGCTTCATTTCCAATCTGATTCGCATTAATATGTGCGGTTTAATTTTTCAATCACACGGTGTTATTATCGATTTTCAATATCGACAAACTTTTTTCAAATAAAAAAGTTTCACCAATACTGAAAGTTGATGACTAACCATGCAATTAGCAAAAATTTAACCGTTTCAATAATAACATCCTTTCCAATAAGCGAAAATAAAGAAGGATGGTTTACTTCAATTTTTTCGGCCAGCATAAAAAAAAAGAAGAGAAAACTGTCATATCTATATAATATCTTAATTTAAAAAACTTTTGATGATGTGTTAATACCTTCTTTAATTTAAGATTTTTCAATTAATCACAATTTTCTCTTTTTATATCTTTTTCTCTTCGTCTCTTTCATACATTTACAATTTTTTTCTCTTTTATTTTTTTACCCGTTTAAAATTTTATTTATTAAAAATCGCGTCATGACACAGGAATGATACTAGTATTATATATTAGGAATGATTTGACAACTAATTTACAAACTATAGAATCCGTGGTGGGAAAAACCGTAGGGTCCATTGTTGACGTACATATATATTTCCCAACACTATACACCAAAGAACATTACATGCTTCACTCTGTATCATCAATCAATATTAAATATAATTATTGTAAATTTTATTTTATCTTTATATATTTAATAAAACTTTTATTTAAAAAAATCATATCTTAAAATCTGTAAAAAAAAAAAAAACTAAAATAATTTTGTATTACATCAACTACACAGGGTCTTTAAAAAAAATTATCCACGCTATCCAACAAAAACTCTTAATATTGTAGTGCAGCTTGGCCTTCATTGTCTTCTCCTCACCATAACCCGTGACCCTCCCCACTTTCCTCACCCCATAAATTACATATTCTTCACTATATATATATATATATATATATATATATATATATATATATATGTATATGTAGATGATCCCCATCCATACACTTATACTCGATCCAAATTAGCACAAACGAACGTTAACACATAGTATAAAAAATGGGAAATTGCTCGCAGAAAAGCTGTTCATCATCGTGTAGCAGCATAAGAGGCAGCAGCAGGGTTCGGGTGTGGACGGAAGGCGGAGAGCTGATGGAGTTCGAGGGGCCGAGGATGGCCCGGGAAGTGCTGGTGAACTTCCCGGGAAGGTACGGGATATTCCGGGGAGGGGAGATGAGGTGGCCGATGGAGGAGGAGGAGAGGCTGCAGTGCGGCCACGTTTACTACGCGTTACCGTTGGGGAAGGGGAATAATTCAAATGGGAGGAGGAGGGCGTTAACACCTCCACCTCCAACTACCACTCCTACCTCTGTTGGGAGGGATGGGGTTTGGAGGGTAAAATTGGCAATTTCTGTTGAGGAGCTTGAGGAGGTCCTCGCTGGTCAACTCAACTTGGATACCTTCATTCATAAAATTAGAATGGGTCAAGGGATTAATGTTGCGAATTGACCATTTTACCCTTCCTCTTTCTTAAACTCTTGTAAAATAATGTAATGATATTTGGGCATGTGGTATGTTGTTGTTACCTAGTGCTTATAGACCCAATTTATATATATAATATATATTTTTTTAAAGACTTTTATGATCATAATTTGTATTCAAGATCTCTAACTAATCAATGATAGGAAAAAGAGTTTCTCATTGTATTTACATCATGTACAATATATAGAAATGTAATGATATCAATTTTAGTTTCTCTAAAATATAAGATGATTCAGAGATAAGTATTTTCATTTTAGATAATTGAACATTTTCATTTGGTTAATTTGTTTTTCAAATTAATATATTTTTTTCTCATTAGTCTGACCTTTTTTTTCAATCTTTTAATAGGGTAAATTATGTCATTAGGCCTTAATCATTTATACTTTTTTTTTCTTGTTAGTCCCTAATTAATCTTTTTCGTTCGTTCTATTTAACTCACTATCTTTTTCTACCTATTTCATATTGGTCTGTAACCTTTCCATCTATTCCAGTCAATTCCCTAACCTATTGAATTTGTTGCACTATTAATCTAAGTTATTTTTAAAATTGATAAATAAAATAAGAAATTTTGAAGAGATAAAAAAAAGAAAAATAAAAGAAAAAAAAGTGATTTGTACATAGTAAATGTGTTAAAAATAAAGGAAAATATGTGAATAATTTAAAGAGATAAAAGAAAGAAGAAACCGCACCCAAAAAAAAATTGATTAAAGGAAAAAAATATTTGATTGATTTAAAAAGATAATAGAAAGGTAAGGATAGACATGTATGCTAAAACTTTTATGTTTTAAAAATATATATTGATATATGATATAAAGATTCCTTCCATCATCTTCTGAAAATCATTGAAATACAATTTCCCTTTTGAAAAAAAGAGTGGCCCATAGGCATGCATTTTCTTCACTATATTCATAGTTGATATTTTGTTTTTTATTAACAAAAAATAATATAACTATAATTATTGGTCATTTATACTTTTCATTATATATTTTTATAATAATACTCCGTAACAATTAAACACACATATATATTAATTAATATTAATTGATTATATATTTTGTGTTTAATAATTGTGCATTTTGTTATCAAAAAATAATGATATATCTAAAATAAATATTTTTTATTTTCTTTGATCTATTAATACTATTGTGATAATATGATCATATGTGATGCGAGTTCAGCCCATCTCAGCACCAGGACTATGCCCGACACAATTCTATCGCATGCCCACCAGGTGGGTTACGTTGTTGCCAGGGGAATCGAACCCCTACCTTTAGGCGTATCATCCCATCTCAGGAGGATATGTCAACGATGTGAGTTGCGCTTCTGAAAGATGGGCTTGTGTCAGGCACAAGTTTGGGCTTGAGATGGGCTGGTTTTGGAGTTTGTGTTTTTTCTGTTATTACAATATTATAACATTTACAATAATCTACAATAATCGTTTTCATATATAATAATCTACAAAAAAAAATCTATCAAATTTTATTTATTTGCACAATAGTTATCAAAATTCATATCTATATAGTCACATCATATTAGAGTCCTTTATTCGAAGACTATGTACAAATCAAATCCATTAAACTTTTTTTCATGTTTTTGTTTTATTTTATCTCTATAATTAGTTACTTTTTCACGATTTTATTAAAATTTAAAAAACATCGCGAAGAACTATACTATTTTAATTCTTACTCCCTTCGTAACGAAATAATTGGCCTTTTGGCCACTTTTTCATGTAACAAAATATTTGTCCATTTAAACAGCATTAATGACAAAAAATTCTAATTTTATCAAATTCATCTCATTAATTATATTTGATTTCCAAGATACTCTAATAATACTCCAACTTCCCATACTATTCTTTTTTTTCATTGGTTCTTTTTTTTCACATTATTTATTTGCTAAAATTTTAACTATTCTTCTTTCTATTTTTAGATTTTTTAAAAAGTGTGAAATTGGCCAAAAGATCAATTAGTCTGTTACGGAATTTGAGTCTGCAATCCAATTTGAGTGTGGAAATGGACTTACTATCTTAAATTCCTGAGTTTGAGTAGGCGTGTTGTAAATTGTTGTGTTGTAAATTGTTGTCATATTTATTTGCAGTTTGGAATTTAAGTCGCCTCTCCTTTCTTTCATGTTCTTTGGTTTTTCATTTTACAATTTTACTTTCCTTAAAAAAAAAAACAAAATAAACGTGAGACTAAATACGTTAAAGTGTTAAACTCGGAGGCTGATATGTTTACCACCCGGGTAAATTTACCCGGGGGCATAAGCGTAAAAGCACGCGGGATACCTGCAAAAAAAGAGAAAAGCAATTAGCAGCTTTTTCATTAGGTTAGTTACTAGGTTAGCTACTAACCTCTCTCCTAATTATGGAACCCGGTTCCTCTCTCTCCCATTCAATTCGACCGCCCCGCTTCCCCCAAACACATTCAATTCGAGATCAATTTTAATCTTATAACTATGTTTACTATATTTTTTTATTATAAATATATAAAATATTTAAGTTCAAATATTATATATTATGAGATTATCCGAATTCATCACTGTAATTATATATTTTTGCTTTGTTTTGTTCAATCTTATAATTTAAAGTATTTCATCAAAAAAATAATTTAAAGTATTGATTTTCCCGAATAAAAAAATAATTCGATTGTTTCATATCAAATGTGAATTACTCTTGTATGCATATTTGCAATTATATATCAATCTTGATGTATAATATTTGAACGATCAAATATCTTAATTCTAACATATAAGTCAATTCAAGAATATTAATCTAGTAGATCGACATATGAGAATAGTATTTAAAAAAAATGTTAATAAAAACAATAGAATAACTTGCATATATCGATCGGTTTGAATTATTTTGTAACATTGTTAATAAAAAGATTTCCTCGATCGATCGAGATAGTACTTTGATCGATCGAGATAGTTTAACCCTAACCCTAAACCCTAAACCCTAAATCCTAAACCCTTAACCCTTAACTCTTAATCCTTAACCCTTATAGTCTATCGAGATGGTTTGTTTTGCTTGTTTAAACTAAAATGTGAATCTTACACATATGTGTCCAAGTGATCTATAAAATTCATCGAAATAGTACTTTGATCGATCGAGGTATAGTTTAAACCCTAACCCTAAACCCTAAACCCTTAACCCTTAACCCTTAATCCTTAACCCTTATAGTCTATCGAGATGGTTTGTTTTGCTTGTTTAAACTAAAATGTGAATCTTACACATATGTGTCCAAGTGATCTATAAGATTCATCGAAATAGTACTTTGATCGATCGAGGTATAGTTTAAACCCTAAACCCTAAACCCTAGAGTATTATAGTCTATCAAGATAGTTTGTTTCTCTTGTGTAAACTAATTCAAATGTGAATGTTATACATATGTCTAATTCCAATTATAAATCTTATGTCTCGTTTTCAATTGTTTCGTGAGTTTAATTGTTTCGCTTGTGTAAACGATTCAAGAAAGTCATTCGAGTTTTTTTCTCTCGAGAAAGCCTCCTTAATCATGAAGTGAGGGTTTAGACATTTGTTTCCTATTTGTATATCACGAGATTAGAAGTTATAAAATGTATTTCATTGTTTTAATATTATATATAGTGTATAAAAGACTAAAAATATTTCGATGTGTATTAAGTTCTTTTTTGTTTTCTGTGTAATGTATATATTTGTGTGTTTAGTAACCACGGGGATCAGACGCCCCCTTGGTCACTCACCTTTCACACCACTACGCCAACCCGAGTTCGAATCCTCCTAGGGGTGATGTATCCCAGTTTTTTTTTGCTCCACAATTACCAACGGTAAAAAAATTTTTAAGCAAATAAAGTAGCCACACGGCTCTCTCCCATAGGCCGGATTCAGAGCACACAGATCACGAAATGCGGACCGTTGGATTGAATTTAATCTGAGGGCAATAAATGCCCGCGTGCTTTTATTTTTTTTTCTTTTTCGAGATCAATTTTAATCTTATAACTATGTTTACTATATTTTTTATTATAAATATATAAAATATTTAAGTTCAAATATTATATATTATGAGATTATCTGAATTCATCACTGTAATTATATATTTTTGCTTTGTTTTATTCAATCTTATAATTTAAAGTATTTCATCAAAAAAATAATTTAAAGTATTTAAAAAAAATGTTAATAAAAACAATAGAATAACTTGCATATATCGATCGGTTTGAATTGTTTTGTAACATTGTTAATAAAAAGATTTCCTCGATCGATCGAGATAGTACTTTGATCGATCGAGATAGTTTAACCGCCCTAACCCTAAACCCTAAACCCTAAACCCTAAACCCTTAACCCACCTCTTCGAAATTCGATTATTGAGTGAGAAAAAAGCGAGAGATTTGAGATGTCTGTGCAGCCTATATCCAAGGGTTATTGTTGAGTCTATTTTGATGTTATATTATATGTATGATGGACGACAAAGAAAGGTAGTATTTATTTTATACATTTATACAAATATCAATTAGATTATTTATGTGATTTATTTGTCTTGGACTTTATTTGTTTGGCTCACATATTGTTTATATGTTTTGCTAATTTATTGAAATTATTCATGTGTTTTATATGTGAATTTTTTTGATGGCTTTAGATTTGGGCCTCTATTTGTATTGTTTCTCTATCATGCAGGAAAGGCCCAAAATAAAGCTCCCTAGTTCAAAAATCAGTTCGGTGGCTTCTAGAAGGTTTAAATTCAAATCTTGGTCAAGGGAGATATATCCAAGTTGTTTCAAAGATCACATTCAGGCGATATATCCAAGTTGTTTCAAAGATCACATTCAGCCCACATATCTTGGAGAGGAGGTTGTCAACGTTTTAATTAAAACAGCTCTCTAAAGAAGGACCAACGGCACGTCATATATAGATCGACTGATAGCCAGGAGAGGACCATCGAAGCTTTCAAGCACTTATCTCCAAAGCGCCTTATACTTCTCTACATTCGATCTATTTGATCCTCTCTCGCTTTATATTGTTTATTGTTTTATCTTTAAGTTTTGAGAGGTTTCATTGAGCTTTATCGTACAATTCATTTAGAGTTATACACAGGGTTCTTTACCCAATCATAGAGGGTACTTCGGTATCCTTAGTGGCTTTATTTCACTAGAGCGTTTGGGTTCCTAGATAGGAAGTTAGTCTAGAAGAGGGAAGGTTTTCTAGAGGTTATATCTAGGGCTCATAAGATAAAGTGAAATAAAGTTGTTGAATCCTACGGGTTGGATAACCCTAGGCGGGGACGTAGGCGGTTGTGCCGAACCTCGTTAACAAGTATTGTGTTCTTTACTTTCTGTTCGTGCTTGCCTTTTCTTTCGTGCTTATTCGTTTCATTATATTAACTTGTTTCTGTTTTACAGATAAGGTCTTACCTCTGGCTGGTAAGGTCTTACAGTTTCAGCATTTGCGAAAAGTTGCCATACTCTATTCTTCTCCCCTTGCTAGAGTATTTGTTAGTCTTTTATCTGCCTATTCCGCACTTCAGTTATATACATTGTAACCCAAGGGTTACAATGGGTAATAACTATATATACTATATATTATAGGATTATAAAATTAATAACATTTATAATATAATGTAATCACATTTTAAATATAATGTAATAACTATATACTATGTTAATGTAATCACATTTATAATATATTCTAGGAGTAGGGGTGATATTAAATAAGGTAGTTAGACATCCTAGAAAAGCAATTATCACTTAATCATGCTTCTACCTCATTAATTATCTTTGTCCCCTACTACAATTACTTTTGTTTTTTTTTTATTTAAAAAATAGGGGTATTCGGGTGGTAAACGAAGATTTTTGTACACCTCATTAATTACGCCCCCTATTCTTAAAAACCCTTGACCCTCGCATAAACCCTTGACCTCTCCCCTCCACTAAGGCTGTCAAGGTCACCAAGACCCACCCAAACCACAATGACCCACCATGAAATCCGTTTAGACCCCACCTAGACCTTTGACTCTACCCTACCGCCAAGCATCCTCCGAGCGTTTTTCAAAACAATATTGATTAAACCTTATGTCAGGTATCCCTGACGAAATTTCCATTTTTGAAACATTATATAATCAAATCCCTGTTTCAAATTTCAATGCAAAATTATTACCTTTTGTGCTATTGATCGAATTGTGTGTTGTACTCGAACAAATTATAGGGAGCAAAATTTTCGTAACAAGTTACAGTACAGATATATAGAACAACCTGCCCAGATCGATCCAACCTATATATATATTCAAACCAAATAATCAACACACAACTTTATATTCCAAAAATATATTCTAACAAAAAAACATTACTATATATAAGATACTTAATTCTGTTACAAAAAGAAGTTTAAGGAACTCTCATTAACAAATTCAAATTTATATTACTGAATTGTGGACAAAAGTTAAGTAATAATGACTGATATTGTATATCGATCGATATGTATCTGGAGCTTTACTCGGTGATGATCGAGTTCATGGCATATCGAAGCGCAACTCCCGCCCATTTACGTCGAGTTCACAAAGCTCCTCCTCCCATTTGCCATTAGCGTATATGAGGAGGTGGCGCCGCCATCCCTTCCAGCCATCGAAGAGGATATTCGTGTCGGGTTGGGTCGTCTCGACCAAGAGTGCAATGATGTAGTCGTTAGGGAATGATGAGTTGGTCATGTTTCTGGAGCAGCATTCGATCAGCGAGCTATACCCGAAGCCGAAGGCGCCGTCTTGAAGCAGGATGTTGTAGCCCGTGGGGGTGGGGAGTGAAGCCAGAGCCCCCGTGGCGGGATTGAACACCGATAATTCGACGTTGGAGCTCAAGCATTGAGCCAAGAGGAAGTCGAACCCGCTCTTGCGGGCGAGGAGGAGGAGACCGTTGCTGGAGGCAGCAATGCTCCCGCGATCACGGATGGAGTCGAGGGATTCCGGTAGGATTCCGGATGAGTCGGGTGATGGGAGGGCGAGGAATTCGACGGAGCTCGGATAGGACCCGTACACAGGTTGCACAAAGAAGGCGGTGTCTCGGCCGTGAGAGTGAAGGCATTGCTTCTCGATGAAGCTGGGCTCCGAATGGATGTTATGCAGCGGTCTGCACAGAGAGGATGAGTATTTGATTGCGGATTTCGCAGGCATCCATGAAAGTACCTCGGATATGGCATCGTAGTCCATTGTAGTTCCAGTGCAATGCTATATATAAATATAAATTCATCAAATTAAAAGTATATAAAGATACATTAAGAGTTCAGTTTTATGTGTAAACAATTTACGGATTCATTGTAAACAATTTTTACGGTTTAAACTATAAACGGATTTACGGATAATCATGTTTTTACACACTCAATTGATCCACCCCTTTTCAGATAATTACTTAAATAAGCATCTTTCATATGTATCTGTTTCCCAAATTGAAAATTTTCAATCTATGCGAGCCTTTGAAATAAGGACAAATTAATTAAGGAATAAGTAGTGTTGAACAAATTTCAAACGAACATGATCAAAGCATAAATTTAACCTAATTAACATTAAAGGACCTAATTAAGGAATATTAATAATTGTTGGAACATATTCTTAGTTGCAAAGTTAATATATATTATAATTAAGCTGCTATGTACTTACAAAATCTGGACCGGCCGTATCAACACCAGGAGTAGTACTGCTACCAACAGAAGAAATTGAGGCCTTCGTCATCATCTTCGTCGGAGAACTACAATCAAAATCTGAATTTGAATTAGGCATGGCGCGGTGGGTGATTGGCTAATTGTTTGAATATAAAGATGGGGCACCTGGTGATGGCTTTAAATAGAGAGTGATCGAAAGGTTTCTTATTTGGAAGCCAGGTAGAAATTATGTATGTCGACCTGTTGATTGATTGCTTTAAACAGGGTATATATAGATTGATCATAACTACTCCTATTGTACCTAGGATTTATCTTTGGAAAAAATATACTGTATTGTAATTATCTGTAAGCATTATATATGGTAAGAGCTAATTACTAGATTGATATATAAAAACTGTAATTCGTAATTAGTGTTGTATATCTAGGTAGGATTAATTAAATATAAAATTTAGTTCCTTTTTTAACAAATTAATTTGATTATATCTATCTATCTGCAATATATATGGTAAGAATCGACCCTAACCGATTAGTTAAGGGAAGTATATATAAAAGAGGAAAGAAATCTATCTAGCTAACATTATATATATATGGAGTTAAGATCACCTATAACAAAAATTATTTTAGATCAAAATTATTGATATTTTTTTTAAAAAATTATTTCAATATTATAATTGATGATTTATCCACATTCAAATAAATATTTTAAAAAATTATACTTTTGAAAATAATTTTGATGAAAATATTACTACTCCCTCCGTTCGGCAAAACATGTCATTTTACTATTTACGCACGCTTTTTTAGAGGATAAAAACTATACAAAATATCTAGTTTTTTAATAATTTTTTAACAATTTCGTAGTTATATAAGTACAAACTTGCTAAATTTTTTTTATGAAAAAATAAATATTTTATATAGTTTTTGTCATTCTAAAAAAACGTACGTGAATAGTAAACGATATGTTTTACCCAACGGAGGGAGTACTATTTTGTGATTTCTACTCATATTTATTTTTGAAAAAAATATTTTCATGGTTTTTGAAAATATTTTTTTTGTCAAATGTATATGAATTATAATATTGTTATAGTTTTTTAAAAGAAAATTTATCTAGCTTAGTGCAAATCATATGTTACCAAATGTGTCCCTCTTCATATTCCTCGACTTCTTCCACTTACAAGCATCAAATCTAAAATATTTTTGTGAAATGTATATGAATTATAATATTGTTATAGTTTTTTAAAAGAAAATTTATCTAGCTTAGTGCAAATCATATGTTACCAAATGTGTCCCTCTTCATATTCCTCGACTTCTTCCACTTACAAGCATCAAATCTAAAAATAAAAATATATCTAAGGGCTAATTTGGTTAGCAATTGAAAAATCCAAGAAGTAGATAAAATATATGTGTCTGGTTGAGATTTTTAACTTTTTTTATCACCGGAAAACCCATGAAATTAAATTCTCAGGAATTTAAATTCCTTTATTTTAAAGGAATTTAACTTATCTATTTTCCCCTAGGTAAGTTGCAATTCCACCTTTTATAATATTAGAAATTTTCAATTTCCTTATTTGAATTCCTACAATCTAAAATCCAACCAAATATATTTTTTCAATTCCCGAGAAGTACAATTCGTGGGAATTCAATTCCCGGGAAGTAACTTCTCGAGAATTGTTCTTCCCATATTAAACCAAACAAGCCCTAAAATAAAAACTAAAAAAAATAGTATAAGATAAAAAGCCTCTTTTATTTTTTATTTATTTTTTAAAAAGACCGGTTCTTCAATCCATCTTAAATCTTAATGGCTTTCAATCGTTTTTGAATCATATGTCCCAAAGATCGGTCGGAGCAAAACTTCACCCTCAATTTAGTTTTTCTCTCACAAATTTTAATTCCTTTTCATTTAGACCATCTTTAACAACTTTTCGAAAAATTTTACAAAAATGAAAAAACAAAACATATATTTTTTAAATTATTTTTGTTTCAATTCTAACCGCTTCCTTATTTCAAATATTTGGAGAAGCATTGAATTTTAAAGAATGCTATATAGATTTTGAGAAAACTCTTTATTTTTTCTATAACTTTCCTATTTTAGGGAATTTGTTGAAAAAAATGTTTAAAATTCTAAAAAAAAATCAAAATATATAGAAAATATATAAACGAGAGGAGTAAACTGTGTTAGGTCTAACTTTTATTCGAAGATTGAGTGTGAAGCGAATATAACATATATTAACTCAGAGGTACCGATGAAATATGCTAAAGTCTTGTACTTACAACTCGTGAATTACGTCTTACATCAGGAGTAATTGATGAAATTCTAGTTTTTTACTAAATTGAGGAGCATAAAATAAATTCAAATTATATTACTGAATTGTGAACAAAAAAAGTAATAATGAGTAATATTATCGATCTGAATTCAACCCTAGGCTAATGTTCCGAATATCTTGATCTTCAAAGTTGAAGAGCATCAAACTTGACTCGCATGTCTTGATCGATCGATGTATCTGGTCGGAGCTTTACTCGTTGATGAGTGTACGAAGTAGCTGTTGTCAAGGGCGTTCGTAGAAGTATGCGCGGTCTGATCCAACAAGATCTTCCAATAGGCGCAACACCGACGACCTTGGATTCCATGGAGACAAGAAATCGGGTGCATTATTCCCTCCTTCGACTATAGAAGCAAGCTCTACTCCAAGGTTTTCGACTCGATCCTTTTGGAGTTTCCACTGCAGCCTCCAGAACTCGGCGTTGATCTCTTCGTGTGCGTAAGCTGCAGCAGCCTTCTCCTCCTCCTCGACGTCTTCCTCTTGCAAGAGATGGTCGAGCAGCCATTGCATCTCCTGTTGCAGCTTCTCCTCTAACAATTGTTCCTCCCAAAGACTGCTATTTGGGGATTCCATCGATGGTTGATCCAAATTAATTAAGTCTTCAAGATGGAGAGCAAGAGTACGTATATTCGTACCTGATGATTGATGGATTGTTGGATTCATCCTATCTAATGTCTATTTATACTCATAATCGATCTATCCTTGCAATTCAATATTGTGTAGGATATATTATTTGTTTGGAAAGTTTTATCTATATGGAGATTATTCTTACAAGATAAATAGATGCAATATATGGTAAGAGGATAATTTATTAGGTAATTCGTTTTTCAAAGGGCTAAATTTAAAAATTATTTATATATTAAGCAACCGTATTTAGATAGAATTGATTTTTTTTAAAATAATTATTTACAACTATTTTTTAGGATTCACTTGTTTTAATTTAGGGTAACTTAGTCTATCCCATAAGCCAAATAAACCGTTTATTTAATAATTAGAATGGTTAAAAGAATAATGTAAATAACAATGTCTAAGACTAAATCTAATAAATATGGCAAAATTAGTGTATTTATGATAATCTTTCTCGAATCAGAATGATTAACATATTCCCTTGAAAAAAACATTTTTAAAAATCGATTTTGTTTTGGTTTTATAATTATAAATTTATACAAAGTTAGACTAGTTCATCTAACACAAAAATCCAATGGGATTTTTCATCTATTACTATTTTTCGACCTGAGATAACCATATTCAATTCTCACATGCTTTAGGGTCATAAGTAAACCATATTGATTTAATTTCAAAATATTAAATCAATATGGTTTACTTTGTATAAATTTCAAAATATTACGTAACGTTTTGAAAAATAATGAATTTTGTGAGTAGAAACAGGAAAAGATATATGACAAGAATGGAGACTTTCAATTCAGAACTACTATACTACAAAATAAGTTTAAGGGATCTAACAACAAACATGACGATTTTTTTTTTATATCAAAATGTATCGGTTGAGATCAATTAATGAAATCGATCGAACTTGCGAGCTATACATATATCAAACACACAAAAAAAAAGGGGGGGGGGGGGGGGGAAAAGCAATTAAATACTATGGTTCTTAATTACAGTATTAATTTAACCCTATTCTATGACTCAATTGATTTGCCATCTTTATTCTTGATCGATCTTCCAACTTTTGATGGATTCTCGAGCTTCATCTGGAAATCACAAGACAAATTAAAACTCAATAAAGAAGAAAGATTAATCAGGCCAACTAAATACATGAATTAATGTGTTCAACAATTAAACTCAATTCATTAGTCATTACCCGGTAGTAAGTTGAAGCTTGATTAAATCTTCCTATCAATATCTCAGTATCATCATCAAGTTGAGGACCCGACGTCGCATACTGAGTAAACAAGAAATCGGGTTTATAGGAACAACATTGGATCATCGAAGCGAGCTCTTGCCCGAGATTTTCGACACGAGCCGTCCGCATTAGACACTCGAGCCCCCACGACGGATCGAATTCTCGTCGTTGGCGCTGTTGTTGTAGTTCGTATTTGTAGTAGAATCGATCGTTGAGTAGTTGCACTTGTTGTTGCAACTTTATCGTCATCGATCGCCAGCTCTCGTCGGCTAACGATTGCTCATCCGAAGGAATTTGGGATTCCATAGCCGCCGATCGAAGAGCCCTAACTGATCGATAATGTACGTACAAGTTGAAAGTTTTAAGGTAGCCGGTGGGGGTGACCTTTCCTAAGATAGGTCACGAATCCTAAGATAGATTTGTTGCCATATATCTATCGATTTTTATGATAACTATTTTTTCTTATCTTATACGGAGGATTTTTTTAACTTGTATACTTCCATTGATGCATATTCCATATTTGGATTAATCTCTGTTTCTTGTTTTCTTCCAATTTCATTTCATGAATTCGAACTAAATTTTAATTTTTCGCTGAAATTTTGCACCAGATTGGAGTTAGACGAACAAGATGAACCACGACGGGGACATGTTGAAGTTGACGCTGACAATCACCCCCTCCAATGCGAGCCCTGAAGCTTCGGGATCTGACACCAGCGGTGGCTGTCGATTTAAGGCCGAGGACGGCACCACCAAATCGGCCAAGAACCTCGAGCCGCTGGAGGCTCGGTTCCAGAGCCACTTCAGCATAGACGACGTCCTCGACGAATACTGCAGGACAGGGCAATTGCGATCGGAGGTCGGCGTAGGGAGCGAGTCGGTTACGTACACGCAGACTACGCCGTCGTTCGAGAAGGAGCTGTCGCCGAGCGATGTCGGGAAGCTGAACAGGCTCGTGATCCCGAAGAAGTGGGCGGCCAGCCTGTTCCCCAAAGTGAACGACGACGAGCCGGTCGCAATTGCCCTGTCCTGGAATATTCGTGATCCCCAAAGTGAATAGATTCGTCGTCGTTCACTTTGGGGTTCACGAATACTGCAGGACGGGACAATTGCGACCGGCTCGTCGTCGTTCACGTTGGGGAACAGGCTGGCCGCCCACTTCTTCGGGATCACTAGCCTGTTCAGCTTCTCGACATCGCTCGGCGACAGCTCCTTCTCGAACGACGGCGTAGTCTGCGTGTACGTAACCGACTCGCTCCCTACGCCGACCTCCGGTCGCAATTGCCCCGTCCTGCAGTATTCGTCGAGGACGTCGTCTGTGCTGAAGTGGCTCTGGAACCGAGCCTCCAGCGGCTCGAGGTTCCTGGCCGATTTGGTGGTGTCGTCCTCGGCCTTAAATCGACAGCCACCGCTGGTGTCAGATCCCGAAGCTTCAGGGCTCGCATTGGAGGGGGTGATTGTCAGCGTCAACTTCAACATGTCCCCGTCGTGGTTCATCTTGTTCGTCTAACTCCAATCTGGTGCAGAATTTCAGCGAAAAATTAAAATTTAGTTCGAATTCATGAAATGAAATTGGAAGAAAACAAGAAAGAGAGATTAATCCAAATATGGAATATGCATCAATGGAAGTATGTTACAGGGGCGGAGCTAGGGGTGCTTGCACCCCCGGCCTGGAAAAAAATACAAAAAAAAATATTTTTTTTATATATATTTAGTATTTTTAAGGTAATTTAACATCTTTAAAGTATATTTGAAATAAGAGTGTTGTCTAGTTCAAGTGGTAAAAGGAAGGAAAACCAAAAAGTCTTAGGTTTAAATCTCAATTGTTTCACTTGTTATTTCTTTTACTATTTCATTAATTCTTCTTCATTTCTATCTATATTTTTTTTGTTTCTATCAACTATTTCATTAAAAAAATGTCATATTTATGTTTTACTATATCATTAATTCTTTTTTATTTCTCTTTATATTTTTTTCTATCGACTATTTCATTAAAAAAAAATATCATATTTATATTTAAATTAAAAAAATCACAATTTTAGTGTTTTTTCATTAAAAAAAGTCATATTTATGTTTTACTATATCATTAAATATTTTTCTTGATTTCTCTCTGTATTTGTTTTTGTCTCTATCAACTATTTCATTGAAAAAAATATCATATTTATATTTAAATTAAAAAAATCACAATTTTAGTGTTTTTCTAATATTTTCTTAGAAAAAATCTTCTTAATAAGTATACACCAAAAAAATATTTCACGAAATTTTTTTTAGCACCCGCGAAAATAAATTCTGGCTCCGCCACTGAGTATGTAAGATAAAAAATCCTCCGTATAAGATAAGAAAAAATAGTTATCATAAAAATCGATAGATATGGCAACAAATCTATCTTAGGAAAGGTGACCTATTTAGATTAAATGTAAACTAATAGGAAAGTATTAGATCTCATATATCTAAGATTGTTTGATAGAATTTTATTCGGTTTTTCTATCCTATGCCCTTAGGGCATAGGATAAGATCCTAAATGGGGAAAGGTATCCTATAAAAAATAAGGGTGTTGTTTTTTACACCCACAAAATTTACAAAATTCAAGTTTTTCTTTTTTTTTTTAAATAAACCCTACGCCTCCTGAGTCATAGACGTGTGACTCAAGAGGGGCAGGGTATGTATATAGAAAAAAATAGCTGCGCCTCTTGAGTCACACACCTATGACTCAAGAGGCGTAGGGTTTATTTAAAAAAAAAACAAAAACTTGGATTTTGGGTGTAAATAGTAAAATTTTCGGGTGTAACTAACAACCGGAAAAAATAAGCGACTCTAAGAATCTAATTTAAAATTTGGCTAATGAAATTTAATTAAGGATGTATTTTTTCTAAAATGGGCATGGCATAGGATAGAAAAATCGAATTTTATTTTCTTGAAAAAATAATCTATATGGATATTTTTGTAAGGATCACTATATGAAGTTTATATGTATTTGGTAAGAAAGGGGGCAAAATTGTTTTTTTTTTGTGGCAAAAATTTGTTTTTATTTGGAAAGAAAGTATTTTAACATATTAAAATCCCACTCAGACTAATGATGTGGAACAATTTTAATTTGTATTGAAACTATATGGAAAACACTTTTAAATATCTTTCATTTTTTGGGTTTTTAAACTAGAAAAATCCAATATTTATGATATTAGCCAAATCCACAAACCATGATTTAACAACAATTGTTTTCACACACAACGGAAAATTAGAAACAGCACACACACATCAATTTTTTCCATTTCATAACAGCACAGAAGTCCTTGCCTAGTAACCACCACGAAGACGAAGAACAAGGTGAAGGGTAGACTCCTTCTGAATGTTGTAATCGGCCAAGGTGCGGCCGTCCTCCAGCTGCTTACCCGCAAAGATCAACCTCTGCTGGTCTGGAGGGATACCCTCCTTGTCTTGGATCTTGGCTTTCACATTATCAATAGTGTCTGAACTTTCCACCTCCAGGGTGATGGTTTTTCCTGTCAAGGTCTTCACGAAGATCTGCATTCCACCACGGAGACGCAGAACCAGGTGGAGGGTGGACTCCTTTTGGATGTTATAATCAGCCAGGGTCCTCCCGTCTTCAAGCTGCTTACCAGCGAAAATCAACCTCTGCTGGTCCGGTGGGATCCCTTCCTTGTCCTGGATCTTCGCCTTGACATTATCAATGGTATCTGAGCTCTCCACCTCCAGTGTGATGGTTTTCCCTGTCAGGGTCTTCACAAAGATCTGCATTCCACCACGAAGACGCAACACCAAATGGAGTGTTGACTCCTTTTGGATGTTGTAATCAGCCAGGGTCCTCCCATCTTCAAGCTGCTTACCAGCAAAGATCAGCCTCTGCTGGTCCGGAGGGATCCCTTCCTTGTCCTGGATCTTCGCCTTTACATTATCAATGGTATCCGAACTCTCAACCTCCAGGGTAATTGTCTTCCCTGTCAGGGTCTTAACAAATATCTGCATCCCTCCCCTGAGACGAAGGACCAGGTGAAGGGTCGATTCCTTTTGGATATTGTAGTCAGCAAGAGTGCGGCCATCCTCAAGCTGCTTGCCGGCGAAGATCAGTCTCTGCTGGTCTGGGGGGATGCCTTCCTTGTCCTGAATCTTTGCTTTGACATTATCAATGGTGTCAGAGCTCTCTACCTCGAGGGTAATGGTCTTTCCGGTCAGGGTCTTAACGAAGATTTGCATCCCACCACGAAGACGGAGCACCAGGTGGAGAGTGGACTCCTTCTGGATGTTGTAATCAGCCAGGGTCCTACCATCCTCTAGCTGCTTGCCAGCGAAGATGAGACGCTGCTGGTCTGGCGGGATCCCTTCCTTGTCTTGGATCTTGGCTTTGACGTTATCAATGGTGTCGGAACTCTCAACCTCGAGAGTTATGGTCTTGCCAGTCAAGGTTTTCACAAAAATCTGCATCTGTTATTTGAAAGCATCTTTCATTAATCTCAGCAATTCATGATTCATCAATACAGAAAATTGTCTAAATCAGCTAACCGAACATAATTATGAGATTACTGGTTCCATTGTAATAGAACTATAATAAGCTCAGAGTATCGTACGAGTCTAGAACACAGCAAATTAAACCCTAAAAGCACCTTATTGATCTGTTACAAACTCGTAGCTCATGAATGACTTCATTCAGACGCAAAAAGCAATATAGCCAATCTCCTCAAAATCATGTAAACTCCATCGCGCATAGTGAACGATTTAAGAATCCCAACGATGCAAATCAAATTATCTTATGGAATCGTGGAATTAGAAATCGAAACTGAACCCACCAAGGAAAACCCTAATTTCCTAATAACCACAACTACATATTCAAATTGACTGAATTTGTCTACCTATAAACCGAGCATATGAGAGGGAATTCAAATATCAAATATCAAATATCAAAAAGCCGGTCCTTCACAAGAGAATTCAGAGATTAAAAAAAAAGACGATGATTCGCAAAAGCCAACAAATTGAGAACGTGATCATCAAAGCAAACACCGCAAAATCAGAAAAGGATTAAAAAAACCGAGTAATCGAAGGAAAAAGGGGTACCTTGAGAGCGAATTGAAGGCTGTTTGAGATCGGAGAAGATTAGAGGAATCAGAGAGGATTGGGGATGGATGACTCGATGAATGAACGAACTCACAAGGAGAGGTCTCCATTTAAGGACTTGGATGACCGACTTGAGAGGAAAGAGGGGAAGTAACATCCAATAGAATGACGCCACGTGGCGTAACATAACCCACACGTCACCAAATAGCATGTTTAAGTTGCACCTAACGAAGGAACTGGATTCCTATCGTGACGTGAGGGGTGAGAAATCGTCTTCAAATTGCTTTAAACGGATTTCCCACAAAAAGGTTGGTTTGAATGCTTTCCTACCCACTGGTTTAAGTCTTGTGAAATTAATGACGTTGTTTTTTTAATCTATATCGTTAACCTCGTTTTTTTTAATAAAGTAAAAATTGGAGATTCTCGATAAACAACCGAAAATCACCTAAACATACAATCTCAAAACAGAAAAAGATGTAGCGAACAAGCAGAAATAAACCATAAAACAAGACGAACCTAATAAAAATTCTATACAGTGCCATTTTTTTTTTATAAATTCTTACTAATTAGTAATGAGTATGAATTTATTTTAAAAATTAATTAAAACATTGATATTTTTATAGAGGATTTAACTTGTTGAAAAATATATTAAAAAGTTAAATGGTCTATATTTTCACACTAAGTGAGTATTTCTTTACCTAATTGCAACTACATTGCATCCATTTTCTGATTTCTTATTTTTTACAAATAATAAATAAATAAATACATTCCACAATTCAAATACATCATTCAACTAAAAAATTTAGGGGTATTTAAAAAAAACCTGATTTTAATGTTACTTTAATCGTTATTTTGCTGTAGAAAATTAGAAATTGTTTCATATTTAAATAATAATAATGTTTCCTAATTTTATTTTCAATTCCTTTTCCAGATTATTTTAACTAAAGAATTTTGTATACGTATTAACAAACCTATATTCTCCATATTAAGATAATCATTATAAGTTATAAATTGTCTGTAAATTAAATTGTAGTAAAATATCCGCACCTAAGGCGGGGTCTCATACTAGTTTTTTTTTTTTTTTTTAATAAATAATTTTTCTTATTTAATTTGATAAAAACTTGGCAAAAGAGCTCTTTCAACTAAAGTATATATCAACTTCTCTCCCCACAAATTGCAGGTAAAATTAGTATAGCCTATAACGCCACCACCACTATAACAGAAACATTAACAAAGTTGAGAAACGACCTTGGTATCCATGATTTCTCCACTCTTACCTTTTCCTGGTGAAGTATCTGATACTTCCGAAACAAAAAAGTTTTTAATAATATCAACCCAACACCTAGAGCAATCATGGCCTTTGTTTTAGATCAAATCTTTAACGGGGCCAGATCTAAAGAACTTGACAAAGAACAGAATCAACAACTACCTACATTACAACCAACCAATCATCAAGTCTCTCATAAGCAATGTAAATGGACTAAATCTCGTCATGGGTGGTGCAAACTTAATTTTTATGGTGCATTTTCCCCATACCTCATCTACCTATGGATTTATAATTCGAAATGAAAAAGCTCGATCCTCTTTTCTGAATCTGGACCTTCTCCTTTCCATTCTGTTCTTGGTGCCGAAGGTTTCGGCTTGTGGAAGGGGATTCATAAAGCAACAAATCTGGATATTAAATTTATAATTATTAAGGGAGATAATCTGAACATCATAAATAGTCTTAAGATTGGGTAATCGAGATGATATTATCTGATTCTCTTCTAACTCTCCACTTGTTCTCCGGATTTGAGATCCTACATGTCTTCAGAGAAGGAAACTGTGTTGCGAACCGTCTCTCTCATCTAGATTATATTCACTCCGGTCCTTTTCTTCCTTTTGACATTGCGCTTTACAGTATCATCCTACGTAATGCTCTTGGCTTACCGGCCTAGTCTCCAACCAAATCCTTTCCGGTTCCAAAAAAAAAAAAAAATACCGTATATCAAGGGATTTTTTTTCTAAGAACCAACTAATATATTACCAAGTTGACAAATTACGATTAAGTGAAAGTTGTAAGATGATAGATCACCTATACAAAATTTCCCCCCTTTGATCGATGTTCACCTATACGATATGTTACGTGTTCAATTGCGTTTCGGCCGAAAAGACAAATAGGTATATTAAATGACCCCTTTAAGACATATTGGTATATTAAAAGACTCAATAGACAAATAGGTATATTAAATAATTCTTATAGACAAATTAGTATATTAAAAAACTCTAAGGGACAAATAGCCCTTTTTGCCTCATTTGGCTTCATGTCATTTGATTTTTCTTAATAAAAAATTTTCATATATTTTTAAATAATAAATTCTTTATTTAACTCTTATTCATTTGACTATATAATCATAAAAAAAAATTTGGATATATTTCTAGAAAATTATAAAACTATTTTTTTTGCCATATTTTTGTAACTAATAATGTTGTATAAAATATTATTACATAAAAAAATTATTGGTTTTTTTGTATAAATTACAAAAAAAACGCATATTTAATAGTAGTTGGTTTACAAATCGCAAGTTAAAACACTTATTGCTTATTTTTAGAAAATAAATAAATAAATAAATAAATAATAATAATAATAATAATAATAGCATATGAAATATAATTTTAACTTATTTTATTCTGCAAGGTTTTATAAAAATTCTCCTATTTCATTTTTATTTTATTAAACATTTTTTTGTGGTTTCTAAACAAATATTAGCTCATATTTTGCGAGACAATTTAATTTGTGCAATTTATATAAACAACCATTGTAATAAAATATTTATTTATTAAATTTATATAATAAATATTATTAGTGACAAATAATGATAAAAATCCAATAGTTTTATAATTTGATAGAAATATATGCAAATTTTAATTTTTTTTTATGATTATACAATCAAATGAATAAGATTATAGGAGTATGTAACCAATTAATCATTATAAAAATATATTAAAATGATTTTATTAAAAAAATAAAATGAAAAGGAAGTCCGATTATGTAAAAAAAGGTTATTTGTCCACTAGTCTTTTAATATACCAATTTATCCACAAGATCACTTTTAATATACCTGTTTGTCCCTAATGTCTTTTAATATACCAATTTGTCCTTAGGGGGTCATTTAATATACTAATTTGTCTTTTTGGCCGTTTCGTTTCATTCCAATGCTATGAAATTTGAAATTTTGAACTGTCATTCCTGTATACGAGTTTCATACTGGATCTTCAAATGTGTAAATTGATGGATGCATTCAAATGATTTCGTCCAAATCCTGTAAACACTAGTTTGGTAGTGGGTTTTAGAGGTTGCATAGCAAAATCTCCAATCGTGTTGGCTCAACGATTTGCACGTTAGTATCGCTGTTGTTTGTTCATGAGATTAGACGGACCACAAAGTGAACCGGATACCCACGAAACTCCGAAAAATCTAAACTGTCATAGAGAACTCAACCTTTACAAGATTTGATTATAAATGTCTTCAAATTAAAAACCTTACAAAAACCCAAATTATTAGCTTCAAAATGGACAAAGCAAATTCTCCCAAATGCGGAAGAAATGGACTATAAATGTCATTTTATTGATTACAAGATTGTTCTTGAGCTTGATCACTGTAAGTTCTTCAAAAATAAAAATCATTCGCGTCGAGAACACTTCTCTTTGGAGACACCCGAAAAATTAGAACAATTGACATGAACAAAGAAAAGCATAAATAACAAGTGAACATTAGAAGTGATGTTGCTGTGGTTTACCTCAGGCATGGATAAAGACCATACAAAATTGTTTGAAGAGAACCACACTCTCCCGTCTCAATTATACGGAAATAGGAAGCGTTCTACACGCGGTGGGCTTCATTTGGTATTACTAATTCGTCTTCATCGTTGACAAGTACCTGCATCCCACCGGGCAACGATATGAGTACGCTACAGATGATTATGGATTGTGCCTAGAAACAATTTCGAGAAAGGAAATCATAATGCTACCTTGTGAGTCTGTCCTTGGAATGTATATTCGACTAGCAATTGTTTGGCTTCTCCGGGACAAGGGTCGTGGAAACCCATGATTCCTGATTTCTTGATGCCCCCATGAAGCTGTCACAAGATGATGAAAGGCATGGTGAAACGACTGAAAATTAAAGCATAGAAGGCAAATTCAATTTCATACCTTAAGCTGTATCGAATCATTCACTAGGAAGTTGAGGGGTGTAGTGACATCAAAGACTTGTAAAGAAAGATCACTGCTCAAGATCTCGTCTTCATTTAGCTTCTTCAGAGCTTTACAGCTCCCATACACTGCTTTTGTAACAACCAGTCCACCAATTTCAGATGCTTTATTTCTTTTCCTATTAGCCACATTTTGTAACAGCTCTTGTGCTTTCTCGGCAGCAAGTCTCGCCTCCTTAACCTATTTTTTTTTTCAGATTAAGGGAAGCTTCAGCAACCAAATTACAGATAAAAGCGAGACAAGGCATTTCATCAAGGAAAGAAAAGGGTTTTACTTGTCTGTTTGCCTAACAACGGTGAGCAAATGATGGATAGAATCTATCCTAATATCATCAGCATCCAGATCACTCACTATACCAAAGTTAAAGGATTACATTGAAGAACAACCTTCAATAAAATCTTGAAGATGCCATTTTTTTAAGCTAGCTACACATTTTATCAGGACTTCTTGACCCTTACCACTAAATCAACATTTTTTTTCACTCTTTCCAGTGGATAAATGCTCCTACCAATATTTGCATGCTCAAACCATTTACCGAATTGTCATATCTTTGATTCTATTAATCCAGGCTAGAATGTGAAAATAACAATCTTTACATTTACATCTTCTAATGACACCAGGGATAGTAGTCCTTGATTTGATTTTGAAAATCAAAGAAGCCTTGAATGATGCATTTGTACACTAAGACCATCTACAATGGTTGTGTGCAAATGTGCAAATGTGTATTTTGTAAACACTTTTTAACTCCATTGGTTGTTTTGGGTGTGTGCAAATGTACAACATTTGAGCATGTAATGTGCAAATTTGAGCACACCACCTCCCCTATGTGCAAAAACTTTTACAAAAAGCAAGACAATTTCATTGATTGATTTTTTTTTTATTTTCCTTTTTATTTTAAATGAATTGTATTTGAATGGTGTGTAAAAAATGCACATTTTACCAATGGAGCAAATTGTTAAAAAGTGATGTGTATTTTTACACATCTTGTGCAAATGTGTACATTTTACACAAAACCATTGTGGATAGTCTTAATATGCTCCAAGACAAAGTAAATACAACAAACCAATGTCGGTCGTTCATTTAATTGCTCCAATTCTACTCTTGTTTACAATTCATTATTGGCAGAAAATCTGTTTACTTTATCCCATTTGTTCACCCATTAGTCAATCCAAAATTATGCTTCTTTTAGGCACCAGAAGCAAAAAGAAAAATCTTCTTGGGCAATAAAATATAAACCAGTCAAGGTTTTCAGTAATACCTTGGATGAACTTCTTTCCGTATTCTCTAGTGCCTTTTCCTTCTCCCGTCTAAGAAAATAAGGTTTGCATACAAATTTCTGCATGGATAGGAAAGAAAACCTCAAAATAAGTTATAGAAAAGCTATAGTCCAAGGGAAAAAAACAAACAAGAGATGGTCAACATGATAGAGTTCACAAAATTTTCTTCCGAAGATAAAAAGGCAGATCTCAAGTTTTGTGCTTCATCTATGCTACAATATCAGGATAGTAGTTACAGCATTTGTAACCAGCTCATTTAATAACAAGGAGAGAATTTTCCAGGAGTAAGAAGATAAGGTGGACCAACCTTCATTAAGAAGTAAATGGATGTTGGGATAAAAAATGCCCCTGATGCAAATATGGGATTCAAATGCCTAGTAAGCAATACCTGCAATAAAAAAAAATACACAACAGGAATGGAAACAAAGGAGTTAATAGTGGAACAGTTTGCAATGAATGAAGTGGAAAGAAACTTGTGTGCACTTGCTCTTTGTCCATTATACAACCGCTAAGACATAATTCAGAAAAAAAAAAGATGACTCTTAGACCAATGCAATATGATGAAGAAGGATGAAACTCACTTACAGGAATTATTAGCTTTTGACCACCACGATGTAATTCGAACTTCCAAAAGATGCCCTATAACAAGAACAAAATGAGATATCAAAGGCTAGTAAATACAAATAAACAGAAATATGATGCATGCTGCTAGTTCTCTCTTCCCACTCTTTCTTGTTACTCCATCTAATGGAACAACTCTGTTCTACAACTAAAACCACCCATTGAAAACATCTTTGCCTTTTACAATCCCAATCATACAGCGCTCCTATTGCGTTTGGAATTCTGATGACAAAAATTGTGGCCTTGTGGATTTGGTGTTGAACCCAATTTTTTATTACGCAAGACAGGAGGAAAGAGAGAAAAGGAAGATGGTTGGCAGGTGGCTATAGTGGCAGGCGGGCTATGGACTCTTTCTTTAGGCCATGAACTACTGCATGCATTTATTAACTCTCACGGTATACTTAATGTGTCATCATCAAAAAGTTGAATGTTGCAAAGTTATGTAAATGAGACATGGATAGGAAAACCAGAATGATGCATAAACAACAGTTGATGCAAAGATCCTTATAAAAACACAAAGGAATAAATAATACTATAATCAATAGCCTCTTTAGTTCAAGAAAACTGTTATACCTGGATTCCAATCGTATACATCATTCTGACAGTACTGAAATTAGATATTTTCCTTCCACCACCGATTTCAAGTTCCAGAGCATTGCTACAAAAAGTGAAACGAAGTCAGACACATACTCTTTACAGATAGCAAAAATGGAGAACAAATATTCACTCCAAGGGATAGGATCCTCCAGCAAATCAATAAGAGTACAAACAAGTAAAAAAGTATATGCAATATAGTATGCATGCATTTAGAGCCCATCAAAAGATAAGTATTACCCAATTTTACGCATTCAAGACATCAAAGAGCCTTTTATATTTGAAAATATATATTAACCAGCCAACAAAAAGATGGAAGAATGTATCAAGATATGTACATCCAGTATGATTTCAGTAAAAAACTACGGACTTCTTGTTTACAAATTCCTACCACTCATCACATCCTCAATTATTGCACTGTTGGGACTGTGAAATTCAAGATGATCCACATGGGTTCAAGTCTCATCGGTAACAAAACTCTAAAATTAAAGGTGAAATTTAGAAGTGCTTGTCACATCCTTATTATATAAAGTTAATTCCTAACGTTGACAGAATACGGATATACAACTCTACAACAAAGAAAGTAGTAAAGACAGTTCCTCCCAAGTCTTAACTAATAAAAAATCATTAATTTCTTTATCATACATATTCCTTTCAATCTATTATCCCATATTTCTATCTAAGGTACAAATAAAAACACGAGGCCCAAGAATCAGTGTTCCAAGTTTGAAAAAAAACTCAAATTCAAGCTATTATCCCATTCAATCTAAGGTACAAATAAAAACAAAAGGCCCAAGTTCTTCCAGAATCAGTGTTCAGGGTTTGAAAAAACTCGAATTCAAGCATGCTTATGATGTAAACAGTGCTAGTAGTTTATAAAGTAAAACTTTATAAGATACAATTAAGCCAGGTAACTAGAATGTTAATGCTTGCTCATCAAGCCATGACATAGTGAGGATAAGTTGAAGGTCCAACTGTAAATGCAGTTGCTGATCTAGCAAGTTAGTAACTTCAATATATTCTAGTTTCCTTGAAATCTTATTAAAGATTTAAAAGACATCATGATATACCAACTCCTATGATAGTTTGGGCATCATGATACAATTTGATATTTCCTGAGTTTTTGGCACTTACATGTACAAGAATGACAACACACCCCAGGAAACATGGAAACTCTCTACAAATAACTAATAAATTTTTTTGAGATTTCCAATCTACCTTCCTATCTTTCCAGAAATTCTGCCATGTGATTTTGAGGAGAACCGGCGCGTGCAATGAGCTTGTGCCCCTAAAGCCCCTATGCCAAACTGCAAGAGAGGCATATGTATGTTGGATATCAAAACATTTAGAGAAAAACTAAAGAATGAATGAACTTTTGGGGTCACTGGCAGAAGATGAATTAAAGCAGACGTTAGTTATACAATTTCAAGTATCCATATGAAAAGGGAAAAAAAAAAGCCTGTCAAAATTTTCAAATAAGATGATATGAAATTATTGTACGACATTTCTAGCAGTAATCTTCAATCTGCATAAGGTCACATTTCTAGCAGATTGTTGATCAACTGGCAAGGGCAATGCATCTTATGATATAGATTAATGTATAATGTCATTAGACTCATTGCAAAGGTCTAAAAGATAATCTTTCTTGAAAAATACAGTTGTTTTCAGGTATGAAATATAGGTATATCGAAAGAGTAAATAGTCATCCAGGAAACCACAAAATGAATAAAGAAACAAATAAAAGTGTCAGAAAAGCAACTTATCACGATGTCAAAAAGCGCCTAGATAAGTTGTATAGCTGAACAAGAGAACCCAATTGATCAGTAACTTATATTGAAATGATATCAGAACATTGAGGCAGTAACCTATAAAACCCTTCCCTGTGAAGCAGAGCAATGAATTCAGCAATCCCCTCTATGTCCTGTTAATTGGTCTTCCTTAAATATGGCAATCTATATCAACTGCAGCAAGTCCCTCCAACACCCCCACTCCCCACTTCATTTTCTCCTCTTAAATCCCACGTTCTGAGTTCATAACTTTCTTTATTATGGTAGTTCCTGAATAATACAGGGCTATTATATCAATCAATTTAAAGCTTAGGGTGATTTCAATGAATTTACAGGGTAACTAATGGATTTTTCCAATAACTATTACCTTTATCAACACTGAAGAAATGTTAACTGAATTAATCGTTTAATATATTTTTGCATTTATAAAGAAATTGAACCTCTAATACTAGCATGTGGGGGCACTTTGATGTTGAACCCCCTAGAAGGAAACCATTTTCAGTCAAAGGCTAAGGTAAGCATACCTTTATTTCTCCAGCAGCTGACATTTTTTCTTGCTTCTTCTGCCATCCAACTGCAATAGATGACTCTGAACCTAAAACAAGTTGTATCTGTAAAGACCAAAATAAAGAACAGTTACCAACTGAAAATATCATGAATAACCAGCAACAATTATGAGAACTTTTATAGCCAAGTATAGGTCATTTAGCATATAAACATCTAAATTGTCATAAAGGCACAGGACACCTCAACAGAAGAGTGAAAACGAATAGTGAGGGAGGGAGGGCAAGGAAGACGGATGTGGAAGTCAAAGTTATTAGATCATAAATTGAGCATTTAAGTGTCTTGCTAATTTGAAGTGTGAAAGTAACTTCACATAATTACTAGAAACACAAGCAAGCTCTGTTTTAGGTTATCTAATGGATGCAACAAAGATTAAACAATATTGGAGAATATAATGATTCACATAAACAGGTAAGGCTTACATTCCCATTTGATGTCTCAGAAAGTTGGCGAGTCCATATATTGGATAGGTTAACTGAGCCATCTTCCAATGAAACCGCAAGCCCAATTGTGGCAGTCGAGTGATTTGATATGTTGCTGCATAGTCAGGAAGAGAAGTCAGTCTGGACCAATCAGCAAGAAGTTTGTAGATTACTCCAAATAAACTTGGGAGTAATGTACCGTGATGTTTGTACCCCTATTAGTGAATGTAAACCAGCAGATGCCACAAACTCAACTGAAGAAGCGGAGGAAATTTGATGCCGAAGGACAGCAGTTGCCGCTCCACCGCCAGATTTCCCTGTGACGCCTAAATTTCCACCAATAGAAATTGTACTGCGTTTGGATAGTTGAGACTGAACCTCACTGGCCATTGCCATTCTGGATATTTACATAGAGAAAAATTAACACTCCGTACAGGGTAAGGTTGCGTACATCCTGACCCCTAAAGTCCCAGAGCCCACTTAATTGTGGGATACACTTGGTTGTTGTTGTTGTTCCATTGAAATTTTGAAATGGAGTTTAAAGGTCCATCAAGTAAGTAAAAAGACGCATTACGTATAAAACGTAGTTAATCCAACTGTGATCCACTAATCGGAAAATTGAAACACGTAATAGAAACAAACACTAGTGACAATTCTCCTTACATTGTCAATCATGCAAGTTTTACGAGGCAGAATCTAAGCATAGGAAACTGTTGGGCATTTCATTTCTCCCAGTCCTCAAGCATCCATTTGGGTAAATAAAATGACCATATCAACAAATGAAAGGTTTCACTTACACTATTCTAACACATCCAGGAGGTGTGAGCTTTTTTTTCATAGTCCAAAGTACTCACTTATTGTGTTTCAGCAAAGATATATCATATATGTTCTATATGCAAAATTTAATAAGAATATACATACAAACATACATATGTAATATTTCTACGCAGCTTATAAGCCTTATATTCATGGACAAGTTTATTTTTAGCTCTAGCACAATAATCTAGGGGGCCTTTTCCTCACTAAGATTCATGAAATAGAAAGACGTGTTGCTTCAAGTAGGTTGGCACAATGTCTACGGAAATACATCATGAAATTTGATTTTAAGATACGAACGAGAATAAAGGCAAGAATACACACCCCTGCATAATGCCACGGCCACTAAAAAATCGTGGCAATGACAAGTTGGCCATAATTGAACCAGTTGGGCGAATCTGGGCAAGCTTCTCTCTTTCCCTCTGTCTCTGTAATCTTTCAAGTTCTTCTTTGATCTCTTGCACTTTATTAAGGTTCGGCCCAAGTTCCAAACCAGAAAGCAAACCTTCCATACCATAGATATCATATATCTGTCTTTTATTCTCATCGGACAATATTTCATAAGCTTCACAAATCCGCTGAAAATTCTGGGTTGCAGTTTCCTTCATCTGAGCAAAGACAAGAAATTCAGTGACCTTACCCATAAAACATTGAAACACAAGAGCAGCAACAAAGCAACTTCATCCATTTAACAACGTATCCTGGGGACTAAGATGCAACAGGTACATTCTCTTTGAGCATTCAACAAGTCCGATACATTTCATTTGCCTCAATTGATACAATCTACATAACTTTACATTACTCTAGCATATTACAATTTCAGCAAACAAAGAAGTCAAAGTAAAACAGCTGATTGATTCAATTCAGCAAACGCACGATGTGCAGCAAAGCTGAATAACAAGTAGGTGATTGAAATTCTCAAGACAGCATCAAACAATCTCAAAGAGGAAGCAGCAACGAATCAATTTCAAAGTAAAGTAAAAAACGAGAGATGAGAAAGAGAGAGAGGGGAATACGTGGGGAGATTGATACTTGTCAGGGTGATAAACTTGAGCCCATTGACGATAAGCTCGTTTGATGTCGTCTTCGGTGGCATCGGGAGAGACGTGGAGAAGAGCGTAGAGGTCTTTGTTGGGCGAGAGCAAGGTTTCAGGTTCATCCATTGCTGCACTTTCGCAAGCTCCACAGTGAGTTTCCGGCGAACCCGAAAAGGAGCACAAAAGAGGGGTTTTTTAGGGGTTTTGGGGTAACCCCAAAGACCGAATTGGAGATTTTAGAGATCGAATTCAAACTTTTGGGCAAAGAAATGAAAGAATCCAACTCTGCAGTAGTTTTGCGTGCAAGACAGTTCAACTTCAAGCAATTGAAATTATATCAATAAGAGCAATTTGGGGTTTTCACAGTAGAATTAGGGCAAAGAAATCATCAATTATACGGAGTATATTTTAGAAGATATTAACTAATTTTAAAATATTTGAAAAAAGATGAGTTCACAGGAAACCCAATCGAACCACCCACTGCCGACTCCACCCTGGAAACCTCCGCCGTTGCCGCCACAATGCAATCCGGTAGCGATGCAAACTGATGGGCCACCTAGCGGGAAGCAATCTAAGCCGTCGGGAGAGGTCGCCTCTCCAACGTGTACCCCTGTTTCCTCGCCGGAACCAAAAAAGTCCTGGAAAGACACAGTTGGTGGGGGCGGCATTGATCAACCACCCACAGCGATAAGCAGTGAGTTTCTGAAAGGAAAGGTGAAGGTATCCTTTCCGTTCGGGAAAGGAGGCGACCCGGAGGTCCATATTGATGAAGATGTCATTGATGCTCTGGCCAGTGTGTGGAGAAACTCTGTGGTGGTGAAGATGCTTGGTAATCAAATCCCTTTCAATGTAATGGATAGGAAGATCCGGGAGCTATGGAATAGATTCGGAAAACTTCAGGTTGTGGACCTCCCATATGGTAATTTTCTTGTGAGGTTCGATTCGGAGAAAGGTTGCTTTGGTGCCTTATCTGGTGGTCCATGGTCAGAGTTTGGGAGATGCTTGGCTTTGAGAGCGTGGTCACCAGATTTCAGACCTAAAGACCCGATCAAGACGATCCCGGCATGGGCAAGGATCATAGACCTCCCCTTACATCTATACCAAGAGGATGTCCTGCTTCAAGCGGCCGCCGGGTTGGGGATTCCGATCAGAGTGGACAACAGAACAACCTTCGTCGGTAGAGGACGTTTCGCTAGGGTGTGTATCGAAGTTGATCTAGAAGAACCGTTGAAGGGCACAATTGGCATCAATGGCCATAGGTACTTGGTGGAATATGAGGGCATACCGTCAATATGTTTCGACTGTGGAAGGGTGGGACACTTGAAGGTTAATTGCCCCTACTCGAGTTGCAGAGCTATGCCTAGTGATGCTCAGGTTGTCCGTGAGGAAGGAGGAACGAAAGGCTCAACATCAAACTCGGGGGCTGGGGAACAAAGCAAAGGGGGAGCGAGCGGATCCCACAGTGAATGGATGGAGGTGAAGAGGAGAAGGAGCCCAAAACCACGTCACCCGCATGGCCCAACCACACCTTCTGCCCAGGCTCCGTTCACCGCACCGAGAGGGCCGCCCGGGAGGGGACAGTCGGGTTTAAAACCGACTAAGGAGGTGAAAGATAATCAGTCCAGAACGGAGGCGCCGAGATCGGGTTCGGAAGGCAAGAAGAATTCGACGAAAGAGTCGGAGAAGACGAACGTTGGTGCTAGCACCTCGAAGAACCAAGCGAGTAATGAGGAGGAGATCATTGGGAAGGAGACAAAAAGTGATGAGGGAGTTAATGCCATGAAGAATATTGATGTTGTCTCTGGCATAGAAAATCGGGAGAATAGCGAGTTGGGAAAGAATCCTAATAAAGATTGTGCCATTGACATTGATATGGAAAGAGACGTTAACATGGGTGAGGGGAGCCCGACTGAGAATCCGGACTGCAACTCTAGTATGAGTATGAGGGAGGAACCCATTCAGCAGGCCCACGAAGAAGGTATAAAAAATAGAATAAAAGCTAGCAAGCCCAAACTTGCTAAAGGAAAAGGCCCATCTTCTGGGGTCCGGGTTTCCCAGAACAGTACAATCTCAAAGGGGCCCAAAAAGAAATTGAAAAATACTAAGATTGACTTCGCCGTGGTGGAGCAGTTCAGTCGGCCGATCACCGATATGGTTACTGACGTGGCAGACTGGATACCGGAGAACGAGGAGGGGCTGTCTCAACCTATTATTGGAAAATTTTGGGAACAAGAACCAATTGCCGCCCATTCTAGTGTCCTGCCGGAGAAGGAAATAGAGTTTGCAGGCCGTGTGCAGGGGATTGATCAGGATTAATCTTTCTGCCTCTATGTCTTTGTTTTGCTTCTCGTTGTTTACAGCTTTGTTGTCTATTTTAACCCATATTCTTTTGCCATGAATTTATTGTTTTGGAATTGTTTTGGTGCAGGCAAAAAATCTTTCCGGAGGGCTATTCGATATATCAGTAACCACTGTTCTATAGATGTTTTGGCTCTGTTCGAGACTAGGATCTCGGGTGACGCGGCGGATAGGGTTTGCAAGAAGCTTCAGTTCGACAAGGTGGAGAGGGTGGAGGCTGATGGGTTCTCTGGGGGTGTATGGCTTCTGTGGAAAGAGAGCTCCTGCAATTTGGTGATCGAACAGAAAAATCAAAATTTTATCCACGCCTCTTGGTTGAAAGGCAACAGGAAGTGCAATCTCATTGCGGTGTATGGCCCCCCGTCGGTGGCCAGGAGATGCGTTTTTGGGAAGACCTTACTGCTACGCTGAGAGATATGGTGGGGGATATCATTTTGGGGGGAGATTTTAACTGTATCCTGACCAAGGAAGAGACGAAAGGGGGTACTGGGGCGATTCATCGTGACGCGGTCAAGTTCAAGGACGTGATTGATAGGGTCAGCCTTATTGATTGCGGTTTCACTGGGCAAGATTTCACTTGGAGTAAGACTATTCTTGGAGGGAGGGTGGTTCATAAGCGTCTTGATAGGGTCCTTACGAATGTTTCTGGACGTCTCTCTTGGCCGGAAGCTAGAGTAAGACACCTCCCAAGATATTCTTCAGACCATTGCCCTCTTCTTCTGGAGTTGGACCCTAAGATCCGTAAGAATCGGGATCGTCGTCCATTCCGCTTTGAAGCGGCCTGGATCTTGCACCCTGAATTCAGAGATTTTGTTGAAGAGAAATGGCCTAGAGATGCTCCGGTTGATGCTGCTCTTGGAAGTCTGAAAGAGGATTTAAAAATTTGGAATAAGAAGGTTTTTGGTAACATATTTGAGAGAAAGAAGCTACTTCTGGAAGCTCTTGGGAAGGTTCAACAGGCTATCGGGCGGGGGGCCGGGCAGACGGCGATAGACCAAGAGCTTCGATTGAAAGTGAAGATTGACGAGGTGCTTGAGCAAGAGGAGATTCTTTGGATGCAAAAGTCCAGGGAATCTTGGCTTGCTTGTGGCGAGAGAAATACCAAGTTTTTTCACACCTCGACTATTGTCAGAAGGAAGCACAATAGAGTGGAGGGATTGTTCAACGACATAGGCACTTGGATCGATGACAAGTCGGACCTTGAAAACTTAGTTGTGTCTTTCTTTGAGGAGTTGTACACTGACGAAGGGACTAGCAGGAGTGGTGAGAATATTATGGTTGAGTTTCCGCAAATCGAGTCCGAGAACTGGGATGGGATTTGCGGTATTCCTTCTGTTGAGGAAATTTGGAATGCCTTCAATTCTATGGGACCGTTTAAGGCTCCGGGATTGGATGGGTATCAACCAATTTTCTTTCAGAAACTCTGGCCAGTCGTTGGCGCTGCAGTGAGGGATTTGATCCGTGATTTCTTCCAAACGAGCAAGCTGCCGGTGGGTTTGAACGATACTTTGATCACTTTGCTTCCGAAGATAGGCAAGCCGAAATACATCAGCCAATTCCGAGGTATTAGTCTTTGCAATGTTTGCTACAAGGCTATCACAAAAATTATGGCGAATCGCCTACAACCGTTCGTTGACAAGCTGGTGGGTCCGACTCAAGGGAGTTTTCTCCCGGGAAGGTTGATTTCTGATAACATTGTGATTGCGCAGGAGATTATTCACTCTATGAAGAGAAAGAAAGGTAAGAAGGGTTGGATGTGCTTGAAGTTGGATCTGGAGAAGGCTTACGACCGCCTTAGCTGGGATTTCATCGAGAAAACCTTGGTTTGGGCTGGGTTTCCTCGGAAGTGGATCTGTTGGATCATGGAGTGTATTCGGAGCCCAAGATTTCAGGTGTTGTGGAATGGCGAGGTCTCGAGGCAATTCACCCCGTCTAGAGGCATCCGTCAAGGAGATCCCATCTCTCCCTATATATTCATTTTGTGCATGGAGAGGCTATCGCACCAGATTTTGTCTTTGGTTGATTCGGGAAACTGGAAACCCATTAAACTTTCGAGGAATGGTACTAAGCTCTTGCACTTGTTTTTCGCCGACGATATACTCCTCTTTGCTGAAGCATCGATTGGACAAGTCAAAATCATTAAGAGCTGCCTGGGTGAGTTTTGTGGGATGTCAGGCCAGAAGATTAGCCTTAGTAAGTCGAGATTCTTCGTTTCGAAAAATGTGGAGTCGGGGATGGTGGATGCCATTAGTCGGAGAAGCGGAATCGATGCTACTTCTGACCTTGGCCATTATCTTGGGGTTCCACTTTTACATAACAGAATCAAAGGGAAGGACTTTGTTTTCGTTATGGAAAAGTTCGCGAGGAAACTGGCGGGTTGGAAGACAAACTTGATGAGCTTCGCTGGTAGAGTCACCCTCACTAAATCCGTTCTAAGCACCCTCCCGATGTACTGTATGGGAGCCCTTATTCTGCCTTCTAGTGTGTGTAAAAAGGTAGATAAATTGAGCAGGAAGTTTATTTGGGGATCGACGGACTCGAAACGGAAGGTCCACAAGGTTGCTTGGGGGGAGATGGTTAAGCCAAAAAACCTGGGGGGCCTTGGTATTATGTCAATGGAGGAGCTCAATAAGGCACTCGTTGCCAAACTGAGTTGGCGCTTCATTATGGAGGATAAAGGAGCTTGGAGGAACTTGCTGACAGAGAAATACATCGGGACGGCGCTCGGACGGTCCCCTGCTGCGTCTCATGTCTGGAAGGGCATTAGACGTGGTTTGGGTGAGATTGTTAGTCCGGGACTGAGGTGGAATATCCAGAATGGGGAAAGCGTGGACTTTTGGAGAGATTGCTGGATTGAAGACGAACCCTTAATCAAGTTAATAGATGTTGACGACGGTGTGTGCCCGCATTGGAAGGTTGCAGAGGTGTGGGACGCCGATAGAGGTTGGAAATGGGAGGTCTTCGGCCAACTTGTTAAGCCAGGGACTCTGTTGAAGATGGCAGCAATGGGGTGCACATCCGGTGAAGACTTGCCCTGCTGAAAATTCAATGCGGACGGAGAGTATTCGGTGAGATCTGGTTACCTATCGGTGTGCGGATGGCTCAACCCTCCGGGTAATGATTCTAACTTCTTTAATTCAATTTGGAAACTCAAAACGAATGAAAGAATTCGTTGCTTTATTTGGTTATGTTGCAAGGGTGGAGTCCTCACAAACTCGGAAAGGATGAGAAGGGGTTTTGGCACCTCGTCCCTTTGTCCGGTTTGTGGCGATTTCGATGAAACCCTCGAGCTTTTATTCAGAGACTGTGGTACTGTGAGGAGCTTTTGGATGCAGGGCATAGGTGCGAGGAAAGCTGCATGGGATTGGAACGCCCCTTTCGCTTCCTGGCTTAGAGCGAACATCCTGGACTCAAATCAGGTAGGCGAGGGTGCTGATTGGAATGCAGTTGTCGCGATTGGCATGTGGAAAATCTGGAAGAGGAGGAATCACATCATCTTCAAAGGAGGTGCTGGTGAACCACTTGTAAGACCCGGGGTCTTAAGAGGCGCCAGCCCATGCCACCTAGCCCTCTCAGGTCCGTTGTCCTCACTTGGAGTCTGAAAAGGAAGAGCTCTTGTAACATGGGTAGGGCTTGAATCACTTATAAATCACTCCCAACATCCTTATGATATCCGATGTGGGACGGGGGTATTACAATCTCCCCCACTTAAAGCACTGACGACCCCGTCAGGCCCAAGGGACTGCCCTCCGGGAGGAGCGTACCCGAGCATACTGTCAGAGTACCTCCGGGCCCAGAGTCGGCTCTGATACCATCTATAAGACCCGGGGTCTTAAGAGGCGCCAGCCCATGCCACCTAGCCCTCTCAGGTCCGTTGTCCTCACTTGGAGCCTGAAAAGGAAGAGCTCTTGTAACATGGGTAGGGCTTGAATCACTTATAAATCACTCCCAACATCCTTATGATATCCGATGTGGGACGGGGGTATTACACCACTGACCTGGTCGTCTTGCACGGAGTGGGCCAAAGACTACAACGGAGCCATGAAGAAACTTGCGCCGACAGCTGCTAATGGCAATAGGAGGCAAAGGGAGACTAGATGGATGACCCCAGAGCCTGGCTGGATAAAAATCAACACTGATGCCGCGAGTAGAGAAGGGGTTGGTGCTGCAGCCGGCGGAGCTGTGCGTGATGAGGAGGCAAAGTGGATTGGGGGCTATGGGACCAATCTTGGCATATGTTCTGCTCTCATGGCAGAAGGTTGGGGAGTCCTTAAGGGATTGGAGTGGGCTTGGGATGCTGGTTACAGAAGAGTTGTTGTTGAATCGGATTCAGAAATCTTCGTGAGGCTTGTTTCCAATCGGATCAAGGGATCTCACCCGATGTTCAGCCTGGTCGATCGTTGCCATGGCTTCCTCCGTAGAGATTGGGAGATCCAATTTCATCACGTATATCGCGAGGTAAATTCAGTCGCCGATGCGGTGGCCAAGTTTGCCCTTACTTTACCTGTTGGTTCCCATAATTTAGAGTCCGCCCCTATGGCTGCGGAGGCTTTGATTGTGGAAGACGCTAAAGGAGTTCTCACTTCTGAGGACTTCCCTTGCTCTTGACTCTTTTTTTTTTTCATTTATATTAAGGGGCTTGTCCCCAGTTTGTTCACCAAAAAAAAACTAATTTTAAAATATATGCATAAGATAAATTTTTATTCTGACTCTATTTAATATACTTATTAATAATAAGTATTATAATATAAAAAAATTTAATTAGAAAAATCAATATTTTATATAGTGTTTAACTCCTTAAACCACGTGCACAAAAGTCAAATGTCTTATATTAAAAATCGGAGGGAGTATATTTTAGAAGATATTAACTAATTTTAAAATATATGCATAAGATAAATTTTTATTCTGACTCTATTTAATCAATATATCTATATATGCATAAGATAAAATTTGACCCAATTTGATTAGATATGGATGTATTTTTATAAGATACTCCGTATTAACTAATTTTAAAGACTATTATATAAAACTTAAAGGACTATTATATAAAATTTATTTAATATAAGATAAAACTTAAAGATTTGAAGTCTACTTTCATTATGTTACTAGTCCAGTACCCGCACTGTGTGCGGTTTTTTAATTTAAATAAATTTTATCTTAAACATATATAGATATATTAATTAAATAGAATTAGAATAAAATTTTATCTTATGTATATATTGATTATTTCAAAAAATCGTGATTGGTTAATACAACTATGATTAAGGAGAAGTCGCCATGTGTCTCAGCCGACTTCTCCTTTATTATATATAAATATAATAGATATATCCTAACTTTTATTAATATTTTATAATATTAATTTTTTATATTATTAAAATTTTATTTATTAAAAATCGTGCCATGGTGCGGGAATTGTACTAGTAGGGTTGTATGGGTTTAATTGTCAGAAAAATTTTGTGAAATGAAACTTTGTTGTGTGGCATTCTATATTGATCTCTAGCGCTATTGTGTATAAGGGCGTGTTTGCTTGTTTTTAGGTTGTGGAGGTGAAAAAAGGTTGAGTAAAATAACCTTGTGTTTTTTGTTGGTAAAATGTTATTTTTTTTAGTTTGTATGTAAAAGGACTAAACTATCCTTGATAATATTTTTTATTAAGTAAAAATTTGAAGCACCGAACATGCACAGTGGGTCAATAGGCCGACAAGACCGCCAACAAAAAACCCGTCAATACAAGCACAATACAAAGAAACAACTACAAATCAGAACAACCAAATTACAAGGGTGCAGTTCTAGACGCAGGCTAGCACTAACGATGAAGAAACAAAGGCAGTGTACGATAACTCTTCTGTCAGTCGGATGAGGCAATGCAGGGAATCCCCGTGGAACTAAGTGGAAACCTCATATTTAGACTCGGGTATCAATGAGACTTCAGGTTTCAATCACCTCCACGACCTCTCGTGTGTTGACAAAAGAGAAGAACACTGCTCAAAATCACTAGCCCCGAAACCATATAACCACACCACCAAGCAACTCAGTACAAATCCAACCTATTTTTTTCCCTCAAATTTTTATGGGTAGCTTTGGACCCAAGCCAAAAAAATTTGGGCCAAAAGTACAAGAAACGAGGCCAGGAGGGATTAACCTTGGCGTGCAAGCACCACATAGTGAAACTTGCATGCCAAGGATGGATGACAAATCAACAGTGGAGGCCCAACCTAGTAGAGAAACGGCGGTCAGAAGGGAAGGAAGATGACACAAGGACTACCGACGGCCAGATGGGAGGAACTCGGCACACCGACAGCGGTGAGCGACGACCAGAAGGGCATCGAGAACGCCGACTATCGGCAACATGAATTAGACAGACACAACGAGATTCACACCGTCGCCGAACCAGGGGAAGGTACAAAAACGGCAAAGAAGGAGGTCGACTGAACCGACATCGAAAGAGATGGAGATACCCACGCCAACAAATGAACCCGACGAGGCTATTGAATGAAATCGGAGAGGAAAGAGGTGCACAATAGGAAAAGTAGATGCGAATCGGAGTAGAAAAGGGTCTGGAACAGTCGGAGATGGACAGAGGGAGCCCTCACAATGACTAGACTGGAGAGGAAGAAATGCAGACGCTCAAGCAAATCTCCAACCCATAACAAGGACACAAAGATGAGGTTGATCGACTGGGTAGACAACCTTTTTTAAACGAAAAGGGAGGGTTGAGGGGAACGAGATTTTTGTAAACTCGAGCTCGAACAAGGGAACTCGAGAATGAGATGAGGCTCTTTAATAAACCCTCATTAATACCCTTGACATGTTAATGTTTGCTCTTGCCTGCTCTCGTTGCTGCCATCGATTGGACTTCACATTCTCGTTTTTCATATTTCGACTCTGTGAGAAATAGTCAATTCACATGGTAAAATGCATCAGGAATCCACATAAATATAGATACTACTCCATTCCAAACTCGAATTTCTCATAAATTTCATTTGTTTCTATTCATGTTGGCATGATTGAAAGGGAAGAAGACACACAAGACAACAGAAAATAGAACTTGCGTTTGAGAATCTAAGCAGCGAAGAACTCGACTTTGAAGTTGGAGGAGAAGGAGTGGGAGTGAAGGCGGAACTGGTCGGAGGTGAGAATGGAGGCGGTGACCTCCTAAGAGGTGTCGTTTTGCTAGAACTGAGTAGAGAGGGAGGGGATGGTAATAACCTAATGGCATTTTCGACGTTTCTATTTTAAAAACTTCTTCAAAATCTTATAAATACCAAACAACATATATTACAAGATTTTTTCACAAAAAAAATCTTTCACTCCAAAATCTCCATAATCTACCAAAAAACAAAAACTCTCATTTAGACATCCACAATGGTTTTGAATAAAATGTACACATTTGCACAAGATGTGTAAAATGTGCATTTTTTTACACATCATTCAAATACAATTTATTTAAAACAAAAAGGGAAATAAAATCATCAAAAAATCAATCAATGAAATTGTCTTACTTTTTGTAAAAGTTTTTGCACATATGGGAGGGAGATGGTGTGCTCAAATTTACACATTATATGCTCAAATGTGTACATTTGCACACACTTAAAACATCCAATGGAGTTAAAAAATGTCTAAAAAATACACATTTGCACATTTGCACATAACCATTGTGGATGGTTTTATAATATACTGCTAAAAACACCCTTAAATATTGGAACCAGATGATCCGATGCCATTTTAATAAGTCGTCGACTTTGCAACTTGTCATCTTTCACCATCACATCACCATAAAAAACCCCTCCCCCATCTCTCCGCTCTCAACATCATATCACTAACACCTTATATCTCGTTCAACCCTAGGCATCCGCACTACGACGATACTTCAATTCGTCGTCATTAATGGCATCTCCGAGCAAGCAACTCCGCATTGTCTCGCCGTCAAAGGCATCACCAAGCAGCATCGATCCACCTAGACCTGGGCAAACGCGGGTAGGCCCGTTCGGCCCGCCCCGCCCGCCCACATTATCGGACGGGCTTGGACATAGAAAAAAGCCCATGCGGGCTGCTAGGCCCAGCCCGGGTACCCGCCTTTTTTTTATTAAAATTAATATATATATGTGTGTGTAATAAATAATATATATATATATATACTACACACATATATAAAACAGTAACTATATGAAAACTTTATATATATATATAAGTTGTATATAAAAACAGTAGCTTATATATATAAAATAAAAACCTAGTAAGTATACCTTTAATAAGAAAAATCGATTATGTTTGCGGGTATCCGCGGACTACCCGCGACCGCAACAACGGAACAAAATCTCGCGTTCAAAATTGAATTTCGATGCTTCATTCTGTTTCACAACTTGATATTGGGAAAACAGAGGATGGGAACCTTGGTATTGGCCCCCAAGTTGTGATTTTTTACCAAACATCGCTGTAAGATCCTCTTCCCTTTGAGTTTCCCTTTGTCGTCAAGCCCCTCATAACCGATAGTAATGTGGATTGGCACAATATGAGGATGGTTAATAGCTTTGCAGACTTGTCAACCGAAAAGCTCCTTTGGTTATGCAACCTATTGTGCTTGGGGAAGATGTGTACAAAGTTTATATGGCAGGGGGAGAGATTTGCCCTGTGAAAGGTAAATGGATAAATGATACTAGGCGTGGCTATGGGTTGGACCCGTCAGGTCGTGCCAGGTCAAGGGTCGGGGGGAGGAGACTCGAATCCTAACCGGAAATCCCACGGGTTGACGGGTTCAGGTCGACTCGTTGACCCGCTGACCCGCTAACCCGGCAGATTACTTTATTACAAAAAAAAATTAAATTTTTTTTTAAATTTTGACTAATAAATAATAAATAAATGATATAGGAAGATTTTTTCTTCATATCACTTTCTATATCCTTCTTTCGATATGAAGTGGAAGAAAAACACGAGAATATTTTATATATCTATACTATTTCCTTTATCCACTACAATTTAAATGTGGGATGTAAGAGAGAAAAATATTTTTCTCAAACTTTACTTCATTTCCAATGTATGAAATAAAACTTAAGTGAAGTAGGAGCTATGAGAAGATGGCGTACACACACACACACACACACACACACATATATATATATATATATATATCTTCATGCATTTTCATTTTAACTCTCAATTTTCAATGTGGGACAATGCTCTTATCCCGCATTCAAAATGAGGGAATGGGAGGAAGAGACTTCCAATGCTATAAAAAGAGGAATGATGGTCACTTTTGTCCCACATTGCATATTGCATGTTAGTTTATATTTTTATTATGAATTATTCTAAGAAAAATATACATAATAATTATAAACTTATCTTAAAAAAATTAAAATTTTTTTTGGAATAGCGAGTTGACCGGACAAGCCGACCCGGTGGGTCGGCGGGTTGGGGGATGCTTGACCCTAACCCTAAACTGCCAACTCGAGCCACTCGTCCACCCGTTGACCCGAACTCGGCGGGTCACCGACCCGTGACAACCCGGCAGGTTCGGATCAACCCATGACCCATGACCATGCCTAAATGATACATCACCAGTTCAAGGTATGACCACCCTTCGCAACAACTTGAAATTCTCCACGATTGGTGAATAAGCCTTTGAATCTGAAGTTCATTTGGCAGTTATCTATGAAGTTCCAAGCAAGCTCATGAACAAATTCAATCTTGGATTACTTAGCCTTTATTTGAACAAGGAAGATAAAGTCGAGGAAGGGAAGCCTCATCGATACCTGCTACTGGATATTTCCTATTTCACTAGCTATTCCAAGATTGAAGATGAAGATTACAAAAATGAGATGGTTAGATTTTTTTTATCTAGCATGATTGTGATGTCCAACGATGTTAGAGTATCGTCAATGACTTCAATGGAAGCGAGTATGGAGAGAAGGGAGATATAAGAAATGCAACATGCCATCAATCAAATGGATGAATGGTGAAGTTGAAATCCACAATATACTGATTCAAACTCCATTGCTAATCTCAAAGTAGTACTCTGTATTAGTTTTATTTTCAATGGAAGCCAGTATGGCTGTATGGAGAAAAAGAAGACACCATCAATCAATTGGGTGAGTGGTGAAGTTGAATGTTTTGAAAATTGAAAGCCCCATTATGTAATTGTACTGATTCATACTACATTGCTAATCTCAGAGTGAGTACTCCGTATTAGTTTCATTTAGAGTATACAATTTTTGTGACATTAGCAGTTGAAATTGGTATTCAAACACAAAACAAACTATCTTATTTTGATGTGGCTATCCAATTCATGAAATATGATTGACACATCATAACATAAAACTATAAAAGTATACTCCGTAATACTTTTTGATAAAATACTCCGTAATACTTTTGTCCAAAAAATAAAAGGATAAATACTCCCTCCTATCAAGTATATTAGATGTTTGACTTTCTCTCACGTATTTTAATGTGTTAAAAAATTGTATAAAATATTATTTTTTTATCAATTTTTTATAGCTTAATATTTATTAGTAAGAAGTATTAAATTGTAAAAAAAAATAATAAAAAAATTAATATTTTATATAGTTTTTTGCTCATTAAAATACGTGCTAAAAAGTAAAAAATCTTATATTCTAGATCAGAGGGAGTACTTAAGAAATAAGAAGAGTGTTTGGGACCCTTTGGGAAATATGGGTTATTGTGCATAAATACTTATTTCAGGGCGAGCATCAGTTGCAATAATTTGATAGATGACTCAATTGGGATAGATTAAAAAATTGTATTTGAGTCTTTTTAATTTTACAAAAATATTTGCATTTCGCTTGAGAAGAGATCTAACCTTGTATTTGTTGAGTATATATCTTATAAGCACATATTATGTAAATGTGTATAATATATTAGAGGATGTATTTTATGTGTGTTGAATTGGGTCATGATTGTAAAGACCTGGGCATGGTCTTCTTTAGCTTGGGTGTAAAGCCTTGAGTGAGCTGTTATTTGAAGTTGAGCTGTCCATATCTGAAGGGCCCAAAGCAAAAGGGAGTTGCGTTGCAACTTGGGGTTTTCCTTTGAGCTCACCTATATAAGGGATCCTCGAGTTGCAACTTAGCCACTCTTTTTTTTTTGTCAACTTTGTTTACACCCATTGATATATTTACCTTTTCAGACTTTTGCAACTGAAACAAGTTCAAATTTCTATTCAAAGCAACTCTAGTTTTTTTGGGTTTTGAGTCAAATCATGTTCGACACATTTGGATAATTGGTTAAAATTCGATTACATATGTAATTCACATTAGTTATTTACTAATTTAGTTTTTTTTTGTGTCTTTTAAGAGTATTTTGCAGGTAAAATTAAATATAATTCAAGGTATATTCAACTTTGATTAGTGGGATTTAGAATTAAAGGGGATCATTCATAATGCCAGATTTCATAATTCACGAGCACAATTGTAGGAATATTTGAGTCAATTGGGTATATGTTTTTTTTTCTTTATTACATTAATACTCCGTGCACAAATTCATAAAGGTTATGTCATGTTGGGTTGGGAGTTGGGTCGGGTTTGTCTATGTTCTAATCTATTTAGAGGGGGGTTAGGTTCGGATCGGTTGAGTTTCTCGGATTTGATCGAACCTAGTAAGAAGTATTAAATTGTAAAAAAAATAATATTTTATATAGTTTTTTGCTCATTAAAATACGTGCTAAAAAGTAAAAAAATCTTATATTCTAGATCGGAGGGAGTACTTAAGAAACAAGAAGAGTGTTTGGGACCCTTTGGGAAATATGGGTTATTGTGCATAAATACTTATTTCAGGGCGAGCATCAATTGCAATAATTTGATAGACGACTCAATTGGGATAGATTAAAAAATTGTATTTGGGTCTTTTTAATTTTACAAAAATATTTGCATTTCGCTTGAGAAGAGATCTAACCTTGTATTTGTTGAGTATATCATACTCCTTATAATGGTATGAAGTTTCAATTGAATAGTAGCTTTCCACTTGTAATTTTTAATTGTTTTTTTTGGTGAAAAAATACCTATTTTACCCTCATAAGTTATATTCTCATCTTAGATTAGCTATGTCCTTTTAAGTAATTTCCATCTTTTTTATAAAATGTCTTTTTTACCCTTAAAAGTTTGAATTTAAAAATATTAATTTTTTTTATTTCATGGTCCTTTTATGTCTTTTCAAAATTATAAATTGTCATATTTCATCAATTTCACCTAACTGTACATTTTCTCTTAAAATGCCCAAATTACAACTTGAAAATTTTCTCAAATCAACTCTAGTTTATATTTTTAATTAAACTATCCAAGTTACAATTACAAGATTTTCTCAAATCAACCATACTTTGTGTTTTTAATTTAACTATCCAAGTTGTAATTTTAAAGATTTCTCAAATTAAACCGACTTTATATTTTTAATCAAATAAATAATAATAATAATAATAATAATAATAATAATAATAATAACAACAACAACAACAACAATAATAATACTATAATTACAATATCATTTTTTTGATGTGTAATGATCGGGGTTTTCGAACTCTATAGTTTTGGATTTCTTTTTTGTTTTGATTAATAAACTTTTTAAAAGACTACCCTTTTTTTTAATTGAAAGACATCATTTTATGACTTTGATGAAAATTTTAAAAGACTATCATTACAGTTTCTTATAATGATACAATTATTGTTTTTATTACTATAGAAATTAAGTTATATGGAAAATCACTCAATCGTACGTATTTGCACATATATATGAGTATTTAAACATATATAAAAGTTAACATGTACAATCTAAATAAGAATAGACCGCGCACGTATGCGCGATGCCTAACCTAGTATCTTATAAGCACATATTATGTAAATGTGTATAATATATTAGAGGATGTATTTTATGTGTGTTGAATTGGGTCATGATTGTAAAGACCTGGGCATGGTCTTCTTTAGCTTGGGTGTAAAGCCTTGAGTGAGCTGTTATTTGAAGTTGAGCCGCCCATATCTGAAGAGCCCAAAGCAAAAGGGAGTTGCGTTGCAACTTGGGGTTTTCCTTTGAGCTCACCTATATAAGGGATCCTCGAGTTGCAACTTAGCCACTCTTTTTTTTGGCAACTTTATTTACACCCATTGATATATTTACCTTTTCAGACTCTTGCAACTGAAACGACGGGTTGATCTTGTTCAAATTTCTATTCAAAGCGACTCTAGTTTGTTTGGATTTTGAGTCAAATCATGTTCGACCCATTTGGATAATTGGTTAAAATTCGATTACATATGTAATTCACATTAATTATTTACTAATTTAGTTTTTTTTGTCTTTGAAGAGTATTTTGCAGGTAAAATTAAATATAATTCAAGGTATATTCAACTTTGATTAGTGGGATTTAGAATTAAAGGGGATCATTCATAATGTCATATTTCATAATTCACTAGCACAATTGTAGGGATATTTGAGTCAATTGGGTATATGTTTTTTTTTTTTTTGCTTTATTACATTAATATATACACAAGTGCACAAATTCATTAAGGTTATGTCATGTTGGGTTGGGAGTTGGGTCAGGTTTGTCTATGTTCTAATCTATTTAGAGGGGGGTTAGTTTCGATTCGGTTGAGTTTCTCGGATTTGATCGAACCTAAATTCACATGAGTCGGTTGAGTTTCTCGGATCGAGACAAATTTTGCTACCTCTAATCATGCCTGTAAGTTATGGCAAGACATTGCGCAATGTATTGTGAGTGCTTTGAAACTTGAAACAAGACGTTTTCGCCAATGAAAATTGAGCACATAAACCCATTCCACAATGTGTTGTGAGTGCTTTGATTTTTATAGTCCATATCGTTCCATAAATTAGAAACCTTATGGGTAAAATTGAAAGTAGGGGTGGAAATGGGGCGGTATCTGGGTGAAAATCTCAATTCCATCACCCGTTCTGCGAATATAAATCTTCACCCGCCTCGCTCCGTCATCCGCAAATCCTTCACCCACATCCGACCCGTACGGGTGAGCGGGTGGAGCGGGTGATTATTGGATATCCAATAAGACGAACCAAATATTTTTATTTTCAAACATTATATGAAATATATACCTTAGAAATATATACTAGCATATCAAGTTCGAGTTCAACGATACATGGTAAATACACAACTTGTAAAATAAAAAATATTCCGAGATCTAGTTCAACAATACGTGGAAAATGCATAACTTAAAAAATAAAAAAGACGAGAATATCTTAAATAAGAACACAATATAGAAGGATTTTTGGATTAGCTAATAACAATATAAACACAATGTAGAAACATTTTCGGATTGATTACATAATCTAATTTTTAAATTAACTATGGAATCTACTAACAATATAAACCCAAATATAAAAGCACAATATAAAATCAATGTGAGAAAATGATAGCAAAAGAAAGGAATTTAAGTAAAATTATATGTTTAATTGGGTTATTGGGTGATTATTGGTGCGGGTTAATGGAGCGGGTTATTGGAGCGGGTACTGGATGAAAAATCATCATCCATACCCGCCCCATCACCCATTTAACCCGTCACCCGCATCACTCGTCACCCGCTTTTTACGGGTTTTCGCCCACAAAAATCGTTGGGTGTGGAGCGGGTGAAATGGATATCCGCGCCCCATTTCCGACCCTAATTGAAAGGTTCGAAATCATCTTATGAACATGTTCAAATGTTTTAGGTTTTATCTTTCTACATCTGGGTATATATTGGTCAGTAAAGTAATCGGAGTGTGTTGATTTGGATCATTCATATGTACAGGGGCAGAGCTAGAGGGGTCCTGGGGGTCACGTGCCCCTCCTCTCATACGACGAACTGCCTAGGCGTATTCTCCTTGTCGATAGCTTCGTTTTGATATATAATACGCCCCTAATCCGACATCTGAGTAAAAAGTTATGAATGTTTTGAAATTAAAGGTATATTAATCACTTAAATTTTGTTACAATAGACTATAATGCTTTTATATTTACTTAAATTAACATTTACATATTATAATTCAGCTCGAGAGCTCCGAAATGAGAGGTTATACTAATCATTTCGACAAATAGATAAGAAGTTACGCAAGTTTAAAAACTTTATATCTGGCTATGCATTATTATATGTTATGAGTGCAACAAGTTATATATTGACTATGGTTGTTATTCGAGCCAAACAAGCCTAGTATTGCTTGATTATATTTAGCTCGTTTAGAAACGAGTCGAGCTCGAGTTGAACCTATATTTGAATTTGAGCTCATACTCGACTTGTTTAGTAAATGAACGAGCTTGAACCGAGTTTTTTTTTCCAAGTATTATGCAACCTTACTTGCTCATGACATAGTAACTTAAAAGAAAATTTGTAAATTTCACAAAATTCGTGCTATTTGAGTTTCAATCGAGCCGAGCCGAGCTTTGAATCGAGCATAAAAATGTGCTCATAATAAGCTCATTTTGTAAATGATGCTCGAGTCAAGCATTTATTGAGCAAAACTCGAGCAAAGCTCTAGCTATTCAACTCATATAACAACCGTAATCTTCACTTAATGTTTATTATATTGCGTTTCCTATACTTATTTAGTTAATTTTTTTTCCGGATATTTCATTTATATATTTATATATCTTTTTTTAGGTGCGAAAAAAATGATAACGTTTTATCATAAACCGATGACATTTTATCTTAAAATAACATAATTTATTATCGTATTATATATAATTCTTTATGCCAATTTAATCCAAAACTATATCGTATGTACAATTGTGCCCCCTCCGAAATTTTTCTGGCTCCGCCACTGCATATGTACGTACTTACAGTGGTTTGTGATCATTTACTTCTTGCACTATGTATAATGTCTTTTTTTAACACCTTAATTTAGGGTTTATTTGGTTGCACGTTACAATGAGCTTGTGCGTTGAGAATGAACTTTTAATGAAATGTAACAATTATTCTCACATAAAATGTGAATTTGAATTGATAGTGTATCAATTGTGCTTTTGAGTGTTTTTTTTTTTTTTGCATTATGTTAATTTAGAAAGATAATCCTTGTAGTAGTTTGTTGTTGTTTGGGTTTTCAGATCGATGAGAATGTTCAGAGGGCGATCATCAATTATCAATCTTTAAGACATCCAAACATTATCAAATTAATAGAGGCAGGTTCCTTATTGTCTATTTAGGCTCTCTTTGATAACACGTAGTTGACGGAAAAGCTAAAGGTGTTTGAAGTTGTGTTTTAAATATATGTTAAATCAAATTCTGCATAAGCTAGTAAAGTACTGTATTTAGTAACCTAGCTAATAAGGTAAGTTGATACATACAAGCCGTCTAGCTGATGATAGATGATAAAAATGAATAAATTTGTGAATATAAAAAGAAAAGTTTGAAAAAAGTTTGGATGATTAACTGTTGAAAATCTAATTCTAAAGCTAAATAAAATAAAATTTTATATTTATCTCATTTAAAATTACATAATACTGTATTACGAGATACCATACACTACGCCATGGTGCAAGTTAGGCCACGAACATATTTTAGTTCGTGGCTAGAAAAAGGTTCAAGTGACGGACAATGGGACCTTCGTCGCTCCAACCAGGCCCAAGGCAATCTCTACCTTGGATGGACTTGTAGTGACCAACATATTCCAATGTTCGTCACTTGAAATACATTCAAGTGACGAACATTGAAAAAATTGTCGCCTGAATAAACACATAACTTGACCACCAAACACTTGACTTCTGGCGACCACCAATGTTCGTCGCTTGAATACACTCAGGCAACGGACATATTAAAAGTGGTCACTTGAACAAATATTAAAAGTTGACCAAAAATTGGTAGTACTCAGGCAACGACAAATTTTCAATATTCGTCGCTTGAATACACTCAGGCAACGAACATATTAGAAGTGGCCACTTGAACAAATATTGAAAGTTGACAAAAATTGGTAGTACTCAGGTAACGACGAATTTTCCAATGTTCGTCGCTTGAATATACTCAGGCAACGAACATGTTGGAAGTGCTCACCTAAACTAATGTTGAAAAATAACACCAAGATTGCCTTTATTATTATTATTATTATTATTATTATTATTATTATTATTATTATTATTATTATTGTTGTTGTTATTATTATTATTATCATTATTATTATTATTCTTATTTTTAAATCATGTTATTTAATTTTGGTTAAAATATAAATATTGGTCTTCTTTTTTTCTTATCTTTTAATAAAATAACATGCTTATAATTTTATTATTGAAGTATTATGAATGTTGAAATACCATTTCAAAGTTTATGAATTATTTTGACCACTCATTTCACATCTTGGTTGGAGTTTAACATTAATCGTCTATGGTAATGAATCAATGATACTCTTTTCAAATAAGCTAAGGTTATTATTTTGAATTACTTTTTACATTATTAATGATACAAATGATATTCATTGTGTAACAAATGAACAAAATTATTTTAACAAAATTATTTCTCTTTCCATTTCTTTGGTCCGCTGTTCTCAGATCTACTCAGCCTCACTTCTAGGAAAGAGGTTCTCTCTCCACTTGTCTTCCTCTATCTATGTTTGTCTATTTGTCTTATTTTTTATGGTTTATCGACTCATATGATTTCTAGATCTATGGAAATTGTTTGTTTGTTTGAATTTAGATGTTTATTTCTGTATACTATCGGATAACCAACCACCAATTGCAAAAATAAAAGCATAAGATAATAATAGAATATACATATAAATTGCAATCAAAGATTTGTGTAACCTGGATTTGAATTGCAGAACACATAAAAGTTATACTTAAGAGAAAAAAAGAAAAATATTTTAGTTGACTCATTAGCAGTAACTATTTTTCATGCTTCAAAAATTATATTCTTAGCTAATTTTATTTATGGAGGCACATCATTGCTCATGGACTTCTTTTATTAGTGTATTCAGCAAATGTATCCTCTTTTATGATACAGGTGTTGAACACTAAGCAATAACACATGTATAATATTATTCTTTAATCATCTTTATCCTTGTTACACCTAATACTGCACACCCTTAACCTTGCATTTGCTCTGTATATTTTCTTAATTAGAGAGAGTTAAGGATAAAATTAAAGGGGTTATATATTTAGATTTAGTTACCCTTGTTCAAGAGGGAATGTGTCAGATTGTGCCTTAGTTTATAATGAGTTGTACTTTTGTACGTAGTTGTTTATTTCTTCTTTCTTACTTGCATTTTTAGCATTTCTTAGTGTTAATCCATAAAAGCATGTTCTTCATTAACCATTTCATTTTTGTAATCGTTTACTACAATTCTCAGTATCTGTTAATTGGGTGAATTTGATTATTGCTAGTAACTTTTGCTCAGGCATTGTTTAGCCTCTTCTATCGAGGAGTGAGCTATTTTAATTTAATTGTATAAGACTTGTAGTGAACTTCCTTTTATTTACCCCTAATAGATTGTGTTACCTTCCAATTTTTTTTATGAAAGGTGGATTGCATTAGAGTGCTTTTAGGGAGGCTAAAGATGCATTTAAAGATGGAGTATGTACCTCTCTTTTCTCCGTTTTTAGCTTAAATGTTACTTGGATATGTTCTTGCATTCATGATATTGTGTTATATACTTATCTGTTTTTCATGAATCATAATTATCACCCTTTGCTATCCTTTGCTTATCACCCTTTGTTTGTTTGTGTGAAACACAAACAAACAAAGGGTGATGCAACTCTTTCTTTGTTCTCAAGTTTTTTATGTGCGTGTTGAGGAAGTTTTTGCTTTCTTATCAAATCAAATTTTCTCAGCTCTTTTCTGTTGAAATTGTCCATATGTTACTAGTTATAAGATGTTACTTTGTACTGCTTTTGATCTTGCAGGATACATACTTTTTATCCTTTTTGTATGATCTTGCAGGCTGCATATTTTCTCACAACTCAGATGGAGTAGCAAATTTTAATTAGTTGGATATAAGTTCTGCAAAATTTTGCCAGAATTTGGTTATCTTATTTAGTTTTTGATTTGTGAACCTGAAACCAGCTACAAACTGTGAAGTGTGAACCGATTGTGAATATGTGTAAGGGCAGATTTTGTGAACTGACTGTGTATTTGCACTTTGTGCATGTGAATATAAATGAAGAATTTGTCAAATATGTAAGTAAGCATGTGTGTTTGTGTTTGATTGTGTAAGCAGGTGTGAATGTGCGTGAATATTGTAAATATACGTTTTTTTAGCAAAAATTTTACTCATGCAACGAACATAGCTTATAACAATTGCTTGAATTCAAAAAAAATTCCAAAATTGATTCAGGTGATGAACAGTGAGATTATTACTCGTCACTTGAACAACCTGGCGACGAACAAACTAGTCACTTAAACTCAAGCCACGAGCAAAGTAAATTCATAATGTTCTTCTCATAACTTAGGTGACGAGAGTATATTCGTTGCCACAATACTCAGGCAACGAACATGATGTATTTGTCGCTTCAAAATTCGGATATTTTGACAATATCCATATGATTTCAGGTGACAAACTTTTTCTATTCAAGTGACGACAAAAGTTCGTCACCTGAATGGCAAAACCCGATTTCCAAACCGTTGACCATATATCAGGCAACGAATGGTTTGTTCGTCGCCTAAACTGTCTCAGGCAACGAACAAACTATTGTTCGTCACATGAAGATCGGAGGCACGGCCTTGAAGCAACGGGGTCTCAGGCGACGACATGTCCGTTGCCTGAATACTCAGGTGACGTGAGAGGCATTCAGGCGACGACTTTATGTCCGTCGCCTGAATTGTACCAGGACGTAGTGATACAGACCCAAGTTACCTACGTTTTCTAATGTGACATGTCCTTTTCTGATGTGAAATTATAATGTAATTTGACTCAGAACAACACATTTTTCCTACAAGCTGAGATATTTGTTCAAACATAACTACTGGTCGTGGTTTGTCCAATGTACCAAGACGGGGATTATGCGTTGCGTTCTGTCGGCCCTATTGCTCGGATTGCATTCGTTGGGGGGTGCTTGCGTGCCTATGAGCTAACCGAAACAACGCAAACTCGCAACCTCGACAAATTGTGCTAGACATCCATCAAAGGTTGGTTCAACAAGTTATCACATTGTTTTGTCACATTATATGCATCTATAGTAGTTTCCAATGTATATCAAATAGTACATTAGGACCAAGATGAAGATATGTTCATAAGCGGATACACATTTCTCGTACGAACAATGGAGGAATCGGTTTTGATAGTACGCATAACAACACATTACAAGAGGCCAAAGCGAGAAGAAGTGTAAAAAAGAAGGGGCAGCTTAGGAGGTGAAAGTTTTGAAGATATTGTTAGACGGGTCGCTCAAGAAGGCAGCGGCGTTGCTTAGGGGACCTTGTCCGGTGGCAGCTGCCTGGATGGCGAAGCCAAGGAAGGCAACCATGGCTAGCCGAGAGTGCTTGATCTCCGCCAATTGGAGGGAGAGCTTCTTCTCGGGGTCTTCGGCCAATCCAAGTGGGTCGAAGAACTTGCCACCAGGGTAGAGCCTCTTCTCCGGATCGAGCTCAGCGTTCCTTTGGAACTCAATGTATCCGACAAGTAACACCTCTATCCAGATCAATGCCGTCACCGAGAATGGAAGCTTTAGCCCTAGGTATGATGATCCTTCAATCAACTCCACCTGGATATATATATATATATATATATATATATATATATATAAATTCAATCAACTCCTCAACTTGAATTCATGGATATCTTGAGAGTTATGATATATAACTTATAATGCTAAAGCTTCAAGCTTAAGAACCACAAGGAAATTCGGAAAGAGTAATGTGCAAATTCTTAACTTAAGTTGCCAACAACATATGTGATATGCACACATTTGAATTGTCACACTTCCTTGCTAGCGGCGAACATAAAGAACATAAACTATAGCGGAAAATATGTTTGTTTCATAATTCTGAAATTCATAGATAATATTTTTGTCTCTAAACCAAAATTGAGATTCGATTTTTAGGCCAACTCTCAAATCTCAATGTAGTACTACATTACTCTTTACCTTCGGGTTGGATTCGGATAATGATTTTGGAAAATTGAATTGTTGGATATCCGATTTGATAAGGGTGATCAGATGGAAATGAATATTCACAGTAGTTTACTTGTGATCCACATTTTCAATTTCACTAAGCAACTAATAAAAGGGAATGAAATTAATTACCTTGCCGGCGTCTTGCCAAGCAACACCGGTGAGAGCCTCGACGGAGAGGGCGCCAAGGGTGGCGAGCATGGCCCACCTACCATGAATGACCTCACACTCCCTAAACCGCTGAATCCCAAACACCTCAGTGTAGGGCTGAAACGGCGTCGGATTGACCTGCGTCTCCTCAAACCGAACCCCAATGATATCCCCGGGCAAGTTCTTGGCCAGGTTCTGATCGAGCCCGTCGTAGTCGAATTGGAGGTACTCAGCGGGCTTCCCGAGCCCGAACGGGTCGAAGCCCCGGTCGCCCACCATCGACCCGTCAAGCCACTCGGGCGCCTGGGCCCCCGGGAACCACACGGGCCGCTCATCGGATCCGAACTTCGGGCGGGCCGGTTGGGCTTTCTTGGGCGGTGGCGGGGCTGGTTTCTTGGCGCCGAAGTTGAAGAAGGCCAGGAACTTGCCGTGGGTGGGCTTGGCCGGACCGGGTAGGGCGGCGCCGAGGAAGGAGGAGGTGGTGGCGACGGCGGAGGCGGCCATTTTGTGGGCTGACTTGTGTGGAAAAGGGGGAAGGAGGAGTGATTGGGTAGATAAAGTAGAGGGATGTGATCAAAGGAAGGGAAGGATAAGACCAAAAGGGGAAAATGTGGTGACGGAAGGATACACATAGGCATAGCAGGTACGTTGCAGGTTGAAGGGGAGCTTATCTCTCATGGATGAGCTTCATTGCTCGTGTGGCCCTTCTTTTTTCAATCGTTTAATTTGTGGGTCTCACTCTCACTAACCAAAATTTTGTTTTTTTTTTTTAATTTTTTTTAAAGAATTTGAGATACCAGTCAACTTGAACTCAATATGCCGATGAATCGACAGACTGACTATTCGTTTGTCTACAACACACTAAATAACACAAATCGACATAGATTAAATAAAAATTCAAACAAATCGTAAAAGTCGTCACCCAGCAAAAGGGTCGAGGAAGATTCAATACGAGCCACGAATACTGAGAACACAGGAGAGTTCAACGACTCACACGACGTCTCAATGTTGAGAAGGCGAAGAAAAGTAACCTACCACCGGAAAGGGCGAAAACTGTGGAAGATCGGAACCAAAATTTTGTTTATATATATTTGTGGGAGAAAATGAGAGAATTTTTCATTTTTTTATATGGGTTGAGTTTGTATAGTGTTGGAAAGATGTTCCACGTTGAAAAATGTTGAAAAATATTGAGATGTCGTGAACAATAAATTTGGCAGACCACTTCTCTCATTTTCTATTGGTTTTCAGATGAATCTCGTTAGGTTTATGTGTTATTCCTTTCCATAAGTAGGCTCACACATGACTTTTCTCTCGCTTGTCTTGATCTCACCGGACCAAGCCAATTTCAATATGATATCAGAGTCGAGTTCGGATAGTCTCGGTCTCGGTCTGGGCTTTATATTAGTGCCTAGTGGGGTGTTAGACGTGTGAACATGTTGCGGGCTTTGGTTTCATTTGAGCGTATATTTCTTCTAGCTTACGTTGAGCTACCAAATCCAGCCCACTTTAACATATAGTTCGTGAACGTGTTGATTGGTCTATTTGATTCTAGTACTGATTTTGTAGGCAGCTAACTGTTTAGTTGGTTTATAAACCCGCTCTAGATTAAACTTTTCTATTAGGATCGAAAAAAGAGAAATTAATGATCTATATATATACGAGATTAATAACTATTCCGCTAATACATGTCATGTATAAGTCAGAATCTTTGTTGGGAGAATTTTAGGAATGAAATGAAAGGGAAAATCCATGTGCGAGAGATGGTATATATATATATGACAAATAAACGACATCGATCGATCTATGAAGGTGTGGACGATGATTCGTAAATGACAGAGTCGTCACCGGAGAAGAGAGTAGAGTTCATCATCCAAGTCGTCGGGATCGAGAGATCCACTAACTGCGAAGCTAGCTATTAAGGGCAATGGGCATTAGGCACTAATCATCTTTTCCTTGGCCTACCTTGCTTGGGTGGTATGGAGCTTGAAGGTTGAATGAGCTCATGATGGTGTATATATCTAAATCATATCCTCCAATTGATTCAGGCTTCTGATTAGTTAATTAGCTATAGATTGATGTTGTTTCTCATACACAAAACGATTCAAGTATATATACATAGAGTTGATCCACATTATCTTCTAGTTTTCAAATTGAATCTCAATTCCCCCGTATAAGTTCCTTCTACAAACTCCATGCTAGAGTTTGTATGTAAACAGGAACTTAAGACAAGTTTGATCCCGTGGAGGAATTGGGCTCAAAGGTTAAGGTCGAAGCCTACACCCGGGCTTGCTAGGTCTAACCTGGTTTGGATGTAAATCCAAACCTATTGGGCCAGCAGCTGTTCAGCTGTTTTAGTCGGCCCAATATCTAAAGCCCCAAACACTCCCTCCTCACTGGCTTCACCTAGACGCTAGCTCCTTATAAGACGCGTCCCCTAATTCCACCACAAAAGATTTCGGGTGGACACCCAAAAAGATTTTGTACTTCCGTGCCCTAAAAACGGAAGGGTAACTGGGAGATTAATTTATACCTTCTGTGTTTGAAACACGGGAGTTGTAAATAGAAACTGTACTTCTGTTTTTGAAAAACGAGAGTACAACTTTTATTTTTGCCTTCCGTTTTTAAAAAACGGAAGGCAAAACTGGGTTGTACTTTTATATTTTAAAAACGGAAGTACACTTTTAATTATACCTTTCGTTTTTAAAAAATGGAAGGCAAAACTGGGTTGTACTTTTATATTTTAAAAACGGAAGTACACTTTTAATTATACCTTCCGTTTTTAAAAAATGGAAGGCAAAACTGGGTTGTACTTTTATATTTTAAAAATGGAAGTATACTTTTAATTATAACTCTCGTGTTTGAAAAACGAGAGTACAGATATTTTATGCCTCCTGTTTTTTAAATACGGGAGTACAATTTTTAAAGTAGAAAAAACAAACGAGAAGATTTTAACTTGTTTTTTGTTAAAAAAATTGAAAATCCACATAACTTTAATAAAAAAAAATTGTAACGGTTACCCACACCCTTGCGCGTTGTGTTAATAAATTATATTTTAGTATATCATATAAGAGTAAGTACTCTTATTTACATATTGTTTAATATTTTTTTACTTATTTATCCAATAAAGAGTAAATAATTGAATATATTGCATAAGTTACATTTTGATATCATTTAATATAATATTTTATAAAGATTTGATTTTTTTATATAAAGATTTGTTAATATAATTAATAAAAAAATCAAATAATAATAGAAAATAAATAATAACTAAAATATACTCCGTATTAAAATCCTTGAAATTCAATTAGTTACATTTTGATAATGATTTGTGATACTTTACAATAACATATATATTGATACGAACAAACACAACCAAAATAGTTATATAAAAGTATATGTGATATAAACTGATATATTCTAAAACAATTAACTTAAACAGAACATAAACTAAATATTTTAGAGGTCGTATAAAATAACGGGGATTCAATTTTGCTCACTAAGTTAAAGTCATGGTAAAGAGGAAGAAAAATAAATAAAAAATAAAGCCAATCAAAACTTTAATTTTAAGTGAAATTCAAACTTATCGTTGAATGTAAAAGAAAGGTTTATTGGCTTTGCGAACAAACATTCAAAACTTTTGATTTCTTGTAGATTTTATTACATCATGAGTTTAGAATAAATTAAACTCATCGGTCAACAATACTAAACCATATATATATATATATCATTTCATCGACATAACAAACTTACTCACAAACTAAAGAGACAAAAACAAACTTTTCATAGAGTTGCAAGTTTAAAATATTCTAATAAGGACGTTGAACAAAAGAAATTTCAAAACAGACAACGTCCAACTAATAGGTCTACATACTAAACTACAAATTTAGAGTAATCAACATAATAAACTACTCTTGGGAGTAGTAACGATGCTGGCTGGGTCCTACTTGCTGATGTTGGGATGGCATCCACTCTGGGGAGACACACGACACTGGATCATCACCCATCAATACACGATGCAACAAAGCTATCTCATCTGTGGATGCACCCTCCCCACGCTCGTGTAGCTCAAGCACCATGATAACAGCATGTTGACGACGCTGCATCAAAATTCGAATGAATGACAAAAAAAATTAATCTATGTGTTTATATAACATTATAGATATGATATTTATGGGCGAATGAATTTAAACTTTACCTCCTCAAGGTCTATCATCGGGGGGAATGGGACGCACAGGGGGATCTGATATGTATGAGCTCGGTAGAAGAAATGGTTTACCATGTCGAATGTGATAATCAAAGTAATCATCAGAAACCTCCCATGGAGCCAAAGACAATGGGCACGTATCTGTTATAAACTGACACTCATGGCGATCCCGATCGTCCCATAAATCATATTGGTCACTGTAGGCAGCAATGTACGCATGCGGGTTGTTTGGCATGTCTACTTCATAGGGCTTGAATGGTGGAAGGGGTATATGCTAGACCCGTCCAAACTGGCGAACAACACGATCCGGATAGTAAGGCTCATACATTCCCATATTGCCGATGAGCCCTCTGTAGAATGACACTGATTCTAGGCCTTCTAAATCCCGAACAGGTCTCTTGTATGGCCACCAGCACACATTATCCACTTTTAATGTGTCAAACCACTTTCTATATATCACCAGTCTGCTAAGGTTCTTCTTCACCTTTGTCCGGTCAATGTCGGGTGCAAACCCAAATGGCAACACATTTCCACCATCATCCTCCACATTAAGTTTGACAGATGTACGCATGGATGGAAAATAATGTCATATCCACATCTACAGAGAAAGTATAGATAAATTAAAAAAAAAATCTGCTCATACTATGTCATCATTATCCATAGCTAGATCTAGAATTATAAAGCCTAGCTGAAGCCAATGTCTTGTCTCGAGACATCTCTAAAGACACGTCAAGTTGGAGACGTTGATCCATCAACATCCTGTGGATGTGCTCAACAACAGTGTCCAGTTTCCCAATGCTCACACCCAACTGTTGCTTCAATACCGAGTGTGCAGATTCTGCCCTGCATATAAATTTCATGAGATATAAATAAGTTGATATTTAATGGACAAATTAGGTGTCTTAAGTTTAGCTATTCACTTGGATGGAGATTGTGTACCTGTTTGTTGTTCGGTTGCCGAGATGAAAATATCGGTCGGTCAAGTGCCAAGCCAACTTCTCCTTATGACTAACCCATACAAGGTCCAAATACTCCATCAAACCCCACCATGTCCCCCAACGACCCTTCATCTCTTCGTGACGTCGGGCGAATGATTGGCTTGACTTTGATCTAAACAATGCATAACAATCTCTAGAAAACTCCTTCTCTACAGACTCCTGGTTATGGGACTTCCTATAAGCATTTTCTTCTATGTTACGGTGCATGTGAACCTCGCACAACATGTGATGCGTATCCCCAAATACAGTAGCAACCGCATTGATAAGAGCACCATCCTTATCGGTCACTATCATCCCTGGACGGTTTGGACACCATCCTTCGACTTGTCGCAACACCCAATTGTATGTATTTTCAGTTTCATCTCCCAAGAATGCAAAACCCACATTAAACGTCATCTCAGTGCTTGTTTGTCCAACTATCTCAAACAGTGGCAAACCTTACCTACATAATAGTCATTTTCTATATTATATGATTCATTTACAAACAATAAAATTAGAATAATGCCTGCATTACCAAAATCTAAGCTTACCTATTGGTCTTATATGTTGCGTCCATAATCATGACGTATGAGAATATCTTCCACAACTCTAGTGAATCCTTATGAGCAAACGCTAGGTCTTGCAAAGACCCGTCGGGACGAAGCCTGTGACTGAAAGTGAACTTTCGATACGCGCGCATATTGTGGAGGTGTTGCATTGGGGTCATATCTTGCATCTCATTCTTCTTGATTCTCGCCCTTGCATTATAAATTTGTTGTCTCATGCTCAGATTCTCATTAAAAGTATTTTTCAATGTCGCGAGAAGGGGAATTGGATTTACCCCAGTGATTGTCAAATCTTTCACTAGTTGTATCTCTTCATTCGTCAATCGTCCCACCATCTGATGACCTTTCAGACTAGGAGGCAGTTTGTGGTTATGCGTACCGCACTCCACTCTCAGTCGCCATATATTTCTTTCGGCTTCCCAACCATACAACAAAAATGGACAATTATTTTTCTTAGATCTTCCATCCCGCGGGACTATTACCGATACATCAGCACCTACGATTTTCTTCTTACGATTTCTATTTTCTCCGTGTTTTTCACATCCCAAATACACTGAGCCATATTGGGTTGCAGAGCTATTCCAAGATTTTATAATTGTGAGAACAAAGTTGTTCATAAAAGCAATCTGACGAGCCCATTCTAACATCGATTTTCTATCCTTCCAGTAATAGTATGCAAAACAAGGCGAATAATCGAATCCAACAATGTTCATTCTATCAAACTGAAAACAATTGAAATAGCGTTGAAAATAATCAAATTTCATGAATTGAATCTATTTTTATCATTAAATTCTAATATAAAAGTGCATAAATACCTGAATACTATTGTTGACTTCTTCATTACCATTGAATACATGGTTCGACATTCTTCAATGAAAATCGGCAGCAACTAGGGCAAAATACTGTATGGCCGCATAAGAATTTGTCATATTAAAAAGCATAACCTTCCGTTTTTTAAATACGGAAGGGATACAACATTTTGTGCTTCCGTCTTTAAAACACGGAAGGCAAAACAACATTTTGTACTTCCGTATTTAAAACACGGAAGGCAAAACAACATTTTGTACTTTCGTGTTTCAAAAATGGGAGTTAAAAAGCAGATCTGTACTTTCGTTTTTTAAAAACGGAAGGCAAAAAGTAACTTTTAACTCTCGTGTTTTAAAAACGGAAGGCAAATACAGCTTTTACCTCTCGTGTTTTAAAAACGGAAGGCAAAATACAGATTTGACCTTTCGTGTTTAAAACACGGAAGTTATGTATAATATTTAAAAAAAATAAAATAAAAGGAAATAAATAAAATGACTTAATTTCCGTTTTTAAAAGATGGAAGTACATTTTATTTTTGGGTGCCCCACCCAATTTTTTGTGGTGTGATTAACACCGGCCTTATAAGACCATATGCATTAGTAAATTTCTTTCCAAACTCATAACTTACTTTTCCAGTTTCACATCAACTTAAGGGCCCAATTTCATATCATTATTTCTTTATTTACCTTTTTTTCTTAAATCAAATCTCCATATATTAAACACAAAATATATCCATTCCCATTAACTTACTTTTCTTTAATTACTTTTTACTATTTATTTTTTTTATTTACTCAATTATTATTCTTGTTGTTGTTGTTGTTGTTATTGTTATTAATTATTATTATTAGCAAAATGGGTTGAAAATTTAGCTTTTTTTATGGTAAAAATAATAATATATGGGTATTTTTGACATTATTTAAAAAAAAACATATGAAAAATGAGTATTTATGGATAGATAAAATTAATTCACACTTCAAAATAATTTTCTTTTAAAATTTTATTTACAGAAAATACCTAAAAATTGATTTAAATGCTGACCATTTCCCCCTAGTTGGGCATCCCTTGCAATGCAGCGTTTGGCCTCTTTTCTAGAGCTGGACGACGTCGTTTCGCAACTCCCTGGGCACAAACGCAGCATGTGCTTGGCACACTGCCTCGTAAACTCCCCTAGAACCCCACTTTATTTGACCTTTGCAAATGAATCTCAAACACCCGATTCATGTGATTTTTTTCCCCTTTTTTTCCCAGTTTGACACCCTTGGAGTCGATGGGCTCACTTCTGCCGCTGCTCTAAGCACTATTTAAGTTAATGAGCTCTACTGTCCACCCAGTGGCGGAGCAAGAAAAATTTCGGAGGGGGGCACAGTTATAAATGTGCGATATAGTTGTGGATTAAATTGACATAAAGAATTATATGTAATACGATAATAAATTATGTTATTTTAAGATAAAATGTTATCGGTTTATGATAAAACGCTATCATTTTTTTCACGCCTAAAAAAAGAAATATAAATATATAAATGAAATATCCGAAAAAAATTAACTAAATAAATATAGGAAACGCAATCTAATAAACATTAAGTTAAGGTTATGCATGATTGTTATATGAGCTAAAGCTTGGCTCGAGTTTAGCTCAATAAAAGCTCGGCTCGATCATTTATAAAATGAGTTGATTATGAGCACATTTTTATGCTCAATTCATGATTCAGCTCGGATCGATTGAAACTCAAATAGCACGAATTTTGTGAAATTTTTTTAAGTTACTATGTCATGAGCAAGTAAAGTTGCATAATACTTGGAAAAAAAAAACTCAGCTCAAACTCGTTCACTTACTAAACAAGTCGAGTATGAGCTGAAGTTCAAATATAGGTTCGACTTGAGCTTGACTTGTTTCTAAATGAGCTAAATATAATCAAACAATACTAGACTTGTTTGGCTTGAATAATAATAACCTAGATAATATATAACTTGTTGCACTCATAACATATAGTAATGTATAACCAGCCATAAAATTTTTAAACTTGTATAACTTCTTATCTAATTGTCGAAATGATTATTATAATTAACCTCTCATTTCGAAGCTCTTGAGATGAATTATAGTATGTGAATGTTAATTTAAGTAAAATATAAAAGCATTATAGTCTATTGAAATAAAATTAAAGTGATTAATATACCTTTAATTTTAAAACAATCATAACTTTTTACTCAGATGTCAGATTAAGGCGTATTATATATCAAAACGAAGCTATCAACGAGGAGAATACACCTAGGTAGTTCGTCAAATGAGAGAGGGGGCACGTGCCCCCCTAGGCCCCCCTTCAGCTCCGCCCCTGTGTGCAGCGATGTGCTAGTGCAAAAGACGGCGTGTTCGAGTTTGACCATGAAGACTAGAAGGGAGTTTTCTCACTTCCTTTGAACTCTTGTTGTTTATTGTCTAGTAAACTATATTCCTTAGGATCTTAAATTCTGATTACCATTCTTGTATCTCGATCGATCTTACATAATGGATTTAGGGTCTCGACTCATGAGGCTCCGCAAATGTAGGTGTAATACCCGAACCGCATAAACAATCGCTCGTATGCCTTATGTTTTTATGTTCCTCACACGTTTTGAATCTCATTTTTTGCACTTCCGTTTCTCAATCGTTCTACTGTTATCTCAATATCATGATTTCACTTCAAATTAGAGAAATATACAAAGGCCGATGATCAAATTAGGCTTCATTTTTAAACCCTATAAAAATTTGGGTGATTCCTATTGTCACCTTATGATGCTTAACATAGCATTTGGTAGAGTATGGAAAAGGGTAAAGGGAATTCAAATGAATGCATGACATTCATGTTTAAGTTAAAGTTTAGTGATCAAAATTATAAACATTGAAATTCTTTTTTCTATTTTTCATATAAAATTTATTTCATTTTCATCCCTTTTCAATTAGCAATTTGAACATAAACCATAACAACATCTATCTCCTCTCATCCCCCAAAGAAGATAGCACTATTTTATTCTCTAGAATCTAGACTCACAAATTAAAAAAGAGAGCATATATTATATTATAACGTTATCTCAGTACAAATGGGGAAATCTTTTTGGTGCTATGTGAAATTGTGTCTAAATTTTTTTATTTTTTTATTTTGCTTTTTGTTGGGTTTGCATGTTGGTATATATATATGTATCATAATAGTCATTCTGTTTGTTGTTGTCTCTCAATTTACCAAAAAGAAGTATATATTGTCTTGTATTTAATTCAAAATCTTACATTATAAAATAAAAAAAATTGTTGACCCACATCATCATAAAACAATTCAACAATTTTCATTGGTTGGGGTACTATTAAAAAATAACTAAATTATATATTATGATATGTTATTAATTAACCACCTAATTTCTTGAAACCACTACAAATCTACAATTATTAAAATGTAATTTAGCTCACCGGCCATCATCATCATTCATCCTCTATCGTCAGCCGATTGATAACCACCACAAATTAATCCTAGAAAAAAAAAAAGAAAAAGGAAGCTGCTGCTAGCTTATACAGTGCTTATCTTAGAGCATCTTTAATTGTGGTATTTGAGTTGAGTATCATAGCTATTTTTTATAATAAAATACTATAAAATGTGGGAGAACCAATAAAGTGAGTATCTTACTATGATACTCACCTCACATAATTTTCTTGGTTTAACAAAAAATCTGACATTTTTTTTACTTTCCTTTTAAAAAATTAGCTATGGTACTCCAAGTACCATGGATAAAGATGGCCTTATTGATGTTTCAGTTTTGTTATGTGTTAGTTTTTGTAAAAAGACACTTAATGATTTAATCCATCTATTTTGATCTCACATTTATTATTATTTTGTTGCCTTGATTTCTTTCCTTCTTAAAAAAAAATAATAACAACTATCAGTTTTTTGATGTGGCAATCGAACGTTCGAAACTTTAATGAAATTGTATCACATCGTTAAGTATTTAATGTATTTTTCTAAAAAAATAACAAATTTGAGTGTAAATTAAATAGATAAATTAATTTGAGAATCTAGTTTGTACTCATAATTAATTTTTATTTGACCAAATTTTTTTTTTTATTTTCAAACATTACAATTATGCATTTAATAATATGGTGTCATGTCATTAAATTTTTGAACATTTAGTTAACATGTCGAAAAATTGACTGAAAAATCGACCGAAATTTTTTCCATATCGAAATTGATTTAATGTGAAATAGTTCGTTTAATTTTTTATTTTTTTTAAATTTATATTAATATTCTTTCATAACTAATAATTCATATTATTTTAAAAGGAGAAAACCGGTAATTTTTACTGGATTGCGGACCCGCTAATGGTGTCTTTTTTTTAAAAATTAAACATGGGTGGATCCCGATAATGGATTCTCAACAAGTTACGGATTTATTAACGGTGTATCTAGTAAAAATTAACAGTGTATTTAACAATAAAAAAAACAATACAGTAATAAAAATCCTTAACAACCACCATTTTCAACGGTCAGCAGTTTCTCAAATTTGACAAAGGGTCCCACTCTCGGTTGATACACCACCCACCAATCATCAATCGGACAAGGGTCCTACCCGACTCGATGACCCCAAGCTGTGTATACCAACTTTAGCTGGCAAGTTATATTCTCTCTCGGTACAAGTGTTCTTCATTCTCCAGATATCAAATTTGTCGCCAATCCCTCTTTTTCTTCATCTTGCCCTTCCCTATTTGCTGCTAAATTGTGATCTACACTTAACCAGACCATCTGGGTTTCCACTGATTCTTCAAGCTTCGGCCTTTATACATATCTTTTTTCCATCTAGGAGTTGTTCAGAGGACTGTGTTTTTTGGTGATTTTGGGGGAGATTCATCATTTATGGCAGAGGCTGATAGATATGAGCCCTTGAAGGAATTGGGTTCTGGCAAATTCGGAGTTGCAAGGTTGGTTAGAGATAAGAAGACCAATGATCTTGTTGCTGTCAAATACATTGAAAGAGGCAAAAAGGTATTGCCTTTTTTTAAATTCATTTTCTTGTTGCTTTGGATCATTCATCTGTATGGTATAACTTATAATGAATTGCACCAAAAATAGACTTCTTGATCAATTATGTTTTTCGCGTTATGTTTCGGCTTTCAGATTGATGAGAATGTTCAGAGGGAGATCATCAATCATAGGTCATTAAGGCATCCAAATATTATCAGATTTATAGAGGTATAAATCCCTTGTTTATTCACATGTTAGCTATAAGCTGAGATATTTGGTTAAATATAACTACTGGTGTTTTTTATTAACAATCTTTAAGAGTTTAAATTGAGCTTCATACAAACTGAATTGAGTGTTGTCTTGACTATTAGAAGCAATGAGCAATATGTCATTTTTAGGTATTTTTAACTCCGACCCATTTAGCCATTGCCATGGAGTATGCAGCCGGAGGTGAGCTCTTCAGCAGTATATGCAATGCTGGCCGTTTTAGTGAAGACGAGGTAGCGAATCCATTCAATTCGTCTTCATTTATTCGTCGCCTATTCTTGTGCTTCTTTAATCTTTACTCATGTTTTCCCTCTCTTTTGTAATCTAGGCAAGATTTTTCTTTCACCAGCTAATATCAGGAGTCAGTTATTGTCATTCCATGGTATGTGATTGTCGCGTCGTTCATCTCCAATTCCTATTTTTAGGATCAAATGCTTTCCCTGCAGTCTATTTTTTGTGACTGCTTGCAGGAAGTCTGCCATAGGGATCTGAAACTGGAAAACACTCTCCTTGACGGAAGCCCAACACCGCGCCTTAAAATATGTGATTTTGGCTACTCCAAGGTACAAGAATTCGCCTTTCTAGTTCACTTCCGAATCAAATTCAAGGACTGAACACTGGATATGCTTCTGTTTGGATCAGTCTGGCCTACTGCATTCGCAGCCCAAATCAACTGTTGGAACTCCCGGATACATTGCACCTGAAGTCCTCTCGAGGAAAGAGTACAATGGGAAGGTGCGTCAACTTCCAACTTTTCAGCGACGATTGAGGAATGAGGATCCTGCATTTGTCCTATCACAACTGTTTTTTTTTTCCTCTCTAGATTGCTGATGTTTGGTCCTGCGGGGTGACGCTATACGTTATGCTGGTTGGAGCCTATCCGTTTGAGGACCCAGACGATCCTAAAGATTTGCGAAAAACTATAGCAGTAAGTTTCGCAAAGTACTAGCTAGAGACAGAAGCGCATAAGACATAGCTGAAACATGGTTTTCCTGTGCAGAGGATAATGCTAGTGCAGTACTCTATACCGGATTATGTGCGCGTATCAGCAGACTGCAGACACCTTCTGTCGCGCATATTTGTTGCGAATCCTGCAAAGGTATCATACGAATAATGCCTTTTAGGTAAAAATCGCTTTCCTTTATGAAACTATTATCGGCTTGCTTGCCTTATCCTGCAGAGAATCACCATCCCGGAGATCAAACAGCACCCTTGGTTCCTGAAGAACTTGCCCAAGGATCCGGTTGAAGGTGAAAAGTCGACGACAGATCATGACCAACCGGTGGTCCAGAGTGTTGAGGACATAATGAGTATCGTGAAAGAGGCAAGGGCTCCCGGGGAGGCATCCAATGCCGATGGCCAGCTTGCAACCGGTGGACCTATGGATCCTTATGACGACACCTTGGATGCTGAACTATACTCTGATCTCAGCAGTGACTTCGTCGCATAGGATCATCCGTCGCATTTGTTGCAACGAATCCTCCGATTGATGTCTCGGACTCTCGGACATGGATTTAGTTTCTTTTTGATTTCCTGAACGAAATCCTTCGGTTGTGAAGTTAAGATATATAGTGCTTTTGTATAGGGGTTTGGAGTGTTAAAGTGCACTGCATTTGTGGTTTCTATAGTGTGAGTTGCTCTAATGCACGGAAATAGGTTAACACAACATTTTAAAATTACATTTGGTATCTATAAAAAACCTATTAAAAATATGATAAAAATAATAAAACTGAATTATAATGTGAGAATTAAACTAATAACTATCAAAGTGTGTATGACGTATATAAAATAAAAATTAATCTTGATATAAATAATTCATTTTGCTAAAAAATGATATAGATATAAATAAAATAACAACTACGTATCAAATAATTAATTTTGATATAAATAATTTTTTACACCAAAAAATAATTTAATATAAATAAAATAACAACTTTTAAATATTTATCTATTAATATTTTTGGTAAGTATGACTATGAAATAATTTTGATTTATATTTTTTTTATCAATTGACTAAATTATATATAAATAAATTGTGACTTATGATGATTTTTTGATGGGAAATCATGATAATATATTATCGATTTTAGTATATATCTATAGATTACAGATTTGAAAATTCTCATTAATCTTTTTTCGGTGTACAGTTATTATTATATGATATAAAATGAAAGTAAAATAATTTCAAATTTATAAATAAATAATAGTATCAATAATCTTCTTGCATATGCCTAATATAGAAACACTCAAGACGACGACAACAACAACCACCCAATATATCTGCTATTAAGCGGGGTCTGGAGGTCAAGATGTACGCACTCTTTTCCCGAACCAGTCGAGAGAGTGTTTCCGATAGACCCATAAATAATCAAACAATGAACAAAATGGATGCAGGTAGAACAGACAGAGCAAAAGGGAGATAATAGCCAAAAAAGAAGCATAGATGCATAGTAAATAAACACCACACAACAACCCAAGACACTACATGCCTGCCTCCCGAATGCACCTCCGCCAGTGGTCTCTATCCAGAGTCATATCTTTCAAAAGGTTTAGAAGATTGAGGTCATGATGTCGAATGACCTCCATCCATCTCTTTTTCGATCTACCTCTTCCCCTTCGGGTAGTTCCCAGATCCAAACTCTCGCTCCTATGAACCGGTGACAAAGGAAGTCTCCTCTGAACGTGCCCATACCAACGCAATCTGGTCTCTCACAGCTTATCCACGATACTCGTAACTCCCACCTTGCTCCAATAATGTCGACATTTCTGATTTTGTCAAGTCTTGTGCGCCCACTCATCCAATGCAACATCTGTATCTCAACCACCGACATCTCCTGTTCTTGAGGTTTTGTAATAGGCCAACACTCAAATCCATACAATAACGTAGATCGAATAATCACCTTGTAGAACTTCTATTTCAATTTTGCAGGAACTTTCTTATCACAAAGCACACCCGACGCCCTTCTCCATCGCATCCAACCTGCCTTAATTCGATGACTGATATCCCTAACAATTCCCTAGACCTGTCAAAATATAACCCGATCCGAAAACCTGACCCGAGCGCTCGGGAATTTTTTGGGTCAAGACCCGAAAATTTTGACCCGAGAAATTTTTTGGACCCGAACCTAAAAAATCGGTATTTTTCTGGGTCAAATGGGTTTCGACCCGGTGACCTGCCGCCCGGTTTGTTAAAACAAAACTTTGAATAATAATGTCATATTAGGGTAAGTTTAGTAGTTAATATATTATTAAAATTAATTAATTTATAATTATATATTATCAAAATTATTCATGGAGACTTCCATTTATTAAGTTTTATAATTACAAACACTCGATCTTTCCTTTTCAAATCAAATTTTATATTTATTTGTATTGTATATTACTCCATCCGATCGATAATATTTTATTTTTTATTTTTCAACATGTTTTTAAACAGCTAAAAAAACTCTATAAAATATTAAAAATTTTAATTAAATTTTTATACTTAGTACTAATCGGTATGAAATAATTTTAAAAAGTTAATTAAAGCGTTGATATTTTATAGAGTTTTAAACTTTATTAAAAATAACAAGTAATAGTAAAAATCAAATATTTTAGATTGGAGGTAGTATATAATTACAAGCGCTCGAGCTTTGGATGACATCTTCTAATAAGCATAGAGCCCAAAAAGAATAACTTACCAACCACATATTTAACTTTACCATTTTGAGTTATCAGAAAGTCATCAAAATAGGATTTTTTATGAAAAAATAAAAAAAATTGACAAACCTGAAATTGACCCAATTTGACCCGAAATCGGCTCAAATCCGAGTTCAAGTTAACCTGGATCTACCCGAGACCAGTTTTACTCGTACCCCATTCTACCCAAAATGACTTGACTCGAACCCGACCCGAATGACCCGATTGACAGGTCTACAATTACCCCATCACTTTGAACAAATGAGCTTAGGTACTTGAAATACTAGCTCTTTCCTAGGGACAAGATCTTCCCCCAATAAAATTGAAGCCTCTGAATCTCCGAGCTCTCTGAAATGAAACTGCACATACTCTATCTTTGTCGTACTCAAACGAAAATCCTTGAACTCAAACACCTCACAAAAATTTCCTTCCTTACGAAGTACTCCCTCTGTTAATTAAAACTTGTCGTTTATTATTCATGCACATTTTTTTAGAATGATAAAAACTATATGAAATATTAACATTTTTTAAATTTATTTTTATAAATTCATAATTAATAGCAACAAGTATGAAATTATTTAAAAAATATGTTAAAAAGTTAATATTTTATATAGTTTTTAACACTTAAAAAGCATTCGTGAATAATAAAACGTCAAGTTTTAATTAACGGAGGGAGTAATAACTAATATAACCTCTTTCCATACATATTGCAGATATTTTTATAAAAAAATTTAAGAAACCTCGTTGTTATTTATCGATGGCCCTTTTTAACTAAAACATCAAATATAATCTCCGTTATATCTATCTTGTAAAAAAAAAAAAATCTTCACATAGATAAAACTTTCCATACAAATATCCTACGTACACAAAGGATTATGTGATTATATGATAAAATAAAATCAGTATAAATACATAAAGATATGATCATACGCTGAATCCATCAATCACCAGGTAGGCTCTTGATCAGTCCGACGATGCAATCCCCAACTAGCAGTAGCACTCTTTCGGAACAATCGTTGGACGAGAGGTGGCGAGCGATGAAGACGAAGCTGCAACAAGAGATACAACGGCTGCAGCAAGAAATCTTGCAAGAAGAACACAAAGGTATGATGGCTGCAGCGAGGATCGATTTTGGATCAAAGGACGACGACGACATTGAGGAGACCGAAGCCGTTTTGGTGGAAGATATGTACAACGACTATCTATACGAAGAGCATGCCGAGTTCAGGCGGATGCAGTGGAAACTCCAAAAGGCTCGTGTCGAAAACCTTGGACTAGAGCTCGCCTCTATAATCAAAGGTCGTAGTGAACCCGATTTCCTGTCTCCATGGTACGCAACGACGTCGTCGACAATGACGTTCTATGATCTGGGGCTAGGAGGCTACTACTTCGGCCATGACAAGTACTCGTCGTGATCATTAAGAGAAGTCGGGGCTAGGAGGTTAGGAGGTTACATTATCGTATTGCTCGTTCGTTGACTTCGTTCATATAATTTTTTGGTCAGATTCGGGTAATATCCCTTTAGGTTTGGTTAATGTTGGATATATTGTGTGTTTGAGTCAAGTTGAGTAAGTTTGAGACAAATTAAATTTTGAATTAATTTGGTTGAGTTTTGGATTACGTTTAATTTTATTAGATAATTAATGATTTTTCTTTTCATTATCTTCATTTTATTAAGCTTCGATCACCAAAACCTATAACCAACAAACTAAAAAAAACCAATAAGAAATACTCATGATATATGTAAATAGGCAACAAACAATTGAATCCTTCTCTCTAAATTGCACAAGAGAAGTATGAAATATTGTTATGGAAAAATTCTAAAAAAAACTAAGAATAAATCTGAATTTGTCTCTCTAAAAATGATAATGCATATCTAAATACATGCCCCTAATAATCTATATACTGACATCAATTAAATAAGTAAATGCCGAATGGGTCTTCAACTAGTGATTAACTATCTCATAAATTGATTAATTTTGGTAAACATCTCATAATTATTATTTTTTTTTGAAAAAGGTAAGCGGTTTAGGATCGAGTCAACGGACTCACAATCCAAAGACATCCTTGCAAATAAGATCCCGAAGCATGAAGCGATTCTGTCGACATTCGTGTTGGTTTTCCTGAACACAACCAAGGTTGCCCACAGTCTACAATCATAAACATCTCATAAATTGATGTTAATAGTGACGACGTTAACTCACCCATAATTGATGTTATTAATTTGTAAAAAAAAATTAAAAGTTGGGTAATTCTTATAACTTAACCCAAAAGTTAGGCTATTTTTTACAATTTGAGGTAAAGTAACTCCCGCCTTCCAAAATTCAGTCTCTTCCCCTTCCCCTTTCAATCTTCAATAGCCCACACCCCCCCCCCCCCGTCGACGATCTTAGGGCCCGCTTGGTATCCATATACGTATATCAGATATCAGATATGGGTATGAGATATCGATATCAGGGATATGGGTATCAAATCTGATATCTGATATCTCTGTTTGGTATGCTAAGTATATCAGAATATTTATTTTCAGAATGGATGAAACAATGTTATATGACTTTCATCAATTCGAAAATAGCTAATACAAGGATTTAAAATTCCCATATCGAAGAAATTCATCAATTCGAAAATAGCTACTGCAAGGACTTTGCAAGTACCGAATGTTCTACGATATTCAATTTGAAAACAAAAAACATAATGACTTCAAACTATCCAACATAAAAACAATTACCACAAGGACTTTGCAAGTACCAAATGTGTTTTGCAAACATAATATTCCCAAATGATGGTAGTCTAGAACTTGTAAAACCAAAATAGGTGTTAACTCCACCTTGATGATAAGACTGGATTAAAGAAGTTTAAAGTCTTGGTTGATGAAAGCCAAAAGTTCTGGTTTCCAGGACTTGGTAAGGTCTTACCATGAGACATCAAAAGCAGTGGTATGGCTGAGATTCGAATTACTAATGGGCCTAATTTCTAATGGGCCTATACAAGTCTACATATCTGATTCTAAGGACCAATATTTATTGGGCCTTAATATTACTTTGAACTTGGTATTAGGTTACTATTTGTTATCCAAGTTTTAGTTAAGATTCTACAGGATTTGGTTGAACAAAATCCAAGGCTCCTCCAACGTATCTCTTCATTCAAAGATCTCAACGGATCCAATATGAAGGTTCTGGATTCCTTTCTCCAGCCGAAGATCTTGCTCTCCAGTAGGATTTGATGCAACAGCTCTCGACAAACCTGGAGCAAAAGTCAGACGTTTTATTTTGAACCAAACGTGTTGGCTTATTTAAAGGAGAAGGAAGAGACTGCAGAAGCATATCATTCACTGCGCTCATCGACTTCTGCAAGTTCATCTTCTTCAAGCTTACGATCTCACATTGCTCTCTACTCATTAAGTGTTGTATTTACTTTGAGTGTGTGAGGTTTCTTTCGAGCGTTATAGTACAATTCAGTGAGAGTTATACACAGGGTTCTTTACCTAATCATAGAGGGTACTTCGGTATCCTTAGTAGCTTTATTTCACTAGAGCGTTTGGGTTGCTAGATAGGAAGTTAGTCTAGAAGAGGGAAGGTCTTCTAGAGGTTGTATCTAGGGCTCATAAGATAAAGTGAAATAAAGTTTTTGAATCCTACCGGTTGGATACCCTAGGCGGGGACGTAGGCAATTGTGCCGAACCTCGTTAACAAATCTCGTGTTCTTTTCTTTCTGTTGCTTTCTTTATTGCTTATCTTCTTGCTTGATCTCTATCCTTGTCTCGGCATAACTTGTTTCTGTTTTGCAGATAAGGTCTTACTGTTTGCAGTAAGGTCTTACAGTTGTGTTTTGCGAAAAGTTGTCATACTCCATTCAACCCCCCTTCTGGAGTATATTCGTGTTTTATATCTGCCTATTCCGCACTTCAATAGGGTTGCTGGAACAACCACTCCTCTACACCCGGGGAGCACTTGCAGGACCACGAAATTCATCCACCTCATCATATGCATCCATTTCTAATCATAAGTGGAACAACAAATCAATCACAAATCCACCAAAACAATCAACAAAACCAAACAATCAAATTTCAAAGGGGTTGCGCAGTAAAAAAAATCAACAAAACAATGTTTCGAAGGGCTGAACAGTAACAAAAAATTAACAAAATTTGTTCAAGGGCTGCACAAAAATATCAGTTTCGAAGGGGCTGTCAAGGGGTTGTTCGAAGGGCTGCGCCCTAACCCTATGCGGGCTGTCAAGGGGCTGTCGGAGGCTGCTGAGGGGCTGTCGAAGGGGCTGTTCGAAGGGCTGCGCCCTAACCCTATGCGGGCTGTCAAGGGGCTGACGGAGGCTGCTGAGGGGCTGTGGAAGGGGCTGTCAAGGGGCTGCTGAGGGCTGGTCGGAGGCGGCTCAAAGGGGAGATGGGGAACAGAGCCCTAACCCTATGCGGTTCAAAGGGGGACGTCAGTTTGAAGGGGTCGGAGGCTACTGAGGGCTGGTCGGAGGCGGCTCAAAGGTGAGATGGGGAACAGAAACCCTAACCATATGCGGCTCAAAGGGGAGGCGGCTCTATGGAATTGTGAAAAATTCTCCAACAAATCGAAAATAGGGCAATCGAAAGTAGGGAAGAACATAACTTGATCGGGTTGAGAAATCCAAGCTTGAGGAGAAATCCAGGCAAACCACTCTACAGAGAAGTGTTGAAGAAGAAACAAGAGAGACATCTGTTTTGATATCCCCCGTTTAAACGGTATATCAAAGTAGGGCAAAATACAAAGGAAGGGAAAAAAGGTATATCGGATTGATATCTATATACCTATTTACTAAACACTAGATATGGGTATAAGTGATACTCATACCCATATCCCATATACGTATATGGATACCAAACGGGCCTTATAGTCTCTCTCTCTGGTTATGTTCCCAGAAATTTCCATCTCAAGGTGAGTTCTTACCACTACTTTCGTTTTTCTGTTATTGAATTCCATTTTGACCATAAATTTAGGGTTTATTTGTATACTGTTGGATATTGGGTTTACCGTCTGAGTTGTGTGCTCCGTACTAATTTCAAAATCGAATTGCTTGTTCGTTTCCTCCCAGACCTGTTGATTGTTGAATTTCGTGGTTGATTTTTTTTTTGGTAATGCTAGACGGAATTCTGATTGTGATTCATTCAAAATAGTGAAATAGGTTTTACGATCGATTGATTACTGTATCCTGAATTGGTTTTTGTATATGTGCTAGATCATCTCGCAGAACTTGGCTTACTGTAACATTCATTTGAGAGGTGGGATGCAGATCTCGGTGAAAACCCTCACTGGAAGGACTATTGGTCTCAAGGTGAATAGCTCTGACACGGTTGGATTTCTAAAGACCAAAATTCAGGAGAAAGAGGGCAATCCACCTGACAGCCAGAGGCTAATTTTCAATAACACGCAGTTAGAAGATGGTAGGACACTGGCTCACTATAACATCAGGATTAGACGTGGCCACGGGTCCGACCCGCCGGGTCGAGAACCCGGGGTATATGACCCGAACCCTAACCCGGAAATTCAACGGGTCGACGGGTTCGGGTCACCCGGCGGGTCGACGGGTCGACGGGTTGACCCGCCGGGTCGGGACACGTGGCAAGGAACCGGGTACCCGCCGGGTTTGGCGGGTCAACCCGCCGGGTCAACCATTTTAAAAAAAAAATTGGTTTTGAAAAAAAAAACTCAACCCATCGAGTACTTTTAACTTTCACCACACTTTCAGAAAGATTTAAGGTGGACAAAACATGGTATGTGGGAAGATATATATATACCTTCATTCCACTCCATCATTTCATCACACTTTAGATGTGGGAAAGAAAAGGTTGGATTGTGGGAATGACAAGTAGGGATATGAGAAGATATATATAGAGAAAATAGAGGTAGATAGCACACTTTCGATGTGGGACAGAAATATGGGATATGAAAGAAATTGTAGAAATTGATGTTTCGACTAATCGAATTATATGATGTAAAATGTAATGTAATTTAAGTATTTGGATTATATGGTGGAATATATAATGTAATTTAAGTCTTTGGATTATATGATGTAACATATAATATAATTAAAGTCTTTACCTCTTACGATTTAATGAAATGAATAACACATGGTGATGGAACATCATGATACATTATATCAAATTTGTTGGATTAATCTTTTTATTTAATTCAATTGATAGTTGTGTTGATCTATTGATTAATCATAAGTGTTTTATTTTACTTGCATTATGTTAATTTCTTGGTTGTTGATTTCAAATCTAGGCTCATCTTCATATAGATATATGATAATCTTTCTCGTTTAAAGTTGAATTAGCCACATTTTGTGTATATACATAATGATGATGTTATTGAATTACCTATTTGTGTTGCATGTTATAAAATGAAAAGACACATTTGAAAAGTATTGCCCAATAATATATTTCATTATTGTGCTTGAAAATCCGAAGTTCTATAACATTTTCAAAATAAGTGAAAATCGACTTTAAGGATACCATACATGTGTAACAACTTTATCAACAACAATATTTGTATTCTTTGAAATTATATCATAAAGACTCCTAACTTAGTATCATATATCATGATTTCATAGTGGAGCTACCAAATAACACAAATGTTTAAGGTATTGTGTTGAACTTCACACTTTCTTGCTACTCGTTCGTTATTTTAATCTTTCATAATTGATAGGTAAAATATTTTTCAAAAAAATAATATTTATATAAAGTGTAGTACTAGTGTTTGTATATGATAAAAATTTATAAGTATGGATTGACATGAAAAAATCGAATGATCGAAATTGAAGATATGATTTAGTTTCTACTTATTTTTGTCCCACATCCCATCCCACATTGAAAACTAGAGGAAAGGGGAGGGGGAGGGTGCTAAGTCTATAAAAGAACCAAAGGGTGGGTAGGATTTTCATAACATGCAATGCATGAGAATTTATATATTATAAATAAATAAAATTCATAATAATTATAAATATAAATTCTATTTTTTTATAATTTTTTTTTTAAAATTTTTGACCCATTGGGTCAACCCGACGGGTCGACCTGCCGGGTCGTAGTCGGGTCGACCCGCCGGGTCACGGGTTCACTTTCCCCGACCCTAACCCTAACCCTTAACCCGAGATGACCCTTCAACCCGTTGACCCGGACTCGACGGGTCGACCCTCCCGACCCGTGACCCGTGGCCATGTCTAATCAGGATGAATTCCATTGTTCAACTAGTGCTTTTAGGGGGAAGTATGGAAGTCTCTGTGCAGACAGTCACTGGCAAGTTGATCACCCTTGAGGTTGAGAGTTCAGACACTCTCGAAAACGTCAAACCCTGATTTGGGACAAGGAGTTTATCCCAGCAGACCAGCAGTGGCTAATTTTTGGTCGTATTGGGACAAGGAGTTTATCCCAGCAGACCAGCAATGGCTAATTTTTGGTCGTACGCAGTTGGAAGATGGCAAGACCTTGGGTAACTATAACATTACGAAGAAATCGACAATCCATCTTTTGCTTCGTTTCAGAGGCACTATGGAGATCTTAGTGCAGACCCTCACTGGCAAGACCATCAAACTTGAGGTGAAAAGCTTCGATACTATTGAAAATGTTAAGGCTAAAATTCGGGATAAAGAGGGAATTCCACCTAACCACCAGAGGCTAACTTGTGACAATAAGCGGTTGGAAGATGGAAGGACCCTTGCTGACTACAACATCCAGAACGAATCCACCATCATCCTATCGCTATGTGTCAGGAGTGTTATGCAGATCTTTGTCAAGATCCCCAGAGGCAAGACGATCACCCTTGAGGTCCACAGTTCAGACACAATAGAAAGCGTCAAGATGATGATTTGGGACAAGGAATGGATACCGCTTGACCAGCAGAGGCTAGTTTTTGGTCTTAGGCAGTTGGAAGACGGTAAGACTTTGGCTGAGTATAACATCCAGAAGGCATCAACCATCCACCTAGCGCTTCGTCCCAGGGGCGATATGGAGATCTTCATCAAAACCCTCACGGGCAAGACTATAAGCCTTGAGGTGAAAAGCTCCAATACAATAGAAGACATCAAGGCTAAAATTCTGGACAAAGAGGGCATTCCACCTCACCATCAGAGGCTAATTTTTGGTAGCACGCAGTTGGAAGATGTCAAGACCTTGGGTGACTATAACGTCCAGAAGAAATCCACCGTCATCCTGGTGATCTGTCCTAGAGGCGTTATGGAGATCTTTGTGAAAATGCTCACGGGCAAGACCATCACACTTGAGGTCAATGGCTCCGATACAGTTGAAATCATCAAGGCCAAAATTCAGGATAAAGAGGGCATCCCACCTGACCACCAGAGGCTAATTTTTGGTATTAGGTAGTTGGAAGATGGTAGGACCCTGGCTGACTATAACATCCAAAAGGAATCCACCGTCGACCTTGTGCTCCATCACAATGGCTTACTGGCATCGGACACTCAACGACCAAGAAAGAGGGGGAAGCTTGGGGAATGAATGAACCAATCTTTGCTAAAAATATAACACCGTAATTGATAGGGTAAATCAGTCTATTTTTCAATTAATACTTGAACTAGAATCTAGGTTTGGAGTACTGTAAGTAGGGTGATCTATTTTGTGTTTACCTTGTGCTCCTACTGTGCAATCTGAATGGTGTTGAGATTGCTTGAGCTTTGCAAGTGTCTTTCTTTGTGCTTTGGCTGTCATTGTCTTATTGCGGAATCTGATGCTCTCTCCCTCATTAAGAAGAAGCTGCAAGGGGATATTGTAATGCTTAGCTTTCTTGTTGTCGATATTGTAAATGCTTCAATCTTTGTTTTCTTCGCTTAGCTTTCAATTTCATCTGGTGTGTCAATCCTCTAAAATGTCGTAGCTCATTGCATTGCTAGATTAAATCCATCGATCTCCTTGAGGGAACGCGAAGTTTAAGCTAGTTGCCGAGATGGTTGGAGGCTTGCAGCGAATGTGTGTACAAGGCTGCATCTACAGTGAAGGATGGAGTTGAAGGGAGTCAAAAGGGTTAAGAAAGATTATCATAAATACACTATTTTTGCCATATTTATGAGATGTAGTCTTAGACATTGCTATTTAAATTTTTCTTTTAACCATTCTAATTAAATAAACGGTTTATTTAGCTTTAATTATGGGATAGATTAAGTTACCCTAAATTAAAAAATATGATAATATCTAACATATATAATCTCTATTTATCTAACATATATAATCTCTATTTATTTAGCTTATGGGATAGATTAAGTTACCCTAAATTTAAAACAAGTGAATCCTAAAAAATAGTTGTAAATAATTATTTTAAAAAAAATCAATTCTATCTAAATACGGTTGCTTAATATATAAATAATTTTTAAATTTAGCCCTTTGAAAAACGAATTACCTAATAAATTATCCTCTTACCATATATTGCATCTATTTATCTTGTAAGAATAATCTCCATATAGATAAAACTTTCCAAACAAATAATATATCCTACACAATATTGAATTGCAAGGATAGATCGATTATGAGTATAAATAGACATTAGATAGGATGAATCCAACAATCCATCAATCATCAGGTACGAATATACGTACTCTTGCTCTCCATCTTGAAGACTTAATTAATTTGGATCAACCATCGATGGAATCCCCAAATAGCAGTCTTTGGGAGGAACAATTGTTAGAGGAGAAGCTGCAACAGGAGATGCAATGGCTGCTCGACCATCTCTTGCAAGAGGAAGACGTCGAGGAGGAGGAGAAGGCTGCTGCAGCTTACGCACACGAAGAGATCAACGCCGAGTTCTGGAGGCTGCAGTGGAAACTCCAAAAGGATCGAGTCGAAAACCTTGGAGTAGAGCTTGCTTCTATAGTCGAAGGAGGGAATAATGCACCCGATTTCTTGTCTCCATGGAATCCAAGGTCGTCGGTGTTGCGCCTATTGGAAGATCTTGTTGGATCAGACCGCGCATACTTCTACGAACGCCCTTGACAACAGCTACTTCGTACACTCATCAACGAGTAAAGCTCCGACCAGATACATCGATCGATCAAGACATGCGAGTCAAGTTTGATGCTCTTCAACTTTGAAGATCAAGATATTCGGAACATTAGCCTAGGGTTGAATTCAGATCGATAATATTACTCATTATTACTTTTTTTGTTCACAATTCAGTAATATAATTTGAATTTATTTTATGCTCCTCAATTTAGTAAAAAACTAGAATTTCATCAATTACTCCTGATGTAAGACGTAATTCACGAGTTGTAAGTACAAGACTTTAGCATATTTCATCGGTACCTCTGAGTTAATATATGTTATATTCGCTTCACACTCAATCTTCGAATAAAAGTTAGACCTAACACAGTTTACTCCTCTCGTTTATATATTTTCTATATATTTTGATTTTTTTTTAGAATTTTAAACATTTTTTTCAACAAATTCCCTAAAATAGGAAAGTTATAGAAAAAATAAAGAGTTTTCTCAAAATCTATATAGCATTCTTTAAAATTCAATGCTTCTCCAAATATTTGAAATAAGGAAGCGGTTAGAATTGAAACAAAAATAATTTAAAAAATATATGTTTTGTTTTTTCATTTTTGTAAAATTTTTCGAAAAGTTGTTAAAGATGGTCTAAATGAAAAGGAATTAAAATTTGTGAGAGAAAAACTAAATTGAGGGTGAAGTTTTGCTCCGACCGATCTTTGGGACATATGATTCAAAAACGATTGAAAGCCATTAAGATTTAAGATGGATTGAAGAACCGGTCTTTTTAAAAAATAAATAAAAAATAAAAGAGGCTTTTTATCTTATACTATTTTTTTTAGTTTTTATTTTAGGGCTTGTTTGGTTTAATATGGGAAGAACAATTCTCGAGAAGTTACTTCCCGGGAATTGAATTCCCACGAATTGTACTTCTCGGGAATTGAAAAAATATATTTGGTTGGATTTTAGATTGTAGGAATTCAAATAAGGAAATTGAAAATTTCTAATATTATAAAAGGTGGAATTGCAACTTACCTAGGGGAAAATAGATAAGTTAAATTCCTTTAAAATAAAGGAATTTAAATTCCTGAGAATTTAATTTCATGGGTTTTCCGGTGATAAAAAAAGTTAAAAATCTCAACCAGACACATATATTTTATCTACTTCTTGGATTTTTCAATTGCTAACCAAATTAGCCCTTAGATATATTTTTATTTTTAGATTTGATGCTTGTAAGTGGAAGAAGTCGAGGAATATGAAGAGGGACACATTTGGTAACATATGATTTGCACTAAGCTAGATAAATTTTCTTTTAAAAAACTATAACAATATTATAATTCATATACATTTCACAAAAATATTTTAGATTTGATGCTTGTAAGTGGAAGAAGTCGAGGAATATGAAGAGGGACACATTTGGTAACATATGATTTGCACTAAGCTAGATAAATTTTCTTTTAAAAAACTATAACAATATTATAATTCATATACATTTGACAAAAAAAATATTTTCAAAAACCATGAAAATATTTTTTTCAAAAATAAATATGAGTAGAAATCACAAAATAGTACTCCCTCCGTTGGGTAAAACATATCGTTTACTATTCACGTACGTTTTTTTAGAATGACAAAAACTATATAAAATATTTATTTTTTCATAAAAAAAATTTAGCAAGTTTGTACTTATATAACTACGAAATTGTTAAAAAATTATTAAAAAACTAGATATTTTGTATAGTTTTTATCCTCTAAAAAAGCGTGCGTAAATAGTAAAATGACATGTTTTGCCGAACGGAGGGAGTAGTAATATTTTCATCAAAATTATTTTCAAAAGTATAATTTTTTAAAATATTTATTTGAATGTGGATAAATCATCAATTATAATATTGAAATAATTTTTTAAAAAAAATATCAATAATTTTGATCTAAAATAATTTTTGTTATAGGTGATCTTAACTCCATATATATATAATGTTAGCTAGATAGATTTCTTTCCTCTTTTATATATACTTCCCTTAACTAATCGGTTAGGGTCGATTCTTACCATATATATTGCAGATAGATAGATATAATCAAATTAATTTGTTAAAAAAGGAACTAAATTTTATATTTAATTAATCCTACCTAGATATACAACACTAATTACGAATTACAGTTTTTATATATCAATCTAGTAATTAGCTCTTACCATATATAATGCTTACAGATAATTACAATACAGTATATTTTTTCCAAAGATAAATCCTAGGTACAATAGGAGTAGTTATGATCAATCTATATATACCCTGTTTAAAGCAATCAATCAACAGGTCGACATACATAATTTCTACCTGGCTTCCAAATAAGAAACCTTTCGATCACTCTCTATTTAAAGCCATCACCAGGTGCCCCATCTTTATATTCAAACAATTAGCCAATCACCCACCGCGCCATGCCTAATTCAAATTCAGATTTTGATTGTAGTTCTCCGACGAAGATGATGACGAAGGCCTCAATTTCTTCTGTTGGTAGCAGTACTACTCCTGGTGTTGATACGGCCGGTCCAGATTTTGTAAGTACATAGCAGCTTAATTATAATATATATTAACTTTGCAACTAAGAATATGTTCCAACAATTATTAATATTCCTTAATTAGGTCCTTTAATGTTAATTAGGTTAAATTTATGCTTTGATCATGTTCGTTTGAAATTTGTTCAACACTACTTATTCCTTAATTAATTTGTCCTTATTTCAAAGGCTCGCATAGATTGAAAATTTTCAATTTGGGAAACAGATACATATGAAAGATGCTTATTTAAGTAATTATCTGAAAAGGGGTGGATCAATTGAGTGTGTAAAAACATGATTATCCGTAAATCCGTTTATAGTTTAAACCGTAAAAATTGTTTACAATGAATCCGTAAATTGTTTACACATAAAACTGAACTCTTAATGTATCTTTATATACTTTTAATTTGATGAATTTATATTTATATATAGCATTGCACTGGAACTACAATGGACTACGATGCCATATCCGAGGTACTTTCATGGATGCCTGCGAAATCCGCAATCAAATACTCATCCTCTCTGTGCAGACCGCTGCATAACATCCATTCGGAGCCCAGCTTCATCGAGAAGCAATGCCTTCACTCTCACGGCCGAGACACCGCCTTCTTTGTGCAACCTGTGTACGGGTCCTATCCGAGCTCCGTCGAATTCCTCGCCCTCCCATCACCCGACTCATCCGGAATCCTACCGGAATCCCTCGACTCCATCCGTGATCGCGGGAGCATTGCTGCCTCCAGCAACGGTCTCCTCCTCCTCGCCCGCAAGAGCGGGTTCGACTTCCTCTTGGCTCAATGCTTGAGCTCCAACGTCGAATTATCGGTGTTCAATCCCGCCACGGGGGCTCTGGCTTCACTCCCCACCCCCACGGGCTACAACATCCTGCTTCAAGACGGCGCCTTCGGCTTCGGGTATAGCTCGCTGATCGAATGCTGCTCCAGAAACATGACCAACTCATCATTCCCTAACGACTACATCATTGCACTCTTGGTCGAGACGACCCAACCCGACACGAATATCCTCTTCGATGGCTGGAAGGGATGGCGGCGCCACCTCCTCATATACGCTAATGGCAAATGGGAGGAGGAGCTTTGTGAACTCGACGTAAATGGGCGGGAGTTGCGCTTCGATATGCCATGAACTCGATCATCACCGAGTAAAGCTCCAGATACATATCGATCGATATACAATATCAGTCATTATTACTTAACTTTTGTCCACAATTCAGTAATATAAATTTGAATTTGTTAATGAGAGTTCCTTAAACTTCTTTTTGTAACAGAATTAAGTATCTTATATATAGTAATGTTTTTTTGTTAGAATATATTTTTGGAATATAAAGTTGTGTGTTGATTATTTGGTTTGAATATATATATAGGTTGGATCGATCTGGGCAGGTTGTTCTATATATCTGTACTGTAACTTGTTACGAAAATTTTGCTCCCTATAATTTGTTCGAGTACAACACACAATTCGATCAATAGCACAAAAGGTAATAATTTTGCATTGAAATTTGAAACAGGGATTTGATTATATAATGTTTCAAAAATGGAAATTTCGTCAGGGATACCTGACATAAGGTTTAATCAATATTGTTTTGAAAAACGCTCGGAGGATGCTTGGCGGTAGGGTAGAGTCAAAGGTCTAGGTGGGGTCTAAACGGATTTCATGGTGGGTCATTGTGGTTTGGGTGGGTCTTGGTGACCTTGACAGCCTTAGTGGAGGGGAGAGGTCAAGGGTTTATGCGAGGGTCAAGGGTTTTTAAGAATAGGGGGCGTAATTAATGAGGTGTACAAAAATCTTCGTTTACCACCCGAATACCCCTATTTTTTAAATAAAAAAAAAACAAAAGTAATTGTAGTAGGGGACAAAGATAATTAATGAGGTAGAAGCATGATTAAGTGATAATTGCTTTTCTAGGATGTCTAACTACCTTATTTAATATCACCCCTACTCCTAGAATATATTATAAATGTGATTACATTAACATAGTATATAGTTATTACATTATATTTAAAATGTGATTACATTATATTATAAATGTTATTAATTTTATAATCCTATAATATATAGTATATATAGTTATTACCCATTGTAACCCTTGGGTTACAATGTATATAACTGAAGTGCGGAATAGGCAGATAAAAGACTAACAAATACTCTAGCAAGGGGAGAAGAATAGAGTATGGCAACTTTTCGCAAATGCTGAAACTGTAAGACCTTACCAGCCAGAGGTAAGACCTTATCTGTAAAACAGAAACAAGTTAATATAATGAAACGAATAAGCACGAAAGAAAAGGCAAGCACGAACAGAAAGTAAAGAACACAATACTTGTTAACGAGGTTCGGCACAACCGCCTACGTCCCCGCCTAGGGTTATCCAACCCGTAGGATTCAACAACTTTATTTCACTTTATCTTATGAGCCCTAGATATAACCTCTAGAAAACCTTCCCTCTTCTAGACTAACTTCCTATCTAGGAACCCAAACGCTCTAGTGAAATAAAGCCACTAAGGATACCGAAGTACCCTCTATGATTGGGTAAAGAACCCTGTGTATAACTCTAAATGAATTGTACGATAAAGCTCAATGAAACCTCTCAAAACTTAAAGATAAAACAATAAACAATATAGTTGCGTTCGACATCCGAAAGAAGCGGCTATGGAGGAGCATCAAGTTGCCGGACATGGAGAAGGACGAGGATCATCGCGAATGCGATGGTAACTACAACAGATTGGGGATATTCAAGTGGAACGAGACGGGGATATGTTTGGTGAGGAGGTTCATGGGGGTGTTCCAAGTCTGGGTGTTGGACGCGTGTGGCGGTTCGAGGTGTTCGGAGTCGTGGAGGAGGGTGATGGAGAAGACAACGAAGGAGGAGATGGGGCTGGATGGTCGAGAGGGGAATGTGCAGAGCTTCGGCGTTGTGAGTGGGAGAGGTTTGTTGGTTGCGACGAAATCGCGGGTTTATGTGTATGTGATGGAGGGGGAGAACCGTGGGAGGTTAGAGGTGGTTGGGGAGTATACGCTCGGTGGTGTCGCTGGTGGTGTCAAGTTCACGTCGTATGCTAATACACTTCGACCCGTTTGTGTGTGAAAAAAAACTCCTCTCCTTGTAAAAGATTAGCCTTGTTGAATTTTGATCGTTCTTAGAGATTGAAAATAAGAGTTTACTCCTGTAAAGATTGGCGAGGTGTACAACACTTTCGTATATTTCATCGGTATTTAATTCTGAGTTTATGTTAATTCTGAGTTTATGTTATATTCACATCACATTCGATCTTTTTGAATAAATGTTAGACTTTCCAGAATTTACTCCTCTAGTAATCCTCTCGTTTATTTTGTTTCTTTATACTCCGTATAAAAGTAAAATTATAAAATACAAAAACAAAGTCTCCAAACTGCAAATTCCAAATTCCAAATTCAAATTAGAGTTGCAGGCACACATTCTAATTATATCTTCTATAAAATAATCTATTATAATAAGAAATTGCTCAATTTTCAACCCAATAAAAAAATTAAATAAGATTAATACTCCGTATAAATTTATGGAACACTCTATTTATGTGGTATATCAATTTACACTCTATTGGAATATTTTTTATAACTAATATTAGGGGTGGGCGCGGGACGGGACGGGACGGGACGGGGGTCGTCCCGCGTCCCGTCCCGCGTAATTTTTGCGGGACGGGACCGGGACGGGATTCACTACTTTTTTTTCAATCCCGCGCGGGCCTTGTCCCTCACGGAACGGGACGGGACCGGGACGGGACGGGCCTTGTCCCTCAAATAAAAAACATTATAAAAAATTCTTAAATTTCTATATATTTTACGATTTTTAAAAGTATAACATATATATATATAATATTTTTATATAATTTTACGATTTTTAGATATATACACATTAACACATATATTATACATATAATTACAATATGACATACCGATACACTTATATACAATATATATACAGTGGACAATGTATACAATATATATATATACAATATATACAAAGTGTATATATAAGTACTGTATACTACTTTACTTTGTAAAGTTTGTATATATATAAACTGTATATATACACTAATACACACACTGTAAAGTTTGTATATATATAAACTGTATATATACACTAATACACACACTGTAAGTGTATATATACATTGTTAATATATATATATATATATATATATGCGGGACGGGACGGGATTTACGGGATACAGAATCCTCGTCTCGCGTCCCGTCCCGCATAATTTTTGCGGGACGGGACCGGGACGGGATTAACTATTTTTTTTCGATATGTTAACCATATGATAAATAAAATGTCAATTAAAAAAATATAATGAATGGTTTTTTTAAGGGGAAAATGATGCATAATTTTTTAATTTATGGATCGTTTTGTACAAAATTTCTTTATTGTGAATACTTCTAAGTTCTAATCCATTAAAAAAAAAAGCCTAATACTAACCAATTGAGAATCCATAAAGACCTAATACTAAATTTAGAACAAAGGCCTCTAAATTCTTGGGGATAGCCCTAGTTCTAGACTTGTCAATCGGGTCATTCGGGTCGGGTTTGGGTCGAGTCATTTAAGGTTTCGGGTAAAACGGGTTCTGGGTAAAACAGATCTCGGGTAGATCCGGGTTGAATTGAACTCGGGTTTGACCCAGTTTCGGGTCGATTTCGGGTTTGTCAAATTTTTCATTTTTAAATTAAAAAAAATCATGATTTGATAATTTTGCGATAATTTTAAAATGATAAAATTAAAGGCATGGTTCATAAGTTCTAATGCTTGTAATTATATACTATATCTGATAAAAAAAATATTTTATGTTTATTATTTCTCATAATTTTTAATAAAATTTAAAACGTATAAAATATCAAATTTTTAAATAATTTCATGCAATTAGTAATAAGCATAGAATTATTTTAATCTTTTTTAGAGTTTTTATCTTCTTAAAAATGTGATGAAAAATCAAAAATCAAATACTATGGATTCGAGGAAGTATTACACAATACAAATAAATATAAAATTTGATTTGAAAATGAAAGATCAAATGATTGAATTATAAAATGTAATAAATTGGCATCTCCATAAAAAAAATTATGGGCTTATGTTTCGAATAAATTTGTACTGAAAAGTTTGATAGTCAACATCCTTCAATGTGCTACTTACTCATGTGGATTTCTCGAACTTGAATATGGAACTACTGCAGAAAAAGTTGTGTGAGAAGATAGGTGACTGAAACTTTCTTCTGATTTTGGACGATGTGTGGATATCAGATCCAAAGGAATGGGAGGAGCTAAAGGCGTTGCTGGCAGTAGGTGCACCGAGTACTAAAATTATAGTGACTACTCACGAGGAAAGAGTAACTATTGTAACTTGGACCATGGAAGGATACAAGCTGAATGGTCTCTCATATGATCATTGTTGGTCCATATTTGCTAAACATGCATTTAGCAAAGGTGAAGAGTAAGTTTATCCTTCACTAGTGCAGATTGGTAAATCTATTGTTCACAAGTGTCGTGGAGTTCCTTTGGCTGCAAAAACATTGGGCAGTGCGTTGAGTCATGTCAGAGATGATTAGGCATGGAAGAAAATTGAAGAAAGTGAGCTTTGGACGATAGTACAGGGACCAAACGATATATTGCCAGAATTAAAACTGAGCTATGATCAAATTCCGTATCATATGAGATCATTCTTCATTTCATGTGCAGTGTTCAGGAAAGGTTGTTCCTTTGCTAGGTTTGATCTGATCAATATGTGGATGGCACTAGGACTTTTGCATTCGAGTGAAGGATGTGAAGATGCTGAAGATATTGGAGACCGATATTTTAATGAACTCTTATCAAGGTCTTTTCTCCTGCCACCAAGCTATGCTATGATAAAGGAACTTGTTACAATGATACGCTGATGTGTTCGATGTGAAAAGTCCATGGAAAGGTCTAGCACATATGTTCAAGAAGAACTTGATTAAAAGCATGGATTTAGTTGCACAAACTAATTTTGATGTTGATGGAAAGTTAGCTATTCTTCAAATGCATGATCTATTGCACGATTTAGCCAGTTATTTGTCGAATGAGGAGATTGCCATTGTAAATTCTCGCAAACATTCTATTTCAGAAAGCGCGAGGCTTATTCTTTGGGATCACGAGGACTTGTCAACAAATGAGTTTCCTGTGCACCTTTCGCATGCAAACAAGGCAAGAGTATTTGCATTTGCTCGCCCAATGGGTTATGTAAGTAAATCTTTTCTGAGGGGGTTGTTGTCTAACCTTAAGTGTCTGCGCATTCTCAATCTTGACTATTCGGTGTTTGAGGAGTTGCCAAATTCGGTTGGGGATTTAAAGCACTTAAGATACCTTAGTATTGCATGGAATTTGAAACTTACAGCACTTCCTCAATCAATTTGCAAGCTGGTGAATCTTCAATCTTTATATCTTTTTAGATGTTTTCGGTTGACAACTCTTCCAAATGATATTCACAAATTAGTCAGCTTGAGATTTTTGGACTTGACGTCAAAATTCTTGTCATTCCCCAAGGGAGGCTTGTCTGGACTGAACTCTTTGCAGTTTCTAAGAGTGTGATACTCTCCAAATTTGACATCTTTACCGAAAGAGATTGGAAGCCTAATGAACCTTCGTCGTTTTGAGATAATTGGTTGCCCAAGCATTGCTAATCTTCCAAATGAAATGAAACGCCTCACCAATCTTGAGACGTTAAAGATTCTTTATTGTAGAAGCCTAGATTTGAAGGGATGGGAAGGCTTACATGGTCTAAGAAACCTCAAGTATCTTGATTTTGGAGATAATCCAAAATTGATGCATCTGATTTTAGAGATATTCTAAGAAACCTCAAGTGTGGCAGTTCGAGGTGTTCGGAGACTTGAAGAAGCTGCACATTTTCACTCATAAAGCCTCCCACTGACAAATCCTGCTCAACTCTTGAAGCATAAGCATCTGATTGTTTTTACTAAACCGCTCAATACTTGTATGATTGAGCTGTTTTGGCTGTTTTGGCTATCTGTTAATAACATAAATAGGCAACAACAGCTCATAAAATTTTACTAGTCAGAGGATCATGGCTGTAAAGGAAGCCAACTTAATTTTCCACATTAACTTGTGGTTATGATCAATACAAAATTCAAGATCAAGACTTATCAACTAAATTCGCAAGTATGACACCTTCATGAATTAGACATCATGGCCACAGTTTTGATGAGAGTATCATAATTACACACTATTATTTCTTAGCTAATAAGTAAGACTATTTGCATTATAGGGTCGCAATCGATGTTAGCATCTAATTTCCCAGCAACATCGATCCCAGCAATGTTTATGATCTAAAGGAACTCATAAAACTGAAAAAGACACAGTCATGCATCAGTCCAAGGCACACTCACATTGAGACAAAGGAGTGTTAAAAGTAATGTATGTTATGGTCTATAAACTTAACAAAACATGGTCGGTCTCCGTCTTGAAGCAAAATGCAACACAGAAACCAAAAGCATCTTAGCCCCTTTACAGACAATGTCTCTACTGAAATTGTAAATTAATCAAGATTCCAAGTGAAAGCAACATTATCAAGACATAATGTTCTCTTGTGAAGAGTCTAAAAGAGTCTCACATTGAAAATATGAAAAATCAAGTCTTAGTATATAACCTAGTGGGTTACTCATTTTATTGCTAATTGGTTTTAGGATGAATAGAACACCACTCGGTTTAAATGCTAGGTTATTGTTGTGCAAGTGCTAGACTTTATATGCTAGGTTTTAGTATATATGGTATTACGATGGAACCCCACAGGCACTATTATTTCATTCTCAATTTCTTTATTTTATTTTTAGATAAATTGAGGATTTCTTTGACAATGATCAAGGTGAGTCGAGAGACTTACCTGTGTGGATAAATCCACTCTCGGTCATTTGAGAACATATACCTTTTATGTTTTTTAATCATTCCACTTTGGATGTTTACGGTTTAAGCTGCTAGCTCGACATAGTCCAAATACATAACATACCTATTTATATCAAGTCATCTCAAGTTGCATCTTTAAATGCTCAGAGTTTCGAATGCGTTGACGGAGTCAAGAAATTTTACCATAAAACAGGTTTGCTGTCATTATTAAAAAGAGTTTAAAAACCTATACCCATGCTCAATAGGTGAAATCATTTGAGCAGGCCTTAAAATGCAATTTATTTCTCCTCCTCATCTACTTAAATATGCAAATTGCAACTGCCTGAAAATCACAAGGTTGAAATCAAAAGGTTGAATTGCTGATCACAAAATATAAAGAAAAGAAAAGACGACTTACATGTAAGTGTGTAACTATAAGAAATCGCAAAATAAAGTGTAGCATCTTCTTCCCAAGAATTCTCAGCTATGAAAATCACAAGGTTGAATTGCTGATCGATCTTGCCAAAGCATACTCATCTCCAAGTGTAAGGTTGAATTGTTGGAGAGTGTCCTTGTTATAGAGATATGTAATATGTTCCTACCCTCTTTAAATGCAAAGGGAGACCATGGGATGGGACTGCTGCAAAATTTGCTTTGCAATAGCTTCAAATTCAGGTCGTGGTTCAACGCCACTAAAGGCAAAATGCATATTCTTTGAATAGTTGATAAGATTCATCAAAGATTTGGGGGTGATGAGTAGGTGTAAGTATTTATATATCATCACGTACGAGACTGTCATTATAAAGAAATTGTGAAGTTGGATATGATCTTTGGGTGCATTTTCATACGGCTTCATCATCAAAGTAATCTACCACATGCCATAAATGCCCTAAAACATCTACTTCTCTAATTATCATGAACCAGAAATCTAAAACCCAAATGAATAGATCAATCAAACACAATGAGAATGACAATGGAAAAGAAATGGAATTAATATATATATATATATATATATATATATATATATATATATATAATGTTTTGAAATTTGAAACTTTTGCTCAACTTTGGCCTTCTGTTTATCAATATATAAACCAAGGCATCGCCTCACAATAAACATTCACCAACTCCACTTTCAAAGACCAACACATGATTCTCATCACACCTTCGAAACATCAGACAAACCATTGTTGGTAAATCGAGAGGGCAATGGATTTCCAAACGTACAACCTATCATGAAACCACGGGAAAACCAAAACAACAAAATAAAAGATAAAAAAATGAAACCTGAAACCTCTAAATACCTTGCATCAACACCAAGGCAGTTTGAAGTGGAAGATGATGGAGACTCGGAGCAACACCAAATAGACATAGCTAACACGACCTCTCCCTGCTTACCTCTCCAAATTTTTACTAGGAGAAACCAAACTCGGAATATAAGTTACTATTTCATGATAAGACAATCCATGGAACGAGAGTAGATATCGCCAACTTCGATTTCTAATGTTATACATCATCAAACCTTCCGATGAATGGATCAAGATCTCGTCTTCACTCACCTGCGATAAAATTCGTATTAAAATTATTGGAGGACAAGGAGCAGGACAGGGAAGGAAGTTGGCGATCACAAATAGCCTCATCCAATCGGAGGGTTCATTCCTATACTCCCTCAAACTCCACACATCAATGTCGAAGTTCATCACTTGAAGTGTCATCGCCAATTGCCCCTCCAAAGCTCCCAATCGCAAGCCGACTTCGTCCCAACAAAAACCGGCCCATAAAACCTCTCTCAAATCAGGAAATCAAACCGTCCGAAGCTCCTCTGATGAGGTCAGCTATGAAGTCACATCTCTCATTCTGTTGTAACTGAGCTCCAATTCAGTTGTAACTGAGCAAAGGATGTGCTCCTCTGTGTAAAGGCTATGCCTATAAATACTCATATCTCCCATTGTAACAAACTGTTCTTGAGTGATGATCATGATTCCATAGCTTGATTAGAAGAATCATTATGGTATCAGTGCTCACAGAGTTTGAGTTCTTATTCGCTTTCGCATTGATCGATCTTCTTCTTCCTGCAATCTAACGTCGCATCGGAGGTGGTGAGCGATTTTACTCTCTTCGCAATCATCAATGGCGACTGGTGCAGAGGATCAAGGTTCGCAATCGTTTGAGAGAAGACGACGAGGTGAAATGATCACAACTATGGATCTGCAGAATCCATTGTTCATCCATCCATCAGACAATTCAGGTATTGTTCTCACCACAATTCAATTAACTGGAGAGAACTTTAGACGATGGGACAAGGCGATGACGAAAGGGTTCAGTAAAGAACAAAGTCGGATTTGTCGAAGGAACTGTGGAAGAAAACACAGAAAATTCCGCGCTGTGGAATAGATGTAACGACATGGTATGTTCTTGGATACTGAACACAGTGTCAAAGGAGATCTACGCAACTCTAGATGAATTTGATACAGCTAAGCAGATGTGGGATGATTTGCACGAAAGTTTCGGTCAGAAAAATGGTCCTTTGCTGTTTCAAATCAAGAAAGAGTTGCAAGATTGTGAACAGAAGAATTTGGGAATCACATAGTACTTCACAAAGTTGAAGGGTGCTTGACAACAGCTTGCTGGTCTTTGTCCTCCGATTAGATGCACCTGTGGCAAATGTGATTGCAACCTCAACACCAGAATTGAAGCTGCTAAAAATGAGGAGAAGTTGATGAAGTTCTTGATTAGATGCACCTGTGGCAAATGTGATTTCACTTCCCTTTTCTATAACATGCATGCTATTATACAATTCAATAGTCAAATTAAGATATTTGATTTTTGGAGGAGGTTGCTAAAGAATGGAGGCCAACCCACACTAAACTCCTCATGTAGTTATTTGACGTGTATTGAAATATTTGCAAAACAAAAAGAATTCAACTTCTCTCTTTTGACACACATATTGGCATTGATAAAAGCAATGTCTATCAGTAAGTCCAGTTCTCTAGCAAGTAGTGGACTATTATCAGTTCGAAGGCAGGTAAGATATATATGACAACGTCTATCAGTAAGTTTGGATTTTTATTACATTAGAAAAGGGAAGTGAAAGGTCATGGTACAAGAGAGCTCACTTGGACAACCTCAACTTTATAGCCATTGAGTTCAAGGGACTTCCTAGCCTGGCTAGTAATCGTGTTTTGCACAACCAATATCAATCATGGTGTTGTGGTCGAATTTTATACATAAATTATGCAAAGGATCAAATCGAAGTTCGAGTCAATCAAAACAAAACAGAAGCCAGAAATTTGAGTGACTAAGAGAACATATACATGCCGCTAACTCGAAACCTAAATTCATTATTAATAATATGGTGGATAAATTATCAACTGACAAAAAACCTAAAACAAAGATGACATAAATAAAGAGGTGTAAAGTCAAGTGAGTCCTTAGTTGACTATCAACGACACCCATGAATGAATTCAGTAACAACACTTGAACGCAAACAAAATCAACAGACCGAGAAAGTATAGAACCAATATAAATTGGAGACAGAACACCCACACTAGTAAGCCTGTGTGATATCCATTGCTCCGTTTTCTGACCACTAGAAAACAAAAAGAGGAGAGCAGACCCGAGGTGGTGGGTAAAAGGATAGAATTTATATATTCTTGATATATATTCAGTTAAAAGTATGGTGAATACAACCAAAGAAGAAGAAGATAAGAGGGAGGAATATACGACCACGAGGGAGGAAGAAAGCGGAAAGCGGCCACAACGAAGAAAGAGGAAGCATAAGGTGATCAAACTATGACAATTTCTCAATTTTGTGTAGTTTTCCAGGAGGATATCTTCAAATATTTGAGAATATCTTGAAGTTTTTTTTTATAAAGATATGTAAATTAGCCTCCTTATACTTTCAAAATACCCTTTGCTCCATAGTTTCACCTAGGGAGTCATAATGTAACACTTGATTCAAACTACATAAAGGTTAAATAGGAATTGGATACGAAATTACTTGAATATTGAGTCTGAAAATAATCTGTCCACACCCTCTTATTGAAGTTACTATATGAGACTATGAGAGATACCTGCACGTAGAAGAAGGTTATGATAATTATATATCGAAACTTAAATTTTGAACATTAAATCACAACATCAACATCATTGGAAATTATACAAATTTAATTCAGAAAAAAGGAAAAAAAAAAAGAAAAAGAAGTTGACTCCATTCGAATAAACATTGCATATTCAAATGGAAGAGAGAACCTTGTTAAAATTGGTACCTTAAAGAATTGAATAAGTAAAAGACATAAAAAATTTCAATGACCACTTTTTATCAGCTATCCACATTTAAATACAATCATGTTATTCACACGGCAATATATCGCCATTGGCACGGTGTCAATGCCGAGTTTCGAAGTAGGCATCCATTCTGCCTATGCCTACTTCCTAAGTCGGCAGATTTCCTAAGGCGGCACTAGAAATTTTTGAGCTTTGCTTTGTGTAAAATGCAAGGCTGCCTCGGGTGCCTTTTATAGTGGAGATGGGGGGCCAATACCGACTAGGAGAGTCGGCATAGGCATGCCGCCCGGACTGGCGTGATTCCGACTGATGGGACATGTCAACACCGACTCTTCAAGTCGGCATAGGGAGCCTAGCTGGGAATCTTGCAGGCTACGTGGATGGGACGGCCTAGCTGGGAATATTGCAGGTGTCTGCCAACTTAGGAAGTAGGCATAGGCAGAATGGATGCCTACTTCGGAACTCGGCATTGGCACCGTGCCAATGGCGATAAATTCGTCGTATGAATAACAGGCCCCTTTAAATAACATGATATAAAAATTTTAAAATATATTATATAATATGAAAAATGAAATTGAAAAGGAAAATACTCAACAAAAATTATAAAAACAAAAATACAAAAATAACAATTAAAATTTAGATTTAACCAAACCAAATAAAAAATAACCTAAAACCGAAAAAATAAAATATCAAATTTCATATTCCTCACTCACATAATCTTCTTTTTTTTTAATAGCGAGAACTATATAAAAATTACGTAGTCCTGCGCACTACATCGGACATTCGGACCGACTCACAGAGTGCCGGCTCATTGAGTTACCTTTCTGGGTTTCTTCATCGCATTCGAAACTCAAATGGGTCGCAAGCCGATCGACCCCTCCGACCCCAGCCGCTGGACCTCACTCAGCCTCCTCATTCTAGGCTTAGCCTCTTGTACTCTAGCGTACATGGTTATGTCCCTCGCCTACAGATCCAGCTCTTCAATCTCAGTGGCAATGGAGGATAGAGAAACCGGGGGGTCCAATTCGGAGGGTGAGTGTTGTAGGGGGGTTCCCAATTTGGAGCTATGGGGGTCGGCTGTGAAGTGGGGTACGGAGTTCAAGTTCGATTCTTCAGAGGAATGTTGTCAGGCTTGTAAGGCAATGTGTAGCGGTAACGTCGGGCCTTGCTTGTGTGATAGTTGGGTGTTTTGTGGGGATAAAGAAGCTTGTGGATCAAAATTTGGTGAGGTAAGCAGGAATAGTAGACAATTGTCTTTGTTTTTTCTTCCATTTTGTTGGTTGAATTGTTCAAATAGTTGCTTTCAATCCTTTCGTAACTATTTTATATTTCATATTCATAATACATGTTTTGTGTTATGGAAGGTTGTAGTTTTGTATTTTGGAAGGTTGTAGAATGATCAGTTAGGCTTCGAAGTTGAGTTGTAATTGCATCTGAAATCCGGATCGATCAGTATGAGGTAGTGTGTTGCTATATGCTCTGAGGTGATACCTTGAATATTTTATTTTTGTTTCTATTTTTTATGCTTGAGCTGTTCAATTGAGCATTCTTATTGGCTACTGTTGCATTGGATATATGAGAAATGGGTATGTGAATGAAGGTATGGATGTGAAAGTATGAGATTGGAATGTTTTTTGACTTGATGCTTGATGAAGGTGAATGGTTGGGATTTTGAATCTGTTGGCCCACTAAGTCAAGATGTGTGGTGTTTTGATATAATTCAGCATGGGTTCGAAATTAGGAAGTGAATTGGACTTGACATAGGATTATGATTAATGGGTGGTTGCTAAGCTTTTAGGAATGATATTATGATTCCGGGGCCTATACCACTTTGTATTTGCTTGATTTTAGCAGCAAGGATGAAATTCCCTTCTTTGGCGTCATAATACGAGTCTATTGCATTGTCCATCTCTATATTTGTTGCCCATTCAAGATCATTCTCCATTGCGCCAAACACTTAACTGTTTTCTGAAATTGTTCATCATTGGCTTCTTCTGCATCCGGAAACCCCAACTAGTCCAACAATTAGAAACAAAACCTGCTAAAAATACAAACACACACTAGAAAATAAGAAATGTCAAGCAGGCATCATCTATACTCTCCTTTGGATGGAAAACTAAAATTCTACTTTTAAACGCCCTTGCTGAGAAAAATAATCTAATGCTTGATGGGTGGATGACTAGACAGAGGGTTGTCAATGGCTGCTCTATATTGTTGTTGTGGGTGTTGTTGAGTTTCTAGTTTGATATCTGAGTTGTTCTCACTTTGGTTACTAAATGATCCCTGATATCTGTCCTTGTTTAGGTTGATTGATCTTGTGGGTTCTCTGCCTTTTAATGTTGATATCTGCAATTCGCATAAAAAAATTGTTTTGGTTAAAAGAGGAAAATATTATTCAGAAAGAGCGTGTATATTTACAGCTTTACCAAATAAAAGGGACTGGCTCTAAAGTTAGCAGTCATGATTCCGAAGATGAGAAAGTCTTATAGAACTAATTACAGCTTGATCTTCCACCTGGCTCTCTTATTCTTTAACCAAATTGCAAACTGTCTTGGTTGTAACCCAGGTGTTTTTGTGAGCTTTATTTTCCTCTCAGGGTCCAGCTTGTTCCAACTCAAAGATCCTTTTAAGTGTCTTCACTTGCTCCATGTTCACCTAGGGCCTTCATGGGTAATAGTTCGGTACATTTTAAGAGATCGGATGATCATCACAACCCAATATACTCTCTTTGTTTCCACTTTCCAGTTGGCGGGTGTTTGTTAGCATGTTAATGAGATTGCAATCTGTCTTGGTTCTCTTCCTCACTTGAAACGGGGAAAACATCTGATTTCAATTGTTTCACAATTCACATGTTTGTTGGTGATTGAACTTTAGTTTTGGTTTTTTGTGCTTAGGTTTCTTGGAAATAATAAGGTGAGTCGAAGTCTTGCTCAGAATAAATCTTGCAGTAATTGCTCCATAGCTTCTTTAAAGTTATACTATAAGAAAATTTCTCTCATCATCTAATACACCACAAAGATCAGCAGGGGCGTTCTTAGGCAAGGAGTGTGGGGCTGTAGTATTTAGGGGGCTAGCTAGTGGTTAGGTTTTCATGGGAATCATCCTAAAGTCAACAAGTGGTGACCTAAGGTAAGATTACATATATAAATACAGGTGTTAGGCCCTATTTAGGACTTTTGAAAACATCAGATGTTGTGCCGTAGAAAGAGCCTTTTATTTTATCTTTTTAGAAAATTGAGAAAAATACATATGAAACTGCATAGATGGTAGATATATTCAGAAGAAGAAAAAAATTTGGAGTGAGAGTTTTTCTTGTTCTTGTAACCAATTAATCGTGTGGATTTGTGAGGATATAAATTAACTGTTTATTTGGATAACAATATAAAAAGAGTAAACAAGAATAGGCAATTGTAGTACACGGTTCAATATTATGTTCTTGTTTGTTAAAATCTCTCAATCTTAAGGTAGTGTTATCCACATCGTTTAAGTGTTAAACATCCTTAGGATTATAAGCACTCAACTCTTCTTCACCCTACCTGTGACCCATTTCTGAGAAGTTGTCCTCTTGTCCACTCCCCCCACCACCACAAACACCAAATCCGTCGCCCCCACCACACCCATTGTCTCCTTCTTCATGGAAGATATCTATTCCTAATCCATTCCAATCCCGATTCCATACACAATGTTATGTATGAGTTGGGTGATTCCCTACCCATTTCAACCCTATACCTAAGCCATGTCAAACACACAATGTTTGTTGTAAGGTGGTACCTTAATGTTTTGCTAATGAGCCCTCAAAGAATTGGAAGAAGCTACAATTTCAAGCCAAGTTGTTGGCGTTCGAAGCACTTGTTTATTTCACTTGGATGGGGAGAAACAATGTCATCTTTTGTAATGAATCTTTCATCCCAAGTGTTTATGCTAGAATTATAATAGAAAATTGTAAATCTCGTATATCTGTGAAGTGGAAGTGCAAGTCACTCACGGATCGTACATGGAAAGCTTGGCTTCTTGGTAGATAGTTAGGTTGGGAGTTAGTGTTAGAGCACTTTGAGTGTTGGGGGTTAGACATGGGTATATCGTTTTTTGGGTATAGGGGGGCTTTTGGGTATACGTTCCCCTTTTCCATGAGACCCTTAGTTTGGTCTCATTTTTTGTAATCAGGTGTTAGCACCTCATCTATATATTTACATTTTCAAGGTGGTACCTTAATGTTGAAATCAAAGTTCAGAAAATTGTTCAGATTTCAGACTACTTTCCAGTATCCATTTGTCCTTTGTGATTTTAAGCATTTTTTGGGTTTTAGGTTCCTATTCCTGATTCATGTAGAGAACTAGATGTGATATGATATTGAGGGGAATGTGATCGTAAGGTTGTTGTTTACATGTTGTATTGTAGTGCTGGTTGAAGAAGCAAAAGGACACACTGGCACCACAGAAACAAGATGTAGGAAGCAAAGTCATGTGGACATCTGGACTCGTATTCGGAAGAGGAGAGGTGCTTATTCTTCTTGTTTTTTTGGTCAAGGCTTATTCTTCTTGTTGCCTCTTGAACTATGTTTATATGCCAGTATGCAATTGTAAATGATGACCTAGAAATTTAGCCCAAATCTGGACTTGCATGAATTAGTAATCTTCATCTAAATAATCTCTCAGTTATTCAAGAACTCATAATTTTAGTTTTCTACAACTTACCATGCTATACCCTTTTTGGTAATCTCCACTAATCGATGGATCTAACTTTTTCACTCTACACTTCTATGTGATAAACTACTTAATCAAAGGGGATGAACACATTGCTCCCTTTGAGATGTTTTTTTATTAATCACAAATACAAAAATGCCAAATGGTTAATATCTCTTTCCCATATCAATTTTTAGGTAGGCTTTCTAAATTATCATTTACCATGGGTGTCTAAATTGATTTCGAGAACTACAATGTTGCAGGGAATCATTGGCTTGGAAACCAAGTATGGTACTCTTCATATAAAAGTAAGCACTTGATCCGTTTAAGTTTCAGTATCTTTAATTCTACTATATCAGTATATCCCCCTCCTCAATCTGGATGTTACATTCCTAGTTGTCTAAGGATATTATCGAAAGGCAAGCCCTCACAAGGATATTATCGAAAGGCAAGCCCTCGCATTATAGATGATAATATATGCCTCCACATTGCTGCAAGGACTTGGAGCCACTAGCTTGCTTAAAATGTTTCACTGTTGTCAAGATGTTTTTCGTGATTGTTGCTTTTGGTGGTGTTGAGTATATAGGCTGTTATTTTTGGCAAATAGAGTATAAACTATTAATAGATTACAAACTAATAGTAGTAGTAGATTAATAAATTGCATTTTTTGGCTTGGGGAGATAAAATAAACTCAAATCTAGTTTATAAACTTGAATACAAAGTACAAACACATATCTCCCTAACAAGGCTCAGTTCTTTTCAGCTTCACCCTGAATGTGCTCCACATTCAGTGGCCTACATTCTCGAGCTCTTGCAAATGCGCCACTGTGCGGGCTGCCAGTTTCATCGTGCAGAAGGTCGGGGCAGTTCTTGGGATGCCAACGGGAACCACCTAAAAGATGTATGTTCTTCTTCGTGTTCATCTATCTATTTAACTTTTGACCATATTATTTCCATGATTCAAAACATCATGCAATCTTCATAGAAACAAACAATGATACAACATTACAACACATGACATCTTGATCTTGGTGAAGAAAGATTGTAAGCTACTTATTTTCTTCAATCTGAAAACAAATGCTCATTTGTTGAACCACTTTAGGCTTCCTTTGGCCCTCCCTACGCGCTGCTCCAAGGAACACTAGAAGCGCAAGGCGTGGAATTCAGGACGATTCCAACTGAAGTCTGCCCGACTATCAGAAGAGGTTCGGTTGCATGGGTTGGTGCTGGACCAGAGTTTTTGGTAAGCTTAGCCCATCACGAAGAGTGGAAAAGAGCCTACACAGTGTTTGGTTCCATTCTTCCAGAGGATATGAAGCTTGTCGAGAGAATCGCTCAGCTGCCCACGCAGCCAGACGTTTGGAACAACATCAATGTTTCAGTCTTACAAGAGCCCATCTCGTTGTCGCTCAAGAGGATAAACATAGTTGATGGAGATATTACACACAATTTATCATAGCAATATGTATGAAGAATAACCTTCTTCCTCTCTGAAAACTTACTATGTATGCTAATTGCCAATTGCAATCACGCATACATTATTACATGTATTAGTGAAAAATCAATAAGCTTCCCTCCATTTTTTCTTGTGAATTTTACTTTCTTTTAGATGTTATTCACAAGTTCGATCATTTGGAAATCAGCACCACAATAGGAACAAACTCACTTTATCTCGTTGAAGTCAAGGTCTAAAAGGTCAGGTATATGCGCTTTTCTCCCGATTAAGTCGAGATGGTGTTTCCGAATGATCAGCAACTATCGCCAAAATTCAGAAACACCAAGCACAATCAATAAGGTAATTGTTGCAAATTTTAGAACAATAGGCAATTTCCTCAAAAGGGCAATTGCTGCAATTTTTAGAACAATAGGCAATTTTTTGCAAAGTTTTCGTGAAGTTGGGCTATTTTCATATTTTGTTTCTCCTCTGCATCGCCCCTCTCTGACTCTCTTTCTCTCTCTGCGCAAGGGCGCGAAAGAAAACTCAGAAACCCTAGAAATTGAAAACCCCGGCAAAGGACGAATCCCCTGAATCGAAAATTCTCAATCTCAATTCACATGGTACAGTTTCACGAGCACGTAATATCCGAGCTCTTAGAGGACTCCCATGGCGGCCTCGTTGTTCTTTCTTCCGGTCTTTCTCTGTCGAAGCTTATCGTCTCTCTCCTCACGCTCCACACCAATGACCAAGGAACTCTACTCATCCTCTCCGCCTCTTCTTCCCAGAAGAAATCGATTCTCCTTCATTTCCAGTCTCAAAACCCTAACTCTAATTCCCCTTCTGAGATCACCTCCGAGCTCCCCGCTCAACAGCGCTACTCCCTGTACACCTCCGGAGGCATCTTCTTCATCACGTCTCGGATCCTCATCGTCGATCTCCTGACTTCTCGGATTCCGACTTCGAAGATCGCTGGCATAATCATCCTCAACGCGCATTCTCTCACCGAGACTTGTACCGAGGTGTTCATTGTCCGGATTCTCCGGTCGTTGAACAAGGAGGCGTTTGTGCGGGCGTTTACAGATAAGCCGCATGCTATGGTGACGGGGTTCTCGAAGGCGGAGAGGGTGATGAAGTGTTTGTGCGTGAGGAAGCTGCACTTGTGGCCAAGGTTTCAGGTGTACATTGCGCAGGAGCTGGAGCGCGATCCACCGGAGGTGGTGGATGTGAGGGTTCCTATGAGTTCGACAATGAAGGTGATACAAAAGGCTATCATTGAGGTTATGGATGCTTGTTTGAAGGAGATGAAGAGGACTAACAAGGTGGATGTGGAGGATTTAACTGTTGAGAATAGCTTGTTCAAGTCTTTTGATGAGATTGTCAAGAGACAGTTGGACCCGATTTGGCATACGTTGGGGAAGAAGACTAAGCAGCTAGTTTCAGATTTGAAGACATTGAGAAAGTTATTGGATTATCTTGTGAGGTATTCCTTTTTCCCTCTAAAGTGATTGGGGAAGAAAATATCTCTGATGCAGGATGATGGATGAGGAAATTGCCAATGCTAATGGTTTCCGTGAGTTTCATTTGAATAATCCTCTTTTATAGTTTGTTTTCTTTCATTTATTCCTGGTGTTCAATGTTTAGGTATGATGCTGTGACATATTTGAAGTATTTGGATTCCCTAAGAGCTTCAGAGAGTTTTAGATCTGTGTGGATTTTTGCGGACTCGAGTTATACGATATTTGAGTGTGCAAAGAATCGTGTTTTCCTTTCTATAAGATCAGACGCTGCAAAACCCGATGCACAAAGTGACAGCGGGACTAATAAAAGGAGGAAATTGAAGGATAGTATGGGCAAGAATGCCAAGAAACAAGGTGATATATTACTTACTTAAGGACCATTTTTTTCCTCTAGATGCTGTCCAAACAATTAATCAACATGTGGTTGTAGCTTGTGGATTATCCATGGTTCAAGAAACTGGCTTTATTGAAGGATATGGCTATTTTCTGAATTTGCATTAAGGCATCTTTATTCTATGCTGTATAATTGAGCTGATATATGGAGAAATAACCTAGGGTTATCGTTGAGGATTTTGGTAAAAAAAGAGAGTTTTTCTTTGACATTTTGTTGTTTTTTGTGTATCTTAGAAGGAGGTTCACTACCTTCAAGTTCAAGCAATGGAGTGGTCCTTGAGGAAGTTTTGGAAGAAGCACCAAAATGGAAGGTGTTACGTGTGAGTGAGTGAGTTCCATTTTTCTATGTATTATTCTGAGATTGTCTGCAAGACTGTAACTACTCCTCGACAATCATTAGATCTCAGTGGCAATTGTAAATTCCAATCGATATGTATAGAGATAATTGTTAGGATTACTGAAAGAGTTAAGGATGATGAATGGAAGTGAAAGACACAGATCACATGATGGTGAACATGTGCTGCTCTCTCATCCTAAATTCACGTGTATTTTTTTCCTGGCAGGATATTCTTGAAGAGATTGGAGAAGAAAGGCAGAAACGAGCCTCTCCGGATGTTGGATCTGAGATTGAAAATCTAGAAGAAAACAATGGAATTGTTTTAGTAGCGTGCAAGGATGAACACTCTTGCATGCAGCTTGAAGATTGCATTTTTAATGGTCCCAATAAGGTTTTTTTTAATTATATTTACTAATATTTAGTGTGTTTTTTGTGGTTTGAGCAACAGTTCAGGTTGCCAAGTTTTTATCTGGATTCCTCTTTTTCGAATCACTAGTATTTCTTTATGTTGAAAAAGGACGTTGAAATGATTGTAAAGAGATAGAAAGAGCCTATGAATTCTTTAAGCATGATCCTATTGGACCCGTAGTTCCAACATTGGAAAGTATATATAACATCATTGGTTTTAAGTGGGTGTTCATCCAAAACCGCAATAAGCGAAAGGAATTTGTAAGATATAAAACCAGATGGACAAAAGTCTAGAGTGGATGATATGAAAATATATTCACTAGTAGTAGATATATCATTTTTCCTCAGTCCTCACTAGGATTTCTATGCTAGCTGCAACTAAATATTTTGGTTCTGAGTTTTCAATCTTTTCTTTATACTTTGATATTTGTTTGAAGTAGGTTATGCATGATGAGTGGGAGAAGTACTTGCTCAGTAAAGTTCAACTGAAGGGATTACAAAAGCGTAGTAAAAAGGCTAAAAAGAAAAAGCAGGAACCGAAAGGCATGGGTATGCTTGATGGACTTGTCCCAGTAAGATCTAAAGAGAATGGTGAAGCTGTTAGTGTTAACAAGTTAGAGCATGATGCACTTTTGGCTGCTGCGTCCAAGGTAAGATCTTTGGCCCAGAAGGATGGTATTGATGAAGATCCCTTGCCTGGTCATGTTGCACTTGGAGAGTCAAGGGGGAGGGAGAGAAATGAGAAATCCTTAAAGCAGGTTGACAATGTAGTCAGCAAGAGTAATAGTAGCTCTGCAGTAGGGGGTAAAGGTGAAATACTTGGATCAACTGGTGAAGGCAAGAGAAACAACAATGATGTGGTTGTTGCAGATGGTTTGCATGAGGAGACTTTGCGAGGTCCTCTAACTGATCAGCAGGTTCTTAGAAAACACAGTGAAAATATACTTGACTGTACCGGTCTTGTGAGAAATGATAAGCATCTTCCACCAGTTCTCTTTCATGCACTTGAAAGTGGTGAAGATATACTCGACATTTTGAAGCCATCCATAGTGATTGTTTATCATCCTGATGTCACTTTTGTTAGGGAAATAGAGGTCTATAATTCGGAAAATCCCACCAAGAAGCTGAAAGTGTATTTTCTCTTTTATGAAGATTCTACCGAGGTTCAGAAATTTGAGGCTGGCATTCGTAGAGAGAATGGAGCTTTTGAATCTTTGATACGACAGAAATCTATGATGATGTTCCCAGTTGATATGGTATGATACTTGACCCCGTGCATGTAGATGGCTTTAAATTTACGGCTACATTATAGTACTATATGTATATAGTTAACTTATTTTGTGGACATAAAGCTCTATTTCCCATGTAGTATAGAATGAAAAGTATGTTAGAAGAGGATAAGATGTCGCATAGTATAACAACAAAACAAAGAATGTTAAACAACCCAAACTAGTTAATCATGAGACATTTATTCATGTTGAAGCTGTGACTCTTCTTATCTTTCCGAACTATGAATACCAAACGCCAAGGCTACCACTTTGCAAGGACCATCTCCATCATCAAGCATTCACTGTCGTTTTTTCTGTTGTTCCTCTTTAAAGAGCAACCAACATGCAGATGCAGTTTTTGTATGGAAATAAAAGAGGTACTGTGTGTCATGACTTTTTGCTAAAATATATGACAGGAAGAGCATCTTTTGGGCTCAAGTTCCATTGGCTCTCAGGGTTCAGTTTCTCAGAACTCTGTAACTAGAAAAGCAGGTGGAAGGAAAGAAGCTCGTAAAGAAATGCAGGTAGGTGATTCTTCCCTTATTTTTCTTCAAATTAGTTATAGCTGGTAGAAGCAGTAACTAAAATTTGTGATTTTTTGTAGGTTATAGTAGACATGAGAGAATTCATGAGTAGTCTTCCAAATGTACTTCACCAAAAGGGTATGCGCATTATACCTGTAACCCTAGAAGTTGGTGATTATATACTCTCACCTGTAATATGTGTGGAGAGAAAGAGTATCCAGGATCTTTTCATGAGCTTCACATCTGGGCGTCTTTATCACCAAGTTGAAATAATGGCAAGATATTACAAAATACCTGTCCTTCTGATTGAATTTTCACAGGATAAGAGTTTTTCATTTCAGGTATATGCACTATCATCTTTGCGAACTTGTTATATTGCTGGGTGATTCTCCATCAAACTGCTGACCAATTGAGTTCTTTTTTTAATTGCAGTCAGCTAGTGATATTGGTGATGATGTGACACCAAATAGCATAATATCCAAGCTGTCTTTGCTTGTCATGCATTTTCCTCGCTTACGCATTGTGTGGTCTCGCAGTCTCCATGCTACTGCAGAAATATTTGCCTCATTAAAAGCCAATCAAGACGAACCTGATGAAGTTAAGGCAATAAGGGTCGGTGTTCCTTCGGAGGATGGCATTGTGGAAAATGATGTGAGGTACGTTCCTGCTGCCACTCCCTAGCTGTTGTTTGCCATACCATTGAAGGATCTTTTGCTGCTGATTTTTTTTAAAGGAATCTTATGCTGCTTAATTATGTTAAGGTAATTTGTTTTGGCTACATTATGGTCTATAAATCATGCTAAATAAGATATGAGCAAAATAAAAAACAATAAAATGAGTGCTTATTCATAGTATCCCCAGTTCTTTGTTGTGCCATGTTCCTGGAGTTTTCCTTGGTTTTACATAGCCTCCAAATTCTATGCTTTCCGGGTGATGTCTCTTCTTCCTGGATAGAATGTTAAAATTTGCTACATCCGCAGGTTCATGATTGAAATTCTATTGATTATATTGCTTTTTGTTGCAGAGCGGAGAATTACAACACATCCGCGGTGGAGTTCTTGAGACGTCTTCCAGGGGTGACAGATGCTAATTATAGAGCGATAATGGATGAATGTACTAGTCTGTCCGAATTAGCAATCCTCCCTTTAGAGAGGCTAACTGAGCTGATGGGTGGCCATAAAGCTGCTCGGACACTCCGGGAGTTTCTGGATGCAAAGTACCCAACCTTGCTCTAACGCTACACAAAGCCGACATTGCATTCATCGATTTGTTCTGCTTATGCACATGCCATTGCTGTAGAATTTCCCTCTGAAAACAGAAGGTTTGTAGAGTATTTGAGCACACTGGAAAGGGATCAACTCGATCCCATATCTTTACTTCGGTTTCAGATATGAGCAAGTTCTATTATAGATGAACTCAGGGTGTGTTGAAAACTTGAATGATCTCAAAGTTGCGTTTTGTATGTCAAGTGGCTCGGATGGCGATAGTGGGCATGACAATGCTTCTAAGCTATCCGCCATTGATCCCCCATTCCCATAGTTTTTCTCGTCATCGTCAACCTTTGCCCTCTACCGTCTTTATCACATACTCTTTGTTCAATTCATTGTTGGCCACTAAAAAACCAACTTTAGCTAGTGCTGTTCATCGTTGTTGACATTCAATCCAAAGTCCAAATATATCAAATAAATTTATTGCTCAAGGCAGCATTCAACACAGAAACATCCCTCCTTTTATCATTAAGTTGTTCTGCAGCATTCACATCAGCTAGGTGGACACGTGGTGACCTTCGTGGTGGCAAGGGAGCAGGGGACTTGCAGTTTCTTTTATTCCCCAAAGGCTTCCTTGGTGGATTATCAGTCTCAGATTGAGTGGGTGAGGGATTGGCAGGAGTGCATACTGTGTCTCCAGGATTAGCGCAGACATCATGTTGTATTAGAGTATCACCATGGGCATCTGCATGAGTCTCTTGTGCATCAATAGCAGCCTTGTTTGCATCTGAAGTGCCCTGTGCTGTGCCTTTAACTTTCTCAAAAGCATGATCATTTTGAAATATATCAAAGAAAAAAGTTTTATATTCTTTGATATTTGATTTCAGTTTTTTCTTATTCTTATAAGCCAACTCAACCTGTGTAAGACAATCTATCAAAGCATGGTCCGACCAGAATGGGTGTTGGGATTTGTTCCAAATTGTATTTGAAGAGTCATCCATATAAGACCTATCAACAGTCTCCGGAGCAGGCTTAGAGGATACATCTTCCACCTCTAGAAGCTGGTTGGCCCCATGTAGAAGTGTTTTCACCTTGTCATCGTGTTGTAGGTCAAGGGGACATTTGTAGACCACTCAGCAAAATCAGAGATAGCAGATGCAAGCACAGAAGTTTTTTTAGCAAACGACTGAATCCAATTCTAGAAGATAACAGCACATGAAAAATAAGAATAAAAAACATCAATAAACAACAAACATGTTAATCTGCACCAATATTAAATTAAAGTCTCTGAAAAACTCGATATAAACCTCAACTGGGGGTGGTTGTTTTTTTGGAACAGCAGGGTGATTGGTGGCTTCAGCATTGTGTGTAGTAAGTAGTGTGTTGGCAAGGTGAAGGAGGTATTTCTTCGGGGGAAGGAACAATTTGGCGAGTCTGGACTAAGCCACAACCAAAGCCTCCCAAACTTTCTAACAGGAAAGCACACCAATTCAACTCTTTCATGTTACCCAAATCAGGAACTACTCTTACTAAACTTTGGTTGACATGTCCGTTTCCTAGAGTATCAACCAAGAAAGAGTCGAATACAACAATAAAGTTTACCATAAATTGGTCACCACAGTCAGCATCAGCTATCAATTTATCGATAACCATAGAGGAGGTTATATTATCCTCAACCTCAAATGTCTTTCTCCAGATATTCACAAGACTGAAATTCTCTTTAGTTGTTTTTCTTCCTACTATAATTTTCCCCATCGGTAAGCCCAAGGTGATATGCACATCTATATCGGTAATCTCAATTACTCTTCCATCAGCCATCACTAAGCAACACTTGTTAGCATCAAAGTGGTCTACTAACCAATAGGAAAGATATAGTGGCAGAGACACTACAAGGCGCCATGACACCATGTAGTGTCGACCTTAGAGGCACTCAACTTTGCTTCTTCAACTCAAGTTATATAAATCACTCCGAAATTTTTTGTAACTAGTCACATAATCGAGGAATTTGAGTTGCAAAACTGTAACTAATACATATTTTTGTTATATTTTGGTAGCTAGGTTTTTTCAACTCAAGTTATATGAATAAGAATCTAAACAAAATGAAAATATAGTAAAATAAATGCATGAAATAATTTTACCGTCAATTTAATGTTATTTTATTTTTAATAAAATTTAAAATTATCATAAATTTTAGAACAGATGAGAATGGATACAAATAACCACCAATACCATTTCTTTGCACCATCATTGTATCTCCAGTAAGTTGCCAACGGGTAATCAAATAATCAAACAAAAATAACACCTCTTCGATAATACCATAAAGAATGGGTTGTTACTATCCATAGGGTAATTATTGATGGTTATCAATGACTCAAACAAGAGCGCACTCAATTCCCTCTTCTTTATTATATAGGTGAGCTTGTGCAAATGAAATGGAATGGGCGTATGCTTTATTATATCTTTGACTAGGGTATTGGCCCGTGCTATGTAGGGGATTATTTTTAATTTAAATTATTTAGTTTGATTCATATGTTACGGAGTATAAAATATTTTTATTAAAAATTTTCTTATAAGCTTGCTTAAGATAGTTATGAAAAAATATTATAAGTTATAAAAAATATTATAATTAAATATAATTTTTAATTTAATAATTTTTATTTATCAATTGAATTATGAACAATATATTTAAACAAATTAATAAGATTAAGAAAATAATATCTCGATAAATAATTTTTGGGGCCTTTTCATAGATAGATGGTTCATATTGCTTCTAAATATTTGATAAATGATTTACTCTCAAAAAAATATTATAAAAATATAGGAAAGCGGAGAATGAGAAAAGTATACAAGATAAGCCGTCAATCGCTGCTAATAAGTGAAGATTTGATTTTGCCTGAGGAGGAGAATGTGCAGAATTGAAAGTCTTAGGGGTTTAGGGATTTAAGTTTTCAGTTTTTTTACATAACTAAACTACTCCGAAATATTTTATAACTTTCTTATAATCATAGGATTTGAGTTGCAAAACTTTGACTAATACATATTTTTGTTACATTTTGGTAGGTTTTTTCAACTCAAGTTATATAAATAACAATCTAAACAAAATAAAAAGATACTAAAATAAAAATATGAAATAATTTTACTATAGTTTAATGTTATTTTATTTTTCATAAAATCTGAAATTGTCATAAATTATAAGAGTTAAGATTTTATAAATGTATGCTATAAGATGTACAAATTCTATTTAAAAAAACAAATATGCAAACCCTACTAATTTTTTATTTTATAAAAGATTAGCGTCTTAATGGTTAAAGAAAATATTTTTTTATATCATATTCGTGCATGCACGGGTATTATGGTAGTTATCTATATATTGAACGTGTAACGGCCCGGATATAAATATCCGGGATACGTTTCGAAGGTCGGATACCTTCGTTCGGATGTTGCAATTCAGGTACGGGTCGAGGTTTCAAACCTCTAATCAGTCGAAGTTTCAGAAATACAATTTAAACGAAAGTAAAGCGGAAGTACGGTTTAGATACAAAAGCCACGGCAGAGCCGGGTCAAAACCAAAACAAAGTGGGTGATTTGCCATTTGTCAAGTTAGAATATATTAGCCGGATTTTTCGATTCGCCAAAAGATTTTCCCGTCACAGAAGCATGGAGCAACAAGAGCGGTACCTAACACTATCCACGAAGTCAGGCCTGGTGATCGCCTGCGGGTCCTCTGACCGCGTTGAGGCCACATAACATGCCTATGCCTAAATAAAGGATGACTAATGCGGTACAAGATTTAAATCACACTATCATGTCCCTAGCATATATAATATGCGGAAAATAACTGTAAAGGGCCCAAGACAATGCCAAGTGGCATATCCCTCTCCTACCTCTACACCCCTTCCCGTTAGTGCAGAGACTGGCCAGTTCGTTGCTATAGCATAGCATATCCTCGTGGTGGTGCACTCACCCACGGTATCATCATCATAACATAAATTAAATATAAATTAAACATTCCCGATGGTGCTGGGTTATCATCATGCTCATATCGACTCGATAGACTCAGGGCACCCGATGGGGCTGGGCTACCCTATGACCCTAGCAAAGACTCTAGGACTATCACAGATAACGGTCGTTCTGTTTCAAACACACAAAGTAAACACATGCTCAGTTCAATGCAATCCTAGCATGATACTACATGGCATGCTTTAATATGCAACAAAACTACACATTACATGACACATCAGGCAGGAGGTTCAGGTTACTGAGTAAGTCCCGTAGGATACTTACCTGTTGATGCAGAACAACAAGATAACACAAGCAAGGGCCCAAATGGAAGTCCAAAGCAATCCAAAAGCAATACACACCTATCATCAAGTCATTTCCATAAGCTACCAGACCAACATTCATACACACGAACCCAAGTTCTCAACATTCTCAAAACCGACAGATAGTAAAACCGTTTTCCCAAAATCTTCCCGATACGATCAAATCGACTAAAATCATTCTTCAATTAAACTCATTGATAAACTCATTCCAACCATAATTTCAAACTCATAAATCTCAATTAAGTCTACTCATATTCAAAATACTTTCTCAAATCATACTTGGCCAAATTCCGACATTAAACATTTAAGCCTTAAAGTCAATTTCCCAAAATCATGTTATAAAATAATTCCGGCATGTTTCTTATTTCAAAAACATTATAAATAAATTCCAATATTAAATCATCAAAATAATTCTAAGCTCACAAATAATACTTATAAATCAAAACCAACAATTTACTTTAAAATCCTAGCTCACATAGTTAAATACTCTTAAAATGCACCAATTAAATAAGCCAATTAATATAATCTTAAAACAATATTCAATATATAACGATTAATTTTTCCAGAATTTATAATTATAACCAAACCCAAAATAATACTAATTTTCACAAAATTTAACACTTACTATCCATATATTTCTAAAACAAGCTAAAATTACATTTATAACTCCATATCACTTAATATCACTTTTAAAACCTTTTTACATATATATATTAATAATTTCAGAACATAAATATACATATTCATTTTCCCAAAATCAGAATAATTAAAATCATATAACATTTATGGGTATATATATATATAAATACATAACACAATATATATATATATATATATATATATAAAACATATCAAAAAAAAAAGTAACAATCCAGCCAGCCCAAACCGAGCCCAACCCGAAACAAAACCCAGCCCAAGACCCGGATACCCATACCCGGATCCGAATTCGGGTCCCAAACCCCATACCCAATTCAGCATTAAATGAACCGGAAGATTTAATGTCTGAACCGGACAAAATAAAATAAAAAAGAAAGAAGGAGGGTTGAACCGGCCAGGTGAACCCGTCCTCTCCAAAGAAGGAACAGAGCCGCTGCAACTGACGGAAGAAGACGGAGAAGGGAAGCGGAATCCAGGCTTCTCCGGCGGCCCTCTCCGCCCCAAATTCCACCCAGATGGCCAGAAGGTTTCCCCGACCAAGACCCGCACAACAATAGTGAAACGACGGCAAGGAGGAAGGGAGGAGAGAGATTACCGAGGTCTCGAGATTCCGACTCCGAGGCTCCGAGGGCGGCTCCTGGGAGTGGGAGATGGGTGCTGGAGGTGGAACGATGGGGCTTGGCTGCGGATGGAGTCCCCTGTTCTCCTCTCTTCTTCACGCGCAACCAGGGGTGGTGGTGCAGCCCGTCAATGGCGAACAGGGGAGGTGTCCTCCTGGGCTCCTCGATCGACGTCGGCGGCAAGGTGACGACGACCCATGGTGATTCGATGACCGGGAACGGGGATGGGAGGACGAGGAGGTGAGGTGGTGGCGGCGACGACGAGGAGCTGGTGAGGTGGTGGTGGTGGTTCGGCGAACAGAGGACAAGGAGGGGATGGGCAAGGGAGTGTGGTGAGCCTTCTGGCGGCTGCAGCTGGAGAGGAGAAGAGGAGCTGCTGGTGAAGAGGGATTTGGAACGGGGAAGAGGAGTGTGGTGATGGGGCTACAGAACGAAAGAGGGAGAGAGAGAGGTGAAGGTTGTGGATGCAGAGGGAAATTGAAAAGGAGAGGGAGGGTGAGGCAGGGGGATGTAGTGTGCTGCAGTAATGGAAGAGGGGAGGGTGTTGTGGTCCTTGTAATGTGAGGTAGGGGACCAACTTCATGTTGAGGCAAGAGGGAGGTGTGAGGCAGGGATCAGTACACAGGAAATCGGGAGAGAGAGAGAGGGAGAGAGAGAGAAGAAGAATAAAGAAAAGGGAAAATAAAATAGGATTTACCACAATACCAATTCAAAATTAGCGGAAAAGACTCAAAACCCGCTCGTCCGAACGAATCCCGACTAAATCAAATTTAATCAAATTTTAATTCAATTTCAAGATAAACAGAATTAAATTAATTTTATCAAAACTCGGAGCTCGAAGGCGGAATCAAATCCGCTATAATCAAATTCTCAAAACGATGCCGGAATGTCTTTAAAATCAAACTTACGCTCGAGGACGGGTTTTCTCACATTTTTACCGATTGAACAAAATAATAATTTATTTACTCAAATATAATAACATAATAATATAGAATAAATTCAGTCTTTACAGAACGTGACATGTAACTATTCCCCCAAAAATCAAACTTTGCCTTGCTCATAGGGTTGCATCGTGAATCGTCTTCTAAAAACAAAGGTCTATACTAGAGGTGGCACAAATTCCGGAAATTCCGGGCCCGTCTCGGTTTTAGTGGAATTTGAAGAAAAAAAATGAATCCCGTCCCGATCCTGTCCTACAAATTATTATTATTATTATTATTATTATTATTATTATTATTATTATTATTATTATTATTATTATATACATTGTATACTTTATATATATATACACTTTTTTTGGAACAAGAGCACAAGCTCTCGATATATATATATAGTACACTGTCAGTGTATACTTTGTATATATTCACTGTATACATACACATATACGTATAGTGTAATACAGTGTATGTCTATAATGCTATACATATATACACACATATATTTTTTATATTGTATGTAATTATATATAATGTATCCCGTGTGTATATATAAGAAAATATTAGAATATTATAAATCTATATATGTTACGCCTTTGAAAAATGGAAAAACAATAAGAATTTTAGATTTTTCATAATGTTTTTATTTGAGGGACAGGGCCCGTTTCATCCCGGTCTCGTCCCGTCCCATTAGGAATAAGGCTCGTGCGGGATTGAAAAAAATAGTGAATCCCGTCCTGCAAAAACTACGTGGGACGACCGTCGTCCCGTCCCGTCCCGCGCCCACCCCTAGTCTCATCTTGAATTGTCTTCTATAAATAGCATCAAGAATAAAGATACAGTAAAAGTTATAGAGGGTTTCCAAAAAATGGAGTTTTCTATTGTGTATACAATAAAACTTCCAATTTTGGATTTCTTTTAAAAACAACAATGTTTTAACTTTTTTAATAGCATTAGCCCATAGGGTTGACTATAAAGTCCAAGGTTATCGTCGTCTTGGTTTAGACTTTCGACCTTGACTTTTTTATTTTTTTAATCGATAGATACAACCACTTGACATAAGCTTGGTCAACTTAATCATCAAGCTCGTTGAAGAATTAATTTGAAGAATACGTGAGAAAATTGTACATTTCAATCTTGAGCATCTATTGGAGTTTTGTTTTGCAAATGGTATAATAATGAATGGATGACTTGAGTAAATCTTTTATATAACTTTGAAGAGCATATTTGCAAAACATATTCACATGGCATAGTTTCAGAGTCATTATCTTCTCATATAATATCTTTGTATAGCAGGTTTACAGAGTCTTGGTCTTCTTCTCGCAAAACATCATCACATAGCTTTTCTTGTAAATTTTTTATGACCTCTATCTACTACTCACAAAGTATCTTTAGAACTCATTTATTATGTCGATAAAAATTAACCATTAATACAAATTTTATAGTAATACATACAACGATATCCATTGTACCACAATATGAAGTCAATGGATGCAACCATACCAGTACTAATGCACCAGATCCCATTAGAACTCCAAAACTAAGCGTGCTTAAGCGAGAGTAGGACTATCATGCGTGATCTCCTAGGAAGTTCTCGTGTTGCATCCTTTTTAACAGAGAGCACTGTCTCTCACTTTGACCCCCCCCCCCCCCCCGCAAAAAAAAAATCTGAAGTTAATGTTCGCTTAGAGAAACTAATCACGGAATGACATATTAATTTAGGTTAATATGAAAAAACTAGTACAGTCCCCGCGCCATGGCGCGTAATTTTTTTAAAAAAATAAATATAAAATTTTGTAAGTATGAAAAATTACTACAATATTATAAAATTAAATAAAATATTACCAAACATTAATATAAAATAGAAAAAATAGATTTGATAAAGTAAGTAAAAATAATAATAATAATTATGAAAAATATGTTAAAATTACATGAGTTAAAGATTTAAATAGAATAGGTTGATTAAGTGAAAATCGATCCCAAAATAAAAGTGGTTATAATACACCTAATAAAAAATCCTTATGGTTTGTTAGTTAGATATAGCTAGATTAATTAAAGAACTTGTACAAATGTCATTAGTTGGATTTATTATTCCTAGGTTAAGTTGATTGGGAGGAAATCATAAAATTAAGGTGATTATGACATCTAAACAAAAATGTTTCTCATTATAAGATTGGGAGAAAATCGTTAGAAAAAATGTTTAAAATCTTTATCATTTAAAATTTTATTTTGATTGGTTGGGTGAAAATCCAAAATTTAAGTTTATTATAAAAACAAAAATAGTTTTCATTATATATATAGATTGACTGCTCCAAAAAAATCATATATTTGGAACTATATATTTTTTTATACAAAAATGCTTTTGAATTCATCCAATTGTTTAAAAAAATAGATTGAAATGATATTGTGTAATTAATATAGAATGAAATAATAGTGTATAGTTAATATTAACGTTATTTTTTTGAATTAATCCCATTGGTTAAATAAAAAGGTATTGCCTAATATAGAAAAATCATATATTTGGAACTATATATTTTTTATATAAAAAAATGCTTTTGAATTCATCCTATTGTTTAAAAAATAGATGGAAATGTTATTGTGTAGTTAATATAGAATGAAATAATATTGTATAGTTAATATTAACTCTATTTTTAAAAAAAGTTTTGAATTAATCCCATTGGTTAAAAAAAAAAGAAATTGCCTAGATAGATTGTTTAAAAACATAGATTGAAATGATTGTGTAATTAATATAGAATGAAATAATATTTTATAATTAATATATAGATAGATATAGATATAAACATATCAAATAGATATCCAAATAAATATACATAGTTGAAAAAAATAGGTTATATGAATATATCAAATAAATATTGGAAAAAAGCTATTTCTAAATTATAAATATATATAAAATAGATGTTGCCAAAAATATCGGTGCGCGAGGAGGCGACACGTGGCACAAATGCTTTACTTTTAATTAAATACTAGTGAAATTCCCGCGCCATGGCGCGTTTGCGAGGGGAAAAAAAAGAAAAATAGAATATAAAATATTATTGAATAACCAAATAACAATCTAAACAAATGTTTCGAAAATTGTCTACAATAATACTCTTCGGGGACAACATAGGTGTTCACAAAAGGCACAAAGGTGGTGCTCGAGGCTTCGTCCATGCAAATCCTGGGATGGATACAACGTAAGATTTGATGATAAGAGAAAAAAAAATCGGTTAGGAAAGAACATTAGAATAGAAGAGATAAAAAAAAGGCAAACTGAATTTTATGGTAAAATTCAGAAAAGAAAATTAGAAGAGGTAAAATTCAGAAACTCAAGATTGGTTAGGAAAAAAATATGGTTTATATGGTAATAATGATGCAGATTACCATAATAGAATATATGAATTATATATGCAAGTATATAGGAATGAACAATAAAATAAAGAAAGCTGAATTAAAGCAGAAAAGAATCATAGATTTCATATTAATTGTAGGTACATATAACAGAAATTGAGAAAAGAATATCAGAAGAGGTAAAATATGAATTATATGGTAATAATAAGGTAAAGAGGTAAAATTCAGTTAGGAAAGAATTTACAGATTTAATAACATAACACAGATTGATAAAACTTAAAAATGAATCACAATTGTTCAGGTTTGAGACTGAGTTTCAGATTGCTAATTTCGAATTGATAAATTCATATTGCTAAGAAAGTCAAGGTGGAAGATAAGTGATAAGTTAGATATAGAAATATATTCATGAATATACTCCCTCCGTCTCAAAATACATGTCTTTTTAGCCCATAAAATTTTGTCAAAAATACATGTCTTTTTAGATTTAATCATTACACTTAACCTACTTTTACATCTAATCATTACTCTAATTTTTACATCACCCCTACTCTCCTCCTCACAAATTGAAAAAAAATAAATAAACAAATACAAGTCTAATCATTACACTTAATCTATACTTTTTACATCTAATCATTACATTTAACATACTTCTTAATTCCCGTGCTCCGTCCTAAAAAGACATGTATTTTAAGACGGAGGGAGTAGAAAGATTCACGACTATCGAAATATATTGATAGGTTTATGTGCCTACCATGTTTTGGGATTCGCTTGATAAGCTACTGTTGAAAAAAGTTGATGAGTTATGTTACCAAATTCTAAAGTGTGTTGAGCTTCAAGTTCTCAAGTCTGTCACCAACTCCTAATTTCAGAAAAAAATCAATTTTAATGATCAAACTTTCCTAGTAAGATGGGGGTTCCTTTAGTTATCTTCAACCTACAGATTGATGAATATACAGATTAAGTTGTCATGTGTGGGAAGGGAAGCATATTATTATCTATCCAAAGCCCGTCTCACCAAATAATAAGACCCAAGAAGCAAATAGCAATTCTATAGCCTTGACTTCTCTTAGAAAAATGGAAGTAGGAATGAACCAAAAAAAAAATTGCAATCATGCCAGAAAAATAAGTCAAGAAATAAAAAGAGAGAAGGGCTATACTTGTGCCTTATATGCATCAGGATCATTTACAGATTATTGCACCATGGTGCTTTAGTGTGCTTGTATTGAATGCAATCTCTCCTGCAAATAATCTTGATGGACATACACCGCCAAAAGGTCCATCTCATCTAACCAATATCATGTCCCCCGAGATCAAATTAACAATAAACTTTAATACTAACATGGGATCCTAGTAAATAAACAATCACAAAAAAAAATAGCATTTACGGATATTGTTAATTTAGACATATATAAACTCCAAAGAATAAACATATATAAACTACAACCATAAACAAAAAATAAAACATATATAAACTACAAAGAAAAGTATTAGACAAAATGTCAATCCTCATCATTATTTTGTATTGTTAATTTAGCTTTTGATTTTAAAATTGAATTTATGGATATAATAACTTAACACATATTGATAAAACTTAAAAATGAATCATAATTGCTAAAAATTGAGATTGAGTTTCAGATTGCTAATTTTGAATTGATAAATTCAGATTGCTAGGTAAGTCAAGATGGAAGATAAGTGCAGATAGCAAGCATTGTGAATACTTTAATTACACACCAAATCATGCTCAGAAAAAATCAGCTCTTCCAAGATCTGAAACAAATGAGTTAATTAGCTAATTCAGATAAATAACCAACTGAGAGATAGGTTCAACTTACATGAGGAGATCCTTGTAGCAAATCACATAAGTTCTTGTCATCAAGCAAAAGGAGAACAGATGGATTCGATTATCAGTAGCTTGAATGGTCGTACAAACCTTGCGAGACAAACATGACAAACATTGTATTAAGAGTATAGAGAGTGGGAGAGTAGAGGGTCATTTTGTAAATGTAACATGTAATACCAAATGTGAAAGAAAATGATTGAATTGGGATTACAGTACTTGACATGTACTTGTTTTCTTATACATATGGGGTTTTATGTCTATTTGATCCACTCTCTAATATGTCAAAATAAGGGAGTTAGTTTTACATTGTATACATATTTGATTCAATCTAAACTAAGGAATAAATAACTCCCTTTCAATTGCCAAAGGACAGACCCCTTGTAAAGACCGAATGTATTTTATATTATTATATTATTATATTTGAGTAAATAAATGATTATTTTATTCAATCGGTAGAAATGTGAGAAAACCCGTCCTCGAGCGTAAGTTTTGACTTTAAAGTCATTCCGGCATCGTTTTGAGAAATTAGATTATAACGGATTTAATTCCGCCTTCGAGCTCTGAGTTTTGATTGAATTTATTCCGTTATCTTGTAATTAGTAAATTAAATTTTAATTAAATTTGATTTAGTCGGGATTCGATCGGGCGAGCGGGTTTTGAGTCTATTCCGCTATTTTGAATTCTTACGTTGGGGACCAATTCTATTTCTTTTCTTTTTCCTTTTATTTTCTCTCTCTCTCTCGGATCCTGCCAAATTAGAATGGTCCCTCCCTCACAAGTGGCCTTCTTCCCTCCAAGGTGCAACACTCCTCCTTTCTCTTCCCCTCACACCCCTGCCTTCCCCATTTAAGGTAATCTGACCAGCACACCTCCCACACACACACAATTCAGAGGTTGGTCCCCCTCTACAGCCCTCTCTCTCTGCTTGTTAGCTACAATCAAGCAACCCTCAACCCATTCCTCATTTCCTCTTTCCCATTCCCCTACAAGCGCCCCTCTTCTTTCCATTTCTCCTGATTTCTCCCACCGACGGGGAAGGACGAGCCTGAGCCGCCCAGAATCACGCCGGAACAGCCACCGTCACCACCCTCCTCCTCCCCTGTTTTCGAAATCCATCGGAGCACCTTGTTCCTCTGTTTTGGAGAGAAGTCGGTCGAGTAGCAGCTCCCCCTCGTTCTCCTCCCTTCGAGTAGAAGTAGAAGCAGTCACCATCTCTCCTCCGACGCCCAGAGTCGCCGGCGCCAACTCCGCTTCCTCTCCCCTGTTTCTTTTTTTTTTCGTCTCGGAAAGGTCGGTATTGTCTTGCTTCCATTCCAAGCTCAGAAACCCTATAAAAGTCCTCCTTTATGACCTCTTTCTTCATCCCAGGATGAGACCTCCATGATTCCGGCCCCGACTAAGCACAATCGCGCCTCCGACAAAGTTTCCGGCGAGCATCAACGGACCTCGGTGAGCTTCCCTCTCCTTTTCTTTGAGTTAGTTTTGGTCTTTTCCGTCCTTACTGGGGTGTTGGGAAAGTGAGGGCAAGTGAGAGGGAGGGAGCCTGGACAGCGAGCGTCGAGCTGGGGCGGGAGGAGCGATTGAAGATGACGATGAACAGTAGGTTCCTCACCCCCCCCCCCCCTAAGCCGTGGGTCCCGCCTCCACATCAGCGCCACTTGGCATGGGGCCCAGGCTCCTTTTTTTTTCTCCGGATGAAAGGCAATGGGGCTGGGTTGTATTGGGCCTTTTATGTTGGGCTGAGGGTTCGGGTTGGGTTATGAATTCGGGTGGCCTCATTTCTTCTTTTCTCTTCCCTTGGGCAGGATCCGGTTCTTTTCTTTTCTTTGGGCCACCGGGTTGGGCTCAAATCCGGGTCCTGGGCTTCTAGTATGTGGGTTGTTGTTTTGTTAATTATTAATTCGGTAGTGTTTAGATATATATATATATATATGAACATATATATATATGTTATATGTTTTATTATTTCTGATTTTAGGAAAATGAATTTATATATTTATATGTTCTGAAATTATTAATATTTATATTTAAAAAGGTTTTTAAAAGTGATATTAATTGATATGGATTTATAGATATATTTAGGGTTGTTTTGAGGTTATATGGCTAGTAAGTGTAAAATTATTTGAATATTATCATTATTATGGGTTTTGGTTATAATTATAAATTCTGGAAATTAATCTTTATATATTGTTTATTTGTTTTAAAATAATATTGATTGGATTATTTAATTGATGCATTTCATGAGGATTTAAGTATGAGAGTGGGGAATTTTAATGGAGTTGTTGGTTTTGACTTATAAGTATTATTTGTGAGCTTAGAATTATTTTGATGATTTAGTATTCAGAATTTTTTTATATAATGTTTGAATTAAAATGCCGGAATTATTTCTATAATATGATTTTGGGGAAATTGCTTTTTAGGGCTTAAATGTTTAATGTCGGGATTTGGATAAGCGATTTTAAAAGGATTGGTTGATTTTCTAAGATGAGTTCTTTGAGAGATTGTTTTGAATATGAGTTGACTTAAATTGGGATTTATGAGTTGAAAATGTGGTTGGTATGATTTTATCAAGGGGTTGATTTGAAGATGATTTTGGTCGATTTGATCGTATCGAAAAGGTTTTAGAAAACGGTTTTACGATCGGTTGGTTTTGAGAATGTTGAGAACTTGGGTTCGTGTGTATGAATGTTGGTCTGGTAGCTTATGGAAATGACTTGATGATAGGTGTGTATTGCTTTTGGATTGCTTTGGACTTGCATTTGGGCCTTGCTTGTGTTATCTTGTTGTTCTGCATCAACAGGTAAGTATCCTACGGGACTTACTTAGTAACCTGGACCTCCTGCCTGATGTGTCATGTAATGTGTAGTCTTGTTGCATATTAAAGCATGCCATGTAGTATCATGCTAGGATTGCATTGAACTGAGCATGTGTTTACTTTGTGTGTTTGAAACAGAACGGTCGTTATCTGTGATAGTCCTAGAGTCTTTGCTAGGGTCATAGGGTAGCCCAGCCCCATCGGGTGCCCTGAGTCTATCGAGTCGATATGAGCATGATATGATAGCCCAGCACCATCGGGCAAGAGATGATATGATACGATATGATATGATTAGCCCAGCACCATCGGGCATGAGCATGATTTATGATATTGATGATGAGATATGATATGATATGATGATACCGTGGTGAAGTGCACCACCACGAAGAGAGTGCTATGCTATAGCCCGAACTGGCCAGTCTCTGCAATAACGGGAAGGGGTGCAGAGGTAGGAGAGGGATATGCCACTTGGCATTGTCTTGGGCCCTTTACAGTTCTTTTCTGCATATTATATATATACTAGGGGCATGATAGTGTGATTTAAATCTTGTACCGCATTAGTCATCTTTTACTTAGGCATAGGCATGTTATGTGGCCTCAGCGCGGTCAGAGGACCCGCAGGCGATCACCAGGCCTGACTTCGTGGATAGTGTTAGGTACCGCTCTTGTTGCTCCATGCTTCTGTGACGGGGAAATCTTTTGGCGAATCGAATAATCCGGCTAATATATTCTAACTTGACAAATGGCAATCACCCACTTTGTTTTGGTTTTGACCCGGCTCTGCCGTGACTTCTTGTATCTAACCCGTACTTCCGTTTTACTTTCGTTTAAATTGTATTTCTGAGACTTCGGCTGATTAGAGGTTTGAAACCTCGACCCGTACCTGAATTGCAACATCCGAACGAAGGTATCCGACCTTCGAAACGTATCCCGGATATTTATATCCGGGCCGTTACACCCCTAAACTAAGGAGTCTGTTTTTTTGTAGAAAACTCATTTCTGATTTTAATTATAAAAAAGTGTGGGTAATGTGGGTATTAAAATCTATAGGCAAACTTTTTTCGGAAAAATTAATAAGGGTGAGGAAACATTCTTGTCAAACGTAAAAATGATGAGGTAGTGGAATATTGAAGTGTACTTATCAACTGCTAAAGTTCAGTATGGATACTTTTATCTAGCTTACATTGCACTTGGAGATGGTATGACCTTCCAATATGTAAATCATCTCACTCCTATGAAATAAGGAGCAGAATAAATTGATGTGTGGTAGGCTATAATCCCCTGATCAAAATTCATTAAAAATTAAGATCCCGATCTCAAGATCGGTGTGTGAAAAAATCAATAGATATCCATTTTAGAAACCACAAATTAAGTTGAAATTATTCAAAAATTTCCCTATAAAAAAATCTGATCAAAACTTCAAAAAATCAAAAAATAGAAAGCGAGAGAGTTAAATTGAGTACCGGAAAGCGGTAACAGAGGGGAAATTGCTTGTGGAAGCCATGACGATGAACCTCGGGACGGGATTGGGAGGGCGAGAGGAGGAAGCGGAGGAGGGGCTGCGACATAGAAATGATGAAACGTGATGAACAAAACAAACTTCAAAATCTATAATTGTAGGGAAAAGGGAGAGAACGAAGAACGGTTACCCTCGATCACCGACAACAATGACTTTGAGCAAGGTTCGCCTCCGACCATGGTTATTCAAATTCCCGAAAAGAAAGAATCGTGTGAATCTTGTTGATGAAGGTTCGCCTACGCGTGAGAGGATGAGGCTGCAGGCTGAATTCGCAAAAGAGTAATTACAGAGAGGAGGAAGACAGAACAGGAGAAGGAGGCGTCTTGGAAGAAGGAGAAGTGTCTGGAAGAAGAAGAAGGAAGGCGTCGTCTGGCAGAAGAACAACGTGATGGGTTTTTACTAACCCTAAGCAAGATGGAAAGAGGGGAAAAAAAGAAAAATAAAGAAAAAAATTTGATTGGACGAAAAGGAGTGAATTGTGGGGAGGCTGACACATCAGCTTAAAGTATACTGAATTAAGTAATTATATAGATAGATATATAGATATATAGATTCATCTTTGAATTTTCGAAAAAAAAATTATAATTACATGTTTTCACCCATTGGGCACCCGCTCTACCCGCATCACATGTGCGGGTCAGACGAGGGTGAAAAGGTTTTCGGGTGATGGGTGGAGCGGGTGGAATTATTTACCCGCTGTGCGGGTGATGGAATGGCTTCATCCACCCATAACCCGCCCCATTTCCACCCCTAGTTATGGGGATGGAAGAAGTTGAGATTTTTTTAAGAATAATCCCGGTAAGGTGCTTGGTTGGTAGAAAGTTATTGGTTTTTAAAAAGAATAAAATGACGAAATTGCCCCACCTATTATCTTGCCCTACCTCCGTCAGTTCACCCCCCGCCTATAATTGGAGCTACTGTTGAAGAGAACCATCCAGATCCCAAATCAGCTTGTTCTCCCTCCGTCTCTCGCCCATGGCGACCCTCGCTCTCAGAAGTTCAGATCCCCTGCTATGGCTTCCATCCTCTCCTTCCTCCTCTTTTCCCTCTCCTTCACCGCCGCACCCATGGCTCCGGCTCCGATTTCGTCTCCGTCTCTACTCACCTCTTTGTCCTCGACGACATCACCTCCCTCAAACTCGCCTCCACCCATGGCTCCGGCTTCGAGCTCCCATGCCGGCCCTCACACTCCCTCCGTCTCTTGCCCAGATCTCCGGATCTGATCGAGCTCCCATGGCTCCGGCTCCCTCTGTCTCTCGCTAACATTAGGGGCAAAGGCGTCAAAAATGGGGTTGTTGAATTCGATAGCCCCGACAACCTTGCCCGACAATGGTAGGATTATTGGCCTTGAAGAACCCCGGATAATATCAACCCTGGAAGTTGCCAACCCCCGCCAATCCCTTGCCAAACACCAACTCGAGTTGTTTTTTTTTTAAAAAAACTCCAATAATCCCCTAAAACCTCTAGCCGAACACGCCCTAAAAATAGGTTAAAGAGTTCAAGAGTATGATGCACAGACGTGAGTTTAAATGATAAAAACCTAAAGAGAGTTCTTATGTTGATGTGACAGTGAAAAAGTTGGTTAAGAAACACAATACTCTTTCCACGACGGATAACAATATCGTTTTATGTTATAAAGCGCAAAAAAAAAACACACACATTTACAATATTTCATTTTTAGTAGTGTTTTCCCTAAAAAAAATTATCACCATCTTTCTTCCAAAACCACTTACTTTCATCAATTTCATCAATCTTTGATATCTTTAATTCATAAAACCTTTAAAAAAAGCATTGTGAATATGATGGTTTTTGTAAAGGACAATGATACATTGACACTAGGTGTAAAACACTTTTTTTACACTACTAATTAAACATGGACACACGTCAAAATTGTATGAAATATGATGGGTAGATGACAAAGACTTTGTTTGGATAGCCAACTTATAATGTCATTATAGTTTATTTTTGAAAATGTTTTATTGAAATTACAAGTATCAATTTATGATATAATTATTGATTTAAATGAATTATATGCAATGGTCTTGCTAGTTGCAACTGTTCGTCTTCCTCTAACAACATCCATGCAACTTTCATTTCCCTTGTCATTACTTCGACCCATCGGCTAATAGTGTCTGGAGAATCTATTTTATCCCAACACCGACTACTACTCCGCCACCCGAACCTATTGTTTCACATCGTTCGTATCTCCACCCTAGTCGCCGACAGCTTCTCCGCCTCCTCCTCCCTCGGTTCCCCCTTCTCGACTCACTCCTCACCAATTTCGATTCACTCCGATTTGACTCTGTAGGACCGTCACTGATGCAGTAGTTCCGGCGACTTGTCGATGCAGTAGTTGCGCAGCCTTGCCGTCAGCCCGCTGCCTTCGGATTCTCACCACCAGATTCGGTAGTCTTCTTTGCCTCTCTTCAAGGACACTTCCGACTAATTTGCCTCTCAATTGCTCCATGTCTTGGCCTCCACCGCCACCATCTCCAAACATGCGCTTCTACAGTAGGTCGATAGCATTGCCGCCGTTGAAATTTTGAATTATGAACAAGTGACCAACAAGAGATGAAGAGAGACGGTGCCGAGTTTTTTGTCGCGGAGATTAGTTGGGCACTACTTGGACTGATGTTGGGTATGTGATTTTTGGGGTTGAAACTAAATACTCTGTAGTAATTGATTGATTTTAATTTTGTCATTCTAAAGCCACAACACAGTAACCATTAGAATCCAAAGGCAAAATTTATAAAAACGGAGCCAAAGAGTTTTTTTTAAGAGGAGAAAAGGAAGCCCTTACTAGTTATACGTGACACTTTTATATTGGAAGTGTAAGATTTAAAGTTTTACACCAAGTGTAAACCTACACTTTTCCTTTTGTAAAATATGATGAAAAACAATACTCCCTCCGTTCACAAATATAAGTCGTTTGACTTTCTGGCACGTTTTTTAATGAGGTAAAAACTATATAAAATATTAACTTTTTTATTATTTTTTAAAAATAATATTATATTTTTTATTATTAAGTATAATATTATTTTAAAATTTTAATAAAAATGTTAATATTTTATATAGTTTTTAGTTCCTTAAAAAACGTGCAAGAAAGCCAAATGACTTATATTTGTGAACGGAGGGAGTAAGGCTAACTCCAATGGTGGTGTGTATATGTGCAAATGTACATTTTTTTTGTTAATTTTCTACTCCAATGGTGATTCTTTGGGTGCTCAAATGTGTACATTTGAGCACCAAGTGTGTATATATAAGCACCATATCCCTTCCGGTGTGTAGAAACTTTACCCATTTTCGAAAAAATAAAAGAACACACGGAGAAGGGTAGTGTGAAACAAACGCGTTATTACTCTATGGGCACAAATTACGCGTGTTAACCAAGTGCCAGTGAAAGAGAGTGAATTAAATGACTGCAACCCATTTCAGACAAAAAATGAGGGAAAAGCCTGCAATTTACTTTTGCTCGTGGGCCCATTCATACAGCTTTTTCATTTTGCATTTAAATAAAAGCTATTTAATTATAAATGAATCAATCTAACAGTTGTCATTAAAAGGGCTTTCATCTAACGGTATTTTTTTTATCAAACGGTTGAAATTCAAATCCAACGGTTGAAATAAATAAATGCAGTGAACTGTATATTTTTTTTAAAAAAAATAACGGTCGGATTTGTTTACCCATTGTTCTACATTTTTTTGCTATATATACAAGTCTACATACACTTCCAAATTATAGTCTACATCTTATTCTCTCTTCAACTTTCTTACACACATATATAAATATTATCATGACTTTTAGAGGTCTAAAGTGGAGTAGTGATGAAGATGTAATCTTATGCAAGACATGGATTTCAATTTTGCAAGATGGTGCGGTTGGCACAAACCAATCGTTAGGTTCATTTTGGGAAAGGATCCAAAACAAATACATAGAGTATATCCACACCTTTAATCGAAGCAAAGATTCATGTCATGGGCGTTATAGGCTAATAAGCCAAGAATGTTCTCTATTTCGACAAAGTCTAAGGAAAGCCAACGCATCTCCCGCTAGCGGTTGTAATCAAATTGATGTTGTAAGTAATTTTTTCCTTGAAATTTTATTTATTTATTTTTCACTTGATCCAATATTTATTGTCATAGGTAGTCAAAATATTTAATTTTTTATTCTACGTATATTGTAGGATCATCATGCACGAACTATATTTATCAACGATAACAAAGGTGAGGCATTCAAATTCGATCATGCTTGGAATCTCTTGGGAAAATGCCCCAAATGGCTAAACTTGTTCGAAAGTCCCATTAATGTTGGCGATGCTACTTCTAATGCACCCAACCGATTCGAGAATCCCACAAATAATAATTTTGGGACATCCCCCAATCAAATGGAAAGTCCAACACTTATTAGTGTTGGAGGTTCTAGTTCACCCTCGGAGGCTATGACTCCAAGCCCTAGCAACTTGAAAAGACCAATGGGGCGCGACAAACAAAAGGAGAAGAAAAAGGGGAAGCAATCATACGATGGTAGGAGGAAGGCATTTGATGATAACATGGCTCAATTGATCAAGCAAGGCGAAGTTATGGCAAGTGAGGCCCAAAAGAGAAGAGTGGGGGACCAAAGGGCGATTGATTTCGAAATTCGAAAGCATAATGATATGATCCTTACAATGGATCTCTCACAATTGTCTCCAAATAAGCAACAATACTTTAGGAATGAGCAAAATATCATCATGGGAAAGTCTAAAAATAGTGAAGACAATTCAAGCTATTATGATGGCGCCAATGTTGATGGCTACATTCCTCACCTTAGTAATGATAATGATTTTTAGATTTCCATATTATGTAGTTGATTATAATTTGCAATGTTAGTTTCCTTTTTTAAGTAATATCCTTAATTTTATGTAACTTTATATTTTTAGATGTAGTTTAATTATGTTACCTTGCTTTGTGTTATAGTTTAGCTTTATAAAGTATGGAATACAACTAAAAAAATTACCAAGAAACAAATAACTAAAAGGGGTTGTTAGTTACACCCGAAAATTTTACTATTTACACCCTAAATCCAAATTTTTGTTTTTTTTTAAATAAACCCTACGCCTCTTGAGTCATAAGTGTGTGACTCAAGAGGCACAACTATTTTTTTTCTATATACATACCCTGCCCCTCTTGAGTCACACGTCTATGACTCAGGAGGCATAGGGTTTATTTAAAAAAAAACTTGGATTTTGGGTGTAAATAGTAAATTTTGTGGGTGTAAAAAACAACACCCTAACTAAAGGTGGGACAATGATGTGTGATTCAAAAGAGTAGAAAAACCATGAAAGAAATCCAACGAGCATGAAAAAAAGAAAGAAGAAAAGTACATTTAAGATGAAACTAAACAAAAAATTAGCAAAAAACTAGCATTGATCAAACGGTGTGTGATCCAAAGAGCGTCCAAATATGCTTCACGAGATCGTTTCTAATGGAGTGATACGTATTTGTGTCCCGAATACGGTTGTGATTATGCATGTATTCTTCAAGTGTTGGTCTATCTCGACCCAACTCAAAAGATCGAGGTATTTGGACTTATTTCATAGTCATTCATGACACATATTGCCTCACCATCTGCATCCTCAACATATTCGTCTTCGATGATCATGTTGTGAAGAACAATACATGTAAGCATTATTTCACCTAGCGTTTGAGTATCCCATATTCGAGCTGGGCCACGTACAATAGCCCACCTTGTTTGTAGTATCCCAAAAGCCCTCTCGACATCCTTGCGGTACGCTTCTTGCATTTGAGAAAATAAAACTTTCTCGGGACTATCTGGACTACTAATAGATTTGACAAATGTTGTCCATGAAGGGTAAATGCCATCAGCTAAATAATACGGAGTAACATTGATTATAGTAGCGACTGTTTACCTTGAATCGAACGGTAGGGGCTTCTCCATTGACAACTTTATCAAACACCGGAAAGCATCCTAGAGTGTTTAGATCGTTGTTGGAACCAGATGTGCCAAAAAAAGCATGTCAAATCCAAGTGTCGTAAGACGCCACGACTTCAAGGACAATAGTTGGTTTTCCTTTGAACCCGGTGTATTGTCCGACATGAGCGGTGGGACAATTCCTCCACTGCCAATGCATGCAGTCTATGGATCCGATCATTCATGGGAAGCCCCTTTTATTGGCCTTGTCCAACAACCTTTGTAGATCATTTTGGTTTGGTTGTCAGAGGTACCAAGTGTCGTAGATTCTTAGTATTGCCTTGCAAAATCTCCTCAATCACTCTAGCGATGTGGTCTCCCCCATTCGACAATACTCATCCAGTGAGTCGGCCAAGCAACCATTGGCCATCATGCGTATGGCACTTGTTAGCTTTTGTTGGGGTGATAGAGAAATCTTCTTCGCAGCATCTATTTTGAATTGAAAGTAAGAGTCGTATGTTACTACCTCATTCATGATGCGGTTGAAAAGGCGAGGTTGCATGCGATAACGCCTTCGAAACATGAGAGCATCATAGGTTGGGTTAGGATTAAAGTAATCCTTCATCAACCGAAGATGTCCTTCACCTCTATCTCTATTTATGTATTTGCGCTCATGCTTGGATTCATCCTCTTCCTCCCTTCTTTGATTTTCACTCATCATGAGTGCCCTCATACGATGCATATGAGCTTCCATCCCGTCGGAAAGCTCCATAGTAGACATTCCTAAATAGTTTTCATGTGAACTCATGGTTGTTTTGGGGTGGGGTGATGATGAGAAAAAAGATTTGAGTTGGTTTAAACTTGTGAATGTGATATTGTATATATAGTGGGGGAAGAAGATATAAACAATGGATTTTGAAGACACACCATTTATGTTTAGACTACTCTTAAAAAATGTGATTCATTTCGCATGGTCAATTTATATGTAGGACAAAGATACAACCATTGGTTTTGGGTGAGACAAATTCAACTTGACTATTTATACTTGGACAAAGACATTGTATTTTGTGGATATCATTTATTATGGTCAATTTGCATGTGGGACAATGAGACAACCATTGAATTTTAAATTTTACTTTTTGTATAGTCAACTTGTATATAGGAATATGACACAAATATTATACTTTGTGTACACAATTTATATTTATACTATTATTAAAGTATTTTATTATTTTTCTATAACAAGGATTTGATTTTTGACATTTCGCTCAAAATAATATTTTTTTATATCAAAATGTGCGCAATAAAAAATTATAATAAGAAAAAATATTTAAAATTAAAAATATTGAAAAATCAAAATTATTTTTAAGGTAAAGATATATTAGTTGGATAAATAAAGAAGGATGTGTAAAAAATAGACATTTAACCATTGGAGTAAAAGTACAAAAAGTGGTGTGCATTTATACCCACCTTGTACAAATGTGCACATTTGCACATCTAAGACCATCCACAATGGTTTTGTTTAAAATATACACATTTGCACAAGATGTGTAAAAATACATATCACTTTTTAGTATCAAGAAATTTGGCCCAAGGGCCAAATTTCAATAGCTCGTTTAGAATTTGTCCCATGGATTGGGCTTTACTAGCAATTGTCCAAAATTTTTTTATAATCCCCCTTTTACCCCTCCTTTTATTTGTAATCCTCCGTTCTTCTTCCCCAAAACCAAATCTGAAATCTTCCACTCAAACCTACCGCCACCAAACCTTGTCGATGTCGGGTCATGTTCAGCCATTTCGAACTTGAATATTGCGAAGTCGAGCCTCCGTTTCTTCTAGCTAGACTTTCCTTCTCCATCCACCAGTAACACCGGATCTGTGAGACCACTCTGAGAGGTCGATCGAGTCGTCTAGAGCTACCGATGAGTTAGGGGCTTAGGGCCTAAGTCGATACCGATTAACTCGCCGACATCGACGCCGGACACTGATGTAATGGATGTGAAGATGAGCCCAGCTGCGGTGAACCAGTGAACACGAGTCCTTCCGATCCGATCAACCTTTTTCAACCTGCGGTGAAAGCCTTGATGGGGTGACTGTATCAAGATTTGCATGTTCGGTGTACTTGAAACAGAGGTATTAAGCTGATGTATGCTTTCAAACCTACTATGTGCTCCAGCTGTCATGTTATTCAACTACATCTTTTTGGTGGGAATGTCTAGTTGGAGATGATGCAAACACAAACGGAAGTGCTTATGCTTCAAGCATACAACTACTGTAATATAAAGTTGCTTAATCGTCTAATTGTCTTTTTCTGTGTGTCTTTAACATACTCCATATGTACATCACATATGTTCTTTTGGCTTCTCATTAGCCCCTTTAGGGTTTGTGCTTCACCACTGTTAAAGAGTGGTGACAGTGACCTCGTATAAAAAAAAACTCTAAAAACGAAACTGTAATCAAAAAAATTTCATGTCACCACACACGTGTCACCACTGTCAAATAGTGGTTACAGTGACCCCGTAAAAAAAAAAAACTCTAAAAACGAAACTGTAATCAAAAAAATTTCATGTCACCACACACGTGTCACCACTGTCAAAGAGTGGTGACAGTGACCCCGTAAAAAAAAAAACTCTAAAAACGAAACTGTAATAAAAAAAATTTAATGTCACCACACACGTGTCACCACTTTGACAGTGGTGACAGTGACCCCGTAAAAAAAAAAAACTCTAAAAACGAAACTGTAATCAAAAAAATTTCATGTCACCACACACGTGTCACCACTGTCACCACTGTCAAAGAGTGGTGACAGTGACCCCGTAAAAAAAAAAAAAGAAACTGTGTAATCACAAAATTTACATGTCACCACACATGTGTCACCAAAAGTCAATGACTTTGACCAGTCAATGGTCAATGGTCAAATTAAAAAATGGGAAGGAGGAAAATGGGAAGGAAGGGCAAAATTAGAATTTTTGGACACCCTCCTAATTTATTCCTTTTTGTCCTAGGGCTTAATTTTTGCCCAAAATGTGGACACTTACCAAATTTTCCCTTTTAGTATTTTGCTTCATTGGTGAAATGTGCATTTTTTACACATCATACAAATACAATTTATTTAAAACAAAAAAGGGAAATAAAATCACAAACAAATAAACCAATGAAATTATCTTGCTTTTTGTAAAAGTTTATGCACATGGGGAGGTGGTGTGCTCAAATTTGCACATCACATGCTAAAATGTATACATTTGCACACACCCAAAACAACCAATGAAGCTCAAAAATGTCTAAAAAATACACATTTGCACACCACCATTGTGGATGGTCTAACAATTGGAGTCAGTCTAATAGTAACAATTAAAAAAATGGCAGTTTTCTACTAGACATGGAGTACATAAAATTGGGTGCTTTTGTGAAATTTAACCCATCTGACGGGCGGCTGCTTTTTGGCTTCGGGAGGTTTTTAGAGGGTTTTTATGGTGGCGGTGGTCGATATTCTGGTCAGTTGCTAGCAGCTGAGGGGAACCCATTCGCATCTCTCATTCTCTCCGCGCGCGTTGAGAGAGAAAGAGAAACCATGGCTTCATCCGAGAGCAATCCAATGGCTGCACTTCTCTCTCCTCTGCTCAACAGCTTCCAATCCGTTCCTCCGGCCGCAATTCCACCGATGCTTGACTGCATCTTAACTTCCTCCGGCGTATCTCCAGCTCTACTCTTTGATTCGCTTTTAAGCAGTTTTTCCGATCATATCGAGGTACGGCCAGCTGCGCTTTTCGTTTTGTCTTCAATTTGGTGGTTGAATTTGAGATTGTGATTTTTGGCGGAAGAAGGTTTCAAATTTTTGATTTTGTGCAGCACATTGTTGAGGAGAATGAGAAGCTAGGGTTGGAGGAATGCAGCATCCTCGTGGCTTATTTGCGCTCCCTTTCTCACCTTCTTAAGAATTCAGGTTGGTTGAAATGAATTACTCGTCCTTTTATGTTGAGCTTGCAGTGCCAGTGTTGTTTGTGATTTTTTTCCTGTAAGAAATGAGTTTGACTTTGACTTGTTGAGTTTCTGGTAGTTTTCCACAGGGTAAATTACACAAAATCACTAGTTACTTTGGTGCATTTTCACAAAATCACTCATAAAAATAGAATTTACACAGAAACTTATTTTGGAGCCTGTTTGCCAAAGGCCACTCATGTGTCTTGATAACTTTTTTGGTTCTGTCCAATGTTGTCATTTACAGTAAAAATTAATTAATAAGTTTTTTAGGGGAAATTTGCTCGGCTGGTAACAACCGCAAGTCATTAAACGATTTTGCATGGAAATGTGCCATAGTTGGTGTTTTACGTGCAAACCCCAATAGCGGGGGTTTTGTATTTTTACTGATGCTTTTGTAAAAGTGCTCCTAATTAGTGGATGCTTTTTTATAATTTACCCATTTCCAAATTTAGTTGTTACTTCTTGATTGTATTGTGAAGTATATATGCTCATTTGCTTACTGAAGAAAACTTCAGAGAGTACTGTGTATCTGTGTCTGTATGGTCTTTTGTTCTATATCAAGTTTTTATTGAAGTGGAGGAATTAGGTAAGCTGGAGATAATTAAGTATCCAACAAGACAAGTTCACCCCATTATCCTAACAATTTGAGCAGTAGAATATATTTTTGTCATAGACTTATTGCCATTTGCCACTTCGCAACTGCTGTTATCCCCTTCCTTTCTCTTTTTTGTCTGTTCTTTCTTTCCTTAGGGTGTTGTTGCTCAATGTAATGAGCAAGCTTGAGTTAAGCAAAAAGTTCTTGGGTCTACATTCAAGAAGTCTAACTGTGAAATTTCTACCATGTGCTCCAGGAGTTAATTATAGGGCTTTTCAATCTTTCATATCAAGAGCTTTTGTTCCATTGATGAAGATGGGACATTTGTATGGGAGAGAAATACTAACTGAGGTAAAATATTTATCATTTTTTGATTGGTTTGTAAGAAATATGGATAACCCATCTCATATGCTGTTCATTATGTGATGTGCTCTTTCCCTTATTATTTTGTAATTTTAGATTCAAGAATCCTTCTTGGAAATTGTCAGCCTAAACAATAATTGGGGAGTTATTAAAGAAACCCTGGTGCCTTTCCTTCTGAGATCAATTGCTATTTCCATGGGTTTGCATCCCAACGATGACACAACCATTATTAGATGGTCCAGAAATTTACTTTCCTCAGATTTAGAATCCACAGTTCTTCCACTAAGTATATCATGCCACATGTTGAGTTCTCTCTTGAGTGCTGCTATGCAATCCGATGAAGCAGTGACAAGCACCTTAGGAGGTTCTCTTGTTGGTGAGTTCTGTGCAGAAAAGTTTTTTGGGACGCTGCTATCGGATCTATGTGATATGACTATCACAATGCTTTTGTACAGCTCAGAGCATCGTTCCTGTGCCGTTGGTCTTCTTTTTCCAACTATTCTTGACGCCTTTTCTTTCAAGTGCTCTTTTGGAGTATCTATTAATGGAGAAATGCACAATATTTCCAGGTTTAGCTTCGTTATCTAGTCATTTTGTTATCCTATAGTCTGATTAAAAACTGGTCCTTCATTTTTTCCCATGGTTAAGTGTTTCTGTACTTCTGCAGGAATTATTTCTTCATGAAAACTTGGGAGTGCTGTAAATCTCTATTTTCTCTTGGACCTGTGGAAAGGAGAGATGCATATGGTATAATCTCTCTGTACTTATCATATTTACCCTGTGTGGATAGCCCTGAGGTTGAAGTGGAACATAGAGCAGAAGAGTTCACTATAATCACTGAAAAAGCATTCTGGGATGAAATAAAAAGAGGATTGGTATAACAACAGTTTCTTTTATGGTTTTGAATTACTCCTTTGTTTAGGTTTTCTTCTCATGTGAAGTAGATTTGTTCTCTCTGTATTAATATAATCTGTTTACCCGTATTCAAATCAGTTTTTCTGTGTTTCTGTCCATTTGGTTCTTCAGGTTGACAGAGAAGGTTTGGTGAGGAAGCAATCACTACACATACTAAAGAAAACAATGCTGATCAATGAGGATGCAAAATCAAGCTCAAGTATTTCTGACAAGAAATCATGCAACAAAAGTTCTATTCCCAATGGTATCAAGAAAAGGGACTTGTGGGCCGAGGAGGAGGCCTTATCGTTGGGTGTTGGACAAATATGTGGATCACTTGATCCTTCATTGGGTAAATTGGAGAAGTGGCAGGCTTTCTTACTTTTGTATGAAATGCTTGAAGAGTATGGTACTCACTTGGTTGAAGCAGCATGGAACCACCAGGTTTGTTTACATGTTTTGTCATCACTAGTTGTTTGACTTATTTCCACTTGGTATATAGTGTTCATCTGTGTCCTGGACATTATAGAAGCCTTTTTTTTTTTCAGTCTTTCACTAAAAAATATCTCTCTGATGGGGTGAAAAGTTACCTTTCTCTGTGTTGCCAATGTTATACACCATGGAGTCTGCCATAGAACTAAAGTTGGTGATGACTTGAACATAAACAAATGAAACTGGCTGGACTCGACGGTGAGATGGATCGCTCAACAGAGTGTTTCATTGAGCTGCATGAGGGCGAGAAAAATGGCCTAGGGGAAAGTGGGGAATGCAAATGGGAGTGTCGCAGATGTAATTTTGTCCAAGTTTGTGTTGGGTCTTGTAAACCTGGTGGGCGAAAGTAGATACTTTCGAGTCCTGCTAGTAGAAATTAATTGTCCTAATAAATGTGGCATAACAAGTATGACATCTAAATTTTATGATATGTATGGGTTTGTTCGTGTTATGTGCTGGTTGATTATAAGGAGACTATAAGAAGCATTGTTGTGCCAATAAGTATTTGTGCTAACAAGAACCTGATAAGTTGCTTATAATGTACAACCTTCCCTCGCCAAGTAAACCCATAGTTGGGGAAACTGCCACTGTAGACATGGTTATAATTATTGTTTAGATTATCTTCCTTTAAAAGTTATATTGTCTACTACTAGGTTATGATAATAAGTTTCATGCTTTATTTGTTTGTGTAAATGCAGATAGCCTTGCTTATTTCTCCCCCTCATCAAGAAGAGGAATCTTTGGACATTATTGGAAGACTCAGTGGGAGGCAGTTGAAGAATCCATATATGAACTTCTGTTGGTTGGCTATTTTGTGGGAACGGGGATTGTTTCATGATAATCCTCATGGTAAATGCAAATACTGTTACTCTATTAAATCACACATCTCAATTGTGTGATAGGTCATTGACCATCTTTTTTGTTGAACTGCAGTTAGGTGCCTGATCATGCAGTCGTTTTTGGATATTGAGTGGCAGAAACAGGGAAACATTGCAAGCCTGTTTCCTGAGGATTTTTTGCTCGGTCCTTTCATAGAAGGAGTGAATGATCCAGTGCATCACAAAGATTTTGGTTTGTCTTTTGTTAGCATGCTTGCATGCATGTAATTATTACTTTATTTCTAGGTTATGCTATAGGCTTTTACAGATAGGCTTTTACAGCTTTTATAGGTATTACTTTTCCTGCACCATTGTTACATTTTAGCTTCTCTTACAAGCTTTCTAGACTAGTCTCTCTATATATTCTGTAACCTTCTCTCAGAAATATTAGAACAGATTTTTCTCTTCTCCAACCTTCTCTTTTACTTTCATGGTATCAGAGCTTTTAGGTATCCATTAACCTAAACCTTTTTTACTGGAGTTTCAGCCTTCATTGCTGAAATTTTCCATCTCTTTCTTTCTTCCAGCCTTCATTGCTGGAAATTTCATCACAAATTTCAGCCTTCATTGCTGAAAAATCATGTCTTTAAACAAGGAAATTCCAGTCTCTAGTACTGTTCCTTTTAAGAATGAACTTCAAAGCCTTAATTCCTCTTTTCGTTTCAACGGAAAGAACTATCTGCTTTGGTCTCAAACAGTAAGGACTTACCTCAAGGGTAAGGGAAAGGGGGATCATCTAATAGACCTTCCCCCTAGGGAAGATGATCCAACTTTCAAAAGTTGGGATGAAGCTGACTCAATGGTTATGTCATGGCTGTGGGAATCCATGGAGCCCAACATTAGCTTGACATGCATGTTTCTTAGCTCATCCAAAGAAATTTGGGAGTTTCTGAAACGATCCTATTCGAAAGCAAAAGATGATGCCCTCATCTATGAGATTCAAGTCAAAGCTGCTAGTACTAAGCAAGGAGATCTCTCTGCAAGTGAATATGTCTCTCTACTGCAAACTTGCTGGCAGGAGCTAGACCAATACCAAGTCTTGAAGATGAAGTGCTCCGAAGATGCAGCTCTTTTCAAGGATTTTATCCACAAACAACGAAGTTATCAACTTTTGGCTGGGTTGAACTCTGAATTTGACCTAATCAGAGTTCAAATCCTTGGCCAAAAGGACTTCCCATCCTTGGAAGAAATTATTTTCACTGTTCGGACTGAAGAAAGCAGGAGAGCTGTAATGCTAGAGCAAAAGATGGTGGAAGGGTCTGTTTTGTTTGCTAGAGGGGAGAAGAAAGACGAGCGTTGGTGTGCCCATTGTAAAAGATCCGGTCATATCAAGGAAAGGTGCTGGAAACTCCATGGTAAACCATCAAACAAAGAGTGGAACACCAAAGAGAGACCTAATCCCCAGGTCAACCTGGTCACCGGAGGAGGGGGTGGTACTTCTGGACACACTCAAGGGATTAGTGCTGCTGAATTCGAAAAATTCAGAGCCTTCTTCAACTCCCTAGAAAAACCATCAGGTGAAACTTCTTCTAGTCCACACACTCTTACTCTATCAGGTAACCCTTCTATTCCTTTATGTTTGAGAACTTCTGAATATCCTCATCCTATTCAATGGATCTTAGATTCAGGTGCCACTGAACACATGACCAATTGTTCCCAAAATTTTCATAACTTCCAACTATGCCCTAAGCCTAAACAAGTGTTGACAGCTAATAGTTCGATAGCTCAGGTTAAGGGTCAAGGCAATATAAACCTTTCAGAAAAAATTAGCCTAAAAAATGTTCTCCATGTTCCTACCCTCTCATCCAACTTGATTTCCATAAAAAAACTTTGCAAAGATCTTCATTGTTCAGCACTATTCACTGATTCTGATTGCGTTTTACAGGACCGGAACTCGGGGAAGAAGATTGGTCATGCTAAGGAAAAGAATGGTCTCTACTATCTTGATCCTCTTAGGAACAACCACAACCATCTGTTTTGCCATGCTTTGAACACCACTAGTAGCAACAATGTCATATGGTTACTTCATTATCGGCTTGGTCATCCATCCTTTCACCTTTTGAAGCATTTGTACCCTGAAAAATTTCAAGGAATTGACATTTCTTCCCTTCAATGTGAAGTGTGTGAAAAAGCTAAACACACTCGTGTTCCTTTTCCCATTAGTAGTACAAGAAGTTGTTCTCCTTTTGAGTTGATTCATAGTGACATTTGGGGGCCATCATCCACCCTTAACATTTCTGGGGCTAGATGGTTTGTTACCTTTATTGATGATTGTACTAGAGTCACATGGGTTTTCCTCCTAAAACAAAAATCTGAAGTTAGTTCCATTGTGTCTATCTTTCTTTCCATGATTCATACCCAATTCGGGAAGCAAATTAAGAGATTTAGGACCGACAATGCAAGAGATTACTTCAATCAGTCCATTTGTTCTCTTTTTCAAAAGCAAGGGATTATTCATGAATCATCTTGTGTTTATTCCCCACAACAAAATGGAATTGCTGAAAGAAAAAATAGACATCTTCTTGAGGTTACTCGTGCCCTACTTTTTCAACACAATGTTCCTAAATATTTTTGGGGGGAGGCCCTTCTCACAGCTGCATTTCTGATCAACCGCTTGCCCACCAAAGTTCTAAATCTCCAAAGTCCTCTTGATTGTCTTCAAAACACTTATCCGGATTACAGAATATCTCACCTTCCTCTTAGAGCATTTGGTTGTTCTGTTTTTGTGCATGTTCATGGTCCTCAAAGAGGGAAACTGGACCCACGTGCAATCAAGTGCATATTCTTAGGGTACTCTTCCACACAAAAAGGATACAAGTGCTACCATCCTGCCTCAAAGAAAACATATGTTTCTATTGATGTGTCCTTTGCTGAAACTATACCATTTTACCCCTCCAAGGATGACACTTCCCAACCTTTTGACCCTGAACCTCAAACCATTGACACTTTGAAGACCTTACCTCCACTTGAACCTTTCATTTCTGAGACTCTCCCGCTGCAGCAATCAGAGCCGCAGGATCATGAGGATAGTCAGCAACCACCATTTGTCCCAACCACATCTTTCCCCCTTTCTTTGCCATCATTTCCTAAGGTTTATTCAAGGAAAGTAAGACCCATTCTAATCCCAGAGCAGGAGCAAACTTCTTCACCGGCGCCTGGAACTGAAAACATGACAGAAGAAGGTACTCTTTCTACAACTCACTCTATTTCTCATTTGAACAGCCCAGAAACTACTGATTTGGAATTGCCTATTGCCATTCGAAAAGCAACTCGTTCTTGCACAAAAACTCCCCTTTACCCTTTAGCTAACCATGTGTCCTTACATCGGTTCTCTCCCTCTCACAAAAAATTCATTCAAGGCCTAAACCACATTCCCATCCCAAAAAATGTTTCAGAAGCTCTTAAGATAAAGGAATGGAGAGATGCTATGAAAGAGGAGATGTGTGCGCTAGAAAAGAATCATACTTGGGACATTGTTAACAAACCTTGGGGCAAGAATGTTGTTGATTGCAGGTGGATTTTCACACTCAAATACAAGGCTGATGGGTCTTTGGAGAGGTATAAGGCACGCCTAGTTGCTAAGGGTTTCACACAAACTTATGGGATTGATTATCAAGAAACATTTGCACCGGTCGCAAAGATGAATACTGTCCGTGTTTTGTTATCCTTGGCTGCTCACTCTAGTTGGCCTCTTTGGCAATTTGATGTCAAGAATGCTTTTCTCCACGGAAATTTGGAAGAGGAAATATATATGAAAATTCCTCCAGGTTTCTCCTCTTCCTCTTCATCTCATCAGGTGTGCAAGTTAAAAAAGGCTCTCTATGGCCTTAAGCAATCCCCAAGAGCATGGTTTGACAGGTTCACATCTGTTATGAAAGCTGCTGGGTACAAGCAAAGTCAAGGGGATCACACTTTGTTCATCAAACATTCCGCTTCAGGGGGAGTGACTATTCTCCTTGTATATGTTGATGATATTATTGTCACAGGTGACAACAAAATTGAGCAGGAGAAACTTAAGCAAAAGTTGGAAGCTGAATTTGAAGTCAAGTCTCTTGGTAGACTTAAATACTTCCTTGGAATTGAGGTTGCTCATTCTTCTGATGGCATCTTTATTTCCCAGCAGAAATACATCACTGATTTACTTGAGGAAACCGGGAAGAGTGGATGCAAACCAGCTTCAACTCCTATGGATCCAAATCACAAAATTGGAGATTGCAAAGAGGAGCCAACTGTGGATAAAGCAATGTACCAAAGATTGTGTGGAAAGCTCATTTATCTTTCCCATACTAGGCCTGATATCGCTTATCCAGTTTCTGTCTTGAGTCAGTTTATGCATGACCCAAGACAACCTCATCTTAGTGCTATTTACAGAATACTTCACTACCTAAAGGGCTGTCCAGGAAAGGGGATACTCTTTAAAAGAAGGAACAAACTCATCATAGAAGCCTTTACAGATGCCGACTATGCTGGATCCATTGTTGATAGAAGATCAACTTCTGGGTATTGCATGTTCCTTGGAGGAAATCTTGTTACATGGAGGAGTAAGAAACAAAATGTTGTGGCTAGATCATCTGCTGAAGCTGAGTTTAGAGCTCTTGCACAAGGTTTATGTGAAATGTTGTGGCTGAAAATTATTCTGGCAGACCTTAAAATCAAATTGGAAGAGCCTATGGTTCTATATTGTGACAACAAATCTGCCATTAGCATTGCTCACAACCCAGTCCAACATGACAGAACCAAACATGTGGAGATTGATCGTCACTTCATCAAAGAGAAGTTGGAAGAAGGGGTTGTTAGGATATCCTTTGTTAAATCAGAAGATCAACTTGCTGATTTATTGACAAAAGGCTTCCATTGTTCCAGATTTGATCATTTGACTTCCAAGCTTGGATTGATAGACCTCTACCATCCAGCTTGAGGGGGAGTGTTAGCATGCTTGCATGCATGTAATTATTACTTTATTTCTAGGTTATGCTATAGGCTTTTACAGATAGGCTTTTACAGCTTTTATAGGTATTACTTTTCCTGCACCATTGTTACATTTTAGCTTCTCTTACAAGCTTTCTAGACTAGTCTCTCTATATATTCTGTAACCTTCTCTCAGAAATATTAGAACAGATTTTTCTCTTCTCCAACCTTCTCTTTTACTTTCACTTAGATTACAGCCAGCCATGTGCGAACTTTTCTATCATTTCCTTTTTTACAAAAGTAACTTGAAGTAGCATTTCCGTTTTCTATATATCTTTTTTTTTCCTCCCTATTAATTGGCATATGAGTTTCCTTCCTTTTAGGCTTCTCTTCTTCTTGTTTCTTTTCTTTAGGGTTTCTTTCTTTTTAATGACCCTTTCTTTCTAATTAAATAGGTAATAATGAATAGTTCATAATGTTTGTGAATTATATGAATATATATGTTTGGGTGATGAAAGGATATATTATTCAGATCTTGACTGACTTAAAGTGTCATTTAGTGGGCTTGCCTGGAATCTCTGCTGTCAATACCTTATCATTTGCATCAAAACAGAGTTCAGCTGAAGTGCAGCAACACTTTTTTCTCTAGAGATGCACTTAAATGTATTTTCCATGATCTTGTGGAGAGGTATGAAACAATTTATAAAACTATCTTTTTTTCTAAAATGTTGAGCGTCAGTCTAGCTTTAGCATCATATGCTTGATTGAGAGCTCTGGTGCAAATATTTTGCTTACGTTGATTGTCAATGAACTTACAGCCTCGAGAATGCCGGTGAAGATTCTGTTCTGCCTATGCTGAGATCTGTCAGATATGTTTTGGATATGCTAACGGCTGGTGGTCCATTTGTTTCTGAACATGATGGGGTTGACGTTCAGGTTTGGTCTTATAACTCGAATGTCAACTCGTATAGTCAGTAGTTGAACTTTTTGAAATACTGATGAGATTAGGTGTTGTGTCATACACTTATCTGGATGTTTGCTCAGATGATGTGGAGGTTATGGAATTAAAACATGTCATTTATGTACTTTTGCTCAGATGATGTGGCAATTGGTTCGCTCTTCTTGGATATTGCACATCAGCTGCAAAAAGCGGAGGGTGGCACCTATTGCTGCTCTTCTCTCATCTATCTTGCATGCTTCTATCTTTAGAGATGAGACCATGCATGTTGATGATGATATCGCAGGGCCTCTAAAGTGGGTGAGTTTTGGTGGACAGAAAACACTGTTCATTTACTTCCCGAGCCTCACCCACTAGCTTTTAGAATATAACTGATGTTCTGCTTCACATCTTGTCTTTAGTTCTGTGGAAAGGTTCTTGAGGAAGGTACAAAGAGTCCTCGTACAATTCGTCTTGCAGCTCTACATTTGACAGGCTTGTGGCTTTTAAATCCTAGCAATATAAAACACTATGTGAAAGAGCTAAAGCTTTTAACCTTGTATGGTTCTGGTGAGTGTGATGCTAAAACAGTTATAGTTGTAATAAACTTCCATGTTTTGCATCACTGATCTGACATAATTGATTTTCAGTTGCTTTTGATGAAGATTTTGAATCTGAGTTGACTGAAAATGGCGATGCAAGAAGTGAAGTAGCATTGTTGGCAAAAAGCCCTGATCCTGAGATGACTGAGGTATATGAGCTGTCTCTAACTTGAAACATATGAATCCTAGATTACCTGTTTACTATTTTACCTCTGTGACTGATCTGATTTAAACTAAACTCCATCGCTATTGGTGGGGATCTTTGGGGGAGGGATTTTAAAGTAGAAGTTGAGTTTTCATTCAAGAAGCGGATCTTGTAGTATATATTTTGAGTTTGGGATTTTTTTTAACCTACTTATCATAGTACTAAGTTATTTTGCTCTACTGATGTCCAAACCTATAACTATAGGATATGAATTCATGAGGAACAGGAGATCAACTAGTTATAGTTGAGTAGTGTCAGTGATGTTGCCAAGTAAAAGCCTCTCAGGTGACTGCCTGTCGAAAAAATAGCAATTTGTAAATAATAAGTTACAATATATTTTAGAACAATATATTTCTTGATGAATCTAGCTTGACAACATAAATGAACTAAATAACACAGTAGAGATATCTCAAAAACATTTAGAAGTGGTCAGTTTTGATGGTTAGTGTATTATTCTTTTTGGGAGCAAATCTGCTGAATGGAAAAATATAAAGAACAATAAAACTTGAAGAAGTAAATATTGCTGGATTACTCAACATGTCACTGGCTTCATGATAGTGTAGAGGTAAATCATGAAATTCGTGGCCCTTTTTTTTTTTTAATAATGATAATTCTGTGAATATACATTATTCAAAACAACCCTGAGGGCTGGCATCAGGATGTAGTATGAAATTTTTATGAACATCCGGGTGTTTTTTCTTCAATAGCTGTCACTGGATTCATGATAGTGTAGAGGTGGATCATGAAATTTGCAGATGTTCTTGTTTTTAGGATTGTGATCCACCTAATCTATGTTATCCAAAATCAAGCCAGTTACTTAGGTGTTTGTGTTTGATTTGCAAATGTGATTATACTTAAAGTTGATTCTCACTAGTCACTACTAAATAAGTAAGCTAGATGGTACGCAAATGAACTTTTCAATAGATGTTGTTGCCAGAGAGTGAGAAAACGCAATGGCTGTATAAGTATATACATATTATATCGATCTTATTTGAACTCAGTATATTTTGCCTTTTGTGTAATTAGTTTCTTCCAACATTAAATTTTAATATTTGCTTTTTTTGCCAGGTTTATATCAATACAGAGTTGTATGCACGTGTTTCTGTGGCTGTTCTGTTTTACAAACTAGCTGAAATGGTAGCAAGGAATGATAATGATGATTGCCATGCAGCACTTGAGTCTGGGAAACTATTTCTGCTGGAGCTTCTTGATTCTGCGGTATTGTACTTCTTTTAGCAAAATCCGAGGTTTAGTTTGGAATTTCTATTGGATAGGAGCCTCATTTGTCCTTGCTTTCAGCTCTTATTATGAGTTTTTTAGACCTTTTTGTTCATTCGATCTCTTGTTATCAGTTTGATGGTATATATTACTTTCTATTGTATACTGAGGATATACATAGGCATATGCTTCTTTTTTTTTAATGATTAATTGGTATAGACTATTATTTTATAGAAATGTAACCGTAATCAAATAAAATACTAAGTTCAGTGGTTCTTATGGCAGGACATCCTACCACATTTTGATGTTGTTTGTTCTTCATTTCTTAACATGAAATGATATCAAGCTGTCTTGAAAATTTTGGTACCTTTGTTAGATTTCTAAACTGAAATCGTAGCAGCGGAAACAACAAATCTTGGAAGGATCTTGAGGAAGAACAAAGAGAAGTTTAAGATCTTCTTCATATTGTCTTATCATATTATTCAAGGAGAAAACAACTATTTAAAGACAAGAGATGACCTTTGAAGCTTTTACAAGAGAAGCTACAAAGTCTGAAAAGTAAAGCTACAAAAGACATAATAACTATTAGAAAACACAGCCTAGGAAATATAAACCTACAGCTAGAAAATTAAAACTAAAGCAACACATTAAATGCAACAACCAACTAAGTTGTGACATAAAAGTAAAACCAATTTATCCAACACTCCCCCTCAAGCTGAGTTTGTAAAGCTCGAAATCCAACAACCTTTTTCCTTTGAATATCACAGTTTAGTTTAAGTTTATGTTGTCTAAAACTAATCGTGAAAGCTCACTGTTGATCAATAAAATCAGTGGTGTCTTATTTTGCCAAGTATATTGATATTTCTCTTCCTAGTTTTATCTCAGCGCCTTGTTTAGATTTTATCCAAAAATTGCTACAAACATCTAGTTCTATTCAAGGGTTACTATGTTATGGTAATTTTAAGTGAAACTACAATTTATTAACCATTAAAGGTGAAAAGATAATCAGTAAAGAAGGCAGGCTGACTACAATTTTACTGCAGTAGGTTAATTAAACCATCAGAAGGCTTGCTTACGCCAAATTTATCAAATATCATTAGTCTTCAAAATTAAATACGACATGGAATTCTGTAACCTATTAGAGAAATCACCAAAAAATGCTAAAACTTACAAATCTAAAGAATTATCAATAATTTTTTTTATACAGAAATGATAAAATCTACTAAAAAAAATCATATCACTAACATTTTTGGTTATGCTGATGCAGTCCATTTCACTAAACACGATGATGAAACTAATTACAACTATTATACACAATATTATTGGCATTGCATAACATAGATGGTTCTACAACCCGGAGACAGATCTAAAGTACAATCCATCCAAGTAATCATATCGCTTATCCATTTCATTAGACTCCCATTATTGATAACTAGGCACTTGTCTCATTGAAAACATTTACTTGTTTGACTGGATTCTGGAGTCACATTTCCTAAGGGTCTTGGATCTTTTTTCTTCTACTTTGATTATATATATAGGAAAATGATCTCGTGAGAACACCCCTTAGGCTTAGAACTACCCACTGTCCACTTTGCACTTTGTCATAAATTGGTGCACTTTTATGCACAAACTCGTGAACTTTTAAAATAGATGCACACTTTTTTTTAAAAACTAGTACACAAGTTAAAAGTACACAGTGCATATTTCTCAGCCTAAGGGGTGTTCTCATGTGAACATTCCCTATATATGTGTATAAATGATTATGATTCCTCTTTTTTTTTTTTTTGAGTTTTAAATACTATCTTGTCTTCTGATGTAGGTTAATGATAAGGATCTTGCAAAGGAGTTGTATAAGAAGTATAGTGCGGTATGTGTTAATATCTGCATGTTGAAATAGGCCTTGATGTATGCTATGGCTGATAAGTTTGTGTAATTAATTGAACACTAAGAATGGAAGTCATCATGTATCTTCAAGCCTATTGATTGACTCTATCTTGCACAGATCCATAGGCGCAAAATTCGTGTATGGCAAATGATATGTGTGTTGGCAAGATTTGTTGACAAGGGGATTGTTCACCAAGTTACAGAAAGGCTGCATATAGCAATCCATGTACGCGACTATTTATGCAACCCCTTCAGTATGCATTTTTAAACAACATTATTTTTCTGTGTATGTAGGCCCTTAATTAAGATTCATATATTAATGCATGTTATTTGCTAGAACTATTGAGCTTTTCTGTTTGAGTAATCGTGATGAAACAGTTATGGAAACCTTTGGTTACTTTATTATAATAGTCTGTGAATTGTGATACTGAAGTCTTAATTATGTGCCTTTTTCATTTTTGTTGTAGATGAACAACTTGCCTAGTGTACGGCAGTATATGGAGACATTTGCTATTAATCTTTTTCTGAAATTTCCTCACCTGGTAAGTGGACATATTTGTTGTGCACCCATGGATTTTAGTTTTTTTTTCCCCTTTATATCACGAATTTTTATAGATGGTTTCTCCTGTTTACAGCATATCCCCTCAGATAGCATTTTAATTCTTCATACCATGCTTGCATATTCTGTTTTCAGTATTTGCTCACCTTGATTTTGTTTAGTCGTACTTTTCAATATGGAAACTCTAAAGATAGCTTTTGAGAGTGTATGTTTGTTTATGGATGTAAGCTATGGAATGTATCTTTATGAAAGAAAATTCCTGTTAACAGAAGAGAATGGTATAAACCTTTAGACAATAAGGTCCCCCCATAAAATGTGTAAGTAGGGACACACACAGATGACTCCCTGTATTTGAACTGCAACTAGGTCCAAGTAACCCCTCTAAAGGCAACCCCTCTTAAGGCATGCTTCTTTGAAATAGATATTGGAGTTGGAATATGGGGTTGTCCCACATTGAAAATATTGGGATGTCTTGAACAACATTAAGTTTGGCGGGCTACTCCTATCATTGCCAATTGGTTTTGAGATGGAACCCCGTTGAGTTTATGTGTTGTTCGTCTCTTGGATGTGGGCCCGCACACGATCTTCCTCAGCTTGTCCCGCACACGACCCTCCTCAACTTGTCTTGACTTATGTGTTGTTCGTATCTCCCGTACGTGGGTTTATGTGTTGTTCGTGTCTCCCATACGTGGGCCCGCACACGACCTTCCTCTAGCTTGTCTTGACCCCACCGGGCCCAGTCGACTTTAACAATTGCTATAGCTAGATTATGTAACTAGATAAGCATTGTAACAAGCTAAGTTGTATACATTTACATCTTCCAATAGGGGAATGCCAGAATCCTCTCCAACTTGAAATTTTATTTTAGTAAAATGGAAAAGATATATGGCAACTATAACTTCTCACAGCACAGCTGGAATGGATTGCATCAGCAGTTATCACCATCACGAGCCAACCATCCATTCTAGGGATATATTCAAATAACCAGGATTGAACTTGGGCATTATAACCAAAAATAAGTGGGATTCTACCAATTTTTGTCAAGTCGATTCTGATATCATATATTTCTTACAGTGAGGTGAATGTGAATCATATAGATTTCAGTACCATGCCTTCTTATTTGTTTTGTTTTAAACTTTTGAGTACTATCTTAGTTCATGTACACATGTTTTGATGAACCAATCAGTTCAGATCATCTAATTTGTTTCATTGCAGGTTGGGCAGCAGTTAGTTCCTATATTGCGTGATTATGATACGAGGACTCAGGTTTGAATTGGCTACCATTCTGTGTGCATTTTTATTACATCTGATTTATGGTATAACAAATATAGAACCCTCTTTTAGTGATATCTCATTTCTAAGAACAAGATGAAATTCGATCAGTTTAAAATACATCTTTTGCCAAGTTGACTACGTCTATTTCTTGTCACCCTAACATCTATACTGGTGATTGTCCCAGTTTAATCCGCTAACTACAAGCAGTAAGCTTAGCTTCCCTAGCCAGCTTCATAATTTAGTAAATGTCGAAGGTCAGGCCATCTAAGGAAGTCATAAACAAAAATAAAAAGAATGAATTTATGTTGTCATAGCTATAATTCATAACCTTTAGAACTATCACTGAGCTAAGGCTTTTATACAGGCACTCTCTTCCTATGTCTTTGTAGCAGCAAATCTCATTCTCCATGCGGATGAATCAGTCAAATCTCAGCATCTAGAGGAATTGCTGCCTCCTATAGTACCATTGTTAACATCACACCACCATACACTACGCGGTTTCACCCAGGTGAAGTTCCCTTTTGGCTACTCAAAAATGAATTTGTCTGTTCCCTCAAATATTGTTTTTGTTATGCTGACACACTACTGAGCTTGTCCTGGTTATTTATCCTTCAGTTGCTGGTACACAATATACTCTCAAAAGAGTTTCCAACCTTAGGTGAAGGAATTGCTTCTTTGGAGAAAAAGTGCCTTTTTGATTTGAAATCATATTTGAATCTGAATCCTGACTGCGCAAGGTATTGCTTTGCTTCTTTCTTTTTCCCCACATAACAATCTTCAAGCATTTCTCTTGCCAATCTTGTTACGAGATCCATTTGCTGCTAAATGTACTTTTTAGAATCTTACAGGATTGCCCTGTAGTAGTGGAAACTGGGTTCACCTTTGCTGTTGGTGTGTTAGTTTCCATATTGGGGGATTTCCATAACCGTATTGGTTAACAAAGAAAAACCTAAGAGGGAATGCAACTATGTACTCTTCTAAATTTCTAGTGATTTGAGCCCAAATGTTGTGTGGTGTATACCCTGGGGCCTGGGGCCATACAATGGGTTATGACTTGTGACTTGTGAGTAATGTGCTGCAGTCTGATGTATGGATTGAATTCCTTTGTTTTATTCTGGGGAGAGCTAACTTTGACTTCAAGGAGTTGTAATATCTTTTCCCCTGTAACCTGTGAGAATTATTGAACCCTATCTAGTATGGACAGTGATTTTCCTGAAAACAGTCTTCTATGTCCTCTTTCAAGTTGCTGATCTATGCATATTATCCAGTCAAGAGGTCTTTATGTTACCCTGAAACCATGGGTGCTTATTAATTTAGACTTTCATGTATATGATTTTTTTCACAACCAAATCTATTGATGTAAATTCATTATTTTCCAATTGGAGGTTATTGTCACTATCAGAAGCTGCATTTTCATTCTTCAAACGCTTTGCAAAAGATTAATAACTTGAACTCTCCCTTTATGATGCAAGTTGGGTTTGATTAATGGTTTTTGTTGCAGCTCAATTAAGTATTTCTTTTTGTTTAGACTGCAGTATAGTATTCACGACTTTGCGTTCTGCCTTTTCAGATTACGATCTTCAATGGAAAGGTTTCTTGACACATTTAGCCCAAAACACTCAGTTACACCAAGTGGGGTTTTCTCCAACCGGATCGAGGTTAGAGAATCATTCTCAAACTTTTGGTGTCTTTAGGTGGTTCATTACTTCTTACGGGCCTTTTTTTTGGCAAGAGAGAAAGGAAAGTGAATACGCTCATTTTCATTTTTTTCCTACTACTTGAATGATTCCATACCCCTTCATTTGACTCCCTTCTAATCCTTCTAGATCATCAATACCTCTTGCCACAGGGGGTGATGGGGGAATCAAAAGGGATAATCATTACTTGATATTTGACTTTGGTTTATTGATTTAAACCTTGATTAGCTAATGCTTTCCAAAATTGAATTATTCCCTTTCCCTTTGCCTGGCCTTTTTACCTAAAGGATCCCATACTAGATTCAGATGATGTTGTGAATTGTCAAGCTTCATAGATTTGCTTGCCTGATAGGGTGTATTTTGGTTTTGTTTGTCTTATTGTGTAGTACAAAATTACAAGATCTTCGTAGTATTTCTTTTCCATCATCTGTTTATCTTTTAATGCCATTTTATTTATTTGTTGAAGGCATTGGAGTTTGAATGTGTTCCGATGTCCCTTATGGAGCAAGTAATCAGCTTTTTAAACGTAAGTGATCTGATGTAGCTTTGAATGCTTTTCCTTTAATTATTCTTGAGTCTTGACTCCGCAGTTATACAGGATGCTAGGGATGACCTTAGACATGCAATGGCAAATGATGAAGTTACAATCAAGAATGAGAGCTTGAATATTTCTCTGTCATCAAACTGTACTACAGATCAGTCAATAAATCAGAAGAATGACGGATTACTTGCATGTTCACCTAGTGACATTTCTATAGATTTTCAGAAGAAGTTTACATTGTGTAAGCATGACATGGAGACTAATAGGTCTGCATCCTTCTTGGACCACCTGGAGATCTACAAACCTCTTGCAGGTATATGATAAAAATAGAGCAGAGTGGTGACTTGTTTGTGATGGTGTTTAATGCTTCATAGAAACATTTTTTTTACTGTCCCGTTATACAGCAATAAGTAGTGAGAAGAGTTTATCCCAAGAAACAATAAATAAGAATGGTGGAAGCTTCAAATCAGTTGCCTCTGGCTTCCCTGTGAAGTGCTTTTTAGTGCTTCATGGAAACAAACCACAAGACTGTTTTAAATATGTATGGCGTATGTACATATTGTCTTGTAGAGGAACACAAATTGCGAGAGGCATCTTGGGAGACTTCTCTGTTACTGTCAGCATTATCAGTCAGTCAGCTGCAGATTGAGTTTCGTCATTAGAAAATGCTTTTTGCATCCATGTATATAATTAGGGGGGATTACCACCTATAGATGAGTCAGAACCTGCTATTTCTTAGATGATGCAGACTGTGTATAGCTTTTATTCATCAGAGGACGAAGCAGGTTTTAACATATTTTGTACAGCATACTATTTGCTAAAAGCTCTATGGTAGGATTAGAGGAGTGAAGTGAAAATGAGCAAACATCACATGTATATCTCTTTACTAATCATGTATTTATTCTTAGCAGAGTTGGAAAAGGAGGATAAACTTCTAGTGCAAATGATGCAGTCAAGAGCTGCATCCATGGAGAAAGTGAACACAAGTAGACAGGAATTTATTGTTGTTGCATCTCTAATTGATCGGATACCTAATCTTGCTGGGCTTGCCAGGACATGTGAGGTGGGCCGTTGAAGTTACAGTTATTTTCTGCATCATTTTTCTAGATCTCCCATCTGTTTTTTTTTTTCACCTCTTCCCTTTATTTCATACCTGGCCAGGTGTTCAATGCAACGGGCTTAGTAATTTCAGACACCAATGTGCTAAATGACAGACAGTTTCAGCTCATCAGGTTTGCCTTTCCTTGTGTTGGATAATACATTTATTCATTTAAGTGTATGGTTCAGCTTCAAAGTTGATACAATTTTATCCCAAGCTAATTATCATTGTTTCCATAGAAGCAAAGAGACTAAACAGACAGGCGTAGTAATTAAAAATTGCCATATTCTCGATAATAAAATAACAGCTTCTCATTTTAGAAAAAATTTTGCAATTATTTTTAACCCGAAATGTAGTGACCTTCGTGCTGAGTTTCATGTGTTGATGTCTTGGGTTTGAACCTTTTATGAAAATTTGAAAACAAGCTGTACCTTTACATCCATCTTTTGGTTTGTACTTTTGATCGCTGATAAGTATGTAAAGTCCTTGAATGATGGGATTGATATTGTGACTGCACATACCATTTGTTCGTTCTTAATACAGTTTGCTTATCTATTTACATTTCCTATCATTTCGGTTGTCTACTTTTGTCTTATAACAATTTCTGAGATCTCGGTTATAACAAACCTGATGTTTGTCCTTTATTTTATATTGTCAGTGTGACTGCAGATAAATGGATTCCAATAATTGAAGTCCCTGCCAATAGTGTGAAAACGTATTTAGATAAGAAGAAGCGGGAGGGTTTCTCAGTTTTAGGTTTAGAGCAAACAGCGAATAGTATACCTCTGGACAAGTATGAGTTTCCAAAGAGGACGGTAAGTCATTATCGGGAAAAGAATCCTTCCATTCTATTTCCTGTAGACACAAGAGATGACCTTTTACTAAGTCAATCAATGTAGAAGGTAATGGAGGAAACAGTCTCTTTAATACAATAGGACATACGGTAAATCCAATGTATTAATACTAAAATTACTCATACACCTGTGTCTATCAAGGCAACTCATTGTTTCTTTGTCTTTACAGGTCCTTGTACTTGGTCGCGAAAAGGAGGGTATACCTGTAGATATAATCCACACTCTCGACGCTTGCATTGAGATTCCACAGCTGGGAGTTGTGAGATCACTCAATGTTCATGTTAGTGGTGCCATTGCTCTTTGGGAATACACGCGACAGCAAAGATCCAAATAAAACAACAGCCATATACATGTTGAATAGGATGCAAACTTACAAGATTATAGCAGATGTAACCACATCTGTATTCTTCCAACATATGTAACCTTTTTCTGATGCATTTTTCTTCTTGTAATACACTTGACTCTCATTCTAAGTCCCATCATACTTCCATGTTTTTCTCTTATTTCTGGTTTCCTTGGCTGTTATGGCCATCAAATATCATGGCCAAACAGCTTCATATATATATTCTCATTTATTTTGACAGATGGACTTGGCAATATGGATATACTTTCCTATTACAGATGAGATCACGGTCATCTTTCGACTTTTACACAAATCAGCTTCATACTTGAAATACAGATGCATCTACCTAACATCCATGTCGATCTTCATGGATGTTCCCAGTTCTCGTCTAGCAACCGTCCTACTCATGCTCTTTTTCTTGATGTTTTGCCCTTACATCTTAGAGAAATCTGACTTTTACAGGCTTATTTTTTGAAAAATAAGCCTATTTCTAGCTATCCATGTGTACTGTGTAGTATATCATTTTAGTCTTTCTTTTTTTGAAGAGGAGTTTAGTCTTTCTTGCTGCACTGCAATTTGCAGGTTATAAGCGCAAACTTGAGCAATTTGTTCATATGCTTCATTCGATGTTTGGGCCTATTTCCTACACTTTGCAGTTTGATTCGTGCTGTAATGTACTCCTATATATACATGACCAAATGTGGGAGCTACTATATACAGTCAAATTTTTGCCAAATGCACGGCTATTCACCAGCTTTTAATATCAACAAGCCTTTTTCAGGCCAAAAAAAAGGTTTGCCGACATCAAAAGTTGGTGAAACCACCGTACATTTGGCAATATAGAATCGTGTGCGTATAGCAAGCCGACCAAATGTGTAGACAAAGGCACAGGGCTATCATTGTTTTGGCTTATTTCCCACACTTTGCATAAGGTGGAATGGTTTGAAAATTAGGTGAGGCACTGAGGCATGGGCATCCCTTTGCATCTCGTTATAAAGATGGCCAAGAGTTGTTTCCGACTATAAGCTAAATGTGGTTCGTGGACAACCAACTAGCTCTCTAGGTTTGAACCTTCAACTATGGTTCGATTCTTCACTTGGGTGTACTAAAAAAATAAAAAATAAAAAAACCATTCGAGTATCAAAACCTAAGTCTACAAGCTAATTAGTACAGGATTTCTAAACAAAACAATAAAACATTTTTTACAAAATCATTATCTCAAAATCAAAGAGTTTACTTGAATTTTTTACTTGACCAATAAAACCTATTTCTCGCTGAAGACGCATCAATCTTCCATTGGCAACGTCTTTTCTAAACATGATGAACAAATTAAACTAAAATATCAATATGCAATCTTGTAAAGCATTACTTAATACATTGGTGAAGACCATTCCTATTTTCTAATCTTGCACTTATGGCTCACCAACTCTCCATACAATTGGGCAAAGTACAAGAGCCAATAAGCCATTGATGACTGATGCCCCTAAAGTAGAATAATCTTTTGTTTTCAGCATAGGAAAATATTTCAATCATATACTTCACATTCAGATCAGATACAGTGCTTCATTGTAGTACCAACAGGATTAGTCGGCAGCTTTCGGTAAGATTCAAAGTATCAGGTTGGGGAGGTATGAGTATGGAACTCCATGGATAGTATTTGTCGAATTGTCGTTCAGGAGTCGGGTTTGAGAGCTAGTTAAGCATACTGGTTCTGTCCGAAAATTCTGAACAACACACTTGGACAAACAAAATCACAGACAGATGAGCAATCAGCAACACTAAAATCCATTGAATGATAAAAACACTGGGGGTAACTACACAAGGGATTGTCGAACCCAATACGCCAAATGATCTCTAATCATCCTTTGCCAAGACAAAAACTTTAAAGAACATAGCATTTGCAAGTACAAAAGTAGGGTGCATAAGGTTTCGAATTCTAATGATGGAAACCCGGGTACTACTGACTTCTGGTCATAGCTCAATCATTCTTTGACCCGGTGGTCGTATCTTCCTTCCATGTTGCTTGCCACTGCTTGTCGTAGAAAGTTGTCTCCTCAAAAAGCTTCTTTAATGTCTCTATATCTTCGTTCTTTCGGATGAGCAGCACTCCGGAAACAGCAACAAACAGTAGAGTTTTGCAGAAGAAGTTGCCCATTTGATCAACAAGACCTACACCAGTCAAGCTGTCCACAAAGTATGCCATGAAGAAACCTATCATAGCCGCACGCCCTGCAATCACAATACGAAGCCGATCAGCATGAGAAGAAATACATAATTTCAACCTCAAAACTGTGTATCAGTGACAGACCATTGAGAAGCTCAGCTTCTGGGAGATGGAACTTCTTGATCCATGCCCACCATGGAATGATTGATGTGTCGAAGACTACAGGATCAGCGTTGTCCGAGGGCTCTGGATTGCTTTGAAGCCATTTCCTCCTCCTAGCCTCTGAAACCATTGACAAGAGAGGTGTGTTTTCAGAGATCATTAAGCTGATTACCCAAAATGGGAATCAACACACAATTATAAAAGAACAGGCCAACTGTGAAAAGGGGCAAGTCGGGACTTCAATTTGTCTTTCAAAAACTCAACATCCAGAAAACTCCCAAGAATTGATGCATTTTTATTCCCATAAATGAATATGCTGAACAATCAACATCCAGCAATTAAGCAGGAATCAACATCACATTTCATTTCATCAATCAAAACTTAGATTTATTTATCAGCTACAGGTCATCAATCAGCACATTGGGCTAAACAAACCCTAGTTTGATGAAATTGAAGGATGAAATTTTAGGGGAAATCCAAGAGCAAGCAAATAAACAAATCTACAACTAACCCAAAAAACAGAAAAAACTCCAAAGAACCAGAAGAGAGAAGAGAAATTGAAGGAGAGAGAAACCAAACTAACCAGCATCAATAACAGAATCCCAATCAGTGGAGCCATTCTTTAAAAACAGGGTCAAATCCCAGGTGCCATTAGCCCATCTGGGGTCATCAAACTTCTTGACATCGGAAGGAGCTGAGCCCAAACCCTCCTCAGCAGGGGGAGAGTTTTCTGGAACCTTGTCGGCAGTGGGGGGAGTGGGAGGTGGAGAGGTAGCAACCCCAGCGCCATTGTCAGAGACTGAGTGGGTCAAGAAAGGGGCTTTCTTGGGCCTGCTGGAAATGGGGAGGAGATAAGGCTTGAGGTGAGGGATTGAGGTTGAGGGGGGAGGAGAGAGAGTTGGGGTTGGAGGGGATGAGAACAAAGCCATGGCCATTGCTGAGATGGAGAGGGCAATGGAGTTGATTGGAGTGTTAACTGAGGAGTTTTGGTGTTGGGGTGGGGATGAGGATAGCCTCTCCCTCTCAACTCAGTCAAGAGGAGGAGGATGGGCCGAAGTGCTGCAGTACTAGTATACTTGTGTCACTTAGCACCGTACTAGTAGTTGTTAAATTTATCAAAACTCCTTTTCTTTTAGGGATAATCTTTTAGGGATAACCAAGAATGATTTGTTGATATAGTATTTTAGGATTTCCTTAATCATCAGGAAGAGTGATTGAGCCTTGAGCGTGAAGGTATACCGGATGATGAAGATATTGTATAAGAAGTGAGAGGATTGAAGTTCAAACAATTAACTTCTTGTAGGAAAAAAAGAAGTGTATCAAAACCGTTAGCTAAAATCACTAAGGTATTACTTCATTCGTTCACTATTTACGCACGTTTTCTTAAAATGATAAAAACTACTCAATATTAATTTTATCGGGTCGTCGCTTTGCCAACGGTGATGATCTGGTGCTCGGGTTACGCTATAAGGGTTAGGCTCACGGGCTCCTGATACTGGTGCGTTCAGCTCTTCTGCTCGACCCAGAAGTACTTGATTCGCCTCGTTTGCAGCCTCAATTACATGGCGGCCAGACGGGAGGCCATCGATAGAGACTAGACCTGGGCAAATGCGGGTGGGCCCGTTCGGCCCGCCCCGCCCACCTGCATTTGCAAGCGGGCTTGGACATAGGTCGAAGCTCATGCCGCGGGCGCGAGCGTGGACAGAGCAATGAACGGCCCACAACAAGTAGCCGCCTTTTTTATTAAAATTAATATATAATTATATGTAGAGAGATGTAATAAATAATATTAATATTAATTATTCAATTTTTTTTAAAAAAAATAGTAACTTATACCTAAAAGAAAAGCCATGCTAAACCTAAGTTGATATTAATTATTCAATTTTTCTTAAAATAAAACAGTAACTTAAAAAAATTAACTTATAATTATTCAGTTTAAAAAAAACAGTAACTTAATATTAATTATTCAATTTAAAAAAAACAGTAACTTATATCTAAAACAATAACTTAATTATCCAAGATCATTTGACTCTCCCGGGAACTCTATTGGTAAGAACAATAGTAACAAGTGAACAAGAAAAATGGTATAGTTTATTACTTCATTTTAATTCACTAACAAGTTTACGTAACTTATGTGGCCACATACCATGTAGATCAGCAATGAGAGGTAGATTTCCACTCAACGGAACATATTTCCAAGTGAATGAGGTGCGATTTTTGTTTGCGGTTGCTCATCACATAGGAAAATATTACTGGAGCAAAAAAAATGGAACATTTTTTTTTGCGGGTACCCGCGGGCTACCCGAACCCGCATTCGCAAAAGGACTTGGACACAACTTCCAACCCGTTAAGTGGGCTTAGTCCGATCCACGCCCACAACAGCGGGTCAAATTTTTGGATAAAGCCCGGCCCAAGTCCGGCCCGCGTCCGCATTTGTCCGGGTCTAAGAGACAAACAGGTAGTCTTTATTGAAGAGTTTCCTCTTCTCAAGTTTGAAGTTCTTTAATGAAGGTTCAACCATAAATCATTTGTAACAATAGACAAAAACAACTATGGGGATAAATTGAAAGTTTACTCTCGATCTAAAACAACAAGCAGAAGGGAAAAAAAGTACATAAGGGCTTTTGACAAGATTAAAAAATGACTATTGACAAGACAATATTTATTTAATTGCACAACAAGTCCTTCTCATTTTTTTAAAAATGTTTGCAAATTGGCCCGAGAGATTAATGAAAACTCATTTCTCCGTCTTCCGACCATCAATCAACCTTAACCAAATCTCAACGATGAAATTCATAAATCACAAATCAATCAGTACAAGAGAAAATATCTAATAGAGCAAATTACACATACTCAATTAATTAATCAAATCCAACTATGACATAACAACATCCTTAATTAATTAATCAAAATATATGAATGCATGGTAGACAGATCTACGAAGAACAAGGCCGGTTGGTGTCACAGGCCATCGCTAGGCTCCGATGATCAAGACTCGACATCAATGAGCAAGAACAAGTAAGCCATGGCGAGAGCACTATAGCGATCGAGAGGGAGGTCCGGATCTTACCAGGGTGCCACTAGTGATATAAGAAGAGTGGCGCTGGGCAGGGTGTTGTGAAAGTGATGCTAGGGAGGTCGGCGGAGGTGTCGCGGACCATGGTGGCGCGGTGGATGGCCAGAGAATTGGTAGCACCGGTGGATTCTAAGAGGGCGGCGCAACGGATACGGCCAGAGAGAGGAGTCGACGCTGGCGTTGGTCGTGATTACTGATTACTGGTTAGACAACAAGCCATCGATAGTCGTTGTCGGGCTCTCGTACTTGGCCTCCTCTTTCTCTCCCTCACCTTCAACGATTTACGTCACTGACTACAGATCCATTAATTAATTAGAAGTGGTGTTGACACCGGTTTGATGGAAGCTTTTGGTGGTCGGAGAGTAGTTGTGAAGGGCGGCGCACGTCTCTTCTAGCTTAGGGTTTTTAGGTCTCGATGATGCATATGGAAATATTTTCTAAAGTTGAAAAGGATTTGAGTGTAATTTAGCCGGATTTATCTTGTCAATAGTTGTTTTGATATCTTATCTCTAGCCTCACTCAAAAAAGTATTGGGCAACGCCCACCACCACCACAATCAGGGAAAAAAAATGGCATACAAGAAACACTTCAAAAAATAAGAAAAAGGAAGGAAAAAAAACAAATTTTAATCTTACCTAAGCAAGAATGTGTGTATATATAGAGAGAGAAATGAAAAATAAAATGACATGTCTCCCTTGTTATTGGTAATTTTTCCTCGTCTGAGTGATTCGCTCTTTGGTTCGGCTACGTTTAGTTTCAGGTGGGGTATCAGTCTCAGACACCCTGTTGATCGTGATTGTGTTAATGGTTTTTGAAGATACCTCATTTAGGTGAGGGGAACGTCGTTGATTCACACTTCCCCAGGCGACGTCTCTTTCCGTTTGTGGGGTTTCTACTTCCGTCCTCCCGGCGTCGAGACGTCGTGTCAGTCTTGAGACTCTTCCATATTCTCGGCATTCGTGGTCTATTCCTGGTCTTCCACGACTTCTACTCCGCCGGTCTATTTTGCTGAGAGCAATTGTGTCCAGGTCATCTTCCTTAGCTTCATTTTTTTTTTGGTATCATGACGGCTAGTCCGTCAGGCGATTTTTCAGCCTCTTGATTTACTATGCAATGGTGCTGCATGGTATTTCGAATTCTTACCTTGTTAAAAAAAATAAAAAATAAAACAAGGGTGTGCATTCTTAAGTTAAGGATCAATCTAAGCTGCACACATTTACAAAAACCGTTTCAAATTTCATTAGTTTATACTAAAAACTACTCGTACAAAATTTTAACACTAGAATAAATTAGTATAAAAACCACTAAAACGGTAAATTTTCTTATTCAGCTTGATTTCTTCTAATTTTAAAATCTTGATTGAACTAAAAATATTGTTTCAAATGAGAGACATAATGGGGTATGTTTGGACTACAAAATATATAAATTATAATGCAAATATTCCGTTTGGTTTTTATGCGTGTTTGATTTAGAGATTATTTTGATTACACTACTTTATACTAAAGGGTGTGTTTGGATTACCATGTTTTATGACTTATAATGCACACTATTGCATTATAATATATTATAATGCAATATTGTGCATTATAGGTCATAAAACATGACTATCTAAACACACCCTTACAAGTTACAATGTACATTGTTTAATTATAACGTACTTTTTATTTAAGTAGAGTTTGGATGTAGATTTCTTGTTTTATTATACTGTAATTGACTTTGTTGGCAAAGTGTTCATTTTCACAACAAAAACTTATAATGCACAAAAATTCATAATAACGTTATACAGTAATCAAAACGAACCAAACACAGCCTTAGCTAATCTGCCAAAGCTACAATTCCTCTATCCCCTTCTTCCCCTTCTCCGTCTCCATTCCTCTCCCACCCCCTTCCATCAATGGACGGCGTAGCCATGGCTTCCCGCTCTTTCCTCCCCACTCGCCTCGTTTCTACTCCAATGTCCTCGCCCCGGCCCGTCTCCTTCTCCCCGACCTCATCTCTCAAAGCATCTCCCCTTTGCACCAACTTCCTCCCCGCTTTCACAGGCGGAAGCGTCTCTGGGGATTTCTCCGGCCTCAGATTCCGCCCTCAGGTTCTCAACCCGGCGCCGAACTCTCGTCCCAAGAGAGGTGTCGTCACCATGGTATTTCGCTTCATTCCCCTGAACTCCTGCCTTTTCTGTTGGTTTCGGAACATTTCGCTTTCTAGGGTTTTGGGACTGCGATTACCTCATGGTAGTATTTGAGCTGCTTTGCGCTAATTGAGTCCGCGGATGGATTAGTTTGGCGTAGTTGAACCAATCAATCAAAATGATGACGGTTTTTGCACAGGGATTTCGAATGTCTTGAGACTAAAATGTCACTTATAGTGTAAACTGCGACGAGATTCGTTGATTGTTCGTGAATGAACAAACGTATGTGTGGGGGAATTATTTTGGCCTATCTCATTTCTATTGAAGACTGCGTGAGAATGATTTTCTCTTGTTTCTTATTTGAAATGGTTCCTTGATGAGTCAATTAAGGTTTATGAGTAAAGGGAAATGGGAAAGAGTTGGTACAATTTTTAGATGAGGATTTATATATCATTAGATATCTACATCAAGTCAAAGACTAACTTGGAGTATTGAATCTCATATTGGGAAAGGAATGAATCTAAAGGAATGATAAGCAAAATAATGAAGAAAATAAGAAGGTTAGTCATGCAGGTGATGATTTACTGGTACTCTAACATCAGTTCCAATTTATTGCAATATTTTTTATCTTGCAAGTTTTCAGAGTGATTTCTGAACTTGTGTGCGCTGCTTTTAGTGTCAACTAAACTGCTACCATTTCTGTTCTTCAAAAAGCTGCTCTTGATTCCGTGGTAATGTGATAAAAACTTTTGTGGTTAAAAAGATGAAAACTTAAGAGTATGTGGGGATGTAGATGTGTCCACCCAGGCACCCAGTGCATAATGCGAGCACAAGATTGTGCAGGTCAACTCATCAATTCTACAGGGAAAATGTTAAATATATAAAAATCATAAAGGCTGCATGATTTTGTAGAAGCCATGTTTCACAACCTAGCATCTCCGTTTTATTGGGCTTCAGATTGAGCAGAGAAGGCTGTTTTTTAAATATGGTCAATTAATTGCGAGAATATCTTTTGCGTCTTTTATTTTTTATGAATGTTTAAGCAACTTCAGTAATTATTTTAATGGCAGGTTATACCATTTCAAAGAGGAAGTGCTTGGGAACAACCTCCTCCAGATTTAGCAACATACTTATTCAAGAATCGGATTGTTTATTTGGGAATGTGTCTTGTGCCATCTGTCACAGAGTTGCTGGTTGCAGAATTTATGTATCTCCAGTTTGATGATGATAAGAAGCCTATATATTTCTATATAAATTCTACTGGTACAACAAAGGTTAGTGTTGCTGTATGAACACTGGTTCATCTGGTTATTGCCATTGGTTGACCTAATACTTAATTGTTCACTCTTCTCTTGTACCATATGCTGATGGAATATAATGTTATTGCTTGGAAAATATGTTTTGAAGTGATACTCCTTGAAGCAATCTATATTATATGTTTTGAGAGGCTGGGAACTTAATGAAACTTTTGAGTTATAGAGAATGTAGAAAACTTCAATGTATTTTTAGGTTTGATCTGGATGATAACGTTTGTTTTCTCTGGTTCTAGGCATTAGTCGTTCCTTATTTTGAATCTCCTTCCAGGATTTTGTAAAATTGGTTTCACCTTTGTACCTGTTAGTTCAGAAGTTGATTTATGTTGTGAGTGGGCTTTTTGGCTGGTCGGACTATTCTTGGACCATAGATGAATGTAGAAAATTATATGTTTTGGGACTAGGTTATATGGAATGGGACGCACAGGTATCCTAAAAATGTCTTATTTTGGAAGTGTTTATGGCTAGATATTTTGGAAGATTTTTATGAATGTAAAAATGTCTTATTTTGGAAGTGTTTATGGCTAGATATTGTCTAATTCCATTGTTGATATAGTACCAAGTCCAGAAGTTGTGAAGATTTTTTACTTGTGATTTGTCTTATTCCCCCCCCCCCCCCAACATAGGGTTAGTGCTAAAAAACATGTTATTTTTTTGTTTGGAAGAACTCATAGATATGTTAGATGCCTATTCTGTAACATATCTCCTCTTTACACTCTTGAGGGCAGTTTAGTAACCTTGCAGTCACTTGTTAGGCTGTTAGAGGAAATTATAAAAGTTTTATTTCTTCGTAATATTTACCTGTTGGCATTCAGTTTTCATTGTATACATTGAATTGAGTGTTTTGTTACAGATTGTTTCTCACAATGCCCCAGATTCAGAGATTTTAGGAATTTTAAGGCCCAGTTGTAAACAGCGTGGATTTTTCTTCTTTTCATCCTTGCATTCCTATATAGTATGAAATGTGCCTTTTTTCTTATATTTATTATTGTTGTTATCTTTTTTGCAGGGTGGTGAGAAATTGGGTTATGAGACGGAGGCATTTGCTGTATATGATGCCATGGGGTTATAATCTGCTTGCTTTTCATGGATCGAAACAAACTCTCTGGAATGATATTGTTATTATTGTAGTTTGCATGGTGAAATGGTTTCTGGAATTATAGTGTTGACTTTACTTGAATGTGATTTACAAGCATATATTCACTCTAAAATCTTGGATATACATGAATTCTTTAAAAGATGGTAGTTTAGCTGCATCTCTCCTTTTTCTTCTTTTGCTAATCTTGATTGCAAAAACTAATGCAGAACCCTGGGCTAGCATCTTGATTTTGAAATTCTCATCAGCTCATTGTTGCTGCTATCATACCAATAATTTTGGAACTCTGCTAAACACTTACTATATGGAATCACAATAGGCGGTCTTCTAATTGGTGTTAATAATCTTTAGTTCAATGGCTATCAATTTGGAATTTTTGCTTCAAATTGTTAGATGTGCTAACTTCAATTTTGAAATTTTGAAGTGCAGTTGATGTTTGGTTCCTCCTAAGATTTAAACTGTTTGTTTTAATGCAGTTTTGTAAGGCCACCAATATTTACACTTTGTGTTGGCAATGCCTGGGGAGAGGCCGCCTTACTTTTGGCTGCTGGGGCAAGGGGAAACCGTTCTGCTTTGCCATCATCTACAATCATGATGAGACAGGTAATATTTCATACTTGAATGTGTGTAATATTTTTGTTCTCTCTTTCATGGTAGCAATTTTTTGTTTGGAACGCTCTAGTGATCTATAGAGATAGATGAACCCTGAAATCCATTTGGGCATTAACTTATCTTGCATCCTGAAGCCAATTGCAAGGTTTCAAGGTCAGGCAACTGATGTCGAGATCGCAAGAAAAGAAATCACAAATGTGAAGGCAGAACTGGTAAGAATACTCCCAAAATGCCAAGCCACTCAAATCTTATGTTTTTTCACTTTTTGCATGTGGATAACCTTGGTAGAAATGTAGAGTCATCTGCAGCGGTTTCACAAATTTTGTGCCTTATGAATCATGACATAATGAAGCCATTATATTTTCACCAAAACTATTGTGCTTTTAGATAAATATACTAGGTGTTTTGGACTGCATTCAATTGGGATGGAGGCATTTTGGCACTCCTAGTCTTCCATTAGCTGGATGTATTAAATTAATTTAACATTTGGACCCATGAAATTTTGCAAAATGAGATATGAGCTTCTGATATTGTTAAAACTTCCCTTTAATTGACTATGGTTCGAAATGTAGAATCATGGGTATCCTCTTCAACAAGAGGAATCATAATAATGTCTGAATTAACTGATATTTAGTTGTACTTTTGCATGTACTAACTTTTTGTATTTCTATTTTGAAGGTTAAGCTCTATGCCAGGCACACTGGAAAAACGCATGAGCAGATTGAAGAGGACATCAGGCGGCCAAAGTATTTTAGTCCAAGTGAAGCAGTTGAATATGGTATCATTGACAAGGTACTTGCACTCTGGTTTCAGTAGTTATATACCTTTTTTCTTTTTCCCTGCTTTATGTTATTATGCAGTCTAATGCACTATATTATACAGGTCGTTTATAATGAAAGAAGTAAAGAAGATAGAGGAGTTGTTGCTGATCTGAAAAGGGCACAGCTTATCTGAGATTTGAGGCGATTTTTACCTTTCGGAGGTAATTCTAAAGAAAATTTCCAGTCTTGGTACTCGTATGTACTTGTAGAATTCAAAATTCATCTCCTTCTGCCATGTAACATCAGGAAGGGAAGCCTATGTTACCTTGGGGATTAGTGTTTTCAAACCTCAAAATAACTTAAAGGAAGCCAGCCTTCCAATAATCATATTGCTCTCATCAGTTTGGACGCAATTCACATGTTACATCTAATTGAACTTTTTGTTGTTTTGAGACATGTATGAAGAATTTAGAGAGATTAGACATAGAGGAAACCCCATATTAGAGAAGGCAAACTCACATCTAGAATGTTATTATTGAACCTTTTATATAGGTAGATTACAAATTTATATTCTTGAGGAGTAAGAAAGATGAAGTTATAAACTAAACTCACCAAAGATGTAATTATATGATTCTATCCTAATACGATAATATTAAATATATCGTAAAATAAATCTATCCTAATATACCTCCAATAATGTACACACATTAAGTAGGCAAGCTGTGATGCTTTCTTTCGCCCAATTGCCTGCACCATGACCAAACGAACCTGTGTTTTTTTTTTTGTGGTAAGTGTATCAAGTCCATTAAAAGAGTTTTAAGAAAAATCCGACCATACAAAGGGTCGAGTGAAAGATATAAAAATTAAAAAGCACCCATTATTAACATAATCTATATATGCCAAAATATGTCAATGCCAGCCGTTCGATAAGTTTCTCTACAGCTTATGTCAAACATTTACACACATTAAGTAATATCTTCTTTTGGAGGACTTCTTGTTAAACTGATGGTTTTATATAGAACAAGTAATTAACTGTGTCTGTGCTCTCTGTCTGCTTCATCTTAGTTTTGAGAGTTGTAAAAATAATTTCTTACACGGCTAATATCCCAATCCGGCCATCCCCAACTGTATATTCAGTTGGGATCCTATATTTTGATCTTTAATCTGAAACCATGAGTTATGATCATGTAACGGGAGTCTACTCCATTGACATTCTTCATACTAAACGTGCAGAAATTCAAATGTGGCTACATGAAGTGATCTGCAAATGTGTGGATTTCAGGGATGGGAAGTGCTCATTTAGTGTTCACAGACTCACAGGCTTTTGTATTTGGTACTGTCATGAAACTTGAGCAGATACATCTCCATCATGGTTTCTACATAAAATGTATTGTATTCAGCTACTTGCATGCTCAGGCTGCAGTAATCATGAGGGTAGAATCAGATTCGGTACACATTGGCGAATCTTTGTGGCTTTTAGAAAAAGTTTTTTTTCCCTCTCCTGGTGCATGCTGTAGGCTGTGCTGTAATGAAGTCCTTGTTGAATTTCAGCATAGGTTAGGCATCTCAATACACAGGAACAACTTGGTTCATGAGAACTATATTCCTATCACTGAAAAAATGTATAGATCTTTGTTTTGACCAGCTGCAGAGTGATCTATTTTAATTTGTTAAGACTAAACATCTGTTTTGTAATTGATGGCTGGCATTGGCGGCTGTCGGGACTGAACGATGATATTTGGAGAATCGGAGGGTTATTTGGTCGTGAAAAGTTCTGCCGAAAATCCAGCACCCTGCTTGGAGGGCTTGTGCCAATGCCAGGTGGGAGCGGATACGACTCTTCACACTACTGTTGAATGCCTGGTAGTTTGATTGAGGTATGGGGTGGGATTGCAGCTAAGGGACTATCCGGGTGGGTGATTTTTCGTCTTTCACGGTTGTCCGTGGTTTGTACATTTTAGGGCGTGTTTGTGAGGGGAATTTTTTTTAGGAGGTGGAGAGGATGAAGATTATTTGTGGAAAATAATCCCCTGCGTGTTTGGTTTAGTGGAGATGGGTGGTGTAAGACTGTTTGGAAAAAAGGTTGAAATGCCAAAATGCCCCTCAATTTACCCTTTGCCTCCAAGGGTCAGGTGAAACAATTGCCTTGGCATACCTCAGAGAACCCATAGCAGGCCACAAGAAAGCATCGAAGGAGGACGAACACAGCACACCCCTGTCATTATCGTCGTCAAGTCGCTGCAGCTCCGGGCGAGGGCATACACCTTCCCCGTCGTCGGAGACATACCCAGCACGGTGAGAGGACCACCGACGTCGGATTCGGGCCATGTGAGTGACCTTCTCGAATCGCCATTTTTCGTTCTACCTCTTTTGCTTCGAATTGGTTGGTTTTAGTATAGGTTAATTCAATTTCTATGAGGTTGGAATCATTGTTGGGCGAAATTAGTTCGAAAATGGTCCGATTTTGGTTGTTAGAATTGGATTTGATAAAGCTAGGGTTTGCATATGTTTGAACACTCGACGCATTAGTGGTTTGGAAGCATTGCAGTTTGAAGAATAATCGGTTTTTATATACCATTGAATGCCATAAACTTCACTTTGGTATCAGGTGATTTCGAAAATTATATTGTTGTCCGAGGTTTTTGATTTTGCATATGGTTGATAGAATCTTTGTTTGTCTGAGTTTATTGACTTTGTTTGTCATAAACTTCACTCAATTATAGTTGTCCGGGTTAATTGATTTTTGTATCTGTTGGTTTGCAAAATTATATTAGTTAGGAAAATTATATGGATGTATGTTTTGATTCCGATGGAGTCCTTAAACTGCACCAAAATCCCATTTTGATCGCCTTGGCCGCCCATGGAGATTATTTGGCATAAAGTAGTGGTCGTTTTGTCTCGGGGATGGTCAAACCTAGGCCACTGTTGCATATATTTGTTGTGAATCGTTCAATTTGCGGTCATTTGCTTTGTCCTTTCGTCATTTCTAACTTGCGATTTCGATCCCCAAACGGCCACACCATCTCGAGCATCCAATTGGTGTTGCACATGTTGATATGACTTCAAACGGAAAGGGAAAGGGAAAGGGCAAAGGCAAAGGGAATGGGAAGGGAAAGGAGAAGCAGGGGGACGCCGATGAGAAAGTTACCTCCCCCTTCTACTGGTCATATGAGCATACCAAGATGTTCGTTGAGGTGCTCCTTCGTCACTAGCGGATCGTCGAGAAAGACCAGCCTTTTCCATGGGTAGCGTTGACGCATGAATTCCAGGAGCTCTCGGGGAAGAAGTGCAACACGTACACGTTGAAGAATCGACATTGGGACATGAAGAAGTACTACAACGACTGGAAAATGTTAAAGAATTGTGAGACATGGTTGGGATGGAATGCCGAGAAGGGAACGATCAAGGCATTAGACGAGTGGTGGGAGAAAAAGATTGCGGTTAGTACCCCTTATCCTCCTATGTGTTTGCACATGATCCCTCCGCGTTTATAATAACGTGTTGGCGTCGTACTCGACAGGAATACGGAGATTTCAGGAAGTACATAAAGAAAGGTATTCAACCAGATCTAGAGGATCTATGGGAGCAACTATATGGTAGGACTGTTGCCACTAGACAATACTACACCGCCCCTTCGATGGATCCGAGTCCGCGACAACCACCTCCCCCGACCTCATGCACACAGGTGGATGAGGAAACTGCCTCGGAATACGTTACTCTTGATGGAGCCACTCAAGATGGGGGAGGTTCCGAGTACACTCCAATTTGACACCGAGCTAGACGAGCTGTTCGCGAGTCAAGGCCCTTCTGTCCATCGTCCTTCAATGTAGGAGGTTCTCCGGGGGATATGCGAGGACGGGCCCAGCACCAACGGTCCTGGAGGGAGAGGCCCCACGGCACCTACAACGGTGCCACACACTGAGGGCAAGAAGCGAGGAGCGCGAGGAGGTCAGAGGGGTCACGATTGTACTAACAACATGTGGAGATGGTCCAAGACACAAGCACGAAGCTCCTTGCTATGCTCGAGCAAGAGGAGGTATCCATCAACAAGCCAGTGAACACAACGACCTAGGTGCTGGACATTGTAGGTGCTTCACAATCGAGCCGATGCGGGACCTCGAGCACATATACCTTTTCTTGGGTATAAAGCACAACGACCGGAGGGTTCGATGACATGCGAAATGTATTCGTTGGTTGTTATGAGTGTCCATGTTCTTTTCGAATAAGTTTGTTGCGTTTGAGTACTTATTACTTTTTATTGTTGAACAATTATGTTGTCTTTAGTGAATTTCTATCATAATTTGCACATTGGTTTGTATTGAACAAGTATGTTATCATGCCCTTTGGTTAATAAAGGAATGACGAACATGATTGAGAGTTGTTGTAATCAAGAATGGCTATTGGTTTTGCATCAATCACCATTTCATGACCATGACTTACCATTTCATTTGCATGATTTTCCATTTCAATTGGTATTGTTTGCTTAACAACAACGTGCCTAACACCTTTGAACTCCTGATGTGGGCGTTCACCCGCAGGTCAGAAAGTGGTCTTCAAAGCATAGCGTGAAGACAGCGTAAACGCATCATCATTGCTATCCTCGAGCTATTCCAGCGCTTCATCCCCAAGGTGCATCACTACTACACCCACATGTACAAGATCCCATGCTATATCTAGGAGTAAAGTGGAGCTCAATGGGTGGGCGACATACACAAGCATCCTGGCGAGATACGAAGCATCAACGCCTTTCGAATGGAGAAGCGTGTGTTCCTTCAACTTTGTGGGGTTCTAGAACATCGTTACGGGCTGCGAGGGTCCACCCAACTGTCCGTGCTTGAGAAGGTTGCGATATTCATTAACACAATGGCATTGGGTCAAAGTCAACGGAACGAGTGCGACCGCTTCCAGCGGTCCACTTACACCATCTCTGAGGCCATTCGAGAAGTGTGTGAGGCGATAAATGGTGGATTGGTGGCCCTACCAACGGGCTCACTAGCCTAGCCAAGGAATCGATCTGTCCCAGGGATCCCAAGTTTCGACGTATCCCCGAACAAATCGTCAATGACAACCGCTATTGGTTGTACTTCAAGGTAAACGGTTAGGTTTGCCTTTAGGCTTCCCTTTGTTGATGTTACCCATATTAACCCGATATTAACCCGATTGCACCACGTTCAATCCATCCAACAAGGGTGCATAGGTGTCATCGATGGGACTCACATCCAAGCAACAATCCCCCAAGACGAGCAAATCCTGTTCTGAGGCCGAAAAGGTATATGCACTTTCAATGTCATGGTTTTATGCGACTTCGATCTCCTGTTCACCTTCATATCAAACGGATGGGAGGGGAGTGCACATGATGCTAAAGTGTTCGACCACGTGCTTCGGACCCCGGGGTTTCACTTCCCTTACCCACCAGTGGGTCGTTACTACTTGTGCGATAAAGGGTACCCTGACCGAGAAGGGTACATGGTTTCCTACTCAAGGATAAAGTGCCACCGACCCACCTTTTAAGCTACACAACCTGAAACCAGAAAGAAGCCTTAAACAAAGTTCATTCGTCGTTGTGCGGAGCTATTGAGCGGGCAATCGGCATTCTAAAGAGTCAGTGGAAGATCCTCCAGTGGATGCCCAAATACGTCGTTGCTCGGCAAGTGGCGCTCATAACCTGCTGCTTCGCACTTCACAACCTCATTCATATATATGGAGGGAGGATTCCAATGAGGACGACACCGACGAGTCCAGGTTCTAGGAGCCCATTGATGACGTTGATTCAGACGACGATGATGCGTACGACTACCCCGACGGCGCAGAGGACATGGAGACCGACGACCTTTTCGAGCCTGACGATGAGGAGGCTCCACCCATTGGAATGAAAGCACTGCGAGACACCATAGCGCAACAGATTTGGAATGATCGACGACAATGTAGATGATGGTTTCGCATGATCAAAACTGGTGGATGAGAAGGAAGTTTTTGGGAGATAGTCGTTAGTGCCATGATCATGTTTTGGGTAACTTGTTGGAATGTGGAACCAATGACGGCGATGCATTTTTGCGCTTTCAAATTACGTTCCCATGTTAACATAGAAACACAGGATCCCTATTGTGTAAGTGGGTAAGTGGCACAAGTTGCTTGATGAACGATTGGTTGATGTTCAAGAATGTTTTGCGCTAGTTGATGATGTAAAGGGATATGTGTTTCACCATGTTCAATGAATGAAGGAGTAGTGCAGGCTTTACTTGAATTCATGAACTAGTCTTTTGTTACATACTCCGTAATTGAGAAGTGGTATTACATGAATGATCTAGTGTTTTGTCACATGACTTTGGCTATGATAATACATGGTTGAGCTAAAGATTAGAATTGCTTGTATCGAACAAGAAGTTGCACAAGGTCAAGTTGGAATGTTTAACAGGCTTTAACCATTATCATAATAACATGGGTAAACCAAGGTAGATGCTGCATTCTGAGTGCCTACTTGCAGAAACCAAGGTACATGATTAAGAAGATCCACAACCCTTACAAACCTGACGCCACTCAATACAAAATACAAAACGGGGCAAACATGATACAAAATACAAGGTCGCAATATTGTTCGATAAACCGAAGTTGATAAAGCTAGTGACAAACCAAGAAGCCTAGTCCTTATCCCAACAAAGCATTCTGAGTGCCTACTTGCAGAAAGCCAACTTCACAATCATGCCAACAAGGAGCACGATTAGGCAATGGGCGAGGCCTCTCTCGCGAAGGAGCTGCTTGATCCTCAGGCTGGCTGCAGCTTGTTGGACTCAGCAGGTGCAAAGGAAGGTGCACATGCTGAAGACCCTCTGAAGGAGCTCTTGTTTGGAGCTCTCGCATTCTGCAAGGTTTTGAGTGGCACCATGCAGATTAGCCTGGGTCAAGGGTGGCCTTTCTCTTAATATTGCGCTCCTTGAGCGTGGCAATTTGCGCACTGAGCTCCCCAATCTGGCCCTCCATGTCGTTCACTAGTTCACGGTACTCTCAACATCCCCTTCGACCACTGCATTGTCGTTGGGTTGGGACTGCACCTCCTCCTCGCCCTCGTCCGGGTAGACCCTCCACGGGTCACCGTATGGATAGTCACCAGTACTTGACAGGGTCGCCAGATTGACGGCTGCAGGATGAGTCAGAGTCGGTGTCCGAATATGAAAACATGCTGCGAATTCAAACAACAAAACAACCATGAGTTAAAAGAATGTCCGACAACTGTATATAAACAAAACCATAAAAGCATGCACCTTTCACAAAACACTAGAAGAACACGTTTATATGCAAAGAACATGCACATTTGACAAAACACCAAAACCAAATATGGCATCACTACTATAAACAAATCAACAATAATCAAACTGTATATGAGAGAAAAGTAAAAACAAACAATTTATGACAAACTGTATATAAGAGAAGAGATAAACAAACCATACCCAATCTATATTTAAGAGAAAAGTATAAACAATCAAATAAGCAAATTGTCAAAGTAAGATTTTGATGGTGGAAATGGATGTGCTCAAGCAAGTTCTAGTAGAAAACAAACAAAACACTCATAGAAATGTATGACTTAACACATAGGATTTATGGCAAACTTTCTCTAGGTTTCTCACCCAGTAGGCAAGCTGCATTTCAAGGGATCTGAACACACCAGCCAAGACCTTGATAGAAGAAGACAACAGCATAGCTCGTGGTGTTAATACTTCAATGGAGGACAAGAATTGAGGACCATGAGCGAAGAGGGGCTTACCGGTGGCCGACGGAGCTTCGCTAGAGACCTTGGAGCCTTCGAGAGGGGAAACGGAGAAAGCAGAAATGGAGAGAGAAAAGGATGAGCCGTATATGATACTCTTGAGAAGTCGAAAGGGCTCAGGGGCAAAAAACGTCAATCCAAGGTGCCAAAATTCATCCACCCCCTCTCATCCCCATTTTCAAGATGGGAGAATCGCCCCAAATCCTACCTCCGCCACCTCCACCTCCGCCACCCCCACCCAAACACGCATGCAGACGCCCCGAAAAAATCTTCCATCTTCCTCACCCCGTGCCAAACACACCCTTAGTCATGGCCATGAGGGAGTCGAGGAGTTTCTAGTTCAGCTTCGTTTCACCGAAATCAATGACTCTAATCATCTTAAGTCATGTTTATCAATTAATGCTAGTGATACTAGAAATATTAATCTTCGCTCCATCATTCTACCATCTCATTTTTTCACTTCATCAATAAGATCTCTAGTATCTCAAAATGGGTTTCAATCATCTGTCTCTGTTCATGTCTCCTTCTTGTCTCCTCTCAAAAAAAAAATTATTCTTTTAATCTATTTTTTTAATTTTAATCTATTTTTTTCTTTTTAATTGAAGTTTGCGAAGGGAAGGGGTTGGGGGATAGGAGGGGAGACAAATTAGAGGACAAGATATTTAAAGTCTCTCAAAATTCATATTTTCTTACTAATTTACAAATATACCTATCTTCAATAATTATTGTAATTTAAAGATATATTATTATATGCATTTTGAATTAGCAAAATATTATTATTAAATTTATATTATATTCGTTTTTAAATATTAACTAATTTTACTCTAGATTTAGTATGGGACGTCCAAGTGTTGCTAATCCCCTCCCCTCTACTGTTGCCATTCTAAGTGCACCAAGTGTCCACCTTTCTCCAGCTTGCATCAAACCATTGCAATGCAAAACGCTACATTGCATATATTGCATCCCAATTATAACTTAAACGTTTGCCTCTTTCAATATTTTATATTATTAAAAAACAAACATCGATACACAAAGGTATAGATAAAAATTCCCTTAGTTTTTGTTCATGTAATCATATTTAGCTCTTATTCTCAATGATATTTATACTCTTCTTGCTTTTTTTTTCATTTATATATCATCTACTCGTATTAAGGAAATATAGTTGCATATGTTGCTATTAGAATTGTCAAATGTGCAAAATTTGAATCCTCTTTCCCTCACTAATTTTCTCCTTTTTTTTTTTCATTTGTAAGAGGTACATGGGAAAAAAGAACAAGATTTAGACACCATGTAATAATTGTCACAATGGTTTTTCATAATAATTTTCATATTTTTATTTTGAATCCTGCACTATGTTGTCAAAAATATAATGAGTTATAAATTTTTTAATCCATTGATATAAGGTTTAGACATGAATAATATAATTTTTCATTTTGAAGCTTGTGGGTCAAATTTACAATAGGAAGATTTAAAGTTAAATAAAAAATATAAAAAAATTGTTTTATCGAACAACTTGTTCTTGGGGAAAAACGAGTAGTTTCACCAATCACATGCAACTAGGATGGAACATGGTTCACATACAAATAAGAACTTGTATTATACTCTCTTCATATCAAAATACAAGTCACTTGACCTTTAGACACATTTTTTAAAAGCTAAAAACTCTATAAATATCAACCTTTTATTAATTTTTAACATAATTTCAAACTCATTACTAATGATTTTGAATATATGGAAAAATTTATAATTAAAAATTGATGTCTGTCCTATACAACTGACACCACTGTTGTGCTCTCTGTGAGGTGACAATAATCAATGACCGAAGATTGGTAGTGACTCGGACGTGGAAATGCTCAAGGAGAGATACAGTATCAGATTCAATTCCTACAACCCCATCTTCCATCCCCTCCTCTATCTTTAACTTAGGAGATCCAGAATTCGACCATTTCATCTCTATCCCCTCTATCCCCTATATCCATCTCTTTTATTCCCTTGGAAATATAGTGACACTCCATTTGAGGTAGTTTTGGTCATCCCCTCCACTCCTTCCATCTCATTGCAAACACATCCAAAGTTGAATAATTTTAATAACTTTTTTATCTGCACCGAATATTGTTATAATATTAGATAGCGATTGACAAATACTCTAGGATGAAGAATGCAAAACGTAAGAGGAGAAGAGATTTGAGTGGTTCTTATTTATTTATTTATTGCAAAAGTTGTAAATACACATCATCTCTTATCTTCCCTTCGTATCAAAATAGTTATTATTTGACTTTTTAACCTTTTTTTAAATATTTAAAAACTTTATAAAATACCAATTTTGTAAATAAAGTTTAAAAGAATTTTATAGATAATTATATTAAGTATGAAATTATTTTTAAAAATTAATAAAATAATTATTAAAAGTAAAATACAAGGAGTAAATTTTGATATATCAAATCGCGTCGCAGGAGGATCCCATTTTCTTTTTTTGGGTTGGACGTGAATGTAAAAGAGATGGGTCCATTATTGGGACGCATGTCACACCGACCATAAAATGCAATTGCCATTATAGACTCGTATACAACTACTTCCTCCGTCTATCAGTACATCACCAGAGACCATACTAGTTAATGTAAAAAATGGTGGTGGCCAAAACACTTTCCCTTCTCTCTAGATTCTAGAGAGAGGGAGTTGTCATCTCCAATTGGAACTTCTAGTTTTACTCCGGGCGGACTGCGTCTGCTTTCAAACTGTCTTGCAAATCTCCTCCGGGTTTGTAAACCTGATCGGAATCCCCTCTTCGGAGGCTATTAAATCCCTCTTCGGAGGCTAAAGTTCCACCTTGCCGGACCAATACCATTGGCCCGCCCTCTGTCACTAGGGCTGAAAATAACCCGCAGGTATCCAATCCACCCACTTCACTCGTATTAGTTTTAGGGGTGAAAACCCACAATAAAGTGGGTGACGGGTGGTGTGGGTCCGGGTGAGGCGGGTGATGGATGGATTATGGGTGGAGATTTTTCACCCATTACCCGCCCCAATAATCTACCCATTAACCCGCCCCATTCACCCGCCTCGCGTACCCGCATAAAACCCTACAATTTTTATGTATTGTGTGTTTTTAACTATTTTACCCTCTAAAATCTATGTAACATGTTATTTTGTGTATATATATATGTGTGTGTATATCCATATGTATATGTAGATATGCATATATGTATATGTATATATGTGTATATATATATATGTGTGTGTGGGGGTGTGTTTTTTCATTTTGTAACTTTTAAGGATAGGCTCGAATGACCCCTTCTCATAATGAAGGACGATATTCTTCTCCAATCTGAGTTTTGCTCACGTCTACTGTCCTCTTCTTTTTGGATAGCAGTTTATAACTCTTCTCAAAATCTCAAAAGGTGCTGAGTTTCCTTTGAGTTTCATTCTTGCGAACGTACTCCCCAGGCGGGATACTTAACGCGTTAGCTAATGCCATAATGCCTTTCAAATCCTCCTAGTGTCTGATGAAAGTTGCTATCTGCTCCAATAACGAATCATTGGTTTGACTGAATTTGCTCTCCCACAACCCCGTTTTCACGGTTTAGGCTGCTCCCATTTCGCTCGCCGCTACTACGGGTTTATATTTTTCGTCATCATTTGGTGTCTTGCAATCGATTCCTCAAAATGATTCTTATCCATAATTTCTCTGCTCAAAAGAAACATTTCATTTATTGAGTGGTCTCTAGCCCCCCCTTTGTCTGGCTTTTTTTATTTATTCCAATCGATTTTTTTCATGTTATTTTTATATATGACACATATTCGACTTCTACGAACTCATATTTTTAGTATTGGTAAATTAAAATTTAATTTTTATTCATCTTTTAATTTTATTAAAAAAATCATAATTATATTAATATCACCCATTGGGCACCCGCTCCACTCGCATCACCCACGCGGGTCGGATGAGGGTGAAGAGGTTTATGGGTGATGGGTGAAGCGGGTGAAATTATTTACCCGTGGGGGTGGGTGATGGAATGACTTCATCCACCCATAACCCGTTCCATTTCCACACCTACATCGTTACCACTCTTCGCTCTTCCTTGTGGTTCTGAGGGTTCTAACCACCACCACAATAACCATCTTCCATTCTTCCCCATCTCCGGCCGCATCCTAGGAGACCCTAAATCTGATTTCCTCTCTCGGATTTTCATCGGATACCTCTTTTTATTTTGGGCTTTCGTTGATTCGGGGCTATTGTCTCCGTTTCTGCACTAGCCTTGGCAATTTTGGACGGTTTCTCCCCAGATCCCGAACCAGGGTCCGATTCATTTGCATGGTTGCGTGCCTTGTTGCCCTAACCCGCCGGCTCTCCGATCCTCATCGCATCTGTTTTGTTGGTGCTTGAGCCTAGTCGTTGTTGCTACCTTCACCCCTGCTCTCTAGTCCTCTCCGGCCATCGGTGGCTGTTGGCAGAGCCACACTTTGTGGCTCCTCGCTTCCATTCATACTCTCCGGTGGTCGGGACTCCTCACCTTGTTGTGTGGGCTGTGCGGCGTCGACGCCGGCTCTTGCTGCCGTCTTTACCAGCCTTCCTTGGCAGTGTCCCATCTCTCCATTGGGATTACAAGGTTTCGGTACTAGTGTGTTGTATCTTGACCTTTTTGTGTTTTGGGCCCGTGTGACCCGGTGAATAGTCCTGGTTCTGTCTTTGGGCCCAAGGCTTTTCCTTGGACCCAAAGTAGCCCCGAATAAAGAAAAAATAAAAATAAATAAAAAATAAAAAAATCTTGTTTCAGTTATATATATATATATATATATATATATATATATATATATATATATATATATATAGGGAGTGGTTCCCTTGTGCACACTCCTTAGAGTATATCTAGTGCACGAATCCTGGTCGTAGATATGGATGGATCGGATGGCCTCTACCACGCTACGTGTAATTGTAAAATAAAAAAAAAAGGGAGGCCGGCCTTTCTCATGTAAGCATCTGGGCGCGTGCATAACATCTCCAATAAAACCTAAAAGACCAAAGACGTTCCCTTTCAACCTCAAAACTCCAAAACGTACCTTGGAAGCTTCGAAACCCACCTCCCCCGTCAACATCGACACCAACCACAAAGCACAATCGTCGGTCCCCCATTCGCGGCGTTTGCGGCTTCACCGGCGTCCAGTGCGGCGGGAACCGGCGACTCCAGTGCGGCGTATTGCCTCTCTCCCCAGTGCGGCGGCGCTCTCCTCGTTTCACCGATTTCGGGGAATCTGACTGTTGCCTCTCGTCTCTCTCCTCCTTACTGCCAATCGCCTTCATCCCAAGCTTTCGGCTGACTGTAACTCCGGCGGCCTCCCTCCTTGAGTTCGAATTGAGATGGGTAAGTAACCGAGATTTCTAGGTTTTTTTTGTTGGATTGATTGAGTGAAATATGGGTTTATGTTCATATTTGTCTATTCGGTGAAATTATGAACCGATTCCTTTCGTTTAACTTGTTCTTGGTGTTTGAATGTGTGAATTTTGGATGAAATTAGAAGATACTTTGAGGAAAATCAAACCATCTGACAAATTGGGTGGAATTGGTTAGGAATTTAGGGTTATTCGGCAGATTTAGGGATCTTTTGATTTGAGTTTTTGTATGTACCTCGTAAAAATAAGAATTTCACTTAATAATCCACCAATTTTCGTTTAATGTACGCTTTAAATCGATCGATTCAACCGAATAATTTAGAAATTTACTAATTCACAACGGTTATACAATTATTCATCGCTTGTGTGTATCTTGTAAAAATAAGAATTTCACTGAATAATCTCCCAATTATCGTTCAATGTACGCTTTAAATCGACCGATTCAACCGAATAATTCTATAAATTTACTTATCACATGCAATTATGCGTCGCTTCTGTGTACCTCGTAAAAATAAGAATTTCACTGAATAATCTCCCCATTATCGATCAATGTGCGTGTTAAATCGATCGATTCTATCGAATAATTCTAAAAAATTACTTAATCACAATGGTTATGCAATTATTCATCGCACTTGTGTACCTCATAAAAATAAGGATTCCGCCGAATAATCTCCCAATTATCATTCACTATGTGCGTTAAATCGATCAATTCAACCGAAACCGTTCGTATATCGTAATTTTGAGAATAAGAAAAGGGGTTTTTAATGCTTTATCGTAATCGATCAAAGATATGGGATATTGACATCTAATTAAACAATTAAAAAAGTATTTGACAATTATTTTTATAAAAAAACAATCGTTCCAAATAAAAAAATGAACCAGAATTACCAAATAAAAAAATGGGTCCCACGTTTTAAAATAACCAAAACCAGATTTCATCCCCAAATAAAAAAATAACCAAAACCAGATTTCATGCCCACCCCCCACGCGCCCACTTAAAAGAGAGTAACACCGGTTTTTTTATTTCCATGCGGGACCCACTTATTTTCGATTAAAAAAAAGAAAAATCCCCATTTAATCTCACCCATCCATCAACATCCGATCAATGGCCACCAATTGTGCACAAAGTACACCCTAAGGGGTGTGCACAATTGATCCATTCTCTCTCTCTCTCTCTATATATGCTATATATAATTATCAAATCTCGTAAGGGCTTAAAATCCCGCTCGAAAGGGCGTATACTAAATCTCGTATATGAGTGGAAATTATTTGAAATTCATAAAATAATGTTACTCCCTAAACTGTCCTATTTGGTTTGGGGAGTCCCGTTCACATTTCCTACGGTGGATCGAGCTTCCCTTTTTCCCCGTATTTGCCCCGTCTGCTGGCGAATGGTCGGTGCTTTGGTGTGACTGCGTATGTTTTGTGTTGGGTTGCAGTATCGGGGGTCCTGTTTGATCGTCAAAGGATCGTGGTGGTGTTCGTGGTCTTCGAAGATCCTTCATTTAAGTGGAGGCAACGTCGGCGATCCACACTTCCTCATGTGTCGCCCTTCCCGACTGTGGTACTATCGTGAATCTTGTCACTCTCCCACGCTCTTGGCACTCATGGCACGTCTTGGTTCGGATTCGACTTCTTTGCTAGTCGACGTCTTGTATGAGTAGTGGAGTTTTCTTTCCTCTCTGATGTTTTGTGTTTTTATGTTCTAATTGTATTGACGGGTTTTCGTCTGTCGACTTGTTCGGCCATCGAGTTTCAAGTATTTCTAAACTCGAATTTTTACCTAATAAAAAAAATCGCGTAGCAGGAGATTAAAGGGCAAAATATGGTTACAAGTGATTAATGACAGCCGTTGGATTAAATTAATAAATCCAGTTTAGTTTTACGATCGCCCTTAGTTAATACGACCACAACACGGCTGCGTAGCCTGTGGAATAGTTCCTCCTCTGTCTCGAATCTCTCTATCAGATTTCTCCAATTTCTCCTCTTCTCTCTTTCAATCTCTCAATCTCTAAGTCTCAATCTCTATCTCCATCGCAATCTCTGGAGTGCAGATGAACAATTAAGTTGCCATCCAACAGGTATGATTCTTCAATCATTCTCCCGTTCTTCTTCTCCTTCTTCGTTCTGGAGCACGGCTCTTTCCCTCTTTCCCCCTTCCCAGTAATTCGAAGCGGAGGTTTGTTTGTAGGTCTCTGTTCAGGTCATATAGCGTTCTCTCCCTCCCCTTCCTCCAGATCTGCAACCGAATCGGATTTGGGCACTTTCCGGACCTCCGTTTTGGGCAGAGTTCTAGGTTTTGATGCTTTAAAATTCCCATCTTTCAGTTAATCATTGTTTTCGGCTTCACATTGAACCTTCGTTGATGGAGTAAATCAAGCTTTTCTTTCGATTCATGGTGATGAAATCAATTCGGTTGTGCTATGCTGAATCGTTTTGCCCCCCCCCCCCCCTTTCCGTTGAGTATTGTGTTTAATTCATTGACAATTCTACAATTCACTCTACATAAGTTGTTGTGTGGCTTCTGGCAACTGATCCATGTATTTCAGACTTGTTTAAAGATTTCGTAATTGTGAATTTGGGTTGAAATATTTGGCAAGCCTAGTACATATAAATATAACAATGCGACTGAGAGTTTGCTCAAGTCTATGATCACTGGATTGTAGACTTAGATAGGTGATTGGTCACATAGCAGGTTGGGTTTGGGTGATGCCCTTCTTGACACTTCCCCCAGCCTAAACCAGCATAGGTTCTACTTACCCTTTTAGGATGCATAATTATTCTGTAATGTATTATGTGGTCTAAATGTTGCAAGTTTTTGCATTTAATGTATTACAATTATTTTTTTATGTATAAAAATATATTGTGGAACAATTATTCTAGTTATAATTGACTTTTGCACTAGTTGATATCACATAGTACAGTATTATTTATTTAAATTCTAGCTTACTTCTCTTAGTCTGCTCGATTCACTTGCAATTTGTGGGTGGTTTTGTCTTAGATATCATGGGTAGGAGTGTGAATATACATATGTGTGTGATAGTTGTGGGCAATAAGCAACCCATCCTCGAAACATATCATCAGCAACCCTAGCTTTCTGTACTACCATCCAAGCTTAATATCTTTAATGGGGAGAAGACGTTGATTTTATTCAGCATTGTATACAGTTGTGAATTACATGTATTTTTTGGCTTCTTTGGAGGGATGGATGGTTCAGATCTGATCTTTCTGTGGTACTATCGATTTTCTGTCAGAAACTTGGTGCTGTTGTTATTCATTGCTTGTTTTGTTTTTAGGTGCATGGACTAATCTAATCTAGTTTTCCGTTGTTATGAATAATGCAGGTTATCATTTAATTTAAAAACAATAACATATTACGAACATAAAGATTATGGGTGTGAAGCAGGCTATTAAGAGACTCGATGCCTTCCCTCGTGCTGAAGAGCACTTGTTGCAGAAGACACAATCCGGAGCAATTGGTGTGACACTCTTGCATTCTTTGATTTATTTCCTTTTACTTCTAGATATTTTTTTATGTTTTAATACAGGTTCCGTAAATATGTAGGATTGGTTTAGATGAAAGTTATCACTCTTAATACCGTTGTGGTTTTGATCAGAGCCGTGGGGTTTCAGCTTGTTTCAAAACTAATTTTCAATTTTCTTTACTGTCAGTCTGAACCTATATACATTGCAGATATCAAGATTATAGGGATTTCTCTTTTCTGATACTTGATTGTGTTCTTTAGTTGATACAAGTTATCATAAAAGGATCTTTAGTTGGAAGAAAATGTTTAGAGGGGATTCATCAAGCAAAATATGAAAAAAGGGGTATCCTTGAGTGATAAAAAGAAAGTTAATCTTGGTTGTTTTGGGGCAAAACATTGGAAAGTCATGCAAATTCATTTAACATTCTTTGATACAAGCATTTTGATCCAATTTTGCTCAGGCATGACATTTGTTGCTCATGATCTTAAATAGTGTAGCAGTAATCTCACTTCAAAATTACTGAAGTCCCTCCTAATTTATTTCTAACCGTAAACCATATCAATCATCATGGTTCTGAAATGATTCGCTATATATGCTTTCATGGTTTAGAGCCAAAAAATTATATTAAAATCATAATTTAATTGGATGGATTTGGCTATGTAGGCCTTATGCTAATTTTGAAGTGAGATCAATTCTTGTATTAACAAATAAAAACCAAATTTTACAAATAGTAAGTAAAATGGCATCCCTTAGAAAATTTTCTATAAGGGGTATTATATGGGTTTCTAAAAATTGTTTCCATTTCATAGACTAGTCATACGTTGGAGCTATAGTGGAACAATATAGTAATTCCTAATATCTTTTGCTTCCCATTAACCTATTTACTAGATTTTGACCATATATTTACATTGTCTTTTTATTTCTTGCAGTGTCAATCATTGGCCTGGTCATTATGACATCCCTTTTCATCCATGAGCTTAGATATTACCTCAGCACACATACTGTTCATCAGGTGTGGCCACTCAGTTCTGAATGGGAAAATTTTCTATTTATACTTTATTCGACTAAAATTCTGTTTTGATTGTTCTTGTATATGCTGCATCTGTGGCTATGCATTTTTATTTTCTTTCTGATTTGAATCTGATTCCTTTCTCTTCTCCATTTTAGATGTCTGTGGATCTGAAGCGTGGAGAAACTCTTCCAATACACATCAATGTGTCGTTCCCATCTTTACCCTGTGATGGTTAGAATTGTTCACAATTCATGTCAAACTCCCCAAATTTTTAAAATTGATTTTCATAAATCTGTCATTTTTGTGTCCTTTCATATCCTTTCTACCAGTCACTTTCTAATAGCTAACATATCTACAGTTCTTAGTGTGGATGCCATTGATATGTCTGGAAAGCATGAAGTGGATCTTGACACCAACATCTGGAAAGTAAGACATCTTTATCCCTCTTTTTCATGTTTGATTATTAATGTCGGTCCTATTTACCATGTCTGCTTTCTTGTTGATATTTTTTTCTGTGAAGGGAAATATCTTCATGCTAGTATCCTAGAAATTAATTGCTGTGCACATAGGGAATGGTGTTCTCTGTGTCCAAATTTGTTATCCTGAATTGTATTCTATCCTGACATACAAACAAAGAGGCAGCGCCTAAATATTGCATTCACATGCCAATATCGTGTACATTTCTTGTTACGTTTTGTTCCCCCTCACCCTCCGTATCATTTCTTTGCTTTTCTTTGTTCGGATATTGAATTATTGGTGTTAATAGATTTTTTTACTTTATGGAATCTTTACAGCTTCGCTTGAGTCGTGATGGTCATATAATTGGAACTGAGTATTTGTCAGATCTTGTGGAGAAGGAGCACTCGCATAATCATGGTAATACTTTGACTAACTATGTTCTTATTTCAATTGATAAGAAGAAAAAAACTGTTGCAGTCTTGCAGAATTTGCCAGAAGCTTTTATGTGGTTCGGATTTGCATTAGCCATTAGGTTTTAAATGTTTACCCCAAACATATTTTTTTTGGGTGGGGGTGGGGATTGCGGGTCGGGTGTTTGGAAATATACTATGATGACAGTACAATTGTAAAAAGTAAATTATGGGCAAGTAGGAAATGCGATTATTTCAAGCATTTTGTTAGTGTCATGCCCAACACAACTTCTGCCAATAATATATGAAGTGCATCTTTCACTTGCTCTTATTTTTTAATAGTTTGATTGAGATTGTATTTCAAAGGGTAGGTTATTTTGGGTCTTTTCCATCCTTTCTCCGAAAAAAGCACCTTGCTGGACAAGTGGGGTTTCTTTACCATTCATCTCTTTTAATGCCCCCTATTCTCTTTTTTACACTAGTTGATTATAATGTCATATTTTGCCCTGTAAATGTCATGTGAAACGTTATGGTAATCTGCTAAAAGTGTACAGTTGTGATTTTTAGCTTGGAGAAAATGAATATGTGCACATCTTTAGCATTTTATAATATTTGATGCATTAGGGTAAGTCTTCTGTTAATTAAAAGTTGATAGACAAATGAGCAGATCATGACACACTAAACCACGAAGATTCCAAAAACAAGACTCATCTGCAAGGATTTGATGAGGAGACTGAAAACACAGTAAAGAAGGTGAAGCAGGCATTGACAAATGGGGAAGGCTGCCGGGTAAGTTTATACAATTTTCTTTTTGAACCTTGTGGACATTTGAGCCTGCTGTTCCAAGATTATGTCTAATTATGGGTCTGTTACAGGTTTATGGTGTTTTGGATGTGCAAAGAGTTGCAGGAAATTTCCACGTTTCAGTTCATGGTTTGAACATGTTTGTTGCACAAATGGTCAGTTGCCTTGACTATTTTTGAACAAACTGGAATTTGCATTTTGTAGAATGTAGAACATTGTGTATACCTTTAGGGGCTATTTGCCAATCAGAAACACCAACTGATTAATTAAGTTGACTGATGTTGTATAGGAGTGATGTAGAAACCATGGTCTTTATAGTGGGGATGATAAAATTATAATGGTTTTTAAGAAGAATCAAACTGCAATCGTTCTTATCGAAAGTTCTAAGAAATAACTGCACTGTATTGACAAATTCTCTCTGAAACGGCTATGGTCTGTTTGATGCATATACTTATGCCTTATGCAATAACTTTGGTTGACTTGAACGGGTTCAATGCCTTATCCTGTATTGACACCTTATGCCATATAGCATAAGGCATGTGTGCCAAACAGCCCATATATCTGAGAGTGAGTTATGTTCTCTACTATGTGTATTTAGTGTCAAGTGTTAATGATTCATGGCATTTAGATGTAGAATGAATACATCATGTTAGCAAGATTGCTTTACCGAGGTAGAATATGGATTAAGCAGTTTGGGCGTCTTGTTGAAATAGTATAATTGTCAATTGTTTCCTGATCTGATAATTACAGAATCTAAACTTGAAGCAGGTTACAGAAAATAATAAATATAGTTTAGACAAAAACTTTATACAGAGTAATGGAGTACGGAGTATTATATAATTGGGAATCTTTTCAGATATTCCTTGAGTTTTTATTTACAGATTTTGGGGATGAGGTGGTTAGTCAAGGGATGCCAATGTTGTTTCAAGCTTCTGCTGATTTTATATGCAATGTATTTTCTCTCTGAAAGGGATATATATCTTATTAACCAATATTGTTCTAAAAGATGGCCTAGGCGGCCGCCTAGGTGGTCGGTTGCCCATCACCTTGGATGTTAGTGGCTTGGGCAGTTAGCTAGGTGGGATTGGGTGGCAGCATGCTAAGCTGGTTTATTTGCTTTTTAGTCGGTCAAGGACCATGATTTTGAGTTTATGGATGATATTATGAATTATTATTATCCTATATGGATTATGGGCATGGGCAAGGGTTTGAAATACAAGGAAATAATCAATGTTGTTCTAAGTCCCGCCTAGCTGCCTAGGTGCTATGCTAGCCCCTCACCTGCAGCCTAGAGGCCACCTATCGTTCTTTAGGACACTGTTTACATAAGTTGATTAGTACTTACAGAGTCCTTAAACATATCTTGCTATTTTTTTAATGGTGTAAACATCAGATTTTTATATGAAAGTTTAAATAATTTGTACCGGTCAATCAGCGATATACTATTGACTGCCTTTGTGAACTTATTTCAGATAAATTACTAATTCCATATGCTATTGAGCCTTTGAAGTGTTTGATTGAGGGGACTAAACATAATTTTTATTGATTCTGTATATGTAGCTGCTGCATGGATTTCACTTCATGTCTTGCTTATTGTTGAAAGGATTCTTTGATCTCTATCACTTCAATTGTCACATCCAATTGAATATGAACTTTACTGCTATTCTTTTATCTTGTCTTGTTTTAGCCTACATGGCATTTCAGTTTGCAGTTCATTTCCTAACAAAACTGCATCACCTATTGCATATAATGAAGCTTATTTTGGCATCGTCTATCTTTTGATTTTCTTGTAGATATTTGAAGGATCTAGTCATGTTAATGTCAGCCACGTTATCCATGATTTGTCATTTGGACCAAAGTATCCTGGAATTCATAATCCCCTTGACGGGACAGACCGTATCTTGCATGATACAAGTGGAACCTTCAAATATTACATTAAGGTAATGTTCACGTTTTGTTCATATAGAAGACATATCTCTTCTCATGTTGTACAACTGTTTTCTCCATGCCCTGGGCCTAAGATGCATGGACTAGAAGTGTATGTAATGGGATGCATATGTTTGCTATATGCATATTTGGTCCAGGAAATCTGTATGTGAGACTCATATGCCTTCTTAATTCTTTCTGGGTACATTTATCCAATTGGTTTGCAAGTCCAAGTCATGAAGTATGAACTCCACTAATGCCTGTTCCTTCTCTGCCACCTTTCCCACTACTTGAACCAGTTCTTAGTTAGCTTTTAGGGCTGCTGGAATGGAGCGGTTCTTGGGGCTGGTGAAAACTTGCCCCCTGTTAGGTGGAGTGACCGAGAGAGATCGTGCTAGTAAAGGAGATTAGAATTAGGATACAGGGATTTTATTTAAATGAAGCACAAGCGCACAGTTCATATGATCACACATTATTGTGTTGCTTTGCATCTGTCCTCTTTGTCTTCCACTTCAAACTATTTGAAACATATGTTTGATACTGTAAACAAATATAACACAACTCTAAGGAATCCTGAAGGAAAACTTTTCAGTATGAAAATGTGACTGTTTCATGAAGGGTTTTTTGGGCTGGATCAGTTACATGTACTGTTGTACCGTTATAGATAGAACCTCTTTGAAAATTCAATCCCCTTCAAATTGAATCCAATCGTTAATGCACCAGTATCATAGGACATAAGTGGTTGTGTATTGATTATTGAGCTCTAGCAGTGCCTTTGGTTACAGAGAAATAGCCTTATAAAATTTGCAAGCTCCAATGTTGCTCTTGCAAAAGCATGCTTCCATGATAAATAGTCTTATAAATTTTGTCTCATGAATCTTCTTTTTATCATATAGATTGTACCCACAGAATACAGATACATCTCGAAAGAGATTTTAGCAACAAATCAGTTCTCTGTGACAGAGTATTTCTCTCCCATGCGCGAGTTTGACAGATCATGGCCAGGTTAGTATTCATACTGAATCTACAAGTAACTATATACTTCTGGAGATCTCTGTATGTTTGTTGAGCATTCTATTTCCTCTATTCCAGCTGTGTACTTCTTGTATGATCTGTCGCCAATTACGGTGACAATCAAAGAGCAGCGTCGCAATTTCCTTCATTTCCTCACTCGTCTGTGTGCAGTATTAGGTGGTACATTTGCATTGACAGGTACGCCCTTGTGTAATCTTTGCTCTTCCAGTTGCTAAAGAAATCAATTAGCTGCAGGTCATGTATCTATGTTTTTCAGCTATTCATTGTCCTTCATTATTGTCTCTGCAGGGATGTTGGATCGCTGGATGTTTAGGATTGTAGAGGCTGTGATGAAACCAAACAACCGAAGACTCATATGATATGGCATGCCAGTTAAGTAGAATCATAGTTGTTCAAATCCCCTGTTCACGTACCCACTGATTTTTGTCGTTCTCTAGTCTTGCTCACGGTTGGATTGTAATAGTCGGGGAGGAAAAAAAACGAGAGAAAAAGAGGAAGGAAAAGTTGAAAACAGAGCCGCCGCCTAAGAGATATTGGAGTCATTTGATAACTTAAATCACATGATCTGGCTGTATAAATTTGACTATAATTTTGGGAAGCCAATTTCTCCCCAGCTTAAAATCGAAAGTACTCAACCTGAATATTAGTTTGCAACATTGCAAGTTTGCATTCTTACTGTGTTATATCCGTTTGGTTTTCTGTGACAAAAGCTTTTCTCATCAGTTTAATTTGCTTTGACCTCACTTAAATCCATCAATCTGTCCCCTCGACAGTGTTGGAAGGTTAATTTTGCAAATTTGACCGTCCCAACAGATGGATAATGAACACTATCGAATCTGGCCTTTTGGAGGCTGTCAAGTGTTATGGCTTTTTTTAACTGAAAGTTCAGGGAAAATCGCCAATGGTGGTTTGGTTTTCTGCAGTTGAATGAGATGAGTTCAGAAGTTTCGGAGACTGTCACTTGAAGAAGCTTGTTACTTTGAGAGGGTGAGTTTCTTATGGATTTTGCCCATTTGGAAATGGAGTTGCAATTCTCTGTTTATTAATTCTTGAATGTGCTTGCTTACTGTAATGTGGGCAAATATCTTTGACCTAAGTGGGTAGTCCTGACCCATCGCAATGAGATGTACATCGATGGTGGGTTTGATGGAGAAGCACGAGGCATTTGCTTATTTCGGACCCTCTATTGATATTTCGGGTTGCACCGAATTGATTTTGTATGAACCAGATATATGTGATCTCGGTTTTGCTAGTGGTGGTGGTTGGATATGTGCAAGATCCAACTACCCAAACCAAGCCGAACCAACAGAGTTGGCCAGACCAACGTCGGTCGTTCACGCCACAGGCACATACTGAGCTATGTGATGATTGCAACAGCAGTGCAGGCAGCATGACAAGGCTGCTTATAGTGCTCTCTGAAGGTTGAACGAGCGCCAACCTAAGCTGCAGCGTGCTCTATGTTTTGTATACGTAAAACACCGCGACGTGCAATATTTGAGTCGGGTTTGTTACGCCGTTCAGACGAGCATATCTATGCTTATTATGCTCCCAACCCGAGCAATGAAACCATACAACAAAAGTCCGATGGTTGGGCTATGTTCATATCAGTTTGAGAAGATCCTGTTCAAATTATTGTGCAAAATAAGTAAACGAAAACACACCCACACCAGCTAGCTAGCTCTAGAACCATTTCTCCTAGTCGAGTTGAAAACCGACGAAAACACTTGCAAAATCATCAAGAACAAGAACAAAACAGCAGCTAGAAGCGTCAGAACTTGCCATGAACTCGACACATGCGCCTTCATGAACTTGCCAATGTTAGCTGTCCAGCTCTGATTATAGTACGCGTTCACATCTTCGATAGCTCGGTCCAAGAACGAGACTTTGGTTAGCCTAAGTGACTTGGACATGCCATTCCACATGGTTGCTACCTCTTCGTCGCTCTTTAGATAGTTTAAGATGATCCCTTTCTCCCTTAGCAATCTTGCATCCTCCTTGCAATCAATGATGCCATTCATTAGTTCGGTGTATCGAGCCAGCACAAGGGGCCCGGATGAGCTTGATGCCTCATAAGCGACGAGGTTTCTCAAAATCACCTCTGAGTTAGCGTCTAAGGTAACTGTCGGAAGGCAGAACTCGTTAGTGCTCGGGTTGAAATTTATGGCGTCGATGCCACCCTTTGTGGGCACGAAGGTGATCCCGGAGTTGGATAGCTCGACAACCGAGGGGATCGTGATTTCCTCGACCAACGAAAGTGCATTGTAGCCCTCTTTCAACCTAGGAGCTTCTGTTTCGAGGTTTCGTTCCTGGCCATTTTCGGAGAAGAGGTTTTCGACAGGGTCTTTAAGGATCATGAGTGCAGGAACGTTGCAAAAGACGATCAAAGGCAATGCAAGTACGATCTTCATCGGTCTCGAAAGCAACAGCCTTCTCAGGAACCAAGCCAGACCTTTGTTTAATCTCAAAAGAAGTCGCACAAGCTTCGGAGGTCTCTCATTTTCGTCCTTGTTTCTTCCTCGATCATCTTGGAATTCGACGCTAACCTCTAGCACAGCCTGTTCTATCTTTGGCACCACAATGTGGTACAAGAAATCGAGCACATGAGCACACTCGGAAGCCTGAATTCGAGGTGTCGGATCAGCCATTTGAAAAGGAGAAAGATAGTTGCACAGACCCATCAACATCCGTTGAAGTGAATCATCCACCACTTGTATTGTTTCGAGCTCGAGTTCCAGCATCTTTCTCAATACTAGCATCGGAATCTGGTTCTCAAGCATGCCTATATCCCTTAGGATCGCATTGTCCGGTGATTTCCGATCAAACGAATGCAACAACCTCAACGAATCGAGCAAGAAGGCTGCGTCAATTGCCATCATCCACGACAACATCTCGCTGCTGAAACCCAAGTGTTTGTGATAGGATGCTCGTATCTTCGAATCAAGCATCCTGAGCTGCTCGACAAGCGTTTCAAACTTGATGCTTTTGAGGCTTCTCTTTGCCGAGAGAAGCTTGTATCTCTCCATCTCGACTAGGTGCGGGCGATTGCAATGATAAGGCCCAATGGCAACTAGCTGAGGAGTGTACGAGTCTGGATCGATAGCCCTTAGAGTCCTCGGAACGCTGAATATGGACACTGGGATAACGTCGTCTACATCCTCAACTTCTTCAAGCATTCGATGGATTCGACAGATCCACTGCTGCTCGTCAATCTCTGCACTTGAGCAAGAGTTTGAGATCATTGTCTTTTAGTAGAAATTTGATATTAACTTGAATTCCAAAGGAAGCATTTGGGGTTGGGGTAGGAGAACCTTTTAATTCATTCTTTGACAGTGAATGACTGATCAGTTAAAGAGATTGAAGGTTCCTAACACTTGGTAACATTTTCTTAACATTAATTGAATATTAATGTTAAAGATGCCATTTTCAACAATTCATCAACTAAAAGAGTTAAACTCCATCAACTAAAAGTCTAAAAGCAACAGCTTTTATTTTCTAGATCAGAACTTTTGTTCACAAAGAAATCTAAATCAAGATCAATGCACTCATTAATCACCAACAAGATCTCTCTTATTTTCCTAGACTCCGAATGCGACCAATCACCCATCACAAACTCGTGAACGAAGCCATCAACTTCAATGGAGCTACAGCCCGGCACCTCCACATCGATCTTCATCTCCTTCATCCTCTGCCTTACGCTTCTCAACTTCTCCCACTGCATAGAGGAGGCAAACAGGTTGCAGAGGAGGACATAATTCCCAGCATTCTGTGGCTCCATCTCAAGCAGTCTCTCAGCAACAATCTCGCCTTTTTGGATGTCCTTACTTTCCTTGCAACCCATGAGTAATGTTCGCAGGATCACTGGATTTGGGCTGAGATGCATGGCTTCCACAAAGGCGAATGCTTCTTCAACACGGTTGCCTCGACACAGGATATCGACCATGCACCCGAAGAGCTCCACTGAGGGTTCAATGCCGTACTCTAGTATGCTCAGCCAGTGGTTTCGGCCCGTTTCTACTAGGCCAGCGTGAGCACATGCTGATAGAACTCCAATGAATGTGACATGATTGGGTCTCACCTGAATATAAATTTCAACATCAAAAATTGTTGAGCTATGATTTTGGGCATGTTTAAAACATGATCTAGTTTCTTTAAAATCAAACAATGAGCCAGCCTCCTAAAAGAGGTTTTGCCTGATTACAATTTCAATTCGAGGCCCAATTTGGTGCTACATACTTTATGGATTGATTTATAATTATGCTAATAAGGTAGTTTTCTTGGATATCCAAACAGAGCCTATAAAGTATAGTACTTCCAAGTATTATCATGAATTCATGATGTGGCTATATAGACTAAAACTGTTCCTCATTTATATAGGATCTAACAACAAGATTGTTAGGCATAATTGATAAAAACAAGAGTTGAAAATCAAAATGATCCTCACCTTGGCGGCAACCATTTCAGAAAAAAGGTCGAGTGCTTCCTTAGCAAGCCCATGAATTGCCAACCCAATGATCATTGAGCTCCAAGCTTTTGTATCCTTCACAGGCATAGCATCAAACACCTCTTTAGCCCTCTCAATGGACCCGCACTTTGCATACATATTCACCAGAGCAGTACGAAGCTCAATATCGCCTCCATTCCCGCACTTATCGACATAAGTATGGACCCAAGCACCAGTGTCTAGTGCACCAGAAGCAGCGCAAGCCGATATCACACTGACCATAGTCACCTCATCCGGAACAACGCCCAAAAGCTGCATCTCCCTAAACAAATCCAGCGCTTCACATACCCTCCCGGCTCTAACATAACCGCTAATCAACGCACTCCAAGCAACCACATTTCTGTCAGGCATTTCATCAAACACCTTTTGAGCGCACTCAATTGCCCCACATTTTGCATACAAATTCAACAACGACGTCTCCACAAAGGGATCACACACCAACCCTGATCTAACCGACTGCGCGTGCACCTGCTCGCCTTCTGGCAACGCCGAGCCCCCCGAGCACGCCTTCAGCACGAATGCGACGGTGTAGCTGTTGGGCCGCGGCCGGGCCCTCGAAATCAGGCATTTAAAGAGAGGGAAAGCGGGGTTTTCCGCGCTCTGGGCCTCCGAGAAGCCCTTCAACGTGCAATTGATGGAGAAGAGTTTGGGGGCTGTTGGGAGATGACGGAAGATCTTTGCAGAGTAGAAGGTGTCGCCGGCGGCGAGGAAGGAGAAAAGGACTCTGTAGAGGAGAGAGGCGCGGGAAGATGATGGAAAGCAAGTGATGACACGCGCGTGGATTTGGCAGAGGACTCGCCGGGAGCGGCATTTCCGGTTCCGGAGGATTGAAAGCAGGTGTTGGTCGCCTCCTCGTTCCAGATTTGCGTACGGAGTGCGAAATGCAGTAAAAGGGGTTTAAACTTTAAAGGAGGTTTCTCAATATTTGAATCTCTTGATCGCCTTCTTGTATTAACGGTCAACTGACTCAACTGCGGTTAAGATGATGAAATAATTATTTAAATAAAATATTCTTTAATATTTGGAATGCAACACACACTCTAGTTTGAAAAATATGTCACTTTCTTCCAACAACGATCTAAGCTATTACGAGCAACTTCTCTCTTAAAGCACATAAAATTGTATCTCAAACACTGCTAAAGCGAAAATGTACAATGCTCCTAGTCGATCTCAACATACAGCACCCAACCAGCCACCAGGAGTTGTTAATGCCCCAACGTAGTGACGGCTCTCGTGGGCAAGCTTGTGCTCGTGGTCGAGGTTGTGGTCGTGCTTGTGGTTGTTGATTAAACTCGTTTTTAGATCCTTGACTTCGGACCTTGAGATCAAATTGCGCACTTCTTTAAGCTTACAATTGTCTTACTTGTCTTGGTTGACACATGCTAAAGTACAAATTATGATGAGGTTAACTGTTTGTTCACTACTTTGTTGTGTCTTGCTTCCGTAGGAGCGGATGTTCTTCTTCCTTCGGATTTCCTCCAATGACCTTTTCCTCTTGAATATACGTGAATGAATCTATTTGAGAGTCTGCGGAGCCACCTTTTGACCAATTTCTCACTCCTGGTGCTTCCAATGATCAGAGATGATATTGGCTCTATTTATCTCTCTCTCTCTCTTCTATACTCTCTCTTTTTGGGAAAAAAATCTTTAACTTAGTCACTTGCTCCTTTTATACCATGAGAGATGTACAGACGCCTGTATCCATGTTGGAAAAGTGGAGTGCAAAATGTCTTGTTCCTATGACATGTCGTGATGTGCCCCCAGGCCAGAGATGGGTTAAAGCTACGGTCTGTGGACCAGCATGCCTCCTCATGAATGTACTCGCGGACAACCTAGAGAACCTTTGGATTAAGGGTTAAGGCTTTTTTTTTTTTATCGCGATCTCATTAAAGCAATCCCAACTATTTTAGCCCACACTCATCATCTACTTTATAAGGGATAAGGGGAAAAGTGAAACTCCATTGATGTGCATACTCTTAGGTTAGTGAGCAAGGAGCATATTCCACCACCATCTTTGTTTGTTTGTTTTTTTTTAAAAAAAAAAAATCATCCTATCCAATACATATTTGATTATAAATGTAAAACTCATCATCATATTACATATAATGCAATACTCCCTCAAATATAAAATGTATGATGTTTGACTTTATAGCATGTTTTGAAAAAGCTAAAAAATATATAAAATATTATTACTAATAAGTATTAAGTTTTTAGCTTCTCAAAATATGTGCTCAAAAGTAAAAAGTATTATATTTTGAATCAGATGAAGTATTATACACTATAATTCATAATTCGAAGCAATCAAATCATTCCTTTGTGTTTTGAAGAAGGCCAAAAAAAAATTCCAATTATATTATAATGCAATATTATGTACTCCGTATTATATATTTCATAATGCAAGGTAATTAAAGGATTCCATGCCAACGGCCCATTACTCTCAACAGGCCTCGGCCCATGATAAACAACGGCCTGCGATCAAACCCGCACAAGCCCACAAGAAAACCCTAAACAGCCATTTTCCATTACTTCCCCATAAAACCCTAGTTTCCGCTGCAGTCCCCATCTCTGTGATTTCTCCAAGCATCCAACAGGATCTCCAGCCAACACTCAATCTCAATCATGGCGGAGAGAGGAGGAGAAAGAGGCGGAGAGAGGGGAGGCGAGAGGGGAGGGTTCGGCCGCGGATTCGGCAGAGGCCGTGGCGATCGTGGGCGCGGAAGGCGTCGCGGAGGGCGCCGCGATGAGGAGGAGGCCTGGGTGCCAGTCACCAAGCTCGGCCGTCTCGTGAAAGAAGGCAAGATCAAGAGCGTGGAGCAGATCTACCTCCACTCCCTTCCGATCAAGGAGCACCAGATCGTCGACACCCTCATCGGCCCCTCCCTCAAGGACGAGGTCATGAAGATCATGCCGGTCCAGAAGCAGACCCGCGCTGGTCAGCGAACCCGGTTCAAGGCCTTCGTTGTCGTCGGCGACAACAACGGCCACGTCGGACTTGGCGTGAAGTGCTCCAAGGAGGTGGCGACCGCCATTCGTGGCTCGATTATACTGGCTAAGCTCTCCGTGATTCCGGTCAGGAGAGGCTACTGGGGGAACAAGATCGGGCAGCCACATACGGTTCCTTGCAAGGTGACCGGTAAGTGTGGTTCCGTTACGGTCAGGATGGTTCCGGCTCCTCGTGGTTCTGGGATTGTGGCTGCTCGTGTGCCGAAGAAGGTTTTGCAGTTTGCCGGTATTGAGGATGTGTTCACCTCTTCCCGTGGCTCCACCAAAACACTCGGCAACTTTGTCAAGGTCTGTTTTTTATTTTTGCTAATTTGATCATTTATTTGCTCAAATGATTGCTTTGCATTGTGGATTTGTTGCTATTTATATGAATACTTTTGTTTGTGTATAGGTTGTAAGGGTCTCGTTGATTCCTAACATGATTGAGTGATTGAATATGACTTGGTTAATTTCATATCTCTATATTTGAATCGAATTGAATTTCATATCAGATGTTGTTTTCTGTATTGAGGAGGGATTATAATTTATTAACAATTTTGAATTCAATGTGTTTGGTTTGGGCACCCATTTCAGCTCATTATAACAATTTATAAAAATTGCTGATTTGTTAAATGATCCTATTTTCCCTTTTAAGTATTTGTTAGAATTACATGTTTTAGCTCATCAATTGTTGAGTATGTTGTGAATAGAAAGTTCATGGACGGAGTTGAAAGCTGTTTAATTATACCAATGAGATGTTGAATATTTTGTGAGCCAGGATAATTGTAAATTAAAAGGTTAATTTTTTGTACAACGATATCTAATTTGAGAGAATTAGAAGAGAGGCTAAAACAACCTGCATTGTGATTTGAAGAGTGGTTTCTTGTGAAGTGTTGTATCATTCACAGTATTGTGTAGTATTGTTTTTTTTTTGCGTGTGTGTTATGTGACCCTTTTTATGATTGATGGTGCTGATTGAGATTATTCATTTGGTATTTCTTTGCTACACTTTCCCTCAGAAGATTGATGAAACAATTTGAAGAATTACTACTACCTGTGCAAAAAGCATGTCATGTAACCGTCACACACATTTTGTGTAGGGTGATAAAAAAAAAAAGTAGATATATATTACATGCATTTATAATTGAGGGTATATTATTCTCCTCTAAGGACTAGAATACCTATCTAAATTTCTCATATGAATTCTGATCATAAAATTAGATTTAAACTTTACCTGTGACCTCAATTAACTATTAACAGATAATGGATTGAAAATGGACTATGGTTTGATACTTTGATTTAATTTGATGCAAAATGTACATCTGGTGCTTTTCAGGCAACTTTTGACTGTCTGTTGAAGACCTATGGTTTCCTTACCCCTGACCTCTGGAGGGAGACCCGCTTCACAAAATCTCCTATGCAAGAGTATTTTGACATCTTGGCGAAGCCCGTTAGCAAGGCTATCCTTCTTGAGGATGTTGAGAAGGTTGAGGCATAAGAGCTGTTACTGGAAGGCAATTTTGGCCAAGGTTCCTCTGCAAACTCGACTCAAGATAGAGTTTTGATGTCAGTTTTATTAGAAAGACAGTTTAGCATTTTTTGTGATGGATTATTTTTGCTATTTTGGTGCCTTGAGAAATGCTTGTATTTTCTTTCCAGACCTATAGTATTCCAAAATACTCATTTATGAAATCTCCTTGTCCACTTTTCTTGTGTCCTCCCCAGGGTTTCAGATTCAGATTTCAATAATTTTTTGCTGGTATGATGGTGTCCAGTTATTTGGGTTAAGGTAAAATTAAGCGAGGGGTCATGTATCAACTTGCTTCGTAGTTTAGGTATCATTTTGCACATTCTAATTTGCCTGTGTAGTTTTAGGTATCATTCTGCACATTCTTATTGTATAGAATGCATATCACATTGGTTTATTCATCTCAAGTAAGATTGTGTAGTTTCTTGACACACTTTAGCAATGTTTAGCAAGTAGTAGTAGTTTATATTCCGTAGTTTTCAAGATGAAAAGCAGTCTGAAGAATTCAAGCATTATTATATCGAATATAGTATTGTCCCTGCCTCCTCGGGTGTCTGCATTCGAGTGAAGGCTCTTGGTTCTTTGGAGTAGTAGTCTTGAAATTCATGTTTTGCTGTATTGTACAAGCAAACAGCTTTAGATGAGTTGATTTCTCTCCTCTCTTTGGAATAAAGTTAATCCCCGAAGATTTAGGTGTTGGGTTTGTGGGTAGAGTCCCATATAAGAGGAGGTGAAACCATACAAAGGTGGATTCATGACCTTATAACCAAAAATAAAATTAAAATCGGACACAACTTGTTTTTATACGAACCCGATCAGAGACGTTTTTTAAGTATTAGATTAAAAAGATTAACGGGCAAATTATTAGTTTAAAATGTATTTTACTTTTGGAAAGATAAAAAAAATTTCAAACTATCAAAAGTATAGACAAAAAGTAACATATGAATTTTGAAAATGGGCCATTTGTATCCGAACTATTCTTTAACAAACCAATTGTGATGTGGTTAATTTTGGGGATGAAGAAGAAATTATTTTTGGAGATGGAGGGAGTCACATAGGTGTTTAGGTGATATGAGATTATTTTTGGATGATATTTGAGAATATTTCTATTTTATCCCCAATTAAAAGTGAAAAGAGATTAAAAAAAAAATTATTTGTGGTCAAGGGCAATTTCCACCTCAATTCCACGGGTGGATAAAAAGCCCAAAATTCTATCCCCTCCACTTTCATCCCAAAATAGTGATGAAGGTGGCTTTGCCAAGGCAACGACAATAATGATGAATGTGGCTTTGTTTTGGTTGGTTATTCAAGCTCGGCTCAAGTCGAACAAGGTGCGTATTGGTGCTCATGTTCCACTCGTATAAAAGCTAGGCAAACCTTAACTTGAACTCGAGCTTAAAAATTGTTTGAGTCGAGCACGAGCCAGCTTACAAAAACATTAAGCATTCCTACTTGCTCATGAGGTGTGACATAGTCATTTACGAGAAAATTTATAATTTCACAAAATTTGAGTTATTCGAGTTGAGTTAGGGCTGCTCAAAAATTTGGATCGGATCGGGAATATAACGGTTCAATCCACAATCCATAAAAAACTGTAATTCTGGTTTCTGATCAAAGACTGGGACCGGACCGGTGGACCAAAATATGCGTATATATGTGTATGTATTTTTTAAAAATAACAATAAAGTGACCAAATGAAAAACATTATAACTTTTTTTTATATTCATGTATTAGTTTTAGTAAGATTAATTTAATTAAGTCTATTTTCACATTTAATAAATCACTTTAAAAAATATTATAACTTATTTTTTAATTCATTTAATTTTCAAACCGGTATGTGGACTGAAAAACCCCGGTACCGTGTTTTCAAAATTCTGGTCCACCAGTCTTGAACTCGACTGAGCAACCCTAAGTTGAGCCCAAGCCGAGTTTTAATTTAATCTTTAAAATGTGACCAAGCTTTTTTTGATGTTTCACTCCATTCAACCCTAGGAAAGTAATGACTTGAGGGCATAGGTGAAATTGGATTCTTAAACCATATTGAGATAGATTTCCTAGATCGAAGAGCAAGGGTTTTACTCCTCAAGCACGAACAATCGTGGGAAGTCAGCGAGCTTTCATCCTAATTGGTGCTATATATATACCTCAACTTTAACCCAAGAGGACGTCGTTGAGCTCAAGAGAAGCAAGATGTCCATGATAAAATAAGTTGATCTATGAGGAGTCGTACGAAAATCAACAAATGAAAGTAGTAATTTGTTGATGTGAAACAGAAGCCTCATGTTTATGTTTATTTGTAGTTTATAACAGGAAATCAAATCATACCTAATTTACTTCCTTCCCTGCAAAAATATATCCTTATATATGTAATAAAAAATCCCCAATTCCAATGATCAAATTAATCGACCATTTCGTTTACTTTGTCGCCGACTCTCTTATTTCTTTTGCTTTTTTCTTTCTGGTCGGCTACCATGAACTTTCCAGTCCTCCGCCGGGGTTGGTGTCGATCTTAGATGGGGAAGGGCTACTCCCCACTTAGTTCCTGTGTCACCCAATGTTTTTTCTTGGATTGTTTTGCCTTAACGCGTAATCGAGAGTTTTGCACTCGTTTTCCTAAAAAAAAAAAAAAAAAAAACCGATCATGTCACCAAACTCAGTCTCGATCCAATTCAACAGCACTGCCAAATTGGGAGGCTAATCAGAGTCGAATCGGAATCTTTTGTCTAGCAGCCATCGAATCATAACGGCGCCTCTTTTTAGGCGCCGGCGGGCATTCACGGAACCTTGACGCCATGATCCTATGATCCTCCGATGTCGGCGTTGTGTATCCATCATCTTCTTCCTCCAGGGAAGAGGGAAACTGAAACTCCAATTGATCGGCCTTGACTTCATCCGAAAACCACTTAGAGTTTGAGTTGTGGTTTACCAACTGTAAATCCATAGATTTACGGCTGTTGATCTCAATCCCGATCCCCACCGGAGAGACAGGAATGAAATTGGGATGAAGTTTTTCTGTTTGTGGGAGGCGATCCATCGGTTTCATCTGTGTATTTGATTCTTTAATTTCATCAAGCTAGCTGTTTATATAAGATCGAAAACGCTTGGATTTTGGAGGTAGCTACCTCTATATATATTTTCAATTTCGCGCCAAATTATTTATGCCATTAATTATTTTGTAATTTGTAAAATCTCCATAGAAAGAAAGAAACACATTTGGAGGGAAAATCACAGATCGAGTTAACTCGATCGAGTTAGCTGGTTTCTCTGTAGTAAGATTGAATCTACTTGTAGAGCAAATATTATGATGTTATCACTACAAAACAAAATGATCAACGAATTTTGGGAGCATCAGTGAATTGAAGCTACAAAATCTGGGGGAATAAAAAAGACAATGAAGCTAGTAACTAGTAATCTTGTAAATATCAACTAGCATCGAGTAATCAAGTCTAACTTACAGAATATGAAAGAAATGAAGCTACAAAATCTGAAATTGAAACTGAAAAGCTAAACACTAGACAAATTTGAAGCTAACCATGGCTGATTTAATCCATCGAATAAATATGAACTAGAATCGAGTAATCAACTCTTACCTTTTCTTCAGTTACAAAGTAGCTAGCCAAAGGAGAGATTTTTTTCAAGGATGGCTTCCTCCGACGATCAGCTTAGGAATGCACTGGTAATTCAAGAAAGTTTGGAATTCTAAATTTGAAAGTAAGGAATTCGGTCTCCATTGAATCTCGCAAACAAGCAACTTGTTAGTAACCATCGTCTCAATTTCTCACAGACAACGTCAATCTCCGCACAAAGCATTGATAATACTCAAATTGTCGCCTTCCAACACCATCCAAGAAAATTGAAGCTTCAGAGCTTTGGCCACCTCGCGTCTAAGCCCGAACACTTCCACTTTAAAGGCAGAAGAATCTCCACAACGAACAACATCAGATGCGTATCACCTCCCCCAAATAGTCTCGAATACCGCTTCATCTAAAGGAACCATCACCCTGAGTGTTACCCAAAGCAAGCCCGAGACCGGTGAGGTAATAGGTGTATTTGAGAGTCTTCAGCCATCAGACACGGATGTCAAGATCCAAGGGATCTGGTATGCCCGGCTTGAGCAATAGATCTTTTGTGCATGAATGATGTATTCTTATGCTCATTTTGTTACAAGGCACAGCGGCCCTCGTTCTGTGAAAGTCATTTGTGAAGAATTGCAACTTTTCGTATGCAAATTGTATGGCTTGTTAAAGCAATCCTGCAGATTCAACCATCCCAGATTGCAACATACCTTATCAGATGGCTTCCTCAAAACTAAGCTATATGATACCTTGCCTTTGCTTGGTCGCTTTTATCTTCATTCCAGCCTCCAGGGGCTATACCATATCATATCATATCATATCATATCATAGCTTTCAACATTTGCAGATTGGTTTTCATCACTACCAGTCCCGAAGCATTCCCACAACAGATTGGACCTCTTGCAGCTTGGTACTAATATGTTGAAGATACTTTGCAGTCTCTTTGAGCAATTGTTTTACTCTATCAGACTTCCAAATGTGCCTGCATAGTGAAAAATGTCAATTTATAAGGATTGCAACAAACTTTTAAATTCCAATCAACAACCTCCTCCCAAAACAGTTTCTTGATGGCTTTCAAGTTTCAAACCATATATCTTTGTTGATTTGAATTTTAAAAAATCGCTCAGAATATTGCTGTACAAGGTATATCGCAGAGAATGCACTATAATAAGCAAAAATGAATGATCAGACAAATGGGCCACTCAATTTAATTAGCTTAGAATTATTTACAATGATCTATGTAATTAAATTTTAACACGGTTTTAAACCAAACATAATAGTGATCTGATATTGCAACCAATCTCATACAGATATCATCAAACAAAGATTATATCAGCTGAAGCTCCTCAGATGACGATGAAGCCTTATCAGCTGATGCCTTTTCAATTCAATTACTCTAGTTTTTGCAAAAATATCTTCAGATGAATTTACTGTTTTGTTTGTGCACAAATATCTTCATAAAGAGAATGACACACAAATTTATTACTATTTGCTTCAAATTGACAAAACTGCACACAAGTGATAACAAATACCTATAAACAGCGCCATGAAAAGCAACTCCACATTCCCTAGATAGCAATCAGGCACCCTTTAAGAACCTCTATGGTGGAAAAAAACACATTTTGGGAGTGATTATACAGATTAACTAAAGATGAAAGAATTATTGTGCCAAGGTGCAGAAAGAAATTAAAACAACCAACCAGTGGAGCAATCAGGAAGCAAGAAAAATTAGTTACCATTGTAAAACCAAAGTTTCATGCTACACTTAATAGTATTCTTGAAGGCAATAGCGAAACCTCAATAAATCTAGTCGTAACTCTCTGGATCAGTAAGTTGGCTGTATATGGTGGTCTTCCATTACCAGCTTCACCAAAAATCTCTGCAAGAGCATAAACCGTCCTCAAAGTGGTGAAACCTCAACGAATCTCTAACAATGATTCTTATGCCAACAATCTTGGCCATGAATTTAATGACGTTGTGACAGTCCCCACATATCCTCAAGTTTTTGAACACTTGAATTGATGATTCTCCACCCCGGTTTAGTATCCCAAAAGCAACGGCAAGCTTCTCGCTGTGGTTGCACAGAACTTGCTCCTTGTCCTCTTGATCCAAATCTTGCAAAACGAAATCGGTGTCAGGCAAGCAACCTGCTGCTGTCATCTTGTAACTGACCTCACTCAAGAATTTGTAAATCTGATCACTTTGTTCGTTCCGCTTGTCCCCAACAACAAAAGTATAGACCCTGTTCCTGACCTGAATCCAACTACAACCAGGTTCTTTGGATAGTCCTTTATCTCTCATTCGTTTCCTAATGTCAGATGCTTCGTTCCACAGCATTGCACATTCAAGTATGTTGGACAACATCACGTAATTTCCAGGGTTTTCAGGCTCGATTTCAAAAAGTCGTTTGGCTGCAAGCCGTGCCAAGTCAACGTTCTTATAGACTCTACAGCCAGCTAGCAAGGAGCCCCATGCACTAGCTGTTGGTTCCATAGGCATTTGCTTGATGAATCTATAGGCCTCTTCCATTCGACCAGCACGACTAAATAAATCAATCATGCATGCATAGTGATCAGCATCTGGTTCAACTGAGTGATCCCTGCTCATAGAATTGAATACACTCAGACCATGTTCAACTAGCTGTGAGTGACTGCACCCAGATAAAACTCCAGTGAAAGTAACAGCATTGGCTCTGTGACCAGATTTAATCATATGGTTAAAGAGTGACAAGGCTTCTTCTCCATCGCCATGCATCGAGTTAGCAATGATCATTGTATTCCAAGCAATGGTATCCTTTGCAGGCATTCTATTGAATACTTGACGGGCGATCTCCAATTTGCCACATTTGGCATACATATCGATTAATGCTGTTGTGGTTGTTATGTCACCTGAAATCCAGTTCCTGAAAATAAACCCATGAATCTCCTTTCCAGCTCTCAAGCGGTCTATGTTTGTGCAACCTGGTAAGATACTAGTGATTGTTATTTGATTAGGCTGCAGCCCTGATTTTTGCATTTCTATGAACATCTCAAGGGCTTGTTTTTCCTGCCCACTGTGCATACATCCTGCAATGACAGCATTCCATGAATCCTGATTTAGCTTCACTCGCTCTCTGCTCATTTGAGTGAACAAGTTGAGAGCTTTCTCAGATTCTCCGTTTGTGAAATATGCCGTCAATATAACATTCCAAGACACCGTATCCCGAAACATCATACTATCAAAAACAAACTGAGCATCTCTCATGCTTGAACAGCTTGCATACATGTTCACAAGGGCACTGGTAATGAACACATTCTCATCCATACCATTTACCACTACATATCCATGGATTTGCCTACCTGAAATTAGATCCCTCAGCTCAGAGCAAGCTGGAAGCACCGATGAAACAGTCATTGAATTCATCCTCAACCCTTTCAACCCCATTTGTCTGAAACCCATCAGCGCTTGTCTAAATAATCCACAGTTGACATAACAGGACAGTAACGATGTCCAAGAAACAACATCCTTGACATGTAAATCCCTAAATACTTCAACAGCACCCTCGCAGCATTTACATTTTCCATACATATCCACCAATGCATTACCAAGAAATGTGTCCAAATGAAACCCATACTTGATAGCGTCTTCATGTATCTCCCTAGCCTTGACAAGATTAGCTGATACACCACATGCCTTTGCGGCAGACAGGAGCAACGGCCTATCCGGGATATAATTCTGATTCCGGAAATCATTGTAGAGCTTGAGTGCTTCATTCGGGAGCCGTTGCTTTGTGTAAGCTCCAATCAAGATGGTCCACGAATAAACATTTGGTTCAGGAATTTTGTCAAACAGCAGGCGTGCACGCAACAAATCGCCTGAGTTTGCGTATACCTTGAGCAATCTCAAGCCCAAGTGAGGATTCAAGTTGGAGGGAAGCCTTGAAATCATCTTCTTTTAATATAGTCAATCGATATATCATGTTGGGTTTCGCCAGGGCTGTCCAGTCATTATCGGGGGGTGGTGCCAACATTAATACAAGGCCTGATAGTAAGAGTGGAAATCGCGGAGATAGCAAAATGCGTTTCATACATCAAAATCATCCTAACATTAATGTTATGATGTTATTATTACAAAACAAAACAAAATGATCACCGAATGTGAGAGCATCAGGGAATTGAAGCTACAAAATCCGGGGGTAAAAAAGACAATGAAGCTAGTAACTAGTAATCTTGTAAATATCAACTAGCATCGAGTAATCAAGTCTTCCCATCCAGAGAAGAACAAGATATTCAAATTTTATTTACTTTCAAATATGGAGTACCTATTGATGAATGATGAATGATGAATGGAACAAAACCACAACACTTGAGATGAGGAATTCATCTAAAAAGAGAATATTTTAGCTTACTATAAGTGAGAGATACAATCATCAACGACAAAAAAAAAAAATCAAACATGTTATATATAAGAGAAACAAGGCTGGGAAAAATGCAAATCGATGAACTTTTCCATATTTTATACTCCTATAAAAACACAAATCACAAACCACAATTCCAAATCACAAACCACAAAATCACAAATTCCTTTCTCACAACCAAAATCACGAACCACAATTCCAAATGACAAACAACAAATTCACAAATTTATTTCTCACCACAACCACAAATTTATTTCTCACAAATCGCAAACCCTAATCGAAATTTCCCCAAATTGATTCTCAAATCCACAAATTCTAATCTAAATTGATTCTCATCTCAATCCACTGAACTTGAAAACAATCAAATGAAAAGGAAGAAGAAGAAAACTAACCAGTCTAGAAGGAGTGAAGAAGAAGAACAATGAAGGTTGAAGAAGCCGGCTCTGCGGGAGACAGCAGACTGCCGAAGTGCCGAGGGGCTAGGTGCGCCGGTGCGCCGGTGCCAGGGTCGGCCGGAGGTGGAGCTGGCGGCGGCGGGTGGCTCGGGGAATCGGAGTTACTTTTCGCTTTCGCTGTGTGTAAGAAACATAAAGTGAGTTTGCTGTGTCTCTGTAAAAAAAATGGAAAAAAAAAGAGGGCTGATGTTTTTTTTAAAAAATAAAAAAGGAAATTCCGTTTCGTGCCCCTGAGAGTTTATGACAATTCCGGTTGGTGTCCCAGACTTTTTCTTTGTCCGGATGGTACCCCTGAGTTTTGTCAAAAGTTTAGCTCATGTCCAAAACTCATATTTTCTTCTTTTTAATGAATAAAACCACCCTTTATTATTCATTTCTTCACAAAAAAACCATTTTACTTTTACCATTGAACAAAACTACTTATTATTTGACTAAATTCAATACAAAAGTGACAAAACCATCTTTATTTTTAAAATTTTACAAAATTACATATTATTTCCAAAAAAATTATCGCAAAATCATCCTTGCCTCCAAAAAAAATTAGAACAAAATCACTACCGTTTTTTAAATTGTATAAAAGATCTATTATTTTTTCATACTTTGCAAAAAAAATATACTAATTATTTGCCAAATAATATTTAACACCTATTATTTCCCAAATTAATATTTAACCATAGCTCACTAACTTTAAACATCTGTAAATGTGATTGATGAATTTAACCAAATACTCGATTAGAATTTTATTGAAAAAGAAAAGTAAAGGAAAGTTTATTTATTTCATTTTCTTCTCTTATAAAAGAAGATAAAATAAAATATTAATCATTCTTATCTTATTATGTTTTATGTATTCCAAACAAAAGAAATGAATAACATCTTCTCTTATAAAAGTGGTTTTGTGCATTTATAAAGCATAAAGGCTGATTTTACATAAAATATGGTTTTATGAAGTATTTTTTGTAATTTATTGGTTAAATATTTTTGTTCACATAATAAGACGGTGGATTTATGCAAAGTTTTGTAAATAATGGGTGATTATGTACATTCAATGTTTGAAAAATAATGATATTTGTTATTTACAAAATATGAAAAATATTAACGGATCTTTTATGTAATGTTAAAAACAATGATTGATTTTCTTTAAAAAAAAGTTGGAAACAATGGATGATTTTTTGCTAAAACTTTGGCAATAATATATGATTTTGTTAATTTTTTAAAAATAAAGGTGGTTTTGTCACTTTTGTGTTGAATTTAGTTAAATAATAGGTAGTTTTGTTCAATGCTAAAAGTAAAGGGTTTTTTATGAAAAGGGAAAAAATAATGGGTGGTTTTATTCATTAAAAGAGAAAAAATATGAATTTTGGGGATGAGTCGAACTTTTGACAAAACTCAGGGGTACTATCCGGACAAAAAAAAGTGTGGGACACCAACCGGAATTGTCATAAACTCAGGGGTACCAAACAGAATTTCCCAAATAAAAAAAGATACAAAAGTGGAGCGTAATGGTCAATTTCTCGCCATCCACACGATTTCGACGTCGGCCTCCGAAGTCGTCACAATTTTCACACCCAAGTCATGCCGAACCCGGCCTCCCATGTCGGCAACGAAGGAGTGTCATCCGTGACTAAAGCCTGCAATTAGAAATGAATTAATGAAATTATAAATATGGGCTTACAAAGTGCACAACTAGCTGCCGACTTAGGAGTTAAGTGTCGGTGGAATTGGGTACCACTTCCTGTCGACTTGGGAGTCCAGGATCGGTAATATCTGGCTGCTGACAACGGAGCTCGGATCCAACACTGTGCGATTGGCGATATGAAACCGTCCGAACAGCATGTCCGGGTACAAAAGAGGGCACTGATGTGATCCCATGCGTTGCCTCTACCAACTGTCAGAAGAGAAGTCTCACTTTGTTCCGGTTCCAACTTGTTCACCTTTGTTAGTTTCGACCTCGTTCTCTAGTTTGTTAAGGTGGATTTGTCTTTATTGACTTCTCTTGTATTTTTCGGTTCTTTTCATAACGATCTGTCCGTTGCCGATCTTTTCGGTCCTTTAACTCACTGGACATGTCCGGTTTGTCGAATTCTTTCCAGTTAAAAAAAAAACTGATGTTTTCGATGTGTGTGAGAAACATAAAGTGGTTTATATAAATTACTCTTTTACCCCTTGATTGACTTCTAATCTGCTCAATTATGCCCATTTGTATCAAAACCACACAATGAAATAGACCTGTCCACGGGTCATGGGTCAACCCGTGACCCGGCGGGTTTGGCGGGTCATGGACCTGGCGGGTCAAGGGTCATGGCGGATTACGGGTCCGGGTTAGGGTCGAGTGGTTTTCAACAGCGGGTCATGACGCGGCGGGTCGACCCGCCCGTGACAATTTAAAAAAAAAACACAACGGCTAGTTTTTTGTGGCCGTTGTGATTTCAACCGTTGTGGACCTGAATTCACTCTATATAAATACCAAACAATCACTCACTCACTCTCACATTTCTACATCTCTTCAAACAATCCCAAACATTAGTACTTCAATGGCAACAAACGTTCGTGATTTCATGCACAACACGCATTTCTGCCGTGAAGAAAAAATCTTTGGTAATGATTATTTATGGTTGTTTGTCGGAATTGTTCACATGCCTTTAAAATTAGGAAAAATGACTCAAAATAATATCAACTATCATATATGAACCAAAAATAATACGAACTACAAAAAGTCTCCAAATAATACAAACTATCCACCTATAAACCAAAAATAATACAAACTTTAAAATCAACTAAAAATAATACAAACTATGAACTTTTTACTCAAAATAATACAAACTTTTGAAGTTGGATTAGGATAAGAATCAAAACAAAACATTATTTACCAAAATTATAAAAATATGTGTATATAGTCACACTTTGCACAAATGCATCCCCTTTATTTTTAAATACACCAAAATCACTATTTATTTATTCAACTCTACAAAAAAACATTTTATTTTGAAATTAAATAAAATCACATCCACATTATCCATAATTATAAAAAAAATCATACCTTAGAATTCATGTAATTTTGTGTAATTTCTAAAATCGGGGTTGTATTATACAAAGTTAGACAACCGGTTAGCGGGTTTGATGTATTTGAAATATAAAATGTGGATTTATGCAAAGTATGAATAAATATAGATTTTATTATAATTTTGACAAATAAAATATTATTTTGAATCTTATCCTAGTTTAAGTTCAAAAGTTTGTATTATTTAAAGTCAAAATTTTATTGATTGTATTATTTTTGGTTGATTTTAAAGTTTGTATTATTTTTGGTTTATAGCTGGATGGTTTCTATTATTTTGAGACTTTTTATAGTTCGTATTATTTTTGGTTCATATCTCATACTTGGTATTATTTTGAGTCATTTTTCCTTAAAATTAGGAACAATTTGGGATATGACAATCTGAAGAAGAACATTGAGAAGAAGCATCCCAACAAGTGTCCGAGAGGAGATGGCGAAGCAAGCCGCTCATGAAATTGAGAGCATGAGCATGAGCGTTTGTAATTGGGTCTTAACTCTTAAGTTGTTAATTGTTATCGACTTATGGTTATCTATCATCTACATGTGTGACTATATGATTAACAATTTATGAAGTATGATTAACAATTTATGAAGTATGTGTGTAATGCGTAGTTTTGTGTAGTTGTTTAATTGTTTGTAAGTTTTAAGTTCGTGTGCCAATTAATAATAAAAGACACATGTGTTCGTTTAATCGTTGTTCATTTTTTTTATGTAGAACAAATTGGAGAAAGTGGATTTATTTAATTAATTTCGTAATGGCTAAATGACTAATTACCAATTTACCAATCTATCACATGTATTTTTATTTCAAAATACCAAATTGTAGAAAGTCAATTTAATTTTACAAAAAGAAATCTAGCACCTATATTTTTATTTTATTTTATTTATTTTTGAAGAAATACTAAATTTATAATTGTAATGTAACATTATAAAAATAAAATGTCGACAATTTGAATAAAATCTTAAAACAAATTAGGTTAGAATATGTTTTTTTTTTTAAAACTAGTCGTTGGACCCGCCAGGTCGAATCCGGTCGGGTCCAACGACAAAATCCAACCGATGTGAGACAACGGCTAGCGGTTTGGGGCCTGCCGTTTCACCTATATAAACCCCGCAACCCCACCCACTTTGCCACCACACCAACCCACACTCATCTCTCATCATCCATTCTCTAATCTCTCGCTCATCTCTCGATCATCTCTCTAATCTCTCCCTAATCCCTCCATCCATCTCCATCATATCTCCTAATCTAAGGTTGTGTTTAGCGCTAGATTGAGATTCTGGGGATTCAGGGGATTTATGTAGATTTTAGGAGATGGAGATTGTTTTAGTAGATTAATGAGATTTTGGGGATTGAGATTATTTATGACGAAAATCTCCTAAAGTTGTTTGGTAGGTAGAGGATTGTGGTGTATTTCAAAATAAAAAAATTACTATAGTGCCCCTAAAAGAACAACCCAATACCCTCGGCCCTCCTCTCCATTCCGGACCGGCTCCGACATTGACCACACGGAGAGCGCAGAGAGAATGGAAGAGAACGCAGAGAGAATGGAAGCCTTATAGTCGGCACCGCCATATCCTCTGCAGCAAGAACGCAAAGAGAATGGAAGAGATATGTGATTTGAGATTCGTGTTGATGTCGGGGCAAAAGTCCACTCAATTGCGTTTCGGTGACGAGGAGAAATAATCTGGAGCTTTCTTCTTCATCTATGGGTCGGAGCTCCGACATTGAGGACCGGCTCCCCTGGAGGAGATCTCCACCGCCGGCCCTCATCTCCACAACCGAAGAAGAGAGGAGAGGAGAGAAGCGAACCTTGGTGGCAGAAATGGCGATGGGCGTCGTTGGTCTCTTCTCCTTCCAAGCGAGCTCTCCCCAGATCTGAAATTGGGATTTGAGAATGGCAGGGGCAAATTTGGCCCTCATAAATCCAAATCCGAGCACAATCTCCTGAATCTTGGGGTGGAGAGATTTCAAAAGAATCTGATGAAATCCCCACAATCTCCATCCCCAAATCCCCTTCCATCCGCTGCCGAACACCTTCTCCATGGTTGAAATCTGATTTGTGTTTGGGCACAATCTCCATAATCCCCCAGAATCCCCTGCCGAACACACCCTAAATCCTATCTCTCCATCTCTTATCATATATTCATCATGTCCATGTTTCGAAGGGTGGCAAGTGGCCGCAAGAGTGTGAGCGAACCTAGCCGGAGCGGGGCCATGGCACCCGAGCCCCAACCACCACTGCGGAGCGTTTGTGTTCCAAGTGGGTCTCGGAGGCCCCGAATCGAGGAGGAGGATGATGACGAGGTCACCATCTCGCATCATCTTCTCGAGTTCCCGTGACTCCGGCAGCGTCACCAACGATCAGGCCACTCTTTCCACACATCCGACCGCCGAGTCCGGAGCAGCTCGGCGAGTTGATGCATCGATGGAGGAAGAGGTCGCACCAGAAGCTGATGAAGACGATGCAAACAAACAAGAAGAGCGACGGGCGACGGGCTTCAAATATTGGTTCACAAAAGGTCCGATCCAACTAAATGAAAGTTGTAGGGCCCAGTGCAACTTTTGCACTCAGTCATACAAGCATCCCAAAGGAGGAGGCTATGGCAACATGAGAAGGCATGTCAAAAACAAACATCCCGACAAGTACGACATTTCGAGCGGCCATACGCAATTCATCGGGTACGCAACTTCTTCCTCCCAACCTCCTGGCTTATTTAGTTATGATTGTCAATATAGTAGTAACAAATTTGCGGAAATGATAGTTGCGGAAGGTTTAGCTTACAACTTTGCACATCGTTTGCATTTTAACAACTGGGTGAGTAGGACGGTTAACCCCGCTTACCGCCCCATTTCCCGTCAAACTATTACGAGGAAAATTGAAAAACGTTTTGCATGTCAAAAACAACAAATAGTTGAATATTTTCAAAAACACTCTGATTTCAAGGTTTCAATTTGTAGCGATATTTGGACCGATCATTGGCTAGAACACTCTTACATGGGTATCACTTGTCATTGAGTCGACAACGAATATGTTTTACACAAGAGAGTTTTGGCCTTCCGCCTATTTGATGAGTCACACTCGGCAGTCGGCACGTAACATTGCCCGTTTGATTTTAACTGTTTTACAAGAATACAAGTTGACCCAAAGAGTTTTTTCAATCGGGTTTGACAACGCCTCTACAAACACGACTTTTATTGAAGAATTAATTCAATATTATAGCCCCCAGAACTTTTAGTCATGTTTACACCCATACCTCACATTTATTTTGTTTTACCGCAATGAACATTGCAATAGCCCTAAACGACGAGTTGTAAATATCGTCAATCTGCCAAGTCGTGATGGAAATGAGGGCTAAATGGTTATCGTATTACACAAACATTCCTGATATTTTCCTCGTAGCAACAGTTTTCGGTCCTAAAATTAAGATTGTTGGTCTTTAAAGGTTTTTAGAAAGCTATTATCCTATGTTATAGGTTGAAGAACCGCCCAATGTACATATTACAATTTCTAAGGTTAGAGAATTACTTCAAAGCTTATATGATATTTATGCTAGCGGTACTCGTCCATCTCAACCGCCCCTTGCGTCCTCAACCTCGTCATGCACTAGCATTACTGCGCGAACGAAGGCTCTTGCCAAAGATATTTTTGGCACAAAGAGATTGAGGACCTCGTCGAGCTCCCATTCGGAGATCGACGAATATTTATCTACTAACTTTGACTTTGTTGATATTGAGGCGAAAGACTTCGACGTCCTGGCGTGGTGGAGTAGGCCAGAAAGATTACGATACTCCACTCTACAGGTAATTGCCTGTCAGATTCTAGGAGCACCATGCTCGACTATTGCGGTTGAGCAACTTTTTAGTCGGAGCAGACCGATCTTAACAGCCTAAAGATCGACTATACAATCTATACTACCGGAGAACCTCGAGATGCAAGTCCTACTAAGCAATTGGAAGTAGGTAGATGAAAGATGACAAAGGAACCACCTCTCCATCGAATCAGACCCGGATGAAGGGTTCGAAGAAGACACATCAATCGGGAGTTCAGATGGTTACGACGCCGGAAGATAAGCGGGGATTCAAAAGGTAAAAGAACTACGTGGGTTTTGATTCCTTTTCCCCGAAATGATACGTAGGCAACTGGAAACGGTACAAGCCCTTCTTCCCTCCCCTTTTTTTTCCACCCGAAAATGCGTTTTTTAGAATTTTTTTAATTTGTATTAATCCGACCCGTTGACCCGCCGACCCGCCTATCCACGGGTTCGGTTTCGGGTCGTGACTTCCCAACCCATGGACAGGCCTACAATGAAAGAAGTTGAAGAGTCCATGAAAATCAACCAAAATTTTTAGATCGTATTTATTGAAAAAAAAACAAACAGAAACCTCAAGTTTACGTGTAGTTGATGATCAAAAATAAATAAAAACATCTAATTTACTTCCTTCCCTGAAAAACCAAGGAAATTTTGCAATTTATTTTCTCGTTAGCTTTGGATTGTTATTCAAGCTCGGCTCAAGTCTGAGTATTGGTTGCTCATGTTCGGCTCGTATAAAAACTAGGAAAGCCTTAACTTGGAATCAAGCTTAAAACTATATTCAAAACTGGCTTGTTTTGTTTAGTAAAGTAAATGTGTTCGGATTATGTTATTTTAAGTCGAGCATGAGCCATCTTACAGAGCAGACCTACTTGCTCATGAGTTGTGACATGATCATCTAGGAGAAAATTTGTAAATTCCACAAAATTTGAGCTATTTGAGTTGAGCTCAAGCCGAGTTTCAATTTAAATAGCTGTTGAAGACAGCTACTTGAGCATGAAAAACAATGCACCAAGATTTGTTACATATCGTTACTTCGTTAGCTATTGAAGACTTCATTGCAGGTAACGTAATAGCTGAAAGAAAATATATTTTCTGTGAGCTATGTACTGTGATCTTCTAACCTATACAAACAAGCAAGAAAACAAGAGGGCCAAGCTACAACAGTCCTCAGTATCCCAAATCCAAAACGAGGCGCTCCAAACCGAAAACTGAAAATGGTGGAAGCTATAGCCTATAGCTGCCAAGCTGCATTCTGAAATTGCGAAATTGCCTCTACTTGCTACAAAATATGCTTTTGTCCTTTGGCAAGGGATCATGGAAGAGGTGACCTATTGGAGGTAGCTCATGGATGGGTTTAGAGAGCTACTTTTAGCACTCGTCTGAAGCGATGCGAAACTGGAAACTGGAAGAAGCTCAGCCTGTGGGAAGAACCCATTCGACGGCACATCAAGTAGGAGATCCTGCTCACTGCTCTCATCATCAGCGTAATGAAAGGTATCAACCATGAGTTGCTGACCCTCAGTGGGTGGAGCAAACTGGCTTCTGGGACTCAAGTATGAGCCATTGCTGTTCGATGTTTCCTTAGTTGCAGACCCGGCTTTCATGAGAACCTTTTTAGGGATTTTTATTGTTGTTCGGATCTCTGCCATAAAGAGATTATTTAGTATTTATCATTAAATAATTTTTCTAAATAATTGCTCAAGAAAACAATTTTTATTAAAGCGTAAACAGGTCTAATGCTAATGACTTGAATACAGGCACCAGCTACTGCCTAGAGTTTTTGTGATTCCCTGCTATGCAAGCACAAGGCCATATATGTCCTATTGCTACCAACTGTCTCTAAATAGTCCAAGGTTCAAGTGTTTAAGACTTTAGAGCTACAAGCTGAACGAGCAAATTTGGTTTCGCCCCTCAGCATAAGAAACTAGAAAAATCTTATGCAATGATGGTTGTTTTTGAATAAAAGAAAAGAGTATTGATAAATAACCTGTCTTGTTCTGGTTCAGTGATCTCTTGGTGCTTCCTAGATTTTCTGATAAGCTAGACTTGGCTTCTGATGCGACTAGATGCTCGCCATCGTCATTAATCAATTTGCTATCCTGTAAATGCACAAAAACACCAATGCTTTTGTGTTATTTCTGTTAAAGGAAGCATGGACAGATTTATGGAATGCTGTAAAGAACGTAAGTTCTAAATACGACCTTAAGTTTACTATATAGTTCCAACCATTTGGACTTGGGCAGATTGGACACTGCAAGCTTCTTCAAAGTTCTGAAGTCTTCAGCTTTAAGGCTTGAACTGAAGCTACTAAAGACGCCGTCTGAAAGTAATTTCTGGAATGAAGAGATGTTCTCCTTGAAGGAGGAGCTACCAAACATGCTTCTAAGACTGCACGTGCAACAATTATATGAAGTAAGAAAATAAAATGTACTCATTTGATATGGCTGTACTTTTTATACGATTGGCTGTGATGGAAGTATGCAAAAGTTTAGATCAGTTACAAGTGCATAAAAAACAAAATCTTAGTAGACTTCTTTACTTGAAACAGAAATATTTGCACACCATTGTCTCAATTGCCATGAAAAATCTTAAGAACACATGAATTATATAGAGCACCTTCCAGGAAGCTGGGATGTATCAGATGAAGGAAGGTATTTGAACAACTGCTGTTGCTCCTCGCTTGTCAAATGCCCCAATAGTACCTCAAAGTTAATAACATCCTGTACAAATAGAGAAGATTGCACTAAGTTTGAGGCCAAAAATTTCTTCCTGATAAAAAAGTATAGGAATAGCTCGAATTATAGGCAAAAATGTCTCTCTCTGACGATTTAGCTATATTTGCAAGGAATTTCATGATCACAAGTTTCAACATATCACATTATTGATCATATGTCATATAATATTTTTGCAAGTCCAAGCGACAAGCTAAAGGTAACATCAGCGAACAACTAGGCATGTCTTCATGTCAATGTATGAAGAACTTATGGTGCAAAAAAAAAGGGCCTTTTGAATTTCTCTAGCACAATCATGGAAGTGAAACTCACATTCAAGTCTATATCACATAGTGGAGAGTTGCGATTCCAAAAGTGCTGCATTTTGTCATGGATGGATCTATCCCTGCAATTTGAACAGGGTTACTATTTGCAGCAAAGTCTCATTTTCAAACTTGAAGGAAACTGAAGCACTAATGGACAAAAAAATTGTTTAAATAACTCGCGGTGTGAAGGCAAAAGTCATCAAAATTTGCATTCCTACGACCAGGATGGCAGGATAGCATATGGGATCCTGATGAAAATGGCAATTTCACGCAGAAAGAACAATGCTTTAGGAGGAATACCTCTTTGCTGGTTCCTGCTGCACTATTTGGCGGCTAGGATTCTTAAAACTCTCACTTCCAGGATAATGAATGTTGTCGCCCTTTAAGTCCTTACGCCCAAAGAGAGAGGCAGACTTTGAGTAGGCTTCATTTACCACATAAGATTTATTTTCAACAGAAAGAGAACTTGATTCAGATTCTTCTTCCCGAACCAAGGAACTTGGATGTTTCATTAGAACACTCCCATGGCCTATTTCAACGGACACCATAGGTGTATCGCTCTCAAAAAGCAACTCTTCCTCATAAGTCCCAGGCAAGTTAGAAGATTGTTGTTCATACAAAATAGCACACAAATCCTGGGTGAGCTTCTCAACTGAGGATGGCTTCTGACGAGACACAAGGGTCCTCTTCTTTGATGGTACTTGTGCCTCCCATACGATTGATTGAGCTGGACCTGGAGCATCAACCAACTAAAGAACTTAGTACAAAGTCAACAAGTTTGAAAGTGTAGCAGTGCACAATTTACAGCGAATTCAACAAGTGATCCCTATTGGTGATGCACAACTATCTCTATAATCCTAAAACAAGTAACTAGTTCAGCAAGATGCCAGTTGTTAACGTTGTTCTTTGTCAGACATATGCCTTTGTATAAGAATTTTCTATTTATAACATAGGTGCACTAAATGCAAACAAATTGGAAGGTGGTGGTACAGGCACTGAAGAGTTGCCCAAAAGATTATCCTACAGCATGAAGTATAAAATACAAACAAAAGGGTAGTTGCAATAACAAAGATAACTGCTTTCTACTGTATTATCCAAGGAAAGGAACAAGTGTCTTGAACTGAGTACCAATTCTTCTACTTCTGCTAAAATGTTTGTTGGGGGCCTTGAGGCATGTGACTTTCTGAATCACATCCCCAAACCCCGAAAACGGCATTCATATTCTTCCACCTGACTAGAATATCCTATCCTTTTGGTGAGAAACAACATTGTGATCTTTCAGGGTCGTTCTTTACTCTAATACAAAAACATATTAGAGTGCAATGGAAAGCCCAACCTGTCAAATCACTGGCATCTGCACTAAACTGAGCACAGCTCTCAGAGTTTGATACAGCTGAACCAGAACTTGATCTGTTGCTGGTGTCTTCATCTATGCTCTTTTGAAATCCCTGATTGTAGTCCAAAGTGCTCCTTCCGACAACAGTCTTCTCATCACTTAGCTTTCTTTTGTTCAGTTTTTCCTCTCTCTTTTTCAGAGATATAGTCCTCACTTTTGAAACCCTGTGATCCTCATAATCATCTCCTTCGGCTCTGGCATGTATAGGGATATAATTAGCCAGTGTTCCCTTGGTTCTCCACCGTGATCCACATGCATTGCAAAGTACAGGCTTTTCTGGAGGCCCGTTACGCCAGAGGGGGGTACCTGTGACAGCACTTAATATCAGCAAGCGATCATAGGACACAGCTTTAAACAAAAAGGTAGTGAGGATCAAAGTAAGAGCACACAAACATGGGAAACTTATCCAACGTTCAAACATTCTTTGAAAAAGCTCATACAGGAATAACTTGAAATATTGGAAGTTTCTGGATCATATGCTATTCAGACCTAAGAAGATAGCTGACTCTATATTTACGAGTAATAACTACTAATAAGTAAACATCTGTCAAACATTACAATGTCATATTTACTTGTTGAGATCAACATAATCTATATTCTATGAGAAGTTAATGAGAAAGGATTACAAATTTACAATGGTGTCCGGACAATCATACACAACAACAACAACAAAAATAACCTCTACTAAGCTCGGCTCCTTCTAAAGCTTCTGTTATACAATGTGAGCACTTGAGTACACTACAAATTATAAAAGACACTGCCTTTTAGTTTATAAATTTAGTAGCCAGATTTGGAGAAAAAGGAAAGGAAATAAACTATTAAACTTGTTTACAACCATTAACTCAAGATGCCAAATAAGGACCTCAAATTTGACAAAGTTCCATATAAAACACAAGTCCCATCGATGACATTGCTGACAGAAGCTTTAAAAATATTATAGTACAACTACAAGGTTTTACTTCACACGTCATAATTGGAATTCAAGAAACAAGGTCAATGTAACTCTCCAAGAGGTATTCGTTTGACAACAGGACATCTAAGTTGTAAGCATGAAAGAGAAGATAAAAAGTAAGGAAAGTCCTGTTTATTGAATTAAATAAGAAAGTCCCAAGCAAATTCTACAGTAAGATGCTGTAAGATGCTCAATCAGATGTTAAATGAACGACTTAAAGAGTCAAAGGAGCAAGTAAACAACATGTACACCGACATTGTAGTTCTTGCCAATGAGACAGTATACTTATGGCAATAAGGTTTCACTGATTAGATAAGAAAATGAGGCACGGGAACTTTCAATGTGTGAGTTGTGATTGGGAAGAAAGGAAATAAAAATTAAATTCGAGCTTAAGCGCACGCCTATTATAAATGATTTGCCGCTATTCAGACTCGAACCTGCCCCTCAGGCATTTGTACATTTAGAATTAGCAAGTTACTAACAAAGCTCAGGTTAGCCATCAACGATGAAACTCCTTCATTTACTGCCAATAAAGTCGATTAATATAGAATGTCGTTTCAGGAGTGAAGGGTCCAGCTTATACATTCAACGCATATTATCACTTATCAGCACTAATAAGCAACTTACAATCGCCTTATATAAGCACGAAACCTAAACCTAATACAACTCAGATCATCAAGAAGGCACACAGTTAACATACATATGTTGAAGGCTATTTCCAACATTTCACAATGAGTATCCACAATCCATGAATTCTCTTTAATTCTTCTCACAACAAGTAAAAGGAAAACAATCCATTTATTGTTAATGGAAGAAGAAGTGAATTTCTTAATCAGGTGCACTATCCCAGAAGAGTCAATGGTCAAGGCAATGGGGTTATTGGAAATGAGATGATTCCATAATTGTGTAAGCAAATCCTAATTTGAGATGGGGTTTGACATTCCAAGATCAAAGAACAAACAGGAAAGTGCTAAGAAACATATCAAGAAACCCTACTCTTCAAAACATTTCATAGAGGACAGGAAACCATTCAGGAAACCGTGCTCTTGATTTCTTTGGTCTGCCCAGCAAGTTCAAATTCAATCAGAAAAACTCTCAAAAGGCAGGAAGGCGAAAATTGAAATCAAAACAATTCATTTGGGTTTTCAAAATTTCTAGATGATGCAAAGAAGAACTGAAGAGACCAATAACTCACTTGTAACACCGCAGTGACAGCAAGGTCCTTGCTTTCCCATTTTCTTCTTCTCCTTTCTCAATTAGAGATTGGAGGAAAAAATCAATTGCTATAAAAAAAATTGACAAAGCAAGAAGATTAAGCAACAATAATACACAAACTGCTCCTGTAATTGTAAAGCCAAAATTTGCAAATATAATAGCTATGAAAAGAGGAAGGAACCCCAAAAGGCCAAAACAAATGAAAATAAAAATAGACCGTCAAAATCCCAGTTTAAGCCTTAAAAGTCCAATCAAAATAGAGAGAAAATTGACTGGAATTGGGCGAGGATTAAGATGGGTTTTGAAGCTGATAACCTATTGAATCCAATGGAAGGGTTTACAGACAAGTTGAGGAATCTTCAATGAAATGGTGGAAGGGGAAAGATAGGTAGAAAGCCAAAAAAAAGAAGAAGAAATTGAATGGGATGTGTTAATTTGTATCTCTCTCGCTTTGTCTTTCTCTCTTTTGCTGATTGTCTTTGTCTGAGTTGTATTGTCTATGAAGCAAATGCTTAATGCCCCCCAACTTCTTCCCCATTAAAATTTCCTTCTTTGATTTTCTTGTTTAATTTTGATAATTATATATTGTATATATAAATATTGTAAAACTACATCTAATCTAAAATATAAAGTGTTTAACCATAACTTTAAGGAGTTAAATTTTTTATAAATTATTATTTTTAACAATTTAATACCACTTAGTAAATATTAAATTGTAAAAAATATATATGTTAAAAAGTCAACATAAAAGATATTAGCAAGATCTCAAAATGGTTATTGACAACATGAATTTCACTCAATTGCACCACACGTCCTTCTCATTTGTATAAAAAAAGATACAAATTGGTTCGAGAAAGCCTAATAGAGGGGATTAGATATTGGTTCTCCACATCTTTCACATCTCTCTCGTTCATATGTTGCGAGTCCCCATTTGGAATAGAGATTATAAAAAAAAATTAACCGGTTTTGATTTAGATATATATGATTTAAACTTGGGAGCTAGTTTCAGGGTTTTCAAAATTACAATTGAAACAAATAAAATTGATAGATATTTGTGATTTTTATTTGATTGTTGTTAGTTTGTTTGTTATGGATGTTGAATGATAAATAAAAATAGGAATTGAAATGGGAAAATGGCTTGATCATTGAATAAGGGTTGTTTTTTTGAAGCTAACGTCGGGAAGGGGGCTTAATGTGGACCGACGAGGAGACAAAGTGACCTCACCAAATCTGGCCGAGGTGACGAATTAGTCTCACCAAGTCTAATAGAGGTGACGATGTAGCCTCATTGAATATGGCCAAGATGATATAGTCTCATCGAATCTAGCCGAGGTGATAATGGAACCCTAGTACATTTGTAATTTCCAAACCCTAGTACGAGCTAATTATTTAAACTTAGCTATATTAGCCGAACCTACTTCTTAACCTCAACACTATCAGTCGAGGTTACTCATTTAGCCCATTCTATTGAGTTGAGTTTACTGATTTAGTTCAACGCGGTAATTTGACATTAATTTTGATAGATCTAACAATCGAAAATCATATTAGAATTTTCGAAAACCGTTCGAAAATCATCAAAATAATAAAGTCATCGTATCGATTTATTCTTCAAGATCAAGGTTGAACGAGTTGAGTATTTGAATAAACGTAGATATATGTTTTCTTTTATTCTTGATCCGATACGTAAATATTTTCTAAAATAGAAAATGACTTTTCATGTAATTTTATAAAACCATCTTATTAATAATCATTATGATGTATTTTCAATAGCCTTACTCAAAGTCAAAACAAACCTCTTATATTTTAGATTGGATGGATGGAAGATTTATTATTATTGATTTTGCTACTCTCGTGTCATGCACATTTTGACCTATCTATGTATTGCATCATTCTTGTTGTATGAGTTTTTTACATGAACTTTGTTTATATTTTGTCGATGAGGCCCATCTGAAGCAAATAAACGGGGAAGACTCGGAAGAGCACAATGCCATATTAAAAAAGGAAAAAAAGATTATATGTATAATTTGTGCAAAGCATGCTTAAAAATAATATTTTTCCATCTCAAAATAGTTGTTTTACTTTTAACGCGTTTTATAAGAACAATAAAAACTATATAAAATATCAATGACTTTATTAATTTTAAAATATAATTTTATACTCTATACTTAATACAATTATCTATGAAATTATTTAAAAAATATTATTTTATAGAGTTTTTAACTTCTTAAAAAAACGTGTTTAAAAATAAAATAACAAGTTTTTTTAAACGGAGGAAGTAGTACGAAGTACAGTTTAAATTTTGGGTAAGCCAATTACCCCTTGAAAATGTCATATTGTCCTATACCACCTCCCATATTCATAATTACCTGAAATCATTATACTCCCTCTGTTAATTAAAACTTGTTGTTTACTATTGATGCATGCTTTTTTAAAATGATGAAAACTATATGAAATATTAATATTTTTTAAATTTGTTTTTATAGATGCATAATTAATAGTAACAAGTATGAAATTATTTAAAAAATATGTTAAAAAAGTTAATATTTTATATAGTTGTTAACACCTCAAAAAGCGTGCGTGAATAGTAAAACGTCAAGTTTTAATTAACGGAAGGAGTAATAATCATGTTTACAAAGAGCCACCCACCAACGGCTCCAAATCACCTGTTCCAATCTTGTCCCCCCTCCTATTCCCCAACCTCCACTTTTTAGAGCATGCCCAAGAGATTCCCTATTTTAGAGAATTATGGGCTTTTGGGGAATATTGAGCTCATTTTTAACCAAACAGTTTCCCTAACTCATTCTCTAAAATAGAGATTGGGAAGGAATAATAGGGCATTTTCCCCATATATGCAGCAACGCCATATTTTTTGTCGTCCCCCATTCCCACCGGAGTTTACGGCTCCCTCTACTTCGGCGGTGGTCCCTATGCCCTCCCTCCCAGCACCGTCGACCTCTCCGCCTCTTTCGCCTCCACCCCGCTCATCTCCAACTCCCACGATGTTTTGGGCATCTACGAAAAAGCCAACCCCGCTTTTGAGTACTACATCAAAATCAACTCCATCATGGTTGGCGGCGCTCCTGTTAAGTTCAACTCCTCTTTGTTGTCAATTGAAAATTAATTTACAAGTGAAAAAACTCCATCATGGTTGGCGGTGCTCCTGTCAAGTTCAACTCCTCCTTGTTGACCATGGCTACATCAAATTTCAATTAAAAATTAATTTACAATTAAAAAATTAATTTACAATTCTTTAAAATGGAGAAGTTGTTGGAATTTTCACAACAAAAAATTAGTGAAGATGAATTTTCATTCTCCATTTTGAAGAAAATTTGGGGATGCTTTTGGGATGCTCTTACAAGCCTTAACTAAAAAAGGAAAAAAAAAAAGAAAATATAAACAAAAAAATTGAAAAAATAAAAAATAGAGGGATTTTGTGAGAGGGGACAAGGAGAGGAGAAGAAGGTTGGGGACAGAAGATTCGGACCCCCTATCAACCTATTCAGTTTGGGTTCCATTAAAAAAATAACCAAAATGAATAATGTAGACTCCTTTTCTTATCTTTTTTGTTTTATAGTTGGATTTAGTGAAATACTACGTACTAAGTATAAATTAAAAATAGGGAAAATTGCAAGAAATAGCCCAACCTTTAAGGGCTGTTGCGCTTAATAGCCTAACTATAAAAAATGCAGAAAATAGCCTCAAGTATTTACTTGGTTGTAGAAAATAGCCTCAAGCTCTATTCCAATTCAAATAATTACCTTCAAAATCAAATTAATTACAAAAAACAGTCTTAGTTTGCCTTTAAATTCAAATTAATTACAAAACCTCTCCACAATAATTTTATTTTTAAAAAATCATCACTTCTTATATAAAAAAAAGCCTAAATAATTTTTATTCTCAAAATCAACCACTTCTCATCATTTTTTCTATCACTACGTCATTATTAGCTAAATTCATCATTGAATTAATTATAAAAACTACCTTATACCATATAAATTTTGTAAATAAATACTTTTTTTTAAAAAGGGCTATTAAAAAATATCACAAGATCTTTATTTTTCTTAATAAAAAATTAATTTATCTTCATTCCACAATCTATTCAATGCTCAAATAAAAACCATTGTTGGGTGAATAACATATACACACTTTTTTTCTTCAATAGATAGCAAATTACCCTAATTGGTAGGTTTAAAACAATATATAATGCATGCTTAACTGCTTTTTTGCGCTAGTTTTGCTCAGAAGATCGTCTTAAATCGCTTATTAGATCAACTGCGAGTAGAAGCTTAAGTATTTATTCACATTTAATTATATGTAAATAACAATTAAATGTAACATTTTTTATATTAGAAGTGATATTTATTTAAATAAAAAATATTTTGGAGAGGTTTTGTAATTAATTTGAATTTAAAAGCAACCTAAGGTTATTTTTTATAATTAATTTGAATTTAAAAGTAATTATTTGAACATGAATGTGGCTTGAGGCTATTTTCTGCATTTTTGATAGTTCAGACTATTAAGTGCAACAACCCCTAAAGGTTAGGCTATTTTTTGTAATTTTCCCTTAAAAATATTATTTAAGGTAAACAAGCAACAAGTTGCACCACTAACCTATTATAAATAGTAGAATCAATTCTTTTATATCTATTTAAATAATATTTTTAATTGAAATGAAAAAATGATTTTATCTTCCATATCTCTTATTTTATGCCCCTCTCAGCTTAAATATTCATCCCACCAGTAAAAAAAATTGATGGTTTTAGTCCAAATCTCCTATTCGATCCAAATGATCCCTAATTTTTCGATTCACAAAAACTATATATAAATTTTTGTACCAGATCTAAAGTTAAAAAAAATATGATGAAAATCGGTAAATGCGAGAGGAAAACAAGGGGGAAAATGATCTTTTTGGTTATTTTTAATGAAACTCAAACAAAATAGGTTGGTGAGTTCTTTGCAAATGGAATTGTTTTAATGGATGATTTTCAGTAATTCTTAATATGATAGTAATTCTTAATATAAGAGGTGATTTAGGGCAATATGACACATGTAAGGAGTGATTTTCTGCTGTTTAAATTTAAACAAAATGGCAATTTTTGCAATTAAACAAAATTTTCGGCCAAATGCTGAAATATAAACAAAATGACAATTTTTGTAATTAAACAAAATGAAAGGTCAATATTGTGAACACTGAACATAATTAAAATGAGGGAGTATTTGAATTATGTGCAAACTCCACGCCCGACTCACTCTTCTCCCTCACCGATCGCAAACGGAGCAGGTGCTGGGGCTGCGACGGCGATTTGTGGCTGAGACAGCGACGGCGAGACAAGGCGGATCGACGGCTGTGCTGTGGAGGTTCTGCAGTGACGGATTCGACTAAGGCGAGGTGCACGAGATGGCTTGGAAATTGGAATCGAGAGATTGAAAGGCGACACCAAGCTTATGAGTGTGTGGCAACGGTGCTTGTCGTTCGTTAAGTTCTACATCACCGTCGATCGTTGTATCGCCGCCGACTACAAGGAGTCATGGACTGCTGAAGTTTCGACATCGACGAGGCACTTCTCTCAAATCTTCTCCGCTACGCTACACGGTCCATAGCTTCGGGTGCGCCTTCCCCCTTCCTTCCTCTCTAACCCTAACTTTTGAATTTCGCGTTTGAAGGCTTACATTGGACGATCAATTCGGTGATGAGAAATTGTTCAACTTGGTTGATATGATCATTGTTAAATTCATGAGTGTGGACATCTGATCTGAGTTGATTTGCAATTGTTTCGAATCCTCCGCAGATACTGCCAAATCCATCACACTCGTCATTGCACCACCTTCAGCTATGGCAAATGTCACATCCACCAGCATCACAGGCGAGGATCTATTCAGCCGCATCATCGACGTGATCTGCAATACCATCGGAATCTCATTCGCCAAGCTGAGGAAACTCTCTCTTCAGGTAAATCCCTGGACAAGGAGCAACAAGAGGCCCTCCGCTCCAAGTCTATTGTCGCACATCAAATGGACTTGCTTGAGAACTTGTACAACCAGTTGCTCAATGCGAGTCCGAGCACTGTTGATCTATCCATCAAGGAGGAGGATGAGACTGATCCATATGCCAGCGCCGCTGATCGACTAAGTGTACAACCAAGCGAATCTGTTGGGCGGTCCAAGGCCGAGGTATTGCCTTTGGACTTGTAATAGGACCTGTGACTCTTTTCTATTATACTTTGCTCAAACCTCTTTCAAGTCTTGATATGGATTTCACTCCAATCTTCTTGAATTATGCAGTTAGAAGACAGAGTTTGTCATATGTAGGTAGCTAGTGTAGTTGAAATGTCTTGTATACCAGTAACATCTACAAGAAAATGAGACTTGTGATTGCGAGTTTAAGACTTTTTGCATCATTTATCTTTTGTGGATGTCACCTTCTGCTTAGTTTTTTTAGTTATTAACTTGTTGGCAAAGTTTGATTTTGACCATGCATTTTAATGCTTCAGGAATTCAGGTCAAGCATGGATGAACATGAGACTATGGAGGCTGCAAACCTGGATGAGCCACACTCACTTGACAAGCCAAAGTTTCTGTGTGTTTCGGATGGCCTTGTCATATGTTGCTTGGAACTCAAACAGAGCAATTCAACCACCAGTACGAGGATGTTACTAGCGTACCGACCTTTTCTAAAGCCTCTACCCTCAAGATGGTGGAGGGGGGACATCCTATCTCAGCAGGCTTGTTCAAATTGGGTTCTGATGCATACCTCATTGGTGGACAGGTCCTTCCAAAGCACCCAAATCCCGGGGATGCCAGGGCGGCCCGCCGCTATCCCTGGGGATTGGGTCTTTACCAGTTCCTCTTGGAAAAACATGGTCTCTGTGGCTTATCCCGTTCCATCCAGCGCTTGTCTGTGGATGACGACGGTATGCTCTCTGTGTGTGGGTGCAGTATTCTCAATCTGGAGGATCCCAAAATCTGGCCTATAGTCGAGAAGATTGATGGCATAATACATGTGATCTCTTCCTTTCCTCGCATGATTCCTCATGTCTATTTTGGTGAGGAAAGTTCCCATGAGTTTCTCAACTTGGATGACAGGTATGTATACAATATGAAGGACAGGTATGTATACAATATGGATGAAGAGTTGGAGACAAGTGATTTAGTCGAGATTCAATTTATGCAAGCTTGGTTCCCGTAGTACGTTGCAAACTGTTTAACTTGGTTAAGGCCTAAACTCTCAAGGGAAGGGTGGACTTGCAGGTTGGTCTTTAGTTTACTTTTGTTCAATTGAATTTCTATAAATATGTATATATGGTTGTATTAGAGAGAAGCATACATATGATGATTTTATGGAATACTCTTGTGCATTGTGCTTCAGACTCACAAGTTGACGTAACATTACTAAGATTTTATGCTCTATATAATGATGAAACATTTCTGTATGCGATTTTGCAATTTATTGTTTGTGTCATACAGTTTTTGTCTTTGGGAAAATCTATTAACCATGCATTTTAATTTTCATTTTTAGTACAAATTTTCTTAAGATTGATAGTCAACCATTAATGTTGTAGATGAGATGCCATTTTTCAATTTATATATATGTGCATATATTTTAGTATGATCACGAAGCTACTCTCATTAGAGAGAGAGAGAGAGAGATGTGATGGCACTGTCATACTTGAAATTGGGAGAAGAGGTCCATATAAATTCAATTTCTTCGTACGGGATGTTAATTAGTTTACTGTGAGAAACTACAAATTCATCAAATGCATAACAGTGACAAGTCATTTTGATTGTGGGATTACTATGGCTTGGATCCTGAAGCTTTAAAATCAAATGCATAACTTTTAGTTGGACTAAAATCACTCCTTGTTAATGGCTTTGCAAGTTCATATATCCTCATTCCTGTAACATACAACTTACTGCAGCGATATGCAAATGTATCATCTTTACTGTAACATATAGCATTTGGCATAGAAATGTTGTATACCATAGGCTATGTATACACAAGGCAATCTACTCAAGAGCTCGGGAAGAAAACGTGTGCCATTTTTGGAAATCTCAGCTTACTGCAGCAAAGGGTATGTCATTACAGACATGAAACTTGAATTGGTTGAGCTGCATGATGTCCATTATTTTTTGCCTAGCAAGTTATTAATATAATTTTCTAATTCAAGTTTCTGATGAATGTACCTTGTTTGTGTGTCACTGTTTTGTCCTGGTTTCTTGATGTTCTATGCTATTGTTTAAATGCTCTTTTCACATACTCACCTTGCAATCTATTGCTAAAATCTAATTCTATATATGGCTGCATTATATGGCTTATGTTCCTTCATCTAAGCTGAGGTTTCAAGTCCCAACTGAACTTGGGGATGGATGGATATTTCATGATCGATCTCTGCAAGGTGAGCTAAACAGTTGGTTGAAACATTATTGGTATTGAAGAGGGTAAGGCCCCATTACCTGTCACTTTCAATGTTTGTCTAAGATATTAGAAAGAAGAATTAGATAATATTAGCGATTCCAAAACTTTGATATGCTATAGTTACTGCCTACTAGTTAGCAGTTCATTTGTTTAAGCTCACACCTTCTGTTGCATTACTGTCAAATTTTGAAGGCCGTTTCAACTGAATCAATTATTTGTTCACTACTTCGTGCTTGTGTGTGTGTTTTTTTTTTTTTTTTTTTTTTTATCTGTAGACCAATATTTCACTTACTGATGTCGGCACCACAGTTCTACTGAATGCTGGACATGGGGATTACAATCTACAAATCGACCAGCCTGCAACTGAAGGAGATAACTATGATTGGATTCCATCACACACAGACTTGATGACTCCCAGCTATGATTGGATTCCATCATTCAATTTTCTCAACTTCTGATTTCAATTTGTGATTCTCATTGCATTTTAGTCTTCTATTTTGAATGCATGCCTTCCCTTTTGTGAAACTAAAAGGGAATATTTGTTGAATTTGTCAATAGTTGTTGTGGGTGTGGTGATGAATGGATGGGTCTGTATTGGGCATCAGATTTGCATCCTAATCTATGATCCAGGTGGAGATGGTGATACTACTTTCAAGAAAATGAGGCTACAAATGGGGACTGTCATAGGAAGCTGCTACAGGTTCATGGGCACCAAAGGAGAACATCATTAATTTTGCCAGCGCAGTGAGGAAATTGATCGAGCGGGTGTGATGTTTGACTGCAAATACATATGTTATGTGTCATGGAAAGCTTTCAGGAACCACGTTTTGGATGATGCGGGTTTAGTGACCATGTCGAAAGGTTACCTACACATTCATATGGCTGCATCAGCAACATGTAGGCATTGACTATGTGCTACATGACGTCAATGATGGCATTTGCTGCTAATGCAGCAAAGATGAAGGCATTTAGTTGAGTGGAAGTTTTTTTTTAGTACTTGCTGTCATCTGTCTGTAGTATGATTTTTTTGTATTTGTGAGTACCTAGTCAGCGTTGCTCTTATTTTGCTTAAGCTTTGGGGACAAAGCTTTTGAAGGGAAAGACAATGTAAGGATAGTCAATATTAGGGATTATATTAGAAATTAGGGTATAAATATCCTTATACCTTATAATTGAGGATCATCCAATTGAATAATGAAAATCTCATTTCTCTAATCTCTCTTACCTTTTTCCCTCGTCTATCACCTCTGTCTATTCTCAGAACTCTACAAACTCATCCTCTTCCTTTCACAAATCCAACCCTAAATCAACCTTAATCCTCCCAAATCACCTCGGGACATAACAAAATGTCATCACCAAAGAATGTCATCATAAATGATTGAGATCAATAAATATACTATAATTATAAAATATATATAAGTTATTTAACTTATGAGTGACCTTAACAAATACAATTGCATGACGAATTTATGTGGGATCAATCTGGTACTTGTGTGGCCTCTACATGGTGCTGACTCACCGGGTCGATTTTGACCCAACGGGTCACCGGGTCGTGACCCTAAAATTCCCGGGTAATTCGGGTTTGAGTCGATTTCGAGTCCCGGCTCTAAAACACCGGGTTCAAACACGTAAAATTATCGGGCGTACGGGTCGGATCATGTTTTGACAGGTCTACCCACAAGTGAACCAAAGTGAGCAAGAGAAATTAAAATTTTAGGAGGAGGTCAATGGCTTAAGAAGCATACCGAGGACTTAACGGTTTTTTTTTGGGGGGGTCAATGGTCATATAGGACAGAGCAGTGATGGGTATGGAATAGCACATGGAGATTTCGGTTTCAGTGCTCGAAATGACAATGGCCTTGCCTTGTTTGATTTTGTGGTGGCCTTTGGATGTGTAATCGTGAACTTGTTTCGCCAAGAGGGTTAGACAACTAGTCACTTTCGAGAGTAGTAGTGGTCGATCTCAAATTGACTTCTTCTGGTTAGGGAGGATGACAAAGGTAGGTGTCGGGATTGCAAGTTCATATCATTTACAGGTTTTTCGACCTCACACCATTTGTTGGTGTTAGACTTTGAGGTCAAAGGTAGCAGAAAGAAGACGAGTGGTAAACAGAGTCCCAAGATCTAATGGTGGCGACTGACGAGTCGCCACCATTGGATCTTGGGACTGACTGACTGAGGGCAATGGGCCACTCTTGAGGGATAAGATCTTAGATGAGGCGGAAAGAAAAGATGCATGGAGAGTTAGGGACAACGCAGACTCTATGTGGGGAGGTATAGTCGAGTGCATCCGAAAAGTGGCTTCTGAAGTTTTGGGTTTGTCTAGAGGTAGTTGGGGGACAAAGGTCGAGAGGCCTGGTGAAATGAAGAAGTTAGAGGAGTGGCGGCAGCAAAGCAAATGGCATACAAAAGGGTGGGGACAACGCATGTGAGGAGGAAAAGAAGATCTGACGCACTGAATACAAGCACGCGAAGAAGGAAGCCAAGTTATGTGTGGCGAAAGCAAAGGAAGAGGCCTTTGAGAGATTGTATAAGGCTCTAGACGTCAAGGGTGGGGTAAGAGCGCTCTTATCCCTTGCCCATGCTAGGGAATGAAGTAATAGGGATTTTGACAGAATTAGGTGTATTAAAGACGAGTCGGTAAGATGATGGTAGACGATATATAAATACAACTGAGATGGAAGAGATACAACTCTAAACTGCTCAATGAGGGCTATAGGTCGACGAATGATGCGCGCAGCAGCAATGGTCGGGGTGATCTCAATTTCCGCAAACGCATTTCATTCGAGAAAGTTAAAGGGGTTGTTAGCAAAATGAAGAGTAGTAGAGCAGTGGGTCCGGATGAGATCTTGATGGGCGGTGGAAGTCTGGAAGTGTATTGGAGTAAGGGGGATGGATTGGCTCACTAAACTCTTCAGCGTTATCCTACAAACTGCTAAAATGCCAAAAGAGTGGAGCAAGTTAGTTCCTTTGTACAGGAACAAAGGTGACGTGCAACAGTGCAACAACTATAGAGATATTAAACTGCTAAGCCACAAAATGAAGGTGTGGAAGAGAGTAATCGATTTGAGAATAAGGCGTCTTGTTAATGTGACTGAGAACCAGTTTGGGTTCATGTCAGGGAGGTCGACCACAAAGGTTATCCATTTGATGAGAAGATTTGTAGAGAAATACAGGGAATGGAAAAAGAACCTGCATATGGTTTTTTATAGATTTGGAGAAAGCGTATGATAGAGTGTCTAAGAATCTCATATGGGACTATTTGGTAGTAAAAGAGATATAGTACCGTAGTGAGGGCAACATTGGAACTGGAGGGCAACATTGAGAGTCTTATGCGACAGAAAGGTCCCTCCAAAACTAAAAGGGAAATTTTAGAGTATCGTAGTGAGACCGGCTCTACTTTACGGGGCAGAGTGTTGGGCGACCACAAAGGCGCAGGAACAAAGACTCATGATACTGAAGATGCAAATGATTGGATGGATATGTGGGCACACGAGACAAGACAGAATTAAGAATGAGGTTATCCGTGCAAAGTTCGATGTAATCCCTATAAATGACAAGATGCGTGAGTCGAGGCTTAAGTGGTTTGGTCATGTGCAAAGGAGAGACCAGAACGCAATAGTGCGTTAGTGCGATAACTTGGCTATTAAGAGTGTTCGTTGTACTAGAGGGTGGCCAAAGAAGAGTTGGAAGGAGGTGATTAGACAGGACCTTGCCGCCCTTGACATCGTAGAAGAGTTGGCCCAAGATAGGGCAAGGTGAAAGAGGGCAATCACCCTGAAAGAGGGATAGTAGTAGGGTTATGGCCTTATGGGGCGTACTCATCGTTTTCACAAGAGAAATTTTCCATTGTCTAAGATTTTCATACCTTCATATTTGGCTTATTCCATCTGAATGCCTAAGTCATATTTTTGTATATTTTCTTACATATCCCTGTATATATATTTTATATTCTTTATCACACTTATGGATCACACAGAAACACCCTCTCAATGATGTTGGGGAAATGGTGTGTACTACTAGACCCTAGACCCTGCTAGATACGGGATATACTGAGATTGCTGTTGGTGGTGGTGGGAGTGGGAGTGCTTTTACATCATGGCAAAGGTAACCACAATTTTAGAAATCGTGACCGATTGATGTACATTAAGGGTTTTGAACTGATCTACATTGAGGGTTTTGAAGTTACCTAGCTAGACCTGTCAAACGGGTCATTCGGGTCGGGTTCGGGTCGGGTCACTTCGGGTCCCGGGTAATACGGGTTTCGGGTATTTTCGGGTCCCGGGTAATACGGGTTTGACCGGGTTTTCGGGTCATTTCGGGTCGATTTCGGGTTGGTCAATTTTTTCTTTTTAAAATTTAAAAAAATCATGATTTGATAATTTTGTGATAAATTTAAAATTCTAAAGTTAAAGATGTTGTTCACAAGTTCTGGTGCTTGTAATTATATACTATATTTGATCTAAAATATTTGATTTTTATTATTTCTTGTAATTTTTAATAAAATGTAATAATATATAAAATATCAAATTTTCAAATAATTTTTTAAAAATAATTTCATGCAATTAGTAATAAGCATAGAATTGTTTTAATGTTTTAATATTTTTTAGAATTTTTATCTTCTTAAAAAAGTCCATTGAAAAATAAAAAATCAAATACTCTCGATCGGACGGAGTATTACACAATACAAATAAATATAAAAGTTGATTTGAAAATGAAATATCAAGTGATTGTAATTATAAAATGTAATAAATTAGAATCTCCATAAAAAAATTTAATCATATATAATTATAAATCAATCGGGTCAATCGGGTCACCGGGTCAAATGGGTAAATCGGGTCAAAATTACCGGGTCAATCGGGTCGAAACCCAAATTACCCAGAAAATTTTCGGGTTTTCGGGTTCGGGTCGGAAAAAAATTTCGGGTCGAAATTTTTTCGGACGTTCGAATTGGGTCGACGGGGTCGGGTTGTGTTTTGACAGGTCTAGACCTAGCCCTATGAATCTTTCAAGCATTAGGGTGCAGAACTACTGAGTTTGAAAATCGGAAAAAATCTCTTGTGATTTTAGAAACCGTAATTAGCTAAAGTTGTGGTTGATTTTGCCCTACAATTGCAACCTACGAGCTCTCAACTTGGAAAAAAGTTTCAAAAATCGTGAACATAAACGTACCCTTGTCGAGATTTTATAAGTACTAATATCAATTCAGTTATTTAAATAAACGTGGATTGCACATATATACTTGTAGAATTACAAATACTGGAAACCTACCAAATTAAATGTTGGGGCCACCAGTTGTTTCTTTCCCCCATTTTATATATAATGTTGATATCTTTACCCGAATATCATAACCCTAACCAAAAAAAAAAGGGGAATCTGATCCCAAAATATAAAGAGGGGATTCGTCTGTTTCCGGTGGATCGATTTTGGTATCTTTTACCGAGCATCAGTCTTCAATGGAGATCGAGGATCCCACGAAAGCCAGGCTCCGTAGAAGACGAAGAAAGACTTGCGCTTTGGTAACGGCCGCCTCCTTGATTGCGATCTTGCTCCTTATCGTCATCCTCGCCCTCACCGTCTTCAAGGCCCGCCGCCCTGTCACCACCGTCAACTCCGTCACCCTCTCCGACCTCGACGTCTCCCTCCATGGACTCTCCCTCCACCTGAACGTCAGCCTGGACGTCGATTTGTCCATCCGCAACCCTAACAAGGTCGGATTCAAGTACGGAGGCAGCTCTCTCTCGCTGGACTACAGAGGCGATGATGTCGGTGAGGCTCCGATCCCCGCCGGCGAAATCTCCTCCGGAGAGACTATGCCTCTGAATCTCACTCTCACCGTCATGGCGGACCGATTCCTCTCCAACTCCAACGCTTTCACCGATGTCGTATCTGGTACGCTGCCCCTCTCCGCCCACACCTCCCTCTCCGGCAAGGTCTCCATCCTCGGCTTCATTCACATCCACGTGGTTTCTCGCACCACCTGCAATTTCTCTGTTAGCATCGCCAATCGGAACATCTCCGAGTCCGGCTGTACCTACCAGACTAAATTATAGCATCTCCTTTCTTCAATTCCTAGTCCTCTTTACTTACAGATTCCCACTCCTTAATGTATATGAATTTGAGATCCAGTTTACTCGGGCGGATTACGACTATGATATCTGTTGCAAATCTATCTGAGATCCAATTTCTTGATTCATTGATCTCTATGTTGATTTTAGGGTTTAGCCAATTAGCCGATAAATACGGTACTCCATGTGCTGTTCCGAATCCCAATTGGGGATGCCCTTTGATTGCTGTTGGAGTGTGGAATGAAGCAAGATTTCATTTTGGAGTGGGCTTCACTTCAAATCGTAGTGGAAAGGTGTCTCTCTCGTTGATCTCTCATTTAAACAAGTTAGTTTTTTTTGTCTCTTTCAATGTGTGTGTTGTTTGAAATTGGGTACTTTGGGGAGAAAAAAATGGAGGTTCCTACAATCCTACCTGCCCTGAGAGTCAAGATTACACTTATATACGGAGTAATTAAATATTCGGATATTGGTTAGATGGAGGTTAGTCATTTAATTTAAAGTCGAATCGTGTGAACCCAATAAAGAAATCTGGTGTAGAGCTAGCAGTTATAACATACTGTACAACAAACAGCATTTATTTTTGGGTTGCTGTGTTCAGCTTGAGTTTTCTCGGAATTCCACCTGTTTTTGCGTTTTCCGCATGGTACCAAACCTTTTGAAAAAGTCTGTGATGGCCGAGGTTTTGACAAATATCACTCCGCAACCGCAACAAAACTTAGTTTTTTTTTTAAATTATTACTCCCTCCGTTCGGTAAAACTTGTCATTTTAGCTTATTTCACAAGTTTTAAGGCAATTAACAAATGTACTAATTTACCCTCAATTATTACCCTCTTTTTCTACTTTATCGAAAACTACAACTAACAAACCATCAATCATATCAAGGTCATTTTTGTAAAGTGAAGGGCAGAATACCTACAATGGCAAGTTTTTTTGAACAAAAATAACACCCTAAAATGACAAGTTTTGCCGAACGGAGGGAGTATTAAGTAAAAATCCGAGTTTATATAAGACTGAAGATCGAGAGTCCGACGAATCAGCAGATGGCCTAACCGTCAACATACAATACACTAAAAATACAAATCAAGACCGATGGAAGAAACAACCCAAACAATCTCATAAAAGTCGTCAGTCAGTGGAGGAGTCGGGAAAGATCCAAGGCGGGTCACGAATGTCGAGAACACAAGAGAGTATGATGACTCACACGGCATCTCAACGCCAAGAAGGCTGAGAACAGTAACCCCTACTGGAAAGGCAAAACCTAGGAAAGTGCAGTCACCGTCGTTGCCCCCACCTAAATAAGGGATCTTCAAAGACTACAAATATAGTCACGATCCTCTCGATCATATAGGGCGCCTGATGCTGCAACACATCTTGGAGCTAAACACATCCACGCCAAAGCAACGACCTGACACCAAAATAAGGAACAAATATGGGCAAAAAAGGGAAGATCAAAACATCATACCAAAATTTGTGTGCACAATCTCAGGACTAAACTGAAGGTCCGGGAAGGAATTATTATTATTATTACTATTACTATTAAGATTATTTTTCAGGCCCTTTCGGGAATTTTGTCTAACTCTTTCGGGTTTTTTTTGGCCATTCATATATATATATATCCTTCTTTTTTTGGGGGGGAGGGGGTGGGGGTTGCTTCACGCCCAAGGTTTTGCACAAGATTCGGGTCAAACTCTAACATTGTCGGGCCTCCTTAGGCCCAAGGAATATCCTTTGGGCCTAAGGAAGAAGACGAATGTACAGAGCAGAGATTACAGGGCCGGTGACGACAAGCCACCGGAGTCAGGGCCGACGAAGACACCAACAAGAGCCTCCACAAGCAGTACTTTACCGGCAAAACCGTAGCGAAAACTGTCGGCGCCAATGAGAAGAACACCGGCAGTACAGGTAATGCAAAACGACAGTCAAGTTCCGAGTTGCATAGAAAATAAAAATTGAATACTCCTTTGCAGCACAACTTGCATAGTTTTGATGTCAAGTATTGACAACTGATGACAAATTTTGACAATTGATGGTGTTGTCAAATAAAAAAAATTCAAAAATTAATTACCGGATGGGTAATGTGTCTAAGAAGAGGGGTTATCTCCTCCTTGTATGTCAAGCATTTGTGCTGGATTGTGTTTTGATTAATTATATTAATACCAATAATTATGTTGACAAAAATGGTTAACCTCGTGGCCTTTAGAGTTTAAACCCACTCGTTTTTATAAAACCCGCTAAAGTTTGAGTAAACAATATTATTAGATCAGTAATAATTTTTGGGTGTGTTCTGTTCGGGTTTTTTTTTGCTTCACTTGGTGTGACGTGACGGTCCTTAGCTTTGCTGGAGTTCTGGCAGTCGAAGTCGGGATTGGTTGGGATCGTGGTGGTGTGTAAAGGGCAACTCCGTGTACGGAAAGATTTCTTGGAGGCTCGTCTTTACTGCCCACAGGGATGCTTGATGTATTGCTGGCCAACAGTGTCATTTCATGATGATGCTTGGCTTCGTCCTAGTCTACGTCCCCAACCTGCTAGCCTAGTCTTTTGCACCTTTTCTGTATTGTGGAATCAATCTCCTTGTTGTGTTTCATCTTTCGTTGTTTGTATAGCCTAGTCTTTTGCACCTTTTCTGTATTTGTTGTATGTTTGACGGTCTGCCGTTACTAAACTAACAATGGAGTGAGAAAAGGAATTTCAATGACAATTTATCTATTATTAAGGCAATTCTGGGTGATTGGAGTTGCCCTCGGAATATTGAAATTCTAGTTCCCGACATAAAGAATTTATTCAGTTTCTTTAATTCATTTTATATTCGTCATATTTTTAGGAAAGCGAATACAGTTGCAGATAAGATCGCTCATTTGAGTATCCCTTAGAGTTTTCGTCCAGAAAGATGCGTTAGGGTAAGGCTAGATCGTTTGTCATTTGCTATCCTAATTATTTATTTTCTTGTATTAAAAAAATAATGGAGTGAGAACATTCAGATATTTTACATCTGGTCTTGTTCGGATTAGTTGTGTTTTGTTTCGCTTTGTAGAGCGTGTGTGCCTGTATGTTGCACCTTCTTTGTATTTTTTGTTTGTTTTTTGACAGTTATCCATCTGCCGACTTGTCGGCCATCGAGGTCCAGATATGTCTGGTCTCGAATTTTTATCTAATCAAAAAAAAATTTAGATATTTTACATCGACTACCCCACAATCTCATATACAAAAGGTGTGTATTGCCTCCCACCTCAACATTAACAAAAAAACCCTAGATGCTCTCTTCTGAGAGCGCCGCCAGGCGATTTTCTCGTCTTCTTCCTCTTGCATCCGAGCGCCCCTGCCTCCATGACACCATCACCTCCGTCCTTCTGCTACCGCCGAAAGCTCATCCCTTTACAACCCCCACTTGTCCTGTCTTATCGCCACTCAAACCCAGCTTTTCGAATCCGAACTTCACCAAAAGCCCCATTTGTGACTCTGCTACCCTTTACCTGCGAAAGGTGCGATTTAGGGAGGTGGCTTCCTGTGATTCGTCCGATTATTGGCGAGATCCGTCAATTGAGTGGTTTAATAGAGCTCTTAATGAGTCCTTGATGTGGGATGGGATGGCTTGGTCTTGGACGGACGGTTGCTGTCTCTCCGGGCTCGGGCGTGGGTGGTGCTTGTCGCTGCTTTCCGTCTTCGGTTTCTTCCTGTCATTTCCGCCATTAATTACCTCTGTAAGTATCCTATCTACCTCTAATTTACACTCAAGTACCTACAAAGCCTACAAGCTCACTGTGTATTTAAACCCTAACCAGGGCATTAGAGTTTATAACTCATTTGGTTTACCATCTGTCATCTTCGTTTCACTGTGTCACCTTCTTCTTTCTGAATCTCCTTTTTCTGTTTCTTTGGTTATGGCTTCTAAGTCATTTCTCGATGCTTTATCTGATACACAAGCAAACACTAACCCTACTACTGAGCCGCCCCCTTTGGGTTCGGATGAACCTCAGCCTGAGGTTCCTCTGCAGCCGGCGCCTAGCCTTTCTGTGCCACCTTTGTCTGTGTCGGACAAGGGAAAGGCAAAACTGGGGGTTGAGTCTCCTTTGGGTGACCAATCGGTCCCTGCTACAGATACTGTGCTTGATCGTTCTACCTATTACTCTCGTTTAGCAGAGCTTCGTCATAAAAATCTTGCTGCTAATCAGCATATCCTATTATGCACTTTGTTTGGTGGTTACACTGATTTTAATGCTCTTCAAAACAAGGTCCGAGGGGAGTGGCGTCGGGGTGTGGGCAATTTTGAGCTGATTGAGAGGGAAGATGGTTGGTTTGATGCCCGCTTTGGCTCTTCTAATGACCTCAAAAAGGTTTGGGAGGAGAGACCTTACCATATTTTTGGCCAAATTCTGGTTCTACAGAAATGGTTCCCCACCTTTGATCCTCTTACTGCTTTTGTTACCCATCTTGACTTGTGGGTTAGGATTCCTAAATTACCTGTCGAGTTTATGTGCAGGGAAGCTCTTATTGAAATTCTAAACGAATTCAATGGAGGTACCCTTATTCGACTTGATAAAGTCTCCCACCAAAGGATTAGATTGGATTACACTCGGTTTTGTGCCAATGTTGATTTCAACAAGCTGAGTGGGTCAATTTCTGTTCTAGGGGAGGATGGGCTTCCACTTCCCCTTTGTATGTATTATGAGGATTTCCCTCTTGGTTGCGGGTTCTGTGGGGACTCTTTACATGTATATGATGACTGTCCTGATCGTGTGATTCTTGCTAAGCCTGTTAGCGAAGTGGTGATTTGGGATTCCCCCGTTATCCAGGTTCCTTCTGATGAGGAGGGTTGGACTCGTGTTTCTCGGAAAGGGACTGTTGAGTCCTCGACCAAGAAGCTCAGTCACAAATGATGGGTATGGCCTCGGTTAAGGTCAATTTCGTGTCCGACGCAAGATCTTCTTCTGCCTCTTCTATGCCCTCGAATGATGCTCCTGCAGCTACTGTTAAGGCCTTTTCGCCTACAGCTGACTTGGGTTTGCCACCTTCTGATGACGAGATCTTGGGATGGTGTAAGAGTGCCGATCCTGCTGTCCATATGGCCGCCCCTGATTCAGCTGCAGCTTTCCCTAGGAACGCGGAACCGGCCATGGATATTGACAAGCCAATCCACATGGTGGATCCTACGACGGGACGAACAGTGATTACATCCTCAAATGATGATTCTTATGTTAATAAGCCTAACCTGAGTCCGTCCCAATCGCAAATTAGGCGCTTCAAGGCACTTGGAATCCGTTCCTCGGGAGGCTCTTCTGATCAAGGAAGGCGCCATGGTAACAAGCATTTGGATGACTCCGCATCATCCCATCCGAAGAAGCGCAAAAACTGATTTTATGACGATTAAGCCCCTTTTTGTTGTCCGAGACTGGTTCTTAGGGTCTGTCTATGTTTTGGGACTTACCTCCTGGTCTTTTGGCTTTTGGCTTGGGCTTAGGTTGCAGACCTACAGTGGCTTTAACTTAATTATGTGTGTGTGTTGGTTTTACTTTCAAGTTCAGTTTTCTAGTGGCTTCTCCGGCTTTGCAAACTTACAAGTTCAGTTTCCTTGTTTATTATTATCCTTTGTGGGTCTATCTCTCCTTTGTGATAATATATTTACTCTTCCTAATTATGTGATACCATCTCTGTGTTGCTTTCCTATTTCTGCACTCTCTTTCATACTCTTCGCTTCGAATATACTTCTGCTGTTTGATTCGTTTTGCAGGTACTGTTTGGAGTTCTTCAAGCTGCTGCGAGGGACTCCTGCTCAGCTGGCCACAAATTGTATCCACTCCACCATCAAGTGTTACCTCAGCCTACATCGTTCCCTCGACGATCCTTGCCGTATGACCTCACTCTCGCAGATCCCCCTTCAGATCAACTGTTTTTTTCTTGATTTCTAAACTATATTATCTTCAGCTTGTATTTGGGGCTTGGAACTTCACTTGTATTTTTACCAACAATTTAAATTTTATTTGTATCATTATTCTTTCTCTATATTGTACTTGCAAGTTACATAACCAAATCACTTCTATGCTTTATAAACATACAGTATGTTCTTTAGGGATTACCCCCCTTCATTACTACTTTACCAAGTTATCTTTTTTACAGATATCACTATACGGACAAGTTTATCATAATTATGTCAATTACATTTGCAGGCTTACAAGCTATCAAGTATACCCCTATTTTAACTATTTTTTACCAGTTGTGTGAGGGGCCTTTTGTCCTATATAATCCTAAAACAAGACTTGATTACAAACTATTCCCGGTTAGTACAAACAGATCGAACTATAAGGTCTTCATGAATATATGCACATGGAATTCATGCGGTATCCGCAGTCGAAACTTCTGGACTAATGTCGATATTTTCTGTATGAACAATCATATCAACGTTTTAGCTCTATTGGAAACCAAAACTGACAGAATTCCACATGAAAGAGTTTGGCGAAAATGTGGTTTTTCAAACATAGCTTTCGATCCCGCGTCTGGGTTCTCAGGAGGAGTCTGTTTATTTTGGAAGGACATTCCCGCTTCTCAGGGTACCATCGACCTTATCTCGGTACAACACCGATTCATTCATTTTAACTATTCAGATACTCTAACAAAAAGAACTATTGTAATTTTAGTTGTCTACGCGCCACTGGATTCACTCCGAAAGGTGTCCTTCTGGGATACAGTCTCGTGCTATGTAAATACCCTACATATCCCCTTCTGTATTATGGGAGATCTGAATGAGCTCAACTCGCCAAGCGACAAACTGGGCGGTATATACCCGTCTTCAAATAGATTCATTCGTCTGAACGAACTTAAAAATAATCTTTCATTGCTCGAAGTCCCATCTTTTGGGGGACAATTCACTTGGCAACGTAAAGTTAATGATGCGATAGTCTGTTTGGAGAAAATCGATCGTCTGCTTATCCACTCGGACGTTTTACCCATCTTCGAATCAATTAGAACACAAATACACCCTTTCACCAGATCTGACCATGCCCCTATTTCTGTGGATTTCAGACATAATCTTCGACCTAAGATTAGATCGTTCAAATACGAACAAGCTTGGTCTATTAGATCCGACTACAAAAATTTGGTTACACAAGCATGGAGGTTGGATTCAAATGGATCCCATATGTTTAAACTTGTTCAGAAAACAAAACTTCTTAAAAAATTGTCCAAATCCTGGCACAAAAAGACCTTTCGTAACATCAACAACCAGGTTTTAATTATAGACCAAAAACTGATACAGTTACAGCACAATCTTATCCAAGATTACAATCAAAAAGAAATTAAACTTCTTAAACAACTTCTTAACAAGAGGGAACGAATGTTAGACTTCCATAGGCGTTACTGGAGCCAAAGGGCTAAGGTCAAACATGCTAAATTAAATGACTCAAATTCCAGTTATTTTCACAAAATTGCAACCACAAAACGAGGAAAAAAAATGATTAAGTCACTTTTATTACAAAATGGTGAATCCTCAACGGATTTCAATATTATACAAGAAGAATTCGAACAGGAATTTAGGACTCGGTTCCGGTCTTCGGCAAATCCTTCTGCTGACTTTTCTACGGACTTAGCATCCATTCCGGTTCTGGTTACCCAAACAGACAATAATATGTTAACGGCACCTGTCACAAATAATGAGATCAAATCTGCTGTTTTCTCTATGAGCCCAGCTAAAGCTCCTGGCCCAGACGGTTTTCCGGCAGGTTTCTATCAACGGTTCTGGCCAATAGTCGGTCCTTCGGTGATTAAAGCGGTCAAAGCTTTTTTCGGTAGTAGTACATTGCTACGACAAATTAATCATACTTTTATAACTTTACTACCAAAGTGTGATAACCCCAATACGGTCAATCACTATAGACCAATTAGCTTATGCTCAACAATTTACAAGATCATAGCAAAAATTATTTCCACACGTTTGACTAAGATTTTCGACAAATTGATCCACCCTCTACAAGGGGCTTTTACGAAGGGGAGATCTATCCAAGATAATATCCTTATTGCTCATGAAGCTTTTCACTCCTTTAAACAAAAAAAGGGAAAATCGGGTATGCTCGCCTTAAAGCTTGATATGGAGAAGGCTTATGACAGAATCGAATGGTCCTTCCTTTTCCAGGTCCTAAACAGATTCGGGTTTGACAGCCAGTTCATTAGCTGGATTAAGGAATGCGTATCCACCGTCTCTTACTCGGTTTTAATTAATGATGAACCGACCACGGTCTTTCAACCTTCCCGTGGGCTAAGACAAGGAAATCCTCTTTCTCCATTTCTTTTCATCTTAGCCTCCGAGGTACTAGCTAGAAATTTGCAAAACCAAAGCATGATGAACAAAGATATTGGTATTACTTTTGGTAACCCGGGTATTAAAATTCCGTTCCTGGCTTTTGCAGATGATATTATCATCTTCTGTAAGGCTTCACAATCGGCATGTTCGAACATTCTCTCAACATTGCAACGTTACTGTCAAATCTCAGGCCAAAAAGTCAATCTACACAAATCAAGCTTCCAAGCGTCGGCAAATACATCTTCAACAGCGATCTCTTCTGCTATCTCTGTCTTAGGTATCCCTCAGGCGAACAATTTTGACAAATATTTGGGTTGTCCAGTAGTTAATGGTAAAACAAACAAAGATACTTTCGCCGAGATTGTTTTGACCACTAAAAATCAATTATCCAAATGGAAAGCGTCCAATCTATCGGCAGAAGGCCGTAAGGTCCTGATTAAAGCAAATCTTAGTGCTAAACCAATTTTCCCCATGCAAGCTTTTCTCTTACCTGCTCATATTCTACACGAATTAGATAAAATATACAGACAATTTTTCGGGAACAAATCTCCGACTTCTACTCCGCTGATTAGTTGGGACAAAATCTGTTCTGACACTTTGAAGGGAGGTCTTGGGATTCATAAAGCCGAGTCTATGAATAAAGCCTTACAAATGAAACTTCTTTGGAAGGTTCTTACTGAACCAGATAATATTTGGGTTCGGGTGGTCTCCAACAAGTATCTTAAAGGGCAAGATCTGCTCAGTTACAATAAAAAGAAGGCCACCTCCTGGCAGTGGAATCGACTCATGTCTATCCGAACTCTTTTCAGTGCAGTTGTCCAATGGCGTGTGGGTGACGGCTGTTCCATAGATTTCTAGTCTCATAACTGGGCTGGAACCGAACCGATGTCCTCTCGATTGTTGCATCCTATACCTGATCATCTTCTCGGAATAAAAGTTGCATACTTCATAAACAGCGAAAGACAATGGAATAAAGGTCTTATGATCCACTCTCTCACAAATTTAATTCCCAATAAAGATATACACCTCTTATGGCAGATGATCCTGCCAAACAATCCCATGACAAACCGTCTATACTGGGGTCCCAGTAACAATGGTTGGTTTTCCACAGGTTCCGCCAATTCCATGCTATCTACAAATCAGGGATTGACAAATTATGGCTGTAGTTGGATTTGGAACCTCGATGTTTCACCCAAGGTAAAACACTTTCTATGGAAAATTTCGCGGGATGGTCTACCTACTTCTCAGAGATTACAGAAATCTCATGTGGCTGTTCTGTCCGGATGCGTTTTCTGCTCGAACACTGTTGAATCAGCCACCCACTTGTTCACTCAGTGTCCTTTAATTACCAAGCTCCTACAAACATTACAGATTCCTTTACTCAGGTTGGATCCGGGCATCATATCGGTAAATGATGTGTTGCAGCTAAATAGTATTAAGATGAAGATCAGTCTTAAACATATGGCGGACCTTGCAAGTCTGTGGTGGTCTCTATGGTTTTTTTAGGAACCAACGGATTTTTAACCATACGGCTTCGATCAACAATAACGAAATTATTCTTTTCTATACCACGCTTAGACATTGCTGGAATCAAACAAAGATTTTAGATGATGAGGGGAATAGCAACACCGGGAAGGGTATCAAACCGAAACAGTACACAGTCAATCGACATCCTGCAAAGGGAGGTTCTTCTAATATGTTTCGGCAACAACGTTCGGGAGTTTGGGAAAAACCTCCCAATGATTGCCACAAACTTAATTTTGATGGATCAGTTAGGCTTGATGGTTCTTCTGCTTATGGATACATTTATGTAACATTCTGATCGAAGGAGATAACTTAATAGTTATTAAAGCTCTCCTCTGGGATTGGAAATGCCCGTGGAATATTGAGCTTCTACAATCGACTTTATTGCTCGTAGTGCCCATGCTTCCCCTGCCGACGTCAGCTATGAGGATGACCCAGAACTTCATGTTCTCATCCGCAAGGATGCCCTAGGAAGGGTTCCGGCTGCGCCCGACCCAACCTAAATTTTACTTTGCGTCAAAAAAAAAAAAAAAAATATATATATATATATATATATACACACACACACACACAAAAGGTGTGTCATGATATCGTATATTGTGGAATCAATCTCCTTGTAATGAGAGGATAATTTTTGTCCTATACTTTTATCTATTGATTGAAACTAGTCCATACAAATGAAGAAATTATTGCGATGCTAATGGATACAGTACTACGTAAATTTTATTTGAAATTGGTAAATGAAGCTAACAATGTAGAGAAGACAAATCAATCACTTAAACGTCCATAATTTATGTTCAATAGAAATCCAGAAATAGGTCATTTTCAACGCATCATATTAGCCACATATACATATACCACGTAAAAGACAGTTTTTAACAAGGTTGAATGTAAAAGACCACGAAAAACAGACGAGCAGCTGCGTGTGTTTAAGTTGAACCACCGCCTCAAACAACAATGTAATCACAACAAGCACACCAATGGTCCCATCAAACTACATCTTTATGATTATCCTGTTAGGTTTTGCAAACAAAGGTACTTGACATTGTCTCTGGTGTAGACTAAAAGGCTACTGGTTTGCTTTGCAGAAGTGTTATGCTTAGTTCCTCTTCTTTCTCTTCTTCTCCTCCTTTTGAGCTGAGTTCTTCAACTGCGCAAACCAAAAGCATACCCAATCAGTCACACATTTGAGGTTGAGAGATAGTTTTGTTTTTAGAGTAAGACTGATGTGTCAAGTGTATTAAAGAACACTACCAAGTTAACTAGACTAGACTTGAACAACGAAACAGAAAGAGTGAGCTCAACGCCACATACCATAATGATGAGGATCCTCACAAACACGGCAACAAAGTCGGTGAAAAGAGTCAGGGCATGCTTGATATAGTCAAAGTCTCCTGCGTGCGCTCTCTCAATGATATCTTGGGTGTCAAAGACAATGTATCCCACAAAGACCAGGAGACCAAAGTACAACTGCAAAAATAAAAATGCAAAAGTAGAATGCTAAATCTATGACTCGCGACTCGAAAGCCAAAAAGGGGGCATCACACTAGCTGGAACAAACCTCAAACATAAAGACAGTGGAGGAGCCTCCAAAGAGAGTGGAAGCAATGTTCAGCCAGATGAGGATAGAGATGCCAGACGACAACAGAGCACCCAAGTAAAGGAACTCCCTCCGCCTTGCGTAGAGAGCAGCTGCTGAGAAACAGCCAAATGCTATGGCACATCCCACAAATGCGCTCACCAGAATACTGCATTAACCAAATGGTCAATAAATAAATTGGTTTATATCCAAACCAAAAGAAAACAACAGCAGAGAAACCTATTCTCAAACCAAATATGCATTATGACACTCTACCAATCATGAAACAAAGATTTTATCATCCATATACCGATTATCATTATCAGCTCTCTTCCCCAGGCTACATGTAGTAGAGAAGTGTAAGTTGAAGGCCTTACATCCATCTCCAGAAGGGTTCAAATGGGTCGGAAATAAGAAAAGAAGTTTGTCCCTTATGTGCCATTTTTTAGGGATAAATTCCATTTTTGATCCTTAACCGTTTACCTTCGTTGCATTTTGATCCCTAACATTTGAAATGTTTCGAGATAGTTCCCTTCACAACATTTTTCTTCTGTTTCCACTTATACCTAAGCTTTAACATGTTTCATTTATTGTAATGTTGACGAACTCCAATGAACAACGAAAAAACAGTTATGGACTACTTTGAAACAATTCAAAGAAGAGCATTTCTTTTCTTGGCCCCACTAAACAACTCCTTAACCAGCAATATCGCTCTTTGGAGCACCACATATAACAAGACCTCATATGAACAATCAATGAAGCCAGTGAAAATACTAGTGCCTTCTCACCTAAAGCATCAATTAAGAGAGCAAGCACAAAGTATATAATATTTATAAGGCGTCTCCAAGCAGAGTGAAAATATAAATGCCTTCTCACCCAGAGCGTCAATTAAGAGAGCAAGCACAAGCATAAAGCATCAATTACGAGAGCAAGAAGAAGCATCAAATTGCAAACAGGATGATAACATTGATAAGCATAACACATCTCAAAAGTCAAAACTGCATACCTTGAGTCAATTTGAATAGCCAAGTCTATCAGAGGACCAATGGACGCTCCTTGGAGTACAGCAGAACCCATCAACAATCCAAGCCTCTTGCGCTGCTCAGAGATTAACAACATCAGTATCAAAATACAAGAAAACTCATAATCCATAAAATCTGTGCGCAATGGAGACGACGAGACATCTTTTTATATTACCTCTTGATAAGATGGTGTTGAGAGAACCCAAAAAGTGCATCCAAGGCTCGCAAGGGTAGTCAGCATACCTCCAATGTTCAAAAGGATGTGCAGATATGCTCCCACAGCCGACGCGGCCAGAGCACAGCATAGCGTCAAATAAACCTATCAATAGCAGAACAACAGGTCAACGGAAAAAATCAACTATCAAGATGAAAAACGGTTCAATTAGGGAATCAGTTTGCCGGAGAAATTGAACCTCGCTAACAGAAATTCCCTCGATTTGTAACAACTTTCAATTATTCTTAACTTTCGATCCAATCCGACGAGTGATTAAACCTAGAAAGCAAAAAACAGCGATTCAATAGGAGAGAGAAGAGGCGAACCTGTTTCAGATGCGATTGAACGATTGGGGAGATCTGCGAGAGGCTCTTGAAATCAAAGCCGGGGCGAGGTTGTCCGGGGCGGGATTGGAAGTAGGTATCCATTGTTCGTTCAGCTTCTTCCGAGAGTAAGAAATTGAGAGATCGTAGAGAAGTTGTGCTTAGGGTTCTTCGATTGAAAATGCAACAGCAAGCGATCGACGAAGATCGTGAACGTGAAATTTGGAGCAATTTGGGGGAGATTTTTGCTTTAAATAGCGAAGGCTTTTGTTTTCTCCTTCCGCGAAACTTCTGGGCATTTATTTTTCTTGGTGAGAAATAAAAATTGTCTTGCGAGTTCTAGAATGACCGATTTGCCCCCACCAAAATCTTATCCACTTTAATGTTTTCTTATCCTTTTTATTACTTATACTCCCTCCGTTTCCTTTTAATTGACTTTTTACTATTTATGCACGTTTTTTAAGGTGTGAAAAACTATATGAAATAATAATTTTTTAAAATATTTTTTTCGACAATCTCATACTTATTGGTGATAAGTATAATATTATTTAAAAAATATTATTAAAATATTAATATTTAATATAGTTTTTATCGTTCTAAAACTACGTGCATGACTTGAAAAAGTCAATTAAAAGGAAACGGAGGGAGTATACTACTATTATATACTCCGTATTATATATTTCTGCGAAAATAAAATGTGTTTTTTTGCGTGTCTCTACAATTATTAAAACTAGTATTCGTTACCGCGCGTTTGTTAATAAATTATATTTTATTATATTAATTATATTAAAATATTATATTAGATAATTAATTGACGTGACTTAAAAAAAATATAATCAAATTGATGTGGCTCACAAAAATAAAATCATATATAAATATATTATATTCAATTTGATCTAAATGGTAGAATAACGCACCAAATATTCCTTCTTCATCTTTTAAAATAATAAATAATATAGTTTATTAACAAAAACATGAAAATAATAAATATGTATAACAACTAATCATCAATCAATATATATATATATATAATACTAAAACAGAGACGTGTAAATCCTATGTGGCGGGCTCTGGTACGATTCGCTTACGTGTCGTTTTCTGGTGTATTCTGACCGAGTTTTTTGACACGTCAATTAATGAATGTCCAATAATTTTAAGCCATGTCATACAACTTTATAATCTATTTATCTACATGTAATTTCAATCAATTTTATATAATTTATGTTAAAAAGATATTCAATTTAAGTGATTGAGATATGTTTAGATTTAGTTATTTTATCTTTAGTTATATTAGTTGAACATTATTTAATGATAAAATTTCATTTTTTAATAAACAATTGCTCGATTAGCTTATCTCGATCTTGAATATTTAATGTAAGATTTCTTTTTTTTTTATCAATTTGAGAAGGTAGTAGATTGGCATTATTTAATCAATAGATGAAATAGTGAAACACTTCGTATTTTTCAAATATTATATAAAGAAAAACTATTTTATCAATATATTTATCTTTTTGTACTAACATACTCGTGTATTTTTATATATTATGTAAGGAGGAAGTAGTTAACTTAATTTAAATAAATATAATTCATTTTCTTTTTATGCAATATAAATAAATATAATTTAACTTCTACCCTCCTAACCAATCTATACCAACTTACGGTAAAGTTACTATTTTTACATAAACAAATTTATTCCACCCATTATTTAGATTATCCATTTTTAATCTTAATGAATAATTTTACATAATTAAAACATATATTTTAATCTACAATTTAATAAAAAAAACTTTAACATATAATATAATATATAGTTTACATGAAATAATATCAGTTTTTATAAACCTAGCTACAGTTTTTTATAAACCTTCATTTTGATATCAATTAATCCAAATTATTTTTTAGGTAATATATAATTTATTAACATATAATATTTATTTTTATTAACATCAGATAAAATTATTTACAATTTTTTTCAAAATATTCACTAAAAATATTTATTTACAAAAATAATTACAAGTTCAAAATATTTACAAAAATATTCATTTTTTGCAGGTTGATCAGAGAAAAGCGTTTTAAAACCGCATTTCTTGTGTAAATCATAAATTTGAACCTAACATCAGATAAAATAATTTTTTCCTATATGTCTTCAAATGGTTATCTTCTCTTTTAGTGATTTGATGCTTATTTTTACCTCATTTTGACAAAGAAGGGCAAGATATCATGCATGTTTGCCTTAATATTTGTTTTAATTTATAATGATTCTTTAATGTAAAAACACCGCGTACAACGCGGGTAATAATACTAGTTCAAGTTATATTGGATAGATTATTGATCTAAAAAGATACCGGAGTAAGTTTTTAACTAACTATATTCGTTTATTAATTGATGTGGGCTAGAAATATAATACCACTTTAATCCAGAAAATGTCACGTAAGCAAAAATAATCCTACTTTAATCCAGAAAATTCTGTGGACGCGAGATCACACCAGAGCCCGTTTCAGGCCTCTGTTTTAGTATTTTATATAGATACTTTTATATAAAAAGTAATATTTAAAATAATTTTTAGGATGTAAAAATAATAAGAATGTAATTTTTAGCTTTAGTGCTCATTTGGATGAACTTGGGAAGTACATTTTCTAAGAATTTAATTCATGAGAACTTAAGTTCTTGAGAATTGAATTTTCTATAATTTAAGAAAATATGTTTCAATTTCTAAATTGTTTCAATTTCTGGTTGTTTAATGTAATCCAAACAAGCACATAGGAAGGATCATATTATAAAATTGTCAACTATATGGAACCATTAACAATTAAATTAGTTTAAAGTTTTTGTTTTCTATGATAAAATGTTATATTTGCTTATAAAAATATTGCATGGTATGATTTTAATATTCAAATGATAAATTAATCATTATATCATATTATTATAATATATTGATAAATTGCTATAAATAAAATAAATAAATTTGATTAGTTATATCATCTTAAATTTTTAGCAAAATTACTTTAAAAGTCTATTTCATCTCATAAAATAAAATCGATATAATATAATATATTCATATTTAACAAAATTAGATAAAATCTTGTGAAAAATATATCAATATCTAACAAAATTGGATAATTGTTATATTGTCATGTTGATATTTTTAAAATATACCAATATTTAATGAAATTGGGAAAAATATGATCTTAAACATATATTATTATATTAATCGTGTTAAAATATATCAATATCTAATGAAATTGGAGAAAAAATTATCTTAAGCATATATTCATATATCGATTAAGTGGAGTTGGATAAAAATTTAGTAAAATCTTATTTTGAACATATATTTTAATATTTCATTTATTAATAAAAAAATCAATTGGTTAAAAATAATATGATTAAGGGAAAAAATTAATTGGTTAAAAATACATGATTAGTGAAAAGTCGTCATTTGACATATACGACTTCTTCTTTCTTATATACTCCTAAAATAGACGATTACTTCCACCGATCAACGATATAAAATGTTTTACTATTTTCAGGTACTTTAAGTAGATAAAATTATATAAAATGTTAATTATTTGATTAATATTTTATAATTCAATGTGTATCACTAATAAGTAATAAGTATTAAATGGTGAAAAAATGATATAGTTTTTAACTCTTTAAAATATGTAGAGAAAAATAAAATATCTTAAATCGTGGATATAGTAGTATTAAAAAGTAATTTTTTATACATGCATAATAGTTTCACTATTAACTTAAAAAGTTCACGTAATGTCATAGTTGATTATTTTAATTTATATTTACAGTTATTTAAGACTACATGTTGACGTCATATGAATATCTTGCAGGCTTAATCTCACCCTTAATCTCTTATACACGATCGCGATCAATGTTATCAGCTTTAGGAGTCGACGAAGCATTTACCATCATCGACATCCAAAGTCGGCAACTGATGAACTTGTATAACGATTTAGGCAGCGAACATTAAAAGTTCACCCCTTAAACTTATTTCAAACAACTAATATAATCTAAAATGGTTCCTTAAAGCCCCGTCTAAGCCAAAGTTTAATAGCTTTAGAAATCGGTGTCGACTGAACCTTTGTCGACATTGGAAATCAAACAACTTACCGTATATGTGGTAATACTTAATCATCTTGATAGCAAGCAAGATTAAACAATAAAAATGTGGGTTTTACATTGAAAATTGCTCCGTAACAATTTGGGTTTTGATAAACATGTAATCTTCTATAATACTACGATGTGTAAAATTGTAAATGACAACCTCTGGAAATCGGCATATGAAAATTAAATAATCCACCCTATTAGGCTATTACGTTTTCACATAATCTGGAATGTTCGTCATATGGGAAAGGGGCATTTTTGTAATTGCAGAAACAGCCATAAATAAGTTAATTAATTAAGCAAATTGTTCCAGAAACCAAAAGGGAGAAGACTGGAAGCAAGGAATTTTGCATTCATCAATGTCAAAATGGGCTAACCCACCTGACTAAGCAAATACTGTAGCCACGTCAACCCTGCGACGCTAAAAACATCACTTCAGCCAGTTAAATCTCGCCACGTGGTTTATCATTCTGCTCAGTAACGAGTTTGGATATTTTTTTTATTGGAGTAACGAGTTTGGATATGTTTTTATAGAGGTTTTGTTAAATTACCTTATTTCTCGCTTTTTCTACCTCATTTATTTTTATTTATAAATAAAATTTATATTAATATTTTTTTATTTTATGTAGATAAAAAATAATAATAAAAAAACAATAATATTACATTATGGTAAATAACAACTTAATTTCTTAACGACTCAAATCGGATTGGAGCCATGGAAATGGTTCTACAAGTGTTTAACCAAATTATTTCTTAATGATATAATTTATATATTAAATAATATATATATATTACTCCCTCTGTTAATTAAAACTTGTCGTTTACTATTTATGTACGCTTTTTTAGAATGATAAAAACTATATGAAATATTGACTTTTTTTAAAATTTGTTTTTATAAATTCATACTTAATAGTAACAAGTATGAAATTATTAAAAAAATATATTAAAAAAGTTAATATTTTATATATTTCTTAACACCTCAAAAAGCGTGCGTGAATAGTAAAACTTCAAGTTTTAATTAACGGAGGGAGTATTACATTTGAGTTATTAATATATGGAGTACTAAATAAATACAAATTAGAAGTAGTGACCCACTTGTGTATTTAAAAAAAAAAAGATTATTTAAGTAGAGAGAGGTAACCTTTCAACCTCTTCCCTTAAGGTTTCTCTTGCAACCATGAGTTTACCTTTTTATTACCTAAAGGTAATAAAAACTCATGGCTAGTCATGATCTTACGCCTCATCTGCATTCGCGAGCCCAACCTCGTGCCGTTAACTTACTTTTTCTCTGTCACTTCAGCTTAAGAGCCATATTTCAACTTTTATTTTTTATTTTTCACCCTCATTCGTGAGCTCGACCCCCGAAGTCATAACTTGTTTTTTACTATTACCATTTTTATTTAATAAAATATTTTATTTATTTATTTATTTAATAATAACATATGAGTTAAAAAATTTATTTTTCAATATTTGAAAAAGAAAATATGGGTATTATTTATTCAAAAAAATTTCTCTCAAATATATGCAATATGGATGTGTATCGGTAGATAAAATTAATTTACATTCAAAAATAATTTTTATTTCTTTTTCCGATTTCAAAAAATAACCAAAAATCAATTTGAAAAAAAAATATATATCCCCCTTCTCCTTTTCTGCATACCCTCACCCACTTTTTTGCTTTCTCCTCTCTAACACCTGGTCACCTTGTTGCCCATGAACCCCACTTTTTAGGATAGTTATAGACGAGCCCTATAATCCGGGTTCATGCAAAAAAAATTTCCACTTGGTAGGCTTATGGGCCTTTCGGGTTCACTGATGCAAGTGCTATAAGAGAACTCTAGATACCAACAAATTCTTTATCTTGATTTTTTTTAGAGAATATTGGGATTGTTTTTTGTTTAACAGTTTCCCCATTACATTATCTAAAACAGAGAATAATGAGAAAAAATAGAGATCATTCCCTAAAGTTAGAGAAAACTCTATGTATTTTGGGATAAACTCCATAAGAGCATCCCCAACAACTCTTGTACAATAGAGAAAAGGAACAATTTTGGAGGAAATATGAATTTTTTTAACCCCAACAACTCTTGTAAGACAATCTGTAAAATAGAGAAATGGGATGAGAGAAAAAAAATCTATAAATTTAGGGGAAGGATTGGAATCTATAAAATCAAATGCATTCACTACTTTCAATGTCTATCTATTTGTTCATTGGTTGTTGACGGTTGTCTATTGATTTGATTAAGTTATTGGAATTTTATTTATTAAATTATGAATTTATGCATTTATTATAGCATATAATAAATGTAGAAATTTGTATAATAGAGAAGTTGTTGAAGTTGTGGTGTAAAATTTTTAGAGATTTTGTTATTTTGTTCTCTATTTTAGAGATTTTTAAATGAACGGTTGAGGATGCTCTAATGGGGAAGCTGTTGGAATTCAACAAGAAAAAAATCAGAATATATGATTTATAATTCTCTATTTTGAAAAATGTAATGGAAAAGTTATTGGACATGCTCTACCCCCCATACACCGAGAATGGATCTCCTACTAGGTGTAACACATAAATATTTGAGGTATTTTTTAATAAAAAAAATTTAAAAATATATTTACATTGTACATGCCCAATAATATACATTTGAATATTTTTTTCTTGCAAAATGATATTTTAATAAGTATTATAATGAATATTCTAAATTAATGACTCTTTTAGTTTTAATATTTTTAAAAAATTATTTTATATTACAAAAGTATATAATATATGTTATTTGAGATGTACAATGTAAATATGAGTTTCATAAAAAAAATTATCATTAGAAAATACCAAAAATATTTTTGTGTTACACATAGTGTCTCATGGTGTGTCGTAGGAGATTCATTCTCACACACCACTTAATTATTTAGGGTATTTTTTCATGTAATAAATAGAAGTAATTTGGTGAAAAGTCCATTTTCATACAAACCTTTTGCTAAATGTCCACCCTAATCTCACATTTTGCTAAATGTCTAAAAAAAATATTCATAATACCCCTTTTACTTGCTATAATTAAACCCTTTCACCTCTCGAATCCAACATTCAATAACAGGAATGAGGTCCTTCAATGGCGCCTCCCCCATCCTAGACAACCTCTTCCTCCAAACCCTAATGAACTGCCTCCAAATCCGCACTCTGCCACCAGCTCCCTCCACCTCTCATCCCGAGCCGCTCCTATCCCGATCCCTCGAAGATCTCATCCTCGACGCCGTCGCTAACTATACCTTCTCCGACGCCGATTCCGACAAAGCTCCAGAGCATCAACGATGGTAGTGTTGAGATCTTGGATTTCGCCATCAGGATCTTGCGAGTTCTAGCTACAATTGGGGTTTTTGTCAGCTTTGATAGGTGGAAGAAGAGGGGCGGTGGCCTTGGTATTCTTGTTCTGATGTGATTGCGCATTTTCAGTCAGCTCGAGATCTTCCTGATCCTTATAAGGGGATCTGTGTTATTTTCAGAGGTAGAACCTCTTGTCGTTGCTTTACAACATACTAGCTGATGAACCCTGGCCTGGAGTAGTGGGATTTTTGCTTGTGCTGAAGATACTCAAAGTTGTAAGTAGCACATCTCCTTCTGGTGTTTACTTTCATGAATGGATTTTGCCTTTTATCTTTTGAACCCCGGTTCTGTAAATTTGTGCTGTTTTTAAATATGTATATGAGCAATGAAAGGTCAAATCCAACTTTGATATCTTGCTCTTTGTAAAATTTTATACTACAGTACATGAAATTGGTTCTATTTAGTGCTTTTACCATAAAGTAGACATTTGTTGCAAACAAGTTTCTTGACATTTTAAGCATGTGCATTAAAAGAATGAGAGACAACAATACAGTTAATATATTGCTTATTAAGTGATGACCGTGCAGCTTTCATGTTCTGTATGTTAATATATTGCTTATTAAGCAATTTGAAAGACAATGAACATGTAAACCATGGTGTCACCACATAAAGAGGCCTCAAAAAATTTTAAAAACTCTAAAAACAATGGTGTCACCACTATGACAACGATAAGGGTGGTGACAATGATAAGGGTGGTGACAGTGCCCACTGATAAGAGGGGTGACAGTGATAAGGGTGGATACAGAGTCCGTTGGTAGCTCCATCGACGGTGCGGTCACTGACGGAGACGGATCAACTGGAGGCGGAGGAGGATTCGACGATCAAGCAGAATGGGTAAGCGGGGATTCAGACATACACAGGTAAAAGAACTACGTGACAGCAATAAGGGTGGTGATAGTGACCCCTGATAAGGGTGATGACAGTGATAAGGGTGGTGATAGTGATAAGAGTGGTGATAGTGTCAACTGATAAGGGTGATGACGGTGATAAGGGTGGTGACAGCGATAAGAGTGGTGACATTGATAAGGGTGGTGACAACGATAAAGGTGGTGACAACGATAAGGGTGGTGACATCGATAAGGGTGGTGACAGTGACCCCGTATAAAAAAACTCAAAAAACTAAGTTGTCACCAACAAAAATTGTCACCACATGTGTCACCATTGATAAAGGTGGTGACACTAATCTTGTAAAAAAAACTGTCACAAAAAAAATTGGCAACTGAAAAAAAAAAATGTTACCAAAGTTATTGACTTTGACTAGTCCATGGTCAAAATAAAAATAGAAAGGAAAGAGGTTAAAAAAATGTAGTTGTATTTGGATTCCATGATATATTAATTACTCCGTACAATAAAATATAATCAATTTATGTCTATTTATAGAGTGTTTGATTTCACAAAAAATAAAATTATAAAAAAATCGAGACAAAATAATAGTGTAATCAAACAATCTCATAAGCCGAAGGAAATCATTTCTAATGTTTTTGCAACATAGCTTAATATAGAAATGACTAAACTTCGGTGTCATTGTGTTTATTTTTTCTAACACAATCACAAACCAAGAGGAAAAGGAGATCAAAACCAACTCATCTAGGAATAAACATATGAACTTCCTGAGCATCAGAAAAATAATAATAAATAAATAAATAAATAAAAGGGGTTGTTTTTTTCACGCACAAAATTTACTATTTACACCCAAAATTCAAGTTTTTGTTTTTTTTTTAAATAAACCCTACGCCTCTTGAGTCATAGGTGTGTGACTTAAGAGGCGCAGCTATTTTTTTCTATATACATACCCTGCCCCTTTTGAGTCACGCGTCTATGACTCAGGAGGCGTAGGGTTTATTTAAAAAAAAAAACTTGGATTTTGGGTGTAAATAGTAAATTTTGTGGGTGTAAAAAACAACACCCTAAATAAAACATTGTTTGCACGAAGGTGAAGACGACTTTACACACGCAGCGTGTGTATTGGAACACACTGGGAGCAACGAAGCAATTTTACTTAAAATTATAGCTTGTTGATGATGCGTATTTTGTATTTTAGGTAGTTTTAAGGTAGTTTTAGGTTATATTTGATATGTTTTTATAATTAAGTTGCATCTTTATCATTTTATACTCGAAGTTCGGAATCTATGCTTTTTATGGTTAATTATACATATTTATGAATCCGAACTTGAGAGATGATCAAGAAGGTGATGTGGAGTCCTGAAGCTACTAGAGAGTTAAGAATGACCTAGAGAATAAGAGAAAAAGAATCAAGGAGAAGTAAGAATAAGGTCGCCAAAGAAGAAGAGAAGAAAAACAACTAGCATTGAGAGCGGCGTCCGCGAATGCAAGAGCCACGACAGCAGATGCAAATAAACATGAATATCCGAATTCTTATGCGACGGAGATTTGATCCTATCATTTGCTTAATCCCCAATGCACGATTTCTAGGGTTTCTCAACCCATTTGATGCCTATAAATAGCCTTATATCCTAGGGTTTTCAATCATCCATCAATCAAAGAATCCAACCACAAAACCATTCGACAGTTTGTATATTTTCTCTAGTTTTCCGAGTTAAGCCATGCTCGGCTAATCTCGTAGTAGTTTTACTTGCATTTCAATACGTAGTTGAAGACATGTGAGATATGTTTTTAAGGTTTATACATTATTATTATTTCAAGTCTCTTTGTTTCGCGCTAAGGATTATAGCTTCATTCCCCTATTGTGGGTCTTAATCCATTATAGTAGCTAACACATCTTATAGGAAATGTAAACTTTGGATCACTGGGTCCCTGAGGATCTCATAGGTCAACTCGTGTATATATATGACTAGGGTAAAATACCCCAAGGTACAATCTTAATTGTACAAATGATATGAACAAATAAATAATTTCCTTCTAAATAATATCCTCTAACATCCTCCATCAGTCGTGGCACGAGGAAATTAACCAAATAAAAAGACTGGATCGAAAAGAAGTAAATAATGGAGTAGACAATCCTTTTGTGAAGATGTCTGCATACTGATGAGTATAAGAGACGTGTAACACGTGAACCTGACCGATGCCACCTTCTCCCAAACGAAGTGGATGTCAATCTCAATATGCTTGGTGCGCTCGTGTAGTTGTGTCAGTGAATTCGCGGTCGGTCTCTGTCTCACTAAAGATGAGGATGTGGAAAGCCCTGCGAATTCTATAGTCGAGGATAGCCGGCCAGTCATAGTTGGACGAGGCTGAGCTAGAAGTTTGACCAAATGCTCGGGAGATCCCAACCGCAAATGAACGAACCCCAACATAGACCCTTCGCCAACCCTGAAGTAGTATATCTAGGTTGATCAGTATACATTAAGGCCCCGTTTGGTATCGATATCAAGATATCGATATCGAGATATCGATATCGGTTGATATCTAGATATCGATATCGGTATCAAGATATCCATATCAAGTGATACCTCCATAAAAATCAGTATATCAAAATAGGCCAAATTTGATATCTAGATATCAAGTGATATCGATATCTGGCGATACCAAACACAGATATCAGATATCAAGTGATATCTTTGGCATACCAAATACTAGATATCGATATCACTTTTAAGTGATATCGATATGTAGTCATACCAAACACTAGATTTCAGATATCGGGGTTGATATCCGATATCTGATATCTAGATATTAAGACCAAACGAGCCCTAAAATATTTAGGATAAAATAAAATTGCACAAAACGACCCCTTGGCCGCTGTGCAAAATGGCTTACAAAAATGGCGGTTTTCTGCAATTTACCCTAAATTTGAAGCCAGTGCGACTGTGCGAGCAACAAAAGCAACCAAAACGCTCGAAAAGATAAGGTTCTGGTCTTCGTATTCTCTACACCCCCTCTGTCTCCTTTCTCTCCGTTTCCCTCCATGGGCTCGAAGCTTCTTCCTCAGGTACTCCACTCTCTATCCTTCGCCATTGATACTTCTTCAACGGTTCTTCTACAGCTCTGATACTGACCTTGTGTTTATGCTCTTCTTGTTTCTTCAGGCTCTGATTACAGTACCTAGAAACCACCATCCATTGCGATGTGGTTTCCCGACGAATCTGTCCTTCTCCGTTGGCTTCTCTCGCCGCTTATCCGCCATCACCACCTCGAATTCGTTGGGATTGAAGTCCTCTGAGAAGAGAAGTGAGCACAACCCCTTCGTTGTAAGGGCGGAGGCCGACGGCGAGGCGGCGGAGCCTGAAATCGTCGAGGAATCTGATGCTACGGCGGAATTGGAAGCCGTTGAGGAATCTTCCGAGGCTGAGGCGGAGCCTAAGCCCCCAAGGAAGGCTAGGGCTAAGTTGGGAGATATAATGGGGGTAATTGAGCTTCTCACTGCTTCTTCCGAACATTTGATTTGATTTTGTTGAAGCTAAATTTCATTTTCTTGTTTGAATTGTTTCTGGTTCGAGTAGATTCTGAACAAGAGAGCAATTGAGGCTTCCCTGTCGGAGAGGCCACTGCCTGATATTAGGACCGGTGACGTTGTGGAGATCAAACTGGTTAGTTGAGAAAAAAAAATTGTGTTCTTTTGTAAGGTGTGGATCTGTATTGAGGTTTTGGTTGATTTCTTATTGGTTTTCTGATTGGTGGTTTTGGTTATAAACAGGAAGTTCCAGAGAATAGGCGGAGGCTATCTGTGTACAAAGGTATTGTGATTTCAAGACAAAATGCTGGTGTTCACACTACCATTCGGATTCGTAGGATCATTGCGGGTATCGGTGTCGAAATCGTCTTCCCTCTGTAAGCATTACACCCAACATCTCCAAATTGACTGTCCTATTCTATGGTGTTTTGCATATGCTTTGCAAAGTAGTATTTGCATTTTCAGATGGACATTTCTTACTCCCTTAATTTGTCTCTGATTGGTTTCTTTGAAACTGTTTAAATTGCTGGAGAGTTTACTTATAACGGTCCAAGTACTTGATGAATTAGTCAGGGGAAAGTTAGGATTTTACTTTTTTGGTTGTGTCCATAAGGAATTAGGGCAGTTGGATATAAGCTAAAATTTATGGCGAGGTAAAAGTGACTTAAGAATGGTATTGAACTATGTGGTTAACTGTGCTATCTCGACTTGTGATAGCCGATGCCTTGACACCCACAAATGGCACCTAGATGTCGCGTTTGTACTTTGATATTTTCCTTGAACGCCTTGAAGTTTTACAAGACTAAAATTTGTTGTAGATTTATTTTCATTTAGATCTTCTAATGAAAGTATTGGAAGAAATAAATATTGAGCTTATGGTAGCTTCATAGCTTTCTTTTATCATTATATTGGCTGAAAATCTGATCTGATACTCATCTTTTGTGTTATGAGATTTATGCATCAAAATTACTCTGTATTACATTATATATGTGTTTTAAACCATATTGAGACAACTTAATTGTTGAGATTTCATTTTAAATGTTGAATATATTTTGAGGAGTGAAAACTGGAAAATGGTCATGATTTCCCTTCTCAAAAATAGAATACAATCTGTACATGCCTAGAACACATGTTTATTTGGATCCAGTTTCTCTTTTAATTTTCTTGGATGTTCTTACTAGAACATAGTCATTCATGGCTGAGTGAGCAATTATTCAAGTCCATGAGGACTCTATTCATTGAAAATATTTTTCTCTCACTGAGATTTGAGAGTATTTTTGATAAATGGTGTAGAAATGTTTTTCCTTGTATATAAAATGTTCTAGCATTTGCAATATAGAACCTGGATGTAGTTCATGTATAAGGATATGACTATGTCTACGAGTTGGTTTCTCCGGCTTTATTAGTCCATTTGCCATTCATTGGCTAAGTCTCAGTCATTTTGAACCTACTGTTAGACTCTATATACTGTTTTAGCGATGGAATGAACTGCATTGTTCTACTGGTGATTTCATTGTTTTTTTTTTTTATTGCACTTGCCGAGTGCTAGTTCTTTGATCAATTATGCTCACTAGAAAACATACTAAGGCGAGATGGGCTTCTGTAGGTACTCTCCGAACATCAAAGAGCTAAAAGTAATGTCCCACAGGAAGGTGAGAAAAGCAAGGTTGTACTACCTGAGAGAGAAGCTTCCCAGGCTCTCCACCTTCAAATGAGAGTTCACAAAACTTCATCAGGAGGCAATTTCATCTCACTTTTTCAGAAGGGTTCCAGATCAATGTCAGTTTTTACGCCGCTGATTCACCATTTCTATCTTCTTCTGTTCTTGTCTCTAAAGGTGGCTTCCCTTTTCCAATGTAGAGAAAGAGAAGGCGAAAAACATCTACTTTCAGTTTTGTATCTATGTTCATAGCTGATTGCCAATGAATGCTTAGATTCCTCAATCTGCCCTTTGGGAATGCTTGATTTGATTGTTATTGATTTACTGTTTAAACTAAGGTGAATGACATCCAAATAAATGGTATTCACTCCTTGAAAAGGTAAATATAGAGATGTGGTGAGAACACCATAGTACAAAAGATGAGACTATACCAAGAGTCTCATGTAAAAGGGAACCGTATACCCAAAAAGGCCCCTCTATGCCCACAAAAAAAAACTCTATCACCCATCACAACTTACACTCTAGCCGCCCCTATTCTCTCTATTTTCTACCATACTCGATCACCCTTCTACTACCCTTCTTTTCCAACTAGATTCCTCAAGTGACTTGCACTTCCACTCCACGGAGATCCTAGCTTTACAACTTTCTATTATAAGACTAGCACACACTCTAGAAGCAAAGCTTTTCATTACAAAATACCACCTTGTTCCTAGTCATCCAAGTGAAATACACTAATGCTTTGAAAGTCAAAAGTTTAGCTTGGAAGACTAAGGATTTATGAGTAGCTTCTGGCTCACTAGCAAACCAATGCAACCATGCTTCAATGTTTGGAAACTCGCATCCGATTCCCACCCATTTCATCACTAGCACTCGCACTTCACGAACAGCAGAACAACTGAACCAAATGGTACTCACTCTGTTTGCGTTAAACACCTCAATTTGGTTCTCTATTAAACAACTAGATAATAGTCAAGCTTTACTAGCTTAGTTGGTAAGAATGACGTGTTGTGACCAGTAGTCATGAGTTCGAATCCCCCATATTTTAATGGGCCTAGTGCCTACCTATGAACCAACTAATGAAAAATGCTACATCCATTTTTAAAAATATGTTATTTACTATTTATAAACGTTTTTTATAATAATAAAAAATTATATAAAATATCAACTTTTTTATACTCCTTCTGTTTAGCAGAATATGTCGTTTATTATTTACGTATAATTTTTGTATAAAATTAACAAAATTGGGAACATTTTTTATATAAAAAATTAATTTTTTATTAGCTTTTTTAAATCATGTATAAAAAACGTGCATAAAATAGAACTGCCATATCAAACGGGGTGGCTATATGCACCCACCACAGGTGCTATATACACTCCTTAGGACGGATCATGGATCCGCCCATCGTAAATTTTTTAAAAAATAAACGGACGGATCTTAGATCCGTCCTATGTAAAAAAAGGAAAAGAAGCAAGCTGCGTTTGCAGCTTTTATGTGAATTTCAGCAAAACCACCATAGATCCGCCCTTGTACTTTTTTTTTTATTTAAAAGCTGCAACAATTTTTTCATTCTTTTTTTTATCCGTCCGTATATTTTTATTAAAATTTGTAAAATTCGTCATAAAGAATGCATATAGCACCTGTCCCGGTGCATATAGCACCATCCTTTTCAAAATAGATAATACTACTCCAAACATACCCTTTTATCCCCACAAAATGCATACTATCATTTGGTGTACAATCAGTATTACAAATCAAATCAAGATCAAACTAATTAATGTGTTAATGTGTTATTTTCAGCATAATCAGTGATGTGATTTTAAGCACATGTTCTTGGGAATGGGAGAGCGAAAGAAGCAAGAAAATGGGCCGGCCCGAATCATGAAAGCCCAATAAGACGTAAATGTCTTAATAAAACAAACAAACAATTATTTTTGCAAACCAGGTAAGAGAGTTCGAGAGGGATTACAGCACAAAGCGGCGGGAAAATCCATTGCCTGCAAATTCCAATGCATATCTTTCCCGCTCCCCTTCCCACCCTCTTTCTTACCTTCTTCTCCTCACCGGATCTCTCTTGAGTCCTGACCTCTCTCTCTCTCTCTCTCTCTCTGTTCGCCATTGCTCACTTCAACAAGCAACGCTAGCATTTCTCATTCCGTAATGGTATCCTTCACACTGAAACCCTAAAAAAGCCCTACATCAATCTCCAGCCGCTCTAAACCCCATCGCTACTCCATGGAAGGGCAAAGTTCGAGCTCCCATTCACAGATCTCTGCCTATGAGCGCAAAGCTTGGCATATCGCATCGGTTATCCTCTCCCTCGGCCGGCCGGCTCTTCCTGCCGAGCTCGCCGAGAAATTCGCGTTTCTCAGCTGGTCGCCGGAATTCGTTGTATTCCTGTGCTGGATCCCTAATTCGCCGCTTGTACTGACTGATACCGGTCTTGTCACGCTTGATCCCCTTGTGCTGGTCGCCTTAGGGCGGTTTGTGGCGAGTTCGGTGCTTAGAGTTGAAAATGGAGCCTGGAATGCGTCGAAGAGCTTGGCAGATAATACGTTCCGGACTTATTACAGGAAGAGGAAGAGGTCCGGGAAAGTAGTGGTTCCGTCGATGAAAGAAAATAGATCTGAGTCGAGGCTTCTAGGAGGTAACGCAGTGCGAATTTTTCTTCGGTTTGAGTGTTTCAGGAATGTTTCTTTGATTTACGGGTTGAATTGATTGAATTGCAGAAGGAGAGGTTAAAGATGCAGTTCAAGACTTTGACTGGATGATTAAAAGAAAAGTGTTCCAGGTATTGATTTGATTAATTTATGCCACTCTCGACACATTTTTTTGTCCTTCTCTTATCCGCACTACTTTATATGATATTTTTGGTTCAGAAATATTTCCTCCCCATAATTTGTTGTGATTTTGGGAAATGCTTCAAAATTTTGGAAAAATGACAGGATATTTAGCTTGGCTACTGTGACCTAGCCTTGTCTAGACGAAGTGACGATCAGGTTGATAGTGCAAATCTTAATTGACAGTTACTCCCGAAAACCTATAATAAGACAGAACTATTGTGATACAATCCCGGAGAAAAAGAGGAAAAAATATTAGTCTAGTAATAATTATTACATTTGATGACGTGCATTTTACTTGCCTTGCACCCAGTGACAATCTCACTGGATATCATAAGTGGTGCTTTAGCTGTATTTTGCATCCTCATGGGATTTGCCATTCGTTCATTCATGAGTATTTGATTCTTGTTAGATTTTACAATGACTAATGATGAATACCACTGTGAATGTAATGGGAACATTCATTTGCTCCCTTTCATTCTCTTTACATGGACTTATGGAGTATATGGAACATTTTATCATCCACTGAAAAGATCAATGTAAATATTATTTCATTCTCTTTACGAGGACCTAGTAATGATTGATTCAAGAGTATCTGTATTCTCTTACATTAAGTAAATGTATGGGAACATTTTATCTCTGTCACAGATATTTGTTAATTATATTCTATTCATGCAGGCATATGCCGATATCTGTACTCCAATAAATAACATTGGGAATGTACCAACATTTCCTGCTGAAGCAGCAGCCCTTCACTGGGGAAGTTTCAGCGATAAGATGTCCTTGAATCTTTTGAGACTCAACTACAGGCACCCCACTACGGGTATTAAAGATAAAAAAGACAAGATAGAGCAGAAAGCACCCAGTGTGGAACAACTACAGGAAACTGCAAATTTGTATTTGGATAACTTGATGCATCAAATCAGAAGGATAGTGCAATTCAAAATGCACCCATTCCTTGTGCAACCACCTTCTCAGTCATCCCCACGAGCAGATTCACTTTTATTGGAAGGGATTTCCATGAAAGAATTTATGAGCAACCTGGACAATTATGCCCTACCTTGTGTGAGAATAGATGAATCATTTCACCCTGATATAGCAGAGTCTCCAAAAGCAATAAAGGCTGTTGAAGATTATGGGTGTGCTGGTATGGAATTAGAGAAGTATGATGTTCCAGCAAGAAGCATAAATGATCCCAGCTCCTCGTTTGCCATTCTTGAAAAGGTTGCATCTTTAAAAAATGATCTCCACAAGGAAAGCATGAATGGTTCCAAGAACAAGATGGTTGCTGAAGCAGCCGTGACAAAAACGAACTGTTCCTTATCAGCATATGAACTGCCCGTTTCTCAGGATCAACAGAGAAACTCTCCTTTCAAGGCCATAAAAAGGCAGCAGGATGTATTAGCTCAAGGACCTGAGGGTCTGTTTAAGGTGACAGAGAAAATAGATGTTTTGCCTGTTGGAGAGCATCCGAAGGGTCCCAATGAAAGCTGTATTAAGAATAAAATCAAGCACACACCTAAGAACAACAGATGTAATCAAGAGACAAGTGTAAGTTTTTGCTTCAGTTCTTCTAAGGTTATCTTTTGTCCTCAATTATAGATAATCATAATAATGCTTGTTCTTCATACTGTTGGTGTTCTGCTTCCATTGTTTATCCAGAATGTACAGAGAAAATCTCCTTGCAAGACCATCAAATATCAGCAGGATTTTTTAGCACAAACACTTGAGGAAACATCTATGGAGCAAGCAGACAGTGTTGTTCTTAAAGGGAAATGCCTAACAGGTGCAACTGCACCCCCTATTAAGAATAAAACCAAGCAGACACCTACTAGTAACATGTCTATTCATGAGAAAAATGAAAGTTCCCGCTTGAGCTCTCCCAAGGTCAGCTCTTATATTTTAGCATGTATACTGCATCTTAGTATGTTACTCATGTTTTCTATGTAATGCTTCAAAATGACCCCTTTAAAAATTTGTTTATTTTGGTGAGTAATATCATCAGATAATTTCTGTCTATCTTACAGAAGTTTTGGTTAGATTTATAGCAAAAATACCTTTTTATAGCTCATTCAGATTTCTCATGAACCACAAACACCTTTAAACAAAAGCCTTGCTTGATTAATCTTTTGCTTTTAGCAGCTGAGAACATTGCTTTTGTTTCTTCTTATGGACTTTGAGAAGATTGGCTTAGAACTTGGGCACAGCCACAACACACAATGCATAAAATTTAGATTAAGGATGTTGGTACTCAGATGGGATATATGTGTGATGACTGCATTTACTTTGACCAGTTGTATAATGAAGTGTTGCTCCGTTTTGTAGATGTGATAAATAGATGCAAATTCTATCTTAGACTAACATCGTATAGAGTATTATTAGTTGCCTCCTTCATGTCCTGCCTATAAATTCTTCTCACCATCCTAATATACTATTTTGAAATGGTTCTTACAGGATCATTTAGACTCTAAAGCCATGCCGGAATTTGACCTGTATATTGTAGAGGATGAAGAAGGCTCAGGTAATTCAGGCTCTGATCTCTATTAATTTGAGCGAGGAGCATTAGAAGGTTCTCACTGTTCATCAAAATGTGCAGGTGGTTATGGCACAGTTTACCGAGCACGAAGAAAAAGCGATGGCAGTAAATTTGCAATCAAATGTATGTCACAACATTTTCTTGGGATTTCTTCCTCTTTCTCTATCTCTCATTTTTAAGAAGTTATAAGGACAGTGAAAGAAAGTGACTCTCCATTTTAGATATGCATGTAGCCATGTACATTTTGGAAGGATTTCACCCATTTTCTCCCATATGATCACTTTGATGTTTCTTGGTCTAGCAGATCACATCAACTAGGGTGGGTAACTGGGTATTGATGACATTGTGACACGTGTGCAGTTTAATCAATGTAATAGTTCTATTTCACCCCCTGACCTGCTTACTTCCTCTCTGTTGTGCAGATCCTCATCCAAATGCTAACAAACACCATATTGTCAATGAGCGCAAGATGCTGGAACGGTTTGGGTATGTATCATATTACTGATTCTGTTGGTGATATAATTTTATCAGCTACATAAGAATTTGCTCATCAATTTTTTTGCAGGGGAAAGGATTTCGTAATAAAATATGAAGGCTCATGTAAGAGTGAAAATTCAGATTGTTTTGTTCTTAAGCACGTTGAGCATGATAGGCCTGACGTAAGTGTTCATACTAATGTACTCTACATCTCTACTGTTTCCCCTTCTGTTTGGTTAGTTTCCTCATTAAATTTGCATTGTCATTATCTAGGTATTAAAGAAGGACATAAATATTTCTGAACTTCAGTGGTATGGCTATTGCATGTTCAGTGCATTGAGAAGTCTTCATAAGCAGGTAACGAAGTGCTTCTATTATGGGTATTTTATGTTTTCATCTCTTGTTTTGTTCCTTGATTCAAATGTTGGAACTTTTTGTGATTGGTTCTGTAGGGAGTAGTTCATAGGGATGTGAAGCCAGGAAACTTCCTCTTTTCTCGAAAAACTTGCATAGGCTATATAATTGACTTCAATCTTGCAAAGGTGATTACTTGTTACAAGTTATTCTCTTCTTTAATATTTCCTGATATACCCTTTTGTTTTATTTTTACTTGTCTAATTCATTTTAGCCCGGCTTTGTCTACTTGATCTTCTTTTTCAGGATCTGCAGCTGAAGCAAGCTAATACAGGTGAGAAATGATAGTATTAGTAGAACAATTAGAAAGATGTGATATATGTTTCCTTGCTAGTTGAGATGGTACTGTTTCTCATCTCCTGCATTGTGGCAACTGGTAACTTACCAAGTTCTTATTTTATCGCTAAATAGACTCAATACATCATATATCTGTAGCTGGAACTCAAGGCCACTGCCACTGCATAGTACTCAGTATTAGTAATCTCATAAAATGAAATAACTGTTTATGGGCATGTCTTTCCCTTGATAAGAAAAGGCTACGAGAAAATTTTGTTGATGGTTTTCTCCTGACCTAGTTACAGCAGTTTGAATGACTTGCATTTTTGATATATCGCAGCTATGTGCTTTCTTCTTTTCTTCCCCCTTTGCCAAGAATCATACTCATTTTTTTTAACTGAATTATATGATGTGGCAGGCAACTATCTAAATCCACATCATAAGACTGTTTCTCCAAGCAAACGGAGGAAGATCCTGGACACTAAAGCTCCTGAACTTGCCCCTGGGGGATTGAAAAGAGGGCTCAAGCCACGAGAGCTCAAGATGTTAAGAAATAAGGTTCTAGATGTAAGCCACAGGAATTCCATAGCTAGTCAAGGCGCTGATGTCTCTGGGTTAACTTCTGCTAAGGATTTAACAAGCACTAAAACTCCTTCAGCAGAGAGGTTGAGAGAACCGATTCCTTGTCAAGGTCGTAAGGAGTTGATTAACCTGGCACAAGTAGCAATTCAAATCCCAGACCAGGAAGTAACTGGTGTTCCATCATACAAGCGTAAGAGAATAGCTGCCCCATCTGCAGCTATGGGCAGAAAACCGATTTACTTCACACCCATGCCTATTCACTCTTCTGGTATAGCTGTCCCTGGTTCAGGCTTCTTGAAGGAAGGAGGTATTTCTCCCATATGTCTGTCATTGTATACATTTTATTTTTTTTGTATTCATTTTTATTAATAACATATAATTTATTCCAAGAAGGGAAAAGGCAAAAGGAAGGATCCTGCTCTGGAACAAAAGGTTTTCGGGCTCCTGAGGTATGTAGATTTGATGATTCTTTTTCTTCTAATATTGTTTTTCTCTTACCATCCCATGATCCTTGTGTTTCATTAATCTCCCAACTCTATATAGAGTCTCATGATTCCTGTGTTTCATTAATATGCCAAATTGCCAACTCTGTCATGTTCAGCTATGTTCATATGGCTGTTTCTGGTAGTTTTGGACCATCCATATATTGATTCAAAGTATGGTTGCTTAACAAGGATTTTTCCTTTTATTATATTTGGTTGTTTGGCAATATGTTGAGATAGATATCATTGTAGCTTGTTATTTCCCTTATCTCAAACAAACTTGGAAATGTTACTATAATGTGACAGAAGCTTTATGTTATTGTGCAAACTTCCTATGTTTGCTATATTACATGCAATCATGCATATACTTTACCTATTTTGTGTTAGAAATGCTTAACTTGAGATTTTGCAGGTTTTGCTTCGATCAATGCACCAAGGCCCCAAGCTTGATGTTTGGTCAGCTGGTGTTACCTTACTCTATCTAATGACTGGAAGAATGGCTTTCACTGGTGAACCTGAACAGTAAGAACACCACTTTTCTCGAAATAAATAAAGCGTTTATGATTTCCATAGAACTTTATTATCTAATTATATTCATCAAATTGTTTTCTAACTACTTGCAGAAATATGAGAGACATAGTAAAACTCAGAGGAAGCGAAGAACTATGGGAAATAGCCAAGCTACATGATCGTGAAGCCTCTTTTCCGAAGGTACTCGCACGATATTTTCATATTAGAGTTCTAAGTTTTGAGCACATGTCGAACAACTATATTAGAAATCTAGTGTTCAACCAGATGAATCAAACAGAGGCACTTGCCTTAACTTAAGGCTTCTGAGAGGCAAGGCAAGAATCTTATTAGTGAGCAGAAGGGAAGCGGTACCCGCAAAACCTTGATAATGAAGCAATTGAGCCCTTGCCTTAGGCTCGAGGCAACTGCCCAAATAATTTGAGTCAACTTGGTACTTTTTCCATTGAAAATGTAATCATATTCGTAGAGAAAAACTACAGTTAAAACTTAAAACTATTTAATCCCGTTCAACTCCTCCTGGCTCTCTGTTTTCTTTATGGCATTAGAGCTTGTGAGTGTATATTGCTGGCCATTTGGTGGTTAGGCAATAGATATGTTTCTTTTTTGTGCCTCATGTCTTGTCCTTCGGGATGTACAATTAATCTGTTGGTGTATGTAGGATCTTTATGATGCACACTATTTGCAATCCATGGATTTGAGGAGCTGGTGCAAGGGAAGCACAAAGAGGCCAGAATTCCTCAAGGCAATTCCAAGCTCACTCTTCGATCTCGTTGATAGATGTTTGGCTGTGAATCCAAGAGCGAGGATTAGCGCAGAAGAAGCTCTTAGACACGAGTTTTTCGCTCCATGCGTAGATGCCATGCGAAGAAAGAGGTTGCACAAACAACACGCGTCATGACTGGACCGCCAAGATCACACAGACACACACCATAGATGAACAGACCCAACACGAATGGAATGGTGTCGCTGCATTGTTATTTTTGGACATCAGAACTTGTAGCTCGTACGGTGTTTGTAGTAGTTTCAAGTCTTGTCGTAACTTCCACATACAAGGAAAAAACCTTATGTACATTCCCCTGTTGCTGCAGGAATGATTTTTTTTTTTTTTTTTTGCTGTGCATAGGTAAAATTCCATAGCATGTTATGGACTTATGGTAGGTAGATAGATGGGAAATGAAGTTGCATTAAACAAATTCAATTTACGAGCTCTTTTGTGACTAAGAGGTTAAAAATCTTATCTAATCATTTTTCCTATATTTAATTTTCTAGTGACACTTGAAAATGTTTTCCCCCTTTTTTCAAATCACTATTTACATTAAAACAATATAACTGAGTATAAATGTGCAATGTCGAAAACATGGGCCTTGAAAAAAGGGCCCAAGGGCCTTAAAAAAGGGATTGGAACCAACCCCCTATCCAAAAGTCACTCAAATGATGCAAAATCCACTGTATTATTCATGTGATTGTAGTGTGTTGGTGATTTTTTTTCTAAGGTTATCGGGTGTGTTTGGATTACCATGTTTTATAACTCAATTGTGTATTATAATGTAATATTGTGTATTATAAGTCAGAATACATGGGTATCTAAACCCAGGACATATGTCAAATTCACATATATCCGCACTGTGCATCCTACACTTATACGCATGATGTCATGACTTGTAATAATTTGGCTTCAATAAAAAAAAAATTTCTCCCAAAAATATTCCTGGATAAAAAGAATAAGGAAAAAATATTTTATAGAAATTATTTTGAAGAATATATGTTAAATAAAAACAACTTAACATACATTTTCAAACTAACTTGATAGAAGTATATTTTTAAAAAATCACACAGAAATAGATTTTAAAAATCAACTATCTATTCTAACCCAAAAAATTAAAGTTAATATTTTTTTTGCCTAAAGTTTACCACGTTAATTATTACTTCATCCGTTGCAAAATATAAGGCCTTTTACTATTTGTCACGTTTTTTAATAAGCTAAAAACTGCATGAAATATTAATTTTTTATTAAATTTTTTTACATAGTCTTATATATATTGTTAATATGTATAATACTATGTAAAAAAATTAATAAAAAATTAATATTTCATAGAATTTTTAGCTCATTAAAAAACGTGTCAAATAGTAAATGGACTTATATTTTGCAACGGAGGGAGTATATACTACTGTATTATATAACAACCAATCTAGAAAATATAAAGTTTAATACAAAAATAATAAAAAATTGACTTATACCAAATTGATATACTAATTTATAATTTATATAATATCTATACATTTTAATAATAAAATTATAAATCAATGGAATATGAAATATGATAAAATCAATCCAAAACACCTTACTCGGTCAATGATTCTCTAATGTTATGAAATCAAATGAACATGGAATATATTCTTAATTTAAATTTGATTCTCAAGCCCTTTTATTTTGATATTTTATCATTATAGATAGATAAAATAAAATAAATAAAATAACGACAGAGCACCGAAAATGTCTCCTACCTTAATGAGTTGATCCACACGCGTCTTACGATGGGTACGGCCGCATTCTAACATTACCCAGTTGGCTTATAAGATTAGGTTCACTCTTTTACTGTCCACTGTCCAATTTGCTCTGCCGCTTTGGTTAGGGTTTCTCTCCCTCTCACCTCCTCTTCCTCCTCCTCCTTCCTGCTTACTGTTTCCCTCTCTCTATCCAATTCACATCCATGGCGTTAATTTCACGCTTCTAGGGTTTATTGGTTGCTGTTGGTAATCTATTTGGGGGGTTCTTTGAGGTCTGGTTTGTATCTGTGAGAACAAAGGGGGGAAATGGCAACCACAAACCCTTTCGATTTGTTGGGCGACGATGACAACGACGATCCCAGCCTCCTTCTCGCTGCTCAGCAGCACAAGGTCGCCGCCGTCGCCGCCACCTTGAAGTCGGCCCCGGCCGCCGCCAATCAGGCAGCTAAGCCCGCTAAGCTACCTACTAAACCTCTTCCTCCTTCGCAAGCTGGTATATTTCGCTTTCTTTTGTCTGTTTGTGTTGTTACTCGATGGAAATTAGTCAGATTTACTGCTTGATTGGTTGTTGTGTTGGAAATGGAGCTTTGTTGATTTTCCGATCATCTTCAAGTTTTAGGTTTTTCTGGTTTTGGGATTCGCTGACCGGTTTGAGTGCCAAAGGGATGGAGTCCGATTGTAGGACGTGTTTTATACTTCTGGAATATGAAGATTGTGTGTTTAAAGCTGTGAAATGTTTATTGTTTTCACCCTTGTGATTTTGACTCCTAGCAGGAGCAAAGCACTTCATTGGTTTTGCTATTGCCTGTTTCTAAATTAATGAGCCAACTGATTTGTTAAATGTCAGTTGACCTGATACCTGTCTTTTTGTTAGGTTTGGTTTTTGATCAGCATGAGTTTCTTGTCATGCATTCCGTTCAAATGGTGTATTTTTAAATGCAAGAGAGCCCGTTTACCTGCCAGTGCTATGTCCACTTTTCTTATGTTATTTTATCTTGAATATACAAGATAGGCATTTTTTGTGGAGTCTAACATTCAGTTGCATGCTCTATGATGATTGACATTTGTGTTCTTATACATAATATTCTGATTTCAAACATGTGTTACTTTGCCCCCGTTTGTTTGCTTTGTAGTTTGAAGACATGTATAGTTTTATACTGTCCTGTCTGATCATTTAGGGAATTTGATCCTTCACATATGCAAGCTTTATTACTTAAAAAACCTTCCTGATGGTTTATAGTGTTGCTCATATGCTCGTTTTCTTGAAATGGATATTGTTATATCAGAAATGTTGGCTATGTAATGCAACATGCTGTTTCGTCTGTCTAATTCCTTTGCTGGTCTGTTTATTCTCTCATATTAAAATGGACCTTAAATTTATTATACAGTCAAGGAAGGTAGAAATGATGGTGGACGTGGTGGAGGGCGTGGTGGTGGCCGTGGATTTGGGCGCGGTGGACGTGGTGGTCCAGGTGGATTTAATCGAGAGCCGTACAACAGTGAAAACACTTCTGGAAATGATAATGGAGTCCCTTATAAACCTTCTGAGGATAGAGAACGTCGCCCATACCCTGGGGCACGTGGTGGTTACCGTGGAGGTAGACGTGGTGGCTTCAGCAATGGCGAAGCTGGGGAAGGTGAAAGACCTAGGAGAACATATGATCGTCACAGTGGCACTGGGCGCGGGTTGGCATCTATGTTTTATTGTTTTAATTCGTTCCCGATAATCATGTTCTCATATTATTTTCCTGTATTATTAAATGCTGACTAGCATTTGTAATTATTTAGGACGGAGAATAAACGGGATGGTTCTGGTCGCGGTAACTGGGGCTCTCCTACAGATGAGATTCCTCAGTTAGTGTCAATTATATTTGTTGCATGGAATGCTTTTTAAAGATTTATTAGTTTTTTTTTTGGTCTTACAATGATTCTACTGATGATAATTTAGGGAGACTGAAGAGCCTACTGCAGAGAATGAGACAATTGTTGCTGTTGAGAAGCAACAGAATGTGGAAGAAAATGTTGATGCAAACAAGGAGAACCCTGCAAATGAGTCTGAGGAGAAGGAACCGGAAGAGTTGGTAATATACTATCTGTTTTTTTTTCCCAAAGATTTAAATATTTTCTTTTGCATGCATCTTTATCTTATCATATGAATTTAAAAGATATATTTTTACTGAATTAATGGACCAAGTGACTAATTGGAACAAGACTACATGCCTTTCAGTTCAGGAGCACATTATATATTAAGAGTATTAATCAATCATACGAATTTAAGAGATAGATTTGTACTGAATTAATGGACCAGCTTGAAGAGCCTCAAATAATTTGGACATGTCAATTTCTCCTTTATTAATTTCCAGTGGAATGTTAGACAGGGGCATTTTTGAAACGGTAGTACTTTGCCTTCTGGTAGAGGAGCTCATTTTGATAATATAAACAAGGGAATGCATCCTAGAATTTAACGAACGGGGTTGAGGTTGATTGTTCTAAGTGATTGCTTAGTTCAAGACAGGCATAAGAATAAAGAACCATGAAAAGGCTAGTTTACTGTGCTTTTTAATCATCTGACAAATCCTGCTATCTTCATTAAGCAAATGACCCTTGAGGAGTATGAGAAAGTGCTCGAGGAGAAGAGGAAGGCCTTAAATATTCTGAAGGTGGATGAGAGGAAGGTTGATACTAAGGAATTTGAATCTATGCAAGTGATTTCAAAGAAGAAGGATAACGATGAAGTATTCATTAAACTGGTAAGTCCCTTCTTCTTTTTTTTCCTTTTTTTTTTTTTGCTTCAAATGTATGCTTTATGAGCACTTTTGCTGTGTTCTAATTTTCATCTTTTGTTAGGGTTCCGACAAGGATAAGCGCAAGGAGATAGCAGATAAGGAAGAGAGAGCCAAGAAGGTATGCATTAATAGGTTTTCAGCATTAAAATTGGGAAAATGTTTGTTTCATTTGGCTTTTACATCTATGAAAGCCTTTTATCTTATCGGGCTCTACTTTTTCTGTAGTCTGTGAGCATAAACGAGTTCCTGAAGCCTGCTGAGGGTGAGTCATTCTACAGACCGGGAGGTCGTGGCAGAGGCCGTGGTCGTGGGCCAAGAGGAGGATATAGTGGAGGCCGCACGTTTGATGCACCTGCCCCACCAATTGCAGATCCCGGGCATTTCCCTTCCTTGGGCGCCAAGTGATGTCTCCCAACCTGGTTTTTCCTGCAGACACTGTCTTTGCTCGACGTTTTTCTCTCCTTGTTAGTTCTGTTTCAAGACCTCTGTGTTTTGATTGTACCGAGATTTGTAAACCTTTACATGTTTCTCACTGTCTTACAGTTCTGTTGTGCCCCATCTTGATCCAATTTTGATCCGTCCAGAAGTTGGGGAATTTGGTGGGCATTGCAGTCTCAAAGTAGCTAAGAACAAATCAAACTTTATTTACGCTGAACATTTAAGCTCTAGTGTGAGCTTTTAGATTGCCTTTGTCTTTCAAATTTACCACAATGAATGTAAAGGGAGAAATTGAGCGAATCGATGGAAATTTTGCATTCGTTTCTCAGAGACACTGTCAAGAATCTGAGATTTTTCAATTCTCAACAGTTGCTATCTAATGGAAGGGAATGCATCATTATCTGGATACCGAAAGCACATGGGGCAACTCGGAGAAGCTCACACGGTAGGTGTTTGATAAAATGCCTGAACCAGATAACTTCCTACAATATGCAATCTTGGATTGTTTGGCTTGTTATTCGAGCAATGCCAGGGGATTATGGGAGCTTAGGCTCGGTGATGAAGCATTTGATGGCTTTGAATTCGTGTTCCTTTCCATGACTAGGTTGGATGATTGGATGATGCAAGGCATCTATTCAATGAGATGCGACGAAATTGATCAAGAGAAGCCATAGAAACACATTCTTGATGACGGGACTGAGAAATCTCGGTTGCATGATACTGGGTACTCGATGACTTGTACATTACTGTAATTCATAAGCACCAATGTTGATTACTTCGTTTGTTTGTTTGTTTGTTTTCGTCATTGTTAGTACAACTTACCTAAGCTTTTATCATGAAGAAATCACAGGCAAAACACGAATCCAGATCATTGAAAAACACTCGCCTAGTTCACCGATTACCTATTTGGTACACATATATTCAGTTTCGTAGCTGCAAACTTGCATTAAAGAGCTCCAAAAACAACTGTGAAACAAAACACAAAGCATGGCCTCTTCACCAAGATGACCCAAAGAATGAGATGGGAAAGAACTAGTTTTACATGATGTGTTTCTTTTTCCTATGAGGAACAACACCCGGATTTCTGGTTGATGGGTTTTCCTCGGATTTGAACTGTCGAACCCTTGTTATTCACCGCTGGTTGGTTAGCCATTCTGCGCCATCATACAAACCGCATCACATTGTTTTATAACTGATTCAAGTCTTTTGTCTAAGACAAGCATATATTCCAATATAACACGGATGAAATTCATCACTTGCCTGCTCTTAACCGAAGAAGTCATGGCCATGAATGCCTGCTCGACGTTTATGGAATTCTTGGCACTTGTTTCCAGGAATGCAATTCCCATCTCATCCGCAAAGGCCTGAAGGAACGTACGAAGAACACCAAATTTAACTTAAAAATGTAAATACACTCAAAGCCAAACTCCATTGGTTTGGAGCTAGTGTTGTTACCTTGGCTACCTCAGAGGATACAACCTTGTTTTCGGTAAGGTCACACTTGTTTCCGACTAGAAGCTTGTTTACGTTCTCACTAGCATAACGGTCCACTTCATTTAGCCATTGCTTGACATTGTTGAAGCTTTCTTCGTCGGTGACATCATAAACCACCTGCGAAAAAAGAGTTGCTCCTTACTGCAAAGAACGAGTTTTGAGTCGTAGTGAAAAGTTGGATCCAAGAAGAACGATTGTCGCTCACAATGATTCCATGAGCTCCTCGGTAGTAGCTGCTCGTGATGGTCCTAAATCGCTCTTGCCCTGCAGTATCCCACTAAGAAACACACAAGATAACACAATAAGGATCATGAAGTATCACGAATGTAACATTCGTGTTACAATGTGACCTCAGATACCTATCTATCTATCTATAGTCCTTTTTGTTATGAACAAAACTTACAATTTGGAGTTTGATAGTCTTCCCATCTTGTTCAACGGTACAAATTTTCTGCATACGAAACGTTATGTTGAGCATTGCGTGTTATGGATAAAGAACGCGAAAGTAGCTTACCCGAAATGGTTCTATGTGAATGAACAAAGTCTATAGGTCTAAAGAAACACTTACGAAATCAACTCCAATGGTGCTTATGTAGCTATCTAGATATGAATCATCCTGGAAGAAGAAAAGAAGCAGTTGATGAAATGAAGAAAAAATGTTCACATAATGTAAGATTATAAGCAAACGGTATAAGAGAAACTCACAGCAAACCTCAACAGGAGACATGATTTGCCAACACCAGAGTCTCCAATAAGCAAGAGCTTAAACAGATAGTCACTGCAGCCAAAGTGTGATAAGATTATCAAAATTCTAAGGTTTTGCAAAACAACAATTCATATGTTGAGATTGTGGAAATATCTCAAAATCGATTATTCAAAAAGAAAATTAACAATATAGTATATGGAATCGTTAAAACCCCAACACAATGGTGTAAGCTTTTGTGCAGAAAGTGGACATTAATTTAATATATAGGTTCATACACGTGCAGGGGTCGTGTGCACACGTGAGCTCATGCACTAATAGCCTAGCACATAAGCCGAGCAGAGTTCCATCCTAAAACCAATTGGCATTAGGAGGAGTAGTCCATTCGATTATATACTAAAACTTGTTTGTTCATATTATCAATGTGAGACTCTTTTTAGTCTCTTCACATTCTTCATTCTCTCAACAACACCAAGAAATGAATAAATCACTCATTTTCCTAAACAATGAAAAATTCAAACTATGAATAATTTGTGGAAATCCTGATTCTGAAACCTTAACATGCTTGATTCTTAATCTTACAACAAATAAATCCAATAAGCATAAATGCAATAAAGATGAAACTTCTGATGTAGAAATTCTTTTAATTCTTAATATTTTTCTAAAGTATAATTTAGAGACCAAATTAAAAGGGCATTCAAATTAAAGCATAAACTTGACAAAAAGGACTTCTAAAAGACATCCTAAAGATCAAATTGCAAAAAAGTTTAGGGGTAAAAACATATTATGACAAAAAACAAATCAACCAAAGGAGATGAACAACAACTAGCATCTATGATAATCGGAAACTAAATCAATTACGAGACTAGTTTAATTGGTAACAAAATTGAAAAGAAATCAGAATGAATGCATAAATTTTAATTTACAAACTCACTATTCGGGATTCATTAGAAGAAGAAGCAATGGTTTCCTTTCTGTTGCCTGATCTTTCTGATAAAAAAATTAATAAAAAATAAAAATGTGGTGTTAAGGTTGTGAGGGCAACGAGGAAAGGAAAATGGAAAATAGAAAATGGGGGAGTTTTTGATTTGTAATGATTTAAAATTTGTAGAGCAACCCAAAATTGTCGGATTTAGAGAGATTAAGAGATGATCTGAATTCAATTCGCCAAGTGTTAATCCCTTACAACCTGCAAGGTTTCAATTTTTTCAGGGACGATAGTAAATTTCAATACTTGGGCTAATTGGATCAAGAAAAATTATTTTATTATAAAAAATCCCTATAATTAATAAGGCAAAATTGCAGAAAACCACCCTTTAATAGGGTGTTTTGCGAAAAACCACCCCTTAAAATGAAAATTGCAGAAAACCACCCGCTAAAAGAGTTTTCTTTGCAAAGTCACACCCATCACCCAATTTTCGTTAATTAAATGTTAAAGTGTGTGGAAATTCAATTATAACCCTTATTTTTATTATTAGTTTACTCAATTCAATTGGTATTAGTTGATATTTAACTTTTTGATGTTTTTCAAAAGCAAAAAACACATTAAAATATCAAAAAAATATTTAAAAAAATAATAATTTCATACTTACAAAAAAACCCTATAAAAAATTGATGTGTAATTTATGTTTTATACATATAAAAAATGTAATACTAAGGCTACTTGAAGAAAATAAATATTTAAAAAAATAATGTTTCATATAGTTTTTATTATTCTAAAAATGTATGTGGAATAGTGAACATATTTTTAGAATAATAAAAACTATATGAAATATCATTTTTTAAAATTTTATTTTCTTCAAGTATCCTAATATACACTTTTTAAAATATATAAAACATCAATTATATCTATTTTTATAGTGTTTTTACTAATAAGTGTGAAATTATAAATAAAAAATGATATTTTATATATAAAAAATTACTTTTGAAAAAACATGTTAAATAGGTAAAAATTAATTAATACCGATTGGATAAAGTAAAATAATAATAAAAACAACATATATAATTTATTTTTCACGCACTTTAATATTCAATTAATGGAAATTTGGTGATGGGTGTGACTTTGCAAAGAAAACGGTTTTAAAATGTGGTTTTCTGCAATTTTCGTTTTAAAGGGTGGTTTCACGCAAAACACCCTATTTAAAGGGTGGTTTTCTGCAATTTACCCTATTTAAAGGGTGGTATACCGATTTTTGGTAGAACTAAAGACTAAAGAGTAAAGATCCTCTACAACACAGGGCGAGACCTTGTGTGTGACACTAAATTATTTAGACTATAAAATTATATTAAAAAAATTTCAAAAATTATATTTATGTTTTAAACAACTATAAGTATATATTTTTTAAAAAAATTGATAAAAAAATCATGATTTCAATTTTAATAAATTCATATTACAAATAATCGATCTTTCATTTATATAAAATTTTAAACATGATTTTTCAGTAATTATTTTTTATAAATATATACTTATAGTTGTTTAAAACATAAATATAATTTTTGAAATTTTTTTAATATAATTTTATAGCTTAAATAATTTAGTGTCACACACGATCTCACCTTGTGTTGTAGATGATCTTTACTCGGAACTAAACCCTTTTTCATATGTTTATAAATAAGTAACTTTTTTCCAAATTATGTGCGTTTTTTTTTATAAAATATTAAAATTTTAATTATTTTTTAAAAATACTACCACACGAATGACTAATACTACTTATGAATTGAAGAGTACAATACTACTTAGACAAATTATTTTTGTTCTTTTAGTTTTTCATTGAAACAAACGACATTAAATATTTGTATTTGTGATTTTAAAGATGTGTAACTTTGTTGTATGGAATTTCAATCTTATGACATTCTTAATAGGGGGAGTTTGTGAAATGTCCAAAAAAGTTGTCCTAATTGGTGAATTGTCCACATTTTTGGACAAATTGGTGGAGTGTCCATCTTGTCAATAGCAATTTTATCATCTTGTCTATAGCCTCACTCTTTTTTCTTTTTTTCCTTTTTCTTTCTTTTTTTTACATTTTATCGTGCAAAAATAAGAGTATGTTGTGCATGTGCAAAAATAACCGTATGTTGAGCAAATATGACCGAAGTCTATTTTTTTTTACATTTTGTCGTGCAAAAATAAGTGTATGTTGTGCATGTGCAAAAATAACCGTATGTTGAGCAAATATGACCGAAGTCTTTTTTTTTTTTTACATTTTGTCGTGCAAAAATAAGAGTATGTTGTGCATGTGCAGAAATAACCGTATGTTGAGCAAATATGACCCAAGTCTAGTTTTTTTTTTAACATTTTGTCGTGCAAATATAAGAGTACGTTGTGCAAATATAACCATAAGTTGTGCAAATATGACCCAAGTCTAGTTTTTTTTAAAAAAAATTTATTTTGTCGTGCAAATATAAGAGTACGGTGTGCAAATATAACCGTATGTTGAGCAAATATGACCCAAGTCTAGTTTTTTTTTTAAAAAAAAAAAATTTAACATTTTGTCGTGCAAATATAAGAGTACGATGTGCAAATATAACCGTATGTTGAGCAAATATGACCCAAGTCTAGTTTATTTATTTATTTATTTATTTTTATTTTTTTTAACATTTTGTCGTGCAAATATAAGAGTACGTTGTGCAAATATGACCAAAGTCTAGTTTTTTTTTTATATATATTTTTTATATTTTATTTTTTTTAATTTTATTTTACAATTTGTCGTGCAAATATAATCGTATGTTGTTCTTGTGCAAATATAACCATATGTTCTGCAAGTATAACATTTTGTTGTGCAAAAATAAAAATAAAAATATAGATTATGGATCACATAATAAAATATAGATAGTTTTATTTAATTTCCATATTTATGGGGTAAGTTTTATAATTTAATAAAAGCTTATTCTTCAACCTTCGTCCTGGGCTCGTCCACGGCGCTCGCTCGACCTCGCTCGGATCCACGACGCTCGCTCGACCACGCTCCGGCCGCTCGACCTCGCTCCGCCGCTCGCTCGACCTCGCTCCGGCACTCTCGCTCTCCGGCGCTCTCGCTCTTTGGCGCTCTCGATCTCCGTCTCGAATTCAACTAATTGGAACTGTAATTCTACTAATTGGAACTCGAATTCACCAGATCTCCCCACGCCGAATTGATTTGCCGAATCAATTAGCCGAATTGCAGATCTCCGCCGCCGAATCAATTGGACATGGAATTCGAATTCAGATCTGGTCGGGGAGGAGCTGGACGAAGGAGGATCGCCGAATCGGTGGTTTCCTCCATTGCCTTCTTTCTTCTTCGATTCATATGATCAGCAATTTGCTCTCCATCTATGTCAACCGAGAGCGAGAGACGAGGGAAGCCGTGGATTACTCATACGAGGGAAGCCAGATGATGCATCACTTTTTGGACATTTCGCTAATTTGTCCAAAAAGTTGGACAATTCACCAATTTAACAAAAAAAAAAAATGCTTGTTGGGCAAATTTTTTCTTCTTACTACGTGTCAAATACTTTTATAAGATCCAACAAAATAACAAGATAACAAAATAGTTTTGCATGAGATTATAATAGGTGGTCCACTGGACTACCTAATATGGGTGGGCTTCAGCAGGTAGTTGGTCCAAGTCTCAGGCTTAACCAAGTTTGTGTGTGTTTGAATATAGGGGATTTAGTAGTAAATATCTCGTATTGAACTTACAAAAATACCCGCGTTTAAAAAAAATTGCATCAAAATTTAAAAATTAGCAAAAATGTCTTATTTAATTAGCAAAACTACCATATCCACTATAGTTTCCAATTAATAAGAAAAGATAAAATCATATTTTAATATATATTTTCTTTTTAATTGAAAATCTATTAAATATATTAAAATAACATAAAATCTAATTAACAACAAAAACAAAATTAATATAAATGAAATTAAAAACCAAAATTCCCAAAATTAAAAACAAAGGAAAGCGATTAGGATTTAGGAGTCAGTCGTGTTGCTCATCTCCCTCGGACGACGAAAGGGCGACAAGACCACCATCGCCTCTCCTTCTACCACCATTGTAGCACGTACCACTCCATCGCCACCATCTCCACCATCCTCTTGATCATTGCCAACAAGATCTCCCACTTCCCAACCTTCATCTCCCTCCGAAAAGGAAAAGGAACCTCTTCGATTCACACTAATACCCTCCCGATGCCTCCTTCGATTCGCACTAGTAGCAATGGCTATGGTTTTCGTGATATGGTCGACTCGATTTGTACGAGGCTGCTATTGAAGCTCACTTCAGTTGGGGATGACATAGTCAGGCACGAAATCATAAATGAAATTCTGTGTGGGCTAAATTTGTATGTAATTTACTTTTTTTTCATTTATTAATATAAGGGAGAGATTATACTATTAGTATAAAGGAGATAAAATTAGCTAATTAAAAAGGATGACTTTAAAGGAGAATAGAAAAAATTAATTTTTGAACATAAAAGAAGGGAAAAGGAAAAAAAATGTAGAGAGCATAAGTTTAAGGAGAAGGAAAAAATTATAAAATTGGGTGGTTGGTGAGTTTCAAACTCAACACCATGGCATTACCATCTCTCCCTGAACCCATTGCCACTATGCCAATAACCCATATTGTATACTATTACTACTCCTATTTTATTTTTAACGAAATCATTTTGAAAGTTATGAGATCTGGTAAATTGGTTGATAGATTTCTTGATAATTGATTGCTATGCATCTTTCATTAGGTTTTACTGCTATACTATCTTCAATTGAGCATATTCCAAACTTCATGATATTGATTAGTTGGATGCAAATGATGTTTGTTGGCCGGATTAAATGCATTGTAGAAATGGACATGGGTTTATTACTTTATTTGTGTCTCTTTGTTGCATCTTCAATTTGCATTGTTGAAGGAGATAAAGATTCATACTTCTTTCTAATGATGTTGACCCTTGCATTGTTGATCCTACATTTTACTTTATATGTGTCTATTTGTTGCCTCTTCAATTGAAATGTTGAAGGAGATATTAAAGATGCACACTTCTTTCTAATAAAGTTGATCCTACATGTTTACCAATTACTTTATGCATTTGGATTTTTAATAATGCATACAATTACACCTTGTGCTGAAACTTGCTTTGAACTAGAGCGGTCTAGTTTGAACCACTGGTAATGGATTTGATCATTATTCGTAAAAATCTGAATTATTGTTTAAAGATTTGAGGTTATTTCTATACATTATTCGTTGAAATTTGAAGTATTATTCGTATAATTTGTAACAATTGTTTATGAATTTGGGGTGTCTGAGTTTTAAAATGGGAAATTTGAAGCATTATGCAGTAAAATATGAAGCATTATTCGGTGATACTGAATAATTATTCATAAAAATCAGAAGTATTGTTTATGAATTTGAGGGTATTTTAAATATGAAACATTATTTAGTGAAATATGAATATTATTCGGTGTCGACCCAAGAGTCCCAAAACGGAAGGAGAGTGAAACTCATCTTCCGTCTATTTAATTAGAATTATGTGTAGGTCTCATTGAATTCAATTAAAAAATGATTTTCTTTTATGATCAATCACAACCATCTATTTTTTTTTATCAATCGACGGCACATATTCATGTCTATAATTTCTATATATAATTTTTTTGAGAAGGTAGATTATAATTAAAATTGGGAGTAAATTGTTTGTTGGTAGTTATGATATGATGGAGGTGTCACACATGAAATAAAGGAGGAAGAGAGGGAAGTGTTTAATGGGAAGTCCACATGGGGTTCTCGTGTTGTCGGATTACCATAAGGATACAAAGACCAAACATGAAGTGCACATCGCACCCTAAAATGGTTAGACCATTCACATTTACGTCACCTATTTCCTTTCACCTACCTAATACTTAGGTACCTTTTCCACATATTAATCTCTTAATTGTATATAAATGATTTATCAAATACAATATTTCAGAGTGTTTCAACGTTTACTCACTCAAGTTTTTGAACATTTACTAACAATTGGGTTTATCAAACATTAAACATTACTACGGTATACTCTATCGTACTCTTTTACAATATACAACTTTGGTGAACTCATTGACGATTGATTTTGAAATAGAATCACATTGTAATAAGTCAAATGTGTCTCTGAATTTTATTTTATTTTTACTCCGTTAAAGTTCATGAACTTTGAGATTTAGCATTTGATTCGCTCGTTACCTTTTTTAATATCAGACGTATTTAATGTTGAACACATATGTACAGTATGTTCGTATTGAATGAATATAACACATGTGCTCAGTAAGCACATATAACCAACAATAAGTTTTACCCTCTAAAAGTTTTTCCATTCTCAAACGTCACTTACCAATTTACCTCAACTTATGTGAATCCAATTTAATTGGCAATTGATGTGATATATCATCACATCTAAATAAGGGCGGTCTCCCGAATGATTGATCCAAAGACTAGACGTGTGACACACATACTACATTATAGCAAGTCGAAAACGTCGTTATCTTAAGAGTTAAATAAATATAGCAAGAGAAAAAAAAGGAAAAAGAAGTGAAACAAATAAAAAAAAAAGAGACCAAATCACATGGCTTAACAAGAACAACCATAATCAATCACACAAATAATGCATGGGTTGTCCCTAGACCTGAGCATGGGCGGGCTTGGGCGGGCTTGGGCCGGGCCTATGAGAATATCTTGGCCCACTTTAGCGGGCCGGGCTTGGGCTAGGCCCGGTTTTTGGGCCAACTCTCTTGCCCAAGCCCGCCCACATGGGCGGGCCGGGTAGCCCACCGGGCCGCCCATTATAATTTCGTAAAATATTATTTTTATTTTATTATTTTTACGTTTGATCTCAAACTACACAAATTTGTTAAGTGTCTCCAAAGATTGAAATTTTATACAAAACAAAGGTATACAAGTTACACAAATGTGAAATTACACACTATAATCTTTATGTAGGTTCATTTTAATGAAATTTTTTTGAAAATAATATATTTAGTACTATTGTATTTCTTAATTTATATGCGATGTAAATACTATTAGTATTTATAAAGTAATAGATGTAAAAGTTTAGATATTATATAATCAATATATATACTCCGTAGTATTTTAATACATATATATAAAAATAAAAATAAGTAATATATATATAGGCGGGCCGGGCCGACCGGCCCGCTTGGGCTTAACCTTTAGCCCAAGCCCGGCTCTATGGGCCAACCGGGTCGGGCCTGTCGGCCCGCTTGGGCCAATTACCTTACCCAAGCCCGCATATTTTACAGGGCGGGTTGGACGGGCCGGGCGGGTTAGCCCATGTCTGCTCAGGTCTAGTTGTCCCCCCACACACACTATTACGATCACGATAGACCCTCCTCAACTATCACTTCCATCAACACATCATCTTCACTCTCTCTCTCTCTCTTGTTTCTTTGTATTTCCCCTTCTTGCCCGTTTTCCTACCTTCATATCTTTCACCAAAAAAGAGTTCATGTATGATTTGTGAATACTACCTTGTCTTACTATTTATATATACACACACTAATTAAGCGGAATTGATTGAGCAGTATTTTAAATATCGGATATATCGATTGAAATTCGATATGATAATAACATATCAGTTAAAACTCATCGATTAATGCAGGAAAAATGAACAACAATGATATTTAATACATTTTGTAGCGTAAACATTATTTTCTCTGATTTATTTGAAAGTGTCAACAAAGAAACAATAAAAACAAAATTTAGGAAAAAAAAGATCGTCGTCATGTGGAAAAATTAAATCCAAGTGGAGAAGCTTCAGATAATTGGATACAGACGAAAAAAGACGGTGGAAAAAAAGGGCAAATGATAACAAAGAAAAACCGCTAACTAGATATCGAGCTATCATTCAAAGTATTTGTTGCTTTATTTTTATTTTACTTTCACTATTTACTGCATTTTGTCAAGTGAATGTAAAACGGGTTATGAGTCCAAACTCCAAAGTGAAAAAGGATCCAATTTACACACCCATTCTTGGTCATCAAAGTGCATATAACTACTATCATGTCATTTTCCCTCAGAGCATGATCTTTCTCCAAGCATCCATATGTCGGTCCAGGCTAAATCGAACCGAAGAACACGAGCTCCTGAATAGCTATATAGCCACTAGAATCGACGAGCACGTGTGAAACGGACCAATCTCAAACCATCCGAGGTGCTTTTACATGTACTATATACTCGGGTTTGGATCGTCGTCTCGTTCACATGTAATCATATATGTTTTATATATATATGCTTCATGTAATCATATACAATATAACATATATAGATCGATGAACTAATAAAGGGCACATCATACCTCACAATTAGTAAAAAGCCTAAAATGGATCACTTGACCTGAAAACATGCTCCGCAACCCACCCAATTTAACTCGCTATCATTAGAAACTAACTAAAAATTACAGTATATGCCTATAATTTTATCCCTAAAATACCCCTGGATTTGGCGAGTAATTACGCTTCATATCAAGGGCCGATCGGAACCCCCCAGGGGCTAACCGGCAACCGCCGCTGTGCGAGGGCGGAGGACGGGGGCGCCACGCGCTCGCAGGAGGGGCACAGGGTGAGCGTGGTCGGCGGCGACATCTGCATATAAAACTGCGGGGACAGCTTCAGTGATCGGAGCTCCTGTACCTCCTTCTGTAGCCTCCGGTTCTCCTCCGTTAGCTGCTCGCAGCACTTCCTCATGAACTCACAGTCGAACTCCGTTTGCTTCAGCTTCGTTCTGTAATGAAGGAAATGGCATAAGTCGTAAATAGAACTCATCTCCAAGGGCGTAAAAGGGAATAAAGGAAATCAAGGCCGTTACGGCGTTACGGACCTCGCCCTTCGGTTCTGGAACCACACCTCCACTTGGCGGGGGCGAAGCCCCAGTCGCCTTGCCAACGCCAGCTTCTGCTTCTGCAGCGGCGAAAGTGAGTTTTCCGATTAGATCAAAAATTGCTAAAATATCAGCGATCTTTTGAATGGAGGTTAAATTGCCATCGGAGTGCTTACGGGATTGAGAGTGTGGTTTTCTTTGAAGCTCTCTTCGAGGACGGCGGATTGGTCCTTCGACAGTCGTAGCTTCTTCCGAGAGGTGTCGCCGTCCTCCTCGTCGCTGTGGCCCCGCGAGAAAGTCCGATCGGCGTCCTGGTCGTCGGCAGCGGCGCAAGTGGCTTCGCGCTCGCTCCGCTTCCCGCTCACGGAGGAGATCGTGCTGTTCGGTGACGATACGCCGGCATCTTCGTCCTCGGCGGCCGCGGCTGCGCTTTCCGGTAGCCTGTTAACGTCGATCCCGTTCAGGAACGATCTCGCCTCCCCTGCGGCTGTCCGATCTGCTGCACGGAGCGCACAAAAATTAGACGATCGAGAGTGAAATTTCTGTTCAATTTCATGGAAAGATAACCAGATCCGGAAACTGAAAGCACAATCGATCTCGTATGCGTAAAATTACCGTTCCAGGGAGTCCTTTGAGGAGCGGCGAAGGCGAAGGGGAGATTCGAGGAGGAGGAGGAAGAAGATAGTAGAGAAGGCATGAGATTCAACTGGATCGGAGAAAGATTCTGATTCGGATTGAGAGGGGAAGTGTTAGTAGTAGTAGCAGTAGGTTTAGAGCAGGTCAAGCTCAAACTCAACCTCAAATCCTCCTTGTCGACCACCATCATCGATCTTGAAGGAAACGCGGAGCGAAGAGTTTGTGGAGGGGAGATTGAGAAAGGGAGAAGGTAGAGGTAGAGGGAGGATCAGAGGTGGGGAGGGGTTATATAGAAACAAACAGAGGAAGATGGAGGGAGTACTCGTCTGTAGTCTGTAGTCTGTAGTCTGTACAGAGAGGAGTTTAACAGTTCAATCATAGTCTGTTGTCACATGAAGATGAGGGGAGATGCATAATTTTTAAAAGGAAAATTATTAATTTCCCACACGTACCATGACAATTTTCAAGATCAATAATTAAACAAGTATTTCTTTCAATTCAAAGAAATATTGTTTATAGTAGGTGTTTTTAGTGTGAACTTATTTTTTTGGTAGGATTTAAAATTCAAATTTAAGCGTATTTTTTTTAAAATATAATCCCTCTATTCACTTTTAATTATTTTTTACTATTTATATATATTTTTTAAGGTAATAAAAATTAACTATACTACTATTAAATATTTATTTTTTTAATAATAACATATTTATTACTAAAAAGTATGAGATTATTAAAAAAAAATATTTTATAGTAGTATATTTTTTCATCATAAAAAACGTGCACAATAATAAATGAGAAATAAAAGTGAACTGAGGGAGTAATTTATTAATTTATACTAGTGAGCATATTCATGCTACGCACGTGACTTATTTTAAATATATATTTTTAATTAATATATTATCATTGTAATTTTATTACTAATAATTTTTATCTCTTCTCTAAAAGTTTTAATATATTTATTTATCGTTGAAAATCGATAAATATATTAACTTGGCTCTATATTTATCTTCTTACTTATTTTTACATGCAATTCAACTATATAAACAAAAAAAATGATAATTGCTTTAGAAATGCTCGTGTTTAGGTTTAAAACAAATAAAAAAAACAATATGCTATAAACTTGAAAAATGTTGTAATTATAGAGATTTGATCCCTTGACATGGTGGATTGGAACTATACCTATAACCAATAAGCTACAATAACTTTTTGTTTTCTTAAGCTAATATTAAATATATATATTATATTTATTTGTAAGTATTTAATAGGTACAATTAATAGGCTTTCACTCAAATTTATATATATAGTATATATAGTATAGATATAGATATAGATAGTATAGATTTTAAGGGCATACTCCGTATAAAACATGGATAATTCGGTTTATTAACATTAATTCACGATAATTAATGCTATCCCTGTAATTAAGGAAATGAGTTCACACTAAAAACACCAATTAAAAAATATCAGAAGTATAAAATCAACTGAAATAAGAAATAAAAAAAAAGATAAAAACATATGAATCCGGGACTCGTGATCAGTACATGTGCGCTAATAACCTAGCAAATAAGCCAAGTGAGGTTCTATTAAAAAAATTTGTATACTCGAATACTCGGATAAAAAATATATATATTGTATATACTAAGACCACATACAACAGAGATTCACGCAGCTCTTAACTCATTTCAATCACATCAGCAAATATGTCGCCACATCAACTTAAGAATCACTTTTCGGCTTTTTATCTTTTCATTCGCAACAGAGAATCACGCGATTCTTATTTCTCTTTTCACTTTTTTTTATTAAACTAAATAATGATTTATTTTATTCATATTAACATTTTTTGTTAACGATATTATTAATATTAATACATATAATTAAAATTAAAAAGAAAAACAATTAAATTTAGAAATATTTTATTAAATTGATAAAATGAAAAACCACGGAAAAAAAAGTTACACAACTTAAACTTGCAAACAACATGACATTGGATAGATAAAAATTAACTAAATAGTGATGAAAAAGTTAACGTCTATGTGTATTGTTTGTTTTTAGTGTTTAAGTTTAAGTGTATGTGTAATTGTATGCTTAGAGTGTAGTTGCTAGTATAATTTTATGTTTTAGTTTATGTGCGTATTTTTATGTTTAGGATATAGTTGCTAGTGTTATTTCATGTTTAAGTTTATACATTTTTATGGTGTAAATTTATGTTGAATTATAAGTTAATGTTAGTGTTTATGTGAGTCTAAATCCTTAATATTTTTTAAACTTAGCAATTTGTTTTTAAATACTTGCAAAATGGGTGTCATTGGAAAGATAAAAATAAATTATCTTTAAAAATAATTTTAATTATACTTTTTTTTAAAAAAATAATTTATGGTCTAACAGATGGTGGGTTTTCATTTACCGAAATTCGGCCAATGGGAAACTGTTGCGCGCCCCCTCCTCCTCCTCTGCTTCCAAGTAAGGAAAATGATGTCGTTTTGGGCCTTTTTTTTTGCCCAAAACAACATTGTTTTGTACCAACAAAAACAAAACCAAAAAAAAAAAAACTCACCTGCAATTGAACTGGTTCTTTCGGATGAGTCTTCCCCGCGATTCTTCCATTCTTCTTTCTTCCATCTCCGCATATTTCCTGAGTTGTCTCCAATTTTTTTATTCGTGCAACTCTTTGTTGCACAAGGTCTAAATCTCAACACATACACCCCACAAGTACAACTAAGCTTTACCATACTGAAGTTAGTTAATTAAGACTCGTCAGCGAGGGTGTTCGTGTGTATGGACGCACGTGTGCTAGTAATCTAACACATAACCCGAGTGAAGTTTCATCATAAAACCAACTGGTAATAGAAAGAGTTGTTCATTAATTTATACAATAGGTTTGTTTCTACTCATATTTTCAATATGAGACTCTTTTTTATCTCTTCACATCTCAACAATCGGCCCTTTGCCTCCTTCACAGTTCCCATATTGACTGAAATGAATGAATTAACTTTATTTTTTTAAAAAAAATACTAGGAGAGTAACATTAATTTTGCTGATTTTTAAATCACACTCTATTCAGCAAAACATATCATTTTAGAGTGTTAATTTTATTAAAAAATGTGTTATTTTAGATATTTTGAGCTTTACTTTACGAAAATACCCTTGTAATGATTAGTGAATTGGTAGTTATAATTTTCGATAAAATAAAAAGGTGGTATAATAAATAAGGATAAAATAGTATATTTGTTACTCCCTCCGTTCGGCAAAACATGTCTTTTAGGGTGTTATTTTTGTTCAAAAAAACTTGTCATTGTAGGTATTTTGCACTTCACTTTACAAAAATGCCCTTGAAATGATTAATGGTGTGTTAGTTGTAGTTTTCGATAAAGTAAAAAAGGAGGGTAATAATTGAGGGTAAATTAGTATATTTGTTAATTGTCTTAAAACTTGTGAAATAAACTAAAATGACATGTTTTACTGAACGGAGGGAGTATCATTCTTTAAAAAACTGTAAATGAGGTTAAAATAACATGTTTTGACGATCAAAAAGTAATTAAAGGTGACCATGGTTCTATTGACCAAGTGCCCCGGAATTAAATGGAAAGGGGGAGGAATTCATGGAATTTTCTTTTGCAGTGTTGAAAACAAAAATATATCTATCAGGTTTTATTAGGTTAGGTGGTTCGGTTTCACATCTTCACTATTATGTCAATACTCTCTCCGTTCGGCAAAACTTGTTATTTTAGGGAGTTATTTTTATTCAAAAAACATGTCATAATAGGTATTTTGCCCTTCACTTTACAAAAATGCCCTTGATATGATTGATGGTTTATTAGTTGTAGTTTTCGATAAAGTAAAAAAGAAGAGTAATAATTGAGGGTAAATTAGTACATTTGTTAATTGTTTTAAAACTTGTGAAAGAAGCTAAAATGACAAGTTTTGCCGAACGGAGGGAGTAATATTTAGATTCATAATCAATCAGGTCTAATTAATTTCATCTATAAAAACGCTGTCGGTAGATATAACTATATATATAAGACTCTTTTCTTAGCATCAAACAGAACTTTTTTTTCTTAATTAATCACAGGTTTAATCCACCTCCTCCTAGTGTCTATGTATTTTTTTTAATACAGTCCTCCTATTGTCTATGTACTTTTAAAAATACAGTAAATCCTAAAAAAACACTTTCAAATAAATTAAATCAATGAAATTAGTAGTAGTATAGTTTTTACAAAATTTGAAAAAAAAAAGTTTGGTGAGATTTGAAAAGTTTAAATACTACAGTAAACCGTGTCATCATCGAAATAAATTAAATCCTGAAATGAAATGTGTCACCAAAAAGGGGTACATGTAGAAGTGTAGAACCCAATGAAATGGATATTCCTAAATATCTTTGTTACTCCGTAGTTTTGGTTTGGGTGATAATATTTACACCCATAAATTTTACCATATGCACCACACCTACGCCTCTTGAATCACACCTTTACTCCTCTTGAGTCACACACCTGCCCCTCAAGAGGCGCAAGGTATTTTAATATAAAATACCATGCGCCTCTTGAGGGGCAGGTGTGTGACTCAAGAGGAGCAGAGTGTATTTTAAAAAAAAATATAAAAAGTGAGATATGTGGTGTAAATAGTAAATTTTGTGGTGTAAATAACATTGGCTTTTGGTTTTGATTTCTAGACAAAAAAAATTTGTGTATTACTATATTATTATCTTAGGCAGTGTTCTAAAAATCGCACATAGGCGCCGCCTAGGCGCTAGGCGGGATGGGACCTAGGAATATTTAAGCCTAGGCGCCGCCTAGCCCCGTCTATCCCGACGATTATTTAATTTTAGCTTTTGGGCATGTAATTAGTCAAATTAGGGTTTTTTTATCCCCAAAGTCGAGATATATCTGCTTTTGAGTCAAACCTATGGTTTTGAATTTTAGGAGTTTTAGAATCGTTAGTCGGACTCATACTTTTGTGTTTATTTACTTAAATGTTAGTTAAGCACCGCAAATTTGGGTTTATGAGTGATATTATGGATTACTATTACACTATATGAATCATTGACATGTGTTATACGTTAAAAGATGGGGAAATAATCAAGTTTGTTCTAAGTCCGTCTAGGCGCCGCCTAGGCGCTAGGCGGTCACCCGCCGCCTAGCGACCGCCTAGCGCCTTTTAGAACATTGATCTTAGGGTTATAGAATGTAAATTTATACGTAATTCTTAATTTCGCAGATAACATCAATATTTGTGTTTAAAACCTGTAAAAAGTGGGTGATGGAGAGGATCGAGTTTGGGTAAAGATTTTTCATCCAACATCTGCACCAATAACACACTTACACACCGATATAACCTCTTTCAGTAACCCACATGACAACAACAATAATTGTCCAATAATAACCCAATAACTCAATCAAACTTGTATTTTTTTAATTAGGAAAAAATCGAGGGTCGGACAATCTAGATACCTCGAAAGACTGATAAATTTTACAGACGACGAACCGTCAAAACATACAACATAAGAAACAGAAACAGTACAAATGGTAGAAACCACACAAATGCAGTCGAATAAGCAAACCTAGTCCAAACATGCTCGCGTCGTTTGCCTTTTCCTTTCCATTTGGTTGTCATGTTCTTCTAACTCCGCCTCTTGTCGTTGTTTCTTTTATTGACGAGGATATTAGGGGAAGGGCTACTCCCCGTCTTTTGCCTGTGTAGCCCATGTTTTCTTAGTTATGCATTGAGAGCATGCCTCTCATCTTTTCCGACAAAAAAAAAGCTGTGACACCGCTGGCCAACGGTACATAAAATTAGTCAAATGATATTGCTCTCATTAGAAGAAGTCGATATCATCCCAAATTTACTAAAATCTTAATTTTATCAATTATACATCATTGTTTTTCCCCAGATTTATAGTAAGAAAAAAGAGTCGGGATACTTTGTCACCAACCCTCAAATAATGGATTATTTTTCTTACTGCTAAAATGTGGTGATATTTTTTTTAACGTCCCTTCAAAGATTGAATTATTTTAATTCGTTTTGGCTTATTTTTAGTTCTAGAACGGTTTTTTTTGTTGCTTGAAGAATGTAAGTGAATTTTTTTAATTTTTTTTAAATAAGGGTAAACCAGTCTTTATTAAAAAAAATATAATTATCAAAAACAAAAACTCATACTCATATTTACCCATAAATAAAGTAAAAAAAATTGAAAAGAGTAAACTTAGACCATCTCCAAAAGCTTTTCTAAAATTTTCCTAAAATGGGAAAACAAAATACATATTTTTCAACTTATTTTTGGTTAAACTCCAACAACTTTCCCATTTCGAAGATTTGGATAATCATTTAGTTTGCAAAATACCTTATAATTCTCAAAAAACTATCAAATCTCCAAAATAGGAAATCTCCAAAATAGGAATACTGTTGGAGATTTCTTATTTAATTTCCCCTTTTGCAAAATTTTCCGGTTGATCAAACCCTTAATCACACGATTACACAATTCAAATCTCGTTAGACCTAAGTTTACCTATAATATCGATGATTCCATATAAACTAGACGCATCATCCAATTATTAAACCCAACCATCTTTCCATCTCAACCGTCCATCCGATCAACCTCTTTTACCCTCTCAACATCGAGGGTCGCCATCACTCGAGAAGACCAAGAAACATAACCACGAGCAACACATTATTAAACACTATGCTATATAGTAGAGTATCGACAACGAGTACGTGGTGGTTTAGATTAATTTATCAACTTAACATTGGACCATCAAATCATGAGGAAATTGGATGGACATGATTGCTGAAAAAAGAAACAATTTTATATTGCTTCCATCGTCATTACTCCTTATCATCCAATACAATAAGGATAAAAAAAAAAGAAAAACAAGTGTCCATTTTTTTTCTTTTTCTTATTTTTTTTTATGATAAGGAATCCACGTGACACAGTCGGCAAGAGTCTCGTACCATGTAAATTGATTTGTGTCGACCGACTCGATCCACTGTTAAGGAGCAATGCAAATTTTAGATCTTCACCCAAGAAAAGGGACGAAGGCAGAAATCAAATCCGAAACCTCCTTACCACCTCTTACTCCAAACCAGTAGACCAAAGGGCAAGTGTCCGTTTTTTAAAAAAAAAAGGAGATGAGATGAAGCTTAGTGGAAGAGGAGGCACGGGGAGGCGGCATGGCTGAAACCCGACAAAGCAAAGAGTCAATGTCTCACCCTTTTCTTCTTCCGGGATTAAGGAGAAGTTGTTTGCTTTTGGAGACATTATTTTACACTATGCTATCATTGCATATTTTTTTATTTTATTTTTTAACAGTATAATTCTCGCGCTATGGTGCATATTTTTTTAATAAATAAACTCATAATAATATAACAAATTACTATGAAATATAATATGTTATATTCTATGGTTTGATTTGAACTAATTTATTGAAAAATGTATAAAATATTAAGGAATAAATTATATATTAATTTAATGTTTTAAATTGAACCAATTAATTATATAAAAAAAATCTATTTTAATTTGATTGGTTGAAAATCCTATAATTATGGTGATGATGACACATCATAAAAAATGCTCCTCTTTTAATAGTTAATTATAAATTATAAATTATAGATTATAGATATATAAAAGTCCGATGAGACTAATGATCGGGTGTTGTGCGAGTATAAAGGTGCACATACTCTCTATTCCAAGTGTAAGAACCTGATCACAATGGTAGTTGATGGAGGAGGCATGGTCGAGCGAAGACCGAAACCGTATATGAATCCTACTGCACAACGATAAAGAAGGTCGAAACAGAGCTTGTCCTCTCCGAAAGACCCTTATCGGAATTTAACTTATCGATATCTCTTCCATTATGGAGGATGCTATATATCTTATTTAATTAATAAATATTAGGGTTTGACAATTAAAAAAGTAGGTCTACCCAAATATATACTCCGTATATCACACTCATATATATAAATAGATCATACCCAAATATATACTCCGTATATCACACTCATATATATAAATAGATCATATGTACAACTCTTATTGTATAGCATATTAACAAATTTGGGTTACTAAATTAAGAAAAATAACCGATGAGATTAAAGGTAACTTTATAATTATTCGGTGGTATTTTGGGTGATTATTCGTTGGAATGAAAATTATTCGACAATAATGGACGATTATTCATTAGAATAAAATTTATAGTTTTTCACACATTTAATATAGACAAATAATTACATTAGATAAATAATCATATACACATTTAATATAGACAAATAATTACATTAGATAAATAATCATATCCAAATAAATGAATATTTATAATCTATCTATATGGAGTATCATTTTAAATTAATCTTTATTTACGCAGTCAAATGTAATAATGGAAGCACTTGCACGGGTATGACAACGACCATCCCTATTTTCTTCTGGATCATCATTCACATTGCATACTACTCCGTAATTGAGAACTCGCAAGATCTTTTATTATAGCACTTGCCCTTCTTCAATATTTATTTAAACTATATATGAAGAAATTTGGCCCAAAGACCGAAGGCCTTTAGGACAAATAGAAATTGTCCTAGGGTTTGGGCTTTGCTATTAAATGTCCAAAAATTTTTCATAATCCCCCCTTTACCCCTGATTTAATTTTACCTTGCCCACCGTTCAGATCTGCATCTCCTCTTCCAAATCTCCGAAGCTCCTCTCCCAAATCTCCGACCTCCGCCTCCCCTCCCGCCTCCGTCGATCTTGTCTGCGGCGTCCCCTACACCGCCCTCCCCATCACCGTCTTCACTCTCCGATCCAGCGCCATGGCTACCTATCACCGTCTTCACTTCCACGATCTTGATCGAGATCATTTCGATTCCTCGCTCTCGTCGTTGCGATTCAACTCAGTGCCATTGCTGCCGTTCCTAATTCGCTGCTTCTCGCTAGCAACTCTCCGATCCAGCGCCATGGCTGCCGTTCCTATCACCGTCTTCACTCTCCGATCCAGCGCCATGGCTTCCTATCACCGTCTTCACTTCCACGATCGTGATCGAGATCATTTCGATTCCTCGCTCTCGTCGCTGCGGCAGCGCCATCGCTGTGGAAGATTGAATTGATTTTAGAGGGTTAAATTGATTCTAAAATTTAATTAGGGATCGATTAAGTGGATTTGAGAGATGTGTTACGGAATTGATGATGGTGGAGCATTTGACAGTGATGTCATTTGTTTTTTTTTTCACTTGATGGAAAAGTGATGTAGTTGGCAGTGGATAGCAACTGTATTATTGAAATGCATTAACATTTTTATTTTATTTTGGTATGATTGCAACCATGTAAAGTGTGGTGATATGGCCTTGTTTTTCTTTGGTTACAGTGTCTATGGCCCTGTTTTTATTTTGATTACAGTGTCTATGACCTTGTTTTTGTAGTGGTTACAACGTCTATAGGGTTTTCTTTGATTACAGTGTCTATTACCTTTTTTTCATAGTGGTGACAGTGTCTATGACCCGTTTTTATAGTGGTGACAGTGTCTATTATCCTGTTTTCATAGTGGTGACAGTGTCTACGACTCTCTTAACCATTCATATATTGAAGGAGAACTGTCCACCTAATGTTTTTGGCTTCTCATTAGCCCCTTTAGGGTTTGTGCTTACCTTGTCCTAGGGTTTTCCATTTGGTGACAGCGTTCATATCTTAACGACGTACTGTACTTAACATTTTAGGGTTTAGGGTTAAGTCTTTAGGGTTTAGGGCGCCCTAAACCCTAAAAACTTAACCCTAAACCTTAAACCATACTATACATCACATGTTCTTTTGGCTTCTCATTAGCCCCTTTAGGGTTTGTGCTTCCCTAATCATAGGGTTTTCCTTTTGGTTACAAGTGTCTATGACCTAATTTTAATAGTGGTTACAATGTTTTTGTCCCTTTTTTATAGTGATTACAGGGTCTATGACCCTGTTTTAACAATGGTTACAGCGTCTATGTCTATCTTACCCATTCATATATTAGAGGAGAACTGTCACCACATGAATATCGGCTTCTCATTAGCCCCTATAAGGATTGTGCTTCCCTTTTCCTAGGGTTTTCCTTTGATTACAGTGTCTATAACCCTTTTTTCATAGTGGTGACAATGTCTATAAATGTGTTTTTATTTTTCTTACAACGTCTATAGGGTTTTCTTTTTTATTACAGTGTATATGACCCTGTTTTTATAGTGGTGACAGTGGCTATGACACTGTTTTTATTTTGATTACAGTGTCTATGACCCTCTTACCCATTCATGTATTAGAGGAGAACTGTCACCACATTTATTTTGGCTTCTCATTAGCCCCTATAGGGTTTGTGTTTCCCTTATCATATGATTTCCCTTTGATTACAGTGTCTATGACCATGTTTTTATAGTGGTGACAATATCTATAATTTTTATTTTTATTATGGTGACAACAGTAGTTACATTTTTAATTTTTTAACGGAGATTACGTGAGTTAGAACAACATCTCAAACTGCGGGATAATTTTTGAAATTTTATAAACTAACACAGGGGCATATTTTATAAAAACAGAAAGTCTGGGAGGTTTGGCGTAATTACTCTTCTTCTTCCCCCATCTCGACAGCAACTCGAGCAGCTTCAACAGTGATTTTCGGCGATCTTCCGACGGCTCGTTCTCCTTACACAGAGCTCCGTTTGACGCGTATGACCTATCAAACTGACGAGTGTAATCTCTACTTCAACATCGTTGTGTTGATTTTGTCGAAGGATGATCTGACACACCGAGACGAGTGCTTGAACAGTGGCTGCCAAGCGACTGTTTCACGAAGCTCCAAGGTGTCCGACAATGGCGGTTAGCGATTTTGTATAAATTTGAGAGGGGTTTTTGCACGAAAACCATTCTTGAGAGATGTAGAACGTGATTGAGCGGGTAGAAGGCTTGGATTTAGGGTTGAACGGTTGATGCCGAGATGCTCTTCGGCGAGATCTACGACTACTTGCGGATGAGATCGGACGGAGAGGAGGTCAAGCGACGGCGGCGGCGGATGCCGGAGGAGGAACACCGGGGATTGGTCGGGGCGGATGCCGGAGGAGAGGTCGAGAGGAAGAGCGCCGGAGGAGTCTTCAATGGCGGCAGGCCGACAACTAGTGAGATCGAGAGGCGAGAGGACGCGAGAGGGAGAAGATGAAAAACAAGGATTAAAACAGTAGGGGCAAAATTGAAAATTTTGGACACTCTCCTAATTTATCCCCTCTTTTGTCCTAGGGCTTAATTTTTGCCCAAATTATGGACACTTACCAAAAAAACCCTATATATATTGTGTATCCCGATTCATGCACCAAAATATATTAATATACTTCCTCTATCTAAAAAAATTTATTGTTTAATTTTTAACATGTTTTTATTTAAAGTTAAAAATTATATAAAATATAATAATTTTAAATAATTTTATTATAATTGTATTAAGTATGAAATTGTTTTAAAATTTTAATTAAATAATTTATATTTTATATATAGTTTTTATCATTCTTAAAAAATATCACAAAAATAAAACAACAACTATTTTGAGACGGATGTAGATTATTTATAAAAAATTACATATTATAAGTTTTTATAAATTGACAACATATTATTTTAATTTTTTTTCTAAAATCAACCACAACATGTTATGTAGGACACTATAAATCGGTTTTAGTATGTGTATAAATAAAGTCGTGGATATAACAACCCGACATTTAGCGGGCTTTATAGTCGTTGATACTTGGTTCCTACCCTCTTAGGAGGCCTGGGGTCTTTATCTCGTTCTACCTTAGTTCGAATCACCCTTCTATCGGTCTTTCATTCATTGTTTTGTTGAGTCTTTGCTTCCGTTCTTGTCTTTGAGTCTTGATTGTCGAAGATCGGGCCACCCTACGGCTAACCCCGTATCAAACAAAGTATGGGTGTATTTGGCTGAAGATTGGGGGGTTGGGGGGGGGGGGTGTGTTTAAAAAAAAAACTAAAGCTTCACATGTTTGGCAGGAGGTTGTTTGTTGAGATTGAAAACGATCACTCTTTTGGTATGTTATTTTCTCTTCATTTTTTGTGGTTTGTCTATAACATTTCGTCCCACGTCGGATATAATAAGAATGTTGATTCAAGCCCTATCTATATTACAAGAACTCTTCATTTTTAGGCCCCAAGTGTGAACAATGGAGGTGGCATGAGATGATGCCTCTTGAAACCCAGGTCTTACACTTGAATACTCCCTCCAATCTAAAATATAAGACTTTTTACTTTTCATTGCATACTTTGAGCAGCTAAAAACTACATAAAATATTCATTTAAACAGATTTTTTAAAATAAATTTAATATTTATTACTAATAAGTACTCCCTCCGTCCCACAATGGTTGTCTTTAACTATTCATGCATGTTTTCTTAAGAAGTTAAAAACTATATAAAATATCAACATTTTATTAAATATTTTAAATAATATCATACATATTACTAATAAGTATAGAATTATTTTAAAAAATTAATTAAAAAATGGATATTTTATATAGTTTTTAGCTCTTTAAAACGCGCGCATAAATAGTCCAAAGACAACCATTGTAGGACGGATGGAGTATTAAGTTTTAAAAATATTAATATTTTATATAATTTTTAACTCTTTAAAATACGTGTTGTAAAATTAAACATCTTACATTTCCGATGAGAGGAAGTATGCATTATTATGCAAGATGCATTATTTTGTTTTTTTTTTCCCCTCAAGATGCATTGTTATGATGTAAAGCATGTGATGTTAGTTGTTGATGCAGATATATGTGATGCATTGATGATTGATGATCTTCAATCTTCATGATCCAATTGTAATCGACGAGAGTGGATTTCACGTGGCTGAGAGGGTAAGTGGGCCATTCAGCAGTGTGGACCCCATCTCTTTCCAAAATCATTTGTGGAGTATTTATAATTACAATTTTTTTAATTTAGAAATATATTTTCTAAAATCTTTATTTTAATTTTAACTTTTTAAAAAATAAATTACTTTTCCAATCTTTTAAACTCGTCATCAAGAAATTTGGTTCATATTGGGGTGAATTCAATAAACAAACATGGCCTAATTAAGGTGTTTGTATGAGTTCAGCAAAATCATCTTTATGCGTACGATTTCAGGGTTCGTTCCCTCTTTTCAACTACTTTGTTTGAATGGATTGGAGTTTGATGTTAACTCAAATCCGATCTAAATTGATCCGTCTGACTTATTTTATGGGTCTAATTTTCGACTTTCATAACCGTTCAACACAATTACATCACATTTTAGCAGCATATATGTTAATAGTTTCTACATTTGAATATATTTTTAGTGTCAAAACGATCAATTGTTTGTATTATCACTATTAGTATTTGGTTGTTTTAACTTGAAAAAAACGTTCCGATTTTGTGGGGTCCAAGTGCCACGTGGATCAAACGAGGTTGTTGCTGTAGACACGTGGGGCTTACTGTGTGCCTCTGGTGGGCCCCACCGCCACGGGAATCTTGAATGGAAAGGGCCAATGAATGAGCTTGCCCTGTACATGCATTCTTCACAATCATTGGAACTCCTCCTCATATGAGCCCCACCTTCTTCTTTTAGCGCGTCATATCTACGCTCTGTTTTTCATTTCTCCCACCGTCATCAATATATTCATCCTCCACAATTATTGTAGAGGATTTCGAGGGTCGGGTTGAAATCAAATACAGTACATTTGAATTATAATACAATTATAACTATTTTTTTTTTTGTTATACTCGCTCCGTTAAGAAAAACTTGTCGTTTTAGAAAAGAAACCGTGTTAAGAAAAACTTGTCATTTTAGGTATTTTAGCATCCACTTTACAAAATTGTCCTTCTAATGATTAGATAGTTGTTAGTTGTAGTTTTTGAGAAAGTAAAAAGTAGAGTAATAATTAGAGGTATAAATGTATTTTTATTTATTTTCTTAATAAGTGTGTTAATTTCTAAAATGACAAGTTTTAATTAACGGATGGAGTATTATGTTTAAAATTATATAAATTTTAAGTAAAATGTATTGTGAATTATATCAATCAATCATATTAAGTTTTTAATTATATTATAAACTTAACATAAAAATGGACCGTACCAGTCAGTTGGCTATACAGTTAACTTTTATAAAAATGTGTCAAATGTGGGTGTTTCTGAATTTTAGATCATCCATGCAAGAGTTCAAATTAATGAATCATTTCCAATTTTCCACCTCCCAAAGGTAGCTTTTTTGTGCCCCCAATAATGTACATATTGTCATCTTTGATAAATAAATGTTCAATATTTAATTTGTTTTGCAACTTCCTTGAAACCAACCTACTGGGCATAATTAAGCCTCAGCTCCGATAACCTAATTAAGAAGCTTTTATCCACATTAAGACATGGTAATACATTAGCATTTTGGTAGAGAATAATGAAATTATACAATGTTTTCCCCTTGGAGAGTAGTGATCCATCAAAATTAAATTTGCTTATTTAGGTCTTTTTTATTTTCTCAGGAGCTGGGGTGGGGCTAGGGTTTTTGATATGGATCTGGTATCTTGATACAAGTTTTGCATTCCTCCACAATATAGTTCTTTAAATTTGATGAATATGTATGTTGTTTGGTACTTCATTATTGAAAATAATCTTATTTTTGAAGAATCAGATGCTCGAACAAGAAAGTGCAAGAGAAGCAGTCCAATATCCCGAAAGGGTTCGATAAAATTCCCGAAAGGGATTGGCGAAAATCCCGAAAGGGATGGAACAAAATCCCGAAAAGGCTTGATTAAATCCCGAAAGGATTTGATTAAATCCCGAAAGGGTTTTTAGGTGCGTTATTCTTGGGTGGTTCTCGGCTGCTCTTCTGGTTGGTCTTGACGGTCCTTTTCTTAGTTGGGGCTCTGGCGTCTCGGAGTCGGGTCTGGCTGGGATCGAGGTAGTGTGTATCGAGGCGTCTCCGTTATTCGGAAATTTCCTTGGAGGTTCGTCTTCACTGCCCACATGGACTCCTGATGTACCGCTGGCCAGCGGTGTCGCTGCTGGTGGCGCTTGGCTTCGGTTCGTAGTCTATGTTGTCTCCAACCTTTAGGTTTAGGTTTGCTTAGTCGCCCGGGTTTGTTTGGTTGTCTCTACCTAGTTTGCACCTTTTTTATTGTCTTTGTATGTTTTGACGGTTCGCCGTCTGCCGACTTTGTCGGCCTCTCGAGGTGTCAGGCATGCCTGGCCCTCGAATTATTACCTTATAAAAAAAAAAAGAGCAAGAGAAGCCAATCTTTCTTACCAAGTATTATAATGGAGTTGAGAAAGGACATCAATTATGTTATGGTTACTTATTATGTTATTGAGTCTAGATGATATTAAGAGGTTAAAATTATGGATGATATATTTGTTTTCTAGTGCAACAATTTAAAAATAGATGGTGTATGTCTTGGCACATGGGTGATTAAAATCTAGAAATAGATGGTGATGATAATAGATGAAATGAGTGATTAGATCGATGGGATAAATTTGAAAGTGTGTTAATAGTACGTTAAAATTATTTTAATTTTTTATTCTTAAAAAAAATGAAATCCAAAAATAATTTAGTTAATATGTGGCATTAGTAACTAGACAAGGATGGAGATTGATCAAGATCCTAGTAAAAGAATGGAGATGGATGTGCACTTGTGCAGGGTAGGGCTTGGAAAAGGTTGTCAAAACTAAACATGCTCTCGTTCCGTCGCTTGCACGATTATAGAAGGTATCAAGGTCGATCTTCTTGATTTTCTTGGAAGTATTTCTTACAGGATCAAAAATAGAACAACAAAGGTGAGCTTTGCTTACAATGGAAGTATGATGGATGACACATGCATTGAAGACTCCACCTTGATCTTATGTCTAACTTGCAGGGATGATGAAAGACAAAACACAAGTGCTGGATTCAAGACCTTGAAACCAGACCTATATTGATGCTATCTCAGTTGACACACGCGCCTATATTATATATTTGATCTAACACTTGCAGGAACCGTTTTAGAATGTTTGGGCCACTCATCTATTTGGTTTTGGGCCAAGATATTGGGCCAGTCCGTATATCCCGTCTAACATATTCTCTCAAGATATTTGTTGAAGATTCTTTGAGGATTTCATTAACAGATTTTTAGAAGATCCATGATTTCCAAAGATGAGTATCAACTTGAGAAGATTATGGCATCAGTGATAAGGAAGGAAGAGATTCGATATTTCAAATCTCAAACGGCTTCTTTTGAAGGATGAAGAACGGCTATATATGCTTGAAGAACTTGAAGAACAAGAAAAACACTCAGCACTATCAATCATCATCATCCTTTGGTTTCACTCACCAGTGGTCACATAAAAACTCTTGTTTTACTTTCGTACGGTTGAGGGAAACACTAGAGCATATTGTACAATTCATCTGTCTTACACAAAAAGAGTATTTGATACTCAAAACAAAGCACACTTTGGTGTGTGGTGAGGGCATTTATTTCACTTGTTAAGCTTGAGTTTCTAGGATAGAAGCGGTGAGGCTTTGTATAGAAGAAGGGTAGTTCTTCTAGGATATTCTAGAGCTCTAAGGGAAGTGAAATAAAGTGCATTTAAATCCTACGGGTTGTGGAACCCTAGGCGGGGACGTAGGCCAAGTTCGTGCCGAACCTCGTTAACAATTCGTGTGTTATCATTTACTTTCCGCTGCTCATTCTTGTTCAACGTTTTCAAAACCCTGGTCTTGATACCTATTTCAAGACCTTGACGTTCTAGCTTAAAACATTTGATTTAAGCTTGTTTTATGAAAATTGTGCATACTCTATTCATCCCCCCCCCCTTCTAGAGTATTATTCAGTACCTATTAGACTCTTCAATTGGTATCAGAGCTTGGCTCACTGTTTGATCTAACAATCTTGTGAGTTTATTATGTCTAATTTAGGTGATGGAGGTTTTGCTCAAGGAAGATCCACCAACAGACCTCCTCTATTCTGTGGCAATAACTTTGTTCACTGGAGATCTCTTATGCAGATGTTCATAATCGATCAAGATCTTGAACTATGGGATCTCATCAAAAAGGGGCCTCACGTTCCAAGGAAGGATGACTCAACAGAAAAGCCAGAAGCTGAATACAATCAAACTGATCTTGAGAATATTGCTAAGAATTATAAAGCTATGAATTTGCTTTACTGTGGACTTGATGCTAATGAATTTAATCGTGTTTCTTCTTGCAAGAGTGCCAAGGAAATCTGGGATAAGCTGGTCGTCACTTATGAAGGCACAAGTCAAGTCAAGGAAAGCAAAATCAACATCTTCCTCAGACAATATGAGTTATTCAAGATGAATTCTGATGAATCAGTAAAGGAAATGTTCACGAGGTTTACTCAAATTGTCAATAACCTAGACTCACTTGGGAAATCCTTCTCAAACACTAAGAAAGTAAGGAAGGTTCTAAGGAGCCTCCCTAAAAACAAGTGGGGACCTAAGGTTACTGCAATTGAGGAAGCTCAAGATCTTACCATACTGCCATTGGATGATCTTCTTGGAAAACTCATCACTCACGAAATGATTCTGAATGAAGAAGATGGAGAAGTACCAGCCTCTACTAAGAATCTTGCTCTTAGATCAAAGAAGGAAGAAATACAATCTGATGAAGATGAAAGTGATGATGAAGAAGATCCTTTTGCACTCATTACCAGAGGTTTGGCAAGGATTTTGAAGATGAAAAAGCAGTTCTCAAATCGAGACAATTCTGGATTCTCCAAAACCAGAGGTAAGCCTTCCAACCCAGTCAAAAAGCCAAAAGTACTAACTTGTTTTGAATGTGGTGAATCAGATCATCTTGTTAAAGAATGTCCTTTGAAAAAGCGAAACAAGTTCAAACAGAAGAAGAAAGCCATGATGGCTACCTGGAGTGATTCAGACTCCTCAAGTGATTCAGACAATGAAGGAGATCATGCAAATATATGTCTAATGGCTGAACACAAGGAGTCCAAAAATCAAGACCTTGATGAAGTGGTAAGGAATTTGATGTCTAGTTCATCTAATGTTCTATCTCAATTTTTGAAAAATATGATTTCTAATGAGGAAAATTACAACAGAGAAATCAACATCTTGAAAGAAAAGCTAAAAGATCAACAGAAGAGCATAGGAGAAATGTCGCTGGAAATGAACAATCTTAAAGCTACTCAGTCAGCTCTTGACATTAAAGTCAAGACCTTGACATCAGAAAACTCTGATCTCAAGCAAAATCTTTCTTATCTAAAACATTGCAATGATGATTTAGAGAAAGAAAAGATTAAGCTGACTGAAACGTGCAAAGACCAGCAGACATCTCTTATACAATTCACCAGATCCAAAGCCAATCTTGACAGAATGTTGGGTGAACAACAATTATCTATCAACAGAAGTGGTATAGGCTACAACAAAAAATTTCCAAAGAAACCCTCTACCACTTTTGTTAAAGCAAAAGGAAATTGGCGTTCACCTACTTGTTTCTTCTGCTGTAAAAAAGGCCATGTGAAGGAAACCTGTCCATATAGGAGAAAGGATCCTCATATCATTAGAAATACCTTTCCTGTACATTTGAATGAACAGATTAAGCAAGTTTGGGTTCCTAAGGGGACAAAATTACCTAATATGATTTATCCCCATTATGAATCTAAATGCGTTTATTGGTTTAGCCGGAAGGGTTGATGGTTATCTTGCAGGACATCACCAAGGTAAAGGAATCTAAATGGATCATGGATAGTGGCTGCTCTCGACATATGAGTGGAAGAAAGTCCTTGTTTCAGAATCTTAAGGAGCAAACCACTGGAACCATAACCCTTGGTGATAAAGGCAAGTGTAACATCATTGGTATAGGTAACATTGGTAATACTTCCAAGAATTGCATTAAGGATGTGTATCTTGTTGATGGTCTAAAGTATAACTTGCTAAGTGTTTCTCAGTTATGTGATAAGGGAAACACAGTGGTCTTCAACAGACATTCGTGTGAAGTGAGGAATGAAGAAACAGGAGATCTCATTCTCTATGCACCTAGACATAATAATACATACATGGTGAATACTAACCAAATTGCAGGGACTAATCTCAAATGTCTCAAGGTCTTGACCGAGGACTCAACTCTGTGGTACAGAAGGTTAGGCCATGTAAGCATGCACACTCTAGGCAAACTGAAGGCAAGAGATCTTGTAAGAGGTCTACCTGACTTAAACTTCAAGAGTGTTGAATTGTGCAACGCTTGTACAAGAGGTAAACAGACACGAAGCTCCTTCAAACCCAAAAAGGTTGTAAGTTCCTCTCGTCCCCTTGAACTCCTACATATGGATTTATGTGGTCCTATGCGTGTCAAATATCCTAAGGGAAAACAGTATATCCTTGTTATCATTGATGATTTTTCTCGTTTTACTTGGATTTCCTTTCTTATAGAAAAATCTGAGGCATTGTTCGAATTTTCAAAACTTTGTAAGGAGTTACAAACCTTGAAAAACATACCAATTGTCTCCATCCGGAGCGATCATGGTAGAGAATTTGATCAACTTCAGTTCGATTTATTTTGTGCTAAATATGGTATTTCCCACAACTTTTCAGCTCCTAGAACTCCTCAACAAAATGGGGTTATGGAACGCAAGAACCGCACCCTAGAGGATATGTCTAGGACAATGCTTTTAGAAAATGATTTGCTAAAATCTTATTGGGCAGAAGCTGTGAATACAGCCAACTACATTTTAAATCGTTGCCTGATTCGTCCCATTTTAAAAAAGACTCCTTATGAACTCTTTAAAGGAAGAAAGCCCAACATTTCCTATTTTAAACCTTTTGGATGTACTTGCTTTGTCCACAACAATGGCAAAGATAACCTTGGAAAATTTGATGCGCGTAGTGATGAAGGTATTTTTCTTGGTTACTCCTCTAATAGCAAAGCTTATAGAATCTATAATAAGCGTACTAAGATCGTGGAGGAAAGTATTCATGTTGTTTTTGATGAAAGAAATAATGGTCTGTTGAGTGAAAGCTTTGCAGATTTGAATCTAAATCACCATGATTCTGATGGAGAAGAAGATGATGGGTCCAAGACTAAGAAGGATCAAGATAACAATATGCAAGAAAGAATTCTGGATATAAATGAGCTATCCCAAGATCTTGAGACTCAACCTCAGGTCACTAACAACAATCCCAGCAGTTCAACTCCGTATCAAGACCTTGAGGAGAGACCTACAGGGAATATGAACATTCAGGCACCCATACAACGAAAGTTCAAGCATGCTTCATCTCATTCAGCACAAGATATCATCTCCGATCCAAATTCTGGTATTCAAACTAGATCTAAATTGAAAAACCTTTGTGCTTTCTATGCTTTTGTTTCTCTTGTAGAACCAAAGAATCCAGCCGAAGCACTTAAAGATCCAGACTGGATTACTACAATGCAAAGTGAGCTGAATGAGTTTGAAAGAAATAAAGTATGGACTCTCCAACCCCGACCCAAGCACCAATCCGTCATTGGTACTAGATGGGTATTCAGAAACAAACTAGATGAATTTGGTAAGATCATCCGCAACAAAGCAAGACTTGTAGCTCAAGGCTACAACCAAGAGGAAGGTATAGACTCTGAGGAGACTTTTGCTCCTGTAGCAAGGTTAGAAGCCATTCGTATCCTACTTGCTTTTGCCTCTTTTATGGGTATCAAACTTTTTCAAATGGATGTGAAATGTGCCTTTCTAAATGGTATTTTGGAGGAAGAAGTCTATGTTGCTCAACCTCCTGGTTTTGAAAATGAAGATTTTCCAAATCATGTTTATAAGTTGGATAAGGCACTTTATGGTCTCAAACAAGCTCCTAGAGCTTGGTATGAAAGACTGTCCAAATATCTTTTGGAAAATGGTTTTCAAAGAGGTTTGATTGACAAAACCCTTTTTATTAAGACTCGTGACAAAGATCTATTAGTTGTTCAAATTTATGTTGATGATATATTGTTTGGAGCCACTAACAACTCCCTTTGCAAGGAGTTTTCGGATATTATGTGCAGGGAATTTGAAATGAGTCTTATGGGAGAATTAAATTTCTTCCGAGGACTACAGGTACATCAAACCAAGAAAGGAATCTTTCTCAACCAAGGGAAGTACACTAGAGATCTACTCAGTAAGTACAAAATGAGTCAATCAAAGATAGCAAAAACTCCCATGAGTTCTACACTATCTCTTGATCAAGACAAAAATGGTAAGAATGTGAACCAAAAGGAGTATCGAGGTATGATTGGTTCACTACTCTATCTCACTGCTAGTAGGCCTGATATAATGTTTAGTGTCTGCATGTGTGCTAGATTTCAGGCTGACCCAAAAGAGTCTCATCTCATTGTTGTGAAACGAATTTCTAGATATTTGAATGGGACTCAAGACCTTGGTCTATGGTATCCTAAGCAGAGTAACTTTAATCTCATGGGATATTCAGATGCAGACTTTGCAGGTTACAAAGTGGATAGAAAGAGCACTTCTGGATGCTGTCAACTTATTGGATCCTCCTTAATTAGTTGGCATTCCAAGAAGCAAAACTCAGTGGCCTTGTCCACTGCAGAAGCAGAATATATTGCTGCAGGTGCTTGTTGCTCACAAATCTTATGGATAGCACAACAACTTCGAGACCTTGGCATTGATCTTAACGGTATTCCTATCAAATGTGATAATACTAGTGCCATATCCATTACTAAGAACCCTGTGCAGCACTCAAGGACCAAACACATTGATGTTAGACATCATTTCATCCGAGACCATGTGGAGAAAGGTGATGTATCTATTTCATTTATATCTACTGAGTTTCAATTGACAGATATCTTCACCAAGCCTCTACCAGAAGAACGATTTAATTTCATCATATTAGAGCTTGGCATGCTCAACAGGGAAGCACTTTCTTAGGGGGAGAAAATTCGTATGAGAATTCAAGACCTTGAGTACTTATGGTCTTGAAAATATCAAAACACGAATAACATTAAAATTTGGATCAAATTCTATTGCTGTCTACTTAAGATAAGTAATGGAATTTTCTTTTTGGGATATTTATTGTCCTCAGTTAAAAGATTCTTTTTCAAAAATCTTTTTATCCATATTTATCCGTTTATGATTTTTTATTTTTGATAAAAGATCTTCTGATTTTATTTCCTAGTTGAATTTCAACCAATTTGGACTTTTTTGGTTAAATGAATCTGTTGATTCATTAAAGTTTTGTGGCGTTTAACCTCCCCTATGTACAACTATTTATACCCCCTTCTCCCTATCTGTCAAATCACGTCTCTCTTCAACCTCTCTCCACTCCAGTGTCTTACTGATAGTCTCTCTCTCTCTCTGATTTCAAATTTTCTTTTCAATTTTCAAGAAATCCTTTCTCTCCGACCATGGCTCCCAAGCGTTCAAGTGTCTCTTCTTCGGGCGCTTCTTCAAAGAGGATCAAGATGTCAGCTTCAAAGGGCAAGCAACCCCTCATGGTGGATGAACTCAGTGCAGAGGATCTCGGATCTCCATCTCCGACTCCCCTCTCCTCCAGACCACCGAGAACTCCGCAATCAACTGGTGCACCCTCATCTCAGGTAAACCCCGGACTTCCTGACTTCTGGTTTGCCTCCCCTAAAATTGTTGCATCTTGGGCTCAAGGGTTTGGGAATCGTCGTTTAAGCTTTTGCGATGCTGTTGACATACCCCTTCTAAACACCATGCCCTTCCCCTGCATTACCCTTCTCAAATCTTCCTGCCTTTGGTCTTTTCTGAACCCTGGCACTATTGCTTACCCACGACTCACCCGACTCTTCTATGCCAACCTATCTGTTCATCGCATCAAGGGAGAGTTAACCCTAGTCACCAAAGTCAAAAACGTCAAAATCCGTCTCACTGCTGAACTATTGGCCTTCATTCTTGATCTCCCTGGGTATCTTCCAACTGATGAATTTCCTGACAGGATTGAGTGCATCAATCGTGCTAAGGAAGAATTCTATTTGAACCCAGAGTCTGTATTCCTAATCAAACCCACTCACACTGTCTTCAAACTCCAGCCCAAACTTGTCTTCACTATTTTGGCAAGGTGCATTTTCCCTCGCATCAATTCACGCGAACTTATCACTGAAAATCTTCTGGAAATTCTGTATTTGGTTCTAAACGGCTACGAACCCAATCTTCCTGACCTTGTCCTTCACTACATGATCCAAGCCACATCCTCCTCTCGTCCTATGCCCCTACCCTATGCCAACCTTCTGCCCAAGATCTTCGATTTCTTTGATGTTGACACATCAAACGAAGTCCAGCAATCATACAGTGGGATCATCAATGAAGCTTGTCTGGAACGTCTAGGGATTACCAAGAACTTGAGGGGGCAATGGATTCTCAAAACTGAAGATAAAGGGAAAGCTGCTGCAGAACCTTCGGTGACAGAAGAGCGCTTTGCTGCACTGGAATCTGATGTTCAAGATCTTCTCTTGGACATGCACAGGATGTGGTCCGATATTGTGTCTCGTCAGGACAACACTCATGAGCTTCTTTCTGTCATTGATTACAAGTTGAATCAGATGCTACTGCTGAATGCTCTCACCTTCACTGCTACTGGTTCTATCATGCCTCTAGACCAAGAGGCTGCTGATCATGTTCGAGAGAAGACTGGGAACATTGTGCTCAACTGTGAAAAGCTGGTCAAGAACAAGCCCATCCTGCGTCCCACTCATACTGAACCCACGATTTTGACTGTTGAGGAGTATGGGGTGGTTAAGAAGTACAGAGATGTGGAGCGCCAGAGAAAGCTTGCTCAGATGGTCAAAGACAAGATCACTCAGGAGGCTATGAAGAGGTGGCAGGAGAAGGCTAAGGACAGTGTCCGTCGCAAGTACATTGGTCCTGACAAGCAGTATCCAACCTTCGGGGAATGGCATGATGAAGACACAGTCACTGAGAAGCTTCTGAAGAAGGTCTTCTCCAAAGGAAAGAAGAAGAAGCATACTGATGACAGCTCCTCCTCAAGACCTTGACGCTTGGCTCCTTCCCCTTTCTAAAAACTGGTTTTTATAAAACTGTTTTTGCTGGATGTGGACATTGTCTATGCTTTAAAACCTTTTTATCTGGTGGTTTTTCCTCCCTTTGTTGAAAGACAAAAAGGGGGAGAATATTTTGGGAGATTAGGGGAACTTAAAATGTTTTTTTATGATCCAAACATTCTGCAAACTTAGTTATATATATGTATATATATTATATGCTATTCCTAATCTTGTCAGGTTTTGTCTTCCATCAAGGGGGAGATTGAAGACTCCACCTTGATCTTATGTCTAACTTGCAGGGATGATGAAAGACAAAACACAAGTGCTGGTTTCAAGACCATGAAACCAGACCTATATTGATGCTATCTCAGTTGACACACGCGCCTATATTATATATTTGATCTAACACTTGCAGGAACCGTTTTAGAATGTTTGGGCCACTCATCTATTTGGTTTTGGGCCAAGATATTGGGCCAGTCCGTATATCCTGTCTAACATATTCTCTCAAGATATTTGTTGAAGATTCTTTGAGGATTTCATTAACAGATTTTTAGAAGATCCATGATTTCCAAAGATGAGTATCAGCTTGAGAAGATTATGGCCTCAGTGATAAGGAAGGAAGAGATTCGATATTTCAAAGCTCAAACGGCTTCTTTTGAAGGATGAAGAACGGCTATATATGCTTGAAGAACTTGAAGAACAAGAACAACACTCAGCACTATCAAGCATCATCATCCTTTGGTTTCACTCACCAGTAGTCACATAAAAACTCTTGTTTTACTTTCGTACGGTTGAGGGAAACACTAGAGCATATTGTACAATTCATATGTCTTACACAAAAAGAGTATTTGATACTCAAAACAAAGCACACTTTGGTGTGTGGTGAGGGCATTTATTTCACTTGTTAAGCTTGAGTTTCTAGGATAGAAGCGGTGAGGCTTTGTATAGAAGAAGGGTAGTTCTTCTAGGATATTCTAGAGCTCTAAGGGAAGTGAAATAAAGTGCATTTAAATCCTACGGGTTGTGGAACCCTAGGCGGGGACGTAGGCCAAGTTCGTGCCGAACCTCGTTAACAATTCGTGTGTTATCATTTACTTTCCGCTGCTCATTCTTGTTCAACGTTTTCAAAACCCTGGTCTTGATACCTATTTCAAGACCTTGACGTTCTAGCTTAAAACATTTGATTTAAGCTTGTTTTACGAAAATTGTGCATACTCTATTCATCCCCCCTCTAGAGTATTATTCAGTACCTATTAGACTCTTCATGCATAAAGAAGAGAATCTTTGAAGAGGTCAAGGAGGCCGAGGATGTGGTGAGTGAGTATTGACGACAAATGGACAAAGTTAGTTGTGGGATTTCTAAAACTTAACTGCGATGCAAGGATATCGAAGAAGTAGCTAGGGGTTTGGAATTGGTTTTGTTGATACAAATGAAGATGGATATTTTTCGCTTATTGGGAAGTGGCAGGCAGTTGAATTTACGCAAAATGTTGAGGTGGAGGTAGTTTTCTGTGCCTATGAGCTTGAAGATGGTGCATATTGAATCAGATTGTCTCTCCCTAGCCACAAAGCTGAGATATGGACAATGTTATAAAAAAAAACTCTTGGCAGGTACGTGCTTGGTGGTAAGGTAGAGTCAAGGGTTTAGGCGGGGTCTAAGCGAATTTCATGGCAGGTCTTTATGGTATAGGCGGGTCCTGGCAATCTTGATGGCTTTGACGGCGAGTTGAGGTCAAGGGTTTAGGCGAAACTTGAAGGGTTTTTTTGAATACTCCCTCCGTTTCCTTTTAAGTGACTTTTTCAAGTCATACACGTAGTTTTAGAACGATCAAAACTATATTAAATATTAATATTTTAATAATATTTTTTTAATAATATTATACTTATCACCAATAAGTATGAGATTATCGAAACAAATATTTTAAAAAATTATTATTTCATATAGTTTTTCACACCTTAAAAAACGTGTCTGAATAGTAAAAAGTCAATTAAAAGGAAACGGAGGTAGTAGTTGATAAGGATATAGGGTTCAGTGAGTTGGGTCATCTAATGTCTTTGATTACACCACTAACACTTTGTTTCGATGAGGTGACTTGGTCTTATGTGCATTGAATTATAAATGATCGAGGTTTCCCATGGCCTATCCAGTGCTCGACAAACAGAATTTCAAGTCGATTTCATCGTTTGTACAGTTCAAGAAGGTATCAAGGTCAGTCTTCTTGATTTTCTTGGAAGAGTTCCTTACATGCTCGAAGATAGAACAACAAAGGTGGACTTTGCTACGCACAACCTTTGGCTAGCGATCACAAATCATGAAACTAAAGGATGTAGCCTCGATAGAAAAACAAACACCCATCAAAGTTTAGCTCGAACAAACTAGGGTTGGGTTTGTCTTACTTAATAATTAACTTCTTCCTAGAATTGGTAGTAGAGGTCCTTATACCACAGTTATGAGCTATAGGGTATCATCTTCTAGCTGACGTTTAAAATCATTCCATTGTCGATCTTGTGTCTTCACGAATTCAATCATCTTTTTTTTTTATGGTTAATTGCTTAGTTACATAATTTTTTTTGATCTTAGTCCAGTTCGATCGACTCAGTCGCTCGACATCTGAATTGGGTACATTATGACCCATTTAAGAGGTTGACCCTCCTACTCACAAGCGACTCTATATTTCCAAGAGAATTCGAACTTCGAATCTTTTGGTATGGGATGTAAAATACTATAAACTCCACTAAATGACAGTCAGAAAATTAAGGTCATCCTCTTCAAACCAACCATATCTTTGATGTCATTAAATATTTTAAAATTTCTTTTGTCATTACAATGCATTAAATATTGTAAATCAAAGAATCCAAATCCAAGATAATTTGCTTCTTTTTTTTATATGGGAAAATCCATTAGAAGGCGTTGAAGGTCTTCGGGTGAATGATTACAAATTAAAGATGCACTGGTGTAGAACTTTTGGGTATATATCCAGATCCCAAATTCAATTACAACTATATTTGGAATGAGCTTTGTTAGTGTTGCTCATATTGGTTAATTGGTTTGTTGATCTCTTTTACTAATTTCTTTTATTGTATCGTTTGTTATACTTATCTCTTTGATTTGTTATGTGTTTATATATGTGCTTGAATTGAGCCACTCAGAAACACTCTGTCGATGTAGTTGGGGAAAGAATGCATATAAATTGACCCTTCAGACCCTATATATAGGCGAGATAAACTAGAAATGTTATTGTTGTTGATAAGGGTGTGTTTCAATTCTTAATGATCATAAACGATAGTCTAGGGCCTTTTTATAAATAAAAAAAAACTATGCATGGATTTATAGAAAACAAAACATATATCCCTCTTAAATCTTAATCAACACAATAACTAAGCAATAACTAGAATATTAATATCTTTGCATTATATCAATACGTTTAAGATTATATTTGGTAAAAGAGTACGTAACTGATAGGGTAGATAAAGTTGATAAATTATTAGTAGATTCTTTAGACATGAGTATGTTATGATATCTCTTGATGATTGGTATGTCTTTGACACTGTAAAAAGTTTTTTGTAAAGAGATTTACAAAAGTAATAGTTAGGATTGTCATGAGTTGAGTGAGAGTCATAGTCATATAAAATTGGAGAAATCCTCCTTCATGCATACTGTGATGCATTGAACATGAATAGTGTCTCAGGCCATTCAAAGAGCAAGAATTTAATATGCATAGTTATGCTTGAATGAATTATTAATAACCATTCGTTTAATTGTCAGTTCAAACTTAGCATTCAAAAAAACATATTTAATAGTGTCTAGGCCATTTAAAGAGAAAAAACTGAAAATACATAGTCAATAGTCATAACTTCGTATCTTTTAATTAATAAAACGAGTATGTAGTATTATTTATCATAATTTATTTTATAAGCAATCATTTATTTTCGAAAAGACAGAGAACACTCCATAATAGGTGTTCCCACCCGAGTAATAAGTACTCCGTATAATACTATTTTTAAAAAGGAAAAATGACTCAAAATAATACCAACTAATGGATATGAATAAAAAAGAATACGAACTAAAGAAAGTCTCAAAATAATACAAACTATCCACCTATAAACCAAAAATAATACAAACTTTAAAATCAACAAAAAATAATACAATCAATAAAATTTTGACTTTAAATAATACAAACTTTTGAACTTAAACTAGGATAAGATTCAAAATAAAATTTTATTTATCAAAATTATAAAAAAATCTATAATTATTCATACTTTGCACAAATTCACCTTTTATATTTTAAATACATCAAACCCACTATTTGGTTGTTTAACTTTGTATAATACAACCCCAATTTTTAGAAATTACACAAAATTACATGAATTCTAGGATATGATTCTTTTTTTTTGAATAATTATGGACAAAGTGGATGTGATTGTATTTAATTTCAAAATAAAAAGTGTTTTTTTGTAAAGTTGAATAAATAAATAGTGGTTTGGTGTATTTAAAAATAAAGGGGATGCATTTGTGCAAAAGTGTGACTTTATACACATATTTTTGTAATTTTGGTAAATAATGTAATTTTGTTTTGATTCTTCTCCTAGTCCAACTTCAAAAGTTTGTATTATTTCGAGTTAAAAGTTCAAACTTTGTATTATTTTTAGTTCATTTTAAAGTTTGTATTAATTTTTATTTATGGGTGGATAGTTTGTATTATTTTGAGATTTTTTTTAGTTCGTATTATTTTTGGTTCATATGTGATAGTTGATACGGAGTATTATTTTAAGTCATTTTTCCTTTTAAAAAATAATAACAAAGTTAATATTTTACTCAGTTTTTATTTTTTTTAAGATGTGTTAAAAGTCAAAAGACTTATATTTTAATACGGAGCTGGTATTATTCATCATAATTTATTTTATAAATAATAATTTATTTTCGATAATATTTTACTCAGTCCCCCACACGAGTAAATACATGATCTCCCACGTGTAAAACTTTTTTTAAAATTGACGTTAATACTCCATCTTTTGGTATCCAATAAACTATATGGGCAATGAAGATGATGATGAGCATGTTTAATACAGTGCCATTAATAATTAATGATGACGATATATATATATATGAAGACACTTATGATGTATGATGGTAGGGTCGTCATGTTTATGGGGCCGTACACGATTCACCTTGGCTGTTTGTCTAGGCCCATGTGACTTGCACGTGAACTTGCCCCCACCATACCAAGCCCACATTTTTCCATATATGATGGGATGTCCATCCATTTTTTTGCTATCAATTTACCATGTCCTCCTATTTTTACCATTGAAAAAAATAAAAAAATATGATCCGCTTTATAAGTGGTTAGATAATTTTTGTTTCGTGGTTTTCGAATATTCTCTTATCTCAATAGGAAAATAATCGTAACTATATGAGATTATATATATGGTAGTTTAGTTATCCCGAGTTTCTGTGCCTTAATTCTTTTTATATTATGATATTTGTCCTTCTGTTAATTAACTTTTCGATTTATCAGTTTGTTTATCTTGAAAAAAGGGCCTATATTTTAAGTTATGACTAGGGTTGGGGAGCTTATAAGCCTCATCTTCTTAGCTCAAGCTAGGGGTGTTATTCGAACCGAATGAGCCGAACTTGACATGTTCAAGCTTGGTTTATTCATTAAACGAGCTCGAGTCGAGCCCAATTTTTAAACAAGCTTTCTTTTTTGTTCAAGCTTGGCTTGTTTTAGTAAATGAATGAGCTCGAGCCGAGTTTTTTTTGAGTTTTAAGCAGTTTTACTTGGTCATAACATATTAACTTAAGGAAATTTTAGAAATTTCATAAAGTTCGAGCTATTCGAGCTTAAATCAAACGAGCCGAGCTTTCAACCGAGTTTAAAATCATGTTCAAGCTCGGCTTGTTTATGTAAGTGAACAAGCTCGAGTCGAGCTGTTCGGCTCATATAACAACCCTAGCTCAAGCTACTAACCGGGTCAATATTTATTAAACTAACCATGATTACAAGATTAGTAACCAACTAACCCTGGTTACTTACGTAAACAAGTAATAAACTTGTCTGGTTTGGACAAAAACAATTTCGGTTGTGAAGAGGGAATCGATAAACACATCAACCAATTTATGAAAATATATTGGAAATGTGTGACAACTGCAATAAACCTTATTGGTTTTGTCACGATTGAAATGGCAATTGACGAAGATGTTTTTGGTGTGTTCGACAAGATCCATTGGAAACTGAAAAAAAAAAAGACTTGTTATCACAATGCACATTAATTTGTTGAATACGAGTGATATCCAATTATCCATATCCTAAAGGATATGAACTAATCATGTGAGCTTCTAGAAACCACACTTTGATATGAACTAATCATGTGAGCTCCTTGTTATCAGGGGCGGATCTTTTTGAGGGACAGAGGTGGCAGTCGCCCCCCAATTAAAAATAAAATTTAATATACATATTCCTCTCGTCGATAGCTTCGATTTGATATATTATAAGCTAAAATCCGATACCTGAGTAAAAAGTTATAAACGTTTCAAAACTGAAGCGATATAGATGATTTTTCACATCATTTACCAATTAATATACTTCTATCATACTTATCTTTTGTTAAACTTCACAACTTAATACTATAATTAAACTCAAAAACTTTAAATATTGATGATTTTTTTGAAAAAAAAAATAGAGGTCAATTTTCCGCCCCCTTAACTAACTGCTTCAGGATCCGCCACTGTTTGTTATCATGACTGGTTATCGAGTAATTCGTCAAAAATTGATGTCGCGCAACAATTAAGAACAATACCACAAACAAATCGATTTGAACATTGATATATGATAATGAGAAACACATATCCTTTACATAAAACTACTTAATGTCTAAACAACAAAGCCAACTTATGATCGTATATGTGCTAGAAAATTAAACGACATGGAAATGGATTAAAAAAAAGAGAAAGAAAACGATTTGTAGAAGATGAAGATGGTAATAAGTGAAAGTGAAAATTCTAAAAAGTTTTTTAAAATTATTTTCATCCTTTGAAGAATTTATAAACTAAAAAAATTGCATCTTGTTTACAATATTAATGATTTTCAATCTTAAGAAAATTTTATATTAATGAAAATTACAATGCATGTTTACTCGACGGATTTTCCCGAAGACAAAAAAGTGTTACTATACAAGTGAAAAATAACAAAATTTCCCTAAAATGTTTTATCCCAAAACATAAAATCCAAGTATTGATCAACTTGCTTCTAAAAAAAAAATATTGGTCAACTTGTACACCAGAAAGTAATTGAATGGGCCGGAGATGATAGAGTCTAGCCCAAGTTGGTTCTACAATATTGGGCCTAAAAAACTTTCATCCAACACTTGTGGTTATTATCTCATCAACCATTTTATTTTATATAAATTACATATAAACAAAAACAATAACCTAAGATTTCCCGCAATCAAGCAGGGTCTTAGAATTAGAATGTATGTAGTTTTTTTTCCAAACTAATCGAGAGAGTGTTTTTGAGAGAGCACCGTCGAGCTAAGTAAGGCAAGCTTATTCACTTATTTGGCTATTGGGTGCATCTGAGTAATTTTGGGTAGTTGGGTAAACGATGTGGACCAGTATACTTGGTAGCTAGGCCTAGCTTTTGTGGGGTGAGGGTAGGGTCCGTAGGTTTTTGTTTGAAGTTTTGGACCATATTTATTCTTATGGTTTCCACACTATCTATATATTTACCTTTTTAGGAAGAGTAATAAACAACGGTAAAATAAGGAGAGTAATAAAACGAATATACAAGGAACTACGGAAACATAAACAAATAATAGCATGGGAGGTTATTCATCTGCCGCTCGAATACTCATCCTCCCTTGATCTCTTTCTATAGTAATTTCTTCCGTGAAGGCTAAGAGATGAAGAGAGTAAGATCATGGCGAACCCCTCCCACTATGGGTAGCTCCTAGATCCAAGTTCTCACATTTACATGCAGATGCAAACGAAGGTCTCATTTGAATGTCTTCAAACCAACACACAACCTCCCGCATCTTGTCCCCAATACCAGTGACTCAAAGCTTATTCCTAAGGTGTTCATTTATAATTTTGTCTAATCTCGTGTTCTCACACATCATGCGTAACATCCTCGTCTCTGCCACTAACATCTTATGTTCTTGTGCTTTCGTAATTCGCCAACACTCAGAGCCATACAATAAAGTGGGAACGTATAACCACCTTGTAAAATTTATCTTTCAATTTCACATGCACTTTCTTATCACAAATGACACCTGATGTTCTTCTCCATCTCTATTATCCTGTCTGAATCCGGTGTTTGATATATTATTGGAAATAATATTATTGTGATTTTGACCATTGACCACTTATATATATTATTATTATTATATAATACGGAGTACATAATAAATTGTATGACGATTGTTTATTAGTCCCTGTTTGATAGACGTGGCCACGGGTCCGACTCGCCAGGTCGACGGGTCGGACCCGCCGAGTCGAGAACCCGGGGTACATGACCCGAACCCTAACCCGGAAATTCAACGGGTCAACGGGTTCGGGTCACCCGGCGGGTCGACGAGTCGACGGGTTGACCCGCCGGTTCGGGACACGTGGCAAGGAACCGGGTACCCGCCGAGTTTGGCGGGTCAACCATTTAAAAAAAAATTTGGTTTTGAAAAAAAAACTCAACCCATCGAGTACTTTTAACTTTCACCACACTTTCAAAATGGAAAGATTTAAGGTGGACAAAACATGGTATGTGAGAAGATATATATATACCTTCATTCCACTCCATTATTTCATCACACTTTAGATGTGGGAAAGAAAAAGTTGGATTATGGGAATGACAACTAGGGATATGAGAAGATATATATAGAGAAAATAGAGGTAGATAGCACACTTTCGATGTGGGGCAGAAATATGGGATATGAAAGAAATTGTAGAAATTGATGTTTCGACGAATCGAATTATATGATGTAAAATGTAATGTAATTAAAGTATTTGGATTATATGGTGGAATATATAATGTAATTTAAGTCTTTGGATTATATGATGTAACATATAATATAATTAAAGTCTTTACCTCTTATGATTTAATGAAATGAATAACACATGGTGATGGAACGTCATGATACATTATATCAAATTTGTTGGATTAATCTTTCTATTTAATTCAATTGATAGTTGTGTTGATCCATTGATTAATCATAAGTGTTTTATTTTACTTGCATTATGTTAATTTCTTGGTTGTTGATTTCAAATCTAGGCTCATCTTCATATAGATATATGATAATCTTTCTCGTTTAAAGTTGAATTAGCCACATTTTGTGTATACACATAATGATGATGTTATTAGATTACCTATTTGTGTTGCATGTTATAAAATGAAAAGACACATTTGAAAAGTATTACCCAATAGGAGTAATATATTTCATTATTGTGCTTGAAAATCCGAAGTTCTATAACATTTTCAAAATAAGTGAAAATCGACATTAAGGATACCATACATGTGTAACAACTTTATCAACAACAATATTTGTATTCTTTGAAATTATATCATAAAGACTCCTAACTTAGTATCATATATCATGATTTATAGTGGAACTACTAAATAACACAAATGTTTAAGGTATTGTGCTGAACTTCACACTTTCTTGTTACCCGTTCGTCATTTTAATCTTTCATAATTGATAGGTAAAATATTTTTCAAAAAAATAATATTTATATAAAGTGTAGTACTAGTGTTTGTATATGATAAAAATTTATAAGTATGGATTGACATGAAAACACCAAATGATCGAGATTGAAGATATGATTTAGTTTCTGCTTATTTTTGTCCCACATCCCATCCCACTTTGAAAACTAGAGGAAAGGGGAGGGAGAGGGTGCTAAGTCTATAAAAGAACCAAAGGGTGGGTAGGATTTTCATAACATGCAATGCATGAGAATTTATATATTATATGAATAAATAAAATTCATAATAATTATAAATATAAATTCTAGTTTTTTTATAATTTTTTTTTAAAAAATTTTGACCCATTAGGTCAACCCGACGGGTCGACCCGCCGGGTCGTAGTCAGGTCAACCCGCCGGGTCACAGGTTCATTTTGCCCCGACTCTAACCCTAACCCTTAACCCGAGATGACCCTTCAATCCGTTGACCCGGACCCGACGGGTCATTGACCTGGTGGGTCACCGACCTGGCGGGTCACGGGTCGACCCGCCCGACCCGTGACCTGTGGCCATTTCTACTGTTTGATATGACTACTGAATCAAAATGGGAATAGAATATCAAAATGAGTCATTTTTGAAGCATTTTTTGGTATGCTATTGGACGAAGGGGCTTATCTGCTACATGTCCAAGATTGTTTATTAGTCCCCGGACGAAGGGGCTTATCTACTACAGGTCCGAGATTTCTGTTGGTAAGGAGGTTGGTATCGGTTTGGTTAATGGGCACGATAAGCCCCTTCGTCCGACGGATTTGCTCCTTTATTCCTGGAACAGGGGGCGGGACGTGTGTGTCGATCTGACAGGGTCCTCCCCCTTAACCCAGTCTGGGATATCTGACTTTGTCTCCGGTCGTGTTGTTGTTGATGCCGCTAAGTGTAAATGTGCCAAGTATCGGGATTTGTGCACGGCGGCTGGTTATGGTTTCCTACCCTTCTCTTTCTCTTCGTTGGGAGAGTTATGTACAGATGCGGTTGCCTTGCTTAAACGGATTAAGAAATTCTCGGTATCTCAGGATGTTGGACCTCGTGTTGCAGCTTATATTTTTACTAGACTTAACTTTGTTATCGCTAAGGGAGTGGGTGCCCAGATAGTATCTCTGTTGCCCACTAATTTCTTGTAATATATTTTTATAATAATAATAATAATAATAATAAATAAATAAATAATAATAGCAACAACATTCATATTAATATAATGATTTTGAATATTGATAAAAAAAGTAATATACATATATGTATATATAATAAAATAATAACTATAATATATAATAATAAAATCTGGAATGGGTGATTCCACAATCCAAACATTTTTTTTAAAATGAAAATGGCTCAAAAATAGGAATATTGTTATATATAATATTTTTTGTATTTATCTTGTTGGTATTGGATAAACTCTAAGAATATATTGGATACACTCTAAAAAATTATAATTCCCTTGTGAACTCTTATATAAGATCATCAAAACCGAGGAGTAAAATCATCTTATTTGATTGAGCATTTGGTGGGCCCTTACGCATTTGCTCAAGCAAAACCATTTTAGAGCTCGCACCGGTCTTGAGGTGTTTGAGCAGTCAACCATTTGGATTTGCTCCATCTATCACTTGAGCGAAATTTGCTTAATAGATTGCTTGAACAATTAGTGGGGGATTTACCTCTTTTTTATTTTTTCACTTATATAAAATATTTTTAGTATATAAATTTGTTTTGGCCCACATTGTTTGAGCAATGAGTGTGTGCAAAAATCGTTTTACTTGGGCAAATTTTACTTGCAATAAATTTGCTTTTGGACCCACTATTTGCTTGAGTAAATTCAATTTATGGGTGCGGATGCTCTAAACACATCAATTCCCCCTCTCTTCTCTCCACCTCTCTTATCTATTACTCCCCCTGTCTCAAAATAGTTGTTGTTTTAGTTTTGACCCATTTTTTAAGAACGATAAAAACTATATAAAATATCAATGATTTTAGTAATTTACAAAAATAATTTCATACTTAATACAATTATCTATGAAATTATTAAAAAAAATATTTGAAAAATTAATATTTTATAGAGTTTTTAGTTTCTTAAAAAAACGTATCAAAAAATCAAACAACAAATTTTGTGAGACGTATCGAGGTAGTATTTTTTTACTTCTAGTTTATAACAAATAAATGATTCAATTAAATCAACCTGATTTCGGCTTTTGTCTCTGTGATGCATAAAATCTGCATCAAGATTCTTCAAGAAGATCAATCGATTGATCTACATCCTATCATCCACCAACAAACAAGGTTAGACGGGGCTAATCTCACCCGGAGAACCCCTCCGACGCTCAAGTCAGATCATTATTTTTCTCTCTCCCCTCCCCACCCCATGGAGGTCTAACCTCTATTTATTGGTGATAAATTAGGGTTTGATTAGGGTTTATCTTGTAAAAGACGATTGTGCCCCTAGATCTGCATGGGCTTATTGTAGCCCCATCAGTCTCTGTCAAACACAAAACCCCAAAATCTTTCATTTCCAATTCCAAAGAATTGATACCAAATGACTCCTTAATAGGCGATTCACTAGTATAGGGAAAGGGAGGAGATTGAGAGGTTCTCGCTGATCGAGCATCAATCACTGAATCACCCAGTGTTGTTGAAAATCCTAAACCGATCCACTCAAGAGTATAACATCTTCCTTGTCCATTAGATGTGTGATCTTTGTATGCTCGTATATTGTAAGTAATAGCTTATGCAGAGCTAGGGGGGAGCGAGGGGAGCACTTACCCCCCCCCCTTCATCCGACGAATCACCTATTTTGTTCTACTCGTCGATAGCTTCATTTTGATATATTATAAGCCTCAATCCGATATCCGAGTAAAAAGTTATGAACGTTTAAAAGTTAAACACAGAATGTTGTTATAGATTAAAATATATCAGTCTTTTCGTTTAAAGAGAAAAAATATACTCCCTCCGTCTTTAACTATTCATGCACGTTTTCTTAAAAAGCTAAAAACTATATAAAATATCAACATTTTATTAAATATTTTTAAATAATATCATACATATTACTAATAAGTATAGAATTATTTTAAAAAATTAATTAAAAAATGAATATTTTATATAGTTTTTAGCTCCTTAAAAAGCTTGCATAAATAGTCCAAAGACAATTAATTATTGTGAGACGAAGGGAGTATAAGAACTAATGACAGTTTTAAACTAAAACACCGCCATTTTGAACAAAAAATTGTGTTTTGAACTAAAAAAACGTTGTTTTAAAGTAAAATATCATTTTTTAATCTAAAATATCATAATTTTGGTTCGCTAAACTATACTTCCTCCGTTCGGCAAAACTTGTCATTTTAGCTTCTTTCACAAGTTTTAAGTCAATTAACAAATGTACTAATTTACCCTCAATTATTACCCTCCTTTTTTACTTTATCGAAAACTACAACTAACAAACCATCAATCATATCAAGGGCATTTTTGTGAAGTGAAGGGCAAAATACCTACAATGACAAGTTTTTTTGAACAAAAATAACACCATAAAATGACAAGTTTTGCCGAACGGAGGGAGTAGAAAAATTTATTGAAAAGCGAAGCAACAATTTGTACAAAACTTCGCCCCTTTCGATAAGTGTCTGGCTCCATCACTGTACATACGTCAGAATTAGAAAGTTTGTACGTCCTTGTGTCGAGTTAGATAGGGATGAGTTCTTTTAGTGATGTATATTATGAATGAGAAAGATCACCAAGTCAACCATTTCTTCATAAGCTAGTGTTTGCTCTTTGCCTTGTATATATATATTGATCGACATTGCACAAAACCCAAGTTCCTGAATATAATGGATCGATATATAATTGACGAGTAGATGCAAGTGTGATGACTAGCGGTACAAGCATGTAATGAATCGTTAAGATAATAGATGAATTGTTCTATATCAATTGTAAATAAGACAAATAGCTTAATTAGGATATTAACTTGGTTAGTTAATGTAAATTAATCCTATAGATGGCAATGGAGTGGAAAATCCCCAGATACATGGATGAAGAATTAAATGAGAATGGGGACGGAGTTAAAGTGATTCTCCGCGCGAAGATAGGGATGAGGATGAGGATAGTCCCCACCTCGTTCTCTGACCCATCCATGTTGTTGGAAAATCCCATGGGGATCCCCGATGAGGAGTACGAAATCCCAATTTTTTTAGATCTTACATTATTTTATGTATTTTTTTTTCACTTTTAAATGTGTACCTTATAATATATATTTATCAGATATTATATGCAATATTTATATTTTATATTTGATTTAACTTTAATAATATCATATAGTTTTCTATTATGGAAAACTCAATGGAAAACCTTGTAAGGAAAGTAAACCGGGAAAATAAGTGGGGGTAGGGATTTCTCGATGGAGACGAGGACTCGACAAGGATGGGGATGAAAGCCATTTTTTATTAATGGGTGAAGTTGGGCAAATCTCACCGGTCAAAAAATTAACCGATGGTTAGATTTGCCCCCCTTCTTTACCCCACCCTTTTTATTTTTTTTTATTTTTTTTAATTCTTTTTTTGTAAGTGCAAAATCCAACTCCACCCATGAATTTAAAGGTCAAATTCATGGGATCCAAACCCGATTAATCCATTAATATAATCTTAGATAGATTTATTTGATGAATTTCTAATGCTTATATTTTGTTAATGTCCTTTTGAAAAAAAAAACAAATATTGTTTTGCAAATTAAATGTTAATTAACCAAATTGCAAATTTTGTTCATAAACTACACGCTGATTATGCTGTGCATGAACTAGGCATTTGATTTTTTTGTTTAAAAAAATTGTTGAAATTATAGCATCACCTTGTACGTTGCATATGGTGGAATCAAACCTCAATAAACTAAGTACAAAGTAGTACTAAAATCTAAAAAATAAAATAAAACACATAACTAGAAATATATTGACACATAAGTATCTCAAGCACTACCTTAAATTTAAAATTATTTTTTAAAATATTAAATACCCCTTGCAAATAATTAAGTCAATTAGGTTGGCCACCACAATGTTACCGGACCATATATAGTTATATACTATTCAAATTAAAATAAATGTGCTAAAATCATACTATATTCTCACAAAGGTTAGACTTGGACCCAATAATATGTACAATTAGTGACATGACATGGATATGGAAACTAGACACATTTTCAAAAGTTAAAAACTTCATTTGGAAACTCGCATTAGATGGAATCCCGACGAAAACCAGACTAGCAAATAAAGGCATTCATGTTCCACTTTCTTGCACTTTGTGTGATCGGACGGATGAAAGCACAATCCATCTCTTTACCGAATGCAACCACACCCAACAACTGATTCACAAAATTGACCCAAACATTGAAAAAGTGATTCAAGACATCAACATTAGAAACACATCGATCAAAAACATTATATGCAAAATATTTACTAAACTCAACCCTGAGCAAAAAGGAAGACTTGCGACGACATGGTGGAACCTATGGACAAGTAGGAATCGAAAAGTATTTGAAAACCTCAATACAACATCCATCCATACTATGAAAAATTATACCAAACAACAAATACAAAACTGAGCTACCTTTAAATTGACATTTGAAGAGGAGCCCACATACCACCACCAAAAAACTCAAACAACTGAGCCACGGAGAAGAAGAAATTTGAGATGGAGCAAACCAGATGAGGGTCTTCCAAGATTAATTTTGACGGATCCAAACTGCCTTCGGGTGAAGCTTCTGCAGGTTTCATTATCAGGGACCACAGCGAGGCAATCATCGACGGCCGCGGCTGCAAATGTGGACACATTTCAGCTTTGGCTGCAGAGGCTCTAGCGATCAAAGAAGGCATCGCCAAGGCGAAGGAACTTCAGCTATCTAGCATCATGATTGAAGCCGATAGCCTGACTGTCATCAATTGTTTGCAAGGTCTGTGGCGATGCTCGTGGGAGATCGAGATGCTGATTTCCAACACGCTGTTTCTACTTTAACATTTTGCAAGGGTGCAAATTGGCCACGTTTTCCGAGAGGTCAACTCGACCGCAGATAGGATCACGCGACTCATCCACACGACGTCCAGACGGGACCTCCTCACCGATTCTGCTTTACATGTCCTCATCCGCAAGGATGCCCTTGGATGGCGGTCCAGCAGGGCCTGACTCTATCCAAATCTTTACCTTATAAAAAAATGTACAATTAGTGCTCAAACATTCAATATGCTGATAATTTATAAACAGAGGCACAAAGCACAGTTATGCAAATATATAGCTATATATGTATATATATGCGTATATAAACACATATAGCACTTGGCCAGTGGTTTAACTGAGGTTGACCACCCCCAAATTTTTGCCTTTTATCAAGAAAAAAACATATAACAATTACATGGTAGTAGTCATTTAGTCATGATTGAAATTAATTATAATGAATTTTAATTTTTAAACTTAGAAATAATTAATGTTAAACTATAATATTCAATAACAAGTTGGTTTAGTGGTTGTGAGACTACATCATTTTCGATCATCTTGAGAACATGAAGTCATTCAGGTATAAAACGACTTAGTCTAATCGAACTGGATTAATATCAAAATAAATACTGTATAAATTATCAATTTGACATAACAAATCAACAACTATAGCTATTCATTTCCTTGCCCAGATTCGACCCCAATCTCCGTATTTCGTTTTTTCAGAATTTGATTTACCTGAATCATTATTATTTAAGGGTGTTGTTTTTAAAGACTTAATGGTTACGGAATAAGATTGGCTGCTGTTCATTAAAAAAAATGGATTTGATTCCTCTACATATTAATTTAAGTTTTTATAATATAAGATGGAATTCAATTTTTATAATTAAAATAGGGGTTGATAAATACACCGGTAATTTTTATTAAACACAACGCTATAATCTGCGCGATTTCTTGCGGAAATGAGTCCGCACCCGGTTGCGGAATGCAGTGAGCGTCGTGCCAAACAGTCAACATTACATACATTCGGTCCGCAACTTCTTGCAGACTGTATAGGAGATTTTTTTTTAAACAAAGGCACACACAAAATTTATTTTTTTAAAAAAGTCCGCATAAGGTTGCGGACTGTTTTGAGTAAAAAAAAATTGGATTGTTTTTCCACATACAAGCTAAGTATATATGGGACTACCCAACATGTTGCGGAGTCCCTACATTTAATTTTCGTTTTTTTCCTTTAGACTTTTGAAATTCCGACAAGGGCGTGTTTGGCATGACCTCCAAAGTAGTCAATAAGTGGTAGCGGACCTATTTCCGCAAAGAGTTGCGAAGATAACTGGTAGCGGACCTATCCAGTAAAAATAATTTAGTTTTCCCGTTAAATATATTAAAGTTCATAATACATGATCTATTTACCCGTAGTATTATTTGAGGGTTTTATATTACTGAAATAACATTTATAATAATATTTATAATTTAAACATAAAAATTAGGGAGTATTTTTTTTAATTATCTTTTTTTTTAAATCATGGGTAAACCCCAAAATCACAATTATATATATATATATATATATATATATATATATATATATATATATATATATATATATATATATATATATATTAAACAATATAGGTTAACCTGGAAGAAAACAGAAACTGAGGAATAAGAATACGACATGGACACTACAAGACCAAATACCGACCAAATAAAAACGAAAAGACAGAAAGTAATAAAATGGAAAAAACCAAATAAGGGTTTTGTGAAACTTAATTTTGATGGTTCGAAGGTTGGTTCGGGCCATGTTGCCTCCGGATTTGTCATCCGAGATTGTCGTGGTGATGTCCTTTCGTGTGGTGCCCGTCGCCACGGGATGGTTTTAGTTGATCGTGCTGAGTATCTTGGTCTGCTGGCTGGACTCCAGGAAGCTGCGAAGATGGGTTTCTCTCGTCTTGAGGTGGAGGGCGATTGCTTGACGATGATCAACGCCTTGAAGGGGATTTGGCGGTGCCCGTGGGAGATCGAACTGGCGATCTCGGATGCCCTTGGGATTTGTCGGGTCTTTGAGTGTGTCTCTTTCTTGCGCACACCTTCATAGAGGGGAACCATATGGCTAACAAGCTTGCTCATCTTGGTTTTTCCTTGCAGTTCGTTGACGATTGTGCTCATGCGGAGATTGCCGACGCCGTTCGTCAGGACGCTCTTGGGCGGTGGGTTAACCGTGGTTGACCACCCCAAATTATTGCCTTGTATAAAAAAAATATACTGCATCCGTTCAATAATATAAGTCCTTTTAGATTTTACACGTATTTTAAGAAGCTAAAAAATATAGTAAAATATTAATTTTTCATCAATTTTTTTTATTAATTTAATACTTATTAGTATTAAGTATAAAATTAACACTAATAAGTATTCTTGCCTGTATTTTGCACCATCTTTGTATTTTATATTTGTTTAGACGGTTATTCGTTTGTTTAGACGGTTATTCGTCTTCTGACTTGTCGGTTTTCGAGATGCAGAGTTGTCTGGCCTCGAAATGTACAAAATTTAAAATGACTTATATTATTGAACGGAGGGGGTAAATATATATTTATACATAAAAATGATACGTACCGTATATATGGTGATTCACCAAAATATTCAAAAAATAAATTGACCTTTTCGTATCTCGACTCCGTAGTCCGTACTATAAAAATTCCATTCCAGCACTACACACATATGTCCCACAAATATAGGGTTTGGTCAAAACTCAAAGATGGACCCCCACCACCACCTTCATCATGATCAAGATCATTATCATGATCATGATCAAGATCAAGATCAACTTTCACAGGTAAATTCAGATGAAATTCAACATTGCGCTGATTCAGACAGGCTTAGCGATCTACCCGATTCCGTCCTCCACCAAATCCTCTCCCTCCTCCCCACCCTCTCCGTCGTCCAGGCCTCCGCCGTCTCCTCCCTGTGGCGCCGCCTCTCACTCGACCATCTCCGCCACGCCTCCTCCTTCGACTTCGGCGACGGCTTCTCCCGGCGCCTCCCCCGCCGCCACGACTTCTCCGCCACCGTATCCTCCCTCCTCCGCCGCCACTCCGGTCCCCGGATCAGCCGCTTTAGGCTCACCTTCAACCCCGGCGCCGCTGCAGGCCACAGGTCCGCCGCGTCGGGATGGATAGAGTTCGCGGCCGCGCGCGGCGTCGAGGACCTCGACCTCGACTTCTGCTGCCACATCCGCCACCACTTCCTCTCCGCCGGCGATTATGTCATCGGCCGTAGCGAGGCCTTCGAGCTCCCCGCCGCCGCGCTCTCCTACTGCGCCGAGACGCTTACTCGTCTCAGCCTCAGCCGATGCATCCTCGCCGTGCCGCCGGACCTCTCCGACCTCCCTCGCCTCAGATCGCTCCGCCTCCGCGACGTCCACGTCACCAATGCGATGCTCGAATCGCTCCTCTCCAGCTCCCCCGTCCTCGAGGAGCTGGTGCTCCGGGAGTGCGGATCCCTGACTCGGATCCGTGTCGATTCGCAACCGAATCTGGAGACCGTAACCGTCTACGAGTGCCCTAACGCCTCCTCCGTCGAGCTTTCAGGTCGGAGGATCCGATCCGTACTCCTCAGCGCCGGCCATCTGGAATCGTGCGTTTTCGATGATGTTGAATTGCTGGAGGCGGCGTTCATCGGAACCAGAGGAGACGAATTTGGCGGAGTTTTGTACATTTTCATGGAGGCTCTTGCTAGCGTCTCGCATGTCAATCGGCTTGCTCTGTACCTAGGTCACCTCGTGGTAAGTCAATTTTCACCAATTGCGATCTGAAATTGGAGAAATTGGATCCAATTGGATTCGATCTTGTTCTGAATTTGGTTGCGTTGAGATGTTTTTATCCTCTGCAGCCGAGTTTGGTGAAGGATTTGGGAGTGAATTTCAGCAATTTGAGGCAACTGGAGCTTGTAAACAGTCCGTTGTTCGGACTCTTCAGCACCGATGTGTTCTGCTTCTTCAAACACTGCAACTGTCCAGTTCTGGAGAACGTCACCGTAGAGGTAAGTTCGATCTGAGGTTTTGATTTTCATGTTGCCAATAATCATCACTGTGGAGCTCACTTGCATATCAATCCACAAGATGCGTTTGGATGAATCGCACATTTTTCAATCCGATTTATCTCTGCATTGGTTAACTAATTGAATGTTGCATACATCAAATTCGTAGCTTTGTACAATCTCAAACAACGACGACTCCATCTTGGAGTTCCGGACGCCAAAGGTTAAGCCACCAAAATGTGTGTTCAATTGCCTGAAGAATGTGAAGCTAATCAATTTCGGAAACAGTAAGACAGACATAGAGCTCGCGGCGTATTTCATAGAGAGGGCTCCGGTTTTGGAGGAAATGGCGCTGGTTGCTCCACCGAGAGCGAGCCAACAGAAGGGCACGGATGACTGCATCCCACGTCGTGTCCACGACGCGATGCTCAGGCTTCCGAAGAGCTCACCGAGTGCTAGGGTTGTAGCTCGAGAGCGCGATGAACGTGACAGTTTGCTAGATTTGCTGATAAAACACCATGTTGCTGATGTTTATAACAGATGAGGTTATCAAAGATTCAAAAGGATTTGATTGAAATTTTGACTACTAATATTTGTAGCTTTTGGGTCATTTTCTAAAAATATTTGGTGTTCGTTTACATGTAAAATGAGGGTTCCTTAATCCTTGGTGATGGTTGTATTTGCACTTGTATATTTATAGTTGTATTTATATTGAACAGATGATTTGTTTGATCTCGACTGTTTTTCAACTCTTCACAACATGGAACGACAATTGAAAGCACGTTGATCTAATATACACTTGAGTGATATCAGATTGATATTTTTTTTAATAATGTAAAATAAAACTTGTGAATAATTTAAGATAAATAGTTTTAATTTTTTGGTCAGCTAAGATAAATAGTTGGGCGTTTGGGCGTTTCATTGGTCATAAGCTATGTGTTGTATATTAGTCATTGTCATTAATAGAAAGAAAGTGATGTTTGGTACTCCTATAATAGTACTGTAGTATAATTTATGGGATTTCTCAAGGGACATTCACTTCATTTGCACATTATAAATTATTTCCTTGAGTCAGGGTCAAATTAATCTTCTTAGTTTCCAATTTTTAGCTCTTTCAACCCTTAACGCCATGATTTCATCTAATTCTATATGAACATTTGGGCACTTGATTTTGTATTATAATTTATAGCGGTCTTTCTGATCTATATCAACTCAAAAGTTATATTATCTAATTTCAACCATCAAAATATCATCTATGTTAAAAAATTTGTCAAATTTGATTCAATTTGCCAAAATGAGTTGGAGTTATTTTCGTATCTTTATATAGTTGAGAGGATGTCAAAGATCATATTCTTTTCAATTTACGCTTTGAGTTACATTCCTTGCTTTTACTTGCTCTCATGTCTGCTTGTGTTTGATGTGTTCACTTCCATGTTCTTGGTATTTTTGTTTTGTTTTGTTTATGTTACTATTAGCTTGTTTGAAAACGCACTCTTGACTTTCTAGGAAAAAAGGTACCGTTATAATTCTCAATCCCTACTCCGAACATACGGAGTAATAAATTGAGTTTGTTGTTGTCATATTTATATAAAAAAAAATTATATTGACAGTATTGTTCAAATTTTGATTGATACATAAAGATTAATTGTCTTTTTTTTTTATCAGTGATAATTCGGGTGGAATAATCCTACCGGCATCCTTGCGGATAAGGTTTTGAAGATCTATATCAATGTAAATGACAAAGCCTTGAGAGAACGGTAAATGGGTGGGGGTGCAACCTGATCACCTCCCTGACTTTTTAAAAATCAAACCTCATGAAACCTACAAGAAAGTGTTGAAACGACATAGACCTTTTAAAACAATATTTCAAACATCATACATAACACCTAAATGAAAATTTTCCGTTCTGATATTTTATTTCTTGCTAGAAATGTAGTCTTCAACTCTTCATTCTTACTGTGTATTCATGGAGTCCTGTATCATTCTCTGGTTCTTCGTTTTGATTTCATTTCATTCAAAGCTGAGACATTTCACAAAACTGTAATTTCCCCTTTAAAAGATGCGACAGTCAGTAGTACAATGGTGATCCAATACAACATGAAGTCTTAGCATCTCTATTTGTTACAACAAAAATTACAAAAACACAATGCGAAAGTAAACCAAGCAAATGAGGCAGCTGCTCCGTTTAGCAGCTCTCCCCGTCATATTGGCAAGTCTCCTCGACACTCATCATCTCAGCTGAACAACCAAACGCGGCGTTTGATTTAGCCGATGGGAGCTCGTTGCTGTAGCAGCTCAATCGTAAAACGATGCAGGTCATCTGCAAGTCGTAAGGGAAGACAATTTTACTGATGTCACAGGTCAAGTGTCGTCCAACTCAACGAGTTGAGCTCGCCTCTCAGCAGCTTTCTTCCTGATGAAAATGCCCCACCTAAGGGCTGCTTTGAGCTTGAGCCATCCAACAACAGCTTTGCCTGATGTACTACGAGTTCGATCCTCATCAAAGCCGTAGTTTATGGATGGAGATGGCATATAAGGGGATGGGTAAGGGTATCCATTTGTTATGTTGGCAGGAGTAGGGGCATTCATGCTGAACATGCGAAGCAGATGTTGCATGTCTTCGTGCTGAAGCATCTCATGGCTTCTCATGCGGATATCTTCCTCTGATACGAAGTCGTCCATCCCTCTGAATTGATTATAATCTGGTGTGGCCAATGGCTGATAAGCCAAGGACGGTTGCGATGGGCTGAGGGAGAATGTGTTATTGCTTCTGACAACCTCATTCGGATGCGATGAACTATTCAGTTGATTCTCTGGAAGTGAACCGGCACTGAACTGAATAGAGCCATTGAGGTTCATGTTCTGAGGTTGAATAGACAATTTAGTGGTCATATTACCATTATAACCTGTAAACAAACAATGCAGAGTGAATGATTAGAACAACAAACAGATGCTAAAAAAATCATGACCACTTGAAACTTTCTATGCTCTAGTCTGATTCTAGGTTAAGTGATTCAAGGAAGGCCTTGTAAACTGTGGCTTATACCATCGATTTTCAAGCTCGAATCCATGGGAGGTTGCTGAAAAGCAGCTGCAACGGGTAAGCTTGGTAGAGAGAGTTGATGACCATAGGAATTGAAATTTCGCTGAGTAGCAACTCCAATGTTAGAAGCAACACCATTCTTATTCTGCTTTAGACCTAAAAGAGCCTTACTGTCATACTCTACAACCTGCATCCAATTATCATATGCTTTCTTTACAAGGGTATCAGCATACACCTGAAACCAAAGTATCAGAGCATTTTAGATGAATCAGTTATTTGCTAATTTGCACCAGTGCAATAAAAAAGTTCTCTTGACAAAACATAGCATAAAATACTGAAATAGTAGGATAAGGCTAGGTATTTGCTAATTTACACCAGTCCAATACAAAAAGTTCTCTTAACATAGCATAAAATACTGAAATAACAAAGGCCTATGTTCAGAAAAAGATGCATCAGCGTATATATTAAGCAGATTATTTCAAAAGACAATGATAGCTCACCCTAGTTTCTTGTAAAGAGGTGGTGCTTGATTCAATGATAGTTCGCATGAGACGGGTAATTGATTTTGGTTCACAAGAATTTATTCAAGTTGAATGAGTTTGAGGCTTTGAGCACACTGGCTTGTTCATCAACAACAAAAAAAGGTTATTCGATTCACTCTTTTCTTTACCTAATGTCCATCCAGTCGTATCTTCATAACTATTCCTCCAGATGCCTTGGCTAAAGTTACAATTACAAGATAAGATTTTTAAATAAAAAAAGCCTTTGATTTTGAAGAAGATAAATTTTTCAGTGTTCTAGATTAATCCCCTTCAGCTTCAGTTTCAAAATTGAGGTTGAGTGATTAGATTGAACAATATATTAATAGATAGTACATGTTAAGATATATGGACCATGGAGGTCCCAATTATGTAGCTTATGCTCAGATTCTAAAGGGAAACAGCAGATGATGACAATGTGCTTATGGAATTGCTCTGTTATCACTGTGAGAGTGCAAGCTAAGGTGGCTCAGCGTAGTGTACACAATGTAATAGGAGACAGGCCATTCAGTAGGAATCATCTAATTCTCTGCTGTGGCTTAAGGCCAGCAAGAACTATTCTGGTTTTGATCTAAACTCCAGAGGATTTAACCTACTGATTTGGTTCAGATCTACAAGGTTTTATTAATATATTAGCATAGTACAAATAATGTAATAGGTCATTACTTCTCTGCATGCTTTTAGTTTTTGTTTAGTAGTTTTCACCTTTCGTAATCTTATATATATCTAGATTTATTACATGGGTGTTTACTCACAAATGTTCTGTTTTGACTTTTGAGCTATGGACAAGTTTCTCTTTCATGATCTCATAATCTTAGATCCCATTAGTTAGCCAAAGGGTGTGTAAACCTCTACCCTTTAGACCCTGCTTTGCAGGATATACTGGGTTCGTTGTTGTTGACTTGTTTCCCCGTTAGTAATCAGCAACAAAGATTGATTGTTATATATAGAATGAGATTATATCAGATTATTAGGCAGCCTATTCATGCGTCTCATAAAATAGCTGGGGAGCTTCAAGTCAACACATGACAAAGGTTGGAAAATGAAAACTAAACTGACATTATGGGCAGCGAATTTAGAAGAATTCACTGACCTTCTGACTGTCAGAAAGTGTTTCAGATGAGAAGTACTGTCCTCCAGCAATCAAGCCACTAAACTCATAGATATTGTTAAAGATAACACCAACACCTTGGCCATCATCTGGGTAATAAATATAAAGCTTTCCTCCAAGAACACAGGTCTTTGCATGCTCTATAAGTGCATCCCACATCTTATTTGACATGCCACTTCCAAGAATCTGCAAAATTTTGACAGATATATACATTAAATAGCTGATAATAGGACATGAATAACATCATCTTACTATCTGAGAAGACAGTGTGCTTCTTACATTTCTCAACTTCTGTGGGTCTCTGACTACAAACCGCAGGAAATCTTCAACTGTATTTATTCCAGCTTTATTCAATCTCTTGTGGAAAGAACCATCTTTTCCAATCTTCTCCAATCTCCAGACCTCATCACTCAAGGCAGGTGGATAGTGCTTTTTGTATACTGCAACCATTCCAAAATGCAGCCAAACCACAAGGATAGAACCATAAGTTAATACCAAAAGCACAAACATTATGTACATTTCTCGCACCAAAAAAGAAAGAAAAGTAACACTGAAATACAACTTCCAAACTTAGAGCATGAACTCACATTCCCCTCTATGATCCTTCACGGTGAAGGCCTCCGTCTTTGCCTCACGAATGCGAATTCCTTCACACTGGCCGGATGCAACCTTTAAACCTAGTCTGAATTTCCTGCTTCTTATCCAGCTTGAATTATCAGTAAATGATAGTTCACCGAGTGTTCCCACCCCTTCTTTCAGCTGGATTTGCAGCTCGCCATTCAGAAGTGCTCCCTTTCCTTCACGCTCTTTCACCATATGACTCTCAAAGTCCTCCTGGGACCAATTCTCGTCATCCTCGTTGTTGAAATCACCCTCAAGAACAACAACATCCAACTTTACACAGGACTCTGGACCCGACGTAACAGCTTGGCCAGTGTTCGCATCAACTACAACTATGTGGATTGCAGCTCCTTGCTCACCTTCCACTTTCCCTCCAGTAAAAAGGGGTAGGGACAACCGGGTCCTGAACTGCAGTTGTAAATTTCTTCCATCAGGCCCGTCTATACGTTTCGGGGAAGCCCTGTACATAATCAAAGATTAACTTTCATAAAATTGTTCCAGGGAAAGGGTAAAATAACAGCCTTGATTACAAACATGTAGGGGGTTACATGCTGTCTAGGACATAATGGTAACTATGGAGACCAATTTTACCTTCCAACAAATTTACCACTTCCTAACCGTGCTAGAGCACGCTCTACTTCTTCACTAACCTGTTAAACATTCAGGGGATGGAAAAACGAGATAAGTCAGAGGAAGAGAAGCACCAGGGATTGCTTCCACAGAAACTGAGACCATAAAGCATAAATTGCTAACATTCCTTAACCAATCTATGTCGACAAAACATGTACAAGCCACTGAAGAAGTGAAGAGGCATGGCAGAATAGTTCTTGGCTAAGAAGAAAAAGAAAAGAATCATACATAAGTTTAATTATCTTACAACTCTTCGAAGAACAGGCTCTAACGATGAGCAGAGCTTCTGCAGGCTGTCCAACTTGAGTGCTTCAACAATTACACTGCAGGAAAGAAACTTTAATTCAAACACACTAACACATCTACAAATAATGCAGCTCAAAACTAACCCAACCCTCCAAGCCAAACAAGTCCTCGAATTTATCAATTACCTTTACCTTGCTAACATTCCATATGCAATATTTTTTTGTTACTTAATTTACTCATTCAATGCTCTTTTGTTGGCCACTTCAGCAACTAGCAGTGTGGCAAGTGAAGACATAGCAGAAGACAAAGGTCACTATACAACGAAGGACTCCATACAACGAGAATCGAATTACTTTAGGTTCATCATAAATAAATAAAAACGCAACACTTAAGCACATCAAGAAGCATTCCTATAGTATATGGCTAAGCCAGTTAAAGCCATTGTGAACCTACTTTAGGCTAATTCAACAAATGAACTAGAAAAGCAAGCTCGATGTCAATGCTTCGTGTGCTTGGACCAAATTGCTTTGCAAACCGTTGGAACAGATTTTCAAAGTTGATTCGGATGACTTCCATCAAACTTAAGAAATCAATTTTATTCCCCTGAATAACTTCACGACTTAAATACACGAGGGGAAATGGTCCCCTTCAAACCAAAAAACCTAACCCTAAAAGGATTCTAACACACTTAATGACAGAAGAGGTAGCCTCCTCTCTCTCTTACACCTTCCTTCCAATCTCCACATCACCAGCAGAGACAAGACAAAGCTCTGCTTCATCACCCTCACCGCAACTACCACCACTACAAAACATTTACACACTTTCTGTAAAAACCGTGACAGATCAAACCTAGAAAACTTTCCGGTTACAAGAAATTTAAAAGGCTGAAAAGTCAAAACATCAATAGTTGAACAGAAAATGAAAGAGGGGACTAAAGAGAGACCTTGCTAGAGCAGGTCGTTTGCGATCAGGCTGAGCTTGATCTTCAGCGTCAGCGGAATCCAGAGGCCGTTTCCCCCTCGCCATGCTATTGGATCGCTCCATTAACCTCGTCTGCATTTTCGCTTCCTTTCCCCTTCACCGATCAAGCAACTCTTCAATTCCTCGACTCGTCGCCAGATCTGAGAGGAAATCAGCTGAAATTGAGACGATTAATCCGATAAATCCAGGCTTATCCTTGTCTCGATCCAGGTGCTGCTCCCTAAAAAGCACATCAAAATCAAGGAAATGAAAAACACTAAACAAATTTCCACCTGCTATTAGCAAATTCAAATTTAATTCGCTCCCGTTAACCTACCTCGCAGATTCCGATCACCTGGACAAAAGGTAGAGAAGGAGAGAGAAGTGAAATGAAATGAATCTTCAACGAATTTTCGCCCTTTTCAGCGCCGACGGCTTGAAAGAGCATGAACGCGCTCATTTGTACAGTTTGTTATTTTCCAATTTCCCCAAACTACCCTCGTCTAGTTTTATTTTATTTTTCTCTCTCTTTTTATTTATTTATTTAAAAACTGAGGTTAAAATGTACCAGATGATATGAAGAAGCAATGTGTTGATTGTTACAACCATTCTAATGATTTTTTTTTTAATTTATAAATATTGAAGTGGCTATTTATTTTTACCTATGATAATTACACTAATTTTTTAGCGTGGAATAAAAGTGTTAAATGTCATATCCTATAGAAACTATATAGAGGAAAAAACATAAAAAAAAAAAACAAATCATGATTTGATGCAATTATTACAGTCATTAGAAACAATCACTTCATACATTCAGGCAATGCTCCAACCCCGGGTAGTGTCAAGGTTGGCGTCTTCGAAATAGAGTGAATGATAAAGTTGCACACCTTGATCACTTTACTACTGCCTCTCTAATACCTCAGCATTAAGGTCTTCTTAATCTCATCAACAAGAATGCTCTCGGTTTACCAAGCTAACCATAGTCTACTGAATTACGGAGTATTACTTAATAAAAAAATTTAAAAAAAAAGTGGAAGAGGTTACCTTATAGTTGCTCAGAGCATCCACAACCAAGGGTTTTTATTGCCTTAAGGTAAGTATAAGGTAAGCCCATGGTTGTAGACAAAACCTTAAGGTAAAAGAAAGAAAAGGGTTACCTTAGTGTGGAGAGGTAAAGAGTGTCTTGGACCATGTGCAAAAGCATGTTGTTTTATTTATTTAACTATTAATATTATGATTGGTGGAAATCATATGATGGATATAAATAAATGAGAAAAAGAGAAGGATGAGGTATACTCATGGTTGTGGAGTAAAAATATGAAAACCTTAAAGAAAGAGGTGATAAAGTGAAAAATTATTTAAAAGAAAAAATAAATGAGGTGTCAAAATATTATAGGGAGAGAAGAAAAAATATAGAGAAGAGGTAACCTTATGGTTGCGGGTGGTCTCATAAAGTAGCCTCATCCGATATATGGCCATATAGGATTGCACTACTTTAGCTTTGTGTATAATTTTAAAGAAAATTAACAAATATATATACTATTTTACCCTTATTTGTAACATTACTTATTATAAGAGCATTTTTGTAAAATAAATTCAAAATTACCTATAATGACATATTTTTATAAACAAAATTAAAGAAATTCTAAAGTGACATGTTTTGGCGAACGGATGAAATAATTAAAAAAAAACTTTCACATTTTAAAGAAACTTATCAAATATATTATTATATCCTCAATTCTTCTATTATATTGAAAATTATCACTTTTTTTTATAGTTGTAAGAACAAATATGTGAAGTGAATAGGATAGAAAAGAAAGTAAGAAGTAACATAAAATCACTTATATTTTTTTATCCAAAAAAATAAAAATAAAATCACTTATATTGTCTTGTCTTAGACATATATAGAAGGTGTATTATTTACATAAATCCAAAACATAGATATATTTGTAAATAAAACAAATAACAAAGCCACAAAAAAAAAGCGTTCCGGCTATATACACCGCAAATCCCCACGTCCTTAAGGACGTGCAAGATATTATACAGCCACCCGAGCCCGGACGTGCAAGCACGTTTTTAATTTTTTTTTAAAACGTGCTTGCACGTCCTCAGGGACGGGCTTGCACGTCCTTAAGGACGTGCAAAGTGCACGGTCTTAAGGACGGGCTTGCACGTCCTTAAGGACGTGCAAGCCCGTCTACAAAAGACGAAGAGGACGTGCCTCTTCGTCCTCTTCGTCTTCGTCAGAGAAATCGATAGAGAGAGAGAGATTGCCGAAGGTGAGACTGAGAGATCGAGACTGAGAGAGAGATGGAGCCGGAGAGAGAGGTGGTGGTGGAGCCGGTAGCTGATGAGGGTGGTGGTGGGGGTGGAGCACTGGGGGAGGGGGTGGCGGTGGAGCAGGTGGCCGGGGGTGGTGGTGGGGTGGCACCCATGGAGGTTGAGGAGGGTGGTGATGGTGGTGGTGGTGGAGCAGCGGCGGCGGCGGCGGCGGCCGCCGTCGGGTTGTCCATGGCAGAGGGGGAAAAGAAGATGGCCAGGTGGATGAAGGAAATTGGCACTCCTCCAAAATCCATTGGGTACGGATTGAGGCAGTTGGATGAGACCAGCGTCACATCAAGGAAGAGCCTTACCAACACGCTCTCCATGATGGTCGCCGAAGAAAGAGGTAGTCGGACGATGACCCAGGATACCTTGCACCATCTGCGGGAAAGAGGGTACTACTACGAATTCAGACGGCATCCGGATGACGACAACGTCTTGAGCGACCTCTTCCTGGCGCATCCCGACGGGATCCGGCTTCTCCGAAGGTTCCATTACATCATCGTAATGGACAGCACGTACAAAACAAATGCGTAACTTATTTAATAACGATTACATTATTGCACATATATTATAAAATATTTTACATGTAACAAATTTACACTTGCAGATATGGGATTCCATTGTGCGAAGTGGTCGGGTTCACACCCTCAGGCAATACTTACTGCATCGCCTATGCCTTCATGTCGAAAGAGAACGAAGACACATACGCCTGGGTGTTGCGTCAGCTTCAGAACTTGCTTGGGACGGTTCAGCCTCAAGCTATCATGACTGATCGGGAGCTAGGTCTCATGGCGGCGCTGAATGTTGTCTTCCCCGACGTCCAACATCTCCTTTGCTGGTTACACGTGACGAGAAAATGCGAGGAAGCTGCTCTGAAGATCACGAAGAATTTAAACCACGCTGGCATCTTTAAGGGCAACTGTTGGGGGCTGTTCGAATCGAGGTCGGAGGAATCATTCAACCGACGTCGTCGGGCGCTACACGCTGCATGGCACCCATTCCCAGGTGTGGTGGCGTATTTAGAGGCGGTGTGGCTTCCACACAGCAGGAGCATCGTACGATGCTACGTAGATAATGTCTTCCATCTCGGCACCCGTACGACAAATAGGGTTGAGGGTCAACACAAGGTTCTGAAGGAGGCACTTCACTCATCGACTGGTGACTTTCGCATCGTGATCGATGCAATCCATAGAGTCAACGATTGTCAACTGCATGAGCTGCAAACTGCTTTGGAGATCGACCGCTTCAAATGGCCAACAGCGGCGTTTAAAGTCAACCTTTTCGATGAGGTAAAGACTTTAATCTCCAAAAAGTGCTTCGATTATCTGTACAAGATGTGGCAGGACGTCGTGGACCAAAAGGTTCCTCCGGTATGCACGGACCGACATTGGAGGGTTTGTTACGGGATCCCATGTGTTCATGAGATTCAGGAATACGTCAACTCCGGTACTCCGATACCCGCCGAGGACATCCACCCGTTCTGGATGGATTTGTCATGGACTGACATCGACGACACCCCACTGCCGTATGAGCTGTCATCTTCATATACGGCTTCCAACGATTTATGCGAGGATGAGCTGCACCCACCTTCATCAGCAAGCGTCCGAAGGAAGGGGAGGCCTCGGGGTTCGAGGAATGCCTGCAGAACCAACCCGTTGCCGTACGAGGAGGTAAGGGAAAGGTTTGAGAGAGAAGAAGCGCGTGCTGCTCGACGTGCTGCTCGGCATCGTCCACAAGCGACCTCAGCTCGACGTGGACGTGATGATGTGTTCGGAGGGTTCAACTGGGGTCGAAACAACGTTGATCCCTTCATGCTCGGTCATATTGAGACGGTGAGGGACACTGTTGGAGATGGTCATTGTGGCTACCGTGCTTTGGCGGCTTTGACATCACCGATCGGCGAGACTGCTTTCCCGGAACTCAAAACGTTACTATGCAATCACTTGGAGGATCACGCCGATCTGTACGCCGGTTGTTATACGGGAGGGTACCAATTCCAGCAGTTCGTCGACTACCAGAGATGGGCGGGAGCTGTGCATGGTGATAGGAGACGGTGGATAGAGCTACCAATTATGGGTTTAGTATTTGCAACGGTATATCAGATTCCTCTCGTCGTCCTAGCTTGGCATCATCCGTTCACATGTCTTCCCATGACCTCGCCGACACCTGCTAACAACCCTCAATCAGCAACCTTTGGTGTAGCCTGCATCGGAAACCAAGACCATTTTGCCGCGGTACGACTTCAAACGTCTTCTTTTATTACCTATTCTTGCTTTTCATATATATGTCAATACTCTAACTCTAATTTTTCGTTCTCATAGATCTGGTTGCGTCGTAACGCTCCTATTCCGCCGCCACCGCCAGAATGGGTCGCACATCATCATCCGAGCGTCGAAGGATGGGATGCTCCGTTTCAAGCTCAGTTTGAGAGATTTCGAGCCTTGCGTGTCGAGTCCGGCCGCCCTTTACTATTTTCCTAGATTTTATTCCACAAGTTTATTAAAATTATGAATGTAAACTTTTTTTTTCCGTTCCTTGTAACGTTATTCACATATTATCCGAATGAAAACCTTAACAAATATTGTTTTCTATTTACTTTTACCCGAAATCCTTCAACTCCACTAGCTAACACTTCAATTTTATCAATTAACATTACAAAACCCTCGGAATTCCTAAACCCTAAACCCTAAAACCCTACTAGGGTTTGCACGTCCTTAACAACGTGCAATACTTGCACGTCCTTAAGGACGTGCAAGAACGTTGTTAAGGACGTGCAGCCTTTGCTAGTGGACGTGCATAGTCCCATACTTGCACGTCCTTAAGGACGTGCAAGCACGTCCCTAAGGACGTGCAAATCCTTAATCCGGATTTGCGGTGTATAGTGTAGTTAATACACTAAGGAGGTGATTTTGGTAATTAAACAAGGAAGAGGTTGACTTGGAGGGGAATGGGCGGCGATTGTGGTAAATGAAGTGGGAGGGGAATTATTGGCCGTTGGATAAGTTGAAGAGCTCTGACAAGGTTCTCTGATTTCAAGGATTATCCACGTGGGGGTTTGAGCTGTGATCCTGTGTTGCTCACCTCTACGGGGGTGTAGGTGGATTTCCGCCGTTGGATTACGGACTTCAGTGTCGGTTCGATCCAATCTTAATCCTCCCCTTAATTATATATTGCCTTTAAACAATTCAGTAAAGATACTCTCTCAAGTCGTTTTTTTTGTTCTAATTCATCGAAATAACAGCTATGATAGACCAAAAATAATGCTATCAATAAAGATGCCTTGTAATAAAATACTACAAAAAAAAATAAATATCACATGGGCTCATGATCTTCATACCATCAAATGATATATAAATGTACTTTGTTTCTATGTTTTTTTTTTCTTCGTATTGATTACATCAGAAAAGTCTTGATACTTGTTAACTAAATTAGTTTAGGATAGAAATTTATGGACTCTGCTGTTATAATCAAATTATTTTAGGATGCAAGGTTTATAGGAGTGGTGTATATATATATATTAGACTTATTTAATTCATACAGTACTTTTTAAGTAGAACTTTTTTCGACGTTGGGTTTTATTCATCCTAGAATTTTCGGTAGTGGTTCATCTACCTTGATCTGCTTTCCGAGTGACATGGAAGACTGCCTATTGCACTTCTTAGTTCATAAAGATTAGCCAGAGAGTTGTGGCGAAAACCGGCTTATTAACCGCAACTAAGCTAATATGCGCCGGAGAAAGCCAGGTGCCGTAGGTAAGCTCTATTCGGTTCGGAGCATTGATTCCCCATAACGAATAGGCTAACTCTATCTCTGAGTCTTCATTTATTTACCTGTGCTCGAGAAGGTCCCTCAGTTCCTCGGCCTCGAAGTGCATTTAGTTTTCTTACATAAAACTCGGGATATTTCCCAGTCCATAGCATTGCATTTTTCGCTCATCCATTATGCCCGCTCGTCCAGACGCAGCGCCCTTTCTCATCATCATCTCCCGCCCTTTCTTTCCTCCTTTTACACTCTTCACATCTCATTAATTAATTTGTTTGGTTTATCGTTACAGTTATGTAAGTCTTATGTTAACCGATTTGCTATTGGAATGATTATATCTTCAACGACTTTCGGTATCAATGGTAGTGAATGAAGCATAGCCAGAAAATACTTAAAGAATCAAACAACACATCGACTTTGTGTGTCAGTGGTAACAAAGGAGTCAGAGCAACTTGGTTGAACATGAAAGACATGCCAACTTTAGTTCAGAGCGGATCCACTGTGTCAAATATCTTCATGTCTCCCTGTCCCTCCTCACAAAACACTCCCTTTACTATTTATCCTTTTTCTTTTTTAAATTTAATCATTTTACTTTTTTTTTATCTTGGGGATGGGGAGGTCAAGACGCTCTTATTAACGTAAATGAAAGATTACACATGCGTCATACGAGGAAATCCAACACCTCTTACATCATCCAGCAACAGAGTCCTAATACTAAGAGGTGGATCTTTCAACACATGCTCTCAACATCCACCGAAAAAGCAAAATTAGTACGAGGGTCTGCCACCTTATTGCCTTCTTGAAAAATATGACTAAATCATATGATCCAGTCCCTCACACGGAACCTTGGTATGATTAGTCATTAGATACAAGGGTTGCACTAGTATTTAGCGACAACAAACAAGTACTAGCTAGGCATGACTATTCCACACGGGAACTCTTAGTAGTGCATGTATTAAACCGATTGGGAACTTAAACAAACACAAGAGCAGCAAAAATCATCTGATCCACCTTTGTAGTTCATTTTACGATTCACTTTCTATGATTGGTGAAAAATAGATAAAATATACTAAATATTACTAACACTTAAATAAAAAAATTAATAAATAATTTAAATTTCACCAATTTTAATAGATGGATCATAAAATGAACTATAAAAACGGATCAGGGCCTCTTTAGGAAGGGGAGGGCATTCACTTTAGGCTAAAGGCGAACACATATAAATAACACATTACACATGCAACCCCAAACACCATTTCTGCGGAAAGCCATATCAGTGATAAAAAACACTCACTTTTGTTTTAATTAAATTATGCGTTTGATGAAGACCCCGCGCGTAGGCAAACTCGATCGTATTATCCTTGTAGAAAATACAGTAATTAAATTAACTCTTTTTTTTTTTTTGTGTCCGTGGAAACAGTAAATTAACTTGTTTATGTACATGTAGATGAGTATTGTAATTCCATGAACTTCTCAGTTAAATATATATATATATATATACATGTACATAAACAAGTTAATTTACTGTTTTCATGGAAAAAAAAAGAGTTAATTTAATACATATAGATCGACATGAATCTCACAAGGAGTATGTATTATGTAGTTCATGAATTGGGCCGTGCGTATCTGTGAATGGGCCGAAGCTTCTTGGATTTGGTAGTTAATTTTAAGTAATTGGAGGGATTAATTTGGACATTTGGTACACTTGTTGGAAACCAGCCAACTCTAAATCTAAACTGTCTTAGCAAGTAACCTCAATCCATTCTCTCTAAATAGAGGCCTTGAGTGTGCGTGATGGCGACGATAAGCAATCGGGTCATCCGGAGGAACTTCTAATGTCATGAGGGACGGGTGCACGCCACGCTTGTGGTGGGTTGTGCAAGATGGCGCAACGGTTGTGCTCTTGTGCTATATTCTATTGAGTTTTCATCGCTCTCGTCGATTCTTTGAGAGTGATTCTTATCCAAGATTTAAATCGCAAGGATTGATTCGCACGTGGAAATACACTTTTAGAATAGTGTCGAAGCACGGTTGGAGTCGAATGTCCCCATATCATCGTTCTTAGCCAAATGGTTGAACGTACCTGAAACATTAATCTTTACCAAGATAAATCTATAAATCTTACTTCGTAAAGGAATTAGTACATTGATTCAAATGAATCTAAAATTATTGGGATTCCCTAATAAAAAAAATTATTGGGATTTTTTTTATATAACGAGGAAACCCGCCATTTGGGGCAAACTCCGGGCACGTGACTTAGCTGGCAAGAGTCACGCACTAGGCAAACTGACTTATTTCGACCGATTCGATCCATTGACAAGGTGCAAAACAAACCTTAGATTTTCAACAAGAAAAAGGGTAGAGGTAAAGATCGAACTCGTGACCTCTTTATCCCTCTATTGCTCCACATAACTGAACCACACCGTCACGGTTTTGGGATTCCTATTCACTTGTGTTTTGTGTTAACCCTAGTGCAATTCTTGACATGACAATTTTATGGGTATTAAATGTACAAGGGGGAAAACAGGGTAGTATGTGCAAGTGCATGATTGATGCAGCAGGATCAAAGGGACAAGTCAAAATAATGAAGGTTGATATGGAAACAAAGGTGCACACATTGTCAATGTCTATGTTCAGAGTCTACTATTAGAAAATAATTCTCACAATGATTTAGACGAATCTCTTATCACTCATATTAATTTTGCTCGCTGTTTTGTTTTTCCTTATTAATATCTTCATCTTATACTTTACTATTGTATTCATGATAGTTGTTCATCCATCGTACTCTCCCGTATTCTCGACATTTGTGGCTCGATTTGAATCATCATCGACACTTCTGTTGACTGACGACTTTTACAGATTGTTTTGGGTTTTCCTTTATCTGTATTGATTTGTATTATTTAGTATGTTGTATGTTAACAGTTAAGTCATCTGTCGATTCGTCGGACCATTGAGTTACCAGACAACAACATCTCAAATTCTTATGTAATTAAAAAAAAAATGATAGTTGATCTGTTGTCAATCTTTCGATCTCTTTACCTACTAGATTAAAGTTAGAAAGTAAATCTCACATTGAGGTTGATATATTATCATTCTTCTATGTTGGACGCCAGTGTCATCTCATTACACACGCTAATTTTACTTAGTGTTTTCTTATCCACTACTCTCTCCGATTATAAATGTAAAACATTTTACTTTTGAATAATATTTTTCCCTTATGTTTTATGATTATATTCATGATTTTTTTTATTAAGTAAAAATTCGATATCAGCCTCGAGAAGCCGACGAATCGGCAGACGAAAACGGATAGAAAAACAAGCAATAATATGATTATATTCATGATGATTTATCCATTCTTGATCTTTCGATCTCTCTGGACTTTCGAATTTTTATTTTATTTTTAAGAGTCCATGTCCTATGGGGTAGGGTAGGGGCCTAGGTTTGGAGGGTTACTGGCGCCATACATACAAATACAAGCAGAAGAAGCAGTTGAGAGTTGAGAGGAGAGATTCCTCTAATTTATTGACATTTGCACTCCTCACGCAATCTCTCTTTTATCTTTCTTTGCTCTTTTTATACCATTTTTTTACTCTCTTATTCGAGTTGGAGGGGCCTAGCTCTCCTCTCCATCCTGCCTCGTCCCGGAGGTTGTTTAGCGTGTCAAGCGTTAGAGATAATATTTGTTTGTTGCTATATGCATCGAGCATTGATGATATATGTACTCAACACAAACAAATTGTGGGTTTAACGGATTCTAGATCCGTTCTTTTTGAGTGTATATAACACATATGCGTTAAGCGTTGGCGATAGCATTTTCGGAATAGGGTTAGCATGTCAGGCATTAGCAATAGCATTTTCAGTGTGTGTTTAGCGTGTTAAGCATAGCATTTGAGCAGTGTTTTATATCACTTCATTTGATAACAGTTCAATGCTCTTTCTCTAAGTTATTGTTTTGATACATGATTAGTTGATTGAGATATCAACTTTACTATATTAGCCACATGAGATTACTAAACTTTTCCATGGTAATAATCCAACCACCCCGCAAATTTTTTACTCCTAAATGAGTCATAAAAGTATAAAATCATATTTCTAACATAAATGATTTTGATGTTTTTGATAACGGAAAATTCGTTCGACTAAAGCCTTCCAACTAAGAAATCATCAGGGTGTGTTTGACTAGGGATTATGAGAATTGAGGAGATGGTAGGAAATGCATTGAGTTGTGTATAGCGATGTTTGACATGGGATTGTTAGTGGGGATTAAAGGTATCGTCGGACAATCTTGTTTTTTGAGATTGAGAGGATTGTGATGGAAAATAATCTCCATCTTCTCAACCCTCATAATCCACAAAAATAATTTCCATCTCAATAATCTTGCTCCCTAAATAAACAATCCAGTTCCAAACATGTCCTAAACTTTGAATTATAGTCCATCCAAATCTCTTTTTTTTCAAGGGAAAAAAAATCATTGAGCATGGGCAGTTTGGTTAAATTTACAAAAACATAATACCAAATCATCCCAAGTAACATAAGCTTTTCAACCCACAGTTGAAAAATTCAAATTTCAAACCATGCTGATGATCAGATGATTAAAATTTGATTAATGTTGCATCATCAAGATAGATACCACCTTCTGTATCCACCTTTCACATTCATGTGCCAGCCAAAACCAACTACATTAAAAGCCATTGTGACTGTGAGTGTGAAGTCATCTAGGATATATTTGCCCAACAACATCACCTACTAATCCTGACCTAATACTCAATTTTTCTCTAAATCTTCTTTACAAAAGGAAATCCATTTGCACAACTGCACTCATTACTCATGTGATGAAACACCAAACACAATTACCATCTACATATGAATTTCAAGATCTTCAGCCTTTAAGAGGAATATAACATCTCCCCAACACAGTTGATCTTTCCTATGAGTTTGATCCTTCAATAAGAATATCTCAAATCCATAGTGAAGAGGCTGAGGTCAGTAGAGATAAAACTAGATTCACTAGGTTAAGGTTCATATGGTGCTTATCACACAAAAGATCCTAGCTACCACACCCCCTAAAGAGGTTCCAAATGTTTTTTCCCATCTACCATAGATGGTAAATTGCAGGTGACACAATACTTTGATATACCAAATACTAGATATCCGATATCAATCCATTAAGAGGTAATATAACATCTCCCCAACACAACTGATCTTTCCTATGAGTTTGATCCTCTCCAATAAGAAAATCTCAAATCCATAGTGAAGATGCTGAGGTCAGTAGAGATAACTAGGTTAAGGTTTCATATAGTGCTTATCACACAAAAGATCCTAGCTACCACACCATTCCAAATGTTTTTAATCCTCCAAACATCCAATTTCCCATCTATCATAGATGGCAAATTGTAGGTGACACAATATATCGATATACCAAATACTAGATATCGGATATCAATCTATTACCCGGCTCCTCATTGGTGCAAACAAGCATAAATTTTTTTCATCCATGATTATCCAAAAAATTAAAACTAAGTCATTTCATATTACATATGCAAAAGATAGATCAAATCTTCAAAAGCAAAAAAAGAAAAAAAAAAGGAATAAGAAGACACAATGTATTGAGTTTCTTTATACAAACTTACCCCAAAATGACAAGAATGGATCAGCCACCGGCATTGGGCAAAGCCGCCATGAAGGAGTTGTAAGAAGACTCGAGATCAAAGTGAAGCTGGCGAGCCTGTTGCTCGGTGAGCTCGTCGGCAGCCCCCATCTTCGAAAGCCTGCCGAGCCACTCCTTCATCTTCGTCTTCCCCTCGAAATCAGGCGGCAAGATGGTGAGCTTGTTCAGGGAGGTGGAGAGGTCCTTGAGAAGAGGGTAAACCTGATCGACGGCCACCATGTTGAGCTTAAGAGAGTCCATTGCGGTGATGAAGTGCTGCACGCACTCCGCCACAATCGATGCGGAGGCTGCGGTTGATGCTCCGGCGGCCGCCCTGTGCTCAACCGTAGCCGGGACGCCGGAGACCACCAGGCGGTTCAGAGCGGCGGGGCAATCCATCTTATAGGTGTCCATAAACCTCTCGATGCTGGGGACGGTGTCTCTGAGAGAGGAAGATAGCGTCTTGAAATGCGCGATCAGCTTCTGGCACTCGATCTCGTATTCGGCCGGGGAGATGGTGTCCCTGATGTAGGCCTTCTCGAGCTTCTCAGTGGCCTTGACAATGGCGTAGAGCTCGGCGAAATTCTCGTACATCTCTCGCTCCCGCTTGTCGTTCCAGAGCTTCACCTCCATTGCTTCAATCAATCGGGATTCGGCGTTAGGGTTTTCGGAATTTGGGGGAAGTGGGGGAAAAAGAGGGAAATTTGGAGAAGGGAATGGGTCACGCGCAATTAGGATCACTGGAGAAACAATCACGCAACATCACAACAACAGCAACAGTTAGATTGATATATACAAACGGCAGGAGGCCGATTTTAGGGGAAAACAAACAAAAACCAAACGAATCGAAGCAAAATAGAAACCCTAGACATGAAAATCTGAAAGATAGTGGGGGGTTTTAATCAATCGGAGGGTGGTAGAAACAAGAAATCGGCACCGCAACCATGGTGGGGAGGGGGATCTGGATGAAAAAGCATGGGATTTGAAGCGATCAAATCAGAGAGTAATAAACAAGAAAGTAGATTGAATTGAAGAAGTGGAGAAAGAGAGAGAGAGAGACTTACAGGAGGGAGGGAGGGAGAGAGAAAACGGGGAGGGAGGCGTTTGGAAGAGAAATTGCAGGAGGAGAGAGAAGAGTACGGAAAGGAGAGACAGGGGAGATTGCGTGTGGAGGTGCGTATAGGATACTGCCCCACAACTGCTGACGTCACTCACCCTTCTTCGGTCTTCACCCAAACTCCGCGTTATTTTTTGGCCCCTAATTATTATATTCCCACTTGCATACAGGACTCCGACGTGTTACTATTTAGGTACGTTTTTTTAAATTATGTATAATAATTCTCAATAAAATATACTATGTATGTAAGTATGTTATATTTGTATAAAATGTGTAAAATTACACATCATTTTTTACTGATTTGCTCTATTGATAAAATGTGCATTTTTACACATCATTCATGTAGAATGATGGAATCGATATAAAATCCTCCTTAGGGTTTCCATTCATTGATAAATATCTATATATAGGTTATGAGGGTGTCGGCAGTAGGTAGGAGATTAGGCGTGGAGGGATCGGAAAAAAAAAATTAGGGTTAATTTAGATGAAACCCTAGAGGCTGTGATACCATGTAGAATGATGGAATCGATATAAAATCCTCCTTAGGGTTTCCATTCATTGATAAATATCTATATATAGGTTACAAAGGTGTTGAGTCTTATTGGGCATTTGGGCCCACTATACATGATAAGACCTATGTAATCTATCAATTCAAATATAATTCATTTAAAACAAAACAAAAAATAAAATTATAAAAAAATAAACTAATGAAATTATCTTGATTTTTGTAAAATTTTATGCACATGGAGGAGGTGTGCTCAAATTTCTACATTACATGCTCAAATGTATACATTTGTACACCTCCAAAACAACCAATAGAATTAAAAAATGTCTAAAAAATGCACAATTATACATTTGCACACAACAATTGTATATAGTTTTATAATAATAAAAACTATACTATAAAATATTAAAATTTTAATTAATTTTTTAAAATAATCTCATACATTTTCGTAATAAGTATAATATTATTAAAAATAAATATTTTATATAGTTTTTATCACCTTAAAAAAACGTGTATAAACAATAAAAAAATAATTAAAAGTCAGTTATATTGGTAGTCTTTCTTCCCAGACATTTGAGACAACAAACATACAAACCTATATTAAAAACAAAAATCCAAACTTTATGATACAACTTATTTAATAAATCGACTTGGAAAAGATTTTGTAGGATTGAAATTGAGTAAACTTTAGTAAAATTGTTTTTCAAAATGAGTAAAAAAATTCGAACGATTAAAAATTTAAAACCGATTGAACTGTACTGAAAAAAAAATCAATGAATTCAACACATTTTTTTTTAATTTTACATTACCTTTGATGGTAAGCCTAATTTTAAACATGTCTCACATATGATGGAGTTTAAAACTTGTGTTCCAACCCAAAAAAAAGCTTGGGCTTGATCTTCCCATGGCAATGGGCCGTATAGAAATTTATAATTTGAATTCCCTAAAAATAACGAAGCCCAAATTTGTTGGGGGCCTCTTCATGGATCTTTATCAAAATTAAAGGATCAACTGCAGAAACCAAAACTCACAAAATCACAATAGATCTCTATGTAATAACATGTGAGATTCCCTCATATCTAACCAATTGTTTAGACCATGAGATAAGATTAGCCTCAGCCGCTACAACCTCCGATACAACAACAATAACCCAGTATATCCCGCGATTAAACAGTGTCTGCGAGGTCAAGATGTACGCACTATTTCCCACTACAACCTCCGATATAACAACAATAACCCAGTATATCCCGCGATTAAACAGTGTCTGCGAGGTCAAGATGTACGCACTATTTCCCACTACAACCTCCGATGAAGTACCATATTCAGAAACTCAAACCACGTTAATGGTAAAAGGAAAATCGATAACCAATCCAGATTGGTTTCGATTTTCAATTGAATTTTGAATTAAAAAAATTTAATCGGATTTAAACCACGATGAAGTACCATATTCAGAAACTCAAACCACGTTAATGGTAAAAGGAAAATCGATAACCAATCCAGATTGGTTTCGATTTTCAATTGAATTTTGAATTAAAAAAATTTAATCGGATTTAAACAGTTATTCATACAAAAAAAATGGATTAGCCCGTCAAGCTTATATGTTGTTCATGATATCTCAATATTTTCAACGTGAGACAATTCCATATTCCAACAAATATAGAGATTTAGGCTACCAAGAATAACTTAGACAACATGTTTTTTGGAAAAAGCCTTCATTGGGTTTTTGTAAATTAAAATTTTATGGATCGATTAAACCCTCTGGCTGATCTTATATTGGATGTATTATTATAAAAATATAAGATCCAGGCGAGTGAGGTTGCAATAGGCTTCGAGTTTTTCACCGATTTTTTTTAAAAAAAGCTTTGAGTTTGCCGAGTGAGGTTGCTATAGGCGCACATATGCTAGTAGTCTAGTGCACAAGGTATCAAGGCGAGTGAGATTTCATTCTAAAATCAATTGACAATAAAAAGAATAGCCTACCGACAAAAAGTGGAATCCAAACACACCCTAAAACACAAAGTGACAAAAAGTGGGCAGCAATGTACTCATATCCACATATGGAGAAAGTGAAGTAACAACTAATGGCCACAACACAAGTAAGGGATGTTAGATTGCAACTCCCAACAAACTCTCCTCCATCCTCAGTTTCACCTAATCGTGGGTAGATGAGAAAGATTTTATTTTTCTACAAGATAATTAATTATAATTATAATTTATAATTATAATAAAGCAAGCACTATAAATATATAGTCCTTCCAATTGAGTGAAAGGCAATTTAAATTAGGTGTGTGATTCCTTCATGCTTCCTTTGGAAAAGCCTCTTGCTTAAATGAGTATTCCACAAACTCTCAATGAACAACAATCAACCGGAGATCGATGCGATTATCCGATCTCCGGCCACTTTCTCCGAAGTGGTGATGCATATATGCTTCATGCTTGTGATGAAATATTCATTTAGGCAAGATGCTTTTTCAATGAAGCTATTTCTTCCCGACAAGATCGATCGATTAATGTATCTAAATAAGGCTCCATCTCCATGGTTGATTCAATTGAAGGTATGCTTAAAACTCAGATCGATCTCTATTCATCGAGATCCATGTCTTAGATTGCAAGACTCGCGTTATGATTATATAAATGAATGCATTTGTCGAAGGCCGAAATGGACCTCTTCATTAGGTCTAAATTCTTCTTTAACCATGAGGGCTATTTAGCTTTCATTTGAATTGATGAACTTTTGGATTCAATTATGTTTTCTTCATAATTTTACCAATTTTGCTTCTAATCACTATAGATCTATTTTTCAATTTCTTCAAGATACATATATATCAATTTTTTTGTCTTACAACCTCTATTGATTGCAATAAGCAATGTTATTATTCGAGTCCACTTGATCTTTTTTTGTGACGAAACATTGGATTTTAGATCTTTAGTAAGAAGTCACTACATTATAAATTTTGTACTTTGTGATTTCGTCTATTAGGGACTATGCAGGTTACAAATGCGACGAAATCACAACAAGCTCAAAACCGAATTGAGACTAGTGGGTACGTCGCAATAGTCCAATAATGTAACGACTCTTAGCTGGATTAGAAGAACAGCTTGAAGTCTTGAATAGGCTCTAATCCGATGTAGCCGAACTACACCTTTTGCTCGATGCTGGTGTTTTGAGATTGATAAAAGTGAAAATTTGAGGAAATATACTTTTTTCTTAGGTTTGTCGATATGTCGTCGCAGTTTCGCAAATCCAAGAAACCGATTATGAAAATCTTGGCACTACATCGAGATATGTTTCATAGTCACTACTTGAATTTGGTAAATAAAGAACGGTCATCCGGTTTCGAACCGAAGAACTTTGGGTACTACCACAAGTCCTTTCCAGTTGACCCATTCCGAAATAGCTAATTACTTCATACAAAGAGTCGAAAGAGAAGTACGTATTCGTGGGTTGGGAATGTTATTTTTAAGATTTATGGACTATTTGGGAATCTCTTTCATTACTAAATGATTTTGATATTAAACGTCATTGTACTTAGATCAAGCCCAAGAGCATCTCTAAAATAGAAAAAAGTGAAAGTTTTAGAGAAAAAATGCATTTTTCACCCCAACAGCTTTTGCAAACCCATTTGTAAAATAGAGAAATGGAAGAAGGAATGAAAAAAATCTCTAAATTTAGAGAAAGAGATGTAATCTCTATAATTTAATGTTTCACTACTCTCTATATAGATATTTAATGCTTACCATTCAACTTAGCACCCATATTCTACATAAATCATCTCTTCTATCATTTTTTAACCATCAATTATCTATATATTATAAATTTCTATATTTATTATAGTGTATAATAAATGCAAAAATCTGTAAAATAGAGAAGTTGTTGGAGTTGGGGTGGATTTTTTTTAGAGATTTTGACATTTTGATCTCTATTTTAGAGATTTTTTACAATAGCTGTTGGGATTACTCTTATAAATTGAGCATATTGCGCATGTGCACCAGAGCACACATGATCTTCGGTTTATAAGTTGGGGAGCAAGTTGCACACCAGAAAACCAAAAGAACTAGCTGAGGTTTAATCATCGTATTTGCTTCAATTCCTGATCATCTATTCACTTACCCGACTAGAATTTAATTTGAGTTAAGGTGACCTGACTCGAACTCGATCAACTAGTCCAACTCAATTACTCGACCCACGAGTCACGATTTGATCGGTTCACAATTACCACATGTCTCACTACATAAGACTGGATATGAACTGTTGTTTGATCCTTGTTAAAGTTATAGCATAAATTAAAAAAAAACACACTTAAAATAGACAATTTTTCACAAAACCACCATCAAAATAAAAAAATTCAGAAAACCAACAATAATTTTTTTAATCAAAAGACCACCCACTACCATTTTTATGTCTAAAAAGTTATTAAAAAAAATATTATGTACTTTTTACATATTTAAATGGTCATGGGTGGTTCTTAAAAGTTCGGAGAAACTAAATACACCAAAAATCTTGCACGTCGGAATGGACATGCAGAGTTGAAGTGGACTAATTAATTGAAAAAGCGTGTTAATTAATTGAAAAGGGTTGCACGTTGGAATGGACGTGCACTTAAAGAAGGGGATTTGCGGTGTATCTAACAAGACCTTAAAAGTTTTGGTTAATTTGGTCATGGGTGATCCCTTTTATTCTTCAGCTTCTTTGTCCCCGCTCTCTTCCATCTTTTCCCAAACGATGTCCAACCAATTCAAATTTCTATGTTCGAAACCTTACCCAATCTGTTTGTCTTCTCCTACTTTCTCCATATTTGTCACTCTTCTTTCGCTAACCTCAACCTTAACCAGCCTCAGCAAATATTCAAGCCAATTTTTTTTGGAGATATAAAGATATGAAACTTCAAAGTTGAAATGCTGTCTTTATTAGTTACGCTATGTAAATTATATGTTTTGTGCAAGGATGTCAATGAGATCCTATCCTGATCCCCATTATTCAAAACAATTGTCATCTTGATTTTTGTTCGAGAATTAATGCTATGATATAATCCACAAAGTTAGACAAACAAACCTGGCCTAGTTGTACTTTCTCCAAGTCAAAGATATTCATTGTGTTATCCACCATGTTGGCACCGACGCCATACGCCAACATGCACATATTTGCAATACATTTTTGTAATGAACATAGGGTGATCTTACTACTAACATCACACTTTTGCTTGAAATATTTAGCCTTTCTTGCTAGTTGGTTCATAATGTGAAAGAATAAAATTCTTCGCATCTTGAATCATCTTCTAAAAATAAGATCAGGAATAAGGGGAGGAAAACTTCTAAGAAATAGAGTATTTTAATGTCTGTCCATAGAGATACAATAAGACTCTAACATTTCAAAGTTTGTTATAAGTCGAAGAGAAATAGAAAAGAGAGGCGGAGAGAAGAGAGGAGTAATTGATTTGTTTATTTGGTTCCAAGAGACCTTTATATAGGAGTTTACAAGGGATTCTAGAGCTTATCCAATATCTCTGAGAATTTATCCAATACTAAAAGATAAATACAATTAATCTTATAACAAAATCTTTTTTATATGTTTTTTTAGCTTTTTTTATTGCATTAGCCCATAGGATTAACTATAAGTCCGAGGTCATCATCATCTCGGTCTAGAACCTTCTAACCTTGACTTCTTTTATTTTTTTGATCGATAGATACAAACACTTTGTATAAGCTTGGACAACTTGATAATCAAGCTCATCGGAGGATCGAATGTGTGAAAAAGTTGTACATTTCTAAAGCATCCATTAGACTTTAGTTTTGCAAACTATATGAATTTGAAGACCATATTTGCATGACATAGTTCTAGAGTGATTGTCTTTTTTATCGTATAATATCTTTGCAGAACATCTTTACACGGCCTTGGTCTTCTTATTGCAGAATTTTTAGTCATTTCTCTGCACCATCATTGTATCTCTAGTAAGTTGCTAAGGGGCAACCAAATAATCAAACAAAAATAACGCCCCTTCGATAATATCTTTGAGTAGGGAGACAAGGTTGGAGTGATACCATGAACCCCAAAGAATGGGGTTGTTGAGGTCCTTGGAGTAATATATTGTTGATGGTTATCAGTTGTTAAAACAAGAGCACACTCAATGTCCTCATCTATTACGTAGGTGAGCTTGTGCAAATGAAGTGAGATGGATTGATGCTTTAGCATATCTCCGATGGGTGGAAAATTTTCATAGACACTAACACGGTAAAGACAACCCTATCTTTATCTAGCTCATCGATATAATCAAACAAGAGAACCCAATATATGCTTGACGTGACCAAAACTAGTCTGAGCATATTGAAACTATTGAGTGTTGGTGCTTGAAATTAAGAGTGGAATAAAAATAAACAAACAATATCATAGTGTCTAATGTATACTAATAAGCAAAATATCAAAATTTATAACAATAAAAAAGTTTTAATAGTAGGGTTTTATCATATTGAATTCTTGAATAAAAGATTGGTCTTCAATTCATCAGATAGACGTGTGGCGTCGACCTTGGAGGCACTCAACTTTGCTTCTTATCTAATTATGCCCTTCTTCTACAATTGAGTAGTCTATTAGAGTCTATCAACTATTTCATAATATCCCTAAAAAAGAGCTTATCATGTAATAAGAGGGTGCTAATGTCGCTCCAATTGACATTTCTTTATTTCCTAAAGTTGTCTATGCTCTCGTACTTATTCGTTAGCTTTTTTTATTTATTTATTTTTCCCTTTCCTGTAGCTTCATCTTCCAATCTTTTTTAATATATCATTAATAACAGTTAATTGTTGCTGCCAAATGACGACTTGATGTTGCATAAGGGAGGAGGAGGAGGAGGTGCATAATTGGGAGTCTTGGGGTTTAGGGATTTGAGTTTTTCAAAATTTACAAAACTAAATCATTCTGAAATTTTTTGGACCCAGCCTAGCCCAATAGGTCTGAAACCCTAGTTGCCCTTGTTTAAAACAATGGATTTTGAGTTTCCCGATGTCTTTCTTTATTACCTAAAAAAAGTCATTTTTTACGATTTACGATTTCCCCAAATATTTTCCCAAATTTTACATCTACGGTCAAGTCGTCCCTTCTTTCCTCCTTTCCACCAATCCTCACTACGTCGTTCGGGTTTTCCCCATCGGTACACTTCCCCTACATCCCCACCCTTTGCCTTCTATGTTACGACCAGTTGTGAACAAATTATATACCCACTAGCACTTAATTAACTAAATTACCAATATTATTTTTTTTGGGTAGAAATATTACTTCATATTAGTTTAAGATGGTTTTCTAAAATTGTTGGATGAAAATAAAATATTACTCCATACTAGCACTTATTTAGCTAAAAATACGCCTCTTTGATAATAACTTTGAGTAAGGAGATAAGGTTGGAGTGACACTTTGAACCACAAAGAATAGGGTCGTTATGGTCTCTGGAGTAATTATTAACCACAAAGAATAGAGCACACATAACTTCCTATTTCTTATGCACCTTGGTTCTGTGCGTCGTCATTCATTAACCGGTTTAGTTCCTCCACTAACTTTTTAATACTCACTTTTTACTTATCTAGTTTTCCCATTTTTTTCTCAACAATGTTGCCCAAAGCCTCGGCTTGGTCAATCATAACTCTGTAGGCTGCGACATTTTTTTCTTCATGGGTGGAGGACTGTGCCAAGTTGGCGCCGATATCTTTTCCGTCACTTGTCATTGAATTAAAGCAGTCTACAAGTAAAATAGACACATATGGGCAAATCAACATTTCTGAATCGGCTCAGCTCTACAAGTGTCCCCACCAGGTAATTATGAGATTTCTCTCTCATTGATTGCTTTCACTTTTTCCTACTTTTGGCCTAGGGTAATTGCCCCGGGGTAAGTAAAACGTTTTCCTATGGGTATATGAAGTATTTTGCAAAATATCATTTTAAAATAGAAATCAAGTGGTATACGAACCTTGGTATGAGGGCGTAGAAGGGGTTTGGAAAGGAGTTGATTACATGCGTTAAGTTTATATCTACTAGGCCTAGATCTTATCCTATTTTCGATGTGGGAAAAATATTCTGTCACATGTGAAAAATAGAGTAAGTGATATCTAAACCGTTAAAATAAGAATTGATGGTTTAGATGATGCCTTAGGCTTGGATCACACCATATTTTCAATATGAGATAATTATTGATGGTTTACATGTAGTACGACAAACAAGTTCAAAATTTTAAAGTTCAAAGATAGTAATACAACAAACAAGCTCGAACTACCCAAATGCTGAATTCTGTGACGTGTGGTGTCGACCTAGGAGGCACTCAACTTTGCTTCTTTTCTAATTATGACATTCTTCTGCAATTGAGTAGTCTGTTAGAGTCCATCAACTACTTCATAGTATCCCTAAAAAAGAGGAGCTTATCATGTAAGAAGAGGGTGCTAATGTCGCTCCAATTGGCCTGCTAGATAAATAATTCCCTAATGAAGTAAACCACTCTCCTTTTAGCTTCAGTTATAGCCCTCTCATCGAGTGTCTATCATTGTTCAACCCTAAGTTGTTAATGCTCTCGTACATATTTATTAGCTTTATTTATTTTTCCCTTTCTTGTAGCTTCATCTTCCAATCCTTTTTTTAATATATCATTAATATCAATTAATTGTTGCTTCCAAATGAAGACTTGACACCGCATAAGGGATTTGAGTTTTTAAGTTTTTACAAAACTAAATCACTCCGAAAGTTTTTGTACATATTCTCATAATCAAGGGATTTGAGTTGCAAAGCTTTGACTGATACATATTTTTGTTATATTTTGATAGGTTTCTTCAACTGAAGTTATATAAATAACAATATAAACAAAATAAAACATACTAATATAAAAGTATGAAATAATTTTACCGTCAATTTAATGTTATTTTATTTTTGATAAAATTTAAAATTATCATAAGTTATAAGAGATAAGATTTTATAAATTGTATGCATATAAGATGTATAAATTCTATTTACAAAAAATAAATATGCAAACCCTTCTGAAAAATTTATAAAAGATTAATGTCTTTATGGTTAAAGAAAATATTGTTTATATCATATCTATGCATGTACATGATAGGATATTATGTTAGTTATCTATTAAATGTGGATTTTTCTAGTAACACACCTATGTCCCCCCACCACCCCTCCCCCAACCTCAAAAATCAAGCTTTGCCTTCTTAATATGATTGCATCATGAATTGTCTTGTAAAAGTAAAGGTCTTTGCATCTTGAATAACATCAAGAATAAGGATACAAGTGGAGAAGGATACGAGTGGAGGGATACGAGGGTTTCCAAGAAATGAAGTTTTCTATCGTGTGTCCATGGACATATAGTCAAGCCTGACTCAAGGGTGGTGCATGTGGGCTAACTGCACAAAACCCTCAAAATTTTGGGGCCCTGTGATATTAGGCTGGCCTGAGATGTATATATACATATATTTAGCTTTTTTCTTTAAATTTTGAACATAATCTTTTATTAAACGAGAGAGGGACAATAATTTTTAAAAAATCTTCATTTGTTTGTTGAATATAAAGAGCTTTAGAAGATTTTGCTTCAAAAAATGTTACAAGGATGATGTGTCTCAAGTAAATTGTTTATATTTTAACTAAGTACTCTTTGATATGTCATATGTAAGAATTAAGATTATTATAACATATAAGACAACTTTTATATTTTTGTTATTAATAGGGTCTAATTTTTATTATAGAACAGGACCCTTATAACCGTAGGTATCCATTGGATTTTTGTTTTACAAAAATGGTATAATAATGAATGGAGGACTTTGAGCAAATATTTTATTTTATGACGAGGAACCCACCTTTGAGGGTAAACTCCGTGCACGTGATCCAGCCGGCAAGAGTCACGCACCAACCACTAATAGGGAGCAAGACAAACCTTGGATTTTCACCCAAGGAAAAGGGACGGAGGTAGGGATCGAACCTAAGACCTCCTGACTCCCCACCAGTGAGCCACCCCGACTGGGGCTTTGAGCAAATATTTTATACGACTTTGAAGAGCATGCAAAGCATATTCGCATGACATAGTTTTAGAGTCATTATCTTCTTCTTGTATAATATCTTACAGAGTCTTGATCTTCTTCTCGCATAGCATCATCACATAACTCTCTTCTTGCAATTTTTTTTTTTGTAGGACCTCTGTCTACTTCTCATTATTAAAGTATCTTTGTAACTCATTTATTTTACAGATAAAAAAAACATAGCCATTAATACGAATTTTATAGCAAATGCGTTAACCAATATCCATTGTACCACAATCTGAAGTCAATGTTCGCTTAGAAAAATTAAACACAAAATGACACCATCCATTGTACAAAAATGTGAAGCTACAATTCACTTAGGGAAATTAAACACTAACCCTTCATTGGAAGTGTAAGCTTGAAGTTCATTCACTTCAACCTTTTCTAGCTTCCTCCACTATATGCAATATTTGATGCAAACCACCTCTAAAATTTGAGTTCGGTCTGATCTCGCCTCACATATGCTCGTGTGTTCGTCATTATATCATAATTATTTCTACCATGCACGTACTACCCGGCTGATTATTGATGATTAAATGTTGCCCTAGTAATTCCGCCACAACCGTTGAAATGTTAAATCATCTTGATTTACAACTTTTTTTTTTGATTAAGGTGATAATTCGAAGATTAGACAGACCTGACTCATCGAGAGGTCGACAGAGTTGACAGGTGGCGAACTGTCAAACATACAATCATAAAATAAAATGGTGCAATACAAAGACGGCAAACAAACGAGCCTCCAGAAGAACAGACGAGTCTAATCCAAAAAAGTTGAGGACAACGAAGACAGTTTGGAGCCAAGCGCCATCAAGAGATAACAATTTTTATTTTGTTATCGATTGAAAAAAAAATTTATTGATTTACACTTAGAAACAATTTTTATTTTGTAGTACGCTACGACTCTCTCCCCCAAAACCTCAATATTTGTAAAATCATCAATGACAGTGTTACTTCAAGCTAGGATTGGGCATGGGACGTCGGGACGGAATTGTTGGGGTAATCCCACGTCCTATCCCGCGTATTTTTGCTGGACGGTCCCACCGGATCTTATCTCTCACGGGACGGGACAAGATCGGTACGGAACGAGACTTGTACCTCGTAAAAAGTAATTAAAAAACAATCTAATTAACTCCAAAAATATGTATTTTGAATTATGCATGTGTATGCCACCATCCACAGGAACCTAGTAAAAATGGATTTGATCAGTATAAAAATCATATTCATCAAGGGATTATATATTAAAGTTATGGCTAGAGAGCACCGTGAAAATTGGGAGCGAAGCTACTGCATTCTTTGATTTTTTTTACAAGGTAAGAATTCTTTGATGTTTATAATATTTTTTATTTATTTTAATATTAGGTTTAATATATTTTAACCAAAAAAAAATATAAATATATTTTAAAATGTTTTTATTAATTTTTATTATATATATGCGGGGCGGCTTTTTCACTAGTGGCTCTTTCGTGGGTGGCTCTCCCTTCCATAAGTGCCTAACTTGCGACTGGCTCTTCCTCCGACAGTTGGTTGGGGTACCGCTCTCGCGGCCCACACCGAAACAGTGAGCTTGAATCTCATTAAAACTTTGCACCTTTAAAACTTGAACCTATAAATGCATCAAAAGAGCTCCAATTGATTCTTGGAGTATTAAGCGATTGAAACGAAGAAAAATGCAAAGATATGGGTAATTATGAGCATATGTGGAATGTTGAACATTGGGTTATATACTTATATTGATAATTTGGCAAATAAGGCGAGCAATTTTGAACATATATACGAGGAACTAATGGTGAGCATTCGAGTGTGGAAATTCATCTATGTTTGATATTTCTTTCCATAAACTATAAAGATTATGAGACATTTTGATCCATCTCAAGGAGGAAGAATTATATAGAATGATAGACATTTTGATCCAGATTGGTTCGATATGATAACGAGCTTACGAAGATTAAATCAAAGGTGATGGATGAGATGTGTGATTTGTGCAAATGAAGGAGAGTAGGAGACGAGTTTTTATAGCCCCGAGCCCCCGAGCCTATCATATAGCCGTTGGAACGGCTAGTTTTTTTTTTAAAAAAAAATTGTTGTGCAGGTGGGCCCCACATTCTAACAATCGAGTTAAAAATAGATCGATCCGTCGGGTCGACAGGTTTAAAATCCTCCGACCCTAACCCTAACCCGCTACCCGCCTGAACCCGTTGACCTGAGGACCCGAACCCTCTGAGTCATTGACCCGCGGGTCACGGGTCGACCCGTGACCCGTGAGTCCGTGACCATGCCTACATATGCATACTCTAAACCAAATTAACGTCCAACTATGACAAAAAATAAAGGGAGAGGTTGTAACTCTCCACTTCCTTTATAGACGCGACAAAATGGAAGTATGGAGTAAGAGCAACTCCAACAGATTCTCCATATTGGGTTTTTGGAGAATATTAAGGTTGATTTTGGTCCAACAGCTTCCCCATTACATTCTCCAAAATAGAGAATGGGGAGAAGAAATGAGGATCATTCCCTAAATTTGGAGAAAACTCTATATATTTTGGGGTAAACTCCATAATGGAGAATCTGTTGGAATTCAGCCCACAAAAGTACAGAATATATGATTTATAATTCTCTATTTTGGAGAATTGTTTAGAGAAGTTGTTGGAGATGCTCTAACAAGTTGGACAAGGTGATGCAACGCCAATAGTGCAACCGTGCACCACGTTTCAACCACTAACACGTACGGAAGCGGGTGATGGGTTGGATCGGGTGGTGCATCGGGTGACAGAAGTAGGTCATCATCCGACCCATTTTCATCCCTATTCTTTTTACATGTTAAGTATTCATATTTTCTTAAATATTTTGGTTAATTTATTGTATAGTTAAGTTATATTAAATACAAAAGGTAAGAATTAACATTTTTTAAATACTTTTTACTATTTAAATGGTAATAGGTGGTTCTTTGAAAGAAAAATAAATTTATGGGCGATTTTCTTCAAACTTTTATTTTGAGGGCGGTTTTGTGAAAACTCGTCTATTTGAAGTGTTGTTTTCTATAATTTACCCTAAAGTTATATTACAAGAAATAAACAACACGACGGCAAAGTAGAGAAAAAATAAGAAGAAAAAAGAATAGTACATTTAGGGATATGTTTGAGATAAGAAAACATTTCACAAGTGAAGTGATAGCTTAATTTACCCAACGACCCAACCCTAGTGTCAATAATTGATAGCGAAATGCAAGAGGTGAATACATTATAGATACATGTGAGGTCTAGGAATTGACATATTGTAAGGGCAAACTACTTACATGGACCCTTTTTTGTGTGTTAAGTGAATCGAAGCATTCGCAGTCCTCTTCGTCGTCGTCGTCGCTATCAATTTGTTCGGTCTCATCGGCTTTTTCGCTCCCCATGAGCAGTGATCTTCACCCCCCTGAATTATGATAATGAATTGAAGGGTTACATCTTGCTCAACTGATTGCAAAACATGCCAACTTCCCCCTGTTTGCTTAATTGATAAGTGGGTCGGTGTGCTATTGTGGGACATCTTAACCACTACACAAAGACACTATGAAAACCATATATATGCCTTTATCTAGTGCTTACATTACATCTATTGCACGCTTGTTTTATGCAATGTTTACTTGAATCTTGTTGATTACCTTCTTATCCAATCATCGTATAAGCCTAATGAAGTGGTTATGGGTTGTTTGTTATTGATATCTAAATATCAGATATCAACCTATTGTAAAAGTAGTGAAATGATACAACATTCCATGGGTTGATAATATAAAAAATTTAAATCTTGTATATAATTAGTCGTTGTACTACTCTTTTAAATGTCACTTGGTTTTAGGATATAAACCGAGTATTGATCTTATGTATTCGGGTTGAATAGGATTGATCTAGCTTTGGATTTTATTTAAAATTTTCTTGTTTTGCTTTGCATTTATTTACATATATGATATCAAATTTCATGTCAAAAAATCGATATCAAAATATCTAAATATCAAACTATCATAGATCCTTCATTATTGGATTAGAATGACATCCAATCCAAAACAAGATTTTAAAAAAAAAAAGAAAAAAAAAAGAGTAACCTAGGTAGGTATTCATGTGCTTGGCTCGAATTTTTTCCACTTTCTGATGCGAGATTCTCTCCACAAATCTCCTAATTTGTTCCATAGTTTAAATAAAGGATATTTCTTGAAATGGCTTAGTGAGTTGAATGGTTTTAGTTATGTTTAGCCAAAGGAAAGAAAATGTTGGAGAGTTTCAATGGTCTTTTACGCATTTTAGTAATGACTTTATAGAATACTCTACCTTCGGGATACTTATGTATATTTTAATCTTCAAATTCATTAGTAGATTCCCGAATAATACTAGTACAATTTCCGTAATATAGTAGTAAAGCAATGAATACCAAACAATCCCAAAAAATGTGTCGATAAAAATACACACCTCAGTTGGAAAAAAAATAATAAAGTGTTATTTCTATATCATAATAAAAAAAAAAGTGTATAGAATACTCCGTCCGTTCGGAAATATAAGGTTGTTGACTTTTTGTCACGTTTTTTAAGGAATTAAAAACTATATAAAATAATATTTTTTTAATTAATTTTTTTACATAATTATATACTTATTAGTAATATATATGAGACCATGTAAAAAATTAATAAAAAAATATTATTTTATACAGTTTTTAACTCCTTAAAAAACGTGTCAAAAAGTCAACGAACTTATATTTCCGAACGGATGGAGTATAGAATTAGAAAATAAGAAGTTGTCGTCATCTATAGCAAAGGATTGATAAATAAAAAAAATGAAAAATAATTAGGACATTAGCCCACTTTTTGATTAAAAAAAACGTGTTAAAAACAAGTTAATGGTTTTGGGTTTTATTTTGAGTACTTTAGTTAACACAATTGTGTCAATTCTCTGTTTTAACACAAATCTTTTACCACATTAAAAAAATGTTTGTCTTACAAGATCTAGAGTACATATATAATTAACATTCATTTATATAATTAATATGTTAATTATTAGATACTTATTATCTGGATTTAAAAAATTATTATTTTTATACATATATTCATGCATTTACGAGACTTTTGCTTCTTTTTCGTATATGTAAAATATTTTGTAGCTCACTAAATATATGTGTTTGTTTCAACTTTCTTATTGGCTTTATTTTTGCCTTGACAGAGATATTAATTAATAAAAATGTCATTGTTTGCCATAAAAATGTTTTATAACCAATTTTTTAAAATAAAGTTTCAAAGGTATACAAATAGAAAACATTGAAGACGACTTTGACCAATAAAAAAAGAAGATATTGAAGACTTCTCTAAATACTTTAGAGCATCTGCCAGACTGCCACGTATTCTTCATTTTGAAAATTTTAGAGTTTTTAAAAAAATTAAAGTGTTTTTTTCCAACGAATTTCCATATCATCCTCCAAAATAGAAAATCAGCAAAATAATAATAATAATAACAATTGAAAATAAAAAAATAAAATAATAATAATAATAATAATGAGAGTCTTTTATAAATTTACAATATTTTTTAAAATTAAATAGTTCTCTAAATATACAAAATGAAAAAGTTGTTGGAGTTGAATAAAAAATAACTTAAAGAATACTGTATGTGTTTTGTTTCCACATTTTAATTTTTTTTGGAAAATTTGTTGGAGATGATCTTATAGTATTTTCAATTCCAATCGCTTTTTCGTTTGGACATTTTAAAGTTTTTTAAAGAATTTGAAGGGTTTTTTTGTCCAATAAATTTTTAATCACATTTCCAAAATGGATTATTACCAAAAAAAATAAAGAAACTTCTCTAAATCTATAACATTTTGAAAAAATAAATGATTTTCTTAATATTCGAAATAGAAAAATTGTTGCAAGTCGAGCAAAAATAATTTAGAATATATATATTTTTTGTTTTACTATTTTAATTTTTTATATTAAAAATTTGGTGAAGAGGGGCTTACCAAAAAAAAATGAGTAAACAATTTCATAATTGCTTTTAAAAAAAAATCATGCATCAAGACAATAAATTAATCATAAAATCTTGTGTATTGAAAATGGAAAAAACAAAATAAAAACAAACAACAATGTCAATACTACATGGAAATATATATGAAATTATGGAACTATAATTTTCCGGTCTATCAGATCAATCACCCTCAATTTTCTTTAACCTGTAGTTTTTGTATATATTTGTACTTACTAACTTCATTGAATATAACAAATTTCAACCCAAACATAAAAAATACAAGCACATCCTTTATCTTCCACTAATTTACAGGAAAAAAAATTGTACTATTAATTTCCTTAACTTTCCTTTGTTAAGAATATTAAAAAAAAAAAGAATAATCTCAATTTGCGCGGTTAATCATCTCCAAGAACTGTTGCATCGACTGCTGCCTCTGCAACTTCATGTCCTCATTAAACTTGTTGATGAACGCCTCCACCCGCCGATTCAACTCGTCCTGACTCAGCGACGGGTCTTTCTTCAGCTTCGCCACCGTCGCCGCCGCCGACGCTGCCGCCGCGGTGTAATTCGTTCGGTCGGTGAACGTGTCCGCCTTCGTCACGTGTGGCGGCGTCGACGGATCCGATGAGTCAGGCTGACGGTTGTGATTCTCCCACGTGTCCGACTTCTTCAGGTGGCGCGTTAGCGGCATGTGACGCCCCTCTGTAATCGTCTTCCACGTGCTCTCCAGCGTCTCGCCCCGTTTCGATTTGGCCACTCTCAGCGCCTTCCCGCCTGTACATTTAATAGCTCGTAATTAATGGACTAATAAGCCTGAAATTGAATTAATAAATCTTGTATTAAGATTAATCAGTTCATTAAAATTGATAATGAAGGTTGTTTTGGTTGCTGTGTGTAGAAGAAACACGGCCATGTGTAGAGATTCCACCATGAGCGTGACCTTCAAATCAAGTCAAGAGTCAACGTTTTCAAGCGCTCCTTGTACTCACCACACATGTTTAATTCAAATCAAACAAATTATTGGAATTATTCCGCCTGATTCAACTGGTTTTTGTTAGGTAGATTATCCATCCACTGCTTGGAAAAATCTCACATTCAACAGTAGATTGAAAAGAACAATTTAAACACGAAATTAATGAGTAAAAGTACCTTCGGCCGTAGATTTTGTCGGTCGCCGATTGTTGCCGAACCTCGTTGACGGCGGAGGTTTCTCGATCTGCGTCTGGAAGAACGACGACACGATCTCGGATGTATCCTGCCTTGCGAGCGGCGCCGGTGGCGGTGGAAGAGGAGCGGTGGTGTAATTTATGATCTTCTCCTCCTTGACCTCCTTAACTCCTCCAATCTGTCTTCCTCCTAACATCGCCGTTTCGTCTGACTTAGTTAGAGTGCTTCTGGACGATCTCTGGTTTTGAGCAAACCTCGCCGACGGGAGCGGCTTCTCGATTTGCGATTGAAAGAACGACGACACGACCTCAGCCGTCTCTTGCCGCGCAAGCGGCGCCGGTGGAGGAGACGGCGTCTTCTTCCGCGTGGTTCTCCGCACAGTCGGTTCCGGCTCCGCAGATCCATCATCAACAGTGACGAGATCGTAATTTCTTGGCTTCGCCTCCACTTCTTCCATTACACGCTCAGCAATCTTAGTCTCTTCCGCTCCAAACGTCGTCGTGTCAAACTCCGTTGCAGCACCGTGATTCTGATCCAAAACCTCGCCGTAAAATAAGTTAAAATCGGCGATCGGTTGAATCGCGGGGGGAGAAACCTCCGGAGTGGGAACCGAGAAATCAGCGATAGGCGCCTTCGCCTCATCGAATCTGTACGCCTCAACGGAACCAGCGCTGGAAGCACGGAAGTGGTCGTCGACGTGGCTGTGGATGTGGCGGAACTCTTCGGAGTCGGCGGAAGGGAAGGCGGCGTGAGGATGTGTGTAGCGATGGTGGAGGCGGGAGCTAGCAGCGATGGTGATGATGATGCCGTTGATGATGACGTAGAGGTAAGGAGGACGGAGCCAGGAGCGGAAGGAGGTCCAGATCGAAGGAACCTGAGCGGCGGTGAGGTTAAAGATCTGCGGAGTGAGTAAGACGGCGATGAAGACGACGCCAGTGGACATGAAGACGAGTTTCACAGCGTGGATCAGGGCGTTTGAGCTGGTCGCCATTTTTTTTTTTCCGGCGAGGGGTTCGAGGAGATGAAGAGAGAGCGTGGTGTGTTTGTTGGTGGTGGGGAGTTGCCAGTTGGTTGGTATAAAGTGAAGATGGAGGGAGGGAGAGGTTTTATAGTCGCAGGGGGGTGTGGGGCCGGGTGGGGCCGACGCGGCAATTGGATAAATTCAACGGGAGCCGTTGGATTAGAGATGGAGGGTGAGAGATGGACGGATGGGATGAGAGTATGGGGGGATAGTATACATTAATACACATGTATGCGAAAATGGGTGGCCGGAGAACCGGAGATGGGGAGGATATTTCGCTTTGATCCCATATATATTGTCGTTTATACTTACATTAGCCCATGCTTTAAATATTTTTGGAAAATAATATATTTTGCCTTTTTTGGTGAAGAAATTAATATATTTTGTGATTGAAGTTGTTGAAATTAGAGCTAATTTTGAAAGATACTCCATTCGTTCGAAAATAAATAATGTTTGACTTTTGTACACGTAATTTTAGGAGCTGAAAACTACATAAGATCTTATTTATTTTAATTAATTTTTTTCATAGTTTAATACTCCCTCTGTTAATTAAAATTTGTCGTTTACTATTCATGCACGCTTTTTTAGAATGATAAAAATTATATGAAATATTAACTTTTTTTAAAATTTATTTTTATAAATTCATACTTAATAGTAACAAGTATGAAATTATTAAAAAAATATATTTTAAAAAGTCAATATTTTATATAGTTTTTAACACCTCAAAAAGCATGCATGAATAGTAAAACGTCAAGTTTTAATTAACGGAGGGAGTATCTATTAGTAGTAATAAGTATTAAATTGTGAAAAAAAATTAATTAAAATAAATAAGATTTTATATAGTTTTTAGCTCCTAAAACTACGTGCAGAAAAGTCAAACATCATTTATTTCCAAACGGATGGAGTGGTATTTAGGAATTATAGAATTGTATACAATTGAGATCTTGGGTTGCCTTATATATGTAAGCATCTGGCATTTTCAGTGATTTGTTGATGTATTTACTATATAAATAGATAAATATTTAATCCTTAGATAAATAATTTTAAAATGAGTATATTTTCAATCATTTTTTGTGTGAAACAATGTAATAGGAAATTTGATAGATCAGTAATTCAGTATAAGGATTATCAATCAATGAAAAATTTACTTCAAACCGTGAGTAAAACAATTACTTTTATTAATTATAGCATTTTACAAAATTTTAAAAAAGATTAATAACATTATAATCTCATTTGTTATTTTTCCTTATAATTTTATTAAAAATGATATATAACTAATTAAATATTTAATAATAATTATAAAGGTAATTTTTGTAAATATAAATAAATACTAATATATATGACCTTAATTTACCTAACAAGAATTGTACCACCGAAAAAATGATACAAAGTATAACTAAATTTTCTCCATCTCATAATAATAATTGATGTTTTAAAAACTTTACACACTTTTTAAGAAAGAAATTGAAATAGAATCAATAGATATCTATTTTTAAAATATTGATAAATTGAAATGTGATATGATTGGATGATTAAAAAATTAGTTTTTTTTTTGGGGGGGGGGGGAGAGGGGTGTGTGGAAATTAAGCATTAAAATTTGCTCATAAATTGCAAAGGCTAGGGTTAAAAATTCCAAAGCAAATATTTGAAGAGAAATATAATCACTTAAAATTAGTGTGCATATATAATTACTATATTACCATTTTGTAACTCTTTTCATAATTATCCGACAACATATCTTAGCTAGCTAGTTTTTACAATTTTCCCTTCGGTTATGCTATTCGCACCACAAAATCTCGCCAATCACACGGTATCGGTGTCGGATTTCTAGGTCGATATGTATAGTGTAGATATCCACTTCCTAAGTCGACATAGAGAGTGCAAATGCCTACTTTCTATAAGTCGGCATGAAGTTCAAGATATGCAATATAATACAACAACTCAGGAATCTTGTAGAGCTTGTGGGAATCTTGCAGCTTTTCACGCCGTCAATCTAGGAAGTCGCCACCGGCTCAGTTCAGTGGGATAGGTTGCAGAGCTTGCAGGTTGACTAGTCGGCTAGTCCCAACACTGCCGTCTCAGCGAGTCGAATTCGACACCTTTTTTTGATAATTTAAGAAGTCGACTCCGACACCGTACCGATAGCAAGAAATTCACATATATAACAGCTCCATTTGCCCTTTCTATCTTCTAGGACCCACGTAATAGCTCAAAGAAGGTGGAGTATTTGCAATTCATTATGATTTATGGGCTCCTTTTCTGGTTATTTAATATAGTTATATTATATATTCATGATCATTTTTCCTGGAGTTTTTTATATTAGAGTTTTTAATATTTTTTATTTTAGAGTTATACATGTGCACTGAATGGCGCCAATATTTCATGATTTGTTTCGTTGGAATATTTATTTTATCATTATGGATAAAACATTATTTGAATGATACATTATTCAATTAGTATGTGAACGAAAGTAGGTTGCAAGTAGATATTTCCTCATTATTTCTTTACTCCGTACCAAATACATACATATACATATATATATATATATATATATATATATATATATATATATATATATATATATATGTATGTATGTATTTGGTGGATAAAATAAAAATAGAATACTTGTACGGTATCAAAATACTTTTTTGGTCCGAAAGAATGAGGTGAAGTATTATCTAAATATTTTTTTTTCTTTCTTAGGATTTATCATATATGCATTGATATTGATATTTAAAGAATCTTTTTCAATATGAGACTTCTAATAAAACTTATGCTCTTTACTATAGATTAAAAAGTAAAAAATATTTTTTTTCTAACTTATATTCTAAGGAAATAAGTAAAAAACGGAACATATTGAGAAACGCTCTCTAATTATTAATCATTTTAGTTCTTTTTAAATAGATTTCTTAGTCTTGATTCATTGAAATATATGAAATCTTTTTTAGTATCATTTCTTAACGTATACTTTAAGGGCATATATGTTAGAAAGATCGTTATAAAAAAAATAGGTTGATTAAAGACTACATCATCTAATCTTTGAAGGTAGATTATATGTATCTTTGATCTAAATTAAATGAGGTTTTTAGTAAATGACCCTAATTTTAAGTAAATACTTCACTTCTCCAATTCAAATATATCGATCACCATTATCAATTTTTTTCATAAATTTTACTAATTCTTAGTACCCATTATATATATATATTAAACAAAAGATTATAATATATAAGTCAACAACCCATATTATTACAATCCAATACTACTGATGTACATAGAAAATCTAAAAAACCTACATATTTTGAATTGGAGGGAGAGTTATATAGTGGCAGAACCAGAAATTTGTCCAGGAGCTAAAAAAAAATACAAATGAGTTCATAATTAACGAGTTCAATACTACAAAAGAGTTCAATACGCTATTGAAAGAGTTCATGAAAATTTTTTAGTACTACAAACGTTTTCATGAAAATACAAAATAGTTCAATACTACAAAAGAATTCAGTTTGACGATAGAGGGGGTAAATACTACAAATGAATTCAGGCATCAAATTATACCCAACTCCATAATCCTAGATAATAAATTCATTCAGTCAACAAATTATACATTAGTTTACAAATGAAATTACTCTGGAAGATCTTTTCAAAGCGAGACAATTTATGAGTAAAGATAATGAAGGAGAAATATTTACACATTGAAACAATCATGAACAAATTGATCTATAATACCTCTTGGTAGTTTGACTGCCTACTCAGTCCCAGGGAAAAATTTAAGCAAGGACTTCATTGGATACAAATATATTAATGTTTGGATCGACCCTTGGATAAATAATATCTCTCTAGAAACCTTTAGGAGTCATCATGATCTGAATCTTAAAGTGGCAGACTAATTAGATATTCACAAATATGGAATGAGAATCTATTGCTTCAGATATTTCCCCACACATAGCACAAACCATACAGACACAATTCAAATCCCACAATGGGATACACCAAACAAACTAACATGGAAACTAAATCTTAATTAATAATGTTTACCACACTGTCAACTAACAAACTTATTAACAATATTACTGTCGGAAATAATGAATACAATTGGATTTAGAAGCTTCACTTCCCACCTAGCTAGAATCTAGAACGTACTTCATGTCGAAGCTTGCGAGAGACGGACTTCCAACAAAAGAAAGACTAAACGGATACTTTATTTAATAGAGTGCCCTCTCAACATTGTCGTTGCAACACTAAAGTGAAAGTTGCTCACCATTTATTCATAAAATATCCCATTAGTAGATCATTAATTACACATTATGCACAAATAACTAACCATGCATATGGGATCTCAGACACAACATTATCTTCAATAAAAAGAAAATCAAGCATGTATTTGTGGTTGCTCGATCAGTAGGTAATCACCAATATTATAAACTGGAACAAGGTAGAACCAAATGAAAACTCCACAAAATCTAAACAACACAGGAAATAACAATGTGGCAAAAACCACCGAGGGGCTTTTACAAGATAAATGTAGATGTTTATGTTAAACTTTCAAGGGAAAGTTGCATGGGTGCATCGATTCAATTCAGTCAACAAACTACAACTGCAGACTATATTTCACAAACTCAATTACAAAATCCATCTGCAGTTCATAACTGTAGTTCACAAAGACTCAACAGACCAATAACAGTTCATAAATTCAGACAACAAATTACACAAATTCAGGCAGCAAAATTGTGAATCAACCTCTCAATGTCTAATTTTTTTATTTAAAAAAATAAAATAAAAAGAGGAAGAAATTATGAATTGAACTCCCTTTGTTCTCCATAGTCCTCCCTTCTTGATGGTGGATATGGGTCACATGAGTTGGGCCAGTTATATGGGCCGACCCAATCTTTTATATACCCGCATTATATGACAGTATAAATAGCTAGTTTTCTTCTTCGTTTTCAGTTACACAATATAACAAACACATTCCTGTTTTCTGTTTCTCCAAGAAACCATGGCTATAGCCGATTTCGATTTTCTGTTTGTGATTTGATTGCTTTACAATGCAAACATGGTATCAGAGCAGTGATCAAGATCACTACTCGTTTTAGTTTGTTTTCCGCAAAATTGGTTTCTGTATCGGGTTGTTGTTTCGTCCCTGTTTGTGACGAAAGAAGTTTTAGTTTTCCGCCATGGCAGCTCCAGATTCACGAGATCCGTTGTTCTTGCATCCCAGCGATCACCCTGGGTTACAATTGGTAACACAGGTGTTTGATGGAAGAAATTTTGGAGAATGGAGGAGGTTTATGCGTATTGCTCTCTCCGCGAAAAACAAATTGGGTTTCATCAACGGGAGGGTGACTCAGCCGCCGTCAGATGCACCACGATTTAGCGAGTGGGAGCGATGTAACGACATGGTGATTTCTTGGTTGATCAATGGGATAGGTCCCAACATCAGGAGAAGCGTGGTGTACATTGACACAGGTAAAGGAATTTGGGATGAGCTGGAGTTTCGCTACGGCAAGGTTTGTGGTACTCAGATGTACAACATCAAGAAAGAAGTGGTGACGTTTACACAAGGTAATGCTTCCATCACCGATTACTTTACAAAGTACAGGGCATTACTCGATGAGATGAATAGTATGATGAGATTTCCTGTGTGCACATGTGGTGCTTTGCAAGAAATTACCAGATATGATGAAACTCAGAAGATGATTCAATTCTTGATGGGGTTGAATGAATCATATACTGCTGTTAGAGGTAGCTTGCTTATGATGAATCCTCTGCCTTCATTGAGTGATGCGTTTTCACTATTGCTGCAAGAAGAGGATCAAAGGGGTACTCAGGCTAGTGTCAGTTCTGAGATGGGGTCGTCGTTCCTTGCCAGTTCTTCTGGTTCGAATTCTGGATCTTCTTCTGCTGGGCAATTGAACTCTGGTGGATATGGTAGGGGTTTTTCTTCTGGTTCTACAGGAGGTGGAAATTCAGGAAGTGGGAACTCATCAGGATCTACTGGGTATTCCAAGAAGGGGGATAAACGGTTCTGCACTCATTGCAAGAAGACTGGGCACTACATCGACAGATGTTACACCCTCCATGGGTTTCCTGATAGCAATGGCAAGTTCACCAAAGGCAAAAGATTTGCAGGATGCACTCAAGATGATGGAGGGTCTGCTGATTCAGTTGTCCCAGAACTCACGCATCAGCAATATGCTCAGCTCATGGATCTGCTCAGTAAGGGTGACAAAGGGAACACTGTCATAGAGGATGATTTCTCTGGATTTGCAGGTACTGTGAAATCATTTGCTTATCTTTTTTCAAAGGCTACTTGGATCATTGATAGTGGAGCCACAAGTCATATGTGTTCTGATGCTTCTTTATTTGAAGAAAGATCCAAGTTAGAAAATCCTTATAGCATTACATTACCCACAGGCCAGATCACTATGATTCAGTTTATTGGAACTGTGCCTGTCATGGATGGATTGAGTTTAAAGGAAGTGTTATTCATTTCTGAGTTTAAGTGTAATCTGTTATCAGTAGGAAGGCTTGCCAAAGATTTACAATGTATTGTCAGTTTCTCACCAACAAGGTGCTTCTTACAGGATCTCTCCATGACTAAGAGGATGGTCATTGGAGATGCCTATCGACAGCTTTACTATCTGGATGGGAAAGCAGAAGTCAAGTGGGTGAGCACAAGTTCTAGTGTTGACAAGTTCATCAGCAGCAACAAGATTGGTTGTTTAGGAAAGTCTAGAAATGACTCTCATGAGTTTGATGTTTCATGTAAAGCCAGTAACAGTAGCTCAGACGATTCTATAGTATGGCATTCTAGACTTGGCCATCTTCCATTTTACAAGCTAAGCTTGTTACCTTTTGTAAAGAACAATGAGCAGAATAAAGAGTTTTTGTCATCATGCAGTGTGTGTGCTAAAGCAAGACAATCTAGACTTGCATTTCCCACTAGCTCTATACATACCTCCTATTCTTTTCAGATGATTCATATTGATGTTTGGGGGCCTTATCACACCCCAACATATGATGGTTTCAAATATTTCCTGACCATAGTGGATGACTTTACAAGGTCGGTATGGGTTCAGCTTCTGAGCAACAAAGGAGCTGCTTTATCTGCAATTAAATGGTTTATAGCCTTGGTTGAGAAGCAGTTTGATAAGAAAGTCAAAGTTATTAGGTCTGACAATGCATTTGAGTTAGGATCAAGCACAGCTGGGAAAGAATTCATGATTAGTAAAGGAATTGTACATCAAACTTCATGTACTGCTACACCCCAGCAGAATGGGGTAGCTGAGAGGAAGCATAGGCACATTTTGGAGGTTGCACGTGCACTCATGTTTCAAGCTCATTTGCCTAAGCAGTTTTGGGGTGACAGTGTGCTAACTGCAGCTCATCTTATCAACAGATTGCCCTCAAAGGTGTTGAAAGGAAAATCTCCATATGCAGTTCTTCACAACAGAGATCCTGATTATAATTTGTTGAAAAGTTTTGGGTGTTTATGTTTCATATCTACCTTGAGACATAATCGAGATAAATTTGCAGCCAGAGCCAGCTCATGCATCTTCCTTGGTTATCCTACAGGAAAGAAAGCTTATAAAGTTTTTAATCTGGACACCAAAATGGTTCAAGTTTCCAGAGATATTGTGTTTCATGAGAACATTTTTCCATGTCACACTCAGTCTCCTTTCAGTCATCAGAGTTTTGGCACACAGGCTTATATTAGTGATGATCAGATGTTGGTTCAGCCTTCAATTATCAGTAGACAGGGGGTAGATCAGGAGGTACAAAGTACTTCTGATGCTGTTGTTAGAAGATCAGAAAGGCAGACATCCAACCTGGGTATCTAAATGATTATGTATGCAGTGCTGTTCACTCAGATGAGGTTGACAGTCATTTTTGTGCTCATACCCTAACATCCACGGTTCAATTTCCTTCTTATCATGACAATAGGTTTGATGTCATTCCTGATCATGAACCTGACAGCTATGCAGAAGCCTGCAAATTTGCTAAATGGCAAGAGGCCATGATAGCAGAATTCAGTGCCTTAGAATTGAACAACACTTGGTCCATTGTTGACTTACCAAGAGGGAAAAAGGTCATCAGTTGCAAATGGGTGTATAAGGTGAAGAGAAAATCAGATGGAAGTATTGACAGACACAAGGCCAGACTTGTTGTGAGAGGTTTCACTCAGAAACATGGGATTGACTACACTGAGACTTTCTCTCCAGTTGTAAAGATGACAATTGTCAGGACACTTGTATCAGTAGCTCTGAAGAAGGGATGGGATCTATTTCAGTTAGATGTTAACAACGCTTTCTTGCATGGAGATCTACATGAGGAAGTGTACATGAAGATACCTCAAGGGCTGACAGTAGATGGACATAACAAGGCTTGCAAATTGAACAAGTCACTATATGGTCTAAAGCAAGCATCCAGACAGTGGTATGCTAAGCTATCTTCATTTCTCAAGAGTAAGGGGTATGAACAGTCAATGAATGACTATTCATTGTTCTTCAAGAAGAAGGGTACAGCTGAGGTATTTGTTGCTGTATATGTAGATGACATCCTTGTGACAGGGAATGATAACTCAGAAATTGTGTCATTAAAGGCTGAGCTACACTCTGAGTTCAAGATCAAAGATCTTGGTTTTTTGCAGTATTTTCCGGGAATGGAGTTCAATAGAGTTGATGGAGGTATTCTTCTAAGCCAACAGAAGTTCATTCTAGAATTGTTAAAGGAATTTGAATGTGAAGATGCTCGTCCTGTAGCATCTCCACTAGAATTGGGTCAAAAGTTACTACCAGATGAAGGTGATTTAATTCCTAATCCCACGTTATACAGGAAGCTGATTGGGAAATTAAACTTTCTCACTTATTCCAGACCTGACTTAAGCTTCCCTGTACAACACCTAAGTCAGTTTATGCAGAAGCCCAGGGTTCCCCATTTTGAAGCTGGCTTACATGTGCTAAGATACATCAAAGGCACTATGAAACATGCTTTATTACTTAGCAACAGTCAAGACTACAAGCTACAAGCATACTGTGATGCAGATTGGGCCTCTTGCCCGATCACCAGGAGATCAGTCAGTGGGTTTGTAGTGATGCTTGGTGATACTTTGATTTCATGGAAGTCCAAAAAGTAGCAAAGTGTCTCATTATCTTCTGCAGAAGCTGAGTACCGATCTATGCGCAGAGCATGTACAGAACTTGCTTGGTTGAGCCGATTGCTTCACGAATTGAGTGTTCCTGGAATCAAACCAATTGCTTTACATTGTGACAACCAGGCAGCAATCTTCATTGCGAAAAACCTAGTATTTCACGAACGTACCAAGCATATTGACTTGGACTGCCATTTCGTAAGGGAAAAGCTCATTGAAGGTCTCATATCCTTACATCATGTTCCTACCACCCACCAGTTAGCTGACATACTCACCAAGAACTTGCCGAGCACCCATCTCCAGCCTCTTACCAGCAAGTTGGGTCTGGCTTCTCCATCTCCAACTTGAGGGGGGGGTGATGGTGGATATGGGTCACATGAGTTGGGCCAGTTATATGGGCCGACCCAATCTTTTATATACCCGCATTATATGACAGTATAAATAGCTAGTTTTCTTCTTCGTTTTCAGTTACACAATATAACAAACACATTCCTGTTTTCTGTTTCTCCAAGAAACCATGGCTATAGCCGATTTCGATTTTCTGTTTGTGATTTGATTGCTTTACAATGCAAACACTTCTACCAACATCTTTATAAATGAGAATAATTAACTCATATTATCATAAAAAAAGTTGCTGATCGAATTCAGGGTTTGATTGAATTGTTGATGAAATTTTAATACTCACTCCGTTCGGCAAAACGTGTAACTTTATTATTTACGCATGTTTTTTTAAGGGATAAGAACTATTTAAAATATCTAGTTTTTTAATATTTTTTTTTAACAATTTCGTAGTTATTATTAATAAATACAAACTTGTTTAAAATTTTTTATAAAAATAAATATTTTATATAGTTTTTATCATTCTAAAAAAGTTTGTGTGAATAGTAAATGACATATTTTGCCGAACGGATGAAGTAATAATTTGTGTTTGAATTTCTGGTAAAAATTCTTAAATTTGCTTCGGACTCGAAACAAAAATCCTTTTGTGATACTACCTCCGATCCAAAAAGGATGTCGTTTGACTTTTTAACACGTATTTTAAGGAGCTAAAAACTATATAATATATTAATTTTTTTATTATTATTTTTTTATAATCTAATACTTATTACCAATAAATATTAAGTTGTGAAAAAATAATTTAAAAAAAGTTAATATTTTATATGGTTTTTAACTCCTTAAAATACGTATTAAAAAGTTAAACGACATTCTTTTTGGATCGGAGGGAGTACAAAATAATGAAAAAAGAGTGGAAATTTGAGTGGGTGGAAGCAAGCAATCAAGGCTATTTTAGATTCTAGTAACAAGTACAATGATGAAAGAGATTCCTCTCATTGACATACATGTTAATTTGGACATTACTTTCTTATTTTTTTTACTAATTGGATTAAGTTGATATTAAAAATCATCTTCATCAACAGCTTGATTATCTTATAATCATTGTAATTAAGTATACAACCTTAGTTTATGGTATTGAAAGTATATACTTATACTACAAGGGATAGCAATATTACAACAATGTGCATTATTGTGTTTGACACAGTGCTAATAATATTATAATACTTGCATTGACATATTACTAATAATACTCCATCCGTATTAAAATAATTGTTGTTTAACTTTTTTAACACGTTTTTTAAGAATTCTAATACTCTATAAAATATCAATTTTTAAAAATAATTTTATAGATAATTGTATCACTGTGAAATTATTTTAAAAATAATAAAATAATTAATAGTATTTTATATAATTTTTTCTATCATTTTTAAAAAACATGTCAAAATAAAAAAAAGATTTGATAGACGGGGATAGAGTATTATAATAGCATTATTTTAATTAAACGCAAATCTAGCTAATTCACCTGAGTTACTCAAAGTTATGTAGTCTTTCCACAAAACACAAAAGTAGGTCTTTCTTTTTGCCTTTTAGGCTTTTATTTACATCCACTGGGAAGAAAAATAATTTTTTTTCAAATCACAACAAATTATAAAATTTCAAAGTTATTGTAGTAAGTATAATTAATTTAAATTTGTTATTAGACTTTTAATTAATATTCCAGGAAAATTTATGATGCTATTCCAGAAAGAAGACGTCATAATTCATAACTTATTAATTACTTACGCGATATTTTTTGCTGAAAATATATACCGTCGGATGATCTCTAGAAACAGCATAAAGAGTCAAATATTGATGATGTTTAAGGCAAACATAATCACATATTAAGAGGGTAAAAAAGGGACAATTCAAGTGAAAAAAAATAGTGATTGCACACTTGTACATTCAATTTAATCATTCAACATAGAGTGATCAAGACGAGTTGGTAGATTTTTTTTTTTTTTTGATAAGAAGATGATTCTTTTTTAAGCTAGAAATGTCAAACATTAATTTTGTTAAACAGTAATGGATTTTAAAATCAAATCTTATTAGGTTAGCCGATATATATATATATATATATATATATATATATAACACACACACACACACACACACACACACACACGTGTGTGTGTGTGTGTGTGTGTGTGTGTGTGTGTGTGTGTGTGTGTGTGTGTGTGTGTGTGTGTGTGTGTGTGTGTGTGTGTGTGTGTGTGTGTGTGTGTGTGTGTGTGTGTGTGTGTGTGTGTGTGTGTGTGTGTGTGTGTGTGTGTGTGTGTGTGTGTGTGTGTGTGTGTGTGTGTGTGTGTGTGTGTGTGTGTGTGTGTGTGTGTGTGTGTGTGTGTGTGTGTGTGTGTGTGTGTGTGTGTGTGTGTGTGTGTGTGTGTGTGTGTGTGTGTGTGTGTGTGTGTGTGTGTGTGTGTGTGTGTGTGTGTGTGTGTGTTGTAATTAATATCGGTTTTTCTATCCTATTCCCTAAGAGCATATGATAAGATTTTCATTTTAGAAAAAAAATTATATTCTTAATTAAAATGTATGAACCAAAGTTTAAATTAGATTAGTAGGGTCGATTATTTTTTATAGGGTAATGAGACTAATAGATTATGAATTTATTTTTTTCTCTCTTTATTTTTGGTAAACATTAATTTTTCTCTCTTTATGGTAATGAGACTAATTGATTTCACAAGGAAGAAAAAAAGTGATCCTAAAATAAAATATTTCACAATTGTATAGATATGATAAATTTCAAAGTACAGAGGGTTTCACAATAACATGGGGAAGGGATAAAGAGTAAACAAGTGACCGTTACATACGGGAGGGAGATCTGTAAAGGGATGGGATCCAGAAGCAACGGCCCCATAGGGTGCGGGCCCATACACGTGGGCCCACCCACCCAACCGACCTTTTATATTGTACTGTATAACTCATTTTCACTTTTTTTTTTCTGGGCTTCCACTTGACTTCCATTTTTCCTTCCACTTGCTCTTCACTTATTTTATACACTTTCTAATCAATATAGTACTATGAATTTGGAATAATTTTTCGTCGTACTCTTTATTATTTTTATATTCACTTTCACATTCGATTGATCCTTTATTAAACCGAATATTTTATTAAAAAAAAAATCAGAGTTGAGGAAAGTCTCTGTTTGTGTACATAATTTTTGGAAACAAATGTAAGAAACTAAAAAGTAAAGTTGAAACATTCCATTAGAGATGATGCAAAGTAATTCGGGGTAGAAGATGAAGTGGTCGCCATAGAGAGTTGATAAGAAGATATGTATATATATGATCACATCTCAGCTAAGATATTTAAGTTCGAATCTTTTTGAAAATATGAAATTTGAGTCTATCTTAAAATATGAGTTATATGGTAAGCAAGTAATAAAGGAGAATCCCTTAAAAATTAAATCAATTGACAATTAGAGAAATAGTTCAGTGACATTATATATATATTGTTCAACCAATTTCAATATTTCCTATATTCGCATATCTCAACAAATGGAGTCACCGTTGGTAGATGGCGTTGTGAATCATCTTAGCCTTTGGATGAATTGTCGGGTCTTTATCACAATCAATCTGGTATTTCCGAGCATAAAAATATATAATAAGTTAATTAATTTATAGATCGATATATAGTACTCCATTGGATCGTACGTAACAAATTAAAAAGGAATCTTTTTCATATGTAAAGGCAAAAGCTACGCCCTGACGGGTTGCGGTGAGTACTGCCCATCCCTTTCAATTTGAACTGCAGTGGATAAAATTCATGACCAAAAAAAAAGGAAAAAGAAAAGAAAGGAGGAGAGCAACAAAATACTAAACTTAGCGCTTAAGCCTGTCTTCCCCACTAATCGGTCTATTTTTTGACAACGCATTAATTTTTAATTAATGGAGCAGGTTTACATTTTCAAACCCCTAATTATCTTATTCACTTCATTTTCATCTTATCTTGATTGCCTATCTTATTTCTAAGTTCGTTGAGACTCATCAGCTCAACTCATAATCGAAGGTAGTGTGTACGAGTGAGGTTTTATCATAAAATCAATTAGAAATATAGGGAGAATCCACTGACTTATATGCTAACACTAATGGACACTTATAGATAGACCTGTCAAACGGGTCATTCGGGTCACTTCGGGTCCCGGGTAATACGAGTTTCGGGTATTTTCGGGTCCCGGGTAATACAGGTTTGACCGGGTTTTCGGGTCGATTTTGGGCTGGTCAATTTTTTCTTTTTAAAATTTAAAAAAATCATGATTTGATAATTTTGCGATAAATTTAAAATTCTAAAGTTAAAGACGTTGTTCATAAGTTCTGGTGCTTGTAATTATACACTATATTTGATCTAAAATATTTGATTTTTATTATTTCTCGTAATTTTTAATAAAATGTAATAATATATAAAATATCAAATTTTCATATAATTTTTTAAAAATAATTTCATGCAATTAGTAATAAGCATAGAATTGTTTTAATGTTTTAATATTTTTTAGAATTTTTATCTTCTTAAAAAAGTCCGTTGAAAAATAAAAAATCAAATACTATCGACCGGACGGAGTATTACACAATACAAATAAATATAAAAGTTGATTTGAAAATGAAATATCAAGTGATTGTAATTATAAAATATAATAAATTAGAATCTCCATAAAAAAATTTAATCATATATAATTATAAATCAACCGGGTCAATCGGGTCACCGGGTCAAATGGGTAAATCGGGTCAAAATTACCGGGTCAATCGGGTCACCGGGTCGAAACCCAGATTACCCAGAAAATTTTCGGGTTTTCGGGTTCGGGTCGGAAAAAATTTCCGGGTCGAAATTCCCGGGTTCGAGTCGAAATTTTTTCGGGCGTTCGGGTCGGGTTGTGTTTGGACAGGTCTACTTATAGACATGTATTTTTTTTTTACAAAAAATTAAACTATATATGTTGAATAGGTATACTTTGTAAATTTTTTAAATAAAAATATTAAAATGTTGTGAAAGATGTTAAAGGATACAGAAAGTATCTCACATCGATTACATAAATCCAAGTCTTGTATATAAGTCGGTGGATTACTCGATCTTCCTAATGTTAACTGGTTTCAAGATGGAGTTCCACTTATTTTTTTGTGCTAGACTTGGTTAACACATGGTGGTTTGGACGTGTGAACTCATACATGGCCCACCAAAATTAACAAACTCACTAGTTTAGTGGGTGTAAATTTTTATAAGAACGTTAAATAAATAGTAATTTTGCAAAAAAGTTTTAAGTTCAAATATCTTATTTTGAAATTTTTATAATTAAATTAAAAGACTAAATATTTTTTTTCGCCTATCCATTTTATAATTAAAAAGCTAAATAATATTTTTCGTTCCCTGGGATTGGCAATGAATTGATCTACCATTATATACCAGAAATCTGTTTCATGTAGCTTGGCAAGGAAATTTTTCGAGAGATCTCCTCCAAATCACTGGTATGGCTATCAAAATTGTGAGCATGAATATTGCTTATTCTGGTGTTTATCAGTGGTGTTTTAATTCATTTTTTTTTTATGTGAAACTCATTTTTTTTTATTTCTTCACATCTCTAAACACAAGCAATTTCAATTTTATTTTATTTACTATTTCCTTTAATATATATATATGTTTCTAAGAATTGAATCCTTATCGCATGTAAAAAAAATACCATGCAATAGGTACACCTGAGTAAAATTAAGATTAAATAATTAATAAAAAATTAAGATTAAATAAGAAAATGGTTATTATAAGTAATATACATTATGTTTTGTTGATGGTAGGAATAATTATCGATGGATCTGTCATAGTACTATTTAATCAACCATCATAAATTAAGTGTAAGATCGATCCACAAAAACATGGAGATAATCAAGAAGGGAAAAGAGAACAAAGTCGATATTATGATGCAGATAAGTGACCACATGGCAATATACGGGTACCTTCATATTATATATATATATATGGTCAACTTACACTCCCTAGTTGACCCAACTCCTCTTTAAATGAATACTCCACAAAATTTTATCCCAACTTTAATTGCTATTCAATTAAGCTATATATATATATATATATATATATATATATATATTCCAAGATCATTTTAGATTACCACTCACGGTTGAATAATCTAAAGTCTCTCACCCTTGATTAAACTAGGGAGAATTGTACAAAATAGACTTATCTTTAACTGTTGTCCCCAAAATTAGATCGTAATATATTGTTACAAACTTTTTAATTTTTTGGTTTAGTTTTGCAAATGCCCCATTAAACTAAGAGAAAATTTGCTGGAAAGGTACTTTTTTCGGTCTAATTGGCGAAATGTCCTACTTTTGAGACAAATTGAAAAACTGTTCACCCAATTAAATAACCTAATCCCAATTACCCTGCACCATTCCTCTGTTCATCCCTCTCCTCTATCGCTCACCTCCATCTCTCTTCATCTGATGATTTGGCGGTGAATGTGTCCAAGGACAGCGCCGGCGACGACGAGGAGCATGGCCGAGATCTGCTCCGTGTTCCTCATCTGAAGCAAGGCCGAGATCTATGGCGACATCGTCGCCTTCTCCCTCGATCTATGGCGAAATCCGATTCGACTCCGATCTATGGCGCCGATCTATGGCGAAATCTGATTCGACTCCGATCTATGGCGAAATCCGATTCGTCCTGTTCCTCTTTCGACTCCGATCCGACGCCGATCTCGAATGAGGAACTCGAACTCGGGGACGTGCGCCGATCTCGACTCCGATCAGATCTATGCCGATTCGATCGGTGCTTTCTCTCCTCCAACGGTGGCTCCTTCGACGAAGATCCAGGGGATGGAGAGGAATACAAGGCAACGCAGTCGAGATGGGTGATCCAGGGATTTTACAGAGGAATGGAAATTGACGTGAGGAAGGAGAAGTAATTTTTGTGAAATTACAAAAATTACCCCATGAATATGAGAATTAAAAAAACTATCTATATTTTATTATGTGGTTCACCTCTACTATATTTTTATTTTTACATTTGCACAACATAAAGTTATATTTGCACAACAAATTTTTATATGTGCACAACGTAAAATTATATTTGCACAGCAAAAAGTGCTGAAACGAAAAAAAAAGGGAAAAAAAATATTACATTTGCAAAACATAAAATTATATTTTCACAACATATTGTTATATATGCACAACATAAAGTTATATTTGCACAACAAAAAGTGCTGAAATGAAAAAAAAAGCGGAAAAAAATATATTACATTTGCACAACAAAATGTTATATTTGCACGACAAAATGTTAAAAAAAAAATTAGACTTGGGTCATATTTGCACAACTTACGGTTATATTTGCACAACGTACTCTTATATTTGCACGACAAAATGTTAAAAAAAAATTTTAAAAATAAAAAAAAAACTAGACTTGGGTCATATTTGCACAACTTACGGTTATATTTGCAGAACGTACTCTTATATTTGCACGACAAAATGTAAAAAAAAAACTAGACTTGGGTCATATTTTCACAACTTACGGTTATATTTGCACATCGTACTCTTATATTTGCACGACAAAATGAAAAAAAAACTAGACTTGGGTCATATTTGCACAACTTACGGTTATATTTCCACATCGTACTCTTATATTTGCACGACAAAATGTAAAAAAAAAAAAACTAGACTTGGGTCATATTTGCACAACATACGGTTATATTTCAACATGCACAACATACTCTTATTTTTGCACGACAAAACGTAAAAAAGAAAAAATACACTTGGGTCATATTTGCTCAACGTACGGTTATATTTGCACATGCACAACATACTCTTATTTCTGCACGACAAAATGTAAAAATAAAAATAAAAGTGAGGCTGGCAAGATGATAAAATTGCTATTGACAAGATGGACACTCCATCAATTTGCCCCAAAGTGTAGATATTTCACCAATTGAGACTACTTTTTTGGACATTTTACAAACTCCCCCTTAAACTAATTAAAACACCATCCCTTAACCAAAATATAATTTAAATTCTGATTTTATAACAAAAAAGATAAACACAACGGTAATTTTTACTCGATACACCAGTAATCTTCACAACCTGTTGCGAAATGGGTTCTGCAGGTTGTGGAACTCCTAGAGACCCGCCCCAAACAGAAGGTTAGATGGAAGGTTTTATTCCTCAATCTAACTAGACATGACCTCTCATACGCAATTCAGCACCTCTCCCAGTTCATGACTGCCCCAAAACTTCCCCATTTCCAAGTTGCACTTCATGTTTTAAGATATTTATGCGGCATTATCAATACAAGACATTTTATTATTCTTCCTTAATTAACTTTGCAATTGTCTGTCTTCAAGGATGCAGATTGGGCTTCCTATGTTTGCTCTACAAGATTAATTTCATATTAATGTATCTTAGGTGGGCAATCCTTAATCTCTTGGAAGATTCATAAATTAACAGACAACAATTTTCAAATCATCTGCAGAGTTCGAGTACAAAGCCATGACTGCAACCACCAATGAGCAGGTTTTTTGTTGGAAAGTTTGCTTCGGGTTCTTAGAGTTGAAGGTTTCACTTCTCATTCCCTGGCACAAGACCGCACAACATCTAGCTGAAAGAACAAGCACATAAGAGTTAATTGTCACTTTGTGAGAGAAAAGCAACAGGAAGGGTTCTTATTAACTAACAATGTATCTTCCTAACTTCAATATAGACCGACATTTTCACAAAAGGTGTAGGAGAACGGCAACACATACATGTTCTTGACTCGCAAATTAGGCTTAATTAGTTTGACACCCCAGCTCCAACTTGAAGGAGGACGGTATATGAAGATATAACCATTGTACATATATAGGATCTTATATCAAGTAAATATTGTGATAAATATATTTATTATTATTATTATTATTATTATTATTATTTATTACCCTAATTTTCCACTTATTAAAAATTACAACTAAATAAGCATAAATAAACAACAACACATTTAAAATTAATTAATAACATCTTTATTTAATAAAAATTATAACTTAAAATATATACGTGTGATCAACGCATACGTGTGGTTGCTTTTTTTTGGTAATGCATGTGAACTTAATTTATCAAGAAATGAATACGTGCCTATTTGGGGGGTTATAATACAGGAGATATAAATAAATTATAAATGTACTAATATAAGAAAAGGGCAACTCAAATATATATATATACGTACTAATTATAAATATGTACGTACGTTGCGCAAATTATAGAGGGCGAGTAGAAATATCTGGCGTATGTATTAAAATCAACTAGTATTCATTACCCGCGCGGTTGCGCGTTTTGTTAATAAATTATATTTTATTTTATTAAAATATTATATTAGATAATTAATTGATGTGGCTTAAAAAAATAAAATCAAATTGACGTGGCTCACAAAAATAAAACCATATATAAATATATTATATTTAATTTGATTTAAGAGGTAGAATAACGCACGAAATATTCATTTTTCATCTTTTAAACTAATAAATAATATAGTTTATTAACAAAAGCATAAAAATAATAAATATGTATAACAACTAATTCAAGTTATATTGGATAGATTATTGATCTAAAAAGATAAGTTTTTAGCTAACTATATTCGTTTATTAATTGATGTGGGCCGGAAATATAATACCACTTTAATCCGAAAAATGTCACGTAAGCGAAAATAATCCCGCTTTAATCCAGAAAATTCAGTGGACGCGAGATCGCACCAAAGCCCGTTTCAGACCTCTGTTTTAGTATTTTATATAGATTGAGTTAATTATTGTCAACAACATTCAATTGCTCCAATTGTGTTTTATTTAATTTGTCAGCGTATAATGTCAGTACTGCAACATGGTATTGTTCCATCTAATTCTTCAATTAACTAATTACACAAAAAAAATCGATCAGTATGATGTCTGATCGTGGGGCTGAGTAGCCGAACCTTTTAATCCGATCCAATAACTTAACGTACTGAATTGGTCTAATTTAAAAGGTACGTGTTTATTTTATTTATTTAATTTGATCAAAAGTAATTGAGTTGGTAAATATATCCAAAATATACTAATAACTCCATTTAAAAATATAAGTTATTTTTATTTATTTTTAAATGTTTTTTAAGAATTAAATACTACATAAATTATTTTTTAAATTAAAAATTCATATGATATTATACTTATAAATAATATGTATAAAATAATATAATTTTTTTTTTAAATCTTTTTAGAAAATCTATGAAGAAGTAAATTAATTTATATTCATTTTTTAGGGGTTATAATTTTGACGTTCAGACATTGTAGGTGTAACGGTTTTTTGTGTGACAAGTGTCAAGCCAATCTTGAACATTTGTACAAAACTACAAATGGCTTATATTTTGGTCAAAGTAAAAATAAGAGTATTTGTCAAATATCACCTTTGAAAATATATTCTTTTGAATAAATTATTTTCTAAAGAATATTTTTTTATTATAAAATCATCTTATTTTTGTTAGGTGGCTCGAAATTTCAATTTTCAACTCATCTTACTGGTTTAGGTATGAACAATCTTAAGAATGTTATCTTTTATTATTATTATTTTTGAATTCGAGCTGATCGGTATATATTATATACTCCCGTATGATCGAAATACATATGTCATTCATCTACGTGTTATTGACAGGTGGAAAGAAAATGTACACGTGTGTGGATTTTGTTAAAGATTTTACATGTTATTCCATATGAGTAATTATGATTATTGGGTTCTCAAAAAAAAAATTACATCCTCTATTAATTAAAACTTGTCTTTTACTATTTATGTACGTTTTTTTAGAATGATAAAAACTATATGAAATATAAACATTTTTTTAAATTTATTTTTATAAATTCATAATTAATAGTAACAAGTATGAAATTATTTACAAAAATATGTTAAAAAAGTTAATATTTTATATAGTTTTTAACACCTCAAAAAACGTGCATAAATAGTAAAAGACAAGTAGTTTGAAATGAAAACCACCGAATCTCTTTGTCTTGAGAAGAATTTTCAAAAGATATATTTATTTTATTGATGAAAACTTAAATACACTAGCTAGTATACTCTATAGCACTAGTTATTGATCACCATTAATATTAAAAAAAAAACACAAGAATGTCTATTATTCGCACTAACCTTCTTGATTTTGGTAAATAGAGAGCAACCATTTGAAATTCGAATCTATGATTTTTGGGTACTACCCGTAAGTCCGATCCTTTCCGACTGAACCATTATGGAATGGTTATGCACTATATAACCTTCACTTGCAAGTAGAAAATACTTCTTCTTTGTTTATCTCGATAACTAACAAACTCAACTAGCCGAGTATATATACAAATGTTATATCCTAAGATTTAAGCATCCAAAATTAGAGAACATAGGTTAGAAATAACATATATATATATCCTAAACTCCTAATTCATCTAAAATCAGGTATTCTTTTTCGACTAAAAAAATAGGTATTCTATATTTGCATGAAAAATATAATGTTTATTTTTTAAAAAAATTTGATAAAATCAGTCTCAAACCATTAACTATTTTGCGATAAAATTTTAAATGGTTTTTTCTAACCTAGCTATAAAAATCTTGATTTAGAAAGACTTTCTAAAATTTAATCATTTTATTTTTTAAAATCGACTTATTAAGATTTATGTATTTTTTTAATAGATAAATTTTCTTAACCAAGAATTTTCAACTATACCCTTATAATATATCTTATAAGATCATATTTTGAAATAGATGAATATATGTAATATGATTTGGACGTATCCATGGGGATTCCATAAAGTTGAACTACACGTACATAGTTCAACTCCTAATAATTTTTTTATATAAATAAATTATTAAATTAATCTATTTTATATCCTAACCATTACATTTGAATTGATGAATAAAAATTTATAAATTTTGATAAAGTTGAAAAATCAACTTCATATGATGAAGCTGTTCAACTCTTGGAAAGGTTAAAGAAATTGTGGAGAAGATAGTGTTGGTGGGCCCGGCCCAATAAAAATGATACAAGTATCCGCTGCAGTTAATTACAGTTAGGGGCATTAAGCAGACCAGATTAGGCTTAATCAAATTGACGTTTAAGCTGCCATCTAATCTAAGCCCTTGTTTGATGGCTTATCTTATCTAGCACAAGTTGAATTGTGGAGAATACACATTTTCTTATAATTATAAAAAATTATATAAATATAAATATTTATTTTTTCATATAGTTTTTACCATATTAAGAAAATGTATATAAATATTAAAAGATTTATAAAAAAAAAAGAATGGAGGGAGTAGTATTTTTAGATAAGCAAAACTAAGATCAAATATATTTTAATTTTTAAGAAAACTGATCTTCAGTGTAAAATTTTCTTTCTTGTTTTTTTTTTTATAAAAAATAGTAAAACTTAAATCGATATATAAATTTATTTAAGATAATAAAATGATTTAAGCTTCTACGGTAGAAATGAACTTCGATCCCTTACAATTAAAGCTCTTGAATAAAAATATAATTAAAGAGTTTTGATTTTGGACAAGATTTTTAATAATAATAAAAATGTATAAAATATTAACTTTTTAATTTTTTTAAATTATAAAACTTAAAAAATATTGTATACACCTTTTACCATAACTAAAAGCTTTAGATTTTATACCAAAGAAAGTAAGAAATATTACTAACATATTTCATGATTAACACTTATTAATGTTTCATGTTATTATTAGCACATATATATATTTCAACCTTCCAATGATGCAAGCCCAAATGCACGTACACTAGAATTAGCATACAAATCCATTAATATTGTATAGTTTTTTCTTCATTTTTTTGGTAAAATTAATACTCCGTATTGTATAGTTTGTCTATATATGTATGCATAATTAATGCAGTTGAAGTGTCGAATTCATGAAAATTGAATGCAGCAAAAAAAAAAAAAAAAAAGGAAGGCAAATAAGCGTAATTAGCAATGAATGAAGGAACGGGTGTCAGGAGTAGATGAAGTGCATTGCATCTTCTGCATATACAGGAATGGGATGGATCCCGTTATCTCATATTCATATATCCTTTATCTTCTTATTGTTTATCAAATATTAAATATTAAATAATTCTTGAATTGGAATGGTAGTTTGAATTTCTGTAACAACTAACCAACACACTTATTAATAATAATAAAAAAGAATCAATATTAAAATTAACGCAAATTGATGGGAGGGAAGGTTCCGAAGGATATGGTCTGTGCCCTGTGGGGGTCACTGGATCCTATATGTCGATAAATTAGGCTGATAATTTTGCAATATAATTTTATATAAAAAAAAATCTTATAAGTATTATATATACGTGCCACGTCATAGGTCCATGCTCCATAATCACTAGGTTTTCTTAAAACTTATGACAAATGGGCAGTTTTGATTGAATTATAACATTAATTAACATGGTTAATTAGGAATACGGAGTAATTAACAAAAATATCGGGGAAAAAAAATCTAAAAATTGTTATTTCATTCAGCTACACATATTTATGAAGATTATGAGTCAATTCGTTAACATGTAAATGATGGATTTATTATTCGTGCTAAGTATTAAATTAGACTGTTCATAAATTAGTATGGTGTTTATAACATTAATCGTTAGGGTAGTTGAGATAAATTAATATGAGAGTATCGGAAAAAATAGATTTGTTAATAGAAAAAGGAAAATTATAAAAAGCTTGAGGTAGATTCGTTGAAAATCTAATTTCAAAAGCTAATTAAAATAAAATTTTATTTTTATCTTATTTAAAATTATATAATATTAAATCTAAAAGTTTAAAAAAAGCTATTTAGATTACTAAACAGAGCCTCTATGGGAATGAAAATATAATACTTTCGAGATGCCATGGATGTGTTGGGAAGCAAGTTATTTGAAAAGAATTAACATTTTTTAAAACTAAACACCAATGTTATTAAAATAAAATCTAAAATGGTTGGTTGCCGCTTATAATTAAGTAATTTATATATACTCCCTACGTTAAAAAAATATAAGTTTTTAGGTTTAAATTTTATTTGAAAATATAAGTGTTCTATAAGTATCGGAATAGAGAATTATTTTTTTTTTCAAATTGTATTACTCATTCCGTAATAATTGTCCTTTTGGACATTTTCACACTTTTTAAGGTGTTAAAAATGGAAAAAAAAAACGAGGAATCCACTTAATCTTATCATTATATGTATTTTTCTATACTAAAAATTAAATTTCAAGGGGCAATATATAAATTTAAAAAAGTAATTAACCAAGAGTGAAAAGATTTATCATTTAATTTTGTTCAAATAAAAAATGTCTAAAAGACCAATTATTCGAATATAGAGAGAAGTCTATAAGAGTTATAAATAATTAATGAGAAGTATAAAGTTAATAAGTTTATAATTTACTATTTGTGTACAAATATTTAAAAAGGCATCTTTTTAGATTAATCTCGAAAGAGTGATAGATAATTTCCAAATTGTAGGCTAATTGTGTGCGTACAAATGAAGCTTAAGGAGGAGGGTGTGAGTGCATGAAGAGTGGCAGTTAGAAGTCAGTTATGGAGGGCGGGAGGAAGAGAGGATTAGTTTTGTCTGCAACTGCAAGTACCTTTGTCCAATTTGGAACTTTGGTGACTTTCCCCATACATTTATCCAACAAGTCTCTCTCAATTACCGACCATATCCCACTTCTCTTCCACCACGTGTCTACTATTCATTGGCTGATAGAGGTGGCAATCGTTAAAAAAAAGTTTGGGGTTCGAAGTGTACACACCCTATTCTCAACTACGTCGAGAGGGTATTTTCGATTGATCAACCAAAGAGGTTTAAACCCGTGACCTCATCTCTGTCAACTAAGAGAAGCAAACATTAATTTCATATAACCTTAAAATCCACATTGGTACAAAATACTAGTGAAGAGTAACATAAAAAGCATCATCATTCTCAACTATGTAAAATTATGCATTGATCTTACTCCCTCCATTAATTAAAACTTGACGTTTTATTATTCACGCACGCTTTTTTAAGTGTTAAAAACTATATAAAATATTAACCTTTTTAATAATTTTTTTTAATAATTTCATACTTAATACAATTAAGTATGAATTTATAAAAACAAATATAAAAAAATGTTAATATTTTATATAGTTTTTATCATTCTAAAAAAACGTGCATGAATAGTAAACGACAATTTTTAATTAACAGAGAGAGTATATTCTAAAGGGTACCCTTATAGTTTGAGTGTTGTATTAGGCACTATATTAGATTAGATTAGGGTATAAATACCCTTATACCTTGTTAATTGAGGTATGGGTGTTGTTAGATATACCACAAATCCTGATTAATCAAATGCACGTCCTTATTGACATGGTGTCACGTCTGAATCAACGTGCAGGTATACACAGGAAATCGAAGGCAAATCAGGGTTTAAGGCACCACGTTCATATGGACGTGCACCCATAAACCCTCATTTAAGGTGTATTTAGTTTTCGCGTTGAGGTATCGAATGAATAATAATGAAATAATCAATTTCTACAATCCCTCTATCTCCTAATCCCTCTCTGTCTATCCCTACGTCCATCTTCTTCCCCTTTTCTAAACTATAATCCTCATTTTCCTCCTCTTCCTTTCCCAAATTCAACCCTGAATCTACAACAATTATCATATTTTGTTATGTCCCAAGATAATCCATGATGATTGTTGTAGATTTAGGGTTGAATTTGGGTAAGGAAGAGGAGGGAGATCAGGAGATGAGGGTTAGGGTTTAGACAAGGGGAAGAAGATGGACGTAGGCATAGAAAGAGAGGGATTATGAGATAGAGAGATTAGAGAAATTGATTATTTCATTATTCATTCGATACCTCAATTATAAGGTATAAGAGTATTTATCCCTTAAGGCCTAATCTAATCAAATATAGTGTCTAATACAACACTCAAACTACAAGGGTACCTTTTAGAATATAAGATCATTACACATTCCATCTATTTAATTCCTAACACTAAAAACAAGATAGTTAAGAAGCTACCAAAGACGGATAAAATATTGTGCATTATAACTCATAATGAACGTAACGGATATCCAAACAAACGCTTAGACAAGACAATTAAGAAGCTATCAATGACAGATAGCAGATCTAGTCCAACCAAGCGACAACATTACATGCTTGACACAACAGCTAGAGATGAATAGACAAAATGTCTCTACATGTTTGCAATGTAGCAGCCAGATATGATAAGAACAATGGAGTATCTTAAGTACTGAAACATACATGAAGATCATATATGTCTCAATTTCAGAAGTTGTAGAATCTTTCCTTGTGTTGGGGCTGCATCCAAACAATGAAAAAAAATAGAGCTTAGCCTCTGGTTTTAGATAGAACCCTCCTTTCGATTCGGATTCTCTTGTTCAATTTGATCATCTTCTTCTCCTGCTCTGACTAACCATCCTCAACCCGGATAGGACAGCACATACATATACATGGCAATCTTCCTTTCCAAACTGAGAATGCAATTTCATTTAAGATAGGATTATAATTTAGCATTTTTGCAGCAAAGTAAAACCAGGCACAAGCTATCAACTTTTTCTACAGCAAAACAAGGCGACTTCATCCGAACACATCTTGATTTGGTTAAAGCTTCAGATGATTCATCTTCACTCAGGGGTTAATAAGGAAACTTAATATGTTTAAACTTCTTGGTGGCAAATTCGCAGGATCGGTACACTCTAGTATAGTTTAAACATCCCACGTCAAGATAGTTTAAACAAATCAAATCCATATACAGTTTTCTAAGAGGCATTTTGTCAAACACTTGGTATGCAAGCTGAAGAGATTCTACAGTCTCATCAATTTGGAGAATGCAACCTTGAAAAACTTTGTAAAAAATAATTTGGAGAACTTACAGCGGCTGTTGCTACTGCTGTTTATCTGTAATCTGTCTGCAGAAATTTGATCTAAGATCCATGTAGCAATTCCTGGGAACATGATCTGTCAGTTTGAATTCAACCTGTTGATTTTGTTTGTCCTGAATAGTGCAATTAGAACAATGATCTAATGGTGAATTTTGCGGTTTCAGCAAACAATGTTCTTCACATCTATTCAATTGAAAATGAAGGTAATTGAGGTCGATATTCAAACACAGTTATCACAAGCCAAATCCATAGCTTTCTTTATTTCCTTGTACCAAATAAATAATGAAGCAGTTTCATACATCCAAATTACTTACACAATCATCAAATTTAAAAATGGCTAAACAATGCCTGGAGATCCAACCACAGATCATGTACAATGTGGTTTCAATCAAACGAAAACCAGAGGACGTGTAATAAGCCCTAATTGATCTGTACATAACAGCTTGTCAGCTACCGTTTCGCTAAAAATCCGTGTGTCAACAATGAGAAGTCGTAGTCATGGCCAGAGACCGGCAACACTGGACGCCCCCACCTGGCTCCTCCTGGCGAGGACGAAGGAGCTGTTGTTGTGCCATTGAGTGATGTAGTTGTAGATCCATTGTAGTTACTGTAAAACACGCAAAACAAATTGTTCACCTCTTATACATCAACTACCAACAGTTTGATTGTAATTTCGTATCGACCAAGGAACTTGCAATGAGCTCAAAGGGATTTAACAAAGCAATATGTATTTACCTGAACGTTCTATGGGGAGCAAAATTGTTTCCAGTGAAATATGTCGGTTGGAGATTCTGCATATGCCAAACAGAAAAGAAATCAAGTATAAGTTTCTGATCTAAAAATGTACATATTTTAGTTAGAAGCGTTTACTCGTTTTCCTAACTGTAGTAACTACCTGCATATTTTTAGGCGTCTCTGTCGAATGTAAGTGGACATGAGGAATTTTCTGATTGATGTTCAATCCATTCTGAGATGGGGCTGCAATACCATTGAACTGATCTTTCCTTAGGTTAGCCATTTGCTTCTCAAACCCAACATGAGGATGCGTAGCAGGAGGCGTGAAACGGGTATCAGCTTGATTAAGCATTGATAGACGCTGATGATGAATAGAATTGGAATGTGGCACAATTTCCTACAATAAAGCCAATGTCAAGCCCTTTCCCACTCAAGCATTCCAGCAAAGCGATTCAAGGAGAGGAAATCAACCTTTGAAGACGGGTTCCTTTCCAAAACCTTTGAAGACGGGTTCCTTTCCAAAACCTTTGAAGACGGATTCCGTTCCAAAATATTTGAAGACAGATTCCGTTCCAAAACCTTTGAAGAAGGACTTAGCATAATATCATTCTTCACATGCTTCTGACCTGGAACAGAGTCCTTGGATGCATCTATTATAGGGTTTGTTGCCGAGACAAGACCATTCTTCAGAGAGAAACTTCCGGTTATAACCCCAGGACGGATCTTGCTTTCTGTCGGCTTCAGCATATTTGTTTCCTTCAGTGCTGCTGATGCATCATCCTCAGCTGCAGTTTAGTCAGAGTGGGGTCAGATAGAATCCAATAAACTCATTTTAGATGAGAACTCAGAAAGTGCCTGATAACGGCACAGACCAGACGACAAAATATTCAACCACGGTATTGTGAAAGTTGGAGGAGAAAACATACATTCAAAATCAACCCATGTGTTTGTGATAGCAGTCTCCAAAGGTTTGAAGTTATCCGCGGAAAGCATTCTGAAGAGTTCAGCAGCGTAATCATCCTTAGGAGTATGTGAACTAGCGATAGAATTTGCACCACAGTTTACTTTCGTCTCTGGTCTCTGAACAATAGTAAGTGCTTTGTCATAGGAGGCAGCCTGTTCAGCAGCAGGTCAGCAACATACATAAGCGGGTACTGTGCAAATGTAACAGGAACATGAAAAGAAAGAAACCAGCAGCATTGAAACAAGAAGGAATCAAGCAATGTTACTTTATTTTTTAATATGACACCTTTTACACCCCAATTGTATCATTGGATACGAACATTAGGATTCCAAATATCGCAAATCACCAGTGAATAAGCTCCATCATGCATCAAGATTCACAACATAAGTTCAACTTTCAAACATATTTTTCTAGTAAACCTGTGTGGTGGCACGATGGTAAGGCCATTGGTGTTTTTAGAAAAAAATGAAAAGGGCAGCAATTTGATCATCAACAGTGGTTTATTTACAAACAAAATAAACTGAGGAATTCAAATTTAGTTGTGTATTTACCAGCGTTGGTACAGTAGGGGGGTCGGATCTTGTGTTTCCCGGATAAGCCACATCAGAATCAACTGATGCCTGATGATTGCCCCTAGCCTCCTGATGTAGATGCTGACTCTTACCAATATCCTTCTGTGGAATACCACTTTTCGGCATTGAACTAGAAGGTGATGCACCTGCCCCTTTATTTTCCATAGAGGATGAATCACTGCTAATTCTCTCTCGATACAGATTTTGATTGACCCTACTGTCTAGCCCATCGCGGGAACCGGGTCTAGATTCATGTCGTAAATCCACACTTTCTTTAATCTTGGGGAATGCTCTTCTTTTTTCATCTCTTGGAATCCATCTTTTCTCAACATACCTAAAAAAGTTAGTTTAAAAAATTATAGAAAATCTGACGACAACAACAAAAATCCCCGACACTAAACAAAGTCACACGATAAGATACCAGTTTGCTCACAAGTCCATACTTTGCACGAATAAAATTTTCAATCCCAACTCTATCATAATTCGGAGGTAACTCAGCTTCCCAGTATGCATTTGACTTCCCATTCCCCATTTCTGCAAAGATGAATATGAGCTTCACTTCAATATCAAATTTCCACCACGATGCGTAAATATCAAACAGATCAGCAAAGTCTATATTGTTGTAATTAACTTGCCTTGCATAAACGCAATCTGCTCCGGAAGCCAGGTATCTAGCATGGCAGATCGCACCTGCAACAATATTTATGTTTTAAGAACAGTAGCAAGTTGCGACTGCATTAAATCTTCAGAAGAAAATCATTCCACATAATGTTTGACAGTTACCAATCACAAGCTTCTCAAACAAAATTTCGAAAAGAAAGAAGCCAAACCATTAGAAATAGTGAAGTAACATGACATCCTCGGCCCATAACTAATTTGTTCAGTGCTCACACAACTACACAAGTATTATGCAAAGAGTGGTTCAAAACGACAGATGTGAAATTCCCTCATTCCCTAATTAGTAACCCAACCCGAAAACTCTCCACCCCTAGGCCCACTACTTTCACCATCACAGCCACTATCAAGTATCATCCAATAAACTCCTAAGTCCCAACCCCATTGCTAGAATCATGCCTTGTCTCCATACAGCACTAAAAAGAGCCCCATAAAGGCAATTCCAGCACTAACAAGACTCATCCAAGTCATCCACCACCAAATCACTATCTACAATTTAGATAGTGATTAAAAGTCCCACTTAATAGTTCATACAGCAATTAAGGAAAGAGATAAGATGCATCAAATACGCTAGTGAAGAAGCAGCTATTCATGCCTAAGAAGAGAAGAAACAGTAACCTTCGATATGTGAACGCCAAGGCCCCGATGGATCCCTGAGCACTGTATGCATATAAATATTCCCAAATTCACACTTGCCCATCTTGGAGCTCTACAAAAACCGCAGGAAATCAATCAATACAAATATGAGCAGAAACCCTAACATTTTAGGCAGACAATACAAGATTACATACTTGGTTTTGCAATCAGCACACTCCCTATTCTCTGGTAATTTCAAGAGCCTCTCCAATATCTGGATACAACAAAGGAAAAAGAAATAAGTTTAAAATCATAGACAAAAGACATCAGTATGATTCAAACGCAGGAAAAATTCATTTACTGGGGAACTGTCAAATTCCTACCTCCAAGAACAAAATCAGCATAACCCAGATTAACAATACCCCAAATTGAGCATAAACTAGGAGACCCTAACTATTTTCTTCAGAAAGACCAAATCTTGACAAAATAGTCACAAATTTCAGCTAAAAAATAAAGCTTGAATTTCCTAAAAGGAACCCGATTTGCATCAATCAACAAGAAACACGAAACACAGAAATGAAACCAGAGACTGAGAGGGAAACCTTGATGTGCTTGGCTTCGAGGTCCTTAGTAACGGTTGATTTCCTGTTCATGGCGGCGGAGAGAGAGAGAGAGATTCGGGGGAGTTGCAGTGCAATTGAAAGCTGGAGTGTATTGCAATTCGTGGAATCGTGAAATTAGCTGGGTTTTGATGGAGGGGTTTATACTTTATACTACTGTATTTGATTAATTAATTGTGTTGTTGGAGGGAGAATCTAGAGTGATTGGAGAGAGGATGAAAGAAAAAAGGAGGGGTTGAAGATGAATGAAGAGGAAGGAGGGGGGTTTTGTGGGTTGTTAATCGGCTGTTTCATATTCCCTCCTACTTTTTTTCATCTTTTTGTGGCCATTTGAGTAATGATTGGGCCACCTTCACCTCCTTCCTTGTTCAAACTTGGAGGTTGGAGGTGGACGCACTATTTCGATGGTCTCAACACTCAAGACTAGTATTTGTTTCGGTCAACTGTAGTGCAATTCATTTTTGGGAAATTTACATAAAACTATCCTTTAAATATGAGAATTTTTACTTAACTACCTTTTAAATTCAAAATTATAGAAAATCACCCTTTAAATGCTCTCTATTTACAACTCACCACACCCTCATCTATTTTCGTTAATTTTCATTAAATATATTATATTTTAACATTTTTTCAACTCAAATTTGATTATAAATATATTCAAAATTTGAATTTAAGTGCTCAATTATATTTTAGGGATCATTTATTTATTTTTAAAAAATTATAATAAATATATCCTAGAATTATTATCTAAAATTATGTTTGAAAATGTTTATAAATTTTAAAAATATTATGTAAATTACTCTTTTATTTATAGTATGTTTAGAAATCATAATTTCTATATATAAAGTTAAAAATAACCTTAAAATTATTATCTATTTATAGTTCTAGGTTGTATTTATTATTATTTTTTAAAAATAAATAAAATGATTCCTAAAATGTAATTGAGCCCTTAAATTCAAATGTTAAATATGTTTATAATCAAATTTGAGTTTAAAAATATTAAAATATAATATATTTAATGATAAATTAACGAAAATAGATGAAGGGGTGGAGACTTGTAAATAAAAACCATTTAAAGGATGGTATTCTGTAATTTTGAATTTAAGGGTTGGTTAAGTGAAAACTTCCATATTTAAAGAGTGGTTTTTTGTAAATTTCTCTTTATAATATTATAACAACTAAAGTATTTATTTAATATATTTTAAGTTAGTTAATTATACAATGGATATATTTTTCACAAAAAATAATAATAATATAATTTAATCAATAACTATTAATTTAATCTTTTACATCTTATCAAATAAAAAATTTTCGATTAACATTCGATGACCACAAACAAATAAATATGTGATATTTTATTATGATTTATATACTTTTATTTTATTACATACTCTTATTATTCATGCATATTTTTTTATGATAATAAAAAATATAAAAAATATTTTTTAATAAAATTTTTAAATTGTTTAGTAACTATAAAATTAAAAATAAAAATAAATATTTTATATAGTCTTTGTCATTATAAAAACAAAACATGCTTAATGAAGAGTAATAAGTTATGATTTCCTCGATAAGATAAAGTGATCAGAACCAAATTAAACTTATAAAAAAATTTATTTAAACAAAAACTTCGAAAAATAAAAGAAGAATAATTTATTTATACCGGCAACCACACTTATAACAATGACAAAATATAATTAATCATCTTGTATGCGTTGTCGATGGACGACGTCGATGTTACAATGATTATGATATGTATATGACAAAGATTCTAATTAAATGTCGACAAATGTGAAGGCTTTAAATAATTTTTTTTTTAAAATAGCTAACTTTTAGACTTTTTAGTTCACCTAGCTTTTTTCAATTTAATATGGGATCCACTAAAAATGAGCTAGCTTATTGTAAAATGAGGACGTTACGTTGTTTATACTTGATACAAATATACAATCACAAGGACCCACTTAAAATGTATATTTGTGATCCTTGCTAAACCACCTGCCCTATTTTCAATTAATATATATATAGCCATATAGGTGATCAATCAAGAATAACGACTTGTTATGCCTAACTTGATGTATTGGCTTCCTATTATGGTAGCATCTGTTATAATGACAGTAATGGATTGTTGGAATATTCCTTGCTCTAAAAGGTGAAATCGCTCACTCTGTACGCCCCTCATCCCTCGATCCGACGGAGGTTGTGAGAGGAGGTAAATTCTGGTAACTCAACCGATAATAAGGGTCTGGACCTGTGCTCACTGCGCACAAGAAGCCCCCTCTTATTTGAGAGGTTGCTCTTACACTGCCGCTGGAGAGACTCGATACTTAGTCCTTACTCCAAATGTCATCCCTGTGACCGGTTGAACTAAGCCCATGCGGGCGGATTGTTGGAATCCTACAACTACATCAGACCGTCAGTAACAAAAGATCAAGAATGGGTGCGTATGAAATATATTTATAATTTTAGCTCAAATGATTAGTTTGAGAGTTAAAAATGATGAACACCGTACTGGTCGTACGGTTTAGTTGATTAAGCAAAATAAGTAGTTGGGGGTATTTAATACATTAAGTATGACAAACAACTTTGCTCTCGATCTTGTCCTCGAAAAAAATTCAATTTTTTCGAAATTATATGCCTACAAATCTACCTTTGAATACATAATTTGAGGTTATGTAGCCACATTGTTACCCAAAAAAAAAATCATAACTATTTAGGATCAAACTTACCCTCAAAATTCGCCTCGTAATATATATTCAATTATTACACCCTCAACTATACCATTCAAAAGATATTCGATACTATATGCTCTCAAAAGTAGCCTCCAGTGTACCCTCTAACAACTTCATTGCTAACATCGCTTGACAATAGCTTCAAAAAAGTGTCATCGAATTTGTTTCAGGGCTAATATACACTCGACGACGCCCTCGAAATACACATTAATGGTTATATAGCATGAAAAAATAGCTCCAATTTTATTTCAATTGTACTTTGGCTCAAAATATATGTGCTCTCGAAATATTTGGTAGCCAAATAATTCGAGGCTGTAGCGTTTTTCTACTAGTATGCCTTTGGTTTTAAATTATAGTAAAAGATGTTGTAAATGTAAGTGTTTTTTTTTTTCAAGAATACAAATAAATTGCAAGAAATAGGAATCATTGTCTTCATACAAAGCTAATATATGAAGAATGTTGTTATTTACACCACTATATATTTTTTACTATTTACACTTTGAATTTAAAAAATGAAAATAAATCATGCGCTTCTTGTCTTCTTGATTCACATCGTATAGTTTTTATATAACGAAAAAAGAAATAGGTGTGATTTTTTATTTTTTATAGAAAAATGCAATTTGGAGATGTCAATAGTACATTTTGGAGGGGAAAATAGTAAGTCCGGTATATAAATGGTTCTTTAACCTATACAATAAAATATTACAATAAACGTAGCAATGTATTTTTTTTTTTTGGTTGATCGAAAAACGTAGCAATGTATATGAAGAAAGTGTTGGTGTTCTCAAGAGTTATAATAGGACTATAGGCGTATTATTTTTGGTTAATTCGTCCCAAGAGTTATAATAGGAATATTATATTAGTTCATATCTAATAGTTTATATTATAAATTGGTTATCAGGTCATCAAAATTGCTTGCAAGTTTAATTTGGACAATATTTTTCTGACTACTATAGACCTAGTTTTTATATCAATTTATGATTTTTAAAGTCCATCATTTTTTATTCAAATTTGATAATTCATATTATTTAAAGTGATTATTTATCCTCAAGTTACGAGTTACCTAAAATCCAATCCAAAATAATCTTGATAAATTTGGACTACCCAACACCTTCTTTTTCCTCCCTTACAATAAATCAGAAAATAACAAATAAAATGACAATTGTTAGATACCATTAAAAGTCGTTGTAGTATAGTGGTAAGTATTCCCGCCTGTCACGCGGGTGACCCGGGTTCGATCCCCGGCAACGGCGTTTATTTCTTTTTGTTCCTTACGTTTCATAGAAACGCCTTTTCGGACAACTCAACAAACTTCACAACGACACTGAGATAATGAGTTACATAGCTTCTGTTTTTCCCTTTAGGTGATCAATAATTCTCGGATGCCCTACTCAATCCACGCAATTTACACAATTCAGCATTTGAGAACTGTGTTTGAACCACACATGGCGCGATAGTGCAGACTGTTAAATAGTTGGTATCATGAAATGTGGAAGCAGTTGGGAGTCAAACACTCGACAGTCGTATAGTTCATATGCAGTGCAGTCTTATCATTCCACAAGATGATTAAATCCACAGACAACAGTTTCATGTAAGCAGACTGAGACAAAAGCCCGAGTGCAAAGGCAGTAGGTATACATCTGCATCTGTTTCGATTTCTAACTGTCCATAGCGGAAGCAGCTTCCATGATCACTCAGTCTTCCTCCGCTTGAACTTTTGCTCAACGTCTCCAGTGTAAGGAGCGACATGGTAAGCATACTGCTGGAGGACGGAAAAGATGACCATCTCAAAACACACCAAGACGTTTTGGATAGCTGCCTCCAGGTGCTCTACGTCCAACCAAAAATGGTTTGCCCGAATGACCCCAAATTTGACCAGAATTTCCAGTAATATTCCCTGCAATCGTGTGAGAAGGAGAATTATAAGTGAAATGCCAAATAGCACAAAGCCACAAACTCGCCATGAGAACGAGAAACTGAAAGTAGTGCGCATGTGATCATATTAATGTTAAGACGCGGCAGGTGGAATATGATGAAATTGTGTGCTTTCTGAACTCCAGATTCGTCAAGTGTTTGATCATAGAATGTTTCCTAGTTTCAACTCCCATTCCTAAACATAAGCACTAACTCAACACAACCCAATGTGCAGAATAGTACAACAACAACAACAACCCAGTGTATCTGCAATGAAGCGGGGTTTGTGGGCCAGGATGTAACATGTATGAACCATTACCCCAGACTAGTCGAGAGAGTGTTTCTGATTGACAGAGGCAACACTCAATGCAGATGAAGTTATTGAACAAGATTTTGGCCCAAAAGAACCTTTAAGTGTTCACTACACTCATGCAACAGCCATAGAGATTGAATAACCTAAATTCAGCATATAATAATAATCTAGCATCCCTGCATTAGGCCCAAGAACCTCCCTAATCCCTATTCCTCATGAATCAAAATTGGTGCAAACTACATGTATGAGATTCCAAATTTAGAGTAGGTGCAGTAAAACAGTGAGCAAGAAGCTTACCTGCCAAAAGCAGAAGAAAACGATCCCTTTAACGCAGAGGAACTTAGTCAGTGGCTTGTGTGGTTGCAATTCATTGGCAAAAATGTGGTAAAATTGCACCAATGCATACAGAGCAAGTGAAACTGATATGTTGAGGATGATTGTGAAAGTCCAGCTGATCCAAGAGTTGTACAGTCCAAGAAGTTGTAGTCCTATCATCAAAACTGAGCATACAGGTCGGACTACTACAAACTGCCATGTCCAGTACTTGAGCAGTTTCAAAGTACGGGGGTCTAGACGAGCAGAGCGGCCCTGCACTTGGTGATCGCATTTCATTAACTCTCTAAAGTTACTTGAAAAGGGAACATAACACAGTTTATACTAGATGTGAAAAGAAAGAGCAGATGCTTCACAAACATTTACAAAATCAAGGAAAAAGTTTCCATCAATCAAGTTTGAATTCTTATGATTAACAGAATAAGCATAAGGACATGTAGACATGTAAACAGCTGCTGGTTCAAGTCAGAGACACTACTTGCTCACCATGAACAAACTCATAGGAAATGTATGGTGAAATTCTCTGCCCTTGATTTCGTCAGGAACTATGTTTCTTTGGATTGATATGTTCAAGTAACTATACATCAAGGCCATGAATTTAGCAATAACCTGAAAATGTAAAAATCAATAATTCTGAAAATTAGGGCATGCATACACGCAAATTAGTTGGGAAAATGACTAAAAAAGTACTCACCAACGCCTCGTAACATTCTTTAATTGAATCCAGTAGCATGAAAAATGCTTCACTTCCTTGGATATCCAGCAGACCCACGAATGAGTCAATAGCATATATGGGAGCCATAAGGATGATGATTATTATAGCCTTCTGCTCCTTCGGGTTCTTCCAGTAAAAGAGATGTTGTGATAGTAGTTGTACTGTAAAATGCATAGTGAGCAGAGTACAACATCCAGATCCTATAAGCGTAAGTTGCCCACGATCCATCGTTGTTATATCCATTGCTAGACAGAGGAACAGGATAGCGTGCGTCTGCAGTAGTAGTCACCGGTTTGTGTTAGAGTACGAAAATGATTAGTATGATATGCTCATCTGAATACGTCATCTAGTCCACAATTTCTCAAGCATTTTCTAGGACAGATCAGAGCAAACAACACAATCAGTTTTCACTCCCAGCCAAAAACTAAATTTAAGTTGAATAGGCCCTTTTAAGAGATCAAAATCAATAAAATCCTTTGTTGGTAGAAACCAATGCCAGCAATCAGAGTAGTTGAGAAATGGTGTAAAACAATTAGTAGCCTAACTCTCACTCTACAAACCAAATCTGTAAACAATTCAAACAATCATATCACAGCTCAAGCTTATTATGCATATTCTAATAAAACTCACTTATTATTGATGTACAATGCTTTTCACCAACTAAACGTTGATCCAACCAGTAGCAGGAAGGGCTCAAGGGCAATGGACATGGGGAATGTTATCACAATACCAGAATGCAGAATATGGACCTAGAACATGAGAAAACATGTGTTTCAGTTCTCCAATTTCATAGAAAAACTCCTATGTTCCAACCAAAATTTCAGATCCCAATTCCCACAAGAAGCAAATCCTCAGTGTTTTAAAAGAAGATGAGTGATCCAGCAGGACCCTTGTATCATCATTTTTGACTCCATGATCCATCTTGGACACCTACAACTCCATACCATTTACTGTGAACATCCCCATCAATCTTCGATTTAAACTGGTTAAAACAATCACATTCCAAATCCAAATCACCTAAAGTCCTAAATCAACTGCAAGGTGAAATTCTCATCTCTAATCTGCTCAAAGGATCCAAAAGTAACCAAAACAGCCCTATCTTTTTGTTCAAAGGAGATTAATGTTTATTCAATGAACCCCCAATTCTTAAACCTATGCAACAAAATCAGAGAAAGAAGACCAAAACACAAAAGCAAAACCCTAAATTTGCTTAATTCTCATCCCTTGACTCAAGCCATTGTAAACACAGGGACAAATGGACGAACCGCAACCAGGATTTAGGTTCGGGAATACAAACCTTATGGCAGTTCCAATCCAGCGGTGGCCGGAGAGTTAAACAGGGTGTGAGGTAAATTCCGGTTAACCGGTGGTTGGAGAAGAGGATAAGAATAGTAAGGCTATGAAATTTTGGCCAATCAAGAGTTGTACATGGAGAAAGAAGAGCAGGAAGAAGAAACGGGCCTCCACCGATTGAGATTCAGAAACAAGTATACAGCACCAATCAAGAATGTAAATACAAAATAACGAACAAGTAATCTTGTAAATTGAAAGCTCGAAAATTATAAAAGGAGATGAAAATCACAGAATTATTTGTTAATTCAGAGGCGGCATTCAGCATCTGAGACTGAAACTGTTAGTTAACCAAATGAATAAATTGAACATTTCTCGACAATAAACTGTAAATTCACCATCCCCAACAAAGGAAATCGCAGCGGCGTATCAAATAAAACAAAGATCTGAACGCAGCTCAGGTCAAATCAAATCGATTTCAAAAAGTAAACACGAACTGAACACAAATCACTTCAATTCCCCATATTTTCATCAACTTTCAACAGCAACGAAAAGAGGTGAAGCTCCATGAACTTACCGAGCGAAAATTCGATGAAAATGCTACGATCCGACGGATATCAGGCGACACAGATCGCTGCTGTTTCAGAGAAGAAGCTGGCTCAAAAATGGCAAGCAGCTATTCATAAGCCGACTCACAGTTTATATTCGTCTCCAAGTGGCACGCAATCTTAGAAACTGGATGGATTATTTTTATTTTTATTTTATTTATCAAAAAAAAAAAAAAGAAGAAGAAAAGATTAGTTTGGCCGTTTGGATGTGAGGTTTGGAGGAAATGAACAAAGGTGAAGATGTTGTTTAATACACCGCAAATCCCCTCGTAAAGCCACGTTCATTCCAACGTGTACCATGTTTAATTAGACGTGATAGTGCACGTCGAAACTGACATGGTAGTACTTCTAAAGCGACGTGGTGATTTGCGATGTATTTAGTTTTCGCGAATTTCAAATGCCATGCTTATTTATTGATTGAAATCCATACATTCAGGAATCAGGATGTCATTTTGATTGATTGATTAATTTAATCAAGGAGAAAAAACCCAATTGCATTATATACCATTTCTTCAATTACTGTAAATTGGCAAGTGAAATCTCTCAGTTCAGAGCCCAGTCATGGATTCATAGCTTGTTAAACCTATATTGTCAAGTTCACTATATATAATCAAAAGAAAGCATTACACATTTACACACTAAAATCTTTCTCAACTCAACTCTTAACCTTCCACACAAGGGGGAAACAAGTTTTATGAGTTGTATTGTTCAGGCGGAAAGCAAGGGAGGCAACAACTCAACAAGGCTCAAGTCAGCAGGAAAAGAACTCGGATGACTACAGAAATTGGACTTTCTTCTAGCTTTTTCTCATTGTATACTGATCAAGGAAGAAGCATAATCTTGCCGATGTGTTTGCTGCTTTCCATGAGTTGGTGGGCTTCTGCTGCCTCAGACAGGTGGAACTCTTTGTGAATCACCGGCCTAACCTTGCCCATTATGATTGCAGGCCAGACGTTCTTCTCCACCTCGCTCACTATGGCTGCTTTGTTCTCAAGGGTTCTGGTGCGCAACCCAGCCGCTGCATTGAAAGAAAATAAATTGCTTCCCGTGAGATATGATCATGACAAGCAATGCCTTTTTGTCTCCTACAGGCTACAATATACTCCATATAAAGTAAAAGTTTGTCTTTCCTCTTTCATCTTGAATCAATTAAAAAGCACACAACGCAACACAGATTGTTCAATGTCCAACACGGTACTAAAACCAGCATGGTGCAAAATATGGACTGTAGATGGATGGAGGGGATAATGGACTCTTGTTTCCTAGAGTAGGAGAATAACCAACAGAAAACGAGATTTACCTTGAACTGTGAGTCTCCTTGCGAACAAACTTCTGAGATCTATTTCAGTTTTAACCCCACCCATGAAACCAATGATAAAAAGCCTCCCATCGATGTTCAAGCTGTCAAGATTTTTTTGCAAGTAAGATGCACCAATGTTGTCCAGTATAACATCAACACCTGCCAGACAAAAATATTATTGCATTCCATTAATGTCTTTCATATTTCAAACCCACAATACTAACGATTGAAAGTTGGAATGCTTCAGAACTAGCATCAGTTTCTCAAGTTCAGAAGGCTTAGTAAACCTTTTCCGCCAGTTTCTTCTTTCACTCGTGCAGCAAAGTCTTCTGTTTTATAGTTTATACCAACATCAGCACCCAATTCCTTGCAGAAAGCCAGCTTTTCCTCACTACCTACAATGCACACTCAACAAAATGAGAACAAAGCAACAGAAACATACTAGAAGATTGGAGAGGATGTGTGGAGATCATCTTGGAACCTGCGGTTACGAAAACTTTCACACCATAGTACTTGGCTATCTGGATAGCAAATGTCCCTATTCCACTAGACCCACCATGAACCTGGAAAATTGCAGACAATCAGAGAAAGACTCCTATTACAAACCCATTCACATAATCACATTAGACAAGTGCAGTGAATGGAGTTTGAGAAGTTCACCAAGAAAGTCTCTCCCGCTTTCAGCTTACTAATCATGAAAACTGTCGACCAAACCGTGCACGCCACCTCAGGGAAGCTAGCAGCATCCTTAAGAGAGATACCAGTTGGGATTGGAAGGATTTGTCCTGCAGGGACTGCTACCTTCTCAGCATATCCTCCTCCAGAAAGAAGAGCACAAACCTACAGTGTGCCAAACAAGCCGGACATTGTCATCTACCTAAGGTCACCAATTGTTTGTCTAATTTTTCACATTCCATTTGAATAATCATTTGATAGCGGGATCATCCGACCTAGAGAAAGAAATTCACACTTGCCAAACTTCCAATCGAACTTATCAGCATACAATTTCAGCACAACTGACCAAATTTCACACAATTCCAGAAACTATCTCGCAATTACAAAACCCTAAGATGGAAACAGAAACAGTACCTGATCGCCGATCTTCCAGCGGGAGACGTTCTTCCCGACTTGTTCGACGATTCCGGAACATTCAAGGCCGAGGTAAGGGCTGGCGCCCTTGGGAGGAGGATATCCTCCGATGCGCTGAAGAGTATCGGCCCTGTTGAGGGCGGTGGCGGCGACCTTGATCAGGACCTCGTTGTCACCGATGGCGGGGTCTTCCATCTCCTGCAGCTTCAGCACCTCCGGACCGCCCGGAGAAGTGATCACCACCGCCTTCATCTTCGTTTCCTGTTGAGGATGATTTACAGTGCTGGGAAGTGAAATTGCAGAAGCTTCGGAGTGGGAAATGGAAAATTCAATTTGATTACTTTGTTTGTGTATCCAAATCCGACTGTGGAACTGTTTCGTCAAAGTGGGGTCGGCTCCAAATCCGCCGGCGTCAGCAGTGACCTGTCTGTCAGAGTCTTTTGATGAGCTTACTGGGCCAATTGGGCTTCAATCTTGGGCAGATAAGGGCATGTTGGGCTCCATGTAAAAAAAACAATACTAGGCATAAAATAACTTCATATGTGTCATTTTGTAGTTACTTCTAGAGAAAAAAAAAATCACCACCAATCACTAGTTGGTGTAGTCGTTGTGGGCCTACATTCCATGCCAAAAGGTTTGAAGTTCGAATCCCCTTGGAAACATGGACTCGCTTGTGAGTGGGAGGGTCAACCCCTTAAATGGGCCACACAGTACCGGATCCAGATGTAGAGCGACTGAGTCGATCGAACAGATCAAAAAAAAGAAAAAAAAATCACCAAATAATATTAAAATAATATGTTACTATAATTTATAGAAAGTTATCACAAATCATAATCTATCTATATATATTTTAGTTAATTGATAAAAATATAAATAAAAATCATTTCATAGTCGCACTCATAAAAAATATTGACCGTATCAAATTTGGTTTATTAAAGAATAGTTTGTATATGAAATTAGTAATTTCTAACATTCGCATTATTTTTAGTTCATATGCAATAGTGAGCCACTAGATCCTTCTTTTATTTTGTTTTTTATATAGGGAAAAATTCGAGGAGATCAGGTAACATAGTAATTGATCCCTCGAGAGGTTGACAGATCGACAGACGGACTATCCGCCATGATACAATCATTATTCTAAATCAAAGAGCTACAAATTTATTGGAAACCCGCAAATTTTTTTGCAGGACGGGATCAAAGTTTTTGTTCCCAAATTCAACACTGCAACAGATCAAGGAAGAAGCACAATCTTGCCGATGTGTTTGCTGCTTTCCATGAGCCGGTGGGCTTCCGCTGCCTCAGACAGCAGGAACTCTTTGTGAATCACCGGCCTAACCTTGCTCGCTATGATTGCAGGCCAGACGTTCTTCTCCACCTCGCTCACTATGGCCGCTTTGTTCTCAAGGCTCCTGTTGCGCAACCCAGCCGCTGCATTACAAGAAAATCCATCCGTTACAAGGTGCACCAGCATTGCTTAGTATGACCTCAAGAAGCAAAAATACCTTGCACTGTGAGCCTCTTTGCCAACAGAGTTCTGAGATCTACTTCGGCTTTTGTCCCGCCCATGAAACCAAGGATAAAAAGCCGTCCATCCACGTTCAAGCAGTCAAGGTTTTTCTGCAAGTAAGGTGCACCGACGTTGTCCAGTATAACATCAACACCTGCCAGACAAACAATCTTGCATTAACATCAGAACTAGCTAGCATCAGTTTTTTTTTTCATGTTCTTGCTTAGTAAAACTAAAACCTTTTCCACCAGTTTCTTCTTTCAATCGCGCAACAAAGTCTTCTGTTTTATAATTTATGCCCACATCAGCACCCAATTCCTTGCAGAAAGCCAGCTTTTCCTCGCTACCTATGATGCACGAATCAAAATCAGCAAATGCGAACAAATCACCAAAAGATACTAGAAGACAATAATCATCTTAGAACCTGCGGTGACGAAAACTTTTGCGCCATAGTACTTGGCAATCTGGATAGCGAACGTCCCAATTCCACTAGAACCGCCATGAACCTGAAAAATGGCCAACCAGACTCCTATTACAATCCCGCGGACATAAAACAAATGCAATGCATCGAGCCTGAGAAGTTTACCAAGAAAGTCTCTCCGGCTTTCAGCTTACTCATCATGAAAACTGTCGACCAAACAGTGCAAGACACCTCAGGGAAGCTAGCAGCGTCCTTAAGAGCGATACCAGGCGGGGCTGGGAGGACTTGTCCTGCAGGCACAGCTACCTTCTCGGCATATCCTCCTCCGGAAAGAAGAGCACAGACCTACAATATCCCAAACAAACTACACATTGTAATCAACTTCAAAGCTAGGTTACCAATTGGTTTCTCGAATTTCGCACATCCCATTCGTCGAATCAATCTTACTCTTATATGATGACATGAAAAACTGTCATTAAAGTATCATTCATGATAATACAATCTTAGTTTTTGGGTTAAACACATGAATTTGGTAAATTTGATAAAACTTGTGGATAAGCAAATGATTTTTTCCCCCAAAAAAGAAATTATAACAATGATCAATTTTATCAGCTAATAGTTTGATCGACTGGATCATCAGACTGAAGGAATATGTGTCCTTTAATTGATGTGTAAAATACTAATGATATAATAGGATTAAAATGGAGATTTATAATCCGAATAATCTAGGTAATTATAGTGCTTTGCTAGAAGCCAACTATAATTTATGGATTAAATTGGATTTAATCTATTGCTATATTATTCGGGTCCTATAAGGTCACACACAAAAGAGTATTAGGAATTGGATAATTGATTAATGATAATAATAAGTTATTATTGTTAATATAATATCTTTATAGAAAGATATTATGGATAGAAGATAAAAGATAAATAGGTAACTTATTATGAATAAGTTTGACCTAATTTGTGCACTATATAAGGAGACTTATTGAGAATAAGTCTTAACCTAGTTTTGCAATTGTGCATCTTTTTCTTCTCCCACCAAAAAGCCACTAGCATCCCTAAAGTGTTAGGTGTGAGTTGCAATCCTTCGATCATTCGTTCTAGCAAACGGAGACAAGGAGATCCAATCCCGTGCTCGTGTGGACCAAGTAGAGGAGTCGCGCTTGAGGCTCTATTCTCCAAAGGTGATTTCGAATCAAGGTTCCGCACAAGAAAGGTACGACTTTTCCCTTCTATATTGTTCATATCAATTCATGCATGAGATCCCGAATTAGATGTTAGAAAATAGTTTTCTACAATTCCGCTGCGCATCTAATTATCCAACAGTGGTATCAGAGCCTCTTGCATAAATCGATATGATCAATTAATTTTCTTGTTAGTTTAATTCAATTTAGTAATATATTTGATATATGGAATACCTTGTATGATTAAAATTATGATTTTGATGGATTGGATGCATAAACTTTGATACGATTGGAATTTGATTCCGATCTAAGCCACCAACCGATGTCTAATTAATTAGGAATCAACGCCTATTTAATTAAGTGAAACAAGTTCACTCGGCAGTCTCGATGTACAAGTTGATCGTTGTAGTACGTGACTAACGCAAGGCATCAAAATCTCATTTGTTTTGCTTTCGGAGGAATTGTGAAATACGGGCATCGATTTATTTTTAATTTCGAAAAACAAAGGTTGTTTTTATGATGTTCTCTAATCAGTTTGTATAATTTATGCAAGAGATATGATTTATTGTATAAATCATGAAATATTTGATTTTATAAAAGTATAAATTGATTTGAATCTATGAAATTGAGAATTTCATGATTTTGCTACATAAACTTGATAAATTTTGTGGGAATTTGATTCATACATTAATTTATCAAAGTTTTAAGTTTTTATGAAAACTTATCATTTAAATCCTACAATTGTCAAAAGATTTTGTAATTGTTACAAAAATTTGAGTGGGAGTGGATGGGGCGGCAATTAGAGTTATGAAAGGTATATTGGGATTTTAGTGTAAGATCCTAAATTGCCTTAATTAGATATGGTAGATATCTTATCCCTAACGAAGTATTCTATCCAATTATACAATGTAATAGTTACCATAAAATTAATTCCATATATATGATTGCTAATTTTGAATTAAAATAACAAGAATATTTAAATTAGTTATTTTATTAGATAATTTAATTGATTTGAGTTAAATAGTTTATTAATATGATTAATATTCTATTTTTATTTATATTAATTTGATTAATATTTTGATATTATATTAATTATGATTAATATTTATTTAATATTTGATATTATTGCATGCGGTGACTAGTATGGCCCAAGTAGCATAGAAAATACGATATGCGTATCGTTATGTATTTTTGTACACGATCTGCGTATCGTTATGTATTTTTGTACACGATCTGCGTATCGTTATGTATTTTTGTAATTTAATTTTTAAAAGTAAATTTATTTATACATTGTACAAAAGAAGATGCTACAAGAATCAAGGATGGAGATCCAAAAGACGATTCTAGGATGGAGATCCAAAAGGAGAATCAATGATGAGAATCCAAGGAGCAAGGAGAACCTTGAAGATTTATCTTTTTGGGTTTTCTTTTCATTAGGGGTCATACTAGGATCACAATTTATTTTCGTGCATGTGTTTGGTTTATGCTTGCATGTTTGATTATGTTGTTTGTTCACTTGATAATTAGACTTGCATGACAAACCTAGTTCCCTTAAAAGAAAATTGAGAGTATGCCTTTCCAATTCATAACCTATGAGGCCCTTGGAATTTGATGGATAGGTTTTGCCAAAACAAGGTGTCCATGCTTTGACCTTGGGATAGTACGGGTAAATCTATATAAGGGATTTATAGCCTTGAATTGGTTCTACTCAACAAAAGACCAAAAGACAAAGTTTTGGATTTTGAGGCATGGGATAGATTTACATAAGATGTGATCTATCAACCAAGAGTTATAAATGTTATAACTAGTAAAAGTTACTTACCTTGTCACATAAGAGTTAGGGTAGTGCCAAAGCACGCTAATGTCTTATCTGTAATAGGATCTTGGAATCATTTTATTCAAAGGGAAATTTATTTTAAGGATAAAATGGCATTAGCTTTTACATTTAAATTATGTTTAAATTTTAAGCTTTTGCATGACAAACATGATTCATATTTTGCATGTTCTATGTTGTAGATATCATGAATAGAAACGATAACCCAACAATCATCAATTTGCGTTCAATTCTTGAGAAGAACAAGTTGAACGGCAATAATTTCCTCGATTGGGAAAGAAATTTGAGAATAGTTCTCAGGTCTGAAGGAAAAGAGAGTGTACTTGACACCCCTATCCCAAAATTGACTGATGCCTCTACTCAAGCTGAGAAGGATCAGGAAAGACAAATTAGAGAAAAGTCAGTGATTGTCACATGTCTTATGTTGGCTTCCATGGAGTCGAGCCTTCAAAAGAGGTTTGAAAAGATGGATGCTTGCACCATCATTCGCACTTTGAAAGTCATGTTTCAAGAACAAGCGAGGATGGAGAGGTATGAGACTCATAAGGCAATACTCGATTGCAAACTTGAGAAAGGTAAGCCAGTTGGTCCTCATGTCTTTGAAATGATTGGTCACTTTGAAAACATGGAGAGACTTGGCCATCCCTATAGCCAAGAGTTAGCTACAGACATCATACTTCATTCTCTGCACGATGGATTTACTCAGTTCAAGCTAAACTTCAATATGAACGGAGCTGTAAAGACGCTTGAAGAGTTGCATGGGATGCTTAAAACCGCTGAGCAAAATCTAACTATGGGCATCAAGAAGGAGATCTTGATGGTCCAAAAGGGAAAAGGGTTCAAGAAAGGGGCATCTGGACAGCAGAAGAACACAAAAGGGAAGGGTAAACCAGTTACCAAACCCAAGAACACTTCTGAGAAAGCTAAAGTAGCTGCTGACCATGACTGTTTCTACTGCCATGCCAAGGGTCACTGGAAGAGAAATTGCCCAAAGTATCTGGAAGATAAGAAGAATGGAACTGTGAGTTCCACTTCAGGTACGCATGTTATAGAAGTCCTATCGGCTAATGCTTCTAGCTGGGTATTCGACTCAGGCTGTGCAGGTTCACACATTATTACGAATGTGCAGGGACTAAAAAGGCGTAGAAGCTTGGCTAAGGGAGAGGTAGATTTTCGAACTGGAACTGGAGCAGAGGCTGCTGCACTTGCCGTTGGAGATTATAGTCTACCTTTACCTTCTGGTTTAGTTTTAGAACTTAATAATTGTTATTTTGTTCCGTCTATTACTAGAAACCTTATTGCGGCTTCTGTTTTGGATTTAGAAGGCTACAATTATTCTTGCAAAGATAAACGCTTGTCTATTTTCAAAGATAACAATTTTTATGCCGATTTTGTGTTGAGTAATGGACTCTACATTTTGGATCAAACATCCGACATTTACAACGTAAGTACCAAAAGGCAAAAATCAGACACAGGTGATAACACCTACCTATGGCATTGTCGATTGTGTCACATAGGCTTAAATCGCATGAAGAAGCTCCATAAAGATGGAATTCTGACATCAATTGATTGTGAATCTTTTGACACATGTGAGTCATGTCTAATGGGAAAAATGACAAGGTCACCTTTTACTGGAGTAAGTGAAAGGGCAACTGAGCTCTTGGCATTAATACATACAGATGTATGTGGACCTATGAGTACAGAAGCTAGAGGTGGGTATAAGTACTTCATAACTTTTACTGATGATTTAAGTAGATATGGCTACATCTACTTAATGAAGCACAAGTCTGAATCATTTGAAAAGTTCAAAGAATTTCAGAATGAAGTTGAAAACCAGCTTGACAAGAAAATTAAGGCACTCCGATCTAATCGTGGTGGCGAGTATTTGAGTCAAGAATTTGATCATCATTTGAAGAGTTGTGGGATATTATCACAACGAACTCCACCCGGAACACCACAAATGAACGGTGTATCTGAAAGGAGGAATAGGACCCTGTTGGACATGGTTCGATCAATGATGAGTTTTGCTAATCTTCCAATATCTTTCTGGGGGTATGCTCTCACAACCGCGATGTTCACACTAAACAGGACTCCATCTAAGGCTGTAGAAAAGACACCGTATGAGTTATGGACTGGAAGAGTTCCAAGTTTGTCTTTTCTCAAGGTTTGGGGATGCGAAACATATGTAAAACGTTTACTAGCAGATAAGCTCGCACCCAAATCAGATAAGTGCTTCTTTGTAGGGTACCCTAAGGAAACTAAAGGGTACTACTTCTACAATCCCACCGAGCACAAAGTGTTTGTTGCTAGGGATAGTGTCTTTATGGAAAAAGAGTTTGTTTCCAAAAAGTCAAGTGGGAGAAATGTTGATCTCGAAGAAGTTCGAGAGAAGCAACAAACCGAGCAACAAGAAGACATGGATCACTCCATGAATGAGGCTATGAGCTTTGAGGACCTGATTCCAGAAGAAGATGGAACTCAAACTCATACAATGAACGAGGTGGAATTAGAGGTGCAAGACCCCATTCCTAACAACCCACAAAATGTTGTGGTGGAACCTCCAGTTGCTCAACCCACACGTAGATCAGAAAGGGCAAGATCGCTACCAAATAGATTTGCTGAATTCATATTGACTGCAAGTCTAGACATTTTGTTGTTAGAAAGCGATGAACCTACTACATATAAGCAAGCTTTGATGAGTCCAGACTCCAAGAAGTGGCATGATGCCATGATATCCGAAATGGATTCTATGTCTGAGAATCAAGTATGGGACTTGATAGATCCACCAGATGGGATAGTACCCATTGGGTGCAAATGGGTTTATAAACTCAAAACAGACAAGAATGGAAAGGTAAATCTATTCAAAGCAAGACTTGTTGCGAAAGGGTTTAAACAAATTCATGGTATTGACTATGAGGAAACTTTCTCACCAGTCGTTATGATTAGATCCATTCGGATACTCCTAGCAATTGCAGCTCATTATGACTATGAGATCTGGCAAATGGATGTCAAGACCGCATTTCTAAATGGATACTTAGAAGAGGATGTGTACATGACACAACCTGAAGGTTTTGAGGATCCACAAAATCCTAGGAAGGTATGCAAACTTAAGAAATCCATTTATGGACTTAAGCAAGCATCAAGGAGTTGGAACCTTCAATTTGATGAAGTGATCAAACAGTTTGAATTCATCAGATGTGAAGAAGAACCTTGTGTTTACAAAAAGTTTAGTGGGAGCAAAGTTGTATTCTTGGTTTTGTATGTGGATGACATACTACTCATTGGGAATGACATTCAAATGCTTGAGTCTGTAAAAGACTGGCTCAAGAAGAATTTCTCAATGAAAGACCTTGGAGAGGCCGAGTACATTTTAGGCATCAAGATCTATAGGGATAGATCCAAGAGACTCATTGGACTAAGCCAGGGAACTTATATAGATAAGATTCTGGACAGGTTCAAAATGAAAGATTCCAAAAAGGGATTTTTTCCCATGCAACATGGTCTATATCTAAGCAAGAAGCAATGTCCAGTAACACCTGCTGAGCTGGATAGAATGAGTCGGATCCCTTATGCATCAGCAATAGGATCCATTATGTATGCCATGATATGTACTCGTCCAGATGTTGCATTTGCCTTAAGTATATGCAGCAGATACCAATCGAATCCAGGTGAAGCACACTGGAGTGCAGCTAAGAACATGATGAGTTTTTGGTGTATGGAGGACATGATGAGTTAATCGTTGAAGCATATGCTAATGTGAGCTTCCAAACAAACAGAGATGACTTCCGATCTCAATCCGGATACGTCTTTGTTCTTGTTGGAGGAGCTGTGAGCTAGATGAGCTCAAAGCATGACACAATAGTTGATTCTACAATAAAGATTGAGTACATTGCAACATTAGATGTTGCTAAGGAAGTTGTATGGATAAGGACGATCATTGATGAGTTTGGTGTCATTGCTTATTCCAAAGAACCTAGCTCTGATCCCCGAATCCAGACAGGTACCCGAAATTATCATATCATATGAGACTATGTCTAATAAAGATGATATAAAGCCGTGCAAGATACACATGGATAGTAACATTGCAAATCCGTTGGCTAAACCCTTCCCCTGGCCCAAGGATGATAGTCAAACTAGGGCCAAGGGACTCAAGTCCATTGATGAATGACTTTGAGTTTTGATGTTTTGAGATCTTAGATATTTGGTCAAGATTGTTGAAACATATTTGCATCATGTTTGTTTGAAATAAAGTTTCATTATTATTCAATTATGGTTTAGAATTGAATAAAATATCCTAATAATTTATAATTATCAAATAGGATCGCCGCGAAAGTCGTGGTGGTTGAAACCCTATTAAGTGAACTGTTATTATGAATTATGTGTTGCCGTAGCCTGAATCATTAAACAGGACATAAATGATTTAATATAGGCTATTATGCAAGTTGAGTGATAGCGCCAAGTTTCACGGGCTATAGGGACATGGAGATGTCTAATCAATTGCATGGACAAGTATGGTAGATACTTGTTAGGCAGACCTGCCTTAAAATTTTTTCAAATAAGTTGAAGAATTTAAGGTTAAAATATTATTAGTAGGTTCCTCAAACATGAGTGTGATATCCCTCTCACTCGATGATTGGTAGCCTTTGACACTGTCAACCGCTGATCCGTAAAAGGAAGTCATAAAGGCAGTGATTGGGGTTGCTAAAATTTAAGTGGGAGCTATAGTCACGCAAGATTGGAGAAGTCCTCCTATTCCGGATATGTGGATATCTGAGTAGGAATAGTGTTCTAGCCGCTCGAAGAGTAAGAGTTGTAAAATGCATGGCCATGCTCAAATGGATTAATAAGTAATCATTTGTTTATTTGACAGCTCAAGCTCGGGATCGAGAAATAATTTGAATTGATATGGATAACATGAGATGCTATCATATCATCAAATTGAACATTAAGTGACAAAAGAATTAAAATTGCACATCCACTTAAGAACAAGTGGGAGATTGAAGGAATATGTGTCCTTTAATTGATGTGTAAAATACTAATGATATAATAGGATTAAAATGGAGATTTATAATCCGAATAATCTAGGTAATTATAGTGCTTTGCTAGAAGCCAACTATAATTTATGGATTAAATTGGATTTAATCTATTGCTATATTATTCGGGTCCTATAAGGTCACACACAAAAGAGTATTAGGAATTGGATAATTGATTAATGATAATAATAAGTTATTATTGTTAATATAATATCTTTATAGAAAGATATTATGGATAGAAGATAAAAGATAAATAGGTAACTTATTATGAATAAGTTTGACCTAATTTGTGCACTATATAAGGAGACTTATTGAGAATAAGTCTTAACCTAGTTTTGCAATTGTGCATCTTTTTCTTCTCCCACCAAAAAGCCACTAGCATCCCTAAAGTGTTAGGTGTGAGTTGCAATCCTTCGATCATTCGTTCTAGCAAACGGAGACAAGGAGATCCAATCCCGTGCTCGTGTGGACCAAGTAGAGGAGTCGCGCTTGAGGCTCTATTCTCCAAAGGTGATTTCGAATCAAGGTTCCGCACAAGAAAGGTACGACTTTTCCCTTCTATATTGTTCATATCAATTCATGCATGAGATCCCGAATTAGATGTTAGAAAATAGTTTTCTACAATTCCGCTGCGCATCTATTTATCCAACACAGACCTATAGGAGGAAATTCAAACTAAAGATCTATAAGCTACAAACTGTCAAACACAGCTTCCAATCGAACTTATCAGCATACAATTTCAGCAAAATTGACCAAATTCCACATAATATTGTTCACCGGAAAACCTAAAACGGAGACAGAAACGGTACCTGATCGCCGATCTTCCAGCGGGAGACGTTCTTCCCGACTAGTTCGACGATTCCAGAACACTCGAGGCCGAGGTACGGGCTGGCGCCCTTGGGAGGAGGGTGAGCACCTTGACGCTGAAGAGTATCGGCCCCGTTGAGGGCGGTGGCGGCAACCTTGATCAAAACATCGTCGTCGCCGATGGTGGGGTCCTCCACCTCTTGAAGGCTGAGTACCTCTGGACCTCCCGGCGAAGCGATCACCACCGCCTTCATTTTTGTATGCTGCTGGGGATTTACACTGTCTGTGGTGGTGGTGGTGGTGGTTGAGGGAGGTGGGAAACTGGCCGGGAAGTTTGAACTGCACAAGTTGTTGAATGGAAATGGGAATTCAATGAGTGAGTGAGAGAGATGATTACACTTTCCGATTAGTTGTCCAAATCCGACAAAGTGGAAGTGTTTGTTCAAAATGGGTCGACTTTGGAATAAATAATTAGTGACTTAACATAAAGTTTTGGAGCGCTTGTTATTAAATAGTACTAATTCCGTTTTAGAATAGTTATTTGGCGAAACTAATTAAAATAACCCGACTTTTAAGGGTGTGTTAAAAATATATCTCAACCTTTCAAATGTAAGATAAATATCTCAACCTTTAAGGATGTGTTAAAAATATATCCCTACCTTTCAAATGTAAGATAAATATCTCAATCTTTATAAGTGATGTTATAATAATATCTAAAAAAATTCTCTAGGAAAAAAAAGCTAACATGGCATACGTATGTGGCAAAATAAATTAATAAAAAAATAAAATTTCAAAAATACATATAAAAAATTAATAAAAGGGTTTAAGAAAACAAGGTTTTTCATTTATTATTTTTTTAAAAAAATTTCAAGACACTTTATTAATATTTCAATTTTCCATATTATTCTTCTTTGTTCAATTGTCCCATTTTTTTACATAATTTATTTACTAAAATTCTAACTATTCTTCTTTCTATTTTAAATTTTAATTAAAAATGAGAAATTAGTTAAATGGCCCATTATACAAATATGGGTGTTATCCCTCAAATATAAAAATCATCTAAATAAAAGATTAAACACTTGTAAATCTATCATTTTTTATCTATATTTATATTTTATTAATTTATTTCTTTCCCTTGATAAAAAAAAAAAGAAAATTGGTTTAATAAAACAAGGTTTTTAATATAGAGTTATAAGAAAATAGTGTGTATAAAATATAAAAGATGAAACATATGTAAATCTATAATTTTTTATATAGATTTTTTAAAGTTTTATTTTTTTATTAAATTTTTTTTTGCCATATATGCATGTACTGTTAGCTTTTTTTTGTATAAATTTTTTTGAGATATTATTTTAACATCACTTATAAAGGTCGAGATATTTATATTACATTTGAAAGGTTGAGAAATATTTTTAACACCCCTTTAAAGGTCGAGATATTTATCTTACACTTGAAAGGTTGGGATATATTTTTAACACACCCTTAAAGGTCGGGTTATTTTAATTAGTTTCGCCTAGTTATTTTGCTTTTAACACGTTTTTTAAAAATTATATAAAATGTAGGCCAAAATGCATAAAACCACCCTTTATTCACCCTTGTTTTCAATTAACCACCCCTTATTCAAAAAATTTTACTTAACCACCCCTTATAACAAACCGTTTTGCAAGTAACCACCCATCCTCCCATTTTTCTTTAAATTAAACTTCTATTAAATTCAACTTGAAAGTAAAAGACGAAAATGCCCCCAAATTTTGTTTTATAGTTTTTATTTATTATTTATACAAAATTATCATTAATGTATGCAAGTTGTGCCCACCTTTACTAGTAGGTCAGATGTAGTCATACCTCTTTCGGTCATCGACTCTTTTTTTTCAACCTTCTCTGGCAATGCTCGATAGTAGACCTATCAAAACACGATCTGACTTGGTCGACCCGACCCGAACGCCCCAAAAATTTTGGGTCAAGAGCCGGAAATTTTGACCCGAAATTTTTTTCCGACCTGAACCCGATAAGCCGGTAATTTTCTGGATCATCTGGGTTTAGATCCGGTGACGCGATTGACCCAATTGACCCGGTGACCCGATTAACCCGATTGATTTATAATTATATATGATTAATTTTTTTATGGAGATTCCAATTTATTACATTTTATAATTACAATCACTTGATCTTTCATTTTCAAATCAACTTTTATATTTATTTGTATTGTATAATACTCCCTCCGATCGATAATATTTGATTTTTGATTATTCATCACTTTTTTAAGAAGATAAAAAAACTCTAAAAAACCTTAAAATATTAAAACAATTATATACTTAATACTAATTGCATGAAATTATTTATTTTTAAAAAATTATTTAAATATTTGATATGTTAGATATTTTTAAATTTTATTAAAAATTAAGAGAAATAATAAAAATCAAATATTTTAGATCAGATAGAGTATATAATTACAAGTGCTAGAACTTAAGAACCACGTCTTTAATTTTAGCATTTTAAAATTATTGCAAAATTACCAAATCGTGTTTTTTTTTAATTTAAAAAATAGAAATTGACAAACCCGAAATCGACTCGATTTGATCCGAAACCGGGTCAACCCCGGGTTCAAGTCAACCCGGGACCCGTTTTACCCGAAACTCGAAATGACCCGATCCGAACCCGACCCGAATGACCCGATTGATAAGTCTACTTGATAGGGATCTAGGTGGAGGCTGTTCATGCTTCGCCTTGAATGTGTTTATGTCTACCTTTGATTTATTTCACAAGACTATAAAAATAGGAAAATAAAGTGTACTAAAACCACATTTAGGGGCATTTTAGTTTTTCACTTTCAAGTTAAATTATGGAAGTTTAAGGGAAAATGGGAGGATGGGTGGTTACTTGCAAATAGTTTGTTATAAGGGGTGGTTAAGTGAAAGTTTTTGAATAAGGGGTGGTTAATTGAAAACAATGGTGAATAAAGGGTGGTTTTATGCATTTTGGCCTAAAATGTATTAGTGATTTTATTAATTTGAAAAATTAATTTCATACTTAATACAATTATTTATGAAATTATTTTAAAAAATTATTAAAAAAATAATATTTTATAGAGTTTTTAATTAAAAAAATTAATATTTTATAGAGTTTCTTAAAGAACGTGTCAAAAATAAAACAATAAGTTTTTTGAGACGGATGGAGTGAGTTAATTATACAAGTGGTTGTATTTAGAACATTCACAAAATTAAGTAAATAATGAAACATGAAAACTAAATAGTAAATACACTGCAAATCACCACCATAGGCGGAGCTAGGGGGTCCTAGGGGGTCACGTGACCCTCCCATCATCCGACAAATTACCTAGGTGTATTCTTCTCGTCGATACCTTCGTTTTGATATATAATACGCTCTAATCCGACAATTTGAGTAAAAAGTAGGTGTATTAATCACTTTGATTTTATTTCAATATACTATACTGGGTAACACTTTTATATTTTACTAAAATTGACATTCACATATTATAATTCATCTCGAGAGCTTCGAAATCGAATTTGGTAATTAGAAGTTACGCAAGTTTAAATTTTTTATATCTAGTTATACATTATTACATGTTAAGAATATAATTTTTATTTATTGTGTTTTATATCCTTATTTTCGTTTTATATTTTTGTAGTAGCTTTTAATATCGTTTGACACTAGTTTGTGTTTGGCACTAGTTTGTACTATCGAACACGTTGTGTGTTTTACGACTTTTTTCTCGATCTTATTATCTACTACTATGGTGACCCCCGCTCAAAACTTTTTGGTTCAAATGGAGTGGACGTTGAACTTGGAATGGACATGGACGTGGTGATTTTAGCTAATGTCGGGAAAATTGCATAACCCGTGAGTTCATGAGGTAATCTTGTAGATCAAGTTAATCATTCATACTTATTACTCCCTGCGTATGACAATACTTGTTTTTTTAGCTTTGATATTACTCCATGTCTTTAATGGTAGTGAAATCCGTTGAATTCTCAAATTTCTGCTTGCTTTGGAACGAGATAGATCCTCCGACAAAGAGTGTTCGACATGGAAGGATCGGAGTGCAGCGACCATTGAAGGGCTATCAAAGAATGAGAAAGGGCAAGGGTGGGAGCGAGGGATAATTTTGTCATTGAAAAAATAGACGGCCTTCTAGCCAATTTTCTCGCCCAATTATACTCATATGGAGGGATATTATAATTAAATTGTAAAATTTAAATATTGATCTAATTGAGCACATATGTATCTCGACATAAATAATGATCTTATATCTTATAATCGCTTTTTGTACTAGAAAACTTTCATTGAAAATTTTCAAATAAACTATTTTTTTTTGTTTATCATTCTACACATTTTTAAAGGATAATAAAAAAAAATATAGAGATAATATATATATATATATATATAATATTAATGTTTTGAAACTTTTTTTCATAATGTTACACTTATTAGTTATTAAAAATATATTAAATATGTAATAAAATATAATTTATTAATAAACCGTGTAAGGACGTGGATAATAAAACTAATAATAATATAACAAGGTTCTCTACAACATTGATTGTATAACCTTTCGAATTATAAAAAGTACTGAAGACAACCCAAGTCTATCATTGCTGAATATTTGTACTCACCTCTAGTTCTATACAATTTTTCCTCTTTTTTTTTTAATATTAAGTAAGAATTCAAGATCAGATATACTTGAATCTCGATAATGAATCTCGATAATAAAAAGAATAAAACGTGCAATACAACAATTTCTCCTATTCTAATTCTACTATGGGTATTAATCCTAATTCGGTGTTTTTCTGTAACCATAAAATACCAATTCCAGGATTTCAGATTTCCAGTAAGGGTAAAAATTGGAAGATTTTGATGTTAACTGAATGTATCGTTAATTGGTTGAAACTGGATTGGTGGTGTTGGATTTATATTCGGTGTGGCTATATACACCCCAAATCATGCACGTCCTTAAGGACGTGCATGGTTAAAAGGGGTTAATTAATTTTTTTTAAATGTTAATTAGTCAAAAGGCTTGCACGGACGTGCAAATCCTTAATCCGGATTTGCGGTGTATATAGCAACACCCTTTATATTTGAACCGATGGGTGATTTAGGTGTCAAATCCAATGTGTTCTATTTGGGGCACTTCTCACATTTTGCTCCGCAAATTCATCCTTATGTTAATTTGATGAAATATTTTTTGATATATAAAAATGTTGACATTTGCATTTGACAAGCTGATCTGAAACAAACAAGGCAAAATACAAACATACAGTACAGTAGTTTTTATATTGACCCATATTGACAAAATTGGCGTCATGAGCTAATCTTCTCAACAGCAGGACTCGTCGGATCATCCTTGGAAGCGGAAGCATTGAGTTGTTCGAGCGTGTTTAGAACATCAGCCATGGCAGGCCGACTTCTAGGGTCATGCTCTAGGCAGCGCAGGATGAGTGCAACCGTTGCCTGGACCGCTTTCTTGGGGTACTGACCGCCTAATCTGGTATCCATGATTCTCAAGAACCGTCTTTTGTCACTCAAGTATGGCTTTGCCCAATCTACGAGTGATTCCATGCGCTCACCTGAAGAAGAGGCGTAATCGTCTTCCATCACCCGTTTTCCTGTCAGCAGCTCTAGTAGAACAACTCCAAAGCCGTACACGTCATTCTTTGTTGTCAAGTGACCTGTTTCATTAATAGTTAATCTTAGACTCGAAGGAAACAAATGCATTTGAAATGTAGGTGGTGCATTGTGTCAAGCTAGTTCCGGGGGTAGAGCACTACAAAGCAACACTAGTTCAGCAATTGTCAAAAGGATTGAAGAGAAATATAACACTACTGCACTATCACACCAAAAGCATTCAAAATATGAAAGGGATAGCAAACAACAACAACAACCCATCACAGGGATTGCCAGCCCAAATACGATCATTCAGCGACAAACAATGTGCCATTAGTTTTGGGGTGGATTTATTTGGAGCAGGAGTCCTTAATTCTTATCAGCACAAATAAGCTCTCTATCAGCAATCAACAAACTACGCCAAACAAACAGTTGGTCTAAGTTGGGAATAAGCCCCTCTAACATTGCAACAGCTGTAAAAAACAATACTCCGTATAGAACAATCTTCCTCTATCATCTTGGCTCAAACACCGGGGTGGTAGAAAACAGGAATCTGTGATCAAAATGCTCCAAATTTACTAGCAAAGACCAATGTAAACATTGTCCTCTGATTTCTGCTGCACTATGTATCATGCTCTTAAAAAGGGAAAGGTATGGCATCAACTAAAACTTGATTTCAAAAGCTTGTTCTTCTATCTGAAAGAGCAGAACTAGTGGCAAATGCGGGGAAACCACATTGGCAATTTCAGTATACTGTATAGTGCATATCAGGCTCTACCAAGTGCACAAGTGTATGTGAATGGGTGAATATGTTTGAGAAAATATAGCTAAACCGAAAACAATTAATTGTATTTCGTGATGGGAAGATGACCTGTTGCCACGTATTCAGGAGCAGCATAACCTCTAGTACCGATGATTCTGGTTGACACGTGAGATTTATCTCCAGTTGGACCAGCTCGTGCTAAGCCAAAGTCGGAAAGTTTTGCATTGAAATCCTGCATCAGAAGGCATAAATAAATAAACCGGGTGTTAAGAATGCACCCATCTAGATCCGGCCTTGAAGAAGAATTGCACTGATCCACCATGACAAAGTGGTTGCTTTTGGCATACCAAATCAAGAAGTATGTTAGAAGCCTTCATATCACGGAATATCACATTGGCATCAACACTGTGCAAGAAAGACAATCCTCGAGCAACTCCAATGGCAATGTTCATTCGAGTAGTCCAAGGTATTGGTTGAATCGACTCTGCAAGAAGATCACATTTATCCCCCAATCAACATATATAGCTCAGAAAGATGAACACACGACTAGTGAATAAATGACATACTTCTAAATAAGTGATTTTCCAAGCTGCCTCTTGGCATATACTCGTAGACCAAAAGTCGATTGTCAGAATCCAAGCAGTATCCAATAAGTTTGACGAGATTCGGATGTCGAAGCTGACCCAAGTTATTAACTTCTGCCTGAACATTTGATACCAAAAGTTTATCAGTCTCTGAATCATGAGAGCGAAAAACTAACCAGAGCAAGACAAAGAACAAGTTAGACTAAACAACATACAAGCCATTCATTGTGACCTTGAAAACTCCCTGATTTAAGCTTCTTGACAGCAACCATGATGCCACTCCCTGGTTTTGTTGGGGACAAAGTATGCTCATCAATCCATCCTTTGAAGACGTACCCGAACCCACCCTCGCCGATGAGATTCTCTGATCGGAAATTCCGCGTTGCAGCCTTGAGATCAGCAAAGGTGAAGGCCTTGGCATGACTCATTGCAGATATGTTAACATTGGTTGCTAAAGAACTTTTGGCTAGATCTTTTGAGGGTGCTACACTCCTAGTGCCTGAAAGAGAACAATCAAATTTAAGACCTTCTCGGTTCGATTCCAAAAGACAGAGAATGAATTCTAGGGTTTCTTACCAGTGAATTTGTCGGAAGAGGCATGGCCACACTTGGCGGATTTCCTGAAGCAATTCCCCATGTTTTCTTCCTGTTACTGATCGTATTGACAGAAAGCGAAAATCAGCCGGCGATCGACATTGAAACGAACGATTGGAAGCCCGAGGGAAAGAAGACGCGGACGAAAGAGGACGAAGTCCATGGAAAATAGTAGTCAACTGGACTCAGATATTCAAAAATCATCAGCACATTTGACTAAGGAACCCTAGAAACCCAAGGACTTTGAATGCTTCGCGATGATGACAGATTGGAAGTGGCGTGGGTGGGGGTAGGTCCACCAACGCAATCTAGTGCGTCAAGAATGAGCTTGGGAGTGTCCATACGCAACCGGCGCCGGTACCACCGCCCTTAAGGCCGGGCAAATTTGACAGTCACTGAGAACTCAGCCGCCGATCGAAAGGCCGGAACAGCGAGAGATCGAATCAAATAAGCGCGTGAAAACACGAATTAATAAAACAACTACTACATCGCAAGTCCTTTTTAGACGTAAAAAGTATTTACACTATTTGACCAGAACCAAACAAAGCATTTGACTATTTGAGGAGCCTCTTTCGATTCCATGTGATGGATTCATGAATTGAGATTCAATTTTTCATGTTTTTGACAGGTAAACCTTTGCTAATTGATTTGTCTCAGTTGTGTTATTGTATAGTATCGAAAGGCCTTTTAATTGACCGCATTCAACTTCTAGGGTTGAAGAAGGGCATCACGTCGTCGCGTCGAGATGGGCTTTGGTGGACCAAGTCTCCGGTGACTAATGTGGTTGAGGTGTAGTTTCGATGTAGGCAAAGCGTAAATTATAGGTTAATTAGCCCAATCCCTAATTTAATTCAGCCATCCTTAATTCCATACATATCTTTATCTCATCACTTGTGAAGAACCACTGAAGCGTGCTGAGATGTCCACTCAGTCCACAAGCCTCATCATCGAAGTCCCCTGACAAATGGCTAAGGCTCGGTGTGAGGGCGATCCCCGATGTCGAGGGTGGTTTGGAAAGTCGATTGCGAAGCCCTGGCGGCTGGTGATGCTCACGAACAAGACGGTGGCGAAGGGCTGAGACAGGGTGACATTGATGTGTTAGCACGTATATATGATTTAGATAGAGTTGTACATATTTACGATTGTACCTCAGGGTTTTTCACCCAATGATATATATATATACAGGAGTAGGCTCCTCTGAGATCATTCAAAGACTCAGTTATCTAAACACTTACATGGTATCACAGCCTCTTTGTGAAACCCTAAAATTTTTCCGTTTCACAAATTAATTCGATCCAGCCGCCGCCGCTCTCACAGCCGCCGCCGCCGCTACAAGCCGCCGCCGCCGCCCACCCCGCTGCCCCTTACCCGTCGCGGCCGCCGCTCCAAGCCGCTGCCGCCGCAAAACCCTAGCCGCCGCCCCCTACTTGTCGCCGCCGCTACCTATCTCTCCCAATGGGTGACGTTGTCAACCCCCCACCGCAGCCACAAAACCCTTTCCATTCCGCCCAATCCGTTACCAACATCAAGAACCAAATCCCCCTAACCCTAGACCTCAAAAAGGTTCAATACCACACATGGGCGGAACTCTTCACCACCGCTTGTCGGGGCCATGATGTCCTCGCCCACATCGACGGTTCCGACCGCCCCAATGATGTCCCTGAGCCTATTTGGAACCGCATCGACTCCATCGTACTCGGATGGATCTATGCTACCATCTCCGAAGATGTGTTGATTACCGTCCTCCAACCCGGATCAACCGCTCGTGATGTTTGGCTTCGCATCAAAGGCCTCTTTCATGACAATCAATCCGCTAGGGCTGCGGATCTTAAAGGGAAATTCATCAACACCCGTCAGGAAAGTTTCTCCAACGTCTCCGACTATTGCCTTGCCATAAAGGCTATCGCCGATCAACTAGGCGATGTCGGACACAAAGTCAGCGAAGAGCGCCTTGTTCTTCAACTTATCAATGGCCTCTCCACCAAATTTGACGTCGTCGGCGGGATGATAAGCAACACTTCCCCGCTGCCGACATTCATGGTGGCTCGCAGCATGCTTTCCAGGGAGGAAAGCCGTCAGGGCCGCCCTCAAGCCCCTTCCCATGTCCTAGTGTCCTCTAAGGACTTCCTACCCACGGATCCTTACCTCCGAAACCCTCAAACAACCCAATCCAAGCCACCCAACCAGCGCGGCGGACGAGAGCAAGGGAGGAACTCGCGACGGGGCCGCGGCGGCGGCCGCAGCAACATGTCGCGGCCGCAGCATTACCCGCCGCAATACCCGCCGCAGCCTTGGTACCCCTCCCCGCCTCCCTGCCCCTATCCGTCGTGGGCCGGCTACCCACCGCCTTCGATGCTTCGCCCCTACCGCCCTCCACCCTCTGCGGCTCCTTCCCCGGCGCTATACGCCTCCCAGCCGCAACACACCGATCTCTCCGCCGCTTTCTCCACCATGGGACTTCAGCAGCCGGATGACAACTGGTATATGGATACCGGGGCCTCTTCCCACATGACGAACGCACCAGGTAACCTACAAACTGTTTTTAATTCTAGCACTTTACCATCTATTTATGTCGGTAATGGCGCCCCACTCTCCATTGTCGGTTCAGGTCAAGCAACCCTTCCCACTGGCCCACCCCTCCACCTTAACAACGTCCTACTTGCCCCTGACATAGTAAAAAACCTCATCTCTGTTCGTCAATTTACCACTGATAATCATGTGGCCGTCCAATTTGACCCTTTTGGTTTTCTTGTGAAGGACCTTCGCACGGGGACCCCAATCATGCGGTGCAATAGTTCCGGCGACTTCTATCCACTTGCCCCAGCCCGCAAGTCCGCCCCCACCGCCCTCATCACCCTTAGTTCCGACTTGTGGCATGCTCGTCTTGGTCACCCTAGCGATCACGTGCTTCAAAGTCTCCGCTCTAGCAATTTTATTTCTTGTAATAAAGCCTCGGGCATCTGCACTTCATGTGAGATCGCCAAGAGCAAAAGACTTCCTTTTAGCATTTCCCTTTCACATACTTTTGCACCTTTTGACATTGTTCATTGCGATTTGTGGACATCGCCCATTCCTAGTGCTAGTGGTTTTTGTTATTATTTGGTTATACTTGATGATTACACCAATTTTGTTTGGGTATTTCCACTACGCCATAAATCGGAAACACAGGGCCACATTATTAGCTTTCACAAGTTTGTCCAGACCCAGTTTAGTTTGCCTATCAAGGCCATTCAATGTGACATGGGAGGCGAGTTCGACAACAACATTGTCCGCTCCTTTTGTCAACAACAAGGGATAGCCCTCCGCTTCTCTTGTCCACAAACATCACCTCAGAATGGCAAAGCGGAACGCATTCTCCGCACGCTTAATGACAAGACACGAACCCTACTTCAACATGCTTCTCTACCCCCTTCTTTTTGGGTTGAAGCTCTTCATATGGCCACTTACCTCCACAATATACTACCTTCAAAGGCCATTGGCAACTCCAACCCAACCTTGGCACTCTACCACCGCCACCCGTCCTACAATCATATTCGAGTGTTTGGATGCCTTTGCTTTCCCAATATGAGTGCCACTACTCCCCATAAGCTCTCCCCACAGTCCACAAAATGTGTCTTCTTGGGTTTTTCCCCACATCATCGAGGCTACCGTTGTCTTCGCTTGGATACCAATCGGGTAGTGACATCTCGCCACGTGATTTTCGACGAACATACCTTCCCCTTTGCCCCCCACCATCAACCCACAGTCCCCACACCCCAAGAATCCAGCCCATCGGCCTCATTCCCACCCCTCCTACGTCTTCTTCTTGGCAGTAAACCACCTATGTCGCGGCCGCCGCCTCAAGCTGTGGCCGCTGCCCAACCCGCAACACCTGTGCAACATGCCGCGGCCGTCGCCAACATGCCGCGGCCGCCGCTTCATGCCGCGCCCGCCGCACCACCCCCCGCTGCACCTGCCCCTGCTGCGGCCGCCGCCCCAGTGCCGCGGCCGCCGCCTCCCGCAGCGCCCGCCCCCACCATGACCACGCGATCTCAAGCTGGGATCGTCAAACCCAACCCCAAATACAACCTCTTCACCCCTTCCACTCCCATATCACCTATACATAAATCACCACAAAAGGCCTTACAGGACCCAAACTGGCATGCCGCCATGGTCGATGAGTTTAGTGCTTTAATTAAAAATGGCACGTGGGACCTCGTTCCTAGGCCTCGGGACTCTAATATCATCAATTGCATGTGGTTGTTCAAACATAAGTACAGGTCTGATGGGTCACTTGAACGACACAAGGCTCGCCTCGTTGTCAATGGCAAGTCTCAGGAGGTTGGTGTGGACTGCGACGAAACCTTTAGCCCGGTCGTCAAACCCGCTACCATACGCACTGTGTTGAGCATCGCTCTCACTAAGGACTGACCTATTCACCAGCTGGACGTCAAGAACGCCTTTTTGCACGGTAACCTTCAGGAAACTGTGTATATGCATCAGCCTCCAGGCTTCTATGATCGTTCGCGCCCCTCTCATGTCTGCCTTCTCCGGAAGTCTCTCTATGGATTGAAATGCGCCTGGTATCAGCGCTTCGCCACGTACCTCAGTGCGATTGGTTTTCAGAGCAGTCAGTCAGATCACTCCCTCTTTGTCTTCCATTCAGGGTCCGACACGGCTTATCTATTGCTGTATATTGATGACATTGTGCTTACTGCATCTTCTCCATCATTATTGTCACGCCTGATGGGACTGTTGCGTTCAGAGTTCGCCACGACGGATCTTGGTCCCCTGAGCTATTTTCTCGGCATATCTGTGACTCGCACTCGGGATACATTGTTTCTTCATCAGAAGAAATATGCTCTTGAGATTGTCGACAAGGCTAGGATGACATCCTGCAAGCCTGCTACCACTCCTGTCGACTGCAAGTCCAAGCTTGATGCTGCCTCTAGTCCCAAGGTTGATGACCCTACCGCCTATCGCAGTCTGGCAGGTGCCCTCCAATATCTGACATTCACTCGGCCAGACATTGCTTTTGCCGTTCAGCAGGTTTGCTTATACATGCATGATCCCCGTGAGCATCATCTACAGGGGCTCAAACGGATCATTCGGTACATCAAGGGCACCAGTGACCTGGGATTGCACCTCTTTCATGGCCGTTTCGACACACTCACAGCTTACTCAGACGCAGACTGGGCGGGTTGTCCAGAAACTCGCCGTTCCACCTCTGGGTTCGCTATCTACCTTGGTGACAATCTGGTATCGTGGTCCTCCAAGCGTCAGGCAACCATATCTCGCTCCAGTGCCGAGGCTGAGTATAGAGGTGTCGCCAACGCCGTGGCGGAAACCTGCTGGCTCCGCAACCTCCTCTGCGAGCTTCGCGTTCCACTTCGTGCCGCTACATTGGTCTACTGCGACAATGTCTCCGCAGTCTACATCGCCTCGAACCCAGTTCAGCACCAGCGTACCAAGCACATCGAGATTGACATACATTTCGTCAGAGAAAAGGTCTCTCTAGGCCAGGTTCGAGTGTTACATGTCCCTTCTGCTCATCAGTATGCGGACATCTTCACAAAAGGATTACCTACTCCTCTTTTTACTTCTTTTCGTTCCAGTCTTGCTATTCGCTCACCTCTAGCTGCGACCGAGGGAGGATGTTAGCACGTATATATGATTTAGATAGAGTTGTACATATTTACGATTGTACCCTCAGGGTTTTCACCCAATGATATATATACAGGAGTAGGCTCCTCTGAGATCCTTCAAGGACTCAGTTATCTAAACACTTACATGATGGTGAGGGTAGGGCGGCAGCGTGGCATCGAACCACCAAAGGACTTTGTGTGTAATTTGTTAAATACTCCCTTCGTCCCAAAATACATGGACTTTTGATTTTTAACACGCTTTTTAAGGAGCGAAAACCTCTATAAAATATTTTTTTTTTTATATAATTTGATACTCCCTCTGTTAATTAAAACTTGTCGTTTACTATTCATGCACGTTTTTTTAGAATGATAAAAACTATATAAAATATTAACTTTTTTTAAAATTTGTTTTTATAAATTCATACTTAATAGTAACAAGTATGAAATTCTTTAAAAAATATGTTAAAAAAATTAATATTTTATATAGTTTTTAACACCTCAAAAAGCGTGCGTAAATAGTAAAACGTCAAGTTTTAATTAACGGAGGGAGTGCTTATTAGTATATCAAATTATATAAAAAAATTAACTAAAAAAATAATATTTTATAAAAAATTTCGCTCCTTAAAAAGCCTCCGTCGTCTTCAAGGAGGCCGTAGCTACTAAAGCGTCGGCAGTCGATCGAGCTTCTTATCTCGCAGTCCATGGAAACGGAGTGATTCAGTGAAGGCTTGATGCACCGTAAGCACCAGTTGAGGTCAAACATTAGTTCAAAAGTCAACTTTCATCACAAATCAACGAATTTATTACCTCCGCCACATAAATCTCCTCCAACATGTGTTCAATTACACACACAAGAAAATGAAGTAGGGTCAAACAAGAAACAAGTAAGAGAACCTTCAAAGCAGAGACCAAAGAATGACTAAATTTATACAACATGTCTTCAATTTTTTTTTCAGTTTTATAACTTCGATTCCTAATTTCATTTCCTTGTTTTCTAACTTTGATTTTCTTTTTTTTTTCCCTTTGTTTTTGAACAAGTAACAATTTAAAACACCGGATACAAGTACGATAAATTGAGAGGGCACAAGAAGTGTCAGATGGATAAACCGTCATGATACAAATGAAAACCAAACTACCAACAATCTATTAATCAATCGAACAAGCAAGACAAAGAAAACAACTCTTTAAACCTGATTTTCAGTTTAATATACATAGATCGAGAAAGCGAAAAGAGGCAAAAATGGGGATTCCAATTTTAGGGCTTTTGATTTCTATATCTTTGGCCTAGGGAGGGAGAGGGTCGTTCCAGTCTCGTCTGTCGCCCGATAGTCCATTTCTAGGGTTTTGCATTCATTCTCTTGTCTCCTTTTCTCAATTGATCGATCCATTGAACTAAAATTTGAAATCAATCATATAAGTGTGTGAACGATTGCTTATGTTCATGGTTTTGAATTTTAAGAGTGTTGTTACGTGCACATGTATATTATTAATTTACAAGATCGATTTCTGCTTGTTGATGAGGCATGAATTAGCTAACAGAGAATGCGGGAGGGCACTCGATGTTGAGCAAGCTCAAAATGAGCAAAATGAACACACTAAGGAAAAATGAGCATACAAACCCAAATCCGAGCTTGACTTGGCTAAAAAATAAACGAGCTCACCGAGCTCAATTTCTATTTGACCCTAAACTTTTGCTCAAGCTCAACCCTTATACTCACTTCATTTTTTTAGGAAAAGATTCAAAGTATCAGATAAATCCAATACTTTGAGAGGTCAGGCTTGCTCACAAGGGTTAGACTTGCTAAAAAAAATGGATTTTTCGTTTCTCTAGCGTGCGTACGTTATTTGTGGAAACCCATGCAAAGATGATGTTCACCTTTTTGCATATTACCGGAAAAATTCTCAACATATGATCAAAAATTACAAAGAGCACTGGAAATAAACATTGTTAACCTTTTAAGTGATTTGGGAACGACATTAGAAAGAGAAGACAAGACATATTAATTTGGCAGTGGCATGGTAGAGTATATGGTTCCATGTGAACAAAATTACTTTTGAGTAGGGGCAAATCCCGACTCCTTAGGATATAGATAGGTTTATACAAAACCAAATTGACAGTTGGAAAGCTTCCAGAAAATTTGAGGAAAATGAGGACGATCAAGCAAAACCAAACACCTTGAGGCTAGGACTAAGAAGACAAAACCCTATAAAATGGCAAAACCCAAGGGATGGTTTTGTCAAAATCAACTTTGAAGGCTTCACATTACAAACGAGAGAAAATACGATATGTTTTATCATCAGAAATAAGTTAGGAGAAAAGATCGTGATAGGGCATATATGATAGAATAGGGAAACAAACCCCACTTAAAGAAGAAGCAATTGCTTCGCTAAAAGGAATAAATGTCAAAATAGAATTAGGATACAATAACATAATTGTTAAAAGAGACAACTCCACAATCATCGACTCCCTGAAAAGATCTTGGATATGTCCATGGGAAATTGAGATAATTATTCCGGATGCTCTGATCTCCCTTAACAATTTTCTTTGTGTTTCATTGACTCAAATTCAACCCAATGATAACATGGTGAAATATGAGGTCGCATACCTTAGTCAACATGTCGATGATGATCAATCTAAAACTACGTACCTAAGTCTAGTCTTATTCACCTCATCCGTAATGATGCACTCGAAAGGCCTAAGATTCATCCATATCATCCTAACTGAATTTTTTCCTTATAAAAAAAAATACATAATCCATTATTAATTAGAGTCTTATTAGAGTATCTATAACAAAAACTCTATAGAAAAAGGTAAAAATTTTTTTGAAGAAATAAAGTTTTTTCTAAAAACCAACCATTCTTCTAACAATATATATTCTCTTCATCACAAAATATAAAACGTTTGACTTTTTGACATATTTTTTAAAAGCTAAAAACTCTATAAAATATCAACTTGTTTGTATTAATTTTATAAAATAGTTTCATACTCATTACTAATAAGTTTGAATATATTTTAAAAAAATAATATCAACTTATTTTTATTAACTTTTTGACACGTTTTTTAGCTTTTTAAAAATGTGTTAAAAAGTCAAATAATCTATATTTTGAGATGGATGAAATATAATACAATATTTTTTATGAATAAGAAAGATAAAAATATATAAATAAACTAAACCTAAATTACGGTAGGATTCTATCATAATATAATGAATATATATATATATATATATATATCTTCAATAATAACACTAGTTAAACATTTATTTATATAAACAATTATCTTCTAAAATAATTGTTTTTTTATCCATTTCATTTCCAATATATTCAACTAGTACAATACCCGCGCCATGGCGCGTGCGCGAGAAAAAAAAATCTATTATAAGGATGAACAAAAATAATAACGAAAAAAATAGAAATGGTGAAGTACATTAACAAATATAAAAATAAATATATGAATGGATTATGTCGGTACGCTAGACTTTCCTAGGGAAAAAAATAGTTCGGTTATATGAAGGGATGAAAATGTATATAAAAAGAAATAATGTAAGGCTAATCTTACATAATGAGGTAAATAAGGATTATAGGTGGGTGACACCAAGTTCTCCAAAATCTAAGTGAATGTACTCCGCCTGTGTAAACAAATTAATAAACACAATAAGACCAATATTATGATTAGCACATTGAAATAAAAGTTATATAGGCAAAAAAAAAAGTAAATAGAATGTACCTGTTAGGCTAAAGTATGTAAGATTTCTTTGTACATGATGTTAACGGTAGTGTTGAGTGAGTTACCTTTCTTATCACATGATAGAATTTTCAAGCCAGATTTGGTTGTAACCCTTGAGACAACAACATACAACTAGCCATGACTGAAGACTGGCCTCCTTAGGTATAGCCCAACGTGAGAAAGAGATTGGCCTTGACTTTTGTTAATCGTCATGGCAAAACAGACCGACACTGGGAATTGTCGTCGTTGAAACTGGAATGGTAATATGGGTGAAATGCCAAAGGTAGTCAATACCTCTTCCTGCAATTCCTTAAAGTCAGGCAGTGCTCTGAAAGAGTCCAAGTCTGGATCATTAAGAATGGTACTAAATTTGAGGTTATATTCTCTGAGGGGTTTCATCTCGATCTCGTTTGGTGCCTATTCCCTGTTTCCGGCATCAGCAAAACAGAGAAGCAACTTGAAATAAGGCATAATCAGACCAAAGAAGCTTGTGTGTGCTATGCAATAGTAAAACAGAGAAGCAACTTGAAATAAGGCATAATCAGAACCAAAAACATCCAGGCAGTCGGCAACCTCATAAACCAAAAACAACAGTCAAGAAATTGGGAATCAGAAATCCATAAATAAGACATAATCAGAACAAAGAAGCTCGTGTGTGCTATGCAATAGCAAAACAGAGAAGCAACTTGAAATAAGACATAATCTGATCGAACCAAAAACATCCAAGGAGTCGGCAAACTCATAAACCAAAAACAGCAATGAAGAAAGTGGGAATCAAAAATCGATCAATTCCACAATCAACAAATGAGAAATCCATGGCATTTCCAATTGTACATACCTGTCAGTTTATTGCTCTTTCGCATACATCTCCCCAATTTGAACTGTAAAAAAACCAAATTCATAGAAAACAGTTAAATTTCCCCCAATGCACGATCAAATTAAACACAAATCGAACTCAAAAGGCCAAATCAGAGACAAACCCTAAAAACGAACTCAGTGGAAAGGCATTTAGTGGAAAGACAACCTGCTTACCCGAGAGGGCCGAGTCCAAATGGTTACTCTTCCATGGAAATTGACAATCAGTAGTGCTCTAGGACAAGAAGGAGGCGACCATTCAATGAACTGAACGGAATCCCGAGGAGAATCTGTGAACAATGTTCAAGAATATATGACAAAGGGAATGTCAACGAACAACAACAGAGGGGGGGGGGGGAAGAATTTGCTCTCAAGCAAGTTGCATATTCACAATTACTAATGGTCAAGGAGGAAGGTATAATATATCAAAGCTAAGTTCTTCTAGTTTACTATGTTGCACTAAGAAATATATGCCAGTGCATGTCAAAGGCAAATTCATCACAAAAAGATAATCCAATACATACACACAGATAATCCAAACTTTAAAGAATTGAACAAACATACAAAAATGAACTCAGTGAAAAGACAAACCCTAAAAACGAACTCAGTGGAAAGACATTCAGGGAGATGGAAACAGAGAGATTATGTTTTCTAACTAATTTAGGGATTCAAAAGGCCAAATCAGAGACAAACCATAATCGAACAGATTAGGAACCTAGGGTTTCTGATTGGAATTCAGGGATTCGACGAAATCGAACTGATAATTAAAAAAAAAAGTCGATGTAGGATATGGAGGATGAATGACAGAAAACTTTCGGTTTTGGATTATTAGGTAATCCTTTTTCCCAACAACAACAAAACAATTGATTTCTGGTGTGATAAGCAATAAACCTGGAGCCTCCGATATGAGTAGCAAGGGCAGAAGAGAACGTGGAGGACAAAAGATTGAAGCGTCCGGAGAGGCAGCAAGATTAAATCGTTCGGAGAGAACGTGGAGGATGAAAGCAAGGGCAGAAGGAGAGGCAACAAGGATTCGGAGGAGAGGTGGTAAAAGCTCGGAGGCGGTAGGAGATGGATTCGGAGGAGAGGCGGCAGGTGGGCACCCTGGAGGTGGAGGAGAGGCGGAGGAGAGGCATCCATCGTTAGAGGCTGTGGGAACCTAGGAGCCGATGATGAAATTAGGAAGGGGGCTTTCTAAAAAAAAATCAAGAAGGGGGAAGGAGTAGATAAAACGTGATTGGCCGAAGTACCTAAATTGAAGGGTTGTTCGCCACCTCATCAAAGTCTTCTAACTTAAAGTTATATATAGATAAATAGAAAGAGGGAACGTTGTCACTCCCAACCCTTTGAAGATTTTTGACTTTTTTTATCATACTCAATTTGACACTCTCCTCGAATTATATATATGAAATAATAAAATAGTTAATGGAGAATTAATGGATTTATGAGTTAAAATGGAGGATTACCAAAGGGGCGTTTTCTAGATAGACCATAATTAGGGTCTTTATTAGAAAAATATCCACCCATGTTTTCAAATTGACAAAATGTTCACCTCCCTTCTCTTGCCCCCTTTGCCCATGTGCCCCCCCACGTGTGCCCCCTTCTGTTTCAGCATTTTTTTTCGCGTTGTTGAAACCGAAGTTGCTGAAACCGGAGTTGCTAAAACCGGAATTGCTTTTTTTTTTTCGCGTCATCACTTCGACACTGGATTTGCTGAAACCGGAGTTGCTTTTTTTTTTCTTTTTTCGCGTCACCACTTCGACACCAAAGTTGCTGAAACCGGAGTTTCTTTTTTTTTCTTTTTTTTTTCGCGTCAGCACTTCAATACCGGGGTTGCTGAAACCGGAGTTGCTGAAACCGTGTTGCTAAAACAGGAGTTGCTTCTTTTTTTTTCTTTTTTTTTTCCGCGTCAGCACTTCGACACCAGAGTTACTGAAACCGGAGTTGCTTTTTTTTCTTTCTTTTTTTCGCATCAGCACTTCGACACCGGAGTTGCTGAAATTACAACAACAATTTCAGCAATTTCAGTACTAATATAAAATTTAGCCTATGCGGGATTCGAACTCACGTATTTGCGCATAAGCACATTGCTCTACCATTGAGCTAAGAGACTTTTAAAGGAGATTTAAAGCAACGAACATCAAAATTCATTGCAGTCCGCATTTCAGCAATTGCTGAAACTACAGTCCGCGTTTCATCAATTGCTGAAATTGTCAATATCTAAACTCAAACCATGTAAGACATTAAATAATTAAAATCAAAATAATCCATTAATTTTGTGCAATTTGATAACAATTCAAAAATAAAATATTTGTGAGAACAATAAAAGTTGATGCCAAAAACAAAGAAAACTTCAAACGATTATGAGTTAATTGTTGAGTTATGAACATATTTCTTGCAATTAATTAATGTGTGTTGATTAATTTTTGCTCACGCCGTACTAGTTTGGTTGATTAATGGTGCATTACTAGTATGACCATTTCTAGGCCATCATGAATAGCTTGAATTATATTTCCATTTCCCAAAAATCAAAAATTGAGATTGTATTTTGAAACATTTGGATAAAAAGTCCCTAATTTAAGGGTGCTTTGACAAAAAAAAAAAAAATACAGAACCCCAAATCTAACAACCTGAAATTGCAAGTAAAGCGATAAATAAAAGGAATTCATTAGAAACAAGCAATCAGGGGAGAAGTCAAATACCCTGCATCTGGAGCGATTTGGCAGAGAGAAAACAAGAGTAGAAATTGGGGCAACGATCAAGGTGAGGAGGAGAGATCCAATGAAAAGTGCCGGGAGAGTGGAAAATCCCAATGACAACGCCCCTTCATCCCGCAACGGTAACACCACAAAGTAAGCACTCAAAATCTGCACAGGAAAAAAAAAACAAAAGACATTGATTTAGGTTAAAGTTGAATTCAGCATATGGGGTTACAGAATAAAGTGGAAGGAAAAAAAAGGTCGCTGGAAAGAGCACAGATTAGCTAGTCTCCTTCCCTCCGCATCCACGTCGTCGTCGTCGCTTCCGTCCGCGACCTCCTCTTGATAGAAAGAGAGATTATTAGTTACCACCAGATCTAGATCTGAAATATTAGGAATTTTCAGATAGAAGACGAAGCTCGAAGTGGAAATCGATTATCAACCACCAGATCTGGAGATCGGCGGCGACCTGTATAGAAAGAGGAGACGAAGCTCGAAATGGATTAAACGGACCACACTTGCAGTCTCATATGTGCCATCAACACCGTTCTTGCTGTAGCCATGGCCGGCTGCCGTTGTTGCCACTGCTGTCGTTGGTCGCCTCCTCGACCACCGCTTGTTGACATCGGGAATGAGCAACCATGGGAGAGGGCTCTGAGCATCCATGGAATCAGCAACTCCCCCATCTCCATCGCTACAATCGCTCTTGAAGATTAGTTTAGGGTAGGAGGGGCACGAATTTAGGTATAAAATTAATCAGGGACGTTTAGCTAATTTGTAGAGTGTGGTGGACACTTTTCTAATTAGTGCCTAAAAAATGGCCTATGGAGCAAATTATATCATTACAAAATAAGGAATGAATGATTCCCGAAAATCATTTTTTTTTATCATACTAAACACATAAATTGAAAATATCATTCCGATTTCCAATTTTGATTCTCATGAATGGATACCAAGCAAGCCCTTAGGATCCATTTGGCATTGATATCTAGATATCGGATATCAACCCCTGATATCTGATATTTAGTGTTTGGTATCTCCTAGATATCAATATCGCTTGATATCTAGTTATCAAATTTGGACTAATTTAATATGCTGATTTTTAAGGAGATATCACTTGATACCAAAATATTAACCGATATCTTGATACATTGATATTTTGGTATCAAGATATCGAGACGAAACCAGCTTTCAAAAGGAATCTAAAAAGAATCAACGTTCCCATTTTTCAAGTGAAGACAATACTTTGTAATAAATAATAAATAAATAAATACAAGTAGCCATAATCACTCAGATTTGTTCGGTTTAATTCCACCAAGCGTCCCCTCATATGGCATATCCATTACCAAAATTAGGCATGAATGCATTAATTCATCAATCATCACGCAAACGCATTTATTTACCTCCGTTTTGGTTGAAAATTACATTACAAAAGAAGGGGGAAATCAGAAACTGAGCTTGTCTATGTTTAGATTATACTCGTATGATTTCTCGAGTTCGGATCTCCTCTTACATCTAGTTCGGATTTAATTATTTTGGATATAAATTTATCTCAAAAAATTGTATGAGACAGGATTAATAAACTGACTAAAATTACAAATAGGGTAAAATTTACTAAAAAATTTAAACAACAAGATAATCTCCGTATGGGGCGAAAAACAGTTTATTTATAAAAAGTGGAGTTTATTTGGTTGTTATTGGAGTATTGTGGTACTTTCAAACCAAATAAGATAAAAGGAAAGGGGTGAAACAATACTTTTGCAAAATAAACACCAAAATAACCTTCATTTTCTAGCTTTTTTTAAGTTATAAATATTTCAATATGATCTATAGAATGTAAGTATATTTTAAAAAAAAATTCATATAAATTTATGTTTGAAATAATTAAGTGTAACATCGATGATCTTGAATAATGAGTTCTTATTTTTTTTAAAAACTCTGTAAAATAGAGAAAAAGAGCAATTTTAGAGGAAATATGAGTTTTTTATAACCCCAACCTCTTTTGTAAAACAATGCGGAGTATGTAAAATAGAGAAATGGGAGGAGAGAGAAAAAAATCTATAAATTTAGAGGAAGGGTTAGAATATGTAAAATTAAATGCATTCACTCTTTTAAATGCATACCTATTTGTTCATTGGTTGTTGTCTATTGATTTAAATAATTTATTGGAATTTTATTTATTAAATTATAAATGCATGCATTTATTATAGTGTATAATAAATGTAGAAATCTATATAATAGAGAAACTATTGGAGTCGTTGTGTAATTTTTTTTTAAAAAAATTGTTCTTTTATTCTCTATTTAAGAGAATTTTTAGAGGGATTATTCCAGATGCTCTAGTTTTAGAATAATAATAAATCTCTTTGGATAAAAAAAGAATAATAAATCTCTCATGACTCTCATAGAGGTGATTTGCTTCCGGTTTCAAAATAAAAGGCAGTTTTAAACTTGGGTTAATAGCTCGGAAAAAGCTCGAGTTAGAACTCTAATGATTTTTCTAATGTATAAATACCTCACATATAGAAAGATTAAAAAACTACACATTTAACGAATGCTATATCTAGTAGGGTTCATACACTTACCACTTAACACCAAGATTTTTTTCTTTTTAATCTTTAATATATATAATATATATATACATTATAAAAATCATTAAACAAAATGCGAATTAATATTTTTCTCAAAACCTGAGCACTATACTACTATAGACTTATTGTTTTTAAATTAGAAGTGATATATTATGTCAACAACCACCTTGGTGATGAAAAGTTGTCTACATCAGAGTTGTCTAAGGATTGAGTTCCAATAGAGTTTTGAGTGAGGCTAGAGGCAAGATATCCGAATGGCTATTGATAAGATAATTTCAAGTAAATTATACGCAAGTTCTTTTCATTTTTTCCGATCACATTGCAAAAAGGCTCAAAACACTCTTTTATCAAATCGAAACCAAATCAACCAATTTCGTTCATTTTCGTTCCAATTTGTACACATATTTCAACTCAAACAACACTCAAATCAACGACAATAAAAAATAAGACACAAAAAACAACCAATTTCATCAATTTTAATTCCAATTTCAAACCCTAACATGGAGGATGGGTTGGGGATTGATTTTTGTTAGAATTTAGAAAAGACTTTGTGTGCAATTGTTTGAAAAAAATGAAAAGGACCTGTGTGTAATTTAGGTGAACTTATCTTGACAATATCCATTTCTCCATCTTGTCTAAAGCCCTTATGTAGAGTTTTTTTTAAAGAGAGAATGGAGGTAACTAACCCACAAAGTTGGAAAGTTTGCAAAACTAACCCTAATCCTTGAAATTTTACAAAACTAACCCGGATGGACCAAAAATTGCAAAAATAACCGGTTTCCTCCACCGGTTGTAGGAGGTAAAAGGGGTTAAAAAAAAAGCAAGTTATTTGTTTAAAAAAAAGAAAAAAAAAAAGTAAGTATAAAGGAAGCTTATGAGAGAATCCTATCAAAACCCCTAGAAATCAAATCTGCATCCTCTCTCTCCTCCAAGCTCCCTCCATCTCTCTCCAAATCTGCATCCTCTCTCCTCTAAGAAGATCGCCCACGTCGAGCAACTTCGTTATTTCCGCTCCCAGTGATCCGAGCAAGAAGATCGCCATGTATTCCCCGGAGTTCTACGTTGCATGTACCGCTCAACTGGCGCCTGACGTACTTGGTTTTCAATTGTTTCGGTGGAAATACAGACACGTTAAATCCTTGAAGTGACACGGCTATACAAACAGGTGACATGGTTCATTTTGAAAACAAATTGAATGTGAAACTCTAAACTATGACACTGTAATTCCTTCATGTGACACGGTCATACAAAGAGGTGGCAAAGGTGATTTCCTTAACAAATTGGCAGACACTCAGAAATGTGAAACTTCAAAATCAAACAAGTGACACGGTAAATCTTTCAAGGGACAAGACCATACAAACAGGTGACATGCATAATTCATATTGCTGACATATACAATTTACAAAATAAGTGATTATATTGTTATATTATTAATTGAATGTGAAACTTTGAACTGTGACACGGTAATTCATTCAGGTGACACGACCATACAAACAGGTGACAGGGGTGATTTCCTTAACAAATTGGCAGACGCTCAGAAATGTGAAACTTCAAAATCAAACAAGTGACACGGTAAATCCTTCAAGTGACACAGCCATACAAACAAGTGACAGAGGTGATTTCCTTAACAAATTGGCAGATAGAGAAATGTGAAATTTCAAAATCAAACAAGTGACTGAGTAAATCCTTCAAGGGACACGACCATACAAACAGGTGACATGCATAATTCATATTGCTGACATATACGATTTACAAAATAAGTGATTATATTATTATATTATTAACTATTTAAAGTCTATTAGCTCAAGGTAGAGCAATGTGTTAAATACACATAGATGTAGGTTCGAATCCTACATAGACTATTAACATCGTAACATATGTACGTAACACCCCCGTCCCACATCGGCTATCATAAGGATATCATAAGGTCGTCAGTGATTTATAAGTGATTGAAGCCCTACCCAGCTCACAAGAGCTCTTCCTTTTCAGGCTCCAAGTGAGGACAACGGACCTGAGAGGGCTAGGTGGTGTGGGCTGGCGCCTCTTAAGACCCCGAGTCTTACAGATGGTATCAGAGCCGACTTCGGGTTCGGAGGTGCGCCGACAATATGATCGGGTATGCTCCTCCCGGAGGGCAGTCCCTTGGGCCTGACGGGGTCGTCAGTGCTTTAAGTTGGAGAGGTTGTAACACCCCCATCCCACATCGGATATCATAAGGATATCATAAGGTCGTCAGTGATTTATAAGTGATTGAAGCCCTACCCAGCTCACAAGAGCTCTTCCTTTTCAGGCTCCAAGTGAGAACAACGGACCTGAGAGGGCTAGGTGGCGTGGGCTGGCACCTCTTAAGACCCCGAGTCTTACAGATGGTATCAGAGCCAACTTCAGGTTCGGAGGTGCGCCGACAATATGATCGGGTATGCTCCTCCCGGAGGGCAGTCCCTTGGGCCTGACGGGGTCGTCAGTGCTTTAAGTGGGGGAGATTGTAACACCCCCGTCCCACATCGGATATCATAAGGATATCATAAGGTCGTCAGTGATTTATAAGTGATTGAAGCCCAACCCAGCTCACAAGAGCTCTTCCTTTTCAGGCTCCAAGTGAGGGCAACGGACCTGAGGGCTAGGTGGTGTGGGCTGGCGCCTCTTAGGACCCCGAGTCTTACAACATATGTAACAAAAAAAAACTAGTATGTGAACAAGTGTCAAGAGAATCTAAACGTGTGACAAGAAAAAAGTAGCAGGTGACATGCAAAATCCTTCAAGTGACACGGGATGTTTAAAAATTTAAAACCCTATACAAGTCTTCAGGACTATTATTTATTATTGATTTTTTTGGTGGGAAAATTTTTAATTTTGGCGGGAAATTTTTTGGCATGTGACCAGCAACCGCTATTGTAGTTCACCAAATTTATTTGCAAAACTAGCCTACTAAGTCACTTTTGCAAATTTTACCAAACAATCACATTTTTGCAAACTTTCAAAAAAAAATTGTCTAGTTATGCAAAATCGCCTTTTTTAAAACTATATGGGTAGATATGGGTAGATTTGACAAGATTTTGACCGTTAAAATAAAAATTAACGGATAAGATCTTGTCTCCTCCTTTTTCCCAACCCCACCAACCCGGGCCCCACCAACCTAAATTTTTTTTTTCAATTATTTTTTGTGAGAGAAAAATAAACTCTACATGGTAGAGTTTCTCCATAACTCCACCGAATCGGGACCGGTTTTCTAAACCTAAATCTAAGGATAGAAATCTCAACAAACAAATGGTGTCGATTACCATTTTAAAAGTAGTAGGATAATATTTTGTCACGGTTTTTAAAACTGTAGATGCTAGGTTGCCACGGTTTTTAAAGTACGTAGTAGTACAATATCTTTTTTTTTAACTCTTAAATGGATTTCAAGTTTTATAAATTGGGCAGACTTTTACAGTTTGTAAAATCGTAACCATGGCTCACCCCACGGTTTTTAAAACCGTACTCAACTAAATCTTCCACGATTTTTAAAATTGTCATTTACCACACCATCTATTTAGCGAGATTTTTACCGTCCTAATAAATAACGATAGACTCCCTTAGCCTTCTTGTAGTATAAATCAACCATGTGTACATGGAAAAGAACAAAAGCAAGGTGCAATCATGGCATGGCATGATTAATACACCCTCATTTGTCTCTCCTCTCAATCTCTTCCCATATGCATCCTCTCATTTCTCCTCTTAAATATGTACCACCATCCTTATCCCTCTCTTCAACACCTATCAAATTAATCTTTAATCACTTCACTAATCACCCCTCATGAAGCTCTCACCCAAGCTAACTATTGCCCTCCTCCCCCTCTTCATCCTCCTCACTTCCCCATCCATTTCAGCCCGAGCCAACCCGACCCAAACCAACACTAACCCTAAAGCTTCCATCGATGTCACCGGTGATCGTTCTAAATCACCGTTGACATCGTCTAATAATGATGGAGGCTACTTTGGATATGGTGGAGGGTATGGCGCCGGCGCCGAAGCTCCACCGGAGTATGGAGGTGGGTGGTCCGGCGGTGGCTACTATTTCCCCGGTGCACCGCCGGTTGGATACCCGGGAGGAGGTGGTGGCGGCGGGTACGGGTGGGGCTACGGGGGAGGGCCGCCGGGAGGGGGGTGGTCGGAGGGCGGCGGGAGGATAGTGAGGCCTAGCGTGGTGTGCAAGGAAAAGGGGCTGTGCTATATGAAGAAGCTCAAGTGCCCGGCGAGGTGCTTCCACTCCTTTCACCGGTCGGGGAAAGGGTACGGCTACGGCGGCGGTGGCGGCGGCTGCACCCTGGACTGCGCTAAGTGCACCGCTTACTGTTAAAATCAACAAAACCTAATTAATATATACTACTGTACGGATATCGCTTTGGTTAGCTATATATTACAATGTATTATATTATAAATCGATCATAATATATGACTATTACATGTATGCGCGCATGTATAATGAATAACTGTTTTTTGTTATTGTGGTGTATAATATATATAATTTGGGTACCAAAATACTGAAGTCCGTTAAGACTCGGAATTGGGGGTCGTTTGGATACGTGCACCCATGCACTAATAACCTAGCAAATAGGTCAAATGGAATTCAATCATAAAACCAATTAACATTAGAAGGAGTAGCACACTAGATTATATATAATAAGACTTATTTGTTCATATTATCAATGAGATACTCTTTTAATCTCTTCCCATTCTTTATTCTATCAACTTAAAAAGTTAGGTTTAAGCAAGAATAGTTGATAGTAATATATTTGCACCTATGAAACTCCAAATTAAGACGATATGTCATATGTTGATTCTTGAGCGTTGTTTTCTTAATTCGAGCGCGTGCCTTAGTGGAGTTATGTACGCATAATATTTTAGTGTATTATTGATGATCATCATGATCATGTCTGTGCTTTTGTTCTGGTAATTAAATAATAAAATAATTTTATTTTTAGTGGTTTTACTTGTGTCGATTTATGAGACTTCTCAAATTATAAAATATGAGAAAGTCGGTAATATAATAATAGGTATATTTTCACGAATAAAAATAATATGTGTATAATATTTGCATGTGGGAGTGGGAGGAGATTTGAGTGTTGTACCCACCAAAAAAACATATATCGTAATCTTCCTATGAAACGCAACATCCCATCCATGAGGAAATAAATAATCAAACAAGGCGACCTTATCAGAAGAAGAAGAAAAAAAAAAGGCCTGTTTTGTCCAAAGGAGCGAACCCTGTGTAAGGATTATTCGAGCTGAACGAGTCGAGTATTGCTTGTTCATATTTAACACATTTAGAAACGAGTCGAGTTCGATCAAAGTCTAAATTTGGGCTTAAATTTAAAAATGTGTTCATACTTGACTCGTTTAAACAATGAACGAGTTTTTTCGAGCATTAAATAGCATAACATATTGATTTAACGAAAATTTTAAAAATTTCACAAAATTCGAGCTTAAATCGAACGATCCGAGTTTTAAATCAAGATTAAAAATGTGTTCATACTTGGCTTGTTTAAAAAATAAATGAGCTCGAGTCGATCTTTTAATCAAGTTGAACTCGACTCATATAACACTCCTGTATATTCCTCGAGTGTGTAGAAGTGTAGAACACATCATATACAACAAATCGATATATATGTTTTTTGTTGTGGGAATCTCATCTGTTTTTTAAAATACTTGTAAGTTGGTCGGTTCAGCATTGAGCATTTTAAAAACAAAGATAATTAAAATAGGAAGGTGGTTGACTTCATCACTACAGATAATACTCCCTCCGTTCACAAGTCGTTTGACTTTCTTACACGTTTTTTAAGGAGCTAAAAATTATACAAAATATTAATTTTTTATTAAGATTTTAAAATAATATTGTACTTAATATTAATAAATACTCCCTCCGTTCGGCAAAACATGTCATTTTGACTTCTTTCACAAGTTTTAAGACAATTAACAAATGCACTAATTTACCCTCCTTTTTTACTTTATCGAAAATTACAACTAACAAACCATCAATCATGTCAAGAACATTTTTTGTAAAGTAAAGTGCAAAATACCTACAATAACAAGTTTTTTTGAACAAAAATAACACCCTAAAATGACATGTTTTGCCAAACGGAGGGAGTATAAAATTATTTTTAAAAAATAATAAAAAAATTAATATTTTATATAATTTTTACCTCCTTAAAAAACGTGTCAAAAAGTTAAACGACTTATATTTGTGAACGGAGGGAGTAATTGGATATTACTCAATTTTAGAGTCGTCTTCTAGATAATATCATCAAATAATTAAATACTCATCATTCATATTCATCTTCACTCATATCCATCTTAATTTATGAATCACGGTAATGTTGATGAGTTTATTTGAAGCCTAGTCTTAGCGTGTGTTTGGTGCGGGATTTTATTAGATGGGAGGGGATGGGAGGAGTTGAAAAAAAAAACCATCTCCTGGGGTTGGTGTTTGGGAGAAGATGGATGGAGATGGCGACCGGAGGTGGATGGGGTTGGGAGGAGATGAAAATCACTCGAAAAAAAATCTCCAGGAGGGTAGATCTTTGGAGATGGTAGGAGCTGATCCCTATATGAAGGCCGGTTTTGCCCTTTTCTGCTCCATCCGAGTGAAGAGCCGCCGTCAGTGTGAAGAACGCTCTCTCGCCATTGAAGGTAAGCTCTCCCTCCTGTCCTTCAAATTTCGATGACATCCTCTCCTCTTCCGACATCGACCTTCAATGTGGAAGCACATTGTGGGACGACGGCCGTAATCGACGGAGGAGGACGTGTCGGCTGCGTCCTAGGGTTTCCGAAAAGGGGGCCGTCTTCCCCACAAGCGGGAATCGACGGACGCCGAGCCCAAAACCTCCATTGATGAGGAGAGGAGGGAGATCCATAACCCCCTTATGAGTCCCCTCTCCTCAAAAGCCCCCTTATGAATCGCCCCCCTTTCGCCGTGGGACTGATGAGTCCCCTCTCCTCAAAAGCCTTGTTATCTGCAATTGCTAATTCATAAAAAGCCCTTTGGAAATGGGAAACCTCAGTGTAGATCCAGTTTGAGCCTTCAATACTCAATGGGAAACCTCAGTGTAGATCCCCTCTCCTCAAAAGCCCTTTGTGTAGTCAGTGTGAAACCTCACTGTAGATCCACTTTGAGCCTTCAATACTCATGAAACCCTTGAATGGGAGGCACTCCATCTTCCATTTTCGTTCGTTTTTTGGTGTTACAATGAAGACCACATGTATGAGAGATGTACACTGCTGTACAAAACGGATTAAACTGATGTACCAATGTATGACAGATACAATTTTGAGAGAATGTGTTCAGTCATCGTTGAACACTGATGTACCAATGTATGTCACATACAAGTTGGTTCACTATGTTCATTAGTCATTTACTTGTTTTGAATATTTGATTGGAGATCCATAACCGTTTATGTGTCGTTCAATTCGTCTGTTATGTCACATATTACATGTAGACAGAGCTTTTGGTGTTTGTATTGTAGTGTATGTATTACATGATGATGTTATGATTCCATAACCTTGGAGATGGTACAAATGTTGTCATATGTTTTGGTGGCACATAGTGAATAATGTTGACATATGTTTTGGTGACCATGTCATTGTCCATATGTGTGGTCCTAACCTTGTCCTCATATGTGTTTGGTGTAGGAATTCTACTTACGAGCATGGGTTCGTCATCTGGAAGCTGGCCAAGCGGATGTCCGGAGAAATACCCGTGGATAGGAGGGGAGGAGAGGATCCCTCCGTGGTATGAGCAGGTAATATGTTATTTCAATGCATTCCACCAAAAAGGGGTAAGAGGGGTTGTTACTTGTGCTTCCTTCTATCTAGTTGTTTTAATTTGAAGTGAAGTAATAAAAAAAAAAAACTCTAGGCATCTCATCATTCCAAAAAATCTTTGAAGTGAGGTAATATGTTATTTCAATGCATTCCACCAAAAAGAATCTCATCATTCCTTGGATGAAGAACATTAGTACCATATGTTGCTATTAATCATCCTTGGGAGATAAAGGTGCAAATATAGTCATTTAAGCATTGTTAAATAGATCTGCATCCATCATCTTGTAATGAACGAAGAGCATAGGAAGCACAAACAGAATTAAACAACACCAAAGGTGCAAATATAGTTAGTTAAGCATTGTTAAATAGATCTACTTTATTTCATAGACTGTGTGTGTGTTTTTCATTTTTTTATAAATGTTCCAGTTGTCTACTTTTAATTGTTTATTGTATCTTCTATGGTTGGGATTGTCCAATTGATGCCACTTAATCCCAATGTATATGTTGAGTAGACCAAAATTTGTAAGAACTACAGCCACAACCTCTTTCTGGCTGAATTGAATGTGAATTATCTATATTCATTGGATTGTACTGTACCTACAAACATTAGTACCATATTTTGCTATTAATCATCCTTCTATATAGTTGTGCTTCCTGATCTTATTTGAACGCATTCCTTGTATATAGTTGAATGCAGCATATATGGAATTGAATTGTAGCCAAATGTGTTGTCCTCGCAGGAGATGCAGGATTACGGTGAAGAAAGCTTAAACAATCGACGCCAGGACCTCGAGAATAGGCCACCCTTGGAGGAGATTCCGCAGCCGCCTGAGGACCCTCGTATTCAACAGCTAGAAGACATTGCAATGGAGCTGACGACCCGATTGTACGCTGCGGAGGCCATTGCCCAGCGAAACGGAGAGGAGCTGACGAGGGTCAACGAGCTGAACACCGAACTAGCTGAACGCGTGTCTTCGCTTTCCACCTATGCGTGCAAGGTGTGGGCGGACCTGGTGGCCACCAAGGGCAGAGAGGAGCGTAACAAGTGGATGTTCTTGCTGATGAGCGTCATTGCCATTGGCGCCCTCTCCAAGAAGTAGACCTTGCTTTGGAAAGCAAATCTTTTGTGTAAAGGGGTGCGTCTGTAGACGTTGTATCGTACACCCCTGTATGTATGTATCGTTGGACATGTAGACAGCTTTGTGACTTCTTTCTGCAGTCCCCTAACTAGCAGGTTTTTGGATGTCCGTAGGGGAACTGCAATGGGGCGAGGCTGGTATTCCGCCCCTTTGTGTGTGCAGCCCGTTTTGTAACTTATGGCTGCATACATAGGTAACGAAAAAGTGTAGGCTAACCTATGCCTCTGATCACAGGCATGTATGTATTCCCTTCGGCTGTTTGTATATGACTCTATGGTCGTGATGGCAATGAAGTTGTTTAGTACCTGTTTCCGATATCGAACTGTCTGACCATTTTAGGATGAACTATACAGAACAAGCAAAACAGTTGATTACAAAGTCGACCCCATGAACTACAAACACCCCCCCAAACATTACAGAGTCTAATACAAACACCCCCCCAAGCAAAACGCACATACTATGATTGAAAGACACCCATCCGGCCACAATGGTTAGCCACTATCGCCTTGATCGCCTGTCATTCCATATTTGCCTCGCGATCTCGTCACGAAGTTGTTGCATTCCTTTCGGCCGAACCTCCTCGTCATCGCTTGATGATGACTCGACCTCCTCATCATCGTCGTCTTCATCGACGTCGGCAACAACATGATGTGGGTCAGAAGGCTCAACGTCGGGGCCAGAATTGGACTCGTCTACAGGCGGATCAAGTTCCCCGACAGATCGTCTAATGAAGTTATGCAATGCGAAGCATGCGATGATAATGTCGACTTGCTTGTCGACCGGATATTTATGCAACGATTTTGTAATCTTCAACATACTCTTGAAGATCCCGAAAGACCTTTCTACGGACCCCCGAAGAGACGAATGTCGTTGGTTGAAGGCCTCCTTCTCGTTGTCAGCCGGTTCTTGAACGAACGCAGCCCGATGGTATTTTGTCTTCGAGTAGGGGATCATGTATCCCTCTCTCTATGGGTATCCCTTGTCGCACAAGTAGTAACGAACAGGGGGAGGATGTGGGAAATGCATGCATGGGGTATTGATGGCATGATCAAGAACACGAGCGTCATGCGCGCTTCCCTCCTAACCGGCCGATATGAAGGTGAAATTGAGGTCGAAGTCGCACACTGCCAGGACATTGAACGTCGTGATCCCCTTGCGGCCCCTGTAAGGCATCTGCTCCTCACGTGGTATACATGCTTCTATGTGCGTCCCATCAAGCGCACCGATGCACCCCTATAGCGTCAGTGGTATGGGTCAGACAGCAGACGGAAAACCTTAAGGCATCCACAGTGTACTGCCACATAGCGTACCTTGAAATACCTACTGTAGCGACTGTCTTCCAAGATTTGCTTCGGAACCTCGGTGAAGTTAGGGTCCACAGGCTTCAGGACGTCGCGAGCAAGTCCATCCCATCCGTTGTTTCTCCCTACCAGCGCGTCCAACACGTCAGTTATGGCTTCACTTATCGTCGATGTCGATCGCTGAAAACGCTCACACGAGTCCCGGAGCGACGCCCCCCATGCCATTGTGTTCACAAAGATCGCTACCTTCTCCATCAATGACATGTTCAAAGTCCCCCGCAACCTGTACCGGTGGTGGAGAATGGAGCAGAGGTTTGTGAACACATGCTTCGGCATACGGAAAACCTGTACCGCCCGGAGGTCTATTTCGTGAGCTAGGATGTCTTTTACCCACCGATCACCCGTGTACTCCGAAATGTAGCAGGGCACTTTGTGCACGTGCTTGTAGTAGTGCGTTGCATGCTCAACTGCATTCAGATGGACAATGAGCTGCATGAACACCGCATTCTTGTGGCGTTGCCCACGCCGACGCCTCCGCGAACGCCGAGCCGCAGAGGTTTCTTCATCCATGCGCTAGTAGCTGCAAGGGGTCACAGATGAGTTCCGTACCGATGAGAAGACACACCCATATCACATACAGAATGCACATACAAACATGTCAAATAAAACACATTTACAATCTGCCATAGAACATACACACTCTTAGATGTCATACAACAACCAGGAATCCATAATGACAACACATAATCCACAACAATCGAAAATAAACACAAACACATGCATACCTACAAGACAATCAGAGGAACAGAAACAGGGTCTTTGCAAAGAAATAAGGGGTCCTTCCGGTAGGTAGGGGATAAACACCCTGGTTGTAACTGTGGAAAACTTAAATGATGTTTGCGACACAAGTGGTGTTTTGTTATTCCTCGATGACTCAACCGTTATCGTAGTCCGTATCTAGATGTCCCCTTCACTATTACGGAAATGGTACTTCAGCCACGCCACTCGGACCTTGTTGCTACGCTTGCAGGCGAGGAACATCCTTGCCCGTTCAGGGTTGATCAACGCTTCCATTGCGAAGCACAACAACGGGCTCTCATCTTCAAGCAGGCCATCTGTTACCAACTCGTCGAGCACCTCCATCACCTCTGACTCACGATCAACTGAAGTCTTTGAAACCTCGTCCTCTGCAGTCACGTAGGCGAGCAACTTCTCACTAGTCTCCTGCACGACCTCCATGTGCTTTTGGTACAACGCCGACCCGGACGACTATCTAGCACTCCGTCGTTTGACGGATTGTTAACCAGATGACCCAGAGGCTCGCTTTCCGGACCTCGCTGGTAAGGTGCTAGCTCCAGGTGTGGCTGTGGGGGGTGTTGGCACAGGCTGCACAGGGACACCTTGGGTGCTCCTCCGAACCAAGTCCGGAAAGCGGGACAAATCAAATCCGTCAATGTTTTCATCGTCCCCCCCCGAGGTCAAACTCAGCGCGGTCTCCAAGGTGGGTGGGATTGCTGTCATCGCAGACAGTCGATAGCGGAATAGGTGTGTCCGAAGGATCCATTGACGGAGCCACGCAATGCTGGCCCATAGCCACCGTCCCTCCGAATATCTGATCCCACGCGTCTTCAATGTCGGGAGGCACACCCTTCTTCCGTAGTTTCCGAAAATCTTCCTTCTCCTATAACATGAATATGTAAATTGTTTATTTCATACGATAATCTTATGCACACGACCTTCGTGTCACAACAAATATGGTCAGACGCACAACACCACGAAAGCACTTAATGTACCTGACATTTTCTCTCCCACCATTCATCGGTTGCGTTGATGCACCCTCTCTCGTAGTCCAAACCCAAGCCGGTCTTTCCGTGTTTCAAATCTTTCCAATCCTTCCATTTCTCCTTCATTCCCGCGTACTTGTTCTTAAGCGTGTTGGGACCACACTTCTGACCAGTCATTTCCTCAAATTGAGTTGTTAACAACACCCAGCTGAACCCCTGATCTCTGCCGTATTTACGCTGATACGCGATTAGGAGGTCCAAGAATAGCTTCAACATAGTGTGCGTCCATATCAATGATTTTTCCTTGTTGGTCTTATTAGGCTTCTCCTTCAATGGTGGTTTGCTTGTCGACGCCATAGTCACTGGATGACATCGAAAATTATATTGTCGGGACCCCATAATTCAAACATATAACGACAATCAAGGAACACATACTAATGAGAACAAATGCGGCAATCCCTACAATGTACAGTTGTCATAACCCATATCACCCCCCGAACCTCCGAGTTACTTTGGCACAACAACAACTATTGATTCAGGTTATGTTCATTAGTCATAATTTGGGTGAGTATTGATGTTATTTCTCTTCAAACATAAATGTAATCATCATCATGTTGTATAACAGGTGAACCGGAAAGTTTTTAAACATACATGAAGCAATGATAGCAATATCTCAAAAATTCATCTTCTCCTCCCACTCTATATGCGACGTTGCTAGACTGATATCTTCACTCAGGTACCTACGGCTTGCTTCTATAAATCACAGTTTCACAACAACCGCTGACACAGATGGATCCAATCACAACAAACACAGATTCACAATACCACCTTACCCAGTCAGAGGCAACAAAAATTGAAACAATTTCACACCAAACACAAGTTCTATACCTCTGCAATTCACCTACTATTCACAATCACGGCAAGAATTCCCTTAACCATTTCACTGTGAAACCCACATCCCCTATTGTCGACCATGCCCTAAGCCAATTCCCCTAATAGCTTGACACCCCCCAACCAATTCCCCCAAATTATGCAATTGCTACTAGTGTTTCGTCCCTCCCCTACGACCAATCCCCAATTCTCAGTCGAACCCTAGCTTCGTCACTTGACCTAACCGAATCGCCCAGACAATTCCAAGTCGATTCGCCGTCGGAGGTCACATACGACGGCGTCCACGTGGTTAATACGGTTCGTACGGAGGAATAAAGAAGTAAGGTGACATACCCGGTTGCTGTCGCAGCTCACCGTCGACTGTGGTAGCTCGGTATGCAGATTCGACTAAAGAGGAGGATGCCGCGGGTTGCTCGTCCAGCTGGTTCTGTAGCTTCGGTGCTGCCGGCGTCCACCTTCTATCCTTGACGGTGGTGGTGTTCACCAGTGGGAGGAGCTTCCACCTTCGTCACTCGCACTTGGAGCTGCTGCAGATACGGGGTTCACCAGTGGCTCACTTTCTATACCACCGACATCACTGCGTATTGAAGGGGGGCATTTGTTTACTTTCCGAGGGGCAAAATGGTCTATTCATTTACAAATCATCTATTACCATCTCCTATACACCAAACACAAAAACGAGATTTTTTTTCAAAAACATCTCCATCTACCTTCATCTCATTAATCTACAAAATAATCTCCATCTCCTTACATCTACCAACATCTTAAATAATCTCCAAAAAACCATCTAGCGTCAAACACGGCCTTAATGTGAGTTTCTAGATTAAATTAGCAACACGTACACTGCAAGCGTGTTCTTCCCACCATACTCACCAAACTCATATTTAACGGTCATTTCAATCGTGTTCTATCCCAATATGTCCTTTGTGGAACTTGCGAGTAGGACTTCAACCATATTTTCTTTAATTGCACCTTTTTCATAATATTACCCGCTAAACTACAACATCTTATTATATAAACATTTTAAGCATAAAAAATACTCCATCCGTCTTAAAATTTAAGTCGTTTTAGGATTTTGCACAAGTTTTAATAAAACATTTATTCATCAATTAACATCATCCTTCCACTAACTTTTTAATTAACATCATCATTTCACTAACTTTTTCATAAATTTTATTGTTTTCTAATACCCACTATATTTTTTTTAACCAATCAAAATCTTTAAAAAAATTAAACAACACAAATCGATACAAATCATTACTATCCCCTACCTAGAAAAACTAAAATGAAATCTACTTTTATACAAGAATAAAAGCATAAAACGACCTAAATTTCGAGACGGATGGAGTATTCCCTTCGTTCAGAAATAAGTGTCATTTGACTTTTTGACTCATTTTTTAATAAACTAAAAACTATATAAAATATTTTTTTATTTTTTAAAAATAATTTTAAACTTATAACAAATAAGTATAAAATTATATAAAAAAAATTAATTAAAAAAGTTGATATTATCATTAACGAACATAATTGCACGAATTCGTGTGAGGTTGTTATAACCGGTGAGATGAGATCTTGGATCTCTGTTGAATGGGCGGGAGAGTTAGTTAGAGGAGAGAGATAGAAGAAGAAGATAGAATAGAATGTAGACGAGAGAGAACTCAAGATAGGAGGGAATGAGTCTGTATTGGAAAAACATCCTTTACAACTTGGGCAAAGACCTATTGTATTCTTATACTTTATTGTCATAACAGATGTCTATGTGGTGCATGAGTGACGTATACATAGATTATAGTACTGACTCACCGGGTCGATTCGATTCAATGAGTAATCGGGTCTCGACCCTAAAATTTGTTCGGGTTCAAATCGTTTTTGGATCATGGGTCTAAAACACCGAGTTCAAACCCAAAAAATTATCTGTGTTTCTGACTTTCTGTTATCGCGATGAAAAATCCCAATGAAGGACACCATTAAAGGTACAAACTTGATGCAGGAGGAAAAAGCAGGAAAAATATCATTTTCCCTCCTCCTTAAATTTGGTAAATAAAGAGCGGTTATCCGGCGTTCGAACCGAGGATTTTTGGGTACTACCCACAAGTCCTTTTCGGTTGAACCGTTCCTGAATGGTTTCATTTTCCCTCCTCCACCTAAACACCTAAAAACAAGTGTCCATACAGTCAATTTGACAAGGTATCTATCTAGTTTACATGTATAGTACCTCCTGTTCAGTGACATTTCAACCTAGCCGGCCATTTCTATCTAAACTAACAACAACAACAACAACAAGCTACAATTCAGCATCTTAGTGCAGGGCGAATGAAGAAGCCGGTACAACTTACAAAGCATCTTTAATTTAGCGAGGATTCACCCGTGATTTGATCTCATCCAACGCCGCTTTTTAAGTCTGGAAAATGAATCAAGCCAATTCCAGTAAGGATCAACCCAGTTCTTGTCCTCCTTTACTGCTTTCTCCCACCTTTCCTTGAAGATTTGTAGCTCTGAGGTTGCTTGCCTCCTTATCTACATGATTAAACCAAATCCTATTTAGCTCATACAGATTTGCTATAATATTAGGCCATCAACACCTTGTCTAATAGATCAATGTGGTATTCTAGACTAATAATCACCACTTCACATACAAGGCAATGATCTTCTTCATTATTACTTGGCTTCTTAAGGAAGAGATCACGAGTTTGATGTGTTTTAGGTGGGTTTTAGATGGGTCAATTGTCAATATAACAGTACAAGATTTGAAAAGATATCAGTAGTTGCTTGAACTCACTGCATTTCGATTGTCATATGGTTTGCGGATAGATGTCTGCAAAAAGCAAGTAAAAGAGCACCATAGAATAGGAGTTCAGTATCAAGGAGTGTTAAAACTTCAAAGCTAGATTAAGTTTATGGTAAGCAAACCTTGCGCGACTTTCTAGATTCTGAAGCCTGCAAAGCAGATAGTAAGTGTCAATTTGCAGCTACAAGCATAGAAATCTGAAAGGCCCTTTTACGGCAAGAATGTAAAAATGTGAAGATACAACTGGATTCGGGGATATGCTGAACATGGGACGGTCGATAATTTGATGCAACTTTCAGACAACCAATATGGATCAACATGAAGAATATAATAATCCAGATCAAGGGAAAAAAAATAGTTCATTGTTACAAGAAAGCGAAAAAAAAGATGATGAAAGATGGAGAACAATAATTGACCTTCTTGAGAGATGAGCCACCCAAGGTTTCTATGCCCTGATGTACAATATATTCACTATCAACAATTCCAACTTTCTGTGTTCTATCGCCCTGCATAAATTTTGTTAAGAATCCGATAAGGAGATAATTAACAAAGATTGCACAATACAAGGAATGGCCCTATTAGAGTATTAGACTAGTCATCATTACGTTCTTACCAGAATATATATAGGAATGTAATGAATCCAAAACTAACTAAATAACTTCAACTATAAAGATGGAGTTTCAAACTTCTACACCGTCATGTCACATAAGATCTTATTATTCATTCAAACTTCTAGGAGTCAAAATGCCTGTGAGTAAACAGGTGTTACTGGCCAGTAGAACTCCTATGCAGTTGATCAGGTGACACTGACCGTCCTCAATTCGGTAAAAGACTGACTAGATAAGCAGTTAAGAAACAAGTAGATAATTAATCAAAAACAGAAAGCACGATAAAATATCACCTGTGCACAATAACCAATCTTTATATCCAGTCCCCAGCCATGAACAAGATCATTCTGAAGCAATATTTAAAAAATTATTAGCCAAACTAGACTACATAGAATTGTCAAAGAAAAGCATTAAGATTTTGAAGAACATAAACCTAAGTTTCATGTTGGGCAACAAATTCAACATCTTTCAGAAACAATTACCTGTATGAGATTCCAAGCACAGTGCCAAGCAGCTCTTGAAAAAACTGGTGCCATTACTTCCACCCACCTAAACAGAGAACATGTAAAGATGGAACGAAAACCCCCTGGAGTACCAAAATGTAAAGAAATTCCAAATAACATCATATTGCTATCTATAAACCATCTAACTACACAGGAATATATCTATTAAAGAATATTTATACATACAGATTATGAAAACACTTGACCAACAAGAGCTCTTCTGTATCAAACAGCTTTACATACATTTTTTCACAAACAAAATCCAGCTGCACTGATATTCTGATAATGATTAAAATGACCATGTAATGAAATATGTTGGCGTTGAAAATGTAGCAACTGATGAACACTAATGTAGGCTATATAGATAACATGCGGTAGGTTCTAGTTTTTAATTTTTTAGAATGGTGAAAATTACAGGAGTTCATCAAAATGTGGGAGAAATAGAAAGTTTCAGAAATAATTCATGTAGATATAGTGTTCACTCTTCACAACATACCCAACGCATGGTGGTCCCTTGCTTGAGTTTGAACATTTAAAACTACCTTTTCTTCCATACATTCGTCTGCATAAACTCGCCATATTAATAACCTAACATTATGAAAGTGTAGATAATTTGATAGCAGTGAACTTACCTGTGAAATATTGATGTTCTTTTGCGGATAGTTATCCTGTGATGAATTCCAGTTGAAAGAGGGTCTAAGGCAGGCTGGGATATTTCTAGACCTTCTGATTTCACAATTTTCAAGTACCTATGACAAGGAAGCCAAAAAAAAAAGGATCCCGATATGATTACCACTAAAAATATTAAACCATCCCATGACAAATTTTCAAAATTTGTAATCAGAATGCATTATGGAAAAATTAACTAGATATGATCACAATGAACAATATCAGTATCACACTGTGCAATCTTAAAGACATTGTTTGATCTGTTTCTAACCAATCTACCTGAATGCAAACATGGTGAATACTTTCAAGTGTTTTTGGAAGGTATGGAGCAGCAGCTAATAGATTTCATTATATGAAAAACGGTGGGCTGCAGGCTAATTTACTAAAAGACTAGGCAATCTGGGAAGCTGAAGCTAAAAATGGAGACTTATGGTGATGGTACAGTTCTTCAAGATTGATCAATCATGACCGGGAAAAGACTGGGAAACTGTTCTTCAAAAGCTCACTTATGGAAACGGAAGATATTCATAGATTAGGAGTACAACCTGCTGAGAGCATGAGAATATAGTTATATGGGAAGACCACCTAAAGCAGAAGAGCTCGGCAACCTTAGATGCTGCAAAGGGGAGTGGAGGCAGGGATTCAATTTATGGAAGATTGAACCCCATAAATTGGTGGAAAAAGTGCAGTACAGACTCTGTGGAGTAAAAGAGGAGAATGAAACAAATTTAAGGTTCGAATGTGATATTCTTCCGAAAGCAGAGGGTGTTTTACAGAGGTTCAAAGCTCAAGCATATCAAAATTACATGCAATATCAGGATTTCGACTGATGAGGCCAAGAAAAGAATATCCATTATTATCAGTTTGAAGGTGATGAACTGTAAAATTGGATGATGGAGCATTTGCAAATGATACAATGATAAATGTGCAAGAACACATAAAAAATATCTGTCATAGGTGATCAATGTACCGTCCGGGATTAAAGTTCTTCACTCCTAGATCTTCATCCCAAAGGAATATGTAGTCATAGATGTTGACAACATCTGGATGCAAAAACCGTTTTGCAAACCACCTAACAAAATAAATGAAGATTTAAAAAAAATGTTCAGTATCATGCTAACCAGGTTAATTAAAAAACATCCAAGCAAAAGGGAGGAAGTTAAAAAATTACAAAAAAAAACGTAAACAAGATATTATTATGTAACAAATCTCTAATAAAAATGGTAAATCAACAGGAATCATCTAACACAAGGGCCTCCATTAAACAATCATAATTTTTGTCATCATATGAGCTTCAGCACCATCTTTTGCCTCAAGTTAATGGACCGAAAAATAACCAAAAGCCTTGAGAGCATGTCTTACCATTTTGTTTGGTTCTGAGCCACTATGTGTACGGTATTGTTATTCCAACTCAAATCTGACCATCCATTTACATTTCCATCATAGTGAAAGAGCATGACAGTAGAATTGTCTGAAAGAAACTGAATTGAAAGAATTAAGAAATTTGTGTTTGAATACCTTCACATCTTACAGTATAATGAACAATTAAAGGTTAAAAAAATGAAACCTTCTTAACAATAGCATCAACATTATCCTTTTGGCCAATTCCAACTGCCATAGCTAGTAAGCTACGGTTGCTGAATCTATCACCCTGAGAAAAACAGAAGATAATGCTAAACCTGTAGCACTAAGCCATTTAAATCTTTATATGAAACTATGATTAGTCTGTATGTAGACTCAATGCCTGAAGCATAAGCAACTGTATGATTAGTAGCACTAAGTTTTTTCAGGCAACTGTCATACGACTGAGGTGAAGCTTTTGACAAGTATTCTGCCATTTGTAGGTTTTTATATATTGCATATATTTTAAAGAATATGCTAGAAAAAACTAAATAAAACCTTTGACATTGAATTACTGGATGACCACAATGATCTCAACTCCAAATCAGCTCTTGGATGAATGATGCCGTGAGGTAAACTATCCAATCTCACCGGAGGAAGTTCCTAAGTGACACAATGAAGTCACTGAGAAATTGGAAAATGATGCCAAGTAACCAGTGCAACAATTGAACCACTAACAGGCACAAAGTCATAAACAAATTTGTGAATTTATGATAAAAATTAAATCATAATTCATCAAAATGTAAATGAAATTGCATATCATGTAGTTGGCTGATGTAAATTACCTTGAAATCACCAAAGGGATGTAATCTATCATCTATCTGCAATACACGCAAATCAAGTCAGAATATTGTAGTCTAAATTTCAGCTGAATTAAGGCCAACAGTTGACGGTGCTAAATTTTATAAATTGAAGCGAACATGGAAGAGAAAAGGTGAACCAAGACTGTTCCAACTTCTGATAATTATCAATCAAATAAATCTTTAGAAGCCCGTTTATGGCAGCTAGAAAAGGTTAAGCACTTTTAAAATTCGAGAAATTTCCCTGGTTTTGATTGAAATAGGCCACTACTAAAATACTAAATGATAATTCCTGTTTTGGTGCTTGTGTTCATTTTATATCCAGATATGCAAAATAAGGAAAACCAATAATACTCTGAACTCGAGATGAGGAGAGCCTCAAAGATTTACTCCCTCCGTTCGGCAAAACTTGTCATTTTAGCTTATTTCACAAGTTTTAAGGCAGTTAACAAATGTATTAATTTACCCTCAATTATTACCCTCCTTTTTTACTTTATCGAAAACTACAACTAACAAACCATCAATCATATCAAGGACATTTTTGTAAAGTGGAGGGCAAAATACCTATAATGACAAGTTTTTTTGAACAAAAATAACACCCTAAAATGACAAGTTTTGCCGAACGGAGGGAGTACTTAATAGTATTAATTTAAAATTATCTAATCAGGATTTGCAATAATCTCCCGATATTGGTGTCAAGTAGATAATTTGAAACAAAATATTTTCAGAGAGTTACAGCATCATTGTAAGGTTTGTACCTCTGTCTGTTGGTATAGATAATCTGTAGTTCTGAACACAATGAACAGCATCACTATACACAAAAATCCCATGAAGGAGAGCTGTATCATCTTAAATGCATGTCCACCTTGTCCCGCTTCCTGTAACATTCAGGTAAAAAAAGTCATGGCAGAAATTGAAACGAAGATGTAGAGCCTCTTTCTTCGTAAGGCAATTTTGAAATAAAAACTAGAATAAAATGGACTGACCCCATCAAGGATAGTTCTCCTCTTTCTGGAAGGCCATCTTAATGATTCGACAATCTCCATCGACAAACTTCTTAATCACCCATAACAAACTGCAATTGTTAGGAAAGACGTTAGAATTGGTCAAGACAATGACCAGATCACTTAAGTACTTGAAGAATTGAAGGAAGACCAAAGACACCACAAAGTTCACAATGCATACAGTGGTAGAGTAGAAAATAAAAGGACAAGTTACCAATGACCACTTTGAATCAGTAATTAATTTCACCAATGATGTTACAACTTCAAGTTTACAAGGTAGTGAAAACATTCCTCAAGCCTAACTTTCAGCTCTAATGAACAGTGAAAAGCTTATACAGCATCACAGGATAAATAGTATCCATCAGGATAACAATATCTGTCAAAAGCAGAATTACTAGGAAGCCTAAGCTAACAGTGCTTAACACGGCTTTAAGTTTGCTTCAGTGTGTCCTGGATTCGAGAAAGATATCGAGCACAGGCAAAAGTAAGTGACAAATTAATTGGTGAAGGTAACATGTTAAGAGTAAAAAAGACAGAGTCAAAATCAATAGCATTCATCAAGAAAGTAAAGCGAGAATCGCACACGCAACACAGATCAGAGAAATTTCCTTTAGTGTGTCTATAAATCTTCAGATTGTTTCGTGAATAGAGCAAAGCAAAATGCAGATTTGATTAAGCCTAACTAATGCTCCACAAACGAAACCTAAAATCGAAATTCCATTGTCATCGGTCGTTCCGTTATAACTAAAACCAAATTCAGCGGCTAATCAGACCAAAAAAGGCAAGTTACCAATAAAAAAACAACTGCAGTTCATCTCGGAGATCAACGAAATTCAATTTGTTAACACAAATCGTGAATTGTCGAGCACATTTCTTCAACAGATTCCTCTAAAACAATTCGGAGCGAAATTCAAAAAACAGATCCAAAATCGGTAAACAGAAGGCAAGTTGGAATACCAAAAGAGAGTGGGGGAGAGTACGGAGATGAAGCTAGCTACGGCCGCACACGTGAGCAGTTCGCCGGTAAATCTCGACGGAGAAATCGAAGGAGAGAGAAAGAGGAATCTGATAGCGTTTGCGAAGAAGCTGAGACCATAGTCACAGAGAGAGAGGGGGGGGGGAGGGGGGACACGCGTACGTGGAGGAAGCGCCACGTTTTGAAGGGACAACGGGTGGCTACAAAGGCGCGGAAATAGAGGTGGAACTTGCAGAAATCGCCCTTCAATTACAAATATTTTTATAAAAAAAGCTAACAAAATAAAAAACTATACAAAATCAGTCAAAACTTATTAGGATGGAAAACTCTAACGTGGCAAGTTAATTTTTTTATAAAGATTTTGGTTGGTTAAAATATGTGATAGATATTAAAAAAAAGAATAAAATTAATGAAAAAATTTAGTAAATTGGGTTTTTAACACCTTTCTAATATTATAATATTTTCTTACTTTAAAAACCCCCACTAAAAACTACCGGATACTCTAAAAATTCATGTATTTTGAAACGGAGGGAGTACAATTTTATGCACCTTTTCATTTTACAAGTGATGTTATGAAAACATATTTATTTATGAATGACTTGTGTAAAATAGCAGGTTTAAAACCGTAAATTAATATCCATTCTATCTTTGCTAAAATGACAAAAAAAAATGTAAGTATGAAGAGTTCAATATACCCTTCAATAAAAGAGTATATAAACTTACATGCACATTAACTAAAATACTTTTCTCACATTCATCCGTTTTACAAACATTTTAGTAAGGATGAAATAAGTGTATCCAGCGACTTGTACAGTAAAATGCAATATTCAAAACAAAGAGTGGTTTTATGCAAAATATCCAAAGTAAGGGGTGATTCTGTGTAACAGACCCACAACACACAACAATAACGGCAGATGGAAGTCGTGGCAAGTTAACGTTTCCCGTTATCCAGTCGTTGTCATTTCTCCGTTTCCCGCGCTTTCTACGAGTATGGGCTTCCCTTCTTTTGTCACGCTCTTGCCGTGACCAATTCAATTATGGGCGTTACTTAAGGCCGTGTTTGGCACTGTTATCAGTTAGCGCGACGGAACCCGCAGTTTCTCACTGCTACCAATCCTACCATAACACCCATATGTCGCTACCATTTCCCAAACCAGGTCTCTCTTTGATCGTTTGATCACTTGTCTATATATTAATGAACACTCACAAAAACATAACAACTTCCAATCAATCCATAATGGATTTGTAGGGACTCAGGTAGTGTCAAACTGTCAATTCATACTCAATACAAAGCCAGCAGCAATCAACTAACTCATTCACTCACCAAGAAACTCACAAGCCCTTACCCAGAGCCAGAACCAGACAGAACGCCCAGGCCCAACTGAAGCACTCGGAGGAGCCGAAAGAGATCAGCAGCAGCAGCCGGTATCAGAGACGTCGAAGTTAACGTCAAGCCTTTTTCGGGATTTAAATTTTCTTGTTAGGATATACTACTGTGGACTTGAAGTATTAGATTCAATTCCTGCCCCAATTTGGCAAGCAATGCACTTCTCCTGCACCACAATGGAAACCGAAAATATCAGACTTCGGGTGTGCTTGAGACCGCAGGTAAAAAGCAATGATTCGACTCAAAACCACATTAACCTCGCAATTTCCGGGAGTGCATTTTGTAGCTTTTGCAGCTGGCTAAAGCATTGTCTGCAACACTCAATTCTGTCCAAGTTTGAAATCATCAGAAGATGCAACTACAAATCACGCTTTCATCGGTAAATCACAAATAATTCATGGAAAAATATAGCATTACCTTTCTTCTTGATGAAGGTCAACACCAACGGATGGAGGTGCCGATATGGCTGAGCAAATTGTCTGTCCAAACACTGCCACCAGTTTGAGTAGCGCCTCCAGAGACATCTTAGCATGCCTACATAACAGGGTTCCATCAAATGGGCCTAAGCAAATGATGTACAAAGTGATCAATTGTGCGCCGAGGAATGGATTGAACTCTTACCTTTCTGTCGTGCTATCGAGAAGGGCCACAAGTACAGGTAGCAAACAAGAGAACAGATCCAAATTGATGATCTCCATCTTGTCCATGAAAACACCAATGACATCAGCCTGGACCTGCCAGAAGCAACAATGTCGTATTTTTGAAAGATTTAAGTATACATTTTCGAGTGAAAAATAGATTAAGAAGCAATTCCTCGAGAGAAAGAGAGGTAAGAAGAAAGTTACAGAGTTATCGGGAAACTTCTTCATCATGTTGATAGCGCCTTTAAAATCGTTTTGCTCCCAAAAGCGTCTCACCATCTGAATGAAACAATCTTCGAATTTAGATATTTCCAAATATCAATTACGCTTATCTCAAAATAAAAACATGCTTTAGATTTCACTAAAAACAAAGAGATGGAAAAATAATATCCATAAAGTTATATATGCCAATGAAAAGCTACCTGTAACTTAGTCAATCGGCAGCGAAGACTACTTAATACATTATCGTGGCTTTGCATCAAATCTTCAATGATATTGTCGTCATTTGGAGATGATAAATCCCTCCCAGAAATTTGAGGCTCTTCATTCTGTAATTTCAGCGAATAGTAGTATCATTACCCACACATGGACAAGCTGTGTGCTGCAGTTCATCGCTATTTTATATATCTCCCCGAAATAAATGCCAGATATTTTGTGTCAACAATGAACAGACATGGCAAACTAACCATAGTATAAGTTTTTCTTTTCCTTTTGGTTTTTTTTTCCCGCTAGTAGAAGTTTTCCCAATAGATACCAAAAGTTGAACCAGGGAAAAATCGCCCCTCTCAGTGGTCCCGAAAGGGATACACTGCAGCTCTTGATTTGATCACATATAATGATATAATGTCTCATTTTGGAAAGAAGGCTAAATGTGATGCATAAAAAGTGCAACTTCAAATCATATACAACGATTCTCTTAATATGATAACTTACCACCATGGTAGAGCTCTTAGTTCTATCAGGTAGAATTTCAGAGGATATGTCAGAATCAACTGTCTGGTCTTCAATTGGCTGATCTTCCTGAGTGATGGCTTTTTCCCATCTTTCAAACTTCTCAACAAGAGAGCGTGTTCTTCCGTGAACTACAGCCACTGCAAGTTTCAAAAGTAGCAAGATTCAGATCTCTTGGTAGATGCAACAGTCTTAATTCAAATTACAATAGTTCATTTGCAATGAGATTAACCTCCACTGATCACTTTTTTAGTCGTCTTCTGCCGATCTAGAGAGTCATCAACTGCAAATTTCAGGAGGCAAGAGAAAAGATTAAAAAAAGGTAGAGATCAGAGCATACATGATAAGCCATCTAGATTTAACACTTTAGAATTGCATGTAAGTTTGTGTCAACCATGGACTAGAAGAACTCTACCGGTTTCCACCTCAGGGTGCACCAATCGGGATAGATCTTGCTTTAACGTATCTTCAACATTTTTCTGAACAGGATATTTCTCTTCAACAGAGTCTCGTGAGCAAGTGTCGGATACTATTCCATTGAAAATGGAACCGGTTGCACTGTTCAAAGATCTAGATTCAATAAGCGGAGGCCTCTTCATATCATATTTGCAATCTGAAGCTCTCCTGGCGTAAAAAGGTCTACATGTTGTGGGAGTAGTAGCTCTTGCAGGACTGAATGACTCTCTTCTATCGAAATCGGTTACAAACGAAGTCAGATGCCCAACGGGTTTAGGAGAAATTGTAACTGCAGGAATGCTCTTCTTAGATGGAAGCTTGGTGATCTCTTTCTTAGGATTGATGGGTTTCTCATCTGCAGCTTCAACAAGTTCACAACTTAACAAAGGAATACTGTGTACAGAAAAGGGCTTGACTAAAGAATGGATCCATTTAAAGGGTAGACAATGATTTATGACCCAGAAAACTGTTACTTCACAGTTCCAAAAGAAATATAAAGAGAACAAAGAAATACAACTTACAATCTACATAAATGTTTTTGATTTCTTTCATATCCACATCTGGAGACAAAGAGCGGAAACCCACTGAAGGCAAAGAATCACTTTCTTGTAGATCAGGTTTCAGCTCTACAAGGCTATTATCCTCAGTGACGCTACTAGTCTCATAAGGTTTGATGAGCTGAGAAATAGAAAAGATAAAATAGTTAAATTCTAGATGATTTGGAAAGATTTTAGGTCTTTGATATTTTCAGAAAATTCTTGAGACCAAGAAGGCGCTACAAACCGAAAGATCAGCAGCCCAAATCCCAACACAGTTGCGATAATATGAGCAGCCGAGAAGCCTTTGTTCATGAATGCAGAGGTCACCTAGAGTTGACCAACCCATGTCAATTGAATCATGACATTTGACAGGCTCCCATGAGTAAACCTGCACCTCAAAACAAAATGTATAAGCAGTTTGCTACAAAAATGGAATAGAAACAGCACAACTAACCTTCAAATTCTTGTCATTTCCGCAAAAGAGGGTCCTTCCATCTGGATGAAATGACATTGCACGAACTCCTGCAGTCTGACAACCCAATAAATAGCACCTCTGTAAGTCTTTTATAGTAATCCCTGAAATGACTAAATTAAGGTAATAATACAGCATCTCAATGACATTGCCTTATGACATCTCATAGAAACAAACCTTAGTATAATTTTTCTTTTTAAAGGTCAAATACATTTAATAAGAATATGAACTGCATAGCAAAAGCGATCATCGATATGACAAAGATAACTACATTAGAATGTAAATTCCTATAAGATGAAGCATTAAACTGCAAAGTGTTAGCTCAACTGTCATTACAACAGGTTACAGCACATGTTCTCACACTTGTGGTGATTTATATTTACTTATAGCAGGTAAAGATGGAAACAAATATGCCATACTTCCGTAACAGTTCAAGATAATTAGCAATTAAATAGAGAAAAAAACTTTGATACCTCGACCCTAGTAGACCCAATCATTTCAAATGTTTCCAAGTCCCAGAATTTAACAGTTCTGTCTGCTGAACCTGCAAATGGAACACAGATTGTATACTTCAAGTAGATTATGTCACGAAATCTTAGCAGAACTCGAGGTTTTGTGGATGTTCATATGTTCAAAATTATCTATTGATGAAAGATGTACGTGGCATATTTTAATATCACACACCTGTAGCCAAAAGGAACTCTTGCGGATGAAACTCAATGGATCTGATAGGACCATCATGAAAATTAAAATCATGCAACAGCTTACCAGCTGTCAGATCCCACACCTAGTCAAGAAAGATTTATTTTTAAATTTTAAGGAAACAGACAGCGAAAACTATAAATTACTGAAGAGTTTATAGCAAATTTACCTTCACGACATTATCAACTCCGCCAGAAACTACCCATCGACCATCAGGCGTAAATTTGATGGTATTAATTCCAAGACGGTGACCCTTGTACGTGTGAATGCATCCTTTCTTTCTGATATCCCATATTTTCAAGTCTTTGTCAACAGAACCAGATGCAAAAAGCTCGCCAAATGGATGAAAATCAATGGCAGTGCATTTTGATTTATGCCCAGTAAGAGATCGAAGCACTAAACTTGAAACATAAAGAAAAAACAAATTAGGCTAGTTGAGAAAGAAAGAAGAATTTCTAACTTGAATGGGAAAAACAGGCACACTTACACTTTGACTCTTCCAGATCCCATAACTTCACTGCACCAGAAGAAGCTCCAGCAAGTACCAAAATCTCAGCAGAATCAAATGCTACGGATTCCACGGAGCTACTATGACCACTTAAAGTCTAAAAGTTCAAAGGTAAGATACAAAAATAAGTATTACAATTGGATTAATGAGCAAAACCATTAAAGGTTGTTCCATCAGACATACAAGAGCCCTTTAATAATGGAATGGTGCATGATCCAATCTGCAGGGTGAACCCTAAAAAGGGCCACATGGAAATTTAGTTTGACCTACATGACCTTATGAAATAAGCCAAATGGTTACATGAACATAAAACCACATCACTGACTTTATACTTCGAATGCACAATTGAGAATGTATACATGTCTATCAAGATTTGGTGGAAAACAGAAGCCTATTTCCATAATCAATGATCAACAGCCTAATTAGGCATTCATTCTTCAAGTTCATATCCTCGTATTACCTTTTAAATAAGCTTCAAATGTCATCTTCAAGTAAAACATCTTTACAATTCATTTTATCTTCTTGAATGATCATTAATCTCCTACTAAAAGTTGAGAACCATTCCTATTATAGCAAAATTTTAAAGCTAGACCAATAGTCTCTTTAAATAATTCATCAACCGAGAGGAGCAGCCAAGGGTAATTTCCCAAGTCATAACCTAAGACACTCAAGACTCTCAAATCCTTGCCCAGCCTTTCCCTCTAGATCACCCACCAACCATTGTGATGATCTTTATGCATAAAAGTTCTAGGAATCGTAAGTTGGATTGCAAAGGTTGCACCTTTTTCCAGCACAAGTTTCTAAGTCCTTCTACTAATATCGAATGCTGAACAAATAAGAGCTTTGTAAGAAGCATCTAACCTTATGAATATAAAGCATAGGATTCCACTTAAGATATGCTATTTAATTTAGAGATTATGTGAAACATTTATCTGAATTTCATGGTTAAGTCCATGCCGAGTAGTTACACGGTTCTCCCAATAGCAAGCATATGCAGGCTGTTTTGAGAATTGATGACACAAGTCCAAATACTGCACTCTGCAGCTCTGACCTAGAGAATCAATAATTGCTAGGATGTTTGTCTGAAGCTTGAACTAGACAACAGCTTTTCAAAATCAACATTTAGCATCAGCACTAGTCAATGCAGCATCAACATAATTTTTAAGACTCTGCACAGAAATGCATTTTGGTATCTTCTTAATTATCAAGATATGGAAAGAGATTAGCACTTGTTAAGAAGGCAAATTGTGCACATTTGCAAGAAACACTTTCTCAAACTGCATAAAGATTGAAAATTTCCGCATAAAGATTGAAATTTTGGAACTGACCATTAAAGAAGACGGTTTCCCAATTGCCCATAGGTTCACTCTCTGATCCTCTCCACCTGTTAGCAGAAGCCGCCGCGCCTTTTTACCAATACTAAGGCATTTGACACTTGTTGAATGAGCCACAAACTCCTCTGTAAATTTCATTTCAGTTAAGAAAAAACACCTTCCCCTTCCTAAAAACACCCTAAATAGCAAGTAAAACCAAACACAAACATTCATGCCAATCCAACCAATATCGCAACTGAATCCTTTCAACTTTGTTAAATTCAACGCCCCCAATATAAAGTTACAATCTTGATTTATCTCTTTCATGACAGAAAATAAGAAACCGGAAAAAGACCAGTCATCAGAAACCCAAACAGGACCCGGTAGCCAAAATCAAGCCCTCACACAACCCAAAGGAAATAGACGATTCAACAGAGGAAAGTCGTAAAATTTGTAAAGGATACGGAGCTTATAGCCAGAGTTCGCCATTGAAGAACAAAATTGAGCAAGGAGAAGGCGAAATTCAAGGCAGCAAAGGGGGGGGGGGGGAATTGAGGGGGTCGGAGAAATCGTTGAACTGAGTAAAACACCAAACTGGATTGAATGGATGATCAATATGCGAGCTGAAGAAGAAATGGAGATCTCTCTCCCACTCTTTGAAATTGAACAGGTAGAATTTGAGGAAGAGAGTCGTTTGGAGTTTGTGGACTGAGTTGTGACGTGGTCAACTGCTGGGCATTGCCCGTTTCGTTCCGTTCCGTTTGTAAGAGGCAATTTGTTTTTGCCTTTCACGGAAAGAGAGGAACACTCCGTAATTAATTCCTTTGGTTTGTCCTCCGAGTGCTTTGTGGACGAGGAATTTGAAAGCCTCCAACCAAACAGGCCCTTAATTTTATTAATTTATATTTATTGTGGCGTCAGTCAAGCAATGATTTGTGGAAGGTGCAATTTCTACGTCTTCACCAGACCCGGTTCGATAGTATGTAACATACTGCAAATAGGGAATGATATCGATATTAAATTCATGGGGCCAATTTCAATTCTATGTTTGTCTATTTAAATTTCAAACATTTAAGTTATACCCAAAAACAGATTAGAGTCTGTTTAGGGTTTTGTAGTAAATGCATTATTATATAATTATGTATTTTCATTAAATAATAAAATGTATTAACACGTAATTTTGTAGTTGAGTTAATACATTAAAGGTTCGAAACAATTATTTTCTTGCAAAAATACAATGCGACATCCAAACATCACTTTTTAGGAATTATTTTAGGTCAATTTGCACCAATATACCAAAAACAAAAATAAGTGAAGTTTGCAAAAATAACCATAGGGGAATAATTTGCATGGAAATGACAAAATGTCATTTTTGCAAAATTTTTGGACACCTTCCCAACCGGTTGAAGGTAACCAAGGATAGAGGGAGAGAGAAGGAGAGAGAGACCCACTTTAATTAATTTAAACTAATTTTCGGCCATTTTTATTTGTTAAAATTTAAAAATAAATTTATTTTTGAACTTAATTGAATTTTATCTATCTATAGACACCCACTTTAAATATGTTTATGAAAAAAAAAATTCGAAGTAAAGTTGGGTCTACATCGTATCTTGATCTCAATTTGGAGTATGGCATGGATAACCATTTGGATGGCAAAGACAACAATTCAACTGGCACAGAAATTCACACAACTGGCAAGATAAACCAGAAAACCTAGGCAGAACCGACAATCGTTGCTCCGGAGATGAAAGGTAAAGCTGCCGACGTGGACATGAAGGAGGGGGCAATGCTCATAGAGGAGAGCATGTCGTTTGGGTCCGTCTGGAGCAAGATAATGGAGACAAGTAGGTACCCGTCTCGGGGAGAGTTCCTTCGCCGGAAGCGTCGGAGGACATAAGAAAGTGTGGCGTGGCAAGGTGAAGAAGTCCTCAAAGCTTGTTACAAAGTAAAAAGAAATACTAACTAGGTGTTGAAACACAAAAAAAATTCCATACAACCCTATACATGGTTTCACTTGGCCTAAAAAAAAAAGAAAAAGTTACGATTTACGCTTACTAGCCAATAACTATTGTTGCCTAGCCACTTACTACGATCTCTTAGCCAATATAAGACTAACCCCTGCCGGATCTCGTCTACCTCAGGAACTTCTCACCTCAAGGATAGCTAGGATAAACGACATTCTTTGAGTTGCCGAAGGTTGGTTTTTGTTATTTTGCATATATGTACGTCAGTTACACTATGTGGTTGTCCGTTTTGGTTGCCTAAGATGCGAACCCCGAATATATGCGATTTGCGCTTACTAGCCAGTAACTACTGTTGTCTAGCCAATAAAACCGATGTTTCGTCCACAAGCTCAATGCCCAGATACGAGGCTAGTCGGAGGTTCACCGGAGCTCCACCTAGTCGTTGACCATCCTCAAGGCCTATACTTCCAGATCCGGGGGGGTTCAACGCTAGATCTAAAGCCTCTCACGCCCAGATTCGGTGTTGCTGCTCATCGTACCTGCGAAGCAACGATTTTCGCCCCACTGTTAAACCCTCCGCTTCACCTTGGTGTTCGGCGAGGCAAAGAGCCGTCGTGGCCGGAGTGAACCCCCTCCATCCATCTCTACCACCCTTCTCCACAAATCTCCCTCCATCTCCACAAATCCGACCGACCTCCACACATTTTCATTTTCCCTTTCACAAAATCCAAAAAAAAAGAGAAAGAGAAGAGGAAGAGCCACCACGATCGCCGCCCTCCACCCCGCCGCCGTCAGCCTCAGGCCTCCACTTCTCCTTCTTCCTTCTCCTGTTCGGTTGTTGTGAACTCTCTCTCCCTCCCTCCCTCTCCCTCCTTTGCTTTGCCTTAAATCCCGCCCAAACACACCTCCAAAATTTCAAACTCCCGCCAAAAATTTTAACCCACTATAATGGGTAAGGGTGACTTGTTATTTTTGCAAATAAATGTTGCTTTTTGACATTTAACTAATTTTTCATGGGGAGAGACATTTTTGCAAAGGGCTAGTTTTTTTGGTATATTAAATACAAATTCCTCATTATTTTATCTCATTTGATCTTTATAATGAAACACCATATATATTATAATTAAAATCATATGTGTAGGTGGCGGATTATCTCATTTGGGTCATTACCTTGTTCTTGCTTAGCTTTTTTTATTATTATCATAGATTACGGGTGTGTTTGGATTCCATTGCATTTTAATTATAATGGAATTATTTTATCTAATTTTATGTGAGCGTTTGGTTATATAAATAAAAATATTGTAAAATCGAGGTAAAAAAGTAATTTAACAAAATAATCATATAAATCGAGATAAAATAATTGTGTTATAATTAATACATCTTATAATCCAAATACACCTTTAATTTAAACACCTTAAAAATTGTGAGAACCAAACACCACCTTATCTATTTTCATTATAAACATAATACAACTGGAATCCAAACACACCCTACCAAGTCATTCGTAAGTATGTTTTATGGTAATTTTTTTTTTTTGATAAAGTAAAAATTCGAGGGCCAGACAGACCTGGCTCCTCGAGAGGTCGACAAAGTCGGCAGACGGCGAACCGTCAATCATACAATCCTAAAAAAGAACGGTGCAATACAAAAAGTGACAATTAAACCTATCTAAGCGAACAAACGAACCTAACCCTAAAACGTTGGGGACAATATAGACTACAACCCGATGCCAAGCACCACAAAAAAATAAATAAATAAATAAAATAAATAAATAAATAAATGAAAACTTGTCCTAAACCTAAAGTTAAAAGCTAAATAAATTATTTATCAAATCCTCTATATATTACTCCCTCCGTTCGGCAAAACATGTCACTTAACTATTCACGCACGCTTTTTTAGGAGATAAAAACTATATAAAATAGCTAGTTTTTTAAATAATTTTTTAATAATTTCGTAGTTATTATTAATAAGTACAAACTTGTTAAAAAAATTTATTAAAAAAATGAATATTTTATATAGTTTTTATCATTCTAAAGAAGCGTGCGTGAATAGTAAACGATATTTTTTGTCGAACGAAGGGAGTAATACTCAATATCATTGAAAAAAAATTACTATAAATAATTAGTTTGAGGGCATGTAGGGCAATAGCCAGGCCCTAAAGGTTTAAGTCTTTCTTGTACTTCTCTTGAATCGATAAATTTATAGAGATATAAAGTAATTACAAAAGTGACAAGAGAACAACTCTTGTCGCAAAAGTGGCTAACGCCGTATACACACCTCACTAACTCGGTGTGAACCTCCGACCAAAAGAATGCTCTACCTACCTAGAACTCTATCACCCCATTACTCATCACCTCTACAAGGATCTTGAGACAACTCTTTTCAGTCATAACACCTCATTGGGTTACTTGTCTTTGCACCTCAAGGAGATACGAGATTTACAATTCTCAATGATTCGAGTCGTCCACCGTTTAAGCTCACAAGTAGTTCCTCTAAACACTACACTATTTCTTTCCAACCAAGTAAAATATGCAAAGGCTTGAAATACTAAGAGTTTTACTTGAAATGCCTCCATCCCTCTTTGTTGTAATTCTCGTTAAAGATGTTTCACTGTTTCAGTATCAAGACTCGAACTCGACATTTAGTCAATTAAAAAAAAAGTTTTTTTTTAAATATATATACATAACATGTGGTTATATGGTTATCAACTAATTTTACGTGTCTTAATACTAGGTAGTTTGTAAAGCACTTAACCGAAAAAGAAGAAAGTTAATTGCCCCAGTCACAACAAAAAGTTACTCCATTGGTCTCAAAATACAGTGACTTGACTTTTTTAATGTATTTTTTTAAACGGTCTTTCTATCCTATGCCCTAAGGGCATAGGATAAGAAACTTAATCGGGAAAGATTCCCTACCAAAAAAATAAGCGACCCTAGGAAATCAATTTTAATAAAAGCTAAAAATAATTTAAATTTGGAAAATCTTTCCCGATTGAGCTTGTTACCCGTTTTTTAAAAGGCTAATATTTTATAGAGTTTTTAACTTTTAAAAAAATGTTAGAAAATCAAACAACTCATATTTGAAAATATGGAGTTGGTATCTATATAAGGAAAAAATGTTAGAAAATCAAACAACCCATATTTGAAAATATGGAGTTGGTATCTATATAAGGAAGTGAAATCCCAACACCCATCAACTACAATCAATTACAATTGCAAGCATTTCTGGCTGCCCTGTTAAGTTCACAAATCAAGTCATGTTACAACTACAACCAATTACCAACTGGTTGGTAATAGAATCTCAAACTAACCACATCTTTTCCAGGTTAGTCATCAATTTCCAAATAAACCAGCTCTTTACACACAAGAGAGATGTTGCCATACCTATCAATCTAACAACTTGATCACTACTGCATTCTCAATATAAGCTAGAAGGGTTCGAATACGAGCTAATAACTGATTATCGTAACATGATTTACGCTAGCGAAATAACAAAATGATTGAAGGGACATTGCATAAAATTGCCAATCAGTTAAAATAGATTTTTCTGTCAGCACATAACTACAAGACACAAACACTAGCTAAGGACTTGACCCCAATCGAACACGCCCATCAGTGCAATGAGCATCAACTGATTGTTTCGCAATTAAGGGACCTAACTAAAGAGATGAGGAGAGGTTGGTGGTAGGCCTCCATTTGAAGCTATCATTATCAGGCAACGTCGAATCTAAATGCTTTGCGCTTGCCCAACGCAAGTGTTGAACATGTCGCGTTACTTGTTCAGAGGGACCATGTTGAAGAGCCTCTGGACGATCTCTGACATTGGAGGCCTGAATTCCGGCTCAGCCTGCGCAGTTCAAAGCATGCAACATGGTGATCATGATTCATGTGTTTTAGACAAAGCATGGAATTCGGAAATCATTCAGTGATGCACCTAACTGTTTTAACAGTAAAAGGGCACTCATAATTGATAATGATGATATCTTCATGTTGGTACAACATTGACATCAATATAGCTGTGTTTGGTTGTGCTGATGTTACTTGTACATTTTTGGTACTATGATTTCACTCTTCACCTAATAATATTATATCTGATGAAGAAAATTTTAAGCAGTTGTTGCTTTCCTCTTTTGAGTGATATATCAGTAAAGCAAGTTTCATATGATATATAGAATGTGAAGACAAAACAAGACATTCGATGTGTTGAGAACAATGGGTAAGGCCCTACATACTCATTTAAGCTTTTGTGTTAAAAGGTGGATCCAGTGTTTGTTAAAAACAAAGAAAGAAGAATAACGAGATGAGACGCAAAAACGATGTAACCTGGTTGACATAGAACAAGACACAAAAAGGAGATGAGATTACGAACCTGAAGACACAAAGAAATTATATCTGCAAAACGGGATAGCGACTTGGATGGATATGCTCCATTTAGTGAAGGATCGACCATCTTGGATAAGGAGTCTATATCATGAAGTCGTGGAATGGCCCATTTAACTAGGAATTGATCTCCTCGAGGACATGATCTGCATTTGAAAGGTACATAAGTATAAATTTTAGTTCAACTTGGTCACAACATGCTGGAGAAAGCGAGTTTTTTGCATTTCATGAAATGCATAAAAAAACCATAAGGGTGTGAGATAGATGACCTATCAAAGGGCTTTCTGCCTGTGAGGAGTTCCAGCATTACTACACCGAAGCTAAAAACATCACTTTGATGAGTATAACTTCCCAACTCGAGCTCTGGAGCACCATAGCCGCTGGAAAACAGTTGTGACAACTGCAAGGAAAGTGCATTATATGATTTCAGTTTATTGTGATCATTTGTGTCAAAAATATACTGTACAAGTTACAACATATGGAGTTGAGTTGGGGTTCAGTGGAAAAAGGGTACCTGATCTTTTGACCCATCTGACAAAAGAGCTGCAAGACCACAATCTGAGATTCGTGGAGTCAAGTTCTCGTCGAGTAGAATATTTATAGCCTTGAAATTTTTGTGAATAACAGGAGGTCGACAAACTTCATGCAAGTACCTTCACCAAAAGACAGTGCAAAAAACCAACGATAAAGCTTCAGAATGTTTGACAAATTAAGGATGCAAAAGAAAAGTTTAATCGAAAAGATGTGAAAGCTAAACTCTATGAACATACTGTATAATGAGATCTCATTAAAGAAATTTAAAAGTTGCATATTGCTTAGGCAAAAGCAGCAGTAATCTTTCTTATTTTCCCCTTCCGAAACAGGCCATATACTTACTCAAGGGCTCTAGCAGCTCCAAGTGCGATGTTGATGCGTGCATTCCAGGATAATTTTTGGTGGATATCATCATCGAAATGCAATGCATCAAAAAGTGTGCCATAGTTGCAGTACTCGTAAATAAGCAGCCTTTGCCCATACTCAACGCAGTATCCAACAAGCTTGACGACATTATCATGCTGAAGTTGGGAGAGAGTAGAGACTAGCTCGACAAATTCCTTATCACTCAGCTTTCTTGAAACAGCAGCATTCAGCTTCTTCACTGCCACAAGCTGAAAAGTAGTGTGCATGAACAAGTCTAATAAGTAGTCCATTCCACTTGTTACAGGATATACAATAATGAAGGCTGATACAAGAGAGTTGGTAAAGTATATCGAATCTATTCATGTTTTTGACAACACAAAATGACAGTTCATCCTGAAATGTGTTTAGGAAACTGGACAATGAAACCAATATCTTATTTAGAGTATAAAAGGCAGTTAGGATCTTACCTTTCTATCCGGAAGTTCAGCCCTATAAACACTACTAAGCATGCCCTCCCCAATACGATTTTCTTGGGAAAAGCTATGAGTACATTCTTGAAGCAAAGCAACGGTGAAAGGCTTCACAGAGCTTGGGGAATTCAGCTCCATGTTCTTATCTCCAGTCGTACTCCTTTTCGAGTGGCTCAATGGTTTTATGTTCTCTTTTTGTGCAGAATATTGCCTGGGAGGTGGCCTCGGTTTGGAAATAGAGCTATTATATACCGCATTCATATCAATAGTATGATCATCCTTGCTTCTCATACTCGTAGCCGTCCCAACCACATTTGTCACCTTCTGGGAATCTACTTTACCACCGTCATATGATTTTGTAACTTCAACCTTAGAGCCTGTCAGGAAATCCGAATAAAACAGGTAAGCAAATAGAAGATATACATATCATTATCATTAGGCATGAAGAATAACTAGTTCCGAAACACTACCAGGCTGTTTTTTATATGTTTGAGGCAGAGATTCTGAGTACTTAGGCTTCCCCCAATCCTGATCATGTACACTCTTTTCATGCCCCAAAACAATTTTTTCATCTGCTCGCCTTTTCTTGCCACGTCTTGAAACACAAAGAAAGAACCCTAAGGCGATACCGGCAAGCATTAACACCACAATAACAGCACTCCAAATGATTGTTTTGGCTGTCAAAGGCTTTGTTTTTGCTGACTTTGCGGAATCAAGTGGCTCTGAGACAGTTGTTCCAGTTGCTTGCTGCTGATCAGGTGTTTCATTTGAAGATGGTTTCGTGGAAAGGGATGTGTTGGGACTTAAGGATGGTGAAGCAGCTGGAGATGATGGGAGAATGGTGGTGCTAAGTGGATTTCCTGAATTCCTGTAAAAGAGATCAGAATGGGCATTTTAGAGGAAGTAAATGCATTTCAAGCAATCATAAACAAACTAAATAGTTAACGAGTGACACGAACAGTGATGCGAATATTATTCAATGGATAATGAATTGCAGTTTATTTTTTTATGCAACAGCCATAAGCTCATTATATGCAAAAGGAGGCCAAATCAGAGCCATTTGATGCCAGCCGAAAATCACTTAAGGGAGAGATAAGCATATAGTATATCCATTAAATATAATGAGCTCTGACCTGAAATTTGAAATATTAAGCAGTTTAGGAGGAACAGGCCCAGAGAATAAGTTGTTTTCAATATTTCTGCATAAGACGAAAAAAGAAGTTAGGTTTAGACCTTCAAATAGGGCCCTCAAATAGAAGAGAACACGTGATAGAGAGACATACAAGTCAATCAAGGGAAGATCTTGTAAGACATTTAATGTTCCAGTAAGTTTATTGTCCTGCAAATGACTGAGTAGGAGATGTAGCAGTAGTCAATTACATGATCAAGCAAAAAAGAGTAAAAAGCTGAAGAGTTGGATACTCACAGTGTAGAAAGAGTTGACAGGTTTCCCATTGATGGAGGTAATGGACCACTCAGATTGTTCCCAGATAGATCCCTGTGAACATAAACATCACTGATGATCGATAAAAACCAAGGATGCGAAGAGTAAAGAAAAAACATTGGCAACTAGTACTTACATGTTTATTAAGCCAGTAAGTTGCTGGAAGGTGTCGGGAATTGGTCCAGTTAAATTATTATTACTCAATGACCTGGAGTCATCGTCAACAACACTTTCAGCTTTTCACTAAAATGGCTCAATATAGAACCTCTGGAATTTGATGTTAGGCGAGAAAGCTTACAGGTCAGTCAACTGAGTTAGCGTGGATAATCCGACTGGGATGCTTCCAGTAAATTGATTCCCCGAGAGAGAGCTGAGCAGATAGAGTTAGATACCCAATCATAGTTAGCTTACGTAAACAAGCTCCATGTAATGAATCAAATAAATAAAAGAAAGCAATGATATTGTACATACAAGGTCTTGATGGTGGGAGGTAGGTTGGATGGAATGGTTCCTCCAATGTGATTATTGCTCAAATCTCTGCTCAAGATAAACAATTAAAAAAAAAGATTTAAAATTCCCAAATCTTTTCAAAAACGGGAAATCAAACAATTTATGCTCTTGAACTGACAATAGTGAAACCGGAACAAGAGTAACAACAGTTTAAGTTGGATATTTTTTCCATTTCCGTGTAACCATATTTTGTTAACAGATTGCTGATAGGAATTCGTAAGTATAAAGCAACAAAATGGAATATTTGTAACAACATTTTAGTCCCAATATACGCATTTTCAAGTAAATTGTGTTAATTTTTAAAACAAAGAACAAAATTCTCATTAATATTGATTCACAAGTGATAATTCCGCAATTTTCGACAGAAGGTATGCTGTGCATCACACATTGACGCATAACAAAAATACCCAAGCGTGTGTATGGCAAATAAAGATTCTTTATTGATAACATTACACCATAACTGTGACACTTACATTGATACAATAGACACGAACGAGTTCAAATTTGTACCCAGCTCTCCTTGCAAGTTTGCACCATTAAGTGATCTAGCAACCACGAAGGATCAAGTAAGATAGATATCGATCACAATACAATCACACAAAATGACAGCGAAAAACAAGGCAGAATCTACCAAAGTTGGAACTATATTGAAAAAAGGGAAGGCTCTATCAACATACATCCCAGTGATGTTTGCATCGACACAGAGTACTCCTTGCCAAGCCTCGACACAAGGATCTCCGCCGAGCGGGACCCATCCAGGAAGAGGTGGTGAACCCAAAGCAGCATACAAGCTGTTAATTGCAAATACTGCAGAAGATAGACAGCAGCAAAGCTCAAACAACTTCATTCAGATTCAACATGCATCATCCCTATTGTTATCTATAATGGGTATGTGAGTGAAGTCAAATAACAAATTCAGCAATTCCAACAACACAAGATTACAATAATATATTTGCAGTAGGGGTTCAGCTAACATTAGGGATTGGGAAATTAAAGCAAATTAAATAAACAAGAAGTGAGACTAAGGTAGTGAAGTTACCATCAAGAGGCTCAGTAGCCCCATTTGAATGGGAGGCTGCAAGAAACACCATAAAACACACCACCCACCACCACCCCTTGAAATCGCCCATTTTAGGAGCTAGCTGGAGAAATTGAAGAAATTGGGATCAAATCAAGTAACCCAGATTGATTTCGCCTTTGAGGAAACCAAGGGACAAGGGTAAGCTACACAATCAACAAAGTATAAAATAAAAAAGAAGAAGAAAAATACATTTGACTGTAAAACCCTAACCTTCGTTTCGAAACCAAAAGGGAAATGGGGTCAGTTGATTAGGGAAAAGCTGAAATGGGGTAAGATCTGAGGCTCATCCACTCACAGTCACAGCTCCACTTCTTGCTCTCTCTCCCTTTTCTGCTTTCTTTCTTTTGGCTCTCTCTCTCTCTTTTTTTTTAATAGGCCATTGCTTGTGAACTCCAAACTCCAAACGGCTAGCAAATTAAATGTATTCTTTATTTGAGTATTTGAAAAAGTTGAATAATTTGGAGAGTGCAAGTACACCTACACATGACAGTACACACTTTTATTATTTTTTAAATATATATATTTGGAGTATATTTTTTAACTTTCTGAATTGCTGATGTGTGATACTGCACTACACTGATACCAGCTCCTCCTCCTCCTGTAATTTCACGTTATTTTACTACTGTACTAGTTTCATTACCGTCTTTTTTTAATAATAGTAATATATTTGACATTAAAAAATGTGTAAAAATATTTGTATTTAAATCTTAAATCATCATAACTACTGTGCATATAATTAATTAGAGACAAAACATATCATAATCTTTATGATGGAACCAAGTATTAAACTAACTATAATATATTTACAATAAAACGATGATGGATAGACTCGATAGTTTTGATTTTGATATAAGTTTATAATTTATATTTTATGATGCTCATTTCGAGGAGATTGTTGATCGGCGAGGGAAAGACTTACATATTATTTTCCATGTATGAAAATACTTAAATGATAATTTTGTAAGGGTAATGCCCTCGTTCTAACAAAAAAAACGTACATATATACTTTCAATTTTTTAAATGTCAAAAAAATTATGTATTAACATCCATTTAACTAATTAATTTCATCTAATATTTGTTAATTATTATATCAATTTAAATATGAGAATCAAAGAAAAATAAATTAATTTATATATTATACATAATCATGATCTGAATATAATATTATAGTATACTACGTAACAAACAATCTTGATGTATAAAAATATATGTAGATATTTTTTTAACAAATTAATTTATAAGCATACAAATTTTGTTTAGGCTATAATGTAGATTTATATAGAAAGTGATGGCGTGAAGAGAAAACTAAAATCCTAAAAATCCGAATAGATAAACTCATATTTATTTATTTATATTAAAAAAATAAATATGATTTTATTTTAATCTTATCTAATGAATATCTAAACTAACCAATTATCATAATATCGAGAATATCTCAACCGATTCGTATTTATATGGAATTAAAAGAAAATCCAAAAATCCGAGAAATTGACACGTAAGATTGAATATGCAAAATAACTTAATTAATTATTACGTAACTAAAAAACTCTACATTAAAGGAGAAGTCGCCACATAGCTTAAGCGCCTTCTCCTTTAGTATTATATACTATTGATTTTATAGGCTACCGGTAGGCAATTTTTTTTAATTAAGTAAGAATTTGAGATCAGAGAGAGAGCGACGAATCAGGAAAACGACGCTATGAAACAAGCAAAAATAACTCTACAATAAGAATGATTTAAGCAGAAATCCTCCCAACAATTGCGGACGACGGCGAAGAATGTAGTCAAGCACCCCCGAACAGTAGCACCGCGGGCCAGCGGTACAGCAAGAATCTATCTCCTGTGGGAAGCGCAGTTGAAACTCCAAGTAAGCTCCTTCCCGGATACGAAGTCACCCTGAAAGCACCTCCTCAACCCCAGTCAGTCCCGACTCTATACTTCACGCCCCCAACCAAGCAAAAGATCTCCTAGAAACGCCAAAAGCAGAGCCAAATACTGCTCGTGCAATAGTGCCAAAAGATTTATCCAACCGGAATTTAATCAAGCTCTTTTGGGATTTAGTTCAAGCCCTTGCGGGATTTAGTGAGGCCCATCCAGCCTATTGTTCGAACTAGGGGTGGGCACAAATCCCGCAAATCCCGGGCCCGTCCCGATCACAGTGGGATTTGGAAAAAAAATAATGAATCCCGTCCCGGTCTCGTCCCGTAAAAATTATGCGGGACGGGACGCGGGACGAGCATTTCATATCCCGCAAATCCCGTCCCGTCCCGTCCCGCATATATATATATATATATATATATATATATATATATATATATATATATATATATATATATATATATATATATATATATATATATATATATATATATTATACAAAGTATACAGTCTATATAAGAAATATATAAACAGTGTACGTGTGTATATACAATATATATAAACAGTGTATATATACTAATATAAACACACTGTATAATCTTGGTATACATATATACACCTTTGTTTACAGTATACATTTATATACACTTATATATTAATTTATAAGAATGTATATATACTGTATAATTATATATATAATGTGTATAGAAAATCATAAAACATAAAAAATATTATAAATTTATATAGGTTACGTCTTTAAAAACAGCAAAATATATAAGAATTTTAGATTTTTTTATATTGTTTTTTATTTGAGGGACAAGGCTCGTCCCGTCCCGTGAGGGACAAGGCCCGCGCGGGATTGAAAAAAAAGTAGTGAATCCCGTCCCGGTCCCGTCCCGCAAAAATTACGTGGGACGGGACGCGGGACGACCCCCGTCCCGTCCCGTCCCGCGCCCACCCCTAGTTCGAACCCTTTCGGGATTTAAATAAGGCCCTTTCGGACTCATACATATAGACTTTATATCAAGTCTTTTATTTTTATTTTTATATTATAAAAAATATTGTTATCTATATATTAATTAAAACCAAAGAACCTATGCCACAATAATGAAAACCCTAATCCAACCAAATCAACGCGCGCCTACACGCCATCTTCATCTCTTCCCAGAGAATCTCACCAGCCGCCATGGAAACCTTCTGCCCTCCGTCTTGGCCAAATCGCACCAGCGCCCGGCTCCCCCATCATCTTACCCTCTCGCCTCGGGTCACTCCGTCGGTCTGCAATTGAGTGCCTTCAGTTGCTTTGCCTCTATCCACCAAAATCCTCCTTATGGAGTTATCCCTAACTCGGACTACAATTGGGAGGGTAAGCCCTCCGATTGGACCTGGCCCGTCTCTGTTGGGACCTCTTGCAGAGCCCTCATGACCTGTTACCCGGCTTTGATGAGATTTGGGGGGAGTTCGTGCTGGCCGGGCGGTGCGGGTCACTTCCTGCTGTGGCGCGCCTGGCTTTTCTCTTGGGAGTCTTGTCCGCCGGCTTGCTTTTCGCTCAATGTCTCGCCTCTCACCTCTGTAAGTAATTTTTACTCCAAATTAACACAAATCCAAGGCTCTCCTGCTCACCAGCAAGGACTCTATTTAAGCACATTCATAGTGTGCAGTTGGGCATATTGCCCCTCCTTCAGTTCAATGACTCCTTTAATTTATGATTTAAGACATCTGTTCTCTGTTACTCCTCTATTTGACTCTAAAATGGATCCTTCGAAGTCCTTTTGCTGGGTTTGTTTTTGTGTTGGTCCTTGCTGCAGGTTGTCTGTCCGGTTTGGCCTCGTTGTTACCGCTGGCTACTGCTCACTACGGTGTGATATCCTTTGCGGGTGCTTGATCCTGTCGGTTTGCGGTTGTCTTACTCCCTCGGCTACAAGCCACTTGTTTTGTCTAGATCCACAAGCTCCATCTTGTGATCTTCGACGATCGAAAACGCCCTACAAGGCCATTTTTGTGTGTGTGCTACACCTTAGGCTATACACTAGCCGATGGACTCGGGTACAATTTACAACATTCACGATGTTCAGTTGCCTTCCCTTGCTTAATGGTCTGTACCTGTTGTTTGGCGATACTCAGTACCTTCAATCTTTCATGTTACCAAGTGCCATTTGCTTCACCTCATGCTGTGTAATTTATTGTGCTACTGTTGGGGATTGCTACGGTGCTAATAGGCCCTTGTTTTCACCAATTTATTACCATGACCAAATAATTTCTTATAAGCCTTACCAGGCAAAGCATGTGCACCAAGAATACTTTCTACAAACTACAAAAATTGTATTGAGACATGTACCATACTGGCTATATGTTCCACTGAATACTTGCTCCAACATGATATATTACAAATTCCTTTATGTCATATATTTTCTAAATGATCAAATGCATAATTGCTCCAAGCTTCGGTATATATTACTTTTAATTCACTTGGGTTTTATACACCCCACCTACGAGATGATTAAGCATCAATGCAATACAAATGCATTAGTTTTTAAATTTCAATTCACAACAGATGTTTCTACAAGCCTACTGCGCAGCTATGTGCATTCCAGCCTTGCTGTTGGTAGCGACTTCGGTGCCACTAAGTACTTGGGTTCGCCTTTTGGTTACCAATACATAAGCTATCCTTATAAGCCTTACCAGGCAATGTATATAAAACATCATTTTTCTATAACATCGCAAATGACATACTGTCTATATGAACAAATGCATAATTGCACAAACATTATGTATTACAAACTCCTTTTAATCCAATTCGGATTTGAAAAAAAAGTAGTGAATCCTGTCCCGGTCCCGTCCCGTAAAAATTACGTGGGACGGGACGCGGGACGACCCCCGTCCCGTCCCGTCCCGCGCCCACCCCTAGTTCGAACTCTTTCGGGATTTAAATAAGGCCCTTTCGGACTCATACATATAGACTTTATATCAAGTCTTTTATTTTTATTTTTATATTATAAAAAATATTGTTATCTATATATTAATTAAAACCAAAGCACCTATGCCACGTGTCGTCCCCTCACGCAAAGTTATTTTTGTAAGGTATTATTTACACAATATCATTTAATTATGGTAATTATGGTAATTAAACTATCTAATATTATTTACACATTATTAACATAATATCATCTCATAATATATTTTTAACCAATGGGATTAATTCAAAACTTTTTTTTAGTAAAGGTAATATTAACTATATGAACTATATAGTATTATTTCATTATATATTAATTATATTATATATATATTATTGTAATTAAAATATCTAATATTTTTTTTGAATGCAATCTATTGCCTACTATTAATCTATATGTAAATCTTTATATCTATACCTATATCTATATATTTATTCTTAAAACATAAGAGTTTTAGCCTATGTTATCCTTGCCGTGTTTTTAATTAGCTATTTAAACCAATCAAATATTTTTTCCTTTAATTATTTCTTCTTCTTTCATTTATCTCTTTAAATTAATTTTTTTCTTTTATTTTTAACACATTTACTAACTATCCATATATATTCTTAATACCAAATTTATAGTGATATTATTTTTTTTAAAAGTTACAATGTTTTTATTATTTTTCTAACCAATAAGAGTGATTTAAAATTTCTATAAATTTTTATATATGCTAATTTAAATGAGTTTTTTTTTAAAAAATATATAAAATTATTTCCGTGAGAAACTAGAAAAAGAGAAACTAGAAAAAAAGAAACTAGAAAAAAAAAGGAAAAATGACCAAAATGTTATTATATTATTATATGTGTGGATATACATGGGAAACCCTAGTTATTTTTTATTTCCAAAAAGCCCACGCCTTGCCGTGCAAGCACACACCACCATCACCATCAGCCTTGCAGGGCAAGGAAGAAACTCGTGTACGACATGGAGACGAGGTCGGACGGAGCCAAAGGAGGACCGCCAGGACCGCCGCCCACGAGGAGAAGCTTGATTGGAGAGGAAGGATGAACCATGGCCCAATTAAGTGCCTTTTTGTACACAAATCCACAATAGAAAGGAAGAAACTCGGCACTACAACAAAGCGTGGCCAAAACGCTCAAATCACTCGATATATATGGTTTTACCCATTAAAGTGCAAATCTGACACCAAAGAGGTCTTCATCAAATTTAAATCTTAGTTGAAAATTACTTCCAATCCAAAATTTAAATCTTGTATTCTGACAATGGAGGTGAGTACATTGCTCTCGCTTCTTTTCTCGCTGCTCATGACATTTCCCATCTCACCTCCCCACCTCACACCCCACAACATAATAGCTGCTTTGAGCGTCGACATCGACACATCATTGAGACGGGCCTCTCTCTAATGTCTTTCTCTAGTCTCCCTCAAAATCTTTAGCCTTTTGCTTTCAAAGCAGCGGTCTATCTCATCAACCGGTTGCCTACACCCACACTTCACAACTCTTCCCCATATCACTCTCTTTTTCATGTTCATCCCAACTATCAAAAGCTTAAATCTTTTGGGTGCTTGTGTTTCCCTTGGTTGAAACTCTATACTAAGCATAAACTTGAGCCTAAGTCCACACCATGTGTATTTGTTGGCTACTCTTTATCTCAGAGTGCCTATTTCTGTCTCGATCCCATTACCTATCGAGTCATACACATCCTGACATGTTACCTTTGTTGAGCATGTTTATCCTTTTCACTCTCCTAGTCCCTTCATGCCATCTCCTAGCCATGATGTGCCTAGCCCCTCCGATGGCTCGGCTTGGGCTACACTGAGCATCCCACTCTGCCACAGCCCAGCCCCTCCCGCGCCTATCTGCCTCTCCCCCTCTTTTATTGGCTCCTCCTGCTGGCACACCTCCTCCTTTGCCTGCCACTCCCCCACATCCAAACTCGCCTCATCTCACCCCTACAGTTACCCCCGTCCCTTCCCCTGACCATCTTGCTTTCGCCTCTACCCAATCCTCCGATGCTACTCCTGAGGCAGAACCTATTACTACTCAACATGGTATGGTTACCCACTCTTGACACAATATCCTTAAACCCATCCAAAAACTAAATCTCCATGTCCAAGCCTCAACCCACCGTGAGCCTGCCAACTTTACCCAAGCCCTGAAAGATCCTGATTGGCGTCATGCAATGACACAGGAGTATGAAGCTTTGTGTATGAATGACAATTGGGACCTCGTTTCCCCTAATCTTGCACCTAATGTGGTTGGATGTAAATGGGTGTTTCGGGTTAAGTACAAGCCGGATGGGTCTTGACAGATATAAAGCTCGATTAGTTGCAAAAGGGTTTCATCAACGATCCGGTTGTGACTTCACAGAGACATTCAGTCCTGTTAGGCTGTTATTCGAACTGTGCTGACTTTGGTCATTTTCTCTGGTAGGCCGCTTTGTCAAATTGATATTAATAATGCATTCTTGCAAGGGCAACTATTTGAAGAGGTCTTCATGGCTCAACCACTGGGCTTCATTGACAAAGCCTTTCCTCATCATGTTTGCAGAATAAAGAAGGCCATCTATGGTCTCAAACAAGCACTGCGCTCCTGATACACTGAATTAAGGAACTTTCTGCTTCAACTTGGTTTTGTCAACTCGTTGCTGATTCGTCTCTGTTCATCTATCGTCGGCAACACTTTGTTATTTGCTTGTTTATGTTGACGACATAATTGTCACTGGAAGTGACTCTGTGGCTCTTACTGATATGATACAGCGCCTATCTACTCGATTTTCACTTAAGTATTTGGGTCTTCTAACCTATTTCCTTGGTGTTGAGATTCATATGCATCCCAAGGGTCTCTTTTTGAACCAACATAAGTACATACTGGACCTACTGCAACACATGAATATGGTTGATGCTAATCCTATTGCAACGCCTATGTGCTCCACGTCTAGTCTTCAGAAGACCTCGGGTACTATTCTAGACTCTCCAACTGATTTTCGGGCTGCTATTGGTACCTTACAATATTTGTCCCTAGCTCACTCGCCTGGATATAAGCTTTGCTGTCAACAAGCTCTCTCAGTTCATGCATGAACCGTCTACAACTCATTGGAGTGCTCTGAAACATCTTCTCAGTCATCTTCAAGGAACTAACTCTCATGGAATTATTATTAGTCGCCATCTTCCCTTTGCCCTACATGGTTTCACTAATGCCGGTTGGGCGGGAAATAAAGACGACTACACATCTACGACGGGTTATTTGATGTATCTTGGCTCCACACCCATCTCATGGTCTTCTCAGAAACAAAAAAAACTGTTGCTCGGTCCTCAACTGAGGCTGAATATCGTGCGTTGGCAGACTCTTGTGCTGATTTGTTTTGGATTACTACACTCCTTGAAGAGCTTGGTGTTCGCCTGCTACGACAACCGGTATTGTATTGTGACAATCCAGGTGCCAAAAGTCTCAGTGCTAATCCAATATTTCATTCTCGTATGAAACATATTGGTTTAGCGTTTCATTTTGTTCGAGAGCTGTTCAGAATGGTCTGCTTCGTGTCGCCTATGTGTCTACGGATGACCGGTTGATGTGCTTACTAAGCTATTACCTAGGTTGAAGTTTTAGACTTTGGTTCCCAAGCTAGGTCTTTCCGTTCTGCCGTCCAGCTTGAGGGGGCATGTTAAGGATAATTAGATTAATTATATTTTGGTTAGGATATCTTTGTATTGCATATCTCTATCCTTATATTGGATTGTTATCTTCTTATATTAGGATAGATATATTTTAGATTTAACTTAAGCCCCAAGCATATATCTCTTCTTGTAATATATAATGGGATGAATCCCTAATAATAAATTATTAGCTTTTCATAACTCTATCACCTTGCTATCGTAATATTACAAGTTTATCACATGTGATCACAACCCACTTTGAATTGATGCCGTTTGGTGGAGTTTGGATGGAAATGGAACCAGATGTCGTTCGGTGGAGTTTGGATGGAAATTGAACCTAGCAAAATTAACATGGTACTATCCCATGTGATTAAACCCACTTTGAATTGATGCCGTTTGGTGGAGTTTGGATGGAAATGGAACCCAACAAAATTAACATGGTACCATCCCATATGATTAATTTGTATGTTATCCCATTAGACCATATTTATCAAGAGATATTAGAACAAGATTATTGGTAAGGGCTCACCAATAATCCACCTAATCCAAAAAAAAAAGGAAAAAGAGAAAAAGGGTGAGTTGGTCATGAGCCCAGCAAAAACATACCTTGCAGTTGAGCCCGACTCATGGGTAGGGAGGTGGGCCATGGTGAGTTTGTTTTTTTTTTCAAATTCATTTTAACGTTTTATTAAATGTTAAAAAAACAAAAATTATTTTCGAATGTAAAAGACACCCATTTTGCATATGTTTTTTTTTAAATTTCAAAGATATAAATACCCATATTTCACTTTTTACCCATAAAAAAGTCATTGTTTATCCATTTTTTCCTATAAATATTTCGTAATGTATAATAATAATAATAATAATAATAATAATAATAATAATAATAATAATAATAATAATAATAATAGCTTTGTATAGTTGTAGAAAAATGAAAATAGATTAAAAATGAAGTTAAGAGCCGGGGACAGGGCTCACGGATAATTTGCTGAAAAGTAAAAAGTTGGCTGATGTACTTACTAAGTCATTACCTAGGTTGAAGTTTTTAGACTTTGGTTCCCAAGCTAGGCTTTTTCGTTCTGCCGTCCAGCTTGAGGGGGAATGTTAAGGATAATTAGATTAATTATATTTTGGTTAGGATATCTTTGTATTGCATATCTCTATCCTTATATTGGATTGTTATCTTCTTATATTAGGATATATATATATTTTAGATTTAACTTAAGCCCCAAGCATAGCTCTCTTCTTGTATTATATAATGGGATGAATCCCTAATAATAATTGGTGTCATCACACCTATGTATTTGATTGGTTTAGCTTCAAATCAGAATGTGCAGATTTGTGTCATCACATCGATGTATTTGATTTGCTCCAACTTGCGAATAGTCAAAATCAAAGATTTGGGAAATACTATCGATGCTTCTCTCTTTTTCCCACAAGAGGCTTTTGTACAGTTGCGCCTGAAGCTAAGTCAAATGGTGACTTAATCTGCTCACAGATTCAACTCCCTATGTCACATGAGAATATCAATCACCACACAGATATATGTGTCTGCAGGGAATTCGGTAGTTGCCTTACCTTATCGTACGAGTTTGCCAAATGGAGATACTGGCAAATATTTTGCAGTACTGAGGTAGATTTAGCATTCATTCTCAATTTTTAGATTGTTGTATTACCAAATAAATAAATAAATAACCTACCTTTTTTTATTGAAAAAATGACCGAAAATAATACAAACTATCGACGGTGAACAAAAAATAATACGAACTTTCAAAATGAAAAATTTATATACAAACTATAACTATTTAAACCAATAATGATACAATGGGCATAACTCAAAAATAAAAAATTAATTTGGATTGAAGATGTAATTAACAAAAAAAAGTTGGTAATACTTAAGAGGCACAAATGAATGTCTGTACTAATCAAGATCCTGTTCATCGACTTCTAACCCGACCAGTGACCAGACCACCACAACGAAGAACGAAACGGCCGGCGGGAGGAGATTGCCGTCGCTGGAGACCAAAACGGTGGCTGACATTGGCAATGGTAGAGGTGGATGAGACTCGAGGGTTGCAAGATGAGTTCATAGTTGAAATAGAAGCAATTTCAAATCTCGATTTGTATGATTGAATGAAAAAATTCATTGAGGGGTTTTAATTAATATGTGGTTTGAAGCTTTCAACAAACAATTCGAGTCATATCTATTATCAAATTGGATTTTAATTTCTAATTCGTTCCTCTTCTATAGGAAACTCTAGATTATCTAAATTTATTTTAGCTTTAATATTGGACCCAAATTAGATGGGTAGGAGAAACCCTCTTAGGATTATAAGCACGATTGTTGGTCGATCTTGATCTAAATCGAGTGATTCGTGTCTATGGCGGAGACAAATTTAGTTTAATATGTTTTAGCTTCGGGGGAGACGGTGATCTGGGCGGTGGATGAAGAAGCTCCGGCGAGAGACGGTGGAAGTACGCGCGTTTAGGTCTCCAGCGATGGCAATCTTCTCCCTCCGGCCCGTTCTCACTATGGACCTGTGGTGGTCTAGCGTCTCAGGCCGGGGTAGAAGATGATGAACAGGAGTACACTCATGAGTCTTGATGTTAATTTGTCATTTCTCTCTTGATTTTACATTTTTTTCCCAACTTTTTTGTTAACTACATTTTCAATCCAAACTAATTTTTTATTTTTGAGTTATATCCACTGTATCATTATTGGTTTAAGTAGGCATAGTTTATACTCCCTCCGTTCGGCAAAACTTGTCATTTTAGGGTGTTATTTTTGTTCAAAAAAACTTGTCATTATAGGTATTTTGCCCTTCACTTTACAAAAATACCCTTGATATGAATGATGATTTGTTAGTTGTAGTTTTCGATAAAGTAAAAAAGGTGGGTAATAATTGAGGGTAAATTAGTACATTTGTTAATTGCCTTAAAACTTGTAAAATAAGCTAAAATGACAAGTTTTGCCGAACGGAGGGAGTATATAAATTTGTAATTTTGAAAGTTCGTATTATTTTTGGTTCACCGTCAATAATTCGTATTATTTTTGGTCATTTTTCCTTTTTTTATTTGAATTCCTTCTCCCCTTTAGGCGTCTGTATTGGATTGGAGATGGGTGCATGAAAACGACGAAATGCACATTGCTGTGGGCCTGTGGCCCAAAAATTTAAGTTATGCTGGCCCACAATTTTAAGTTATGCTGGCCCAAATTCTTCCCCGTGTCATCGCCGCTTCCATTGTTCCACCTCCTCCTCCGTCCTTCGTGCCACCTTCCTCTTCCGTTCTTCGTGGCCGGCATCAGCAGCTGATGTCTCGCATTCTTCTTCCGCCCGCCTCTCCTGTTTCTCGTCTGTGATTTCTTCATCCAATTTCGTCTCCTCCGTCGTCTGCTTTCTTGCTTCCCTTTTGTCGTCGTCATCATCGTCTCTCGCCGACAAATCTACCGCCCCCTCTAATCTTAACCCTAATTTCGTAAGTTTGCTTCCTTCCTTAGATTTCCTACTGCAATGGTTTTCTTAAGGACACCTCAAAATCAGACGGTATTCCTGGATGTAAACCCTAGCTACTCCACAATAGAAACCCTAGGAATCGAAATTAGTCGCAAATTAGGATTGCCAGTTGCTCTCCAGCGGTTGTATTTGGATTCCAAGCGGCTAATTGATGGTAGTAGTTCGTCCAGATTGTGCGAACTGGGGATTGGTTTGAATTCTACCCTAGTTCTTCACGTTCCGCTATTGGGAGGTATGCAAGCCCCCGTTCAGTCTAAGAACAGGCTCGAGTTCCTGAATTCGAAGCCCCCTGCGAACTACGTTGCTGGGCTCGGTCGTGGTGCTACTGGTTTCACCACCAGGTCTGATATCGGACCTGCCCGTGCTGCCCCGGATCTGCCTGACCGGTCGGCGGCAGCAGTTGGCGGTGCTCCCGCTACTGGTGTGGGGCGGGGGCGGGGGAAGGGTCCAGGGGAGGAGGAAGAGGAGGATGAAGGGGAGGAGAAGGGGTATGATGAGAATCAGAAATTTGATGAGTTTGAAGGTAATGATGTTGGTTTGTTTGCTTCATCTGAGTATGATGAGGAGGATAAGGAAGCGGATGCTGTTTGGGCTGCCGTTGATGAGAGGATGGATTCGAGGAGGAAGGATAAGAGAGAGGCCAAGCTAAAGGAGGATATTGAGAAGTATCGGGCTTCAAATCCGAAGATTACTGAGCAGTTTGCGGATTTGAAGAGGAAGTTGTATACTGTGACTGCTGATGAATGGGATAATATCCCTGAGATTGGGGACTACTCTTCCAGGAATAAGAAGAAAAGGTTTGAGAGCTTTGTTCCTGTGCCTGATACTTTGCTCGAGAAGGCTAGGCAGGAGAAAGAGCATGTTACAGCTCTGGACCCGAGGAGTAGGGCTGTTGGAGGAACTGAGACTCCGTGGGCACAGACGCCTGTTACTGATTTGACTGCCGTGGGAGAGGGTAGAGGCACTGTTTTGTCATTGAAGCTGGATCGATTGTCGGATTCTGTGTCAGGGTTGACTGTTGTTGATCCCAAGGGGTACTTGACTGACCTTAAGAGCATGAAGATTACGAGTGATGCAGAGATTTCTGATATAAAGAAAGCTAGATTGCTGCTGAAATCTGTTACTCAAACAAACCCAAAACACCCTCCTGGATGGATTGCGGCTGCAAGGCTGGAAGAAGTTGCAGGCAAGATTCAGGTGGCAAGGCAACTCATACAAAAAGGTTGTGAAGAATGTCCTACAAATGAGGATGTGTGGCTAGAAGCATGTCGGTTAGCCAGTCCGGATGAGGCCAAGGCTGTGATGGCTAGGGGTGTGAAGGCAAATCCAAAATCTGTGAAGCTATGGCTGCAAGCTGCAAAGATGGAGCAGGATGAGTACAATAAGAGCAAGGTTCTGCGGAAGGGTCTTGAGAACATATCTGATTCTGTGAGGCTTTGGAAGGCAGTTGTTGAGATTTCCAATGAAGATGACGCAAGGATTTTGCTACAGAAAGCGGTGGAATGCTGCCCGTTGCACGTTGAATTGTGGCTTGCCCTAGCAAGGCTGGAAACATACGATAATGCAAAGAAGGTACTTAACAAAGCCAGGTTAAAGCTCCCAAAGGAGCCAGCTATTTGGATTACTGCCGCCAAGCTGGAAGAGGCAAATGATAATATTGCAATGGTAGAAAAACTGATAGAAAGGGGTATTAGATCCCTACAAGGAGAAGGTGTGGAGATAGACCGGGAAGCTTGGATGAAGGAGGCTGAGGCTGCAGAACGGGCAAACTCTGTTGCAACTTGTAGAGCTATAATTCGTTATACTATTGGGATTGGAGTTGAGGAAGAGGATAGGAAAAGGACATGGGTTGCTGATGCAGAGGAGTGCAGGAAAAGAGGATCCATTGAAACTGCCAGGGCTATCTATTCTCATGCACTTACTGTCTTTTTGACAAAGAAGAGCATATGGATTAAAGCAGCACAGTTTGAGAAGAGTCATGGAACCAGGGAATCTCTTGACATCTTGCTGCGGAGGGCAGTTACTTATGTGCCACAGGCCGAAACTCTATGGCTTATGGGTGCAAAGGAGAAGTGGCTTGCAGGCGATGTCCCTGCTGCTCGTGCTATACTTCAGGAGGCCTACGCTGCTATCCCTTACAACGAGGATATTTGGCTTGCAGCTTTCAAGCTTGAGTTTGAAAACCATGAACTGGAGAGAGCGAAAATCCTCCTTGCCAAGGCCAGAGAAAGAGGCGGCACAGAGAGAGTTTGGATGAAATCAGCTATTGTAGAGAGGGAAATGGGTAACACTGACGAGGAAAGGAAACTACTCGACGAGGGGCTGAAACGCTTTCCTTCGTTCTTCAAGCTCTGGCTGATGCTTGGACAGCTTGAAGAGAGGCTTGCTGGGATGATTCAGGCAAAGGAGGTTTATGATTCAGGGATCAAGCACTGCCCTAAATGCATTCCTCTCTGGCTTTCCCTTGCTAACCTTGAAGAGAAGATGAATGGGCTGAGCAAAGCTCGAGCAGTTCTCACCTTGTCGAGGAAGAAGAACCCTCAGAGCCCTGAACTCTGGCTGGCTGCCATAAGAGCTGAACTTAGGCATGGGAATAAGAGGGAAGCTGACAACTTGATGGCAAAGGCACTTCAGGAGTGCCCAGATAGTGGAATCTTGTGGGCAGCTTCAATAGAGATGGTTCCTCGCCCTCAGCGTAAAACTAAGAGTATAGATGCGTGCAAGAAATGCAAAGACGATGCCCACGTCATTGCTGCTGTCGCAAAGCTATTTTGGCATGACAGGAAGGTGGAAAAGTCTAGGACTTGGTTCAACAGGGCCGTGACCCTGTCTCCTGACATTGGGGATTTCTGGGGTTTGTACTATAAGTTTGAGTTGCAACATGGATCCGAAGATACCCAGAAGGATGTGCTGAAGAGATGTGTCGCTGCTGAGCCCAAGCACGGCGAGAAATGGCAGGCAATTGCCAAGGCGGTGGAGAATGCGCACCAGCCTGTGGAGGCAATTCTGAAGAAGGTCGTGGTTGCTCTTGGGAAGGAAGACAGTGCACAGGAGAGATAGTAATCACACTAGGTCAGGTTTCGGAACATTCCATTCACGAAAATTATGTCAATATAACCTGTCTGTCAACCTATATTTCTTGATTACATTTCTAGCACTTCCAAAACTTTTGTCACAAACATGCTGATTATAACATTTCTTGTACAATTGCTTTTGAGTTTTGATATTAAGGTCGTTTTCATTGGTACTCCTTTCCAACATGGATTTTGTCTGTTGGATCTCGTTTTGCATTTCAATTGATTGTTGTATGTCTCGTACAAGGAACGGTGTTCGTTCCACCACGCTGGCTGTTCAGCGCAGCTGCTATCTTCTAGGCACTCGCTGTTTGGTGAGATTTAGCATATTTCATGTGTGGTGTAAAACCGTTCTGTTAGATGAGATTGTATGCATATTATCAAGCTTGCGAAGCTTGATTTTTTAGTAATATACATACTTTGCCTTTTGATTTGGGGAAAATGGCAGCTTGTATAGATGGTTATTTGTTGAGAATATTCATTTGTTGCATCTCTAGAGCGAGGATCGACGATCCATAGTTTTGTATCAGCACCATGTTTGTACACGAATCGTTTGCATCTGAGGAACCGATTGCACATTTATTGGTAAGGCAACAGGTCAAAGAGTAAGTTTAAATTTCGTGTTCCTGTCTTTGGATATGAGGTATGTTGCTTCGTCTGTCGACTTCCAGCACCTCTTGGTTCCTTTCCATCGCCGACCTAATTTTGATTATTTCCCATCTGTTGTCTCTTTGTTTGGGCCACATCTGTAGACATCTCCGGAGCCGACTCGCCATGGAGACGATTTCGCCGCCTTCTTCTAAGGCCACGCACCACCATCCGCCATCGATTTCCCTTGTGCACCACCTCTTCCACCGGTAATTTCACATTTCAGACCTTTCCCTCTCCATCTCCTTCTAATTTGATTTATACATTTTCTTGTTTACCCGAAAATCCCAAATTTGATATTTGGGTATTCATCCCTACCTTTCCAGTCACATATTACAAATATGGGTTTTGAAGGATATTCATCTCGTCAATCTTCTCCTCGATCTTTCGTTCAAGTTGGCACCTGCTCTTGATTTCGAACCTGCTGCCCAGTCGGCTTCAATCGCTTTTCCTCTTTCAATTTGGTTCTTCTATGAATCTTTTCTTTTTATTTTAATCAGATTAGGGGTTTTATATCTCAAATGAAATGCTATCAGAGATCGTAATTGCCTTCATTTATCCGTGGTGATGGGAAGAAGAAATTATTAAGCTTCGTCTACCTCTGCAGTCGTCTTCTTTTTTCGCATGCGTTTAATGTTCCCCACCCTGACCTAGGTAAACTTCTTACAATTCTATTATTTTGTGCTTATATATTTGGTTAGTTTGATTTCACCCCTAATTTATGCTTCATGATTTGATTTAGGTATATTTGTTTCCTGATTTGTTTAATTTCTGATTGTTTGGGAGCCTTCAAATTGAGGTCCCTTAAAATTATGATTGGGATCATCCAATTCAAGGCCACAACATTGTAATTGGATCGGGATCTTGAAATTCTTTGTTCTGCCCCTGAAATTGAGGATGTAGGCCTTCAATTTTAGGATAGTGCCATGAAATTTAAGGTTCCGACCTTGAAACTGAGGGTTGGGGTCTTCATTAGAGGGCAGCTTCTGCAATTGCTAGCCACTCCCGTCTTCAACCCCTCTCCAAGGTGTGAGGCATAGCTAATTTTCTGTCATCTTTGGGTTTTGTCTACTTTCAAGTTATATTAGGAACTCATTAGTAAGAAGTGCAAAGAGTAGCGGACAAGATATCCTCTAAAGCCAGCTACCAAAAAATTATGCAGACTCCAAAATTTTTATTTATTTATTTGAGGGGCCTTTAGGCCTTTTAAAAGCAATTAATTTGGTGTGGAAACTTATATGTTTTGGTCAATCATTGTTCTATTCTTTCTGTGCTGTATCAGTTAGTAAAAGTAAAAATCTTAGGGTGTTGATTGTTATGCATTCCATAGCTCATGACTGAGCTGGTTTTTTTCCCTGAAGCTGTATATATGACTTTGATTCCTTTCCTTTCCTAGAGTGAGGTGGTTGCTTTCCCATTGTAGGTGGAGGCTCTAAAATTTGCTTTCCATGAAGAGAGCATGATCAGGATTGTTGTACGTGCTTTGACGCTAAATGTCTACCATGGTCAGTTTACTATTTCTTTTATATCATACTGTAATATATTAGTATTAACACTTTCATTCTGATGTGTCATTTTTGTTGATTTTTTTTCCCTTCAGTTGGGGATGATGGTGTAAATAAATATATCACAAGTGGCCCCCTTGCAACCTATTTTCCAGATCTAATCACATTTTTTAGGAATCAGTGCATTAGCCTGAATGAGTTAGTTTCAGAATCATCAAAGTAAGATTATAATTCCATCAATAAGTATCACCTTAAATATGAGGGAGGTGCATGCTCCCAAACAATTCATGTTTTGCTCTTGTTACATAGGAATCCAAGCCAAGAATTGTCTTCAAGCATCTCTTACACTTGATGAAATTGAGGACAATATATACTATCTTAGTGACGTTATCTCAGCTGGAATTCCGGATGTCGGTCGCTTGATAACTGACAACTTGTTGGGGTCTTTGATTCTGCCATTGCTGCTTCCCTTCTTTCTGACTAATGAAGGTGTAAATGTATGTATGACATTAGTTTGTTAGTTTCCTGTTACCTTCGCTTTTATTTTCTTAAGCTATGGTTTTACTGTATTTCTTATTGCACTGTGCTCTTTTTCATATATTTTTGTTTCAAAACTTAAAATTCCTCTCCCAGAAAGAGATATGAAGTGCCCATGAGATGATGTTAATTCTCTAAGCAATATGTGGATGCACATGAGTGTCTTTTTGTTTTCATTTGGCTTGTGAGTTTGATGTTCCTTGTTTACCAACTTGTTTTACCCACTTACTGCAGCTTCAAATCAGGATGTGCAGATTGGTGTCATCACAGCGATGTATTTGATTTGCTCCATCTTGCGAATAGTCAAAATCAAAGATTTGGCAAATACTATCGATGCTTCTCTCTTTTTCCCACAAGAGGCTTCTGTTATCATTCTTTTTCTGAACCTATTTCCTCTTGGTTAGTTCTTTGCAAAATATCTTATCCAAACTTATCTTCTGAGTTTGTTATGCTCTATTGTAATTAGGTGTTCTTTGATATATTTTCTCATTCCTATAGTTGTTGATTTCTTCGATTCAAATCAATTCTTCTGATTTTGTCATTCTTTCTTGCTGCTGGGTTGTTCTTTGGTATATTTCGTCATTCTCAGATGTAGGTATTACTCAATCGGTACGTGTTGTTATGATGTTCATTGTTAATATCTAAAAACTGAGGGTTCTTGTTCGTGTTTATTCAATCTATGCATTCTCTATGAAATTCTCATTGCCTTTCTCTCCATTGGTTTAATGAGTTGGGATTTATTTTTCTCAAGTATTCCTAACTGACATAAAAAGGCAAAAAAGGAGTTTGACATGGTGGAAAACCATGAGGTGTTGGAGACTGTTGAAAGAGGTTGTTGAGTTCTTTTATGTTCTCTGTGAAATATTTCGAGTTTGAGATGATAACATATATGTGGAGATCTTGGGTTCTATATTCTTTTTATTTCTTTTATGGGTTTTTTGTGTATCTTAATTTTGTTATTGTCCAACGTGTCTCTCACTTGGGTCTTTGTTTGTTTATTCTTTTAGTTCACAATTTTCATGTTTTCATCATATTCATAGTTTGATTATTTGGAATTTTTTTTCTAAATAGCCAAAAAAACGAAAACTTATTAGGGAAATAGCCAAGATCGAAAAGAATTTAGCGAAATAGCCAAAACATCCAAGGTTTTAAAAAAAAATTAATAAAATATGTAAGTCGCTGTTTATAACAGCGACTTACCTTATTTTGTTTTTTTTTTAAAAAAAAAATTTGGATTATAAGAAATTAATTTATCTGAAAACTAAAAAAAATACATATTGGGAGAGTTGCTGTTTGCAACAACGTCTCTCCCTTTTTTATTTTTTTTAACCTAGACAAAGTGAGCAATGGAAGACGAAGGGCACCAACAGGCTGGCGGCGCCGTTGTCAAGGACTCAAGGGAAGAGGATGAAGCGGCTGGTCATCAAGAGGTAGCAGCGAGAGCAATTGCAGCCGCAACAACGGGGAAGAGGGGCACTAACAACCTCGGTGGCGCCATTGCCAAGGGGAAGAGGGAGCAGCGGTTGGTCACCACCGTCCCCTGTCGGCTGATCATCAAGAGGGAGCAGCCAACAGCTAGCAGCGAGAGCAATTACAATCAAAAGCGAGAGCAATTACCGCCTCCGCCTCTGCGTGGTCGAAGGCCTAGGCTCAGCTCCTCCAGATCCTACTTCGGCTTCCTCGCCTCCGAATTAGGCTTCCTCACTTCAGAATCGGCTTCCTCGACCGTAAATCAGCGAACCTAGCCTCCGAATTCAACGATTTCGCAACGATTTCAATCGATGTTTTGTTGTTTGAACTTGTTTTGCTCTCCGACCTCCCCGCCTCCTGTTTTGCTGTTCGACTTCTCCGATGCTAAGGGCGGCGCTCGAAGTTGCTATTCCAACTTTAAGGTTTGGAGGAAGCCGGAAGCCTCCATGTTTGAAGGTCGCTGGAGGAAGCCGGAAGCCTATGAGAATCGACGTTTTGGCGGAGGTGGGAGCAAGGTTTTGGAAAAAAAATTAAAAAAAGGGAGAGTCGCTGTTTGAAACAGCGACTCTCCCATATACATTTTTTTTTGGTTTTTTTGTTTTTCGATTTAAAATCAACATTTAAAAAAAATCTCGGGTAAGTCGCTGTTACAAACAGCGACTTACCTATTTTATTATTATTTTTTAAAACCTTGGGTAAAGTCGCTGTTTAAAACAACGACTTTATCCTGTTTTGGCTATTTCGCTAAATTCTTTCTGATCTGGGCTATTTCCCTAAGAAGTTTTCATTTTTTTGGCTATCTAGAAAAAAATTCGATTATTTGTCTAATTTCCATTAATCTCCAGTTAGGTCTTCCACTTTGAGCTTGTGGACGATATTTTGCAGTGGTTTTTTTAAAGATTTCAGAGATAAGTATGGCATTAATGAAAGTGTTTATTTGGTACTTTTTGGAGTGGTTTTGCAAAACCCATTAATGCTATTACTCCAAATCCATAGCCAGTTGCTAAGGACTGCAAACTAGCAACAAGAAGTGTAGTTGGTGCAGCCCTTGTGTTGGAACTAAGAAAGCGTTCCAATGCAATTGTAAACAAATCCTAACAAAAGGTTCTTGCTTTAATGGAATAACTCTCAAAAGTTTGTTGTCTCTCCCCTTCTTTAGCCCACTCACCCCCACCTTAACAGTCGTCTCTACTATCTACGCTCCCGTCGACAGTCGTGCCCTCCGCCAACACCAAGGTCCCCTCCCCTCTCCTTATTGGCTATTTCTCTCTTTACTCAGTACCCCGCCCCCCTAAGTTTTGGCGTATTATCACCTTCCTTCTGGCTGATTGGCTACATCTATAAACAGGTTTTGAAGCTTCTCTCTTATTGTCTAATGTCTATTGTGTTTGATAATTGCTTGTTTTTCCCTTTCAGATTCGAAATAGTGATTGCAAAAGATGGTTTCTCTGCGTCCTTCTGGGGATTTATCCGCAGAGGTAGTTTTTTTGGCCTATAGACGCCTCTTTCCCCTTCAGTAATTCGACCGCCTTCTAAAGAACTCCATTAGGCCTGATGCCAGACAACTTCGTCAGGCCAAATACTGTAGAATTAAGGATGATTTGATCAATCAAAAGATAGATTTTCCATTAGCATAATCTGATATATATATATATATATATATATATATATATATATTACAAAGGCAAGTGGTGGCCAGTGTGGTTGAGAAAACTTCTCAACTGATTTTGACCATTTCAAAAATAAATAACATTGAAGATAAAATATTAACTAAATATATTTTATTTCCTAATAAATACATCACATTGGCCCTTGGTTGGTTGAAAGTGTTTTGTTGTGTGTAATATTATTAAATTTCTTCTGACTTGATACTTCTGAATTCATTTTTTTGTTGTTCAAATTTTGACATGTAGGGGCCGTTGGATCTTCTTATGGTTCTGCGTTTGCAAAGATTGGTTCCACTGTTAGTGATGATACCCCAAAAGCATGTTTTATCTTTGTATTTTTGGCACATTTCTGAGTGAAAATATGCTTATTGTTAATGCTGGTTTTGAGTGTAAACATTATCATCAGTTTTGTGGAAGGATTGAGTTCCTTTTTACCCATTTCTTTTATGCTTTTGTTTTATCCTCAATTCAGACAATGTTAGCTGCTATTAAAATGGAGATCATGTCCCCTGCAGCAGAGTCGCCAGATGAAGGCAATATAGTTATCTTGTAATGATCTATTCTTACATTATCCCTTGTATTTTCTTATCACTGATTTCTCATGATCAGTGTAGGTTATGAGAATGTGTTGTTTGTGTTATTTTACGGCCACTGAGTTCCACACTTCCACATGCCTTCTTTTATACTTTTGTTTTATCCTCAATTCAGACAATGTTAGCTGCTATTAAAATGGAGGTCATGACCCCTGCGGCAGAGTCGCCAGATGAAGACAATATAGGTATCTTCTAATGATCTATTCTTACATTACCCCTTGTATTTTCTTATCAATGATTTCTCATGATCGGTGTAGGTTATGAGAATATGTTGTTTGTGTTATTTTACAGCCATTGAGTTCCACATGCCACCTATTTGTTCTCCTATTGTTAGGCCTGGTAGACCCGCTGAAGTTGCACTGGTTATTTCAAAGCAGTTGTCTGATACCATTCCAAGACATGTAAATAGTCACCATCCTCGCTCAATAACATCAAAACGTTCAAACGTTTGATCCTCCTCCTCAATTTCTCTGATTTTATTTCTAGGGTTTTTTCTTATTCACTTCTTTAATTCAATTTAGAGGGATTTTAGCTTTTCCTTTTTTATTTGAGAGAAGTTGATTCCTCTTGCATGCTTGATTTGGCTCAGATTGGTCAGATTTGGGGGTTTGCAGTTATCTTTTCTATGAGGTCTGGATTTGGTTTCAATTTTGAATTTGATTAATTTCAGGTTTGACTTTACTATATGGTTTAAATTTGTTCAATGATATCATCTGACTTCCATATGGCCTAATCGGAGGTATTTTTTTTTGCTCTTCAATTCAATTCAATACTTGTATATATATACATTTGGATTAAAGCAAGTAAATCAATTGTACACTTTCTCAGTACTTTTTGCTTGAGGTTGTTAACTTTGATTACATTTCCATCCGTGATTGTTCTTTATGATTTGTCATTTGCTGAGGAAGCCAACTCAATCGACAACACACTAGGTACGAGAGGGAAATCATCTACACTCCTTCTCGCGACCATTCGGTGAAAAATCATCCAAGTAGAATTCACCACCAACTTCAGAATTCACCAACAACTTGAAAAATCATCCTAAAGGATAGTTTAAAGTTTCGAAGTAAACAATCCTTTGGGATCGAATTCACCACCAACTTGAGCATTTATATACTCCATGAGAGATTAGAAAATTCGGTCGTTTTTTAATTTTAGTAAATGAAATTGGGTACGGTTATAAGTGTTTGGTGTTTTAATTCTTCATTACTAATATTTTTTAAATTAATTCCATGACAATTAATCCCATGTCATTGTTTCGATTTCTTAATTTATTAAATAATATATTCCAAATCATTTTTTTATCTACATAACCTGTGATTGAACCCAAGTTATATTAGGTAATCCATTCCTTAATGACCCCTCACAAGTTTTAGAAGTTATTATTTGAAATTATTTGAACTTTTGGATTTTTTTTAATAGGGTAAAAATTTAAAATATCAAACATCACTTTGGTAAATCGAGAGATCGACATTCTGACTGACGGATAGATTGTCATGAAACAAGTGCAAATACCCGCACAAATGTAAGCAAAATAGTTATGGAAGTCAGAGACGACACAAAGATGGAGAGTGAATGCTAAGAATACGGGTGAGTCCCGAAACCGACACTTCGAAGTCAAATTTCGAAGTCAAATTTCGAAGTCAAATATATGATGAAGATATGTAGGTCAATCCAAAATGATTCGACAAATGGGAAGCCCAATTGCCCAAATTTGGGCCTCCCGAGCACAACAGCCCATGATCTGATGGGCTTCGGACCACTATGACCCACTCAAAGCTATCGTCAACTAGAAAAGCTGAAAAATCCGAAAGTCGCAACAAAGAATTCAGGAGGGGAGAGAGAGAGAAGATGCATCCTCGAGTGACTCCTCTCATCCGCCATTTCCACCACAACCGCCGATGCTCCGCCGTTTTCTCTCTCATCTCTTCCCGACATCAGTCCTCCACCCCCGCATCCACCGCCACCACCGCCACCTCCTCCCAGCCACAACCGCCGCCTCAATCGCAGACGCTTGAAGCCTTCCGGCGCCGAATCGCGATCGAATCGCCTACCTTAATTGACTTCGTCCGCTTGCAGGACAGCGAGGAATACTCCGTAGAAGTTGGAACGAAGAAGAAGCCCCTTCCCAAGCCTAAATGGATGAAGGAATCGATCCCCGGGGGTGAGAAATACGCCAAGATCAAGAAGAAATTGAGGGATTTGAAGCTTCATACTGTTTGTGAGGAGGCCAAGTGTCCCAATTTGGGGGAGTGCTGGTCTGGCGGCGAGACTGGGACCGCCACCGCCACTATTATGATCCTTGGGGACACTTGCACCCGTGGATGCCGGTAAATTTCTCGTCTGATCTGCTTAATTTTTCATTTTTTTTTTAATTTGGTAGAATTAATTTCCCGTTTATCTTAATGGATGCTATGAAAATGTTGTTAATTGGGGCGAGAGGAATTTTGAAGCGCGAATTGAAATAATGCTGTTGTGGGGAAGTGCTACTAATTCCAGTAATCTAATCCAAATGAAATACTTTCTAAAACAAGGCCTGTACAGAAATAGAGCACTGTGAATGTGAAGGTGGCTTTACTGATTAGCTAGTTGGATTGCGATGGACTCACTGGTTTGCTTAGTCTGAATCATGAATTTCTTGATTGTGTTGGAGAATTTTGCTTAGGATAGAGATTGAATGATTTGGAATGTAGGTCTGCTTGGTACTATTCAGTCAGTTGGGAATGACTTATGATTGGTAAGGAGGGGCACTTTGATGGATCTCATTATAGTCCATAGGATTTCAGATAGTTTTAGTTAGCTGAAGGTGACAATTGAATTTTTAACCTATAGACGCAGAAAGAATGGTTAGCTGAGTAGGAAGTTGATACAAGATGCACCACTGTAATTGGCTTCAATTAGATTGTCATTATGGGTAAAGTTAAAAGCCTTCATTTCGCAAAATGGCATGCTATAAGATCTCAAGCTCATAAGCAAGGGAAGATTGCACGGATTAATATGAACTCTGTGGGTGCTTGGGTGGTATGAACTTGTAATAAATCGGAAATAATCACCAAATTTTGATGAAGTAGCTCGAAATGGCACTGATTTTTAATAAAATAGCTCAAATTTTGAGTTTGTTGCTTGCTCCCCCAAAGTTTATGATTATTTCAGATTTATTAATAAGTTCATGGCACTGGCTGCCACGCCCAAAATGCATTTTTTGGGTGCAATTCACCCTATAAATGGTTTACTTTCAGTTTTGAATATGTTGCTTTTGTATCATTCAGATTTTGCAATGTGAAGACATCGAAAACGCCACCTCCACCAGACCCAAATGAACCAACCAATGTTGCAGAGGCAATTGCATCTTGGGGCCTTGAGTATGTGGTGATCACAAGTGTTGACAGAGATGATTTACCTGATCAAGGAAGTGGGCATTTTGCTGAAACAGTTCAAAAGTTGAAGGCTTTAAAGCCAAGCATGCTTATAGAAGCCCTTGGTATGTATCATTTATACACGCCCCTGCTTCTCCAAATTACTATCATATTTTCCAAAAATAATAGGAATAATGTGACTTCAGTTCTAGAAAAGATTATCATCATAGAAGCTTACAATTCTATGATAATATGAGAATGAGACTCATAATTGGTGATAGAAGATGTCAAAGAATGGCTTGATTATTTTTTTTTTGGAGTACTGTACATATTCCCGCGGATGGAACAATGTAGTAAACTAGTAAATGTCATATGTTATTCCTACTCGCTAGTTTCTTCCAACTTGCATGACAGTTTTGTTGATTATTCCAGTGCCTGATTTTCGTGGGGATCGTAGCTGTGTGGAAAAAGTTTCTGTATCAGGATTGGATGTCCTTGCACACAACATTGAGACAGTAGAAGAGCTTCAGCGTTCAGTTAGGGATCATCGTGCTAATTTCAACCAGTCTCTTGATGTCTTGAGGATGGCGAAAGAATATGCTCCTGCTGGCACTCTGACTAAGACATCGGTAATGTTAGGTTGTGGAGAAACGCCTGAGCAAGTGGTGAGAACCATGGAAAAGGTTAGAGCTGCTGGTGTTGATGTTATGACCTTTGGCCAGTACATGAGACCTTCCAAGCGCCATATGCCTGTGTCTGAGTATATTACACCAGAAGCTTTTGAATCATACAGAATTCTCGGGATGGAAATGGTAATTATTTGTGTTAATGACTTAATCTTTTACACTTTGGTTTGGTGGGCCTTAAATTTTGAAGATACTATCGGAATGGTTAGACATTAAGGTTGTTGGGACTTGGGAGTCTACTTAGTTAAAGGGTAAGTAGCACACACGTATAACATTACATGTACCTATAAACGCACCTGCAAGTATTAACAAGTTAGAGATTTAAGCATTGCTCAGAGGCTGCCATTATAGTTGCAACTTTGCTCACCTAGACTATTACTTATTTTCCGAGACTCCTTAATCCCTAAAAACGTGTTTGTACAATGTTGAAGCAACATTGGTGAAAGGCTTGTGATGTATACTGCGTTATTAGCCAAAACCAGCTGAATCTCTCTTGTGTAATATGATAAAAGTCCATGATTATCACTTATCAATTTTGATATCAATTTGTTCTGGTGAGTTGTTTGTAATCAATTCTTATACACTTGAATCTTTGCATGGCAGGGATTCCGCTATGTGGCCTCAGGCCCAATGGTACGATCTTCTTACAAAGCAGGAGAGTTCTACATCAAGTCCATGATCGACGCAGATCGAGCAAAATCAACGCCTTCCCCTTGATCAATTTCACCTGCCTCCTGATTGGGAAACACAGGTTCTGTCATATTGCCTTGTCCATCACACCCACCTTAATTTTATAGGCACATTTAATACTGTATTTGTAAATTCAATACTTTTCCTACATGCTCTATGGTTGCTTGGCTAGAAGTGTGTCAAAATTCATGCTCATGAAGGGTTTAACTGGCTTGTTTTCTTCCTATGTACTGAAGTCATTGTCCTTCCTTACACTCTGATTAATAACAACCTTCAACACAAGCCTTTGATTCCTTTTGATTTTTCAAGCAAGGAGTTGTTGGACTTGGTGATGATCTTATGTATGTATGATTCAACATATTCTGTTTTTTGAATTCATTTTTGGCTGATTGCAAAAAGCAATGTGGAGTAGAGAAAGCTTTAATTTTCCAGCTTTTGCTCAGACACGCTTGTAAGGGAAAAAAGAGAAAAAGGGGGATATAATTGATATAATTGCCCTTTTCTCATGTTTTAGCTTATTGGCAGATTGTTAATGTCAGCTTTGAGACCATGTGTTTGAAAAGTTTTTTTTATAACCATTTTTTCATATTTTGAAAAGCCAAAAGGTGAGGTCAGTGGGGTAAAAAAATTCAAACTTTTTTTTATGTTACTTTTGATGCATGAAACTGATGAAAGTAAATTTGGTAAAAGACTAAATTTGGTGTTTGTATAGTGTATACAGGAACAGTATATTTGAAATCTGTTTGTATATATGTCCTCAGCCAAAAAGAAAAAAATGATTTTGGTAATTTTTGATTCCATCTCCCTTTGTACGGAATTTTAATTTTTGACAGGATAGAACAGTAATCTGTGTGAATTCATTGTCTTGTTATGTCATCATTATATCTCCTCATGTTGGTAGTTGGATTGGATCTGGGCGGGTATGTCTGTTTAGAATTTGAGATAAACGGTCATTACCTAACTGAATTATTGCTCCCTGTGTTACTCTAGCCTTTTTTTACATAATTTCGTACTAATGTATTTTATATAGTTTTTAGCTCATGTGTTAAAAAATCAACGATCTTATTTCTTATCAACTAATGTTCAGTATTTATTAGAAACAAGTGATCCATCCCGTGTGTTACACGAGCTTTTTAAGGTGTAGTTGTCGTAAATAGTTGTTATATCTTTTAGTTCTTAAAATTTTGATTTTTTTTCACCTTTCTAATTCAACTCTTTAACATATCTCTTAGAATCTTATTTAGAAAAATGAGCTTGAATTCTTTGTCCCCAACACTTGATCACATGATAATGAATGTCATATATTATTGACCTTTAGAAATATAGATAGATAGATAAGTAATTAGCAAATAATGCCGAACTAACACTGAAAATAATGTCAATGGTTTGGCCGAAAGGACAAATAGGTATATTAAATGACCCCCCTAAGACATATTGGTATATTAAAAGACTCAAGAGACAAATAGGTATATTAAAAGTGTTCATATGGACAAATTGGTATATTAAAAGACTCTAGTGGACAAATAACCTTTTTTTTACATCATTAGACTTCCTTTTCATTTTATTTTAATAATAAAATCATTTTAATATATTTTTATAATGATTAATTGGTTACATACTCATATAATCTTATTCATTTGATTGTATAATCATAAAAAAAATTAAATTTTGCATATATTTCTATCAAATTATAAAACTATTGGATTTTTATCATTATTTGTCACTAATAATATTTATTATATAAATTTAATAAATAAATATTTTATTACAATGGTTGTTTATATAAATTGCACAAATTAAATTGTCCTGCAAAATATGAGCTAATATTTGTTTAGAAACCACAAAAAAATGTTTAATAAAATAAAAATGAAATAGGAGAATTTTTATAAAACCTTGCAGAATAAAATAAGTTAAAATTATATTTCATATGCTATTATTATTATTATTATAATTATTATTATTAATTATTATTATTAATATTATTATTATTTATTTTCTAAAAATAAGCAATAAGTGTTTTAACTTGCAATTTGTAAACCAACTATTAAATAAGCGTTTTTTTTTGTAATTTATACAAAAAAACCAATAATTTTTTTATGTAATAAGATTTTATACAACATTATTAGTTACAAACATATGGCAAAAAAAATAGTTTTATAATTTTATAGAAATATATCCAAATTTTTATTTTTTTATGATTATATATTCAAATGAATAAGAGTTAAATAAAGAATTAATTATTTAAAAATATATGAAAATTTTTTATTAAGAAAAATCAAATGACATGAAGCTAAATGAGGCAAAATGGCTGGTTTTCTACAGCGTCAGCAAACACTTTTCTCACCAAATCAAAGGGGCTACAAAACTATGACTGTGCTTGGATTTGGAAACTAGATGTTCCCCCTAAAGTACAACATTTCCTTTGGAAAATCTCTAGAGACGGACTTCCCACCGTTGAACGACTAAAGGCCTCTCACGTATCTATACCGTCGGGTTGCCGCTTCTGTGATAACACTCACGAATCGGCCTTACATCTTTTCATCAAGTGCCCCATGGCTATCCGGCTTTATAAAGCTCTACGGATTCACATTCCAACATTTTCTGCAACCTCGGTGAGTACGACCTTATCACGGCTGCTTCATAACCTATGGAGTACTGCTGGACCGAAGCATTTTGCAGCTATTGCTTGTTCTTGGTGGTCTATTTGGTTCTATAGGAACCAACTAGCTTTTGGCCACGTTCAAACAGTAGCTATTTCGGACATTCAGATTTTCTACAAAACTATCACCCAAACTTGGAAACAGACCAAACTATTAGAGGACGCAGCCTCTACTAGGGCTAACCCTGGATATGCAACCGGTAAACATACGCCTTATGTTGCCTCATCCTCAAAAATCAATTCCACCACTAGTAGCACAAGCTCAGCTCGTACAGGCTATTGGGAAAAACCGCCTTTCAATTGCTACAAGCTAAATTTTGACGGTTCTGTCAGACAGGGTTCTACCGCATCTTACGGGTATGTCATCCGAAACTGGGAAGGTGTGGTAGTGGCCATGGGAAGGAAGATTTGCACCAATATTTCGGTTGTTTACGCAGAAAATCTCGCTCTCAAGTTGGGTATTTCTTGCGCTAAACGACTACGCATTAGTAATATACTTATTGAAGGCGACAACCTTATGGTTATAAAGGCTCTGCTAGGGGATTGGAAACGCCCCTGGAACATCGAGCTCATACAATCGGATATTTTGTTAGATATTGCGTCCTTCTCTTATGTTGCTATTCGTCATATTTTCAGGGAATCGAATGCTGTGGCTGACTATCTCGCTCGCAGTGCACATGCTTCCCCTGCCGACGACTGCTACGACGATGATCCAGAACTTAGAGTTCTCATCCACAAGGATGCCCTAGGACGGCCTTCGGTTTTCTCCGATCCGCCCTAATCTTTATTCTGCGTCCAAAAAAAAAAAAAAAAAAAAAGAGGCAAAATGGCTATTTGTCTCTTAGAGTTTTTTAATATACCAATTTGTCCGTATGAACACTTTTAATATACCTATTTGTCTCTTGAGTCTTTTAATATATCAATATGTCTTAGGTGGGTCATTTAATATACCTATTTGTCTTTTCGGCCGATTTTTGGTGGTTGTGTATCATAATGGATTTTGGACAGGGTAGGGTCATTCTGTTTTGTTAAATATTGTAATTATATGCTCGGTATTGCAGAATGAGTATATACTATCTAGTCATATAATATAATGTACAATATATTAATGAATTATTGCTTCAATTGAAGCGTTTCTAGAAAATCATCAATCTTTATTACCTCGTTTTGATGACATATTCATTGTTTTTTAGGAAATTGGCGGATAATACCTGTGTAACTACAACTCGAATGAAAGTTTTTAATATACTCCTTGGATTTGAGAACTCAACGTTAAGTCTAATTGCTTCGCGATGAACTGGGATCCCGATCTCTTTCTTATTCTTTTTTACTATTCAATTGTCGTCTCTGAGGTAATTTGCAAGATAAAAGGTGTATTCTAAAGATCTGAGAACTCAACTCTGAGGGTTTTAAATCCGGGGAATAGTTGCAGAGCTCGCTTTAGTATCTCGTGAGACTGATCCTTATTTATGAGGCAGAGGAGGGTATTTATAGGGTTAGCCTTGGATGGTCGGTGAGACCTCGTGGTAAGAAAGCGATATGTGGCTTAAGAGGGTGTTGTCAGTGAGGTACTGCATGACACCTATTCCCACCAACACGACATGGAGTAGGCATAATGTGAGCGACGTCGTTTGGTATGATGAGCGCCGTCTAGAGTGAGCGCATGAGTTCCCGCCAGCAAGGCAAGCAAGTGCTCCTATGACCGACCCTCTTTTTTATCGAATCGCGAACATTAATCTAGAGAGTGAACTGGGTGTTACAGATTGCGAACATTAACTTGGAGAGTGAATTGGGTGTTACAGATCGCGAACCTGGAGAGTGAATTGGGTGTTACAGATCGCGATGTTTAGAAGTAATGACCCTTGTTGTGGAAGTGAGGAAAATATATAGTTGACCACTTGACCAGATCGTGTACAATCATAAAGGGCAAGTCTTTTGACTTACTAGCGAAGTTGTCTTTGTGCATTCGTCATATTTTACGTTGAGTGACCTATTTATGATGAATAAATGATGTTTCTGAGATGACTATGTGAGTGCTTTACATGCTAATATTCGGATCCGTCAAGATTAATCGATAACTTTGAAATCTGGAGTCATTAGGGTAAAAAAAAAAAAGAGAGAGAGAATGCATGTAGAATTTGGATGGTGGTGATGGGTTTGGTGTTGTCTTTACGGCAGTCAGAACAACACGTCATCTTCCACTGTGCTATGGTCTGTCTCATTTACTGTCTCCCTCTCTGGGTTGGTTGGGGTTTACAGTAACTTGTGTGGTTTTTCACTTTATTTCATACCCTCTTTGGATGCCCTGAATCTCGTTTGCTCTTTTTTGAGATCACCTGCATTTGCTTATTCATGGAGAGTATCTCATATCCCTGTAACAACTTCTTTCATTCACATCATCATATCTACATTTTTATATTTACTACCCATTTTAATCCTTACATGTGTTCAGTGTATCTTTTATGGATGTGAATTTACCCATGATTGTTTCTTCTATTTAAAATGATTTCTAGTCTATATTTATCAATGGATGTGAAATTGCAACCCACCTTTATTTTTATCACTTTGTTAATAACATCTCTAGCATTTCAAAACTCATATTTTTCTTTAAAAAAGTTGAACTTTATTGATTAGTTAAAACGACGTTACACCAAAGTCAATACATAAACTTAAATGAAAGATAATTAACAACAACAAACCAGTTATTCCCGCGACTAAGCGGGGTCTGGGTAATCAGGATGTACGCACTCTTACCCCGAATAAGTCGAGAGAGTGTTTCCGAAAGACCCAGAACAATAGGACACAAGGACCACAAGGGAATAGAAGGTAAAATAACTTCTTCAATTGCTAATTCTTACTAATGAAAGAGAATTAAAAATATTTTTTTGGGTATTAGTATACATTTGTATTCAAAGAAAATTATTTTTTGAAAAAAAATATGATAAAAAATATTCGAAATTGATATCTATATGTAAAGAAAAATGAATATAGTATTATGATATTTTTTATATTTTTAATGTAAAAAAATGTATTATAAATATAAATATACAACCGTCAGATTTAATCTGAACCGTCCACATGCTGACAATCGGTTCTTCGGGTGTTATAGCCACTCCACGTCTTCTATGTGTCCTCCCCTGTCAGCAAAACGTCGCGCTTTGTCCCTATTTCCATCAAAACAACGTTGTTTTGCTGCAAAAACAAAAATAAAGGCTAACACGGTACTCTTCCCCATTAAACCTGCCTTAAGTTGGCAATGCATCGTTCAATTGTTGGTAGAAAGGTTGCACATTGGTGCTGATTTGATCTTTCATTTGATCCATAGTTCTGCTCATCGGTTTATTTTTTATTTCTCTTTTTTTTTTCGCTTGTCTGTATTTTATCTTTTTTTTTTCAATATCTCGATTTGCCAAGCAATATGTCGTTTGGTATTTTGAATCACTTTTCTTTATTTTTTTTAAATAGGATTAAAATTTGTAACCAAGTTTGTGTCGGTGTCACTAAGGCCATGTTTTATACTATGGTTAGTTGAAATTGTTGCAGTGTTTTGTGCTTTTTGAACACATGGGTCATTTGCTACCTTCCTTTCTTGAATTGACACTAAGTTACTAACCATCATATATTCATATCCATACCTTACCCCCCAACACTAATTACATAATTGTATCATTATACACCTCATTTCTTAACTTTATATCCATCACACTTATCATGCCCAAATTTTAACAAACACACAAAACCATAATGCGTGGAAATATATGTCATAGCAAATTGGTTGGAGCACTACCTCCTCAATACGGGTTAGTGTTGGGATGAAAAGATTGTCATCTCACATTGATTGTGAGTAGTATAACAATACAAAATATAAGAAAGGGAACCCCTACATAATGGTTTAAGCTTTTGTGTTAGAATGGTGGATTCCGACCTTATAACCAAAAAGAAAATTAAAACCCGATACGACTTCTGTTTTCATACGATCCGATCAGGGTTTTCTTTCCTATATTAAAAAAAAAATTGCATGGTGATCCTGAAGCCCTTATTTTCCTTTTTTTTTATTCAATTACAAACATAATCTCATATTACAATGTAATAGTTTACATTATAAACCATAATGGGTGTGGATTGTGATTTGTCTTTTTTATTTAATGGCGAATGTGTCATAACTCATAAATTATTGGGTGCCACTTGAGAATAGTCATGGCGGGCCACAGAGAGATGGGCGCGGTAGAGGAAGATGCGGAATGGTTCACAAATCACAATCGTACCCACCTTTTGATCGATCGCTCAATCACATTGTTATAGATTACTTTCATGTTGTGATGAATCCATTATAATTTATTATGGTTATAAGTTATGATCTTAAAAAAAAATGTTTGGGTGAGTTATCATTAGGTTAGTAGGTTACTATTTCGAGCGGGGCATATTTTCGAAATCTTATGTTTAGGGCTAGTCAGGGACGGGACCAAAGATTGAAAATCAGGGTGGGCTGAATTCGTCTTACCTAATCAACTAAATTATTGTGAAATTTTTTGTATTATCCAATGAACTCTGAATATAAGCTACAGTTAGAAGTGCAGTGGGTGAGAATCGAACCTAGAACTCAAGAAGCTCAAACCCTCTAAGCAACTGCTACTTTGTGTTTATATATATACTTTGGTTAATTATTATACCAAAATGGGATATGTTGTAGCAAAGATCAGCCCATCCATGTGTCCATATGTCTGGGGTTAGTGCTAAGATTTTTGAAACTAAATATGAAGTGAAAAAATAGGGTATTTTTTACCAAAACTTGATGGTGTGGTCACAATTTTTATTTTATGAATATAAGCTAGTAATATTAACCTTTTATATCTAATTATCGAATTTAGAAATATAACATCTTATTTCGAAACTATTAGACTGAATTATATTATCAAAATATCAAGTTAAATAAAATAAAAACATCATGTTTTATTAAAAGACATTTAAAATAATTAATATGTTTTTAACTTTTAAACATGCATCACATTCTGCTTGGATATCAAATTGACGTTTATAATACACCAAAACGAAGTTATCGACTAGTAGAATAGGTGATTTGTCGGATGAAAAGAGGGGCGAATGCTCGCTCCTCTTTGCCTCCCTAACTCTACCTATGTGCTTGAATATCCCTTTTAAGCAATTAACTACTCCTAACAACCATTTTGCTCATTCAAAATACTTATAATTAGTAGCTATTAGAACCACAACTACCACAAATCACATTTTAACCAACCTTTAAAGCATGATTAATATCCTAAAAGCAAAGGCCCAAAACTCGATCTTAAAAAATCGAGTTTGGGATCGATTTGAGTCAAAGTTAATTTCTTCTTAAAATTGAAATCCGAACCATTCACCGGTTCAACTCGATCTAGAACCCGACCCATCACTAGACATTGGCTCTCATCCGACTTAGCCAATGTCTACTAAAAAAAATGGCTCATCTGCAGCAAACATGTGGTGTTTGTCTCTAAAATCACCACTGAGTAATAGAGTAGTACAAATCAACACCTATGCTTGAAAGATCCAACTCACATCGGATACCCATTTGATTGACCCTCCACTCCAATGATTCACATTTCCACACCCAAAAAAAAACACATGTTATGTTATTCTCCAATTTCATGTTCTCCTACCTCCTATATATATAAAATACAAAGTGCTAGAAAGTAAAAAACCTACTACATGTTAAACTAAGATAAGGGCACAACACACCCCACATGCCAGATGAATCCATTTTCTTGCAATCTTGCATCATAGACCTTTGGAAGAACATGGGCATCTGAATACATAATCAACTCAAAATTGATGAGCTTCCAAACAGATCATGAGACTAAATAATACTACACTGTTTATAACTTTGTACCCTTTGCATCTTCCTGTTTTTTTTTTTCTTTTCTTTTTTGACACCCCTAATCTATGTGTAAATATGAGGCATTCATGAGTTTTTCAAGAGTTCTCTAGGAAAACTTTCTTCAACAGACGCACTCGCATCACTTTTCCTAGACTTGTGTGATCTGTTGTGTTTGACAAATTAGTAAGTAAATAGAAAGAAATGAAAGCGAAAATGTGAAAAATGATGAAAAAGATGGGAAGGGGAGAGGAGATGTGATGTGAGAATCTACGGGAAAAAAATTCCTATATTTGGTTTTCAAGAGGAAAATGATAAGAAAAGTATTTCCGTTCAATTGTTGGGAGTATTATGGTCCACTATTGAGATTTTAAATTTAATTTTTCTCATCAAACTCCACCAATTTGTTGAAATTCATTTTTTTTTTCTCGTCAATTTTATGTCTATTTTCTATGATTTCTAATCAAATATCTCTAATTTATTTATCAAAACCAAATAAATTGGTTCTTTCTATTTCTCACTCATTAATTTTTCACGATTTCTCTCCAACCAAACGCACTGATAGTGTTTCTCCAATATCTGACTCTCTTTGATTCATATGCTCTTCTCTCATGCTTATTCTTTTATTATTTTTGTTGTTTGTATTTTTTTATAAAGCAAACGTCATCTACGACCCATCTGACACCCAATAGGATCCCATAAAACGAGAGTATGAAACTTTAAATGTTCTTTGTATTGATGGTTAGGGCCATTTTTCGACCTTTGATTAATCTTCTTTTCTTTAATGTTGGACCAAAGATTGGGATAGTTACACTAATTCGCCCTATATTAGAAGCAACTTGAGTTGACAAATTTAGTGAGAGGAACCTAAATAAAAAATAGAGTGAATAAATAAATAAATGCAAATAAAACCGGAGTTCAAATACGAGGTTTCCATTTAGTTTCTTAGGGATTCCCTGTGTGTCTCTATCAACTGACAGAAGAGATGCCGCACGCTGCTTTTTGGTTTTCTACTTTGTTGTTATGGATTTATCTTTCGATTGTCTTGACGGTTATCCGTCGCCGATTTTTTCTGCCTATCGACCCACCGGACCTGTCCGATACGTCGAATTTTTACTTAATAATAATAAAAAAAAGTCCAAATATTTAGGGTGCATGGAGGGGTCGGAATCCAAGGCTTGATTTTGTAAAAAGAATGAACTCAATGGGGACAATGTGGGGATAAAATTTCTCATCTTTTTTGGCAGATTTCCCAATAAATGCATTTCTTCCATTTTGACCCCTCCCTTTCTATTCATCCATTCCCATTCTCAAACTCTCTCTAGTCTCAACAACAAAATGCAAACCCACTAACAATACTCCCCCACCACCCCCCATTCAGTATTCACTCACCCAACCAAACACTCCCTTAATTGCTAAAAACCCCAAATGGGTTGCTGCGTCAGCACCCCTAAGTCCGCCACCGCCGGAGCCCCTATAAGGCACCCCATCTCGCCGCCGTCCTGCCACCCCGTCTCCAAATCTCCTCCCCGAGCCGAAGAGGAGGCCGTCAAGGAAGTCCTCACCGAGACCCCCCACGTTTTGCTGCCGCCCGTCAGGCCCGACAACCCCGACCCGACCCCGAACCCTAACCCCTACTACTACACCCCGATCCCCAAAATCAACCACGGCGCCGCCGCCAATGGCTTCCCGATGGCCATTCTCGCCTCCAATAGCCACCAGATTCGCCACCGCAGTGCCTCCCCGAGGAAGCTGCCCCACTCGCTGCACCACCACGCCGACGAAATCGCCGCATTGTCGCCGCTTCCGGCGGGGCTGCACCCTAGGCTTCTTTCTCCCCCTTCGCCTGCCGCTGCCGCGGCAGCTGCCGTCACCCCGGACGAGATCTCAGAGGTGTCCGAGATCTCGTGCCTCAGCGAGTGTGTCTCCACCGCCACAGCCGCCGACGCCGACGGCGAGGTCCGGCAGCGGGTGCCGAGATCGCCGTCACCCGGTCGGATCCACAAAGGCGGGGCCTTTTCCGGCGATCCGGCCGTCAGGAGAGAGAGGTTAACAGGTAAGTCTCCCGCCAGAAGATCTGACCCGTCGCCTCGTCGGACGGGCCCGGGCCGTGATTCGGGCCATGTTGTTGTTAGGAGCCGGGCCACTGGGCCCGGCGTCGGCGACGGGCAGAGGAGGCGGGAGCCCGGGGAGAATTCAGGCCGGAGATCCAGGTCGCCGGTGACCCGGAACGAGGCCGTTGTGAGCAGAACAAATGTGGGCCGGAGCCCGTCGGCAAGGAAAAACGGGCTCTCTCCGGGCCGAGCCCGGATGGCCCAGCACGGATCCGGGCCTGGTGGTGGGAAAAGGGCGGAGGACGGCGGGTATGCCGGTGGAGCTGAGGAGAGTTGGGAGGCAAATCCAACGGCTCCAAGTGAATCTCTTGAAAACCCACTTGTTTCTTTAGAATGTTTTATTTTTCTCTAAGATAATTGAAATAGAGATAAATATATATTATATACTAATATATTATGAAATCAAATATGGGTTTCTTCTAATTTTGCATATATTGTTAGGTGGTAGATGCAAATTTCATGTAATTTGGTGGTATGTTGCTTAAATTCTCCAATCTTCTCATTATATGCTAATCTTATAGTAGTAACTAGTAAGTTAGAGCTAACTTCCCAAAAGCCCAAAACTTTGGCCTAATTAGGGGTTATATATGAGCTCGAGTACTTGATGTTTAAACTCAGCTCGTTTACAAACGAGCCGAGCTCGAGCTCCAAAACGAGCCCAAACAAGTACTCGAGTTTGGTGCATGATGTGTTGATTGCTTATAAGAGAATTCGTATATTATTGTTAGTGATTTTTGTCTCACTTGGGATAAATGAGACACCCAAATGACAAGGTTGGTTGAAGCAAAGAATATGGGCATATTTGTCATAAGAAAAAACCTTGAGGGTTTTTGGTGTTATAGACATCAATTTTAAGTAGCTTAAAATTGGAATTTGTTTTTCAACCTCAACTAAATTATGAAATCATTTATTGTTTCGCCTTGAATTGGTTTAATGTTGATTAGTAGGGATTAAAGTAGGGAGTTAGAAGAGATTTATTAAATTTGACAATTCATTTTCAGGGTCAATTATGAGGTCCATTTAGAAAAATGAAAAGTTAAAAAGAAATGCAAAAATGAAAAGTTAGTTGGTTGATCTTTAGTGATTTTTGACCCCTTTTTCCTATCCCAAAAGTCACGCATGAGAGGAAGGACGGATCGAAGGAGGGTTAGAAAAATGAACCGACCATATTAAATTGCATTATAGGCTTCCATTCCAACTAGCATTTTTGGTTTGGAATTTTTTTTTTACAAAAAAATAAAAAGGGATTTTTTTCCTATTAAGTTTGTTTGTAGGATCGAGATTTTAGTGTGCTATGAAGGTAAGGCATTAGGATCGGATAGTAAGATTCTATAAATAAGTGAAAATAAAATAAAAATCAAACATACCTAGAGTTGGCAAAATCCGACCCGAAAACACGATCCGGTCGACCCAAAATCGATTGTCCTGAACACCGATCAAACCGACCCATTTTGAACACGAAATCCGAAAACCGATAACCGAAACTCACCCAAATCTGAATGAACCGAACCCGATTCAACTGAAACCCATTAAGACCCAAACCCGTTATAACCGAAACCCGAAATAACCCGAACTTTAAGATACATTCTAGTAAATTTTTTAAAAATGAATATTGAAATAATGAAAACTTGAGACAATCCAAACCCGAAATAACTGAAACTCGAGGCAACCGAAACCTGAAACAACCGAAACCCAAGACTATTGAAACCTGAATAACCGAAACCTGAACCCGACCCAACCGTATGACCAAATTATTAGATATTACCCGAAATCCGAATGACCCGAAACCCGACTAACCGAACCCGAAAACATACCAAACAAATGACCACGATAGTCATTCAATCAAGAGCATTTTTTTATAGAAAGGAAAAATCATTGATTAAGATAATACTCCCTCCGTTCGGAAATAAACGATGTTTGACTTTTGTGCACGTAGTTTTAGGAGCTAAAAACTATATAAAATCTTATTTATTTTAATTTTTTTTTCATAGTTTAATATCTATTAGTAATAAGTATTAAATTGTGAAAAAAATTAATTAAAATAAATAAGATTTTATATAGTTTTTAGCTCCTAAAACTAAGTGCTCAAAAGTCAAACATCATTTATTTTCGAACGGGGGAGTATGATTTAGATGGAGTAGACGGTCTACAACGTGGTTTGGCAAACGAACTTATGAAACTAATATTTCATTTCCTATTGAAAATAATCCAGCCTTCATGCATCATGCATGCGCTCTAGTGCTCTACTACACGTGATTAATGTTGAATTGAGTGGGTATATGGGTGTTTGAATTAAAAATGTACAAAAATTATTGAAACCCAACTTTTCAAAAATAAAATAAAAATCATCGATTATACACATTTTAAACCCGAAGGTTTGATAAAAAAAAAGTAAACAATTTTGTGCGGAAAGCGAAAGATCGAAACAAACATAGAAGATTTTACGAGTTTCGGCAAAGTATATATCCTCGGGATCTTAACTATAAAGAGTTCGTAAAGGGATAATCAAGTAACAAATACAATAACAATTCTAGATGTATAAGAGAATCCCCATGTACGGGAACTGAAGATCAAAGATGACTTCGATCTTCAAACCCTAGATCTCTTGAAAAGAAGAGCGGTCACTGAAAGCTAGTCATCAGAGCTCAAAGCACTTCCAAAAGGACTTCGTCAACAACCGTCTTCTCTCTCGCTCGGAAGCAACAGGCCAAAAAACTTGCACACAAACCCTAGCAGAGCTTTTGGAAAAACTAAATAGGCACGAGTTGAATAAGTGAGCAACACAACCAGGAACGCGAGTTTTTATATCTAGGTTACCCGGAGGAAAACCCTAGTTGAACAAAACGCAACGTTTAGCTTAGTTTAGACCCGAGAAGCTTTGGGCTCGCCAACTTCTATCCCTTCCTTTTGATCTTTGGGCCGTGTTAGGGTAAAAGCCCACACAGATTTCCAACATATACATTACACATATTATACCTATAATACATTATAGCATATATGCATTATACACCACTATTGTTTGCTTAATCTTGTTAGAGGATCAAGTCATATTAATGACTCAATACAACTCAGTCAAGACTAAGTACGTACAATAGTGTATCCATGCATAGCACAATATATACCATATATATTATAAGTACACTCTTCATATACACACATACATGTTTATAAGCACATAATAATATTACATGTCAACACGTACATATAAAACAAGACGAAAAGTAAACATTTAACCTTAATTACACAAAACTATGAAAACAATATTAAAGGAAATGAAAAAGCTAAAATAATAAAAATTGAACAAATATTTCTAAAAATAATTTTAATCTATATCCTAATCGTATAAATTCGAAAAACCATTATTGACTAACCTAAAGGTTGCTAATGTAAGTTGGATCACACACCCTACTTTCTTCTTTCTTAATTAGAGATCTCAAAGCAATGCCTAAAAATGAAAGCCTTTCTCAAAAAAAAAAAAAATGAAAGCCTTTAAAACTTGTGATAAAATATTTTATCTCTTTATTGAAATTATCTGAGGTGAATTATAGATTATACAAAGACACGAAGTATTATTGATATCATATGTTATTATCCGGTGAGAAACCTTTGGTTTATTTATATGGTACAGTTTATCTATTTTAATTCGTTAAAATTCATTTAAATAAACACAAAATGACAACCACTTAAATAAAAAAAATCGATCTCTATCAATTAATGTAAGTGAATTACTTTCACATAAAAAGACATTCTAATTCTTGCCAACTAAAAAAATACAAAATAAACCACGCAAGTGAACTAAATAATCCCAACAACAATTTGAAATGACCCATTTATCAAATTATTTAAAAGGATCGTTAGAGCACCTACATTGGTAGTTTTTAGTGGGTTTTTTGAGCCAAAAAAATATTATAATATTAGAGAAGGATTAAAAACCCAATTTTGAGTTGTTTGGGTAAAACTATGCTAAAAACCCAAGAAACCCAAATTGAAGAGAAAGAAGGGGAGAGAGAGTGGGTGGGAATTGGTGAGACAAAAGAGAATATGGGACAGTATGCTATTATTTATAAGTGTATAAATAACAAATGAGGGTTTTGTGGATGTGGGTAAAAAAAAATTGGGTTTTTTAAGGAGAGAAAGTGTGATAAAAGAGATTAAGAAACCCAAGAAACCCGAACTAATGCGGATGCTCTAGACTTAATCTTTGTAACATGTATATACTCTAAGATATAATGGGTTGGGAAGTGTGGTTGTTAAGTGATATTCAAGAGCATATATTGAAGGTGTTCGAACTTGTGTTTATCAATGCAAGGTTAGTGATCGAGTTGATTTATAAAAAAAAATCGGAAAAAGAAAGTAAAATATAGTGGAAATAATATAGAAACGATCCAATATAATTTCGACCGACTTTCTTCAAAACTTCTTATCTTTTGTAAAATGATATCAACACACCAAATCGTGTCTCCATTAATCTCATATTCGACTTTTTTTCTTATTACCACTTTTCTTATTGCAAGACAAATATCTATATTGACACTTCGTTCTTTGAGGTCTAGGTATGCCACATGGTACTACAACAATAATTTAGTAGTGTTATCAAAACAAAACAAAACAAAAAATGTGATGTATTTAGTTTATTTTTCCAATCAACCCACCTTTGTTGAATAATCAAATGTTAGTTGGACTATAAACCGATTCTCCTTTGTCATTGCATTGATCTTCAATCCTTAATTGTATCTTCAATTTGTAATGTTCTTCAATCCTCCATAACTAGACAACTAAAGTGCACACAAAATTCAAAATTTGAAAAAAAAACAACAAGACAAGTTTGTGATTGTGCTAAAACTCAGGCTAGAAAAGGACTTGGCAACAAGTGTGACATATATACTTTTTGGGATTATATATATATATATATATATGCCCCACAAAATTTGAAGAACAAATATAGAGGATTAAGATTCATATTGAATCTTATCAACGGTTCATTTTTAGAGAATGATATAGGACCACAAACAAACCTTACCCTTCAACAACTCCCCTTAACATCTCACAACAAATTGATAACAACGTACATCATATGGTTGTTTGAATTTGAGCTAATTACCACATATTAATTAAACTTGGTAGTGTAAAAATCAAACAACAAGTTGTAATTAGATGTTTATTGTTCCAAAAGGTGAAATCGCTCCCCTTGGGCGCCCCTCACCCCAACCCGAAGGGAATTGTGAGAGGAGGTAAATCATGGTGACTCAACCGACCACAGAGGTCAAGACCCGTTCTCACTGCGCACAAGGTGGTTTTGTGTGAGATTTTTGTGTAACGCTTAATGATCCAAAAATGGAATGCTTTTATTAAGGGAAGAACCGAGTACGGTGCAATGTTTCAATAGTTTAAGAACTTTATTATGACAACTTAAATCATTGAACTAATAATGGGAAAGAATTATTAATCACAAGTCGGTGTAGTAGTTGTGGGACTACATCCCATGATAAGAGGTTCGAAGTTCGAATCCGCTTGGAAGTATAGAGTCGCTTGTCAGTGGTTGAGCTGATCGAACTGGACTAAGATTTAAAAAAAAAAACAAAATGGAAAAGAATTAGAAAATTTGGGGACTAATAAGTTCTTTTATTGTAATAATTACAACGAACTCGAGTATACCAATCATGTCATAGATGTTTTTTTTAATAAAAGGAAGTACTCCGTATACTCATTCAGAATTCTCTCTAAAGACGCTACAAATGCGTATGATTGTTATTCTAGTCGAACGAGTTGAGTATTGCTGGTTCATATTCCGTTGTCGAAAGAAAGGCCAGACGACCACCCCTGTGGTCGCCATTGGTGTAGAGTGACAACCAATAACAGTTTTTTTTTTAGTTTTTTTTTTTGGGATTTTTTTTTTTTTTGAAGCGAGATAAGAATTCGGTTCCCTAGACAAGCCTAGGAAAACCGAGAGACCGGCAAGCCGGTGGATGGACTAACCATCGTGTACAACTGAAGCAAATAACAGAAACAAATGACAGAAAGTAAATTATAGAAGCAAATGACAGAAATAAAATAATAAAGAAAACGTACAAACCATCCTATACTGAACATTACAAGCCAAAGAGAAACGAAACGATCCGTCAAAGGGGCGACGCACACAGAAAACTCTGGGGAACATCAGTGGGCACCTCAGATTATGGACTCAAAAGAGTCATCAGATGTCAACGCACGTCCACGACGTCATCGAACATGACAAATCAAAAACCGCTCCACTAAACCTACAACACAATAAGAACAGCACTGCACACCAACCCACACACCCAACTCCGCGCCAAACCATTGTCCAATAAAACCCCTAAACCCATCTACAAAAACCTCAAGGACGGTAACAAGATCGTGAGCGACTACTAGGTAGTCAAAACAGAGGATGACGAAACGGGCCAAAGAGGAAAAAAAAAAAGGCATTGAGGCAAATATGCGGATTGAGATTGGTTCAACCTTAAATGTCAAGCGCACAAAGAAGTGAGCCAGAGCCGAACGAGGCCGACAGCCAAGAATAGGGCGATACCGAGAAGAGCCGAGGGCAGAGCCGAGGACGATCGGAGGAGAGTCGTAAGCAACTGGAAGAAGTGGGAAGAAACGAGGCTGATGAGCCCCGCAGAGACGGCAGGACCAACAAGATGGGAAGATCTGCAGGGGAATAAGGCGGTGACGGAGGTTGGTGCGAGGCGGAGGTGAACCGAGGCGATGGCGGCGCTGGAGGGTGACGGCGGGCAGCCGGGTTTGCGAAGGAGAACCCCCGATTGATTAGGCGAAGAGCCGAGGGGGTGACCATGGTGCAAGGTGAGGCGGTGACCATGGTGACTGATTAGGCGAAGAAGGTGGCGCCAAGGAGCAAAGTGGCCATGGTGGCGGCGCTCAAGCTCTCTGTAAATTGAGAGCGTTTTTTTTAGGGTGATTATTTTTTTTATTAGTATTTCCCAATAACAATTATCAAATAATAGATAATGCTATTTTTTTTATATTGAGATTATTTTTTAGTGAAAATAATTGTATATATCAAAATTAATTATTTAATAATTACAATTTTATTTATATCTATATTATTTTTGGTAGAATAAATTATTTATATCTAAATTAATGTTTGTTTTATATATCTCCAGCTTTGATCATTATTACTTTAATCTTCAGTTCACATTGTAATTCTGATTTATTATTTTTGACATATTTTTATTGTGTTTTTTAATAAATAATAAATATTTTATAGAATATGATATTAAAAATATAATACATTACGGAGTATTATTTTTGTCATATTTTTATTGTTGGTGGCTTGGCGCACACTGGTTTTAAAAAGAAAAAAAAAAAAGAAAAAGAGCATGATGCAGGCAAAATCATTTCTATTGAAAATTGTTGACTTTGATTCCTCTAACAATTTTAATTCCCTGAAATATCGACAGATCATTCATAGATGTATCTTGATAGAGTAGTGAAGTGTGAACACATTAGTTCCAGATCAATTACAGTACAGTACAGTGCATTGAAGCCTAAAGTGAAAACTTCAGATGAAGAAACCAATTTGACACCCAAAGGAAATCATCTACATTCATCTCTATCTTTTTTCTCTTTATACCAATCGATCCGAGGCGAAAGAGGGAATAAGCCTTGTTGGAACAAAGGAAAAACAATGGCGCTCAATGGATCTCTTTTGACAATCCCCATAGCCAGTACATAATCAAACAACTTCATATATGTACATAATCTAAAACTAACAACACCGAATATACCTCGTATGTTACCTTCTCATTGCGTTTGTAGCGAATCTTGATACCGTGGAGATCCAGGTCCCGGGATACAAGCATGGCGCTTCATTCCTCTAAGATCTGACTACAAGAGAAAATGTATGGCAGCCAAAGTTCTGCACTTGGAAGCTTCAGCTGCCATGGTGACGATTGGAGGAAATTCCGCTGGCGTTTAAAGGAGCGGGATTCCAATACTGATTTTGCTGGTGGATGGGCCAGCTGATGCGTTCCGGAGGACACGGGACCGGGGCTGGGTGGGCGATGAACGTTGGAAATTCTTCACCGGGCATTAGTACCGAAACTCCTTTAGTGTACACTGTCATCTGATAAGATCATAACACACGAAACAGTCAAGAAATCTGGGCAGTGAAACTTTCAGCCGAAACAATTTCACAAGGAACAACAACCTAGTATATCCCGCAATAAAGCAGGGACTGGGGGTCAAGATGTACGCATCCTTACCTTGAACTAGTCAAGAGGATGTTTCCGAGCAATTTCACAAGGACTTGGAAGAAATTTCTAAATCTTAGAAAATTTTGTTGAACGATAATTCATGGTTTGTCCTTTAGTTTGTTGTCAAGCATTCATATGATTGATTTTGGGCTAGAGCGTCGAACAAAACAGGACAAGGAACACATCATATATCTGAAATTGGCAGAAAGTCGTCAACTCTATCTCGTTTTATAACAGGATCAACGAATAAAGAAGGCAGCCTCACGTGATTCCCCCAGATGTTACCAATCGACAGAAGAACATTGCAAGGATTGAATCCAGTTGTAAAGACACTCCAAAAAGATAATCTAAAAGTGAACAAACTTTTCCGAACTTAGAAGATGGGTGGAATTCGACAAGATTGGTTAGAGATGATTTTCGTCGTGCATCTTGATAAAAAATTTAAATCTCTAGTTCTTTAGAAAAGCCGATTTCCATGGTGTCAACAAACTCAAACTCACACCGATCATCAGTTGCCGGAAAAAGATAATCTAAAAGTGGCTGAGATTCATCAAAGAAAAGCAAGCTGGAGAGTAATGTAAGACAACTCAAGTTCCATCAACATCACCACTTATATTCATCAATTTTATCACACAGAGACAGTTGGACAAATTCAGTGATAAACTCTAGTAACTTTTTTCACCGCGAATGAACTTCAATTATACTGAACTACCTTTTAGGTCACAGAAAGTGTTAGTTTTTATTACCTTCCACTCTTTGTTGCAGCAACGAAGTATAGTAGGAGACTAGGAGTGTCGGTAATGAATGGTAATGAACACAACAGGGGAAAATGGTAAAACCCAATACACACACGAACACGGTTGCATGATTGGGAGGCATTAATTACCAGGACCCCCCACATGGTTGGGGACAGGATGTGAGCATCCGAAAGAGATTGAAGGAAGACAATCAGGGCTTCCCCATGAAGACACACTGCACTAGTGATTATTAGGTTTGAAGTGTGTGGGTGTTTACAAAGGTGGGGCATTCGAATACGAAGTTGTAGGTGGAGGAGGTACAAAGGGAGGCCCCCATTTGTACAAGTTGGGGGAGTAAACAGGGTTCAGACAGGTAGATGGTCGATCAAGCTACCCGTTGCTCGAAAGACAGCATCACCGTCTATGACCATCATTGCTACATTATACACAAGTAGGAAGAAGCCACCCTCACATGTGATTCTTTGACAAAAGGTAGGAGCTTTTGAGCTTTAAATTGTGAAAGAGATGTGTGTGTTTGGAATGGCATTTGATAATACTTGTCATTTAGCATTTAGTGTATAAGCTTGCGTAGTCATGTTTGGCACATAGCAAGTAGGTAAGAACGACAAGTGTGTCCATAGAGAGTTTATAGTCATTAAGACAGTGTTTAGCGTTTTACTTCTCCTAACGAGTGTTTGGCATGGTAGAGTTCAGTGTTTCAACTAGTGGTTGAAGTAGAGCATTTTGCAACCATTATCAAAGAAAGTAGTTCAGAACATTACCACTAACGCTTGACACACCAAACACGACCTACATCTAAAAGCTACTTCAAGCGGTCGTGGTGGTGGTTGTAGTGTTCTAAAATGCTAAACATGGTCACACTAAACACCGCTTCACAAACTAAAACACTACCTAAAAGGCTTTGTTAAACACACTCAAATCTCAATACATCGAATCTAACCTATTCAAACATTCCCAAACTTATGAGATTGAGTTATTCGATTAATTCAACTACCGAAAACCACTATATTTACCAGCTCCCACTAGAGTATAAGCTTGTCACACCAAAAACACTAACTTGACACCGGTATACCATCTATCCTATTTATTGCAAGTACATTGGACATGTTTTAGATATCAATTTACATTTTTGTTGGTGCTTTTCTAAGTGAATCAGTAAGATATGGATGTCATTCAATCTTTACTTACCAGTCATGTAGCAACCTAAATTTAGTAAACATAAAGTATGAATCTTCACTTACCATTCAGAGAACACAGTTGAAAAAAAAAAATTACTGTAATTGTAGTACTAGTGTAGTTGTAGAAACACAGTAGAGACCCACAGAAATGAACCAAAGAACACATAATTGAAGGAAGTAGAAAACAAAAAACAATGAGAAAAACCAAAGCAAGACCTTGTCAGAACCAAAACAAGTACAGAGGCTTTGTTCTTTATAGCTTGTTTTAAGACTTCAATGTGGTATACAAATTTTATTTATCAATCCTCAATCTCTACACTTTATCACTGTTCTACCATGTGCAATTGACCCCCCAAAAGAAGGGGAAAACACACACACACACACTGGAAAATATAATAAAAAGCAAAAACCAACAACACAGTGTTGAGACTTGCACAGTAAAAACACAACCCATTGCAAAAAAAAAGGCACGAATTTCTAATAAATCGAGCGAAAATTCAAGAAAGAAGAAATGGTAAATATGGAGTACTCAATTGGTCCATAAAGTTTGAACCTTTTTACAAGAACTAGAGTTTTGGGGTTAAAAAAGGACTGACCTTGGGAGAGGGGTAACCGAGCTTGGGATTGAAGCCCGGTCCGGGGGGCTGATTGAAGCCCAATTGGGGTCCGGACTCGACGTCGGGGCCCTGGCGGCGGGCGCGGCGAGAGGAGGAGGGGGCGGCGGAGGAGGAGGGAGGGTTAGGGGAGGGGGAATTAGGGCGGAGGAAGCGCTCGAAGATGGCCATGACGAGGAACATGGAGATGAGGATGGCAGTGGCGACGAACCCAAACGACACCGCATTGACTGAGCTGTCAAAGCTGCTCCAGTGCTGCTGCTGCTGCTGGAGGGGGCGGTGGTCGTCGGAAGCTCCGGAGCCGCTCTCCGCCGCGGAGGCGCCTCCGGGCAGGGGCGGAGGGGAGGAGGAGGAGGAGGTGGAGCTGCGGTGGAGGAGCTGCCACCTCCTTATCTCCGCCGCAGCTGCGTCGCCACTTGCAGTGCCGCCGACGATGCCCATTTGGTGGGGCGGGAGGAATTTGGGTAGCTTGGGGTTTAGGGTTTGAGAAATGGAATCGATTTGGGGAGATGGAAGGAGAGGAAAAGGTGGGGAATTGGGGATTCGGCGTAGGAATTTGGAAGGACTTGCTGGGGAGAGAGGAAGGAGAGACTGTGATTCTTGGAGCTGCCTTATTTTTCCTGTCCTCCTTCACACGTTATTTATTTATATACAGTTTATATAAATCAAAATTCAATTAAATTTATTTATTTTTGGTAAAAGAATTCAATTAAATTTATGGAACTTTCTTTTCTTTCTTTTTTTAAAAAAAATGATTTGGAGTTATTTCTTGTCTTGATTGTGTATTTGACCAAAAAAAAAAAAAAAAAAGAGGATAGAGTATTTTATAATGAGATGGGTTTTTTTTTGGTGTTACATCCTGCTAGATCACAACTTGAGTTTAACAAGTTTATAGTGAGAGCCAAAATTAAATGGGTTTGAAAAATGCGAAAAGACGTAACAATCAACCATCAGATTTATCTCTTAGTATTCTCTTATAAATCAAACATAATGAGTTAAACTAATAAAGGTAGAAACTTTAATCATTATTCGTTTCTTTCTATATTTTAACATAGTTTGTTTAATTCTTTTTTTACACATTTTTTAAACGGAGTTTATATTCGCATGACAATTTCTCGCCATTCGCACGGTGTCAGTACCGTATTTCGAGTTCGACGAGCTAGTGTTGACCTCGTTAGTCAGTGTCGGTTCTCATGAGGGTGTGTTGTGTGGAATGGCCAGTCTGAGTAAGGGAGCTTTTCAGCCGGCTAACCGGCAGCCAGACTAAGGGAGCCAACTTCGAAAGTCGATATCGGTTGCCACCTTGCCATCTTTGGTGTCTAGTGTTGATGAAGGGCTTGTCGACTCCGGGTGTCGGTATCAACATCGTGCATTTGGCGAGATGAAGATGGTGATTCAAGGGATTATGTTACATTCTTATTAAGGGGATGTTTGCATGACTATTAATTATGGTTTATAAGAACATGCACATTAGAGACCCAGGTTCGGGCCCGTAACTTATTTTTTCTCTTGTCATATCTACTTAGGTTAAGGGTCCCATAATCCCATTACAACTTTTTATTTTTTGCACCCTCATTCGTGAGCTCTACTAGTCTTAGGCCCTTAACTTACTATTTATTTTTTTCATCTAATCAATTATTATTATTATTATTATTATTAGTCAAATTATTATTATTATTAAAATGTAAATCGGGAGAAAAATGAACAAAACATAATACTCCGTATTAAACTTGAAACAAATGTTACACAATAGAGATAAAAAACTGAAAACATGATTGGTAAACCGAAAATGCATAAGTGGAAGGGGATTTCACCTTATTTGTAGAAGAAATGAGTGAAAATTTTAGTTTTTTTATGTGGTAAAAATAACAGTATATGAGTAATGAAGGCAAAATATTTTTTTTAAAAAATAACATATGCACAATGGGACTTGAATATAATTTTTTTTAATTACAAAAAATGCATAAAATTCATTTTTTTTATGGGGTGAATTAACATCGCTGACACGTGGTGTCACGGTACTGGCCCACATGTTAGCGGCTAGCGCTTTCACATAGGGGTGATATACGAGCTGAACGAGCCGAGCTTGACGTGTTCAAGCTTGGCTCGTTCGGGAAAAGAGTCGAGTCGAGCTTGAGTCTAAAAATTATTCGAGCTTTTTTTGGCGCTCAAGCTCGGCTCGCGAGCCTAGGGGTAAGCTCGAGCTCGGCTTGTGAAGGCTCAAACAAGCCGAACGAACGAGTCTGAGCTCGTTCAAGCTCGTCAACTAGGCTCGTTCGGCTCGTTCGAGCTCGGTTCCGAGATGAGATGAGAATAAAAACACAACTTTTACAGTAGTAGCCACTTGATTTACAGTTGATTTTGTGTGCAGGAAAGGAATCCTTCAATTTAACAAGAGAGTTCATTGAATTTAACTCTTAGTAAGAGAGTTCACTTAACAGTATACTCAAATTGATTTTGTGTGCATTTCAGACTTCTCAAATGGCAATAGAACCACATGATTTCAAATTGCGATTACTTAAATTGGCAATGAATTAATTAACTCTACTAAGATTTCAAATTTCAGGAATCTCAGATTTCTCAAATTGGCAACAAATTAACTCTACTAAGCCCTCTCAAACGCCTGTACATGCCCCTAAATAAGATTTCAGATGAGGAACAAAGTGAATGAGGAACGAAGTCAAAAGGTAACATGAATGAAAATGAGGAACGAAGTGACAAGAAAGATGTGCGAGATTTCAGATTCACCTGTGAGTGACCTAGAAGACAACCCAACGGGGCAATGACGCTGAACAGAACGGGAGGAGGGCCGACTACTGCAGTACTGCTGCTGCTGTTTGCCGGCGCGGTGCTGCTATTGCTGCTGTTCCCCGACGGTGCCTAAGCCGAGCTCGGAAGAAGGGAAGAGGAAGGAGCTCGGAAGGAGGGAAGCTGCTACGCAGCTGTTCTCACAAGACGGACAGGGAAGGGGAATGAAGACGCGAGCGGCCGAGCCTGAAAACCCTAACTCCTCCTATCTAATAACACTATAAGGATATTTAGTAATTTCTGGTATCGAGCTTCCGAGCTCGGCTCAGGCTCGGTTCGAGCCTAAAACTATGTTCAAACTCGACTTGTTTTCCCTCTACGAATGAGCTCGAGCTGAGCTTTCTCGAGCCGAGCCCCAGCCGAGCCCGAGTTGTTCGACTCAGATAACAACCCTACTTTCACATTCTGTATAGGCAAAGGGCAAAACTTCGCATTCCAAGCTGCCACTTGATCAAATGACATCGTTTCGTAGCTTGTTGGCCAAAAAAAACATACGCTCCACATGTGGTCTCGACTGATGTGCTATGAGCCTTTCTCCCAAGGGTTCTTGCAGACGGGCCTCATACAATGGGCTCATAGCTTTTATGCATTTCGTTTTTTTTATTGATCTGACAACCTTAAGGGTCCAAAGGCTCTCCATCGAGCTTGCTCTAATGCACATTGTTGTAGGGGAGGGCACGGGACGAGACGGGGGTCGTCCAGCGTCCGGTCTCGCATAATTTTTGTGGGACGAAATTCACTACTTCTGTTCAATCTCGCACATGCCTTGTCCCTCACGGGACGAGATGGGACCAGGACGGGACCGGCCTTGTCCCTCAAATAAAAATATTATAAAAAAATTCTTAAATTCCTATATATTTTGCGGTTTTCAAAGGCATAACATATATATTTATAATATTTTTATATAATTTTACGATTTTTCTTATATATATACACATTAAACACATTATATATATATATATACACACACAAATGCTGATACACTTATATATATAAGGATTGGATGAAATGTAAAATGTCTTTAAGGTATAAAAAAGATTATGGTGTAAAAAACTCTACATGGGTCTAATTGATAAGTAAATGGGCCTCATTTTTATGGATAAATGGGTCTAATTTAATTAGTAAAATGTCCACCACATGTGCCTCCATGCCCCTGCGCGTGCCCCCCCCCAGGTCAGTTTTTTTTTTCTTTTCGCGCAAACACTTTTTCTTTTTTCCGTGTCAGCACTTTTTTTTTTTATAGTAGGCAAACATTAGAAGGGATTTACAGAAAATGTAAACCGCCTTTATGATCATCCTGAAAGATGATGGTACAAAGATTCGTGTCGACACTTTTTGTTGTGCACATATAACATTATGTTGTGCAAATATAACTTTATATTGTTCAAATATAATAATTTCTTTTTTTTCACGCCAACATTTTTTTCGTTTTCAGCACTTTATGTTGTGCAAATATAACATTATATTGTGCAAATGTAAAATACAATTGTGCAAATATAACATTAAACTGCATAATTAAGATTAAAAAGTGCATAATTAAGGTTAAAAAGTGCATAACTAAGATTATAGTGTGTATGATTAACAATTTGGGATTGTTGTGTTCTTATCTCTTATATAACCTATGTGGGATTCGAACCCACAACTTTGTGCTTACGCACATTGCTCTATCAATTGAGCTAAAGTACATAAATATAATGACAAAGTACAAGAATAATTATGAAATGCACAATTAAGATTATAGATCCAGGTGGAATCGAACCACCAACCTTCTGAACAACAATTGTTTAGACGATCTTCCCTAATTGAACTTATGGATCTTAACACAAGTAAAAAGCTAACCCACATATAGACAAGCCAAGGCTAATTGGTAATTTTTTCTATCAAACTCGGACAGATTCTATAGAGTCACAATCTGCAGTGTCTATCTTTAAATTCAATCGAAATCAGTACCAATTACATCCCCCAATCATGATTTTCCAGGTCTAAATCTAGTGACATAATTACTAATTAGAATCAAAATCATTGAATAAGCAACAATGTTTTAAGCATTCCAGGTGATGAACAAAGAGCATAAAATGACACCTCAATAGACGAAGAATTGGTTCTAGTTGAGTGGCTTTGTGTGAACAAATATGCTCCTAATTCATTCATCAGACTCTTAGTGATGAACACACAAATCATTAGGGATATTCAGTTGGGTCGGGTTCATTTTTTTCGGTTTAAAATCAGGCCTGTGTCCGCTTTTCATTAAAAGAAAAAATTTTACACTTTAAGGTCATTTTACACTTTAACCTCTCCCTACATATACATTGTGTAATACATATATACAATAGATCAAATGTACACAGCTCTTATTGTGTATCATATATGTTAACAAATCTGGGCCATTGAATTAAGAAGATCAATGGATGAGATTAAAAGTAACTTCTGATTATTCGTTGGTTTTGAGAGATTATTCGCTTGAATGAAATTATTCGATGGTATTGGGCGATTATTCGTTAAAATAAAATTTACATTTTTTACACTTTTTTTACAGATGAATAATTATGTGTTAATAGACGAATAATCATGAACAAATAGACGAATAATTTCTGAGTACATGATACATGATAAGGATTGTGTACACCAGAACTAACCTCTATATGTGTGTGTATACATTGTGCAGGACGGGGCGAAATTTGCGGGATAAGGAATCCTCGTCCCGCATAATTTTTACGGGACGAGACCGGAATGAGATTCGGTATTTTTTTTCAAATCCCATCGGGATCGAGACGGTCCGAAATTTGCGGGATTTGTGCCCACCCCTACATTGTTGTATTATACCAGTAATATATATTATATGCAATAATATACACTATAAAATAATATAAATCATAATTAGTGGTCATGCAAATATACCTTGGAATACTCCATATAAAATATATTTAATCTAATATTGTACATTATAAATCACATATTATTTTAAAAAAACAAATGTATGTACGTCTAATATCATGCCACAATATATAGTGTTGTGTTTGGATTCCAATGAATTATGTATTATAATTATAAACACTTGAATATTGTTTGACTATATATTTTATAATGTGTTTAAAATAACGTAAATTTTAAATAAAATATGTTATAAATTATGTCAAGTAAACATTCACTATTCCGTAAAGTTTATAATTAAATTTTAAACTTAATATAATAATTGACACAATTTATAAGGTATTTTATTTAAAATTTACATTATTTTAAACACATTGTAAAATAAGTAACCAAACACTATTTAAGTATTTATAATTATATATAATTTCATTATAAACATAATGCATTAGAATCCAAATACACCAATAGAATAAACCATGAATTAAAGTTATGAAAAGAAAAAAAAAACAATCACGATGCTTCAAAAAATGAAAATAAAATGTGAAATTATATTTTCGTTTAATTTCTCTTAATTCTACATGGAGAATCCCTATTAACTCAATGTTGTGATGTCTTGGAACCTTTGTCCCACATCGAAAAACACGAGAACCCGAGCCTTGCATATAAGTCAGTAGGGCACTCCTCACATTGTCAATTGGTTTTAAGATGGAACCCCGCTGGTCTTGTGTGCTCGGCTTGGGTGTGCATGATGCGCTCGGACGTGTGGGCCCCCCACGTTATATGGCCCACCGGGATTCATCATGGTATCAGAGCGGTACGGTTCGGGACCGTGGTCGATTACTGGGCTGCCTTAAGGCAAGATGTCAATTGCAACTGGTATATATTGCGGGGCCAGACAGTTGCACTTGATCGAGGGGGCGTGTTGTGATGTCTTGGAGCCTTTGTCCCACATTGAAAAATACGAGAACCCCGAGCCTTGCATATAAGTCAGTGGGTCACTTCTCCTATTGCCAATTGGTTTTATAATGGAATCTCGCTGGTCTTGTGTGCTCGGCTTGAATGCGCATAATGTACTCGAACATGTGAACTCCCCACGTTATATGGCCCATCGGAATTCATCACTCCATACCCTATTTAAAATTTTCATCCTTATAACAAATTTCTCGAACATGTGGACTCCCCACGTTATATGCGCATAATATATTCCCTTTCTAATTGTAATCATATCCTTGACACACCATTTCTAGTTTCTGCCCCTGTTCTTTGCTGCAACAAATACATAAATATGATATGATGTATATTTCTTCATTTTAAAACAAACTACATGTTTTTTTTACAAAAACAATAGTATATAACTATATTAAGAATTACATTTCTTTCATTTCGTTTAATAATAGAATTTGACATCCTCACTCAAAAGAAAACCTTTTGCTTTTAGCAATTATTAGCTTTCCATTGGTTTTTATAATTTCAGTTTATTATTTGCTTCAAGCAATGACATATTCCACAACCATCTTTATTTATCAACCTCAAACGACAAATCAATATAACTACATCAAATTTCTACGATAATTAAACATTTCTTTTCTTGTATGCATTTTTATAATGTAGCTACTTTAGAAGACGATAATAATTTATAGAAAATTTACCTAAGAAAACATAGAATAAGTTATTTTATTACTCGCTTCAAGGAGAATTAATTTGTATATAAACTCATTTTAAGGAATACGTAGTATAATTTAAACTAGTGCATACAAATCCACTTGAAGGGACATAATTATTACAATTTATGTGTAACTATTTTAGGAGTTTATATTTGCCTCTACTTATACACTTATCTTGAAATTATTTTAAGAGTATATTTGTGTAATTTCATGATCAATTCATTCTATCACTTAAATGAGTAACTGCATTGTGTAAATGCGATTTTAAGCGTAAGTTTTTTTTATGTTTAAAAAATGTTGTTTATCTTAATACTAAATATTTAAATGGTTTTTAAAATAATTGAGTTAATATTTTAATTATTTGTTCTCTAACTAATTATAGTTTTTCATGATTGAGTTAAGAATAACTTTATAAGATAAATATTGGTTAATTAATTAAATATGACACACAAATAACTTTTTTTGAAGCATCCCGAAAATAGTAGATGAGACAAACAAAATGGAACAAAGAAAGGAACACTAGTGATCAACAATAATCATTCCTAATAACATCATCGATAACACTATATAAAATTAAATATGGTATTCCAATTTGTTCTAAAAGTACCAATATATATATAAATTATAGTTTATTTGATACCTCGAGATATCAATTTGATAGTAGTTATTTTTAGACAATTGGCATTGGGAGTTGTTTAACATATGGATATTAAAATACACGCAAATTAAGCAATTAACATATATAATGTATTAAATAAAGATGTATTATATATAATATCTCACTAACCTAGGGTTATTAATTTGGGATTGGGAACACTTTATGGTGGGGAAGCTATAAATAATGTTTGTCGATACAATGCTAAGTTGCTAGCAAACAAGCCCTCCTTCCTTTCCCTCCAACTAATAACATTAATGAAATGGCCTTCATAAGTAGAGGTAGGGGTTATAGCTAGGGCACTTTGTGATTTGTGATTGTCAATTGCTAAGGTAACACAAACTTATCTTTTGGCAATTTATTTAATAAAGAAAATCATGTACTCCCCATCCTATGATTTCTAAGTGCTATTATTTTCATTAATTTGTGAAATTTGATCAACTTTAAGTGTTTTTTGATAAATAATTAGTAATGAGTAATGATATTTTTAATTCAAAGTTGTTTTTATTGGTTATCTTTTGATCATATTATTCATTGTTTTGACTTAAAATAAATATTAAGATTGAATATTTTTGTCTCGATAGAAATGAAAAAGTATCTTGAAATTTCTATTATCAATGGAAGGGTTTTTATGACGCTTTAAACAATCTTTAAAAACATCTAGCGAAATGAAAATTTTCTTCTTTATCCTGAGTTGGCCGGTCAGTTATAATTGAAGCAAACTTGAATTTCAAAACAAACTACCTTATGTAATCGTTTCTTATACTAAAATGCATTTTTCAGTAAATAGATCGGACAAATAAAAAATTATTTTGGAATAAATTTCAATCGAAAAGATACACACCCCATATCAATTGGGATGAACTTTGTACTCCTACAAGGTTTGGAGGCATGGGTTTTAGAAAAGCAAAAGATATAAATATAAGCCTACAAATGAAACTGCTCTGGAAAATCTACACTGACCATGATAATATTTGGGTAAGAATGGTCAATAAGAAATACATGTACTCAGAATCAATCATGGAAAAGACTAGAAATAGTACTTCGATCTTGGCAATTCAGAAGACTATTTAATTTAAGAGATCGCTTTCACAGAGGTCTTTTGTTTGATCATCGAAAATGGTAAATCTATAAATGTTTGGGAGGACCCGTGATTAGCCGAATATCCACTTGGAAGTTACTAAGAAATATATAGCAGGAGCCCGTGGGTTGCGGATCTCATGGACCCTAGAAAAATTAGAATGAAAGGTCAATACAAAGTCTCTTCCTTCCACGTATAACACAAAGGATTATGAGCATCAAAATTCCTGCATGGGACACACCCAACATATTAATATGAAAATCAAATACAACAATCAAACAACAGCTAAATAGTGAACTAAATTATAAGTGGATTTGGAAGCTTGATATTCCCCCAAGGATAAAACTTAAGTCATATAGAAAGCAACAATTGATGTCTTACTTACTTAATCTCATTTGAATAGATACTTAAACAGTTTCTGCAAAATGTTGTCTTTGTGACCTAGATGATGAAGACGCTAACCACCTGTTTTTTCACATGCCAAACTACACTATGAATAATATCAAAATATACAATGATAACGGGTAAGCAATTCTTATACCCAACACCAAAAGTAATTTCATAGAAAATCTAATGACAACGAAGGATGTAAATCAACATTTCAACACCCTTTGTGTGTTATGGCATGCAATTTTAGGAGATGAGAAACAAAATTATTTTCAACAAAAGGAAAATACAAAACATTGATAAATGTAGTCCACCAAGCAATCACAACTACTAGCAATGGCCAATGGGTCCTAGTCACAACTAAAAAAGCCAAACAAAAAAAAAGGTAAAGTAAGGGTACGAAAATGGGAAATATCACTTACTTCTACAAACTAATATAGATTGCTCTATAAAACCCTCTAATAATTATTTTCTCATAGGAATTATTAGGAATGATAATGGTCAGGTTGTTGATATCTTTCACATTTTTTAAACTATCATATATACACGTGCGCACACACATATATATATAGACACACACACATGCACACAAATATACACACGACTAACCTAACTAATGTAGTTTAGCAAGTACGAGTCGATCCTATAAATAATGAATGATTTATAATGCAAGTCTATATGTGCTATAGGGACAAGAAGGATGGAATTTGAGATTTTAGCTATCTAATTAAGTTATAAAATTCAGCAAAATAAAATAATGAAATAACTTTTAAGAAACGAATATGGGAGATCGAATAGCTTGGGTCAATCAATCTTAATAGTAAGGTATCATTCATTGGTCATTGAAGTTGAGTAAATAATTTCCTCTTGAACACTTGGTTGTGGAAAGACTGAGTCTTTTTAACTTAATTCATTATCAGCTCTAGTTAACAGGACAATTAGAGCCTAAAAACGTAGTTATAAAAACCCCTAAAACAATAGAGATTCAATTCAATAACAGATGACAATTAAAGAAAATCAACAAAGACAATCAGAATGCATGCACAACCAGTTTTAAATTTTTTATGTCAAATGCAAATCAATTCTCTCATATAAATTAGTTAACCGTTAGTTTTCCCGTGTTTTATCTTTAAAATGCTCCCTTTTTTTATATAAGGTAAGAGTTTGGGTGGTGTCAGACCCTGCTGGCCCACCACCCAAGAACGTCCTTTCGGACGAGAATTTGGATCTCAGGTTGAGACACAGGAGGGTCGTAATTGAGGATGTGCCGAAGGTGCACCACTTTATCTGCCACCAGATTGACCTCCCTGAACACATGGACGCAAGAAACTCCAAGGAACTCTCAAAGCATCTTTCTAGAATCGGTCATGATGATCTCAATCTCCCAAGGACAACTCCAAACATCATTTGATAGCATTAATAACTGCTAGGCAATCACCATATCTCAAGCTGGTGGGCTGCAACCAAACCCTGGTGAAAAGCCAAAGCCTTTGTCTTGAAAGCGGACATCTCCACACAATGCGAACCTTGGCAGAAAAATACCGAGCCATAGTGATCTCGAATCACAATTTCAGTAGTCGCCACGCCTGAAGAACTCATCGCCAGATCAAAGTTGAGTTTGAAATATCCTTCTGTTGGTTTTTTCCATCTCAAGTTCTTCTTTTTCCTTTGGGTCGGTTGTTTTGTCTTTTCCTTGCTTCCTTCCTCTTCTCAGAAGAGTTGTTTAGATTATTCCATTATGATAGGTGGTACCTTGTATATTGCTCTTGTTTTTGTTGGTTTTTTAAGTTATGATCCTCCTCAAATATAATCTTATTTCTAATTGTCCATATGTACCACCAGATAGTAGCTAGTTGTGTTTTTTTTGTTTGTAAATAGCTTTCCGAAAATATCGGTGGTCACCTCCTTTATATTTCTATTTGTTGTTTATATATTCTCTATCATTTCTCCTATTTGTTGATCAATTTTTCATATGAAGTCTCTTGTGCATTGACAGTCTCATTTTTGTATAGATTCCATCCATGACAAGTTTAATTTCCAAATGAATTTTTTTTAATTTTTGGGAAGCATTCGATCTTCCAGATCCATTCTGTCAATTGATCTTGTGTGATTCTGCTTCCTTTGATGCTTCCTCTTGAAGATTTGCATGTTTATTCTCGTAGTATTATTACTTTCTTATTGTTTTATTTTATTGACAACAAAACATATATTCGAGAAATACTAAAGATTTAACTCAAAATTAGAAAAAACAATTCATATTTCAAGTATTTAAACAAATAAACGATTAGCTTAGTGATGGTCTATATATGTTTATATTATTAATATTAATTAATTTTCATCATTTTGAATGAATGAATTCCAAAAAGGAAATTATATATAAAAAAAAAACAAGCTAAGTTGAATTGTCCAAGTATTGATATATATATTGGGGGATCCACATAAATCCATTATGAGCTCCTATGTTTATAAAATGAAAAATAGACAAAATGAAACAACACATGTGGATTGTGGGAGAAATTAGCTTCAGCCTTGAGAGGGTTTTTACCATCTCCTTTCTTTTTAAAAAAAAAATACTTTTGGCGAATAAAAAGAAAAAAATGAAGTCGTTAAGTGGTTGGGGTCATAATTCATAAGCTTTTATTTTTAATCAGTGCTGCGCATTTCGGTGGGGGCCCACCCCAATAACTCCCGCCAAGTGCCAAGCGTGATCTGTCCCTCTTACAATACATACCCCTGTCTTTCTATTAATTCTCCAAAAAGCCACCTTAGATGAAAAATATTAAAATAGATTGAATTGAAGTATATATAATCTCTTTTGAGTTGAAAAATGAAAAATCGGTGTAAAACTCTTTTAAAATGGGGCATTTTGTATTTGATAAAATCTCTTGAAATTTAAAATGGGGCATTGATAACATCTCTTTTAAAATAACATCTCTTGAAATGCTAATTAATATGTTTGGTTTCTATATTGAAAAACTTGTGAGCCTTCTTATCATTTAAATAGCCAACAAGGGTATCAAGAATCGATGAAGAATGGATTCCGGATGAAACCAATATAAAAAGGATTGTTTAGATCCTTATTGACATGATGAAATCAGGTATTAAGCGGTTGATATTAGAAGATATGGTCAAGAGAGTAAAACAAAACTTTAGGGAAAAATTTTCTTAAAGAAAGTATGAAAATCAAGAATCAATGAATAATGGATTCTATATGGAATCAAGAAATTGCAAGATGGAAAATCAAATTAAATCATCGATTGAAGAATGATGAAATGGAAACAAAATCAAATGTAGAAGAATGGAATAGATCAATTGAAATCTGATACCATGATAAACTGTGAGCAAATGAATGCCAGAGAGAGAGGTTGAGAAACTGATAATAGAACGATTACTTTTCATTGATCAAGTTCAGATGTATACCCTAGAAATGACTAAACTAACCTCCCTATAGGTAGTCATATTATTACATTATACCGTATCAGTTTACAAATTTATTTTTTATTTGATTTTAGAGTTAATTTCAATCAAGATTTATTGAATTAGTCAGTCTTTAAGGCATGATATCAAGTTATCAACAATGGACAAGAAAAACATCCGATTTTGACTTGGTAGCACTAATATGGACAAGTCAAACTTGGAATAGTTTGTCGATAAAAAAAATCATTTAAAGAACTTGTCTAGTTACAACTTACACAAATCTTGAGAGGATGTGCAAAGTCGGAGAGTCGATATCTCAAGCGAGTAATTCCTACTCAAAATTCATGAATAATATCAAAATGATTTTTTTTTTGCTAGGTAAAGTAGTACTCCCCACTCTCTTTTTATGTATATAAAGTATTTTGTAGCTTACGAGATTCACTAAAGGAGAAGTAGGCCATCAAACAATAAAATTGAGCAACCCGGAGGAGGATATAAAACAACTGGCGGCTTCTCCTTTAAAGTAGGATTTTAAGTTATAAAACTAATTTAAATTAGAATTTTTTTTAATTGTTTGGATATGTCAATTACATGTAACAAATCTAAACTAATCTTATCGGTTTATAAAAAAAATCTAAACTAATCTAATCTAAATCAATCTAAACTAATCTAAAAAATCTAAACTAATCTAATCTAAAGAAATCTAAACTAATCTAATCTAAACTAATATCGATTTATAAAAAAATCTAAACTAATAATTGTTTAGATATACCAATTACAAAAAATCTAAACAAATCTAATCTAAACTAATCTAAACAAATCTAAACTAATATCGATTTATAAAAAAATCTAAACTAATAATTGTTTGGATATGCCAATTACAAAAAATCTAAACTAATCTTATCGGTTTATAAACAAAAATCTAAACTAATCTAATCTAAACTAATCTTCTAACAATAATTAATCAAGTAGCTTATCTAATTGTCGTATGTATCCTAATTGCCAATATACCTTAATTGTGATATATATCCTAATTGTCGTATATATCCAGATTAATTGTAGATATATTCTAAAGAACTAAAAAGATATGTCATATATCTCTTATCTATATGTTGAGTTAGCGATCCTATGGTATGTCGTATGAAAAGTTTTTTTTTCAACCGAACTAGATCAAATTGCCCACGATGATAAATAATAAAGGTAAGACGCTGAAGAATAATAGGAAGGTTCAAAAGGGAGGTACGTTAAATATTTAATTTATGCATCATATGACAGTTTGATAGTAGTTCAAACATTTTTACCGAGCAAAATTTAACATAATCGGTTAAAATTTTTAATTTGGAATAGGTTGTTGTTGTTGGCCTAATCCTAACAATATCTTAAGATTGTAATTTTTTTCAAATTTACAATCTTAATCATGATCATCCTTACAATATATGTGATATTAATATCTAGATTTGAAAAAAATGATCAATTTTATTTTCTGATAATAAACACTCATGCAATATATCTATTTGTCATTCAAACGACAAACTAACTCATTTCACACAAATGAAAAAGAGATAAAGCAAAGAACTGAAATATAACAATTTAACCTACTATAGCCAGTGACAGAGAGTTAAAAAATATTCTTATTCAAAGACATCCCGCACGGGTTACTATACTAGTTTTGAAGTTAAGCTCGATAGAAGGTCATATACACGGTTACGTACCCTTTTTTGTATAGACATATTTAAATTAGAAAAAACATGTTAAATTTTTCTAAGAGCATATTTAATGGTAATAATGTATATGAGTATCATAACTATTAAAAAACAATTAAAAATGACTTATGGTAACAATAAATACTATGGTTAAAGATGGTCTAAAGAAGGCTTAACAAACCTATAGAAATTTCATGATTATATATAGTTCCTTTCGTCAAATGATGGTCTAAAGAAGGCTTAACAAACCTATAGAAATTTCATGATTATATGAGATTTAATTTAATTTTATTTTTTTTAACAAAGCAAGAGTTTGGATAGAGTCAGACTCTGCTGATCCAATACCTAATAGCGTCCTTACATACGAGAGTATAGAACTCTGGATGAATGACAGTCGAAACGCTATTCATCGAGAAATAGAGATGAACAACCTTGTCGACCACTTGATTAACTTTCCGAAACACATGGTTGTAGGAGGCTAGATCGTATACGAGGTTTAATTAACAACGGGTGTATCCATGTATGGGCATTGGGCGGTAAAAAGTAATGAAATCCAACACAATGAGCTACTTTGGAAATTAGATTCATGAAGTAGCAGCTACTATATGGTGGCATTATGGATATAAAGTGGAAGGGGAGGGTCTAATGATGATTTGCAAGCGTCCAAAGGGTACATTATAGAGACAGAGTGGGTCACAGAGTTTATGGACCCCAACAAATAATACTCGATCTACTCACTCCTATATTCTAAAAATAATACTCCTACTATTGTGATGTGAAAAAAAATGAGAGATAATGTTTCCTTATAAAATGAAAGGGTACGGCCCATGTCCTCATTTTATGTTATTCAAGATACTACTCTATTGAATTTTATTAGAATTCGTTTATGCATTAATAGTAGCTTAGTATATAAGTTGAGTAAGATTTCTGCAATTGATCCCCGTCATCCATCTTTCACCACCCGCTATTTCAAACTCATAGGATGCACCTCAACTCTGCCCAAGAACATCCTCAACGCCACCCATGAAATTTCACATCAACTCACGTTCAACTTCAAACTTTGGGAATTTCACCGCTTGTTAGAAAAATAAAAATTAACGAAATTTCACATCAACTCACATTCAACTTCAAACTTTGGGAATTTCATCGCTTGTAAAAAAAAATAAAAATTATTCTGTCTTATTTATTTCATTTTTAGATTATAGTGTATTTATTTTTACTCTACAACTAATGTGAGATTTCAACATGTTAATTTAAGTACAACAAGTCTAATATGTTTAACACTTGAAATAAGTCAATCATCACAAATAAAGGGTCAAAAACCTCATTATTTTATAAATGCCCAAAGACAGGCCTAGCACTTCTACATCTAAATAGCTAAACCAAAGAGACAGACCCAACCTGAATCGGTTTTGATACCATGTTAAAGTTTGAAAATTTTGATCAAGTCGTATAAAACAAAACTTATGTCGGATTTATTTTGTTTTAAAATTATAAGGTCTTTATTTTTACTCAACAACCAATGTTTGATCCCAATAAACTAAATACTCCGTTCGTTTTTTTAATTTGTCATTTACTATTCTTACACATTTTGTAAAAGTAATACTCCATCCGATCAACCATATAAGATGTTTTACTTTCATGTGCGTATTATAAGGAGCTAAAAACTTCCTATAAAAAATAAGTAGTATTATCTATTTTATTAATTTGTTTCACAATTAAATATTTATTAATAATACACATTAAATTGTGAAAAAATAAAATATATATTTTAGTTTCTTAAAATATGTTAAAAAATAAAACGGCTTATATTATTGATCGGAGAGATTATAAATCGGAGTATATATAGAATATCAAACTTTTTTAATAATTTTTTTAATGATTTCATACAAATTTAATACTCCCTTCATTTGACAAAATTAACATGTCATTTATTACTCACGTACGTTTTTTTAGGACAATAAAAACTATATAAATACTAATTTTTTATTAAAAAATAACAATTTCATAGTTACTAGGATTAAGTAATTCTGGTATTTTATGAAAACGCATATTTGTAGTGTACTTATAAATCTGTTTGATAGAGATGACAATGGGTCGGGTAGTGGGTGAATGATCTACTTCCGTCATCCGACCCACCACCCAGAACCATTCCCCCTACCCAACTCATCACCCACCAAATATTTCACTTGCTCCGTCCACTCATCACCCACCTGTTGATCTAGTAGATCGAGTGATAGTTCGGGTGAAATACACCTTGTCAAATTCAACAAAAAAAAATTATAGAAAAACATATGTTGAACACTTCGATGAATAAGCAACTAGCTAATATAGTCAAATTCGGTCAAATACATGTAAAGATCCACACAACTATCAACATTTCAAGCTAGAAGCATGTTTTATAGGTTTGTTTAGTTATGATTGGGGGTATAATGATAATTTCATATATAAATATATAATCTAATTATATAATATAAGTTGAGTGACAGGTCGGGTGACGAGTCTGGTAATGGATTGGGTGACGGGTGGGAACTACCTTCACCCGAATCCGACCCGACCCATCACATGTTCACCCATCACCCATTAATATCCATTTTATATCGAATTTTCACCAACTTTTTCGGGTTAGAAGAGATGGATATCCATCGGGTACGGGTGTAATTGTCACCCCTAGATGTACTAATTAAATTGTGTTGAATCAGTGAATGAAGTGACAAGATTGGAAACCGTGGGACAAGGGGCCGGGCGGGGGGACACCACATAATGTTAAGTAGTGACCGTAGGGTAGGACAAAACAAACTGTATCTCTATTACTATTAGACCCTTCACATTGATTTCGTATCCTACACCCGTGGAGTTTACTCCATAGTGTCTTTATATAATTACTCTATTAGTTAACTTTTATTCCTCGCTTACTATTCACATAAAATTTATAAGGATGATAAAAACTATATAAAATATTATAATTTTAATTAATATTTTTTATAAATAATCTATTAATCTTACACTTTTTAGTAATAAATACTCCATCCGTTCGAAAATAAATGATGTTTGACTTTTGTGCACGTAGTTTTAGGAGCTAAAAACTATATAAAATCTTGTTTATTTTAATTAATTTTTTTCATAGTTTAATATCTATTAGTAATAAATATTAAATTGTGAAAAAAATTAATTAAAATAAATAAGATTTTATATAGTTTTTATCTCCTAAAATTACGTGCACAAAAGTCAAATATCATTTATTTTCAAACGGAGGGAGTATGAGATTGTCAAAAAAAATATTAAAAAAATAATATTTTATATTTTTTTCATCCTAAAAAAACATGCGTAATAATATTTTATATTTTTTTCATCCTAAAAAAACATGCGTAAATAGTAAATGACAAATAAAAGTGAACGGAGGAAGTAAAATTTTAAACTAAATAAAATTAATTATTTGGAAAAAAATGGGCACTCATATAGGTTTTTTCCTTTTATTTTTAAAGCCTGAAATTAATTCAATTTAGAGCACACTTTTAGATGAAAATTTGTAATTTTAAATATGTGATAAAGTCGAGAATACTGATTGTATGTATAACCTAAATAGGTCAATATGTTCGGTACACTGTTAATTTCTTTAAATATATGATGAATATAAACTGTCTTAAAATGATAAAGATCCATTAGGTAGTCAATAATGATCATTTTGACTTCCTATATTCATATTTGGTACCTCATCTATTTGTCAAAATATGTCATTTTACATTTGTGTATACTTTTTTAAAAAAAATCAACAAATATACTACTTTCATGTATTTAGAAATAGATGTTATTTGATTTTTTGGTACATTTTTAAAAAGCTAAAAATTATATTATAAATTATCAACTTTTTTGTTATTATTTTTATATAATTATACACTTATTACTTTTAAGTATAAAATTATATAATAATTAATTAAAAGTCAATATTTTATATGATATTTAGTTACTTAAAAAAATATGTCAAAAAGGCAAAACAAACTATTGTTGAACGGAGGGTGTACTGCTTTATTATTTTTTATTTTATTGAAAACTACAACTAAATTTTATTGAAAACTACAACTAATAATCTACTCATTATTACAAGATAATTTTCGTAAATGAAACAGTAAAATGCCTATAATGACATGTTTTTTCTAGATCAAATTAATATCATTAAAATGTTGTGTTTTGTCAAACCGATATTCTTAATCTTAATATATATATATATATATATATATATATATATATATATATATATATATATATATATATATATGATGGGATAAAATCTATAAACCAAACTGCTAAAGTGGATTAGAATTACATGAAACAAAAAAAAAATATAAATAACGGTCTTTAATTTCTATCCTATGCCCTTGGGGCATAGGATAAGAAACTTAATCGGGAAAGAATCCCTACCAAAAAAAGAAGCGACCTTAGGAAAGCAATATTACAAAAAGCTAAAATGATTTAAAATTAGGGAATATTTTCCGATTGAGATTGTTATCATATGCCCCAAGGATATAGGATAGAAAATCCGTATAAATAAAGCACCACTTAATACTTGAATTAAAATTATTAAAGAAAAATATTTGAAGGACCCAAATATACGAGATTATGAAAATAGGAAGAACTCCTATTTGCAATGTACAAAATTAATTGAGATTAAGTAAGAATTTTGTAAATGATTGTTCTAGCAGGGAAGCTAGATATGGGAAAACCATTAAATTTTGGAAGAATAGACAATACTTTGGGGAACCGATTCTAATTTTCTTTGTTCCACACCAGAACTAGGATTAATGAACAAGAAAGTATAGCAAATTGTATTAACTTCTATAAAGCTTGAAGCTTGATAAAATTGCAAAAAGTACACCTTCACATGTGGATAAAATTAGTAGCTTCCAACTGTTAGGAATAATACTCACTCCGATCCAAAAAGAATGTCGTTTGACTTTTTAACACGTATTTTAAGGAGCTAAAAACTATATAAAATATTAACTTTTTTAAAATTATTTTTTCACAACTTAATATTTATTGGTAATAAGTATTAGATTATAAAAAAATAATAATAAAAAAATTAATATATTGTATAGTTTTTAGCTCCTTAAAATACGTGTTAAAAAGTCAAACGACATCCTTTTTGGATCGGAGGTAGTAGTTATCTATTAATTTGTTCTCATTATTAAGCTTAATTAGTTCCTATATTTTAGGTTAATTAGTTTTATTTATTTGCACAATCTCTTAGTGGTTAGTCCCACTCAACCACTCACTTTGTATCGTTAAATACCTTTGATTTTGTTATCAATAAACTTGTGAGATCATTTATCTCATCCAACACCAACTACCTTCATACAAATTTAAAAATAGGCTTTAATTATTGGAGCACAGGTAAAAATAAATTGTTTTCTAACCACAAATCATTCCATAACTTTGTCACATGAAGTTGTGTGGGTCTAAAAAATTGATTGTCTTCCTAAGATAAATTTTTAATATGGAAAATAACGTTGAATGGTATTCCACCAAAAACCAAATTAGTTGTTTAAAGGAGTAAATGTACCACTTGTGCTTGGTTTTGTAACCAATCAAATAAAAATACTATACATTTACTAATGACATGTAAAACCTCACTTAAGCAAATTGGAAATGTGGATATAAATATTAAAAAAATTTAAAAAAAATGTAAAAAAATAGCAAAAGTGTGAAAATTATAAGTATAGAAATAAACTTACAAAAGAACACACAATCTAACCAATCTTGGTGAAGAATTTGGACAATCAAGAATAAAATTCTATTTGAAAACCGGAACCTAAACAACATATTTTAGACAACTTATGAGAATTCGAAATTCTAAATTATTGACCCAGTACAGATGAAAGCAAGATAATAACTATTCGTAATTTGATAAGTCGAAAAAGTCTAAGAATAAAGAAAAAACCCAAGAATTATGACACGTGTACAAATAAATAAATCATTCTTTATTTTCCTTTATAGATTTAAATTAAAAGATTTAAAAATATTAACAATTTAATTAAAATATTTTAAAATTTTAAAATGAATTTTCAAATATAATTATATAATTAAATGAATATTTTTTATAATTTTAGAATTTATTAACAATTTAGTTAAAATATTTTAAATTATTAAAATTAATTAACAAATATAATATACTTATCAAATTAAATTAATAATTTTTTGAATTTTTGAATTTATTAGCAATTATGTTTAAATATTTTAAATTTTTAAATGTAATTATCCAATATAATTGTAAAATTAAATTTATAAGTTCTTGAATTGTCAAATTTATTAACAATTTAGTTAAAAATATTTTAAATTACTAAAATTAATTATCAAATATAATTAGAAGATTAAATTAATAAATTTTTATATTGATAAATCAATTCAATTTTTTAATATTTGTAATTATAGGGAAAATATTGTGGGTATGAAAATGAATTGTTGAGGGTTGAGAATAAAATTAGTGGAAAGTGAGGTGGATGAATTTGAAAAGTAGAAAAAAAAAATGTTTAGAAACTGACCATTGAGGATGCTCTAAGAGTTGAAGTTAAAGGGGGTTGTTTCGATGTCATCAATGTGATCAATAGAGTTTAAACATGCTTTGGGAAGTTGAGTTATTGTTGTTGGACTTCTACTCTTGCTTTAAAGTGTTGCGGTCGTTACGAGTTCATATGTATTTTGGAAAATCAACAAGATAGTTGATATCATGAGACAACATCAGTTGGAGTTGGACTCAACTATGTTCATCTTGCATCAAGAGCTTGAGACTCTCGTCCTTAAGGGCGCTATTAGATGGTGGTCTAATAAATTCTGACACCATCCAAATTTTGTATATATCATTTCATGAATGCGAAAAAAAAATCATGCAATGTCATTTTAAAATGTTATTTTTTTCATAAAAATATGTTATTGTAGATATTATGATTTTTACTTTACAAAAATACCCTTGTGCAAATTAATAGACTGTTAATTGTAATTTTTTGATAAATTAAAAAAACTGGTATAATAATAAATGAGTGTATAATTGTATATTTATCGAGTTACTTATAATTTGTAAAAGAAACTAAAATGATATCAACATTATTTCCACACCATTATTCATGCAATTGAGATAAATACACTAGGACTTTTATATAAGTTGAGTGCTTTGAGATTGGGTTGAAAAAAACTCAGCGCTCATTTGTCAAGCGAGTCGAGTATGAATACATTTTTAAGTTCAATACTTCAATTTCAATTGAGACTTAAATTGACTCAAGCTTGAATAGCACGAATATTACGAACTATCAACGGTGAACAAAAAATAATACGAACTTTCAAAATTACCAATTTATACAAAAACTATAACACATTAAACCAAAAATGATATAGAGTCCAAAATTCACAAACTATAAATTCACTTGAATTCAATATATAATTAATAATAAATTGTGGTCAAAATGGTAAAATTAAGAATTTTATCATCTTCCTCATTTGCAGAACAGTTTTGAAGGCAGAGATGGCGGAGCGGCGTTGGTGGAGGTGGCGATACGCCGATACGGCACAGATCCGAACAACACTAATCACCCAACCACCAGCCAACTACCAACCGGACGAGATCCACCGGCGAAAACAACGAACGGCGACAGGCAAGGCTCGAGACGATGGACGTCGGGCAGGCGGGAACGAAGACGAAGTTGCAGAACACCACGAGCGAAGACGAACGAGTTGGTTGAAATGGCTGGTTGAATTCCGCCATTGAAGATGACCTTCCGCCATTGAATTCCGCCATGCCGCAGCCCAATTCGAAACACCATCGAGAACAGCGAGGTCAAGATACCCAAATTAAAGATCGAATCCCTGAGAACGGATAACGGGAACCCAAAATCAGCCAGAAATCAAGCCGAACGGATAGCGGGTTGGTTGAATGGCTGATTAAGTTTTCTGTAAACTTCATTGTTGAGGAATTGGGAAGGTGGGGAAGAGATTAGAGTTTTTTAATATGAATATAATTTTTCTTTAATTTTATAAAAATTTACCAAACTTTCTAAATAATTATAATTTGAGTCTAAAATAATTTATAGTTTATGAATTTTGGACCTTGTATCAATTTTGGTTTAATGTATTTATAGTTTGTATATGAATTGATAGTTTTCAAAGTTCGTACTCCCCTGTTAATTAAAACTTGACGTTTTACTATTCACGTACGCTTTTTTAGGTGTTAAAAACTATATAAAACAATAACTTTTTAAATAATTTTGTAAAATAAATTCATACTTCTTACTACTCCCTCCGTTCGCCAAAACATGTCATTTTAGCTTATTTCATAAGTTTTAAGACAATTAACAAATATACTAATTTACCCTCAATTATTACCCTCCTTTTTTATTTTATTGAAAACTACAACTAACAAACCATCAATCATATCAAGGGTATTTTTGTAAAGTGAAGTGTAAAATACCTACAATGACAAGTTTTTTTGAACAAAAATAACATCCTAAAATGACATGTTTTGCCGAACGGAGCGAGTATTAAGTATCCATTTATAAAAACAAATTTTAAAAAAAGTTAATATTTTATATAGTTTTTATCATTATAAAAAAACGTACATGAATAGTAAACGACAAGTTTTAATTAACAGAGAGAATATTATTTTTGGTTCAGTGTTGATAGTTCGTATTATTATCGGTTATTTTTCCTATTTTTTTATGTTAAAGATTGCATTCTACGGACGATATGGTAACATATTCAGTATTCAGCCCTTCAGGATTATCCTTGGGGCTTGGGGTCACCAGAGGCAGAAATCTCGTGTCTGAGGGTTCAGGAATCAGGATGGATCCAACGGCCAGGATCGATCACACAAGCCCTGAAGGATTCAGTTGGGATCTGAACCGTCGGATGAAAGCCATCACTGCACACGCGTGCCGTGGAGGGCCCTGCACGTGCGATTCCGTGTCCAGGTTTCAGCAGCAAATCACGTCAAATTTTTTTTTTTTTTTTTTTTGACAAATTAGAGAGAGTGTGTGAGGGACTGGAGTGACCACAACCGTCAGCGAGTGTCAGTGAGAGAGTGGCATAGGCTCACGTGACGGGCCGTCTCCTTTTGACCTCTTCTGGGCCCACCACCACCTATTCTTTTTTTCTTTTTTCTTTTTCCTTTTTCCTTTTTTTTTTTAAAAAAAAAAACTTTCTCTTCTTTTCAGAGTCTTTTTCCTTTTTATTGGATTTTTTGGGCTGAAAGAAGATTTTATGTTGGCCCCAAATCCCAATTCCAGGCCTGTTGTATAGGCCCGAATGGGTCATACATAGTCTGGGCGTTTACTATTTTGATTTACAGACTTTTGTTTGAATATCGGTTGCTTATTCTTTGTTTATATTTAACTCAATTTAAAATTAGTTGAGGTTGAGCCGAATCTAAATTTACCTTCCAATTTAAAAATATGTTTATATTCAATTTGTTTAAAAAATGAACGACTTCAAATCAATTTTTTTTTCAAGTATTAAGTAATATCACTTGTAACATAGTCACTTGCAATTTTTTTACAAAAAAATTCCACAAAATTTAAGCTATTCGAGCTAGAAATGAGCCGAATAGAACTTAAAAGTGTGTTTATACTCGATTCGCTTAATAAATAAACGAGTTCGAAGTGAACTTTTTTATCAGACTGAACCTGAGCCAAACTCAATCTATTTGATTCACATATCAAGATGAAACTCACGAATTCAATATAATGCTAGGATAAATTACTAATTACTTAAAACATCATTCATCCATTCAATTTTATGGATCTTATTCAAACCTCCTTCAAATTCATCCCAGGGCTTTTAGAAAACGACAACTGCATAACAATTCAATTTTGTAGAAATGGGTGTTAACAAATTTGAAATTGAAATCAATTTAGTGAAGGGAATTTGGAGTTGTCTATGAAAAGCAGAAATGTTGGTTTTTGACTTGTTACTTGACTCTCTAGCTCTCTAACCATTAAAAATAAGTTTATCTTCAACTACGACAACGGCACAAATCAAATAAAACAAGAGATGTATTTACAATAACGTACAACAATTTCAACAATTAAAGGATTTCAAAACTTTAACAATTAAAAGAAGTACACCATGACGTAAGAGAAATCTTAAATAAACCAAGCCGATAACAAGTGTTTTCAAGATCAACTTTGACGACTTCAAATTGTCATCGGGAGAGACAACGACTGATCGAGTATGTCATTCTGAATCACCATAGTCATGTCAAAGCTTTTGGTGTTTCCATTTGTGGATCTATCTCGGCCTCGATGGTTGAAGCCCTTGCACTTCACTATGGCCAGCTAGCAGCCAGAGAATTGGGCTACTGACGGATTGAGCTTGAAGATTGTTGTAACAAGAACGATAAACAGAAAAGAAAGACACAGATATTTATGTGGTTCGGTAACTGTGTGTTACCGACGTCCAGACAAAGGAATATGATTCTTTATTATGGAGGTTAAGAACTGAACTAATTACAATAATATGGCGTTTCATTAGTATATATAGGGACGCTACCCCCTGAACCCCTTACCAGGGGGCTTCGCCTTCTGGGACTCCTGGTGTTTACTCATCAGCAGCAGATTCAAGGCATATTAACAAAGTTGATAGCCTCATGACGATTAACTCAGTTTCTAGTGTGTGGCGCTACCATTGGGAAATTGAGATGATCGTCACATATGCTTAGCATCTATTGTAGTGTTTTGTGGATCGAAGCTATTGAGTGCAAGCATATTTTCGGCAAAGTAAACTAAGCAACAGACAATGTGGCTAAGCTCAGGCCCATGATGAACCTTGGATCTCTCACATCGCATTCGAAATATTTAGTCCTCGTCCGCACGAACACAATTGGATGGTAGATCAAATAGTCTGACGCCATCCAAACTCTTATCTTGTATAAAAAAAACATGAAGCTAATTTGGATAAAAAAAATAACAAATTTTAAGATTTTTTTTTACTTAGCAAGAACAAATAAACCAATCCCGTCGATAAGGATTTAAATTTCAACACATGTTTTTAGAGCACAGTTAGAAAAATCATTTTAAATAACATAAGGATAATGGTGTGGTATTGAATTTTGGAGTTTTGTGAATATTTTATATTATATTTTTTTTTAAAAAAGTATTCTATTTTATGATTTGAACAACTTTTTTCCTATCCACTCTGATTAGAACAACTTAACCAACAAATAAGTGAAATGCATCATCAAATAATGGAAGAGTAGTTCAGATGAATAAAACACACAAACAGTCTTATCAGGTCTTTTTTGATCAAAGATAAGAAAAACGTACTAACAAATTAGCTAAAGCTAAAAATAATAGGGGATAATTAGGGCACTTTTTCTCATTTAGATTTATGCTTAATTTTGGGAGGACAAAAAAAACCTCATCCATGGGCTTGTCTAAATTAAAGATAGCAAAAAATCTAAGTGTGATTTGTAAAGAAGTGTCCTTTCATATTATTCAAATCTAGTTCCCTATCTTTTTTAACCAAATATATAATGTTAATCGAAAGGAGGCAATATATTCAAATTCATGACATGATATAAAGTGATCGATAAACTCATAAACCACCATGGCTGCCTGTGCCTTGTCCAGTGCCCATAGACAGCCTCGACCTTTCTTATCGGTTGGCTCGGCGTCACACATGGTACGTTGTTGGATCAATTATACAGAGTTGATAAATAACTTTACGATCTTCATATATAATGTGTGATATGATAAAGTTTTGATAGTGAACTTATAATTTGTAATAAGTTGTTGTACTATTAGCCAACTGTTTATTTCGTTGTCGATTGATGAATTGAGAATAACGAGAAATTGTTAGCACTCGCATTATAATTATATACTCCCTACGTACTTGTCGTTTTAGACTTTCCATTTGTTGAACAAAATATGTCATTTTAGATATTTTCTCCACTTATTTCCCAATTTACCCTAGTTTGAATTTGAATTTGCTCATTTAGGTAGTGTAATACATTCCTTAATAATTTGCTCATTTAGGCAGTGTAATACATTCCCAATTTACCCTAGTTTGATCTTCATTTTTTAATGACCCTATTATACCATTTTCTTATAAGTTTAATTCAAAGTATTAACCTAATATCTTATTTAATTGTATAATATTAATTTGTTTTTATAGTACTCCATCCGTTTTGAAATATAAGTCCATTAACTTTTAGCACGGTTTTTAAGGAGTTAAAAACTATATAAAATAATATTTTTTTATTAAATTTTTAACATTACTATATACTTATTCGTAATATATATATAAGACTATGTAAAAAAATTAATATTTTATATAGTTTTTAGCTCGTCAAAAAAAGTGCAAAAAGTTAATTGATTTATATTTTAAAACGGAGGGAGTAATAACTAATAAGCATAAGTAGGTGGCACTTAACATAACAAAAGTCCACCTTGATTTGGCACTTAACATAACAAAAGTCCACCTTGATTTTTATCTCTAAGGAAGAAGTTATTTTTAATTTCCATTAGCATAGTAATAAAGTCTGTTAGTTCGATTCTCTATAATAATTGTAAGCAAATATTATTGAAACTTTTTTTGAGAATTTGATCTCGTCAACTGTTCGCAGGATTTCCCAGGATGATCTATTAATATTAAACTAACACAAGCTCAAAACCATTTAATATAAAATTGTTATTTACTAAATAAAATAAAATAAAATAAAATTGTTATTTACTGAATAAAGATCAGCCCTCTAAAGGCCCTACTAGTTGTTCATCTCTACTTTCCAGAGCCAAAATTGTCATCTTTGTTGAAGACAAAATATATATATATAAAAGAAAAATCGAAAGAATAATTATATAGCATATATTATCATCTTACGTTGAAGACTATATATATATATATATAAGAAAAATCGAAAGAATAATTATATAGCCTAAATTAAATTAAATGAGACAACTGCTTTTGATTAAAAATATTTAATTCCTTGAAACTCACACCTTCTTGTACTAAGGTGTAAAGATAGGTTTGACATATTCTAATGGTTGTGTTTGTATGTCATTAAGCTAATTATAAGATAATTAACAATAGAGAATAGAGAGTTGTACGACTCAAATAGGGTGTCATATCACTCAAAAATATGAGATGGAGGGGAGAGGGAGATAAGAGTCGAGGGGGACGACTCCAATACATGTGTCAAATCAATTTTGGAAATAAAAGTGCTTCAATTTTTTTTTCATGGGGACGGGATGAAACGACGTTGTTTTGGGCTGTTTAAGCCCAAAACGTAGCGTTTTGGCTCAGATCTGGGGCGAGGTGTTCTAGCACGCTCCCATTGGGCGAAATTCAGCAAATGAGAATGCACCATCTGTTAGGGGCTTTAATTAAATTAGAACCCCTATTTCACCAGAAAAAAAAAATCAAAAAAAATATTTTTGAAGATGATTTATTTTTATCTATCCAATGACACCTATTTTCCATATATTTGAGAATCTTTTTTTTGCTAAGTGTAACATATGTTAAGGATTTATAGTAACATAAAAAACATTGACTTAAATCAACATAAACTTACACCATAAAAATACATATGTTCCAACATTATATTACATAGCAGTAGCCACTACATCTCAAACATGAAAACACACACATAAAATAAAACATAAAAATATACTATCAACTACACCTTAAACATGAAATTACACCTACACATAAACTTCAACACTAAAAATGTACATTACACACAAAAATGTATGAGTGTGTGTTGTTTGAAATTTAATATGTTGTTCGGAAGTTTAACTTTTGTAATTTTTTTGTTTTCGTGTTTTTCCAGTTTATCAATTTAATAAAATATTTCTAAATTTAATTGTGTGTCTTTTTTATTTTAATTAATTATATTAATATTAATATTAATAATATCATTAACAAATAATTTTAATTAAAATAAATCAACATTTAGCTTAATAAATAAATAAAAGTGTAAAGTGAAATAAGAGTCGCGTGACTCTCTATTGTGATTAAAAAAATAAAAAACTGAAAAGTTAGTGGAAAGTTAACGTGGCAGGAATATGTGCTGACGTGAATGAAATGAGTTAAGAATCATATGATCGACTCTCTGTTGCACATGGTCTAACTAATCAGAAATATATTGATATGGAAGTTACGGCACTATAGATCTCATGTCAAGCTGGAGTTTAAATTGGTCGTTACTATATGCACCGAGTACATGTGCTAATTACACTTATAAATGTGGATTTATGATCCATTTGATCTAGGAGCTGACACGTGTGCAACAATTTATTATGAAATTTTTTAAAAAATAACACAAAGAGATTATAAATCCGTTCAATTTCAAAAAATAACACAAACGGATCATAGATCCGTACATTTAAATGCATATAAAATAACACCTATACTCAATACATATAGAATTCCCCAATAAATTTTCTTGACAACATTTTATCATATACCCCTAATATGTAAATAATCGACAATACCCTTTTGAGTATATGTTATTATAGAATGGACAAGGACAATGATCAGGCGAGGTGTAGCTATAGGGGATTAATTTGCCGCACTACCCTCCAATTTGGGCGACGTTGAATCTACTTCTATTAGCTTCGCCCCCCTAAAATGGAAAAAAAAATGAAAAAAGAGTGTTATTTTTTGTTTGGAAAGGAAAGTAATTTTAACCACTAAATATGTACGTGTATGTGGATTATGGAGAGATTCAAAAACTATAGTTGGGTGAATCGATAAGAGCTCATAAAAAAAACCAAATAAAACCCCACATACAATCAAAGAAAGAAGTATGCGAATCGACGTAGCAAATGACAAAAGGACACAAGGATGGGTTAAGTATGGCGAAAATACGGGAGAGTAAAGAGAAAATGCTAAAAGTATAGAGTTTTGATGCAATATTTCTTATAAAAAAAAGTCTAAACAAGACAACACGATTAACTAATTTTCTTGTTATCAATTGATTTTGAAACATATATATGAGGATATAATATAGCTTAGTTAGTAATATGAGCCACATTTTGTAATTAGTAGAATAAGTGGTATTACACGACGTCGTTTAGGTTCTGTACAGGTTTATAAGATCAGCTTCTTCCTCCAGCTGAACTTGATTGATTCAGTTGTAACAAACCTGATTTTCGGTTACAAGAAAACTCTCTATCTCATTTTGTTTCCTTGATTTCTTCAAGCTTAAGCTGATCAATTTGATCAGTTCATATGGTATCAGAGCGTCAGACGATCCTTTGATCTTCTGTCACAGTTCGTATTTCTGTGTTTGAGTTTCTGGAGGTGATTGAATCATGGCAGCGAACAATTTTCTCAATCATCGGGGAAATGATGGTGTTCATGGAGGCTCTAATGCGAACAGCAATGATCCTCTATTCCTTTCAAATAGCGATCATCCAGGTATGACGCTTGTTGCAAATGCTTTTACAGGATCCAATTTTTCGAGTTGGAGCAGAGGAATCAAGATTGCTTTAGGTGCGAAATTTAAGCTAGGTTTTATAACCGGTTCTTGTGTAAAACCTAGTGAAGAGGATCCTGATTATCAAAGGTGGATTAGATGTGATTTTATGGTGATGAGTTGGATAATAAACTCTATGAATGGTGAAGTCTCTGAAAATTTCATGTATGCTGGATCTGCGAAAGAGTTATGGAATGACATAGTTGAAAGATTTGCGGAATCAAATGCGCCGCTCATCTTTCAACTCAAGAAGCAAGTTTGCAACTTACAACAAGATAATTTGCCTGCTGTTGTGTACTTCAGCAAGATGAAAAGACTGTGGGATGAGATTCAGGTTCTTGAAGGATTACCGACGTGTACTTATGGTGCTTTAACCAGGTGCAGTTGCAGTCTACTGAAGAAGATGATTGATCGAGATCAAAAGAACAAGTTAATGGAGTTCTTGATGGGACTGAATGATGGTTTTGAGAATTTGCGCAGCAATATTTTGGCAACTGATCCTCTGCCTACATTGAACAAGGCTTATCAGATGACAATGCAGGCTGAAAGAGGAAACAAAGGTTCTAGTTCTCGTAGCAGTGCTGATGATAGCACTGCGTTGGCAGTAAATAGGTCATCATCTTCAACTGGAAATGGTTCAAGAGGTTCTGCAGATAAGCCTAATCTTCCTGGAAGGAAGGATTACAAGAAAGCTAGATTTGAGAGACAATGCAGTTATTGTAATGAGCGTGGACACTTAAAGGAGACTTGTTTCAAGCTTGTTGGGTATCCTGACTGGTATACAGGTCCTCGGGACAAGTATTCAAGCAAGATTGCAGCAAATGTTGAGGATGCTACTTCTTTTGATACTCCTATTGACAGCAATGAAGGAAATGGGAGAGCTGATCCAACAACTGTCAATGCTGTTTACAATGAAGTTCTGAGGATGATGAAGGGCAAAACTCCAGCATCAAGTGGTGACATGGACACTGGATTTGTGAGTTTTGCAGGTAATATGGAATTTTTACAAAATAAATGCATTAAATCATCTGATTGCCATGCTTGGATAGTGGACTCAAGGGCCACTGATCATATTGCATTTTCATCTAAGATGTTTACTACTTTGAATAAGCTGCATAAGCCAGTATTATTGGGTCTTCCAAATGGATCTGCTATTCAAGTTTTCTACACTGGGAGTGTTATCATTTCTTCTGGTTTTACTTTGGATCATGTTCTGTATGTGCCTGACTTTAGGCACAATTTGCTCTCTGTGTCAAAATTGTTAAAGCATCAGAGGTTGCTCATCTATTTTTTTGAACACTTATGTGTGTTCCAGGACCCTTCAACTAAGAAGGTTGTTTCTACTGCTTCTGAGGCTAAGGGACTCTATGTGCTCAGGACTGACATCAGTGAGGCACAGAGATTGCAGCTTGCTGTTGCTGCTAAAGATGCTATTTCTTTTACTTCTTGTAACCTGCAGAATTATACTACTAATAGTGTTCATAATAAATTGAGTTTGGGGCATGCTAGACTTGGTCATACATCATTGTCAAAGATGAAACAGTTGTCTGTGCCTGGTTGTTCTAGTTTGAATCAATTTTTTTGTGAGACATGTGTATTGTCTAAACATCATCAGCTGCCTTTTAATAGAAGTTCTTCTTCTGTTAATGCTTTGTTTGAGCTTGTGCACATTGATCTTTGGGGCCCTTACAAGGTCAATGCTATTTGTGGAGCTAGATATTTTGTGACCATAGTTGATGACTTTTCTAGAGGGACATGGACATGTCTTGTTCAGAATAAGCTCCAGGTGTATGGGGTGCTTGTTAGATTCATTAATCAAGTGCAGACTCAGTTTAATACAAAGGTCAAAAGCATTCGCACTGACAATGGGACAGAGTTTGTTTCAGTTAAGTGTTCTGAGCTGTTTGATAAATTTGGAATTATTCATCAGAGGTCAATGCCTGGAGTTCCTCAGCAAAATGGCAGAGTGGAACGTAAGCACAGACATCTTGTTGAGATGGCAAGAGCTCTACGTTTACATGCCAATCTCCCTACAAAGTTTTGGGGGGAATGTATTCTAGCAGCTACATATATAATCAATAAATTGCCTTCTGTAGTTTTGAAATGGAAAACTCCATTTGAGATGATGTACCACAAGCTACCTTCTTATGATGAGCTTCGTATTGTTGGTTGCTTGTGTTTTGCCTTAAAGTCAAGGGTGCATAAGGACAAGTTTCAGTCAAGTGCCAGAAAGTGCATTTTTCTTAGCTATCCCCTTGGTCAAAAAGGCTACAAGCTTTATGATCTTGACAGTCATACCACTTTTGTTAGCAGAGATGTCATCTTCAGAGAAGATGTATTTCCTTTTAAGGATAATGTGGGTTCTGATATAAAAGCTTCTGCTCCTTGTCATTTACCTCTTGTGAACCCAGCAGTGGATTCTTGTGAATGGCCTCATGTTCCTGAGGTTTCACAAGAACTTATTGTCTCTGACACCCTTAGCCCTGCAGCTTCTTAACCTTACAATGTCACTCATGCTTCTGGTAATGACAGTCCTTCCTTATCTTCTTCACCTCAGCGTCCTGTAAATGATCATCAACCTGTCATTAGACATTCTACTCGTCAGAGACATCTACCACCAAAACTGCATGATTATATATGCAAACAATTGCCTAATCCCACTTCATCATCAGATTCCTCATCCTTTTCTTTCCAGCTCATGTCTCCATCAGATTTCACTCATCTTTCTCATGAATATCAAGCTTCCTTATTCAATGTCTTTACTGTCCCTGAACCAAGTTGTTATTCTCAAGCCAAGGACAATCCTCAATGGGTTGAGGCTATGGAAAATGAATTAGCTGCTTTGGAGCTTAATAAGACCTGGAAGCTTACACCTTTACCTCCTGGCAAGAAGGCCATAGGTTGTAAATGGGTGTTTAGAGTGAAATATAAACCAGATGGGACAGTTGATAGGTACAAGGCTCGCTTGGTTGCAAAGGGTTTTAATCAAGTCAAAGATAAAGATTACAAGCACACATTCTCTCATGTGGCTAAGTTTTCCACAGTAAGGGTTCTTCTTGCAATTGCTGCAGCTAGAGACTGGCCTCTTCATCAACTCGATATAAATAATGCGTTTCTTCATGGCTTTCTGGATGAAGAGGTATACATGACACCCCCTCCTGGTGTTGCTACTGACAAGGGCTTGGTCTGTAGACTACACAAGTCTTTATATGGGCTAAAACAGGCCAGTCGTCAGTGGAATGTGGAGCTCAGTAAACTCCTTATTGATCTGGGTTTCTCTCAGTCTAGGAATGATTACAGTCTATTTGTCAAAGCTGAAAATGAACATATTACTGTGGCTCTTTGTTACGTAGATGACTTGTTGATTACTGGGAATTCTCCATCTACTATTTCAGCTACCAAGGTGGCTCTAGACAAGGCATTCACCATCAAAGACCTTGGTTTTGCAAAATATTTTTTAGGCATGGAAATTGCTCGCTCATCCACTGGATTGCTTCTCAATCAACGCAAATATATCCTTGATATATTAGCTGATGCTGGCATGACAGATTGTAAGCCAGCAAATTTTCCAATGCAACGCAACTTGAAGTTATCAATTGATGAGGGTAGATTAATTGATAATCCAGAGCATTATAGGCGCTTAATTGGGCGCCTCCTCTACCTCACTATGAGCAGGCCTGACATTGCATTTTGTGTTCAGCAGTTAAGTCAGTTCTTACAGTCACCACGACAACCTCACTTAGATGCTGCTCACTTCTTACTTCGTTATCTCAAAGGAAGCTTCAACAGGGCTCTGTTCTACCCCAAAGCATCTTCTTTATCTCTTCGAGCATATTCAGATGTCAATTGGGGCAATTGCTTATATACTGGGCGTTCAACTTCAGGTTATTGTATGTTTCTGGGTGACTCTCTTGTCTCATGGAAGACAAAGAAACAGAAAACCGTAAGCAAATCATCCACAGAAAGTGAGTATCGTGCAATGTCTACAGCAGCAAGTGAAGTCGTTTGGCTTCATGGAATCCTCAATGATTTGCACATCTCAGTGTCACTTCCAATACCTCTTCATTGTGATAATCGCTCAGCTCAACATTTGGCCGCAAATCCTGTATTCCATGAACGCACCAAGCACATTAGGATTGACTGTCATTTCGTTCGCGTAATGGTCCAATCCCAGTTTCTTCAAACAGTTCATGTGCCCTCTTCCCTTCAATTAGCAGATGTCTTCACCAAAGCTTTGGGCGCTGAACAACATGATTTTCTATGTCTCAAGCTCGGCCTTCTTCCCCATGTCTCGCTTGAGGGGGGGATATGAGGATATAATATAGCTTAGTTAGTAATATGAGCCACATTTTGTAATTAGTAGAATAAGTGGTATTACACGACGTCGTTTAGGTTCTGTACAGGTTTATAAGATCAGCTTCTTCCTCCAGCTGAACTTGATTGATTCAGTTGTAACAAACCTGATTTTCGGTTACAAGAAAACTCTCTATCTCATTTTGTTTCCTTGATTTCTTCAAGCTTAAGCTGATCAATTTGATCAGTTCATAATATAAGAGTTATATTTTAGGTTGGTGCACATGTACGACCCGTACATGGTCTTTTTTAAGGTTTTGATCTTACCTAGCCTCCCTATCAGAATAATCTTTAGATAGTTGCGTTATATATTATTTTCATGATTTAAGTTAAAGATTTTTAATTAATTAAATAAAATCAAACACGAGATTTTTTTTTTCTACCCGCCCCAAATCAGCTGTACGTAATGTGCATTTGTCTCTATTCGAATTAATCGGATTGTTGAATGTGTTTGATTCATCTATTTCATGCACCAACTACACCGATATCTCTGTTAATTTAGAACTTTTAATTCTCATTCGAAAGAATGTTCGAGCTAAACTCCAACGATAAGCGAACCTACGAGCGGGGCATTTTCGGGGACTATGGCTATTTTCCTAATAACTTTTATGTTCAAAAAGCCTAAAATAAAATAAGTCGAAGGTTGGGCTTTGGCAACCGCTCAACCCATTTAAAATGGGCCTAACTCAAATTAGAAAAAGCCCATAAAAATCTTCTTATCGGTTATAAAAGCCCATATTTCAGATTGGTAACGGATAAAATAACTTTAGCGAGTGGTGGAAATGATTAATTTCATTTTCAGTTTGTATTCATTCTCCAAATTATAATTTCTTCGAATAGAATTGGATGAATTGGGTAAATGACCCTTTTTTTTTGCCTATTGTTTAATTATGCTATTTTTAAAATCCAATCGTTTAATGTCGTTTTATTTATCTAATTAGTTATACGTCGATAACACTTTTTTATAAAGCTGTTTTTTTTTGTGACATTTTCATACATTGATAAAAAGAATTGATTGATGACACTTTCTTTTATATATATTAATAGTTTTTTTAATTTTAGTCCAGTTCGATTGACTCAGTTGCTCTACATCTGGATTGAGTACCGTGTGACCCATTTAAGAGGTTGATCCTCCTACTCACAATGTTACACGTTCATTAATGATACTTTATTGGCTTTACTTTTATTTATTGACAACACATTTGTCATTAACCTAAATTCTAAACTCTTAAATGTGTTAATGACACATCTTGCAAAGACAAAATTAAAACCCTAAAACAAGAGAGTATAAACCCTAAAAGGGGGTTAATTAAGTCAAGAAAATCAAAGTTAAGTACAATACACTTTAAACATTTAGTACATGTGTGATTACACATTTTATTGTTTAATTCTATCATTGAAAATTGGCATCGCATCAACAAAGAATTCATCTCGTACAATGCCTTAATGAATTCATCTCATAAAATTTAAATAGTGAATTTTACGTGTCGCCTTAATCTGACACCACAAACACTATTTACTCAAAACCATCTATTATAATGTTTCATCCACTAAAAAAAGGAGACAGTCTCACCTTAATGCATATATAAAAAACATAGGATCTTTGAAAATATGACATTGGTATTGGTTCTATACTTAAAACTGTGTATTATAATATTTAATCATCACAAAAAGGTAACATTAGTGCAGGTAATATGTAGAACCCATGCAAGCAATTCATGGCACATCAATGTTTTTAAAAAAGTGACATCAATGGTTTTAAAAACTCCCAAAGTTGGTCAAGGTTGACCAAGGGGAAGAGTTGTTCCTTTTTTTTTTAAGAAAGGGGGACTGGGGTTAATTAGCCAATAAAAATTATTTAGGAGTTAATAGCCAATTCACAGTTTCAAAAGGTTTATTAGACCTAATTTTCCCAATAAAAGTTAGGGTAAATAACATAAAACCACACACTAAATATCAAGTTTTTCACTTAACGACCCGTTAAATTAGAAATTACACAAAACCACCCATTAAATACAATTTTAATAACAACTCACCACCCATGATGAAATTTTGTCAAAATATTTTGAAAAAATATTGTAAATGGCCAATATGCATTTTTTTTAGGGATTCAACATCCGCTTTTATACATACTAGATGCATATTTACTAAAAATTTGCAAATTCAAGGTCTTATTGGTGTATGAATTAGTATGGTGGCATAAAAGATTTTTTTTCTTGGCTAATTACAAATATGAGGTGTTTCAATGGCCATGAAAATAAAATTTGATTATAAAGTGGGGATCAATTAGTCATTTTTATTGATATTTTGATAAAGGTTTTTACTTGGGTGGTGATTTGTTAACAAATCGTATTTAACGGAGAGAAGGGTTGTGTAATTTCAAATTTAGCGAGTGTTTATGCAAAAAAAAAATCCTTTATGGGTGGTTTTATGTAATTTACCCTAAAATTTATAAGTATTCTTTTCATTTTGAATCTCTATTAACACAAATAATAAAATGATATTTAATTAGGTTGAGGGATTTTATAGATTGGATATTTAATATTTAATTGGCTTGATTAGAGAAGATTTCTCAAAATTAAATTATTTTAGCTTATTTTAAAGTTGCTTTCCGATGCTATATTTGGTAATGAATCTTTCTTAATCAAGATTCTTATTTTATACCCTTGGGAGATATAATAGAAAGACCGATAAAACAATAAACATGATTAGGGTAAAATTAAATTTACCAGTAACTTTTTTAATTAGGCCTTGTTTGGTTAACAATTAAAAACCCCGGAAGTAGGGAAAAATCTGTGTTTGGTTAGTATTTTTAAATTCCAAAACCCCAGAAATTAACTTTCTGAAAAGTTAAATTCCTTCAATTTGGAGTAAGTTCACTTACCTAGTCTCTTTAGGTAAGTTCAACTTCCACCCTTTTTAATTTGGAAATTTTCAATTCCTACATTTAAACCCCCTAGAATAAAAAATCAACCAAACATATTTTCACAATTCCCATAAATCGAACTTTAGGGAATTCAATTCCCATGAAATAAGTTCTCGAGAATTTCAATTCTCACATCAAACCAAACAAGCCCTTATTTTTTCGTTATTAGATTCCCCTAATGTATGACCAATCAAGCTAATTAAATTATTGATTTCAGATCATCATATAAGAGCATATATATTCGAATTAAGATTTATATCGGTTAGTTACTCCATTTTTTACTAATTTTAGGGATAAGCGAGTTTATAAAAAGTAAAAAATTTTAATTTAATTGGTAAGAAGGGTATTCATTACTTTGATTATAGGTTCAAACATTTTTAAAGTTATTTTTTAATAATTTGATTTTCTCTTACTTTTTTTTACTAAAAATGATAACTAAATAACAAATTCAAAATTTTCTCCAATATATTTAAATAAAAATATTCTTTTTCATATATACATACAAAAAGAATCCCATTTTTTTAATAATTTTTATTTCTCTTAAATTTTTTCTACTATAAACGACTATTAAAATCATAAATTTAATATTTTTTTTCTAATATAATTAAATAAAAAATATTTTTTTACATATACATAGTATTTTTTTTAATACCCCTAAAAAAATATTCTTGGATCCGCCAATATATACAACCGTACGAGTCCGATAGCTATTGACCATGTTTGTTCAAACATGTAGCAATTTCAACAACGTCTCTCCCTTCGAACAAAAAAAAAAAAAAACCTAATAATTAGCTGCGGTAATATATACATTCGGTAATTTCCAGCTCCACAGACAAAACGAGCACGGGAATGGAGTGAATATATGGCTAAACGATCGAGTAGCACAAACGTACAAACATTTGGATTTTACAGCAGCAGTAGTGGTACATCTTTACCAATCCAAATCCTCTACAACATTTCGTATATATGTTTATAAATTTTATTTTTTAAAAATCATTTTTTGAAATTTTTTATAATTATATTTCATAAAATAATACCTTTTGAATTTTTTTAAAAAATTGAAAACATAATTTTTCAAAATGAAAACTTATAAACATATTAAAATGCTGGTTTATAATATGTACGTAATTTTTATAGTTTTTTTAAAGATTAAATAAATGTAAAAATAATTAAGTGATGTAGGGAGTGTTATAGGGTGTGTTGTAGATGATTTTTATTGCATCTTTACCACTACTCACTAGGGGTGGGCACAAATCCCGCAAATCCCGGTCCCGTCCCGGGCCCGTCCCGGTCCCGTCCCGATCCCGGTGGGATTTGAAAAAAAAAATAGTAAATCCCGTCCCGGTCCCGTCCCGCAAAAATTATGCGGGACAGGACGCGGGACGACCCGTCTCAATCCCGCAAATCCCGTCCCGTCCCACATATACATATTAATATAATGTAATACTATAAATCTAATATATTATGTTATATAGTATATTATATATTGTATATAGTATATAATATATATAGTATATATAATACGTAGTATATATACACACAGTATATTATGTTATATAATATATATATATACTAATATATATATAGTGTATATATTTGATTACATATGTACAGTGTACATATATACACACACTGTAATACAGTGTATATATAGATAGGTATACAGTGTATATATACTTTGTTCAACTATCTTAGTAATTAGCAATTTGATTAGTGTAAATAACATAACTATATTCTATACGGTATATATATATATTATGTAATTATATGTATAATGTGTATATATATAAAGAAAATTATAAATTATAAAAAATATTATAAATTTATATATGTTACGCTTTTAAAAACCGCAAAAAGTATAAGAATTTTAGGTTTTTTTCATAATGTTTTTTATTTGAGGGACAAGGCCCGTCCCGTCCCGGTCCCGTCCCGTCCCGTGAGGGACAAGGCCCGTGCGGGATTGAAAAAAAAGTAGTGAATCCCGTCCCGGTCCCGTCCCGCAAAAACTACGCGGGACGGGACGCGGGACGACCCCCATCCCGTCCCGTCCCGTCCCGCGCCCACCCCTACTACTCACAAATTCAAGGGTTATTTAACCGAACGGTAAAAAATATATTTTATTTATCAATCAAAATATGTTATTTTAGAGTAACCCGAACGGATTTGGTAAAAAAATCTCTAAAATAAAAAAGAAAATTATAAAATCTTTGTAAGTTTTATCTTACAACTCACAACCGTTACTCTATTTTACCGATTTTATATTGGTTCAACTTGAATTAGAGTAACATTCTTATTCTTTTTCTTTCCCTTTTTTTTTGTGATATATGTGATGTGGTTTTGTGAGCTAGTGAACCTTTAATTTTAGAAATTTTCTCAAATGCTATAAATATAGAGATTTTTTCATTCTCTCTCATTTATTCTCTATCTCTGAGGAAAAAACTAGAGGAGCTGTTGAGTGGAAAACAAACTCCAATATTTTGCTAAATTTCTACTTTTTCTCTATAATAAAGATGTTGTTGGGGATGCTTGGATGCTCTTATAGAGTAAGGTTTTGTTATGTAAATGACTTATTTTCACATATATATATTTTGTTTTTATTTTATCAATTTGTCCTTGTAAATTATTAATGTTAGGTTTACTAGCCTCATTATAAGTTCGAGAAAGCTAAATACACCGCTAATTTTTACTGGATACATCGGTAAATTCCGCAACTTGTTACGAAGCTTACTTCGCAACTTGTCAAATGCGTCAAAATTATAAAGGGAAAAAAATTAAATATAGGGACTCCGCAAAAAAAAAAATAAAAAAAAATAAAACCCTCCCATGTTGCGGAGTCCCATGACTGTTTAAAAAAAATTTAAAGAACCCTCCCATATGAGTCCGCAAGGAGTTGCGGTGTAAATTTTTTTTTTGTGTGGAAATTTTGCGACTAGTTGCATATTAAACTTTATTTTGTCTTGAATTTTTAGGGCATCTGACAACGGTTCTGCAACAAGTTGTCAAAATTAAGGGTGTATTAAGTAAAAATTAGTTATGTATTTATCAAAACAAGGTTTCTGAAGTTTTGTAAGACCCGTTGTAGATCCTATTGCCTCTCATCTCTAGGTTGTTAGGGGTGGTTTGCACAGGGCTAAAGCCCGAGAATGCAAAAGATTTCAAAAAAAAGATGAAGCTAGGTTGGTTCCTTCCCCGATTCATTTGATCCCTTGGTGTGGTGTTGGATGACTTGGTTGCCCTTTTGTGTCTTTTGAGATGTCGACCCAAGTATGCCAACTTAGAGCTGGCAATTCTCCTTGCTTCAGTTGCTAGATGTGGATTTTGAAGCCGAGTCTTTAAGACTACCAACTCTCCTCTTTGTGAGTCTTGGATATGATAACTTAACCTTTCAGGCGGAGCGGACGGTTGTCCCTTCATTTGACTTTAACCATCCCATTGGGAGATCAAACATTCTAAGACTGAAAACCTTATGAAAAAAACTCATCCAAGGGGGTTATTCCACTGCAGATTTGGAGAATCTAGAGAATTCCAAAGCCAATAAGCGGAGGACCAAGGGCTTTGCTTTGGAAGGCTTCTATATTTGGGGTTCTTGGCCCCCAAGGACTAGACCTACCAAAATTAATGACCCAACCCGAATAACCCGACTCGTATGTGCAATAGCTTTGTAGGTTTGAACCTGGTGTTTTAGACCGGAACCCAAAATCGACCCGAACCTGAATGACCTGGGACTTTTAGGGTTAAGACCCAGTGACCCGTTGGGCCAAAATTAACTTGGTGAGTCAGCACCATGTAGATGCCACACATGCACCAGATTGACCCCACATAGATTCGTCATGCAATAGTGTTCTTTAAGGTCACTCATAAGTTAATTACAGAGAACAGAGATATGAATCAAATTCTTAAAATCTTAGGTTCTACTCTACCCATGGAGAAGAAACAACAGATAGCAATCAGATGGTGGACCATTTGGTTTATAAGGAATCAAACAATCTTTAGAAACGAAACCATCCCCTCTGCAGAGGCTATTAAGAAAATGATCGTGAACAATATTGATAACTGGAGGAAGGCTAGCAGATGGAATGAAATAGAGGATGACGACCTACAAAAACAAAGTAAGGGAAAAGGGCTCCTGGAGACCAATAGGAAAACCTACCGTTGGAGGAAACCTCCGGCGGGCAAACATAAGCTAAATTTTGACGGATCATTTAAATCCACCACAAATAGTTCCATTGGATATATCATCAGAGACTGGCGTGGAGATCCAATCAACATTGGTGGGAAAGCTAAGGGTGGACATTCACCTCTTATAGCGGAAGCATTAGCCCTACGTTTAGGGATAGAAAAAGCTAGAGAACTAAAAATAACCGATCTAATAATAGAAGGAGACTCTAAGATTATCACGGACTATCTAAGATCACAAGTTGGGTGTCCTTGGGAAATAGAAATGATTATGTTAGATATCCAAAGTCTTCTCCAAGGAATAAATAATGTTACTGTATCACATATTCCCCATATTGGTAACCGGGTAGCGGATAAGGTTGCACACCTTTGCTACTCTACCAGGGGACCTGACCTATACCTAGATACAGGTCTTCTTGACCTCATCCGTCAGGATGCTTTTCGGATAGGATTTCTCCATCCAAATTTTTACCTAATAAAAAAAAGTTAAAAAACATATATATATATATATATTATAATTATAATATGTTTATAATACTTATTTTTATAAATATGATTTTTATGCTTAAAATATTAATATAATAATAATAAATTTAATTATAATATTATTATTTAGTTTAATTTGACATATTTATATTATAATTTAATTTTGATATTATTTTAATACTTTAAAAAGTCTTCAAAAAGTTTGAGTTTTTTTACCCAATGGGTCGACCTGAACCCAGGACAAATCCGGTTTGGCTCGACCCGGTATGACCGGTAACCTGATTGGTCTCAAACCCGATTTACCCGGGATCCGAATGACCTGAACCCAAACCCGACACGAATGACCCGATTAACAGGTCTACCAAGGACCAATCACACTTTTTTAATCAAAAAATAAAAATAAAATTATATATATTTTAAAAATAAAATAAACGCAAACATTTAGGTGGTGTCAAACCTTACTAGACCATCATCCAAAAGTGTCATTTTGAACATGGACGGAGCTAGGCGGGGGCAAGGGGGAGCATTTGCCCCCCCCCCCCATCCAACAGATCGACTATATTTGTTCTACTCGTTGATAGCTTCATTGTAATATATTATAAGCCTCAATCCGATAACCGAGTAAAAAGTTATGAACATTTGAAAGTTAAACATAAATAATTATTTTAAATGTCTTTTAATAAATCATGTTGCATTTATATTTTATTTAATTTGATATTTTGGTAATATAATTCAACTCAAGAGCTAATTCAAAACAAGAGGTTATATTACTAAATTCGATAAGTATATAAGAAATTATGCAAGTTTAAAGTTTGTATATCTCGTTTCACGTTATTACATGCTAAGAGAACAACATGTTACATATTGATTTTGTAGGTTTCAAATGATATATTTTTAGACGAAAAAAATATTGTTATAGATTAAAATAACATCATTTGTTTCTTTTAAAGAGAAAAAATATATAACAACAAATGACATAGTTTTAAACTAAAACACCACCGTTTTGAACAAAAAATATTGTGTTTTGAATTAAAGTTTTTTTCATAAGTTAAAATATCATCGTTTAATCTAAAATATAATAGTTTTGGTTCGCTAAATTGTACCGGCCCGAGATTATGATTCCCGAGTTACGTTTCGAGGGATAAAACCCCTCGTTAGGATCTTGCGCCCCGAGTACAGGTTGAAGGTTTGAAATCAAGGATTTGTAGTTTAAAGCGGGATTTCGCACCCAAATCCGAAAGGTCTGCAGGAGACCCCGGAGTAACCCCTATACCTGTCATAAGTCTACAAAGCGGAAAATCTTTTATCATGCCAAGGACATAAATTCTGAAACGATACAACTAGTGTCGCGGCAGAGCCGGGTCAAAACAGAGTATAAGTAGGAAGAAATCCCAAAAGTATGAATCTGGTGAAGTCAGGGTTCAAACACTCACTCTCCGCCATATGAATGGACCCCGTCAAAACAGCACAGAATCAAGCAGTGGATCGGGTACCTGAAACTATACCACAAAGTCAGGCCAAGAGTTCGCCTGCGGGTTCTCTGACCGCGTTGAGGACATATAATACGTCTATACCTAGAATAAAGGATGCCTTCATGCAGTACTGAATATTAACCACACTATCATGCTCCTAATTCATATATGCAGAATATGAAGTAAGGCCTTAACAAAGAATACCAAGTGGTATATCCCCCTTCTACCACCACCCCCCTTCCAGATAGGGTGGAGACTGGCCAGTTCGATGCTATAGCATATCATATCTCATCATCATATCATATCTCATGCTTATCTCGTATCTCATGATATATATATAAATGACTCAAGGAGGACAACACCCGATGAAGCTGGGCTGCCCTATGACCCTAACAACGACTCTAGGACTCACAGATAACGACCGTTCTGTATTCAAACGCATACAGAATAAGAATGCTCATTCATAAGTGCAAGTCCTAAGCATGATACTAGATGGCATGCTTATGCATATGCAACACCTACATACTATATGACACATCAGGCAGGAGGCCCTGGTTACTGAGTAAGCCCCGGATGACTTACCTGGAGAAGTGCAGAATCCAAACAATAATCAGCAATGGCAAGCAATCCAACAGATCAAAGATCACCTAGTAATCCCATAAATAACATAATCAGTCTAAGTCTAATTTACGCAAGGCACACAAGTCACATATGAACATATAAGATACACATAAATGTGATAACTCGACTGTCTCATCATTATTAACATTATCATCTCATCTTCAGTTCTCATCTCGTCTTATCATAACTTGTCAACTCATCACTTTAAAAATAACCTCCATATATATATATATATATATCATACTTAGCCAAATTCGTATATTACCATTTCATACTCACACTTAGCATATAATATATATCATCATCATCATAATTAATTAACACTTAATCTCTTAAACTAATTCACAACAAGTCATGCTATTAGTCACACATATCATACTCTTAGTCAACCGATCATATATCATGCTGGTTAGTCATCGAATAAGTCTTACTCTTAGGTTAGTTTCAAAACCGTTTCAAATCCGAATTAAACAGTTAAGAATTCCGACCCTTGAAAATACTCGCCAAAGTCCTTTTTCAATTTATTTATTAAATTACTTTCCGACCTTGAAATTATTTTCTAGATTTCTTTTTAAAACTTCAAGTCTCACATAATATATTTTAAATCCCAATTAATATTATGTAATATTTTAATATCATTTATTAGCACACTTTTATGAAATATTTCCGAATCCCTTAAGGTCCAAACCATTTTTATTTAATAAAAACCGACATTTTATAAAATCTCCAAAATAATATTTTATATTTTAATCCTTAAATAATATTATAATATTTTAAATACCACTAAATAATTAAATAAATAAACGAATAAACCCGAACCGAACCGAACCGAACCAAACCCGTAATTATATATACTCCTAACCGGTTAAATGTTAAACAAATAATGTAAAATTGTGAAGGTCCCACAGTAGTTCATCTTCTTGAATTCAAAAAGGAGGAAGCCCCGCCTGGCGCCAAGCTCCGCCTGATCTCGCTCCCGCCGGCCGAGCTCTGACAATCGTCGGAGCTCTCGACCTCACCCGATCGTCCCGCACTCAGCTCACGCACACTCCCGACTAGTCTAAGCATCGAAAAAGACTCAGAAACGAATCGAAACGAGGATAAATTCGGAGCTCACCGAGATGGATTTTTCGCGACTTCGGAGCTCTCGATCGGAGTTCTGGGCTTCGTCGATGGCTCGCGATGACTTGTTGGACCTACACCGGATGTGGGTGAGTGTGATGGTGAAGACCGCAAGCAATTTCGATCAAAAACGAAGGAGGGACGCTTACCGGAAGTTAGCTTGCAAAACAGAGTAAGGAGGTTGGTTCACTCTCAAACGGACGTGGGATCTTCGGAGGCTCGTCGATGACGCCAAGAGCTCTAGGGGCGGCTGCGATTGCCCGTCGATGAAAGAGGAGGATGCGAGGGTGAAAACGACGATGAAGAGGCTCCGAGGCGAGGTACGTGGTGATGGTGACGAGGGGAGGAACCAAGGCTGCGATGGTGGTGATCAACGATGGTGATGGTGTGAAGGGTGAGCAGCGTGGGGATGGTGAAGACGGGATGGTGATGAGCAGGTGAGTGTGATGATGAATGAGTGAATGACGGGGTGAGGGACGAACTTTGCAGAGGTATGGTGAGGGAGTAGGTGAGGGTAGTGTGTGGAAGTGGTTAAATCCATACCCGAAAATCTATCCCGAGTACGCGAATTTCGAATCACAAAATTAGTCCCCGAATGTTAGTTTCCCCGAATCTCGCTTACTCGATCAATTAGATTTTTAAAATCGACAAGGATATCGCCATCCGATAATTATTTTGAATTTTTGAGGTAAAAGGACGGAAATCGTTTGTTAAATTTTATATTTCGGTCGGAATCCGCTAAACGAGTTTTAAATTCGATTTAAATTCGTTTTTAATTCTCTTTTTCCAGAAAATTAGGATTTTGAAAATCCGAGCCTTTACATAAATTTTAGAAAAATCTATCGAAAAATAAATCAATAATTTGTACAAAACTTCGCCTTCCCTCGATAAATTTTTAGCTCCGTCCCTGATTTTGAACGCGAGTAACAAGCTCTGGCTGAGAAGCCAAGGGGCGAGCTTCTGTTGATTGTTGTAGACGAGACACCTTATTCGCCACCAAGTTAATCTCTCTGAAGACGTGAAGACAGGTAACTACATCGAATGACTGGAGCAGAAAAAGGAGCACGTATGAGATAGCCATTTCAATATGTCCTGGACACTTTCAGACACATTTGAGAGAATTGATAACTGTTAGGCTATCTCCCTCAACCTCGATACACCTTATCCCCAACTTATGTGCCGCCTTGAGCCCAAGAATAAGATAAGAAGTTTTCGCTTCCAAAGCCGAAACGAAACTACACTAAGCTGAGTTACAATCCACTATAGAACCATTGTGATCTCGGATCACGAACCCTGCTGAATCCTCTCCTGAAGCACTTTTCCAACTATTGAAATTAAGTTTATACGTCTTTTTCGGTGGTTTGTCCATATCAGATTCCATTGTTTTCTTGGCTTTTTCCAACTAGGTCATTATATAGATCTTCTCCATTTCTCTTGGTTGAACATTTTTAGTGTCTTCACTATTTCTCAAAATTCTGTCTAATATAGTTTTTCCATTAGTTCGATCATATTATAATGTATTTAAATTTTCAAAGATTATTTTATTTTTTTATAAGAGTGTATATATAGAGAGAGAGAATCAGTCTTCATATTCACCATCATAAAAGTATATATGATCAAATAAAATAAAACTAAAAAATGGTATAACATGCGGCACATTATTTACACAAGGTAAAAAATAGTGGTTAGAAAAATGGGTGCAATTTTTATTTATGTGAATGATTTTGTACAAAAAAAATACTCCATTTTAGAGGTAGCTTAGTGTCAGTATTTTGTACAAAAAATACTCAAAAGAGGATTCCAACAGCCACCCGTCTTTTCCAAAGGTGTGTCAGTACCAACCACATGTGTATTCTGCAATAATGCATCCGAAGACAAAAACACACATTTTTATGGAATGCCATTTTATTTCCCCCCACCTCCATTGGTCTAGAAACATAAGCCAAGCCTTAACCTTTATGATTACAAACTCGAGAGATTTCTATCCGATCCTAGCCTTCCTAGGGAATGCCCTATCAAAAGCTGAAAAATAAAAAATCGCATTTACGTGGTGGACAACCTGGTATATTAGAAATCAAATTATCTTTAAAAACGAACCACATCCGGACCAGAATTCAATTAAAAATATTATCAAAGCGCATTTGGAAAATTGGATGAATTCTTCCACCTTTTCGAAGGAGGCTGAATGTCTTGGTGGCCTTGGTGGCAAAGCTCTAGCACCCACAAAACCATCAAAAAAAACCAAAATTTGTTAAATGGAGAAAACCACCCCGGGATGTATGTAAATTAAACTTCGATGGTTCCACCTTGGATAACAGAGACAATACTTGTGGATTCATTATGCGTGATTGGAACGGCAAAACAATTCATGTAGGATACAAGATGATAGGCAATCAGTCCCCTTTCAAAGTCGAGGCCTTGGTGTTAAAAACATGCATGGCGTAATCTAAGCGGTTGCGTTGGGTATCAACAAAATACAAATCGAAGGTGACTCCCTTATAATCATAAACTATCTGAAAACAAATAGTCCGTGCCCATGGGAAATCGAACTGATATTATCGGATGTCAAAATCATACTGTCTGGCATGGAAGAAGTTTCTTTCTCTCATATACCCATTCAGAGTGGCTGATAAGGTTGCACACCTTTATCGCTCTACCGGGGGGCGACTTATACAATGATATGTCTTCTTCACTTCATCCATAAGGATGTCATCGGGTAGGAGTTTCCACCCGAATTTTCACCGGATCAAAAAAAAAAATTATCCTTGGAAACAATTGGCCGGTGATGGGTAAAAAAAATAGTTAGGAGAAAGTTAATGGTACAAGGTGAGGTGGGGCAATTATTAGGAAATCAAATGTGGGCTAGTACAGTAAGCTAGTTCCATCTTTGGGTGTATACGTTGGACTGTTGGAGGGATGAACATCACCCTTCCAATGCCCTGTCCAGAAACTTAATTCTAAACTCACAATCTACAGTACATTTATTTATTTTTGGATAAGGTAATAATTCGAGAGACAAACATACTTAACTCTTCGGGTGGTCGACAAAGTCGGCAGACGCCGAACCGTCAAACACACAACCTAAAATAGGAGGGTGTAATACAAACAGTGGCAAGCTAACATATCTAGACGAACAAACGAACCTAATCCAAAAAAGTCGAGGACAACATAGACTATACAACCCGACATCAAACTCCACAAAGCGATGACACCGCTGGCTAGCGGTACATCAGAAGTCCCTGTAGGCAGTGAAGACGATCCTCTAAGAAAATATTCGGATCACAAAGTCGCCTCGATACACACCACCTTGACCCCAGCCAGACCCGACATCGGATGCTAGAGCTCCAACTAAGAGAAGGAACGACAAGAACACCCAAAGAAGCAGTCAAGAACCACCTTAGTAAAACGCACTTGAAAGCCCTTCGGATTTTATTGAGGCCCTTACGGGATTTTGATCAAGTGCTTTCGAGTTTTAGTTTAACCCTTTCGAGTGGGTTTATGTATGTATGTATGTATGAGCGCGCTTCGGTGAAAACCAAAATTGCGGTAAAAATCGTGAGGACAAGTTTTTTAGCCCGGTTCACCAGCTTTTTAGACCGGTTCTGTATATAACCGAACTATAAAGCCACAACTTTTTAGATCGGTTCTAAATAGAACTGAGCTATAAAGTTATTGTGTGATTTTAAACACAGGTTTTTTTAGCACGGTTTTTAGATTTAACCGAGCTATAAAGTCACTGTGTAATTTTTAAAAAACGAGGTTTTCAACACGGATTTCAAATGAACCGAGCTATAAAGTAAGTCCTCATGGTTTTTACCACAATTTGAGGTTTTTATTGGAGTCAACACGCCCTTGTTTTTAACGTGGGATTGTATTTTTTAACTTTCAATTATCAATTAATCCAAATAATTAAAAAATCTCAGCCTCTCATTTTCACTCAATCAACGCCTCAGATTTGTTAACATTAAACACCATAAGACTTGTTAACATTTGACCAAATTAACAAAATAAGTAATATAATCTATGGTTTCGAAACTCTCAAGATGAATTATAATATGTAAATCTTTAAGTAAAAAATATAAAAGTATTATAACCTATTGAAATAAAATTAAAGTGATCAATACACCTATAATTTTCAAACATTCATAACTTTTTACTCAGATTTCGGATTATGTCATATTATATATCAAAACGAAACTATCAATGAGGAGAATACACCTAGATAATTTGTCGGGTGAAGGAGGGGGACGTGCTCTCCCTTGCCCCGGGCTCCGCGACCTCCGCCTATGCCCCCAACATTAATATAGTTCTAAACTCCAAAGGATAACATATATATATTCCCCAGCAAAAAATACTGTATAGGGCAATCCAGCCTGCAAAACTCGATGTACAGTAGAAATCTGCGAGGTCAGGCTAACAACTTACAAGCCCTTACTTGTCTGGAATGAACAAGTTTCCACTGTTCCATCTGATAAGGTTAAAAACATACATTACAGATTTACAGTAGTAATTAACGCGGCCATATGCCATATTTTATAGTATTAAATTCTCTCCCACCCACTCAAAATTTTAACTCTCTCTTTTTTTTTTTTACCTTAACATCTCTATATCTTGAAAATGAAGATTTAGTTTTTATTTTAAAAAATATAAGTAGTTTTTTGTAAAAATAGATAAATAAACCCAAAAATAATGGAGATGCGGGGTATCGATCCCCGTACCTCTCGCATGCTAAGCGAGCGCTCTACCATCTGAGCTACATCCCCTTATTGTTTTCTAAAAGATTAAATAGACATATTTCAACATGTGGGCCTAGTAGAATTGATTTAAAATATTAAGGACTCCGAAAAATTATCCTGATGAATTTGTGTGTGGTACACATCATTTTTTATTAGTTTGAAATTCCAAAAATGATGGGGACATGTTTCATATTTGGGATCCATTTATATATAACGTATCTATGGATAGATCTGTTTATATTAAATTGCAATGTCAAATGTAATACCTAAAAAAAATAAAATTTTAAAAAGCAAATTAAATCACAACTTTGAAAGAATCATAAATCCAACCTATGTTGTATATGAAATCTGTTTATGTATATGCATATTATGGATCCATTTGTTTTGCATTTCAATTTCAAACAGATTATAAGTCTGTTAATTTTACATAAAGTCAAAAACGAATTATGGAACCATCAATCTAAAGCTTGTATAGTACATACATTCAGTGAAAATATGCATTTTGTAAAATAACTGATCTAAAAATTAGAGGCAAAAGGGTATTTTGCAAAAAAAAAAACTTAAATTAAATTAAAACAATTTGTCACAAAATCACCGATAATTAAATTAGGAAATTACATAAGGGTCTAAATATCACCTTGTTTTAAATTACTTTAGTTAGATTACATACAAACCCTTTTTAAAAAAACTAAAACTATCCTTTAAATAGGAAATTACATAAAAACCTTTCATAAATTTATGAGTGTATATTTTGTTTGTATAATTTCCTATTTAAAGGATAGTTTTGTGAAAAGTGTCCCAATTTAAGGGCTGTTTTTGTAAATTACCCCTAAAAAGACCAAAAAAAAAATTGCAGTTGCTACATGGTAGATTGAAATAGCATTAGGGCAGAAGTTGGCTGGTTGGGCAGAAGAGAATGGCAGCTCATATAGCAAAAAGTGGGGGCCAAAGGGGACCCCTTTTAATTGGTCACTCTTTGAGATAAGCCTGAAAAGGACATATCTATGCACCCTTCAAAGGAGAGATTGAGAGAGGGTTTAATGGAGACAATTCACAAAAGCAGGGCTTAAACTTGCAGGCACATGTGTGGAATATGCAAATGCAAAGATGATTTTGAAGAGATGTAGACAAAAATTAACCAAAAGAAAAAAAACAAGTTTCTTTTAGGCCTTTTGCACCTTGTCCTAGATCCCCCCCAAAGAAGGGTCAATTTTGCCTTAGAGAATCAACTCCCTTATCTACCAAATTGCCTTCTATTAAGGACACCACCAAAGCCATCAAACAGTTAGTGGCTTTAATACTTGTAAATGTGGTGCAGATGCAAAAGGGTGTGTTTGAAGTTGATGGGTCATTGAGGTAAATGTTAAAAATCCAAAAAAAATAATTTATTTTTTATTTTTTTGGTGGGGTTTGGTTGTGTTAATTTTTAAGAGAAGTTTCCTCCCATAAATAATAACTCAACAAGTTGCATTCAACCCTTATCACTTATTGCCAACTGATTTTTTTATTCTTTTTAGCCTTTTAAGGATGCATCAAATCCACCTTAAGAGAAATACTTCAACAGTTTTATATCAGAGCCCTATTAATGTCACATTTGGATACATAGAACTAGAAGAGCTACATTGCCTTGGTGAGGATCCAAGGAACCTTACGTCGATACGTTTCGTTAAGGGTTATAAAATATGCCAGTTCGACTAGTGAAAGGCGAAGTTGAAGTCCGAAGAGAACTATAGTCTTCAAAGGGTAAATAATGATATAGTGAGCTACTGCAAATAATGTTGTATAAAATGGAAACTACTTTGATCAATAGAAAAATTGGGCCATTGATATATATAATAGGAAGATGATGTGATGACTTTTAGTTCCCTAAAAAAATTGGGATTTCCTTAAGTGTCATAAAGTGGATTTCCATAATGTTTTCCTTTCTTATATGTTATGTCCATGTATTATGCATCTTGAAAGAGAGAGGTGTCATGTGTAAGGTTTGGAATAAGGTTCATCCTATGTTAGGGTAGAGTTTTGATGTTTTGTCATTGGAGTTTTTGACCTAAATCTCAAAAGGGAAACATTTGGAGCCTCCATTGTCAAAAGAGAATCTCATTCTATTAATAAGTAAAATACACCCTCGTGACAAAGTCGAGCCTATCAAACCCTGTTCTAAGCGGAATTTACCAAGATTATTATTGTTGTTATTGTTTTTAATAAATTAGAGGATCTCAAGAGTTACCAAAGTGAGTAGATATTTATTATAAAGCTTATTTACACTATTTTTTTTTAGGCTCCTTCAAAATATGTCAAAGTTCTTTTTTCTTTATACCTCATCCAATGTTCAAAGTTCTTTATAACTCATCCAAAGTAAACTTTTCAAAGGATATAAAAAAGATGCAAAATGAAAGTGAAAATGATGTAATATATTCACTTTGAAACAGCTTTGATCCATCACTGATTTGGACTTCTTCTGCAACTGAAATATGAGGATCTTAGTCCCCTAAAAAAAAATTGGAAAATTTCACACCCCAAAAGTATCAATAAATTGGACTCCCATAATGTATGATTTTGGCCTCCATAACCTTCCAATTTGATGAATCTTCAAAAGTAAGAAAGGGGACCTCATTTATACTGGAGACTGACTACTCATTAGTCAGTACATCCTCATTTCCTCTACACAATCTTGTACCTTGTAAACATATGTAAATTGTAATGCAGTTAACTCTCTGTTCTTACTAATAAAATGTCACTTATGAAACCTTACTTCCTAACAGTTTCATTACATATTTACATCCATGTACTACCAAATTGTAAAAAGTCTGCACATTTTGCACAACCCAATGATAAAAGGAATCAAGGGTAGGGGGAGTAAGAAAGCTTTGGAGGGTACTTTAATTTGTTTGTTATTTTTCTTTTTTTAAAAAAAAATGTTTGTGCCTTTTCATTTTAATTTTCAAAACACTTGATAACTAGTATCGGGTAAGTTTAAGAAGTGCATCCACAATGCATATAATATGAGTGTCTTTAGATAATTAAAAAAAATAAAAAAAAAGTGGAAGGGGGTGTCTTCTTTTTTGCTCAAGTTTCTACTTCAAGAAAGAAATATCTGACATATGACACTTAAATTTATTTTTTTGAAAAAAAAATATTAAGACACTCAATGCTGGTGTCTTTGTTGTGGATGAAAGACATAAAACACTAGTAATTTATTAGGAACTTATTTGATTTAGTTTTGAGTTTCTTTTAAACAATTTGATTTTCATATGTTTATGAAATAATAATTCAAAACATACCATATTATTATACTAGTTGTCTTAATTCTTAAAAATGATAAGCCTAAATTTAACATAAAAAAAAATCGTTTCCACTGATCTAAATCAAACAAAACACATGGAGGTGAGTGTTTTGTTGACTCATCTTGACTCTCGACTCATAGTAGTATACTTTTTTCCCATTTGTATAACAACATTAACAACAATCTATCACATGAATTGTCTGTCAGTCTAACTCTGATGAGTGAATCAGATCTAAAAGTGCAATTTAAATGTCATAAGTTCATAGAATTCAAACACGAATATGTAATTTGTTTCGAAATAAATACGAGAGCCATGAGTCTCGAGTCAACTCACCTTAGTTGGTAGTCCTCATGTGAGTATGTAATGTATACTTGTGTTTTACCTACAACTTATACAACCATGTCTGATAGTGATGAGACAATAAGAGGCTCTCTGCCCACTGCCACACCCCCAAAAAGCCTCATCTCTCTCTCTCTCTCTCTCTGGAGGCTCAAACGAATTTTAGCTTACCAATGCCGGCAAAAGCATAGAGTTCTATAGATACAACAGTCCACAGTAAGTAAAAAGCTTCATTGAAACACCAGCAAAAAAAAAAAAAAAAAATTCACTTTGGTACCCTTTTTTCTGGGTCTCTTGACAACCTTCTCCAGCCTATATTAGAGACTACCCTTTGTAGTTGTAGGTCCTGGGAACCTCTATATCTCACACAAGACCATCAAATCCCTAGTTAAATTCCCAATTTCTCACTTACCCACTTCCTCAAATTCCCTAATTCCTTCTGGGTTCTTGTTTTCTGGTGCTTTCACAATCATCCAAGGTTAAAGCTTGAATCTTTTTCCAAGATGGGTGGCTTGAGTTTGACAGGGAGGCTTCTGTGGGTGAGCAGCTACAGCAAGCAGCAATGGAGGAGGCTGTTTTGGAGGGTGAGGGCTGCAGTCAGGAAGGCCAGCAATGGAGGGAGGAAAGGTGGATCCAAACACCACCTTAAGTTCCAGTATGATCCTTCAAGCTATGCCCTCAATTTTGATGATGGGTGCTCCAAACCTGTTTGGGAGGAGGAGCAACTGGGCACTGATGATGGGTTTCAGATTCACCACTTCAATTTCCAGTTGATTCATTCAAATCCACCCACTGTTGTTTCCACTTGCAGCAGCTCCAGCACCACCTGGATTTATGTTTTCTGGGTCAAAATCTAGTTTGGGGATGGGAATTCACTGAATAGTTGTTTTGGATTTCCTGTTCTTCTTTTTTTTTTACTCCCCTCTAAATCTCTAATGGCTTCTGTCAGCAACTAGTGCTTGCATTTATCCGGTGGTTTTTGGTTAGGCATTGTTTGTTACCGGGATCTTTAAGATCTTGATTTGTATCTTTCAAGGGTCTTGTGATGTTGCAGTGATACAATGAGATGAAAGTACCTTTTGAGCTTTATCTTCACATTGCAATTCAGCCTTTTTTTGAACATATGGAAAAATATAAAATACAGTACTACAACTATTGCAGGTTCTGTGAAAATTTGGAGGCTTGCTTGCAGTTTTTTTATATGCATTTAGCAATCGTTATTTAGGCATGCTTTCACTTAATCCCGCCTAATTTTTTAAATTATAAAAAAGCTGTCTCTAATCTTAATGGTTAAATGATTAGCAATTCATTGCGTTTCAACTCAATCTTGATTCTTAAAAATATATTCATACTCGACTTTTTTTCTTTAGTAGTCCAAGCCAACTACTAAAAAGGCTGGCTTTTTAATTGATTATGGTTTTGATTTATTTACCCGATTTGAATTTGTTTTTTAAAATGTATATGTATAAAAATATATAATTATAGTACAAAATGTGATCTCATGTTTCGAATTCTTTAAAAAAAGGTTTGATTAACTCGGTTAACAGAAAATAGAAATGTCCTTATAAAATCAAAATGATGATCTCGAACTTTTGATTGGTCAACTTATTCTCATTCCACAAAATCATTGTTAAACATTTGTTTTAAAGAAGTAATATGACCAGGGGCGGGTTGGGTCCGCTCCAGCCCGTTCCATTTCTAAAAAATAAAATAATAGGTAAAACAAGTTAATAAAAATTATTTATTAATACAGGGTTTTGTTAATAAAATTATGCGTATGAGAAAAAATTAACCTATCTAGTCCATCCAAATTATTTTAATGTCTGTTTCCGTGCCTGAATATAACCGCGGACAAGAATATCCACATTTGCCACCATATCCAAAGAACACAACTCTTGAAAAAGGAACAAAAGGGCAAAGGCACAACTTATTACAAAAATCTTTAAAAAAAACTCCTTAAATTAAGGGCGAATTACTCTTTTAGTTTTGAATTGACCATAAATTCAGATCTTCAAATAATGATTCTGGGCAGCATAAAAGAAGGGATATTCATGGGGAGGCCCCAGATTTTTTGCAACAAAAACAGAAAGAAATAAAGGGGAGAAATGAGATTGAAAATGGGCAACAGGAGCCAAAAGCATCAGCAAGGGCAAGTATAGAACAGGGGTTGTTAGGAATTTACTGTAGAGTGTGTGTGTTATCTCTCAGATGAACATCTCAACTCAAGGTAGGTGTCTACAAAAATTGGATGGATGTGTGATGGAATGAGATCAAAAGCCATGTCCTGTAAAAAGTGTTGATTTGATTTTGTGTTTTAAAGGTCAATTTGGTCATCATTTTCCCACTAGACTGTGTTCATGTTTTTGTGATTGTGACCTCAAAAAAGGAATGATGAGATAATACTCCCTCGAAAAACATGGGTGTATTTTAATTATTTTTGGTTACACATTTTTTAACTAGTTAATTTTAAATAAAATTAATTGACATTTTATTTAAAATTTATACTATTTTAAACGCATTATAAAATAATAAACTTTATATTATTTAAGTGTTTATAATTATCATTGCATTATAAACCTAATGCATTGGAATCCAAACACACCCGTAATTTCCTAGAGTACTATTTATGTATGTTTTTTATGATAATAAAAATTACACTGTATAAATTATCTTTCTTTTATAATTTTCTAAACAAATACTCCATTAACTATGAAATTGTTAAAAAAAAATAATAAAAAATGGATATTTATCATCCTAAAAAAGCTAAAAAAGTGTTCGTGAATAGTAGATGACATGTTTTATCGAACAGAGGGAGTATATTCACTTATCCTACTTGCGTTTTTTGAAAGAAAAGAAGAGAAATTGAGTTGTGTTGTGTAAATTCAAAGTAAAACCTGGTGATTAAGGTTTAAACTCATGGACAACAAAAAATGTGTTTACTAATGGAGAATTTTTTGTGATGAAGATTATTTTTGGAGATTATGTAGGTGGCGATTTTTTTGGAGACGTGGAAGGTATTTTTTTTTAAAAAAAAACTTATTGAATGTTGGATGGTTATAAGGTTTGTAAATGGGTATTGCAGTAAAAATGTCCAAAATACCCTTTCTCCTTCCCCTTCAAATATGAAACCAGACCCCTCTTATTTGCTCTCTCTTTCCTTTTACATCTTCTGTTGGCCATCGCCGAGGGCCAAATCGAAGCTCGGAGCTCCTCGCCGCAAGTGAGTCATATGCATGAGCGTCGCCCTCTCACTCTTCCTCTCTATTTACGGTCTTCCCGCTCTCGCTCTCTCTTGACGCCGACACCACCCTCATTTGTTAGACTCTTGTTGAGCTTCTTGCCGTCGAGCCACCTTTCGCCTCTTGTGTCCTCCTCCTCCTCCTCAGTCCACCACAACCTTCCGCCTTTCGCCGAAGTTGAAGAAATTTGAATTGAAGATGCCAACATAGAGAGGGGCTCGGAAATTGGGGATCAATGTCGGTGATAAAGGCGTCAACACATAGAGGGCAACACAAAAAGGGCAAAGGGGGAAAAATTTTGAGGCATCACAAATTAATCTCCCAAACCTTAGGGGAATAAGTGGTCGATCCCACAGAGAATCAAGTATTTCTAAGCAATGTATATTTACCAGTTAGTAGAAAAGAGGGATTTGGTGATTGAAGTAGATAAAAGAAACTATAAACAAGTTAGTAGAGATAACAATTAAGAAAATAGTTTCATCTATAAATATCAACTTTAGTTTGATTAGTTGATCCTCGATTATTCTTCAAGTTTTATTTTCATCCTGTTATTGTTCTTGTCCTGATCTTGTGTAAATTACTAGTCCTACGAGCTAGTCCTAGTAACCCTTACTAATTAGATAACCCTAACATGGTCAAGATTTAACCTTATAGTAGCATTAAGATTAAAGATTAACCAGGATACAGGCAATACCAAGCTACGAGTCAGTATTTAACATATAATTGATTCTCTACACACCAATTTAGTCATATAAGTCCTAAAAAGGCATGCTTGCTACTATGGATAAAGGTTCGCTACGAGGAATCTACAAAATCTTAGCAATAATCTCAACTAGTTGTATGGACTAGAAGAAATCAAAAATATTCGCAAAAGAATCAATACGAATCAATACGAATCAATAGGAATAGAACAAGAATAGAAATATCACAACTTTATCAAATCAAAACTTCAATCCATAGATGAAACGGAAGAGTTTAGCACTCCATGGTCATGGAGGTTTCCCTCTAGGGTTCTCTCAATTGATAATCTCAAAGTGTATTAAATGAAACGTTAGATGTATAAGAAAATAACCCTAATAGTCCTTAAATAAACCTAACAAAGTCGGCCAAAATAATTAATGTAAAAACCCTAATTAAAGAGATAACAAGTCTGCTCGTTTCAGCAGAAGCCGCGGGGCATCCAACCCAGGCCGCAGGGCGGCCAGGCGATTGCGAAATCGTTCGTCAGAGCTTCGATCCGCGGGGCGGCTAGTGGTGGCCGCCGGGCGGCCATACTGTTCACAGTAATTTTTCCACTCTGAATTTGGTCTTGATGTCAACATGAAAGTTATAGATGTCGGAAAGAGCTTTTCAACGCATACTTATTATAGTAGTCAATCGGACCACCAAGGCCTCCAAAAAGTGCGTTACAAGTTTAGCTTGTCTGGCGACAACTTATGCTGACTTGTTCTTCACTTAGGCTCTCGAAATTCGACTCCGCTCCCGGGCTCTTCACTCTTCCTTCATCCATGAGCTTTCTCATTTCTCGTCAGATTCACATCTACCTGAAATAATCCATAAAAGCGTGTAGATTCCGACTCGACCAAAAAAACAAGTATAAATGCAAATCTAGTCTAAACTATGTATTATAAACATCTAAATCATGCTAAATGCAACCTAATATGCCTACCTAAATGGCTGCTATCAATAATCAAACCCATGCTAAGAGATAAACATCCTTTGAACTCTTGACCTCATAGGTAATGAGGTATTTGTCACTAGTGGGATAAGTCATTGGTAAAATATACCTTGTCTTAAAATCATGTTGGATGGAGAACAATGGTAGCTAAGGAGGAGCGAGTTGAAATTGGGGTTGTGGTTGATTGATTGCCCTCTTCTCGAATGTGGCTACATATTGAACGCAAATCAACTAACTAGTCATATTCATTTTGGTAATATTCATTCTTCGTATATCTAAAATAACTAGTGCAATGAAACATTTATCTAGCTTATCATAAAAGCAAAAAGCTCGTTTCAGTTGCAACTTTCAACAACTACCTTACCGCTTCGGCTACCCTAATAACTCCAGCTATCCCAACTCTTATCTTTGCAGCTTTTCAGTTTCTTGTTCTTTCTTTTCAGTTTCATATCGAGTGTTTTCATGTTTCATGTGTGTGTTTGCCCTTGGTTGTGCATCATGTCTATATTTTGCAGTTGTGTATGCATATGTCATTTATGGTTCAATTGAAAACATCTTCTCAACTCAGTCGAGGAAATGATGTACAACTTTAACCTTTAACCCCTTCTTTAAGCTAAACAAACTGAATTGTTGTTGTTTTTTTAGAGAAAACTAATTAAAATACACCAACCTTTGGGGGTATGGTAAAAATATACCCTCAACTTTCAAATGTAATAAAAATATCCCAACCTTTTAGGGTAGTGGTAATATATTACCACGAGTTTTCTCACGGGTCAAAAATGTTGACAAGGCAGCCCACGTGGATTTTTTTACAAGAGTTTTCTTGAACGACTTCCTTAGGAAAAATGTAAATAGTTAGACCGGGTTCATACCCAACGCCTTTTTCTCCCTTCTATCTTCTTCCATGATCGCCTATTGAATTGTCTTTCAGGTCTTCCAGACAGCTCATGGTTCCTCTTCAATGACAGTCGTCCTCCCTCGTGGTTGCCTATCTTAAGTTGTCTCGACCTCTCACATCTTCTTCCTCATTGATTCGTTCACGGACTTGGCTGAGTAAGTTTTGTTTTTCCCCTCTTCGTTGTTGTTGTTGTTGTTGTCGGTTTAGTTTTGTTGTCGGTTTGGTGTTAGGAATTGAATAGCCGTGTTGTGATAATTTGCGACAATTTTGACCGGATTAGTTGCTTGGTTGAATCAATTTTGTTTTTCGGGTTTAATTTTGTTGTCGGTTTATTATTTTCTCTAAGGAAACCGTTCAAGAAAACCCAATTTTAGTGCTAATTTGTAAAAAGACTTCCACATTGGTTGTTTTGTCAAAAAAATCCACGTAGACTGCCTTGTTTGCATTTTTGACCCGTAAGAAAACTCGTGGTAATATATTACCACTACACTCAAAGGTCGGATTATTTTTATTACATTTGAAGGTTGAAGATATATTTTTACCATACCCCAAAAGGTGGGGTATTTTAATTAGTTTTTCCTTTTTTTTTTATTGATTATCATATTATTTTGATGGACCTTTAGGTCCATATTCAGCCCATTATAGCCCAACCAAAGCCCATTGAAAACTGAGCAGTAGTGGGCAACCGACCTAACCTCTTTGTCCTCCCTCCCTCCCTCCCTCTCTGTGTGCTCAACCTTCATCCGATCTAGGGTTATTTTCTCTCTCCTCCCTTCGTACTCGGATCAGGTATTCTCTCTCCCGTCGCGTATTTTCCTTCAATTTCCCTCCTATACCTTCTCGATTTTCAACAAATTTCGCTTCAATTGTTCTTTCTCCCTCTCAAATTACCTGTCTTTTTCGGTAAGAATGTTGTGTAATCATTCATCAATCTGTTTGAGTTCATGTAGTTTCGGAATTGGAAATTTCGTTGTAATCGGAATCTCGTGTTTTGTTTCCTTATCGCATTTGATGTGTTTGTAATGTGGTTTGCCCGAGGCCGAGCGCTTCCCCCTTGAGATAGGGGTGGCGTGGTATTCCGCGGGATTGGTGTATTAATCGTGGCGCATTCGTTTGCGTCGGGCGCAAAACAACAAGTTTTCTTGGGGACGCCATGGCCGCTTTGCTGCTTTAGCTATGCAGTCTGAGCTAAGGGTTTTGTCCTACATACACCGTCTTGATTTTGAATCAATATATGCTTTGTGATCCTTTGGGAATTAGTTGTGATTTGTGAATCAATGCTTGCAATTGAGGTATAGTTTTGATTCCGTGGATATAAGAAATTTCGGATGAATGCAGTTGTTATCCGAGTTATCCAAATTAATTGTTAGGCTTTCAATGTTTCAATTTCGTGTTTGCACCTTCAATAGTTACTAATACAATACTATTGCTTATGCCCATTCTACACATATATATATTTTTTCTGATTTGTTTTTTGTTCTAAACACATCACATTTGCAGGTCTGAGCATCTTATAAAAACAAGAACATCTTGGTTACTAGCTGTCTACTTTCATAAGTCAAGTTTTCATGTCTGATTTTGATTCTCAAACTCCTAATGCTTTTGGTGAGCCTTTCTTTCGAAATAAAAATAGTTGCCTATTCTATCTGTAAATCATAATATGGATGCTCTTTTATAGGTTTACATGGTAATCTGTTCTGATTGTGCAGTCTTATCCTGTTTAGTATTTATTTTTTTAATTTATTGGCCTTTTTCACTTGGGGTTGTTCTCTAAAGTTGATTTGTTTGAGCCTAAAGGAAAAAGAAATTTAAAACAGGAGAATTTAAGTATACATTTTACATGTATGAGGAGGCAACTTGGGTAAATGTTCATCATCTTTTGATGTGAATTACTGATTCATGTTTATTTTCCAATTAGACCCATTTGCGGACGCAAATGCTGAGGATTCTAGTGCTGGATCAAAGAGTGGGTACGTGCACATTCGTACGCAACAGCGTAATGGTAGAAAAAGTTTGACGACTGTACAAGGACTAAAGAAAGAATTTAGCTACACTAAAATTCTTAAGGATCTCAAGAAGGAATTCTGCTGCAATGGTACTGTTGTTCAGGATCCTGAGCTAGGCCAAGTATGTCCCTAATGTGATTCCCTTGTGGTTCTCTCCTTCCATCCATTGCCTGTCTCACCCTCCCTCTGTGTGATAATATCTCGTGCTCTATCAAATTTCAGGTTGTCCAGCTGCAAGGTGATCAGAGAAAGAATGTTTCTTCCTTCCTAGTTCAGGTAATAATTATTTCTTCAGCTACTTGTGTTGCAAGCATTAGGGTTTCATCTAGTTTTTCCTAATCAATTGTGATTAAAGAATTAGTTTTAGGGATTGAAATTTGAAAGTTTGAGACCAGTAATAGTGTACTTGAATACCTTAGTGTTCATTCTCACATGAAGAACTTGTTGCCTAGTGCATCCTTTTGTTTGTTTAGTTTCCTAGTTGAGATGAATCACAGTTTGAAGAGTCCATTTGAATGTTTAGGCAAAACTGTCATTATCACACATCTAGTTTACATGGGTAACATATGCGATTTGAAGAAACCATCTAACTTGCTCTTGGCATTGTTTGCGAGCAGGCCGGTATAGTGAAGAAGGAACATATCAAAATCCATGGTTTCTGAGCTTTTTATATGCAGAGAGACAGAGACAGCTGCTTCTGTTGGCTTCTATTTCAGTTTGGAGTCTGTTGTTTTAAAGTTTAACATTCCCTCGAATAATGACCTTTGTTTTTGCTTGTAATATATTAACATCACTTGTGACCATTGTCGTTTGTAGGTCGTGTAATCTCTGCTTCTAATATGATATGCTCAAATGCATATGCTGATGACGAGCTTAATGAGGACAATAATTCATTTAGCCGTCTATATTATTTTAGAAGGTTAGTTTTGAGTAGGTTTCTTAGCCGGTGACAAAATCTACATCAGCTTGGATTATTCGCGTTTCTGGTCGAGATTTTTGGGTGAGTAACATATTAACTTGCATAGGGTAGATGGACCCAAATCTTAGCATAAGATGCTGCATAGGGTGAGTAACATAAGATGTTATATAAATGCTTGATTTTCATGGTTAGGTTTTGGCACCATAGTTAAGGGACAAATAAAATTTCCACTGATGCTGGATCCCAATGGGGGGGGGGGGGGATCAGATTCAAAATTTAGAGCTAGGCTAAATTATACCTTGATGAATATTATGTCGTGAAAATGAATATTATGTTAATTCATTATTGAGAAACTTAAAGAAAAATCTTTTATTCTTGTTAATGTATAACAAATAATATATCCGATCGACAAAACATGATATTTTATATTGTTAATTTTGTTTAGAAAAATATATTGTTGTAGATATTCTAGTATTTACTTTATGGAAATGATCTTATAATGAGTTGTTAGTTTTAGTTTTCTATAAAGTAAAAATTAGTTTAATAAATGAGGATATAATATAATACAGTAGCACATTTGTTTTGTCGAATGGAGGGTGTATTGGTGTTCACATAATATAATATTTTGTTATTCATTTTGATGTTCATTATTAACAAAGTTTGACAATAAGGAATTACCATAATATTTGTATTTGTAAGACTACAATATTCATTATCATCACTGTTTTATTATAGGGGGTCTTCTCTTGAGAATCCTTAACTAAATATTGAACCGGAATGTGAATTTAAATAAATCAAACAATTTTATTTACGAAGCTCCCCTATTGATGCATCTTTATACCTCGCGACTTTCGCAAATTGCTTGGCTTAGTTCATCATTTTGTTATGAAGCTCCCCTACAGCTTCGGCGAATTGCTTAGCTCCCCTAGATAAACTTCCTCTTTATCTTTGCGACTTGTAAGTTGTAAGTTGTAATCCTTACCCTTCTTTGTATTCAAGCATCATTAGGAGCCCTTTTTTACTTGTTAGTATTTGTTAACAATGAGTTGCCAATTGCCTTGGCAATTCAGAAGTTATTTGACTATATATATATATATATATATATATATATATATATATATATATATATATATATATATATATATATATTCAATAAAAATGCATCATTAAACTATCACTTGAAGCAAAGAGTGATGATATGTTCCTATGCAATCAGTGACGAGTCTAGAAATTTTTTATAGTAGGGGATTTTGAGTTTTTTTTGTATGTATATATGAGAAATAATTTTTTTGTGTGTTTAATTATAATAGAAAAACCTTACATTTATGATTTAAATAGTTATTTTTTTGTATTTAAATATAATCGAAAAACCTTACATTTATGATTTAAATAATTAGTATTAAAAAATAAGAATTTTTTATATGTATATATAGAAAAGAATGTTTTTGCTTAAATATATTGAAGAAAACCTTAAATTTATTATTTAATTAGACATTTTTAGTAAAAGAAAACTAAGAGAGACAAAATTTATTAAAAAAATAAGGCTAATGAGGTTGGAACTATACCCCTCCTTATCAACTAAACTAACTTATCATTGTGATTCATTACTCTTTTCCACTCTTTTAATCTATGTTATAAGGATAAATGTTGGGAATTTTGATTTGGAATACGATCCTTATATAACAATGTCTAAACTCCATAAATATTTTTAAAATGCTTAAATTAATGTATCAGAGAGAATTTTAACTGAATTTGGAATACTTAACTTATGCCTATACAACGTAAACTAGAAAATATAATTCCTTTTTTATTTTTTGACACGTTTTTTGAAGAGTCAAATCATGTAAAATATTATTTTTTTAAATAATTTTATACAATATTACTAATATGTATGAAATTATATAAAAAAATTAATATTTTATATAATTTTTAACTATTAAAAAACATGTTGAAATGACTTATAATTTTAAATGGAGAGAGTATTGTATTTATAGCCAGTAATTAGTAGGAGCTTGAAGATTTGATTAGTAAAAAATGACTTTGCTGAGTCATGAATCATGATGGAGGTAGGTTTGTTCTTTGTATATATTCCCTCAATTAAAATGAGAAATTTACACATTTTTTAAAGACACATATAAAAATACGTTTATATTCTAATTATCACTGTAATTTTTTTTATAATTAACATATCCCTAATTATTATAAGAACAATTTTTAAAAGTGAACACAAAAATACCTAAATAGTATATTTTTTTATCTTCCTAGAGTGAAATTGATGAAAGGGTATTTTAGTTGACAAAATCGAAAGGCCAAATAAATTAAATTAAACAATGCCACCATTATGTATTTATCCAGAAGCATCTGATTCAGCAAACAAACAGAAAAAGAAGCATAGCTTTTTTTTATATATATAAACCGTTGAAAAAAGAAGGAATTAACGGTCAACACAACCTTTTATCATGATTTATAAGTTTAATTAATTAAGTGGAAAAACAAATCTTATGGCAACAAAGCAAAAAGTGTCTGCAAAGGTGGGGGTTCCTCATCAAATCCACCTACCATTATCCTCTCCTGCCATTGGTCAATGCATTACTATAATTAAGTCTATTAATGTGTTTATGTGTTGGTTTGTTTGGTGATTTGGTTGCCAAAAGAATAAGAGTATATATGCTCCGATGTGTTTATTGCTTACATGATTTTGATATGGCCTTTGTTTGTTTATTTTTATATATATAAAACATAATTCAGTGTATTAACTCCTCGTTTGTTTTTAGATAAGGAAAAGTAATGGTTACCCTTCCGAAACTAGTCCATTTTGAGGTTAAGATTCATTGATCATATCATTACACTTTTACCCTCATTTTACCTACAAAATCTATTTCATTTTCTCATTTGATTATCTACTTTGAGTAAAAAGAAATAGAAGGGAAATGAACACTGCTCAATATAAATCTCTCCATTTGTGGAATAAGAATTTATATAGTGCATGATTTTTAAAAATGAGGCATAACATTTGAGTAAAAAACAAATGAATCATCCTTGTTAGTCAACATACGTTCACTCCCTCCATCTCAAAATATAGGTTATTTAAATTTTTATATGTTTTTTACTCTATAAAATATTAAAAATAATTTTTAAAAATAATTTCATATTCATTATAAATATATTAACAAAAATTTATTAAAAAATTAATATTTTATAGAGTTTTAACTTTTTGAAAACATGTTAAAACTATAAACGACTTATATTTTGAGACAAATAGAGTATATCTACTAGTAAACTAATACAAAGTACATGGCTAGGTAGGGGTGACCGAGATTTCGAACTTGACCACCCCGACCTAGTCATATCTTATTTTTGGCTACACCTTTTTAAAAAATAAAATAAAAAAATAACATGAAACTTTTAACATCTTGTAGGGTCAGTAACACACTATTTTTTGTTCTTGTTTTTGGTAATGGCAACTTATTTGATGCGCTAGCACTAAGCAAAAGAAGTCACCATATGCATTGCACCATTCGGGCGAGAAAAATAAAACATATATCATTATTGGTTATCGGATAATCTTCTGTTTGTGAAATTTTAAAAAACTTCGGTTGGATTATACGAAAATAAGAGTTATGTTTTTTTTTTCTTTTTGGTTATAAAGTCGGAAGCCATCATTCTAACATAAAGGTTTAAGTCATTGTCTATAGTTTCTCCTTATCTTAATATTTTGTTATATTTTTGCTCCCCAATCCAATATGGGAGAAGTATCCCAACCTATCATATTCCCTCTATTGATCTCTAATAGATGGTCGTTGATTTTTTGACATGTTTTGTAATGAGTTAAAACCTATATAAAATATTAATTTTTTATATATAATTTTATACTTAATAAGTAATAAGTATAAATTGTGAAAATAAAAGTTAATATTTTATATATTTTCTGCATCTATTGATGAGCTGAGGTTGTATTTTTTTCTAACTGATGCTCAAAGATTAAGAGATCAAAGAAAGATTTTTAATTTTATTTATTTTTCAAAATAGTTTTTTTTAATTAAATTTTATAGACTATGCAGATCAAATGGAGGAAGAGAGTTAGAGATGTTTTCAGTGAAATTAATTTTCCCCAATTCATTGATTTAACCATGAACGACGAACCATATTTACTCCCATAGTCAACGAATTTCAACGATATACACGTGTTCATCACTAATCACTCATTTTGATCGCTAAGGCAGATGTCAGCATATGACGTGTTGTTGTATAGGCGGCGTATAGCTATACGGAGTAGATGACATAATCAACCACTTATCAAAGGTTCAACGTAATTTGATCAATTGTTCGGTCGTTTTCTCTGCAAATTGGATTCTATAGATAAATCTAAAAGAATTGGGAAATTGAACAATTCGGTAGATAGACTAACTATTATATATAATCAGAAGTAAATGACAACAAAGAAAAATACGCAAAATAAATGATGTAAAAGGAAATGTAAAAATAAAATACAAGTGAGTAGAATAAATGAATTCACCAACAAAAAAGCAGATACACACAGGGAATTCTGAGGATCGCTAGTAATGGACACCTCAAATTATGGATTATAGGAGTCATCAAACACCGATCACATTTCCACGACGTCTTCAAGCATTACAAATTAAACCATGATTAATACGAAATCTGTACCACAACAAGAATAACAAAGCACACCAATCACAAACCCACATCCAAGCCACACTATCGCTCATTCAAAACCCCAAAACCTAGCTCAAAACCCTCTAAAACAATAACAAAATCGTAAATAGATTACCACAATGGTAAGCCAAAATAGAGGTGTATGAGTCAGGATTGAGAAGAAAAAACGGACAATAATTAAAAGATACAAAGAGCGATTGGAAAAGGACCGTACCTCAAGCGTGCGAGACACCAGTTGAACCCGTGCCTAAGGCTAGGTGTATCCTATAGCTCGCTAGGTGCTGACGGAGGTTCTCGGTCATTTGTTGGCGTTCCCTCAGCCAGTCTTCCACCGTGGCGGTGCTGACTTGTGGAATTTCAAAGCCCAATTGAGGAGGATCATACCTGTACAAAACTTTGAATGGAGACGTTCCTATGGTCATGTGCACCAATCTGCCAAATGCAACCATGTTAACTACTTTGCAGGTTTATCGGATGTCATACACCTCAAATAAAGCTCAACACATTAGTACACCCATTCTGTTTGACCATCAGACTGTGGGTGGTATGTCGTCGACATACTCAACGACGTCCCTAGGGCCCCGAACAGCTCACCCCAGAAGTGACTGATGAAGATCTTGTCCCTGTCCGACACAATATCGCGTGGCAACCCATGTATCTTGTACACATTCTCTGTAATATATGACATTTTTACGACTTTAAAATCCATAATACACTTAAGGCTTCGTTTGGATTGCCAACTTTTCATTTATAAATCATATTTCATGTTTTATAAATAAACATTGTTTATAAAGAGCGTTTGTCTTTCCAAAATTAAAAACATTTAATCTTCAAAAGATAATACATTAAACTCCCATTTTCACTGTCTTCCTTCCACCATGTTAGACCCATCACCATTGTTGTCATTGCCGACATCGGTGCCACCACCGCTAAAAGCCTTACCTTTCCTATCTCCAAATCTTTACCCTCAACCTCTCCTCCCTTTAAACTTTGCCCCTCTCCCCACCCCTGCAACCCACAACCCAACAAAGATCCCACTCTCATAAAACCCCATTTCCAACTCGTAGCCGAGACATTCACCGACATCATCCACCAAGCACCTAGTTTTTCTTCTCATCCCTTATAAAGGACCTAGAAATAAACGAGAATTCTATTTAGCGCAGGATAGATTTACCGTTTAGCGCATGATTGGTCGCACCGACCATAACATCAATTTGTCGCAACGACCATATAATAAATGGTTGCAACGAACAAACACATTATGGTCGTGGAGACCATGGTCGCAACTCGCAACGACCATAATATATTTTGGTCGTTGCGACTATTTTTTATTTTTTTAAAAATAGGTTTTTATAGTCCGGTAACCGGGATAAAAAGCTCCTTAATTTTTTTTTATAAAAATGGACAACGGCAGCGGCTGCGCATCTTCATCTTCTTCACTCCTGTTTCAATGGCTTACAATCGGTGGCGAGAACATGTCTTCCATGTGCCCGAAGGCAGAAGAGGACAAACCTCACCAGTCACCACCGACAACCCAATCGATGAACCACCAGACGTCGCCGCAAGTCGTCGTCTCCGTCAAGCTGGGGTGAAGCGGTTCGTAAAGGAAAACACATCGCATATAGAAACAAGTAACAACAACAAAGCACGAAATTGTTGGGCCAATCAACAAGCTTTTAGGGTCAAATATCAATTTTAGCTTCCAATTTCATGGTTGAATCCAATAATAAACACGAATTTGAGATTTTGGGTTTCGAATTTTTGACAAATCAAGGAACCCTAACCTTCAAATTCTCCATTTTCACGAAGAACTCATAATCGATACAATAAAATAAAGCATAAAGCAGAAACAATCATTACAATCCACATACAAAAAGAAAAAGCAAAAAAATTTGGGTTGTTCTATCAGTCCTTGTTGATTGAGAAGTCTGGGAGCAATGATGCCTCATGCCACCGTACAGGGAGGGAGAAAGAGAGTTGAGAGAAGGAGAGGATATTAGGGGTAAATTATTACAACTTTAATGGCAATTAATTTTTGTTATAAAAAACAATTCTAGCATGTTCTAAATAGCAAGGCCCGAAATAAATCCATAATTTATTATTAAATTGCAACTAATATCTCAACCTTTAGGGATAGTTGTTTTCAATACCCTAACCTTGTAAAATTTCACAAAATATCATAACCTATACCATTAGTTGCAATTAACACCCTAAATGAGTTTCTTAAATTAAAAAATTATCCACATCAAACAAAAATTACAAAAAATCACCCATATTCATAAATATTTTCAATGAACCCCTAATACATTTAAATAAAATGAGAATTAAATAAATCTCTTACAATTTAACCCCACCCGACCCACCATCCAAAAATAATTATAATATATATATATATAATATACTCCTTTAAAATATAATATAATTACTTTAGAATCTACTCGTTTAAAATTTTAATATAATCAATCAAAATAATTAATTATTTATCTAAAAAACATACATTATAATTAAAATATAAATTTATATAAGTCTGTCTCGTTACATGCCGATTTGTGCATCTATATATTCCTTGTATATTATTTGATACGATATATAATGTCTTTTTGGTTAATATTATGTTATATATACTAAAACTAATACATAACATCTTATAATGTATCACACATAAATTTCATGGTATTAAAAAATTGATTCTATAAGAAATGTTTAACATAATAGTTTTACAAAAATAAAATAAAGTAGATTTAAAAAAATAAATGGTAAAAGATATGATAACCATTTGCAATAAATACTTATATAATAAAGCTATATTAAAAATAATATGGTAAAAAATAATAATTTTACCATATTATTTTTACTATATCTTTATTATGTAACTATTTATTACAAATGGTTATCATATCTCATACCATTTATTTATTAAAATCTACATTATTTTATTTTTGTAAAAGTATTATGTTTAAGATAAATAATTAATTATTTGGAGTAATTATATTAAAATATTAAATGAGTAAATGCTAAAATAATTCTATTATATTTTTAAAGGAGTAGATTTTATATACCTGTTATAATTATTTTTGGATGATGGGTTGTATGGGCTTAAATTGTAAAAGATTTTTTTAATTTCAAATTTTGAAATATTGGAGTTTATTGAAAATATTTTATGAATATGAGTGATTTTTTGTAATTTTTGTATGATGTGGGTAATTTTTAAAATTTAAGAATCTCATTCAGGGTGTTAAGTGCAACTAATGGTATATGTTAGGATATTTTGTGAAATTTTACAAGGTTAGGATATTAAAAGCAACTATCCCTAAAGGTTGGGATATTAGTCGCAATTTCCCCTTTTTCATTTACCCTTCTCTTATTTTTTTAGTGTGCTAAATTGGGGTTGGATTTGGGTAGGTGCTAAATTGGATTTGAGTGTGCTAATTTGGGTTTGGATTTGGTTTGATGATTATGAAATTGGGGGTCTGTCCGATGGTGAGGTGGTGGATCTAGGCGTTCAGTGATGGGCAGATCTAAAAATGTTTGCTAGAAAGAAGGGAGGGCGAGAGGAAAAATTGGAGTAGAGGAGTCGTAAATTCAGAGACACGTTTGGTTAAAGGGAAAGGTGTTTGGAGGAGATGGAAAAAATAATGCATTTACTTATCATTTAAAACATTATCAAATTTAAACTTAAAATCCATACTGACTTAGAAGATGAGATGTGAGGGAAAGGAGATTAGAGAGTGGCTGGATTAAGTTAGAACATCTTAAGAATTTGCTTGTTAATAACCAAAAACAAGTTGATATTAAAGAGAATGAATATATATGAACTTCAAACTCGAAGTGAAGATGTTAAAATAATATCTATGGATATCAGTAATTATCCGCTTATTCATGTCGAATACCTAATGAGTCTCCATGGGAAATCTTGACAAAAAAAAAAGTTGGTAGGAGCAAGTCACTCTGTAAGAAAATATTTTTAAAACATACTATGGCGATAAATAAATATTAGAAGAAATTAAATAATTGAAAGGTATTGATACTAAATTTATTTAAAAATGATAAATAAATATTAGAAGAAATTAAATAATTGAAAGGTATTGATACTAAATTTATTTAAAAATTTTAAACTTATGTAAGTGTTTTCCAACTTATTTTATATTGGAAAAAATAACATTTGCTATATTATATACTTCGTAATAAACTATTTTTAAAAAATATGGTTCAAGACACGGGTACTGAATTAGTTTATAATCTATATAATTATAAACTACAAGTAATAGTGGATGTCACGGTTTAGTTCACATAATTTATAATGAAATTTTCTTTTTAAGGTAAGTCCAATGCGAATTTGTGAACCGAAACATTTTCAAAGTGCTTTAATTTATAACTATTACATTCCTCGCGTCATGACGCGTAATTTTTTTTAAAAAAATAAATATAAAATTTTGTAAGTATACAAAATTACTACAATATTATAAAATTAAATAAACTATTACCAAATGTTAATATAAAATAGAAAAAATAGATTTGATAAAGTAAGTAAAAATAATAATAATAATATTTATGAACAATATGTAAAAATTACATGAGTTTAAGATTTAAGTGAAATAGGTTGATTGGGTAAAAATCGATCCCAAAATAAAAGTGGTTATAACACCTAATAAAAAATCCTTATGGTTTACAGAGTATTAGTTGGATTTTTTTTTCCTAGGTTAAGTTCATTGGGAGGAAATCATAAAATTAAGGTGGTTATGACATCTAAACAAAAATGTTTATCATTATATATATATATATATAGATTGGGAGGAAATCATTAAAAAATGTTTAAAATTTTTATCATTTAAAATTTTATGTAGATTAGGTTGGTTGGGTGAAAATCCAATATTTAAGTTTATTATAAAAACAAAAATAGTTTTCATTATATATATAGATTGGATGCTCCAAAAAAATCATATATTTGGAACTATATAATTTTTTTTATAAAAAAATGCTTTTGAATTCATCCAATTGCTTAAAAAATAGATTGAAATGATATTGTGTAATTAATATAGAATGAAATAATAGTGTATAGTTAATATTAACTTTATTTTTAAATTTTTTTGAATTAATCTCATTGGTTAAATAAAAGGAATTGCCTAAAGTAGAAAAATCATATATTTGAAACTATATTTTTTAATATAAAAATGCTTTTGAATTCATCCTATTGTTTAAAAAATAGATGGAAATGATATTTTAATATGTAATTAATACATAATGAAATAATATTGTATAGTTAATATTAACTCTATTTTTAAAAAAAGTTTTGAATTAATTCCATTGGTTAAATAAAAAAGAATTGCCTAGATAGATTATTTAAAAAAATAGATTGAAATGATATTGTGTAATTAATATAGAATGAAATAATATTGTATAGTTAATATATAGATAAATATAGATATAAACATATCAAATAAATATCCAATTAAATATACATAGTTGACAAAAATAGGTTATATGAATATATCAAATAAATATTGGAAAAAAAAAACTATTTCTAAATTATAAAATTATAAATATATATAAAATAGATGTTGCCAAAAATATCGGTGAGCGAGGAGGCGACACGTGGCACAAATGCTTTGCTTTTAATTAATATATACTAGTATTGTTCCCGCGCCATTACGCAGTTTATTTTTTAAATCATAATAATATGACATATTAATATTGTAAAATTTTAATAAAAGCTAGTATAAAATTAAAAATATATAATTTTATTGGTTGAAAAAACTACAAATAATGTAAACCATTTTGGGTTGTTTCAGCTGAAAAGGACCTGTGACAAGTACCTAAAGGTCCCCGGTTTGAATCTCGCCCCGGGTGGCCACTGGAGGGTTTACCAAGTTGTTAACTTCATGGCCCATGAGATCAGTCGGGTGCTAGTAGCCCCGGATAGATAGATAGATAGATAGAGGGGATAGATAGAGGGGATGTGAGAGAGAGGGGAGAGGGGAGAGTAGGGATATATATATATATATATATATATATATATATATATATATATATATATATATATATATATATATATATATATATATATATATATATATAGTCCACTTACGGTTTATTAATTGATAAGTTTCTCTTTCAACTTGTTAATTGATATCTGATCTAGAAAGATTAGACCATTGGAGTTGTTAAACAATTAATTCAGTCAAGTTAGGGTTTGAAGGCTCTGTCGAATCATGTTCACCAGCTCCTTACTTGTTGCTGAAAACTCATCATTCATCTGCAATGGAATTGGGAGGTTTAGGTAGATAGATACTACCTCCGATCCAAAAAGGATGTCGTTTGACTTTTTATCACGTATTTTAAGGAGCTAAAAACTATATAATATATTAACTTTTTTATTTTTATTTTTTTATAATCTAATACTTATTACCAACAAATATTAAGTTGTAAAAAAATAATTTAAAAAAAGTTGATATATTATATAGTTTTTATCTCCTTAAAATACGTGTTAAAAAGTCAAACGTCATCCTTTTTGGATCGGAGGGAGTAGATAGATATATAGAAAATTCAGTGTGTAGGAATGAATAAATTTTATTAATTTTAAACAAAAGACACAACTTCTATTATTTTATTTAACAGGTTAATTTTTATTTTATTTTCTCAAAAACTAAATAGGTTAGAAGTTGGGTAGATATAGAAAGGAAGGTAATGAAATAAAATTCATGTAGTTTCTTAAAATGATATGTTAAATGAAAACTTTAATCTATAATCGTTAAACAAAAATCATATTTTGGATAATTTAATAAGATCATTATATTTTGATGTATATAAACCAAAATTTTGAATTTTTTATGTGTATATAGATAAATTAATAAAATTTAATGGCCATATGAATATACATCCAATTATGCCTAAGGAATATTGTCTAAAATTAAATAGAATAACCTATAATAAATTATAGATAAATATATTGAAAGATTGTGATATATGGATAAATAATAAATAGGTTAATTGATTTACCCTAATTAATTATATTATTATGGAAATACACTTACCTAAAATAAATTGACATAAAATGATGACATGTGGCAAAATTGTTTCTCATTTAAACTATACTATAGATAGATTATAATCATTGAAATCTAAACACACCATCCAAACAAACCCTAATTCCTAATTGAAAAGATGGGCTTTTTCGGGCTTTATTCTCATCCATCTATCTACTAGATTTGTAATTGTATTAATGTATTAATTCATTTGAAATGTTGAGCCATGATGATCATCTAGGAGAAACTAACCTAAAAACGTGAACCATGATGCTTGTAAAATTTGGAATCCGTGTCATACTTCATACATGCATTTTTAATTTATTGGAGGTTGCTTTCATTAATAACTTTTTGCTTTTTGTTAATTAACACTCTTCATTATTCATACATGTAAAATAGATGGATTTTTTTTTTTTACTATTTGATATATTTAAAAAAAAAGATAATTATTATTTTTATTTTGTTTAATAATATTTCATACTTTAATTGGCTAGATTCAATGAAATAATGGATTATAAAATCTTATAAGGAACTAGAAGCAAATACTAAGATATAGACCCTAATTTGTAATCTCAAGAGATATAGACTCCGTTTGGTAAAATAAGTAACTTTTTAGAGCTTAAGATTTTGATATTATATAGTTTTAAATAAAATAAATATAAGATTTTAGTTTAATTAGCTTTTGAAGTCTAATCTTTTCAACAGCTACTCATCCAAACTTTTCGGAGCCTTTTGTTTTTCATTCACAAGTTTTCAACAGCTATCATAACAGTTAGATTTACCAAACACTATATTAACTTATTAACCTATATTTAACACAAATAATCCAACAGCTCTAGCTACTCCAACAACTATCATTTTACCAAACGCAACCTTTACAAATATTGCAACACCTCAAAGGAAAAAACAAGCAAAAGAAACAAAATGGTTTGGAGGGAGCTTTTCCTCTCCTGCCATCATAATCTTCCAAGACTCTTAAAGCTTCCCTTTTTTGTTAGTGGAGTTATATAGATCACATGATTCTACAACTATTTGCATTTGCTAATATTCCTCATCAGTCAACGATTTTACTGTTCCTGATTGACGCTAGAAGACTTGGTACTAGGTCTCGAGTCTCGACAGGTTCCCATCAAGGCAAGAACTAACTAGTCGTCCTAGACAATTAGGGCGAGTTGTTAGTTCCTAACCCGATGAGAACCTATTGAGACTCGAACTATTCAAAACGTATCGTGGATATGCCAGTTTTGATCTCACCCAGGAGCCAAACGACTAGCTTTTTAATTATCATTATTTTTATTTTTTCATTCCAAAAAAAAAAAAAGAATTAGGAGTTTAGGACCCATGGGAGTATGGGACTTATCGGTCACCTACATCTTGGAACCGTGACCTAATGAGTCATGATCCGAATCAAAGATTAAACGTTAAGGATAAATAAATGTTTATTAATTATACGAGATTTATAATATTTTCACGAAATTTATAATATACTTTCAGGTTAATCTATACTATGTTTAGTTTATTGGTAGAAATAATAGATGATGCCTTTTTTAGAGGTGACGATAAACAATGTGATTTATAATATTTTGACATATTAGCTTAATATTTCTAAAAACACAAATCTTAAACGATAGTAAACTTAGTTTATAATTTCAAAATATTCTTTTTTATTTTAAATGTTTTTCACATAATAATTATATTATTTAAAATTTTTATCCCCAATCTTATAATCAGTTACATTATTAAAATTAGAATTTTCAAGTCAAAATTAAAAATTTTAATAGAAAAAAAAAATCAAAAACTCTTGCGTATATACATATAGATTGCAAAAATTGCAAGGAGACTACAATGTTTCATTCTTCAAAATATTCTTGTTAATTGCATGAATTTTATCTTATAACTGTTACATTTTATCTTATAACTAGTTAACTTAATATTTCTAAAACTGTATTGATGTAATAAGATCTTACACGAGAGGAGATCCCCTACAACACAATATGTGACACTATGTGTTACACAAAATTAATTGAGGTATAAATCTATGTTAAAAAAATTCCAAAAATTATTTCTAAGTTTTAAACAACTATTAATATATGTTTGTAAAAAAAATTGGTTAAAAATCATCGTTTAAATTTTTATATAAATTAAAGATCAAATATTGTACAATATAATTTTTTTTAAAAATTCAAACATGATTTTCATCAAATTTTTTATATAAACCTACACATATATTTGTTTAAAACTTAAAAATAATTTTGGAATTTTTTTTAATATAGATTTATACCCCAAATAGTTTTGTATAACACATAGTGTCACATTTTGTGTTGTAGGGGATCTCCTCTCATCTTACACCTCCATGATCCAACCTTTGAATATTTCTAAAACTCCCATCCGATCTGATCCAATTAAAAAAAAAATCTCCTTTTATAGAAGGCAGAACTGGAAAATATTACTGTTTGTTTTGTTATTGCAGGGACATCGCATGTATTGTTTTGCAGAGGGTTGAATCATGAACGATTTAACGACATTTATCGCATTGTGATTTCCTCTTGCCCGTTAGTTACCCTTATAATGCCTTGGACTTTATCTGGGTCAGACGAATTTTCGACAGCCAACAAGATGATTGATGAACAACACAACAATTTGGTCTTTTAGCTTCATCCATCCCAAAAACCTCACCATAATTTCTTCATCAGTTAACCCTCTACTTGATACAACATAACTTAGCCACCACACAAGAAAAACACACAATCAACATGACAAACAGGCTGTGTTGTTAATGATCAATGTGTTCTCTTTCATTTCCACGGATTTGTCACAAACAGAAAAACTGCAACAACTACTAAAACAAAATTGGATCTAACATATTGTTTCAACTTGCAAGACATGATGTATAAGTCGTCCAAGGTGAAGGGCCAATGAAAGCGATAAAAGGTACCTGTGTCACCAAAGCAGGGCATCACTTGATAAACAGATCATAGCTACAGATCTGCAGCAGCTTAAGCGTGATGGTAGTGATGCAACTTGTACAACAACACTTGCTTCTCAGCGTTTCCGACAGCCATATATCCACTGCTAGGGCTAAAATCCACACACCGGGGGAACCCCAGGTTCTTGGGAGGCCATCCAGAAAATACTGTGAATGATGGAATGTGTATTAGCTTTAGGCTGCTCTTCTTCATGGTCGACAAGACTGCAAGTACCTGAGAATCGTGATTGAATTTCATAAAATCAACTTGAGTGGTCAGGTTGTCAACAGTCTTGAGTGGTTTCCTTTTCCCTCCTATGAACTCTTCATTGTTGTATACATTTACAATCCCGCTAGCTGAGCCAGTTGCAAAAAGATTCCCGGCTGATGAGGTACAAAGTGCTGTTCCATTAATACTACCTTCATCGGTGCCCTTGTGAATGCATCTTCTTGTCCTCAAATCCCAATGATAGACATGCCCATCACCACCAGAACTCAGAAGCTGCAGCCCATCATTTGAAAAGGCCAATGATCGAACTGTTCCGTTCATTTTCAGTGTGCCAATTAGTTGCTTTGTTTTGGTAGATACAAGCAGAATGTAACCCTCGTTACCAAGAAACGCTATTGTGCTAGAATCCGGGGAAACCTCAAAAAACTCCAAGCTTTTCTCTTCTCTGCCAGTCAATGGCCCGATTTTATCAAACTTAGCCTTCACAAGGTCAAAGCTATAAAAGAACTTCCTCCTTCCAGATACGATAACTTGTGACCCATCAGGCAAAAACGATGCTTTTCGAATTGGACAATCTTCAAGGAATATGCTCTGAATCTTAGTGTTTCTCTTGCCATCAATTTGAAAGAACCTCAACTTTCTATCGTATCCAGCGGTAAGTAGCAACTGTGCATTCCTGTGAAACTGAACAGAATTTATGGGCCCGCCAGGAGTATCTTGTGCAGCTATGTCACCCAAGGCCGAGTACTCCATCCTTCCAGGCAAAAGCTTAGCACCCTTGACAACAACATCTTCACTTGTTCGAAGAATATCTTCAATGCCTCCAGCATCTATGTATCCCGACGTCACTATGTCTGACTCCTCATCAGAGCTATACACCCTTCCCTTTCCATCTAACTGGGCCCAATCTGTTCCGGGGTTCAGCTTTGCATGGTGTGCCCTTAGCCTAGCCACATATGCCGAACCTGTGATAACAGTTTCATCCTCCTCTTTCCTCAGTTTCCTCAACCTATTAACTTTCGCAATATTTATTTTGGCCTTTTCATCATCCTCATCCACCCAAGCAGGCTTCCTTTCCTCAGTTCCTTGGGCATACACCAAGTCGTTTTCATAAGGAAGAAGACCACTGCCCGAACGATCAATAAAACCCTCATCAGGGATCTCTTCATCCGAAGCAGCATCATAGGCCCTACTACGGTCTAGAAAAGCACCCAAAGGAAGCTTTCCATGACCAACGGTCAATGGTTCATCTTCTTCCTTGTCATCCTTTCCGAATTCAATGGGTGAATACAATGACCCAAACAGAACATTCTCAAGCTTATGCATCTCCTTTACTTCCTCTTCCATAATAGCCCGTTTTCCTTCCGTATTGCGCCTTTTCTTCTTCTTGTGAGCTAAAGCATCAGGATCAGACTTATCCCCATTCGGGTCCTCCACTTCCCTTTCTAGGGTAGAAGGCTCATCAAACACCTCAGGCTCGGCATCCTCTTCATCTATCACCCTCTTGTTAATTTGAGACAGCAAACTCATCTCTCAACAAAGCTAGCTGTTAAAGATAATCAAACACAAACTTTGTTATAGATTTTGACAATAAAAAACACAAACACAATTGAACCAAAATTGCACAGTTTTTTTTAACACAGCTTCAAACTTGAAGTTGTCAATTCTCAATAGAACAACCCATATATGCAAACAAGTTGTCAATTTTCTTTTCAAGCAAGCAAATTTCAATACTCAAATTATCATATATGCAAACAAGCCTCAAATCCTATGAATGTCACAAATTGACAATCAGATTTTTGTTTTCTAAAATACATAAATCTTCAGGATAGCTAGTATGAAACAAGTCCGCAACTTTGGACTTGAAGCCTGTAAAGAAAAACATTTTGATGGATACCGAATCCTAAAGCCAGAGCTGAGATAGCGAGATCCCTAGAACACAGAAATTAAGCCTTGAACTCTGAATCCCCTATGTCTAATCTTACAACGCAAAAATGAAATAATTAAGAACATATATGGGCCAAACCTTCAACTCGAGACGATGATGGGGAGACTGAGAGAGACGAACGGCTGGAGAGAGCTCGGCGGAGAGACGAGCGAGTGAGCTGATGCCTGAGAGAGAGAGAGAGAGAGAGAGAGAGAGAACGTCAGCGGCTGTGAAAACCTTGAAGCTTTAGGGTTTATGAATCAGAAATTGGGGGGTTTTTTTAATAAAATAAAATTCCGGTTCAGACCGAAATTTCCGGTCCAACCCGGACCATTCACTACTGCTTTTTGGCCTACAATACAAAACTTGAACCTTTGCAAACTTAAAAAAAAAACTCACCTAATTGAAATAACTCAACTTTTAAGGTGGTGTTTTTTTTTACAGTGGGCAAACAATGGACGGACGAACAACTTTTAAGATGGTGTTAAATATATCTCGATATTTATAGGTGATGTTAAAATAATATCACAATAATTTTATCTCAAAAAATGATGTCACAGCCCATACATGGAAAAAAAAATATATAACAAAATGAAACGTTAAAAAATCCGCATATTAATATGAACCATAGGTTTCTTGGATTTTTTTAAAAAATCAAACCCGGTTTTCACTTTTCTTAAACTAGATTTTGTTAAAACATGGAAATTTTGATTTTTAAAAACCGGGTTTTGATTTTTTTAAATCCATGTCATCATATTGTTAAACCATGTCATCTTTTTTTTTTTGAGATAAAATTGTTGTGATATTATTTTAACATCATCTATAAAGTTCGGGATTTTTATCTTACATTTGAAAGATGGAGATATATTTGTAACACTTCCTTAAAGATTGGGTTATTTTTATTAGTTTTGCCTAAAAAAATCTGTGACTTTTGCAACAATCTTTTTTTTTTTTACAGTCGGTTCCTGAAATCTGTAGCAGTAAAATTTCCCTTACAAGATACCTCATAGTTTCACTTGAGATCAAATATTTGTTGAGATTAAAGACAACTTTTTTTTTGGGAGGAACAAGGTTTGATTAGAAAGAGGGCAAATTCCATTTTAAAAAAATGCCTAATTGGCACTTTGTTGATGCAATAAATGCCAAATATGATAACTTGTTTTCTGATGGTAAAATTAGATTGACTCAAAGTAAATGGCCTTATCTAGACCATGCTGTATGTGTGCAGTGTGTCAACCCTATATCCCAAAACAAAAAAGAAGATCAATTATCAAGACATATCAAAAGAAATTGGCCAAATTTGCCTAATCTCAAACATGGAAATTTACTGGCTGCCAAAATTTTCAATGGTATTAGTGATAAGGATACATTGAAAGTGTTTTAAGTGAATGAATATGTCATGATAAGGCTAGGGTAGGCCAAATTGTCCACCTATGTTACTCTACAGTTAGCTATTGGCTATAATATGCCCTTGTTCCACCCATAAAAATTTAATTTGGGCACCCAAATTACAAATCTGTCAGGTTATTGGCCTGACAGATTTGTTTATTTTTTTTAAAAATGTTATCTGGCGGGCCTAGGCATACAAGATTTAAAAAAAAAACGGTAACTTACAATATTTCAACGACGAGCAAATTTTATTTGAGTGTCCAAATTAATTTTTGTTGTGCCCATAACAACACCCATATCATGGATGATCTTTGTTATCTATCTAGGTCTCCTAGTTGTTGCTAATGCTTGTCTCATTTGCTATCCTTTATGCTATGGTTGAGATTTTTTACCACTTTCTGTTGCTTTTCCAGAAGTTCTAGATTGCCAAGTTAGTGGTTCAGTGAAAAAAAAAAAAATTTTGGTATTGTTTCAATGAGCTAATGGATTATCTTTATGATAAAAAAAATTCTTTTTTCGAAAGCTTTATTAAGATCTAAAAAAAGGCTAAGTAGTCAGCAAACTGACCCCTAACGTCATTACAGAAAAATCAAGACAGCAACTCAGAGTTTCAAAAAATACATGAAATCTTAAGCTTAAAGCTAGAGAAGCGGGGTTATCCACTATCCTATTGGTTTCACAGTAGATATGACGAAACTGAATAATCCAGTCTCTACAAATGAAGCTCTAGTTCGCTAAAAAAGAGGATGAGACCAACCACCAATTTAAAGTCATGTGATCTATAAGATTTATTACTAAGGTTGTTACGAATCGATTAGTCTGTTTCAAGCTACTGATAACATTGTTCTTGCTCAAGAGGTAGTTCATTCTATAACGAAGAACAACTGTAGGGTAGGGAAGGTTGGAAGCTCAGTAAGCTCGATCTTGAGAAAGCTTATGATCGTCTCATATGGGATTTTGTGGAGGATACTATTAGAGATGCCATCCTTGTCAGATGATCCCACCAGTGAATGCAATTTGCCACATTACTTATCAACCTCATTATAATATATTCATATTCCTCTTGATGGCATCTCTATATATAGCCTCAGAACTCATATTCTGCTTCATCAAGTTTTCGGAGAATCATGGAGTTTGTATCCAAGCTTATCATCTTGCTCAGTTTATTCATGTTTTTGGTCTTTGTTTTGCACATACAACCTGCATCTTGTATTAGACACATACTTTATTCCTCAACAAACGCCGAAAATTTGGTGTCTAACCTGCCAGGCCAGCCAGCTGAAGTGGACTTCCAACACTATGCTGGGTGTGTTACAGTCAATGAAACCAATGGAAGAGCACTCTTCTTCTGGTTTTACGAGGCCTTCTCGCAACCCGAACACAAGCCCTTAGTCCTCTGGCTTAACGGCGGTATCCCCCTAAATCTGTTTCTAGTTTCTTGTTTGCTAACATTTGGATACAGACAAATAATAGATTAGGTTCTTGATGAAAAGATAGAACAATATAGATTTAGAGTTAGTTAATTTTAATTTAATGGTTTGTTTATGATTTGGTTTTTATATTTTGTAGGTCCAGGGTGCTCCTCAGTTGGATATGGAGCAACACAAGAAATTGGACCTTTCATTGTGGACACTAATGGCCAACAACTTAAATTTAATCCATATGCTTGGAATAGAGGTGATTTAAAAGCTTAAACACTCCTTGATTTCCCCTTTTCCTTTTTAATGACTCATGAAGCAATAAGCATTTTTATTTTATGCTTTAGTTTCTTCTAATTCTAATCAAAGGTTGTGATGATGATGCAGAGGCCAATATGTTGTTTGTGGAATCTCCAGTTGGAGTCGGATTTTCGTATTCAAATACAACTAAGGACTATGATCATGTTGACGACGACTTTGCAGGTAAATCCTGGATTTTTTCGACATTTTTCTTTCTAAATCAACGCGTACTATATAGGTTGTTTGCGCACTTCACTGATTTTGTATAGCGCGGTTTATATCATGACTACTTGTTTGGATTTTTTTTTTCTGAATGATGTCCAGCAAATGATGCTTATGCATTCCTGCATAATTGGTTCGTCGAGTTCCCATCATATAGGAGACGGGCCTTGTACATTGCAGGCGAGAGCTATGCAGGAAAATATGTCCCGGTTTTAGCTGACCTCATCCAAGACAAGAACAAAGATCCATCTCTTTATATTGATCTCAAGGGAATTCTGGTATATATGTTCTGAGTTTAGCCTCTATAATCATATCTTAAATGGACATAGTTTGCTGATGAAATCGCGTAAAATGACAGTTGGGTAACCCTGAGACGTCGGATTCAGATGACTGGAGAGGCATGGCAGACTATGCCTGGAGCCATGCTGTGATTTCTGATGAGACCCACAGGCTCATTGGTGAGACTTGTGATTTTGCCAGCAATGATCCATGGAGCAATGTCGGATGTAGCCACGCAGTGGATGAGATGCTAACCCAGTACAACGAAATCGACATCTACAGCCTGTACACTTCTGTTTGCATTGGCAATAATACCAAATCTGAAAACGGATCACAACAACAACAACAAGTCCTTTTCAAACTCTCCTCTACGGCGGTGAGATGCTGTTTTCCTTCTCATTATATGATGTTGAGACGTCGGAAACATGATAGTATCTGTATGTACAGATGCCTAGGATCATGGGAGGCTATGACCCTTGCCTTGACAGTTCTACTGAGGCTTTCTACAACAGACCGAACGTTCAAAGGGCGCTTCATGTTAGTGATGGTTACAAGCTCAGGAAGTGGAGCATGTGCAAGTAACTTGATTTTCACTATTACCTTCTAAACATGTAGTTGATCATATTCTATACACTATTGAGCTTGATTATGTGTCGTTTGTCGCTGCAGCTATACGATGTTTAACAACTGGAACTATACAAAGCCGACAGTCCTTCCCATCTACCGGAAGTTGATTGCTGCAGGACTTAGAATATGGGTTTACAGGTAGCTTAGCTAGGTACATTTCTGGTGTGACACTGTGATGATCTTTACATTTTTGTGAGTTGATTTCTCAGTGGAGATACGGATGGAAGAGTTCCGGTTCTGTCCACCAGATACAGCATCGACGCTCTAGGTCTCCCTATAACTAAAGCATGGAGCCCTTGGTACCATGAGGAACAGGTAATTCAACATGAGATTGGCATATGTGTTTCATAGTTACTGTCTAACTAGTGACCTTAGGTACTTGTGTTTAACAGTTTTAGCGCGATTTGAAACATATTGATTTTCATATGGTAATGTTTAGGTGAGTGGATGGTATCAAGAGTACCAAGGGCTGACATTTGCGACGTTTAGAGGAGCTGGACACGCGGTGCCTGTCTTCAAACGCAGCGAGTCCCTAGCACTCTTTTCCTCCTTCCTTCAAGGCGAGCCTCTGCCTTCTGCCCGATACACCACTTAACACATCTAATATGGGCATGTCCGCGATATGGTTGAATGATGTAAGTTTTGGTAGCTCTCTTGAATGTTAGGGATATGGGATGCCTAAAATATGTGAAATAGGTTGAGTTATGTAATGAGTTTTCTCATGTTAATGAAATGAAATAAATATGGTATTTGTTTCTTTTTACCTTGGACCTTGTTGTTTAGTTATACTCTCTTTTTATCTCATTGTTTGCCTTTCCCCAAAATTGTTGAATGGGTTCTGAAGTACTACACTTGTTAGCTTCAATCAACCTCCAAAAATTCCACAAGACTATATAATCTATTGCTATAGACAGAGTCGAACACCGGCCATTTCTCTCTTGTTAATGTCGATTCATCTTACTAACAACTAAGACTACTTATCCGTAAGGATGCACTAGATGAGGAGGGTCGCTTTCATTTAACGCGTAGTGAAACATTGTTGTTTAAATTTGCCAAGAAAGGAGTTTAAGACTATTAATCCATGGTTATACCTACAAGTACTAAGAATTCAGAATCAATTCAACTATTTTTACACTACATATCTTCAATATATTTCATTAACTATATCTTCAATATATTCAAATGCAATTCCCAATTGAGTTAAACCAAGTACATAGCAAGCTACATAACACATATTGTAGCCTCCCCCAACATTCTACCAATCAGTATTCAGTAGAGCTAACAAAACTTAACTATAAGGTCACATATCCTAACCACATTGATGTCAATTGGTGTATCGAGCAGAAGGCAGCGGTTGTCCTTGAAGGAAAGAGGCAAAGAGCGCAAGGGACTCGCTTGGCTTGAACACAGGTACCGTGTGGCCAGCTCCTCTAAACGTCGCGTATGTAAGCCCTTGGTACTCTTGATACCACCCACTTACCTGATTATCACCATATATAGAGAGAGATAAATCACACAACCCAAGCTTGGTAAGTTAAGCCAATCAAGGATGGTTCATATGAATTACCTGTCCCTCATGGTACCATGGGCTCCATGCTTTCGTTATAGGAAGACCGAGAGCGTTTATGCTGTATCTTGTGGATAGTACCGGAACTCTTCCATCCGTGTCTCCACTGTCAAATTAACATGGAGGATTGAGGTCACCATATACACTATCATAGAGGATGGTTTAAATGTGCCTTGTTCATAAGAGATGTGTACCTGTAAACCCATATTCTAAGTCCTGCAGCAATGAGCTTGTGGTATATAGGAAGAACTGATGGCATTGTATTTTTCCAGTTCTTAAATATTGTGTAGCTGCAGCCACCACAAGGGAATGATCAAGCAAATGCAGGTTCAAAATCAAAGGGTAATAGAGACGAGATTCGCGAATTTTGATTACTTGCACGCGGTCCAGTTCCTTAGGCGAAGACCATCACTAACATGAAGAGCCTTTTGAACATCTGGCTTGTTGTAGAGAGCCTTTGCATACTCGTCGAAGCAAGGGTCATAGCGTCCAATGATTCTAGGCATCTGTTAGAAAAAGAATCAACCAACTGTTGTTGAATCCGACGCTTTCATCTGGCTATATGATGAGATGAAATTATAGGAATAATGTAAGGAAAAGCTCACCATTTTCGAGGAGCGCTTGAAAACAGATTGTGTGAGTGATCCATAGTGAGGTTTTGTATAATTGCCAATGCAAATTGGAGTATACAAGCTGTTGATGTCAATTTCGTCGTACTGTTTCAGCATCTCAACCAAAGCATTGCCACATTCAGCATTGCTGTATGGATCAACACTGTCCAAATCACAAGTCTTGCTGATGATCTGATGAGTCTCATCAGAAATCACCGCGTGGCTCCAGGCGTAGTCTACCATGCCTCTCAAGTCATGTGGATCCGACGTCTCAGGGTTACCCAACTGACAGTATGATAATATCATCAGATTTGCTATATAGGAGATAAAAATTAATAGCATCTGAAGTTGAGAGTGTTCCAAGCTAGCATATAAGTTGACAGGCTCCACTCTCTTGCAATTTCGTGATTGTATAAGGAAAACACTTGACATACCAAAATACCCTTGAGATTGATATAAAGAGATGAATCTTTGTTCTTGTCAAGGATGAGTTCAGCTAACTCCGGTACATATTTTCCTGCGTAGCTCTCCCCAGCGATGTAGAAGGATCGCCTTCTATATGACGGAAACTTGAGAAACCAATTGCGCAAAAACGCATGAGCATCATGTGCTGGAAATCATCAAGAAAAATCCAACTTCTTAGGCAAATATCATCATAAATTCAAAGCCTTTTTCCACAATGAGAAAGTATCAAACCCACCAATTTACCTGCCAAGGGATCTCCAAGAACATCATAGTCACTGCTAGTATTGGAGTACGAAAAACCAACTCCAACTGGAGATTCCACAAACAACATATTGGCTTCTGCATCATCATCGTCGTCGTTGTTGTTAAAAGCATTTCAACACAAAATAGCTGTCATATGCTTGATTATCAAGACTAAGCTGCTGACCAACCTCTATTCCATGCATATGAATTGAACTTAAGCTCGCCATTCGTGTCCAGAATGAAAGGACCGATCTCTTGCGTGGCTCCATACCCAACCGAGGAGCACCCTGGACCTATAAACGCGACATTGTCTAGGATAAAAGCAATCTACAAGTTATGGTTCAAAAGTTTGGCATCAAGCCACTTATGTTAGTAAGACAAAAGGAACCATAAACGGATTGCGTAAAGAGCCTTACATACCGCCGTTGAGCCAGAGGACCAAGGGTTTGTGTTCCGGCTGAGAGGAAGCCTCGTAAAACCAGTAAAAGAGCGCCCTTCCATTCGTCTCATTCGCGGTAACATACCCAGCATAGTGTTGGAAGTTCACTTGTGGCTGGCCTGGCAGCTTACACACCAGGTGATCCTCCTTTGTTTTGGTTCTAGGACCGCGTATTCGGTGTCTAACACTAACTGCAGGTTGTAGCTGCACTGCAGGTTGTAGCTGCACAAGAAACGGCAAAACCATAACCAACCTGAGTAAGACACTCACCTTAGATATGAAAAACTCCATGATTTAATGCAAACTTTCTTCCTTTTTGGAATGAATTGAAGACATTCACTGAAGAGTTGATGAATTAGAGTAAGGGTGCCAAGGCTATATATATATAGACAGACTCCAGGTAGGTAGGGTTGTTACATAAGTTGAGTAGCTCGAACTCATTCATTTTTTAAACGAGTCGAATATGAGCATTTCTTAAGCTCGATCCAAATCAAGGCTCGAATAGCTTGAATTTTATGAGAAGTAAAATTGTCCTATGTTTGAAAAAAGTTCTGCTCATGCTAATTCATTTACCAAACGTCGAACAGAGTATGAATACGCTTTTAAGCTCAAACCCAACTTTAAACTCGATTTGAGCTTAACTGTTTTTAAATAAGTTGAACATAGAAATCAATACTTAGCTGATGCTAGTTCGGCTCAAATAACAATCCCCTCGAAATGTGATCAATATTGGCCTTGTAGTAGGTGGGCTAAGAAGTAATGAATGTGGTCAAATGGGTGGGTCAATGTCGGCTACTAATTAATGGGATAATTGAGAGGGATGGAATGCGACGAGGGTTGATTCCCGTCAGACCAGGTTATATCAGCTTTTATGGCTTGACAAGTTGACAGTCACAGTTCATCTGCAAGCCCTAACTGCCTAAGTAGACGTGGTTTATACAATTTAGACGGGAAATATATTATCGGTTTTTCTATCGTATTATACAATAAGAAATTTAATTGGGAATTTTTCCCCTAGATATATATATCCAGTTTAGGCATTTTTAAATTAGATTACGGGGTTCACTCATTTCCTTTTAGGGTTTTCTTTCCTAATAAAATATTTTTATCTTATACCCTAAAGACACACAAACCGATATATTATTCATAAGACCCAATCACATCACAGAGTATGAGTAACACACAGAATATGAAAAGAAATACCATGAATCACCTTTAGCATTATATATTATATAAAATAAAATATAAAATATAAAATAAAAATAGACGTAGAAGATTTGCTATTTGTAGTTAATTAGGGCATTATCATGCAGTTATAAATAAGTTTTTTTTTTTGAAGAGGTTGGATCACATGCAAATAGTTTTAATTGTGCAATATGGAAAAACAAAGATTTTTTTTACATGTGTTTCATCTTAGTGAGTTAATTTGATTGCAGTGGGCAATTATTTAATTGCATTTGATGATTATTCGATTGGATTAAGTTATGAAAAAACACATCAATGCACAAGTACAACCAAATAACTACATCTTACAACAAAATGCATAATGCAATAAAAAAAACTAGTAATAACTTAATAACTGCGGATAACTAAATAACTCGCTGAAGAAACGAGATACATGTGAAAATATCCTTTGTATGCAGTTTGTTTGTGTAGTCAAAAATGTCCGCATGTGATCTTTTGTCTTTTATTATTATTGCAAGGTGTACAAATTGGTAAGATGGTCAAATGGTGTAACTTAGGGGTAGGAAACTATCTGATCATGATGGCACAAGTGATAAAAACACTATCAAAGATGCTAAATTGCTACAAGACATTAATTCATTTGAGGTGCATATCGTTCCTTTGGAGATGGGTCCTTTAAATTCGGGTGTTGGGGACAACAGAGGGAGGTATGGCTGTGTACCCACAAGGAATGGTTGGGCGTAGTTTGGGTGGTCGATCGAGATCCTCTATTCCGCTTATATAATCCATTCTATAGTCGGTGGAAGTATAAAATTGTTTAATAATTTTTAACCAATCAAAGTGAAAACGTATAAAAGAATCTCACCAAGTTGTAATTTATTTTAACTACATTTTCGTTTTTTTTTTATAGGTTATAATTTATTTTAAGTAGATCGAAAAAAGTTTGTTGATATGAGAGATTGAGAGGAATTAAAATTCCTGTTGGAGAGTCAAAGCGGGAATATATCTTAATAGTTAATACTATGCATTATCATGTTATACATAGAAATTACAGGTCAATCATGTGACTACAAAAGTCGCAAAATGGACGATGGTGGTTTCGTAGGGCTCGAATTAATGAAAACGACATCCACTGTAACTCCTTTGTTTGAAATATGACATGGATTCCCAATTTCTATGGGCTTCACCTTAATGCATATAGATGTTTCATTTCATATAACTATACACACATAATCATACAGATTGATGACTAATACAATAATAAAAACAGGTTACGAATTGGATAGAGATTCAGAGATAAGGTAAGAATAATTTAAAAAGTACTAAATTAGATTCTAAATTGTTGCTAGGAACTAACACTAACATGCATTCGCCGGTCCCTTAGTGTCCACATGGTAGCCCCAATGTAGGAAGTAATGAAGCTTCTGTTCGGACTTAAGAGGATGGCTTATCATGAAGATGAAACGAGATGGAATCGACACTTGGATCATCGCCTCCAAGTGCTCTAGCAACTGCTTGTGAATGTCTATAGAGATCGTACCTGAAGTGGACATTTGGAAGTTTCACAGGGTAGTTTATGTTTCAGCGCTCTCTTTATGTGCTGAATCAGCCTGCAGCAACATAAGCGAAGAAAACAGCATAAGGGAACCGAGAAAAAGAAAGATTTTTCTGGCCTGTTACATTTGAAGTCATCTTGATTCCTGATAACAATGGTTTCATAATCGTACAACTTATTCTAACGCAAGTCATCTAACATGAACTTCGAAGATTCAATGGAGTTCAGTTGATTTTCTTAATGCTTGGCAGTTTCAGAATGAAATGTTAAACTAAATGCTGAACTGCAGCATTTTGCACTTTCCAAACTTCATTGTGAATTCAGAGAGGTATAATTTGCCTAGGGTAGGTCTACGTAAATCCAAGTATACGAAATATGTTTGTCGATAGGCTGTAAGGTATAAGAGATGCAGGTCATAGTGAAACCATTTGTATCCTATTTTCTTAAGAAATTTGCGCTTTGGTCAGATTTGCAGAGCAAGATATACCTTATCCTGTAGAATCTTTTGGCTCTCGGTGACATACTGATTTGGATGATTAATTCCAGTATCACAGGATTGGCCATGGATCGTTTCGAATACCAAGGTGCATGCCAGCTGCATTTTTAGTACCATTGATTAACAATGACAATAAGTGTTATCATTGCAAGGAGCTGTACTGTAGGGTAAGGAAATGGTGTGTAGCAACATGTGCAATTTCCTTACCTGATAATGTCTGTTTTTAACTTTATCCATCACTTCCTCCATTGCACGACTGTTTATCCCCATATTGCCAAGAGCAGCTCGGAGATTATCCTCACTGTCATGCATAAGAATACACTTGAGGAACTATTATACAAGCAAGACGTCGAGAGATTCAGATGCAGCAGCAAACTACTGTTGAGCTTTAGCAAGTGTTAAAAATGTTCTCATATAGTCTAGTACTCGAGTCTGTTAGAAAAAGTGCCATAATATGCGGTTTTACATGTGGCAGGAATCTACACCAAACCGATTCAATCTGCTGCCTCAGACGCATCTAAATGTGTGAAATAACAATAAGCAACTGTTTATTGATATGAAAATCTTAAAGATTCAATCATGCTGTGCAACTTTAAGGAGTAGGTTAACTTGAGTTTACCTGAAATGTCGATATGGACAGCCATGATGATCACCAATGCCAGGTGTTGACGAGATGACTTTCTGACAAGAATAAGGCGAATATTCCTGCAATATCAAGTAGTAAAAGGTTAAAAAAAAATTATGTGTACTAACCGAAAGTTCATCCTACCTGAAACCACCCTATCAAGATAAAGCAATGATAAAGCAATCAGATCAGTTTATAAAATTTCAAGCTGCTTATAGGGACTGAAACCAATAGGTTACATAATGATTATAATTCATATCTTAACAATAAGTTACATAATGATTATAATTCATATCTTAACATGTAACCAAAATCTAGAGAAGTCGAAGACTAACCGTTCTTCTCCCTTCTTTTCCATAATAGTGTCTGACACTGTAGGCGTATTCTTTATCAAATCTCTCAGGGCCAACCTGCAACCAAAAAACTCAAATTGAGAAACTAAAGAAAAATCCTAAACAGATTTTAATAATATGTAGAATGGAAGACTTTCCAACTAGATTATGTGATAGCACATGTATAAGGATCCAGACTATCCAGTGGAGGCAAATGGTTAGGCTGTGTGGGGATTTTGCTAAAGCCACTCTAGTTTACCTGGGACTCTGGGAGATATGTCACACCAAAAGGGTGGTCTCACCCTCAGCAGAGCATCCAGTTATTTCAACTTACTTGCACTTTGCAAGATTTGTTGCCTAGGCCAGAGAGTTATTCTATCCAGGTGAATTTAGTGGAAGGTTTGCTCTGAAGGATTCCTAGTGTTTGATTAGGTTTTTCCTTGGTGTGTGTGTGTTTAGTTTGCGTGAGAATCTAAGTTGTCTATGGTTGCAATTTGCAAGAACGCATTAGGTGAACAAAACAGCTAAGCTCCACTACCAGAGATCAACTACCTAGACATCATTACCATATTGGCATCAATATTGTCAAGTTGCAAATAGTTAGTTACCAAGATCTGATTCTTAGTTATTAAACGGTAAAATGAATAAAAATAGCAATTTGAAGGGTTGTTCCAAAAGGGCCCAGCAAATTCCTGATTTTTATTATAGGCTTGGGTTCTTTGAAAAAGATTTTAGACCCTTGAATGGACCCATTCGAAAGCAAATTGGCTGATGACAAAATGAGGAAAAATTTGGCATTCCTTCAACGTACGAACAGTTGCATGGTTTTGGCTAAATGATTGTTGAAGCCTTGCTTTTGAGAAACTGAGAAAAAATGGATTCATACGATCTAATCCATTATCATTCATCTTCACACACACCTCCTCTAACTATGTTTGATCTTTGCAACCAGTCATCAAATGATGCTCTTCTGGCAGTTATAAGACTTCAAAATTTTACTTCTTTAGCTCTGACATATCAATATAATAACCCAAAAGGGGAAAAAATCATTAAATTTCATGTTTCCTGGAGATCATAGTAGCTGGCCCTTTAACTGTTGTAGGATAACCATATTTTGCAATCAACTTCAAAGTTAATGGTTTAGTAAGTCTTATAAAACTAACAGCTTGAAAGTAGCATACACGAGTACACAGAAACATTCGGAGGACTTGTAATATACTTTGAAATATACCTTTTTAGAGAACTCAGCTTTCCAAAACATGAGGGCATCCTCCAACTTGAGTCCCACACCCTACACAAGGTAACAATCACAATTTTGATTCTTGACTGCATCTCATTCAGAAAGCCAAAATTATTCATGTAGCTGTCCTCACCTTGAGGAAAAGACCTAACTGCATCCTGCCTCCATGCTTTAAATGATGGTCTTCTTTTAGCTAAAGGGAGCACATATAAAAAAAATCAGAAAGAAAAAGGAAGAAAATAGGATTGATAAGTAAATGAAAATAAAGATGGAGAAAAATGATAAAACATACGCAAAATTGGAAAATGCTAAACCAAATTTGTTGGAGCAAACAAAAACGAACATCTAACCTTGTCATAAAGGTGGCGCATGCAGAGAGGAAATGAAGTATGAGCAACCCGATCAATGTCTTTGAGTGACATCTCAGTGTGTTCACTTGGCTGGCAAATAGAGTAAATAAAAGTTACAAAAACTCCTTTTGTACAAGTATAGTAATTTAACAGTTAATCTTGGATTACCTGTGAATAGTCAGGGCCAAGGTAACTTGTACTGAGGCTTTCTACAATCTATATACAGACCAATATAAACCTTTTTTAACAAAAAGCACCAGACGAGAGACTCCTTATAGAATTTTGAAATTGTCATAAATTACTTACAGGAGTCAGTCTATCCTTCTCCTGCTCTCTAATCGTAGATGTCCATTTTCTGAACAAAAAATATCACCATCTAAACCCAAAAGTTCACAAGATTGCAAAAAATAAAAGAAAAAAATGTGGGAAAAATGGCCATCACATAAGCAGAAACTCTGTTAGAACTGCTACAGCAGAAAATAACACAACTCGGTCAGCAAACCCTAGAAAGATTTATATACAGTTTATCTGCCATCTCTTCTAACATGACAGATACACTCAAAATCCCCACATCAGTCAACATATAATTTTTGGCACTCAAAGCATACCTGTTTGTGAGGATGAGTGCCTTTGAAAGGAGACTGCGAAATTGTGTAACAACAATAGAAACCACCTATGATAAAATGGCACAAAATGAGCTACATCTGCAGATTATAGAGTTACAGAAAAGCAAGCTTGCAAAACCACCTGTACCTGATTCATGGCAACATAAGCATGCCCTTTGCTTATGTACACTTTGCGACCAGCAACAAGTTCTGGTACTTCTTCAAATGGTACCTTCATTCAGACATTCACCATATAAGACTTAGTAAGCAGTGTAGTCAATGACACCGATGGAACCACGGCTGAAGACGTGCAGCTTTGTTATTTTTAGAAATAAAAAGCAAATAATAGATTGTAATACTGACCTTGTAGAATAAGTTGTCACCTGCGTAGCAAGAAAATTGAAACAGTGCATCAGAAGCCCACGAAATAAGAGTGTATATGTGATGATAACTACAAAATAAGAATGTCAGTTGCTCAACATATGTGAACGAAAAGTTTTCATGAGGAATTAATTAATATTATGAAGGCATCATATATACAACATTAAAAGTACATCTATAATTGAATTCCCATGATCAGCAATAGATTCAGTCACTTGCAATCATTATCATGCTTAAAATTCAGCGAACAAGATTCTATCTTGGAGAGGACTTACTACACCCACACTTAAGCAAAAAATGTGATACAAGATTACAAGGCATTAAAACCATAGATATTCAAATTTTAAGGATAAGTACCATGGAAGATAACATATTGCAACCTTATAATAGGCAAGGGACGTGATACAAGATTACAAGGCAACAAAAGTATGAAGGGCTAACAGAGAGAGTATACACAGTTACACACTACACACCATTAAATAAAATGTAATAAAACACCGAGACAGCTAGAAGTGTACTTTTTTTATTTATGGAAACAACCACAATCGAAGCTATATCAACAGGCTTGCAGCAGAATGGAAAACACAGCATACAGCCCTACTATAAGATGGATGGAAAATGTATCTTACCAGCTGACATAGGCTGTCCAAGAGAACGCGCAACTTGGGCCAGCTTTTCTTTTACACTCTGTCATATAAAACAAATCAATAAGATCAGTTATTGAAAAAATCTTACAGAAAAAGTACCACAACCAGATCAAAGATATAGTCATACCTCAAATTCAGCACTGCTTACAACTTTGTATGGAAGGTCAAATTCAGCCAGTAGAGCTCTCTGTATGGGGGGACAAAATTTAAGTAAGATAAAGCATGCATAAAGAGGGAAAACAAGATAAAATAGCAGAAATGTTTACCTGAGCTTCAAAATTTTGTCGCTTAAACCGGTATCGGAAAAGCATAGTCTCCATTGACAAGAACCATTTCCTAAGATCCTCCCTGAATTAGTAAAATTCAGACTAAAATCAATCCAGGCATCATCTCTTGAAGCAGAAGTTACAATAGAGCATACTAATGGGCCAAATCACTGCAATACTGCCAACAAGATATTCAGATCTTACGTTCGGCAGTAGACAAGGCGAAGAACGAAATGCGAGATTATATCTTTCTCGATAACCTCTGAAGCGTGTGGATGTCGCATGTGCGCTTTCCACAAATCTTCCACCTAATCAAAACCAAAACAATAATAAAAAGGAAGCAAATCCGAAGCGGAAAATGCACAGCTTAATTTGCTAACCAAAACAGTACCAATTTCTCCATCTCATCAGGTTTCTTCCCTCGCGATAAGCCATCGGAAATTCCTCTCAGGACTGAATGTCATACAACGAATTAGAATCGAGTAAGGCGGATTTACTGACTCGAAATCAAAGCAATACTGTTTCAATCCTAATTCTAGTGCGATCATTTCCGAGCATTGAAGACGCTACAACAAAGCCCTATCCGTGATATGAAGAAAAAAGGAAAGGAACAAAAGCGAACCTCGAAGGCGATCGATGGCGAAGAGCTCAAAATCTTCAAGGCGGACTTCAAGATGAGGAGGATCTCGATAGAGAGGGAGAGAAGAAACGACGTCGGCGGTAACCGAAGGCTTTCTCAGCGATTGTACGATTTCCATTACAGCTCTCTCTCTCTCTCTCTCTCTCTCTCTCTCTCTCTCTCTCTCTGCACTGTGTGGTGTGCCCTTTCTGACTTCTGATAGGAGCGCGAGCACTGAAGCGAGGACTGCAAATTGGCGGGAAATGCCTATAGGTTTATGGGTTCCCGCCCAAATATTAGACAATTTTTTTTTTAACCGGAAATAATTCGAGTTACCAAACAATCTTGGAAACTCGAGACTAAAAAATCGGTATCCGGAAGAACCAGAAGGTACAACAAACAACCATACAACAAGAGAAACAATCAAAAGGAGACATGGGATGATTCCGAGATCAGGTGCTGGTTGAGGAGACAAAGAGAGGATAGGGGCGCAGCCGTGGAAAACAATCTAAATAGTTAGGAGAGGTGACACACACAAAGTTCTGTGGAACAACGGTGGAGGCCTCATATTTGGACTCGATCTACAACGAGCCTCCGGGCCTCGATCTACAACGAGCCTCCAGGCCTCGATCACACATCCACAACCCATCTGCAATTCAAAGGAGACGAACCACGAACACACCAAAGAGAACTCAATCAGCAAATCAAGAAAAAAATCATCACCAAGAAGAGCCTAATGAACAGTTTATTTGTCGATAAAAAATGGTCGAAAGATCAAATAAAAGCGGGTCCTCATCGAGCAATATTAAAAGTGGATGACTGATGTGGGTGTTTTCCTCTTTCGTTCTCTAGAAAACAAGTTCTAGAGGGAAGAAAGAGCAAATTCCTTTTGAGTATTGTAAAAATAATACATTACGAGTATATAGATCAAAGCATTGCGGTATATATTTATATATATAGTCATAATTAAATGTTAAGAATATGGAAAATTAATACAAATTATATAATATATATAAAAATATGTAAAAAGAGTTTAGTTTCGATTTATTATGTTTTTTTTAATATTGTGCTTGGCGTGCAAGGATTATAAGATTTTCAAAGAAGTGAAATCAGGGTCAGCCAACAGAGGCGACTAGCGGTGACGAAGCGAAGGGACGGCGCCCGGCGACGACGGCACCGCCAAGGGCGACCGGCAATGCAACCCAAAGCCCCCGCGAGTGAAACATCAGGAGCCCGGGTGGAAGGCGAGGCCACTTTATCGATTGAAATTCGATCTAGATTCCAATTTTGGTTGTGAGTTATGGATTGGAGTTTGAATCTGGCAATTAGACGTCTAGGCTTGGGGTTTTGGTTTGTGGATCTGAAGATTAGGATAGGGGCTTATGATGATCTCAAGTTGATTTCTCTATTTCCTGTTTTGATTTTATTTGGAATTCATAGAGGTTGTGGGTGCTAATTTCAATAATTTGGATCTATATAGTATACCTGATCGAGTTCATATTGGTGATTATACTAGCAGAGAGAAGCTTACGGTGGAGGGATGATTATGAGATTTTGCATCTGATTTTTGGTGTAGAGGTGTTGGATCTGGAAGTTGTTGGTGTAACACCCCTTCTGTAAACGAGGGAATGTTGCAGCGTCAGTGATTACTCGGACTTTAATATTTTTGTAACCACCTTAAGCTTAAAGGGACATGCAACCATGCTTCCATAAACAAGATGATAACATGCATTTAAAATAAATATAACAGAAGTCTTTTATTGAAAAGGAAATTATATTTTTAAATAATATTTACAATCGTTTAACTTGTACAGCGGAAGACTTTTTAAATAATTACCCAACTAGTTAAGACGCGCACCTTGTGCGGGTATTTTTTTAGTTTAAAATAGTTATATGTATATCAGTATATGTAACACTATATATATGTATATCATGCTTATTTAGATTATTACTGTAATTATTATTGAAAAAAAAAAACTCAATTGATTGAACTCAATCAAAATGATCGAAATTAAACTAATCCGCACAAACGTGATTAATGAACTTCATCATCAATTGATTGAACTCAATCAAACCGAAATGAATCGCACAAACGCATAAACTAAATAATTTGTACCTTTTTTCGAAGCTTCCTATTATTCTTCTCTATATATGAGCACTTTACCTTTATTATTTGTCTTTATTATTTGTCATTGTAGGCAATCTAATCTAGCTCGGTTGAAAAAAACTTTTCATATGACATACCATGAATCACTAACTAATATATAGAGGCGAAAACATGGGATCACACCAGATAAAATCGTTTGGCTTAACAAAAAAATCATAACGATCGAATAACAATCAATTGATATTTTAATTTATAAAACTAATCGGCATATCTTTCATTTAGTGATGGGATAACAGTCAATTAATAACAACAAGATACACAGTTAAAACTAATTGGCATCAAATTTTAAAACACCGGCATATCTTTCAACAATTAAACTAATCGACATATAAAATCATAACAACCTGATATACATTTAAAAACAATTAATTGATTGTTATTAATAAGATTAATATATTAATATAAATAATTTAAATTACAATTAATTAATTAACAAATCATAAATAAAAAATAAAAACAATCATAACAACCGGATAAACATTTAAAACAAGTAATTGATAATTGATAATTATTAATATTATTAATATAATTAATTTAAATTATAATTAATTAATTAAAAAATGATAAATAAAAATAAATAAAAATAACCTACTTTAAAGGAGAAGTCGCCACATGGCGTAAACGACTTCTCCTTTAGTATTATAATACTATTGATTGGAACACGATTTAAATTACCTTTTTTAATTCAAAAGATTTAAAATGACCCTTGATGTTCTCCAACGCCTTCAGAACTTCTTCACTACGATCTCTATACCTGCAACTTAGGTCTCATGCATCGTATACAAACGAGAGGCACCAGCTGCCACAATCCATAGAGCGGTTAGTTCAATTAAGAACAAGCAAGTGACGACACGAAATAAAAGACCACTTTACACTAAAGATTCATTGACCATAAAACGGTATGAACCAAATAGTCCAAAGGTGAGTAATATAGATTATTTAAATGTGAATTCTGAAATACCAAATAGACACTCGACTCAACTTAGGGAATTTTTAAGTTAGGAAGAAGCATGGATGTGAGTGATAAATCACTCTATGACATTATATTCCGAAATGGGATTGGAATATAATTAAACGCTGAAATTATGATGAACTTATCTACGATCACTGTCTTATAAATAATTGTATAACTAGTATTCAACCAATGAACTACAATAATAAGATTTATATAATTAAGTTGTACTGAACGGGTCCGCTCAAATTTTATTTTAATATCATGTGTACCGAACGGGTCCGCTCGGATTTTCTTTTAGTATTAGGCGTACCGAACGGGTCCGCTCGGATTTTATTTTCGATCAAATTCACTGAACGGGTCCGCTCAGTGGATCATTTCCGGGTCCGGAAATGTAGCTTCATGAAACTGGGTAGGAAGCGCTCATCTTCCTGGTTTATAATAATATGTATTTTATATAACTTGGAAGCGCTCATCTTCCATATTTAATTTATATTATCGTTTATATACTTTTTTAGGAAGCGCTCATCTTCCTTAATTTTAATTTATAATATTAACATTCTATAATACGCTAAACTACAATTCTAAAATCAATAACTTAAGTGTACACGTTTATATATTTTATAAGGACTCGGCCTAAAAGATAACTCAAGTCCACACCGAACTAGTATGCAAACTAGTCCGGAACCGAATTGAATAAACGACAATTATGGATATGAAAAAGGATATATCACATAATTAAACTTAGCATGAAGAGAAAATAATAAACCATGCTTTAATGGAATATGGGCATATAATGTCATTTATCTAACTTAATCAACCTATAAAAATAACATTACCCATTTAACATGCCATAATTAGATTATCAACATAATAAATCACACAAACGGGAGGGTTGTAATTTATTTAACGCAATTTGGCATGTTTCAACTGTAGACAACAACTAGACATGAAAGCACGCAAATGAGCATAAAAAGCTCGGAATGTCACTTGCCTTTTTCACCTTGTTGGAGTTCGATACCAACTATGGACTTCAAAAGTTTGATAACGGATTTGAATAAATCGACAAACGAATCTACATATAAGGACGAGGCATAAAGAAGAATTTATTAACTGATATATACACAAAATTGACTTATATAATTCGAAATAAAATCGAATTAATTATAAAGTCAAAGACTATACCAATTTGATTTCTTTAAAACCTTGTCTCGAGATAGGTGTGTTGGTAATTGAGATTGTCGCTCGCTGCATTATGGAAATTACATGATTTAGAAGACCATCTAAAAACGGCGGAATAGTTTTTATAATTTTGAAACTGTAATAAGGGCATATTTTACCAAAATGGAAAGTTTGGGAGGTTTTTCGTAATTAACACATCTTCTTCTCCCTCCCGACAGTAGCTGTGCACTTCTGGTCTCCGGCTCACGACGGCGGCAACTCCGGCAGCCTTGTTGGCTTCCACAGGGAACGGCTACCCACACGACTAGCGGTGGTGGCTCCAGCGAACGACGGCGAGTATCCCGGCGGTTCTGGGCGGCAACGGCAGTGGCGGAAGAGGTCGGAGATGGTGGTGGTCGCCGGAGAAAAATTGTAAAGGGCTCTTGCGTTTCGGGATGAATCCTCGAAATATTTTAGAGGGGAAACGATCCTTAGAGAATTTAGAACGTGTATCGATAGGGTTGAGAGTTCAATTTCTCAGAAATGGTGACTTATCCCTCGAACAAAACCGAAAACCCCTTTTCTAGAGTCGGGCTATTCCGTAACCGTTATTTACAATTGAATCCACCATTATCATAATATTCATTGCAGGAATCAATACCACCAATCAATTGGATCATAATCGACGTGGTCATGACCGGATTTGGGTGAGAACGAAGTAAGTGTGGTAGAATATTCTTCGGATAGGTTTGAATGCTATTGTCCAATTTAATGCCCTCAATCAATCCAAGATAACGTCTAGATTAGTTTGGGATAAGATTCGGGTTTAAACCGTTTTAAATTAAAGCCAAAATATAATAAACCTCCATGGAAGGTGAGGTTGAGGATGCGCAGGACGAGGAAGAGGAAGAAGATGGTGGCGACCCGGTTCCGACCCGGTTTCATGTACCCCAAACCGGTTTAGTCGTAGGATTTTTGATCCGCTTATTTATCCTACCCGGTTTTGACCCGATTTTGTTTTAAAAATGATGGAGGATTTTTTTTTTAAAACAAGGACAGGGTGAAATTTCTTTTTAAAATAGGACAAAAATACCCATAAACTTAAAATAAATTACACAACTATCCTACTCAATTAACACCCTCATCTCATGCTCTCTCTCTTCACTCGCAACCTCACGCCTGGGCCACCACCGCCAAGTTCCCCCTGTTCACCACCATCAATCTCTTTACCGCCGTAGGGTGCGACACCGTCGCCTTCCTCTGGAGCCCCGTTTCCCTTAGCCAGTCGGGGTGCATCGTACGGTGTGCAAGGATGAGAGCTCGGTGGCTGGCGCTAAGTGTAACGGCATCGGGTGCTGCCAGACCTCCATCACCGAGGTCAAAGTTCGCCGTCATGTACATAGCGGCACCAGTAGGATGGTGTTGTTGCAGTAGACATTGACTCTTTACTAGCCCAAATCAAATTAAACCAAATCCAGATCGCCTCTCGCCTCGCCTCCGACTTCTCCCGCCGTTCCGATCTCTGATTTAATTAGTTCATGTTATTATTATTTTTAAATCTTTGGTAATAGATTCGTATTATAGTTGAAGTAATTAAGCTAATTTTTTAAAGAACCGGTTTGTGCAGTTAAGCTAATCTCTGATTTAATTAGTTCATATACGTTCGTAGTAGCTCTATATGGGTGTCAGATTTCTTATGGTTGGTCGGTGCGACCCTTTTACTTGTGGTCGGTGCGACCACAAAGCACTTTGGTCGTTGCGACCACAAAGAACTTTGGTCGTTGCGACCTCCTATATTTAAAAAAAATTGATCGCAACGACTAATTGACATTTGGTCGTTGCGACCACTTACTATGCGCTAAACGGAAATTTAACCTTGCGCTAAACAGAAATCGTGTATAAATAATACAATAATTTAATTATTGCAATTTTGAATACATAAAATATTTATCTAAGTCAAAATTCCGTTAATGTTTATTTAAATAATTACGTAATAATACCTTTTATAAAATGTATATCACATATAAACTATACTTTATCTACTCTTGCACATTTTAAATAATGATTAATTCATTCAAAATAACCTTTCAATCTTTAAAACTTAATATTATTATAATAAAATTATCCTTAAACTTATAGTTATTAATATAAAAAGTGGAGTTATAAATCCTACTATCTTATATAAGAATGATATCACAAAGCACATCTAAATAATTTAATCAAAACGTTCTTCACATACGGGTAAGTTCCGACCCGCACGAAAGGCGTAACGATCTGGGCACTGTCTCGGAGGATATTAAAGAATAAAATAATAAACTCACGTCAATTTTTATCTTTAAAACAAACTTCACACTCCATTTTAGTTACAATAAGCTTCACTCTTAAAATCATAACGTCAAACCAAATATTTTTTTTTTCAATATAAGAACCGAATAATAATAATAATAATGATAATGATGATGATGATAATAATAATAATAATAATAATATATTTCATAAAGAATCATATAAATTCTTTTATTTCAAAATTTTAACCTTATTTTTATTTACTTAAATTAAAACAGAAATACCCAAAAATATTTTGGGGTATTTCAGTTGGTGACCGGAGACCAACGGCCCATGCACAAACGACGGCGGAGGAAACGAGGGGAATAGGATAGATCAGAGGTGGGATAAGTCGGTGATGCTGCAGCGACGAAGCCGAAACGGATCGAAGCATGACCCAATGAATCGGAGCAAGACTTGTTGTGAACGGGTGAGCAGAGGTGGTGGTTAGTTGGAGGAATCGGAACCGGGTGTGGTGGCCAAGGGACGAGACAATCGTAGCTGCGTTGGCGACAGTGGTGGTGGTGGTGGTGGGTGCACAATTAAAAGCCAAAAGGCCCGTAGTCTCGAAGGGAATAACTTCATTGAGTGGTAGCTTATGATGATGGGGTTACCCAAAATTAGTTGTTGTTGTTATACTTGAATTTGCGGTTGAGAATGTAATCTCGGTTTGTCCCTGAAGATTGTTGTTATGATGGCGGTGGTGTTAGAGGGTGGTGGTGGTGGTGTATTGGTGGTGGAGATTAGGTCGTGGGAATTAAAGTTCCTCTCTCTAGATTTTTAGAGAGAAGGGAGAGCAAAACCCCCATCGATCTATGTTGTTTTTTGTAGGATGAGTTTTACCTCCCCTAATTTACTACAGTATGTGTAAGAAGTACATTAATTTTTTTTTTATTTTTATTTTATTGGTAGGGAAGGAGAAGATATGCAGTGTAGTTGAAAAAGTCTCAATCAAATATTAGACAATTAAATGAAGCATAAATAAGGTTTTTTTAATGGAAAAAATGTGCGTCATAAATAGAGGTAAATGACCCAAAAAAATGAAAACTTTGTAAAAATAGGCTCGACCCTTGAAAATTTGCAAAACTGATCCGGTTTTCTCAAAATTTGCACTTTTGTGCAGGTCACCTCTCTTTGGTAATAGGTCACCCCGACCAGTAAAAAAAAGAAAAGAAAATGATGGGAGGATACATTTAATGCATCTCTTTCTCTTTTTGAATTAAAAAAAAAAAAGTTAAAAATGCATTAAATGCATGTCAACTCATCTCTCCCTTTTTTTGAATAAAAAAACAAATAAGTTGAAGGAGCATATGTAATTATGTAGTGGCTATTGGGAAAAAAAATTCCTTTTTAATCTCGATGCAAAACATAATTAGTTTGTAAAAAATAAAAAAGATCCAAATGTAATTGTTTAAAATTAATCTTGCCAATAGACAAAAGGATATGTTATCAATAGACTTTATGAATCAAATGGATGTTGTTGGATAAATTGGTTTTTACTTTTATGTCATAAGTTACTTGGTTGTTGCATTTAATGCAGGTCGGATATCTACACCGCTAATTTTTACTATCTCCACCGCAACACGGTGCGGTAAGCTAATTACAGATAACCGAACCCACCGTTATATGGTACGGTGAAATGAACCGGACCGGATCCAGGCCACCGCATCAAGTTGCGGTAGCCTCTTGGTGCTTGTGGGTCATCGACAAATCAAGTTCATGCCACTACTTAGAAACACAAGGTATTCCAACGGTCATGTTCCAAGGGTGGAATATGTTGGAATATTTTCATGAACATTTCCAAGGGTCTATACTATTGAAAAATTATTCCAATAATATTTAGCGTTGAAAATATTATTAAATATATATTAAAAAACAAATAATTTCTTATTCCTTTGCACGCCATGTTGGAAAATTATTTCACCGTATCATGTTGCGGTGGATTTGAATCGGTTCACATACTGGATCATATCTAGCGTTGTAGACTGCGGTGGAACTGATTAAGGATAATTAGGTCACCGCACCATCCTGCGGTGGTTAGCGGTGGAGATAATAAAAATTATGAATGAAAATAACAACTCCCGTTTAGGGTGTGTTTTCCACTCCACCCCTCCACCTTCATTTTAAGGGGTGGAATGGGTGGAAAGGGCGGAGATCCTCTCCACCTTCCCCTCCCAGTGGGAAATCCCCCCCCTCCACCCCCTAAACGAGGGTGCATGAAAACACACCCTAAATGTGTTGCTTTACTTTTAATTTTCTAGTTGTAGATTTATATTTACTATGTTGTTTTTTCTAATAGTTATTATGTCTTTTGTAGTTTTATTTTTCAGACTTTATAGCTTATCTTATAAGTTTCAAATGTCATCTTTCTTTGAGTAGTTGTTTTCTCCTTAAATAATATGATAAGACAATACGAAGAAGATCTAAAACTTCTCTTTATTCTTCATCAAGATCATCCCAAGATTTATTGTTTCCGCTGCTGCGATTTTATCTTAGAAATCTAACATGGTATTAGAGCTCATGGTCATGATCCCGAGCTATTGTTTAAAAGGGAAAGAAAAACCTTATATTACAACCTTCATTGTTGAAATTCCCCTTCAGCATATATGTTTTTGCATGTTCTTTTTTCTCACCCTTCATTGTTGAGAACTTTCTGGCCTTTACTTCACCACCAAGTCGTTATGATTTCTCACCCTTCATTGCTTCGAATTTGTTTATCGTTCAAGCCTTCACTGCTGAATATGCTTTTAAGCCTTATTGCAAAACTTTCTGGTTTCTCAAGATTTCATTGCTTGAGAACCTTTTCTTGTTTTCTCAGCCTTCATTGCTGGAAAAAATTGCTTATGGTTTCAACCTTCGTTGTTGAAGATCTCTTATATTTTCAGCCTTCATTGTTGAAATTACTTCAGCCTTTATTGTTGAATCTTCGTCCTACTTTGTGTGTGACATCATATCCTCTACAGAGTCAGATTTTTCACCTGCCCTTGTAGAAGAGATTAATGCTCTTAATGGGTCTTATGATCTATGGTTTCATCTTTTCCTTAGTTTGATTTGGTTCTTTGCCGGTTCACTTCTCGGATTTCCTGAATGTATTTGGTTCCTGGAGTTTGTTTTTCGTTCCTGCTAAGGGTTGTCTCTTTCATATAGTTCCCTGAGTCTGACTAGGTGTTGATGTTAGAATAGTCGGTGCTATTGTCTTGGACTCTGGCACGTTTTGATTGGTGTTTGATGATGCATTGCTATTCCAAGGCCGAAGATCTTGGTGTTTGCTAATGAACTTCTGTCCCACAACAACATTCTCCAAGAAGTGTCAGCCATGTTCATCTATGTTCAACCAATTTGAGAGCTATTTCCAAGTTGAGTTTGAGGAGTGTTGGATTTCGAGCTTTACAAACTCAGTTTGAGAGGGAGTGTTAAATTGGGTTTATTTTTATGTCACAAGTTAGTTGGTTGTTGCATTTAATGTGCTGTTTTTACTTTAATTTTCTAGCTATAAGTTTATATTTCCTATGCTGTTTTTTCTAACAGTTATTATGTCTTTTGTAGTTTTACTTTTTTCAGACTTTATAGCTCTTCTTATAAGCTTCAAATGTCATCTCGTCTTTAAATAATTGTTTTCTCCTTAAATAATATGATAAGACAATATGAAGATCTTAAACTTCTCTTTGTTCTTCCTTAAGATCCTCCCAAGATTTGTTGTTTCCGCTGCTACGATTTCAATTTAGAAATATGACAGATGCAACAAAAGAAACAAAATAACTAGGGCTGTTATTCAAGCCGAAAAAGCTGAGCATTGATTGTTCACATTCAGTTCATTTAGAATACGAACGAGTTCGAGGCGAGCCTAAATTTTGACTCGAGCTTAAAAATGTGCTCATACTCAGTTCATTTAGGAAATGAACGAGCTTTAGGCGGTTCTACTTGCTTATTATAAAGTAACTTAAATTTTTTTTTTAGAAATTTCATAAAATTAGAGCTATTTGAGTTTAATTCGAACGAGTTGAGCTTTTGACCGAACCTAAAAATGTGCTCATACTCGGTTTGTTTAGAAAGTAAACGAGCTCGAGTCAAGTTTTTATCGAGAGAGTACGAGTCGAATTCGAACTAGTGTTCACATAACACCCCTAAAAATAACCGATTGTCCTCTGTTTACTATAAATATATATGGAAGATAAGGATTAGATATGTAATGTCCACATCCATTCCAAATTCCCTCCGAGAATTTGGTTATTAACATTTGAGCTGTGCTACATAAACTGCAGTCCCATGAAATCCATTAGTCCTACAAAATTTCATTAGCCAGGAAACATATTCCATCGCTTTGCCTGGGGGCATAAAGGTAATGCATCCATCGCCTACTGCGCAAGTACTAGACTGTGTGTAGTATATATATTACACAAAGAATGTACCCATCACTCGAAAGAAGAATATGCAGCAAGAAGAGACAAGTCCTTGTTCTACTTGGAGGGCTGTGTACTGCTGCGCGTTCTTGAAAGAAATGGGAGAGTTCTGCCGAAAAATCCTCCAGGTGCTGGCCCGCTAGCTCCTTCTAAAAGAGAGTCCCCGATTCCAATGCCATTCGAGATCCTGGGACTGCTTGCAACAGCATTTACTGCCTGCGAAATATCTTGGATATCCTGAGACAGAGATAGATGGGCAAAGCTGTATAAGGCTTCCATATCGTACATTATCCATTACAGTGTATGTTACAAGTATGTTACCTTCAGGCCTGTGGCAGATGCTGTGCCATTTAGCTGATATTGATTCTAAAAGAGAAAGAATTTTTCAGTATAAATGAGTATACTGCTATTACTATCCAGAATGACCTTTTTATTATAATTATTTACCTCATTTGAACCATTAGGAATAGGAGAACGTGGCTCCATAGACAGTCCGGGGGGCAGAGAAAGAGCCTGTTCAAGTGGATTTAAGAAAATAAATCAGCATTGTGGGGGTGATGGGGGCGGATTTCTAATCTAGTTGAAGTTAAAAAGGTAGATTAGAGTAGTTAGTTGTGAGTGTGGTTTTCTCGGGAACATAAATAAACCCCAAAATAATTCGGAGTTGAAATAATGAAATGCCCCATACGGAACCGTTCATATAAGCCAACTTAGAGCTGATAAAGCTCCTGTGTTTGGCTTTCAATATGAGCACATACTGAATATAAACAGCATTTTTACACACAATGCATCATATTATCATGTTTGCAAAGCTTTAACTATATTAGACAATCAGACATATAAATACTAACCCTTGAAGCTGGTAAAATTTGCGGATTTTCAATTGCAGGCCTAGATGAAGTAGACGGTGCACCCTAAACAGCAAGCAGAGTTCAGTAAAACAAAAGGAGAAGAATATAAGAAAAAACATTCAAGAATATATGGAGGAGGTCCAAAAATTTATATTTTTTCTATTCAGGATTTTGCTCTTTATTTTCGGGGGGTTGAGGAAGATATAATATTCCTAGTAATGGAAAAGTTGGATGAAAAGACATCATCACACGAACTGGTAACATATTAAACTCCAAGGCCTCCAATTAACCAAATTGGCAAGGATGGGGGTAGATAAAATATAAAATTCAGCTCTGACCTGAAGAGCATCTTGAGATCTTCTCTGCTCCATGTTATGAGCAACATCAACCAATCGCTTCACTTTAGAGTTAATTGCATCCTATACAGAAAGTGACAACCAGTTATACGTAAATCAAAACCCATAATAAAACACTTGAGAGAAAAAATGATTTCAGCAGCCAATTGTTAGCACCTCATTTCCTTGCATTCTCAGAATTCTAGATTCCTGGAGGGAAAAAACAGCGTGTCAAGCTTAATAAGGAAAATGCATGAACTCAATTAAAGACCTAGAAAACAAAAAGAGCAAATACATTTACAATAATGTCTAATTACCAAAGATTCTACAACTTCGCGCACAGATTGAACGTTCACGTCAAATGTCTCCATTTCTCCACGAAGATGGGACACCTGAAAAACTCAAAAGAGATTAATTTAATATACCCAAGCCTCGGGAATGATACATCACATTCAAATCTCAAAAAACACAGTTAAATAAAATTAGCAAAATATTAAATAGATTCACAGACTTGAGAAACAAAAATATTGTAAAATTCAACAGCAGCTTTAACTGTAAACAATGGTCTTGCCTCAGTTCTTGTAGCAACATTCGTTTCTGACAAATCACTTAAACTAGAATCCGTGCGATCTATTCGTGAAGACAAGTCCCGCCTAGTGGCCTGAAACAGAACAGAAACAGAACCCCAAATAAAACAAGATGATGAAATTCTGAACCGTTACATGTAAAAAATATATTAAAACCACTAGAAAAGCATTCAGTTTTCACAATCAAACTAATTCACTCAATTGAATGAAGATAATTTCCACAAATACTGCCAACTCAACAACAATGCTTCAACACCTCATTTTTCAGCACATTAGTGCCTTATGAGGTCCTTTCAACTACTTTTTTCAAGCCCTATTAACACTGTTTACACTGTAAACATGCCTTACAAAACACACCATAGCTACATATCATAACAAATTAAGATCAGTGTCATACAACTGTAATGATGCAAAATGCAGATAACAAGGGGAAACATATCATATTAAGTTAATGGTAGTGTAAAAGCAATTTGTAATGGGCTTGAAAATCACAAGGACAACTACTTCTTGAGGCAAAGCCATGGATAAACTAAGACTTACAAGTTACAAATAAAGATAAGTCCTCAAGTATGTGAAAATTGTCAAAACTTCTGCTAAGAGTATAAAATATCATGTCCATTCAAACAGTTAACATATTACACACTTCACCCCTAGCTATCACAAGGAAGAGGATGATGAAAGCTAAACATCATGGATCACAAATAATAAGACTCGTCAGAAAGAACACTCATAGTCTCATAACAGGTTCTTTAGAAACTGATAGAGAAAAGCTGCAAGTTTCCAACTTAAGGTAGCAACTGCAACCACACACAAGGGGCATTTACTATTAACAATATTAATACAGTTTCTCCTTTTGCTTACACACTTGTATGGACTCCCAGAAGGGATATATAAGCAAAAACAGCACAGTTATAGTAACTAAATAAGCCTTCATATCAATTTGATACATACAGAACGCATGCTAATTGTTAATAAAGGAAGGAAACACTTACTGCGATTGATGAATAAACTTGCTCAAGCTGTGCACCAATAGCAGTGCATGCATCTGATAAGCTGCGCTTTGTTGCAAAGGTAAGATCAGGAAGTGACCATCCCTAGAAATTTGAGGGGAAATAGGAGGTCAAAACCTTAGGAATAAAACATTAAGGGAAGCACAACAGCATGCTAACAAAAGTGTGGAAACAGTGATACACATATAATGCTGAAAATTTGATGACTGCATAACAAAACCCCAAAAGAATTCACAAACCAAACAAATAAGCCAAGCCCAGCCCAGCACTAAGAACTCAAGAAATAGAAATCGGGTTAAGATGAGATGACTAAAGCCTAAAAACTGACCATCTTTTTATTCTTACCCCATAAAACGATGGCATGATCCTCTAAAGAAGCCCACAGAAAAGAAACTCAACAAATGAATAGGACAGGATTAACCATTAAAAGTTTTAAAAAGCAGGTATACCATTTACATATGAGCTATGAGCGTGTACGTACTATGTATACAGCTTACTAATGCAGGCATAATGATATGCTGCATGCCCTGGAGAAATCTATGTCACTCCACATTACATAATATCAAACAGAGAGAGACCGACAAAAAGCACCTAACTTTTTATTTTCATAACCGGAAAAGAAAAACTGTCAGCCAATTACCTTCCACCAAATATAGCCATAGCCAACAGCCACAACCAAAACAATTACACCATAACGACGACCGCCTGTAATAAACCACACAATTCAAAATTCATTAGAAAGCCGCCATATACATGAAGAAGAGTAGTATGTAAAACAACAAAACAAAATGAATTGGCTTTATAAATACGTCAAGCCACAATAAAAGATGTGTCTATGTTTATCAAAGCATAACACAGGAAAACAGGAAAATCAATAAATTCAAGGTAACCCAAAGGTACAAGGTTCTAGCTCTACACAAATAATGCATATCACCACAAGTTCAGAACAAAAGGAACAAGTGACAAATGTATCAATCATAGAAGATCATAGGTTGTCTGGTGATCTCCTCTTCGGCTTATATGGCAGGATACACTTTGCATCGCTGACTTATTTCCTATTTTTCTAATGGAAGGGCAAAATCTTGGCGTTAACCAGTAGATATGCTGAATGAAGAAACCTGTTTAACAAGCGAAGCAAATAGATAATCAATGAGATAAGTTGCTCAAGTTCACGTGAGCAACATAGGAGTGCAAACCTCCATAAGAAGTAACAATAGTGACCGGTCTACGAGATACCAACATCAGCTCTTGTTTAAGGTTGTCAATCTGCAAAAATACAATTATAACATGAAACATAACCTAATGCAATAAATTTCAGCAAAATGACATGGAGATTTCAATTTATCAAATACTTGATGAACAAGATCTGAACCTAGTGCTGCATCACAGTTTTGTCATATTGATCAAACCACATCCTACTATATTAAAAAACAAGTTACGGGTGCACTCTTGAACAAACTGATAGTTGAAGAACCTATTCCTTAGTATTCCAACAACAATAAATGCATGGGCAATTCTACAGCGGCGGAAGTGGGTTTATAAATGCAGACTTAGGATCTCTTTGGTGTTTGGTGTGGTATGCTTAATGCTTATAAGGTATAAAATGAGTTATTATTTGTGCAGAAAAAAGTACTTAAACATAGACAAATACATTCATCATTATACTAACACTAATGCTTCTTTTTAGTATATTATGAATTGGACTTTTTGAAAAAAGACTTGCCAAACCTGTGCCAAGAGAGCATCATTTTTTGGCTTGGCTGAAGATGGAGCAGGATCACTCTTCAAAAAAACCTGTATCCCAAGTAAAGAAAATATTTAGACAGACAGTCCCTTTGCACTCTTTGTATCACCCCAAAGACCAAAAAAAAAAAAGCAATTAAAATTTGGCGTTAATGCTAAATAGCAAAATATGCTTCAAAGCAATGATGGATAGAGATTAAATAACTGTAGTGACAAGCAAAATATACTTGCATCAATTTTCTCTACAAACTTAGAAAGAGATGAAGGATTCAATTATTCAATCTACTCATCAGGTTAGGAGTCCTGTATAGATGCAATGGCATGTTAATATGCTTTCAGTACCAGACACAATTTTGAAACAAGACCCACTAGGGATTGGCAAAGCTGGCTTGAGGTATGTACCTTGAAAGCTCCTGAAATAACATCAGAGACACTTGGCATTTGCCGGTCTTTTGCAAGGACTGAACCAAGGATACCTGTAAAATATTATCAAGACAAACTAGTTGTTATAACAGTGATTCACCCCGCTTAAATATTTAAAGTTCGTACACAAGAAGTACATCATGAAATGGAACAAATGAAGATTACAACAATTATGAAATATTCCTCGCATGCAAGCGCATGAACAGTGAACCAACATGATTCGATGACTATTCCTAGATGAACCATGACCTAATTATAGAATTCTCGACTTAAATCCTGTTTCTCTGGTCACAATCTATTACATAAGATCACTCTAGGCGTGTTTCTAAGTTCTATTTCACAAGTTTTCCGGGCAACCCTTAGCAGAGTAACCAGAAAGTCTCTAGAATTTCACATGGCTTGAGTAGAATTTGAACAACAGCAATCCAAAGAACAAAGAGTTGTTGATAGATGAAGAGTGTATTCAGCTTATAATGTAAATAGTGGTGGTATGATAGTTAGATAAGACAAAACCAACTCAAATCTTACGGATGCTTATAAAGCAAACCTAAGTTTAAGGATTTATGAAGGAAACTTATACAAGTAAATGGTCCATGAGAACACAAAATTAGCATGTAAGTTAAATATAGAATAGAATGTGAGCAAACCTAAGTTTGCTCAACACACCCGAAGGATTTATCTGGGAGCTGGATAAAACATATAAGATAAAACATATACAGTTCTCAGGAGTGAATTTCAAAGAAGTCTTGCAATTAAGAGAAGAATTTCACAAAATCTCTGAGCCAGAAGCGGAAATCTTCATCACCTCTCTAAGTGCCTCCTAATTGATTATTTGATTCCATCAGTATCCAGTATCTACCTATCCTATTATAATTATCATTCGATTCTCTAATAACACTACAGCAATCCGCTTCAATAACATCTAACTGTAAAATTTCTGATAACACTGCCACTCAAGAAGGAGCGGCAGGGAGACCGTTCTACAGACAGATCATGGAAAGGGTGAAAAAGGAGCTACTTTGCAATTTTGCAAACCCTTGCGATACCACATCTCAATTACAGCTTCAAAGTTCAAACAATCGCCTCCTTCGACATCAACCAGAAGTTGAAACCACGGATTAAAAAACAACAAGCCAAACCCAACCCTATACCTATTTTCTCTCGAGATCAAATACAACGTTTATCCATTCGAACTCCAAATTACGCCGGCATTACATAAAGAGGGAAAGAAGGTTACCGGCGCCAATGAGGATGGTGACCTTGCCGAGACCGAGAGCCATGGTTAGTGGAAAGCGAGAGCAGAAACCCTAGAAGAGGAGCTTTGATTCCTTTCGACAAAAAGCGGTGAAAGCGATCAAGGAAAAAACTTAGGGAGGCTTGAGCGAATATTACTTCACCAGCTAATCTAGGCATCGAACTCGGCAGCCATGGCCGTGGGGTTATGCAGCTGAAGAGCTCCGCGAAAGAGAGCCGACGAGTTGGAACAGTCGGGGAGGAAGAGAGAAGAAAAACGAAGAGAGGGGATAGAATTAAAAAAAAAAAAAAGAGATTAGGGTTTGTTTTTAGTTTGGAAACTGGATTAAAATTCGTTCTTTAAATCATACGTATAGTGAAAAAGATAAATATTGTTGTTTATATATTTTTTATTAAACTATTAGATAAATTGTGAAATCATTAAAAGATGATGTGAATTATAAACTTTATCAAGAAAATTTTGATCAATAGGAAAACTTTATCAAATTCATATCTAATTAGAGGCTATCTCGTGCTATGTAGGGGTCTATCAAATTCTTATATCAATATATTTTATATATTAATAAGCATTTTCATAATTTATCAATTAAAAATTAAAGTCGATCAAGCCAAAAACTAATAAAATCAAATTATTATTTACTTGATTTAGTTTTTGTACTTCGATTTTTATGTAATGGTGGTAAGTTTTATGTCTGCTAATATATTTTTTAAATAAACGACTTAAAAATCTTACTTTCTTATATACAAAGTATAATATAATTGTAATAAGCTTACTTTATATTTTCTAGTTATAAATCAATGTAAAATATAAATATATAAAATCTACTTTATTACCATGTTTCCTGCTAATATTTAAAAAATATCATTTATAAGATAAATTAATGGGCTAATAGATTAAAATGAATATAGAATATTAAAATCATTTAACATACATTCATCAATTGAATTTGTTTAATAATTTTGTATAAAATATAATCTTAATTTCTAAATTATTTTTTTATATTTTTATAAATATTGACTTTTTAACTTTACTTTATTACCATATTTTCTCTCTCTATATATATAAGATAAATTAATAGACTAATAATCTAAAATATCAATAAAAGATCTAAGAACCTTATCCGCAACGAATTACAAATTGTCTACACATCAAGTCTGGGGACCTATCTTGGATGTCCCATAATAAATGGACGAACAACAAAAGAGGACTTTACAGAACTCATTATCAACACGAAGGCACATATAACTCGATGGAAAGCTAATGGTCTATCCCAAGCTGGGAGATGCACACTCATCAAATCCACACTATCAGCAAAACCACTACACATAATGCAATGCTTTATGCTCCCTACGGCTATCCACACGGAACTCGATAAAATAAACAGAAATTTCCTATGGAATAAGGGTCCAAAGCATAAACCGCTCATCAGTTGGTTTGAGATTTGCAAGGCCAAAAATGATGGAGGTCTTGGTCTCCGCAAATCAGAAGATATGAACAAAGCCCTACAACTCAAATTACTATGGAAGATCCTTGCAGAACCTAACAACCCATGGGTAACAATAATCAAAGAAAAATACCTAAAACATCAAGACATCCTAAACTACACCAAAAGTGGGAACACGTCATGGCAATGGACTCAGCTTATTAAGTTGATTCCTTTATTTAAAGCTGGCTTACGCTAGTCAATTGGTAACGGAAGTGATATAAAATTTTGGACTGACAATTGGTTTGGGAATGGCCCTCTGATTGACTTGGCCACTTCACACCACTCGATAAACATAAATATTAGAGTTTCTGAACTCCTAAAACCAGATAAATCCTGGTACCGAAAAAAACTATATGACACTACTCATGGTATATTGCCCAATGACATAAATGACTCCTTAGTGAAGACACCTATACCTAAAAATATTCACCTAGATAGATTATATTGGACATGGAGCAAGAACGGTTGGTTCTCCACCACGTCAGCCATTGATATGATAAGCCAAATGAAACATCACAAACGTTCTGACATCGGATGGATTTGGTATCTTGACGCGCCGCCAAAAGTAAAAGCTTTTCTTTGGAAAATCACCAAAAATGGGGTACCAACCGCAGTTAAGCTCGCTTCCCGCCGTTTGGGTATACCATCAAACTGCCCAAACTGTGACAGTGCTTACGAAGACTTACAACACCTACTCTGGAACTGCCCAATTACACGAGAAACCATAATATCAGTTGACCAAATAATCTTCATCAAATTAAACAAATACTTTCTAGATGGATTGGATCTTAACAACATCATCAACAACGCAAAAGAAACAATAGGCCTCTATCGCTTCACAAAATTAGCATTTATTTGGTGGGTCATCTGGTATTTCAGAAACAAAGTACTATTTGACAACATAAACCCGGACCACAGAAACATTGTTGCATTCACGAAAGACCAAATACGCATATGGAATTCTACCAAACCCAGTGAGGACAATGACGGATTGCATACGCCAAAACCTATGTGTAAACCAAAAGCAAACACCCGTAAGAAAGCAAGATGGAAACCGCCTAAACCGGGTGCTTTTAAGCTCAATTTTGACGACGCTATCTCAACTACTAACTCGGGATCCTACGGCTTCATTATCCGCGACTGTAGGGGATATCCGGTTCTCTTTGGCTCTGGGACTTGCCATGCCTCTTCGGCTGCTTTTTCCGAAAGCCTGGGACTTTGGTATGGGATTTCTGCAGCCCAAGAAATGAACCTAACAAACATCGAAATTGAAGGAGACAACCTCACCATAATAGATAGTCTTAAAGGTATTGGAAAGCCTACTGGAGACTCTGAAATGATTGTCTCTGACAGTCTAGTCTCGCTAGGTTTCTTTGTTTCCGTCGAGATTCGTCATGTCTATCGGGAGGCTAACCAGGTTGTAGACCGACTGTCGCATCTGACCTTTGCTCTCCGCACTTCGATCGCTCCGGACGATTCTCTGCTTCATAGTCTCATCCTCAAGGATGCTCTTGGCTTCCAGGGTTAATCCCCTTGGCCAAATTTTTTCCTTTTCAAAAAAAAAAAAGTGAGAAGAGAGATAGGTGGATAGAAGAGATGATGCATGAATTAATGTTCTCATTAGAGTTTCAATTAACCATTTATATAAAAGATTACAAGAGAACTAATCCTACTTATATATATATATGATCACTCGTATAATAATATTATAATACTCTCCCTCTGATGTACTTGACAAATATTACAAAATTGTCTAATAAAAAATATTGCCTAGGAAACTCAATGAGACCAAAACTAGGACCAAGGGAAAAAAGTATAAATGTTATTTGATACTCTTAGGTGATACTACCTCATTAAAAAAAACCAATAAGACAAAACATGATCAAAGGAAAAGAGTACAATACATGTATATTATATTCCCCCTAAATTGAGCATCCTTCTCATAGTCTTTCTATCTAATAAACTCTTTAAACTTTTTTATGACATCGACTTCGTGAGTTGCATGGTTGAGTCTCAACTTTGACTTTTATGTCTATAAATCGAAATGTCTTTGTAATTACAATTGAATTCGATGGGCTTGACTTCCATATCTTTGTGTTGAGTTGTTTTCAATGCACAAGCATAAGGTACCTCAAGACCTAATCTGTTTTTGATCATTTGATTCATAATGCATGAAGCATTAATGTCTGCAAACTTCAACATGACCAAACAATTCAAAATTATATCTACTATCAGTATAACTATGATAGACTTTTTTTGCAATCAACTTGACATTATATTTGTTTTTGTATAAACATCCATTTAAAAGCAATTGACGTTACACTTTTTGGTGTTGGAACTACAAGTCCATAAATTTCATGCCTAAAGAATCCAATTTTGCATGAATTACTTAGTGATCATCTTTTTATAATTATATATTGATATCATTTATCTATTTTGATGATCATCATATCCTAATGAGCTATTTTCTCTTCCAGAGAATCATATATTAAGAGTCTAATAATCTTCAACACTTTCGGCGTATATGAGAATCACTTGATATTCCTTGAGTTGGATTAGTTCTAGAATTTTCAAATGAGCTGGTGTAATTATGTAACTTTGTCACTTTCTTGGATTTAGTAAATGTCTAATTGATAAACCGTATAATCATTTCATCTATTGAACATCTAGTTCACTTGTATTCGTTCGCAGTTCTAACATGATAGATAAGTTGCTTCTATGCAATATCTTTCTTAATAGTCTCGTTTCATCTCCTCTTAGATGACTAATTGTAAAAACTGCCAGATTTGAAAGGTGTGTGATGGGATGAAACTATATAATTACAGTTTCAGCCCATCACACACCTTTCAAATTTGACAGTTTTTAAAATTAGCCATTTAGCTTCCAGGGTCCGATCCAATCATGTTCGTCGCTCCATATTAGATCTTGAATTTCCACAATGTTATCCTCAAAATGTTTGAAACAAATAAAAATTCGATGTCCACTCCGAAAATGAAAAATAAAATAAATAAAGTATAAAATATGATAAATATGCATGAAAATACATGAAAATGCTCTAAACTAATATGCAAATGCAACTCTAAAATTAGTCTAAAATATACGTTATCAGTTAGATTTGTACATAAGCAAAACTTGATTTTTGAGAGAGGGTCGGAATCTCAAACTCCCTCGATCTTCCCTTGTGATGAAAGGAGCCTTACTAAACCCCGGCCCACCGCCACCATCGGAAAAAGGAGGGAGCGATAGAGAACTAACATCTCAACCACCACACTCAGTGGGCATATCACAACCACGGGGCCTTGTACCCCCACGTCAGCCAAGAGTATGGCTTTCAAGCCCCACGAGGGGGTGGTTCAGGGCCATAGGATGAGGTTTTCCATGGAACTTACTTTCAAAACCACGATTGACTCGATAACTGCAACATTCAATGCAGAGACTATCAGATTTGAAAGGGGCACCAAGTTAGGGTTTCAAAAGAGGGAAAACGTCATCGGTGCCAAATATGTCAAAGGAAAGAGTTGTGATGGTTGTGGCATCAAGGCAAATAGGGGAGAAAGATAGTGTTTAGAGATTTTGGCGGACGACCTCGTGAAAGGGGTTTATCGGGTTCAAATCCTCTGTCCGACTGTCCCCAATTCCGTCCCCTTCCCCTGTCCCGTCTCACAATAATTCATTTTATTTTTATTTTTTTAATCAACTTTTATTTTTTTATTTTATTTTAGTTTTTTAATTAAGAATTGTGAGGGGGGGTTAGGGAATAGGACGGCGAGACAAATTTAAGGTCAGAGGATTTCTCCTTTAAGGGGTTTTTTTCTCCTACTACTACTACCACCACCACCACCACCACCACCAAGTTGACAGGGGTGAATAGTGAGGGGAGCCATGTTTCCCGCCAATGTCAAACTTCATACTTTATCCGTCTTATCTAAGTTGTACTGGATATAAAATGAGCTATTGTTTTTTCTCTCTCTCTACCACGTGTCTATTTGAGGACGGTACTTGTTTTTTCCCTCTCTCTCTCCTGTTTCCGCCTCTCACATCGCTCCCTCTTTCTGAATCAGTCCCACGTGTCCACCAGTGGAAGCCCAAACGCCCCCCCCCACTTACCTGCTACCGGGGAAACTTTTTACCCCCATATCCGATTTGGCCTAATTTCAAACCGGATTGGGTTAACCTTGCAAAGAAACCGGGTAAAGGAGTTACTTTGTGCATATCCCTCAAATTACAATCGTTGGAAATTGAAAAGTAAAAAGAGTCGTTGCCCATTTATCCCAATTGTACATTTACCTTACACTAACATCCACTTAAATATACATGCAAGTTTAAAGGAATATTCCATTTTTTGAAAGCTATAATAAGCTTTATTGCTTACTATTTTATGATACGGGGACATTTGCTCTTTCAATCAAAACATTTGTGTTTATATGTTTATAAAATTTATTTTGAATCATGTTTTAAAATTTTATTTTGTACAATATCATCTTCTTAATTTTTAAAAATTTTAATGCATGATTTTTAAGATAAAAATTTATAAATATAGAAAATACTTCCTTCGTTCGGCAACACATTTCTTTTATACACGGTAATTAAGGAAAGCTATAAGTTAGGTACTTGGCAAAAAAAGTTAGAGAGAATTGAAGGTCATAAACATTTACTAAATATCATTGTCATCATTAGTATTGTATAAATTCAGGGTTAAAACATTTGGTTATCCAAATTCAGTACTAGTTAAGTACTACGATAATAAATTTGGGGGCAATCACCTCAATGGTAACCAAAATTAAAGTTTTAATTGGAGGTAAAAAAAGATTTGGTGCTTAAATTTAAAATTTTCATTAAGAACCCCTATTTATTCCATTAGTGTTTGAAATGTAAAAAGCACATCAAATGAGTGCAGCAATAGCCTTCCCATGAATGCTCTTCCTAACGCGGAACATCCAAACATGTTCAAATCGAAGTCCCGACGTGCACCAACCTTGCCATATCCTCATTTGATAACAAGTCCAACTTGAAATTGTGATTGACATCCAACTCATCCTTATAGTTTTTCATATCTAAATGACATTCCTCGCCCATCATCTCCTTGATGAAGTTGTGTTCAATTTTACCTACAATAAAACATTAAATAAAGATTGAAAAGAGAGAAAATTTGATGTTTAATTTACCTTGTTTGATAGATGGTTTTTTTAGGAGGTGTATTTTTTTTGGAGGTGAATTTTTTTTTTTAGATTATGAAGATGAAGAAGGTGGAGTTTTTTTTTTTTTTTTTAATAATTTTGTAAAAAATCTAAATTGTGTTTAGTGTTTATAAGGTTTGGAAGTTGTTTTTGTGGTAAAAAGACAAAATGTCTTTACTCTCTACCCTTATCTCTCTCACCCCCCCCCCAAAAAAATCTTAAACCTTACCCCTAAGGGCCTAAGGCCCTACCTGCAACTTCCGCCCCCATCTTGCACCTTCCACCAAACACCCTACTTATAGGTTTTTTTAAACCCCTCCTCCCAAATCTCATAAATCTCCACCTACATCTATCAACAAACACAAAAGTCTCAAAAAGGGCTTGTTGACCTTTTTGCCAAAGGGATGAACAATACTCTTAACAAATAAAATTAAGAAGGCATGAAAAAAATAGGCTGTTCAACTTACCTGTCACAATGGGTGTTGATCATGAAATACAGAGTAGAAATGAGTTAGAAAGGAGGAAAGCGGGGTGATAATAGAAGAGATATGCACCGGCTGAGGAGAGGTTGAGGAAAGAAAGGTGAAAAATCTCTTTGTATTTTTCAATTTATAAAGAGGGCACATTCCTTAAAGTGATGTCAAAATTAGATTAGAAGGACATGTATTATTGACAAAATTATACTACCCCCGTTTTAAAATATGGGTCATTTGACTTTTTGATACGTTTTTTAAGGAGCTAAAATATTAACTTTTTTATTAATTTTTTTAAATAATATTATACTTATTAAGTATAAAATTATTTAAAAAATTAATATTTTACATAGTTTTTAACTCTTTAAAAAAATATGTCAAAAAGTCAAACGACATATATTTTGAGACTGAGAGAGTATAGGCTAAAAAGACATATATTGCTGGACGGAGTGAGTAGATGATTGTAATATGAATGTAATATTTATAATTTTTAATATAAAATAAAGATTAAAATATTTTGTGTTAAACAAGCTAATATAGAAGGTGAAAAACAAATTGGCGAGAAGAGTGTTTTTTTCGGAAGCTTTGGAACTCAAGATGAAACTCAAGGCAAGGGATCTTGATCTTCTATGGTTGCAGATTGAGAGTGGTAACATAACCATTATCAACGTTCTCAAAGGTTTATGCGATTACATATATTTTTTTCGTTTTGCAGTAGTTCAAGGAAGTGGAGTTTCGCCACATCGTCAGTAAAGTCAGTAAATGCGTGGATCCTGTTAGGATAGAGAGCTTCGTACCTATATCCGTCAATATGCTATTGACTCGCTAGCCATTAACAAATCATTAGTACTCCCTCCGTTTGCAAATAAATGATTTTTTCAAGTCAAACACGTATTTTATGAGGTAAAAACTATATAAAATATTAAAATTTTAATTAATTTTTTAAAATAATATACTTATTATTAATAAGTAGTATGAGTTTATAAAAAAAATTGTTAAAATAATTAATACTCCATCCGTTCGGCAAAATATGTCACTTTACTATTCACGCACGCTTTTGTAAGGGATAAAAACTAGATGCATATGCACAAAGTAACCCCCTTACACGGTTTCTTCACAAGGTTAACCCAATCCGATTTGAAATTAGGTCAAACCGGATATGGGGGTAAAAAGTTTCCCCGATAGCAGGTAAGTAGGGGGGGCGTTTAGGCTTCCACTGGTGGACACGTGGGACTGATTCAGAAAGAGGGAGCGATGTGGGAGGCGGAGAGAGAGAGAGTGAGAGAGAAAGTACCGTCCTCAAATCGACACGTGACAGAGAGAGAAAAAGCAATTGCTCATTTTATATCAGTACAACTTGGATAAGACAAAGAGAGAGCCTGAAGTTTGACATTGACAGGGGTGAACAGTGAGGGGAGCCATGTTTCCCGCCAACCATAGCGCCAAAAAGAACTCAAGAAGGAGGGTTGTGGCCAATGATGTGGGGATCTAGATAAGGAGATCAGAGGGAATGATGAACATCGCATTTAATGGGGACCTGGGGGAATTAAATGTGAAGATTCAGAGAGAAGCCATCGAAGAAAAAGCAAGTGGGCTTGAGTTTATCATAAAGTCAACTTGTAACAAGTTTAATTTAGCAAATGTCTTCCTCTTCCTTTTGTCCCTTCCTCTTCTTTCTTCAGTTTTCGATTTTTCTGAGAGAGAGATAGCGACCTAAGCCTCCCCTTTCCCCTTTATACACCCTCTCTCCTCACATGACAGTTGAGTTGATAGGTTTTTAAAAAACCTGTCATTTCTCTCCCTATCCACACGTCTCTCTCTTCATTAACTGCCCCTGCAGCCGGTTTCACCCTCTCTTTTAACAGGTTGGTTTGCAATTTTTAAAGGGGTTTGGGTTAGGTTTTGCAATTTATTTCGATGGGGGATAGGGGATGCAAAAGTAACCGGGTATTTGAGTTATTTTAGCAAATGGCCCTAAAAACTATATAAAATAACTAGTTTTTTAATAATTTTTTTTAACAATTTCGTAGTTATTATTAATAAGTACAAACTTGTTAAAAAAATTTATAAAAAAATAAATATTTTATATAGTTTTTATAATTTAAAAAAGTTTACGTAAATAATAAACGACATGTTTTACCGAACGAAGGAATTATTTTATATTGATTTTATCACTTTAAAAAACGTACATAAAATAAGTTACGGAGTACTCCGTATTACTTTATTTAAAAAAAACACACAGAGGGTGAAGCAGAATCTTCACCGGTCATTGTGTGGTTGATAATCCAAGAACTGAGATTTCCCCGCAGCCAAAGCCACCTGTAATGTGATCGGCTTCGCCGAGACCCCAAATCTATCTATTGCTAGGACCGAAATCAAAATGGAGTGTTGCTCTTCCTCTTCCTATGCCTCCCTTTGCAAGTTTCAGGTAATCATTCCCCACACAAATCTCCCCTTCACTACTTGATTGGTTTAGTAATTGAGGTTTTAATTTCTTAACTCGGGTGTTTTGTTCTTCAAAGTTCAAATCAATATGGAAATGGAAGCTAAATCAAACGATTTAGCTTTCGATTTGTGAACTCATCTGCTTTGTTCTTCAAAGTCAGTTATCAGATGATTAATTGAGTTTGTTCATTGCTAATCCAAATGGCTGTAGCAAAACATATGAGTGATCATGGATAGCTAAGCGATAATAGGTTCCAGCTTCTGACACAATAAGCAAAGTCTGGCTCATTGTCTTCCTCATAACTATTAAGGGAAGACAATCTTCATCACAAACCAAACTCTGTGCAAGATAACCAATTCAAAACTCTGTGCAAGATGTCAAGAACTAATGAACTGCTGCAGCCAATATGTAGCAGCCAGCAAATGGATGCAACAAATTCCACATAAATGATAGGCATCAAGAATATTTTGAGAAGGGTGCGTGTAAAGGGCTGGGTTGGGACTACCAATATGGTGGTTAGGGCTGCAAGAGAGGTTTGCCCATGTCAGCGTAGATGACCCAGGGATGACCCAGGGCTGCAAGATAAGTAAATGCACAAGAGGTCTTGCCTCTAAGTTGATTATGCAGAGATATTTGTAATCAAAAGACAATATAGCCTTAGGATATTGATCAGGGAGATCATTGTTCTTTGCCTAGTGGCTTTGGGCTAGGGTTACCAATTTCACTGCCCTTGGTTTCCTATGATTGTGTGTGTTTCTTGTGCATTTACTTATCTGTGTTTGTGACTCTTATGGTCCATCAGCAAACTACATTGAAATAACCAATAAATTGAACATTTAATAGTTAAAAATGAATTGAAGGAAAGAATAGTAGCAAAAGATTGGTACACACAATTTTATCAAATAAAAGATATGTATCCCACACACACCTAGAGGTCCTAGAGGGTGACTCTTTAATTGAACTAGATAAGAAACATTGTGACACTACCCAGTATGAAAGAAACTATGGGTCAGTTTGGTAACACGGAGCTGATGGGGCAGCTGAAGCTGATAGGCTAGCTGAAGCTGATAGGCTAGCTGAAGCTGATGGATTAAGTGTGTTAAATATATGTTAAATTGGAGTTTTCATAAGCTAGTAAGGTGTTTGGTAACCCAGCTGATAGAGTAGCTGATACAAACTAGCTGATCAGATAGGAGAAAATGAATAGAATTCTGAAAAGCTTGCGGTTAGTAGCGGTTGAAAATCCAATTTTAAAAGCTAATTAAATTAAAATCTTATATTTAACTTATTTAAAACTATAATTTATTAAAACCAAAAGCTCCGAAAAACTACATGCATTACCAAACGGACCCTATAACACTGGGAGAACACTCCATGAGATCTGACAACAGAAGACTTCCCAACATGGCAACCAAAACTAAAGGATTCATGATTCACAAATAAACTCTATTACCATACCTGGAAAAATGATTTGAAACCAATTTCTTTTTGCCCAATATATCCAGAGAAGACCCTCTTTTTGTTGAATTCCCAACATCACAAAGTGCTCTAATATTCTGCACTGTAAAGCCTTGCTCATTATTCAAAACGATTATTCTGGAGTTCTGAAGAATGAACATCAAAGTTGGTTTCATCCCTCCCTATAGGCGTTATCATCAGCACTCTGAATCTGCAAATGTTATGAAGATAATGGAGTCAGAAAATCCATCATTCCCTCTGTAGAATTTGATGCACAAAACCCAAAATTAACGGTATCCTGCATTACTAGACTAGACCTCCCGGCTCCTGTTAGATATGCTCATCTGTGCTGACAAGGTACTAAGGAAGAGCATATAAATAATCAATATGAGTGAACCCTATTCAATTGAAATTTATGTCCCAAGTTCTTTCTGGTAGTAATTGGAGTCACCTAAATTCAATTTCCCGCATATTTTAATAAGGGTTGACCTTGTTTTTCCCTTGTTATAGTGAAGAAAACAGACTCCACTGGTTGTATGTACTTGAAAAATAAAGAGGTTTCCAATATTTCTGTTTGTTTAATATTTAAACTTGTCATCCTTGCTACCTACCATATTTTCATGTTGTATTCCAGGGAGCTACGATTCCTCTGAGCCAGGGATTGTCTGGGAGAAGTTCCAAATTGGCTTCATTACACAAACCATCTCATCTACCTGATAACAGACTGTCTTATAGTACTAATAAGCACAGGCCATTGTATTTCTCGTCTAGAAGGTGCAGAAGAAGACAGATATTTGCAACAAGTGGAAAGCAAGGTTGGGACTTGGGAAGATTTGTAAGGACTTTGTTCTTCTTTGAAGCACTTCCATCTCCTTTAAAGGTTGAGGCGCTTTGCATATCGTTATCTACTCATGTATTCTTTTGTATGCTTTCTTGGAACTTAGTTAGTTCATCAACAACTTGTGTGACTCCATGATTTGCATCTGCATCTTAGCAGTTCTTTGAAGATCTGATAAGTAAACTCTCGGATCAACCCTTGGCTGAGCCATCAAAGAAGATGCAATCTTCTGAAATAATTCTGGTTACTGGAGCAACCGGGGGTGTTGGAAAAAGGGTGGTTGATGTTCTGCGCAAGAAGGGTTTGCGGGTCCGCGTGTTGGTATGCTCTTTGTTTTCATTATGCAGCCTTTTAACTGGTGTATTTTCCTGCATAGCTGGTTTTACTTAAGAAAGCTTTCATTAGGTCAGAGACGAGGACAAGGCAAGAAGATTGTTAGGGCCGGATGTTGATCTGGTGAGTTCTGCATCATTAAATTTTATATTCAACAGAATCCTATGTGCTAATGCTGTTTGGCCATTTTCTGTAACATTGGGAGGAATATCTCCGTAACTGAAAGGGACAGTGGAAACGTTGAACTGACCCTCATATATTTTGAGAGGAAGATATAATTTGATATTTCGTTCCATAGCAGTCTGCAGTAGTTCTTTCAAGATTTTTTCTTCTATTTAAAGAGGGACTAAACCGAAAATTTTGATTCTGTTTTAACTGTATTTGTTTTTCATCATAGAGATGATTTCAATGAGATCTATTATGCGGTATATTATTTTACTTAAAAAATAATTGCACAATTTCTTGGAGCTCTTGCATCATCTCAAACTCTAATAGACTCTTGAGAAAAGTAAAGTATACCATCATTCAGTTGTCAAAAAAGAAAAGAAAGTATTTCAAGTGAAACCTTCCTGGAATTAAGAATCATATTAATCCATCACTTTTAATTAAAATATTTCTCTAGGGTTTTAAAGAATGGCTTTTCTAGACCTGCAATTTAAAATTGAGACATTCTTGTTCACAGCTATGACCTTGTGATAATTCAGATTGTTGGAGATGTTACCAAGGAGAGCACTCTACTCCCTGAATACTTCAAAGGAGTGAAAAAGGTCGTCAATGCTGTTTCTGTCATTGTTGGACCTAAGGAAGGGGACACTCCTGACAGAGCAAAGTATAGCCAAGTAAGTATGTTGTACTTTGTTTTATTTCCACAGAATTAGGTGGGAGAATGTCAACAAGTAATTCTCATTGCTGAAATGTTTCAATTCAATTTTTTGACAACTTTTCTCTTCCAGCTCCTTCCTCTAATGTTTCAAGATTCATGGTGTGTTTCAGGGTATCAAGTTTTTTGAACCTGAGGTGGGCCTTGATCAATATCCTATGCCGTGGTTGCAAGTTTGAAATGCCATGCCATTCGTCATTTAGTCAAGAGACACGCTGTTTATTGCATCCATTTGTTTTGTGTTGTATGCAAACAGATAAAAGGGGCTTCACCAGAAATGGTGGAGTATATAGGAATGCAAAATTTGATTAATTCCATCAAGGAAAATGTGGGACTCCTGAGTGGAAAATTGCTCTTTGGTTTTGAAGGTACATATCTCTTTCTAATCATTTTAAAGGATGATTTGAGTTAGGGCATACCACATATGATTATTTTTAAATTTGAGTTAATGTTTACATACAACCTTATTTTACAAGGATTATCAGATAGGTTGGAAGAGTTACAATTCCAGATTGTGATTCCCTTGTTCTTCACAATCTACCTCAATGATAATGAGAAGACTGACCATACTGAGCTAAATTTAGAACTTCATAAAAATTAGATGAGTGCTTTATTGACCTACATCTAAGGGACATGAGAGGGAAATAAACGGTTTAGCCTTTGGGAGATAGTCCCTCCTTGTCAATTCAATTTATAAGGACATGATTAGAGATTATCATATCATTGTTTTATGCAACATTTTGCACAGTTGCCTAGTGCCTACTTGGCACGAAGAAGTTGTTTCTCAATGATTATGGCTTTCTGGATAGTTATTTAGGAAGAGAACAAAGGAAATTCAAGCATATCCTTTCCTTTTCTAAAACAAATCATGCATTCTCTTCCCTTCCCCCGATAATCATCCTTAGCAAACAAAGCCGGAAGGCTTGAATTTCTGTATGAAATTACTTTAAGCGTTTGATTGCGTTTGCAGGAAACGTATCAAGAGAACTCCCTTGGGGTGCCTTAGATGACGTTGTAATGGGAGGAGTCAGTGAAAGCACCTTCCAAATTGATCGCACAGGTGGAGAAAGTGGTGGTCCAACTGGAATTTTCAAAGGTTTGTCAGGATTCATGTTGTAAGTTTCTATGTGTGTCTTGGCGAATATCAAGGCAGCCTATTACGAGCTTCTTTCAAATTTATTTCGAAGTATATATCTTCATGCATCCACTATTATTGATTAACAGAAGCAGGTGTTCCTCCTATATTTTTTAGAGTAAGATAGTTATGGTCTTCCACACTATAGATCTAGACATCCAGTTCCATTATAATAAGCTACTAATTGCCTACTATATAGATAAATGCTGAGAAATGCAAAGCTCCGCAATTTCATAATGGGGAATGATGTCTAAATAAGCATGTCCACTTTTATTTTAATGGAAACAATGTAGTCAAATTTTTACTTGGATCCACCCTGAAACCTTGAAAGAGAATGCAATGGAGAAATTGTTTAGGTGCAACAGATGAGGAAGCCATTTTCCAATGTTGGCGTAGACAAGAGTCCATTTGCTAAAGCCTAATCACCTGCAGAACGTCAAATAGGGACGATATGGAGATGTTAGAGTGATGGTTTATTTTGGGTTGATGCTCTATTCTTACATACAAAATCTCTGATGCCTTTTCAGGTGTTGTTTCAACAGCAAACAATGGTGGCTTCACTAGCATCAGAACAAGAGTAAGTTGCAATATCTTTTTTGGTTGTCTGCTTGCCTTTCTGGTTTCTTTTGGAACAACATCTTGTTTTTCCTTTGTTTTGTATTGTGGCACATTTGCTAACTTGTTTCTGAACAATTGGTGGAGCCTGTGAGGGAATGTGAATAGGGCTGGAAATAACCCGCGGGTACCCGCTCCACTCGCTTTACCCGCATTAATTTTGCGGGTGAAAACCCGCAAAAAAGTGGGTGACGGGTGGAGCGGGTGCGGGTGAAGCGGGTGATGGATGGATTATGGGTGAAGATTTTTCACCCATAACCCGCCCCATTAACCCACCCATTAACCCGCCCCGCACACCCGCCCCGCAAACCCGCATAAAATCGTAAAATTTATATATATAATGTGTGTGATTTTACTATTTTACCCTTTTCAAGTTTAACTTCTACAAACCCTAATTGTTGATTAGTGTTTTGCCCACCAAATTTCAATTAGAATGAATATGGTCTCGGCTTGCTCTTCCACGTTATAGCAAGGGATATACTGGATTAGTATATGATTAGTATAGAGATATATACCCTTCCACTTTCAAATTTCAATTAGCTCGTGATTTCATTGTTTTGCCGATAAAAAATATACATAAACCCACCCCTTGTAATTTTGAGTTAGAATTGGACTACTTGTGTTGATTTGGTTTTTTCTTTTGTTTCACCCATTGGGTACCCGCTCCACCCGCATCACCCGCGCGGGTCGGATGCGGGTGAAAAGGTTTGCGGGTGATGGATGGAGCGGGTGAAATTTTTTACCCGCGGGGCGGGTGATGGAGTGGCTTCATCCACCCATAACCCGCCCCATTTCCACCCCTAAATGTGAAGCATGATTTTCTTTGAATTTTGAAACCGAAAAGGACTTGTATATTTTTTATTTGTGAAGTTTTAGCATCTTTCAAATGCTTAATGTTGGTTTCCTAGAGAATAAAGTCAGTTACTTTTGCAAGAATCTCTATATAGTTTGTAGATTTCCCCTTTACTAGTATTTGTGTTTTTCTCTTCCCTTTCAGAACTTTGAGGTGCCTGAGAATCTTTCTGCATATGATGGCCTCGAGCTACGCCTTAGAGGTGATGGGCGCCGCTATAAACTCATCATCCGTACTAGTACAGATTGGGATACTGTTGGTTATACTGCAAGCTTTGATACTGTTGCTGATCAATGGCAATCTGTATGTCATAGTATACTAATGCTCTTTAGATGGACTAATTTGTTATCAGTTATCACCCAATATTTAAAGTTTCAAACTCGGTTGTTTCAGATTCGTGTTCTATTCTCTTCGTTAAGGCCTGTGTTCCGAGCACGGACCATGACTGATGCCACGCCTTTTGATTCTACTAACATCACATCATTGCAGGTGATGTTTCGTATCTATTTTGTTTTACGAAAAATAAAAGTATCTTTAACTGAGAAGGATATATATACTGGAAGAGAAAAAGGCATCCTCTTAAAGCACTTGAGAATATGCATTAGTTAAAGAGAAAACACTATCTAGTCCTTGTGAAGTCACGTTTTAAAAACATTCCATCAAGGTGGACCAATAGAGAAATTTGTCGGGAAAGGTCCAACTAGTCCACCCCATAGCCTAGCCTCTCGTATCATCAGCATTCGAAACGTGTCCATCTCCTTATCTGGTATCTCGTCTCATTTGAAAGATTGTAGGTAAAATGATAGTAGGTATGTAATCAAATTTTTATAGAGGCTTGAGTTAAACTTATCAGCAAACATCCTTTCATGTTCGAGATCTAGTTATCCTTGGGACATAATATTTTAATTGTTCTGTTCTTTGTTAAGTGTTGCTGATTGGTGCATTGCCTTTCCAGCTGATGTTCAGTAAATTTGAATATGATGGGAAACTAAATCCAACTTTCCAAGAGGGTGCATTCCAGCTTCCTCTTTCAAGCATACGGGCGTATATACAAGATCCTGTGACTCCTAGGTTAGATATTTCTTTTCTTTTATGGTCCTCCATGCATATTTCCGTGACATGAAATAGTTGAGCCCTTTCTGTGATTCAATTTGGATTCCGAGTCTCTTCTTGTAGGTTTGTTCATGTAAGCTCTGCTGGGGTCACACGACCTGACCGGCCTGGACTTGATCTTAGCAGACAGCCTCCTGCTGTTCGGCTGAACAAGGAGCTGGGTTTCATTTTGACATACAAGCTTAAGGTCCTAATGTTTTTCTCTCTCTGAAACTGTTTCTTTTGGACTTGTCATTGTGTTCATAAACATCAGTTCAGCATCTGTCATTCTGTTGAGTGCAATGGCAGAGCCATGAATTAGTTTAGGTGAGGGGGCTTAATTTTTTCTTTTGTGGGGGAATAATTTTTTTGTAGGTATATATGAAAGAATTTTTAGATTTAAAAAAAATATTGGGAAAAACCTTACAATTTTCATTTAAATAGTAATTTTTAATTTTAAATTGAAAAAATGAAGATAAACAAAAAATTTCAAAAAATGGAGCGACCTCATGGTTTAAATACCCACTTTCTACCAACTAAGTTAAACAAACTTTATGCTCTATTAGTCTATTCCCTTTTTTCTTAACTCTTTTAGTCCTAAATGAGGAAATTTAAAACAAAAACAATTTTTTTCAAAAAAATTTCTTCCCGACTAAGGGGGGCTTCAGTCACCCCGAGCCCCCATTGCTTGGCCCTTGGTTGAGTGTTATGGTTTCGATTGTAGAACACTAGAACTCCAAAGATTTTCCTTTACAGCCTTATTGCTTCATAACTAGGAGCTAGGAAGGACTTACTAATTTTTCCTGTACAGGGAGAGGATTTGATACGAGACAGTGGAGTTCCTTATACAATTGTAAGACCTTGTGCATTAACGGAGGAGCCAGCAGGCGCCAATCTCATTTTTGATCAAGGAGACGACATAACGGTACTTCTTTTCTGGGCCTGTCATTTAGATCTTTTCGTGTCAGTTTCCTTTGTCGAATCTTCTTGTTTCTTTACATTTCAAAAGTAAGTTGCTGATGTCTGCAGTCGAAATGTACAGGGGAAAATATCAAGGGAAGAAGTTGCTCGAATATGTGTTGCGGCTTTGGAGAGTCCATATGCCTGTAATAAGACATTTGAGGTATTAATTCTACAGAGTTTTCACCATTATAAAATGAGATCTTCCATTTCTATTAAATTCTAATGTGAAAGCCTGCTATATATATGTCTTTTCGGATTTCTCTCTCCCCTTCCGATCTATATATGTAGAAGAGTGTTAATCTGGATTCATTCAAGCGAGCACATCATATTTAAATCTGAGATAAGCATCAGATTCTTCCATAAGCTCTATGCAGTGATTATTTTCTGAATTAGATTTTTTTAAAATTGTATTACTATTATGCCAAAAATTGACAATTAATCCAGTGAAGATGAAGTGTAAAGGTATTGGTCAGATTGTTGAGTGATGCATACATGAAATATAATACATTCAGAATTTTAGAGAACTAATATCTAAATCTTTTTAATTAGTGGATTGTTTTCATTGAACAACCTCTTGACATAGTTGGAGAAATGGTGTGCATCTCGACCCCCAGACCCTACTAAGGTCCAAGTGGGATAGACTGGGATTATTGTTGTTGTTGGAGTGATTTGAAGCTTCATGAAGCATTCTGCTGTATCAAGGCTTTGTTGCAATTACTGCTTTCAGTGTCCTGCAAGGGGTGTGTATATGCGGCAAGTCTTTCTTCTTACTGATACTCAACATAATCGAGTTTCTTCATCGGTTGCAGGTGAAGAGTGTGATTCCATTCAGCGAGCCTTATGTGGTGGACCCAGAGAACCCGCCTCCGGAGAAGGATTATGAAGAGTACTTTAAGATCTTGAAGGAGGGAATCACTGGGAAAGAAGCCTTGGAAGAAGCCCCACTGCCAACATGATCTGATCCAATCCGATCCTTGTCACACTGGCACCGTATGTAAATTTACTTGGTTTGTCTCGGTCACCGTGAGATCACTCCTTCGCTTCCGACGGGCACCAGGTGCTAATCGATCTCTATGCTTGTTGTCATACCAAAACTGCTGAGGGTTATTGTGAGGAAAATGGCCTGAATGCAAGTGCAGTAGTGTAAAAAAAAAAACATCACATATTCACCAGTTAAATTTTATGAGTTTTCCGGAATTGGATTTAGAAGATTTCAGTACTTGTAAGACACATGATGCTGTGGCAAAGGAAGATGCTTGAAGATAGCCTGTATAAACCAAACAAGCTTCGCTGTTATAAAAAAAGGTGTTGCATTGCATCCCAAGACAGAGTCTTATAGATGTTTAAGAAACTTTCTTATTAACAAAGCTGAAAAGGACGAGGCTTGAAGATAGCCTCCATGAAGAATCCAAAATTGTTAACTAATACAAGTCTCTGTTTTTAGATACACCGTAAATCCGGATTACGCTAGTACATGTCCGAATCAACGTGGTCCAGGGTTTAGGGCACCACTCTCATATCGACTCGCACCACGTTTATATTGACGTGGTGCCCTAAACCCTAATTTGTGGTGTATTTAGTTTATGCGATCTCATTTATCTAGTTCAGGAAGCATCAAAAGGGTTGGATGCTACCATATAACACTAAGGATATGTGTTATACACTCAATTTCATGGATCCATGATCTGTTTGATCTTTATATCGACACTTGTCCTATAATCATTGTGGCTATTTAAAAAAAATACAATAATAGATCATGGATCCACCTTTTGTTTTTTTGTACAAGACGAGTTTTTGGGTGGCTTCAAACCATATTATACTACCACCCAAGAGCGTCCTTACGGATGAAAGTATCGAGCTCTATATGGGATCTCCAACTCGAAGAATCCGCATCCAAGCCAAGATGCGCCGCTCGATCAAAAACCATGTTGCCTTCTGAATGTATGTGAGCAGGTGACCTCATTGAACGATTGGAGCACAAAGAGAGCATTGGAAATCAACATCTCAATCTCCCATGGGCTTTTCGAGACTACTTTAATGGAATTGGCAACCGTCAAACAACCGCCCTTCACCTTGACGCTCTTCACCTCGAGTCGTCTGATACCCAGTTGCTTTGCTAGCTTCCAAAAGCCCCAATCGGATCCAGTGACTTCCGTTTGCAACATCGATGCCTTTCCGCATCTCCTAGCATCGCAATCAATCACTCTCACATGGTCGTCGCGAATCGCAAACCCTGCTGCTGCACAACTAACAAAACTTTGGCACCGTCAAAGTTCAACTTCAAGAAACCCTCCTTTGGTTTCTCCCATCGAATGACCTTCCTCTTTTTTTATTGTGTGTTTTTCTATTCTATCACTTCTTCTTCTGGGTTCACCGCTTGCGAAACTTTCCAAAATTTTATGTGTTGTTTAATACCAAGTTCTCATTTTTCTATTCTCTCAATTGCCTGGTTTTCAAAAGTATTTTGTTCCTTATTGTCTAAATGCCCCACCACGATGATCATGAATTCCTTTGTTTGATCTCCATACTGACACCTGTTCCATAATCATTAAATTTTATTTTTAAAAGCAAACAACGGATAGGTCGATGATCTGTATGATTTTTTTTAAAACAAAAATTCGTAACTTTGTTTTATATATAAAAAAAATTAATGTGAACGGATCATGGATCTGTTAGGCAAATTGAATGGATCCATCATTCACTTGTGCTTTTTTCAAAACCCAGTGCAATGATGATGGGATATGTGTCGGTATAAGGATCAAATAAATCATAGATCCGTGCATATGAATGTATTTAATACCTGCACTCGGTGCATATAGGCTTTCAGAACAAGGTATGTTGCAGCACCTGATGCTATGCACAACAACATCTTCTAGACAATCTTTCAGCACCACACAGTAATTCCAGGCTCAATCTCTTATCTGGGAACAAATTGGGTAGGAATGTAGGAGCTTATGCTTGTTTAGTTGTTTATGCTTATTTTAGGTCTCTCTGTCATTTGTATTTCCTTATTGGCAAACTTCATCTCTACATTCCTTATTTTTGTGATCAAAATTACCCTTCATATTTCTTCCATTCTTTCTCTACTTTGTATCATGCATACACCATTCAAAGGCCGAGTTTTTAGGACTCACGCAACGAAGGCTACTTATAAACTTCTCTCGACTGATTATGTCAAAGTAAAAGTGTCGGTTGAAGATGCCGAATGATGGAGCTACTAATACTCAAGAACTGCCTTTTTGTTTTCAAATTTGTTACTATATCCAGGTTCAAGTTGTCCACAAGGATTAGATTCATTAATGTTGTACCATTTCATTCAGTTTTGGATACACAGTGTGGCAATTGCCTTATACCAGCTTATCATACAACAGTTTAATTTTTTTGGGGGTTTTTATATCTTTTATTGATACTTGGTAACGCCTTAAACTCTCCTATTCGAGAACTTGAAAACATAAGGTAGTACATGATGAAATTTAACCAAAATTTGAAGATGTCTTAAAAAAATGCGTATTCTATCTCCAAGCATTAAAAGTACTAGCAAGCAAACATACAACAAACTACGCCTCCGAGCTTATAAAATCAATCTTTCTTTGGCGTTGCCTTCTTTGAAGCTCCTTTATATGGCGATTTCTTGAATGAGTTCTTCTTTGGTTTCAACTTGCTCGAGGACTCGTCATTCCTCCCCCTTTTCTCCCTTTGTACATTTAGCTTCTTAACAGCCTACATTACATTAATCTCATGTGAGTTCTTGACATCAGCACACCTCAAAACATACACGAGACAAACAAGTTAAATCTTCTTACCTTGTTCACATCAACAATCTCATGTGAGTTCTTTCCGCACAACTTTTCCAGGATTTTCTTAGTTTGCTGCTCCTCTTGTGAACCCATGCCTTTGCCTTCCGCAACCGGTAAGAACTAAAGAAAAAAAGGAAAATATTACATGGATATTGTGAGATGAAGAAACCGTACTCTAATTCTGACGAATTTATTCGAAACATCAAACATTTACCTTCCGATGTTTTCCCTTTTGTTTCTGTGGTTTCTCACCCGGCAACTTCCTATCAAACTTTCCACCACTAGCTGTTGATGTTGCAGCAGCACCAGCTACTTCTTCCAGTTCGGTCTTGCTGAATTTCTTCGGTGCAGTTTGAGTCCCCGTTATTGGTAAAGATTGAGCAGCCAACTGAATATGGCTGCAAAGAAAAGCATTTTAGACCTTCCTAAAGAGAATCACTGATGTGCAATGGTTGATCAACCATACCACCAAAGCATTGTAAATTTATATAAACAATTTCTATGATAGAAGAACAGATCATGGATCTTTTTTCATAAAGAACAAAATTTATACTTCAGCAAATCCTACAAAATAAGCACCTAACAAAGTTGGCATAAAAAATGAGATCAATCACTCTCTCATATATAAAAATGAGATCAATCACAATTCACATGCTACAAAATATTTATATATGATGCCACTTACCGTTTCTCTTTCAAAAATAAAAATTCTAAGTATGCCCGAGAAAAACAATATCAACTCTGGAGCTTGTTCTAATATTCCTAACATTCTAGCGAAATCCAGAACTGAAATTAGACCCATGGGTCATACCCACCAACTAAGCAAATATTTTTCTTTCTTTCTTTTTTGACAATAATATTGGAAATGAGGAAGAAGGATCACTGGTTCAAGGAGAGTACCTTGGTAGGGCGCCTGCCTTTGCAGCTTCTCTAAGATTCCTCAAACGATTCTGCTCTTGCTTTGCTACACGATCCTTTTTCTCATCTCTTCTCTTTTCAAAAGGATCCACACCTGGTTCTGCAAAATGTAATGAACACCAAGCTAAATGGGCATGCAGGACAAGAAAAGATGAACAGACTCGGAAAAAATAAACACATGTATATACATAATATTAACATAATGGTCGAAACAAGAGGTCAAAATTGGTCAATGTATTTAGTTATTTACACATATACTCACCATCTGTCATCTTAGCTTCAATAATGGGTATATCTTTATCATCATTTACACGATCATAGCCATGACGACGCTTCCAGGTACTAGTCTGTTCATCCCACACGCGTTTTTCCTTCCCCACAGTTTGTATACCTAAATATTATCAAAGAGATTGTAAGTGAGACTATGATAAGTCACTCTGGTAAAAGTCAGGATGAATAATAACAAATTGCGCTGATGTGTTACCCTTTTTCTTGGCAAACAACTCCCACTTAGTAGGGGGTTTAGGCCTTGGAAGCTGCACAGAACAAATGAAGCAACAATAAGATAACATACTTATATGAATCTAAAATAGCTTACGCATACTGATTGTTATCATGTATGAATTTTGATAAGAGAAGATCCAAGCACAATTTATAGAAAAATATGCAGCTCTAGGCTTCTGGCAATCATAATAAACTAGAAAGTTGAACTAAAATGAGTGCACAACCAAAGAGCCTTGCATAGAGATCCGCATTGTAAAATAGCCAACAGAGCCATCCCACCAACAAGTTTAAAAAGTGATTGGTGACAGAAGTTATCAACTTTATGAAACGAAAAATGCAACAAAGCTAGATAATGTCATCACATGCTTGAAAGTTCAAACTCATTAAAATATCAGAGAAGCATAGCAGAAAACAGATATGCTAGTTATAAATGAACAGATCATTTCCTTATAACCTCCCTGTTGAACCCAAGTTAACAATAAGTAGCACTTCAATGATCTCTCATGAAAACGTTGTCGTATCACTAAATTTTTAAAAATGAATCATTTCCCATCATAAACAATAAATCACCAATTTACACACAGAAAGCTGGACAAGTAATTTCACACCAATCAAACATAAGCACATACCACAATAGTACATACTGATGGCATTAGAAACTTCACAATTGAAGAAAGTAAGAAAACCCTAGCAAGAGACGGCATACATGCTTCTGCCTAGGCAATTTGGTGGTCGGAGGAGGCAGCTTGACAATGGGTCCTTCTGCAGATTCTTCCGCACGCAGGTTGAATAGCCTATTTGCAAGTGCTTGAGCTAATGCTGTTCCTTCCTTAACACATTCCTTCACCAATTCTTCCCTAAATAAAGTTCACAATAAAATAAAATAAAAATAAGCATAAATGGTGCATGCTATACTAAAATTTGACCAAAATCAAACTTCATTATTTAATTTCCCTGAAGAACAGGAACTAATTGTAAACCCTAATTACTATAGGGCAAAAAAATTGACATGCTCCTCCAACTATAAACAGCTAAAAATAGCACAGAGGCAGCAATTTAAAGTCGAGATTTCAATAATCGCACAACACCAGATCCAAAAACTGACAGAGCAGCACAATTTGTGCAATAACAGCAGAAAAAAAGAGTAAAGAAGGAAAAAGATGGCGCCTTTTTCTGGGCAGTTACCTAGAAGAAGGAATGGAGTGGAAGTGATGAGTAGGGTTGTAAACCAAGAGGTTCCCTAGGTCAATTTGATACTCCATCTCCTCTTCCATGGATACCTCTGTTTGCGGAAAGAGAGAGAGCTGCGCACAACAAGGTTTCAACTTTCAAGTGTGTTTATATATGGGAACTAGGACGACGTCGTTTTTAAAATTTGTTTTGAGCTGACCTCATGCTGCAGCTGTGATTTACAACTAACAAAACTACAAATTCGAACAGCAATCAAAAAAAAAAAACGCAGCAAATTCGAACAGATGGGATTCGAACAAAAAAAAAAAATGCCCAAAACAGCAGCAAAAAAAAAATTTGTCTGTTGCAATTGTGAGAAATGGAGAATGCGAGTTTAGGGTTTGTTAACTTTGTTTGGACTTTGGAGATGATAAAAAGCCCAAAAAAAAATGAGGAAAAAAAAATGGAGCCCAGGAAAGGCAGTTAAAAATGGGAATAAAAAGGGGAGGCTGGGATTCGAACGTAGGAACAGTTGAACAACACTAGTGGCCTATCTGCATGTTATAAACAGTAGTTGTTTTTTAATGGGCCAAAGTCCTAATCAGGGCTTTTATTCTGCAATGCTTTAAATGTGAAATGTTGATTGTGTGCAGTGGTCAGGGCCTTCAATATTGCTTCAATCTCAAAATATTTGATATTTTTTTGACATGTTAATTATTAAATTTTTTTTTATGTAATCTTTAACTTGTTAAAAAATGTGTTAACAAGTTCAATGTCAACTATTTTGATACGGATTGAGTATTAATTACATTTATCAATCTTTCAAAAACATGTAGCACGTAAGTTAGTGTAAAATAAATATATATTTTTTAAAATAAGATAATAAAAAAAACCAAATAAATTAAATATAGGAATTCTTCTTATTATATTTGAAGTCATGTATTTTAACTCTTTATGTTTATATATCAATATATATGTTACAATATTTTGACATTAAAAAACTCATTTATTATGTAAAGTTATAATTTACAAATAAAATTTTGAATATATTTGCAAAATCTTAAAATATCATAAATTATACTCTAATACAAGGGTTTTATAACAAATAAAAATAATTAATAAGAAGGCCCCATAACTAAAATAGTTGTTAGTCAGGATGTATTTGTTTTTAAGTCAAACCTATAATTTTCGATTTTAGGAAGTTTATAGTTGTTAGTCAGATGCGTACTTTTGCGTTTATTTACTTTTTAGTGTTAGTTAATCACCACAAATTTGGGTTGATGAGGGATATTATGAATTATTATTATTACACTAAATGAATTATTGACAAGTGTTATTCATGAAAATATAAGAAAATAATCAAGTTTGTTCTAAGTTCGCCTAGGCGCCGCCTAGTGCCTTTTATTTTCCAAAACTAAATGTTTCTCTATATCTTCGAAATAAAAAGTGTTGGAACAAAAATAATTTGAATAATATGTATTTTATTTTCTCGTTTAGAAGAAATTTTAAAAATTAATTATAATAATACTAAAGGAGAAGTCGTCTAACCCATGTGGCGACTTCTCCTTTAAAGTAATTTTTTATATTTTTATATAGGATTTGTTAATTTGCTAGGATTTGCTAATTTGTTAATTAGATTAATTGTAAATTAAATTAATTAGATTAATAATAAAAATGAATTAGATTAATAATAAAAATAAAATGCAAATTAAATTAATTGATTGCCAAAACAAAAAAGATATGGCGTAGGATTTGTGGTGATTAGTTGTTAACAAAATGAAAGATATATATATATGTATATCGTAGGATTTGTTTGTTATTAATTGATAAGAATTGTTAGTTATTATTTGATAAAAACTAAAACAAATCCCATGGTATGCCGATAGTCGATAGATATCCTAAAGTAGGTTTTTTTATATAGGATTTGTTAATTAGTAATTAATAATAAAAATAATTGTAAAATAAATTAATTGCTTGCAATCTGGTGGCTATTTGCTAAAAAAAGATATGTTAGGATTTGTCGTATGATATGTAATTACTAATTGATAAGGATTAATAATAAAAATAACTGCAAAATAAATTAATTGCTTGTTTTTCGGTGGTTATTTACTAAAAAAGGAAAGATATGCTAGGATTTGTCATAGATATGTAGTTACTAATTGATAAGGATTGCAGTTACGTGCAAAAATAATAGGAAGCTTATTAGTTACGTTAGTGATCCCATGGTTTCACCTATGCTAGGGTTTTTTTCTTCTCTATATATTAGTTAGTGATTAGATTGACCACAATGACAAATAATAAAGGTAAGACACTCATAGAGAAGAAAAATAGAAAGCTTTGAAAAAAAGGTGCGTTAAATATTATTTAGTTTATGCGTTTGTGCGATTCATTTCGGTTTGATTAAGTTCAATCAATTGATGATGAAGTTCATTAATCATGTTTGTGCGGATTAGTTTAATTTCGATCGTTTTGATTGAATTCAATCAACTGAGTTTTTTTTACTGTAATAATCTAAATAAGCATGATATACATATATATAGTGTTACATATACTGATACACATATAACTATTTTAAACAAGAAAAACTCAGTTGTTGTTGGAAATGGTCTTACATTTGACAAATTTCAATCCTTGTATTTAAATCCTCTAAAATAAAAAAATAAAACAAATATATTTTTACAATTATCGTGAATTAAAAGTTTTGACAATTCTATTCTTTTGATGCACATTTAATCAAAACTATGTTCACAATTTCCCCCCAAAAAACTATGTTCATGATGTAGCGGATTTATCCGGTGGCAAGGCATGGTTAGACTATTAAATTTTCAACTTTATTTAGTTAAAGTAAACAAATAAACGACAAGAGATTCCGGACTGATTTCAAGTAAATTTAACTCGTATCGTATTCAATATAGTTGAACTTGTATCGTATTCAATATAGTTGACATTATAACTGTGTTGAATTTGAATTTGTCTATATTTTTGAAAATCTCAAATTTATATACCCTGTATCATTTAGTCAAACTATCATTTTAAGAACAAAGATTTAACAAAATTAAATTTATCAGATATTATATTTTTTTTAATTGAAAATGATAAACCTAATAATCAGATTTTTGAAAAATGCTAAATAACTAAATCTTGAAAAGTATTTTAATTCTTAACCTTATTTTTTTAAAAAAAAATTACCAAAAACTCTTCGGGTCTGTTTGGATTCCCAAGTGATTATGCTTATAAGCATAATCACTTTAAAAGTGTTTGGCTAAAAAAATTATAATGTATTTAAAATAATGGAATTTTAAAATAAAATACCTTATAAATTGTATCAATTAATTATATTAAGTTTATAAGGTAATTACAAACTTAACACAATATTTAGTATTTTATTTATACAATATATGTAATATTTTATTTTAAAATTACGTTATTTTAAATACTTTATAGTTTTTTTAACCAAACACTTTAAAAGTGATTATGCTTATAATTAGCATAATGCATTGAGAATCCAAACACACCCAATATAATTAATTGACACAATTTATAAGATATTTTATTTTAAAAATCCATTATTTTAAATACCCTAAAAATACTTGAAACTATCTTTCTTCATTACAATGTCCCTACCCAACATCACACCCTCGTCCCCTTCTTCCTCCTCACCCAAACTGAATTCCACATATTTTATTTTCATCATGCTCAATCTGAAGCTCATCTCCTCAAACTTGTCCCTCCATAGGTCTAACTTGCTACTAACCCCTTTTCTCATCTCATCCACCAAAATAATATCATCCGTAAAAAGCATGCATCATAGGATCCCACCCTGAATATTTTTCGATACCACATCCAATACTACTGTAAAGAGGAACAAGCTCAATGTCGAGCCTTGGTACAAGCCTACTCATACCTTAAAGTACTTAAGAGTCCCCACAAGGTGTGTAAACACTAGTCTATGCACTATCATACATATCCTTGACAACCTTCATGTAAGTTTCTGGTACCCCTTTAGCTCCTAAGCATTCCCATAGGAGACCCCTCGACAGTCGACACTCTTATCATATACTGTCTCCAAATCAATAAAAAATCATATGCAGATTCTTCTTACGTTCTTTGTATTTCTCTACCAAGTGCCTCATCAAATGAATAACCTCTATAGTTAACCTTTTCGGCATAAAACCGAATTGATTCTTGGATACGTTAACAAGCCTTCTTATCTACAGTTCAATAACTATCTCTCATATTTTCATTGTGTGAATAAAAAGTTTAATACCTCTATAGATGGTGCATTGTTGTACATCACCCATGTTCTTGTATAATAGGATTATCTAGCTGACTCTCCATTTCTTTGGCATCCTTGCAACTATGAGAATAACGTCGAAAAGTTTTGTGAGTCACTCAATTCCCATTACTCCAATACACTTCTAGATTTCAACCAAAATCTCATCACTACTTTCCTACTTTTCATAATATCATCTTTTGATGACATTTTATAATTTTTTGATGACATTTTATTTTAGTGACCAAAATTCCCTTATTTAATCAATTGGTTAGTTAAAAAAAATAAAATGATAATAGAATAAATATTATAATATTATCTTTTTTATACAAACCCACATATTTTTTTATCTTTTATGTTATTATTTAGGATTTAAAATAAATTAAAACACATAAACTTTAACCTTTAAAATTTTAAAATAAATTAAAACACATAAATGTCACCTTTCATTCTTTAACAGATAGCATAACATTGTATTTTGATTTCTTAAAAAATAAATTTTAAAGGCGTTTTTGTAAAAAAAACACTATATTATATAATTTAAAGTTGTTTTTGTTTTTTTATTTGTCAACATACTTGATGTATTATTCGATCTCGTTTAATGAACGATTTTTTTAATGTGCAACACGTGTACATATTAAAAATCTAAAAAATAAAAAAATAAAATTGTTTTAATGTATTAATTAATTTAATTTTACTATGGAAAATTAATTTTCTAAAAATATATTTTCTTTGTAGTTATCTAATATATGTTTGACCACCTAACTTTGAACATTCTTAGTTAAAATGATATATTCTTTCACCTTTAGTTGTTATAAATTAGGTTGTTGTTATTAGCATCCACTTATTTTATTATATACATTACAACCTATCATAAAATATTTTGTATTTTTTGAGGCGTAGAATCTATTTAAAAATAATATATAAATGGTGTATTTAGTAAAAAAATATGAACGTAAATATCACTTTCGTATAAATTATAATATGATATTTTCGGTCAAAAAAATGTTTAGTTTTGGAATGATCAGCAGATTTAATGTTGCTGCTTTAACTAGCTGTAGTACAAAAAACAGTTTGATTTAGGGAATAATATATAATATGGATGTTCTTAGAAGTTTCTTTTTAGTCCGAATCGAAAAGGTAACACTTGTCGTTTTGACCTTATCTATACTTGTGTACCAACTATACCAACAATTTTAATTAAATAATAGGCACCGCACCCAAAAAAATAAATATAATTATAAATATACATACCATTCTTTGAAGAGATTTACACGTGTTCTTTGAATATTCAAGTAGGCATGTTCGCACTTAATTCAATACTATTTATATATCTATGATAACAATAAAATTAAAATAACAATTGATGTAAGTCCATTTATGTATACACCGTACATGATATAATATATTTTCTAAACTCCCTTTTTCGTAGAAAGGTCATACATCAGTTGCACAATTTTGAAGATTTGAATTTCTTTATCAACATTATCATAATTAATCATATACTCGATCACAAATACGTTGTACTTAACTAATTAAATGCATTTACAAGCGGTTGAGATGCTATATCCCCTTTTTGGTGTCTCATTCAAATGTTAAAAAAATTGAAAAAATTATATTAATCTTAAATGATAATTGGAATACATTTCAAACAAAATGGAATACATTTCAAACAAAATTGTTAAAAAAATCATTAAAATAATAATTTTAAAAAAATAATTATGAATAGTAAATGTTAGTTTAAATTATAATTTATAAGACTTATATAATTTTTTGCATTTTTTAACATCATTTGGTGCTAAAATAATTGTGTGCAATGGATATGAATGGTAGATTGAAGGTGGGATATACGGTGGATCCCAATCGATTTATAAGGCGATATAATATGAGTTTATGAAAAAAAGATAATGTAATTTTCATTTAATTACGAGTTAATGTCATACATTTATTTATTTATTTATGTATAAATATGTGTGTATCAAGAGAAGAGACGTAGCCCTGTGACTCTCGCAGGTATGTGACATAGGCTCAATTTCCTTTCTCAATTTACCTATTGTCTTCTGGACAGTTCAAATTAATTAGTTAAATGTCCACCCGTTCCATTTTCGTTTTTTTACTGTACGTCTTCTCTCTTTCTCTCTCTGTTTCAACTACTTCCTTCTTGCTCTCGATCACTGTCTTCATAGAGTTGATCATTGTCTTCCTCTTGCTCTCGATAGTCGTTGAAACTAACAATGACTGAATCAAGCATAGCATATGAAGGTTAATTAGTGTACTTTCATGGCACCTCCTTATTGCTTTCTCTCTATCTCTGTGTTCGGGTTTTGTTCGTTTTAGTAATTGTTTTATTTCTGTTTTTTAATTCGTTTTGAACGTAGTTTTCATCCTTTGTCATTTCTTCTAATATGTATAGTTAATAGTTGCCCTGTTTCTGACCCGGAATCATACAAACATTAGTTCGATATGAGTATTTTCTTTTGATTATTTGTCCACTGTTTTTATTTCAGTTTGAATTATGTGTTTATGTGTGCATGTTTGTGTTTTGTAGAAAATAGACTATTGGTTACCTGTTGAGGAAAGATTTCGGGCTCGCTCTAATCTCTACTTCTACCCCGAAGTATGTGAAGTTATTAAGGAGGGTTTGTCAACATCTGATTATCAACAACTGAAGAATAAATGTTTAGGGTTAGTTAGCACAAGGTTCAAAAATGTGTTTGAATTTAAAGTTAATACATCAAATGGTACTACATGAGGTAGTAACAAAAAAAAAAACAAATGGAAATGTGGTTCAAAGTTGATGGCTTGATTGCTTGATTTTCTTTATTGGAGTTCCATGTCATAACTGGTCTTCCAGTTATTGAATATTATCCTTTACCTTTAAATGTTGTTACATTTAAGGATTTTTTTGGAAAGCGCAAGGTCTCGTATGTTGATATATTTGAGATTTTAAAATCTTAACCTAAGAAATCTTCAAGGAAGTTAGTGATGGCAAACCTTCTTATTATTCGGAAGGTATTGTTGTTTAAACGATCTAAGGTTGTTAGCTTGACACATTTATCTCTTACTTGTGATCATGAGAAGTTTGAAAGATATCACTAGGGGCGGGAATGTTATTGTAAGTTGTTAAGAGGTTTGAGAATGATGTCTTCTATTGAGCCCGACTTCAATCCTAGGGGAACATATGAGCTGTTTGGATATCCTCTAGCATTTCGGGTGATATTTTTATTCCCTTTTGTCTATCACTAACTATTTATATATGTTAGCATTTTTTAAAAATTAGCTTGTTTTTTTTTTGTGTATTTAACAAGCTTGAATATTGGAAGCTCTTCCTTCCATTGCTGATAAAATTGATTGCATCTTTAAGTATGTTGACAATGACCCAACCTATTTACATTGAGTCTGTAATGTGAAAAATTATTATCAACAAGCAGCTTCAATATTTGATGGAGAAATGGTAAGTTTTTTATTTGTACCTTTCATTGATTGTCACATTCTTTTATGTATGAATCATTTGTCAGTATTTGTACCTTTCATTAATTGTCTGCATTCTTATATTTGTTTAATAGGTTGCCATGTACCCAACCTCTGCTGAGTTTGCAAGGAAACCTATGATGGAAGTTAAAGATGAAGTGACTGATGATGTTTTTTTATTGTATTCTTGAACCAGTTTTTTCTAAGACCCAACAAAATTCTAATTGTGATGTTAGGCGTGTGAGGAAGCATTTTTATATGATGAGGTTTGGTGATGTCGGTGTTGTGCTTTCTACACTTCCTTTTGCTTCTTCTGTACCTATAATCGCTTTTGCAACTGATGATGGTGACTTTAAATCTCATTGGCGAGGTTAAAAGGAAAGGATGCTGATTTTCAAGAGCAAAAAGAGGCAAAAGAACAAGGCAAGCCAATACGTCTTTCAGAGAAGGGGCATGTCTAGCAAAGTGGAGGGAGCATCTAATTTTTTGTTGTTAAAGACAATAAAGTAGATGAGGTTTCAGGTTTGAAATTTAAAATTCAGAAGAGTAAAAAGGTTAGGAAGGTTGATAGTGAGAAGTTGTTGTGTATTGAAGGTGAAAGTGTGTTGGAGATTGTTGTAGAAGTGATTAAGAAAGGGTTGGATCTACCTAATTAACATAGTGCTGGAGGGAACTGATAAAGGGATTGAGGTAGCTGACAAGGAGGGGGCGGAGGGTGCTAAAAAAGGTATGGAGGGAGCTGAGAAATGGATGGATGTAGCTGACAAGGAGTGGGATGAACAAGGAGAGGGGTGGAGGGTGCTGACAAAGGGATGGAGAGCGGTTAAAGGATGCAGACATAAGAATGCATGAAGCTGACAAAGTTGTTGATGTAGCTGACAAAGAGTATGAGAAAGATGTTGAAAAAGATGAAGATCATTGGGATGCAGACAATGGAGGGGGTAAGGTTGGTGGTGATGATGACATGAATTATTGCAACACTGAAGGGGTTAAGTTTGGTGTAGATTCAGACAATGATGTATCTGACAATGAAGAGTTGGGGAAAATTTTTAAACGTGTTGACAATATATAATGGTCATAAATGAAGAGATGCCTAAATGGGCAAAAGATTTATCTTTGGAGCTGGATATTTTAGTGGGTACTCCTGATTGGGCACTGAAGTTGACAAAGCAGGGTTTTAATGTTATAGAAAGTTATTGTTGAACTTAAAAAATAAGTTAGGGAAATTGACGATATTAGTGGTAGGGTTACTAGCGTTGAAAACAAAGTTTACCTATTTGAGTCCATGCGTCCAAATTTCCATGATTCAAGACCTATTTCTTCTGATGATTTTCTAGAAAAGGTTGTTGTTGATGTATTGTTTGAGTTGAAAGTTGTTGTGGGTATTTCTCATGAAGATGAAGAGAAAAAAGATGAGGTATTGGGCTAGGTTTTACACGTTCATTCAAAGGTGAAGGAACTTTAGGTGAAACTGAAATCGATATCACACTTGTTGAGGGTCAAAAGCCCCTTGAGTCTGATTCTGTGCTTTCTTCAATTGATCTTGCTCATGACTCGAACCCTATGAAACAAGCTGACATTCATGCTAATGTTGAAGGGAAATCTATATATAAGGTTGACGATGTTTTAGAGAATGTTGAGGGTTCGAAGGTTGATGAATATTAGAGGATGTTGTAGTGAAGACTCCCCTTAGCTCTAAGGCTGTCATTTCTGTAACTGTAGGCAATGCTAAAATTGACGATGGAAAGTTTGTAGTGAAGGCTGACATTGTTTCAAGTGATGTTGACACTGATACTAAAGCAGCTGACTTTCAATCAAAAAAGGCTAACATTGTTTTAAGTGATACTAAAGGTGATGCAAAGTGTCATAGTGCTTAGTGGTGATAATTTGATGGTACTTGTGAACGCTTTGATTATTTTGATGTGTCGAAAGAAGCACATCCTCATGTTCATGCTGAAATCGAACAATTAAGGCCATCAAAGCGTATATCTAAAACTAGTAGTTTTTGTTTGAGCTCCTATGAAAATGGCAAGAAGGTCAAAGTTCCAAAATACAATGCTTCAAAGTATTTATTATCTAAATTAGATGATCATACATTTTTGTACTCGTACATCATAGGGAATAGGTGCTTATTTGAAAACAGACATTTTGTGTAGTTAGTTTAATATTCCTGATATGTTGACATTCTCTTTTTTTTTGTTTCATGGGGATTTAGTTGTGAAAGGGTCGGTGCTCTGATATTTTGAAGAAAGAATTTTTTAAAGTTATCATTGGAAGAAAAAATGGCTAGAGAGCACCTACAATAAGTATATACAATTTATATGTATTGCATTTTTAATAAAGCAAAATGGTATTGATGATAATCTACTAAAACATGTGTAATATGCATTGTCATCATAAAGAGGAAGGGTTTTATCATACGCGGAAGTGAATATCATAAGAGCCTTCTAAATTTTAAGATGTTTTTATGTTGGTCTGGGTGCTATATCAGTATTATTTACCTGAAGCAGTGGCTTCATATGATGTAGCCTTTGATGTGGATGTCTTTATAGCAAAATATTTTATTGGTCTATATCCTGCTTACCTTGGTAAGGACTGGGGTAATACAAAGAGGATATATACAACCTTCAATATTAAAAAGAAGCATTGTGTGGCTCTAGAAATTAACATTGAAGAAAGGAAGGTTCTGGTCTATGATTGTAATAAATACGTTGTTGACGATAAGACGTTGAAGGAATGTTTATGGGGCTTAGCTGTGTGCCTGCCTCATCATTTGTGGAAAATTTCAACGTACAACTACTTTGAAGGAACATCAGAATTCACCATAGAGGTCCCTGATGTTATGAATGGTGACATTGAGTATGCATATTCCCTGATGTTATGAATGGTGAAATTGAGTATGCATAATTTTACTAAAGTTGTATCTTTAATTTTGTTGACTTTCTTAGTTATAGTTATAGTGCATGTATATGCAGGCGTTGTTGTATCTTTTACTGAAGTTTTTTTTTGAGTAAATCTTTTACTAAAGTTGTATCTTTTTGTTGACTTTTTTAATTCATGTGATTTACAGGTGTTGTTGTGGTATTTTTACTATCAAAGCGATTGAAACGCTTGTGTTTGGTGGTGATCATATTAATAGTTTTACTCAAGACAAACTATATCGTTATCGTGAACTAATGTGTTTACAGCTTCAAATTTTAGTATATGTTTTAAAACATCTAGGTGTGATATTTTTTTGTGTGAATTTGTAATTAACAAATTATTTTATGTGTGTTAATTTGATGTTGATTTCTGTCAGCTCTTTGTCATATAATATCAGTTATATGTCATCCTTTATGAGCTCTCTTGCATGCTTTGGTAGTGCTCTTGTCTCACTAATGAATCACCAATGTCAAACTCTGCTTGAGTTGTCAAAAGAACAATCAGATAAATATATATACATACCCATGCTGACAAACCTATTATATAAGTTTGTATGTTACTTCTCTTATTATCAATTGATTTTAATATTTATATCTGATTAACAATTAATCCATAATAATTAATTTACTTTTAATAAAAGAATGAAGAAATTAATGAAGAAGAAATGCTCCCATATGGCGAATTTTTTTTCGAAATAGCCAAAAACGAAGAAAATATTATGGAAGTAGCCAAAATGTGAAACAATTTAGGGATTTAGCCAAAAGAGGGTAAAGTCGCTGTTACAAACAGCGACTTTACCCCAGGTTTAAAAAAAATATATTAAAAAATGTAAGTCGCTGTTTATAACAGCGACTTACATGTATTTCGTTTTTTTTTTTAATTTTTGGGTTTAAAATAATTAATGTTAACAGAAATGAAAAAAAATACACTGTTAGGGAGAGTCGCTGTTTGTAACAGCGACTCTCCTTTATTTTATTATTATTTTTAAACAATTGGGGTTCAGTTATCCGAATTCGAAAAAAAATATATATTGGGAGAGTCGTTGTTACAAACAGCGACTCTCCCTTTTTTTATTTGTTTTTATATTCTTTTTTATATTCTCTGACTGACATAAATACCAGAGTCGCTGTTTGTAACAACGACTCTGGTGGTCAAAGGGAATCTCTGCACTCGTGATGTACGGGTGCAGTGGGAACAGGTGAGTCGCTGTTTAAAACAGCGACTCACCCCTCTTCTTCCCAAAAAAACAAAACCGTCCCCCCTATTTAACCCTAACCCTCTTCAGCGCAATCTCCATCGACGAACCCATCCCAACCTTCCTCTAACCTTCAACCTCCCTCTAACCTTCCCACAACCCACAACCCTCCAAGTGGCCAGGAGGTGGAGACCCAAATCCGGCCGGAAACTGACGCCGCCAGGAGGTGGAGACCGCCGTTTGGAGTTGGAAACCGCCGCCATTGAAGAGGACCCGAGAGAGCGACCTTGACCCCACAAGACCCCGACAATCCCGAAAAAAAGGTGAGTAACGAAATCTTCATTTTGTATGTTGTTGGAAAAATATTATAATCGTAAAACATAGGTTTATAATTGATTTATTTTTATAATTAGTTGTATAATCGATATGTACGGGAAAATCTTGAATTTGGAAGTATTATATAGTTGTAACTAATATATAATTTCATGTGGTGAGAAAAATTGTAGTCATTAATTTGTATGAAAATGATGAAATTATGTAGTTGTTGAAATAATGTTGTATGATAAATAAAGATTACATGAAATAATGTTGTAGGATAAATAATGGCATATAGGAATGTTTGAAAAAAATGGGGTGACAAAATTTTTATATGGCCCGAATAATTAGAAAAATTAACATTCTTATTTGAAAGGTTAATGACAATTAAAATTGTTATACTTTGAAGTTATGTATTTATATGAGCCGAATAATTTGGAAAATAAATTTATATGAAATGGTGGAATTTTAGATTAAATTAGGGAGTAGAAGTGTAAAAGAAAATAAGGATGAAATTATGCTTTCAAATTTTAAAAATTATGCTTTGGAATTTTAAAAATGTTATGCTTTGAAGTTATGCTTTCAAATTTGAGAAGACAAAAATAAGGATGAAATTAGGGAGTAGAAGTGTAAAAGAAAACTAGAAAACTAGAAATCTAATTTCAAATTTATATGAGTCGATCATGTTGTGAAGTTGTAATCTTAGATTTGATATATGAATGAGTAGAAGTGACAAATGAATTATATAGTACATTCTACACAATAAATGTACATGAAATAGTATAAGTGAAAAATTGGGGAAATTAGGGAGTATATGAAATAGTAGAAGTGAAAAAAGATTAATATAGTACATGAGTTATTAACAAGACATAATACATGTACATATAGATATGGACAACAACGGACAATATATACCGTACGTCGGTACGGGGGGATTCACCGGTCTCTTGGCCGGCGTTGAACATGGGAGTCAAACTAGCACATCTCATTCGACTATAACGGATTCTGAGATCGGTGAAGATGTTCGAGCTGATGCATTTGAGATCGACCATGAAGACGATCTGGATCAAGAAGAGGAGGGCACTGACGATCCGGAGGGTGATGTCGAAGTGACAAGGGAGAAGGCCAGTGAGATCATTATGAAAGCAGCTGGGGGTATAACTCCATCATGGAACGATGTGCACGACCCCATGCCCCACGAGCTGGACACATGGACAACATGGGACCCGTCCACCACTTTCAAGTGCGGAATGGAATTCCAGAAGGGGTTGTTCTTCAATAGCATAGAAGAGTTGGTATACCAGATGAAAGTGTACTCCATCTCCAACAAAAAATCGTTTCGAGTTGTGAAGCACAATACTGAGAGGTATGCAGCAGTATGTAGTCGAGTTGCTTCAAGTGGATGTACATGGAAACTGACGGCGAGGCATGTTGCTGATGGCCTTGGGTTATGGATGATAGTATCCTACGCATGTCCTCACGATGATACATGCACGGAGGATGTGATGGCTATGGATAATCGCATTATCACTGCGGAGTTCATATGCCGTGAGATTATCCCACTCATTCGTGCTGACAGAACACTGCGACCAAATGTCATTATAGAGATCATCAATTTGAAGTACGATGTGTTGGTATCGTACTTCAGGGCATGGGATGGAAAGCAGCGTGCAATCGCAAAAATTTATGGGGATTGGGAGCAATCATATGCCGACTTGCCAAGTTTGTTGGAAGCAATAGTCATTAGCAACCCAGGGTCGGTATATGAGCTGTCATCGATATCGGAGCCAACTGGGTCATTGCGCGTATTCCATCGTGTCTTCTGGGCATTCGGGTCGGCAATTACCGGGTTCAATCACTGCAGCCTGGTGCTCTCCATTGATGGTACCCACCTTTATGGGAAGTACAAATGAGTGTTGCTGATGGCGATGTCAATTGATGCTGACAACCGCATATTCCCTTTGGCCTATGCAGTTGTCGAGAGTGAGAACACTTCAAGTTGGCCGTGGTTCATGCAGCTCATCCGCGAACGTGTGACGCAGCGGACTGGGCTTTGTGTTATTTCTGATCGCCATCAGGGCATCCTCAGAGCGATGCAACATCCTCATTGGATGCCACCTCATGCCCACCATAGATTCTGCATCCGACATCTTGCATCGAATGTGAACAACACGTTCAAAAATCGCCCCCTGAAGGCTCTGCTGAAAAATGCTGCGTATGTAAAGGAACGAGAAGAATTCGATCAGGCGATGTTGGCCATCCAGAGATGTGATGAGCAGGCCTACAACTACCTTCGTGAAATTCCACCAGAGAAGTGGGCTCTCGCATGGGATGGAGGGTTCAGATATGGTATTATGACCACGAACATGTCGGAGTCATTCAATGGGGTCATGAAGGGTTCAAGATTCTTGCCCATCAAAGCCCTGGTGGAGGCCAGCTTCTACAAATCAAACAGCTACTTTGTGTCATGGTTTGGTCAGGGACAGTCATGCATCGCAGAAGGCCATGACTACACGGAGGCACTGGAGAAGGCACTCGGTAAGAATTTCAAGCTCATCCCGATGATGCAGGTGACCCCTTTTAGCGTCCAAGGGAACTTGTTTGAGGTTGCTGTCTTCGCCCCAATGGGACACGTTAGAACTGTTCAAAGAAGGTTTACTGTAAACCTCGAGGAGAGGACTTGCACTTGTCAGAGGTGGCATTTATACCATATTCCGTGCGCCCATGTCCTCGCCGTGTGTCGTGGTAGGGGATTGCCGTTCTTGCAATATGTGTCCCCCTGGTTTAGTTCCGAGGCTCAGGTGGAGACATACAGAGCGCATTTTAGACCACTTGGTGATGAGCAATACTGGCCTCCATTGACTTATCCTGTGCTCATTCCAGATGACATGAGAAAGAGAGAAACAGGGAGACCACGGTCAGGACGTATTCATAACGAGATGGATGAGCCTGTCCCATCAAGAGTTCGTTGCCGGTTATGCAAGCAGGAGGGGCACAACATGCGCACTTGTCGGACCCGCGCCGGTCCATCGGGGTCGTAGGTCTTTGTGCTTCTGGGTCTGATGTTGTTTGTTGTTTGTAGTTTCAGAAGAAATTATGTATTCTGTACTTGTCTAACTTAGGTGGTTATGTATTTCTGAATATTCTGCATTAATGGTTTATGTATTCTGAATTGATGGTATTATATGTTCAGCTTTGATGGTTTCTGTCTGAGTTGTTTGTTATGTGTTCTCTCTACATGACTAGTTTGTTATGTGTTCTATCTGTTTGACGAGATATTTCTTGTATCTCCATGCACATCAGTGATCATGGATCCAGGACCACAGGTGCCGGATGTTCTTACTCGACAGCTCCATCATCGTTCCACAGATGTGTGGGACGATGCCCCATATGTAAGATAATAACGCATATATATATATATATATATATATATATATATATATATATATATATATATATATATATATATATATATATATATATATATATATATATAAGTTCTTCCTTTGTAAACTCCTCCTGACATATTTCTTTTTCAAACCCACTGCAGACATTGAGGCCGTTGATGAACAGATTGCATCTCTAGACGTTTGGTCGGGCACACGTCGACGATAGGATCCTTCATTACGTGCGCGTGGCCGGTTTCTACTGCGTACATCGGTTGGGGTCGACGTTCGAGATGGATATGCATCTCATCACTTCCCTCGTAGAGAGATGGAGGCCAGAGACACACCCATTTCACCTTACAGTTGGGGAGGCCACCATCACACTGCAAGATGTGGCGGTTATAATGGGCCTACGGGTGGATGGAGCGGCAGTTACGGGCACCGCCAGCCACAACTGGCGCAGGGTTTGTCGAGATCTACTTGGGGTTGAGCCACCACCCACGGACATACGAGGCTCGTCCGTCAAAGTGCATTGGTTAAGGAATGCGTTCGGCCACCTGCCCGATGACGCTGACGATGCATTGGTTCAATGTCATGCCAGGGCATACATATTGCAATTGATGGCAGGTGCTATGTTCTCTGACGCTAGCGGGGGAGAGGTTCAGCTACTGTACCTGCCACTGTTGGCAAATCTGAAGCAGGTAGGGCAATTTAGCTGGGGATCAGCGACTCTGGCGTACCTGTACCGGCAGTTATGCAGAGCCGCACACAAGGAGAAGATGGAGATCTCTGGGCTAGTCATCTTGCTTCAGGTAATCTTTAAACTTACTCGGCAAATGCTTTCAATGGGGAAGTCTGTTCAAATGACATGATAACAACGATGAATATCATGTGATTCAGATATGGGCATGGGAACACATCCCAATCGGCCGACCAGTTTGCACCCCCGTGTCGCACATGACACAACAGCAGGCCAGGAGAGCAAGGAGAATGCAGCAAAGGAATCCATCGGTACAGGGGAGCCAACCACCCGTTCTTGGGCATCACTTTCAAGTGGGGCAAGACTCCCTGGCGGTGAGGTAATGTTTACAACCTAAGTTATTCTCCGTATTTCGTGACGTCGTAAACAAACTTATGGGTGAATATGCAGGTGGATGCACTGCACGTACGACTAGGGGCACGAAAGGATGCAGTTGCCACAATTTCGTGACGCCCTCGACAGACAACAAGAGACTCAGGTTCATTTAAATAACGAGTTCCTTGTGATTTTTGAAAAAATATTATTCTTGCTTCTGCTAAATGGCACTTACAATGAATGCAGTTCGTATGGGAGCCATACACAGAGGCGATCCTGAGCCAGCTCGGGGACATCTGTCGAGAAGGTGCCCATATCTGGATGGCGTAGGTCCCGCTGATCTGCTTTGACGTGGTTGAGGCGCACCAACCTGGTCGTGTGTTGCGCCAGTTCGGCCACGCTCAGTTCCCCCCAGGGCCTGTAGTGTATGATGTGCAGCTACACGCCGTTGATCGTCGTGGCAAACATACTACGAACTGGGCAACTCTGTTTCAAGAGCATATTAATGCTTGGAACAACCGGGAGGAGTCGACAGTGCAGCCTGTCGAGGGGTTCCCTCCCTCATATGTGCATGATGAGTACATGCGTTGGTATAGAGCGCGCACCCGCTTGTTTATCAGCCGACAAGCTATTGCTCCGCCCGCACGATACTAGCTGGCCGCACCTGACATTTACTCTCTGGTGAGTGAGTAGTTTATATCAATTGTTGCAATACCACGGTCTAGGGTCACCGTTACTCATGTATACTCGCATCTATTTTTAGGGGCACTACGCAGCTGACATTTGCGATCGAGGGCGCCAAGTAGGTCAGATCGCGCAGCAAGCATCACAACTGCGCGACTACTCTGGTCTGGCCGGTACCGTGGCATCCTTTGGGGAGTACGTCTCGTCACAAAGCTCGGAGGTATTAGGTCGAGTTTTTTTTTACCAGGCTTACTTCGGCGGTGGTTTCAGCGGAACGGGCGCATCTTTTTCGCAATCTACCCCGCACCAGACCCATCGCTCGGGAGATGGAAGCCAGTCTCGGTATGCTGGTCCTTCAGGATTCAATTCGGCCCCAGGATATGCTGAGTGATCCGGGTATGGTCCATCGACGGGATCTGCTGGCCATGTGCACCCATCTGTATATGCTCAGCCTTCGAGTGCTGGGTTCGCATCGGCGTTCGGGTCCACACCTCCATCAGCTTCTGAGTACATTCCTTCTTCACTCTCCAAGTGGGCAGAACAGACATTTTCTGCCTCCTACTGGGGTGCACCATCGCATATGCCTGCAGATGTCGGTCGTTCATATGATCCGAGCTCCTCATTTACAGCGATGCTCTCGATGCCGTTACAGTCTATGGGTCCACTTCCGCCCTCTACTACAACGGGCAATCAGAATGTGCAAGAATCTCCCACCTACCGTATACGACCCCGACAACCCGCCTACCCGCCTACATTAGCCGAGGATGTGGTGTGGGAGGAGAACATCCAACAAGAGGGTAACCAAGAGGGTGAGGAGGACCATACAGATGAGGAGGAGGAGGATCATTCATCAAGTGGAGATGACGAATAGGGGGGTGACGATAATAGTTAGGAGGAGGATCATCTACAACGTAGTAGTCGTATACGATAGGACTATTTTAGTATTATGGTTTGGATATTATTAGTTTTACTAAGTTCTGATTTGGATTGTCAGTTACTTAGACATCTTTTAGACATATATATATATACATATATAATTTGCAATCGAACACTAAGTTCTGGGAGTTTACGGTGTTTAGGAAGGAGGCGGCAGACGAGACAAGCAGGCAAGGGTGGTGTGGGCAATTTGGTTGACCATAGAGTCGCTGTTACTAACAGCGACTCTATGGTTTTTATTTTATTATTTAAATGACATAAACGTATAAAAAAATAAAAAAAGGAAGAGTCGCTGTTACAAACAGCGACTCTTCCAATTGTTTAAAAAAAAAATAAAAAAGGGAGAGTCGCTGTTACAAACAACGACTCTCCCTAACAATATATTTTTTTTCATTTCTGTTAAAATTAATTAATATAATCCCAAAAATTAAAACAAAAAACCGAAATACATGTAAGTCGCTGTTATAAACAGCGACTTACATTTTTTAATATATTTTTTTTAAACCTAGGGTAAAGTCGTTGTTTGTAACAGCGACTTTACCCTATTTTGGCTAATTCCCTAAATTGTTTCACATTTTGGCTAATTTCATAATATTTTCTTCGTTTTTGGCTATTTGGAAAAAAAATTCCCATCTGGCATATATATATATACAGTTGTCCGTAAACTGTACGCCGATATAAAATTACAATCGGCTGTAAAGTCTGTCCTCTCAGGTGTCGATCATTGCATCGGTGACGGCGTCGGTAGCGCTCTCTAGAAATTCCGACCAGTCCCTGCATTTCACCCATCAGTTCGTTTCAGTTAGCACATACAAAAATTAAATTTAAATTTCAAAATTATCAAATACACTTTCATTCATAAAGGCTAAATTTCCCTTATCAAAGTTGACAATTCTAAATATCCCGATATATCCCCGATATATCGCCAATATTGACCTGATATATCGGCGTTGACCTGATATGCCGATATCGTAGCGGATCATTTAGAACACTAAAATATATATGTACATATATATATATATATATATATATATATATATATATATATATATATATATATATATATATATATATATATATATATATATATATATATATATATATATGCTATGTTACACGGAAACAGAAACGGAAACCGGAAGGGAAACGGAAACGGGAAACGGCAATCCAAATTTTGTAGGAAACGGAAACGCCGAGGAAACGACAATATGAATTATATGTTCATTTAAAGGTCTAAATAAGAGCAATAAACATATCACTAAGTGATACACACTGAATGCATCATTAAAGCTACAAATTAAAATGTTCAATGCTGTGGTAAATAGTGTCCTTGCTCCTTAACAGAAATCAATACAGACATGTCAAATATATTAAATGTCTTGCAAACCAACAAAATAAAGTAACTTAGTTTTAAAATAACAACATAATCAAGAAAAACACAAAATAATCAATCCAATTCAACATCAATCTTCTACTTAGCTAACTCATCCTTAAGTTTTGGCTTATCAAGAAAAAGTTCTACAAGTGAGGGTTTACCGAAGAAAGCTTAGAGGGAGAGAGCACTGAGCAAGTGAGAGGAGGGAAGACTGAAAATGGAGAAGTAGGCGGCAAGGATAGAAGGAAACGGGGGTTTCAGATGAAAAGAAGGGGAAGTATCATTTAGGGTTTGATTTTTTTTTATTTTTTAACTACAAAATTAGTGGAAACGTCATTTGGCAAGTCAGAAACGTTTCTGACCAAACGGAAACGGTCAAAGTTTCTGACTTTTTTGGTCAACGAAACGATCAAAGTTTCTGAGCTCTCAGAAACGTTTTTGAGGTGTTTCCCCGAAGTTTCGGAGTTTCTTGATATGCAGAAACGCGAAACCGCTATGAAATGAAGTTTCGGGGTATCATAGTATATATGTATAGATTGATGACGTACCCTGTAGAAGTGTCAAACGTAAGACCGACGATGTACTTGGCGTCCTCAAGAGCGCGGCGGAAGCGCTGAAGCTCAGGGGCCGTACAGGTGCCGTCGTCGGGGACGTTGAGCTCCGACGGCTTAACGTCGCAGAAGATGGGGACCACCCGCTTCTTGGACTCCATCATCAGCGCCAGCTCGTGCAGGCAGAAGCGCGACTCGCAGTAGCGCGGCGAGAAGACCGCAACACCGACGTGGCAGTTGCGGATCGCCGGGTCGATCTTATCGTAGAGGCGGTCGCCGGGCCTCATGCTCTTGCTGTCGAGGAACGGCGACAGCCCCAGCCCCCGTAGGTGGTGGTACAGTAGCCCCGCCACCGTCCTCTTCGTGTCGATCCCCCTGTGGTTTATGAACACGTCGCATTGCCGCCCGATTTCGCCCGCCACTGCCGCCCCCGCGGTTGTGGCTTGCTTCCCGCGGAGCATCCCGCTCGCGAGGGCTCTCATCGCTGGGATTGTCGTCAATGGCGGAAATTAGATCGGAGAGGAGAGGAGAGGATTGGGGTGCGTAAGAGAACTGGAGAAGAAGAGGTTGGAGTCTTTGAGATTTGGCTGATAATGGCTGTCGATTGAGAGTTTAGGCCTTAGGGTTTGGTTGGACATTAAAAAATGGGAGAGAATGAAATTTTTTTTAAATGGGACATTAAAAGTTAAGTGTGTGAAGTTGTGTATGATTAGAAATTTAAATGGCAATAAAAACTACATTAAATCTCAATGCTAAAATCATGGTAATTATGAATATGGTAACAATTAATTCAAATAGGAAAGGAAAAAATATACAATGGAATATGTATTCTAATCAAACAATTACAAAATATAGAAAAAACTTTTGGAAAAAAAATCATGACAATACTAGACGTGATTTTAATCTAATCATAAATCACAGTATAACTGAATACAACAATATGAATGAATATTAACATGAATTTAATGAATATTTAGAATAAAAGAAGGAAAGAGATTGTTAACCGAAGAATAATGAACTTAAAAAAATTGGGTAGTAGTTAGATATTTATTTAGGTTCTAAAAGGTAAATCTTCAAAAGAGAATGAATATTTAATACATAAAATAGGAATTTCGATTTAAATTTTTTTGAAGAGACATACGATGGTTGAAGGATAAGTGTTCAACGGAAAAAAAAAAGAGTTGAATGATATAGGTAAAGATTTAATTACTCACGGATTGAAAGGATAATGAAGAACAACAAAGGGATCGAAAAGAGTTGAAGGATAAGCAAATGTTCAAGAGTGAAAGCAGTTAAGCAGTAGAAAGAGAAAATGCATACTTTTAGACGATAATGAAGATTGAAGAACAACAAAGGGATAAAAAAAGATAAATTAACTAGCTAATAGGATTTTGGGTAATAATCTTCTTCTTCTTTGCTTAAAAAAGATAATGAATATTTCATGACCAAAAAAAAAAGATAATGAATATTTTGTAGTTTTAAAGTGAAAACTTAGTATATTTTAAGTGAATAATGAATATTTTGTACTTGTAAAGTGAACGCTTGATACGTTTAAAGTGAATAATGAAGTGTAACTTTCACAATAACCTGCCAACTGTTTATATTATAAATCCAAATCGATCATGTACCCAACACTCTAGTATCAAGTTGTACCATTACCATGCATGTCCATATATATGTTAACAATAAAAAAAATTTAAACGTATTAATTAAAAGTTATTGTGTAGTACTGAATATTTTGCTTACACAATATGAATATTTAACATATGTGAAACGAATATTAATTATTTAACACATGTGAAACGAATATTAATTATATTCGTAATACTGTAAAGACTCAAGACACCGAAATTGATGAAGGAGATTGCTGAGTACAATTTGAGGGAATGCGCAACACTACCGATGAATGACCTTATGAAATCAAATTACATCAGAACAAGTTGTTGATATCATATCAAAGTTCGAACATGCTTTGGCGCAGACATAATATCAATCTTCATGTGTATAGGCAATCACCCATATAATAGAGAAAACCGGCCTTTACGAGGCATAAATGCATAATGAATTGAAAAAAAAAAATTAAAGAAAGATTAGCCAACTCTCAATCAGTCTGACTCACACCCTCATTCGGAGCCATTTTGAGTCACTTGAATTTCAAGTGAGTGAGAGTCCAAGCATTGGATTTTCCGTGCTGAGTTGCTTTGTATACCTATTAAGGAGTCCAATTAGTGGAATCAAATTATCATTCCTTGAAATTCTCTAATTATTCTACACGAGACAACTTTCCTTTTCAATCCAGTCAGCCAGTTAATACTAATTAATCTTGTATGGAAAAACTTATCTGATCCTAAATCGCAACCATTCATTTCACCTAAATCCAACGGATATAATTTTCTATCCTATGCCCAAGGGCATAGGATAAAATACTAAATTGGGAAATATTCCCTACAAAAAAGGCAAACGACCCTAAACAATCTAATTAAAATTTGGCTAAACTAATTAAAAGTTTAAAAAAATTTCCCAATTTAGTGTCTTATCCTATGCCCTTGGGGTATAGGATAGAAAAATCGATATATATATATATATATATTACAGTACCTATAAATTAAACAAAGTTAATTGATTCGTTTCGGGTACTCGACAAGGGGAAATGTCCGATCCGAACACGAACCATTTATTGTCGTGTTTTACTAGTTCGTGTCATTTTCATCTCGTGTTAATTATTTTTGGTTCATGTTTTTCATGTCGTATGGCCGTGTTTTCGTGTCGGGTCAGTCGTGTCGGATTTTTTTGCCCACCCCTAGGTATTGGGCTAGGTTTTTCACGTTCATTCAAAGGTGAAGGAACTTTAGTTGAAACTGAAATTGATGTCCCACTTGTTGAGGGTCAAAAGCCTCTTAAGTCTGATTCTGTTCTTTCTTCAGTTGTTCTTGCTCGTGACTTGGACCCTATGGAACAAATTGACATTCATGCTAATACTGAAGGGAAATTTGTAGATAAGGTTGTTTTAGAGAATGTTGAGGGTTAGAAGGTTGATGAATATTAGAGGAAGTTGTAGTGAAGACTCCTCTCAGTCCCAAGGTTATCATTTCTGAAACCATAGGCAATGCTGAAATTGACGATGTAAAGTCTGTAGGAAGGTTGAAATTGTTTCAAGTGATGCTGACATTGATACTAAAGAGCTAACTTTTCATAAAAAAAGGCTAACATTGCTTTAAGTGGCACCGAGGATGATGCAAGTGTCATAATGCTTAGTGGTGATGATTTGGATGGTAATGGTGAACGTTTTGATTGTTTTGATGTGTCGAAAGAAGCACATCCTCATGTTCATGCTGAAATCGAACAATTAAGGTGATTAAAGCGTATATCTAAAGCTAGCAGTTTTTGTTTGAGCCCCTATGAATATGGCAAGAAGGTCAAAGTTTCAAAATATAATGCTTCAAAGTCTTTATTATCTGAAGATGATCATACCTTTTTTGTACTCGTACATCAAAAGGGAATATGTGCTTATTTGAAAACTGACATTTTGTGTAGTTAGTTTAATATTTCTGATATGCTGACATTCTTTCTTTTTGTTTCACATGGATTTTGTTGTGAAAGGGTGCTATGGTATTTTGAAGAAAGAATTTTTTGAAGTTGTCATTTGGAGAACAAAATGGTTAGAGAGCATAGTAAGTATATATAATTTATATGTATTGCATTTTTCATTTAAAACAAAATGGTCTTGATGATAATTTACTACAACATGTGTAATATGCATTGTCATCGATCATATAGAGGAAGTGTTTTATCATATGCGGAAGCGAATATCATAAGATCCTTCTAAATTTTAAGATGTTGTTATCTTGGACTAGGTGCTATATCAGTATTATTTACCTGAAGCAGTGACTTCATATGATGTAGCCTATGATGTGGACGTCCTTATAGCAAAATTTTTGATTGGTCTATATCATGCTCACTTTGGTAAGGACTTGGGTAATCCAAAGAGGATATATACACCCTGCAATATTAAAAAGAAGCATTGGGTGGCTCTATAAATTAACATTGAAGAATAGGGGTGATATACGAGCTCACGAGCTCGAGCACTTGATGTTCAAGCTCGGCTCATTTTTAAACGAGCCGAGCTCGAGCTCGAGCTTCATTTGAAAACGAGCTCAAGCTTGTACTCGAGCTCGGCTCGCGAGCTGGAGGAGATACTCGAGCTCGAGCTCGTGAGCTCGCTTCTTCTCGAGCCGAGCTCAAGCTCGAGCTCGTGAGCTCGATTATTCGAATTGAGCTCGAGCTCGTGAGCTCGTGAGCTCGTTTTACAGTAGTCGAAGACAAGAGGAAGACCAGCAATTAAAAACATGTTAAAGACAAGAGGAAGACCAACAATGGAGCCTGCAACTCAACAATGGGGGAATGGGGAAGACCAGCGGCGGCAATGGAGGGCCTGCAACTCAGCAATGGGGGAAGACCAACAATGGAGCCTGAAACCAGACGAGACAAGAGGAGAAGGCCGAGATCAGACGAGACAAGAGGAGAAGGCCGAGGTTGAGATCTACCCAGGCCGAGAACGAGACAAGAGGAGGGAGGAGATGGCTCGTACCTGACAGACAAGAGGAGGGAGGAGATGGCGCCTACAACTCCACTTGTTTCCGGCGCCGGCAGAGGCTGACCAGATCTGAGAAGGAGCGCTTGAGGACAGGAGGAGGCTGACCAGATCTGAGAGCGGAGAACTGAAGGCGTGCGGAGCAGAACTGAAGGTCGAGATCTACCCGGGCGGCGTCGCGGCAAAGCGGCCTCAGATCCGACAGCGAGCTCTCGGATCTGAAATTGGAATGGAATGGAACTGAAGGTGAAGGCGTGAAGCACTGAAGGCTGAAGCGTGCGTGACTGAAGGACAGGAGGAGGCTGGAGCTGTGGAAATGGGGGAAGGGACGGAAAAAGAGACACGGGAAAAGGGTTTTTTATCCTAGGGGTAAAATTGTAATTTCACATGAAAATGAGCAACCGAGCTTACTCGAGCTCGGCTCGAGCTCGACTGTGAGCTCGAGCTCGGCTCGTTTTATAATTCGAACGATCCCGAGCCGAGCTTTTCTCGAGCCGAGCTCGAGCTACTCGGCTTGGATATCAGCCCTATTGAAGAAAGGAAGGTTTTGGTCTATGATTGTAACAAATACGTTGCTGACGATATGATGTTGAGGAATGTTTATGGGGCTTAGTTGTGTGCATGCCTCATCGTTTGTGGAAAAGTTCAACGTACAACTACTTTGAAAGAACACCAGAATTCACCATAGAGAGGGTCCCTGATGTTATGAATGATGAAACCGGGTATGCACAATTTTACTCATGTGATTTGCAGGTGTTGTTGTGGTATTTTTACTATCAAAGCGATTGAAGCGCTTGTGTTTGGTGGTGATATTAATAGCTTTAGTACTTAAGACAAACTGTATCGTTATTGTGAACTCATGTGTTTAGATCTTTTGATGGCTAGAGCTTCAAAATTTAGTATATGTTTTCAGGGACGGAGCCAGGAATTTATTGGGGGGGGGGGGCGAAGTTTTGTACAAATGGTTGATTCACTATTCGATAGATTTTTCTATAGTTTAGTGAAGCAAAACTATGATATTTTACATTAAACGATGATATTTTAGTTTAAGACAAGGTTTTTTTAGGTCAAAATACAATGTTTTTTTTGGTTTAAAATTGTGGTGTTTTAGTTTAAAACTGTGTCATTAGTTGTTAAATAGTATTTTTTTCTCTTTAAACAAAAAACGATATCGTTTTAATCTATGAAAACATTCTTGTCGTCGAAAAATATACATTTGAAACCTACAAATTCAATATGCAACTTGTTATTCTTTTAGTATACAATAACATGTAACAAGATATACAAACTTTAGACTTGTATAATTTCTTGTATACTTATCAAATTTAGTAATATATAACCACTTGTTTCGAAGCTTTTGGGTTGAATTACATTAAAAATATCAAATTAAGTAAAATATAAAAGCATCTTGATTTATTAAAAGACATTTGAAATAATTAATCCGTCTTTAACTTTCAAACGTTCATAACTTTTTACTCAGTTATTGGATTGATGTTTATAATATATCAAAACGAAGCTATCGACGAGTAGAACAAATATAGGTGATTTATCGGATGAGGGAAGGGGATAGGGCAAATGCTCCTGCTAGCCCCCTCCTTGCTCCGCCTTTGTCTTTTTTAAAACATCTAGGTATGGTAGTTTTGTGCTAATTTGTAATTAAAAAATTATTTTATATGGTAGTGCTCTTGTCTCACAACTGAATCACCAATGTCAACTCTCTTACACTGCTTAAGTTGCCAAAAGAACAATCAGATAAATATATATACCCATGCTGACAGTCACCTATGCTGACAAATCTATTATATAAGTTGTTATTCCTCTTATTATCGATTGATTTTGAATGTGCACATAACAGTACTCTGATAACAAGTTCCAATAAACTTTAGTGCTACAACATTGTAACATAATGATTTCATTCAACTATTCAAGTGACCCTTAATTTACATATATATTCATTCAATAACCCATTTAATTTACATATATTACAACAAGACGAACAATGAACGTTCACTTTATTTTATGTACCTGGCAGACCTTAGGGTCTCTAAAATGGACAAAATTACAGTAATTAATTAATATCTACCGATTATATATATATATAGTGTTACACCTCAGCTCATTCGTATATACCTATTCTAGTCAATAAATCAAAAAAGAGAAAGAAAGAATGGGTTGGATATCTGATTAACAATTAATCCATAATAATTAATTTACTTTTAATAAAAGAATGAAGAAATGTCAGCCAAAAATTAACGAAGAAGAAATGCTCCCATCTGGCATATATATGCAGGTGTCCGTATACTGTACGCCGATCTAAAATTACAATCGGCTGTAAAGTCTGTCCTCTCCGGCGTCGATCATTGCATCGGTGACGGCGTCGGTAGCGCTCTCTAGAAATTCCGACCAGTCCCTGCATTTCACACATCAGTTCATTTCAGTTAGCACGTACAAAAAAAAAAACATAAGAGTGCATATATATATATATATAAATTATATATTAATATAGTAAATATACTGTATATAAATGCATGCATATTTCCAAAATTAATCAATATAATCCATTTTGGAAAGAGCTCTATTGAAATACCAACTGCCTATAATTTACTTGGGTTAGAATATGGATCAAAATTTTATAATATAAAAACAAAATAAATCCGACCATGAAAAAATATTCACAATAGGTTTTCATTTTGCTTGCCATAGTAAAATATATTTTTATGCCATAAAAACATCAAAATTCATAGTATAAAATATTAAATTTTTAAGTAATTTTCGGTGATGTTCGAACATCATTGTTTACTACTCCATCCATATGTTTCACAGTACATATCCCTTTACTTTTTGACACGCCTTTTAAGGAGCAAAAAAACTCTATAAAATATTATTTTTTAATTAATTTTTTATATAATTTAATACTTATTATATCAAATTATATAAAAAAATAATTAAAAAAATAATATTTTGTAAAGTTTCGTACCGAAAAAAAAGTGACATGTATTGTGAAACGGAGAGAATATTTAGTATTTACCCACATACAGAGTATTTTTTAAAAAATAAAAATTATATTAAAAATTAATTTTTTTTATAATTTTATAAATAAGTATGAAATTAACATTCATAGAGTTTTTAACACTATAAACAAAATATACAGAAAAGTCCAAAAATCTTTTTAAAAATGGGGCGGAAAGAGTATTAGTAATTAATAGCCGTCATTTTTATGTTACATCATACAACTTCAAAAAAAATGTATCACCGTGTGGAATGAAATGAAAAATGGACCTTCCCTCCCAAACTGATTTTTCTCTCTCTTTCTTTTTGAAAGGGTTATTTTTGCATAGTAATGAAATTGTTGTTTTGCAAATGGCGTTTTGCAATTGGAGTATATATATACATATATAGATTGATATTGATGACGTACCCTGTAGAAGTGTCAAACGTAAGACCGACGATGTACTTGGCGTCCTCAAGAGCGCGGCGGAAGCGCTGAAGCTCGGGGGCCGTACAGGTGCCGTCGTCGGGGACGTGGAGCTCCGACGGCTTAACGTCGCAGAAGATGGGGACCACCCGCTTCTTGGACTCCATCATGAGCGCCAGCTCGTGCAGGCAGAAGCGCGACTCGCAGTAGCGCGGCGAGAAGACCGCAACACCGACGTGGCAGTTGCGGATCGCCGGGTCGATCTTATCGTAGAGGCGGTCGCCGGGCCTCATGCTCTTGCTGTCGAGGAACGGCGACAGCCCCAGCCCCCGTAGGTGGTGGTACAGTAGCCCCGCCACCGTCCTCTTCGTGTCGATACCCCGGTGGTTTATGAACACGTCGCATCGCCGCCCGATTTCGCCCGCCGCTGCCGCCCCCGCGGTTGTGGCTGTCCTCCCGCGGAGCATCCCGCTCGCGAGGGCTCTCATCGCTGGGATTGGTCTCATTCTGTTGTATATATAATAAGGCCGCGTTTGGAAGGAGGGAATTTTTTAATTTGTGATTTTCAAGTTTGTGAATAAGGGCGTGTTTGGATGGTGGGTGAATGAAATATGATGGATATATGGGAATAAAAGGTGGTGTGGGATTTATGTATATATAGGCAGGGTGATTTAGATGTATTAATATAAGTATGTATGGACTATATATGGTGGTGGTGATCAAGGAATTGAAGGTTAATTTTGAATTCGATCGATTCAATTTCAAGGAGGGAGAATAAAATTCAACCCAAGACCAAGGGTCTGCGCTTACGTTAAAATTTCAGCATAGTCGAGATTTGACAAGAAGTTATTTATTAATTAAGTAGCAAGATACATATATAAAAGAAAAAAGGAAAATATGGTAAGTAAAAGAGTTTGAAACATGTTTTTTGACAAATATATAGCCCGGACTCCTCTTTCCCTATTAGACAAGACTCCTTCAACACGTACATTTATGTTGGCAAACCAACCGATTTGGAGCATATGGGTTATGAAATATATATATTTTATGCATGGATTTTGATATCTAGATCTCGATATCTGATAGTATAACGGTGTTGGAAAGATGTTACTACTTTGAGAATAATATATTAATTAATCTCTCTATGTTTTGATGATAATAAATAGAACGGGTTTTATGGTTCATTTTAAGTACATGTTATAGGAAACAAGATAACGAAGCAAAACATGAGGTTGAGAAAGACGCAACGACAATGCGTTGCTTGAAGGACTATTTAGAGATACAACTGCTTTGGAACGCGCAATAACTAATTTGAAGTGCATGGATCATATCTTTGAGAAGATTGAAGATCCACGATGTGTATTAGGAACGAAGACTCTAAAAGATGTCATAAAATCTTTAATTGATCGATAAGATATCGATTATGAAGTTATTGAAAAATCGATCATTAAATATGTTATGTGAGCTTAAGTTTGAGAGAAAGTGTGACGAGTGTGAGTAAAACCGACGAGATTGAATCTTGTGTAAAGGCCGTTCTGGATTGATCATTGTCAATATCTTGGTATAACTTAAAAGTTACATTTCTGAGGAGTTTAGGTTTGATTAGTGGAGAACTTAAATGTATTATGCATTGGAAGATATTGGAGATATTGCGAAGAAGATGGTTGTATTGAGGGTACATCTCGCAAAGTATATATTTAAGTTGGTATATCATTTATTGAGTTGATTTTGGTCTCATGAGTTGTTATTGCTAATTTTGTACGTGGAAAGAGTATTCTCTGCTTTTGAGTCTTGTCAAGACAGATTTGCAAAACATGATTGAGTATCTTAATGATTTTCTAGTTTGCTACATCGAAAGTGATATTTTCAAGACTATTGAGAATGAAGTTATTATCAAAGATTTTCATAAAATGAAAACTCGCAAGATGAATTTTTCCTCTTTATCTTCCCAATGAGCTTGCTTGTAGTATTGAATCGATGTGTAGTAGTGAACTCGGTTGTAGTACTGAACTGGTTTGTAGGAATGTATCTTTGTCATATTTTTTCATTACATTTAAATACTCTATATAAGCAAAATAGTTTATCGCCTTTTTGAGTCTTTAATACCCCTGGTGATATTCTTGGCTCCGCCACTAGTGCAGTACGTGGGGGAAGTTTTCTTCCCATCAACTAGTTAATGTAAGGGAATTTGTTGGTCCTTTGCTTATTTAAGCACACAATCCAACAATTGGCCACTTCTGTATGGTATACCTGCAATATTAAAGCAACCCAAAACATCTTTGTAAAATAGAGAAAGTTATAAAATTTAGAGAAAATAGGTTGTTTTAGGTCTAACAGTTCATCAGCTATACTTATCTCTAAAATAGAAAAATCTTAGGAGAGAGAAAAAGTTTTTCATAGAGAAAGATAAAATGAAATAGTAAAACTCTAAAATATAATTTTTCTCAATACTAATGCGAATTCATTAGAATTATACCTGTCAATCGGATCATTCGGGTCGGGTCATTTCGGGTTTCGGGTAAAACGGGTTCTAGGTAAAACGGGTCTCGGGTAGATCGGGTTAACTCGAACCCGGGTTTGACCCGGTTTCGGGTCAAATCGGGTCAATTTCAGGTTGGTCAATTTTATTATTTTTAATAAAAAAAATCGTATTTTGATGACTTTATGATAACTTCAAAACGTAAATTTAAAGATGTGACTGGTAAGTTGTTCTTTTTGGGCGCTATACTTATTAGAAGATGTCATCTAAACTCGATCTAAAACATTTGATTTTTACTATTAGTCATTATTTTTGACAAAATTTATAACTCTATAAAATATTAAAGTTTTAATTAACTTTTTGAAATTATTACATACAGATTAGTAATGACTAATGAGTATAAAATTTTAATTAAAAATTTTAGTATTTTATAGAGTTATTTTAGCTTTTTAAAAACATGTTGAAAAATAGAAAACAAAATATTACCGATAGGAGGGAGTAATATACAATACAAATAAATATAAATGTTAATTTGAAAAAGAAAGATTAAGTGTTTGTAATTATAAAATGTAATAACTTGGAATCTCCACGAATAATTTTAATAATATATAATTATAAATAATTAATTTTAATAATATATTACTCCCTCCGTTCGGCAAAACTTGTCATTTTAGGGTGTTATTTTTGTTCAAAAAAACTTGTCATTGTAGGTATTTTGCCCTTCACTTTACAAAAATGTTCTTGATATGATTGATGGTTTGTTAGTTGTAGTTTTCAATAAAGTAAAAAAGGAGGGTAATAATTGAGGGTAAATTAGTACATTTGTTCATTGTCTTAAAACTTGTGAAATAAGCTAAAATGACAAGTTTTGTCGAACGGAGGGAGTAATTACTAAACTTACCCTAATATGACTTTGAGATTTTCTTGGCTTTTTATTAATTAGTGAAAGTTTTGTTTTCACAAATCGGGCGGGTCATCGGGTCACCGGGTCGAAACCCATTTGACCTAGAAAAATATTGGTTTTTCGGGTTCGAGTCCAAAAAATTTTTCGGGTCCAAATTTTCGGGTCTTGACCCAAAAAATTCCGTGCGGTCGGGTCGGGTTACGTTTTGACAGGTCTAATTAGAATCCATCAACGTACAACTGGACAAGTTTGTTCTATTTATACAAAAATTAAGGTACGAGAGCTTAATTTTGGTATAATTAAATTAAATTAAATGTTTTTTAGAATTAATTTAATGTTTAATTTAAACACATTAGTTTAGTTAGGCTATGTTAAAACTTATGCTATGCATAAATGTTAAACTTACAATAGTTTATGTTTTAAGTTATGTTAAGCTTAAATATTAAACTTCATATTTCACTTAAACTTGTTTATGCTTTTAAAAATTTTAACTTAAAATTAATGTTCATATATAGTTGTATTGAATTATTTCACAATTCGCATAAAGTTTTTAAGGATAACTAAAATTAAAATTGCTTTAAATAGAGAGTATATATTTATAGTATGCAATAAATGCAAAAAATTATAAAATAAAGAAGTTGCTAGAGTTGACATATAAAATTTTGAGTGATTCTGTTAACAAGATTAATAAATGTCTATTGACATGATAATATTTACTGAATTGCAACCAAGTCCTTTTCCAATTTATAAAATAATTAAAGATTTGTTCATGAGAGAAAAAAAAATACAAAAAACATTCATCCAAAATGCAAGAACTGGCTACAACTTCCCTTCGTTCACCCGTTACAACCTCTTATATCATTCACCCACTCCAACTTAGGAACCCTTCATCCTCTTCCTATTGTTGCTAGTGGCGAACTCGAAGGAGGATAGCGCAACAAGGAAGAGGTGTTCTAGATCTTCAAGAACACAAACAAGACAAGAATGCGAAAAAATCTCAAATTTCCAAGTCCATCTAATCCCAATTTTAATTACAAAAAGTCTCAATCTCGGATTTAGGATTTGTTTGAACCAAAAAACACATTTTAATAGCTGAAAACCATACCAAATTCCTCGAGAATGACTACTAAGATCAACAATTAAAACTTCAGAAATCAAAACCATATCAAAAACAACAAGATTGTGCCGCAATTTATTCAAATTCAACCAAAAATGTATCATAATTAACCTATCGAATGCAGGAAACGACAAGGAATAAATCCCAAAATTTCTTGAAGTATCACATTCATCATCAATTTACAAGCATCGAAAATTCGAAACTGATAAGCAAAGAGCTAAGGGCGAAGGGCGAGATGAGATTTTATAGATGACCTTATTTACAATTTTGTTAAATTTATTCCGTCAATAGTTATTTTTACATCTTACCAATAGTCTTTAGGTACAAATTTTGGAGATATCGATTTTGATATTTGTTTCTCTATTTTATACGTAGTATAATTTTTTTTTTATAATTGATCCTCTTACAAATTTTGTTTGTTATCCACAATTTTCTGAAAATCCACATGACACCCCTGAATTTATTTAACCAATTACTAGCTACTTGTCAATATAAATGCTTTAATTTAAGTGTTATAAAATTTTCTCGTACATATACACAGGTATTAGATTTTGATAGTCAAACATATCAACTAATCTTACGGGTCAACCGTAAGTATGTACATCGGCCCCAAATCTCCCGTGTTTAAATGTTCCTCTCTTATCTCTCAACTCCATTCCCTTCATAACTTTTAAATTATACTAGTTTTATTACTCGCCCGTTGTGCGATTTGTTAATAGATTTTATTATATAAACCATCTTTGAGTTAATCTAAATTACTACTCCATATAAAGTAAATATAATCTTCAATTGTGTTATTTTTTTATAATGTAAATAAATATTTTTGTCTAGATTAATCATGTTTGTTCTCTTACTAAAAAAATATTTAAAATATATTTTTATCTTAAGTCTAGATTTTATACTTTTTAATAAAAAATAGTAAATAATAAAAAAGCTTACGTAATAAATCCAAAAGGAAGAAACATATCATAAATTCCATATGTAAATTCAATCCATTTTTGTTTTTATTTATAAAAAATAAATATAAAAATTGATAATATTTATAACAAAATATTATCAAAATATAACTAAGTAAGATATGATAATAACTTATTAGTTGATGTAATATTAGATAGATTATTTGATCTAAAAAGATACGTTTTCTAACTAATTAAGATATAAGGTTGAATATTTATAAGAATAAGTAGGACCATTAATTGAGATGGCAAAATTATATTGGTTTATTAATTGATGTGGCTAAAAAAGATAACATCATGTTAATCCAAAATATGACATGTATGCGAATTGTTACAAAATATGACACGTATGCGAATTGCACAAGAACCCGTTTCAGGTTTATATTTGAGTGTGTGTATATATATAAGGAGATATTAATTTCCATTGAAGCTATTGTTTATATTTATTATATAATCAAGAAATATATTGAGATCGTGTTTAATGTATAAATTACAAAGGTTGTATTCACTTGATTGCTATAATGCGTAACTGAATTTTTTCTTAAATTTATGGACATATTTGATAAAATCCGTGGAAAATATAATTAAAATGGTATATTGAATCACCTCGTAAGATAAATCGGATAAATCGGTTTGTTAAAAAAAACATGGCTTAAAGAAAAATTTTATAGATAAGTTGACCACATACAAAGTGGAGAGAGAATTAATATGTAGATATATTATATTTAATTTTGATCAAATATTCGATAGATTATTTGATCTAAAAAATAAGTTTTTTACCTAATTATATTGACTTATTAATTGATGTGGCTAAAAAAAATAATACCATTTTAATCCAGAAAATGACACGTAGGAAAAAATAACACCGCTTTAATCCATAAAATGTCATGTAGGCGAATCGAACCAGATGCCGTTTCAGGCCTCTGTTTTAGTATATTATATATAGATATAGATATATAGATAAACATAATATAATAGTAATTTTAGAATTAGTAAAAAAAGCCAAACAGACCTAAATTCAAAACAACTTGATAATGATTGTTTTTTATGGCTAAAAAAACAAAAATCTTCATAATGATATTTTTTTGCTCTAATTAAGATATGAGCTTAATGTCTATATTAAAAACGAATATAAATTTAATATAATATTTTAATTAAGTTAAACTATCAAAGGGGCCTTGATTAAAAAACAACATCAAAAGGCCTTGATTCATAAACAGCAGCAAAGGGGGCCTTGGTAACTAACAAACGAATACGGAGTATATTGATAATGTAAAAAACAATCATGATTTCATGAGATATTTAAAAACAAATCAAACCGGTTCAAAATCTTCCTAATAATATTTTTAAATCATTAATAAAATATAATTTATTTGATCTAAAAAGATAAGTTTTTTACTAACTATATTGGTTTATTAATTGATGTGACTCAAAAAGATAATACCATTTTAATCTAGAATATGACACATATGCAAAACTAATATCATTTTAATCTAGAAAATGACACGTAAGCAAAAATAATTCCGCTTTAATCCAGAAAATTCCGTGGACGCGAGATCGCACCAGAGGTCGTTTATGGCCTTTGTTTTAGTATTTTATATATATATATATATATATATATATATATATATATATATATATATATATATATATATATATATATAAACAAAATTAAAAGAATCAAAGGGAAAAACAATAGGGATAATTAGGTTAATATACTTATTTTAAATTTTTTTCACAAAATTTCCTCAAATTGTCACATAAGTATATATGAGTGTGAGAAGAGACAAGTCATGTTTAAAGACAAAAGATTCGAATCCAAGTACATCCCCGCCATCTAATTCATTTAGTTAGTTATTTTCCCTCGATAATTAAAATATGTCATATTGTACGTTTTTATATCATACTTGTTTATAAGATAGATAAAACATTATTTTAAATTTATATTTTTTTATTAAAAAAGATTTAACACTTCCGTACATATTATTAATAAGTACAAAATTGTAAAAAAATATTTAAAAAGTTAATATTTTTTTATAGTTTTTCCATTATAAAAAGACCTATAAACTTGTAAGGGCAATTTGCTAAAGTAACCTTGATCTTTTTTCGAAATCTTTACTAAACTAGCTTGATCCGAAAAAAAATTGCAGAGAACCGGATTGGGGGAAACAGGCTAGGCCGATTCTCGGTTGTAGAGGGTCTGGGGCTCTACAGTCACTGACAACAACACAGAGAGAGAAAGTTGAGAGAGAGGGATGAACACAGATAAAGAAAAGTGAAAGAGAGAGAAAAAAGCAAAAGGAAAGTATAAAGGCGACAGAGATCAGCAGGAGAAAGTACACACAATGCCAAACAGAAATCCACTTTCTAAAATCAGTTCCTCCCCTTCAAATCCATTACCATATTCAAAAATAAGTTCCTTTTTTTCGAATCCATTAACATCTTCAATTGAGCATTACATGTAGGGGTTACTTACTTTAAAACCGAGTGTTGTTGTATGTGTGTTCTTCTTCTTTCTTCATGTCTCCGGTTGTGGGTTCTTCCTCTTCCGTCCTTTTGCTGTATTCTTCTTCTTCCTTTTTTTTTGTTTCTTACCTGTCTTCGTCTTCTTCTTCTCCTGGTCAAATATGTCCTTCCCTTTCTTTTCTCCCCTTTAAGAGCCCTCAGGTGATGACTTTTGATTGTACTTTTTTTTTGCAAACAGGCATCTCTCTTTCTCTCTCATATCTCACATCACTCTCCCTCTCCTCATTAATAGGGGACAGCCGGTTGGACATTGGTTTTCACCGGATATGGAGCTAGGTTTTTACAATATTTTTTTAAGTGGGCTAGTTGTGCAAAGTCAAATGGATATGGGTTATTTAATGCAATTCCCTCAACTTGTAATACAGAATAACAATTAATTAATGCTAAACATCTTGGACAATGCAAGCAAAAAGATTGGGATAGAAGAAATTGAGTTGCAAAGATAAAAGCTTTTAATTTTCTAGAAATAAACTGGTAGTATTGGGTAAAGTTAAGCTGCCGATGCTTTTTTTCCCCTAGAAAGAAATAAAAGCGATCACAATTTTCCATTAAATAATCTAGAAAACAGAAAAAAAAAACATAAAGAAAAAGGTTAAACACAATTATACTTTTTTTTTCATCAAAAAAGTGATACTTTTAGTTGTCATGACAAAAAAAAAACTGTAAAGTTGATATGTTTTATAATAATAATAATGTCGGTTCATAACTCATTTTACTTTTTATATTATATACACTATTGATTTTCAAACACTATAAAATACTTATTTATGTTAATAATTTTTTTAATAATTTCATACTTATTAGTAATAAGTATAATATTATTAAAAAAATTGAATAAAAAATTAATATTTTATATAATTTTATCTTTCTAGAAAATCGTGCAACTTTAAAAATGACAAACATTAAGGAATAGAGGGAGTATCATCAGGACGGACCCAGCATCATGGAGTGACCGCACGTGAGCCCCCTGACTTGGAGGAATTTTTTTTAGAAAATATATATATTTATATACATATACTAAAATCGATGCATAACGTACTATGTGTCACACTGTGGTTGATACTAGGGGAAAAAAATCTCATGTGGCACGTTCTGGTTGATCTTAGGGGGGAAAATTAATAAAATAATATGTTGGCATAGTTTATAGAAAGTTATATAAGCCACAATCTATCTATATATATTTTAGTTAATTAACAAAAATATAAATTAAAATTATTTCATAATCATACTTACCAAAAATATTAATAGATAAATATGTAGTATTTGGTAGGTGCTATTTTATTTATATCTAGATTATTTTTTTGTGGATAGAATTATTTTTATCAAAATTTTTTAATCATTTTTATTTTATTTATATCTATATTTTTTTTGAGACCAAAATGAATTATTAAAATAATATATAGCCACAATCCATCCTTTTTATAGATATTTTAATAAACTGACGTAATAAATAGGTACTACATATTTAATAAAAAAGAACATTAAAATATTTTTAAAAGTCATCTATTATATTACATGAGATTTAATTAACGATAGATTAGAAAAAATTATTTATATATAATACGTCGAACTAATTAATTTTATTTATATTTATATTTAGATTATTATTTTTTATTTATTAGAATCTATCTAGATTATTTATAATATTGTATTAATGTATTTTCCGTGCACGGAATGGGAACTAATTAAACTAATGTGTATTAATTTATTTATATCTATATTTCTATATTCGAAAATTCCGCTTTTATATTTTATGTCTTGTAAAATAATTAAAATTCATCACGTTATATTTTATATTTTATATTTTGTGCTTTATAAAAGTGAATAATTAAATAAGGGTTGATCATGGTTTAATTGTGATTATTTTTTATATAAAGATAATATTTTATGGGGTACTTCTTCAACTTTTCTCCTAAAAATTTCAGCGATTTACGTACCTTCAATGAATCTAGATATATTTGATGTAATTATTCATGCCTTAATCTCTAAGTATTTTCTAGAAAATATTGTAAAGTTTAATTATGGTTAAATTCGGATTATATTATAATTTATGTTTTAAAATTCCCAACTTCTATCCATAAATCTCACCGACTAATCTATATATTAATTAAAATCAAAGCACCTACGCCATATGTCGTCTACTCGTGCAAATTTATTTTTGGCAACATTTATATTGAATATATTTAGAAATAGTTTTTTTAGGCAGTATATATTTGATATATTCTATTTACATTTTCATTTATATAATATATTTATATATATATATTCATATATCCTATTTTTATCTAATATTAATTACACAATATCATTTCATACTATATTTTTTAACCATCTATCTATATTATACTTTAAATGAGAAGCAATTTTGCCACATGTCATCATTTTATGCCAAGTTATTTTAGGTAAGTGTATTTCCATAATAATCTAATTAATTAGGGTAAATCAATTAATCTATCTATTATTTATCCATATATCTCAATCTTTCCATATATATATATAATTTATTATAGGTTATTCTATTTAACTTTAGACAATATTCTTAAGGCATAATTGGATATATATTCATATACCCATTAAATTTTATTAATTTATCTATATACACAAAAAATCAAAATTTTGGTTTATATACATCAAAATATAATGATATTATTAAATTATCCAAAGTATGATTTTGGTTTAACGATTATAAATTAAAGTTTTCATTTAACATATCATTTTAAGAAAATACATGAATTTTATTGCATTACCGTCCTTTCTATATCCACCCAACTTCTAACCTATTTAGTTTTTGAGAAAGAAAATAAAAATTAACATGTTAAATAAAATAATAGAAGTTGTGTCTTTTGTTTTAAATTAATAAAATATATTCATTTCTACAAATTGAATTTTCTATATATATATATATATATATATATATATATTAAATCAATAATCCTACTACCAAGGGGTTTAGTTTTTTCCTTAATATATTCTACATTTTCTAACCAAGGGGTTTAGTTCAAAATACTGAATTAATAAATAATCGATACCTATATGTAATTCTGTATCTATACACTTCTTTAAGTGAGAATCATTTTTAATGAGGTGTTATCATTACATTTAATTGTAGTTTTTTTTAATTTACATGGGTATTCGGGGCTACTAGAACCCGACTGATCTCATGGGTCTTGAAGTTAACAACTAGGTAAACCCTCCAATGGCCACCCGGGGGATTCGAAACGGGGACCTTTGGGTACTTCTCGAAGGTCTTTCAGCTCAACCAACCCGAAAAGATATACATTAATTGTAGTTTTTTCAACTAATAAAATTATACATTTTTAATTTTATACTAGCTTTTATAAAATTTTACAATATTAATTTGTCATATTATTATGATTGAAAAAATAAACCGCACAATGGCGCGGGAACTATACTAGTTCTAATTTATCTAGGCTTGTTTTGGTCTCAAAGTTTTAGCAAGGAAAACAATATTGAGTTAAAAATCTATCAATACCTTGAAAAATCTATCTTCTAGTTGATTCTCAGCGGTTTCTGATCGATCAAACAAGATTTGGGATATGTTTTATCAATTTTAACTAGCATATTTTCGGACTTCTTAAGCCCCAATTTACATCCAAGTTCCAAGCTTTTCAACCCTCTAAACACGTCCTAAACCCTCCAAGGAGCGATCTCACCAAGGACCACGTAAAACGCAACCTACCATTGGAGAGTGAAGCTCGCCGGATTTCTCGCCGGCAAACACCACCGCCGAGCCTAAGTGCTGCCGGGGAGGTTCCGACGCCGCTGGAGAAAGCCTTCGCCGCCAGCAATCAGCCTACGCCGCCTGTTGCCGCCTTCGACCCTCCTGGACGCCGAAAGGAGTCGCCGAAAACTAGCCGGAACGTCGCCGGTGGTTTTATGTAATTACCCAAAAAGGTTCAATTTTCAATTTTTGGTAATTACATAAACTACCCAATCTTTTAAATTTCAAATATTACATAAAACAGCCATATTTTTAGAACTTGTTTTAAAACGTCCCATCTTTTAATATGCAGTAGTTACATCAATTCCTAAGCCTCGACTCTTCTGTTAGGTTTTTTATCAAAAAAAAAAAGACTCTTCTGTTAGGTCACGCAAGGTCTAAAAGTTTCGGCTTTAATCCAGACAAGTGACTTTTCGAGCTTTTCCGCTCACTTTGGTACCTTTTGTGTCAAGTTGTTTTGTTTACCTTCAATGCTTGTCAAATTAATTAAATAAATTACAATTCACCTGCTTGTGTAATTTATTATCCGTTAGTTTGAATTTGGCAAGATGATTAAATAATGTTAGTAAGCAATCAGGATATATATAAGTAAAGACATGAACTTTGTTATCTCCTTGATAAAGCATGATTTATCATTCTCCTTTCATGCTATATAATTAGATGTATAGGGGTAATTGAACGAGTGAATAAGTAATTGTCTTATGTGGGCCCAGTAGTGGATACCAAGTTTTTATTTGAGCTCATTTTAAGTAAGATAGGTAGTGATATGAGACATGATGCTCTCATCAAGACATAACATCTTATGTAAGTGATATGGGACGTCGCGTTCTCATCAAGATATAGCGTCTTATGTAAGTGATATGAGACGTCGCGTTCTCATCAAGACATAGCGTCGTATGTAAGTGATACGAGACATAACGCTCTCGGTTTTAAAGTTTCATGAAACTCTTACACTTCCATGGAGGAGTGTACGTGCCCAACCCTAGTGTTTGTCGGTTTACTAGAAGTGTTTTGTAAGGTTATGATAAAACATTCAATTTAATATAGTGAAGTATCTTCCTTATTTGACTAGAACAGTCGTGTGGTAAGCAATGTGAAATTAGGAAGTCATCAGAAATTGAACATTCATCATATTCCATCCTTACTCGAAGTATGGTTTCTAAGAGTGCTTGTCGCTCACATCTATGTCTTATTCCACCTCATTGAGGTTATCCCTAGAGTCGTGTAAAAAATGATCAGCCTAAAATATTGTACTCGTATAATCTCACTTGGATTTAATCTTTTACCATATCATGGTCACTTGAATCCAAGGTCGTCTCCAGTTTAGAGCCGTCATTTGTTAGTTCTCACGAACTAACCGTCTATTATTTGACGTCTACTGTTCCTTGTGTTCATGGGATGATAGACTATGGCCTGCAGGATTAAAAGAAAGCGGTATTACGAGGTCGAAGGTTGGAATCAAAGTCGGAATCATCTTTAAATTGTTTTGAGTACTCTTTCGAGGTCTCTTGGTAAAGGTTTTAGTAATGATTATTTTTTAATATTCTTTAATGATCATTTTTCGGATTGCTGCTTTTATTCGACTTTATGTTATACTAGTATTCGTTACCCGCGCGGTTGCGCGTTTTGTTAATAAATTATATTTTATTATATTAATTGTATTAAAAATATTATATTAGATAATTAATTGATGTGACTTAAAAAAATAAAATCAAATTCACGTGGCTCACAAAAATAAAACCATATATAAATATATTATATTCAATTTGATCTAAAAGGTAGAATAACGCACCAAATATTCCTTCTTCATCTTTTAAAATAATAAATAATATAGTTTATTAACAAAAGCATGAAAATAATAAATATGTATAACAACTAATTCAAGTTATATTGGATAGATTATTGATCTAAAAAGATAAGTTTTTAGCTAACTATATTTGTTTATTAATTGATGTGGGCCAGAAATATAATACCACTTTAATCCAGAAAATGTCACGTAAGCAAAAATAATCCCGCTTTAATCCAGAAAATTCCGTGGACGCGAGATCGCACCAGAGCCCGTTTCAGGCCTCTGTTTTAGTATTTTATACAGATAAGTCTTCCACTTTAAATATCTTATTATCATCTTATTTGTGGGAGCATGGTTGGTTACGAAGACATTAAAGTCCGAGTAATCATTGGCGTTGTGGAATTCCCTTGGTTTATAAAAGGGGTGTTACAAACTACACTAGTATATATATAGAACAACTTTCCTATGAGGACACCCCTTACTATGTAATGGAGGGACAACTGTGGACTCTTGAATCAAAAGAAATGAAGGGAGGATATTGATTTAAAAAAAAACACAATTAACCGTACAACCAACTAGTATTCATATTTAACACTAAATATGAATACTAATTGGTGTAACCGTATCTTTAAATATGAATAGTAATATGCAATAGTAAATTTGTATTAGTTTGTAAAATACGAATATTTAATAATTTAGATTTGAATAATTATATATATATGTTTGGTTGTTTTTTTTTAAATATATATTTTTTTTGCTAATTTTCGGTTAAAAGAGTTTAAAAAGAATGATAAATTATAAAGTTTTTTTAGTTTAGTTGGTAAAGAGTGAAAATTTAAACCACGAGGGATTAAGTTCAAATCTCTATAATTTTATTCGATTTTTCTATCAGGATATAGAAGCTTTAAAGACCGAATTTTATTTTGTACCTTTTTTTCCTATTAACTTTTTAAACTTTAATTAACTATTTAAATTTCACATTTAATATTTTTCCAATATATTATTTATAAAAAATTGTATCTTATATATATATTAAAAAATCAAAATTCAAACAACAAGGTTCAAGTTCTCCTCAAATTTTTTTCTTTCTCCACACGAGTATCTCTTGGCCGGAAAAAATAATATAAAAAATAAGTTTTTTTTTCATATTTTAAGATAATATAGCATATTTAAATGATGCTTAAATCAAAAGTGTTATCTAACTTGAGTGGCAAAGGAAGTAAAAGAATCAAAAGGTCTTAGGTTCAAATCTCAACTCCTTCACTATTTATTTGTTTTATTGTATCATTATTTCTCATAATTATTTTAATTAAAAATATTACATTTAAATTTTATATTTAACATTTTCTTTCAATATTGTTTTAAAATTAATTCTTCTTGATTTTTTTATATTTTTGGTTTTTCTTAACTAGCTATTTAACTAAAAAATATCATCATTAATTAACAATTTTAGTTTTTTTTTCAATATTTTTTGAAAAATTTTCTTAATAGGTATACATAAAAAAAAATTCACGAAATTTTTTTTCCTCACAATTATTTTAATTAAAAATATTACATTTAAATTTTATATTTAACATTTTCTTTCAATATTTTTTTTAAAAGTAATTCTTCTTGATTTTTTTTATATTTTTGTTTCTCAACTATTTAACTAAAAAATATTATAAATAATTAAAAATTTTAGTGTTTTTGGCAATATTTTTTTTACAATTTCTTAATAGGTATACAAAAAAAAATTCACGAATTTTTTTTATCATCCCTGAAATTTTTTTATCACCCCCTGGCCGAAATCCTGGCTCCGCCACTGTATATATGTAGAACTCAAACCAAGACAATCAAGTATCTAAATCACAGCTTGGCGGAGCAAACACACGATCAACTAATATTGTATGATAACTATATATGTAGGTTTCAACTGAAATGCGCAACAAAACTTATAGGTTAAAATTCAAAATCCAACAAATATAAACTAACAAAACTATTCGCATGGCCAAAGGAAGAATTCGATGGTGATGCACAATAAAATTATTAGGGTGGATCCGTTGTTTTGTGAGTCTTTATACGGATTAAGTATTTGAGGTTTTTCTACTCTAAATAGAAAAACAATACACTAATTAAATCTCCTAAATCTCCTAATAAGTTCAGCTACGACAAGCAAAAATCATGATATTTATAAACATTACACTGATTAAATCTTGATGTTGAATTGATTTCACTAGATATAATTAGGGTGTTTAGATCACCTTTTAAAATTATTGATACGGAATAAATAACGGGTATGCTATTCGTGTGGCCATATATTGCCAAGTGCACGGTGTCGAAGCCGAGTGCTGAAATCGACAAACAATATGTCTATCCCTAGTTTCGAAGTCGGCAAACCAGGGCTAGGCTGCAGTGCTCAATCGACAGGACGAGCTAGCTAGGAATCTTGCAGCTTTTTATCTCTACCGATCTGGAGACTCGGCATCGGCTGAGAGGATGAGACGGGTTGCTGAGATTACAGGTTGATCACCCAATCCGGTTGTCGATCTGGAGACTCGGCATCGTCATTTTGCATCGCGATTCGGAAGCTCGGTTCCGACACCGTGCCGATGGCGATAAAATGACCGTGTGTATAACAGGCCCCATCAATAAGTAAGGATTTTAGATTATCAATCTTTCAAGATTCTTGATGTTGAATTGATTTGCTAGGTTTTTTTGTTTCTATTTACATTGAACCTAATTAATATAAAAAGAATTAATTTGTCAAACATGCCATTTTTTGGGCCTAAATTAGACAATTGTCCATGGACTTATCCAAATTGGTGAAATGTCCATCAACCCTACTATCCCAATTCATCGCCCCCCTATCAAAACTCTCCATCGATCGCAGCAGGGAGAATCTGAGATCTCAACCTCCAAGCTACCATCAATGGCGCCTCCGTTCTCGCTCTCCGATTTGCCTCCGTTCTCTCTCCTCCTCCTCCGATTCGCCTCCGTTCTCGCTCCTCTTCCTGCTCTCTCCCTCTCGCTTTCAAAACCGGCGGCCCAGATCTGCTCCCTCCGTTCTCCCTCCGTCAATGGCGAATTCAGAGGCGGCATTCCGAGAAGGAATCCAATTAGATGTGGTCGGTATTGCACCGGAAACCATTTCGTTGTCGTCGTCGATCTGAACTGCCTCGATTCCAAGATCTCCTCTACCATTTCGTCGTCTTCGTCGATCTGAAATGAAACGAGTAGCAACCGCAAATCCATCGGTTTCCTATTTTTGCGGTTGGAGCTTGGAGGAAGCGACGATTTGTGAGGATAATACAGTTGAGGAGGAAGTCGAATTCGGATCAGGCGAGATCCATTTTAGCAAATTATTTTGCTGAAAAGGGTCTTAAAATCTCCATTTTTGATCCATTTGGTAATGATCAGTAAATGACTCATCCCTTATTTTGGCAGATTGATTTTGGGTGTGGATCCGGCAGCTTGTTGGATTCCTTGATTGATTGTACTACTTCACTGTAAATTGTTGTAGGTGTAGATATCTCTCAAAAGGGCCTCATCCGTGCTGCAAAGGTCTGAGTTTTTGCACCATTTGATATTATAAAAATCTTCCATGTGAAAGCGATTTATGCATGATTAGAGGAAATTGCTGATTTTCTGTTTCTTTTACTGCTTATGATCTTCTTGAGCCCTTTTTTGGTTTGCGAATTTGTCCTGACATTTTACAATTTGTATAAAAATGCAGGTTCTTAATTCAAATTGATCATATCAGATGGTGTTGTACCCATATCAAATGTTAAATCAATAATTCTATATGAAACAATTTGTATAAAAATGCAGGTTCTTAATTCAAATTGCATGGTCATATCAGATGGTGTTGTACCCGTATCAAATGCAACAAAAATCTCCTACTTCACACCATACATCACTCTCTACACCACTAAATTATTTTTGTTTAAAATATATCTTTAAAAAAAATTTAAAAATTATATTCACATTTTAAACAACTATATTTATATGTCTATAAACTTTTATTTTGAAAAATTATGTTTTAAAAAATTATGCGGAAAAAAAGCAACTTCGGTGTCGAAGTGGTGACGCGAAAAAAAAAAAAAAAAAAAAAAAAAAAAAAAACAACTCCGGTTTCAGCAACTCCGATGTCAAAGCGCTGACGCGAAAAAATAAAAAAACTAATTTCAGCAATTGCAACAACAATTTAAGCAACTCCGGTTTTAGCAACCCTGGTTTCAGCAACTCCGATTTCAGCAACTTAGGTTTCAGCAACGCGCGAAAAAAAAACTAATTTCAACAATTTCAGAAACTCCGATTTCAGCAATTTCGGTTTCAACAACGCGTGAAAAAAAAAAGAAAAAAAGAAAAAAAAAAGCAATTCCGGTTTCAGCAACACGCTTTCAGCAACTCCGATGTTGAAGCGCTGATGCGAAAAAATAAAAAACTAATTTCAGCAATTGCAACAACAATTTAACAATTTAAGCAACTCCGGTTTCAGCAACCCTGGTTTCAGCAACCCTAGTTTCAGCAACTCCGATTTCAGCAACTTAGATTTCAGCAATGCGCGAAAAAAAAACTATTTTCAACAATTTCCGCAACTTCGGTTTCAGCAATTTTGGTTTCAGCAACTTCGGTTTCAGCAACGCGCGGAAAAAAAAAAACCGCTGAAATAGGAGTTGCTGAAATCAAATGTGCTGAAACAGGAGGGGGGCACAAGGGGCGCATGTGGGGGGGCAAAGGGGCAAAGGGGGCAAGGGAAGGAAGGTGGACATTTTGCCAATTTGGAAGGGAAGGGTGGACATTTTACTAATAAAGGCCTTAATTATGGCCTATAGCACAATTCCCCCATATAAAAATTACCCAAGAGTGAGAGAGAGACAATAAGTAAGGATTTTTTTTAGGTAAATTAACTTTCAAATTAAACAATGATATTCAATGTGAAAGGTTTTGTGGTTCGATCTCACTAGAAAGTTAGGTCCAAGTGAACTCCTAAAACTTTCGTTTGTACGTATAGGGGAACTCAACGTGCATCACTCAGCACCATAGGACACTAAACTTCTGTCATAGTCTCGAATAATCTATCGAACATATGTCTGACTACTGGACCCATCAAATTTACGTACTTATAATTAATTGTAATAAGTATTAAATTATATATATATTAAAAAAATTAATATTTTATAGAATTAATTTGCTGTACAAGTCTTTTTTTGTCTCTATTGGGAAGTGTTTCATATGCTTGTTTAATTAGTTTTTTGTCTATCTCTAATTTTCTGGATAAATTTGTCTCTCTTTAGATCTTTCTAGAATTGAACACGATTGCACCGCCCGAATGTCCCTTTCCCCTTCCATTGCATACGTCTATTAGGATAAGATTGTATCCATAGATACAAGTTATCAAATCCTCATAATATTTTATCATATCTTTGTAATCTCTATCTTTGTATATCTCTATCCTTGAAGAGTAAGAAAACCATGTGTACAAATACCTTATTCAATCAATGGAAAAAACAAGAAAACCTTTCATCACATCTTTACAATATTTACATGGTATCAGCCAATTCTTGATCCTCACTATCTTCATTCACCTTCCGCTTTCTCCTCTCGCCAATGTCGACCGACGATTCCACCAAAACCACTGTCAATGTCTCCGGCGATCACCCCGGCCATAAGAGTGCCGACAATCTTCTCTTTGCGGCTGTAGGGTCAGGCCCCATGCCTGCTCTTCAATTCCCAAATCTCAATGTTCGCCTTGATCGAACAAATTACACCCTTTGGAGGCACACCATCAAATCCGCGCTTGAAGCTTTCGGCATTGAAGACTTCTTGGTCACTAGCTCTCAACCTGTCGCGACACTGTCTGCGCCATCAGGCTCCGCGGATGTGCCCCACCCAATCCAGCCTCCGTTGAATGGAAGAAAAAGGACCAGTCTTCTTTGCTCAAACTAGGGCGCGACTGATGCACCTCAAGCAACAAATGCAGAATCTCAAGAAGAGTACTCTAAGTATCCTTGATTTTTTGAAAAGAAACGTGGGTTCTCTGATGCCTTGGCGGAGTGTTTCTACATCGTGCCCGACTCGGACTTTGTTGAGTGCGTCCTTAATGGGTTGGATGCATCTTATTCGGCTTTTCTCACTACCTACAATATGCAGACGGAGCCGATTTCATCAAATCAACTCCTTGGTCTTCTTCTGCGGGAAGAGAAACGTATCATTGCCCCTCTTGTTCCCACCAATGATGCCTCTCTCACGGCCAATGTCGCCAGCCGTGGGAACAAGTCATCACATCCATCTCCTCGATCAGATTCTGCCCCATCCGACTCTTCTCGCCCCAGGCCCACTTGTCAGATTTGTGCCAGGCTAGGGCACGAGGTTATCAACTACTGGAATCGACTTAACACTAGTAAGTTCCCACCGACGAACACCAATACTGGTTAACGATGTGGCCGCACTGGTCCAGCCGGGGCGAAGGTCGTGGTCGTGGATTCTCGCAGCAGCCCTTCCAGCATCCCACCTCGGCTCTGCAACAACGTCAGGCCTATCAACTGGCCATCCTCCGCCAGCATTGGTTGACCCAAACCGGTACTTCGAATCTGGTACAACAAAACACGTTACCTCTGCCTTTGGTAACTTATCCGTTCACTCTGATTAAACCGGCACTGAAGTTTTACAAGTAGGCAATGGTATGCCTCTTCCTATTACACATTTGAGCACTTCATCTTTGCTTTCATATCCTCACCCAATTCAATTACACAATATTCTATTTGTTCCTGATATCAAGAAAGATCTCATTAGTGTTTCTCAATTGACTCGAGATAATGATGCTTACATGATATTTTTTCCTACTTGTTGTTTTGTCAAGAACAAGCAGGGACGAATACTCCTCATAGGAATCTTTGAAAACGGGCTCTACCACCTTCAACCGTCCAAACCCAGCATTCACCCACCTCGTGTGTTCCTTGGTGAAAAGATGATACGGGGTTAGCCGTAGGATGGCCCGATCTTCGACAATCAAGACTCTAATTCAAGAATTGAACAAGAAACAAGCAAGAACTCAAGAACTCGATCAAGATTTAATCAAGAACTCAAGAAAGACTCAAGAACGCAGCAAGACTCAATGAAGAACAACAAGACACGACTGTAAAAAGGACTAAAGGACTCGAACTAACGAATTGAAAGACCGATATAAGGATGAGTCGATCTATATAGAACAAGATGAAGACCCTAGGCCTCCGTAGAGGGTAGGAACCAACACCAATGACTATATAACCCGCCTCTACAACCCTACACAACCAAGAAGAAAACTTGGAGGCACAAGGAAGGGGCTCGTGGATACCAGGGATTACCAAACCTTGCGAGATTGATAGACTCAAGGCAAACCAAGATGAGATCAGTACCAATGGTGCAATCGATGAGCAACGCTTCGAATTGATTGTCTTTGCACTCAATGTGTTTCACACAAAAGAGAAAGCTTTGTATTCAAAAGAGACGTGTTCCCTTTCAACAATGGGAGATCAGCCGTTCTTATAGAACCCTAGGGCTGATTTTTAATGAAAATACTAATTAAAAGAATAATTAAAATAAATTCCTAAAATAACTTAAGTAAAAGACTTACTGAAAATAACAATGAAAATTAGGGTTCCACCACTTAATGATTTCGGCCATATATGAAATTAAGCTCCAGGTCTCGGCGTCGAGGCCAACAGTAAGCAAAGAACATCTTCAGGTCTCGGCGTCGAGGATCCTGGTGTCGGCGCCGAGGGTTCTCAGCAAGAGTAGAATATAAGTATGTCTTCAATCATTCCTCTTGAAATTGACCCGCGCTCGAGAATAGAAGATGGCTCATGAACATGAAAGAGTGTGTCCGGCGGTGTCTTGGATGATCCCGCATCAAAAGACTACCCTTCAGATATGGCATGAGCGCTTTGGTCATCCTCATGAGTCAGTTTTTAGGTGTCTTGTTTCTAGGTTTCATTTACCAATTTCCAAAAATAATCTTAAAAGTCTTTGTGAGTCCTATCAACTTGGGAAGAGTCATTGACTCTAGCTCTCTTAATAGTTCGCATGAGTCTAGTCAGTCTCCCTTTGATTTAATTTATTCGGATGTTTGGGGCCCTGCCCCTGTTACTTCTTTTAATGGAAATTCCTATTTCTTAATTTTTGTCGATGATTGCACGAAGTTTGTCTGGATCTATTTTCTCACACAAAAATCCCAGGTTCTCCACTACTTTCGGCAATTTCAGAAGATGATTGAGACTCAATTCTCGGCTAAAATCAAACAATTTCGGTCAGATTGGGGGGGGGAGTATCGAAATGTTTCAACCTTCCTTGAGTCTTAGGGAATCATTCATCGTGTCTCATGTCCTTATACTCAATCCCAAAATGGTGCTGCTGAACGCCGCCATCGAACCATCGTCGAAAAGGGTCTTGCCATCCTCTCCCATGCCAAATTGCCACCCATGTACTGGGAACATGCCTTCCACACCTCTGTCTACTTGCATAATCGCACCATCACCCCTGTTTTGCATTATAAGTCTCCATTTGAAGTTTTATATGGTAAGATCCCTGATTACAAATTTTTCAAGTCCTTTGGTTGCTTATGTTATCCATTTCTGCGTCTGTACAATTCCACCAAATTAGAGTTTCGGTCCTTCCATTGCATCTTCATTGGGTACAGTTCAAGGCACAAAGGTTACATATGTCTTCATGTTCCTACCCATCGAGTCTATGTAGCTCGCCATATCATATTTGATAAAACCACATTTTCATATCCAAACCATGTCAAGGCTCCGCCTGACACCATGAATGACACCATATCCCCGTCCTTACTCACTCTCTCCCTGTTGCAGCAAGCGGCTTCTCCCTAGCCACCGTCACCTTCAATCACTACCCATGATCAAGTTGCACCACACCCATCATCACCCTCCGCCATTCCTTCCCCCATGCCAACACCACTCCCCTCCTTGGATTCCTCTTAACCCTCAACTCCTACCACTGCCCACAGGCCGAGCAAAATGTAGCTAGGATGCATGCCCAATTTCATCTCCTACAGAGCCAACCTCTCGCCTAATCAAAGATGGTGATCCGTTTCAAGATCTGCATCTTTACAGGAGTATTGTTGGGGCATTACAATATGTCACTATCACTCGGTCGAAGATCTCCTATGCTGTCAATAGAGTTTGTCAGTTCATACAGTCACCCACAGACACACACTGGTTGGTTGTTAAACGGATTCTCCGCTATTTGAAAGGCTCTCTCTCATTAGGTTTGACTATTCACCCTTCTTTAGATCATCGTCTTGTTGCATTCTCTGATGCTGGTTCGACTTCCGATGTTGATGAATGTCATTCACAACATGGCTTTGCGGTCTATTATGGTGGCAATTGGTCAACTGGGCTTCTAAGAAGCAAAATGTGGTTGTGAAGTCCAGTTTTGAGGCTGAGTATCTCCCCATTGCCTTCACCACGACAGAATTAATCTGGCTTTAGCAGTTGCTTCTCGAGCTTTGAGTTCCCATTGTTCGGCCTTCTATTTTGCTCTGTGATAATCTCAAGGCCACCTATATGGCTGCAAATCCAATTTTTCATCAACGGTCCAAACATATCAAAATCGATTACTACTTTGTTCATGAACAAGTTGAGGACGGGTCACTTGTTGTCCGCCATGTTCGCTCTCAAGATCAGTGATGCGGGATCATCCAAGACACCGCCGGACACACTCTTTCATGTTCATGAGCCATCTTCTATTCTCGAGCACATGTCAATTTCAAGAGGAACGATTGAAGACATACTTATATTCTACTCTTGCTGAGAACCCTCGGCGCCGACACCAGGATCCTCGACGCCGAGACCTGAAGATGTTCTTTGCTTACTGTTGGCCTCGACGCCGACACCAGAACCCTCGACGCCGAGACCTGGAGCTTAATTTCATATATGGCCGAAATCATTAAGTGGTGGAACCCTAATTTTCATTGTTATTTTTAGTAAGTCTTTTACTTAAGTTATTTTAGGTAATTTTAGGAATTTATTTTAATTATTCTTTTAATTAGTATTTTCATTAAAAATCAGCCCTAGGGTTCTATAAGAACGACTGATCTCCCATTGTTGAAAGGGAACACGTCTCTTTTGAATACAAAGCTTTCTCTTTTGTGTGAAACACATTGAGTGCAAAGACAATCGATTCGAAGCGTTGCTCATCGATTGCACCATTGGTACTGATCTCAGCTTGGTTTGCCTTGACTCTATCAATCTCGCAAGGTTTGATAATCCCTGGTATCCACGAGCCCCCTCCTTGTGCCTCCAAGTTGTCCGCTTGGTTGTGTAGGGTTGTAGAGGCGGGTTATATAGTCATTGGTGTTGGTTCCTACCCTCTACGGAGGCCTGGGGTCTTCATCTTGTTCTATATAGATCGACTCACCCAATCTATCGGTCTTTTGATTGTTCTTGTCGACTCTTGCGTCTTTTCTTGTTGAATCTTGCTGCGTTTCTTTAAGTCTTGTCGAGTCTTGTTTAATACTTGCTCAATTCTTGAGTTAGTGTCTTGATTGTCGAAGATCGGGCATCCTACGGCTAACCCCGTATCAATCAGATTGCAGATATCTTCACCAAAGCTGTTGGCACAACTCAATTTCAGATGCTCCGTTCCAAGCTCCATGTCCGGAATCCTCCATGAGCTTGCGAGGGGTTATTAGGATAAGATTTTATCCATAGATGGAAGTTATCAAATCCTCATAATATTTATCATATCTTTGTAATCTCTATCTTTGTTTATCTCTATCCTTGGAGAGCAAGAAAACCATGTGTACAAATATCTTATTCAATCAATGGAAAAAGCAAGAAAACCTTTCATCACATTGCAATAAAGGGTTGATACTGATGCTCAAGAAAGGGTTTTGCCTCTAGTTAATCATGCAGCAGATTCTGAGAGTCGGCACTTGCAATTTGATTATAATGCAAGCCCAACAGTTACTCCGCAAGAGAATGTGGTTTAAGATGATCCTTCATCCTCAGATCATTCTACAAATCAATCACCTTGGAGGATGATTCCCTAAGGTAATGGTGGTCTGCAGCCAGGTCTAGATGAAGCAGAGTTTCCACCTTTGAGAAGATCAGAAAGACAGGTGCATAGGTCTGGGAGATTTAATGATTATCTGTGTAATGTCATGACCCAAAGAAAATCTGATGTGTTTTTGGCCAAGGTGTTGGGTCCCTTGGATCAGTATGATGGAGAGTTTGTTGAATCATTCTCTAATATGGTGAGTATACCAGAACCTGGATCTTACAGAGAAGCTGTCAAGAGTTCACTTTGGCAAGAAGCCATGAACAAGGAACTGTCAGCCTTTGAGAAGAATCAGACATGGTCTATTACTCCTCTACCTGTTGGTCAGAAACCAATAGGATGCAGATGGGTGTATAAGATTAAATATAATCTAGATGGCTCTGTAGAGAGATATAAGGCATGACTCGTGGCTAAGGGATATACTCAAATTGAAGGGAAGGACTATAAACATTTTTTTTCTCCAGTTGCTAAGCTTCCTACTGTGATATTGGTCTTTTCTTTAGCAGCAAAGAAGAATTGGACAGTATTTCAATTAGACATCAACAATGCCTTTTTACATGGTGAATTGGAGGAGGTATATATGCAGCCACCAGAGGGGTATTCTATACAACCAGGGGTTGTTTGCAAACTTAACAAATCTTTATATGCCCTGAAGCAGGCATCAAGACAATGGAATACAGAATTAACTCAGTTCTTGCTATCTCTTGGATTCCTTCAATCCAAGAATGATTATAGTTTGTTCATCAAGTCAGTGGAGAAAGGGTAGATATTGGTCTTAGTGTATGTTGATGATCTTCTCCTTACAGGAGATGATAAGGCTGAGATCAATCGTGTGAAGAAGGCATTGCATCAAGCATACACTATAAAGGATTTAGGTCCGGCAAGGTACTTCTTAGGCCTTGAGGTTACAAGATCAAATGAAGGAATTTCTTTACACCAGAGGAAATACATACTTGATATTATTGATGATTGTGGTATGGGAGGTTGTAAGCCAAGTGGTCTGCCTCTTCCACGGGGTTTAAAGTTGTCACTGGATTCAGGTATACCTCTCAAGGAGCCAGAGAGGTATAGAAGATTGATAGGGAGACTCTTGTTCTTAAACTTTTCAAGACCAGATCTCTCTTATGCAATTCAACACTTAAGTCAATTCATGAGTGATCCACGGGATTCTCATATGAATGCAGCTGGATATGTTGTCAGATATCTAGCTGGTACAGTGGGTATTGGTTTGTTACTGACCAAAGATGATGATTTTAATATCACAGGATATTGTGATGCAGATTGGGGCTCATGTGCATACAATGCAAGGTCCCTTACTGGTTTCTGTATGTTCTTTGGGAGATCATTCATCTCTTGGAAAACCAAGAAGCAATTGACAGTTTCAAAGTCTTCTACAGAGTCAGAATACAGGAGTATGTCTAGAACTGCAAGTGAATTGGTGTGGATAGCAGGCCTTCTCCATGATCTATGTATTGATCCTATGTTTCCAATTCCTCTTCACTGTGACAGTAGAGCTGCTATTTATATTACTGCTAATCGAGTATTTCATGAGAGGACAAAGCACGTTAAGGTTGATTGTCATTTTATTCGAGAGAAAGTGTTGGAGGGTTTCATTTGCACTCCACATATTCGAATAAGGCTTGAAGTTGCTGATCTGATGACAAAGCCATTGGGCGAATAGAAATGCAGAAGCTTCTTTTGCAAGTTGGGTCTTGTGGATTTCTCCCCAAGTCCAACTTGAGGAGGGGGTATTGAGAGTTGCTCTTCACTGTCACTGTGTGACACGGTTAGCTAGCCGTTAGTATTAGTTAATCTGTTTAGCTAGCTAATTTCCTTGTTTATTATATTTTCCTTCTGCACTGTGGTTTGGACAATTGAATAAGGACAAATATGGTCGTATCTGTAAAGGGTATATATACCCTGTTTTTTTGTTTTCTTGAACCAAGAGAGATGAATGAAATGCAGCTTGGCTGCAAGGGGAAAACCCTAGAGAAAGTTTGCCTCATTTGATCCTCCATCTTCATTACATGTTTGTTTGATCTCTCATACTTTTTCGGGGTACGTTTGGCTTATGTAAAGTCATTGCTGTCATCAAAATTATTCTTTTACACTCTTTACTTTCTACGTAGCAGTTTTTCCACTAAACCACTATATTTAAAATATCTTCAATCCCCTTACTAGCTAAGTCACTTCAATTATAACATTTTCATGCTCATATATTCATATAAAAAATTTACACTTATGTTTACAAATTTATATTATACTCCATATTAACTATTATTTTTAAGTAATTTCACATAAATATATCCTTTTTTACTTTTAAAAAAATAAACACCTTTTATTTTAGTGGTATCGGTGTAATTTTATTACTATAAATAATAATGAAATATTGTCAAAATTATAAAATAAATATAATTATATATATACTTTTAAATTAAAATAATGAATAATAAATTACTCCTTAATTGAATAACCCGCGCATTGCTTGCTAACACAAGTCATAATTATCTAATAAATTCCCTTTAATAATATACTAACGGAGTACGTAATTTGTTATTTTTTTTCTACGGTGTTTTTGACTCCAATATAAGTATATAAGTATTATTTTTCTTCTTCGCCAAGTCATTTTCAACTTACATGCTTCCACTTGGCCGTCGTTGTCATTGTCAAATGGTTTGGGTAAACCTTCCTACAAAAATTTGGGAGGGAGGCGGGAACTAGGCGCCGTCTAGTCCCCGCCTAAATGCTAGACGACCTCCTTTCGTCTAAAGTTAGGCGAGCACCCGTCTTGACCGTCTAGGTGCCGCATAGGCGCTAGGCGGCACCTCACCTCCTAAGATCTGTCCAGTGCTTTTTAGAACACTATATATATATATTCCTTCCGTTCGGAAATAAATGATGTTTGACTTTTGTACACGTACTTTTAGGAGCTAAAAACTATATAAAATCTTATTTATTTTAATTAATTTTTTTCATAGTTTAATATCTATTAGTAATAAGTATTAAATTGTGAAAAAAATTAATTAAAATAAATAAGATTTTATACAGTTTTTAGCTCCTAAAACTACGTGCAGAAAAGTCAAACATCGTTTATTCCGAACGGAGGGAGTATATAACTACCCTTAAATTAATTACAACAATTTATGGTTTTCTTTCAAAGAAAATATATTCATATTGCTTTTAAAATTTATAAATTTCTCTGATACCATTGTTATGATTCTAAAGGGATTTGGGATTATTAGAGTTGAAATTGGGAAGGTGAAAGAGATTGAGAGAGGTAGAGTTTAGAAGTTTAGGGAAGAAGAAGATAGAAAGAGAGAGAGATAGAGATTGAAAAAGAGATTAGGGTAAGGTAAACTATTGATTATTACTTGGATATCCCACAATTACAATAGCTAAGAGTATTTATAGCCTAATCTAATCTAATACAATACCTAATTAAAGGGGACCGTTAGAAGATAGGATCATTACACAACCTTGATCAAAATTGAACTTTATATACAAAATTGATAACCAATATATTCAAGGGAAAAAAATATTGAAATTTAACAAGCATTTAGAATAATTGAAAATTTTATGTGTGGTTTACTGTAATTGCTTATTTTATGAGTAGTTTACTTTGGTGAACACCCCACCCTCATTTTCATGGTCATTTTTTGTACTTTAGTGTGACAATTGCAATGCTGTGTACGTGTGTATACATATAATGTATATATATTTTAATTTCGCAAAAGCTAATTAATACAATAATACGTACGCTGAAGTTTAATTAGTTTAGTCAAAAACGATTTGGTCATTAGTCGATCCATCCCAAAACATAAGTTAATTGGTTTCTTGTTCACTACTTCTCGAAGTTTTCATATAAATTTCCACCAGAAGTTACATATTTGTGTGCTTTCTATATACCTACAAAATTAATTACGTACGTAATAATGATCAATCCATACATTCACGTCGAACAAAAGGATAAACTTGTGTTTTTTCTTTATTTCTTTAGATATTTTATTTATTTATTTCTCTTTTTTTTAAACAGAAATAATGATGACGTATTTTTTTGAGCAGATGACGTTTAATAATCATAAAACAACATCATTTATTATAGGCGAAACTAATTAAAATAACTCAACCTTTAGGGGGTGTTAAAAATATATCCCTACCTTTCAAATGTAAGATAAATATCCCGACATTTTTAAGGGATGGTAATATAATATCCCAAAATTTTCTCCCACACAAAAATGCTTACATGGCACATATGTGGCAAAAAATAATGATCATATTCACAAGCGTGCCCTTGGATCTTAATGCTCGAATTATACAAAGTATAGTCTAGATTGTCATGATAATTTTTTAACAAATAAAAGTCACTTTTTTAACCGAAAAAAATCATTCAATTTAATACGTTTTTATAGATTATAGTTAAATTTAATCAAAACAAATATAATAAAACAAGTAAATATTTAAAATATAATTTTCAATATCTTGATTGTGTAAAATATCATTCAAGTTTATTAGATTAAATTAGATTGATTTTTAAGTTTATCTTAATTTTTTTTATTTTGGATTTAAGAAAAAAATAAAAAAATAAAAAATTACATTCTTTTATATATTTTTTAATAATAATAATTTACTTCTTATATATAAATGAACACCGTTGAATAATCTAAATAATTAAATTTTCATTTCAATTTTGTAGTAACATAAAGTTTTTAATTGGCAAAATATTCTTCATTTTTGATAAGTTAAATCACTAGCTAATCATTTACTAATTGAAAATATGTTATTTTGCTTTACATTTTTTTTATTTGGCTTGTTATAGATATTGATTTAAAAAAAGATATAAAAAGTTAAATACAAATTAAATCTAAAACTAAGAAAGTTTATTAAATAAACTTTTAAACTCATCTAATTTAATTTTATACAGTATGTTTTATTTGAATTGAAAATACATGAGTAATACAATACAAAAAATAAGAATTTTATTGGAGAGAAATCATTGGGATATTATATTACCATCATTTATAAAGGTCGGGATATTTATCTTACATTTGAAAGATTGAGATATATTTTTAACACCCCCTTAAAGGTTGGGTTATTTTAATTAGTTTCGCCTTTATTATAATACTATTGTATAGATTTTTTTACTAAAGCGATGTTGTTTTAGTACCGTATATGTATATACCAATGACCTCTTGCCCTAGTGATAAGAGTGAGGTGCTTCCTTGTGCCTCAATACCATGAAGTTAAGGGTTCAAATCCCACTAGGCACAATTTGTGCTATAGTGGGTACTCATGTCTTGGTTTACCTTGGCATGGGTGAGCCGTAGTGAGCCTGTCTTGCGGCTTACCCGGCTCGAGTGCATCAAAAAAAAAAAAACCTTATATGTATATAATTGTTCCACATTCGAAAACTTTGTGGATCTGCCACCGCTCCTTTTCCCTCGAAAATAATAGTATTGTACGTATTAGCATACTAAATGTTTTTGGGAAAAGTATTTACATTTTTCTAATAAGAATAAAAATTAGTTTCATCGTTTATTAATCACCTTTATTGTACTCTTTACCTGCATATAAAAGACAAACGAGCAACAACTACAAGTTGCGTTGTTAACCCGTTCTAAATAGTAAAACTAATTGTTTTAAAAACAATACATATTAAAATTCATTTGGATTTTTCTACCTTTTTTTATGAAGCTAAAACCTATATAAAATTTGGAGTATTAACTTTTTTATTTTTAATTACTCTATACTTAGTAATAATTAATAAGTATAAAATTAACTAAAAATTTGATATTTTAATTTGTAGAATTTTTATTAGCATATTGAAAAGACAAACAACACTTATTATTATGAGACTGAGAGAGTATAGATTAGGTATTTTTAGTACGAATTACAAATATTTAAGAATACAAATATTTAATAATTCATTTGTCTCCTAATTTAGGCCGTTTGATTTTTTTGCACGTTTTTTAATATGTAAAAAACTCTATAAAATATAAACCTTTCTTCCAAGTTTTAAAAATAATTTCAAACTTATTAAATTATTTTTAAAAAAAATTTAAAATTTTTTTATATTTTATAGAATTTTTAACACATTAAAAAACGTGTTAAAAAGTCAAACAATAGTTTAAAACCTTAATCACAATGTATATGAAGGAACGTAATAGATCAACGGAATAATGAGAAATCAGAAAAGGATCATCTTAATTTTTGTCCTTTTTTTGGATAAAGAATATTACTATCAATATTCTCGATCGAGAAACAATCTAATCCCCCCCCCCCCCACACACACATATATATATATATTTGATATTTATAAATTAAAGTGTTATTTTACTTTAAGCAAAATGTATAAGGTAACTAAGCCGAATTTTTTTTTAAAATATTCTTAGAAAAATAAATAATTAGGTAAATATTTACATAAAAATATTTAGACAAATATTCACTCGGTCTCAAGGGGAACGAGACCGCGTTTCTTGTGTAATTTACAAAATATTTAGGCGCCAGAGGGGGGAATTTATATTTTTATAGTGAAACACGGTTAGAAACCGCGGTTCATTCATAAATTATAGTGAAACACATAGAAGCACGGTCTTAGAACGCGTTTTTATGTGCCATTCAGCAAAACTCAGTAAAAGTCAACAAGATTCCGTTGAGATGTGACTTTTCGGCTAAAACGCGGTCTAAGACCGCATTTTATTTATTGCCCACAATATCAAGATTCTTCCGGCCTAAAGTGGGGAATTTATTCAGATAACAGTGACACGCGGTTTGAATCCGTGTTTTTTGAACGCATACTACACTTCATCCTCTTCAGTTACTCCTACCGACCTTCTTCTTCATCCATTCTTCCTCACTTCGTCTAAGCTCTCAAAACCAACATTAATGGTGTGAAATTTTCTTCTTCTCCATATAAATTATCTCATACTTTACCCTATGGTTAGTTTCTCGATCTTATATGAATGTTATATTAGATTTTTTTAAAAAAAATATAGATTGAGTTTATGTTTATAAGATTTATTGAGTGATAATTTGATGGAATTGTATGAATTATGTAATTACTGTTCATGTCTTGAAAATTATAGATGAGTTTTTCTTCAAAGATTTATGGAATTAACTTATGGAATTGTAGGAGTATACAGTTATTATGATGATTAATTGAAAAGTTGTTAAGATATTGATAGGATATATTAGCAAAAACGTATAATCATTCTAACAAAATTCATTGTTATGAATGATAATATAGGATGGATGATTGTAGTAACGTCATATCACACGAGGGGATCGAACAAGTGAATGAGATATATGTCGATGCTCTTGGTGTTGATCATGAAGATGGCTTAGATTAGTGTGAGGAGGATGTTGATGCTACTAGGGAGGCAGCAATCGGGGATGAGGCCATCAATCCCAATTGGAATATTATTGAAGTTGATCCGATGATAACGAACTCTTGGCAGGGATTAAACTCACATGTCCAAGAAGCAGAAGGAGGATGTTTTTTTCATGGACAATTGTTCGACTCACTAGACGAGTTGAAGTGTGATCTGACAGAGTATTCTATGCAGGTGAGGAAGCCATACCGAACAACCAAAGCGAGACCAGATTGGTACACAATCCTTTATGATAGGAAAGACAGTTGTGGGGGCACATGGCGTTTGCTTGCTCATCACGTTGACAGAACACCTAGATTGTGGACAATTGTGAGTTACAATGGGCCTCATATGGAGAACTGTGTTAGAGATATTTTGCATATGGATAATCACAATGACACCTCAACTTTCATTTGAGGTGAGATTCTTGGGTTTCTCCGCAATGATCAAGACACGAAGTCAAGCACCATCATCGAGCATTTGAAAAAAAGGTATGACATCTATGTATCACTCATGAAAGCATGCAGGGAAACGCAGAAATCTATTGCGGAGATTTATGGTGACTAGGAGGAGTCGTATACAGAGTTGTCAAGGTTCATGGCTGCATTGAAGCTACAAACCCCGGGACAGTGGTTGAATGGTGCACTGTTGACACTCAAATCCACATGAGAAGATGTTTGGTCGTATATTTTGGGCTTTTGCACCGTCTGTGACTGGGTTTATGCATTTTTATCCTCTGATAACTATCGATGGCACCCATCTATATGGGAAGTACAAGCATGTTGTCTTAATGGCAATGGGTATTGATGCAAACGACCAGATTTTCCCGCTCTCATTCTCTATTACGGAGAGCGAAAATGGAGACAGTTGGGTTTGGTTCATGGATTGAATAGGGAGACGGATCACTCAAAGGCCCGGGTTATGTTTGATCTCGGACAGGTATGCAGACATCTTGAAAACCATAAATGAGTTGCCCAGATGTAGTAAACCAAGTGCACATCATAAGATATGTGTCAGACATTTGAAGTCAAATGTCGATTCCATCTTCCATGATCATAAAGTGAAAGACATGATTGGTTGGACAGCTTACCATCTATCAACTACTAGGTTCGAAAAAGTTTTCGTGCCATCCAACAGATGAACAGTGAAGCTTGGGATTACTTAGCCCAAATTGAGCCCGAGAAGTAGGCCACAACCATGGATGGAGGCTTGAGGTACGGTGTTATGACGATGAACTTATCGGAGATTTTCAATGGGGTGTTGAAGGGTGGAAGGGGTCTTCCAATCACAACTCTCGTTCAGCATACAATTTACAAAGTTAACAGTTACTTTGTCATGAGGCGCAACAAGACCAGCTTGCGTATTTCTTAAGGTTTGCCTTTGCTAGAAGCGACCGATGACAAGCTTTATGTACTTATCTAAGCGGAGGTAAATGCACATGTGATATCATTTGATCTACAGAATGGCATCTTTAAGCAATCTAATAAATCTCCCGTATATGGCTCCCACTCAAACTACAGTGTGCAACAATGCATGAGTAAAGGAGAGATGTACCCGTTACTATGTACATGGTAATGAAGTGGGAGTAGAAATTTCTAACCTAATTTGGGGTTTGTTGATCGAATGCATCCGTACGAGTACTTCCCATGCAACCACCTCATCTCTAATGAATCCTCTCCGTCTTGAAACTGCACACCCAACGCAAGAGGTTCAAACCCATGACCTTTCTTCTTCCTAGCCTCTTGCCTTCTAGCTTGTCGAAGTGCATTATAGTCGTCACCAGCATCCACGAAAATACATCGTGGGCTACCAATGGAGATGCGCTACCATGACCACAACTGTAGATTGCAAATAAATGATGACGTTGATAACTTTCTAGAATTTGTGGTACAAAACAAAAAAAAACATAGTGGCATACCTGTAGTAAGATGGTGGGTCCGACAATCTCAGACTTCTCTCATTCCGTAGCCCTACAAAGTTGGTGATAAAGGAAAGCAAGTGGAAGGTAGAGCAACTGTACCTAGACCTTATTGTTATTTGTGAATGTCACACCATCCATTAGTAGCATAATGTACACCTTGGCCTGATACTGAATTGCTTGATCATCAACATCTTCTAGTAAAGGCTCAAGGAGTTTTCATAGCCGTGCAACCTTCACCGACGATCCCCTGATCTGATTTGCAAAGGGTACATGTCTGAGCAATGTTCCAGCAACAGTCTATCAATCATAACATGCAGATCTCGTCATTGCAAGACCATCAACACGAAGTCCAAGCAGAATTGAAACATCTTGCAGCGTGATTGTAGTCTCCCCAACATTCAAGCGGAAGGTATATATGGGTCTCAGGTCTCCAGCGCTTTATTAAACCCGTGACCAATTCATTATCCATCTCAAATGTGGACTTGAGCTTCTATATATAGTAAAATCCTGCCAACTTTAGATAGTGAAGCTAGGACACGAGGGTCTGTAGCCAGATCTCTCTCAATCTCTCGCAAATGTATCCTATGTTGGATCACACCATTCGTCTACAAATATAAAACTCACATATATTGAATTTTGAGTGGCTTTACCGATGCATCTCGTATGTAGACTTGGTGAAGACAATATATACTTACATATTCTTCACGGTTCCACACATCAGTGGACCTATGCAGATGTTGTCTATTCAAAACGTCATTGACCAATGGGCCGGGATTCAATTGCATTTCCATTTGGATTTTCCTAAAATTCGGATAACAAATAAATTAATTTCTACAAAATAACAAAGTAATTAAATTGGTAATCTAAATTTTTATTACAAACGTATCAGAGGATAACATTTTAAGTACCCAAACATCGAATGACAAATAAATTCATTTCTACAAAATAACTAAGTAATTAAATTGTTCATCTAAATTTTTATTACGAACTTGTCAAAATATAACATTTTAAGTTGTTCTTTTTTTAACAATCTAATACACTGTCAAAAATCTATTATTCTTTTAGTTTATGGTAATCTAATTGTCCATTACATCTAATAAACCTTAAGATCTTTTTAATAATTAACCATCACACAATTTTAAATATACGACGATAGAGTTACAATTTTAAATCTATGGATCAAACAATCACAATTTCGAATATATGACAATCAACCATCACACACATACACATATTATGCAATATCACCTATTTACATTTCATAAGCATAAACTTATAATCAAATTACGAATATCAAAAAAAAAAAACCTAACCTTGCATTTTTCAGATTGAAAGCAGCGGAAAACAACACTTTGAAGACGAATGGAAGAAGCAAAGGTCGAAAGATAGAGGAGGAGAACACAGATAGAGGAGGAGGAGGAGGAGGCATAACGAGCGATCAGACACGCAAAGGAGGAAGATGGAATGAAGAAGATGAAGAAGGTCGAGTAAAGAAGAGGAAGGTAGTTAGATTAGGGCTAACAAGTAAAACGCGGCTTGGAACCGCGTTTCTATAGGACACATTAAATGAAACGCGGTTCCAAACCGCATCTTATGTGCAGCCCCTAGCCAGAATCTTTAACTTCCTTTTTTTCTCGACTTAAACACAAAAACGTGGTCTCAGACTGCGTTTCTTTTGTTCCATACGCCATCTCAGCTTTTTTCTGTGTTTTAGATCCGCGTTTCTTCTTCAAATTTTACTCCCTCGACCAGGCGCCAAAATTTTGTTCACTTTACACAAGAAACGCGGTCTCATATAGCATTTCCCTGTTCACCCTGACACCGAGTGAATATTTGTTTAAATACTTTCAGGTAGTGAATATTTGCGTAATTATTTATTTTTCTATGAATATGTCAAAAACAAATTCAAGTAAACCCACATACAGACTCTGTTACGTTGATAGAATAACTGAAGCTGATGGGGATTGCTGAAGTTGATAAATTATTAGTGTTAAATATATGTTAATAAGCTAGTATGTTGTTTGGTAAACCTAATTGTTAAGGTAACTGATGAAAACTTGTGAATAGAAAACCAAAGACTTTAAATTTTTTGGATGAATAGTTGTTGATAAACTCCGATTTCAAAAACCAATCAAACTAAAATCTTATATTTATTATATTCAAAACTACTCCTTCCGTTAATTAAAACTTGATGTTTTACTATTCATGCACGCTTTTTGAGGTGTTAAAAACTATATAAAATATTAACTTTTTAAATTTTTTTTTGATAATTTCATACTTGTTATTATTAAGTATGAATTTATAAAAATAAATTTTAAAAAAAGTTAATATTTCATATAGTTTTTATCATTCTAAAAAAGCATGCATGAATAATAAACGACAAGTTTTAATTAACAGAGGGAGTACTACGTATATAATATCAAAACCAAAAACTCTTAAAAACTAGTTAATGATGCCAAATGAAGCCTATATAGTCTTTTAGTATAAAGTGTGCATATATATATTTTTAAAATTTTTCTGTTGTATGTTTCGATGATCTTCTATCTGTTGATTGATCTCGAAAACAAAAGCTTACATATATGATGATGCATATATATTACTACTACAATGTAAGGCTTACGTATATGATGATGCAACTTGATGGATGAATGTCCCAACAAGTAGATGAACATGAACCAAACCTTTTTGAATGGTGAAAGCTTGTTGATCAAGTCATGGTCCTCATCATGCAATTCACAACAAGTAAATCTTCCTGAATTTTCTCACAAGTAATACAGTAAATGGGTCCTAATGAGTAATGCCCACGTACTTCATACTCTTATCAAACTGCATGTAGTTACTCACACATGACACCTCCACCGTTGAGGTCAACGACAGGAGGATTAAGATTAATGGTTGTTGAAAGGGGAAAACTCAACAACTGTTTTGGGAAGCTTGGAGTGGAAGTCACGTTTGGTTTAAAACGGAATTAAAAACAAAAACAAAAACAAATTAAAAGGTCACTGATTTGACGGTTTCTAGTCGGAGGACAGGACTAGTCTCGGATAGGAACGGAACGGATCGGATCTCCTAAATTGAATTTGAATATTTACGCGGTTATTTATAATCGGCTTGATTATTATGATTATTATTATTATTATTATTATAAAATTATTAAACCTACAAAGACAGTCAAAATAGGGTCAACACCCAACGGTTCCCTTTTAGGGGGTATTTGAATCGGCCCAACTCAACTCTTCCTCTACCTATATTTCTTACATGACCCTTTACTCATTCAAATTCAAACAAATCACCCTACCTTTATCTTATTTAGTCTATCTATCTATTTATCTACTAAAATCAATGTATAGCGTCCTATGTTGTATTTTATAGTTGATTTTGAGAAAAAAAAAAGATTTTCAATAAAAAAAAATTTAACTACCAAATCAAATATTTTTTTCTTATGAGTCTAAGCAATCGAAATTAATCCTATGTTACACTTTAATTTTTAAAAAATAAAAAATTTGAGAAAAATATTTTTTTAAAAAATTGACAAGTTGTTTAGTTTGTTAAAACATTAGAATATTTTTAAAATAAAATAATTATTAAAGTAAAATAGAGTTCAATTTTTTTGTGCAATGCTATATTTTTAACGCAAAAAAATAATATTTTATTAGTATTATTTGGATAAAAAAAATATTATTTGGCTCAAGTCCAACATTACTCTTCACTTCTCCAATTTAGCTCACTCATTAACAACGTGTTTGGTTGGAGGGAAATCATGAGATTTTAATGAGTGGGAAATAGAAGGTATCAATTTCCCTTGTTTGGATAAATAAATTAGAAAGATTTGATTAGAAACCATGAGAAAATAGACATAAAATTGGTGAGAAATGGAAAGAAAATCAATTCCACCAAAATGGTAGAATTTGATGGGAAAATCTATTTTAAAGTGTCAACAATGGACGACAAACATAAGAAAAATTTTCATTTTTTTTTATTCTCACCTCTCGTCTCCCCTTCTCATCATTTTCTTCATTTTCCATATTTTCTTTTCTCTTCCTATCTTTTCTACTCATTAATAATTTGCCAAACACACCATAAATATATTTGTTACGGTATTAGGGCTTTGTTTAGATTTTATTTCAGAGAGTATTAAGAAAAAGCCTTCTACGACTTTATCAAAGGCCTGAGCCCAAACTCATGTTGTAATACTATGTTGAAAATTACCCCAAATTCCTTGGTCAAGATTGTGAATCTTGTCAACATCGCTCGTGGGGATGAGTCACACACATAATAAAGTTATGGCAACTGAGTTGATCAAAAAGGACTAGTTCACGTCTTATGACTGCATAAATAGGAATTTTGCGAAAGTTATGAATGGCATCCCTTTGTTATTTTAGCTCTCCCAAGAAATGTGTGAACACATGTTTGTTTATCGCCAACACATGTTTTTTGTTGTTGAAATCGCCGAAGGCTGAGAAAGAGATGGCACAACAAGGGTTCGACTACGACAACCGATATTGGAATCACTCTTGCTTACCATTACTACACGTCTTGCCAACAACAGACCCAAAACATACACTGAAATGATACACAACACACTAACCAATATCCAGTGACAAAATTTAGAGCCAAATGCTCATCTTAATCGTACATCCGAACACACGACGTAAAGAAAAGGCAATCTAGGGGTGCTTAAAAAAGAGTGAAAACTGCAATTAAAATTACAGGGCATAAGTTCAGCTGTCCAACATTATACACCAACACAGAGTACCACAACTATCATGTACAGCTAGTTCTGAAGGGCATCAAGTGAAAAGAATGAATTGGAGTTCAATGAAAATGTTCAGCTAGTTTCAAGGGTTCGTACCGTTCTCTCTGTTGCATATGCCAATGTCCACATTGGCTTCTGCTTGGTTTTCAACAGCAGGATGCGTAGTTGATGCAGAGCACCATGGTGCTCACGCGAAGCTCTCAGCCCTATTTTCTATTTACAAAGGTTCTTTGCATCCAAACCAATTTAGGAGCCGGGTGACCCACGGATTTGACAGTGATCTGTGGAACCAAGGTCTTTCATGTTGCTTATAGATGGTCGAATGATCCGCTCTTGAGCCTTTCCATCCGGGCCTGGAGGCCAGATAATGCCTTTTCATCCATCGGTAGTACACTGCTGTGGGCAGGATTTTCGGTACTTGGATGGTCTACTGCATTTTGCATTTGATGGAGGGCAGTGATGTTTCCATCCATTGGCATCAACGTCCTGCTCCCCGAGTCAGGACTTCCCCCACCAGCGGCAGCTAACTGGATAGACTTCATTCTTTCTCTGATTGCGTCGAGTGCCCCACTAGCAACTAACATTCAAAATTTTCAGTTTAGTGGATCCAGGACAAGAATACAATCCCAGATAACAAGATCTAAGAATTCAATCAATCAAAACACAATCCACAGTATTACTCTTTTCAGTCTTATCACCTCGGAGAGGCTAAATGAGTTGTGCCTTTACAACAAATGGCAAGAAATTGGGTCTTGGGGGTCCGGATGCACACACCCTTACCCCAAACTAGTCGACAGAGAGTTTCCAATATATCAAAGAATAAAGGAAAAGAAGTAGATAGTAAATATTGTACCTCCAGGAGCAGCGTAGCCTGTTCGATCCTCTTCACCATAGGATGGCGGTAAATGAAAATTGGTAGGCTCCATCCTCATATGTTGTGATCTTACTGTGTCATGCAAAGGGTTTGTATTTACAGGTGATAGTTGTCCTAATTTGGGGGAAGAAAGAGCAACGGGTGGAGGAGTAGCCAAAGGGACACTAGACGGTGTCTTTCCAGCAGCAGCATTCTTCTCCATCTGGCAACAGAGTGATAGCAACCCCATTAAGCATAGTGATCTTAAATTATCCTAACGAAAAACCTCAAATTTCAATAAATGCAGACCTGAGCTAATCCATCTCGTATGTACGTCCGAAATGCTTCACTAGCATTCTGGAGTTGAGCAAATATATCAACCTGCAATACACCAACCCATGTTCATCTAGGCAATTCAAATTAAAATACAAAAGTTTGATACCACCAAAACGCCTGGTCAACAAAAATAAGTTTCCATTCCATCCCCATAATCACACCAATAGTTTTGAGCGTGATGTAGTTACCTTGGGATACAGTTGAGTGATACGATACAGTTCATAGAGACCAATACTGCATGTTTGCTTATCTCCAATTTTCTTAAATATAGCAGCAAGCTCTTGCTGTAAGAATAATCCAAGGGAATCAGTTATCCATAAAAAAACAAATTAGAAGTTTAAACAATTAATCACCAAAGAAACAGACAAACAAAACAAGCAAATTAAATCAGATATCAAATTATACCTTCAGTTGGACATCAGCGGAATGAGTAGCTGGAGATGAGTTATTCGTCACTGAATCACCCCACTGTGCCTGGCCCACAGGCCCTGTAGGTGTCAACATTCTTGCAGCTGCCAAAGTCTTTAACATTGAAAGGATAAAAGTAATATTAAAAGGGATTCATTATGCTTCCCAATGCTTTTCAGGTATGAAGCTTCTTTTGAATCAACAATATAGAGGGGTCCCTATGAAATTTGTGGACCTGATAAACAAATATTATACCTGAAGATTAAGATCTATGTAGGCTAGAATGATTGGTGGAGGCTCCATGTCTATAGGAACCATTGACAAATGGCCTTTAATTGCTGTGCCCCGGAGCTTCACTAGTTCATGCAGAACAGTTTTGACCATACGCAGAGGCTTGTCATCAGCACCCGCTCTGTTTCAAGTAATGGGCAGTTCAACAACACGAAAGATCCAGTTGCATGGAAAAATAAGAAACAATATCTAATCATACCATAAATAGGAATCTAATAGGGAAAGAGGGGAAACTTTATGACCAATTAATAATTACCTTCTTCTGATTTCCTCCATACCCAATTCTTGCAGATACACATGGATACTTTGTAATATTCGGTCAAGGTCAACGTCATAGATAGTGCTTTGAAGTACCTGAAGCAAATAAGATTGTAACTTTACTTTCTTCAAAATAATGAAAATATATAATATAGATAAAGGCACTGTTCATAATGCAAAAATTTCATGGTAAAAGGAGCAGGTCTTGATACCAACTTACACTACTTACACCGATTTAATCAAATGACTAACTGACACAGCAGTCTGATAAAAATAATGAAGAAAAGACAAAAAAAAAAAAAGTACTGTACGATGCTTGGGCAGTACCAAATAGCAACCTCTTGTGATGGAAAATATACCTTCGTCAGTTTGATGAGACACTTTACAACCAAATCAGCAAATTTCTGATTTCTGACAGTGACAGTCTCACTTGATGGAGGGGCTGGCCACCTTGAGAGGTCCAGTGGACGTAACAAGTTAATGAGGACAACAAAAGAGGCTGTCCTTTCTGCATTATCCTGCATGTGTACAATCACAGGTCATTTTCATGTTAAAAGAACAATAAAAGATGGAAACTTATTAACCATATAGATACAAACCAGAATCTTCAGCATCAAGACATTCAAAGCTTTCAAAAGCTGGCCACCGTCATCCATACGTGGAACCCGTTCATCCAATAGCCAGATAAGCAGCTCAGTGATAAGATTATTCAGAGTACTTTCCTTCACAGCATGAGCAAGCCTCTTATTCTGAAAAGTCTGCAGCAAACATCAAATAACTCAATCAGCAAAATAACGATAAGCACAACGAACTTTTAAAAAAAGTGGCAGATGAATGAAAAATCTACCTGCATGAGAGTATTCAGGACATATTTACATGACCTCGAAGAAGCCCCTGTTAAACTAAAATCGAACGTTGTCGCAACCTGTTTCACCAAATAATGAATTTTGATTACATAATTGCTAACAGGGTAACAGCCTAACAGGAACATAAAAACAAGTGAAATCAATGCATTCATGCCTTGTTTGCCAAGCATGATACAAGCCTGTCAGCATCCTTGACAATATCATCCATAGCACTTCCTTCAGGATCATTTGTTGCTTGAGCAAGGTCATGGCATACAACTTTCATCCCTTCCACTGACTGTAATTAAATAAGTTAAAATAACAAATATGCAAAGAAATTCAAAGATCGGTCCTGCTAAAAGATCATGTTCCTCACAAAATTATGCAACCGAGTGGTTGCATAAGAGCATGGTTCTAGTACGTAATTGGTGCTAAAAGATCAGCCCTGCTATCTAGGAAGGGGAAAAAAATCCATTTTCAAGACTAAAGATTTATACCTGTTCAGGAGAGCCATAAGATATAATATCCAATGCTTCATTCCAGTCCGTGGGGCCAGCAACACCAACAATAGGTCTTGCAAACATGTTCCTCTCAATATTAAGTGCAGGATGAGGATAACTTTCCCTACAGAAGACGCAATGTTGGCACAAGAATTGTATGAGATGGTCCAACTCAACAAACAGACATCAAACTAAACACGACAGTGAGAAGAAGATAGGACCCTAAGCTACCTAACAAATGCAGGTCCAGGAAGAACTCTTGCAACTTCACCACTCTGTTCGGCTATGTCAGACCTATACAACAGATTAAAAAAATATCATGAGGAAACTCCAGGTAGAAGGCAAGTCATTTCAAATATAATTAACAAAACAGATGATGTAAAGTAATACAAGATACAGGGAACGTGTAATATCAGACAATATGAAAAGGTTACCCTGCTTATAGCAGGAGGAAAAATTATTTTTGAAATGGAGAAAAAAAACTGCCAAGAGAATAATCTCTGATCTATGCTTAATTAAAAACCATAGTTCACTACAAATGAACCCATATTCCACCTTACACATTCAAATATAATCTGAGAGGACCAGAATAGTTGAACTAGCGGTACAACATCAAATTAGTGTAATATGCAGCATTATACCCATTATCCCGAACTGAACGTCTAATCAGGGCAGCTCTAGCATCACCAGGTCGACCTTCCCTCCTCTTGTCCATATCGCGTGCCTATAGCCAGGATGCACATGAGAATAAAGAAACGGCACTACAGAAAAACTAAAAGGCGAGAGTGAAAGACGGATGATGCGTACCTTCATTTTGAATTTTTCATCAATCATACTTCTCTGTGCATCTGTTAGTTTCCCCAAGTGTCTCCAGATGTCATCACCTGCGCGTAAATAATGTGAATCGCAAGCTTAACTCTCTTCAAAGCAAACATCCAGGATATATGACAGTGGGGATGATGGATAAAATGGTTAGGGCTTCTTTGCATACCTAGGATCTTATAACCAGTAGCTAATGTATTAAGAGCAGCTTTTCTGATATCACCATCTCTTTCAGCTGTTAGGCTTGCAACAACTTGCAGATTCTTGAACTGTCCACTAACCTGAGCACAATTATCCAGTGCATAAGCAATGAAAATTTGAAAAAAAAAAAAAAATTAATGAGTAGCTGATTTTTACTCAAATTTACCTCTGCCCCGTGATTATCAATGAGAAAACTGATGAGATCAGCACATTCTATCCTTGATCTATTATTTTTTGATCGGAGGCCCTCTGAAACATATGGAAAATATTTTGCTGCTGGATAGATGTTAACAATTTGTTTCATCAATTCCCGCATCTTCTCTCTCACTTTCTCCATGTTATGCCCAGACTACATGAAGACCATAAACAATGTCAGCATAACATATCATGATATCACAACAGATTAATTGCAAACGAAAATATATGGGAACAAGCAGATAGATCCAACATAGATCCTTCTGCATGTTCATTTGTGCATCTACATTCCAAAAGATGAGTACGCCTTCCAAATATATTATTAATTCAACCGTAAGTCACAGCAATGCAGAATTTTGTAAAATGTACACGCAGTGTGCTATCCATGTCCAATTGTCCATCCAACACTTAATGCTGCAGAAGAGACAATACAAACTGTGCACATGGGACTAGGAATATATATGGCATCAGATATCATCTTATAGATGCAAATATAAATCAAACATGTCAAGAACAAAGCAACTGATACCGAGAAAAAAATTGATAAGGAGAAAATATTAAAAATTAACAAACAAGAAAAAACACCTTCTCCATCAAGCATGGAAGAAAAACTGCTGCTTCTGATTCAGTCAGTGAGTACCCCTCATTCCTTAACGTCTCAAAAAGTTCAGGTAGAAACTCCAATACCTTGTAAGCAGGAGAATGATTGGATTAAAAAATGAAAGGAAACAGAATCTAGAATATTGAAGTATCAAGGGACAAAAATCAAGTTAAGAATATCATGTGAAATACGTATAAAGGTATGATACCTTCAACAAGCATGTAGTGTTGGACTCACAAATCCGCAAGACAAACCATCTCAACAGTATATCCAAAACCTCTACAACTTCCTTCTCGATAGATGGAATACCCTATTGCATAGAGAAGATAACTCAGCAATATGAAAAAAAATATGCCAATGCACATTTCTAGAAACAAGTATACCACAAGAAGAATTACCCTATGAAGCATTTCTATGCCATCTACATGCTTCTTGAAGTCGGTGCTTAGAAGCCTTCTACTTAAATCTTCTCTGAAATATTTCATAAGACCAGTCTGCAAGAAATAGTATATAAATATTAGCAAACATCCACAGTCTTACCATTCTTTCATAGACCAAAACCACAAACCTCAAGCTCCAGAACTTGCTCTGCACGAAGCTCTTCAAATTTAAACCGGCGAACAATCATTCTCTCCCTATCATCCTGCATATGCATGGAAGACTAAATGATACCTTCCAGACCCTTGGAAGAGTTAAGTACTAAAAAAAAACAGATTTTGAAAAGACCACCTTATTTGAATCCTTAACATTTAACAATGGTTGAGACTGGATAGCGATGTCATGGACAGACATTATAGAATCCGCCCTTGAGCTCCTCACTGGTGCACCTCTCTTAAAAATGCAAGAATTATTGTTTCATTAAATTCATGGGAAAGAGCTACTGCAAGAGCTAGGTTATGCATTAAAACAATGACTTACTGCAGGCGCAACTTTGCTCCCATGCTTGGGCAAGCGATCACTGTGATTGTTTGAGCTTCCTTTCCCCACCCTAGCAGTACTCTTCCCAACCCCAGCAGTTGAAATTCCTTGGCTAGCATCATGTAATTCTGTCAGAAAGGGGGGAAAATCAAACAGTAGTCAGCAACAAACATGTGAGGAACAGTAAAGGTCCACAAAAGAATGTTATGAACACCTGGTAGAGCTCCATATGGCTTCAATCGCTCCACAATATGAGCCAGTGCTGGGCCCTGAATATCTCTTATATTTTTAGTGACCTGGAAAGTCACATGGCATGAATTATTTTAACCATTAATGTTAATAATAACAAGATCCAAGAAGAAATCATCAAGGAAATATGGGATATACCATTTCTGGAGGACAAACCCTTAAAATTTCAGAAATGCATGCTTCTGAAGCTTTTCGCACATCAGCTGACTTATCCTGGCATTTAAATTCCACAAATTCACATAAAAATAAGCAAACTCTTTTCTATTTTAAAAACTTAAACCTAGTGATGCTTTAGGTTAAAAACGTAAACCTAGTGATGCTTAACAATACCGTCATTGCAGTAGCAACTGGTTTAAGCAGACTAGCAGCATCAGAGAATTGATTCATCGTTGCAAGTTGTTTTGACAACCATTCAAACAGATCTTTGCGCCCTTCAGCACCAAGTTTTTGGTCCATCAAAGCAGACACGATGTAAGGAATCTACATAAAGAAGCATTATAAGTAATCAATGCCATGAATAATGAATAAAATAACCAGAGAGAATGGTTTATCAAAAGCTAACCATTTTATCAAGATGGACTGCAGCAACCCACAAGTCTAAAGTCGTCAGTGTGCATTCTCTCATTTGCTTTTTGTTGTCGCCAAGGCATTTCACCACGTCAGAAAGAATACCCTGCAAATCAATAGCCAAAATCTTGCTAAAAAAAGGCTAATGGTTTCCTAACAACAAACTAAAAGATATATCATGAAAAGTTAAATTCTACCTTGCTTGCCTTCTCAACAGCAGGACCCATGGCAGATGCAACCAAACCAACAGTAACCAGGGTTTCTGACACTAATTTCTTGTTACTGTCACACAAACGTCCTCGAAGAGCACCAAACAACTCTCCTAGAGATCAAAAGCAGTCATAAGTGTGCTGCAGACTGCCTATGTAAATTCAACACAAACAGAAACCCACAACTATAACATACCAGTTCCTGTGGGTTGGATACGCTTATTGGCCTCCTCCAATATCTTATTTACAGCCTCAATCGATTCCAAACGTACCTGATATAACAGAAAAATTTGAATGAAGATTGGCATAATAAAACAAAGCAAATATATCCCTAGCCAAAGCAGGATGTTGCACAATGATAACAAGCTTCATAATATCATAATGGGTGCAAAAAAAAAAATTACCTTCCAATCAGGGCTCTCAAAATTCTTTAGCAGAGTAGGTGTGATTTTTCCGCTAATATCTTCCCGGGGTAAACCATCTAATCCACCAGGAATCACAGATGATGTCTCTTCTGCTTTGACTGTTCTTTTGGGAGCAACAGATGGACCCTGTTCAACGTAAATTACAAACATTAGATTGATGAAGGCCAATGGCTCGAAAGAGGAATTCAATCATTCAGTATTTTTTTATTAAAAAAAAAGCTACCTCGTAAGGGTTCTTTTCATACTCAGCATCAAGTGCACTCAGAAGAGCAGGCTTGACATCTACCACAAATCCCTTGATATCTAAAGAAAGAAATAAAAGCAACAGCAAGAAGAATCATAAGCACGATTTTATGTTTTTTAATTGCATTATAAATGAGAAAAATTCCAAGGAGGGAGGATAACCTGGGCCTACAAACTTATGCAGAACTCCAATTAACTTAATAGTAGCATTTCTTGTGGCTGCAGCACTAGATTGTAGTCCCGTATCCTTGCAGAAATCAATTAAGTCCTTTTGACCAGAAAAGCAAAGAGATTTTATTAAACAACAAAGCATGCAGCAGAAAAGACAATAGAGAGCAGCTGTTATAAGGTTTAAATACCTTCAATTTCAAATGGGAGATGCCAAAATCTTCAATTGCAGAAACCATCCACGAAATACCCTCACTGAGAACCTTGGGATTCTTGTGTTCTTTCATAATTTTGTACAACTACAAAAATCAAATGCGCACAAGAGTCATTCACATGTAACAAATTCAGTTAATGAGCATAAAAGAATAAGAACAGCCTTCCAACACTAGATCTGGGCCTTTCTGGGGTGAATGGAAGATACGTTACAAAAACAGAAATCTTACTCTCTCAAAAATGAAACCGGGACCCACAGCTTCTGCGAAAGTCGTAAGGCACTTCATTGCCTGTACTCTGGTCTTAATATCCGCAACCCGTTCACTTATGCCTGTATTCACAAATATATAAGTTTGCAAGTCATTCAACTCCATCACCATCACCCTAAAATAAAGTTGGTTCAGACCATACTGGGACACAAGTCCCTAAAACCCACCAAGAAGACATAGTACAGCACATTTCTTGGGAAACTTTTGTGCGGTGGCTGCTATGTGATTGATGGTTTCTATTGTTTGTTGCTGGACCTGCAAATAACAGCTACAAAATTTATGCCATGCACAAGCCTGTTATTCCATTTAACAAACTATATGACCTAAAAACCTAGCAGAAAATAAGAACACTATATAGCCTAAAAACCTAGCAGAAAATAAGAACAATTGGCCTCCATATAATCCACTAAAAATGTCAAAGATGAACAAGGAAATCCAATTTTTTATATTCTTCAAACAATCTATGTTACTAGCTCATCCTTATTCCACAGAACGAATCATTAAACCAAAAAGATACTATATGCCAACAAGCACACAGGCGTACACACACAAACAGTACAGCTACTAATCATCCGACAAAGTAGCATGGAAAGACACCTTCTTCCACCTACTGGCTGGTTCACCAAGAGCGTCAAAGACGTTTATACCTGTACATTTTTCTCATTCCATCCAGGAAGAGCACAGAGTAAACGTATCAAAATCTCCACTGACTTGTCAAGCTCTTGAATGTCCTCCACTTGTGTTTTCAAGGAGCTTATTGCTGCATTAATAAACCACCTCAATGTGAGTCTAGTCAGAACAAACAAATCTTTTCATTAATAGGAAAGGCGCCAAAAATTTTCTTCAATTAGCATGCCAGGTTCAGTTTATAATCCAAAATAAAATGTAGCTTTTATTCGAAACAAACACGACAATAGTCAACCTTCCAAACAAAACAAAAGTTGCATTCTAAATAGTTACATGCACAAAACCTAGAAATATAACTGTGCCAAAACCTTTCTTTTCTACGGAAAATCGTAAGTTTCTCAAATAAACAGACAAAACCATAAATATATATATCAAAAAAAACCTATGAGGTAAATTCAATAGATTATCAATCTCAGAGCAGCTAAATTATAAGTAAAAGAAACCATATCCCTCACAGAATTTATACCCATTTTTTATCCCAAAAAAAAAATAAAAATAAAAAAGAAGAGTAATGTGAAGGATAATATTAATCAAACCTTCAAGCCGATCTTTCCACGCAGCACTTTTCAATTGAGATATAGTGTCAGCTTGAACAAGATTTTCCACTCTGCTCTCAATTTCCTGAAGGCTCATCTCTCCCGGCTGCATCAAACCATATAAAACTTAAACCAGATTCAGAAATGCAGATACAACAACACCCAGGAAAATGGAGAAATGAAAGGGAAACAAGACATAAAAGGCTACCTCGACATCTTCAGGTACATCAGGTTTGGAAGTTTTCTGTTGTGCAGCACTCTCAGATTTCTTACTAACTGCAGCTTTCCCAGGTGCTCCTTTCTTATTTGCAGGCTGCCAGATTTTATTATGAGATTATAGAAGGAACTATACCAAAAGAAAACAATATAACTTCACATTCTAAAGAAAAGGTGAATAGAGAAGAAAACTCACAGCTGCCTGAACAGGCCTTTTACCACTAAGCATACTTGCTGCTGATCGTTTTGTTGCATTCTCTGAAGCCTGCAGATACCAATCAAAGCTACACCATCAGCTGCCTAATATATAAGTTCAATATGCCACAGTCCCAACCCAACAAGAAGATTAGGTAAAACAATGAAATAGACATTATAGAAACATCAACAGCATTCTAAATTTACAGGCACACTCCAACCTAATCCTGACACAGTATATGATTCGTAAAATGAGCCTGAGGTCCCATAACACAAGCTTTTTATGAGGCACAAACCTCATCCTAAGCTGACAAAAATGTTTGATTTCAACGTAATCCCAAAATAAAAAAATACGTCAAAAACAGAAGGAAGCCCACCCCATCAGCCCATTCAGCCCTTCTCAAATATAGTCTCTCACCACTCAGGATCAGAGGCGGTGCACTCATGAACATCTTCTCTGATTATTTTATCAATTTAATGGCAATTGGTTTTACTTCATTTTCTTCTCCTTGACTTTATTTTTCTGGTTCCTTTACATTCTACTTCTTCTATTTTTCAAACACAGCACCCATCTTCAATTGTAAATCCATCATCATTTTTACGTGCAAAGACAAAATGAAAGTATGTGTGCGTGTATCTTACTCTTAGATAATATCAGAATGAAAACTCATGGAGAAATATAAGCAAAAGTAAAGCTGTAACTTAGGTTGATAAAAATGAATTGGACTAACCACAGAAGCAGCTCCACCTGATGCTTGTGCAGTAGCTGACATATTTATGTACAATGTGAGCACCATATGTTAGAAATTTGCAGTAACAATGAATCTCAGCAAAGACAAATCACATGAAGAAATAGAGAAGCATAAACCTGTGCCTCCAGCAGAAGGCTGACTACTTCCTGAACCGCCAATCATGTCAGAAAGCTTCTTCCTCCTGACATCATCAAGTTTCTCCAGTGACCTTTCCAATGGTCTCATACCAACAGACTACAGAAAAAAAATTGTTAACAACCTCACGACACAAGAAGAAAAGGAAAAGGGGAAAAGAGTTGAAGCAAGATGGTTAGATGGGTTAGGCGTTTGAGGGATGGTTAATATTTGTAAGTAGGTTGGTTTGGGGTATAGTTTTTTGGCTTTTGTGGGATTAGCTTGGGTGATATTAGGCTTTAGGGTGCCTTGATGTTGTAAGGACCCGACCACTTTGCTCTGGCACAAATTTGCATCCTTAATATATGAAAATATATAATTACCGGTTGCAAAGAAAAACTTCATCAGATCCCTTACCTTGGCTACTGCAGCCAGAGCTGAAAAGGCAGCATCCCTAACATCTGGAGTACCATCATTGAGGGACTGAAAAAAAAAAGAGTAGAAAAATTAAGCAAACCCTGATAGAAGAAAGAAGCACCAGAATGACCACCTTATAATCGTACTTATTTTGAACTAAATCGAGATGGAAATTTGCTCCCAAAAAAATCAAGATGGAAAGAGGGATGTGTACACTTTCACAAAACAAAATTCAAGTATAACTATCAATGTTTAAACTATTTTAATAACTACCTTGGTATAAAGATTTTGGGGAACAAGAAAGGCTTCAGTAGTTTATAAGGCCAAAGAACATCTAGGGGGTGTCTTCCGTCTGGTAAAAGGGTATAAGGCACAACTGCATGAGAAATCAGGTTCGGAATCTCGCAAGTTTTTGGTTAACCAGTTTTCAACTTTGATACCAATAAGTTGGGTTTGGATCATTCCTTTCCCACCACCTCAGTTACCCATACTTACTGGATTTGGATGCTTCATTTTAACTCACAAGAATAAAGAGTGACAAGTGAGTGGCTTCATTTTCTGCAGTAGGTATCTTGTCAGCTGGTTTATTAAGTCGATCCTATAAAGCGACATACTTGCATTTTATTTTCAAAACTTGTTTCATAGGATGTTTTACATGGATAAGATCTCCTTATTCTGAATATATGCATAAGAAGTTTTTCTAGCCCACTATATTTCTATCTGTTCTAAATTCCTACCACAATCCATCCTAGTAATTAGTTTTCATGTAGAAGCCTTTGCATGATACGTGAGATTATTCATTCAATCACATGTATAGATAAAATAAACATGAAAAATATGACCCATGTTGCATGAAAGGAATATACGTACACAAAATATAGGAAATCAAATGATTATGAGAAGCAAAAAAGGGATTTACCTCCATGCAAATTGGTACATAATCTTTATGAACTTTCAGCACAACAGCTTTGTTGCTAGTCTCAATACAAAATGTCACCCAGGTTAAAGTTAATGACCGAACCAGAGGAACTTTATTCTTAACTGCTATCTTTACATCTGCACAATTACAAATCGACATCAAGAACAAGTCCATGAATATACTTTGACGCTAAAAGGAGGGGAGAGGGAAAATGAAATTGCTCATAAACTACAGAGTAACAAAGAAAGCTAGATGGATCGAACCACACACAGGTGCATAAACGCTAGGAGGAACTAAAATTCTCTTCATACAACAAGGGTGCTACTAAAACAATTGACAATGAGACTTGTGCTTTTGGAACAATTTCGCATAACACTGTCTAAAATGCTATTACAGACCGTTCAGACCATAGAAGTTGAAAAGAAATGAAATTACCTTCAACTATATCAACGAGATTTACACATCCTGCTGTGTGCATTGCTTGAAGGGTTTGAGTTAAAGCCTCGGTTAGTGCAGGTCTTTTCTCCTTTAATTTTTCCTGAAATGAAAGCAGGAAGTTAAATCATCCTATCCAATGTAAGACAATAAAAATGGAAAAAATAATGAAGCACAGATCAAAGAACATTTGTGTGTGGATTTTTAATATATAAAAACAAAAACAGTAAAAAATAGCAGGGTAGATGCGCCAAAATCGATAAGATTGAGATACCCATCACATTAAAGATAGCACAACTAGATGTAACACGCCGATCCAATCACTGAATTAAAATCTTCACTGAATTATAAGTAGGAAATATCTGAGACCATTTTTTCAACCACCAAGATCTCACATATTATCCTCATTATTTTCACTACAAAAATCACATATCACAAGGTAACAACCACTTTTCTAAAAAGCCTTTCAAGGCCCGCCTAGACTCCCGCACCCTTGACCTTGCCTCACCGCCAAGGCCATCAAGGTCACTAAAACCCGCCTAAACCGCAAACACCCGCCATGAAATCCGCCTAGAACCCTAACCTTGCCCTACCGCCAAGCATCCGCCAAGCGTTTTTTACAACATTGGTAACAACGGCTTATACATCAAGCAAATGAATGAAATAAATGAAATGTATATAACATAAACACATAAGAGAGAATAGGCAAACCCGATATAACAATAGTATCAGACTTACAAGTAAAACGGGCAACAAGGAACGTGATTGTGCGGAAAAATGGGTCCTTAAACCCTTGGCAAGATTCCCAATTGCTTGAATAGCTTCTACAGAAACAGCCATGTTCACATCCGTGACAAGCTGGGAAACACCCAATTGATCAAACAGAATAATTACTCAGATATAAAGGGTATAGTAAAGACAAAATGAAAAAATATAACCTGATATATGCTGAAATACCTTTTTCAGTGTCCGACAAACTTCTGAGAAGTCACCAGGTGCGATTTTCTTGGTGGAAGCCAGTTTAGTCAACTCCGCAACTGCTTCCTTTCTTTCAGACCACTTTGTAGCTTTCTGAAAGAAAATAAAGTAAAGAACCCAATTACAGAAGAAATCACACAAACAATTTACATTCTCCCATTCCATGTGAAGAATAAATCGAATAAAATAAATACAAGAACAAACTATACAATCAGAACAAATTCTGAAAGCACAAAAGAACAAGGACTAACCACTCCTTCCCAAAATCCTGACTTCTCCAAGGGTGTTAGAATATCAACTGGATCAACTAGTTCATACTCATCTATTTCCGCAGGAACTGGAAAACAAACAACAGAAGCCAAACAAAAAAGGCATCAATTAGAAATAAGCTGGTTACATAACAGCTTCTCTTCTTCAAATTCTGCAAATTGGAAGCAATTATGTTTCAGAACTTTATCATGGATCGAATGCATACAACTACCCATCTTATATAGTAAAGATAGGGAGAAGGCCATACAAGAGGCTTTTCTAGACGCCACTGATGCTTTAATATCTAGAGTTGGGCATGGTTTTCAATCATAGTTAAATAAGATATACACTAGTCTGTTCATGCCAAGAAAAAAAGTGTACAAAGTCAAATAGCCTAATCACTAACCCTCAGCTGTAGACTCTTCAGAAGGTCCAGCTGCAGCAGCGTCAGAAATTGCTTCTTGTTCAGGTTCCTTATCTTGCTCTGATCTGATAAAGGCAACAAGGTAAAATCGAGCTCCAGAATACATTAAAAACATCAAACTTTCCAAAAAGCCTTTCCCAAGAATAGCATGCACAAGTGCAGAGTAGAAAATGATTTTTTCCCTTCCATTTTAGACAAACGGTAGCTTAAACAAACCATTTATTGCACCATCAACCAAAAATTAGTGATTACACTTGAACCAGATTAGCCAAGACAGCAAGACTTGAGCAATCATGAAAGGGAAAATAAAATAATTAAATAAATCCCAAGTGTATAACATTTTAAGGATCATATTGAGATACAGAAGAATCAACTAAGTCTAAAGCCCACTACTCTGTTTACCACCCATCAGGTTAACCAAAAATGCGAACAGAAAGGGAAAAGAAATGAATATAGTCCATGTTTAGATTATGACTCATTATTTATATTCGTAACCAGTAATCTTCTCCACTCATTTTCCATACAAATTTTGTTTACTTTCCCTGCATTTCAATCACCATTTTCAACACTTGGTAATGAAATCCATCCATTTCTTCTCTAAGCTCCGGTAAAAAAAGAATTCTTCTCTCCAATTCATTTATTCTTTATCTAGATCATGCTATCTCAATTCCTTAACCCATTCCTTTCCCTAGTGTTATACCAAACAGGCTCTTAATGTGAAACCTCAGGCCAAGCATTCAGCCAAAAAATGTTCAATATGCATTTACAACTTAAATCAATTTGTCCGTATTTTGACAAGGATCCTTACTGCTGTGACTTAGAACTTCCCGGAAATGTCAATTCCCAGACAAGTCAAAGTACGTAGTGTTTCAAATTCATACCTCCCAAGTCCCAAGAGTGTAATGTTGTTGAACAGGACAACTGGCATACAAAAACACACAAAGTGCATTGAATCGAACCAAGGTATCTGACACAGAACCAAAAGCCACAGTTTCTAGATAATTACCCTAAAACATCTCTTTTGAAGATTAGGATTGGTTGCTAGAATATTCTCCTATAATATCTTTTTTGCAAGGCTTGCGGCTAGTTTCTAGATAATTTCCCTAAGGTCTACCTTTGATGGATTTGTTTTGTGGTTACAAGAATATTCTCATAATTACTCCCTCTGTTTCAAAATAAATGTCACTTTACTATTCCGCACGCATTTTAATGAGGTAAAAACTCTACAAAATATTATTTTTTTAATCAATTTTTTCCATAATTTCATACTTGTTACTAATAAGTATGAAATTATGGAAAAAATCTGATTAAAAAAATATTTTATAGAGTTTTTACCTCCTTAAAAAGTGTGCACTAAAGTCCAAACGACTTTTATTTTGAAACGGAGGGAGTATGTCTTTTGGAGATTTGCTAGTAGGTTCTAGAATTTTATAGAGACTAAGCATTGTCATCTATAAATAACTAGGAGGGCCATTTTGCAAGACATCATTTGCCAATCAATCAAAAAAATCTCTTTATTTAAGTAACCATCAATTAAAGTTGGGTGTGAGATTCTTGCACTCCAACTTCGGAGATCCTCCAACCTTATCGGTATCACACCTTGACAAATTCAACATTGGTCAAAAGATTTTTCATACATTGTTTTAAATTAGAAACTAATGACTGAATCACAAATACACCCATGACAAGAGTTTCATGTCCAAAATAAGTTTATTCTTAGATAAAAGAAATTGAAAAAGGAATAGACAAAAAATTCAACCTTATTTTTCGTGTGGGCTTGGCTATCCCTGAGACATTGGCAAGCTCAGCTTCTAACTCTTTTTTCTAATCAAGCAGAAAATAAAATCATTAAAAAAACACAAAATAAATAAAACATATTAGACGAGATACCTCATGGAAGAAAATGAACTCTTGTGTATCCTTACCATTGTATCCCGCATTTTCTCAAACAAGATAGATTTGACTGGCTCCTTTCCTATCCAGCGACATAGCTCGAGAGTCAGCCCTTTTGAAGAAGCACGGACATTTTGATCTTGATGGTCAAAAAGTTCAGGCAACATCTTGAGAATCCTTTTTGGTGGCACCACCTTGGAACCAAATTCACTGAAAAAGGCAGACAATGTAGCAAGAGATTTTAAGGAAGTTGGATTGAAGTTCTAATTATTCCCAACCTGCTTAGAAACAAGAATTCAGAAGACAAACCTCAATGCCTGGAACATTACATCGATAGCAGGAACAACAGCCTTCGCCACTTTGTGTTTAATAGCTTTCTCCATAGCATCCTAAAAGGGAAACGCATCAAGGGGGAGATAGACAAGAGAGAGCATACAAAGTAAGAGAAACATCTAACAGAAACAATGCCTAAAAAACATTCAAACAATCTTGACATTTCGTTCGTCATACTACTATTTAGATTCCATCAACGTGAAAACTAAATACACCCCAAATCCTGCACGTCGGAATTGACGTGCAGGGTTGAAGTGGGTTAATTAATTTTTTTAGAGTGCTAATTAATTGGAAAGGTTTGCACGTTAATTCCGACGTGCACTTTTGATGGGGGATTTGCGGTCTACACCCTTCCATCAATTCAGGGTATACATAACATTGTTCCCAAATTAAGCCATATCACTTCCAACTAGCTCAGACTATGAGGTCTATATTGTGACTCACAAGTAATAAATTTTCTGCCGTTTCATCTTCATACAGATCATGAGATAGTTGTGGATTTACAAGGTGTACATTTCTGGTAGACCCTAATAAACAATCTTAAGATCACAATCCATAAACCTTACTATCCAAGTAGATTTCCAGTACATATATGATGTATAGAGAATTTCTTTGGATATGCATCAGTACTAGAAGTCTAGAACCTTTGGCCCCAAATGAGACATTGACCTGGGTGCAATTGTAGAGACTTAGAATCCGATAAATTCATTCTTCATTTCAATCAATTATCATGTAATCACTGCTGCTAAATATTTTTAATGTGAAAATAAGCCAACATTAACAGAATAAATTATTTACTCGTGTTAATAAAGGTTCAAAGGATTAAAATACAGCCCCCAGTTAGCAACATTTGAGGCATTTGTTCTACTCTTGCCTATCCATATCCCTTAAAGACGGGAAAAAGAGTCACCACCAATTTCCTATAATCATCAAGGTAAATATACACATGCAAACTACTTCCAATAAGATAAACACGCTCTTTGAATGACTACTTGCACTTGTTGATAACAAACAAAACCAAATGTAAACAAGGTAACTACTTCTTAGAAGACAAGTAAGACCAGGCATCCCAAGTTTATTTAAAAGGACTAAAAGTTTAAAATTGTACAGAAGTATAGCAGATAGGGAATCATAATAAAAAAAATATTCGGGCAGTAAATGTCAATGATCCAAGTTAATCAACCAACAAAATTTTAGCAACTTTCTAGCAATATATAAGGGCTAATCAATTATTCAAACCACCATTGCCACCCAACCGAAAATAAAAAAGACTAGCTTAGTCGTCTTTCATACTCTAAATCTTAATAGACTGAAGTAAAATGGTAGCAAACCAGCAATGTAGGACAACTTGCTAATAATGACTACAAGCAAATTAGGACAAGACAAGATAAGATGGCTAAAGTGTTAAGTTCAAGTTAAGGAAACAAATAACCATCAAGCTAACCAACAGAAATATTCCCACCTTGTTTAGCACAGAAAAAGAAGAAAAAGGAAGAATTTATCATACCAGGAAAACATCAACTGCCTCAAGCTCCACCCATAGAATGAAAGCTGTTTGTGCCTTCTCTACAGTCTTAGTTCGCCCCGTCAGACACTTTGCCACAATAGCATCACATACTTCTTTTGCATATCTACATGTGATATCACCTTGCTCAAATTATTATAACAGAAATTACAGTTTCATTTCCTCGGAAATATGAACAAAAATTTTTAACGAAAAAATTTTAAAAATCTCAATTCACCTCCCAGCATCAGCATCGGCAGCTCTTTGAAACGCAATTAGAGCATCCAACGCTTTCTCCTGCACGGGCGCATTCGAATCCGCCACTGTCTTTCTGAAAAACGGTGCTGCCGAATTCCCCCCAACCACAACGTAAATGAACAAACATCAGTGAAATGGAAATCAATCAAGTTCGAAAAAGCAAATCACCACAGAGACCGAAATTCCTCAGATCTGACCGTGGTAACACAAAATGAAACCCTAAAACCAACAAACACGTCAACAAAATGAGTACCAAATTCGCGAAGGCGAGGATCCTTCGGATCGGAAACGGAGTCGCAGAAGGCAGCAAGGTCGATGTTAGCGTCGTTCCTAACCTTCCAATTCTTATGCAACAACCGATCCTCCCACGGCAATTTCTTCGCCTCCTTCAACAACTTCTCATCCTCGGTAGACATTTTAATACCCCCTCCTTATCCCTCTACGAACAGAAAAATCCAACCCCGTCGATCTGAATCGGCTCCCGAGCTGCCAACGCCGCAAACCCTAGAAATCAAAATGTACCTCTCTATGCGTGTTCTCGCAGAAGATCGGAGAAAACACAGCCTGTATCTTCGTCTCCGAATCGTCCCTCGCTCTCTTCGATCTTCCTGGTTTTCGCTCCGCCACTGCCGGCGATGAGAGAGAGAGAGGAGGGGGAACTGGAAATTTGGGAATGGGAGAAGAGAGAGAGAGAGAAAGGACAAAAGGGAGATGAGGGTGCGAAGGAGCGTTCAAATGTTTTTCTTTTTTGTTTTAATTTCGTTCTCTGTGGGTCAGAAGGATGGGGATTTGAATCCCACGCGCGAAGTGAGAGCGTGGGAGGGCGAACGAGTGAGGGGAGATTAGTGAAGGGGGAGAGTGTGAGCGCGTGGGGTGGGTGGGTACGATTAGGGCGAGTAGTGGGTGGGGAGGGGCGGTGCGGGGCCCAGAAGAAAGCGAAAGACGGGAGATATGGGGAGGTGGCGAGAAAGATTTTAAAATTTTGGGGTCAGGTGATAAGTGTGATAAAAAATTTGAAATATCAGCGGTTTAATTTTCCCGTTAGGCAGTGTTTGGAGTACTTATGCCGTCTCTAACGTTATCAAGAGAGGTTAGAAATACTAGGAATACTAATACTTTATTACTCCGGAGTATTTTATTACCGACACATCATTCTGCCATCTCATTTTTGTTTTTCTCACTTTATCAATAACATCTCATTATCTCAAAACTCATCATTTTCTACCAATTATTTTACAAATATACTATTCTTCAAATATTATTTTCATTATAAGATTATATTATTATATTTATTTTTAGTTAGCAACATATTATTATTATTAAATTTATATTATTTATAAAATAAATAAGGTCAACTATATATATAACCCAATATTTAAATTAAACTTCATTGTTTAATTGTCCCTACATTTTTTTTGTATATATTATATCTAAATGAAATAATTTTTTTTAGATATGATCAAATATATGCAAAATTGATGTGTATATGTAGAGAAAAATGAATCTAATATTATAGGTTTTTTTATTTTTTATTTTAATGTTGAAAATATAATTTATTGAAAACAAATTATACTTTCCAGCATTAGATCTAAGTCGTCCGCTTTTATCCACATGGCGCAATCCAGCATGTCCACTCAATACTTGGATGACCCAAATGTGGGTGACCCAAGGGGTATTTATGTAAAATCCATAAAAAAAATCAAATGAATAAAAGGAAAATAAAATCTTAAAAGTATTTAATGAGTACCCTACTTCTACCCTAGGGTAATGATGATGTTTTTAATTTTACTTTTCCTATCAAATATTTGAATTACAAATTTACAATTTATTCAATTACAAATTGCTAATTTATTCAAACTCTCCATATCCAAACGGTAATACACCTCTCCTCACACGTTTTGGCCGGAATGAAGAGCTAACTCGCCGGAATTTGTGGTGGATCGTCGGATTCAAGGTTTCCGATCACTGAACTCACTGACGATTGAAGGTTAGACATACTATTGTTTCATCAATTTGAAGTTTGCGTGTTGCTTTTGAATCTTCAATGGAGGCGTTTTTCATTGTTTGCACAAACTGATTAGGGTTCAAGGATGTGAGAAACACTTGATTAAAATTGATCGTCTATTAGGGTTCACGGATGTGACAAGTTGATTGAAGATTAGGGTATGAACAAACCGATTAGCCTCTTATTTTCCGAAATCGAATACCTGGGGTTAGGGTTCATTCGAATACAAGTTGATTGAAGATTAATGATCGATTGGGGTCCTCAGAAGTATAATTTCAGTGAGTAGCTAGGGTTCCCAGATGTAATCTTGCATCTGATTTGTGGCAATATGTCTAAGAAGAGTTGTTTATAAGTTGATTTGTGGCAATAAGGTATTAGCTTCTTTTTTTGAAACTAATTGTGGCCATTGCTGGATTCATTGGACAATTAGGGGGTAAATCATCCGATTTCGAAACTAAGAAGAGTTGTTTACAGTTTTTCGAAACTAACTGTCTGCGGCTTGTCGATATGCCTGCGGGCATTGGTCCCAAGCCACAAATATAATTTGTAAAAAAAACTTATAAATAAGTAAGTGAAAATATCCAACTGAATGATATTATATATTTATTTTAACTAAGAAAACATTTAAGCAACAAAATTGTATTTTGTATTCTCACAAGAAAAAATAGTATAACTGCCCGCGGCTTGCCGATAGGCCTACGGACATTGGTCCCAAGCCACAAATATATAATGTGGAAAAAAAACTGAGAAATAATTAAGTGGAAATATTCAGCTCAAAAATATTATATATTTATGTTAACTAAGTAAACATATTAAGCAACAAAACTGTATTTTATATTCTCACAAGAAAAAATAGTATAACTTCCCGCATCTTGCCGATAGGCCTGCGGGCATTGGACCGAAGCCGCAAATATATAATTTGTACATAAAAACTTATAAATAAGTAAGTGGAAATATCCAACTGAATGATATTATATATTTATTTTAACTAAGAAAACATTTAAGCAACAAAATTGTATTTTATATTCTCACAAGAAAGAATAGTATAACTGCCCGCGGCTTGCCGATAGGCCTGCGGGCATTGGTCCCAAGCCACAAATATATAATGTGGAAAAAAAACTGAGAAATAATTAAGTGGAAATATGCAGCTCAAAAATATTATATATTTATGTTAACTAAGTAAACATATTATGCAACAAAACTGTATTTTATATTCTCACAAGAAAAAATAGTATAAGGCAACAAAATTGCATAATTTTTTGGATGTGTCACAATACAACAAATATACTTGCTAGATATGTTCTTTGTGAACAAGGTCACTTGTATTAATAAATGAACGGAGAGCATATCTTTGTTTCTGGCATAATTATCAGAGTCCATACACATTTGATTGGGAGCTAAATGAGTTCATTTTTTAAAAACTGAATATGTCATTAAAGATGTCATGCATACGAAGAAAAAACTAGATTTGTGTAGTTATTAATTTTTTTAAATGTTTTCGTATTAAAACTAAAAATATATAATATACATTTGTGGATAAAGCTTTTTAGTAAGTTTAGTTATTAAAAAAAGTTGATCATTAACGAGAGGTTAAATTATTATTTTTAGGCGAACTCGGGATTGTACGATAATTCGATCCCGTTTAAATAATGGTCAAATAAATATTTGACTTACATTGTTAAAAAACGTGAATTATATGACCGACTTTTATAATGTAAGTAAAATAAACATAATTATAAAAAAACCGTGAATTATAAAAAAAACCGTGAATTATACTTATGTTCATTAATTACACTAACTTACAAAATAAAGAATTATAAAAAAAAATAGAGTTGAATTATAACTTGGTATTACCCGAAAAGAAAAAAATAAATAAATTAGAAGGGGGGAGTCTAGACCTAGAGTGTAGGTTTTTTGTAGGGGAATTGAAAAAGCTGGCACACTTATACTTATTTCTCTTTTTTCTTTTATTACATTTTCAAAATGACCAAAAAATACCCCTTGGGTCACCCAAAATTGGGTCATCGAATCAGCCTCCGTTCCCCCTTCCCCCTTTTGCTAGGAGTTGTGGAATCCCAAAACGCATTTTTTGTTTTTTTTTTTCACTTAAAGCGACGTCGTTTTAGCAAATGGAAAAGGCACAAAAAAAAAATAAAACCCGACACAAGATTGTATAATATTAATTACAAGCAATACTATCGTGGATACGAGAGGTAGTTTTCCTTCGGATTGATACTTCCCAACTTTGGTATATTTTAATTTTTTTAGGTAGTATCGATGCTTTAAAATGACCGATAAATTTTTTTTATTAGGAAAGAATTCGAGGTCAGATATATCCGAGCCTCGATGGCCAACAAGTCGACAGACGGATAACCATCTAAGCAAGCATAAAAATACAAAGATGGTGCAAAATACATGTAAGAACTCTCCCAAAAGCGTACTAAATACAACTAAACCGAAAAGGACGAGGACGTAGACTAAGGACGAAGCCAAGCACTGCCCTGAAGCAGCACCGTAGGTCAGCAACACATCAGGAGTCGTCTGTGGGCAGTGAAGACGAACCTCCACGGAACCATTCTTCCGAAGAAAGGAGACGCCTCGATACACACTACCACGACCCCAACCTATCCCGACTCCAGCTACCAGAACCCCATCAACATAGAAGAAAATCCAATCACGCCCAACGAAGAGACACACAACGCTTGAAACAAAAGCACCAGAAACTCAAGCGGGATTTACGCAAACCCCACCGGGAGACCCACGCGGGATTTTATTTATGCCATTTCAGTCTGTTTTAATTAATTTTATATACAAAACCAATATATATATATATATATATATATATAAACGATTACTACATCGAATTAAACTAAGAATAAGAATATATATAAATAAATATATATAATTATAAGTAGAAAAATCCGAAGTTTTTATATTCTATAAAAATGTCTATAAATTACACGAAGTAATATAATTTATTAAAAATTGTTATTAGTGGGTAGACTTCGGGGCCCAAGGCTTGCACCCGATTCCGGGTCAAGTCGGGCCCAAGGCAAGAAAAAGGGCCACAAGAAGGGAACGTCAGAGGCGCAGCCGTCGGGCAACCCCCAGACCCAAAGCGAGTTAGCGGCGAGACGCCAAGACCGGCGACCCCAACCGACCAGGAGATACAGAGTTACAAACCCAAACCAAACCATCCAAGTAGAGGATGAGGAGAAGGGGTGGGGCGGTGGGTGGAGCGGAACTCCGAAGGGGATCCCGAATTATCAAATTCGGCCAGAGGGAGGCGACAGAACAAGGGAGAAGCTGATAAATATGCCCTAAGTTTTTCCAGAATAAGGAAATAAATTACACATTTTCTAAATTATTTTCAGTCTAATTCTAACAGTTTATCCGAGAGGGAGGTTTTCTGGCTCCCAAAAGGAGGATTTTCGGCTTTTATACGGATGATTTTCGGCTCCTAAAAGTAGGATTTTTGGAGTGTTTTTCGCTATGCCCATCTTTGGGCCATAGTTTCGCCTACCAGAGAGAGAGGTTTCGCCTCCTAAAGGGAGGGGTAGATAATAGTGATTTCGAGTCCCATAGGAAAGGGTGTTGATATTAGTGGTATAGACTGTCGAAAGGAAGAGTTGGCCAGCTAGAAGGTGGAGTCCGAAAAGGGCCGGAGGAGGGGGAGGGAAACGGGTTGGCCAGTGACAATGCTAGTGGAAGTGATCGATTATGGGAGAGGTAGCGGGCAAAATGTAAAGGATATGGAGTTTACATTAGTAGGGGCAAAGGCAGAGGATGTGTGAGGAGAAGCGATGGATGTGGGTGGGTGAATAGGAGGGGGGATCAGTGGGAATGAGAGGAGAGGCAATGGAAGTGGAGGGGGAGACGATAGGAATGGGGAATATTACAGAACAAAAATTGGCGAGGAGGGAAGCGGTTCGGAGAGAGTGAGAGTTGAAGGTCGAAAAGGTTAAGAGACAAAGAGTTAAATCGACGGGGAAGGCCTGAGGAGGAGATGAAGGGGGGTGGGAGATGCGGTCGCGACGGCAGGATAGGGGAAGATGTGGTGAAGATTGAAGGGAGAAACGAAAAATCAAAAACAGCGAGAGGACAACCTCTTTGAAAAACCCAAATCAAACCCTAAAAAACTAGTCATCAACAACCCAGTTTACCAAATTTATGCTGAAAATCAACCAAAGTTAGATAAAAATGTCAGCTTGGTTCTCGTTTCTAGTTGTTAGGTGAATGTTTGTGTATATTTATTTTGGTTCGACTGAAGTGGTTTATCTTAGGTCGTATGACTAGGATTAGTTGTCATTTTTGCTATATATATATATATGTGTGTGTGTGTGTGTGTGTGTTATTGACTCTTGTGTATGCAGAATTTGAAATCGCAAAATCCGTATGGAGTTTAGTATTGTCATATTACAATCGTGACTTGCACCAGACATACATGCATCAAGGAAATTACCAGAGTATATAAGAGAGATGGTTGAAAAGGAGATAGTTGAAAAAATCCAGAGATCACAACTAACAACAAGCCAACCAAAAAATGTACACAATAAAAAGGAAAAAAACACTAGCAAACAAAACAACTCCACAAAAAGGCACAAAAAGATCAAAAACTCAAACCAAATCACACAAACAAACCTAAACCCAAAACAAAAAACCTCACAATGACAAGGGGTCAGCAGGCGGGGTCGACAAGGGGGAGGTGGGTGGCTGACGGGGGGTAGGAGAGGAGGCGGAGAACGGAAGAGATGATGAGGGAGTCGTTGATGAACAAGAGAGGAGGGAGACGCTAGAGGATAAAAGAAGGGAGATGGTCTACAAGGGGGCGCGTGGAAGAAAAACTTAGGCGCGTTCATTTGCTGGTTTTGGTGGTTTTCCCCCTTACGGGCACATACACTATTTCCAAACGACAATTTAATGTTATAATTTTAAATTTTCATAAATGTGTATATATATGTGTAGAAGAGAGAAAGAAAGAATACAATACACACTGGGAACATTGGAAAGAGAGGTAATAGTGGGAGTGGGCATAAATCCCGCAATTCAGATCCCGTCCTGGGTCTGTCTTGGTTCCGTTCCGCAAAAATTATACGGGACGGGACACAGGACGACTAATCTTAATCCCGCGAATCTCGTCCTGTCCCGCATATATATATATCAGTAATATATTGTAATACTATATATAATATATTATATTATACAATCTATATATATATATATATATATATATAATATGTGTGCATTATATTATGTTATATAATACGGAGTATATATATAGTATATATATTTGATTACATATGTACAGTGTGTACATATATACACACTTTAATACAGTAGATAGGTGTTCAAATAACATAACTATATTCTATACAATATTTATATATTGTGTGTAATTATATTTATAATGTATCCAATACATATATAAAGAAAATCGTAAAATATAAAAAAATATTATAAATTTATATATGTTACATTGTTACGCCTTTAAAACCGCAAAATATATAGGAATTTTAGCTTTTTTTACAATGTTTTTTTATTCGAGGGATAGGGCTCGTCCCGTCCCGTCCCATGAGGAATGAGACCCGTACGTGATTGAAAAAAAGTAGTGAATCCCGTTCCGGTCCCGTCCCGCAAAAATTACACGGGACGACCCCCATCCCGTCCCGTCCTACGCCCACCCTAAGGCAATAGTATTATGGTAGTAAAATAGAGATGATTAGAGTCGTAGAAAAACAAAGTTGATGAAGCAACATAACACTCTTTATCTAGTACAATCTTGGTTTTAAAAACCATAAGGCATGAAGGGTCTTAGAGCCTAGACGCAAAGAAAAGGTGATTGTTTCTCATAAGAAAGGTGTAGTGGACAATATGTTGTACTCAAAAGAGTGTGATAATCGTATTATAGGTGCTTAATGTTGGGGGTGGCGGCATTGAGAGACGGGTGGTTTTAACCAATTTATCCAAAACCATTTTAACTCATTTTTCCTTGGAGGAAAGTATTTATGCAATATCTTACCTTGATGAAGCTCACAATAGACATGACAAGGGATCAAGTAAGATAGATGAGCGTTATCTAAGTTGAAGAGAGATAGATTGGAAGATTTTGTCTTGAGGGTTGATATTTTCACCGCTAATTTTTACAATCTCCATCGCTAACCACTGGACCATGTCGCAGTGAGTTAATGGCGGATATCCGAATCCACCGTTGTATGGTGCGGTGGGTAGGACGTATGAAATTACAGTCTACCGCACCAAGTTACGGCGGCTTATTGTTAATGTTACGTATCAAAAATTAATTTGGGCAGTAAAAAAAAATTGTATGTCGGATCCATGGCTCGACAAGCAAGTTTTTTTCAAAAAATAAAACATTGTCGGGTCATAGACCCGACAGGCACAATATATATTTATAAAAATAAAAAATATATAAAAATAAAGACATGTCGGGCATATAATATATATTTATAAAAAATTAAAAAATCAAGTTAAATTTATTTGATTAAAAATCTTTAACTGTTGAACCTACGGCTCGATAAGTAAATTATATAATTTTAGTTTATGAAAAATGCAGTTGTAATTTTTTAAAATTAAGTTGTTACTGTTTTTTTTTTTAAATTTAGTCATAACTGGAAAGTCTGGAAAAATAGAGATGTGATCCGACAACTTACAAAACTAGAAAGATAAGAGTCATAGAAAAAACAAGTCTACAAATGCGTCGTAACTAGAAAAATAGACATGTAGTCCGACAAAGTACAAAACTAGAAAGATACGAATGAGTCATACAAAAAACATGTCTACTGGTGAGAAAACCAACGATGCTGACTTGGGCCGTAGTATTCATTTCGAGTGGTCCTCCATTCTGGGTGCACTTGTTGTAATGCTTCCTTACCGATGAGTGTCTCAAGAAGCATGCAAAATTCCTCTCTGGTTGGAGCACCGACACTTTCATATCGGTTGTATAACTCTAAAGCCATGACACCAGCATGTCAAACGCGCTGCATCATTCACCAGAAGTGTGAAATTCTACCTATGTTGTGGACATATTTCAATAATCACCTTCAAATACACTAGTTTTGGAAATACGTACCAAGTTCACTTCAATCTGCATAGGTAGAGGACGTCGTGGACGAGGCTCACTACTATATGAGGATTGCAATAGAAAGGGCTTACAGTTAGTCACGTACCATCTGAGGTAATTTTCATCTACTTCCCAAGGACCCACTGTCACAGGGCATTGCCAAACAAAATCACAATATGCGTCCCGTCAACGATCCCAACGATCGTAGTCATCGGTGTAGTCGCATACATACTCCTTAGCGGTTTCTCGGTACTCTTCATATGGTTTGATAGGTTCAAGCGGAATACACTGGACATGGCTAAATTGTCGCATAGTGCGATCTGGATGATATGCCTCAAGCCAACAAAAGCACCTAATTAGCCCTCTATAGGACGAGACAACCACATCTCCCCTCTTAAATGTCAAGGGGACTCTATAGGGCCACCACTCCACATCATCTAATCTCAAACCATCTATCACTTGTCGATACATATAAGGCTTGTCAACTGCTTTCAACGGAGTGCGCTCAACTTCTATGTGTTGACTAATGGGGCCACCTTCCACAACTTGTGGTGACATGTTGACATTGCCTTGAAAAACAGGGAAGTAGTGCCATATCCACATCTAAGAAAAAAAAATTCAGTTGTCATTTAACAAGTTAACAAATAAAAAACAAATAGTATTTTTCAATAAACTTAATATCACTTACGAATAATAGCGCATTGAGGCCACCCAAAGACTTGCGACTGGCTCGAGAAGCTTCTCCAACTTGACGATATAGGTACGCCAAAGCACGAGTACCTCATGCTATGTTACCCCAGTCATTGGGGTGGGTATCCAACACTAGTGTCGCCACATGACTCTTTATCCTGTTTCTTGTCTTATCCAAAAATAGTGTGATGCCGACAAAGAGAAACAACCAAGCACTCGATATAGCATAAGCATTCCCATCAGCTTCAACCATTTGGACCAATCGATCAAATAAAGGCTTATGCAGTATCCCTTGGCTCCCCCACTCATCCTTCATTTCCTTTGCTCCAAAGCCTGAATAATCTCTCATCATGATTTTCAAATCATTGTCACTCATAGTCGTCTGAATGGCATCTCCATCAACTTTGAGTCCCGTCAAGTGTAATACATCATGTAGTGTGATGGACATCTCCCCAAATGGAAGATGAAAAGTATTCGTCTCTGGCATCCAGTGCTCCATGAATGATGCCACCACCAGATCATCAATATATTGAATATGACACCGAAACAACTCGACTACTCTAGAATTCTCCACCATCTACCTCCACTCAGCTTTCTCTGGGGCATCGTTAAGTAGGTTCGCTAGTGTAGTTATCCAAACATCATGTCTAGGTGTTGTAAAATTCTTCCTCTGTATATGTTCAAATGAATACATTATTAAAAAATGGAATTTTAATCACTTACCACTCTAGGATCCATCCATATCTCCTTAGCGAAGTGAGTGTTGTAATCTTTGAGCAAATTGCCCTGGATAGGACCCTTGATTGACATATTCACAACCTGCCCATATAGAGGGAGTGCAGCTGCAGGAGCGGTTGGCGGCGTCGAAGTAATTGAAGTGAAGTGTGGACCGGGGGCTGACATACTCTGGGGCCTATATTGTTGCTCTTCATGTATAGGTGGTGGTGTAAATTGTTGGATGAGAGCTAATATAATTTGAGGACCCCACCACTATTGATCTTGTGTGGGAGCGTCTAGGTAAGGGTGTAACCAGGTGACGCCTGAGAACATCCCAATCTCAAATAGTGAGGCTCTACTAGGCCTACACCACCGGATGGCCCGCCACAAGATGGGCCACACCACTCCTTTCTCCCATTGGAGGTGTCATTTGATGTTTCCCGTAACTCTGTAATTGACTTCCCGAACTTCCTACATCTGATGTAAAAAAGAATTCACCTTGGGACTGAGAGTCGCCTGTCCTCCAATTGCCCCCATAGAGCCTGAAGATCAAAACTATGTATCGGGGGTTGGATTTCATATTCAATGCTAAATCTGGGGCCAAATCCAGTTACATCGACACTCATTCTGTAGGGGTTGAAGGCAGAGACACTGATGGCGTCGATTCCTCCATTGAGGTGTAATACCCATGACCCATCTTGGACAACTCTTGATAAGGGACATGTTCTGTCGGGAGCCCCTGCATAATTCAGGATGCAACTCGTCGTTCCCGGCCCGATGCAGTTACACCTCGCTCCACAACTGCTCGACGATCCTAAAATATTCAATACAATATCAAATTATATTTTATTCAACTAATTATGTTCAATAAAATATAAAAATTATATTTTACTCAGCGAATTATACATATACAATAAAATATTCCATATATTATTCTAATAACGGAAAACCTAAAATATTATTAAAATATATAAAATTAACATAATAAACCTTTATATTATAATGAAAAAAATTATTTTATTCAACATATTTTCAAACCATGGTATTTTGTTTATCCAAGGCTAATATTCAACTAATAGCAAATATTCTACTCAACTACTTATTCATATACAATAAAATATTCCATATATTATTCTAATAATGGAAAACCTAAAATATTATTAAAATATATAAAATTAAACTAATAAACCTATATATCATATTATAATAAAAAGGATATTTTATTCAACATATTTTTAAATCATGAAAATTTGTTTATCCAAGTCTAACATTCAACTAATGACATGACAAATATTTTACTTAACTACTTATACATATACAATAATGGAAAACCTAAAATATTATTGAAATATATAAAATTAAAATAATAAAACTTTATATCACATTATAATAAAAAATATATTTTATTAAACATAGAGGGAATTGCACAAAATAACCCTAAATCCGAAAATTTTTGCACCCATAACCCCTTGGTCCGTATTAAATGCGACACCCATCATTCCATCTGATCTCCTTATATACATCCCCACATCATTGGTCACCAACCATTCTTCTTCAATCGCCGTCGGCTCTTCTCCTTCCTCCATTTAATGCTCCCATGCAGTGCATTTAATGTGGACTAATGATTTGCTGAAGATGAATTTCAATGGTTATATACTCTCCCCCTCCTCCCTCCTCTTCCCCTTCTTCCATTTTAGCGCCATTGCTGGGCGGGAAAACTGGGCTCCCTCTCTTTTCTTGTAGATGTACTTTCTATTTCACTCTTCCATCTCTCTCTCTCTCTCTCTCTCTCTCTCTCACTTGTCCGGCTGTCGATCTCATGATGGCTCTCTCTCTCTCTCTCTCTCTCTCTCTCTCTCTCTCTCTCTCTCTCTCACTTGTCCGGCTGTCGATCTCATGATGTCCAATCTCCACCCTCAGTTACCTGCTACCGATTTTCCCTGAAATTTCTATATCCGGTTTTATGCAAATAAAATTCGGATTTGATTAACCTTGCAAAGAATCTGGATACATGGGTTAGTTTAGCAAATTGCCCTTTAACATATTTCCAAATCATGAAAATTTGTTTATCCAAGTCTAACATATTTTATTCTAACAAACTATTTTATCCAACATAATTTTAGTCAACATAATTCATCCAATAAAAAGGCATGACAAATATTTTATCCAACATAATTTATTCTAATAATGGCATAACAAATATTTTATTCAACTAATTATATTCTAATAAAATGTAAAACTTAAATTTTAGTCAACATAATTTATCCAACATAATTTCAACTAATGGCAATTTGTATATCCAACATAATAAACTTTGTATGATATTATAATAAAAATGATTATTTTATCCAACATAATTTCAACTAATGACAATTTGTATATCCAATGCATTATAATATTTAACTAATGGAAATTAATTTATTCTCCTAATTATATTTCAGAAAATATCAAATTATATTTTATTTAAATAACTATATCCAATAACATATTCTACATGTTATTCTAATAATAGAAAATTTCTTACTCCACATATTATAATACAAATATTATTAAATTAATGACAATTAATATAAAATATCACTAATGAAATTTCAATCACTTACCACTTGTTGTGCTCATTCTTCCTTCTCGGATTGCATACTGCGAAATGGATTTGCACCTTTTACGACTTTTTAAAGCCTTCTAAGTTTATCAATGTTTAATTTGTAAAGTGAAAAGTGGAAAAAAAAAAGAATTTTGTGACAAACGAAAGATTGGAAAAATGTAGAAATGGTGAAGGAAGGAATGAAGAAGTAGTAGGAGGAGTCGAGGAGGTAGAAGATGAACAACAGATGAAGATGAAAATGAAATGGAAGGAAGTGACGTGTATAACATACAATGACCTTTTCTTTCCCAATGCACTTCAATTTTTTGTTTAGTGTGACATCACATTTCTTTTTTTTCCTTTCCTTTTCCTTCCCAATGCACTTTTTTTTGTCATGCCTTCTCGAGGCTTTTTTTTATAGACTTGTCGAGACTATGGCCCGACAATGTCTTTTTTTTGTCATTTATGTAACCTTGTAAAAAAAAATTTGACCTATAGGCCCGAAAGTGTTAATTTTTTTTTTAAAATCACCAAAATTTCACCCCCTTTTGTACGTAATCTGAATTTTTTTTTTTCAGAAAAAAAAATCAATGTCGGGTTATCGGCTCGACAGGCTTGGAAATGGACTTTTTTTACACCACCACATACTTTTAAATATTTAATTATATTATTTCAAGAGTCACCGCCATACGGTGTAGTGGATTTTGAATCGGTTCAAATATCGGATTATATCCACTGTTGTATGCTGCGGTGGCCTTCGGGATACGCAATTAAACCCACTGTAAGTAGCTACGGTGATTACCGGTGGAAATAGTAAAAATTAGTGGTGTAAATATCTGTTCCCCCTTTTTTTTTTAGAAGTATCTGTTCCCTTTTCTATTGTCAAGAATTATATTATTTTGTTTTCTATTTTAGTTCTCATATAGTAAGGGATAGATATACTTGCTCCAAGGGAGAGATGTATTTTCTCGGTGAGGATCCTCTAGTCCGCATTTATAATCCCTTCTATAGTTCGCTTTTTTTTATTGGCTGAAAATGATTAACAAACTACTCAATTTATTAAGAAAAATAATAAAATAATTCGACACGTCTAATCAACTGATACAGACTATATAATGGACCGTGATTGTGGACTAGGTGATCTCAACCTGTACTAGCTATAAATGGGGTGCCCAAGCCTTTGTCAGGACTTTATGTGAGTCTGTGTAGGAGCTTGTCACTTGGTTTTTCCGATTTGCTTGTTTTGCATACTTGTGTTTGAATCCGTGGAAGATTAGTAGCTAACCTTGAAACTTCCATGTCATTTTTTATTATAAAAAAATCATCAACCTTTTTCCGATATGACATTCACACGGTGATTTTTTCGTAAATACACGATTACGACACTGACTTTTAGAGTCGCTGATGGAGATATTTTAGTTGTGGGTATACTAATCCTACTTTTTTTTTTTTGGTTGAAAATGAGGTTTGGGCAACTCCTTACAACTGGTGTTTTTTTTGAACCACAACTCGTGTTTTAAAACATTATAGATACTAGTAATTATAGCTGTGCAATAACAGATCACTATACTTTAGTTGGGTAAAATCTTAACTTGCACTCCATTTATTGGTAATGTATTAAATGTTCCTAATCTAATACCAGTCGCCCTTTTTTTAATAGGGACCAACACATACACTGGTCCTAATTTGATTCACCCAATTATATACTAATATAAACTAGTCAGAATCAGACCAAACTAGACTTAAAAAATGCACAACACTACAATTACTTTAGGCATTCAATGATTAGACATATTTAGTTTCAGATCACCCTGCATTATTGTTATCGTCAGCATTTAAGTTGAGGTAACCCACTCCCATTTGCCTCCTCTCCCGGGCAAACCACACCATCAACCAGCTCCAAGTTATTATGTGCTTTCAACCACAAACAAGCTGCAAAGCTGAGATCTTTTTTTGGGTGTCAATACATCATATTAAAGTAGGGATGGTTCTAAAGTCTTAAAGTAACATATTGGAAACAAAAACATGGTTTTAACAAGACTAGATCCATAGTCAATCTCCATGTGTAAGTTCATCTGAAATACAAGCCTGATCTACCGCACCGCCAAAACAGGTGCGGTCTAGGAGATGATCCCTCCCAGCCCAAGAGAGGGCAAAAGAGCATATATGCCGAACCTGCAAAACAGGTGCCATGATGGCTCATCGCGAAAGGAGAAAGATATTGGACCAGATATTCTAAAACTTGAAATCCTTCTTCTTTGATTTCCCGTCTTTCTCCTGCATCTTTCGCTTCCTCTTCTTCTCGTTCTGCAGAGAAACGGGTTAATCACGGTAAGAAGGCAATCTGGGAAAAGAAAGTAAACTATTGCGTAGTTTGTGAAATTACTTAATCCCACAACTAAATACCTCTGCAACCATGTCACTGAAATCCTCACGCTGACTACGTTGCCTCTCTTCTTCCCTTGCTTCTTCGTATCTGCATAGATTTGAAAGTTATTATAGATGTGCAATAGCAGTTTTTTTTAAAGAAAAACAAATAACTTAAAATTTTTTACTACTGTATAGTTGACTTACTTGGCAGGCAAAACATTGTCCATAGCATCCAATTCCTCTGGCAGTAAAGTGACATCAACTTTGTCTGCCTTCTGCCCTCTTAGAAGATCCACCTGGTATAGTGAAACATGTAGTAGTTTTCCACCATCAATACATGTGAACATGACCTCCACTAATGCGTTACGACAAATATTTTGCTCACTCTAACACTAGCGATTGGAATTAAAAGAGAGGGAAATCCATGATTCAACAAAAAGAGGACGCTAAGGAGCAAAACAAGAAGGATATGCCAGTAACTTAACTCGTTCAATAACAGCCCAATATAGTGTGTGTGTGTGTGTGTGTGTATCCTTGTTAAAATTCCACTTCCATAAAATTATGTTTTCTTGCCCAATTCAAGTACATCTAGTGCATCCATTATGGCCACTGAAATCCTTTGAAAAGCTCATATATTTATTATGCACAATAACTCTCAACAATTTCTCATTTTAGGCAGGACAGCATAGATCCGAGTCATCTTACTCAATATTCACTTAGGAGGACACAAGTTGGTTGGTAGATATTGTTGTATAAGTGATATATTTGCATCATCAACATTCTTCAGTTACACAGATCAAAATGATGGGGGAGTAAGACAATAAAGTTCATCATGGAGAAAAGAAATCAGGAATGCAGGAGTACAGGTTAAAGTATCAAACAATGCAAGAATGTGCATACCCTCTTAGCTCCTGTTTGAGTATTACCACCAACAACATACCTGGCAACAGAATTGACAAATTTTATTATTACTATCAGTAGAATAGAACAACAAATTGCGAGGTTTTGAAGGATTAGCATGCCATACGTGTGTGTTGTGCCAAGCAGAGTGCCAGGAGCAATCCTCTCCTCTTTTTCTTCAAGGACCTTTAAAAAAAAAGATAACTCAGCACAATTTTAGCAGCAATTATGCATACTATAGCAAGTACAAAAAATTCAAAACAAATGAGCACAATCAAATTTGTTACCTGGTAAAGTGGTCTCTCAGGTTCCTTCCTCTGTTGCTTGCGAAGATCAATAACATCAGGTGTCTCCACTCCGGTAGGAGTGCTGAAAGCAAATGAAAAAGGATCATAAGAGGGCAGGCATCATCATAGTTTGAAAACAAACAAACAAAAGCAGTTGGTTCAAAGAAGCTGCAAGGAAGGTAAAAACGACATCACCAAAGACACAAGTTCAAACCACCGATGCTGGGAAAAAAAAGACTTCCAAATAGGAACCAAATTTCCAGAAAATATAGCAAGTTAGTAACATACGTTGAGAGGCTATCAACCGACTGAATACCATCTTCCAGCTCTTCTTCCTCCATTTGTTCATCCTCTTCCTCTTCCTCTTCTTCCTCCTCCTCTTCCTCCTCAAGGTCGCCCCAATGTTTCGTCTTATCAACAGGTTCATCCTGTTTGCAAATTTTATCATTATTTCCTTGAAAGAAACAACAGAATTGAAGTATAAATCTAAATGAAACAAAGATTGCTAGGGAAAAAAAATGAAAACATACATCGTAATTGGGCTGGTCTTGTTGTTGTATCCCAAAAACATCTCCATACAAAGGCCGACCTAACTGTTTAACAAAAGGATGCAAAGTATAAATAAAACCAACCAATAAAACAGGATAATCCGATAATATATCAAAATATAATAAAGAGAGAAAAAGAAAATAGATATTTACTTCATCAACAGGTGGTTTGCCCCAACCACCAGGATGATAACCAAAGCTAGCTCCAGGTGGGATAGGAGCATTCAACCCAGGAATCTTTAGATGCGGATATGACGGAGGAGGGCCATACCTCTGCCAAAAAATTAACAGAAAGAGAACAATTAGATAAACAATAGTCCAAGGAAGTCAGCAAGTAAACGTACATAGTGGCCAGTTTATGAAATGTACCTGCATATTAATAAGCCATGGAGGAGGAGCACCCTCTGGCATGCCTAAAGCTTCTTTTAGATCCTTTGACAAGGTACCGGGCTTTATTTCCCTTAGTTTGACCTGTGTCCACCAATGTTTAAAATATTATACAATGTCCTGATTCCATATTGTCACATAATACTATAAACTGTGGCTGCTCTACAGCAAATACGGTGAGAATTGCATGAGCTTGGATTCTTTGGGAGTACATGTGCATCTATGTGGTGGACCGTGGACAATTAACCAGATAAGATCCCAACGGTAACTATATATCATTTTCATAAAACCATCTGAATTGTGCATGAATGCCAAGAAATTGAAAGAGGGAGTTGTCTTCTATCAGGGCAACTATCATCTTAATTTATTGTACAGCATGCTCCTTTGTTGACCGTAAAATGGAACCACTACGAAGCTAATGAATATAGCATTCATAATGTACCAACTATTGAACCCATGATAAGTATATATTTAATTTCAGAACATGGGGAGACACAGATGTGCATAAATAAGCAGACAAGTATGATCTTGAAACTATACCTCAAATTCCTTGCCTTCATAATACATTTCACCATATGAGGTCAACTTTGGTTTGGTCTGGTACTTGAAAAATGCATCATGTAGTACCTAGACAAGGACAAGACAATAAAAACATCAAAACCATATGATCACAGTGAGGGCGTACCCAACAATGGAAATCACATCATCAGTAAATAGAGCTAAACTTTAAGAGGGGAAAGAGAGATGAAAGACCTGATAATCAATATCCATCTTTCCCATTTTTGGCTGCATGCGTTCACGTTGCTTCTGCTTTAATTTCTTGCTATCCTCCTTTTCAATGTAGGCCTGTACAAGAAGAGAGAGATATGCCCTAAACAGTCATTCATGTATTCAAACTTTGAAGGACAAGGAAATAAAAAAAGGTCACTTAGAATCCATCTATTCTTAACCAGTACAAAATACTGGGAGAAGATTCAATCTGGACTCTAATACTAAGAACTTTCATGTACCTGTCTGATTTTCTCAATTCCGGTAGCCGCAATGAAATCTGGAAGCTGAAAGGGCTGCTTCTCAATACCACGCTTACCCTGTCACACAAGTTCCATACAGCCAATGAGACATTGAAATAAATGATAATGATTAGGCAACTAAACATGAATCATCAAGAATTCACTCCAAACAAATTTAAGCAGAGCAAGGACATCAATTTAAATGCCCCCCAAAGGACAAAAATGGAAAAGATATTATCAAAACTCATATGTGACAACTCTTTCATGCCTACACATGAAAAGTATTATGAATTATAAACCCTCTTCTCAAACCCAACCCAAACTATCAGGACTTTTAAAAAGCGAGGTCATTTGAAGGTTCCCCTTCAATAACACCTACATGTTCTGTGTCCGTGATTGTGACAGCAACTCCCCTGCAAGAACCACATATATTCGTATAAGAGAAACCTTATCAAGGTTATCTTTTCCCACCCTCATCCTAAAATCCCATTGTATAAGCTACAATCATATCTACATGCATATTTGAAAAATAAAATGTATTACAACTGAGCATACTAACCTGCAAGTATTTCCTTTTCTGGGACCAATGTCGTGGCACAGGAACAGTATTTCGGTAAGATTTTAAATGTACGAGTAACTTTGGATCAGCTGAAGTTGCATCCCAAATCTACAAAGGCCAAAGTAAATAAAAGATGAAAAATGAAAGCAGTACCATTTTGTAGCTTAAACCAATAAAACAATTAAAAAGGGATCATAGTTCATTAGGTTGCTTTATAAAAAGCCAACATCCAGAATTTCTCACACCAAATCACACAAAGTTCAATCTCATCGCTAATCAACTAATACAGCTTCTAGCTTCTTACAAATTGCTCCTGTCACATTGCTATATTTCAAATCCCGCAATCAATAAACCCTCTCATCTAAACCCTCTCAGTCCACTCCATTTGTCCTTTTGATGGACTCAGTTCTCATGCTCATAAAGCATATATTACATTTATCATATTATCAACATACTTGGCACTTGGTAGACAATCAATCCATTTTTTCATATTCTTTGGTGAATTTAATCACATAAATACGATAACTTATGGAACATAACACATTAACACCAATTAGAGTTTTTGTACAACTCTGGAAGCAATAAACCAGCATGACAAGATAAAGTAGAATCGAGATAACTGTCCCCACCTCAACCACATCAGGCTTTGGGCAAATTTGCTTTAGCTCAGCAATATTCATACGCCGTTGGAGCTGCCACAGCAAAAAGACGCATCAGTTCACCAAAATGTAAAATGATCGGTTAAACATTTATAAATATATAAAGAGCTCCTTCTATTTGACCTTCTTCTTTTTGTTTGAAATTCCCTTCTCTTTCTGTTGGTTATCCTGTTCTTCGTCATCAGAGTCTGAATCGGCCTTCTTCTCAGTTGCATCTTGAGCAGTCTCATCCTTTTTATCATTGTCCTGGGAAAAAAAAAGGCAAAGAGAATATAATACTCAAAGCAACAAGACATGATCAGCAATAGGGCAAGAAAATGACTTTTACCTCTGATCCTGCACCTTCAATGAAACCAAATTTCTCCATAACATTCTTAAAATCCTCAAGACCCTGTAACTCTAGCTCTTCTGGTGTCCATATCACCTCCACTTCAACCTGAGCTTACCAAAACAATAAAACACAAATCTGTCAAACACAAGCTGTGAGAATAAGAAAAAGAGAAGAAGAAAAATGTTTAAAAGAATAAACCCCAAGGGCTAAAGCATTTTTTTTTATAAAAAAAAATTCTTCCTAAATACGGGACTAAATGTGCTTACAGGCACACATTAGAAAAATCCTTCAGTTAATTCACTCTGATTTATTTAGAAATCAGAATCCAGCTTGCCTTTAATCACCTTTTAGAACCAAACAATATGAAAATGCTTGTTGAATTCAATTTCTAGTGCTGAAAAGTTAAAGAGTTTTACAAGCAAGAGAAAGGTGGAGGATGACATGGTTACAAGAAGAACACCACAGGTGCAAGCTCAACCATGAGAAATCGGCACCCTTCAATTGAGCATCACTAAAAGACCTTAAATAATTAGAGTGTTCCAAGAGAAAACATTCCAGGTCAGAGTGAAATTGAAGTCTATGGGCACACCTTTAATAGGTATAGAGGATCAATAACCCCTAAGGCACGGGAATCGGCACCCTTCAATTGAGACACAGAAAACCCTAGAATCTAGAAGATGAGGACAAAGAAGTTTAACACACGATGAAATTCCAACACGAAATTTCAGTTCTGTATAGTTTAACCAGAAGCTATCATACAGGAGAGGCAAATCCACAAATCAGCTGAGTTAGATAAAACCTACTGCACAACAGTTTCCTTTAAAACCTATCCGAATCAAATTTCAAAACATAGCCTGCGCAGAAACCTAATTTTATCACCGATAACTGTAGCAAACAGAGCACTACAATCCAACACAACCTGAAAAATCCGCAGAAGAAAGTGAGAACAAGGAAATAAAAGAATGACGAGGAATGCACCTCCAGAGGATCAGAGCTCTCTTTGGCAGAAACGGCAGGAGGAGTAGCGACGTCTGACTTAGCGGCGATTTTGTTATTCTTCTTCTGCTTGCGCCGGCGACGTCGGCGGTCGCTCTCCTTGAACTTCTTGCCGGCGCTAGGGTTTGCGCTCAAGCCTCCGTTTACGTCGCCGTTTTGGTAAGCCGCCGCCTCAACGGCCGCGCTTGCCGACTCCACCGTCATCGTCCGTGCTCTATCTCGCTCTCTCTTGCACAGAAACCTTCGACCGACTGGGAGAAATGGCGGGGGAGAGGAGAACGAAGGACCAGTGTCTTGCCGATTTTGGGATCCACTTCCAGTTTATCGTACGCTGCAGAGGCGGTGATGCTAATGTAAGCCGCCTTGCCCTGAAAATGGATTGGGCCTTACAAAGAAACGTTTAGGTATATTATCCAATAGTAGCTACTAGGGCTATTCAACCATCAAAAATTCGAACCGAATCTAAAATAAAAAATCAAGATAAATAAAGGAGTTGATAAAAATACCGGTAATTTTTACTTAACTCACCACTAATCTGCCGTCTGCGCGACTTCTTGTGAAAATGAGTCTTCATCCAATTGCAGAATGCAGTGGGCGCCGTGCCAAACAACCAACATTACATACATTCGGTCCGCAACTACTCGTGGATTGTATAAGAGATTTATTTTTTAAAAAAAAGGCACACATACATAATTTATAATAATAATAATAATAATAATAATAATAATAATAATAAAAACAGTCCGCAAAGGTTGCGGACTGTTTTGAGTAAAAAAAAATTTAGATTGTTTTTTTACATACAAGTTGCGGAGTCCCTATATTTAATTTCGATTTTTTTCCATCACACTTTTGAAATTTCCACAAGGACGTGCTTGACACGACCTCCAAGGTAGTTCGCAATCGGTAGCGGACCCATTTCCACAAAGAGTTGCGAAGATAAGCAGTGTATCCAGTAAAAATTAATGGGGTATTTAGCTTTCCCATAAATAAATCTCAAATTTAAAGATAAAACTTACTTTAATTCACTTTTTCAATTTCAGCTAAGATTATAAACTCGTTTTCATGCGTACAAAAAAAAATCGAGAATCAATCTAAACTAATAGGTTCAATAACTTTGATTAGGTCTAGATCGGTTTGGTTCATAGTTGGTTCGGTTTTAACCCATTTTGGATTGAAATTTACTAGATAGAAAAAATTAAACTTGGAAGAAAAAACAACGCACGAGTAACTAGGGAGAATAAAAATATAAAGAAACTAGTACAGTACCCGTGCCATGCATGGTTAATGCGAAATTTTTTTTATTGTCATTAATATGTTTTGCAGTAGTGTAAATATCGGATACATCTGATATATCCTGATATGTTTTCAATATGTCTCAAATTTATAATTTTTTCCTTAACCAAAATGATCCCGATAGATAATATTTAATCGTTGAATATAATAATATCGTTGGGTGCTTTAGGCTGTGTTTGATACCCGGCTATAAGAGGTTATGGTAGCTTAAATTTTTTTCCCACCTCTATGCGGGTTGTTTGGAAGCGTCTTCAGATGCAAGTTGTCAGAGGTGGAGTTGGAGGTTATTTCCACCAATTTCAGAAGATGGGGGGAGGGAGCTTCAGCAGATTATCAGATGAGGTTACCGAAAAGTGTTCATTTTTGCCCTTGAAGATTGTTCAACCCACCTCTCCTTCCATCGTCGGGCTGCGTCCTTCAAAGAAGTACATAAAATCCTCCATTAACACCCGAAATTCATACCGAAATTCATGAAAACCGAACTGAAAGGCAACCCAAATTCATTCCTATACCCCTTTTCAGCGAAATCCACCACCGAAAATCACAAATCTTGAAGAGGAGGAAGGCTTACCTATTTTCGAGCTCTCTTCAACATTTTAGGGTTGCCGCCAGCCTTCCGCAACAGTAATGGAGAGGAGGGTGGTGGGTAAGAGATAAATTACTTAAGGGTATTTTCGTCCTTTTCCCCATATATACATCTCCAACCCCTTATACCAACCAAACACCAATCAGCTTTTTTACAAGGTTATTTTTTAAAAAAAATCTCCACCTCCCACACCTCCATAATACACAAAATAAACTCCAACTTCTAAAAAATACTCAACCCCTAAAAAACCCCCAAATTGCCAAACACACGCTTAGCCTTTGAATTTCAATTGGAATCACATTGCAGTGTGACCTAATGTATAATTTTATAATGGGGTTTCCTAATACTCCCTCCGTATCAAGATATAGGTCGTTTGACTTTTTATCACGTTTTTTTAAAGGTAAAAACTCTTTTAAAATATCAACTTTTTGATTAATTTTCAAAAATAATTTCATACTCATTACTAATAAGTATGGATATATTGTAAAAATTAAAAATTTACATAGTTTTGAGTTTTTTTAAAAAAATATGTCAAAAAGTAAATGACCTATATTTTAACACGAAGGGACCAGGGAGTATAAATTATAGTGCATTAGGTAGTGCCTAAGATGTTATTATATGTGATTAAAAAAAGGGAATTGATAAATACACTGCTAATTTTTATTAGATACACTGCTAATTTCCACAACTAGTTGCGAAATTCTCACACATAAAAAATAAATAAAATAAATGAAATAAAAAGAGTCTGCAAGTAGTTGCAGATTGCATGGAAGATTTTTTTTTCCTTTTTTAAAGGCACACACATAATAAAATTATATATAAAAAAGGTCTGCAATATGTTGCGAACTCTTTGGGGTTGTGTATTTTTTTTAATATAGGTACGAGACTTCACAACATGTTACAGAGTCCCTATATTTAATTTCCTTTTTTCCCCTTCATAGTTTAGATGCTTCTGACAGGGCTAAATATTTTTTTTAACAAAGTAAGAGTATGGGTGGAGTTAGACCCTATTGATCCACCAATCAATATCGTTCTTATGGATGAGAGTGTAGACTCTGTGTGAGCGACGAAAATAGGGCTAAAGAAACTATAGGACTTAATATGAGAAAACGTTGAAAATATGGCTCATATTCGCCCCCTACAAATGAAAGCACCACTGTGACTTCATCCACCAGCCACTGTGTCGTTCACCACCGACACCATCCAACCGGTGAATTGGTGACGGTAGATCCGTAAATCTCTTTCCTCCAATACACTAAATTTATGTCATGTGCCTCCCTTTTTTATTTCATCCATCCACCTCCTTCGATCACAAAATTCCTCACTTTGAATCCGACAATGCATCATTACTATCACCAGCAGCTCCGTTGTCAACCTAAATATGCGTCTAGCACATTCCACACTTCACTTCGATAAGGGATTTGGTTAGGAAATGAACTGGAATCTTAAGTGGTATAGGGGTATGTGGTAATGTAATTTGATGTCATTGGAATGTTTTCGAAGGAAAAATAATCAATGACTCGAGTGGTTTCGTTCCGATCCCGAAAGGAATTTTTGAATTATTTTTGGAATTATTTTGGGGAAGCAATAACTCGCTAATATGAAATTTTGGTCATTAGGTTTGGGGGTAATCATCTGTTGGGTAAATGATTGTTGAAGTGTTGTTTTTTGGACTTGTTGAATGCATTCTTTTGTAGGTTGTGTTAGACGTGGCCACGGGTCCGACCCGCCGGGTCGAGAACCCGGGGGGTAGGACTCGAACCCTAACCCGAGAGTAGCACGGGTCGACGGGTTCGGGTCACCCGACGGGTCGACCCGCCGGGTTGGGCCACGTGGCAGGCAAGGGTAGGAACCATGTGACCCGCTGGGTCGACCCGTCGGGTCAGACCCGGGTTGAACGTTTTTCGACTTTGCGATGAACGGTTATGTGATGTTCGAGTTGGGGAAAAAAAAGGAGGGAAGAAGGGCTTGAATCGGTTTCCCAATTGTCTACGTATCCTCCCGGGGGAGAGGAATCAAAGCCCACGTAGTTCTTTTTACCTGTTGTCTGAACCCCGCTTACCTATTCGGCTATTCGTCGGCGTCGAACTGTCATTCGGCATCGACGACTCCACCGTCCATGGATGTCTCGACCGATTCCGAGTATACTCCATCATTAGGGTTTGTGTCGGTGCATAAGAGGTTTCTCTGAACTCTCATCTCTGCCCTCTTCCAATCGGCGAGGCATACTTGTGCTTCGAGGTTTTCGGGGAGCAATCTAGATCTCTTTTTTTTTTCAAAATTTTTTATTTTCTTATGTAAATTGTGAGTTTATTTATTTATTTGTTATTTTGTTGGTGAAAAATATTTATTTAGGTTTATTAGTTTACATGTTGGATTAGTTAAAAAATCAATTAATACTCACATAAAACACAGGTTTATTACAAACCGAACAACGATTACAAACCCATACCGGATTCATTGCCTCGGTCGAGATCGCGCTCGGTGTTTCATGCCTTTATGCATAACATTACAACATAAAACACTAACTTACTTCCTAGTTCCTACTTTATTACCCGACGGGGCCGAGTCGGCCGACGATCCCGATGCTTCGTCGACTTTTTCTGGATACTTCTTCGCTAGATGATTCTTCAAATTGCCATAACCCAAATTGTTCATTATTTTGTACTTATGACCACAATAACGACACTCCTCTTCGATCTTCCCCGGGGCTTGGACAACCTTGTTGAAATGATTGAACAACGAGGAGCTCGAGGATCCGCTACGGTCGGCTATTACGAGTTTACGACGATTGACGAGAATGAATCAATGCAATGTAATTTGAGTGATGGGACGTTTAAGTAAAATAAATTGGAGAGGAGGGGATGCCTATTTATAGGCTCAGGCCTATGTTTAAGCCGACCAACGGCTACATTTTTTTAAAAAAAATTACCGTTCAAGTGGGGCCCACATCCAACGGCTACAATTTCAAATGTCGACTCGTGACCCGGCGGATCACAGGTTATATTTTTCCGACCCTAACCCTGACACTCAACCCGAGCCAACCCTTCGACCCTTTGACCCTGACCCGGCGGGTCACCGACCCGCACGACCCGTGACCCGTGGCCATGTCTAGTTTGTGTGAGAGTTATTGAACCTGGATTTTAGGTTAGATGATTAATTCATTTTTTATTCTTAGATTGATGGATTGGAGTAGATGATGAATTCATAATGTTGAATTATTCCTATTTTTAGATTAGATGTTGGATTCCTCCCTATAGTTAATTGGCCCTGGTATAAGTGGGTATTAAACCCTTATTTGAATGTTTTGCTCATGGTTTATTCCTTAAATGAGATTATTTCACTTATTAAAAGGTTTGCCTTGTATTAAACCCTGATATAATTGGGTATTAAACCCTCATCTATATCAGGATTTTCACATAATTGAGTATGAGATGCTTGAGCTTATGATGAATTGAATTCAGTGTTTGTAGCAACATGTTTTATTATATTCATCTTCTTATACATGTAGAAAAGTAATGGAAAAATGATAAAATACAAAACAAAATTAGAGGGGACCATCTTCTTTAAAATAACAGGACTATAAATACCAACACAATTGGACAGCAAAGTTCTTGCAAATCCCTTTCTTTTATACAAGTAAGGATTCAGTACACTAAACAACTAAATCTAATGTACTGAGAGAGCGGAAAAATCGTTAGATGGACAAACAATCATGAGAAACAGACGATCACCAAAGAAAAAGAAGTTATCACCATAGAGCACCATCGATAAGTTGGAGAAGAGAAGCACGGATATCAGAAGTGTTCACCAATGGAAGAAACAACACAGGAATGACTCATGGGGAACAATTACGGACCCCTCATATTTGGACTCCTTCACGAGTCTTCATGTGTCGATCACACATCCACGGTTTTTTCAAGCGCCATCAAATACGAGAAGACATTAACGTACCTTTACCAATGAAAGAACAACATGATGAGAGAATTTTTTTTCATAATTATTTATTTTTCTTTTCTTTCTATTTTTTCCTTTATCTGTAGTATTACCTCACAAGGCTAAAAAATGTTATTATTTTTTCCAGTCCAGTGAGAAATTAGCAAGCGAGAGACTTGTTATCCAAATTTTGAAACTTTTGCTTGCTCTTTATTGTTTTCCATTCTTTATTTTCTTCTTTTATGTTCTTTGTCTTTTCTATTATTTTCTTTTTTCAAATCCCTATTTCGTGTTCAACAAGTTTCTACTCCCATGAATACTTTAATACCCAATTTTATTCCCACAAAAATAATTCTCCCTCTGTTAATTAAAACTTGTCGTTTACTATTTATGTACGCTCTTTTAGAATGATAAAAACTATATGAAATATTAACTTTTTTAAAATTTGTTTTTATAAATTCATATTTAATAGTAACAAGTATGAAATTATTAAAAAAATATATTTAAAAAGTTAATATTTTATATAGCTTTTAACACCTCAAAAAACGTGCGTAAATAGTAAAACGTCAAGTTTTAATTAACGGATGGAGTACAAAATAAAATTAGAGGGGACCTTCTTCTTATTATAGGGGACCATCTTCTTTAAAATAATAGGACTAGAAGTACCAACTCAATTGGACAAAAAAGTTCCTGAAAATCCCTAATTTATTTTCAACAAAGTTCCCATCACCATAAATACTTTAATACCCAACTTTATCCCCGTAAAAAAACACAAATCCACTAATAAAAATACAAATCCTTACTTGTTTTTGCACGGTTGCACTAATATAGAAAATGGTGGTTACACAAATCCCTAATTTGTTTTCAAAAGGGAAAAATAAAACTCTAACTATTTTCAAATCTAAACAAAATGGCGCTGAATGTCTAACCTCAAAAGCTTTGGTGGAACCTCTTGTTGTTCATCGCCTCCAACAAAGACGACCTTCGGTGGAACCTCCTGGTGTTCGTCGGGTCTTGTTCGCTCTTGAAGGGGATCACTCTCTCTCTTTGTGTGTGTGGGGTTGGGTAATTAGATTGGAAATTTGATTTGGTTAAGACTAATATAAAGAAATATGTAAAACATTAAAAAAATATGGGTATAATTGTCTTTTTCTATTAACTTAAGTGAAGTTTAAGAATAAAAGTGGGTGTGGGTGGTTAGTTGCAACCGATTTATATATAATGGGTGGTTATTTAAACATTTTTTTAATAAAGGGTGGTTATTTGTAAACACCTTGAATAAAGGGTGGTTTTATGCATTTTCACCTTTTTTTAATAAAAGAAAGCGATTCGATCTATCGGAAATCACCATATTTGGTAGATTGAGAGGTCGTAAATGACACACAGACTAACTGTCATAATACATAAAAGAGACCAAAAGAATGGATTAAAAGATAAAAGACTTAGTCACAAACAACTGATCACACTAACAATCAGTCCATTTAGCATGGAAGTCAAGGAAGACCAAGGATACGCTATAAATGCCGAGAATACTGGAGAGTCTATAGACTACCACGGTGGCTTGATGTCGGGGAGATGAGAACAGAAACCCACAAAGGAAATAGGCATCTCCTGGAAAAGTGTGGATCGCCGATGTTTCCCTCGCCTAAAAGAGAGATTTTCGAAAACCATGAACACTTTCACAACCAACTAGATCAATAGGGCACTTGATACTGAAACTCATTTAGAACTAAACTCAACCACACCAAGGAGCAACATCACACAGACGGATAGATCGCATCATGATCAAGACGAACTAGTCAAGTAAGATGACAAACACCTAGCGAAGTAGGGGCCAATGTCTCTTAAACTTGTTTTACAATATTAATTTACCTTTAGAAGGATTATTTATAGTCTTTGTTCTTAACCATTTTTTCTTTGACCTTAAAGACATACTTCTGTTGGATTACCATTCTTTCTTTCTTTATTTATAAATTATTAAATGAGTAAAAGGTTGTGCACTCCTGATGTGCTCGTTGGAGTGGATCACGTGCGTGATTAATCTTCTTGGTATTTTTTGGGAGGGGGGGAGATAATGATGAAGCATCCCAAGACGCTAAGATTGGTTCAGTTTTCAAAAGTGGTGGGGGAGACATCAACAAGAGGTGGAGGCAGGGATGATAACCGAGGGAGTACCTGGACACCGTGAATCTTTACAAAAGCCTAACAACCCACCAACGAAGGTGTGCTTTGTAGTAAGCAAATCTCGGTGGCATCAACGCTGTTTACAAGGGTTTTTTGGCGAGGATAATATCATCATTGGTATTCATGGAGGTGTAGATATCAACGATGGAAGAACAAAAAGAATCTCAACCAACGAAAACTCCAACAAGTCGTTGAGGAAAAATGGGCACTTTTTAATTCTATTTTCTCCCCCAAAATCGAGGGTGTAGAGAAGAGGTTCAACTCCAATGAATATTCAAATGGTTAAAGGGGGTCTATATCAATTTTAGAGAGAAAAGATTTGGGATAATATGAGTTCCCTGGTTGGTTGAGTGTATTTGATTTGGATTGATAGTGTCTTTATGGCGAAGAATATGAATTTCCTAGTGTAAAGAGAGAGGGAAAGGATTGTACTTTGTTAGATGGTGATGATTAGAGTCAAGAGATGGTGAGTGGTGTGTGTAACGACCCGAGCATGGGCCGGGCCGGGTGGGCTTGGGCTGGGCCTTGACAAAATTTTCAGCCCATTAAACCGGGTCGGGCTTGAGCCAGGTCCGATTTTTGGGTCTAGTGCCTTGTGCAAGCCCGCCCTCATTGCCGGGCCGGGCCGCCCAGCCCAGCGGGCCAAGTGAACCTAGTGTCTCAAATTCGTTTTCTATCCGAAATCGAACTAATTTTTTTTTAAAAATGAGGCAAATCACAACATTATATCAATATTTTCAAATGTGAGACAAATCTGGACAATATTAGCTTACTAACAAATGCAAATCAATGTTATATTGTACCAATATTTTTAGGCGACACTCAAGCTATGCGAGAGAGAGTATTTTGGAGATGAGAGTGTTTAAGATTGAGAATAGTTAGCACTTAGCAGTAGTATGACACCCATAATATAGTTATAAATTATAGAAATTCTGTATATATTTTTATTATGTTAATAATATATAATACTATATATAACTTATATAATTATAATTATAAATAATATTAATATAAAATCGGGTCGGGCTTGTCGGCCCGCTTGGGCTTCACCCTCTGCCCAAGCCCGACCCTCTGGGTCTGCCGGGCCGGGCCTGTCGGTCCGCTTGGGCCTACTACTCTGTCCAAGCCCGTATATTTTCCCGGGCGGGTTGACCCATTTTTGCTCAGGTATGTGTGTGTTGTGTAGTGATGTTCCATGTTAGTGATGGTAAACTTGGTAGTGTTAGGGCATCTTTGCTAAATGGTTATTTTTTTAAGGGGGATAGATTATTTTTAAGAGATTATATGAGGTGGAGATTATTGTATGAATTATGAGGATGGAAGATGTTGAATTTTTTTTTAAAAAAATAACCCCGGTAAGGTGTATGGTGGGTATAAGATTATTTTGTTTGATTAAATATAAAATGACAAAATTGCCCTCATCCTCAACCTCTCTCATTGCCCTTTTCGTTCGTGGTCTTTAAAAAATCGAATCAGTTGCAGTGAGGGAGAAGGAAGCATGGTCTGTCTCCCGCCACCTCCTCTGTCGAGAAGGTTGTTGTCGCTGTGCATCTCCTCCTCGCGACTGAGATTTGTCTCCCGCTCTCTCTTTCTCCTCGCCGTCTTCACCCCTCAAAACCCTCAATCTTTGCCCTAACCCCGAACTCCTTCCTCCTTCCGCCTGTTTGTCAGGGTTTCAATTTCTTCCCTCAAAATCCCCAAGCTCCTATGGACAACCTTCGCCTGCGCATGACCTTCGTCTTCCCTCACACTGCCCTTCTCCCGAGCTCCCATGCACGCACCCTCACCTTCCCTTTCAATCTCTCTCTGTTCCCCTTCTCCTTCTCGCCCTAAGAGCTCCCATGGCTTCGACTTAGAGCTCTCATGGCAGCCCCCGCTCTCCCTCCGTCTCTCGCCCAGATCTCGCCCTTTGAGCTCTCAACAATCCCCCACAATCCCGTCCCAAACAGCTCCTTAATGATCGAAGATGATGGGATTGAGTTTTGACTGAAAGCTGTAATTAATAAAATTTTAGAACTACCTAAAACTATATGTTTTTCCCTTCATTAAGGGTTTGAGGTTGAGATGAGCTCGGTTGTTCCCCTAATATTATTGTTGTGATGGTGTTGTAATTTTTCGATGACGTGGTTTTTAAAGTATCGTCAGATTTTTTGGTGTTGGTGTTGGAGGAGGATGACTGGTATTGTTTTTTTTTCTTTTGATACAAGATAAAATTTTGGGGGTGGGTCAACTGCGGTTGTCACCACCCAAGAGCGTCCTTTCGGACGAGGTCTTCAATCTCAACACTGGATCTTCATCCTATGAAGTTCGACTCTAGACTGAGGCAGGCAAAGTGGTCAACAACTTGGTTGCGCTCCTACAAATGTGGGTGAAAGAGATGGCCTCAGAAGCATGGCTGAAAGCGAGGATATCAAAGATGATCATCTCGATTTCTCATGGACACTTCCAACACCCCTTTAGGTTGTTTATCGTTGTAAGGCAGTCACCCTTCACCTCAAGTCATGTGAACCCTCCCTTTTGTGCTTCCGAGAGATCGTGGAGAAGGCCAATAATCTCCGCATGCAACGACAAAGCTTGCTCGCAATAGTTCGCGCCACACGTCAAAGATCTTCCCAAAGAATCACGAATCACAAAACCGAAGGTTGCTTGGCCAAAAGGTAACTTAGCGCCATCAAAATTTAGTTTCGCAAACCTTTCTTTTGGTTTCTCCCATTTTATCTTTTTCTGTTTTCGTTGGATGACTGGGGTTAGTGTTGATTATCAATACAGGTGGTGATGTTTTGAAGAGGAAAAACTCTTTTATTGGTGTCACGGAGTTCACACATGATTTTTTCCCCATTAGTTGATGTTGGTGGTGGTTGCTCATAAGTTTTTATTTATGAGAAGATTAGTTATCATTTGTTCCTCGACTATTATGATTTGTTTTTTATTTGACTTTAAGAAAGTTAGTTCTCGATTGTTCCGAATTAGGGTTTTAGTTAAAGTTGAAATGATGGTGGTGTTGTAGTGGTGGTAGAGGAGGATGGAGATTGTAGGTTAATTGATGGAGTCTATTTCTCTCTAGTTTTTTTTTAAAAAAAAGAAGTCATACCTTCCGATGATTTGATTCAATTTATATATAAAAAATAATTTATTTAAAAAACATTGGTTATAAAAAATGATTTAAATCGATCTGTCTTTACTCTTTAGAAAAGAGGGTGAAATCTCGATCTGGAAGCTAGCGATGAAGCAGGCACCGAACAGATTAATGCCCGAAAGATTAAGTCCAAGTACTCCATAAACCTTTATCCTGACCTTGACTTGAACTCCCTTTTGCGCATCAAAGTTTTTGAAATGATTATGACCGAACTGAAACACATAACAACTCATAAACAATACTCTATGATAAAAGAACATATTGCAATTCATGCTCATAAAAAATGGAAGAATATTATGAACTTGTCCCATACAAACCAAAAACTACGGAGAGATAGATCAAAGGAAGAAGACTAAAGAAGAAGCAAAAGTCCAATAGAACATATGGAGCCAAGGTATGTCTTTACTGAAATACGTTAGTATTAAAAGATTTGGATACATGTATGAAAAGAAATCGAACCCTGAAAAAGCAGAATAGACAAGAAGAAATGGAATGATAACGACTATGATCCCATGAACATAGATCAAGATAGCGGACAATATAACCACAAAATAATTGGACATCTTTGTCGAATACAATCGACAAAGCTAGTATTAATTAATGCCGAAAAACATTGCTTAGATAACATAGCTAAATTTTGTGTATTACAACTTGAAAAGAAGAAGGAATGACAGAAAGACAAAAGGAAGCATAAGGGCTAGAAAACTGAAAGCAAGGGCTGGAGAAACATATCAACAACACTTGTTATCTTCTTGCTTCACACTAGACCTTGGAACATATAAAGCTAACAATGGAAAGAAACAAAAAAAAAACCCAAAGAGTATCTAGTCATCCATAGAATTGTATGTGTATATCTATTCCTTACTATTTTATGGATCGAGAATAACAGGAATGGAAACGATAGAAGATACCTGAAAAAAAGAAGACCAAAGGGGTCATGAGTTAAGAGAAGATGAGAATAATTGTTATCCATTGTAAGTTGGAAATTAGATTTAATGGTTCAACTAAGTTCAAGATCAAATCATAAACAAATACTTCAACCATTGAGCTATGTATGAATAACGATTATGAGAAAAGTATCAACAACACGAATAAAACTTAATCCAAGAGCAGATACAACTTGAAATGAAGAAAAAATCTGAATGCTTGCTTTGCAACAATCAAACTTTAACCCATCGTGACACGTGAGAAAAGGGAAAAAAATTAAAAGGAGATCTTCATTAATAATTTTATATAATTTTTTATATATATTAATATATGTAAAAAGAAAAGAAATAATTAAAACATTTGGATTCCAAGGAAGCATTACATGAAAAGAAAAAGCAAATATATGTTAAAAAGAAAAGAAATACTTTATGAAAATTGATCTTCTTGGAGTAGCTACGCTTATAAGCTACTCCCTTCGTTAAAAAATATAAGTCTTTTTAGGCTTAGATTTTTATTTGAAAATATAAATCATTTTAAGTTTTCTAGGTATTGAGATATGAAAATTGTTACTTTTTGACTTTTTTTCTCAAATTTTATTGGTTGATGATGGTTGTGGATATATTAGGGGTATAAATGTAATAAGTTTATGATTTCCTTAATTTGTGTGCAAATGTCTAAAATGACTTATATTTTTGAACGGAGGGATTATGAATTAAGAAGTATAAATTCGAATTTAACTAGGTAAATCAAAGCTCATATGTTTATTTTAAGTAAATGTTTTCTTTACTTCATTTGCAATAGAGATCTATTGTCTGGCCTTGGTGCAGACAACATCAGGTTCTTGCTATGGTCTTAACTTGTTTGGTTGTGATTAGTTTCATAAGAGGTTTAGTCATGTGACCCCGTTGATCATGACAATGTTTGTAGTATCCGGAGATTCCTCATCTAGCCATCTAGGTGGGAGAACATCGTGTGATTCCACTTTTCCAGGAGTCGTCTCTTATCAGTTATGAATTTCTACTTTTTGTCTCTCTGATGATGAGATTACGCTAGTCCAGCTATCTCATGTTCTCACTATTCACACTGGTTTGACAAGTCATGCATTCCAAGCTGCGCGATTATTGCTTCGCTCATTAACCTCTAGTTTCCATTGTACTTCTAAAAGAATGATTTGTTTGATACTATTTCGAACTCTTGCATGTATTTTTTTTAAAAAAAACCTCGTCGAATTTCCCGTTCTATTTGGGCATGGCACGGGCAATAAATAACCACCGACAAATCCCGGGGCGGGAAACGCGAGAACAGACACAAACACGTCAGCCACTTAATATCTGCCACGTTGCAAGATCAGAACCGTCTAAATATTCTACTGTACTCCGTATTTGGCTATTTGCAGATCTCCCCCTTCAGATCACAGCAGAGCAGCACACGAAACCGTGGGGCATACCGTACAATAGCAAATCCCCCACCGGGTCCCACCTGCCCACCCCCACCAAATCCTAAAACACTCGCCATTTTCGGTCTCTGCGTTTTCTTCGGCCATTGATTTGGTGATACGTCGTCAACACTGAAAATTGAAAGGTCCACTAAACGACGCCGTTCCAGGCGTTGCTCGAATCCTCGCACCTTCATTCATTCTAGATCCCCTCTCTCTCCGTTGGAGATCTATGCACATGCCAAGAACGCCGAATTTAAGGAAAAAGGAAATCAAACATAAGAGTTTGAAGGGTTTAATTCTTCAATAAGCTTCCATTTCTCTCCACCTCTGGGTTTGATCCCTAATTCAAACCCATTGACATGTAATTCAACGAGATCTGCTGCAGATCTTGCGAGAAACGGCGATTTTTTGGCTTCGGAGAGATGGTGATGGATGAGCTTGCAGGGGAGGTGGTGGTCGGCAAGAACAGATACAAAAAGATGAATTCAGGGGAGGAGCAGGAACAAGATCGGATAGGGCCACATTTTCTTGGAAGAAAGAGCGACGCAAGGAAATACGTCATGGCTTGCGCTATTTTCGCTTCTCTCAACTCCGTCCTCCTTGGATACGGTTTGTTCTCAATTTGATTCCTCTTTTTGGGGTTACATTTCGTCTGCATTTCTCGTTCACATTGATTGCTGTCTGGTTGAGGATTTGGTAGATGATTTTGTGATCTCGAAAAAAAGCTATATAATTTTGTTGATTTATTTCTTCTTTTGTATCACCTGATGTTTGTTTTGTTTCAATTTGATTATTATCTGCAACTGAAATGGCATTGAAGGTGCTTTTATGATCCAGTACTTGAAGCCCCACATTTAAATTTCTTAGGTTCTATGGACAAAAAAAAAAAAAAAAAAAAGAGGAGGAAAATTTCTACTTGGATGGATCTGCATAGCGGGACTGTTTCAGCTTCAATCCATGTTGTTCGATTCATAACCTATGGATCATGTGATCAGCTTTACTGTTATCATTTAATTGATAAAATAAATAAATTGGACATCATCTTTACTTGAATTGATGCTTCATGCTTGTAAGTTTGCTAAAGCTTTACTTGAATTGATGCTCCATTCATACGTTTACTTGAGTTTCCATGTTGTTTTGAACTAGATGTGGGCGTCATGAGCGGAGCAATCATATTCATCCAAGAGGATCTTAAAATCACGGAGGTGCAACAAGAAGTTCTCGTCGGTATTCTTAGCATCATATCACTGTTAGGCAGTCTTGCTGGAGGCAAAACATCAGATGCAATCGGTAGAAAATGGACAATGGGATTGGCAGCGGCAGTCTTCCAATCAGGGGCTGCGATAATGGCCTTTGCTCCGAACTTCCATGTCTTGATGACAGGGAGGCTCTTGGCAGGCATAGGGATAGGTTTCGGGGTCATGATTGCCCCAGTTTACATCGCTGAGATCTCACCAGCCGTAGAAAGAGGGTCCCTCACATCCTTCCCGGAGATCTTCATAAACCTTGGGATTCTTCTTGGTTATATCTCAAACTACGCCTTCTCAGGTCTTCCCGTGCACTATAACTGGAGGGTCATGCTCTTCGTAGGGATCCTCCCATCTGTATTCATTGGGTTTGCGCTATTTGTCATCCCTGAATCACCCAGATGGCTGGTGATGCGAAACAGGATAGAAGAAGCAAAAGTAGTCCTTACAAAGACAATAGAAAATGAAGGAGAGGTGGAAGAGAGACTTGCTGATATACAACAAGCTGCAGGCCATGCCAATGCCGAGAACTACGAGGCAAAAGCGGTTTGGAAAGAGCTCGTGAGTCCTTCCCCACCTGTTAAACGGATGCTGATCACTGGATGTGGTATCCAAATCTTCCAACAGATCACAGGCATTGATGCAACAGTTTATTATAGTCCTACCATCTTCAAAGACGCCGGGATTAAGAGCAACACCGAGCTACTGGCTGCTACTGTGGCGGTTGGGTTCACCAAAACCGTGACAATCTTGATAGCCATATTCCTCATTGACCGACTAGGAAGAAAGCCGTTACTCTATGTAAGCACAATCGGCATGACTACTTGCTTGTTAGGACTCAGCCTTACCCTGTCTTTACTAGGGAGCGAGCCACTCGGGATCAGGCTTGCATTGCTGTTTGTGTGCAGCAATGTTGCTTTCTTCTCGGTTGGGATTGGTCCGATCTGCTGGGTGCTATCATCCGAGATATTTCCCCTCAGGTTACGAGCTCAGGCCTCAGCTCTGGGTGCCGTTGGGAGCCGGGTGAGCAGTGGCCTCATAGCCATGTCCTTCTTATCCTTGTGTGAAACGATCACAGTAGGAGGGACCTTCTTCATGTTTGCGGTAATATCCGCCATTTCCGTTGCCTTTGTCTACAAGTGTGTCCCGGAAACCAAAGGCAAGTCCTTGGAGGAGATTGAGATGATGTTCCAAGATGATCAGATTTGGGACGGAGGTCATGTTGAGCTTGCCGATACAGAGCGCCTTGTACAAAAGGGCGAAAACAGCTGAGTTGCATATATCCGATTGTCGATACTTGATTTTGCTAGGCAAGTATAGAGATCATTTCATACACTTGATATGAAGTTACCACCATTCATTTTAGCACTACATAGTACATAATCATATGTATAGTTTCAAGCAAGCCAAAGTTTTCCGGGTTTCGGATTATGTGAATAATTGAGGTTTTAGGATTCTTAATTTCTTATTGTTACGGTCCTTGTGTGCTGTAATTTGGGTATCAATGTGACAATCTGTGTAGCATAAACCAGTAGAGAGATGTTGAGTTTGCCTTATTGCCTCCTTATAACAGAACTTTCAATAACAAAATGTACACAGAAGCTAAAACTTAAAACATAATCTAAGTTGATATTCAGGATATCAGCAATTGCTACCGTAGAAACTTGTCGGCATATCCAAAATCTTGGCAACGGTGCCTCAGGACACTAGTTCTCGACTGCTCCAAATACGCTTGGCTATGACTTTTATCTTGTCATTGTCGATATCATACCAACACAACGTCCTCTTGCGGGCATGAGATACGAACAGCACTTGTTTTCCGCAATTTCGAGATTCATAAAGCCCCATGACGCCGGTGGGTTCAAAATGCATCAATTGACAAGTGCTATTGGCCTTGCCGGACTTGGTTCGAATGGTTTCTGCCAAGTATATCAACTCCACCCATGAATCTGTTGCGCCATACACTTTCATCACCCTCAATTTAAACCTGAGAATATAAGAGTACGTCAATTAACCACATCATCCAAAAAAAAAAAAAAAAAAGGAGATGGTGGATGAGCTGGCTACGAGCCCGGAAGAATGCATCTCGCAGATGAACCGTTTGAGGCATACTTTGAGTCATTGACATCACTCAGGCCTCGTTATCTGCAAAGGTCCTGGCTAACAACGTCTTTAGGGCTCTTCAAGCTTCGGAGTACAAGACCATCATCAAGTGGGCCGGTGTCGAAGGCTCTGGTACCGGTCTCAAGTGAAGGGGCCAGGAAGCGTTCTTATCATTGAGCTACGAGGCCAGGAAGGCTAAAACCATCCAACTTGACGACGATAAATTCAACAACCAAATCATCTGCAGTAAGCTCAAAATGCAGAAGGCCAGTAGGGTGGTTACAACGGTACAAAGTCCACTAATGAAGACATTCAAAAGCCAGTCATTCATGTCATTAAAAAGAATGAGGGGTCGGTCGCGACTTCCACACAACTTGTCTCCATTGTCAAGAAGGCGAACAAATCCATGAAGAGAAGGGAACGCAAGTGCGGATCTCAGTGTAGAAAGACTGGGCCTCTTCGTGTACCAACTGGTTCATCAATTCTAGAGCTAGCCAACGCAACCTTGAACAAAGTCGTAAATGATCATGATGATTTTTTTATTTAATATGTTATAGACTTGAAATTAATATATAATTTATTACATATTTACATCATATTTCACGGGATAAATATAAGAAAATAATCAAAAATCATTTTGTCCGCTAAAAAACCGCTAATAAGATGTCAAACCATCTTGACTCTTGACGCTTAGCAGTACGCTGTCGCCAAGCGTCCGCCAGCCATTTTTTACAACATTGCATGCGGCACTTGTGGGTTCAACATCCTTCAACTCCTTAACATTATTGTTGTTGTTTTCTCTAACACTCATCAATTCCATCCATGAATCCCCGACGTCGTACTCTTTCATCAACCACAATTTAAACTTGTCAGGGTCACTTCAAAACCGCCAACAACATAGTTGTCCATCCAATTCCGCCACCACAGCCTCACCATATTAACATTACTCCCATGAGGCATTACTCCAAAGTCACGGGGGGCAATAATACGGTCACGTACGCTTGACGGACACCACCGAAGGCGTGTCGAGCTGGGACGTAAAAGGGCCGGTACCAATCGTAGAAAACCGATGGTCCTTGTCGTCGACTAGCCGATTTGGATGACTAACAAAGGAAAGTCCTTGGAGGAGATTGAGATGATGTTCCAAGATGATCAGATTTGGGACGGAGGTCATGTTGAGCTTGCCGATACAGAGCGCCTTGTACAAAAGGGCGAAAACAGCTGAGTTGCATATTTCCGAGTGTCGATACTTGATTTTCCTAGGCAAGTATAGAGATCATTTCATACACTCAATATGAAGTTACCACAATTCATTTTAGCACTACATAAGTACAAAATCATATGTATAGTTTCAAGCAAGCAAAAGTTTTCCGGGTTTTGGATTCTTATTGTTACGGTTCTTGTGTCCTCTTTAGTAACAAAACTTCCAATGTCAAAGTAGATCAATAACAAAATCAACACAGAAGCTAAAACTTGAAACATAATATTATCTAAGTTGATATGCCAAATATATTAGCAATTGCTACCCTGGAAACTTGTTGATATATCCAAAATCTTGGCCTCGGCTAAGGGCATTTCCTTCTCGACTGCTCCAAATATGCTTGCCTATGACTTTTATCTTGTAATTGTCGATATTGTACCAAAACAACGCCCTTTTGTGGTGGTGAGATGCAAACAACACTCGTTTTCTACCATTTCGACATTCATAAAGCCCCGTGATGCCCATGGGTACAAAATTCTTCAATACCCAAACACTGTCGCTGTAGTTGGTTTCTCCTAAGTTTATCAACTTCACCCATGAATCTGTTGCACCATACTCTTTCATCACCCACAATTTAAGCTTGGGATTGGTAGGGTCCTTCCAAAAACGCCAACAACAAAGTTGTCCATCTAATTCCGCTACCATTGGGGCACCGTAAAGACCATTAACATAACTCGTATGAGGAACTAATCCGAAACCATGGGGCAACGATATGGTCCCGAACCTGCTAGTATGAAGATCATAAGTAACGATCACCGGCTCATTGAGGGTTTCCGTCGCCTTAACTAACCAATGAAGGACGCCATCGACGGTGCAGGCTTGGCGGGAATAGTGCTGGAACCAAATGTAGGGTTCATAAGGGAAGCCTTTGAGCTGCTTCCAACCATCATCTCTAACACTGTAGACCCAATACTGATGCTCCTCCTTGCCCTTAACTTGAACTGCCCAGTCTGCCCTGTGCGGCAGTGCTTCTGGATATCCAGGATTGCTTTCAAACTGGTAAGTCATGTATGCCACCACGATATTGTAATCGTCGGCATCCCGATTGTATCCGAATCCAAAACAATCCCACGAGATATAATCATGGTCATCTCTGAGAGGAAAAAACGACAATGTATCATATACATGTACTCAATAGAATCATATCGGTTTCTTTAATTTAGGGTTTCCAGAAATTAAGCATAGAATTAGATCGATTTCAAATAAAAGGAGTGACCTTGAGGTTGTTCTGGGATCAAATTCATTGACAGGGGCGTCGACAATGAGGGATGTTCGGTTGAACAAGTTGTGGAGGACGAAGTCGCGGCGGGCGCGGCGAACACAGGCTATCCCGTTGGAGGATCCCGAAAGCAAGTAAGGTTTGGTGGGACATTCCGACCAGATTCCTAGCCGCAAGTCGACCGGAACGCGGTGCACCGTGAATGGAGGATGTCGCCGGCCTTCGACGGTACCGGAGATCTTGTTGTGGAGCCTTGTTATCAAGCAGTAAAGGTCGTCTTTGTACAGGAATAAAGACAGAGATCCTCTGGCATTGTAGATATTGAAGAACTTGGGATCGGAGATGAGATTTCTCCATTGCTTCGAAACGAGTTTGCAGGTTAGGATGGATTCGAATGGGAGGTGTAGGAGAATTTGTGTGGTTATCTCTTCAGGGAGATGGGAAATGAATCTCTTCATAGTGAGGATAGAACTTGCATTGCAACTATTTGATCAAAACCCTAATCGATATATATAACGAGAGAAGGTTATATAACCATATCGGTCAAGATTCTTTACCAAGAAGTGAATACAGGAAATTAATATTATAAAAAGCTAAAATAAATTAAATTTGAGGAATTTTTCCCGATTGACATTATTATCTTATGTCCCAGTGATCAATGAATTTGAAAGCATACGTGTTTTAGATGGTTTGGTTTTTCCTGCGTACTTCATCATTGATCAAAATAGAGCTTGAATTTGCATATTGAAAAGCAAAATGCCTACTTTGCTTGTAAACATAGTCGAATCACGGACCTAAAAGTTCGGAGACACATGAGAGAGAGTTTGTGTATGGTGGTCCAATTATATAATTCAAAGCAAAATATAGGTATCAACACAACATTTAAAATAGCCGACTATGGGCACCCTGTTCTTCGTGAACCTGGAACATGGGTGAGTTACATCCTCCAATCCTTCCTCCTTTGTGAAAGAAAGAGAAAAAGATGGTCTTATCATTTTTGGTTGGGATATGAAAGTAGTTAGGGGTGTAAACCTAAAATTGCAAGCAAACTTATCCATATTCGTTATTATATATTATATGATGATGGCACAATTTAGCGTTCGGTCGGCACGCAATATTAATTTGCTCTCACATATTCCGTATTATTTGACATGCAACTGATCACGAGTCGTTTGTAATTCTCAATCCACCTTCAATGGCATTCCTTCCAGTTTGCCCTCCCACCCTTGATCTGTGATGTTTATATAATTTATCTGTCTCACACTTAATTAATTGTTTTTATAGGTCTCCATGCCCATGCAATTCCCATTATTTAATGCTCTCCCTCTCTCTTTCTCCTCTGTAGCATATTTCCGTTCTCTCTTTCCTCTCTTTTGTTACCCGTGACCTGTACAAAAGGTTAAATTTATTTTTTTTGGGCAAAAATGACTCTCCTATTGCAATTTATGACATGTCCATCCTACTTTTGCAAAGTTGCCCATAAGTTGATATATTGGTGCAAAATAGCCAAGATGATATGCACAAATTGAGAAATGGACACTAGAATTTACTACTCTTTCGAATCGTATCCATACTTTTGTATACCATAACACCCTTAATGGGTTTTTTTCCTTAATATTGTATAATAAAACAACGACTAACTCTCCTAATTGACAAACAAAAAAAAAGTGTACGAGACACTTAATTATAGGTCCCCATATTCGGTATTATATATATTGTATGATGATGGTACAATTTAGCGTTCGGTCGGCACGCAATAATATCCGTCTCACACTTATTCCGTATTATTTGGCATGCAACTGATCACGAGTCGTTTGTAATTCTCAATCTACCATAAATGGCATCCCTTCCCGTTTCCCCTCCCACCCTTGATCTGTGATGTTTACGTAATTTATCTGTCTCACATTTAATTAATTGTTTTTATAGGTCCCCATGTTGATATATTGGTGCAAAATAGCCAAGATGATATGCCCAAATTGAGAAATAGACACTATAATTTACTACTCTTTCGAATCGTATCCATACTTTTGTATACCGAACACCCTTAATAGTTTTTTTCTTTAATATTGTATAATAAAACAACGACTAACTCTCCTAATTGACAAACAAAAAAAAGTGTATGAGACAAGTTAAAATTATGAAACTTTAACTTGGAAAATTGATTCAAATGACTCCAACTCTCACTTTCATTTGAATCAATTAGGAGAGTTACCATTCAATGAGTAGAGAATAGAGATACCATTCAATGAGTTGGAGTCATTTTAGATCAAATTATATTTTTATTTGAATCAATTCATATTCGACTGATGTGGAATGTGATTAGTATTTAGGTTAAGTTAGATTAATTTGAATGTAAATTAAATTGAATAAATTTTTGTTTCAAGCTCAAAGTTGGCCCATAGATTTCTTTATTAAGATTATGTATCATCAAGTAGTCGACGTCCGACTACGACACTGTTTTATCAGACTCAATTTATAAGCGGATGAACCTCAATCAACTTAATCGACATATGAAGACCATAAAAATGGCTCAAAACTCAGCATATGGCTCAAAACTTAAGCGTCAAGCTTTATCAGATTAGTTGGTAAGGATGACCTAGTGTCTACTATGAAAAAAAAAAGCAAAATAGCTCACAAGTCAAAAAACACAGTTAGTAACATAACTTTCAATATCAAAGTAAATCAACAACAAAATCAACAGAAGCTAAAACTAACATAATATCTAAGTTGATATTCCGAAATCGATATCTTGGTCTCGGCTCAGGACGTTACCTTCTCGACTGCTCCAAGTATGCTTGCCTATGACTTTCATGCTATCATCGTCGATATCATACCAATGCAACGCCTTGTCTTTGTGGTTAGATATAAACAACACTCGTCTTTTGCCATTTCGATGTTTAAATATCCCTGTGACACTCGTGGGTCTAAACTTGGTAAAGCTGCCGTTGTTGTTGTTTTCTGTCACCCTTGTCAAATCCGTCCATGAATCTCTAACGCCATACTCTTTCATCACCCACAACTCGAACTCAAACTCAAACTCGCCCAAACAACAGCAACAACATAGATGTCCATCTAATTCCGCTACCAGAGCTGGCAAATTGTATAGACTAACAATCGGTGTCGTTAACCAGGAATCATGGGGCAATTGTATGGTCCCGAACCTACAAGTGTGGAGCTCGTAAGTAACGATCACCAGCCTATCGGGTGTTTCTTTCGGGGTGACCAACCAATGAAGGATGCCATTGATGTCGAATGCTTGACGAGTATAGGATTTATCCCATTCGTACGCTGTATAAGGGAAGCCTTTGACCTGCTTCCAGGCATGATTTCTAACGCTGTAAATCGAAATAAGATGGTCCTTGTCCTCACCTGATAGATCATCAGATTCGGCAATCCGGTATGCCACCATGATGTTATAGTCCCCGGCATCACGATTGTAACCGAATCCGAAACAATCCCATGATACATAGCGCCCCCAACCCCAATCAAACGGGGGATCAGCGGCAACGGTCAAGGAAGTTCGGTTGAACAAGTTGTACAAGACGAAGTCGCCACGTTCACGAAGAACACAGGCTATCACGCTGGACGGTCCCGAAAGCAGTAGAGGGTTGGTGGGGCATTCCGACCATATCCCTCTTCGCAAGTCTACTGGAACGCGGTGCACCGTGAACGGAGGATGGTGCGGGCCTTCGACGGTACCGGAGATGTTGTGGCGCCTTATTATCAAGCAGTAAAGGTCGTCTTTGTACAGGAACAAAGACAGAGATTCTCTGGCATTGTAGAGCTTGAAGAACTTGGGTGCGGAGATGAGATCTCTCCATTGCTTCGACACGAGTTTACATGTTATGATGGATTCGAATGGGAGTTGTAGGAGAATCTGTATGTTTATCTCTTCAGGGAGATGGGAAATTAACCTGTTCATACTGATGCTGGAGGCTACAACGTACTATTCAAAACCCTAATATCGATATATATAATGATTAATCTATATATAAAAAAATCTATCTTACACAATATATCTATATATATATATAGATATATAGATATCTGTATTATTCATATGATTTTTTTAGAAAAGAATTGATAAAATAAGAAATAATAGATATTTTGTATATAGATTAAATTGATAAAGATAGACTTTTGATATCTTGTAATTAAATACTGATTAACGAAAAGGGAATTCATCGGATAATATTAGGAAGAAAAAAGGCACATCTTGAATTTGGAACTTAGCATAACTCAACTTTTCTCAATCTTCCAAATTCAAAAAAAAAAAAATGGTACATTGCTTACTCTTCTGCAGCGGCCTCAGCAGCAGCTATCTTGGAGTCCAACTCGTTCATGAATCGCTCGCTTACATGAGTTGCGACGGATATCATATCGAGGATCACGCTTTGGTCCAACCCAGCACCACCTCGTTTGCTTAGCCCGCATACATGGCCTTTCCTGTTGATTGAGATTGAAACGGCTGAGCTCATTTGTGATTCTTCTTCAGTGGTTGCGTCGACGATGTAGTGTCTACCAACCTATTACACAAAGGAACAAAAGTGCACTGAGAAAAAGAACCAAGGGAAAATAACAGGCCAAAAAACACGCTGTTGGGTTCATTCAATTTAAAAGCATGCTTGCCATGTACTTTTGAGGCCAAAAAACAGGGTGTTATCTATCTAAGAGAAGTTGTTAACTAGTTTGCTAAGCACATCATTAATCCCATTGTATGGTTGTTTCCCTTTCCATTACACATACTTTGCCAACAATTACAAATCCCTAAGGTATCGCCATCCCTCAATAAATGTCCTTTAAGATGCAGTGAAAATAAAGCAAGGGTTTTTGAGATAAGTTCTACCAGAAAACAAATCTCAAGCAAATATTAAAACATGCCTTGAAGAATAAGATATGATAACATCAAGGTGGTATCTTTGTAAAATTTAAATAATATTCTTTTCATATCCTAAAGTTGACTGAGAATGGCCTTAGGTAGGGCATGAAGGATTGAAAGGAACCCACAAAATGATGACCCTATGGTGCCCACTAATCCTTCTCGCCTCCCGTCTAGCCGGATGCCTATAGATCTAAAGGTAAAATTGGCTGGGTAAAAGTTTTGGTCATAGTAACACAACCTATGTACATTCTTAAACTTGGCAAATCTGATATGTAAATATGTAATCAGTCCCTAACGTGCTCTAGCAATGCATTCCTCTACCACCATTCTGAAAATGATCAACTTTTCTACTTGGCAGATGCTATAGTTTTATGTTCACAAAGAAACAACTAAAAACGCACCTTTGTATTTTACATTTCTATAGATTAACCACTTCCAAAAGAAAAACAAAAAACAAAACAAAACCCACCTTTGTAAGGGTAACTATAACTGGGACTCCTGAAGTGTCAAACTGTAGAAATTCTTCATCACTAACATCAACTTCAGGCTCCTCATCAGCTGAACCACCACCACCAACACCAGCAGCGGCAGCAGCAACATTAACTTTAGGAATGCCAGTGTTACTCAAAGCTGCCTGGAGTAATACACGTTAAATCAACTAACATCTCATTCGAATCAATTAAATTCCTCTGAACTCTTTAAGACTGGAGGCAATAATATATATGCTGTTCAAATTGCTAAATGCGGTTCATCCAAGAGCTAAATATGTTATGTACCAAAATGGAGGCTCAAGATCTGTGCTAAGAATTGATTGAATTGTAAAAATCTTTTTTAAGTTTGCAAAAGACTAAATTGAAGCCCCCTGAAACAGTACTTTGATGCGTCATCTTCAAAGTTGTATGAGTAAAAAATAAGCCACACTAAGAACCAGGTTGCAGCATGACCTCATTGTATAAATTATTCTATCAACTAAATGCGGGGATATGACTCGAATGACTAAACGTTAAGCACATTTAAAAAGGCAAGAAGAAAACACCAACATTTCAAAAATGGAACTAATACCTTGATGGCAGCACCTAATGCATCTAAAAGATTTCCATCAGAACTAATTACAAGACCATCAATATAAAGATCCCAACAGATCTTCCCTTCCACAATGCACAACGACGATGAATCAATCCCGGCACCTATAAAACACATGTTAATAGACTTCTACATCAAGAGGGTAAACAAAAGAAATACAGAAACTGCATATTTCTACCAAGTATAATATAATCACATGTATGGGAGGAGGATAGCGGATAGGAGCACAGGCCCACGCATCAAAGAGGAATTAATTGCACAATCACAGTCTAGGATATCTCTTACCTGCACCACTGTTACCACCTAAGAGACACCGCTGAAGGGAAGCTGACAGTTCTGCTGATAATTCTTCACCACCTCTTCCCTGTGAATGCAAAAGTAAGAGCACAAACATGTTCAAGGCCAGAACTATATATTAATTAGTGAGGTGAAATCGTTTAACATGTATCAACCAGAACTCCTGACTTTATCCAACCATTTAAGAATTAAAGAGTTGGGAAAATTTTAAAGTTTGTTTATGCATCACAACATGTCGATGATGGAAATGATATGGAGTTACAAGATGATAGTGGTGATGATGCTTTGCATGATGGGGGGGAGATAGTAGCTCATAATCAAATAATTTTACCACCCTGTATTTTGGTTTCACTAGTTTTCCTTTTGTTATGATCATATAAATATATTTATATGTGGAACCACCTATTTTGCAATTATCCTTTAATATTCTTTGAAATCTATGAGATATAGATTTGAAAGAATTATGAGCCGTAGGTTGAATTTGCAGCTATGTCTCTATCATCAATATCTATTTGACAAAAAAGAGTAGCATAATGTATTTTTAAAGATACATGTATTATACATAATTACATATATGCTTATATGCATTAGTTTTGTGTTCTATAACATTACTAGTTTATGTTAGTATGATTGTATATTCTAAACACACATTTCAGAGAATTGGGTGCTTCGTCCATGAAGCGGGTGCTTAAGCGAGGCTTTTTTGCACTTCACGCATTTTTTTTTTCACTGATTACAGTATAGCAACAGAGACAGATGGCCATCTGTATCCTGGAAGAAAAAGAAAAAAAGAAGAGAGAGACAGATGCCCAACCTCAAAAGCAGGTGATGCAGTTGGGCTGCAATCGACATAGATAAATATCTTCCCCTTGTCCGGTCGGGATGAACTTGGCTTTCCTAGCTCTGCCTGCACTTGAAATTCATACATCAGACAATCTCATGTACAATCTAATCAAAATCAAGCCCAACAAAGGGAACTTAATTTGTGTTTCCTATTACCTTCACACTAGCAATTACGTCTGTACCCCCCATTATCACTCTTGCAGAACCATTAGCCTGTCATAAACAGTAGGTAAATGATTTTAACTATCGTGCTTTCAACTTCGTACAGCTAGAAAGAACCAATAATCAACACACTACGCCAAGAAACCCTAACTATACCTGAGGAATGACACCAGTTTCGACATCAATGTGTCGATAACTCAGTCTTTTTCGGCCATCACAACGAAGGTCTTGAGCAATTGCGCCTTGTATAAACTGCTTTTCTCCAGCTGACAGCCCTACCATTCTGCATACCCCATCAAACGCAAGCACATCAAGCAACCGCCGAGTTCAATCAGACTCGTTCAAATTGACGAAATCCAGAAGAGAAGGTCGTAAATTCAACAAACTAACAATCTATACCTAATCGATCAGTGCACAATTGAACGAACTAGAAACAGCAAAAAGTAGAGTGATTAGTCGCAAGAGAAAGAAAAACCTCACCTCGAGTGCAAAATCTACAGAGAGACGGAGAAAGAAAGAGTGAAAGGGACGGTGCAGCGGCGAATCGATGGCGCGGCGGCGACTGTGATAGAGGGAGTTTGGGGAACGACGGAGGCGGGAGTTGTGAGAAAGGGTTGAAGGTGAAGGAAAGGAACAAAGAGGGGGAAAGACTTTAGGTGAAATTCCACAAAACACCCACATTTTATTTTGTTTTTCAGAAACTACCCACAAAAATTACACAAATCATCCCTCATTTAGCTTGAAACAACCCCAACCCTAAAATAATGGCTAGATTTGAAATTAACAACTGCAAATAGTTAGATCGTAAATGGTGATTGGTGAATGTTGAAATAACAGTACCTTTTAAGTGGTATAAATCATTTAATCTACTCTAACAATTCATTTTTTAAGATTCATTTATTTCGATTTGTCTTTCTATGAACTTAAGTGCATAGATTAAGAAAATTATATGTAAAAAATTATCTAAATCTCAATGGTAAAAAATTGTTAAAATAATTAATATGTAGATAATCTTTCCAATCAATACAAGGACAAAGGTTAGTAAAACATCATTTCAATTTCAATTTATGTGTTAGTATGATGCTAAACGTGTATACACAAGTTGTATTCGTTGATTTGACTCTCTTTATGTATGTATATATGTATTTCTGTATGTGTCTATCTTGCAATTCAATTATTAGATGATACTACATCCGTTCTAAAAATATATATTGTTTAATTTATTTATATATTTTTAATGATAAAATTATATAAAGTATTAATTTTTGACCTTTTTATTAATTATTAATTATATATATATATCATTGCAAATCATTAAAAAAATAACGAAATTATATATTATTTGACATAGTTTAACTTTGTAAAAAACATACATGGACATGTTTTTGAAAATGGAGAGAGTATATTGATCCAACCCCTCTTGGATCATATATAAATTAGATCGATTAATTTGTACAGTATGATATTACAAAAGGGTTGATAGATACCCCACTCATTTTTATATTGACTCATTTTTATTGGAAACAGATTCCACAACATCTTGGTGAAACATATGTAATTTCATGCCAAATATCTTGGTGAAACATAAATATAATTTCATGCCAAACAAGAGTTAGTAAAGTATGTTGTGTAATGTCTTGCAAAACAACCTTTGCAAGAAAGGGCGAAACGCACAAAGATGGATGTCGAGAGGTTTTGGAATTTGTCGTGGAATGTTCCATAACATTCCGCAACTTGTTATGGAACATTCCACAACTTGTTACAAAATCGATTCGGATTCCACGCCGACATCCATATAAAGCCTTGTTTGGTTGGCTAAAAATTAAATGTACTTTAACTTTTCTAAATGTATTTTTCTCAAGATATTTATGTTACAAGTTAAATATATAACTACTATCTCAGATATTTATGTTCAAGTTTTGCAAAATAAGTTACATATACAGTTTAAGAAATGAAACGACACTCCACATGCCAAAGAAAACACAGAAGAACAAAATGGAATTGCTACAGAATTACACTTTTCTATACTAACCAAGTTTCCATTTCTACATCTCATCCAGAGGATGAGCAAATATATGCTGATACAAATTGAAAACCCCAAATTGTAACATCTGGGCATAACCCAGAAACCAATATAACAAAAAAAAAATACAAAACAAAACAAAAGAGGCCAGAAAACCTAAGAAAACAACTCTACTGCTGCAGCAGCAGCAAAATCCCCAGGACCCCACCCCAGCCCAAGGGCTGCTTCATTGCGTCAAGCGTCACCGCAGAAGGAGATTTCGGCTGCAGCAGTGACAGCCCGAGAGAGGTTCTGAAGAGTAAAATCACGCTATCCGCAAAGATTCGATGACTTCATTCACGGTTTTGTGGGTCTCGGGTGAAATCATGTCCAGCGTCACATGGAAGGCCTGTGGAGATAAAGGTAAGGTGTCCATGTATAAAATTGTAGAAACTGCGAGTTTCTTGGTTCTGATTGAGTCTTCTTGTAAGGTATAAATGAGAAGAAGAGGGGAGCTAGCAAGAATATGAACTTACCACAAACCTTTCGAGCACCGGCACGAGAACCGACAATTTATGCGTTGGAAGGAAGCCAGTAATGACTTCCCGCGTGCTTTGGCTGAAAGTAATATAAAAAAGCATTTCCATCAGAACTTGGATTGTGGTGGGTACCGTGGCTTAATGAAAAGACATTACAAATTTGAAGGGGAACCGGCACATTACCTCTCGGTCGAAAGAAATGCAAGGAGTAGTGCAGAATATGCCTCAATAATCATCTTTTCTGCTTCTTTTTCTCCTTGTAACATAACAGCCTCTTCATCCTGCAAAACCACAAACATTTTGCAGGGATTACCACACAACTAAACACAATCAAAGGCAGAAACAAACTCTTAATTGCAACAGGGCGACAAGATTGTAAAGCATAGTCAATCTTAACAACTCACCCAAGTTTCATTTCCTTCCCCAACTGCCTCGCCAGCTCCTTGATTAGCCAGAAAAATGGAGCACAATAATGGGATTACATCTGTTTGACTTTCTTCAGCCAGTCCTTGTGAAGGTAACAGAATACTTGTAGCTGCAAGTCGTGATCTGAGAACAGAACAATCAGAATATTTTTTAGCGTATAAACAAAAGCAAAAAACTCCCTTCCATATAGCATAAATATTTGACAGATGATTAAGAAAGAAAAAACAACAGAATGTAAAAGTTTTAGCATAATAAATGTGCTAGGATAAGATTCCTATATTAAAAGGAACATTCCTCCAAAAAATATTAAAAGGGACGTACGAAGGGTCATGAGAAGCTACTGACCTGTTCCGGTCATCCTTCTCAACCATATTCACAAGCAAACCAAGAATGGCGACAAGGAGATCTATCTCTTGATCACTAAGACGTACATCAGTCTGGCTTTCGAGATCAATGACAGAATTGCATAGGGAATCAAAGTCTCTCATCTCAGTCGGTGAATGCAAGGTTGACACAAATGAAGGGAAATGATTAGCAATCAGGGTTGAGAGTGTCTCTAATCCTCCGTAAGCAGCAATTTGCTGACAGCCGACTTCATTGTCATTTGTCAAGTTCATCAGAACCTGTTGCACAAAGCAGACATATGATTGTGAGGATAGATACAAGTTCACAAGAAGACCTAACTCCTGGAACTGAAATGAATCTGATGTAACATGATGAAAATAACAGTCACATCATAGAGAAAATTCCAAAGTAGCAAGGACCACTAGAAGGTGGCCAGAGATTGTAAGCAGCAGGGATACTAATAGGTTATTGATCATTGAACAAAAAAAGGTTCAAAGGTGGCCAGAGATTGTAAGCAGCAGGGATACTAATAGGTTATTGATTATTGAACAAAAAAAAAGGTTCTTGGCGCGTGTAACAAATTTTACTACGGAGTACCTTTTAGGAAGAGTATAATTAGCTAGATGCCCAAAGATGGGCCAGCTTGGGCTTACCACATGCTAATGTGATTAAAAAATACACATTAATGAGTTTATCAATTTTAATTATTCTTTTCATCTTCCCCATTTCTTAGGTAGTTTCTTCCGCGTTCCAGATTCTCACTCCCAGTCTTCAGTAGCCTGTAATCTTACACTTGATTGTGAACTGAAATATAGTTTGTGAGGATTCCTAGGATTGGCAGTTAGCAAGATTCTTGCTAGCAGATTTATCATCATTTTTCTTTTCTTTCCTCATTTCTTCATTCCTGACGTTCTAACATAGAGTGATACCATGAGAAGGGAAAAAGAACACCACTCCTGACTCCCCTTTCCATGAAGGGGTAAGAGACAGTGTTGCCGGGGGGAGCAGACACCAGCACCTCTTCTAGAATGGTTGCAACATTTAATATATTAAAGATAAAGGTTAAAAACATACCTTCACGGCAGTAAGAAGACAATCAGCCAGAAATTCTGAGGTTTCTCCAACAACAACTGATGAGCAAGATGTCTGGCTTGAAACATGAATCTCAACATGTTTTACCTCCTCCTGCTTTGGGATTGGTCGGGATGAACACCCATTTTCTATATTTTTACATGCCGCCTTTCCCACCCTGCTCTTTTTCGCTCGATTATTGCCATTTCTTCGAGAAAGTTTGTCCCACTTAGAAGGTTCAAATTCCTCTTCATCAAATGCAAACGGATCTTCGCTATCCTCTACATTTGTTAAGCTGGCATCTTCAAAATCATAAGGCCTCTTACCAAGACTGGATTTCATCTTCAAGCGGGCGCCATTTATCCTTGCTCCACAGCCTGTACTCTTTGAAGTCCTGCTGGATGAGCTAGACTTGGAAGAATTAATTCGCATCTTTATCATGCAATTATCTTCCACGTGGGTTGTTGAATGAGCAGATCCAGATTGAGAGCTTAACCACTCTTTGCTCCAAGATTTATTTGATCCTAGACCTGGAAAAAGCCTTCCAGAGCTACTGCACTCTTGAGAAGATCTCGTCAATGAGACCCTGCTGCTGTCAGCTGCGAGGTACACGAATTAAATATCAGAAGTGATTTTCATTTCTTTTCCATTTCGGTCAGGCTGAGATAGATGACAATTACAGGAACATATCTATTTTACGAGTTTGAACAATTTTAAGATTACTTTATGATCACCACATTAGATGTAAAGCGAAAACAGAACATGGTATGCTACAATAGGGATGAAGAAGAGGCTTCATGTACCTTTGTTCTCTGCCATTGAGAGGAACTCATAAGACTGTTCAGACTCAGTGGAAAAGTTTAAGGGCATTTCAGCAGCAGAAGTTGAAAATGAATTTCTCTTCAGCAAGCAAATATCTATATTCATCAAAACCCCATGTTACAAAGCAGGAATCTGGAGGAGGGGAGGCCATGGATTGAAGGTCAAAATTTGCACTGGAGATACCTGAGAGAATCTTGACAAACATTATCACAAGTTTTGTGAATGGCAAAGAAGATCTTGTCCCAGCCAATGACTGCCTCATTGCAAGCAAATGGGTCTGAAACAAACAATAAAGTTTTAAGAAAAAGTTCGACAGTGAAACAAACTGCAAATTTTTTTAGAAAATAACTGCAAACATCCATCGCTTGCTAAATCAATTTTAGAAAAAGAGCCAGCAAACAATCCACCCACCTGATTTTCCTTGCTAAGAAATGTAGCATTCTCCATGATCTTTAAGCATTTCGAAAGTAGCACAACACATTGTAGATTGACCTCATCCTTGGACACTCCGTTTGGTGTGGAAGAATGGTCCAGCCACTCCTACAGGGAAAAAAACAAAGTTTTTGTGCCACATAAATTTTAGAGCGGAAGGAAACTAATGATCACAAACACTAATATGTTTCAACAACAAACATTACCGAGTCACTATGGATTATTTATAGCAATTATCATATCACGATGCCATACAAATTTATGAATTCATAAATAAGTTAGGGAAATTCAAGATATTTTGCTTCAATTTCCCAAAACACAAACCTCACAATTTCGGATGCTTTCTTTTAGAAGAAGGAACGAGAAGCCAGAAAAAAGGTAGTGACTAGTGAAATGTGAAGAAGCAAGCATTATTTTCATGATAAGTAAATCATTTAATCATTAAATTATTCACATTATAATTGACTAACTTTCTTGGACTAGAATATCAAAGTTCTCATGTTTGATATGCTCTTATGTCCGACAAGCATGAACATCAAGATAAAGCAAACATACAAGCTCACACCTCCAAATTTGAACGGAGACTTATCACAAGTTCAAAAACAGCATCAAGGCCACCCAACTCTCGTACTGTTTCCTTGAAGTTTCCACCATTTCTCTTTACTGTACCTTCTGAGTAAACGGAAAGACATGCAATGAAAAAAAATCAGAAAAGAGTTGGAACAAAGAATATAACCACACAACCTGATATATATAACAGTGAAAGATATAGAAAAGTATAAGTCAATTGAAGAATTCTATATTTTTATGAGTCCAGGATCATGAAGAACAAAAGTGCTGGGAAAAATCATTTTTAAGTGGGAATGCCATTAATAGCAAGTTGCTCCATATTAAGTGGGAATGCCATTAAAAACTTCTTAAAGATGGTTTATTTCATCGTGTTTATCCATAAAACCAAGGTCAAGTGAGTGAAGTGACGAGGTACACTTTCAGCCACAAGAGAAAAGGGAATAGAGAAGAGACAGAGAGGACCGTCCTTGTTAAAACAGATTTTGTTTGTTTGTAGAGAATGACAGGATATACTAACGCAGAAGAATGATCTTAAAGAGTGCAAGCATGTAACTTAAAAACACCAATATCGATACCATCAAAAAAACAATAATTCCTTTTCTCTATTCTAAACAAAACTTGGAGGACAAATGTTACCTTCAAAAGAGACATTTGAAAGACAAGCCTTCTCCATAGTCAACAATGCAATCCACTTTGGACTTAATTCTGGCCGTGAGATTTGGTCAATAACATTGTCACTAGCTTTAATATCCTTGGAACTAACCAGAATTTCCTTAACCTTTTGAGAAATTGCATCACCACTTGAATCTAACTGTTTGGTCATATCCCGTGAAATATGAGCATCTTTCCGGAATGCTAGAAGCTTACTGCCAATTGATGGTGTTTTTTTCACAACATCATCCGATGCTAATGGTTTCAACAGTTTTATTAGAAATCCAATGCTAGAGGATGAATCCAGAAGGTAGTTGTCCTGACCCTGAAATCATATTTTTTTTAATGTAAAAAAAAGCACCATGAGCAATAATCAGAGTAGGACAACCAAAATTGATGCATAGCAAATTTGAAAAAGCTAACTCATCTTTACAACTTTCAACTGCACTAAAAAAATATCTTCCTAGAAAGTGAAAAGGAGTAGATGATTCACGTGTCCAAAAAAGGAAACTATAAAAAAACTTACATCAGCCGTCAAAACATAAAACAGAGCCGATGCAGCCAAATTGCTGGGAGGATCATCAAGACTAAGACGTATAATGGCATCAATAATAGTCTTTGCCAACCTGAAAACAAGACAACCAGAAAGAATATTATCCAACATATCCCCTTCAACCAGTATTAATACGGTAGAAGAAACAAACATGGAAAGCCAACTAAAAGCATTCGAATTTCCCTGCAAGCATCCCAAAGAAATCCATTAGGGAAAATGCTACTAAATGACTAGAAAATAAAAGAATACAACACTGGTGTAAGAAATGAACTTTCTTGCGTGGACTAATAAGAAATTAACTTTCTTCACAGAAAATCATAAGAAATTCCAATGCCAACACCCAGAGAAACTGATTAAAGGGATAAAGATGTATTTGGGAAAAACAGAAACATCCAGAGAAACTGATTGAGAGGATAAATCCTACCTCATTGATATTTCTTCCCCTCTTTTGTATCATATTCGTTCATTCTTAAATAATATTAAAAAAAAAAGGATTAAGTGCACTTCTAGAAAAACACCTACATGTTTAACATGGTATTCATTTTGTAATTACCCTTGAAGAATAAATTGCCAGTCAGCCAAAAGGAGAAGAATGTCTTTAAACTAATTAAATAACAGGAAGTAAAAAGGTTTTTAATCAGTGCAACCAAAGTCAGAGATTATCCTACTTCAAACAGCTGGGGGCCGGAGATTCACAAACATAATAATGCTTAACTGGCTTCATAGAAAGGAGAATATACATACATACATGATACATGTATGTGTGTGAAGTTCTCTTATTTCTTTTTCAACCTTTCAAACACAATCCAAGCATCACACACATTTTAACAATATGCATATTTCCCAGATATGCATATTTCCCAGATATGTATAAACATTATCACTCGATCTTCATAGACATTAAAGAATAAAAGGCACACATGTTAAATATGTTATCAAATTTGAACTCCAACATCACACACATTTTAACAATATGCATATTTCCCAGATAATCTATTTTCCAAATTCAAATTCATTAGCAAGCTCAATATATCAATTTAAAGGCTAGTCCCCAATATTGACAAAGTGAACTTTTTTTATCCAAATCTTGAGTGTAGGTAGACTGAGCCACTGAGGAATCATAATAAGCAGAACTCCTCAAATACAATTCACCTCAACTAATTACCCACTTCTTGGTTTCTTTGAGAAAACCCTTATCTATCATCTCAAACACAAGAACCTAATCCTTTTTCCAGAACGGCACTCTGAGAGTCTGAGCCAATAACATTCAAAGTTCTTTACAAGCTGCAAAACTCCTCAATCATGTATGCATTATTGATTGATGCACCAGATACCTCATCCAAAATACGTCTTTAACCCTTTGTTCTGCAATAGTATACAGTACGAACGAGATAAATTCCCCTCTAAGTTCTGCTACAGAAATTTGCAAAACCCATGACAAAATTCCATCCATATTTCTCTTTTGAATCTGTATTATACCAATTCCCTCACTGTATAATACGAGTACAAAATTAAAAACCCTTTGCATCAATTCAACTAACAAATGAAAAAACTCTTCTACCAAACCTAATTCAAATTAAACGGATAAATCTTTACTGGTTACTCACCCGTGAGCACGAATTTGCCTCCGTTGCTGAGAAGTCTCACAAACGGTCAACAACGACAACAAGCTCGCACGCCTGATCCGTATCGGCTGCCCCCTTTTCAACCCATCGAGTGCAAAATTAACCTCATCCACATACTCAATCATCTCCCCAAACTCTTGCGTCTCCATCAACGTCGCCGTCATCGGCGGCGGCACATTAGGCGGCGGCGGCGGCCTACAAAACCTACCCTCCCCCTTCTCACTCCTCGCCTTCTTCGACCCCCCCGCAGGCTCAAACGACCGCGAGGGCTTCCCCCGGGCCGGATCCGGACCCGACTCAAGCGACACCGGGTAGGGCTCGGAGTCAAAGGTCCAACGGGCCGAATCTTGAGAGGTAGAGAAGGTGAAATTGAAATCTTGTGGACTCTCCTCGTCCTCCTCCTCGGAGAAAGAGAACGGGTCATCGGAAACATCGCCGTTCAAGGTCGAATCCGATAACGTCCTCCCAATTCCTCCCCGGCTCCGCCGCCCGTACGTTCTCACAATCATCCTCGTTTGAAAAAAAAAAACCCCTTTTCTCGAATTCGAAAAAACCTCTATCCGTTGGGGAACCAAGAACACTCAAATTTCAGGGAATCGGAAGAAGGGGGATGAGAGAGAAAGGTCGAACCGTTGGGGGTTGCTGGAGAGAGAGATCTTCAGCTGAGAGAGAGGGGATTTTCGAATTCTGAGGTTTCAGATCGGGGAAGGTGAGGATGAAATTGAATTTTTTTTTTCTCTGTTATTTCCTTTTTTTTAATTTGTTTAGTTCTTTTTTTGTGAAGGTTGTACGAATTACCAAATATACCCTTGTGTGATGGTGTTCAGTGAAGGAGGGGGCGATTGTAGGAGAGGGGTATTTTCGTCAGTAAGTGGGGTAGATGTTAAGGTTAGTTGAAAGTAAAGTATTAGGGTGTCCCGATTGAATAGTGGCCGTTGGATTTTAAGGATTTTAGGGCGTTTAACAATTTTCACGCCATGTCACATTTTTTTAAATAAAATGTCAATAAAGTAATAAATTAATATTATAAAATTAAATAAAATATTGCCAAATTTAGCATAAAATAAGAATGGTGGAGTTGAGGACAATATTCGTGAAAATTTTGAAAAATTGGACCGAGTTCTAGTTCATCGCCAAATCCCTTCACAGAGAAAAAATCTTGATGATGAGAACAATATTCGTGAAAAATTGGAACGAGTTCTAGTTCATCGTCAAATCCTTCATAAATTCTCAAACCTAATTACTAATAATGGAGTTTTTTAATCATCAAATCATTGTCCAATATCAATAACACTCGAGAGTAGTACAATTTTCAAAGCTCCACCTTTCAAATTTGAGAACATATGGCTTCAACGGAAGGATTTTCATAACATCCTCGAACAATCTTGGCGAGCAACATGACCAGGGTCTACTATGTTTCAACTTATTTTTAAACAAAAAATTCTTAAGAAAAAAAGCTAAATAATGGAATAAGTACACCTTTGGAAACATATTTCGCCAACTGAAAGAGGTGGAGAACGAATTGCTTAAAATTCAAACATCTAAATCAGTAAATAACACACAGAGAATCAATAGTAAATAAAATTGTCTTCTTAGAAAAAAGGGAAAAACTACTCCTATTTCAAAAAACATTTTGGAATCAAAGAGTCAAAACAAAGCATCTCAAGCTTTCAGACTCTAACACATCGTATTTCCATCGTGTTGCCTCTGAGAGAAGACATAGGAAACAAATCTGCAACATAACTACCGTTGAAGGTACTTTAATAATAGGAGAGAAAAATGTCAGAAACGAAATTAAAAATGATTTCGAAAAAAGATTAAAAAAAGAGTCTATCAATGATAGACTTCTTAATGAAATGTTTAACCTAATCCAGCCGTCTATTACTACAGTGGAAAATGAATTCCTCATTCGACATCCTTCTAATAATGAAATAAAATTTGCAGTGTTTAGTTTGGGTAATAATAAATCTCCTGGTCCTGATGAAATTACAGCTGAATTCTATAAGAAATATTGGGATATTGTTGGTGTATCTATCACTAGAGTTGTTAAGAGTTTTTTCCACTCCGGAAAACTTCACTACTACCAAAGTGAGCCAAGCCTACTACTACTAGTCACTACCGTCCAATCAGTTTATGCTCTACACTATATAAAATCATTTCTAAAATTTTGACAGAAAGAATCAAAACAATTATCGGCAAACTAATTCACCCTCTACAGGATGCGTTTGTGTCAGACAGAGCCATTCAAGATAATGTTCTGATAGCTCACAGAATCTTCCACTCCTTTAGGTCACGTACGGGTCGTGAGGGATGATTGGTGATAAAACTAGACATGGGGAAAGCGTATGATAGAGTTGATTGGAATTTTACAAAAAAAAAAGATTTTAGAAAAATTCGGGTTCCACCACACTTTCATCACTTGGATTATGGAATGCGCAACGTACGATTGTTTCCTTCTCGGTGCTAGTCAACAACGGCCCTACAGATATGCTCCTTCCCTCTCAAGGTCTTCGCCAAGGGGATCCTTTATCCCCTTTTTTGTTTATCCTAGGAGCTAAAATCCTAACTCGGAAACTCTGAGTTGAAACAAATCTGGATAATAGTCTAATCGGATTTACCTTCGGTAGGAACGGACCTCGGGTTCCTTTCCTATCTTTTGCTAATGATATCATCATTTTCACAAGAGGCGGTGTTGCTGCAGGATAGAAAGTTAGAACAATAATTGATACATACTGTAAATTTTCTAGACAAAAAGTTAATTACTATAAATCGAGCTTCCAAGCTACAAAAGGTATTTCGAACTCTAGGATCTTAGATTTTATCAGTTGCTTGAATATTACAAATGAAAACTCATTGGAAAAATATCTTGGTTGTCTGATTATTAATGGTAGAGTAAACAAACATACTTTTGAAGACATCATCTCTAAATCTAAAGACCAACTAAGTAAATGGCGTGCCAATGCTTTATCACAATAGGGTCGTGCAATCCTAATCAATAGAAACTTATCAACCAAACCGATGTATACAATGCAAAACTTTCTATTACCTGCATCGATACATAAGGAGCTTGACTAGATTACCCAAATGTTCCTCTGGAATAAAGATCTTCAACACCGGCCGCTTATTAGTTGGAATACGATTTGCAGACCGAAAAAGTGTAGGAGATTCGGGATTAGGAAATCAAAAGAGATGAATGAAGCCCTTCAAATGAAACTATTATGGAAAATATTGGTTGGTTACTCTGATTAAACACAAGTACCTATGCTCGGCTAACATCCTTGAATACAAGAAAAGTGGTAACTCCTCTTAGCAATAGGCCAAACTGACAACTCTCATTGATAAATTCAAATCGGGGCTAATTTAGTTAGTTGGAAATGGGACTTATATCAAATTCTGGACAGATAATTGGATTACAACCTCTCCTCAGCAGTCTAAGGAAGATTGCCCTCAATTTGAGAACATTGAGGAAACTGTTAGTGATTACATTTTGGGTGGTAGATGGTGGTTGGAAAAGCTACACAATATATTACCTATAGACATAGTTAAAGAAATCTTGGACATTCCACTTCCCATCTCTCCATTTGAGGATCGGTTATATTGGTGGCCTGATAGAGCGGGATGGTTCACCACTTTGAGTGTATACAAACTAATCACAACTCAATCCTCCCTAAACTTAGATAATAACGCTTGGATATGGAAATTAGATATTCCGCCTATGGTCAAAAACTTTCTTTGGAAAGTTTGCCAAGATGGTCTCTTAACTGCCTCTAGGCTTGCCTCTCGTGGGGCCTTTATACCTTCCACCGGTAGCTTGTGCAACTGTGCTGCTGAAGATGATGTTCAACTCATGTTTGAATGTCATTATGTGTGCTTGCTATTTCGTCTCCCCACATGCATAAACTTAACAATATCCAGTTTGATAAATCATTCACGAGATATAAAACCTATCATTTCCTTCATTGGAAGCAACCATACTTCTGGGCCAAGGTGAAGCTTATCTTTGCTTGGTGGTCAGCTTGGTACATTCGGAACCAATATTTGTTTAAGCAGGTTTCCATCCCCCATAGAGATTGCTCATTATGCATTATTAAAACTCATAAGGAGAATTGGAGTAAAACATCTCAACTAGAGAGTAGTCTAGATGAGGACTCCTCCTTACACACACAAAACTCCAATCACCCAAAGAAGAAAAATAAGTATGGTAAGATTACGTGGCATAAACTCCAGAGGGGAACTCTCAAGTTAAATTTTGATGGATCCACAATTACAAACAACGACAGCTCGGCTGGAGCCATAATCCGGGACTGGGAAGGACGACCGATACACATATGTTATAAAAAACTTGGTAAACAAAGCCCCCTAAAAGCGGAAGCTCTTGCTCTAAAATTGGGAATCCAACACGCTATACAACTCTGTATCGACAAAATCCACATTGAAGGTGATTCTAGTATAATCATAAATCACCTAAATCAAAAATCTAAATGTCCTTGGGAAATTGAAATGGTCTTGTCAGATGTTAAACTTCTTTTATCGACTTTGAAAGAAGTGTCATTCTTTCATGTTCCCCGTTTAGGCAATAGAGTGGTTGATAAGGTTGCACACCTTTGTCACTCTGTCTGCGGTGTCGATATTCATAAAGATTTTGGTCTTCAAGACCTCATCAGAACGGATGCCGCCGGGTAGAGCTCGCTCGCCCAAATTCTTTCCTAATAAAAACAATAAAAATAAAAATGGTGGAGTTGATAAAATATAAAATGTAAAACAACATATAAAATTAAGGTGAATTTTTATTAACACAATATAATTTTTTTCTTGATTAGGAAATAATTTGAGGGTCGGACAGACCCGACACTTCGAGAGACCGAAAAGTCGGCAGACGGCGAACCGTCAAAACCTGCAACATAAGAAACAAAAGAAGGGTGCAATACAAACGGTGGGAAACAAACAAATACAGTTAAATAGGCGAACCAAACCCAAATATGTTGGGGACAACATAGACAAAGTGGACACCAAGCACCGCCAAACAGTGACAGTGTGACACCGCTGACCAGCGGTACATCAGAAGTCCCTGTAGGCAATGAAGAGGATCCTCCAAGGAACTATCTGTAATGTGGAGTCGCCTCGATACACAATGCCTCGACCCCAGCTAGACCCGACACCGGACGCCAGAGCCCAACTCAAGAGAGGAATGTCACGAACAACTAGACTTGCAACCAAGCCCCACCCTTGTAAGATGCACCAAAGAACCTTTAGGGATTTTATTGAAACCCTTTCGAGATTTAATCAAGCCCTAACGGGTGTTATATTTCGGGATATATATATATAATTAATATAATATTTTTTGCCTTGTCATACGCCAAGGAGCGCAATCTCCGGCTGGACCACCGGAGTGGCGACGCACCCACAGACCGGCGACACCAGCGATGATTAGAGAGCCAGGAGTAGCCAGTAGCGGAACAAAAGCAATCGGCAAAGGCGCAAGGGCCACCACCCGTAGAAGAGACTCCGAACCACCCCGACCGAAATAGACAATGAGGGGCCACCAAAGGACGCGATGCTGAGCGGCAGTCGAAGGAGAATGAAGTTGGAGAACTCCACAAATCTGAGAACACAGCCCCCGAATGAACACATATCGAAGCGTTCGATCGAATCGAACACGAAGAACTCCCCAACAATGCTAGCGATTTTGAGAAATTGACACGAGAAGGCCATCGAGATTGACAACAATGGAGGTTTTAGCCTAGAATCGGGAGGAGAAAATCCGATTACAGGAGATTACACTGGATCTGAGGGCGGTTGAGGTGAAAATCTAGCTTAGAAATTTTTTTTACGAGGGGAGAAAAGGGGCACGTGGAACTCGTACCCCCTTTCCATCGGGTTCCACAATAACCAACCACCCCACAAGGAGTGGCTAGCTGACTTTATTTCCGTATTAGATTGATTAACACAATATAATGAATATATAGATTGATTAGTAAATGGGTTGAAAATAAAAGGAAAAGACTATGATTGGTTTAAAGACATAAATAAATAAAATAAAATAAATGAAAGGAAAAATCTCTCTCTCTCTATATATATATATATATATATATATATATATATATATATATATATATATATATATTAAAACAGAGGCCTGAAATGGGTTTTGGTGCAATTCGCATACGTGTCATATTAATATATTATAGATTAATATGGTATTATCTTTTTTAGCCACATAAATTAATAAACTAATATAATTTTGTCATCTCAATTAATGGTCCCACTTATTCTTATAAATATTCAACATTATATCTTAATTAGTTAGAAAACTTATCTTTTTAGATCAAATAATCTATCCAATATTACATCAACTAATAAGTTATTATCATATCTTACTTAGTTATATTTTGATAATATTTTGTTATAAATATTATCAATATTTATATTTATTTTTTATAAATAAAAATAAAAATGGATTGAATTTACATATGAAATCTATGTTATGTTTCTTTCTTTTGGATTTAATACGTAAGATTTTTAATCATTTAATATTTTTTATTAAAAAGTATAAAATCTAGACTCAAGATAAAAATAAATTTTAACCTTTTTTAATAAGAGAATAAACATGATTAATCTAGACTAAAACATGTGTTTACTTCTAAAAAATAACACAATTGAAAATTATATATTTAATTTATATGGAGTAGTAATTTATATTAATTCAAAGATGATTTATAAAATAAAATTTATTAACAAATCGTGCAACGGACGAGTAATAAAACGAGTTGTGATTGTTTGAAAAACCTATAATCAATGTGGTGTTGAGACGTCATCAAAAAGACTTTAATACACACACACAAACACACTAGATCATATATACACAACCCTTATTGTGTATTACGTTAACAAATCTAGGTCATTGGATTAAGAAGATCAACGGATGAGATTAAAAGTAACTTCTGATTATTCGTTGGTATTGAAAGATCGTTGGAATAAAATTATTCGATGGTATTGGACGATTATTCGTTAGAATAAAATTTAAAATTTTTTACACTCTTTGTAGTTTGTACAGACGAATAGTTACATAATTATAAACGAATAATCATGTGAAAATAGACGAATAATCATGAGCAAATAGGTGAAAAAATTTTGCGTACATGATAAGGCATGTGTACAGGATAAAGGCGGTGTACACCAGAACCAGCCTCATAAAAAATGCTTATGAATTAAGATAATTAGATACAAAGATAGATAGAGAGATAGATATAGATAATATAGATGGTCATAACGTATAGAAAGGTGAATCATGTAATTGATCGATTGAGTCATTTAAGCCCCTCTTTATTCACCGATGAACTTTTCTTTGATTTAAAATTGCAAGTTCTTATACGTGAGTATACTCTTAGAAGAATTAGATCGAGAAATTGGTCATTCTAAGCTTGTAATTGTTATAAAAATAAAATATAAGTAAATGCCCGAGGATTTTGTGTTGGACTAATGGTTTAGTTTTATAATGAATGGATTTTGGTTTTAAAATTGTTGCTAATGTCATCACAATCCTACAAAAATAAATCAGTTGAAATTAGTGTTTCCAAATACACCATATAATCCTAGCCAAATGAATTGTTTCACATATGAAACCCTGGGCAAATAGGCAATAATCGACGATCGTGGTATTCTCTGGTGACTGGTTGTCTCATCTCTCTTCGATCCAGGGTTGTGAGAGTTAGGTATTGCTCGTCAGTACCATGCGAGATTCATCGTGTGTGCGGTTACACATTGGCATCGGATTGCTTCGGTTTCATGAAAATAAGCTATTGAAGGATGTAATGGGAAGCAAGGGGAAAGGGAATACGTTTGACAAAGGAGGAGGGTATGTTTGTGAAAGGGGATGATGCGGTGAAGGAGGAGGAGTATGTGCATAGGATGTTAACGTTGATTGAGAAGGTGATGTTGACTAGGACTCCGAACTCTCAGGTAATGAAAAAAACATTAAAGGGGACATGGCTTACTTGTCATGACTTCTTGGTCAGGGAAATAAAAGAAAATCTACACAATTTTTAGTTCATCGATGAGGAAGGCAAGGATGTTATCAAGGGGGCATGGCTGAGTGGTATACTATGTACTTTGTTAAGCATTTATATTATTGCAAGCTATATATTTTTTATTTTCTTCTTATTTGTTTATTTATTTTTTTGATACAAGGCAAGAATTTGGGGATGATTAGCCGCGGCTATACCATCGCCCAAGAGCGTCCAGATGGACGAGAGCGTCGATCTCAGAAGGGGCCCGTTCGACGAAGGAAGACGAAAAACCTAAGTGAGCCAGTCTATCAGCAACCTGGTTTCCTTCACGGAAAGTGTGCAAGAACCTGACAGACTGAAAAGAGCGACATATGTCGTGGATATCGGAGACCGCCATCTCAATCTCCCAAGGACAACGCCAAGTGCCCTTCAAAACATTGATCAACAGAAGGCAATCTCCCTGGACCTCAACTCGAGAGAAGCCGTACGACGACGCCACTTGGAGACCGAAAAGAAGGCCAAAGCATTCCGCCTGCACAGCGAAAAACCTACCAAACTTCTGGGCGCCACAAGTGAGTATGGAGCCCCGGCAATCTCTGATAACGAAGCCAGCAGCAGCAGAACCAGAGCCTTTTCTAGCTCCGTCAAAGCTGAGCTTGATTGAACCTTCGGTAGGTTTCGTCCATTTTTACAGTTTTCGGTTTAGTTATTGTTCTAGATTGGTTGGTCTCTCTCCTCGAGGTAGAAACCTCTTCCTCGATCTCGTGTTTCTTAGCCTTCTTCGAGCTTATCCTATATTGTTTAATATATTTGATCCATTCATCATGATTTTTGAGGTCGTTGTTGTCGAATAGGATTTTGTTTCTCATATTCCAAATACCCCAAAGGGAAAAGGCCAGGATAGACTTCTGGTTCGTCGAGAGGTTTGCAAAGATGTTCGTTATGATGTCCTTATATAGTTTATCTGTTCTGTCGGTGTTTCAGATTGCTTGTTCAATTTGTCTATCCATACATCCGATAAAAGATAAGGATAAACGACAGTCGATAAACAGGTGGGTCGCATCTTCACCATTATAATTATAGAGCGGATGTTGCAAGAGTTTTTACTTTTTACTTCTTAAAATCAAAACTTGTAGTGTTTTTTTTTAAATAGTGTTTGATGACTAATGAGAATAATTAAGAGATTGTGACAACCCTATTTAGATTAAAATGTTGTTGAGAGGGCTTTAACTGTATCAATCATTTTGTATAAATTAATCAAATTATATAAGTGTAAACAATACTATTGCAAGCTAAGTTTTTTTTTGCTTGTTACAATAAAAACTTGTAGTGTTGCTTTTTTTTTAAAAAAAAATAGCATTTGATTAGACTAAGTAAGAGAGGTAGTCAACCCTATCTACCTTTTTAAAAGAAAAGTATTTAATTACATTTTAAAAAGATTTTTTAATTACTCGTACTTTTCATAAAGATTTGTTTATTTCTTTGCTAAAGTTATAATGACACAAAATCTTATATTGTTTTTGTTTATTTGCAATTGACAATCTTGTAAACTTGTTTTTTGATTTGCATGATAACAAAAATTCATAATCTACAATGTTTATAATAAAAAGCAAGTGAAACAAATTAAATAACAAATAGTGAGAGAGAAGATGAATAAAAGCTGCACATAACATTTTCATACACTAATATATATTTTTTCTCATTAAGACTCAATCAGTGGTGAATATTGATTCTTCTTGCAACAACGAAGGTTGTAAAAGTTTTCATCCTTCTATAATTTTTTTTGGGTAAATTGCAACTAATATCCCAACCTTTAGAGATAGTTGCTTTCAATACCCTAACCTTGTAAAATTTTACAAAATATCCTAACCTATACCATTAGTTGCAATTAACACCCCAAATGAGTTTCTTAAATTAAAAAATTACCCACATCAAACAAAAATTACAAAAAATCACCCCTATTCATAAAATATTTTCAATGAACCCCTAATACATTTAAAAACAAATGAGAATTAAATAAATCTCTTACAATTTAACCCCACCCGACCCACCATCCAAAAATAATTATAATATATATATATATAAAATATACTCCTTTAAAATATAATATAATTACTTTAGCATCTACTCATTTAAAATTTTAATATAATCAATCAAAATAATTAATTATTTATCTAAAAACATACATTATAATTAAAATCTAAATTTATATAAGTCTGTCTCGATACATGCCGATTTGTGTATCTATTATTCCCTGTATATTATTTGATACGATATATAATGTCTTTTTGGTTAATATTATGTTATATATACTAAAACTAATACATAACATCTTATAATGTATCACACATAAATTTCATGGTATTAAAAAAAAATTGATTCTATAAGAAATATTTAACATAATAGTTTTACAAAAATAAAATAAAGTAGATTTAAAAAAATAAATGGTAAAAGATATGATAACCATTTGCAATAAATAATTATATAATAAAGCTATATTAAAAATAATATGGTAAAAAATAATAATTTTACCATATTATTTTTAATATATCTTTATTATGTAACTATTTATTACAAATGGTTATCATATCTCATACCATTTATTTATTAAAATCTACATTATTTTATTTTTGTAAAAGTATTATGTTTAAGATAAATAATTCATTATTTTGAGTAATTATATTAAAATATTAAATGAGTAAATGCTAAAATGATTATATTATATTTTTAATGGAGTAGATTTTATTTACCTGTTAAAATTATTTTTGGATGGTGGGTTGGGTGGGCTTAAATTGTAAGAGATTTTTTAATTTCAAACTTTGAAATATATTAGGAGTTTATTGAAAACATTTTATGAATATGGGTGATTTTTTGTAATTTTTTGTATGATGTGGGCAATCTTTAAAATTTAAGAATCTCATCTAGGGTGTTAAGTGCAACTAATGGTATATGTTAGGATATTTTGTAAAATTTTACAAGGTTAGGGTATTAAAAGCAACTATCCCTAAAGGTTGGGATATTAGTTGCAATTTACCCATTTTTTTTTGAAAAAATGAGGTCAAAACAACAAAACTGCAAAAATATCATTTTTGACAATGGACAAATCATGTACAAAACATGACAAATCAAATAATAATTAAAAAAACCACTCAAACATATTTCCCTTATCATAGAGACATAGACTTATTTTGATTATCAACCTGAGGTCAAAACAACAATACTATTAAGAAGAGCATGTTTAATGACCTCATCCGTAAGGATGCTATCGACCTATCGGGTAGGATTATTCCACCCGAATTATTACATGATAAAAAAAAAGAGCATGTTTAATTGTTGTATTGCACAACAATTAAATTTTAAAATAGGGGTTTATATATATATTTAAATATTTTTTTTATATATAAATTTGACTTGATAAAAATCCCGAAAGTGTAATGTTAAAATTCGGCTTCAAAGGGCTTGACTAAATCCCGTAAGGGCTTGACTGAATTTCGGTTGGCTAAATCTTTTGGCGTTTTTGCACGAGTAGTGTGTGGCTCTACTTTCGGCGTCTCTAGAAGGCCTTCTGCTTGGTTGGGGGCGTGAAGTTTGGAGTCGAGACTGACTAGGGTCGAGGTGGTGCGTTCAGGGCGACTCCGTATCCGGGAAGGAGCTTCCTTGGAGTTTCGCCTACACTTCCCACACACAGGAGATAGGCTCCTGCTGTACCGCTGGCCCACGGTGCTACTGTTTCGATGGTGCTTGGCTTCATTCTTCGACATCGTCCGCAACTGTTGGGAGGAGTTATTCTTAGTTCGTTCTTGTTGTAGAGTTATTTTTGCTTGTTTTTTAGTGCCGCTTTCTGTCTCTATTATATGTTTAGGCGGTTTCCGTCTGCTGATTCTTCGGCGTCTCGAGAATCAGGATTGCCTAATCTCGAATTCTTACTTAATAAAAAAAAACTATAAAAATATCATTTTTTACAACAGTGGTTGTAAGATTCTTTATCCTTCAAGAAATAAGAATCAAATTAGAAAAAAATATTATCATATATTATTTTTTAACAAATAAGAGATAAGAAATTAAATATATATGCTATAAATAATAAAATAATGATCGGAAAAAATCGTATAGCCTACTAATAGAAATAATAAAATGCATTTAAAAACAAAGCAATAAATAAACAAAAATTGAAATTGAAAAGAAAAAAATGAATAGAGCAATTGAGTCTCAGGAGATAATCTCCTAAGTGCTTGTTTAGATGAGTTAAAAATCTCAAGAATTGCAATATTCCAAGAAGGGAATTTTAATATAAGCATTTGGATAAGAAAATAAAAATTCAAAAACCCCGAAAGTTATCTTCCTCGGATTTCTATTTTCTCGGGCATCGGTGACTTCCTGAAGATGATAAATCTTTAGATCCTACCATTCTCTATCTCAGTCTCTTTAAGTATCGAGATCCGACCACCGTTCTCCATCTTCGACAATCCTGTGATATATAGTCTTCTCTCACCGTTCACAATAGTAAGTGTGATTCGAGTATTTGAGTATCCATCCTCTCTCTCAATCATCTCCATGTTTCTAGATCCGACCATTATTCTCCATCGTAAGTGCGATTCAAGTATTCGACCGATTTTGACTAGTAGTTTTGTTGATTTGCTTGTTGAACCCGTTTCCAAGTTTTCTAATGGAAAGCATGGAATCACTAGTCATGTAATCAACCTTCAAGTATGTATATTACAGTATAATACATTTAGTATAATCAATTCATAATATAGTTTAACTATTTGAGATTTGTGTTTGACAAACAGACGGTTCGTAGCAGGTATCCGTGGATCCGAAACGAAACCATTTTATATAACCATGTCGGATACCTGCCACTAACCATATAATATTTGAATCGGTAGTTTTGATGTTAACGATTTCGGGTATCCGCCACTATTAACCGTGTCATGTCGGATACTTGATTGTACACACCCCTAAGGAGATTGGCTATTTATAGGAAAAATATATGCTTTAAAAAATCTTTCATATCTTAGTCTTCCCTAATTAACTTTATTTATCATCTTTTAAAAAGTTAAGGGGCATTTGGTAAACTAACCCTATTATCCGGAATGTTTGCATGAGTGACCCAATCCGAAAAAAATTTGCATAAAAGTGGATATCCGGTGGCAAGGTTGAGCCGGTTGTAGGTAACCCAATGGGGGACAGCTGGACACGGATAGAAAAGCAGGAAAAGTGAGAGAGAGAGAGAGAGAGCTTTACTGAAAAGTGAAGATAAGTCAGAAAGAGAGAGAGATGGAGGAGGGAAAAAGTACACTGAATTTGCTGTTGCAGAGGACAGAAGAGAGAGAGAGAAAGAGAGGTGAAAAACAAAAGTGCAGTCTGAGAGGAGAGAGAGATCAGCGAGAGTGTCAGTGAGGGGGCATAAAAAGATACCGTCAATTAAATTTGAAGCTTAAGAGAAAACAATTGAAGTAGGAATGGGGCGGGGGTTTATTTGCAGAATGACGTGTAAGAAATAAGTTTTAACTGGACGTCAATATCAACAAAACATGTCACATATTGCATTTAACTGGACAAATTTGCTCGGAGAAACAGATCAATACAGCATGCGGAATCGACTGGGGAAGATTTGTGGGAGAAGCAGATTCACTATAATGACATCTACTATGCTTTAATATTTACCCATAGTTTGATGCCATGATTTTGTTCTCTCATGTCGACACTACTATGCTTTAATGTGACTGGTCCAAGTGTAAGAGTCATAGTGAGGGTGAAATTGAGGGGGCAGAAATATACTTGTAATTAAATCTTAAGTTTCAGAGAAAAACCATCGAAGAAGAAGGTGGGTGGGAGGTAATTTGTAGGTTGACGTGTAAGCTGTTCGCTTAAACTGGACAGTCAATGTAATACGACATGTCACATATTGAGATATACTGGACATAATATATGGGAGACAGATTCACTAGCATTAAACAAATACAACGTCGGAGCAAACATTTAAAAGACAGTAGCAAATAGTAGAAAAATACACGACATTGAAATCGAAAATTACGGTAACAGTTAGCGAAAATGCGGCTGCGTGGTGAATCTGCACCCATTCCACTCGAAGTGTGGGCGCATATCGCGGGCACGATGATCAGTTGTCTCCCTGCTCAGCGGGAAGTAGACCGAGAAAGTTCGGTCATTCCCATAACTAGACACACGAACGACCTTGCCGGACCAATACCCATCGTTGACGTGACAGTATACACGGTCGTCGACTGCGTAGGCGTCATATGAAATACGAGGCGGACGGGGACGAATTCGTAAAACCGGTATGATTTCCTTCAGCAGGTCTCTTCTGTTGTTCCATAGGAGGGTCACATATCCCACCAACCAGTGGCCAAGATCCACTTTGCGTACAAGGGTCGCGTCGTAGAATGACCCGAGCATCCCAGCCTCACCGCCGACGATCTCTACCTTTTGATTTCGTCGGTAAGGCGGCGGCATTGGTCCTGCATAAAAAATAAAAATACGGTAGTATAATCATACAAGTAGCACAAATCTAAACCAATGAAATGCTTGACAAACCTGCAACCTCATTCCCATCGTCCGAGCTGTCGGATGATATAACGATGGGCACTGGTCGGGGAGGGAGGCCAGATGAGGAAGCAAGGTGGTGTGATGAGGATGCCATTTCGTTGAAGGGGTGTTGGAGAGGTGGTGAAATGGCAATGGGGATTTAACTTCACCGAATTTGGGTGAGTAGGGACACTGTTCAGCATGTGACCCTTAAGATGGCAGTGTGTTGGTATATACATGACACGTGTCACTGTTGACATGCCATAAAATGGTTTTGTACTGGACATATTGTCGGTGCGTTTTATTCAATTTTTGACCTTGGTATAAAACTGGGTTTCCCACTCACACTTCATACTCATTAAATGCAAATCTGTAGGAAAATGTAGCAATCAGCAATATTGAAACGATAAGAAGTTCAAACTAATGAATACAATTTGACCAAAAAAATCAAAGAGAGAGGGATAGAAAAGCAAGGGGCATCCTGCAGAGGAGAGAGAAACTGTCAGACAGGACATTGGATAAGACAGGGGAGAGAGAGAGTGAGAGAGAGAGCGGGAGAGAGAGACCGTTTCCCGCCCAGGCAATAGCGCTAAAAGGGAATAAGAGGGAGAGGAAGGAGGATGGGGAGAGTTTAAACCCATTCAAGCGCCTGACACCTATTGGGGTTTACTGGACAACCACCGACATCTGATAGAAAATGAGTAAGTATTCCTTCTTTTTAGGTTATGTGATACGTTTCTACATAAAATATATTCATCTTCCTGTAAAACTGAATGTGTCCCCCTCTACCTAATGGAACAGGGGACAAATCGTTCGTCTGTATGACTGTAGTGTTTGGAGGATGGTGGGTATGTGAACAGGGCACTTGGGTCGTGGAGGGGTCCAGGAGCGAGAAGGTTGTCCTGGTAGACGAAAGTATTGACTACGTCTCCCTGAAGAAACAGCTGATGGCCAAGTTTAATGTCGATGGGAGGAGGCATGACGTCCAGCTCACATATGCAAAGCCGCAAAAGGAAGGGTGCAGACGTTTTTCCATTGGGGATGACGAAGACCTGCAGGCCTTCAAGTTTTTAAACGGTCTATCTGGAGAACGATCCTGGCCTATCGACCTCCATGTCTCCCTGGTACGCAATTTTGGTGGAGAAGTGACCACTACAGAAGGATCTACAATGGCCCATTCGGTCGGGGGTGGGCCACCCGTGACCCAAGAAGATCACCCACATACGGACCCCCGCTTGGCAGGGGATGAAGAAGTGGAAGTTTTGGGAGCACAAGGTGTCGGTGGACAACGAACTGATGTCCAGTTAGAAACTCATCTCATCCAGTTAGAATATCCATCTGTCCAGGTAGAATATCCACGTGTCCAGTTGGAGCCAAGTGGGAAGCATGTAATTTGTGTCAGCAGTGACGTCGATGATGTAGTTAGCCCATGGGATCACGAGGCGGAGCGAGCGGTGAGGGAAGTAGAGGAAGCATACCAACGCGGAAAAGGGAAGTCCGAAGCATTTCCGACAACTGTTAAAAGTGAACCAATAGAGTGGGCGGGTGTAGATAAGATGCACTTCATTTGACATTGTGACTAACCAAGTCCACTTTTTGCAATTCAGTATGTAGCTATCCCAGTTTGTACCTTTGGTTTGGTCTGCCCTACTTTGTTCTACTTTGTCTGGTTACCCCAATTTGTACCTTTGGTTTGGTCTACCCTACTTTGTTCTACTTTGTCTAGTTACCCCAACTTGTACCTATTGGTTTACATGACAGACAATAAACTTGGCATGACATATAATAAATTTGACATGACATTTAAGAAATTTGACATGACAGATAATACATTTAACATGACATAAGATGCACTTCACTTGACATTGTGACTAACCAAGTCCACCATTTGCAATTCAGTATGTAGCTATCCCAGTTTGTACCTTTGGTTTGGTCTGCCCTACTTTGTTCTACTTTGTCTGGTTACCCCAACTTGTACCTATTGGTTTACATGACAGACAATAAACTTGGCATGACATATAATAAATTTGACATGACATCTAAGAAATTTGACATGACAGATAATAAATTTGACATGACATATAATATATTTGACATGACATCTAAGAAATTTGACATGATAGATAATAAATTTGACATGACATATAATATATTTGACATGACATCTAAGAAATTTGACATGACATTAAGACTAACTAACCAAGTCCACAAACCAATAATAATGGCAAAGTGAAATGTTTAAAACGAAACAACAACAGTCTAAAACGAACCAACATAAATGTCTAAAACCAACCATTAACAGTCTAAAACCAAACACAACAGTCTAAAACCAATCGGGAAGTACTTTTAAGAGTCGGATGAGGGTGTAAGATGTCCGTGAAAGATGGCAGCACAAAGGAATTGGCGGTACACCGCAATGAAGTCATCGTCAAGGCCACGGAACTTGGTGTCGCCGGCCGCGAGGAGCTGCATGAAGCGGATGGCGTATGGACCACAATCGTCCCTTCATCACGACAACGAAACATGTTCAACCTTCACTGCGACAATTGTTTATAATTGGAACAAGTGGAAATATCGACTTACGATTGTTTGTTTTGGGGAATCCCTTTCACCCTCTTGTATGCAAAGGGTTTTGGGACTTTGCCGACCCATTTAACCCGAAGTTCGGGATGACTGTCCATCAGAATGGGGAGGAGGTGGGTCACCGGCTTTAGAAAGCCCACCATGTGGCGCTCGACGACTAGGTTGATGTCGGGATCATAGACGTTCACTGTCCACTCCGCGAGATTGATCTCTAGCGCCACCCAGTGCTCGTTCTTGACATTCCAAGGCGCCAACAGCCGGTCGACAACGAACCACTCCATTGCAAACCTCTTCGGTGACTTTCCGTTGAAGTAGGACAGCTTCTCGTCCCCCTTGACCACATCAAGTTTCCCCTTTGCATCCGCAAAATGCTTCTGCAGTAGATACCGGCCCCCAGAAGAAATCAAGGACGGCGACATCTTCGTACTTGTCGTCGTCCTTGATGTCCTTCCGCAGGAGGGCGCATGCCTTCTCGATATGCTGCATGCACGGAAAACCATTTATATGGAAGAGCATATGACGAGGAAGGTAATTCATAGAACCACTTTGTGGGAACCTAACCTCGGATGTGACCCAACTTGTCGGTGATTGGAGTACCGTGAAGAACTCCTTATGCAGTAGGCTGCCTTCAACCGATCGGACAGGGTCAGTTCCGTCCTTCATCCAGGATGAAAACGCATCAACGTCTGCCCTCGTGGTCATGCCTAGGTCCACGACATCCACTGCTTGCGATGCCTTCTTGCCCACACGCGGCTTCTTCGCCGGCTGCTTTACTTCCCCCGGGGAGAATGTATCAAGATGTATACGGGTCCTCCTACCGCGCCGTTGGAGGGGCACCTCAGCCTCAACATCAACCTGCACCCAACACACCATAGTGCATATAAGATGACAGATAGTTAATTTGACAGGACAGTCAAATGTCCATACCTCGCCGATTTTCAGAGTAGGTTTCTCCGACTGATTGTCCTCCTTGGTCGGCTGTATCTCCTCCTCGTCCTTGTACTTTTCCTTTTCCTTCACTGCTCCATGAACCTATCCACATGACATCAAATTAAATTGATAGAAACTGATATTTTCATGACATGTGCTGACATTAACATGACACCTTCCAATATTGACATGACAGTGATATATAATTACATGACGCTCTATATGATGCCATGACACACCAAAAGCCTTACCTCCTTCTTTGGCAGCACCTCCCCTTGCTCCTCCGACTCCCTAGTCCCCTTCCCCCTCAATGCCCTCTTCAAGTCTTCAATCGACTCCTCAAGCGTGGCCATATTCGATCCTAACTCTGCGGTTATGCTCCTCGCCATGTGGTCCAACTTTGCCAGTAATCTTGACTCGATCTCTAAGATGGCAGCTTTTGTCTGCGTACCCTCCTCTGATTCTGGCGTTGACCCAGGTGCTTCCTTTGGTTGTTCTTTCCGTGGGGGTTTTGCATTTGCTTCTAAGAACGCCCCGACAATGTCGTTGAAGAAGTAGTCCCGTTTATCGTGACCGTATCGGGCATCGCGGTACAAACGGGTAGCTTCCTCCACTTCGTCGGGGATGAGAACTGGCCTCACAACGTCAGGGTCATCGAAATACCCGAGCTCCACAGCCTCCCGTAGTCGGGTTTCGATGGCGGAATACTCGAGGTTCCCTTCCTTAGACTCGTATCGCAGACACCTAGGGTACAACTTCTCATCTATGATGCTCGCACATTGGACGCCCACTGGAGGGAGGGCTTCATACACCCAGATCTGCAAACAACGTTTGTCCAGTACAAGGTCAATTGTTGTCCAGTATAAAGTATATGGATGACTAGTATTAATTCATTAGTCATCCAGTGAGGTTTGTGAACGAACCTGGAAGGCGAGGGGGAATCCCATCAGCACGTACGACGGACGTGGTGCAGTGGGGCTGCTGCCAGTGTGTTGGAGCTTCCTCTCGATTGCATGGTTCAGGAACTCGTTCATTCGCTCGTAGGAAAGCCGACCCCATGGATAGGCCAGGAACCTTTCAATGTCCGAGACGAGGTTGACCACCCACCCCTGAATGTAGTTTCGGGGTTCCTTCGCGAATAACACGCCCTTGACCAGCATCAGCAGGACAAATTTAAACTTTTTGGCTGACGATTTCTCAAATTCCATTGCCACTTGGAACATCACCTCGAACTCGGACATCTTCAACTTGGTAACTCCAAAGAAATCATACACTGTTGTCTCACACACCGAGTCGTTCTCAAGTTGGTTGACATAGTCGCAGTTGAGACCGGTGACCCTCAGTTATTGAGAACCTCACAACCGCATCATGGATCTTGTACCATGTTTTATGCTTCTTCTTCATCTTCAGTTATCGTTGGAGAACGTAGTGTACAAGCTGCACGGAGAACTGGACCCTTGCGCTTATGCCCAGTCTTGCAACGCCCCCCAACGGGCTGTCCATCAGGCGCTTCCACTGGGACTCGCTCAACCGGTTGTCAATGTTTACTAGGAGGGGCAACTGACAGTATTGGTTACATCGCGCTTTGAAGTGTCTGTCTTCCTCGACAGCGTACACAGCTTGCACAGACTTTAACAAGTGAGAAATGCTGCACCACGACAATCACAACTTACATTACTCAACGAATGCCCATCATACCGCGCCGGAGGTTTGCGATGCAGGGTCGACAATCTTCTTTCCACTCCGCCACTGCGACATTTTTTTATATTTAGCAGATATCCTGCATGTTGGGAGACCAAATATCAGTAATCTCGAAATCAATTCGCGTCCCCCAGCCCACAGTTCCCTTCTCATCAGTCCCATAAACATTGTAGAATTCAATATGTACATGACAGTTACTCATTCAGAACCTATGCATATCAAGTGTCAAGATTGAATGTACCCAATGGTTCAATATGTACATGACAGTTACTTATTCATCTTAAGATTGAATGCACACAGTGGTTCCATATTCATCCATGCAGTCTATCTTACATGACACCAAAACATTTATACATGACACGTTAATATTTATACATGACACCTTATTATTTATACATGACAGTGGACTGGACTTATTCAATTTGTACATCTCTAAATTGCACACGAGTGTCAAAATTTTTCATCAGAAATCTCGACCTACTGACATTAATATTCAGTTCCCCTGTCCAATTTCAATCTACACATATGAAAACTCACCCTTTGTAACATTTCCCCTAACCCTAATTCGCCCCATTCCGGCCAATTTCCCCCATAAACTGAACGTATCTACAGCTACCCTACTCCTGAAAAATTCGAATTCGACATAAACGTTCCCCAATTTCCCCTTTTCCAATAATTCCCTTCTCTCCGCACACCGCAGTTCCTAAACTTTCCACCCTTTGTTTTTAATGTGACGCCGGTTACTTCCTACATGACAGGGAAAATTGCAAACTGTCAACCCATTCGACCCCTTTATCCCATTTTCACACAATCAAAAACAGTTTAGGTTCTTCCAATCGGTTCATTTCCTACGAATCCAAGAAATAGGTAATTAATCGATCGAGTTAGGGTTTACTTACTTCAAAATCGCCCTGTTCAATGTCGGCTCACCTTCTTCGAACCTCTCTTGCACTGTACTGTCGGCTTCTTCCTCTTCTTCGTGGTGGCTTTTTTATCAAGCGGGTCCATGTGGATCTGGTTGTATCTCGAGTACGCGTCCAGAAAACTGAGGACGGCATTTCCTGCGGTTTTATCGACCAATTCGTCGATTGATGGGAGCGGGTAACTGTCCTTAGGGCAAGACTTGTTGAGGTCGGAAAAATCAACACACATTCGCCACTTTCCATTGGATTTTCTGACTAAAACCACGTTGGAAAACCACTCGGAATCTTCTACTTCTTCGATGAAGCCTGCGTCGAGTAATTTCTCTGTTTCTTCTTTGGCGGCGAGCGCCTTTTCGGGTGCCATTTTCCTCTTCTTCTGTGCGACAGGCTTGGCGTCGTGTCTTATCCGGAGTGTGTGTAAGGCGATCGACGGGGGAACCCCAAGTAAGTCCTTTGGTGACCATGCAAAGACGTCTCTTGATCTGGCTATGATATCTAGGACGCGTTTCTTTTCTTCTGGTCCTAAAGCCTGTCCCAAATACACTTTCTCTTCAGGATTGGGAAAAGGCAGATGAGTCTGTTTTTCATCCGCGGTGGGAACCTTTCTGGCCGCCGGTCTCACCTCCAGCTCTGCCTCAGTGATGTTGCTTCCTGGATCAGTTTCTGCTCTAAGTTCTTCCTGCGGGTTCCTTCTTTCTCTCTTCGTCGAGCTCGCGGCATATTCCTCAACCTAAATCACTTCTTTCTTTTTCTTTAGAGAGGTCAGATAATAGCTTCTTCTCTCTGGTTGCTGGCCGCGGACCTCGCCAACCTCCCCTCCAGTGATAGGGAACTTGGCGAGAAAATGGTAAATAGAAACCACCATCTGAAATTTGTAGAGGGATACCCTCCCTAGCAGGGCGTTGTATACCATCAGAACTCGGACAACGGTGAAGACTATGTTCTCCATTCTTCGTTTTGGCGCGGTCCCAAGCACTACTGTCAGTTCGATAGTCCCTGCAACTGGTATCTCATCTCCAGAAAAAGCGACCAATGCCCCTGGGTATGGCTTGAGTGCAGTCGCTGATACTCTGAGCTGTGAGAAAGCTTCCCAAGAGAGAATGTCAACTGATGACCCTGTGTCAATAAAGACTCTTTTGACAGTTTTGGTCGCTATCTGGGCATGTATGACTAGTGGGTCGGAGTGGGGCATTTTCACATCTTCCGCGTCACCTGCTGAGAATACCATTTCTGCGTGAGGAGTGAGCGCGATCCTCCTGCTTACTGCAGAGGGTGGTTGCTTTCCCTCTCGCTCGTAGTTTCTCCTCTCTTGGTTGCTAGCTCTTGAAAGAGAGGGCCCTCCAGCTAAAGTGTCGATGTATCCTTCTGGTTATGGGATACGTTCGACCGCGGACCTTATCTGTCCTTCGTGTCCCCTAGGGGCCCGGTTTACCGATCCCTGCGGGGGAGGGGGGCCATTCTGGCGTCCCCATCGCCATCTTCGTCCCCGGCCTCTCCCTTGGTTTAGCTGAGGAGCTTCTTCTTGTCCTCTGTATCGGTCATGGTCTCTGCTTTGTTGCCGGGGGTGGTCTTCCTCTCGCGGGAGACGTTCGGCTGAATGCCGATCATCCCTTCTGCTTTGGTGATGGTCTTGATGACGGTGGTCTTGACCATGGTAATCATTTCTTCGCGGCTGATGTGATCGGCTTCGATCATTCCCTTCTCTTCGGTCATCCCTTTTGCGGCGAGGTTCCTCCCTTCTGTCTGAATTGAGGTGGACTTCGTCATTTTGCTGATGGTGTCCTGTTGATGGTTGCTTGGGTGGCTTTGCTGCTCCCTTATCTTTTCTGAATTTCCCGGCGAGTTTGCTGAAGAAGCCTTGATGTCCGACGTTTGCTCTTGAGCTTGACGCGGCTGCCTCCTCTGTATCTATTTGTCATGACACCAAATCCCTCAATTGATCATAATCTCTGGGCTTCTTTCTGAACAAGTAAGTCTTGAAGTCCCCCTCCGCCAGGTTCCCCATGAGGATGATAGTTGCGGATTCGTGGTTGAAGTTTGGGATTTGTACAACCACGCTGGTGAAGCGGGCAAAGAAGTGCCCCTGAGTTTCATCCCCTCCTTGCTTGATTGAGTTTAAGTCCAGCATGGTCTTCTTTCTTGACCGTGCACTCCCGAAATGGGATTGGAATATTCGGTTCAGCTCAGAGAAGCTGCTGACCGAGTTCTTCGGCAGATTAGTGAACCAAGTCAATGATATCTTCGTCAGTGTTGATGGGAAAGTCCTACACAGCATGGCATCGTTGTACTCATTGATGCCCATCGCGGTCATGAAGTGGCACAGATGGTCTTCAGGGTCCGTGGTCCCGTCATACTTCATAAGATTCACATCCCTCCATCGTTTGGGCACTGGTGCCCGGCAGATATCTTGGGTGAACACAGACGGCAAGGCTTCAGGGGCGTCAATCTTCATCTGCATTGAGCCGGACTTGGTGGAGGTGGACACGTCAGTCGAGTGCTCCCCCCGTCGATGTTTATTGGGCCGCATGTCAACCCCTTGCGTCCCTTGGTGCAAAGGATCAAATCCCAAGCCTGAGGCTCCGGGCATCGGGTCCCCATACTGATTGAGGTTGAAGACATCTGCCGCGTTCGGTTGACCATACGCGTCGTATTGCTGGTTGTGATAGTGGGCCCCATGTTGGCCTTGGTACGGATTTCCGTATTCATAGAAGTGCCGCGGTTCGTTCACCGGTTGATAGTGGTGTTGTGATTCCGGTGCTGGCTGATAATAGTATTGTGGCGCGGGTGCCTGTTGATAGTAGGGACGAGGCTCTGGTACTTGCTGAAAGTAATGGAGTGGCTCATGCTGAATTCCATTTGGCATGTACACTGGTGGGACATACTCTCCGTGTGCTGGGGCATATGCCTGGTGGTAGGGCGGCACATAGGGTGACGCCCATATGTTTTGTTGTTCCTCCGTCTGAAGGACAGATGGGTTGTACGTGCTGGTGGCCTCTTGTTCTCGTACTGCACTTTGGCTCATTTCATCCGAGTTTTCACTGTTGTACATTGTTCCTGTCCGCGGAGAATCACTCAACTTTTGTTAGTAAATTGATTTGGTATGAAATTTGCTATTTTAGATTTTTGAATGGACCGTCTCATGTCCCTCTCTTTGTGGGAGGGTCCTCCCGATGTCCGCGTGTTTTCGGCAAGCCTGAAGGTTGCCTGATGGAACCGTGAGTTTGAGGTGTGAAAAGTAGTGGGTGTCCACTAACGGCTATTCCTGGCTCGGCTCCGATAACGCAATTCAGATGGGGATGGGAATGCGGATTTTGATACCTCGTATGATAAAGAAGAGAGTTTTTCCAAAGATGAAATGAAGACCTAGAGCTAGAGTTTGTTAAGAAAGTCGCTTTGAAGATGGGCATGACTCAAAATATATATATATATATTTTGCTTGACTCAATGATGATGAAAAATTTAAGAATGAACCCCTCAGTGTGAGTGGGTTCCCACAGACGGCACCAGTGATGAATTCCTCCCAAAAAAGTCTCTAAAGGGCCCACTTGTGGTGGGTCTCAGGGGGGTAGACGCGAATCACGCTGTTGCGATACACGGGCTTACTTGACACGCGGACTAAACTCTTCGCAGTATTACCTGGGCCGTGCTTTAATCGCGTACTTAAAATTTATCTTTACCCCGTATCTTTCATGGGAGATCATCTAACAATCTGGAGGGTTCAGGGATCATACCTATCCGCGGAGAATCACTAAGAGTTTTCGTTTGACGCGTAAGACAGGTCACGATATCCCCTTCTGTACCCGGATTAACTTTAACCTACACTAAGCGATTGTCCGTTGAACGACCAACTTAGCGGTGATCTTATGTCCTCTCCTGGTATCCCTCCTTCACGTCTTTTCTTCTTTCTTTATTATTCTTATCCGCTCTCCTTTTTTCCAAAAGTCCCTTCTTCTTCTGTTTATTTCCCCTTTTATAGGGATTGGCTAGAGACCCGCCCTTTGTGACACTTGTCACATTCGGGTTGACACGTGTGGCCCTCGTGGGTGGTGGGCATGACGGACGTGTGTCAATAACTCATGTCCGCGTCCTCCCAAACTCGGGGTTTCTTCAGTGTTGTTTCGATGTATCCGCGTCCACTCTTCATCTATCATTTCCGCACGGTTTCATCAATATGAAATATTATTTTTTTAATTTTTATTTTCTTCAATTAGCCCTTTAGTAATAGACATTTTTTTAAACGTATAAAATATAAACTACACATCAACTTTTTATAGAGTTTTTTTTATAAGTATAAATTATTTTTAAAAAAATTATATATTTTTTGATATTTTATAGAGCATTACTTTTGAAAAACATGTCAAAAAAATAAATATTAACTAATGCCAACTGAATGGAGTAAACTAATAATAAAAACAAGGGGTATAATTGACTTTTCATACACTTTCATACTCAATTAGTGAAAGTTGGGAGATGGATGTGACTTTGTTAAGAAAATGGTTTTAACGAGTTTTTTTTTTGTAAGTTTAGTTGTAAGTGGTGGTTTTCCACAAAGTACCCTATTTAAGGGGTAGTTTCTGCAATTTTGCCTTAATTTAATAATTATATATCATATTTATCAACTAAGCTAGTAAGATTTAACTTTTGTTCGCTTTCATGGAAAATAAATAACAAAATATTGTCAAAAAATGTGTACAATAAAAAATTTGTTAGAACAACCATCCCAATGTGAAAAGGAAATTAAAATAAATTATATTTACCAACTATAACTCTATAACTGTGGATCAAAAGTTGTTAGTTTTTTTTAATGACAAAATGATTTCAAACTAAAGTTAATTTATAAATCCGCTTAGATATATATTCGACTATGTTTTATTTTAAGAAAAATAATTCGATACATTAGATTAGATAAGCCTAGTATATATATATATATATATATGTTGAAATAACAAAAGAATGCAAACAATAAAAGAACAATGATGGACGAGATCGACCACAAATATCAGTAAGCTAACTAAACCAAAAGAATGTAAACAATAGTGAAGACATATAGATTTAATCTCATTAAATATTCAACTATATTGATGACTTGTACACCTGAGTTTGAATTGGGTTTCAACTTCCCCTTAAACAAATAAAAAACTAAATTGACATTTTGTAAATTACTTCTCTAAGGCATTTTTATCGGTGAATTCTTTTACACAGATACTAGAGAATTTAATATTAAAAAAATAAATCAGTACTATATGTGATACTACGGAAATACTTGCGAATTATCGATACTAGCCATTGATAATTAAATGTGGAAGATAGGCCAGATTGGTCCCATTTCATTTTTTTGGACATTTGAAAGCAAAACAACGTCGCTTTGGAGAATAAGAGGGCAAAACGCCGCGTTTGGAGCATGTTGCACCACCTGCCCTCTTGGACACATGTCGCGCCGAGATTCACCTGAAGGAGGGATGCCGCATGGACGCCACCTGACCTATGATGGACGACTGAGATTGGCGCATGAAGAAAGTTATTTTACACATTAAAAACAATATTTCGGTAATAAAAAAATGTAAAAAAAAAAAATTACGACAATACTATATTAATTTTTATCTACATGTAGACATCAATTTCGAATATATTTGACTATATTTTTTTTAAAAATATTTCTCTTTGATTATAAATATGCCAAATATAATCCAAAAAATTGAATTATAATTATGGAATAATTCAAAATAATAAATAATGCAAGATATAAAATAAATAATTATTTTAAAAAAATATTTTTTAAATGTAGAATCCTCCCTAATACATATTAAATTAGAAGCAATGTTAGTGTAAAATATTGAGCCACGTGTCCTCTTTTAATAAAAAAAGGAAAATAAAAAATTCAGCCACTTTCTCCTTCCTTCTCCTCCCCACGTTCTCCTTCTCCTTCAACAGAATCATCTCTTTCAATCTCACTGCCGGTGGCAATAGGGTCAAGAGATTTCGACACTATTTGGCAATTGCGTACAAACCTAGATTGCTAATGTAGTTGGAACCTAAACCGTTGTCAAATCCACCCCAAAATTGAGGTTTAGGGTTTCGATTTTGGGGTTGTAGCTGGCGAGGGAGAGGACTTCAATGTCGTCGATTAAGGTTGAGGACTAGAAGGTGGTCAAGTTGAGGAACATGGAGAGGAATTTGAGGAGGAGATTTGATGTGATCGCACGCAAAGAGGTTCGCGTGAGACCTTCCACCCTGAGCCCTACTTGCAGACGAGGGAGATCTAGGCTGCAAATTCTCCCCGAGCCAACTCTCACCAATTGGTTGGTCCTTGCTTGAGATATGGATGGCCTTAGCGAAGAACCCGTCCTCTCCTCCATGCCACCCTTCCGATCGAAAATCTCAACATTTGTAAGGTTTTTTTTTTTTTTTCAAGGGTTTACTATTGCTTAGTGCTAACTTCGATTTAGGTTTTGAGGAATGGATGTAAATCTTGATAATTGGTAGATGTGATTTAGAATATTTTTAGTTTAAAAAATCTTCAATTTTGATTTCTGAGTTCTGATTTCGCTTGCCCCTTTCTGAATTTCGCTTCTGAATTTCGCATCTAAATTGATTTCGCTTACTCCAAACTCCGCTCTCTGTTGATTTTGCTTCTGAATTTCGATTGCTTCTCAATCTCTGTTGATTTCTCTATTGTTGTTGCTTGCTCCCTGTTGACTATCAAGATAATTATAATTAAAGTTTGATCAGTGTTTTCCGATACTCTTAGGGCTTGCCCGAGCATGTTTGCTTGTAGACTCTTACATAGTTACGTTTCTTGCATAAGTGGATGAATACTTGGGGTTTACACTGCTAAACCATTAAATTTTTGCATTGTAGACTTGTAGCTACTTTCTTCACAGTTGTTGCATTCTTAATGTAGAAATTTTATTGTTTTCTTTACATGGTTTAATTATGTGATCATAAAGAACAACTTTGATGGTCCACAGTTTATATGAACTTCTAATTATATGTTTTCACAATTGGAATCTTGTGAGAGAGCTGCATTCAAATGTAAAAGGAGCTCCCGGGCCAAACAAATCGGTCAGAGAGCATAATTATTCCTGAATAGATAGAATTTTTCAACCCTAACGGGATTTAATACACGCTCTTTCGAACGAGGATTGATGCCTTTACGGAAATTATATTAATTATATATAAATATACAAAAAATAAATCCATAAATTTATACATAACAACAGTAAGTAGTAAAAGATACACTTTTGTTTTAATCCAAATGGGATGTTATAATTATAATAGGTTCAATTTGGTGAATGTCCATTTTAGATGTGAATATTAAGCAAATGTCCATTTTTTTACAAAATTAAGTAAATGTCCATTTTTTCAAAAATACCCCTCCTTCCCATCCCTAACCCTTCCTCCTTCCCCCTTGACCATTTTTAATTTTAACATTGACTGGTCAACATTGACCATTTCGGTCAACGCCTGCATTTGGTGATAATTTTTTGGTGACAGTTATTTTGGTGACAACCGACTTTTTTGGTGACATTTTTTTTTCTAGTAACATTTAACAGAATTTTTTTTCTCGTACTAGTTAACATTGTCACCAACCTATTGTCATCAATTACATAACATTGTCACCAACTTTTTGTCAACTACTATAAAATATTGTCACCACTAATTTCCACTAACTACATACTATCACCAACTGCAAAATATTGTCACCAAACTATTGTCAACAACTACGAAACACTGTCATCAAATTATTTTCACCAACTTATTGTCACCAAACTTTGTCATAAACCAATTGTTATCAACTACACAACATTGTCATCAATCTATGGTCCCTAAATAAAGAACATTATCAACACCCCTATTGTCACCAACCTACTTTAGTAATCTGTTGTTACCAAATTTTTTCAAATTATTTTCACCAACTAGTGACACTGAAACACAACTATTATTACCCACTAAAGAACATTGTCACCAATTTTTTTTTGTCACCAACTATTAAAAATTGCCACCACCTATTTCCCTAACTACATAAAATTGTCACCAACTACGGAACATTGTCACCATATTATTTTCTCAAGAGTATTATCACCAACTACAAAACATTAACTCACTTTTGTTATGAAATTGAAACCCTAGAACTAGGGGAGCATAGACCCTAAAAGGGCTAAAGCTAAGCAGACGAAAATTTAATGTACAATATGGTTTAGGGTTTAGTCTTTAGGGTTTAGGGCCTCGGCCCTAAACCCTAAATCCTAAACCCTAAACCCTCAAATGTGTGTATAGTACTAATATCATCACCGTTGTCACCTAATATTAACTCACTTTTGTCACCAAACTAAAACCCTAAATATAGGTGAGCATAGACCCTAAAAGGGCTAAAAATAAGCATACGGAAATTTAATGTACACTATCACCAACCTTTTGTCACCAACTATAAAACACAATTATCACCTATTATCACCTACTACAAAATACTGTCACCAACCTATTGTCCCTAACTACAAAAAATGTCACCAACCTATAATCACCAAATACAAAACATTATCACCACTCTATTTTTCACAAACCAATTATAACCAATCTATTGTCACTAACGACAAAATATTGTCATCAACCTATTGTCACCAACAATATAGCACTGTCACCGAATGATTTTCACAAAACTATTGTCATAAACTACAAAATATTGAAACAATATCCCCGACCATTGTCACCAACTACAAAACACTCTCATTAACAACCTATTGTCACCAATAACAAAACACCAGCACCAATTCAATTTAACAAACGCAAAATACAATTCACAAATCAACTATACCAAGTTTGAATCTCCATCCTACTTGTATAGATCTATCATCAATAAAGAAGAAAATTCCCCTCCATATGGATATGTTAACCTCTTCATCAGACATTGTGATTCAACTAGCTCCGGAATAAAGCTCACCGGCCTCCAGGCTGCAACATGCTCAAAACCACAATTCGACTCGGATTATTCTTATACGAATGCACCCCCGCTACTCTAAGTGATACTTGTTCCTTCAGTGTAACCATCCCAATGCTTTGGGGGCTCAAATTCACAGCCTTTTAACCACCTATGGGACTCAAATGGACCAAGTTCATCAACCCGTAACTTGTCATAGTTGCCTACTGAAGTATCAACAAATTCGGAACTAGGGAGAGGAAGAAGATCGACTTACAGAGAACAAGTGAAGAACGACTAGGGTTAGAAACAGGAATAGGGCAGGCGGAATCGTTGTAGGAGGCGTCGATGCCAGCGGCGAGGAGAGCGAGGTCGGAGGCGAATGATGGAGGCAGAGGAGTCGGTGGAGGAGGAGGATTCGCAAGCGGTGGTGGCGGCGGAAGAGGACGACGACGGTGAGGAATTGAAGGATAGAAGGAATCCTCAGATTGGAGCAACAGTGAGAGTTTTCAGATTGGAGCGACAATGGTGGCTAGGGCAACAGTGAGAGTCCTGAGATTGAAGAAAGGAAAGAGGTGGGTTAAGGGGGAAATTAAAACAGGGGTATTTTGGGAATATGAAATTACTATGGACATTTACTTAATTATTAAATAAAAATGGACATTTAGCTAATTACACTTTGTAAATGGACATTTCACCCAATTTTTTCATTATAATATAACTTGTTGGAGAGTTATTAGATTTTTTCTTTTCCTTTTCCATTATTTCCCCTTAACGGGCTGATAGCCCAAGATACATAAACATGGTCCAAATTTCACCCCCCTCAGCCCAGGCAAAGGAGAGCCTAGGGTTGCAAAACAAAGGTATCTCAAATGCCGATCACCCAATTTTAGCGACCGCCACCCGCCACCGACCACCCGGGAAGGGGATACCGGGGGAGAGGCGGAGAGAATGAAAGCGTCAGGACCGGGCCGGACCGCCAGCACCACCGGTCGGAGACACACCCTCAACGCCATCGGAAGCGGAACGAACCCGAGGCAAGCACCCCCAAAGCGCCAAGTTCCAGACTTAATCTACAGGCCTACACGCCCAGAAATCGAACCCGATTCAACAAGGATCGCCGAGGACAAACGATCCTCGGGTAGCAATCGATGCGTGAAGCTAGGATCGACATGGATGAGATTGGAGGACGAGAGGGGATCCTCCTTCATGGATTTGCAAAGGCCTCAATGAAAGAACGCGATTTTACGGGTAAAGTACACCGGCAACGACTGAGGCGGCAAAGAATGAAGTGAGGAAGAGGGAAGCGGATCAACAGCCACCAGCCAACCACGCCACCCATGTAAAGACCCGAAATTTTAAAATATTATTTTATGACTTATGATTAAAATTAAGTATTAAATTTCTGAGATTTCGAAAATTTTGAAAATCTCCGTCCTCGATCAAAATAAATTTTTTTATCATGATTCAAATCAAATTCCGACGTATATCTGATTTCAAAGAAATAAATATTATTTTGAACCTGTCAAGGCGAGTATGATAAATTTTATGGCATATTTAAATTGAATAAGATTGATTGAGTTGAATTTTGTTAATTTGTGTTAATATTTCGAAAACATAAATAGCGATTTCTTTTTATAATTTCTCATAATATTGTGTAACCCTAATTAAGTGGGTATATATACCCTTTTTCCATCACTTCAGCCGCCCCATCCCATTTCCTCTTCATTCATTTTAGATCTGACCTCTTCACCTTCAACCTCAAAAGCTCATCCATGGCTTCCCTCCATTCAGCCTCCTCCCTCCCGACCTCGGCTCCTTCAAGCTCCATTGATCTCGCCTCTTCCTTCGTTCACCCTTCTTCCTCCGTCCTCCCTGCTCCACCTCAAGCTTTCGAGCTGGCCCTTCAATGGTTGTTGCTTCATTCGCCATTTTACCCAAACCGAGCTCTTGCATCTAGCTCAATCGCCACCGCCACCTGCTCCCGCCACCAACACAAATCTGAGGAAACCAGAGCTCCCATGGCCGCTCTCTGCTTCCCCTTCCTATCTCTTCGACCTCTCTCGTCTCGCTATTGAGTCGGACAGCTGGAGAACCCGAAGCTCCGAGGCCATCTAACTCAAGCCGCAGCAGCTCTCTCTTTGACGGGCTCCTCCTCCTCATGACAAGTCACCACTACCCAGCTCGCAGCCTCACCACTGGCGCCTAAAGCTTCTCTGGCCACTCCCTCCTTCGCTCCCCTGAAAACGGAGCTGCCAACGAGGTCCAGATCCCCGCCTTCGCAAATATTGCTCCGAATGGCCGAGCTGGCTTAATCATCGGACGACGTCGGGCATCTTATGACACTAAGTAAAGCTCTTGCCACTAATTCACAATAGAGATGACTGGATGAGTGGGTAAATTCCTAGGCCTCATGTCTAAATTAGTTTATTAAATGGATTTATGGGTTCATTTCACTTGACTTTAGTTTTACCTATGTTTTATGAGAATGTAATTTGTCTTCATTGTTTACTGAATTTAATTGATGTGTGATCTGTGGTTCCGAACCCTTAGGCTCGTCGAGTTGGTTTGATTGAAGATTTAATGTAGTTCATTTTGGGTTTTGATAAACTAGAGAAATGACATTTAATTAGTAAAATATTTTAATAAATGAACGAGTGGTGTATCTCTTCCATAAGGGAATTAGAATTTGATCATTAGATCGACTAAATACGACTAAGTGGTTTATGGACAAGTGAGTAAAACAATTTCTACCTTGTGATAGAGTTCATTGGCTTGACTTGATATCACTACCTCATAGTTGAACTATAGGTAATTCGGATAACTAGAGTAATAATATGGATATTTTTTTTAGGTTTGTTAGTTGGTTAAATTCTAGTGTAACTATGTAAGAAATGGCTTGAGAGCCTAATGTGTCTTGTGAACTTACTATACATGGGCTTCCTCGGTATGACTTTGATAATTGTTGACTTGTCACCTAGAATATCTAAATAAGATAACCAACATGGGTACCCTTTAGATGACTTTGCTAAGTGTATAAAATGGAAAATGAGATAGGGTTCTCCTTACATAAATATACTTTTACGTGTGAGTGTTTATTTGAATGTTATTTGATTAATGTTGTTGATTGTAAGATAGGAGTAGTTCTTATAGTTGAGACTATAAATGAATTCTTGAAATATCAACTTACCTTGGTTACTCATTGAGCATGATTTGTTATGAGAGTTTTGATAAATAAGACTTGTTGATCCTTGGTGTTGAGAACTTATGAATTTGGCTAAGTATTTGAGGATTTGATGAATTATGAATTTCTTGAGCACTATGTGAGTTATGGTATGAAATATATGAAGTATGTAATTGAGATATGACTATATGAGTTAAAAACACGATTGATACATGGAATCTTGAGTTGATTTATGGAAATGGCTATGAAAAATGATGAGATGTTAAATAATGATGATGATGAATCACTTAAGAAAATGTGTGAGGAAAACATGAGCTTGAATTGAAGTAAGATGTTTTGAGTGATGATGTTGATAAGGATTTGAGCTAAGTTTCATACTTGATGAGAACAAGGTTAATTGAGAATGATGATCATAATGAGAATGCTATATTACTTGAATAAAATATTATCTACTTAGTCTTGTGATGACTTGGAAACATGCTTGTGTGTTGATTAAATATGTATTGATGAGTTGTTCCGTGCTTATTACTTGCTAGTGTGATTGGATGGTTATCTGAGTGACTTGTTTCCCGATGGATGATTATCTAAGTGGCTTGGTTGCTGATTAATTGGAAGTGAAGACTCGAGGTAAGTCCTCCGGGGCTTGCTCAAGTGATTGGACCTCATGCCTGATGTGTCATATAGTATGTAGGTGTTGCATATGCATAAAAGCATGCCATGTAGTATCATGTTTAGGACTTGCACTTATGAATGAGCATCCCTATTTTTTATGCGTTTGAAACAGAACGGTCGTTATCTGTGATAGTCCTAGAGTCTTTGTTAGGGTCATAGGGTAGCCCAGCCTCATCGGGTGCCCTGAGTCTATCGAGTCGATATGAGCCTGATATGATTAGTCCAGCACCACCGGGCAAGAGATGAGATGATATGATTTGATATGATTAGCCCGGCAACATCGGGCAAGAGATGAGATGATATGATATGATATGATATGATAAGATGATGCCGTGGTGAGTGCACCATCACGAGGAAATTGTTATGCTATAGCACCGAACTGGCCAGTCTCTGTACTAACGGGAAGGGGTGTAGAGGTAGGAGAGGGATATGCCACTTGGCATTGTCTTGGGCCCTTTACAGTTTTTCCGCACATTATAATTGTTAAAGCATGCTTGTGTGATTTAAATCTTGTATTGCATTAGTCATCCTTTATTGTAGGTATAGTCATATTATATGACCTCAGCGAGGACTTCCGGTCCCGCATGAGTGGCTCGACCTTGACTTGTGGTATAGTTTCAGGTACCTGCTCCCTTTGCTTGTTGATTTGCTTCTATGGCGGGGTTTTCTCACGGGACGAGAGTGTTAAGAAGACTTCACCTATTCTGGCTTGACTTTACAAATGTTTTGGTTCAGTTTGTCATTTAGAAACATGTTGCATTTATATTGATTTAAACTCGTTTTATCTCTTTTGAGTTTTGACTAGTTGAACAGGATCTCGTTTTATCTCTTTTTACTGTCTCGAGGGTTTGAAATCCCCTTTATCTTCATTAGATTCTTAAGACATAAACAGGGTTATAACTTGAAGTTGAGAAATAAGCAGCTCGTACTTGGATTGCAAGATCTGACAGAGGGATAATTCTTCCCTCTAAACGTAACCCGGATTTATAATCTGGGCCGTTACAACCCACACCCACCAGAATCGCCAGTAAATGGATAAAGCCCCAAATCGAAGGTCAAAGATCCCAAATCCAAGGCTTGGATTTTTCGCCCCAAAGGGTGGTTTGTGACTCCCGAAGGAGGGTTTCTGACCTCTGAAGAGGTGGTTATAAACCTCCGAAGAGGAGTGGTCGGACCACGCGGAGGCCGGCGGCAATCAACTCCAAATAGGGTACCAACTCCCTCTCTCTAGGTTTTTAGAGAGATGAGAGAGTTTCTTTATCATTTAGAAATCATAGATGATTGCACTAATGGAAACAAGAATGGAACAAAACCTAGAAGACAAAATATGGAAAAAGGCGGGATTTTTCTTTCCAAAACTAATTCGACTCTCTTTTTTATCTTTTATTTGCATCTACAAACTTCCATGGTCATTCCTTCTTTGAATAAATTGAAATTTAAAGATATGTTTCCCTACTTATATAAGTTCAGTTTGGTCGCAACTCTCAAGTCTCCCTCTTCATCATGTAATTTTTAGGTTTGCAGAGGTGTTTGCAAAATTAATAAAAAATTTTAAAAAAAATTATGGCTTGATGTATGGTATTTTGAATGAAATTAAAATATCAAATGAAGGGTGATATTATTTACCACATATTTTTTTTTATTACTAACACCACAAAATCATTTTTTTTCCAAGTATGTGTACCTAGCCCTATGACTCATAAGTCACGGGCATGTGACTCTTGAGTTACATGTGTTTACATTCTATCTGAATCTTTTTTAAGTGTTATATGTCTGTTTCTCATAAATCACAATCCTGCACCTCGAGAGTTATAGGGTTGTGCCTCTTGATATGCAGATAGTTATATATATATAATTTAATTTGTGGTGCCAATAGTTTAAAAAAAATGTAGGTGTATTTAACACTTGCAAATAAAAAACAAGAAATAGTCATCACCAAGACTAGTAATATCACGTAGTTTAGAATTTCATTGTAATCCCCATTTCTAGAGATTTTAGTATTAGTTTCTTTCATCTTAGATACTTTTTTTTATATATAATTTTGTCATTTTTTGCCGCGGTTTTCACCTTGGTGGGACAATAATTCTGGGATGATAAATGTCGATAAATGGTTGTATTGGGATTTTAGTGTGTTTTGTTTATTTGTATTGTTTTTATAGGTAGAAGTTTCATCAGTGTAGATTTATTCTGATTGTCTTGATTTTATCCATAAATTAGAGTTAAATACCCTCTTATTTGAAGGCTTTTATAAGGCCTCCAAAATGCACCTACATAATGAACAAGTGCCAACTTCATTAGAAGACAAGACCGATGAAACTCCAAAATGAACAAGTGTCTTTGTCGGACAATTATGCATAATGTCCACAATAGACATTGTGTGTGGCTATCCATTGCGGGTATTTTTTAGGAACATTTATGTTGAGTTTGATTCTTATTAGAACGATATACGTACAAGTTGCATTAATAATTAAAAGAAGAAGAAGAAATAGATCTGTTTGTGGTGCTAGAACTCGCAAGAGATCTGGACTACATATATGACGCACGAGATAATACCTAGTTTGGATGGTGGAGGAAATATTTACCAAACTCCTTGCCAATGGAGTTGTAGCTCATGAAACTTGAACCTATCACAATTTCCAGTTTTACAAACAAATCTCTTGAAATAGTTGCTAAAACTCTCTTAAAATTAAACTTTATTCATGATAAAGTAAATTAGCAATACAAAAATTATGAAATAGTATGCAATGATTATTGGTGATTCTGTGGAATTTAACATGAGTTAGAGGTTGCGTTACGTGGTGAAGAGCCTTTAATACATAATCATGACTCATTTAGTAGTTCACCTACTTACATTTGTGGGAACCTATTAAAGTCAGGCCCGATTTTTGGGCGGTTCACTAGGTCCAACTGCACAAGGCCCAAAAGTTTTGGGGGCCCATAATTTTTTTAGCTCTTTATATATATGCTACTATACATATAGACCTGGACAAACGCGTGTCAGCCCGCCCGACCCGCTCCACTTTTTTGGACGGACATGGACAGGGGGCAAAGCCCAAGCGGGCCGCTAAGCCCGGCCTACGCCCGCAATAGGTACATCCGTACATGATTGGGTAGAGTGTAGACTAATGTACCCATTATGGGTATTTTATATATATTAAAAGACATATATAAAAATTATTAATTACAAGAAACAAAAAGAAAAATAATAAAATATCTATACTAGCTGTACATTATTACTCTCCATTTTGTGAGCATTGAGCAACACAACAACTTATTATAATAAAATAAGTTAGATGGTGATACGATATTGTGTGAGCATTGAGCAAGTGTTGGATTTTTTGCAACTGTACATTACTCAACAACAACATTAACACAACAACTTTTTTTCCTATTTAAGTGCGAGCTGTTACGCTGTAACACAGTTTTGGGGACAATTTTGATGAGTACCCGCGGGCAGCCCGTGCCCGCAACACTGGATGGACTCATATAGTATTTCCAACCTATTAAGCGAGCTTAGCTCAGCCCGTGTCAGCAACATCGGGATAAAATTTAGGCAAAAACTCGTCCCAAGCCCGGTCCGCGCCCGTGTTTGCTCAGGTCTATATATATATAATATATGTAAATAAAAATATATTAAGCATACTCATACAATCCCAGAATCCAATGGTTCATGGGATGTCAAAACTAGGGTTGGGCTTCCGGTCTGGACCAGACCGGACCGAAGATTCCGGTCCGGTCCAAGACCGGTGGACCGTAATTTCCAAGAACTTGGACCGCGGATCGGACCGGGACCGAAACTTATGGTCCCGGTCTTTCCGGTCCGCAGACCGTAAAGACCGGTTGGACCGGAACTTTACCCTATACTGAAATTTCTTAACCCTAGATTTAAAATCGGGATGAGATTCTTCAATTTTAGTCTAAAATATTTATGATTTCTTCAAATCTATACTAAAATCGACATTAATTTGTCAAAATATACACAAAAAACCTAGATCTAAAAGTGAAACGGAGAGAGAGGCACGCCTCACACACATTTACCTCTTTTTCTTTTTTTTTAATGATAAGAAATCCGGTCCAATTTCGGTCCGGACCGGAAATTCCGGTCCGATCCCGGATTTGGACCGAAAATCGGAAATAATTCTGACCGTGGACCGGACCGTAATATCCCGGTCTAATCCAAAGACCGTAATTTCCAATCCAATCTCGGTCCGATTCCGGTCCGATCCAAATTTTGCCCAGCCCTAGTCAAAACGGTTGAATTTCTTCATCCCTCTCCCATCTTCCTCTTCAATCAGTCTCATGTACGTCTCCTCACCCTATTTCCCATCTTCTTCTTCTCAATCTATTGTCAAAAGAGGAAAAAAAATAAATTGGGTTTGTGTAAATCTCCTGTAAGCCTCCTCACGGTGAGTACTCTCTTTTTCCAATCTTCTCTCTTGAATACTTGAATACTTGGTTTGTCCAGGAAAACAACAATGCAAGCGCAAGGTTATCCAGGTTATTTGTTCCTCTTTATTTTTTTTTAAAAAATTTATTTTTAAATTTCTTAGTTATATCTTATAAATATGAGTTCGAGTGTCAAAAACGTAATAAGAAGAAAAAAATTGAGGAGTTAATTAAATTCAAAGAGGAGCTAGTTCTTGACAAATTTAATTTGTTATTGAAAAAAACCACAAGTTTCTCTTGAAAATCAAATTGTTGATGTTAATGTGGATGTTATTGTTGATGTTAATGTAGATGTTGATGCTAATGTTGATGTCAATGTTGATGCTAATGTGGATGTTCGTGGTGCTGCATCTCGCAAGAGATCTGGACTACACATATGACGCATGATACAATACCTAGGTTTGGATGGGGGAGGAAATATTTACCAAACTCCTTGCCAATGGAGTTGTACCTCATAAAACTTGAACCTATCACGATTCCCAATTTCACAACTAAATCTCTTGCAATAGTTGTTGAAACTCCCTTAAAATTAAAGTTTATTCATGATAAAGTAATTTAACAACACAAAAATTAGGAAATAGTATGCAATGATTATTGGTGATTTTGTGGAATTTAACATGGGTTAGAGGTTGCGTTATGCAGTGAAGAGCCTCTAATCCATAATCATTACTTAATAGTTCACTTACTTCCATTGGTGGGGAGCTATTAAAGTCAGACCCGATTTTTGGGCGGTGCACTATGTCCAACTGCATAGGGCCCAAAAGTTTAGGGGGACCATAATTTTTTCTAGGTCTTTGTATATATGTTGCTATATATAATATGTAAATAAAAAAAATGGAAAAAAAAAATCTGAACAACCCCTTCATCCTTCCAGACTGGCAGACACCCATGAGACTAAAGTTTCTCTCTATTTTCGATCAAATTAAGGAATTTTTTTTCAAAATATTCAAATAAAAATAAAAAATTATTGAAAAATTCGCACCTTGAAAGTATTTACAAAAATATTCAAAATTTGCAGAAAGATCAGAGAAACGCGGTCTCAGACCGCGTTTCATTCATGAGAAATAAAATCCAGGGGTGGAAAATAAACACACGAAAGAAACACGGTTTTAAACTGCGTTTTATAATTAATTATGGGTAAAACGCGGTTTGAAACCGCGTTTATTTTAATTTGTATTTTTAAGTTAAAAATTTAAAACAAAAAAGAAAAACAATGAATGAAACGCGGCTTGGTGCCGCGTTTCATTTGCAACCTTGAAGATGGATTCAAGCTCCCAATCTCCATGGCCTTGAAGACCGGAGAGCACCCCGCCCTCCGTCCTCGCTCCTTCCTTTGTCTTGTGTCGGCGTCGGGGACCCCAGGCCAACATTTTTCCCCTTTGTCAACTGCACTTGAAGACCAGAGGAGTGTCCCGCCACCAATTGCAACCGAGTCCATGTGTTCGAGGCGCCGCCAACGACGACGAATCTCGGCCTCGGAGATGTCGGGCCACCACCAATTAACACCTCTTTGCAGGGAGGATAGCAGGAGATGTCGGAGAATCCCATCCCCTTGTCCCTCCGGCCTCGGAGATGTCGGAGATGGTCTCGGAGATGTCGGCCTCGGAGATGTCGAGTCGAGGTGTTTGAGAGAAAGAAGATGAGGTCATGACTTGATTTTGGGTGTCTCATGGTTCAATTACGGCTGTTGGGTTCGGATCTGGCTCGTTTATGGTGGTTTTGGTCTGGCGGCAGCCATGGTTCTCTCCGGGCTCCGGCCATGGTCTCTTTAGCGAACCTCTCCGTCACCTCCAGTCCTCCCTCCTTTTTCCTTTTTATTTTTGTTGTTATTTTAAAATTAAGAAATAAAAAGGGAAAAAACGCGGTTTAAAACCGCGTTTTACCCATAATTAATTATAAAACGCGGTTTAAAATCGCGTTTCTTTCGTGTGTTTATTTTCCACCCGGATTTTATTTCTCATGAATGAAACGCGATCTGAGACCGCGTTTCTCTGATCTTTCTGCAAATTTTGAATATTTTTGTAAATACTTTCAAGGTGCGAATTTTTCTGTAATTTTTTATTTTTCTTTGAATATTTTGAAAAAAAATTCCAAATTAAGCGTACAGTCCTAAAATCCAATGGTTCATAGGATGTCAAAACGGTTGAATTTCTTCATCCCTCTCTCATCTTCCTCTTCAGTCAGTCTCATGTACGCCTCCTCATCCCATCTCCCATATTTCCTCTTCTCAATCTATTGTCAAAAGAGGAAAAAAATGGGTTTGTGTATATCTCCTGTAAACCTCCTTACGACGAGTTCTCTCTCTTTCCAATTTGCTCTCTTGAATACTTGAATACTTGTTTTGTACAGAAAATCAACAATGCAAGCGCAAGGTTATCCAAGTTATTTTATTTCTGTTTATTTTTTTAAAATTTATTTTTTAATTTTTTAGTTATATCTTATAAATATGAGTTCGAGTGTCAAAAACGTAATAAGAGGAAAAATTTGAGGAGTTAATTAAATTCAAAGAGGAGCGCTTGACAAATTTGTTATAAAAGAACTGCATGTTTCTCTTGAAAATTAAATTGTTGATGCTAATGTGGATGTTATTGTTGATGCTAATGTGGATGTTGATGATAATGTTGATGGCAATGTGAATGTTATTGTTGATTCTAATGTGGATGTCAATGCTAATGTTGATAGCTTTAGAATTGATATATTTGATCCATGAAATTGGAATGCACTAAATTCTACAATGATTGATGTTTTAGTTGCAAAGGGTCCTAGGAGGTTCATTAACTAGGATGTTTGAACAATATACATAATATGGAAATGTTTTTGGTTTCTTGTTCACTTATATATGACAAGTTATATTCATTGGATGATATATGTTTAAAATCTTCATGTACTCATTTGGAAGTTGCACTCAAGAGAGATGAACAATCTGATATTGATGGAAACGAGTTATACATGGAGTTGAAGTTACTTTAACATCTTTTGTCTAGTGAAAAAATGGACCTTTTATATTTTAAAGCGTTTGAAAATGAATATTAGCTTCCCTAATGCTTTTATTGCTAATAGGATTTTGTTGACCGACGCATCTACGAAGAGGAGCTTTTCGAAGTTGAAGTTGTTGAAGACGTACTTGTGTTCTACAATGACACAAGAGAGACTTAATGGATTAGCATTGAAATCAATTAGGCATAATCTTTTGAAAAATGTTGATCGTGAAGAGCTTATCGATGATTTTGTTTCAAAGGATGACACTTTTCAAGTTAAATGATACTAGTTTTATACTAAGCTTTCTTAGATGTACTTTTTTTGTAAGAATTAATATTATAATAAATATTTTATAATATTTTATTATTATTATTATTTTGTATTAACAGGGGCCTAATTTTGACAAGTGCACAGGGCCCCGAGAATCCGAGATGGTCAAGATGACCCTGATTAAAGTATCACATTTATTACGAGAAATAAATTTATAAAAATAATTTCAATGAATAATAAGAAGCGGGGTCTTCTTTCTCCTTAAAACCAGACGTCTCCTCTTCACTTTTTCACTCGCAGAAAAACCATCTTCCTCTCTTTCACCTTAGTTCTGAGCAAAGCTTTCGTGATTCCAAACCTTTGTTTTCGAGTGCACGATTATGAGGGTGTGTTGTGTAACCTTGGGGGGCGAAGCCAGTTGCCGACTTGCACCTACAGTCGGGGCAAATTTGCTTCTAAGGCAGTGGGTTTGGCATATACCACGCCACAACCTTTTCTGGTTTCTAAACACTGGTTTTCCGACGGATTTTACAACTCGATTTTTATCGACGGCCCTACATTTGCACTAACAATTTAGAAGCGAATTTTACAGTTTGTTGGTGCAATGGCTTTCCAGTTATTCAAGCCGATGTTGGATCTGTCGAAGTTGGACCCGCTCGATGGGACCAACTACAAACGCTGGTCGCAGAAGATGCTCATCTTCTTTGAGCAATTGGAGGTGGACTACGTCCTGCTCGAAGCCGCTCCTGTTGGTTCCGCCGCTGCTTCAGAGGAGAAGGCGGACGCCAAGACGCTTCCTGATGTGGTTGCTGATGCTTCTGTTGTCGTCGACAAGGGCAAGAAGAAGACCGATGAGGAGGCCAAGGAGACTGACCCGGCACTGTTGAAGAAGTATGAGCAGGACAACAAAACAGTTCGTGGTCATATCCTCAGCCATGTCTCAAACCCTATCTTTGATTTAATTTCCATTCATAAATCTGCAAATTTGATATGGGATTTGTTGGAGAAAAAGTATGGTGCTGACGATGCAGGGGAGAAAAAATATGTGTGTGGAAAATTTATGCAGTTCAAAATGGTGGATGACAAGCCAATCATGGAGCAAGTCCACGAGTACGAGAACCTGGTGGTCGATATCCTCTCTGAGGGTATGAAGATGTGTGAGGTGCTGCAGGCAAATTTTCTCATCGAAAAGTTGCCTGAATCGTGGGTTGGCTACAGGAACCATCTGAAGCACAAAAAGAAGGATCTGACTTTGGAGGAGCTTGTCGGACACATGAAGATAGAGGAGGCAAATCGCCTCAAGGACAAGCCTAAGCCTAAATCTGTTGATTCTGTGAAAGCTAATCTGGTTGAGTCCTCTGTGAAAATTGACAGGTTCAAGCCGAGAAACAAAACTGGTGGCTCTAAGCCAAACATGAAGCCACGGAAGGGTCAGAAATTCAAGAAGTCTGTAAATCAGCCAGACAAGCAGTAGAAACAGGGAGGGACTGGGATCGGCTGCTATGTTTGTGGCAAGCCAGGCCATAAGGCTTGGTAGTGTCGCAATCGGGCTGATCTCCAGAGCCAAGGACAGCAGCAGAACAAGCCCGCAGCTCCAGCCTAGCAGCAAGCCAATGTTGTCCAGGACAACAACCAGCTGATAGCTATGATCACCGAAGTCAACCATGTGGGCGACCAGGTCGATTGGCTCCTGGACAGCGGAGATACTCGATACTTTTGCGCCAACAAGGACCTGTTTGCGGAGTTCGAGGATGCTTCAGACATCGACCAGGTCTACATGGACAACTCGATCATCTCTCGAGTGCTTGGCAAGGGGAAGGTTACACTCAAGCTCACCTCAGGGAAGTCTCTTACCCTAGTGAATGTGCTTTATGTTCCTTCTCTACACCGAAACTTGATTTCATGTGGTTTGCTTGAGTTAGCTGGAATTAAGCAAGTGACTGATGCTGGCAAAATGGTTTTAACCAAAAATGGAGACTTTGTAGGAAAGGCTTATAGAGCTGATTTTCTGTATGTGCTTGAGACCATGATTGAGAATAATGAGAATGCATCTACTTCTTATATCGCTGAGTCTATTAATTTATGGCATGCTAGACTAGGACATGTGAATGCGAGATCTATATGTCAATTGCATGATATGGGTTTGATTCCTAGCCTATCTAAACATGACCATAGCAAATGTGAAATATGTGTTGAGGCCAAATTTCATAAACAACCTTTTAAAACGGTGAATGAAAGGACAACTGAATTGCTGGAGTTAGTCCATTCTGATTTGGCTGATTTTAAGAACACGGAAAGTAGAGGTGGCAAGCGCTACTACATCACATTTGTAGATGCCCATTCTAGATATACTAAGGTGTATTTGCTTAGGTCTAAAGATGAAGCAGAAAGCATGTTTTATGTGTATAAATCTGAAGTAGAAAACCAATTGAATCGCAAAATAAAAAGGCTTAGATCTGATAGAGGCGGTGAATATGTCACTAATTCTTTGAGAGAATTCTGTGAACAACATGGCATTATTCATGAATTTACAGCTCCCTATAGCCCACAACAAAATGGTATAGCTGAAAGGAAAAACAGAACTTTAAAGGAAATGATGAATGCTATGCTTTCTAGTTCTGGTTTGCCTGACAACATGTGGGGGGAAGTTGTCTTGTCCACTAATCATATTTTGAATAAGGTACCTCATAAGAAGCTTGACAAAACACCTTATGAACTTTGGAAAGGGCATCCGCCTAATCTAAAATTCTTGAAAGTGTGAGGGTGTCTAGCTAAAGTGGGGTTACCTTCGTTCAAAGTTGATATAATTGGATCTAAGACCTTTGATACAATTCTTATTGGTTATGCTGAAAATAGTGCTACTTATCGTTTCATGTGTTTGAGTGATCGTACCTTGTGTGAATATCGTGATGCTGTTTTCTTTGAGCATGTGTTTCCTTTAAAGAAATCTGCATTGCCTGCTAATGATTCTTCATCTCATAATGCATCTTCATCCATGCCTAATACTGTTGTGCCTAATGCTCATGCTGATCATGATGAACCTAGGAAGAGTAAAAGGCGTAGGAAGGAAACTAGTTTTGGTCCTGATTTTGTGACTGCTTTTCTAGTTGAACTTAATGATTTAAATGAACTAGATGAGACGTTCGTTAGTCTTCATATGATAGAAGATGATCCCAAGACCTATGATGAGGCTATAAGTTCATTAGATGCTAGTTTCTGGAAAGATGCTATCAATAGTGAGATAGAATCCATTATGTCTAATCACACTTGGGAACTAGTTGATATGCCTAAAGAAAATAGAGCCATTAGTTGTAAGTGGATCTTTAAGAAGAAGCTTAAAGTGGCTGGCTCAGTGGATAGATATAAGGTAAGACTAGTCATTAAAGGATTCACTCAAAGATATGGCATTGACTTTTTTGACACATATTCTCCTGTTACAAAGATTGCTACCATTCGTGCATTATTTGCTCTAGCTTCTAGCTATAAATTGCTTGTACATCAAATGGATGTTAAAACAGCTTTTTTGAATGGTGATCTCAACGAGGAAATCTACATGGAACAGCCGCCAGGATGTGTGGTTCTAGGACAGGAGAACAAGGTGTGCAAACTGAAGAAGTCATTGTATGGACTAAAGCAAGCGTCAAAGCAATGGTATGAAAAGTTTCATCAAACCATACTTAGCTTTGGATTTGAGGTAAATGGATTTGACGCTTGCTTTTATTCAAAATTGTTTGGTGCTGATTGTGTGATTATATGCTTATATGTGGATGATATGTTGCTTTTTGGTTCCCACATAAATGCTATAAATTCAACCAAACAATTTTTGTCCTCTCAGTTTGAAATGAAAGATATGGGTGAAGCTGATGTGATTCTAGGTGTTAAAGTAACTAGAAAAGAAAATGGCTTCATTTTATCTCAACCTCATTATGTAGAGAAAATGTTGAAAAGTTTTGATAAATTTGATGTTGTGCCAGTAAAAACTCCTTATGATGCTAACATGCAATTGCAGAAATTTTTTGGGAATAGTGTTTCACAAAATGAGTATGCTAAAATAATAGGGAGTTTAATGTTCTTGATGAACTACACTCGGCCTGATATTTCTTATGTTGTAAGTAGACTCAGTAGATATACCCATAACCCTAGTAGTGATCATTGGACCGCACTTCACAGATTATTGAGATATCTGAAAGGTACAATGGATTGGGGTTACATTATGTAGGGTACCCTCAAGCTTTGGAGGGTTACTGTGATGCAAACTGGGTTACTGATAATGATGAGGTTAGCTCCACTAGTGGTTATGTGTTTACATTATGTGGTGGTGTTATTTCGTGGAAATCATCAAAGCAAACTTGCATAGCTAGATCAACTATGGAATCTGAGTTCATACCTTTAGATTTAGCTGGTCAAGAGGCTGAGTGGTTAAGAAGCTTACTGGCTGATTTGCCTTTGTGGGGGCGCAAAGCTCCATCTATTTCTCTACATTGTGACTCACAATCTGTTATCTGTGTAGCTAACAGTAATACATACAATGGCAAGAAGAGACACATCCGCATTCGACATGAAGCTGTGAGACAGCTAAGTGACTGGTGTGATTTGTCTAGAGTATGTGAAGTCTGAGAGAAATTTGGCTGATCCATTGACGAAAGGACTAACAAGGAGGTTGGTTCTCGATTCGTCTAGGGGGATGGGACTCAAGCCCATACGATGAGAGATACACCACAGCTCATCCCCCAGGACAAGTGTATCGAAGAAAGGTTGAGTCATGTACTCTTAATGAGTCCATAGCCCAGAGTTGGGTGGTCCTATTGAGAAGGACTTGATGGATTCACCGAAATCTGTAGAGGTTGAGCAAAATGCTCTTAATGGTTCTATAGCCCTACAAGGGTGGTCTATATGAGGTAGACTTAATGGAACCACCTACGAGAATGTGAAGGGTTAGTCTCCTTCTATGAAAGACATGGGTAGTCTTTCTAGAGCACTCTTTAGCACCCAAGGTCAGAGATGACTACAAATTTTGTAGGTAATATCGCGGAATCACTAAAGAACATGGAAGAGGTATGTGTTGCTGATGTCAGATCTTGAATCATAAGGTTCAAAACTCGTTCACCTATCTGATTTAAGAGTCTGCTCAGTTTCACTATATGTTGGTTCAATCGCAAGACACCAGCATTTAAGTACTTTTTCCTAAACTTTGCTCAGAACACTATTTTCAAGTTTTGTTATGAAAAACCTCAGTTCTTCGCATTTGTGGGGGACTGTTGGAGTAAATGCTTGAATTTTTAGGGAAGGTGAAAGGTTTTGTCCCACATTGATTTCTAAGGATATGAGGGGATGCTTTAAAAGGGTCTTTTATCCACCCATGGTTTGAGTGATGGAATAGGAGTCTCACACGCGCGCAGCACCGCCGCCGTCGTCGGTCCTTGTTCGTGGGGTGGGGTCTATTTTTGGGTGACGTTTTATTAATTTGGGCCAGATGAGTCACGAAATAATTGTTGAGATTTCTGTGACTTATCATTTTGTTTTCCCGAATTATTTCTTGTATTTATCCCTCTGTTGTAACTGCTCCGAGATTTCCGTCACGTTTTGAATGTGGAGCGTCTTTGTAACCGTTCCGAGATTCTCGTCTGCACTACTGATTGAGAAGTGTCTTCTTTCTCCTTAAAACCAGACGTCTCCTCTTCACTTTGTCACTCGCAGAAAAACCATCTTCCTCTCTTTCACCTTAGTTCTGAGCAAAGCTTTCGTGATTCCAAACCTTTGTTTTCGAGTGCACGATTACGAGGGTGTGCTGTGTAACCTTGGGGGGCGAAGCCAGTTGCCGACTTGCACCTACGGTCGGGGCAAATTCGCTTCTAAGGCAGTGGGTTTGGCATATACCACGCCACCGCCTTTTCTGGTTTCTAAACACTGGTTTTCCGACGGATTTTACAACTCGATTTTTATCGACGGCCCTACATTTGCACTAACAAATTATCGTGTTTATGTGTTAAACTACTAATGCATATACATGTTATGCATACGACCCCTGCAATCATATAAATTCCAATGGAGTATTATGGTATTAAAGAGGTAAGTCAAATGGTCTGACGCTCGATCCAAGGGTTAGCTAAAAAGAAAATGAGATCTAGACTCGTTGTCTAAGTGTCATGTTAAAATCTAGCTAGCTTTGTGCTAGATCCAAACTTATCATCTGCTGATGAGCAAGCAACAAATTAAGTCTTGTGAGATTCAAAAACATTAACATTCCAATGAGTGTGCTTTATCTTTGTTGTTTAACAAGAGGTCTTTTAACATCTAGAGGCAATTTTAAACCCCTTGGCATTGGAAAGCCACTAGGCTTGTAGTTCTTTATTCCGCACACCTTTACTATGTCAAGGGCATATTTCTTTTGATGCAGAGATGTCTCATTTGATGATCTTGTGATCTCAAACGCCAATATCTTACCATATATACCAAGAACTTTGATGGTGAAGCCTAGTGTAAAGACTTGTTGACAATATTGATCACTTTTACATCATCTCATGTGATCGATCAATAAATCATCTATGTATACTAGAGCCATTAGCAGACCTTTTGGGACTAGCTTGATGAATAGAAAAATCATTCTTGGATTGATTGAAACCAAGGGTGATCAGGAATTGAGTAAATTCTATATTCCACTATCTCGAAGCTTGTTTGAGTCTATAGAGGGACTAATTCAGTTTACAAACTTGTCTTGCCCTCACATCACAGCCTTTTGGTGGCTCTAGGTAAACATCTTCTTCCAATGTTTAATGTAGGAAAACATTGCTTATATCTACCTAATAGTCATTAATTGACTAGTCCTTTTTTGCAGTTGAAATCAAGAATCTCAATGTTGCAAGCTTAGTCATTAATGGAGAAAAAGATCCCCTACATTACCTTTAACAAAAGAAAAAACTCTCACTTATCTAAAATATTTTTTTTTAAAAGTCTCACACTTTTTCTGGTCCATTATTTATTCGTCTTTTGTACGGGTAATGATATCTTCACGCTAACCACCGTAGCCTGTGACGGTGGGTTTAATGACGGATATCCGAATCCACCATTGTATGATACGGTGGGTGGGACCGTATTTAAGCCACCGCAACCTATTACGGTGGGTTAATTAAATTAAATTAAATTTTTTTAAAAGAAATTTTAAATTATTTTTTTAAAAAAAAAATACCCACCGCAACTTCTTACGGTGGGTGAAATTACAACCCTAAAAAAATTTAATTTAATTTTTAAAAAAATTTCAAAAAAAAAAATGGCCCGACAGGCAAAAATGTTTTGAAAAACAATTTAATTTAATTTACAAAAAAAATTACAAAAAAATTAAATTAAATTTTTTTAAAAAAATAAAATTTAATATTTTTTAAATAAAATTTTATTTATTTAAATTTTATTTTATTAAAAAATTAAATTTTAATTTAATGTAGGCAAAAAAAATTTTCAAAAAAATACATTGTTGGGTCTTAGGCCCGACAAACAATTTTTTTAATTAAATTAAATTTTATTTATTAAAAATAAATAAAATTAGTTGTAGTTAAATTAAAAAATAAATAAATTAAATTCATTGTAATAAAATTCATTGTAGTTTTAAAATAAATAAATTTTAATTTCATTTATTTTTTTTAAAAAATCATTGTAATTAAATTTTTTTTTAAAATTTAATTACCTGTCGGGCCATTCAGACGACAATGAGTGACAATGATTTGAAAATCATGATGAGAGATTACTGGGGCTTTGGAGCAAAGGAAATGAAGGAAGAGTGGACGAGCCAAGGGATACAACATAAGCCTTTATTCAATCGATTGGTCGAGATGATTAAAGCTGATGGGAACGCTAATGCTATAGCGAGTGTTTGGTTGTTTCTCTTTGTCGGCAACACACTGCTTTTGGATAAGACAGGGAACAAGATAAAGAGTCATGTGGCGGCATTAGTGCTGGATAAAGGTTGATGCCACTTTTTTAAACGGGGATGCGCGATGCTAATTCGGGGGATATGGCTAAGTGCGGGGCGGAAATCCATATTAGAGAACATCGAAGATCCTCGTGATGAAGGAATCGGGGGAGGAAGCCCGTCGGGAGAGCGACTGCAAATCGCAAGCGAAGAAGGAGAGCGAGAGGAGGGCGGAGAGGATGGGGTACGGGAGGCCTAATTAAATTTGTTTGGGGGCTAGCACGCCTAAAAAAATATTGAAAGTGGTTAATTAGCTAATTAAATCTCAAAAGGTGTACAAAACACCAAATTTTCTCTTTATTTTATTTATGTGTTATTTTTAAAATATAAATGAAATTAAGATGTATAAAAATATTATAAATACTATATAAACTTTATTATATTGTACAAACATAAATTTAAAAAAAAATATACCATGTAAACTTATATTACACCAATTACAATTAAAAAATTGAACCAAATAATGTATTCCATCAATAACTTAATTCTACCCAAAACTAATTCAATATATTTATATAAATTCCATTTTTTTTATTAAAAAAAGATTATATTTATGAAATAGTTAGAGAAATTTTTAATAATCAATATATATTTTACTTTTTGACAAAGCAAATTATATAAACAACATATCATTTTTAATGCAATAATGAAAATTTTGCTTCATTGTTTATCAAATCAATTACAGATTTTTTTTAATTCAAAAAACCAGCAAATGTCTTTAATTTAATGGTAGCTATACTAATATCATTTGCTCCTTGCAACTCCAATTAGAATATGCATTGAGATTATTATACAAGTAAAGATGTTATGACCTTGGATATGGGATAGGTGAAAGCTTAGAAGAAGAATGTCTACTCTCAAGAGTAATGATCTTTACATCCATTACAAAGTAAGCAAACCAACTGTCTAAACACTAGAAAGCGGTGTCTTGTTACATGGCAGTTTTCCCAACAGGACAGGAAAGAGCTCCTCTGAGCAAGGCTAGCATCGCGGCTTCTCCCTTCACCATGGTAGTTTCTAAAAACAAACGAAAAAGTCATGAAAGCAAATTTTCAAGGCAGGCCAGCTAGTAGGGAGATGATGACCGCTCCATGAAGTTATATCAATAGAGGACTCTCCTTTTCATCTGGGTACAGCAGTTTGTGGCCTGTGGATAGAGATAGCATCAGTACCACAAAATGTGAGGAAGTTACGGTCTTTAATACAGTATCTAATAAAAGTCCTTTGCATAATGAAAGCAGGATGGAAGTATTATAGCGGATAGTGTATAATCACATATGAAGAAATAGAAGACCTATGATATTGCATTACACAGAAGCTCATCAATGGATGGAGGAACAAACATGTTCCTTACACTACCAGATTGTTATGGTCTTATGGATCTGACAAAAGAGAACACGTGCAAAGAGGAAATTCAAAACAATTGCACTTCCATACAAATTCAATAGAGAAGCAAAATTACCATTGTGGAGAGTAATACTGTGCAACAGAATGAGAAAAAGATGACTCTCTCATTTTTTTCTCTAATGCCTTCCTTTTGCGTATCTCATGTGCAGTGTTGAAGATTCCAAGCGTGGGTTGGTTGCATACGAAACATTTTTTGTTCTTGGAGTGGTGCTGTAAAGTGTAAATAATAGAAGAGCAAAAAGATCGTTAGTTGACAATGTCACCAGTTATACTAAAAAACCCACAACCAATAGAATCATCTCCAAAACAATATCTTAAACAAAAACTGGAATATGATTATATTTTACCTTCAAAGCACAATGCTCACAGAAGTAATGCTTGCACTTGGTAACAACTGGATCAACAAAAGGCTGCCTACAAATGAAGCATGCAAATGGCAGTGCATCTTCGTCATCACTATCACTTGCAGTACGAGCAACATCATCGTCACCGTCACCATCCCCTCCCATGGCCAAATTTCTCTTCCTGGCCTTCTCTGCTTCATCCCATTCCTTCTCCATTTGCCAGCCTGACTTGTAATCACCTCTATCATGCATAAACTTACACGAGTCACCATACCCACAGTAACCAGTTTCCTTGTAATCCTTACAAATGTCGGGTTGATAATCAAATCTAGTTGACACCCTGATATAAGCTGATGCCCTGAGTGGTCCATGAGACCCACCAGCCTTCTCAGAGGCCACAGTTTGCTCCCTCCGAAGGGAGTATCGTTTCCCCTTTCCCTTTAATGCCTCAAAAGCACGCTTCCTTATATTCTTGTTCTTCGTGGGCTTTCGGAAAAAATTACACACTGCCATATTGACATAGATACAGAGATAAAAGTCAGAATCTAACAGTCTTAACACAAAAGTTGAAACAATCCAAATAAACATTTACTGCAATAACAACTAACCTTGTTCAGAAGGGGCCTGGCTTTGATCAGTGGAGTCTGCCATTGAGCAAAACGTTCCCTTTTCTTCCCCTTTAAGCTTTGCTATTTAAAATGGCTACTTGGGTTTGCTTGGAGTTGTAACAGATTTCTTCCTTTGAAAAACCTAATAACAGCACCAGAAACATTCAATCAATCTCAGCCTGTCTGGCAAATTTTTGGGATTGGGATGAGAAATCAACTATTTCAAAACAAGTTGCAACCGAAAGTTACTGGCAGCAAGTTTTCAATATCATACACTCCAGCAATTCCAACATTAAAATAGCAAAATTGGAAAAAGAGGCAATTCAACACCGGAACTCGATTGAAATTTGAAACAACAGAAGCCCTAGCTGGGAAATTTGTTATTAATCTCAGCAATTCAAACAGAAAAACAGCACGGAGATAACATGACCAATAACAGCAATCACTACAACAAAAAAATTAAAGCTTTATGTCGGCAAGATCAAGCTCAGGAAAAGAACCAACAATGGTCGTATGGAACCGTCGACAGCCTGAAAGGGGAGCGAACAGGGCGGCCTCGCAGGGTAGAAGGAGCTCAGATTATTCGCGTGGGAATCAATAGGCTCGATTAATTTGTAAATCAGACCAATATTCACTACCTGAATCACGAAAACCCTAATGTCTCCAACCAAGCAAATAAACCCTCACAAGAACAAAATCAAAGGGGAACCTACCTTTTCGGCTTCACCAAATCGCCCGTGAGATGTGAACTGTTGGCTGGAGGCGGGCTTGGGTTAAAAAAAGACGAAAACACAAAAAGGGGCCTGATGCGGATGGGGCTCGAACACGGGTACGTGGACCTTGCTTATCGAACCAGTTGTAAACCCAGAGGAACAAAAAGGTGAACCCGTTGATGGAGGTTTTGTTCTTAGGAAGGGCAATTCCCTAATTATATATGACTCTATCTCTATCTCTATCTCTATCTACTAGTTAAATTTGATTCGTAATTGACAATTATGATATCTATATTGACAATTTTGATCCTATAAAATTTAGATATCTCTCATCTATATATATATATCTATCTATCTATTATCTATTATCTTCTATTATTATTATATATAATAAAGGAGAAGTCGGCTATGACACATGTCGTTTTCTCCTCGATTGTAGCAGTATTAACCAATTAGAAAATTTTCTAATTAGATTTTTTTCTAGATATGGATATTTTTCTAGATATATATGGATATATTTGAGAAAATCTTATCTAACTTTAATTATTGAATATATCTATACCTAAGATAAGATTTTATAAAATTTTACCACATAACCGATTCAATGAAATTTTCGTTTGTAAAAAAACATAAAATTTTCCTATTCTAAAATTTAATCAACTTTATAGATAATCTTTAACTTAATCAATTATCATTAGGATAATCAAATTAGGTATGGTGCACAATATGGCGGTTGCAGTTTTCCATTGATCTCAATAAAAAAAAAATCAATCTTTAAGGTGGAGGATGATAGGAACAATGAAGAAAAATCAATCTTCAAGTGAAATATACGTACAACTCTATATATTTAATTGATGAACCCATTCACTTTCGGGGTTCGAACTTCGGATAGTATGTACATGGTACATCACTCATTGTATGCACAATTATTTTTCTGATTCAATTATTGCGTGTAAAGTGTAAATTTGTTGATTTTTATTAGGAATTAATTTGTTACCATATATCATCATTTGTACCAATATATATGAACATTTTTTGTGTTTGTTCAAGTGTAGATACCTTGAGGATGCATGACCTATGCGGCACCACCCTAGCTATTTCCGTGTTTGGTGGGTTAAGAAACACAAATCTTTTGATACACAAATCTAGGAAAAGGATATGAATTAAAATATTTATATCGCTAATTGAAATTATTAAAGTCTCCTAAAAATCCATAATAAAAATATATTAATTTTATCGATGGAGTTTGGAGGAAAAAAATAATTATAATCTATTTGAATTCGACGGCTTATACAGATATTGATTATTTCAAAATTTTGTGATTGGTTCATATGACTAATATCCATATATATCTAATGAAATTGAGTCAAATTTTATCTTATGCATATATAGATATATTGATTAAATAGAGTTACAATAAAATTTTATCTTATGCATATATTGATTATTTCAAAATGTTGTGATTAATTCATACGACTAATATCCATATCTAATGAAATTGAGTCAAATTTTATCTTATGCATATATAGATATATTGATTAAATATAGTCAGAACAAAATTTTATCTTATGCATATATTGATTATTTCAAAAAATTGTGATTGGTTCATGATCGATTAAGGAGAAAGTGTCACGTGTTTTGGCCGACTTCTCCTTTATTATATATTAATTAAAATTCTCAATTTTTAATCTAATTTAACAATACAGATTCATATATATTCACAAAAAATAATAAGTAAAAATTACTAAGTAGTTGCATTAAAAAGATATTATAAAAATTGATTTCAACTTTGTTTGAAAAAGATAATATAAAAATACTAAGTAAAAAATTGATGTTAAAAAATCCGCACAGGGTGCGGGTACTGAACTAGTATATACTAAAACCGATGCATAGCATCCTATGTGGCACGTTGTGGTTGATCCTAGGGGAAAAAATCCTATGTGGCACGTTATGGTTGATTTTAGGAAAAAAATTAATAAAATAATATGTTATCATAGTTTATAGAAAGTTATATAAGCCACAATCTATCGATATATAGATATTTTAGTTAATTGAACAAAACATAAATAAAAAATATTCATAGTCATACTTACCAAAAATATTAATAGATAAACATGTAGTATTTGATAAGTGCTATTTTATTTATATCTAGATTATTTTTTGGCGGAAAAAATTATTTATATCAAAATTAATTATTTAATAATTGTTATAATATATATATATATATATATATATTATTTTTTAGACCGGAATAATTTATCAAAATATTATGTAGCAATAATCATTTTGCCACCAAAAAATAATATAGATATAAATAAAATTAGTTCGACGGATTATAAAAAAATTTAAATATCTTTTATTTAGATTCTCTCAAAATATAAATAAAATTCCTATTTATAAGGTAATTTTTTTTCTAACCTACCATTAATTGAATCTCATGTAATTTAATAGATAACTGTTTTTTAAAAGATTTTAATATTGTTTTTTTATTAAATATATAGTATAGATTTATTAAGTTAGTTTACTAAATATCTATCCACAGAATAATTTTTTTCATTTCACGATTCGTTATCCCCAAGATCGTATTTATCAAGGAGAGATAACCAACTAGACTCAAACTCATCAATTGTCTCAGGAAAATTCACACACTTATGGAAGTCAGCTTCAAAGGTGGGATACTGAAGAAACACATGGGACAATTTCTCCTGGCATTTCTTGAAAATGTGCCACTTACAGAATCGATGGCGTGTGTTGGAATGCATTCACGAGCTGGCCAGTCTCCACCCTATTTGGAAGGGGGGTGGTGGTAGGAAAAGGGATATACCACTTGATATTCTTTGCTAAGGCCTTACTTAATATTCTGCATAGCATGATAGTGTGTTAAAGGTCTTCTCATTATACATATACAGTATAATGAGAAGACCCACTTCTACTATGCATATATGACCCACTTCCTGTCGTTGAACGGTGACTGGTTTGTCGAGCTTGTACATGTCATGGAAATGGGACGATGCATGTTGATTCTATTTACAGTCCATGTTGAGGTGTCTGCTAGTGATCTCCAGAGTTCTTTGTTAACGTCTTCCGTTTGGTTCGTCGGTTCGTTGGTTCTGCTAGCTTGTTGTTTACAGTGTAGATGGCTTGTACTTTATTTTTGCTTTTTCACTTCCGTCATTTGCTTCTTGTTATTTCCTTTCAGTCATTTACTTCTGTTATTTGCTTCAGGTTGTACATGACGGTTTGTCCATTTTTCGACTTTTAGTACTCCAATTTTTTTTATGTTCTTAGTCCAGTTCGATCGACTCAGTCGCTCTACATCTGGATCGGGTACTGTGTGGCCCATTTAAGGGGATTCGAACTTCGAACCTCTTGACATGGGATGTAGCCCCACAACCACTACACCTACTTGTGATTGGTAGTAGTACTCCAATTTTGACCAGGAATAATGATGGTAGTTTTTCAAAGTTAAAAAGTTTAATTACTACTCCAAAAAAAAGGCCAAATTGCAGTAAACCACCCCTTAAATAACCTCATTTGCAATAAACCACCCGTTAAAAGCATAATTGCGGTAAACCACCCTTTAAAACACAAAAGTTTACAAAACACCACCCACCCCATAGACTTGTTAGGGTTCCTTTAAATAATGTTGAAAATATCAAAAATACCCTCGTCTTTTGCAATTAATAATTAAAAAAATGAACAAAATGGAATTGAAGAAATGCGAATTGGTCGCCCCTCCTGGCTAGTGCCCACCATCGCAGGGAATGCGTAGGTCCGTCGTCGGGCTACCCACCATCTTCAGGCGTCACCGGTAACCTCTTCACCATACATGTTCTCCTAATATGCTACTCCACTCTCTCGTCCTCTCAATTCTCCATCTCTTCCAACCCCCCATCAATGGAGATTTGACCTTCCACCACCATAGCCAGGCCTAACCGATGACTGGAGATCCTCTATGTCACTACTGTTGTCGGGCATACCTCCAATTTCGCAAATAAATCACAATTTTGAATCGCATAAATCAATTGAAAAATTCATCTAATTCTACTCAAATTTGGGGTAAATTGAAAAAATTCATTTCTTAGCATTTTAGAGGATTGAGACTCAAATTTCAAAAAAAGGCAAGCTATAACTTGCCTTATGGTGTGGTTTTGGTATAGATTGGTGAAGCATCGAGGCTAAAAAAAAATGGGAGGGGGTGTTATATATTGAGTGGTAAATAAGGGAAAATTTGATCTTCTAATAAGGGTATTTTGGTCTTTTATATATTTTTAACACAAACTCTGATGGATTTCAAGGGTAGGTGGTGTTTTGTAATTTTTTGTGTTTTAAAGGGTGGTTTACTGTAATTATGCTTTTAACGGGTGGTTTATTCCAAAGGGGGTTATTTAAGGGGTGGTTTCCTGTAATTTGGCCAAAAAAAAAACATTCGATTTCCATTCGATTCGATTCGATCCGATCTGCACGCTAATTGTCTGGTCTCCGGTAACAAGGTTTACAGTTGACTCGGACAACGCCTTCATCTACCTAAGTCTCCCTCTCTCTCCTCTCATCGCTCTTACCTTTCCATCCAAGGACCATCTCTCCCGATTAGGGTTCACTTGCAGGTAATTTTCACCTCTAATTTCACATCTGCTGTCCTTGTTTCTGTGTCTTTCTTGATTTTTTCATTAATCGCGACTTTTCCTGTTACGCCCTCTATGATTCCGTCACCTCTTTCTTTCAGAATCGGTGTGAATCTTTATTGTCGCTTCAATCATTTGATGTTTCTCATACTTGTGAGAGTTTGTTTTTCTTGGGTGATGTTGTGTCTGGTTGTTTCTTACGCAGGTTAGCCTATGTGATTGCCGTGTGACACTTGGTACGATCATGTTCATGGCTTTGGCTTGCCCTCAGCCTACCCCTCCATGTTTGTGGAACAACTCGGATTGGTCCTACATTGGGGCATGTGTTACTCAAGCTTCTTATCCAATTGCTCACAAGCACAAACACAAACTCACTTAATAGCATGTACAAATACACTTTGTAATTTACTGGTCCTTATAGGATGTTTGAACCATAAATTTGTAATTTGGGCTGCCTTGCATTTGTGTTTAAGATCGTTATGTCCATCAAGTACAATAAAAAAATGTACATCAAGTACCATAAATTTGTAATTTGGGATAACCCTTCAAGTCAGTTTGAAGGGTTATCCCTTGTTGAGATTCAATCACAGAATATGCGCTATGTAAGTCTTATTACCAAATTGAGTTTGTACAATCAAACGGTTATAATATGAAGATATGTATATAGAACTCTAGGGGTATAAGACATCAGAACTTTTGGACTAACATCGACATTTTCAGTAAAAACAATAATATCAACGCCATTGCACTCATTGAAACTAAAACGGACATCGAACCAAATGAAATGTTGTGGAAAAAATTTGGCTTTCATCAGAACATTGCTTTCGGGTATCTGGGTTTGTAGGAGGAATTTGTTTATTATGGAGGGATATCTCACACTCACTAGGAAGAATTGACTTGATTGCGATAAATTCGCACTTTATACATATTAAGTATTTTGTATCGCTAATGACAGCTTGATTTCAGTAATTGTTGTTTATGTCCCTCCCGACAATCGATATAAAGGCCCTTTCTGGGATGCCTAACAGCATATATTGACAATATCTGTTTGCCAGTTTGCATAATGGGTGACCTTTAAGACCAGAACTTGTCAACATTGTTAAACAAGCATTGTGCTTGCATTTGTTTGGATCACGATATTTCAGTTGGCAAAAAAATTGAAGTTATTAAAAAACCTCTCTAAATCTTGGCACAAGAGTATTTATTATAATATAGCAAACTAGATCTAAGCAACAGATGAAGTTCTTACTAATTTGCAGGATAAATTGTTGCATAACTGCAATTTTTCGGATCTCAAAACTCAGAAAAGGCTCCTAAATAAAAGAGAACACATGTTATATTTCCAAAGGAAATACTGGAGGCAGAGTGCAAAGCGTAAACATGTTAAATTATGAGATACAAACTCCGATTACTTTAATAAAATTGCAACAACAAAGAGAAGTAGGAAACTAATCAAGTCCATTACTTTGGACAAGAGTCTACATTTGTCCGATTTTAATCTCATTAAAGCAGAATTTGAATGTGATTTCAAGCAAATATTTTTATCCTCTCAAGACCCGGCTAGCAACTGGGATCGAGACTTGGAAATAATTTTTCCAAGTCTTACATATGAGGATAATAGGATGTTGACAACACCAGGCCACTTACAAATTCGAAAGTAAAAGCAGATCTCAATTCGATGATGGAAGATAAAGCACCTAACCCTGATGGTTTCCCACCAGGGTTTTTTAAAAAGTATTGGCCGCTAGTAGGACTATCCGTCGTTAAGGTAGTTAGGTAATTTTTTCTGTTAGGAAAATTGCTTAAACAGTTCAACCATAAATTTATTACTCTAGTGCCAATCGAGACAATTCATCTATGATTAATCATTATAGGCCAATCAGCATATGCTCAATCGTCTATAAAATTATATCCAAAATCAATAATACAAGGTTGAGTTCAATTTTTGACAAAATCATTCACCCTCTACAAGTGGCCTTTACGAAAGTCAGATCTATTCAGGATAAAATCCTCATCGCACATAAAAAAAGCTTATGGCCATTTTGAATGGCTATTCTTAGTGTTTAGAAAGTTCGGTATCACAGATAAGTTCATCAATTGGATAAGTGAACGTATTTTGTCTGTCTCTTATGTCGTGCTTCTAAATGACAACATACTGCTCCATTCTTTCCATCTAGAGGTCTGAGGCATGGGGACCCCCTTTCTCCATTTTCGTTTATTAATTATTGCCTCTGAAGTGTTAGCGCGCTCTCTACAACATGACACTTTTGGGGGGGAAGGATGTTGGGTTTCGGTTTTCAAGGATTGGAATAAATGTTCCTTTTCTCACTTTTGCAGACGATATAATTATTTTTTCGAAAGAAACTCCAATAACTTGTTGAATATGGCCAATATACTTCATCATTTCTGCTCGATCTCGGATCAGAAAATTTACCTTCATAAATCAAGTTTTCAGGTATCTCGAAATACTACTTCTACTACTATTGGGTCTATTACTGCCATACTTAAGATTCCACACTCCAACAACTTCGAAAAATACCTGAGATGTCCGACCATAAAAGGCAAAGTGAATAACAATACTTTCATTGTTGTGGTTCTTAAAACAATGTAGCAATTAACTAATTAATGGAAAGCTTTGAGCTTATCGGTTGATGGCAGACGGGTGCTTATAAAATTTAATCCGAGTGCTCAACCGCTATTTTTGATGTAGTCTTTCTTACTCCCATCCAATATCTTACGAGAATTGGAAAAGGTGTATCGTTCTTTCTTTTGGAATAAAGAGGCCAAGGACACTAGTACAAATTTGTAGATTAACAGCACAAATTTAAAAGCGCTTTTAAAAAACCGCTATTAATTAAAATTTCGCACAACGCTTTATAAAATAACCGCTAAGAAAAAAAATTTAACAGCGCTTTATACCAAAAAGCGCTATCCCAATTGGGAAGGATAGCGGTTTTTAAGTAAAAGCGCTGTTAATGTTTAAAAACAATATTTTTTTAACAGCGCTTCATACCAAAAAGCGTTGTCCCAACTGGGAAGGATAGCGGTTTTTAAGTAAAGCGCTGTTAATGTTTAATTTTAGTCTTAAAAAAGTTAAAAATAGAGAACCCTATAGATGCCCTTGGTAAAATAAAAACCTAAATCTCTTCCACTGTTCCATGCCGTTTTCCAATTCCCTAATTCTCTTCAAACCTCCCAATCCCTTCAAATCTTCAATGGTGCTTTCCAATTCCCTAACTACCGCTAAAATCAGGTACATCCACCACCTTCGATCTCCATCTTCAGGCCGACCCACCAATCCAGGCCAATTCCGCTCCCAACACCACCGAGCAAGGCCGCTTCCGCTTCCGGTGAACTGAACTGCTTTCGCTTCCGCTTCCGACGCCACCGAGCAAGGCCGCTTCCGGTGGACTGATCCGCTTCCTCTTTCCTACTCCACCGAGACAAACCGCTTCCAGTGGACTGAACCGCTTCCGTTTCTGCTCAACCGAGCCAGGCCGCTACCGCTTTCGGTGGACTGAGCCACTTCCGTTTATCCTTTCGGTGGGCTGCCAACACAGCACAAGAGCTAGATCGGTCTCCCTGAGATGTTCCCTCCTATTGAGCAACGTGTTCTATCTCCATCTATGTCGTTGAAGATGTTGATAATTAGGTTCGACTAGTGTGAGGCCCGCGCCTCAGACTCGGGTATTTTATTATAAAGTCAATTTTTATAACTTATAATAATAATTATTTGTAATATTGACAATATATGTTAGCTAAAATAATCTAAAAAATAAATGTATAATTTTAAAAAAATAAATGGAAAAGATTGAAAAAAAAATTGTAATGACAATTACAACGATATGTGACAAAAAAATGAATTGGAGAACTTTTAGTGATTCACATGCAGATAGAAAAGAGAGTAATGACAATTACAACGACATGTGATGCTATCTAGAATAACACTACTTCTACTTTTATAATAGTAATAGAAGATGTATTGTTAAACTAATTTTTTTTAAATGAAGAAAATCAATAAAAATGGTGAAGAAAACGAATAATTTATACTAATTCTAAACCTTACCAAACTAAACTAATAATCTTTTGCAGTTCAACATCACCCACCTTGGAAACTTTAAATAGTTGAGTTCACATATATGATATTGTTTACAAAGTCATAATTGATTCTTTCTTTCCTAATTCATTCGTGAATAAGAATTCAAACTCCAACCCAAATAAAATAATACATGAAAATAATAGGTATAATATCCACTTATCTTAGAGCATCTCCGACAACATCTATAAAATAGAGAAAAGTAAAGAATTTGAAGAAAATATGGTGCTTTTTGCTCCAATAGTTCCTCTATAATCTAAATAGAGAAATAAGGAGAGAAATAATGGAAAAATTATCTATATTTATAGCAATCGTAAAAATTCTCTAAACACTCTACATTAAATGTTAGCACAAGACTCAATAGAAATCAATCATAAAGAATGAAGGAATGCAAATAAAATTGTATATATTTGTTTTAAATAAATAAAAAGTAGTAATATCAAAGTATCTATATACTAAATGTAGAAATATATAAAATAAAAGAATTATTGGAGTTTGATTATAATTTAATTTTTGTATTTCCTTCCTCTATTTTAGAGATTTTGTAAGTTGGAAATGTTGTTACTTAGGATGCAAAACAATTTTCGATAAAGGACTTCCATGCACAACTAAAGCCTATTTGCCTATTTTGAACATATCTAATAAAAATTACAACATTTACATATTTAGTAAATATTATCCCCGTTTGGTCTCATGGAGTCATGACTCATGGATAGTAATTCTCATGAATTACCGTGAGGAAACTGAAATTTCTTAGTAAATTAAGGGCAATTTTTGTTTTCAATTTTATGATTTGTGTTGCTTTTGCTGTTTGTATTGACTTATTAGCAACTTAGTGTACATCCGTTAGTTTCATGAGTCAAGCATCCCGCACCCGTGGCTGTAGTCGTTGGTACCATATCGTTGATTGCCTCTCTACTTCCAAAACCTTCAGCTTCCGGCAGATCGACGGGTGCTCGTCATTCCTACAATACGTCAGCTTCGTGACGTTTAGGTACATACGAAATCAGGGTCTTCATATGCTTGTTGATTGATTTGTTGACTTTGCCCTTCCACAAATATTCGGTCGGGTAGGTCATGTTCTCGATGAGCTCCGTCTCATTGCACATCCATCCGAGTTTTTACTGCCCACTGCTAGAGATCAGGATCTGGGGATTCCATCAGCAACATTTCAATCAAAATAACATGACAAAAAAATGAAAAAACTCGCAGATGTTGGTTGATTCAACTTATTATGCAGCTAACTCAACAACTACGTACAATTAATGTAAATTACAGTACGTGCATTTGACAAACCTGAAATGTCAATTAGAGTATGTATATGAAGAAGAGGACATGGGTTTTGGATGGATTAAATTGGCATCGACCCACCTTGCAAATGTTTTAATAGCTATTCGGTAGGCTTCAATAACGTTCAAGTCGTTGTACACATGGCTTCCTTCTTGATAATAATATTCCTGCAACATAAATAAGGAAAGCTTTAACTACCGCAATTGATTGCGTAAAGAAATCGCATGACTGCAAGTCTGCAAATGTACCAAAGGACCGTCCTTTAGCCTCTTCAAGTAATCAAGTCTTCTTGTGTGTCCACCAATGGCCCGTGTTGAAGATTAAGATGTTTGTCTTCTTAAATTGGTTAGCAGGCTCCGCGATCACATCAATTCTAAGCAATACCTTTATATCAAAAACACCACAATGAATTTTGACCCTGCAAAGGCGTAACCACACGCTCGATTAAGTAAAGAATTGTTTTTCATAGGAATCAAGCGAAGTAACGAACTATATTCGTAGGAATCATGAGGAAGATGGGATGAACACATACTTTGAATACGGAGGAATAAACAACTTCAGTCCAAAATTGGTGTCATGGGCTTCTGAAATGTGTTTTTTGTATTCTTCATAGAGCTTCTAATTAAGGATGCAACTCATAGATTCCTATATGTTTCTATTGAGTGAGTCGCATAAAAAGTAAAAAGAAAAAATTCATAATTTAACACAACAAAATCCCTACTTGTTCTTCAAATTTGATCGTACACTTGATTACAGCCGAGAGGAAATCGTGTATCGACAATGATTTTAAATTGACATCATATTACCGAGAAGGATGAAGAGAGAAAGAATGAGCTCCAAAAGCAATCAAATATGAAAGAATGAGATAGGGAATGCACAATTGAATAATTACTGCATCTATATGGAAGGGGAAGAATCGTCGAAAAAGGATGCGACTTGCGAGTGGAGTGTTGAGAAATTGCCCACTTTGAAATATGGTCACCATAGTTAATGTATAGTAAGACAATACAACCTTTCCATCTTACGCTGTCGTTTGGACTCAAATTTTCGTCTAGCTAGAGACATACTTGACTACATAGTTTCTGAAACATGAATAAAAAGGAAAGTCGTTTAGCATAGGCAGAAAATAATCAAAAGATTTGATCGATCTTTAATGCTTATCGAGTATCAGGAACCGTACTTTGAAGCTCCAATTCTAATAGAATTGTAGCTTTCAAACAGACTCGTTGCAGGGAGTATTTGTATTTGTATTAGAAAACATGCCAACTACTAATAAATTAAAAACTGTGATGAGTGCTCGACATCTCAAGTCCAAAAGAGAAAAAACAAAAAAACAAAAAAAAAGAGGGAGGGGGGGGGGGGAAGAGAAGAGAAGAACTCACAGGTGGAGTAGACAACTTTGATTTTTGACCCCCACTGGCAACTAAATCTAAAGAAATACGTAGCATTGAGAACAAAGCGAATCCCAAAGTGGTCGACTCCAAGGACCTCTACCAACGTTCACGCTTTCGAATACGTTTTTTGTTGCTCCCTCTTCCATGTATCTCTAGAGGAGTTAATTTTGCAATTGAAACTGCCCACTCCAAAACAACATGGGATATAGGACAGTTATTAGAATTAACTGCTACGACACGGGAGAGAGGAGTTATTAGAATTAACTGCCAAAACGTGGATGAGGTGGCCGGTGGGAGTGGGATGAAGTGGCATAATTTACAACAGGGATCTTTTCTATTGGTGCATAAGAAGATAGGAAAGTGAGTGATTGATGTGGCATGTCTCACAATTTGCCATATGGAATGGAGCATTGTGGTGAAGCCACCTAAGAAGTATGTGCTTCTGCTTTTAGGTGTAGTATAGATTTTAGGATTTTCTGATTTTATAGGTTTTTGTTATTTTTTTTTGGCTCTTCGATTCTTAGGAGGCTCAAATCATTCAATTTCTAAAATTAAAGCTAAGTATTTTTTCACATGTCTATCTACTGTGTAAATTTTGTTGTTTGATTAGCCTTTGATTTTGTTCAATTTGACAATTGGAGATGTTAAATTGTTAATGGATATACACATACCAGTAATTGAGAAATGGAAGTGGTAGATGTACCGCAATGAAAGCACTCGTATCCCGCAAGATCGGTTAGCAATATTAAAAGAAATTAATTTTTTTATATAAAATGAAGTTACAGAGCGCTTGAAAAAACAGTGCTGTGCTTTTAATTTTTTTTATATAAAATTGCAGTTACAGAGCTTTTCTGTCCTTGTATATTCTAACAGCGTTTTTCAAAATAGCGCTCTAACAAGGGTTGTCAGCGCTTTAGTTAACAGCATCTCAAAAACCGTTGTCCTTCCCATTAAAAAACCGCTCTTAATGTGCTATTTTGTACTAGTGGGATACACCGATAATTAGTTTGGACAAAATCTGCTCAGATTCTAGCAAGGGAGGCTTGGGTCTTTATAAAGCTGAAACAATGAATATCGCTCTACAAATAAAATTACATTGGAAAATAATTGATGAACCAATAAATGTTAGGGTAAAAGTGAATACTAAAAAATATCTGAAGGGCAGCCCCCCTGTGGCAATACAAACGTAAAGGGGTTACGTCTTGGAAGTGGTCTAGATTGATGTCTCTCTGTAATCTCTTTTGACATGGTCTTCGTTGGAATATTGGGAATGATGAAGTAGTGAACTTTTGGACAGGCAATTGGGTATTCGATTGCATATTAGTATCTAAAGTAAAAGTATCATGTTACGAGGTACAATACAAAAGTTTGGACAACTCAATACAACTTCTGGACAGACAATTGGGTATCGTGGGATATATCACGACAAAGGGTAAACTTGCGGATCAAATATTCACTTCTGAAATTGAACGAGTCTCTAATGTAGTTTTGCCTACCAACCAGTTTTCGGACCCGCTTTATTAGGGACCCAGTTCGAATAGGTAGTTTTCTACGAAATCTATAGCCATTAACTCACTATCATGCCCACGAGACCGGACAACAAGATTTTAAATGTGGTTGGATTTGAAAGCTGGATATATGTATCACCGAAAATTCGTCATTTTTTTTTGTGGAAGTTGGCTAGAGATGACTTACTTATAATGCAAAGGCTTAGCAGCTAGCCTATGGGTTGTGGGTTCTGTAATTGCACTCTTGAGTCAGCTGAGCACATTCTAGTTGAATGTGTGGTTGTAAGACATGTATTAAATGAATTTAATATTTCGTTTATACAACCCAAGTTTGCTCCTTTTCAGACCAATAAACACTATAACGTCCTTAGCGATATAAAAGGATGGGTTGGGATGTCTCAGATGTTAGTTATTGCCTAGTGCTGGTGGGCTGTGTAGTATTTTTAGGAGTTAGCTGGGGTTTGGGAATACTCACATATTCTCCTTATCCGTTGTCAAGGTCTTTATTATGACTACACGTCATACTTGGCTTGCGGCAAAGAAGTTCGGCAATAACAATGACTTGTTGCTACTGGAGAGCATCGATGGCTGCCAAGGCACGAAATAGTCAACCAGATAATGGGAATCAGTTACAACATAATGGCATATGGTAGAAGCCACCTGTTGGCTTTGCCAAACTAAATTTCGACGGTTCAAAATTAACGTCTGGTTTGGCAGCTTCAGATTTGACATACGAGATTCAGATGGCCATATCATGTCCACGAGAACTTGGAACTTGCAGCACCATTGTGTATGTAGAAGCACTTGGCCTTAGCATGGGAGTTTCTCGCGCTAAACAAATGTGCATCTGTAATCTCTTCATTGAGGGGGATAAGTTTAGAGCTGGCAATACTCGACCCAACCCGAGAAAACCGATCCGACTGATCCGACCCGAACCCATCCAACATCCGAATAATTGAAAAAAAATTTGGATCCGAGACCGACCGACCCGATCCGAGTTAAGACCAAAACCGAATTTAGCATAGATGGGTCGTATTAAACCATCAAAATCAAGGATTAAGTTAGATTAAATTCTTTTTTCTTTATACAAGGTAAGAGTTTTAATAGCGTCCTTTCGGATCATATATATGGAGTATTATATTGTTGTGTTATGTTGAAATATTGCTTGAAAATACATTGAATTTAGCATAGATGGGTCGTATTAGTGTGCATTAATTTTTTTTTGATTTAAGCACATGTCGTCGGTTGGAGAATCATGTCTAGAAATTAAATTTGGGCCGAGCATAGAGACCAGAGAGTTACCCTCGGTTGATAGCAACAAGCAAAAGTAAGCTTACTGCATATATGTTTGGCTGCAATGGCTGAGCATATGTATGTGTGTTGTTCGAGCCGAACGAGCCGAGCTTGACATGTTCAAACTTGATTCGTTTGTAAAAGGAGCTCGAACCGAGTCCAATTTTTAAACGAGCTTATTTGATTAAACTTGGCTTGTTTAGAAAATGAACGAGCTTGAACCGAGCTTTTTTTCGAGCTTTAAACAGTACTTCTAGTTGGTAATAAAATACTAACTTAAAGGAAATTTTAAAAATTTTATAAAATTCGAGCTATTCGAGTTTAAATCGAACGAGCCGAGCTTTCAACCGAGCTTAAAATTCTGTTCAAACTCGGCTTGTTTAGGTAGGTGAACGAGCTCGAGTCGGGCTTTTTTTGAGCTGATCCCGAGCCGATCGAGCTCGAGTTGTTCAATTTATATAACAACCCTAAACATATGTATGTTTGGTGCTTGGGTCGGGTTTGTCTATTCTTTCTTTTTCCACTTATCACCTTTTTTTCCGCTATTTTCAAATCGTTTTTTTTTTCTCACAGTTTGTTGTAGTGATTGTGGGTGAAGAGAGGGTTGCATAAGAGGGAGGGTCAATTTTTACTATTTTTGTAGAAGAGGAAAAACATTTTTCACAATTTTCTAAATATTATTTTACTGCTTTGAGCGTTGTTGGTGAAATGTAGGCCATAAAACGCTTAAAGTGAATGAAAACGAGAAACGATTTGGCCTGGCCCCGACACAGAGATGTTAGTCGTCTACTGGCAGTCGTCCTCTAAGGGTAACACAACAATCTTCGAAGGTCTTCCTTATAAACAACTCTTCCAATTCTCTATGAAATCAACTTCGGAAGGAAATTTAAAAGGCTTAAACACACTTTCAAGCATTATATCCAACCAGCATCTCCCTTATACAAAACCATCTGAAAATAGGATATATTTTCATAAATTAAACCACCATCATTAAAACTACACAATATACCACCACTTTTAAAAAAGGTTATGTAAATTTAATTTCATGGGAAAGTTTGTGAAAACTATGAGTGATATAAAATTCCGGCATGATACGTGACACTGACACATGAACAATACGGAGTGTGTTGACAAAACGAAGGAAAATTTATTTTCCAATTGCATGTGGTGTAATGTTTTTCATTTTCATGCAAGCAATAATCTTAGTTAATTAAGTTTTATATATAGTTTTTTTAATCTATACCCTAAAGATACAGATTAAATATCTATATTAAAAAATATTCTCTAAATATTAATTATTTAGTTATATTTAAAATAGATTTCTCATGATTTATGAATTGGGATTTATCGAATTTTTTTCAATATGTTTCATAATCTATATCCTTAAGAGTATAATTAAGTTACAAAAATTGGTTTTATATATATATATATATATATATATATATATATATATATATATATATATATATATATAGTTAGTTTGTTCGAAATTTTCCAATTTTAGGCGGTGACCAAGAGGTTTACTTTTGTAAACGAAACTCTTAAAATGATCATTTCAAACAAAATTTTGTTTATGTTTTGTAACCCCTTCAATATAGTTTAATTTGTGATATAAGCTGAAAATAACCCTTACAATGAAAACAAATATCGCACTGAATAAGCACCCTTTAGAAATCAAAATGCTAAACGTTTTTAAATTACCTGACCAGACACGGAACTAAAAACTAAATTTTGGATGGACTAGGTAGGCTAAAATTTTCTTATATCATAATTTTCATTAACAAAACCCTTAATTTAATAAATAATTAATTTTTTAATTAATTTTTCTTAATTTTTTACCTATTATTTTATATTTTTAAAAATAAGACGGATTAGAGCGAACCCCAATCCACTGGAGCGGACCCCAACCCAACCCTCGAGAATGTTCGGAGTGATTTATTTGTGAACTCAAGGATGTTCGAAGTGATTTATAATTTATTCAAGCCTTACCCATGTCACAAGAGCTCTTAAGGAGAACGGATCTGAGAGGTCTAGGTGTCAATGTTAGATTATTCTATGTTGGTTGTTTGTGTAACACATCGTCACACATCGAATATAATAAGGATATCCGGAGTTATTTATAAATGATTCAAGTCCTACCTATATCACAAGAGCTCTTACGTACCCATGTCACATTATTTGTTTCAATTCTTCCCGGGGAGAGTTGGCCCGCCACCGTTGCCGAGGAGGAGAAGCAGGAGCACAAAGCCGCCGCTGCCGCCGAGCATGAGGAGGAACAGGAGGAGGAGCATGAGGAACATGAGGAGAAGGAAGAGTCCGACCACGCTAATTTTTACGCCTACCTCGAGGTCTTGGAGCATATGGGCGTCTTCCAGATCAAGGACCAGGTTGATGCTCCACCACCAGAAGAAGATGATGAGGAGTAGAGTATGGAAGAAAACCTGAATCGAATAGTCGTGCCCCTTGTCCAATCCACATTGATAGTAGAGTCCACAGTAGCCATCCATCAGGGTAGTAAAGTAGGAGTCGAGTAGAGTAGGAGTTTTAAAATTACGGGTTAGTCAGTGTAAGTCGAGGAGTCTCAGGTTTAATTAGGGAGTTTCAATTAAGTGGTGGTTTGTAATTTCGATTCCGTGGTATTTTAATGAAGTGGATTGATCTTGTTTCAATTTGCCTGACTGAGACTTTTGAATTTTGAAATCATTTTAAATCCACTACAAACACGTACATTACTCCTTGGCTTAATTAAGGACATGAACCTAAACACCATAAAAATTAATGGTCACTTCAGTCAAGCTCACATCAATTAGAGGATGATTTTTCTTTTAAGAAGAAGATGATGATTTGATTAATGCATGATTAACTCTTTTTTTCCCTTTAATCTAATTAGTCAAATCAATATCTATATAAAATACTAGGTCTCTGTTGCGATTTCGCATCCATGGAATTTTATTGATTAAAACGGGATTATTTTTGCTTACGTGTCAATTTCTGGATTAAAGTGGTATTATATTTTTGAGCCATATCAATTAATATAAGCCAATATAGTTAGGTAAAAAAACTTATCTTTTTAAATCAATAATCTATCCAATATTACATCAATTAATAAGTTATTATCATATCTTACTTAGTTATATTTTGATAATATTTTATGATTTATTTAAATAACTCTAATTAGTTTTGATAAAGTAAAATCTTAGAAATTACACTAGGTTTATATTTATTTAATAATCAGTAGTGCAGGCGAGAATCTCGGAACGGTTACAAAGACGCTCCACGTTCAAAACGTGACGGAAATCTCGGAGCAGTTACAACAGAGGGATAAATACAAGAAATAATTCGGGAAAACAAAATGATAAGTCACAGAAATCTCAACAATTATTTCGTGACTCATCTGGCCCAAATTAATAAAACGTCACCAAAAAACAGACCCCACGGATCGGCGGCGGTGGTGGTGCGCGCGTGTGAGACTCCTATTCCATCACTCAAACCATGGGTGGATAAGAGACACTTTTAAAGCATCTCCTCATGTCCTTAGAAATCAATGTGGGACAAAACCTTTCACCTTCCCTAAAAATTCAAGCATTTACTCCAACATATTTAAGATTGTTTTGTAAAACCATTGACTATAAGATGAATAATCCACCATATTTTTTTATAATCTTCATGTACCCGGGCACCCGGGCACCCGGCCATCCCAACACTAATGTTAATATCATTGGGATACCCTTGATTTTGAGGGCTAAATTTTTGTTGTAACCAAAAGCACTGTTCTAAAAATCCCGTCTATGCGCCGTCTAGGCCCCGCTTAGACGCTAGGCGACTCCCTTCCGCCTAGAGTTAGGCAGGTGCCTAGGCACGTCTAGTTGCCCGCGTATAACGCCTAGCCGACGTTATACGCCCCTCACTGCAGAATTCGTCTAGCACTTTTTAGAACACTGACCAAAAGTAAATATGAATTTTTTCAATAGAAATATAATATATTGTTTTTACAAAACTCGTTAAATATATTATTTTTATGGTGTTTCTTCTCTATCGATCAATTTGATTCTTTTAGCCAACTAAGGGAGCAGAAATAGTAACAGTAATAAAGAAGTAGTGAATTCCTCAAACAAAACGTGGGCCAAGTTGCCGTGGGACATATAGCTTCAACTTTAAAGATATGGTTGTGGGTTTAAACCCATGCAACACCATTTTATGGGTAGAAATTTTTTATTGAAGTGTCGCCCTTGTTCCTTGCAAGAATAATATATTATATATGAATCGTTTTATTGAAGTGTCGCCCTTCGCCCTTGACCGGCAATTGACCATTGACCATCTAATCTAATACTGAATAATACTAAAATACTTGCAAAATGGGACACGTGACGGCTATAGATTTAAAGTTAGAAATTTAAGATATATCTTTAATTGCTTCTCCAAATGTTTAAAAATCTCACCTTAAAAATAGATCATCTAACCAATCATAATTTAGTTTTAATCAATTACTTATTTTTAATCTATCTAATCTAATTCAATTAGTTCCTAATTTAATTTTCTAATCACGCTCATGTCCATCTTTAATTAAAGATGATTAAAAATAATATCCATCTTTAATTAAAAATAATAATTAATGGAACTTATCGTAAATTTTTGGCTTAGATTTAAAATTTTCTCACTAATCAAATTTAAAAAAAAAAACAATTTTTTATATATACAAATTAAGGCCTAACCATCTAGAATGAATTATTTCATCTATCTAGCATAAACCAATTCTCATTGATGATTAATCAATGATATTTAATAAATCATCTATCTATCTAATTTCTAAAAATTTATACTCCAAATAAAAAAATCACGATTAAATCTTGTTAACCAATTAAAAAAACAAATCAAATCATTTATGTCAAGATAAAATTTGAACGTAAAAGGCAAGATTAAACTAAAAAAAATCTTTCGGATGGAACCTAATTAAATATGAACAGAAAAAACAAGAATATTTATTTGAATTTTATTTAAAGTTCAAATGCTCAAATCTTTAATTCTTAACATTTTGCCTAATAAATAAAATAGTTGTTATTTGTCTTTATCCATTTTTAAACAACTTTGATGTGTTTTGATTAGAAAATATTTTTGAAACAATTATTTTCTATGTTTTTGTGCACATATGAGTAAACTCTTTTCTAAATATATACATCTTTAACACTTTTTTAACTCACAGATAATCTACTTTACAAACTATAAACTCTAATTTTAAGTTTTTTATTTAGCTCTATTTACAACTACGGTATCATTTTTAATTTACCTCTTTGGCCATGTTTCGTTCTTTTTCATGAGTAGATAAGAAATCAATTTTTCCTTAAAATGATGAGTTTGTTTGGTTGTTAAAATCTTAAGTAGATAAGAATAAGTTAATAAAAAAACTAAAAAATGATGTATTCATTAATTACTTATAAATTTATATCATAAAGATTATGTATTTTTAAATTATTAAATCTAATTAATTTATTTATAATATTTTTTACAATAATTTATTTATAAGCTAACTACCAAGTAATATGTGCAAAACAATCTAATTAATTTATTTCTTAAATTAATAAATGTAATTAATTTATTTATAATATTTTTAGAATAATTTACTTACAAGCTAACTACCATGCACTAACACACACTGACACACGTAATCGGAAAAATATTGACTCAATTTTTTAGAATTTCTTTATAAAATCTATTAATTTTCCTTAAAAATTACCTTAAGTTTTTAATTTAAAAATGAATTGTTTAAACTTTATCTGAATTTAATGACTTGATATAAATTTTCCTTTCTTTTTGTCATCAAATCTTAACAAAATAGTTAATCTTTTAATTTGTATTACCTTTATTTGATATTTGATTTTAGAGATTTTCTCCAATTCAAACTATAGCGGCACTTTTAAACTTTTCCAATTTCAATTTCAATCTCTTTTTAATTACAAAACTAATTCCATGAAAAAAATATAATCTACCAATGAAAGTTTCAATTAATTAATTATTATTTTTAATAAAAAAATTATGTATAATAATAATAATAATAATAATAATAATAATAATAATCAAATAGAAAATCTGATTCTTTGGATATTTAGGTAATATTGCAATTTTTTATTATTCATCTTATGAAGTTTTTAACCAATTTTCAAAATATTAAAATTTTTGATGGAGTAAAATAAAACCAATTTATTTATCTAATCTCTATCAAGAGAAGACTCTTTTTTTTATCTCTCTTCCTATATACATTATAAGGACTTGGGTTTTCATTCACATCATACTAATCAAAATTTCAATTATCCACAATAAAATTTCAAACTCCTACTTTATGTTTGTTGTAAATTGTGTATCTGAATTCAATTGATGGTTATGGACTTTGTTTTGATTCATCCGTGTATATATTTTCTTCTCATATATTACCATTTATATTCTGAAATTGAGTTCGTGTTTTTTTTAATGCAAGATGGTGATGACGATGAATGATTAATTTCCATAACCACAAAAGAGAATTGACATATATACTCTACAAGATTGGAGTATGTATGCTTCAAAAATGAAAGTTGAAGATTATTAGTATGATTAGAGTATGTATGTTTCCTTTAACCTAAAATGGTTTAAAATTTAAAATTTCATATTTAAATGAAATATTAAATGGTTATTGTTGATTTTAGGCAAATAAAATTTTAAATTAACAATAACCATTTCATATTTGAATCCAAGTTCAAGATTTTCATTATCAATAGGTTATAAGCTCGATTCTCAATCCCCATTTTGTTTAATGGTTTTTCCTCCACCACCACTTCTTCTTCTTCTTATTTACAGATGCATTGAAAATGCAAGCTCGAGATCCAAAAGATTTTCATTCATTTTTTATTTGTCATATGTTTAACTATCCATGCATAGGCCTAATATATAATAATAAAGCTTCTATTTAGACATTGCAAATCATATAACATGCTCAAATAAAACTAATAAAAAGTTAGTATTTGATAGAATTTTTAGATTCTTAAAAAACATGTCAAAAAATATAATGGCCTATATTTTGAGACGAAAGGATTTTTTTTACTTTTAAGTTTATTAATACAATATATCCTTTTTTATGTGATTTCCATCCCAAAGTTCTGAAAATTCCATTCACCAGTGTTTGTGAAATGTGTAGTCCAACTACCAAATTATTTAGTTCTATCTTCCAACCCATTACCACAACAAATGTGTGTTTAATGCTCAAAGTAATCAAGCAACTTACTTAAAAACTTAGAAGGCTAAAAAAAACTCATTCTCAAAAAGCAGTACGTGATGACTCTAAACTTTGTACTACCTCTGTCTTAAAATATCGGTTGTTTTATTTTTTAGCACGTTTTTCAAGGAGCTAAAAACTTTATAAAATATTAACTTTTTTTATTAGTTTTTAAAAATAATACTATACTTATTATTAATAAGCATAATATTGTTTTTAAAAACCAATAAAAATATAATATTTTGCAGAGTTTTTAGCTTCTTAAAAAACATGCAAAAAAATAAAACGACATATATTTTGAGACAGATGAATCATTTTTTATTACTTTTAAGTTTATTACAAGAATATTTCTTCTTCGACATTTTTATGTGCTCTCCATCCAAAAGTTCTAAAAACTCCATTCACCTAGAGTTTGTGTAATATATAGTCGAACTACCAAATTATTTGGTCTTACCTTCCAATCCATTAACACAACAAAAAATAATAGTAGGGGCCACATTTTTATATCCTACCCCAGACATTGCAAATCTCAAATCCGACCCTGCTAGGAAGGTGAGACATTGGCGTTTTACCACATATATTATATATTCATATAATATAAGCATTATTTTTTTATCCAAATTTATATTATTTTGCTATATCGTTTTCATATTATTATAATAGTATAATATATATAATATATAATGTAAATAAATTATTGTAATATCTTCTATAAAATATAATATATTTTACAAATCCCGTGCGTTACGCACGGATACTACGCTAGTTACTACTCTATTTGGATGGGGTTTATCCCACTTAATTTAATTTTGGAGGTGGCTAATTACCTAATTATATTTTCATAAGGGACTAATTACCTAAATCACCCTAAAATAAAAAGTGCAAAATATAAGAAAGTAACTTCAGGTACCAATCCACTTAAAACAAACGAGATTCGAACTTACATCAAATCCACTTAATTACTGTAAAACTTAAAACTATCCCTAATTAAAACTTAAAACCCCATGACGCCTTGACTTCTTCATTAAAACTTCTAAAGACACGAAACGACACACTCCTACTCGGATGGACTCGACCTACTCTGCTCCTACTCAGATGGACTCGACATACTCTGCTCCTACTCGGATGGACTCGACAGATGAAGATGATCAAGATGTTGAGAGAGATGATGATGATTAAGATGCCAATGGTGAGAGCTCAGTGTTGCTAAACATCAGTGTTGCTAAACATCAAGAAATTCCCTAAAGCAGACAACAAGTTATACTTTTCCACGGGGCCCTCCAAGCATGAGTTAAGTGAACCGGATGACACGTCCAAGGGCAAAATGTTTCACTATGAATTCACCAAAGAGATTCAGGTCCACAATGATAGCACATTAGAAACCGAGACTGATTTCTCGAGGGATGCTAGGGCTATAAGAGAAAGGGTTCTCAAGCAAGCCGATAAGGCCGGGTTTCGGAGGGAGCAAACTGTGGCCTCGGATGGACTCGACACGGGGCACGACAATTCGACTTCTCCCAACTCTACTATGGACTCGACACGGGGCACGACAACGCCTCCTCGACGGCGTTGACATCATCTAGACCGGGCGCGAAGTCGTCGTTGTCGGAGGAGGAGTCGTAGTCTTGGTCAAATTGGACTCCTTCGTGGTCGGACTCCTCCGAATGTTTCTCATGCTTCTCCTCCGGTTCCTCCTCATGAATTGAACCAAATAATGTGGCACGGGTACGTAAGAGCTCTTGTGACATGAGTAGGGCTTGAATCATTTATAAATCACTCCGAACATCCTTATTATATTCGATGTGGGATGAGGTGTTCCACAAACAACCAACATAGAATAATCTAACATTAACACCTAGACCTCTCAGGTTTAAATAATCTCACATTAACCATTACTACTCTATTTGGATGGGGTCTATCCCACCTAATTTAATCTTGGAGGTGGCTAATTACCTAATTATATTTTCATAAGTGACTAATTACCTAAATCACCCTAAAATAAAAAGTGCAAAATATAAGAAAGTAACTTCAGGTACCAATCCACTTAAAACACACGAGATTCGAACTTACATCAAATCCACTTAATTACTGTAAAACTTAAAACTATCCCTAATTAAAACTTAAAACCCCATGACTCCTTGACTTCTTCATTAAAACTTCTAAAGACATGAAACGACACACTCCTACTCGAATGGACTCGACCTACTCTGCTCCTACTCAGATGGACTCAACCTACTCTACTCCTACTCGGATGGACTCGACAGATGATGATGATCAAGATGTTGAGACAGATGATGATGATTAAGATGCCAATGGTGACAGCTCAGTGTTGCTAAACATCAGGAAATTCCCTAAAGCAGGCAACAAGTTATACTTTTCCACGGGCCCTCCAAGCATGAGTTAAGTGAACCGGATGACACGGCCAAGGGCAAAATGTTTCACTGTGAATCCACCAAAGAGATTCAAGTCCACAATGATAGCACATTAGAAATCGAGACTGATTTCTCGAGGGATGCTAGAGCTATAAGAGAGAGGGTTCTCAAGCAAGCAGATGAGGCATTAAAGGGAAAGGGGAAACCATCTGATGACGAAAAGTTGTACAAGGGTTTACATGGTTATAGAGATTATAAGGCTGGGTTTCGGAGGGAGCAAACTGTGGCACGACAATTCGACTTCTCCCTACTCTACTATGCTTCTGGAGGTTGTTGGATCTAGAGGGATGCGAGCTCGAGTGCCTCCTCGACGGCGTTGACATCATCTAGACCGGGCTCGAAGTCGTTGTTTTCGGAGGAGGAGGAGTCGTAGTCTTGGTCAAATTGGACTCCTTCGTGGTCGGACTCCTCCGACTCCTCATGTTTCTCATTCTCCTCCTCCGGTTCCTTCTCATGAATTGAACCAAATAATGTGATATGAGTATGTAAGAGCTCTTGTGACATGAGTAGGACTTGAATCATTTATAAATCACTCCGGACATCCTTATTATATTCGATGTGGGATGAGGTGTTCCACAAACAACCAACATAGAATAATTTAACATTGACACCTAGACCTCTCAGGTTTGAAGACACGACACGACACACTCCTACTCTTATGGATCTATGTTAAAGCGGTGGATAAAAGATGTTATGTATATATATAAATTTATGTAATTGAATAATGGAAACAAAATTTATGTAAAAAAAAATTTAACGTTTATATAATTGTTTATACAAACGTAATATTAACGATTATTTATAAAGTCATGTAAACTTAGTTTACATAATTTAAAATCTTATAATTATGTAAACTAAGTTTAAATTATTTGAATATTATAAAATTAATTAAGATATAAAATAATGATGGATATAAGTTTTAGGATTTTGTCATCTATATCTTTTTGTAGTTGGTTATCATAAAAGTATATTTTTTTTACGTAGCTAATTAATATATTAGGTCAAATATTTATATTAAAATGTTAGGTCTTTGTGAATAATTAAGATATACATTAAATATTTATAATATTAAAAATGATGGATTTTGCAACTAATTAAAATTTGAATTTGAATATTTATATTAAAAATTAATCGTACTCAACAATGTGAATATAAGGTTATATTGGATAAATTATTTTATCTAAAAAGATAAGTTTTTTTTACCTAACTGTATTGGATTATTAATTGATGTGGCTCAAAAAGATAATACCATTTTAATCTAGAATATGACATGTATGCAAAAATAACACCATTTTAATCCAGAAAATGTCACATATGCGAATCACACCAGAACCCGTTTCAGGTTTCTGTTTTAGTATATTATCTAGATAGATAGATATATATAGATATTGATATATTGATGATATATTGATAGATGTATAATGATTATTTGGCATTAAAATATATTAAATAAGGATACTATAATATCATTAAGTTAAAAAAAGCTATGAGCTTGCCAAAGTGTATACAAACGCTACACAAAGGAGAGAACATCCAATTGGGCAATAAAGTGGACCATATTTGTGCATTAGAGGATCATCATTATTGCGACACTGGGTAGAAGAAGAGAGACAAGAGAGGAGAGAGATAGATGTGGGGTAGAGGTATTTTGTATAAATATTTTCAACAATTATGATATTTTTATGTAGTTTTCCTATGTGATAAATAGCAGGGGTCTTACTAAACCGTAAGATACTACAATTAAGTTTATTAGTAATATATTTCCATGGTAACAACATGTTACACTGATCCAAATCTCGAGTTTATTATATGCATTTAAATTTTAAATTTTAAATTTGGGTCTCACGTGTTAATTTTTTTTTACATATCTCTATTTACACATGAATGTATTTAGTTTTAAAATATCATACTGAACTTACTCAGTTTCAAGGATTTTAGCACAATATTTTCTTTGTTACTCATCTAAGATGGGTGTAAACCCATCTTTGATGTGTTACAAGGGGAGCGCGCAACCGATAAATGAGGGGTGTGTTTCGTCAACAAATTAAAAATTAAAGAGTGAATTGATATAAAAGTACAACTATAATAAATAATTACTGTAATTGTCAAAAAAATGCTTTAAATTTAGTAGTCAAAGGGTGAAAGTTTTAAAAGAATAATACACTAAATTAATTTAACTTTTGAGCGAATTGCACAATCTAACCCCCTATCCGAACACCTTTGCGTCCATAACCCACTATCCGAACCAATTGCAAAGGATAACCCTCCACCCAAAAAAAATTGCACTCCATCCGGTAAAATGCAACCGGGACAGAGGAGAGAGCGAGTGAATGTGGAGAGAGAGGAACCGGGGGAAGTTAATGAGGAGAGAGAGTGAGAGAGGGAGGAAACAGTTTTATAAAAAAAACTGTAAAATCAACTGTATCTCACGGGCCTACAAAAGAGGAAAAGAAAAAGAGAATGAAGAAGAGGAAGAAGAAAAAGAAAAAGAGAGAGGGCAACAGTCGCTCGACGTCTATTTTGATACAAGAATAAAGTCATAAAACAACCTAAATTTCGAGACGGAGATAGTATATTTTTGTCTTCACTTTCTTACCCATTTATGATGTTTCAACCCTCGTATGTTTATTATTTTTATACACTTTTATCTTCCCTGTTTGTAGCATCGTTACATTAGATATCTTTTTTTTTTCCGGTTACGTTTCTACTTATCTCAAGGTTTATTTGTAATTTATATTTTATTCTAAGCATATTGTTATGTTTTGATTGTTGTATCATTGATATCTTTTGATCATGTTTCAAAGTTTTCCCATCGGATCTCATACATCATCCATATTTGTGGTTCAAGAGGATTGTCGTTAAACTAGCGTCCAAGAACTATATGTATATAATCACCTGTAGTGGTCACTTCACACATCCAGGTATTCTCTTTATCTTGAGTGGCAAGAGACCATATTCATGTCAAAATTGATTTGAAGCATACAAATATATAATATATATTTACATACTTTACAACTTGTATATTTCAAGAAACAAATAGTAACCATTTGTACATATAGGTTTGTCATCCCTCAAAGTTTGATAGGTTCTCAAATGACAAGAAAAAAAAGATTAACGGTTGAGACATCCATCCCAACTCGCATTATTTCATCATTGACTACACCTCTTATGCGCATGTCATCACTTTTTCTTTGGTTCTTGCTTATGTCGCATTGTCTTAGCTTTTCTACCACATGTTGGTTCTCATTCTTATGCCATTGTTTTCTGTAGTTTCCCTATGATAAAAATAACTGGAACGAGGAGATTTGTTATAGTAGCATCCATTCAATTCATTCATTCTTTTGCATATAAATAGAGCATTGATCACTGCATCAGGTTCCCTACTAATGTATAAGTGTTTTTAATTTGATACTTAATTAGACAAACATGTATAATGTAGTGAGTTGATAATGTGCAATAAATTAAAAGAGACATTCAGAATACAACAACATTAGATAATATTCAAATTCACCATCACATGGATACATAGGTAGAAAACATAGTTCAACATCAAGACATAATTCAAATTGGTTGAAATTTAGCATATAAGTCAAGTATCCTAATAGGTTAGTTTTTTTTTTTGGAAAAAAAATATTTTATTTACCTTTTTAAGTTAGGTGTTTAATTCTTTAGAAATTTATAGAAAACTGCCCCTTAAATATGAGAGTTTTTACTTAACAACCCTTTAAATTCAAAATTAAAGAAAAATTACCTCTTAAATGGTCTCCGTTAACAAGGCACAACCTATTTTCGTTAGGTTGACATTAGATATAATTATTTTTATTTTTTTAATCAATGGTCATTAATGAAAGTCAATATTTAAATTAAAACTAAATAATGATTTTAAGAATATTTCTCATGCGGTTTTCCTCAAAATGTTTGTAAATTTAAAAAAATTACTTTATTGATTAATTGTGTAAATAAAACACAATTATAGATCTTTTTGATTTTTTTTATCGAAGATTAATTATTGAAAATTGAAAATCAATATTTAAACCGCAAATAATAAATAATTTTAAGATTATTTTAAATTTATAAATAAAAATTATGATTTCTAATCCTAGTATAATAAAAAAGTGTAATTTACATAATAGCATTTTAAAAATTTATAAAAAAAATTCAAACAAAAATTGGGACAATACTTGTAGGCTACATTTATTAGTTTTTTATGTAAAAAATAAAAAATAATCCCTAAAATGTAATCCAATATTTAAATAAAAAATTTAAATATATTTATAATCATATTTTGAGTTTAAAAACATTAAAATATAATATATCGAATAGTAGCTTAAAGGGAATAATAGATGAAGGATGGTTGGTCCAACGGTGTCATTTCACGATGGTGCTTGGCTTCGTCCGTAGTCTACGTCCCTGGCCTGCTAGCTTTAGGTTTGCTGCATTTTATCTTTCGTTGTTGTATAGCCTGTTCTTTTGCACCGTTTATGGTTTGTTGTATGTTTGACGGTTTACCGTCTGCCGACTTGTCGGCCTCTCGAGTTTCAGACCTCTCTGAACTCGAATTTTTCCTTAATAAAAAAAAAAATGAAGGATGGTTGGTGATTTGTTGATAGAGACCATATAAGGGGTGATTTTTTGTACTTTTGAATTTAAAGGGCAGTGAAATGAAAATGTTTATATTTTAGAGGTGGTTTTCTGTAAATTTTCCTTAATTCTTTTGCTCCGTCGGGTGGACCCGAAATTGACCGGGTTTGGTGAGCGCGGGTAGGGCTCCGAACCCGACTCCTAAGAAGAAAATCTATAGACGTCTCTCGTAAGCAGTTTCTTCTCGTTCTTAAGAGGAAGGTTCTTGCAGACATCGCAGATTAGGCAATAATCCGATCCATCCCCCAAATCACTCCCCGCCTCCGGCGTCCTTAGATTCTAACGATCATCCTTACTTGAATTTGATTTTCTTCCAACAATTTTGTAATCTCTCTCCGGAAATCACCTCAAAAATTTCTAGGGTTACCAAGATTTCAATCTTCGAAACTCCAAATAGAGAGAGAGATTGAGTTTTAGGGATTCAATGGATTTCTCTACCCGAGGAGGAGGAGAGATTTGACTAGATTATGAACTCAAGTTAACTGATTTTGTTTCCTCTTCAATTTTTTTCCCTGTAAACAAGACAAACAGAACCAAAAACAACCAATTTTCAACAATGATCAGAACGGCAGTTTATCATGGAGATAATCTACTGGGAGATGTAGAGATTTATCCTCAACCACAACAGAACCACGACAACAACTTGAACTCGAATCCGGATCTGAATGGAAGCAAAGTAGTTGCTGTTTTGGATCATTTGATGAGGGAAAAACGGATCCGGGTGAGCCATTTCTCCCAACCTAGCGAACGTTGTCCACCACTTGCTGTGCTCTACACCATTGCCACCGGAGGCCCTTGCTTGAAAATGGAGTCCAACGACTACAACCACCGCACCAATTCCAGGTCTCTTGATGCAACGTCGCCGCTTTCTGTTTTGCACTCTACCTGTCTGAGAGAGAACAAGGTAACAAAAACACCACCAACCAAAGCAAAGTAAAGTAAAGTTTAACTTAAATTGGAAAACTTGATCTAAGATTCAAATTGGAAAACTCATTGGCTGTTTGAAGATTTTTGAGACTTTTCAGGACTGACTCTCTGCAAGACCCCACTGTATTGAATTTGGAACCCTAGAGACCCAAATTCTGCTCTATTGAACTTGATCTAAGCTGTTCTTCGTCTGGATTGAATTCAAAGCGGCATCTGACCCTTTTTTTCCTTCCAAATTTATTGAAGTTCCTTGTTTGACCGAAGGAAACTAAAATCGAACTGGCATTTTGGGGTGAAAGCCCAGGACAAGTCTTGTGTGTAAAGAAGAAGGTTCTTTTTGCACTCTGTGATCTGACCCAGGATTAAGAGGGCGATAAAGGACTTACAAATTTAGGGGTTTGTCATAGTTCAAGGGGTCAACTTTGATTTGACCTGGGATGTTACAGAAAGAAAATTTGTTGTGGAACTGGTGAAATTTCTCTATTGGTTTGAGATTAATGGTTTCTGTTGTGATTAATTAGATAATTTAGCAAAAATTCTTTCCAGAAACTTTGTTATGCTGAACCGACTGATTGAATACTTACAGAAGATCTCCAGTTTGCCCTTTCTCTGGTGTTTGTCTAATGATGATTTAAGTGTGTTCTATTTTCATGGAGTAGTCTTTGCTAATCATGTCCCAAATAGATATTCCGAGTCATGTTGATGTTAAGCCATGATACTAATGCATTCTTTTCATGTAGAGGGAAACATCTGATTTTTGTTTCTCCCACTTGACAATCATGTTGAAGCATATCCTTCTACTCTAGAAATTATATACAGATTTTACACCTTTGATCAGTAAACATTTAAAGTTAATATGATCATTGCCTGTTTGGACTTATCAATTGTATTTAACATGTGCAAACAGACTGCAGTTGTGATGCTTGGTGAGGAGGAGCTCCATTTGGTAGCCATGCTCTCGAGAAGAAGTGATGGAAGAACACCATGTTTCTGGGGTTTCACTGTTATGATAGGATTATATGATTCTTGTCTTGTCATGCTGAACCTCAGGTGTCTTGGCATTGTATTTGATCTTGATGAGACACTTGTAGTTGCTAATACCATGCGCTCATTTGAGGATAGGATTGATGCCCTTCAAAGGAAAGTAAATATTGAAACAGATCAACAGCGCACATCTGGGATGGTGGCTGAAATGAAGCGTTATCAAGATGACAGAGCTATACTGAAGCAATATATAGAAAGTGATCAAGTTATTGACAATGGAGAAGTGATCAAAGTTCAAACTGAATTTGTGCCAGCTCTCTCTGACAACCATCAGCCTGTTGTCCGCCCCTTGATACGATTGCAAGACAAAAGCATAGTCTTGACTCGTATAAATCCGTTGGTAAGGATCTACTTGTTCTCATGGTTTGTTAAATGGAATTTGGGCTTTGTTGTTGATGATGTTGGTGGTGTTCTGATGCTCTTTTTGGGGATTTTGAGGCTTTATTGTAATCACCTTATATTGTCTCAATATAATTTACCGATTACAAAGAGTGCATAAAGGGTAGCATGGTAATGTGATAACATGTTGATCATGACTTTCCAAAGACAAGAAGAAATGAATAAATCATCTGCAACATGAATAGTGGTTATTGGTTAAGGCAGGTCACCTTTTTCTGTACCTATCGTTGTGTGCTTGCATGGGAAAAGTAAGATGGGGAATTCAAGGTAGTGATTCAGTTACTGTTGTGGCATTCTGAAGCCCTATTTCTGCACATATCTAACGATATATTGGGCAGATATCAAAGAAGATGATTGCTGCAATACTACTTGAGTGGCACTTTTTTTAAGCTTATATGTTTCTCAAATAAGTTGGGCTATTTATTGATCTAATATGCTCGTGTGTCTAGATTCGTGACACAAGTGTTCTTGTGAGGATAAGACCTGCATGGGAGGAACTTCGTAGTTATTTAACTGCCAGAGGCCGCAAGAGGTTTGAGGTTTATGTGTGCACAATGGCTGAAAGAGATTATGCTTTGGAAATGTGGAGGCTTCTTGATCCCGACTCAAACTTGATAAATACAAGTCAACTTTTGGATCGAATTGTTTGTGTCAAGTCTGGTAAGTTACAAAAGACATCTTGTTTTTATTCTCAATGATCATATTGGAAGATATATATTAGCCAATTTATAACTTTATGGTTTTGATAATAAAAGGTTCAGAATATTTCTCTTCTGCTTAATCATCCTTTGCATATATTGTATTTCATATTTTCACCTCGAATTTAATTATATATTATTTTCTGTGCTTAAAAGGATCCAAGAAGTCATTGTTTAATGTTTTCCACAACAAAAGCTGTCATCCTAGCATGGCACTAGTCATTGATGATCGCTTGAAAGTGTGGGATGAGAAGGACCAGCCACGGGTGCATGTTGTCCCTGCATTTGCTCCATATTATGCCCCTCAAGCGGAGGTATATTTACTATATATATGCTTAGATTTGTCTATTAAAGATTTAATCTTGTAGTTCTTCTTCACTGTCTCCAACTTCATCTCTTACTATGTTGTAGGCCAACAATGCTACTCCAGTCCTTTGTGTGGCTAGAAATGTTGCTTGCAATGTTAGAGGTGGTTTCTTCAAGTAAGAATAACTGTTAAGGCTTTCGGTATTCTGGGAACAAGCATATCTTTCTGTTTGCAGTTGATATTGATACTTTGGCTAATTAGCTTCAATTGGTAGCTTCATTATGATATTCTTTAGATATGACATGAATTCATACGATTTGTTCCAGGGAATTTGATGATGGTCTCATGGAGCAGATGTCTGAATTTTCATATGAAGATGATCTCAAAGATATCCCTTTCCATCTTGATGTGAGCAATTATCTGGCCCCAGAGGTAATGAGATGCAGTTCTCTACTTTCTATTCTTAGAGTTGCAGTCAGGTCCTTTCTGACTCTAGCTTGACACATATTAACAAATTTCTGTTTGATGGTTTGGTGCCTGTGGTCACACATGTTTGCAGGATGATACATCTGGGGCTAATGGTAACAGAGAGCCAAATTGTTTCGATGGAATGGCGGATGCTGAGGTTGAAAGGAGACTGAAGGTAACCCTCTTTCTCCTGTCCTTCTCTTGGATACTTAGGGTCAGAGGCGGGTTAGCATGATTGGGTATTTTAGGCAGGAAAAATTTCTTATATATTTGGTGATTTCTCCATCAGGTGTTTGTACTATAAACCTGGTAAAGTGTGACCAGTCATTTTCTTCAATATTTTTGCCATGTATCATGTGATAAGGCTTATGAATTTTATGTTATTTTGCAGAATTAGAGATTCATGTTCGTGTTCCTTGAATTTCATTTGCAGGAAGCAATTCAAGCTTCAACGGTTCCTTTAACGGTTGCTTCGTCTGCTAATCCTGATCCAAGGACTGCTGCCGCTTTACACTTCACGGCTGCTGGTACTTCAGTTCCAACTTTGCAGCCTGCACGTCAAGGGCCAATTGCGCCTTTCCCACCTAGTCATCTCCCACAAGTAGCTCCTTTAGTGGGTCCATTGGGCCATATTGGAAATTCAGACCCAAACTTGCAAGGTTCTCCTGCCAGGCCATTAGGTCATTTTGGAAATGCAAACCCAAACTTACAATGTTCTCCTGCCAGGCCATTGGGTCATTTTGGGAATGCTGACCCAAACTTACAAGGTTCTCCTGCCAGGGAAGAGGGTGAAGTACCGGAGTCTGAGCTAGATCCAGATACTCGAAGGAGGCTTCTTATATTGCAGCATGGACAAGATATGAGAGACAGCTCACCAAGCGAGCCTCAATTTTCTGTTAGACCTCCTGTCCAAGCACCAAATTCTGGTCCAGGTCCAGCTCCTGTTTCTTTTTCAGTTCCAGTTCCTGGCCCATCTCCACCACCACCTTTGCCTCCTCCTCCCGCTCCACGGATGCAGTCACGTCGAAGCTGGTTTGAAGACCAGATGAATCCAGAACAATTTGGTCGAACAGTTCCAAAAGAATTTTCTGCTGATGGAATGCATGTTGAGAAGCAACATCCTCTTCCGCCTCCTTTTTCCAAAAAGATGGACAATTTTGTTCGGACTGAACGACCTTATGCACAAAAGCAAAGGTTTCTAAGAGAGGTTATTTCACCATTTCTCATTTTATCTTTCCATATAGTTTTTTTGCGATTCCATTTGAATGCTTCACCTATTGGCATGCATTATAATACGTAATATCTTGAGCCTCTTCTGTGCAGGGTTCTCGCAGGGATGACCGTTTCCGGCCATGCCAATCCTTTCAAGGTAATCTTCCAAACTGTGGTAGAAGTTCCATGCTTGGTATTATATTATATAAAAAGCCTTAACCATTGATGCTTTGTCACCGTGGTCCCTAATCCTATTGATGTTGAGAAAGCTGTGAATAGTGAAAGAATTTATTTTTCCTTCTTTCCCTCGTGTACCGAGTTTCTTTGAGCATTTTAGTTTAATGTTCCTTTTGCTGTTACCTTTCTATATGTGGGTATTCTGCAAGGTTCTGAAGAGTGTCTATATTTATACAACTGGTAGAGTGGTAGCTGATTGTATTTAGTTAATACTGGCAGTTGCCAGAAGTGGTAGCTGGTAGAAATTAGAATGGAAGCCAAGTGTCTATTTATGCAGCTGGTAGATGTGACTTTTGTAAGTTGTAACTGCTTTATATCAGTTTCTGTTATTTTTGTTTGTACACATTATATAGGTGATTCAGAACAAAGTGGGATCTGTGTCTCTTCAGTATCACATATATAATGTGTATAAACTAAAATAATACTCCCTCCGTTCGGCAAAACTTGACGTTTTACTATTCACGCACGCTTTTTTAGGATCTAAAAACTATATAAAATATCTAGTTTTTTTAACAATTTTTTTAACAATTTTGTAGTTATTATTAATAAGTACAAACTTGTTAAAAAAAATTTTAAAAAAAATAAATATTTTATATAGTTTTTATAATTCTAAAAAAGCGTGCGTGAATAGTAAACGACAAGTTTTGCCGAACGGAGGGAGTAGAAGCTAATAGAAAGCAGTTACAACCACTAAATAACTACTAGTACTAGATAACTACTAAAATACACATGCTTCCTTGAAAGTGATGAATTCTGATCATGTGCTCTATTTTCACTTGAATTAATAGCTTACGTAGTGGCTAGCTGAATGACATGATCTTTCCCACGTGAATTTAATATTTTCTGCTCTTAGTAGCATCTAAGCATTGGCAGTGCCATTTACTTAGCATCAGTTATCCATTTCAACTTCACTATTATATACAACTGTGTTTCAGAACTTCTGCTCATGAAAGAACTGTTTAAATCGACAGTGATGGAAAGTTCATGCAGAATGTCGGTCTTGTTTTTTCTTTTTTCTTATTCTCCCCAGATTGTTTGGTGGCTAATTGTGTACTGCGTATGCTTGGATTCTACTATTATTTTTTCATTCTTGCACTATGTTTTGATTCCTTTCCCCCCCTACATTGTTTCCTCACTCTTTTCAGGCGAGGACTTCCAGATTGGCCGAACTTTATCTAGGAATAAAGATTTCGAAAATGAATCTGGTAGGCCGTTCTCCAGCAACAAGGATTGGGATTCTGATTCAGTATGTTCATCCTCCAACCATAGAGAATCTGAAAATGAGTCTGGACGAAGAATTTCAGAATCAGAAATGCCTGCTGGAGCTTTGCGTGATATTGGTATTAAGTGTGGAGCTAAGGTAGTCTGCTTAAAAATGTTAACAAAGCAGAATGTTAATTCTTCCACATTTTACTCGTCTTTAGTTTGTTGCTCCTTACACTTTTCTTCCCTTTCCTTTTGTAGATCGAGTATAGATCATCTCTTGCCGCTTCTTCAGAACTGAAGTTTTATATGGAGGTTGTCTACATTTTTTTCCCTTCATTTTGGCATACACTTCTAACCGATTTATTCACCTCTTATCTGATATGTCAAAACTTTGGCTATGTGAATGCCTTATTTGCATAAGTAAATGAGCCCTGTGTATATATTTGTAATCTTTTACTCTTAATGTGCGTAACATCCATGGATGGTTGCTGATCAGGTCTGGGTTTGGATTAGCTTTCTCTCATGTCTAGATTCAGTAGTAAATTGGTACTTAAATGTTATTTCTAGGGATTTGGTGCGTCTTTAAAAGTTGCAAAGTGCCTAGAAGTTGTTGTAAATTTTTACTTTAATGTTCTTTCTAGGCACTTTGTGCATATGCTAAAAGAGCTATATGTATATACCTGGAAAAAGGTAGAAGCATGGGTATACCTGCTAAATGTGATAATGGTTGCCACTCATTTCTCATAAACAGTTGGAGCAAAATGTATACAACTGGGAAAAGGTAACAGCATGGATATATACATAAATTAAAAATTTACAAGTGAGCAAGAAGATGTTTAGTATTTAGGGAACATTATTAAGTTATTTTTGCATACTTCTTAAATAAGTCGGACATTTTAAGCTGACTTCCAGAATTAAGGACAGCTTATGATCTACTCCTCAATGTCTTTGGTAGTGTCAGCAGTGTCTGCAATCCTACCTCTTAATGATGTTTATCTTCGTATCACTTCCACAGGTGTATTTTGCTGGTGAGAGAATTAGTGAGGGGAAAGGAAACACAAGAAGAGAAGCCCAACATTATGCAGCAGAGGCTTCTCTGATGTGTCTGGCTGGTAAGATTGTTAATTAAAGCCAGTTCTAGGCACCCTGCAGTACTTGTTTGGTTATACATGCTTTTCGATGTGTGCATGTGCAATCCATGAATTGTAGGCAGTATTTGTAATTAATGTGGTAAAAACATGCATCTTGAATAAAGCCTTTTGGATGATTGACAATATGGAAAGAGGCCCAGGAGCACTAGTAGGTCTAGCTGCTTTCAGGCTATCCACAAGATCCATTCCCTTCACATGTTTGTTTTATAAAACTCCGTGCATAGTCGCCTCGCCTTTAAACTGTTCGTATTTAGTATTTGAAAATTGAAAAAGGAACTCTCAACTCTCAGGAGTTTGTTCTGTTCTATGGTAATGATGTTAATTTGGAAAATCAGCCAAACTTGTAAAAATAGCAGCATAGCATCAGAGGAAGCTTACTGTTAGACATTTTCACTATAGTTTTGACCATACTTGCAATTTTGCATTGTCTTGGGGTAATCTTCTTCTAGAGACTTTATACCCTTCTGTATATTTTGTTTTTGCTTTTTTTTTCCCTATATGTTTGTTACCGAGTTAGTGTCTTGACTCTTGAGAGATTCTATTCTGTATGGTTAAGTAAATGCGTATCAGTTTTACTTTCTGAAGCTTCTATCATAGTGTTTTCCTTGCTGATTTTTTGGCAGCTGTAAGCTTTTGGGGGTGTTGTGAGCAAGTTTTATGAATGTGGTGGATATGCAAGCATTCTGAGTCAGTTAGAATGCACAGATTAATGTGCTTATTTATATGCTGCTGAATCTGTTCACATATCTCACTATAATGTTTTACTTTTTTCTTCCCCCTTCATCTAGTGCTGAAAGTTTGTGCTTGTATGATGAACCTTCTTGAGAAGCCTCATTGTACTTTGGTTAATATTTTCCCTTCTGAATACTAACTATCATACTTTATTGCTGTTGCAGAAAAGTATCTATCACACCTGAAATCGGAATGTAGTCCTAACAGAGGAGATGCAAGCAGAGTGTCAAGCATGAACGATGATTTGTTTCGTGATTCAAATCAACAACGGAATCAGTCACAAAGCAGTGAAGAACCCACGTGCTTCTCCAACCCAGTAGATGGAGATGGTGGATCTCAAGGCACGATTTTAGATGGCACTATGAGATCTGTATCTTCAGTTTCAGCGCTTAAAGAGCTGGTACACTATCAAGAACTATTTTACTTGGCCGGAATGTGTCTTTATTTGCTTGCTAACCCCAATTGCAACATTGATTTTGGTATGCTTTTTCTAGTGCACGGCGGAGGGTTTTGATCTTGATTATAAGGGTGGCCCTCCACTTTCAGTCGATTCATTTCAGAGAGATGAAGTATATGCTCAGGTTAGCCTGTTTTGAATACATCATCAAATCAAGTTAATCAAAGACTCAGTGCTATGTGTTCAAAGGAGTTCTGATTGCTGCTTCTGTTTATGTGTTGCAGGTGGAAATAAACGGACAGGTCTTCTCCAGAGGAACTGGATTGACATGGGATGAGGCTAAAGTCGAGGTATTGCCCATTTTTCTGTGCCTTTGCAACACTCCAAGTAAAAAAAACAGGAACTTTACGTTTTACTTTTGTTCTCTAGGCTGCTGAGAAAGCCCTTGCAAGTCTAAAATCCATGCTCAGTTACCCCAGTAAAAAACGCCCCGAATCACCAAGGTTTGTGATCTTGTACTTGTTCTAAGATTTTTTTTTTCAGTTTTAGATCTTAGCATTGCCTTGAGAAAACTACGAAACATTTATCAATCAGTGGCTGAAGACATGCGTTCTCTCAAACTATCAATGTTGTAGTTCTTCCACATTCTACCTTTTTTTAGATCGGTCTCCTACATGACAGCAAGGCTTTTAGATCCCAGAATCCCAGTTACAAGTCTTGTTGGCTTAGGGTCTTACATAGCATCCATATAGCAAATTGTTACTGAAACTTATTAGGCCATACAAATTCCCATATCTGCAATGACTAATGTTCGCCAAACAGACCCTTAATATATTTTATTCGCCTGAATCTAAATACCCATCTTCTTTTTAAAACACTTGAAACTAGAGGAAGATACGAAAACGAGTGTTCACCATCGTTTCTGATCCCTTGATAGTTTCACTTCGCAATAATCTTATTGTTTTGCATCAATTTGCAGGTCAGTGCAAGGCATGCCGAGTAAACGAATGAGACCCGAGTTTGGGAAGAGGCAAAGATACCTCTAAAGCCCTTTGCAATTGGGTTCACAATCACAGGTGTTGAGATTCTTGCTCTTGTTGTATTCAGCAGTTCTTTTCAGATGCTCCATTGTTCATAGCAAGCTCTGTACACCCTTTGTGCTGTTTAATAATTATGGGTTTCATATTTTTTATTACCTTGAAAAAACAAGTATTGATGTACACAAGTGTACACAAGTGTATCTCATTTTTTTCACTGATTAATCATATACGGAGTATTTCTTTTCCTCCAAATCTATTAGGATGGCCGGTGGCCCTAGTGGCTAGTGAGTGGTAACAAAGTAAAGAGATCTTAAAGTTGAAGACAAAGTCTCAACCTTCTTTTCTACTTTTTGATACACTTTTTAATAACGAAAAATATTATGAAATTGGAAAAAAATACAAGTTAATGTTTTATACTTTCTTCGTTTGGAAATGCATGTTTTTTAAGATGATAAAAATTATATAAAATATTTATTTTTTTTATAATTTTTTAATTATTTTGTATTTATTAATATTAACTATAAAATTATTAAAAAACACGTATCGACGTCGGATTCGCTTGCAGAGAGGGCTTTTGCATGACTGACACGTGATCTACGATGGAAGATTACAATTGAATCCTGTGAGAACATGTTTTACATATTTAAATTAATATTTCGGTATTAAAAATGTAAAAAAAATACCACAATACTAAATTTATTTTTATCTACATGTAGACAATTTAGAATATGTTTGACTATATTTTAAAAAAATCTCTTTGAATATAATTATGTAAAATAAAACTAAAAAATTGAATTATAATTATGGAAGAATTGAGAAGAATAAATAATGTAATAACATGAAATAATTGTTTATGAAAAAAATATTCGTTAATATGTGGAAGTTGGTATGAGCATCCTTACCTATAAATTAATACATACGGAGGAATTTTTTTTCAAAATATTTACAAAAAAATAATTATTTAACAAAATATTCAAACTTTTAAAATATTTATAAAAATATTCATTTTTTGTAGGTCTGGCAGAAAAACGCGGTCTGAGTCCGCGTTTTATTCACGAGGTAAAAATTTTGAAATCGAAGGAAAAAGTCAGAAAAAATTAACAAAAGAAACGCGGGTTGAAACCGTGTTTCTATTGTTAATTTTTATTTCAGGATAAATTATGTAAATTATTAAATTTTTTTATACTACAGACGCGACCTTAGACCGCGTCTTTATTTTTTTTAAAAAAAAAAAGGTTAATGGGGGAAGTAGGAGGGGAGGAGAGGTCGGGGTCACTGTTGAGGTCGGAGGAGGAAGGAGGAGAGGTCGGAGGTCGGCCCGGAGGAAGGAGGAGAGGGCTGCCGGAGCCCGGAGGAAGGAGGAGAGGGCTGCCGGAGCCCGGAGGAAGGAGGAGGAGAAATTGACCGGCCGGGAGAGATCGAAACGGAGGGGGTCTGCAATGGAGGGGGCCTTCAATGGTGGCAACGAGGAGATGAATGGATCCTTCAATGGTGGCAGGGATGAATGGAACGGATCTGAAATTGAGAGGAGATGGGCCGGATTTGGCAAGAACAAGGGCCGGAGGAGAAGCCATGACAGGAGGAGGCCGAAGGGGTAGGCGGAGCGGCGTGGTCGCGGGCGGGGATTGGGTGCAGCGGCGTGGTCGCAGGCGACATGCGTCCTCTCCTCCTCCTTCCTCCGGGCTCCGGCAGCCCTCTCCTCCTTCCTCCGAGTCAACCTCCGACCTCTCCTCCTTCCTCCTTCGACCTCAACGGTGACCTCCGACCTCTCCTCCTGCTTCCTCCATTAACGTTTAAAAAAAAATAGAGAGATGCGGTCTAAGAGTGCGTCTCTAGTATAAAAAATTAACAATTTACCTAATTTATCCCGAAATAAAAATTAACAATAGAAACACAGTTTCAATCCGCGTTTCTTTTATTAATTTTTTGTCACTTTTTTCTTCGGTTTTAAAATTTTTACCTCGTGAATAAAACGCGGTCTGCCAGACCTGCAAAAAATTATTTTTGTAAATATTTTAAAAGTTTGAATATTTTTTTAAATAATTATTTTTTTGTGAATATTTTGAAAAAAAATTCCATACGGAGTATATCATTATCAAGAGGGTAACACACATCATTCCCTTCTCCACCATCTTCACCGTCATGGATCCATCCCAAAATCATTCTGATAATGTTTTCTCCTCTAGCTTGGGAAATATAACACTTTCTTTCTAACGTTAATTTCACTATTGAGGGACACGAGTACAACACCATAGGGTATTATCTTGCCAATGGGATATACCTAAAATGGGCTACATTTGTGAAATTCCCGAAGTCTCCCCAAGCCAAGAAGATAAAATTATTTGCCAAACACCGAGCTTCCGTTCGCAAATATGTGAAAAGGGCCAGCGTGTTGCAATCTCGGTTTGCAATAGTTCGAAACCCTACAATCTCTTGGGATCCAATTTTGCTCAGGAAGATCATGAGAGCATGCATCATTTTGCACAATACGATCGTGAAAGACGAGTGAAAAGATTATAGTTATCATGGTTATGAGATTTCGCAATTTGACGAAAGCATAAGCGGTGAACCTATTCCTATAGAAAACTCTACTTGGACGTACTCGACCACGATACCATAGGCTATGCGCGAGTATATAGAGAGGAGACAACAATTTCACGATAGTAGTAAACACCGTCGGCTTAGACAATACTTGAAAGAACACATTTAACAAACATTTGGGGCTAATCGTGGAGACAATCAGTATTTTCTGATTTTCGAATTACGTTTTGTTATTGAAATACTTCTAAAGTTTATGCATTGTCTTTGGTATAACATCTTTTTGTTTATTCAATTAATTTCGCCTTTTTTGGTTTATATATAGTTCACACTATTTAGTTTATAAATAATATTAATTCAATATTTTAAAAATAAAAAACAAATATAATAATATAATTGAAATCGGAAATAATTATTAAAGAGAGGTACATTTGTAAATTGAATTGATATAAAAAGATGAGTTTTAGAAGAAAAAATGAAAATAATAGGGCGAAAAGAGAATAATACTACTGTAAAATATTACGGACTACTCCGAATATAGTATACCGAATGTAGTAGCTTCCTAACAAACGTAATTAGTCAATAAAAGTCAAAAAAGGTTGACAGGAAAACAAGAAAAAGGAAAAAAAAAAGAAAAAAAAAAGAAAAGTAATTTATAGATGCGATCTACCCACCGCCATTGGATGAGTGAACCCCACCTTCTTCCCCTTTGCGACGCATAAACTCCACACCACACACCGCCACAAAACCAGAGAGAGACACAGACGGCGATATGTCTTCCTTCGACGCCTTCAGCAACGACGCCGGCGACGAGGTCAGGCCCTCCGATCACCCCTTCGACGAAGGCTACACGCCCTTCGACGCCGACTCCTACTCCGCCGACCACGTCGACGTCTCCTCCTCCGCCGCCGAGTTCCCTCCTCCCAGCTACGGCAGCGGCGGATTTCCAGGCGAAGACGAGGTCGCCGTTGAGGATGCCTCAGATTCGCCCACTCCGTACGGCTACAACTCTTCCTCGGTCGGTGGAAACCCTAGCTTCTCGCAGTCGCCGTTCGCGGATGACGTGCCTGCTTCGAACGGGAATGGGGAGCCCTACGACCTGGGAGTTGACGAGGGCGGGATTTTCGCTTCCGATGGCCCCGTGCTTCCGCCGCCGGATCTGATGCGGGAGGAAGGATCCGCTCTCCGAGAATGGCGCCGGTAAGTGCGCGACTTCAGCTTATGGTGATTTGATTTGGATCTTCAATGCTCTTTTGATTTGCCAGTGAGATTGGAGCTACTTGACTTGGCTGACTTGATTAGGCTTGATTTTTCGCGCTGAGCTGAATTTGCGTTAAATTATTTGAATTTTGTTTGAATTATGTTCTCTAGAAGCACACGCTAGATCTGGTTGATGGCGCAGCTCATAATCATAATGCATCATTAGATTTATATCTGCGTCGCTTCTTGCTAAAGATTCAACCTTGTGAGATTTATGGTAGAAACGATGTTTTACATTTGATTTGCGTACTCATTGCTTAGATTTCTCTACTGGATCAAATTATAGAGTTCTTATTTCAGTTTTGGAGATCATAAATTGAGATCTAGTAAAGGGCTTGTTTGGAAAAGAAGATGAAATGAGAGATTACTAGATTAGGCTGAAATATTTCCTTTTTCCTCTTCCATCCGGAAATCTTCGCCCTACACACCTCTGTTCTCTTCTCTTTGCAGAATGTGATATTACTCTTTCCTTTTTCCCCATTGTTCCCGGTTCCTGAGCTTTGGTTTGGTTTTTATTTAATAATTTTCACTGAGCTTCTGCACTCAAAATGTGCAAGCATAGAACCATTAGTTTGATAGCTTCGCTATTAGATGTTAGCTTGGGCTTGGAGACTCAAAAAATAAGAAGCTTAATCGTATCGTGTTTGACACTCTTCAACGTTGAATTGTTCTTCTCAAGCGTCATCTCCTTGTGAATAGCTGCAGACTTAATGGTGAAACCAAAAGGACTTGCACTATATAATGAGACAATAAGAATTGTTATATGAGGGAGGGGGTAAGGACTGATGAGTTTACATCTCTACCTAGGCTGATGATTAATGAACAATGCTCAAGCTATTTCTTAGAAAGGTTGAGGCTTTTGCGGCCCTTTTGTTGTAGTAGCATGTATATAACATTTCATTAATCATTCGACGACCACAGCTCTAAGGAAGTTTGACCCCACCATACGTATCACATCCTGTCATTAGGACTTCATTCCTGTCACATTTGGGCATGTTTGGATTAGTATTTTGTCTATTTTATTTTTTGTTTTGAAAGGTGTATTTGGTCTTGAACTTGGCAAGTTATTCATTTGTGACCTATCTGGGATGCAGTCAGAATGCCATCATACTTGAGGAAAAGGAGAAGCTTGAGAAGGAAATGCGGAACCAGATTATTGAGGAAGCTGAGGAGTTCAAGCGTGCCTTTTATGAAAAGAGAAAGCTAAACATCGAGACGAACAAAACCCAGAATAGAGAAAAGGAGAAGGTACGTTGCTAATACTTTTGAGTGATTTCCATGTTGTCCTGGTCTGTTTTTTCTGAATGGACGTTATCATTAACATCCAAATATCCAATCATTGTTTTCTCTCTGCTAAACTAGGTGACCTTGTCTAACCAAGAAAAGTTCCACAAGGAAGCAGACAAACACTACTGGAAGGCTATTGCAGATTTCATTCCTTATGAGGTCCCCAATATTGAAAAGAGGAGAGGAAAGAAGGAGCAAGAGAAGAAGCCATCAATCACAGTCGTTCAAGGTCCTAAGCCCGGGAAACCCACAGACCTTTCACGGATGAGGCACATCCTCGTGAAGCTTAAGCACTCACCTCCGCCACACATGATGCCACCTCCTCCAGCTCCTGCCAAGGATGGGAAAGAAGGAAAGGAAGGGAAAGATGCCAAAACTGAGAAAGGTGGCGATCAGGCTGAAGCGTCAGCTTCCAAAAGTCCTACCTCCAATGGTTCTCCACCCAAGCCTGAAGAAGATGCTGGCGAGCAGCCTGTCGTGGAGATACAGACAGAGACGGTAACAGTAACCGAAGCTTGATTTTTCAGACCAAGATGATAGAATTTTCAGGTCACTTTTTTTCTGCTGAGATATATTCTAATTCTGCGTTCTATTTGGTTACCTTTGCCAATTCTTTTCGCTGGACAATAAACCAAGTAGGTTTCGAGCTTTTGTATAACTTGTATTCTTTTTTTGTTACTTCTAGACCTAAAAAAAACTTCCCTCCTTTCTAGTGGAGGGAAGAAACTACCACATTTCAGCCCTGTTGTATTGGTTTATTCAAGGATCAGATAACCAACTAAGGCGTTTATTGGGAGCTGTTTTTATTACATTATTGTGGGATTGGAATGTATGCATTCTTTTCCCAACTATTCCCAACTAATCAGGATGGTGTTTCCGAAAGACCAAGAATGACTGTCAACACCAACTGACTAAATTTGGAAGTATAAACTCGGATAAAACTTACATTATCGGGGGATTTGAGGGCGTTTCGAAGTAATGGAAACTAATTACAGATTACAGTGCCTGAAGAGTGTTTTTTGAACTTTCTAACTCAAGGCATGTACTAAAAATACCCAAAGAAATCGCGACAGGCGAAAAATAATATACAGTCACAGAAATTTTTACACTTCATCTTGGAACTACGTCTGTAACAGTGACAGGTACTGAGCTTTCACACAGGCTGGTGGATCCGACAGTTTGGTTTGACATCCCACCGGGGGCAGGAAAGAATCCAGGCGCTGTTAGTTGCTTCTCGTTGAGACGCATGTTCCTCGTGAGCATGTCGACAACCTGGCTCATCAAGGGCCTTCTGTTGGCTGCTGCTTGGGTGCAGAAAAATGCTACTTTCATGTACCTGACAACCTTTTCCTCCGGGTAGTCTGTCAGTTCCGTATCGATCAACTCTGTGAGCCTGTCTTCCTCGTATAGCTGCCATGCCTGTTCAGAGAGCACGAAATAAGTAAGTGATTGCGCGAAGAAAGATAAGTATGCTAAGATCTAATGTTGGATACTTGGATGAACTACGAACCCATTCGAGGAGTAGCTTCCCTGAACCACCCCAATCTGCTCTTGCACTGCTTTTTCCACTGATAATTTCAAGTACAAGCACACCGAAGCTGTAAACATCCGCCATCTTTGTTAGATGGCCGCCCATTGCGTACTCTGGAGCCAAATAACCACTGCACTATCCAGTCCACAGAAAGCAAGTCAAATACACACTCCAACTCCATCAAAGGCAATGTAGAATAATCCAAATCACACCAAAACCAATTCCATCAGCAAGAATTAGACCTCGGCGTGCATCAGACCATGGATGGTTTTCCCATCATCACTATCAGACTTATTGAATGATTGAAGCTGAATAAATATCCTGCATAGAAGAAGAGAAATACTACGGAATATTCAAAAGAATACTTACGTTGTACCGGCTATTCTTGTACTAATGTGAGTGATGTCGTCTGGAAATAGCTTTGCCAAACCAAAGTCTCCGATTTTCGCTGAAAAATCCTTGTCCAAAAGTATGTTACTCGCCTTGATGTCTCTGTGCACAATGTGTGGAACAATATCTTCATGAAGGAAAGCAAGACCTCTAGCAGTACCCAAGCATATAGCGGAACGTTTTCCCCAGTCCAGTTTTTTACGGTCGCTGGTGTAACCTACAACAGAAAAGGACAAACTTATGCTTAACAGCTGAAAACACCTGAGGTGGAGATGAAAAGGTTTTGTACTAGTTTTGGTGATCTTACCTAGCAACGCACGATCAAGGCTGTTATTCTCTAAATATTCATAGACCAAGACGCGGTTGGGTCCTTGTACACAACACCCAAACACCTCAACGAGGTTTGGGTGCTTGACAGTGGATATAATGTTGATCTCAGTTAAGAATTCACGCACTCCTTGCTTCGATTCAGCAGCAAGAGTCTTGACAGCAACTTGCACTCCATTTTTAAGAATTCCCTGAAAGAAGATTATGCAATTTCAGTAAATTCAGTGATGTCAATAGGCAAAATAAAAACTCTTCATCTCCATAAACACCATCTGATAGCTTCGTCTACCTTGTATACTGATCCAAAACCACCTCGCCCTATCTTATTCCTGTCACTAAAATTGTCGGTGGCAACTCTGAGCTCATTGTATGAGAAATGTCTGATTTTCTGCAGCAATTCTCCTTCACAAAATAATGCAGATGTTAAATTAGTCCATCAACGAGCCGATTAACACAACTCAACCCACCTCATTGTGTCGAGTAAGGGAACGGGTAAGCATATGCAAGGCCAATTCTTTGGAGAAAAGTCAATTGTACACTCCCTCCGATGAACAACAAGTTTCGTTTTAGGTTTGAACACAAGTTTTAAGAAAATTACGGAGTATCATCAATTCACTTACTTTTTGTAATTATTAGATAGTATTATATCTTATCACATGATTAACTGTACATTTTTTTAAGTCAATCAATAAACAATTTGAGGAAAAAGTAGTCAACAAAACAAGTTTCGATAAAAATCTCATAACTCAATGCTAATTATCCGTCTATAGAACCCAAAACGACATTTAAAGTTGATCAAATTTTCTAACCTGAAACACATTTAAAGTTGATCGGAGGGAGTATATGACAATTAAACCCAAAAACTGGATTCAAAGTACCAAACAACAAACATTAAGCAGGGAGATCTGCAGGATAATCAAGCCCAACTTATTATTTAACCCATTTTTCATTATCAGAAAGTAGTATACAAGAGTAATTTAAAATAAAATGTTCAAATAAGATGCTTTCTTACCCTCTATTTCACCAAAAGCTTGAGCATAATCCTTTTTCCTCTTCAATTTGGAGCTCCCAAAGCAGTCACACCTCATGTCTGGGTGGCTTAACAGTTTGTAGCTGCAAATCCAATCAGAAGGAAACCAATTTCAAACAATAAAATTGAAGATTGAAGACCAATTTGAATGCACCAACAAATGCAGGTGGAGACAGTGGGTATTGGTTGACAAACAAAACCCTAGCCAAAGATCAAGACTTTCACACCCAAATAAATCACTGGAATTCCAAAACAATTCACAACCCAAAATAAGGGAATTTGATCTCTCCCACAACAAGCAATTACTTTCCAGCTAAAACCCTAAACAGGGTGCTAAAATCAGGAAATTGGGGGGTGACAAACAATACAGGAAGAGGAAATCAAGAGATTAGAGTCAACACAAGACAATACAGAAAGTAGATTCATAAACATAGGAGTATTGAAAACGAAGAACAACTAAAGATTACCTTGTTGATTAGAAAGGGTACAGGTAGTTGGCCAACCCTAGAGATGTAATTACGGGTGGAGGGAGGAGAGGACCATGGGAGCAAGTAGTGGAGGGAGTAGGAGAAGGCCATTTATGAGGCAACAGCTAAGCTAGCAGGTTACTGGTTACTGATTACTGATTACTGATTACTACAACAACATCAACCATCGGGAGGTTGTCGGTTGCAACAAGGAACGATGGGAGTTGAATTTTTCAACTTCTTCATCTCGTCTTTTTCATACTCAACCCATTTCGTCTCAAATAGACTGAAAATAGAACACGTTTCGTTAAAATATTTTGAGGGAAATTGTTTTTTCTTTTTTCTTTTTTCTTTTTAATGTAAAGGTTGTTTCATCTCTAAATTCATCGGATTTAGATTCGTAATTATGGTCTGTTATCCGTAGGGGTGGAATTGGTACATTATCAATTCTTTTTTTCGTTTATCATGTACCAACCAATTTGAATTGGTAATCATAAAATCCGAACTATTACCAACCACCGAAGGGGATGTATCAACGTAATTGATTACCAATTAAATTGGTTGATACGTGTTGGTAATGATATTTTACCATATTTTACATGTTGATGAAAAAACATACAAATAGTCAAATACAATACAGTTTAATTAAAACTTACAAGTTATTACAATTCAAGTAGTAACAACATAAATATTTAAATTGTGCATGCATTTAAGCACTAAAGCAAAATAAAAACTAAAATAGTCCCGACAATATTAAAAATAACATGCCCACTTTCGAATAAAGTTTAGGTTTTAGTCTAAATCCAAGGTTGAGCTAGTATTCTTCCCTTTATTAAAAGCATTTTATGAAAATAACAAATACAAAAAAAAATCAAGCTAGTTAATAGGTAATACTAAATATAAAAAACAGTAAAACAATATACACCTTTTGGTAAATATATATATATTGGTATGAATTGGTTGGTAATTACCGTACCAACCAATTTCAAATCGGTTGGTAATGGTAATACCAACTTTTTCGCTTCAATTACTGTTACCGTACCGACTTTCGAAACTTGGTTTGGTATACCGAACCAATTAAATTGTTAACCAATTAATTGGTTACCAATTTAATTGGTTCTGGTTGGCACGTGTTGGTATGGTTTTCATGAGAATTTTTGTCCAGCCCTAGTTATCTGTATCGTTTGATTGAATATGCCGAATTATTTTATTATTATTTTTAATAAAAGAGGTAATTTTATAATTTTTTTTAACCAATAAAAAACGGATTATAGAAAAAACTATAAATACATATTAAAGAAAAAAGAAGTAAGCCTATAATGACATAAAAACATCTGACATTGGTAGTTAATTTTCACCACACATTTTGTTCTTTTTGGGTTTTATTGCTATGGCAATGTTAGAGCTGATAAAATCTGATCATACCTAAAAAATAAAAACATGACTCGACTCACTCAACCAGAAATATAGTGTCATACATAACCTGAATCTGAACCCAACCGATCCATTTTGACCCGATACCCGAATGGACATGAACATAGACAAAACCGAACCGAACCGAATAAGACATGACTCGTCTTTCTAATTACTTTAATATTCTTATTTTTAAGGACTCAAATAACACGAATTACATATAATGAGACCTAATTTAACTAAATCAATAAAGATTAATAATCAATAATAAAGATAAATAAAACAATAATCATCATTTTATAATAAAATTAAATGTGATCTAACTTGACCCAACTCGAACCCGATCTTCGAAATCCATTTAACTTGAACTTACCCAACTCAATAATTTACCCGGTCCGATTTAAACCCTACAAAAAAAACAATATACTCAATATATAATTAGACTCGATATGCAACCGAACCTAAATAAGTATATCAAACTCAACCTGAACATCTCGATTACCACCTCTAGATAATATCATCATATACTCTAACTCGACCCAAACCCAAATAAGTTTGTCTTTGTTGATTGTTTTTTTTTATTCTAGTAGGCAAATAATAGGATGCCTTGATTAATCAAGAATATAATCATCCTTGATCATCCACACGGTTGATGTTACAAAGCTCCCTGTTCAAAGGGAGGTAATCAAATTACAATTCTCCACAGTCCTAGCTATGTAATAAGCAGTATAGTTTGATTCTCTATAGCAGTGTCTGAAAGCAATGCTATTGAACCTTTCCTTAATATGACATATCTTCTCAAGCATTCTGAAGATTTTCTAAGGAATATTGGTGCTACCATTGATGAGATTGATGACTTCAAGACTATCTCCTTCAATAATGACGTTATGAAGGCCCGTGTCTAGGGCTATCTATAATCTTGTGCAAAAAGTATAAGCAATGGAAGGATCCTACACTTAAACATACCAATGAGTTGATCAGTACTGTTTCGAACAATGCCACCAATACGACATTTATTTAATTGTTGAACTCTGGATTTTTGTGATGGAAATGACACCAACTTTTTGATCACTTCCAAATTACTCCTATTTCGTTGTTATTTTTAATTTCACGACAAATCTTTTGTTTTTTTTTTGCGATGGTTGATCAAATTGTTGTTTCTAGATTTTTTTAAAAATAAAATAAAATGGATATCGGGCAATTAATTAAACAATAGTTGTGTCTCACAAAATCCCACTCTCCACCTTGGGTCTATTTTTTCGGTCTACTTTTTAAATTTTATTTATATTTATAAATTTCTGTGATACAAATTCATTATATCTGACTAAAAGACTGATTATTAATTTATATATATATATATATAATTCTTAATAAAAGTATACTAAAATAAAATATATTTTGGAAAATATTAATCAAGCACTATTTAAATGTTTATATTTATAAATGTATTAATACATTCGTTTTGAAAAAATATATTACTTTACTCTATTCATGTGCGCTTTTTAAAGAGCTAAAAGATATATATAATATTTTTTTATAATTTCATACTTACTACTAATAAGTATAAAATCATATAAAAAATTAATATTTTTTTTAGTTGTTTTCATCATAAAAATGTACATAAATAATAAAATGATTTACTTTATAGAAATGATGTAATATAATTAAAACTAGTACAGTACCCGCGCCATGGCGCGATTTTGTAAAAAATATAAAAAATTAATATTATAAAATATTAATAAAAGTTAGGATAAAAATCATAAAAATAATTACCATAAAAGTATCACGGAAATAATTTTATATATTTTAAAAAAAAAAACTCATTTAAATTAGCATATATAAAAATTTATAGAAATTTTAAATCACTCTTATTGATTAGAAAAATAATAAAAACATTGTAACTTTAAAAAATAATAATATCATTGTAAATTTGATATTAAGAATATATATGGATAGTTAGTAAATGTGTTAAAAATAAAAGAAAAAAATTAATTTAAAGAGATAAATGAAAGAAAAAGAAATAATTAAAGGAAAAAATATTTGATTGGTTTAAATAGCTAATTAAAAACACGGCAAGGATAACACAGGCTAAAACTCTTATATTTTAAGAATAAATATATAGATATAGGTATAGATATAAAGATTTACATATAGATTAACAGTAGGCATTAGATTGCATTCAAAAAAAAATATTAGATATTTTAATTACTATAATATATATCATGTAATTAATATATAATGAAATAATACTATATAGTTCATATAGTTAATATTACATTTAATAAAAAAAAGTTTTGAATTAATCCCATTGGTTAAAAATATATTATGAGATGATATTATGTTAATAATGTGTAAATAATATTAGATAGTTTAATTACCATAATTAAATGATATTGTTTAAATAATACCTTACAAAAATAACTTTGTGTGAGGGGACGACATGTGGCATAGGTGATTTGGTTTTAATTAATATATAGATGTATTGAAATAATACACACTGACTCAATTAGTTATATAGAGGTTTACATAGTCCGTAACTTCAGGATCCATAAAATTTAGTCGGGGGCTACTAGCCGTTGTACACCATGTCAATAAAAAAAACAAGTAATTCAAGTAAAAACTTTATACGGCCCATTGAACAATTATATGTGATTTTATTCTCCTGTGAAAGCAACTACCACACATTCATAGTCTATTATTATTATTATTATTATTATTATTATTATTATTATTATTATTATTATTATTATTATTATTATTATTATTATTATTATTATTATTTCTTAGACAATCAGTTGATCCTCTCCTCCCCTTGTATGAACTCTGTACTTGAAATTCCACATTACCGACTATAACTTTACACAAATTATGGAAAAGTTTATACGTTATTATGATTAAGAGGAGAAAAATGTGGTACAATTAAACTTTCAACTTTGGACCAAATCAAAGTTCATTTGTTCTTTATCAAAGCCTGTGAAATATCTTTTGAATTGATTTACATTTAGGGTCCGTTTGGTTTAAATTTTGAAAGGTAAAGAGAAAAGAAATGAATGTAGTCAATTTATGGCTCGTTTGGCATAAGCATGCAAGGTAAACGGAATGGAAATAAATTTTTTTTATAGGAATATATATATAAGAGAATAATGCTATTTTTTTTGTATGAAAAAAAAGATATGAAGGGTAATGATTCGAGAAATATAGGGGATATGATTACCCCTTATTCAAATGAGTGATTGAAATTAGGAGGAACAAAACCAATTTTGTAACAAATTTATTTCCATTTCGCTTACTTTGCATGCTTATATCAAACGAGTTCTTACATGTATACACATGTATACAACTATCAGAGGTGGAGCTAGGGGGTCCTAGGAGGTCACGTGACCCTCCCCTCATCCGACAAATTACCTAGGTGTATTCTCCTCGTCGATAGTTTCGTTTTGATATATAATACGCCCTAATTCGACATCTGAGTAAAAAGTTATGAATGTTTGAAAATTATAGGTGTATTAATCAATTTAATTTTATTTCAATATACTATAATACTTCTATATTTTACTTAAATTGACATTCACATATTATAATTCATCTCGAGAGCTTCGAAATCATAGGTTATATTACTTATTTTGAGAATTTGGTAAGAAATTACACAAGTTTAAAATTTTCATATCTAGTTATACATTATTACATGTGAAGAATACAATGTTTATTTATTGCGTTTTATATCCTTATTTTCATTTTATATCTTTGAAGTAGTTTATAATATCGATCGTTTGACACTAGTATGTACTATCGAACATGTTGTGTGTTTTACGATTTTTTTCTCGATTTTATCGTCTACTTTTATGGTGATCCCCCGCTCAAAACTTTATGGCTCCGTCCCTGACAACTATAGTAGTCAACAACCCACTTTGATACACGAAAAGCGCTTACAAAAATCGGATAAAAATGGATCTTGCCTAACGCACTCGAAACCTAGAAAACGTTACAAATGCTTCCAAGTTGAAGAGCAATTGAAAACAAGTTGGAGTTTCTCAAAAAAAAAAATCAGTTGGAATCCAATGAGGTGAATTTGAAGAAAGTGATGGGTTCAGAATATGCTTGAGCCCGGCCCATATGTTGTTGAGCCTTCTTGTGCTAGGCCCACTGGATCATACTATTGGCCCACTATGACCTTACGGATCGGCGGCAAATTGTTCATAGCAAAATAAATAGGCCGAATTCCAAAACCACCTTTTAAGGATTTTTTCTTTCCAAATATTCACTGAAAAATATTTATTTATAAAAATATTCATATATTCAAAATATTCATTTTCTGCAGATTTTCCAGAGAAACGCATTTTAAAACCGCGATTCATTCATAAACCCTAAAATTTGAAATTGGAGGGGAAGGGGAACAAAAGAAACACGATTTTAACCTGAGTTTTATAACACCTTTTTATTTTTAAATTACCAAAAATAACATTGAAGTGAGGCTTCAAGTCGCACTTCACTTGCAACACCCTGCAATGCAACTCCATCTTCCTCTCCCATCCCCGCCTTCCTCCCGCCTGTAACTCAATCTTCCTCCCTTGCCACGACGCCTGCAACTCCATCTTCTTCCCCTGCCTGCAACTCCACCGCCATCTTAAAAGCTTCGAAATGAGAGGTTATATTACTCATTTCGATAATTAGGTAAAAAGTTACGCATGTTTAAATTTTTTTTGTTTCTGCTTATACATTATTATATGTTTAGACTACATCAAGTTACATAATGTCTATCGCACCCAAAAAAACTTACATAAGGTATTTTTTTAATTATTTCATTAGACGTCATTTTATCATGAACCTAGTGGCGGAGCCTCAAACTTAACAATAAGGGGGCGAACAAGAACCAATAATTTTTTTAGGGTTTGGAACTCGGTCAAATTGGGAGGCTCATCCCAACGCCTATTTTATTACCTAAATCTTAAAAAAGAAGAAGCAACTTTTAGAACCCAAATTTCTCATGAGTTGCTTAATACAATTTACTACGTAGTATAATCCTATCATCAAGATTCAAGAACCCGAGTTTCTCAAAATGAAAAGCAATTGAATTATTAAAACAAATTTTCGTGGCAGGGCCTCAAATGAAAAGCAATTGAAAGTTAAATTGCTACAATCGTACAATTTGCTAATAATCCTAATTTACTATAATTCTACAATTTACTAATAATCCTAATTTACTATAATCCTACAATTTTCAATAATAGTGGTCGAGCCTCAAATGAAAAGCAATCGAAGGATTAAAAGTTAAAAACAAATTTCACATGAGTTAAATTGCTTCAAATGAAAAGCAATTGAAGGATTAAAAGTTAAAAACAAATTTCACATGAGTTAAATTGCTTCAAATGAAAAGCAATTGAAGGATTAAAAGGGAAATAAATTAATTTACCTCTAAAAATCCTATTAGTGGATGAGGGAAGATGTGCTGAATTGGAAATTTGCAATATAACTATGAGCGGAGGGATTCGAGGACAGACGTCCCCGTGTGGTTGAAGTGGTTCGTGGTTCACAATTTATGGGCATACAAACCATGGGTAAACGAGGTGGTGGTGTACTAGCGAAAGGTTGGCACCGCCCTGACAACACGAGGTAGTGGTATTGAGGAGAACGAGGTGATGGCTTAATGGCGTATGCGATTGTGCGAACGTGCTGCTACATTTACTTCCTGGAAATTTGTAATGGGATAAGTAGGGCTGACAAATAGTACAGAAATTACCATACCAATCATATACTGACTGTGTTGGTAACCGATATGACGATAACCATCGTGATGGTAACCATGTAAAGTTGGTACGGTAATAGTAATTATATCTGAAATACCATGGTTACCGAGTATATATATATTTTTTAAAAAAAATTTGTTTTTATTATTTAATGTATTTACCTTTTAAGTTTTGACTTTTGACTTAAATCCATTCCAGCGTGCGACTATAGCCTCTAGGTTCCCCTCTCTCATCTAGTCATCTCTTTGTTGAAGACATCCACCTCTTATAGCGGCCGCCGGCCATAGGTTCGATCTCGGTGAGGATGCTCGCCTTTTCGGCCCTTTCAAGGCTTCCGGCCTCCCCTCTAAGCTGAAGACATTTCGCTAGTCCAACCTCCAAGTCGTTCGCCCAATTTCTCCGTAAGTTTCTTCAATTCAATAACCTTGATTGCTACCGTCCAGTAATCGTGGGGTTTCAAAAAATACAAATAGGAATGTAGCTTGGTAACCATGCTAATGTATCAATGGTAACCACAATGATGGTTGTCAACATATGTGGTTGGTGGGACGTGGACCGAAAATAGCGTACCACAATTTGGTGGTTGATACGTGGTAATCACCATTTTGTGGTGGTTACCATACCATTCCAACCCTAGGGGTAAGTGAGTTTTGGAGAGATGAGGAGGTGGACCGTGGAGCATGGGAGAACTAAATAATTGTGGGGGTCACCTCATTCATTTTCCAACTTTCCTTAAACCAACGACCTTTTATCCTAAAATAATATAATTTGTTATCGTATTTTTGCTGGTTCTCGATTGATTTTTTGCTGGTTGACGTCTTGTATGGGTTGATTGGGTTTTTCTTTCCTCTCCGATGTTTTGTGTTATTGTGTCCTATTTGTATTGACGGGTTTCCGTCTGCCGTCTTGTTCGGCCATCGAGTTTCAGGTATGCCTGAACTCGAATTTTTACCTAATAAAAAAAAATGTTATCGTATAATACTCCCTCCGTTCGGCAAAACTTATCATTTTAGGGTGTTATTTTTGTTCAAAAAAACTTGTCATTTTAGGTATTTTGCCCTTCACTTTAAAAAAATGTCCTTGATATGATTGATGGTTTGTTAGTTGTAGTTTTCGATAAAGTAAAAAATGAGGGTAGGGTAATAATTGAGGGTAAATTAGTATATTTGTTGTTTGCCTTAAAACTTGTGAAATAAGCTAAAATGACAAGTTTTGCCGAACGAATGGAGTATAAAATTCTTTATACCGTTTTAAACCAAAATGATACCACAACTACGTAAATATAATTGGGCCCTCCTTCGAAAATTTTATAGCTCAGCCGCTAACTGCAGTCCTTACACATTTGTTTTTTTTTTTTGTTTTTTTTTTTGTAAATTTATAGGTTTTTGTGTTGGTTAGTTGAAGTGGAAAATTGAGTTTCACCTTTGAATCTGCTAAAATTGACATGAGTGTTTTAGAATGGTATGCAGATCAATGTGTTGGATCAATTTTGAAGGCCTTATTGATTCAGCATTTTAAAACCAAAGCTCCAAATTGCGACAACCGGAATTCCTCATTTCATTAGCTAAAAGGGATACAAGAACTCAAAGAACTATACATCAGAAAAGATTTTCTTAGGGCGAAAAGACGAAGTTGAAGAAGTGCAAGGAACCCCGAAGAGACGGAATCAATAAAGGATCAGCGAAATAGATAAGCTAGATGAAGCTGTTAAACTCTTAACGTGTTCGGATTCAGCTGATTGATCTCATGCGTTGGAGCCAGAGAGAGCCCAGTTAGCTTCACTTCCGACTCTCGGCATGGTAGTGATCTTGGAGGAGACGTCCACCTTGAAGTTGGCTCCACACATTGCCCCTTCACTGTCTATTCTCGGCATTGCTTTCAGCTTGTTCTTCGGGTGCTCGAAGCTGCCCAGCCCGGTTTCACTATGGAACATACACCCTGCATCCATTGAACAACACTCAACCCATTAAACACTCCTGAAAACTCTTTCAATTCATCAATTAAGTCATTCATATCAGCATATCATTATCAAGTCGGGTCATTTCAGATTCCTGTCAATAAGGATAAATCCATCGATCTGTTAGCGTACCAGCTGGAAAAGGCGCAAACGACTTGGCGCAGCTAGCTTTCATGACATTCAAATCGTCGCAAATAACTGCAGACCCATCAGCTGCAATGCCCCAATACAGTTTTACACTTTCATCTGCATCCTGAACCATCACCAAGGAGCCAACATTTGTCAGCAACTCACAAAAGAATCAACATTTTTTACACATAAATTCTCTTTTGATACAGAATAGTGAAAGCTTACAAGTGCAGTGAAAACTGTTCCAGGAATCTTGTCATAGATGACAAATCCAAAGCTGCCTTCAAGATCCCTAAGGACCTGGTGGATCGGGTAGGGGCCGCGGTCTCGGAGGGTTTTGTAGGCTTGGATAACAAACATGGCTTCATTTGTGTTCTTTGAGAGGCCATATTGTTTGATAAGGGTGCTTAGGTTGTTCAAGCTGCCTATGAAGATGCAATATATGTTGTCTATGGCACAAAACATCCTGCAATCAATCAATTAACCATAAATGAATCACTCCTTTTTTTATCATTCAATTGCAACTATTGATACTTCTAAGAACAAAGTTTTGATCTTTTTCCCCCTTTTGTTTAATAACCATGTTTTAAACAGAAAAAAAAAGTGCAGGATTTCTCCTGATTAAAAAATCATCAATTAGCATGAGCTAAAACTCAATTGTCAGTATGTATTTATCCCCAATTTGGAAGATTACAGGTATATTGAAAGACCCAGTTGTGTTATCACCCAAAGTTTCATTTTTTTAAAGATGAAACATTGCAGCAATTTATCTGATTAGAGCACAATAAACCAAACCAGCTGAATCCAAGAAACAGGCACTAGATTAAATTTTGCCCATTATGATTTTGACCCAAAATTTTCAATTGTCAGTAATTATGCACCCCCAATTTGCAAGATAGCAACTTTCCACTAGAATAGAAAATTTGCCCACTGGATCTTCAACAAACCACAAGAAAAAGAGAGTATACCTCCGGTTTTGAGATGGAACATAAGCAAGGAAGGCGGAGTTGCCAAACCCAATGGAGAGAGCCGCATTTGCAGGCTGGGAAGCTTGAAAAACCTTCACAATCTCTTCAGGCAATTTGGGTTTTGGAACTCCACCCCCAATTGCTTTAGAAGATGAAGATAAAGAATGAATAGGGCTGTTAAGCTCTTTTGGTGGATCCACCACACCCTCTTTGAAAATGGCCAACATTTTTCCTTCTTGTCTTTAGGAACAAAGAAATTTGGGACACAGAAAACAACAAAGCCTCCGAATTGATGTGAAATCTGCAAAAGTAGATTGTTACAATTGAATTGAGGATTGAATGATTTGTGAAGAGGGTGGAAATGGGTGGTATTTATAGTGGGAGTTTTGGGCTTCCGGGTTTGGTAGGATCTCATCTTTATCCACTCTGCCGCAACAATTTGTCAATTTCTTGGGGAAAAATATATTAAAAAAAAAAATTACAAAGCCACCCTTCAAATAAAATAGAGGATTTAAGTTTATTACTCTATCAATTAAAAAATATAAGTACTTTTAAAATTTATAATACTTATTAAGAATCACCCAAATAAAAAAAGAATTGCTTTTGAATTCATTATTTTTTTCTGCATATAAAAATGTTCAAAAAAAGAGGATTTATTTTTATATATTTTGTTTGATAATAATACTTTAAAAGCACAAAATGAGCAACGGATAGTAGTTTAAAAAAAATTCATAGATAATACTATAATTTGCTCATTTATGGGTGATTTTATTTATTAAAGTCTTCTATATAGGATATTTTGTTTAATTCACCAAAAATATATAAATTCTTTTTGGATATATGTTAGTACTTTAAATCCACGTGGGCGATGATGACTGGCTAGATCTAGGGGGAGAAAAGTGGATTGAGGGAGAGAATAAAAAAGGGGCTTATCCATAGAAGAAGAAGACAATGACAACAATCTGAGTCAGCAGCTAGCTCTTCATTTTCACCCTCTTATTTTTCATGGCCACTCCCTTCGTTGACCACTCTTATAAGTCTTTTTAACACTTGTGAATTGATACACGGTTAGGGTTGCTTTTTATTCACATAAAATGAATGGATTGAGTTGTTTTGAATCAAATGTTTGTTTGTTTGTTTTTATAAAACTTGCATTATATGTTTACTTGGGACAAATTTGGACCTTAAAACCATACACAATAGTGGTGTTCAAATGTGTAAATATATATTTTTTAGAGGCAAAATTGCAGAAAACCACCCTTTAAATAGGGGGAATTGTGCTATAGGCCATAATTAATGCCTTTATTAGGAAATTGTCCACCCTTCCCTTCCAAATTGGCAAAATGTCCACCTTCCTTCCCTTGCCCCCTTTGCCCCCCCACGCGTGCCCCCTGTGCCCCCTCCTGTTTCAGCACATTTAATTTCAGCAACTCCTATTTCAGCGTTTTTTTTTCTTTTCGCGCGTTGTTGAAACCAAAATTGCTGAAACTGTTGAAAATAGTTTTTTTTTTTCGCGCGTTGCTGAAACCAAAGTTGTTGAAACTGTTGAAAATAGTTTTTTTTTTTTGCGCGTTGCTGAAACCTAAGTTGCTGAAATCGGAGTTGCTGAAACCAGGGTTGCTGAAACCGGAGTTGCTTAAATTGTTGTTGCAATTGCTGAAATTAGTTTTTTATTTTTTCGCGTCAGCGCTTCGACATCGGAGTTGCTGAAACCGGAGTTGCTTTTTTTCTTTTTTTTTTCTTTTTTTTTTCTCGTCACCACTTCGACACCGGAAATACACTTGCATAATTATAAATAAGAATACAGTCACCCCTAGGGGTGGGCACAAATCCCGCAAATCCCGAGTCCGTCCCGGTCCCCTCCTGCATATTATTATTATTATTATTATTATTATTATTATTATTATTATTTTATAATTATTACTACTATTGCATTGTATACATATATACATACAGTGTATATATACACTTACACTTTGTATACTTTGTATTTTATACATACTGTATATATACTTATATATTTTATATATATGCACACTATATATACACTTACATACACACTTATATACACACTTATATACTGTAGTCACTTCGCTACTGACTATAAGTTCTCTAGAAAATGAAATGTTAGAAAGATGGTTCTTGGATCAATTCGGGATGGTACAACATCTCCTCCCAAATCAGCTTCCTGCCGAGCTTCACATCCACAAGTTCAGGAACCTCATCAACCTCCAGCCTCAGACTCTTGACCGATGTCGTCGATTTCTCCACCATCGGATTGTATAACCCCGAGAAGTGGGGGTGCTTTAGAGCATCCATTGCCGAAATCCTCTTCTCGGGATTCAGATTTCAGAGTCAGCATCCTCTTCAACAAGTCAACGGCCAACGGATGCGCTTTCGGAAACATACTCTGGAAGCTCTGCCCAGGGGAGAATGGCAGCCTAATCAAATACTCCCTCGCCCTCTCGCCATCGATGAACTTAAGTTCCGAAACAGATGGCGTCCCAACAACTTGTTGGATTTCTCTGATCTGGCTTAAGGGCTCGCTTCCTTTGAAAATCGGCACTCCTCCACCGAGCATATCGGCAAATATGCAGCCCACCGACCAAATGCTTGTGGCCATGAACGCACTCCGCATCGAAACGGAGGAGGCGGAATTGGAGCGCCTGAGATTTGGAGGCGAACAACGAGGAAGAGAGCAAGAGAGATCTGAGATTTGGAGGGGCACACATGGGTATTGTTTTGGAGGAGGTGTACAAAACCCTAATTTAATAAGTGTGGTGAACACTCCCCTAATTTGGGCCCAAAAATAGCCTGTTTAGCAAATTTTTTCCTTTAAATAGGGTGTTTTGTGATAAACCGCCCCTCAAAACTAAAATTGCAGAAAACCACCCTTTAAATCATTTTCTTTGCAAAGTCACACCCATCTCCCAATTTCCGTTAATTGAATGTTAAAATCCGCGAAAAGTCAATTATATCCCTGGTTTTTATTATTATTTTACTTCATCCAATTGATTTTAATTAATTTTTACCTTTTTAACATGTTTTTCAAAAGTAAAAAACTCTATAAAATATATTTTTTATATATAATTTCATAATTATTAGTAAAAAACACTTTATAAAAAGTAGATATAATTGATGTTTTATATATTTTAAAAAGTGTATATTACTAAAGGGCCACTTGAAGAAAATAATTTTTAAGAAAATGATATTTCACATATTTTTTTTTTAATTCTAAAATATGTTCACTATCCCATACACATTTTTAAAATAATAAAAACTACATGAAACATTATTTTTTTAATTTTTATTTTCTTCAAGTAGCCCTTTAGTAATGCACATTTTTTTCAACGTATAAAACATAAATTACACATCAATTTTATGGAGTTTTTGGTAAGTATGAAATTATTTTTTTTAAATACAATATTTTTCTTGATATTTTATAGAGTTTTTTACTTTTGAAAAACATGTCAAAAAGTTAAATATCAACTAATACCAATTGAATGAAGTAAAATAATAATAAAAACAAGGGGTATAATTGATTTTTCACACACTTTAACATTCAAGTAAAAGAAATTGGTGATGGGTGTGATTTTGCAAAGAAAATGGTTTTAATGGGTGGTTTTCTGCAATTTTAGTTTTAAGGGGCGGTTTCTCGCAAAACACCGTATTTAAAGGGTGGTTTTATGCAATTTTTCCCTTTTTAGACATTTTTTTAACTTCATTGGTTGTTTTGGGTGTGTGCAAAAGTACACATTTGAGCATATCACCTTCCATATGTGCAAAAACTTTTACAAAATGTAAGACAATTTCATTAATTGGTTAATTTTTTTATGATTTTATTTTCCTTTTTATGTTAAATGAATTGTATTTGAATGGTGTGGAAAAAATGCACTTTTCACCAATGGAGCAAATTGTTAAAAAGTGATGTGTATTTTTATACATCTTGTGCAAATATGTATATTTTACCCAGAACCATTGTGGATAGTCTAACAGCTATATGATGGCAATTCCTCTTAAAAGATGAGTTGCATATGAATGAAATATCAACTTTTTAGATATAGACAGGTTTAATTTGATCAAATTGAATTAAAATCAAAGGGAAAAAAGTTGGAGTAATGTTAATACAAAAGCGTTAGATTATCATCTAGAAAAGAATATATGATGATTCAAAATAAAGAGTGAGACTATTTTTTTTTTTACAGTAGGCAAACATTGGGAGCTGCTACCACAGTAGCTTAACTCCCGGATCATCCTGAAGGATGATGTTACAAAGATCCCTATGGTAGGGGATGGATTGTAAATTACAAATTACTCCTCTTCTAGCTATGTAATCCGCTGGATTGTTCGCTTCTCTAAAGATATGACGGATTTCTGCTGAAGTAAAATAAGATACAAGCTTGTGGATATCTTCAATTTGTCGCAATACTTCCCATCTAGGCGGTTGCTCTCCCTTAATTGCTTTCACCAGAATCTGGTTGTCACATTCCAGTATAATCTTCCTTAATCCCATCTGTCTTGCTCTTTGGAGACCTAAAATCACTGCTGAGGCTTCTGTTTGGATGATGGATCCAACATTAGCTTCATGATAAAAAATATCGATAATCTGCCCTTCAGAATCACGAATGATTCCCCCAACCTGGCTCTTGCCAGAATGGGTAAAAGAACCATCTACATTAATTTTGTAAATAGTTCTTGGAGGTCTGGTCCATTTGGTTCTCCCTCTTCTATTTCCTTTCTTCTGCGTTTCGGTTTTGTCATCTCCTCCCTTGGTCCAATCCGTTATGCTTTGAATGACTTTCTGAACCTTGGTGGCTGCCCCTATTGGTTCTTTAGACCTGAAAATTCTGTCATTCCTAATGTCCCAGATAGATTGCCAAATGAAAACTAGGTCTTCGAATCTACTGTTAGCATTCTTAATTTTACCAACATTTGCATGCAAAGGGCCTTGGAAATTAAGGTCCTGAAAATACATACCCGACTTTTGTTCGTATTGTGCAATAACTTTCCTGGTAAACATACATCTTGTGAAGAGATGGGTTGCGTCTTCTTCTGCATGGCCACAAAGGGAACATTGACTTAGAACTCTATTGACATACTTGTTGAGTCTGCTGGCCGTCGGAAGACCATCAATTTTGATCTTCCATAGTAGGTTTTTGTTTCGGGGAGGGAGCTTAAGTTTCCATATCCAGTTCTGTGATTCATAGTCTTGGGGTTGAGTGCCCAAGATTTTCTTCACTGATCTTGTGGTGAATATTCCTTGCGGATCGGGCCTCCAGATCAGTTTATCTTGAGTCTGCCATTGGGGAATCTTCAGCTCTAGGATCCTATTAATGATCTCTTGAGGGAATGTCTGTCTTAGAACTTCTTCCTTCCATAGCTTTCTGTCATTAATAAGAGTTTCAATAGTCATGTTAGGATCAAATGACCCTTTGTAATCCTTGAGACTAATAGATGGAATCCACTGATCTTCCCATACATTGATGGATGATCCATTACCAATAAGCCAAAGAAGTTCTTCTTCAAATTTCTTTCTCAAAGAAAGGAGTCTTCCAAATTGCCAAGAAGTTTCCTTTTTATGAAAATTTCTAATGCTTTCTTGTTGGAGATATTTCTCCTTTATGATTCTAACCCATATACTGTCTTCATTGTTATAAATTTTTCACAAAAGTTTCATTTGGAGAGAGATATTAAGATCCTCAGCCTTTCTAATACCAAGCCCTCCTAATGATTTGCTCTTACATATAGAGTCCCAGCTAATGAGGGGTATATATTTATCTGTTGGGGATTTGTTCCAGAAAAAACTTCTGTTGACTTGATCCATCTGGTTAAGAATTCCTTTAGGGAGCAAGAAGTTCTGCATTAAGTAGTTAGTTCTGCATTAAAGAGTGAGACTATTGATAATGTTAAAATGACTATTGACAAGATAAATTCGGATAAATTGTCGATAAAATCTTTTTACTTTTAAAAAATATTTATGAATTGGATCGAGTGCTAGAGAAAACTCGAATGAGTTCATCCAAATGTTATTGAAATCTTTCAATTACAACAGCTAATTTGATAATTAAAACATTAAAACATTGTGTTTAAACCGGAATTTATAAATTTGGAAATTAAATCGTTTTTAGTCTAGACATGAATTTGTAAATTAAATCATTAGAAATTCCACCATTGCATCCCTTTTTTCCCTTCATGAGAGCGCCTTTTTTCCCAAATGGGAAGCTCCCAAACGGAACCCATGGCATCTAGCTCCTTTAAACTTTATATACTCCTTATGTGAGACTATGAATAATCATGAGTTTTTATTATTTTATAAATCTTAAAAAAGTTAAATTCATGAGTTTTTATTATTTTATAAGTCTTAAAAGTTAAATTCAGGGTTGCAAAGGAAACCTATGGGAAGAGGTTGGAAGGGTTACTTCTCTGACTCTTTCTATCAAAGTAACCTTTTTTTATTATTATTTTAAATACACAAGTGACCCACTATATCTTATTCACATTTATTTAGTATATTAACAACTCAAATGTCTTAATAATATGTATATATTTTTATTATTTTAATATATAAATTATACCATTAATTTTATTTTATTTTTCTTCATATTTGAGTATAGATTTTTTTTCCTATATCTACCCTATCTTGACCTATTGTACTTTGCACTTGTTTTTTCATCTTCTATTTTCATAAACTATAGATCACAATCATCCAATTACCCCACTCATCTCAAACATCCATTTTGATCCAAATCTTGTCAATAATCCTCAATTTCAAATGATGTTACAAATCTTTAACAATCATCCAAGACCCGAATACCCAAACTATAATCCAAATATACATCAATTTAGTTGAACATGCGTGGAACCATTTCCATAGCTCCGATCCAATTTGAGTCATTATGAAATTAAGTTGTTATTGTATATCTATAATGTAATGTTATTATTTTTGTTATTTTTCTTCTATATAAAATAAAAAATATTAATATCAAGCACTTATGAATTTTATTTATAAATAAAAATAAATGAGGTGGAAAAGGTGGGGAATAAGATAACCCCATGATTGCAAGAGTAACATCTAAAAAAGAGGTAAAAAAATAGAAAATAATTTAGAAAAAAAATATATGAGATGTGAAATTAGGATAAAATAATGAGAAGAGGTAACCTCATAGTTGCTCATGCTCTTGCTTCTTCTATTCGATAAAACATATTACAATATTTACTACTATTTATGAACGTTTTTTTAAAAAGGATAAAAAAACTATATAAAAAATTTATTTTTTAACAATTTCAAAATTAGTACTCCCTCCATTCGGCAAAACTTGACGTTTTACTATTTATGCACGCTTTTTTAGGAGCTAAAAACTATATAAAATATCTAGTTTTTTAAATAATTTTTTTAACAATTTTGTAGTTATTATTAATAAGTATAAACTTGTTAAAAAAATTTTTTTAAAAAATAAATATTTTATATAGTTTTTATCATTCTAAAAAAGCGTACGTGAATAATAAACGACAAGTTTTGCCGAACGGAGGGAGTATTAATAAATACAAAATTATTACTGTAATATTTGTTTTATCATCTTATGTAAATAATTAATGACATTTTTTTTCCGAGCAGGAAATATAGGAAATGAAGATAACTTCAGCTGTGTGGGAGACAACATTATTGAAAACCATGTTAATATTATTATTATAATAATAAAGGTATAAAAAGTTCATATAAAGTGTCAGAGGTGTCACATGAATTCTGACATCGGCAAGGCGACAAACAATAATAGGTTACCTTCACAATCACATACGTCGCTTCGGTATGTTTCGATGGAATTAATTAACAGTTTCCACTCACCGATTGCCACGTAACATCTTTATCCAAATCACATCAGGATCTTTCTATTTCTACTTTATTTACTACGGATAGACCTGAGCAAATATGGGCTAACCCGCCCGGCCCGCCCAACCCGCCCGGAAAAATATGCGGGCTTGGACAGAGTAGTTGGCCTAAGCGGGCCGATGAGCCCGGCCCGGTAGGCCCAGAGAGCCGGGCTTGGGCAGAGGGTAAAGCCCAAGCGGGCCGATAGGCCCGGCCCGGTTTTATATATATTAATATTATATATATAATTATATAAGTTATATATAGTATTATATATAACATAATAAAAATATATACACAATTTCTAAGGGTGGGCACAAATCCCAGGCTCGTCCCGTAAAAATTATGCGGGACGGGACGCAGGACGAGGATTCCTTATCCCGCAAATCCCGTCCAGTCCCACGCACACATTTTAAATGTATATATTTACAGTGTATATGGGACACATACACATTTACAACTATACTTACAGTCTGTATATATATGTCCCATGTATACATTTACATTTACAATATATATATATATATATATATATATATATATATATATATATATATATATATATATATATATATATATATACACTTACAGTGTATATGTACACATATATACACGTTTACAGTGTTTTGCATATTTATATGTATAACTTTCTATTAGGTATATATGTAACTTTGTATTGCATTTGTCAGTACGCTATTATTGTGTCCAGATTTGCCTCACATTTTAAAGTATCAGTATAATTTGTGATTTGCCTTTTTTTTAAATAAAAAATTAGTTCGATTTCGGATAAAAAAAATGAATTTGATACGCTAGGCCCGCTGGGCGGCCCGGCCCGGCAATGAGGGTGGGCTTGGGCAATGCACTAGGCCCAACCCAAGCCCGGCCCGGTATAATGGGCTGAAAATTTGGCTCTGGCCCGGCCCAAGCCCGCCCGGCCTGGCCCATGCTCAAGTCTAACTACACAGTATATATCTAGATAAGATTTCAAAACAGCTTTTATCAAAATAATTTCAAATAAATTGCATGCATGTCTTTTTCATTTCTTCCAAAAAGATTGTAAAGTGGTTCAAACTCTCTCTTCTACGAATCGAAACCTAAATATATTGAACGAATTATTGTGATCGAAAACAGGCTAAAATCGATGAAATTAGTCAAGGTATCAATTGATCGAGACTCGAATTGATATATCGATCGTCTTAGATGATTATCAAATGACATTCGATGATTATTTAGGAATGCCTTTATAATTTAATTTAGTTTACATTTTAAATTCGGCTAGTTTATTTACATTATTTTTTTAAAATTTTTTGAGTTATCTAGTACTCCCTCCGTTCGGCAAAACATGTCATTTTAGGGTTTTATTTTTGTTCAAAAAAACTTGTCATTTTAGGTATTTTGCACTTCACTTTACAAAAATGCCCCTGACATGATTGATGATTTGTTAGTTGTAATTTTCAGTAAAGTAAAAAAGGAGGGTAATAATTGAGGGTAAATTAGTACATTTGTTAATTGCTTTAAAACTTGCGAAATAAGCTAAAATGACATGTTTTGCCGAACGGAGGGAGTAATAAATAGCTAATGCAAATATAAAATTTCCTTCAAAAAGAAAAAAAAAACATTTTTCATTTATTTTTTAATCCTAAATAAAAAATATGTGTTTTATTTTGTAAAAAAAGTATAATTAAATCAAGGCATTTGGATCAATAAAATAAAATATCATCGGAAAATTAAAACATTTTTCCAAAAAATAGAGATTGATATTAAACGTGAACGGATTATATTCTATAAAATGTTTTTCTTTTAAAAAATAGAATAAAAGGTTTTGTTAGGAAAAACTATTTATAGGAAAAAACTCTAATAATAAAGGTAGAGGGGTATAATGGTAATCTTACATATTTTATCAACTACTTAACAACGAATTAACAGAATAGTAAAAATGGATGGTTTTTTATTAACGATTTGTGTAATGAGTGGTTTCCTGCAATTACGAATATAAGGGGTGGTTTAACGCAATATAGCATATTTAAAGGGTGGTTTTCTATTGTTTACCCTATTTTATATCCACTTCAGAGATATGAAAAAGAAATCAAAATAAGAGAATAAATGTGTATACTACCGAGAGATGATTTATAACATGTATAAGTAATATGTTTGAAACAAATCGAGGTACATAAGGCAAAAGAACGGGGTATGACATATACCTTTTTCTCATTGGAGCAACTCATACTGATAACGTGTTATAAACTGAAGAAAAGAGAGGCAAAGAAAAGAAAGGAGAAACCAATAGCTCTATTATAGTTACAATGAGCCCCTTATTAGAGTCATATGTATGTTGATAAAAAAGGGTAGATTTTATTTTAACAAAAAATAAAAAATTTGAATTTGTGGTTGAAATAGTAAACTTTAGTAGTGCAAAAATTAACACCCTATTAAAAGAAAAAACATTCTGAGAAAGTTAAAATGTGATATACGGAGTATATAAGATGCCGAGGCACTTATCTCTGAGTCACATTTGATACCGAATGGCAAATACCAACAATGTACTGTGAACAAGAACAAGTGGGATCCTTTAACCAATTCCAGAGAGAAACAAAGCAACTTAAAAAAAAAACCTGAAATAAGATGTTCTACACCCTTATTGAATATGGCTTCTCCGGGCGAAAATGGCTAATAGCACCAGTAAAACGTACAACCATCTATTTAGCCATACATCTGATCTGGCTCTATCTAAAGTCAAGTGATCTACCGCTTGTCGCAACCGAAAAAATATCAAACATTGCTCAGAAGCCGAGTCAGCTGTAAGGCCAACACATTTACATACTTGATAGGTTGTAGGGGTCGGGGGAGCACATACGTTGATTTTGGGCAATTGAACGATGAGGCATCTACTTTTGCGATCAAAACACAGCCTGAAGCCCAAGATCCCTTTTTAAGTATAGAGGCAAGTCCACGTGCGAAGTAGCAAGAATCTTTATCCGCTGTAGTCGGCGTCATAGAATTTGTCTTCTGGGTAATAAGCAGCATTCACTGCGCTGCCTCCGAATTTCCTTCCTCCTAAGTTATTCTTCGCCTTTGTGCACCCGGTGGTGTCTTCATACTCCAAGAACACCTATGAGAATGGACAGTAGGTTTAGATTAGAGATCGCCGTAGCAAATTGTACCTAAGCATTGCCTTCAGGCTTCAGCTATCATTTCATTTTGGCTATATTCTCTAGAGGTGCATAGATTAAACCAACCCAATGCATTATGATATGGCCCTCATGTCAAGGCATAACCGTACCTTCCCAACACCCGGGATAAGCTCGCCGTTCATATCTGGACGAGGAATGATGACATTCACCAACACTCCTGTAGTAAAAAGGGAAACCGTCAAAGCAATAACCTAGTAAGCTTCAACAACAGCAAACAAACAAACCCACTCCATATGGATTCAACAGAATGATTATGAGAGTGACACATTGCTTCAGGAGCATGCAGCACACTTACTGAAAAGACCACAGTTTTTTTGAGAAATACATGGAGCACTTTGTAGCTTCACAGAGCCTATTTTACTCGGTGGACATCACTGCTAGGAACTTTTATATAAATTAACACTTGAAGCTACAAAGTTCCTCGTCTGTTATTAATTTATATTTTTCTGAAATATGAGGCAACGATTGGTGTTTGTAAATGCTTAGATCTTATTCATATTTTCTGTTTGGTTGCAATAAAACGACAACCCATTTCAATTGCCATTTATATTAAACATATTTGCACTACTTCTCTAAATATATAAAAGTGTTCAGAGACAGCATTGCATAAGAGCATATGCATACACGTGAAAACTGAAAAGAGTAGAATATAAGCAAGGATAATACACTGACCAAACTTTCCACATTCTTCCCTCATATCTTCCAAGATCTCCTCATACTCGTTATCATCCCTCAAAGTATCAGCAGTAACCACCTACAATGTATACAACATAATTAAATAAATAGGAATGTTCAAGGCAGCTTAACCCACAAGGGAAAATTTCCCAATTCTTTCGACCCTGCAAATTAATAACCATAGAATATATCGCTTCTCTAAACAATCCAGGGAAAAATATTACATTTATACAAATTACAGTAGATTAGATTTTCTTGTCATTATAAGTTGCAACTGTAGAAGGAGAAGTAGCAAAAACAAGAGAAATACCTCAGTTAGACACAGAATTTTAGTTGGAACTTCTGGAATTCCTAGTGGTACTTGATGGAAATTCATGCCGCCAGATTGCATAACCATTTGCTATTAAGCACGATTCTATCAATACAATGAGGGGAGAAGGAGCAACAAGTTGGAAAAAGAAGCAGCTTCGATTGAGAAAGTTTTCTTACTTGCATGGCTATATGTTGTCGTGCTTGTGCTAATATATTTTCCTGCTCTGATTTAGCTTGCACATTGCTGCAATTGTTTGTAGTATGAAAATATTAAATTATGTCTAGTTACACGCATCTTGTACCTCTGAAGACATTTTCATAAAAAAAGCACGGTCCACCAAAAAATTATGTATTGTCTAAATCTATGTTCTTCATGACATTAGAAAATCTTATTTAAGAAGAAACATTTGTTTTCTATTACCATAATGACATGCATGTATCCACAGTGAAGAGTAAGTTCAACAACTTAGGGCAAACTATATGCAAAATAAGGGAATTCTCAATTCATCCAAATAAAGCACATACACAAAAATCCAACTGCTGCAGATGTTCTGGGACTGGATCTAACATTCCAAAAGTGGTTAAAGGAATATATCAAATCTTCTTTTTTCATAGAAAAAGAGCTATTCATCAACCGAATATCAGGTCAAGATTTTCCCAAAAGAGCACAGCCAAATTAGAGGGTTTGAGCATAATAAGGGTTTAGAAATCCTTCAAAAAAGTTGAAATGATTCAACTTTCGTAAAACTATGCAAACAATAGAATGGTACACAATTAACTGAAGTGAAAGCATTCAACTTCATACTTCGTTGATGTTAGCCTACCTTACAGTTGCCCTTCGTACAGTAAGAGTTTTATCACCCATTTTCAGTCCATTAAGTGCTTGACATGCAGTGTCTGTTACGGCTGGATCCTGAAACCCAATGCCATTATCAGCAATACTAAAAGATAATTCAAAAGAATTTGCAAACTGGAAAACAGAATATTTTCAGTCAGAGTCTTTACTGGGTGGAATTCGATTCAAGTGCAGGAGAAAACCAAAAAAATTCACAAACCAACTACAGAGGTTATCAGCAGTAAGCCTAAGAGATGATAGATTAAGGTACCAAGTCTAACTAACTCTATGAATGTGGGAAAGGTTTATTCAAACACAGATTTTTTTTTTTAAAAAAAGGAACAGAGCAAAGAAAATGATCGAACACTGAAATTAAAACACCCACATGTGAAGAAGTTTATTTACCTGATAATTGCAGAAACCATAACCCTTTGAATTTCCCGTGTCTCTATCTTTGACGAGGTCAAATCCTTTAAGTGGTCTGAAATACAAAATAGGCCACAAGAAAGGACCATATAAAAACCAAATGACTCAAATATCTGAGTGCAATGATAACAAATGCCAATGAATCATTAAAAATAGTAAGGACTGTAGGCATACCCAAATGACTCAAGCAATTGCCTTATCTGAACTTCAGTAAAAGAGTACGGTATCCCACCAACAAAAATTCGGTCAGGTACATCTGTTTCAGCAGCACTTGCCCTGATTGATAGTATTAAAATCAGCATTACAGAGGAGGAACAATGACAAATGCACGAATAAGCATGTAAAAAAATGATAATCAGATAAAAAAGCAAACAATTTGTCTACAATGCGTTTCCATATAATATAAGGTTGACCAATGAAAATCTAATTACTGAGTATTTAATGTGAGGCTTTATGGTCTAACAGCAGACCTTAAGGATAAGTCGAGCTATATTTTACCTAAAACACACAAATTTGGAGCATGCAAGAGCAAAACAAGTCTATTCACTACTGTAAATCCACGTAAGTGATAAAAGTTTTTAGTTACAGTACTTGTGTACTCCAAATGGTAAAGGTAAATTTTCTACAAATCCATGTGAGCAACACTTTGGTCTATATTTCTAGTGGATAAGTTTATAATGTCTTTTTAGCCTCTAAATTTTGTTCAACAATGCAAGTCCTAAATTTTCTAGACAGAGTTGCAAGAATAATTATTGGATTCTATTCCTTTTACCTTTTCTTCAATCCTCATTGCTTGGAATGATTGGTAGGCAATTAATAAGTACTAATTTAAGAATAATTTAATGAAAAAAGTGGTAATTATTTCCTTAATATGTTACAAAATGCTAAAAGGAATTATATTATTGAACATTGGGTGTATATCTTTTCTCTCTTAAATATGAAGTAGAGCGGCCTTAAAATAAAAGCATGATTCAAGTGGAATATATATATAAAACTAAAACAGATAAATTAAGGATGCCAATACTCTCATAAAGGTTCTTGTACAATTGAATCTTTGCAATTCTTATCACTATGAAACAGCCACTTACCCTGGCATGAGTCCTATTGCTGCCAAGTTGAGATGAGGACTAGGCTGGCTCGGGCCAAGTGTTGCAGCTAATGCAGGATTATAGTCTGCAGGTCTCCTCACCCTCACAGGAACACCCTGAGTGCCAACAGTTCAACATATTATCTCTTGGAGCAAAAATATCAGTTTATAAAGCATTTTCGATTTGTCTCAGCAAGGATTCTGTGGCATATGATTCAATTTTTTCATGAATACAGGAACTGAGATTTATCTGCATCTAATGTAGAGTTGATAGAATAACAAATATAAGCCAGTGATACATGAAACAATTCTCCTCCCTTTTGTTTGTGAGTAACTTACTCTTGAGTTCTACACCAAAACTAGTATATTTATCCTTCCACTCTAAATTGTTAGGTTCTAACATGCTTATTACAGTCTGATATCCCACAGAGACCTTATTTGAGAAAACGAATATATGTTGCAAATGCTTGTATAGAGAAGGAATCCACGTGAAAAGACGGAATGCCACCTGCTACATGCAAAGTTTACATAAGAACCCAACATCATTGTGTCACCTTGCTTATGTGCAGTTTGATGGAAGGGTCATTTATACATGAAATTCAAAATTAGGGTCTGCCAAAGGGCTACCATATCAGGATTATCAGCATGTTTTTGTTACATCTCTCATTGTATCACCGAACTTATTAGACCTTATCAACCAAAAGTACCATTTTGGTATGTCATGCCAATACTCTTAATCATATGTTGTTAGCTCATATCTTCAACCCTGATGCATTTTACACACAAAATTTGATTTACTGTTACTTACGACACTAGAAAAGCACAATCTTGGTACAAGAACAGTACAACAGCATGCAGAATTCCTGATTCTATATCCTACTTCAAAATTATTGTCTCACATTTCCAACATGTCCCAAGAAAGAGAAAACAAGATATATAGACATGCCTCAAAAGTAATCCCATCTAAAGCCATTGCATTGCTTGCTTCCTCCACAGATCTCATCTCCAAAAATGCAAACTTTTTTTCATGATTGATGTACACATTGATGACTGCATCACCTATCAAAAAATATTGCTCCACAAATTGAAAAATGAAGAAAAATATTCAACGCAAATATTAATTGTCAATAGACTTGAAATTAAGTCGAATACTAAAAAAAAACATATTCATGCAACAAAACATACCTGGGCCAGCAGAATTTCCACGAATCACAGTCATAACTTGACTGAAAAAAATTGCAATCGTCTGCCAAACAAATGTAAAAAAAATCATTTACAAAGGCAAAAAAACATGGGCCAAAGAGTAGGGATTACAAATAAGTTGCAGTAAACTAGACTTACCGGCTATTTTCTTACTGATAATAGAAAAGACAAATATAGACAATATATAAATAAATTAAAATAAGACCATAGGTCCATTTCACTATCCTAGATGAATCATAACAAGTAATCATGTAATATGACTATGTTTTGTTTATGGAACTTTAAGTGCTTACCGCCAAGTTGATGATAGAAAGACTGAAAGTATGCAAGGCAATATGAGAAATTGATTTTGAAGCAGTCACCGACAGAAAAAAAAAGTATGCAAGGCAATCAAGAGAGGAGGGCCCAATATTTTGATTTATAATTCTAGAATGATTAATCCAGCAGTAAAGCAATATCAGAAATTCCATACATGGATTAAGGATGTGCATAACCTATTGCAGGATTAAGTGGAGAAAAACCTGTTCATTGGCCGTAGGAGGAAGGCCTCCAACATATACTCGACGTGCATGCCTTGTAGCCTATCGGATAAAATATCATGTGCGTGAATTAATAGATTAACATCTTAGTACGATCTGTGAGCATGCTTAAAAACAGAAATCAACCGGGTTCATATTCAACCTTCTGTTACAACTTAAGCTGGCACCAGTGGAAGTGATACCAATTGATATAGTTGAAAGGACAACTTATTGTTAAACAAACTGGAATGGAGGTTGAGGATATCAAATACCAAGTGAGGAAAGAAATAATGTGCACCTGTCCTATCCCTATCCCCAACGGAAACATGTTTTGCACTCCTCCTGGCATCACCTGAGTAGTAGCACCTACTAATAATTTGCACCACTTGATTATTAGAAGGGAATAAACATTTTAACCAAATATCAATGAATTTATTATTTCATATGATATGAATGCCAAATTATACTTTACATGCAGTGCATTGAAAAACGATATTAAATCATATTTTTCTTGACATAAAATGCAAGAGAAAAACCTAGAGCATAACAAAAGCAACAATACCATTCGACAGGAAATAAGAAATAAAGTCCACCATGAAATACGTGGGTGTATTAAAACATTGGTAAGTCTACCAAATGACACATTTGGTGTTGAGGGCGGGTAACATCCAGCTAAGCCTTGAACTGTCTCCCGTTGAAAATAATAGCTACATCGTCATGCCCATGGGAAGCAGAGTTGAAAAAGTGACCCAATATCGCCTTCTTACACGATGAAAAGCACAAAGCAAACACAAACAACCACACACACAGCCAACAACACAACAATCATCCTCAGTTTCATGTAAACCATAAGATATAATACAGCAGCAGAAATTGAATGAAAGGTCAACTTTTTCATTTACATGATAAAACTAGCTAAGTTATAAAAAAACCGCAGGATCTTCAAAACTACTAGAGGGATCGAAGTTGAGAGAAATGAAAATATGTCCATACATGGGGTAGGTGCAGAGCCAAGCATAGATGCTACAGGTGGTGCCATGTCAAAACCACTTTCTCTTTTGCTGCAAGCAAACAAAACAGCCATTCAGAAGAAATAAAACTATACAAGAAAACAATTAAGCAAACCCTTTTTTTCATAACTTAAAAAGAATACATCGTCCATGATTGAAATGACCCGCCCACCCCCCCCCCCCCCCCCCCACACACACACAAACACACAAAACGAAAACCACAAGAAGAGGCTGAGATATGTGTAACAGAATTAGACAGAAAAAACTACAGGAAAGAGTGAATTCAACATCTCCAAAGATGACAAATGAAAATAGAAACATTTAGAAGCACGGAAAGGGGCTTGATTTAGGTCAATAAAGAAGCATATTAAAACAATCGCTTACACAATAGTCTAAAGTTGTCTCAAGGAAGATTAACATATTATCATAGATTTATAGCATTATCTCTGAATAGACAATTTCAAACCATACAAGGCAAGGCAGGTATATTGCTCTAGCAAAGAGGACAATAAACCAATCATACTGATCGGAATAAGATATATGTTTTTAAACTAGCGAATTCAAAACCAGCATTAAATTATTCAACACCTTTTGGAACGGGAAGGTGATCTAGACCTTCTTCTGTATCTCTCTCTTGAGGGAGAACGTTCCCTACCTGTATGCCTCTTTTCCCGTTCACGGCTCCTGTAAAGAGTGCAAATTTGTGATTAGATGGTTAAAAAATGTGAAAAATGAATTCAAATATGCAAGTAGGAGCTATTAAACAGCATCAGCTCCTCTAGTATACAGAAGCAATAGCAAACAAGGTAATCAGATGTCAAACATAATTTAATCATGGCTGATTATTTTAGGTAGAAGCTTATATGGTGGCCGTGACTTCATAAACCATGCTAAATATTTATAGAAACTCTTCCACAACATTCCAAGGTAGAATATTCAATTTGGTAATATACAAAGCACTTGATTGTGTTTACAAGTATTGGCGCTCTACAATGATAAAAACCAAATCACCAAATATCCCATTTCATAGGTCTTGATCATTAACTCCCTCGATTGAAAAGTAGACACACCCACACATATCAAGCGCTTCCAAAGGAGGCCGGAATAAAAAGAAGGGTATAGCATGGTACCATGCTCTACAATGATAAGAACCAAATCAACAATTTTCCCACTTTATAGCAAGAACACCCACCCACCCAAAGCAAGTGTTTCCAAAGGAGGCCCAAGTAAAATAAGGATATAGCATGTATACAAGAATGGTATAAGCTAAAGAAAATTAACAAGAAAAAACATTTGATATGTTAGCAAATAGCACCTACCTCTCATAGTCACGGGTGCGATATTGATCATCGTGTCTGTCTCTTCGTCTATCATCTCTTGCACTTCTATCTTTATCTACCCTATCGTGATGATTTCTTTTTCGTTCCATGGCTCTTCCCCTGTACGTCTCTACCTCTCCAGACTTGGGCCTCTCGTGTTCAGAATGAACAGATTTATGCTGAGTGATAAGAACTAGTGTTAGTGATCCAGACCTCTACTTGGTAACAAAAGCTATGGCCACAGAAGAAGAAAAAAAAGTCACAGCTAAGCTGCTAAAGAGTTTACAAAAATGTAAATGGATTTTGGTAAAGGCAGTTCAAGGCTTCAAGCATACAAATTTAATGAGTGGCACGTAGATAACTGTAACCATATACATATAAAATAGCATGGTATCTTCTATCTGGGCTAATAAATTAAGTTATACTGCCCAGGAAGTGTAGTAGCAATGTCAATGTTACAAAGAAATCTGTATGCATTTGATGTTCAAAAGGTCTTCAATAAGGACTAAGAATCACGTGACTCAAGTTTCAGTTTTCTAATAATCACATCTAAGAGTAGTTTCCATCTACAAAACAGCAATGCAAATCGATGAAAACTATTGAATTCACATCGTATTTGTTTTTTTTATCAAATCATGAAACACGATTTGCATAACCATCTCTCCAATTTGGAAGATGGACATTAGATCCCAGCTCCAATGCCTGAATACAGGGACCCCCAACTTTGCATGACGTTCCATTTTTACCTAAAATGTGATCCATAAAACTAGCAAAGCAACAGCATTTCTAATCACAATTTCTCTCTCTGAATCACGGTGACATCGCTAGACTCAACAATCTCTCTATTCCAATTAAGCCTAAATCCACAAACATCACTTCGCTCGCTTGCATTACTACCCTACCATCACCGTTCAAACCCCTGCAAGTTTCAGATTTTCGGCTGGCTCCTAACTCAATGGCCAATTTCAGCTCAATTTAACAACAAGCAGTCGCAGGAGAGAAAAAGATCGAGGGAGGGAAATTGGAACCTTTTGGCGTGAGGTTCGACCTTCGTAGCCATTCCCGGATGATGATTTTACATCGTGGCCACCGTATCTGTCTTCGGAGTCGGCCATTAATCCGCCAAAAACCCTAACCCTAATCCCCGCGATCACGAAGAAGCTCTACGCTTTTGTGTTACCGAACAAACAAAGCTTGAATTCGATTATGTTTCTCGTCTCTCTCGTTTTCTCTGTCTATCCTTTATGCGTCACTATTTATTGCAGTTTCATTTTAATGATGTGTGCACTCCAATTCCAGTTATGGGCTTCTTGGCCCATTTATTGGATAGATGGGCTGGGCTTCTTGATTTTCATTTCTTTTCCAGCCGAGCTTGACATGTTTAAGTTTGGTTTATTTGTTAAATGAGATTGAGTCGAGCGGAGCCCAATTTTTAAAGGAGCTTTATTTTTTGTTTAAGTTTGGCTTGTTTTAGTAAATGAACGAGATTGAGCCGATCTTTTTTTTTCGAGCTTTAAGCCGTTTTACTTGGTTATAACATATTAACTTAAAGGAAATTTTAGAAATTTCTTAAATTTCGAGCTATTCGAGGCTAAATCGAACGATCCAAGCTTTTAACCAAGTTTAAAATGATGTTTAGGCTCAGCTTGTTTAGATAAGTGAACAAGTTCGAATCGAGTTTTTTTTCGAGCCGATCTCAAGGCGAGCTCGAACTGTTCAGCTCATATAACTGCCCTACATGTGGCCGCCCCTATCACAATAGGCACATAAGGGGGGGGGGGGTCTTTCAATGTTATGAGCAATAGCTAGCTTTTGGGACTTTGGGTTTTATGTCATCACAATAGGCAGAGTTTGAGTTTAACTTTTATGTCCCATTATCCTTGATTTTGGTAAATAGAGAACGACCATCCGGGGTTCAAACCAGGGATCTTTTGATAATACTCGCAAGTTCTTTCCGGTTGAACCATTCCAAAGTGGTTTTATGTCCTAGTATCCACTAGGTTGAAAAGAACATTTCGGCTCCACCAGCTTCTTGTAACTGTTGTTGTTGATGGCAGTTTATTTGTTTTCGGTTTGTTGTAGGAAATCGATATAGAACATCATTGCATGATCATGTTCCTCATTTTGAAATATCAAGGAATTTTTTCCTTTCAACAAATTCGCACTTGGAATATGTATCATGTTATTTACTATCCACCTCTTATTGTGATCACAACATCCATATTCTCTGGATAGCGTTTCATCTTCGTAATTCCTTGCCTATTGTGCTTTCGTCGTTGCTGACCAAAATGTTTATGAAGGTTGTGATACGATCATGTATGAATTCGATTCTAACATCAGTTTGCAAAGCAGAGACCCGAACAAGTACTGGTGGATACGAGGAGATAATCCCTACCACTTCCCCAAAGAGGCAAGTCATCGTCGTCTATTATGCCCCCATCATTGTCGTCGAGCAAACAACCTTACCCGCCATTTGTCTCATTGCAATGGGGCCACCCCGAAGACCAGTCTGGCTACGTGCACGGAGATGGGGTGCCCACAAGACACAATGGACAATGGCATCTCCGAGGAGAAACCCCGTGTCCTTTAGCTGGAGGGAGGATCTCACTTGGGAGATGGAGGGTCGCATCCACGAACCGGAGGAGCACGCCCAAGTTCGCGAGTATGAGACTTCCACCAACTGTTTTTGGGGGTATGTTGTTCAAGACCGCGGTTTGTGTACATATGTTGGGGCCGACTTCTATGTGTAAGCCTTTATCCATGCCCTCGGTAGACCTTATGTACTTTCTGACATCGCTGCGGGTTTGTTGGACACCGTGTTGTGTATGAATATAGTCCGGCAAATCCATCCTTCATTGTATATTATGTTCTGTTGCTTGGTGTTTATATGTTTTCAATCAGACTGTATAGGTTGGGCACATACAATGGACAAGATACAAGTTAAATGTACACACTAACGAATACATTTGAGTACATAACGATATACATTTCCTACAAATACCATGTTGGGCAGCAATCAATATTCAGTACATTGCATACCCATCTACGTATATTTTACAAATGCAGGCAGTTACGAGTTCGCAAACGCTGAAATACGAGAACACCGCTGCAAAAGTAGATGCACATCGCCATGCCCAAAATGAGGGGTTACTGTCGTGACCAAAATAAGCCTGCAGGACTGCGAGCGGGCAACGTAAACATAAATAAGTGCGATAACGGAGAAGATGAGAGTAGTTCACGTGGGCGCATATCTCCCCCCACGTCCATGGGACCTAAGGGCGACGAGCCTTCTGGTCATACGGGAACTGCATCCAGGCGAGACGCAAGTCATTGCGCTTCATGGCAAGGAACATCTCTTGGCAGTTGGCATCAACCATCTGATCGACGATGAAGCACCAAAACAGGCTGCCCTCTTTTAGAATACCCTCCGCAACCATCTGATCCACAATGTCCATGACATCGTCGGTTTGCGCCCTCGGCTTGCTAAAGGACACCTCTTCCTTCTCTAACATCGCCAACAGCCTATCGCTTGTTTCCTGCACAACATCGACATGTTTCTGGAACAACGACAACCCAAGGGACTCACGTAGACTGCACTGATCACTTCCAGGAGTGGCTCCGGAGGCGGAGCCAGTCCCACGAGTGGAGCCTGACCCACCAGAAGCTGCGGGACTACTTCCAGAGATGCCCGGACCCCTTCCAGCAGGTGCAGCCCAGTCAAAACCACTTTCTCTTTTGCTGCAAGCAAACAAAACAGCCATGCAGAAGAATAAAAGAATACAATTAAGCAAACACCTTATTTTAATTGATTACCCCCAGATGAAAACCAGAAGAAGAGGCTGAGATATCTGTATAACAGAATAAGACAGAAAAAAACTAAAGGAAAGAATGAATTTAACATCTCCAGAGATGACAAATGAAAATAGAAACATTTAGAAGCACAGAAAGGGGCTTGATTTAGGTCAGTAAAGAAGCATATTAAAACAATCGCTTACACAATAGTCTAACGATGTCTCAAGGAAGATTAAAGGTTAACATATTATTATAGATTTATAGCATTATCTCCGAATAGACAATTTCAAACCATACAAGGCAAGGCAAGGCAAGGCAGGTATTTTGCTTTAGCAAAGAGGACAATAAACCAGTCATCTGATTGGAATAAGATACTACCTCCGTTCGGCAAAACTTGTCGTTTACTATTCACGTACGCTTTTTTAGAATGATAAACACTATATAAAATATTCATTTTTTAAAAAAAATTTAACAAGTTTGTACTTATTAATAATAACTACGAAATTGTTAAAAAAATTATTAAAAAAACTAGTTATTTTATATAGTTTTTATCTCATATAAAAGCGTGCGTGAATAGTAAAACGTCAAGTTTTGCCGAACGGAGGTAGTATATGTTTTTCAACTACTCGGGTAGCAAATTCAAAACCAGTATTAAATTATTCAACACCTTTTGGAACGGGACGGTGATCTAGACCTTCTTCTGTATATCTCTCTCGAGGGAGAACGTTCCCTACCTGTATGCCTCTTTTCCCAGTCATGGTTCCTGTAAAGAGTGCATGTTTGTGATTAGATGGTTAAAAAATGTGAAAAATGAATTCAAATATGCAAGTAGGAGCTATTAAACAGAATCAACTTTTCTGGTATACAGAAGCATTGAAGCAATAGCAAACAAGGTAATCAGATGCCAAACGTAATTTACTCGTGGCTGACTATTTTAGGTAGAAGTTTATTTGGTTCCGTGACTTCATACACCATGCTAAATATTTATAGAAACTCCTCTAAAATTTAACATTTCCAAGGTAGAATATTCAATTTGGTAATAGCCAAAGCACTTGATTGTGTTTACAAGTATTGGCGCTCTACAATGATAAGAACCAAATCACCAAATATCCCATTTTATAGGTCTTGATCATTAACTCCCTCGATCAAAAAGTACACACACCCACACATATCAAGCACTTCCAAAGAAGGCCGGAATAAAAGAAAGGTATAGCATAGTACCGTGCTCTACAATGATGAGAACCAAATCACCAATTTTCCCACTTTATAGCAAGAACACCAACCCACCCAAATCAAGTGCTTCGAAAGGAGGCCCGGGTAAAATAAGGATATAGCATGTAAACAAGAATAGTATAAGCAAAGGAAAATTAACAAGAAAAAAAAGCGATGTGTTACCAAATACTAATACCTACCTCTCATAGTCATCATGTCTGTCTCTTCGTCTATCATCTCTTGCACTTCTATCTTTATCTACCCTATCGTGATGATTTCTTTTTTCGTTCCATGTCCTTCCCCTGTACGTTTCTACCTCTCCAGACTTGGGCCTCTCATGTTCAGAATGAACAGATTTATGCTGAGTGTCAAGAACTAGTGTTACTGATCCAGACCTCTACTTAGTAACAAAAGCTATGGCCACAGAAAAAAATAAAAAAAAAGCCACAGCTAAGCTGCTAAAGAGTTTACAAAAATGTAAATGGATTTGTGGTAAAGGCAGTTCAAGGCTTCAAGCATACAGATTTAATGAGTGGCACGTAGATGTAACCATATACAAATACAATGTCACAGCTAAGCTGCCAGAGTACAAAAATGTAAATGGATTTTTGGTAAAAGGCAGTTCAAGGCTTCAAGCATACATATTTTACTTGTGGAACGTAGATAATTGTAACCATATTTGGGTTAATAAATTAAGTTATACTTCCCAGGAAGTGTAGTAGCAACGTCAATGTTGTTGCAAAGAAATCTGTATGCATTTGATGTTCAAAAGGTCTTCAATAAGGACTAAGAATCATATGACTCGAGTGTCAGTTTTCTAATAATCACATTTAAGAGTAGTTTCCATCTACAAAGCAATGCAAATAGATGAAAACTATTGGATTCAGATGCTATTTGTTTTGTCATCAAAGCATGAAACACAATTTGCATAACCATCTCTCCAATTTGGAAGATGGACATTAGATAGAATGCCCTGAATACAGCCTTACAGGAACCCCCAACTTTGCATGAAGTTCCATTTTTACCTAAAATGTGATCCATAAGACTATATAAAGTACTGTCCTGAAGTTTTCACCTAGCAAAGCAACAACATTTCTAATCACAATTTCTCTCTCTGAATCATAGGGTTACATCGCAAGACTCAACAATCTCTCTATTCCAATTAAGCCTAAATCCACAAACATCACTTCGCTCGCTTCCATTACTACCCGACCATCACCATTCAAACTCCTGCAAGTTTCAGATTTTCGGCTGGCTGCTAACTCAATGGCCAATTTCAGGTCACTTTAACCACAAGCAGTCGCTGGAGTGAAAAAGATCGAGGGAGGGAAATTGGAACCTTTTGGCGTGAGGTTCGACCTTCGTAGCCATTCCCGGATGATGATTTGACATCGTGGCCACCGTATCTATCTTCGGAGTCAGCCATTAATCCACCAAAAACCCTAACCCTAATCCCCGCGATCACCAAGAAGCTCTACGCTTTATGCGTCACTATTTATTGCAGTTTCATTTTAATGACGTGTGCACTGCAATTTCAGTTATGGGCTTCTTGGGCCATTTATTGGATAAATGGGCTGGGCTTCTAGAGTCAACGTATGCGAAAAACTTTTAATTATGATGCAGTTATAATTATAATTACACATATTTGAATAATGTGTGGTTTAACATTTTATAATGTATTTTTTAAAATATCATAAAATTTACATAAAATATATTATAAATTATGTTAATCAAATACTCGTTTTGCATAAAATTTATAATTACATTATAAAGTTAATATAATTGAGTTGACACAATTCATAATGTGTTTTGTTTAAAATTTACGATGTATGTTATTTAAAATACATTGTAAAAAATATTAACAAAAAACTATTCATGTATTTATAATTATAATTTTATTATAATTAAAGTGAATTGGAATCCAAATGTACTCTTAAGCTATATTTGGATAACTATGTTTTATAACTTATAATGCGTAATATTGCATTATAATATATATTATAATATAATATTGTGCATTAGCGACAACCAATACTTGCGGAGTTAGGCGCAAATCGCAATTAGGATGGTTGTCTAGGAGGCTTTGAGGGGAGATTTAGTTCCATTCGATTATTATTGAGACGGATTCTAATTAATTATCAATTGGTTATTTGTATTTATCGTTGTTATTTCTTTTCACCGTGTGGTTTGTTTATTGATGACATTAGGATGTTGAGGGTTGAGTTAGGCTTTTGATTTGTTTTGTTTCTTTTTATATTTGGTTGGGTTGGGGGTAGTAATATTTTGTGTAACCTATCTTCTTGCCAAGTTGAGTTCTAGTGAAGGGTTTTGTAAATGACTTTTCATAATGGGTGGTTGATCTAATTGAGCTACTTTTATGAAACATATTGTTAGTTCCTTTACAAATAAAAAATAAAAAAATTGAATTAAACAAGTTGTAGTTTGAATGAGGATGGGGGAGGTTAAATCAAGTTGTTTAGTGAACTTTAAAATAACAATACTTAAGTGTATGTATCTCACTAGAACATAGTTGAGTTCTACGCACCATCTCTTAAACTATGTCACAAAGGTATTTTCTTAATTTTTTTTTTTATTAGGAAAAAATTCGAGGTCAGACATACCTGAACCTCGAAGGCCGACAAGTCGGCAGACGGATAACCGTCTAAACAAACATAAAATACAAAGAATGTGCAAAGAACAGGCTGGAACTCTACAAAAGCGAAGCAAAACATGACTAAACCGAACAAGACGAGGACGTAGACGAAAGACGAAGCCAAGCACAACTCTGAAGCAGCACCGTAGGCCAGCGGCACATCAGGAGTCACCTGTGGGTAGTGAAGACGAACCTCCAAGGAACCATTCTTCCGGAGAAAGGAGACGCCTTGATACACACAACCACGACCCCAGCCTATCCCGACTCCGACTGCCAGAACCCCATCAAAACGTAAAAGAAAGTCCCGACACGCCAAACGTAGAGCCATACAACGCCTGAGCCAAACAACGCACCAGAAACCCAAACGGGAGATACACAAGCCATACTGGAAAATTTTAATTTACCAGTAAGTGGTTAATTAAATATAAAAGCAAAGGTATGAAAATATGAGGTTTAGATATTTAATATATTATAAATATATAAATAGTTTTAATATGTGATATAATTCCAATACTTAATTATTAATAGTGTTAGGGTCAGATTTGGGCCCAAGGAAATCCTTGGGCCCAAAGGATGGAAATTCGGGCCATGAGGGACAAGGGAGAAACGAGATGGCCCGAAGAGAAATCTGGAACCCTCACCGCCGGCAAAGCAGGTCTTAGCAGCACCGTCGACCAAAGCGCACCAGTGAGGACAGGGAGACGCTGGGTGGACGAGCCGAGGGGGAACCAAGAGGGAACAGGAGGCGGGAGACGCTGTTTCAGGAGGCGGGATATATCCGTCATGGTACCAAACAATGGCAACCGAAGCACATACCAAAGGGGAAAGCCAGGCCATAGGAGGCTGCGACACCACACACCAGGTCGGCGCAAGTAGGGGTGAGACCGGCGCCACCAACAAGAGTAGTAGACGAGAGAAACGGCGGAAAGACAGGAGCTCTTCCACAGATCCGGATTTGGCAGCATATGAAACGAGCGCGAAGAGATTGGGTACGGCCGAACTGAATCGGACCTGGGAGGAGGCGAGAAAGATGATAGGGAGCAAAAAACAACAAAGCCCCAATTTGATTTAGCTTAGATCAACACCGAAGATGGGTAATCGGAAAGGGGATCGACTAAACATCGCCACGCCAAAGGGAGGGGGAAGGAGGCGAGACGAGGGTCAGGCCAACAGGCCATTGTTCGACGAGACAAACCCGATCTCCGAGGAGGAAGAGCCAAGCCGCCAACGAGGGGCTTCTAAGACGAGAAGGAGATTTGGCCTCCGAAGAGGGGTTGTTAACCTCCGAAGAGGGGTTCTCATGCCAGGCAGAGGTCGATACGGAGGTGACCGTTCGAGAACTTCACCATGGGTGTCGACTCCCTCTCTCTAGAATTCTAGAGAGAGGAGAGAGTGTTATCCTCCCATTCCCTCTATGCTGGAATCTAGCCGATCGGAGTCTCTTCAGCGTAAAAGGTATTTTCTTAATGATCCTGTTATGATATACAAATGTAATTAGTTTTAGATTATTTTTATTGTAATTGGGATCAGTCAACTATTCCGCTATAACAAACTCTATGTACAAGATACCGAGCTTAAATATTCAAACGAGCTGATATGATCGAGCTTTTAACTGAGGTTAAAATTCTGTTTAGACTCGACTTATTTAGATAAGTGAACGAGCTCGAGTCGAACGGATTGATCTGGTCAATTCATATAGCAACCCTAAGAAATACCAAATTGATGTTACATCTAGGTTTTGCTTTTGATGTCAAATGAAGATAATAAATTAATTTACATTTGGGTGTTTATAGAAGAAATGTATAATAAAGCATCTCAAAATGACAGTGACTAATAGTGAGCTTGATTTTCTCAACATATTTGAAAGATACTCCCTTAGATCGGAAATAAACGATGTTTGACTTTCTCAATATATTTACGGGCTAAAAACTATATAAAATCTTATTTAGTAATAAGTATTAAATTGTGAAAAAAATTAATCAAAATAAATAAGATTTTATATAGTTTTTAATCCCCACAACTACGTGAACAAAAGTCAAACATCGTTTATTTTCGATCGGACGGAGTTATAATATCTAGATACTATATATTAGATGCACATCAGATATTTTCTAAGCCATGTATGTCGACTATATATAAGCCTAATTTGTAATTACCTCCTTTGTTGAGACACTTGTCTTGTCTCTAAATGCATTCGTACATACATTATATTATTTGTGCTTGAGCCCACCGTACGACGTCACTCTATTTTTGTACACACTTATTTTGTTTGGGTTTCTTCTTCCTATTTTATTCCAAACCTAACTCTTATATGTTCATATCGTCAGGTATCGGCTGGACTATGTATATAGTTCGATTAGAGATATATTAATTATTTCAATAATATTTCATTTATATATAATTTGGATTGTTTCTCTTTGGATATACTCCGTATCATTCAATTTCACAATTTCTCCAATAAAGTGGTAATCATATTATTTGATAAACTTAAATATTCATTTTTATTAATAAAAAAATTCAAAATTCCTAATTAGGAGAATAATACTCCCTCCGTTCGGCAAAACATGTCGTTTACTATTCATACACGCTTCTTTAGAATGATAAAAACTATATAAAATATTTATTTTTTTATAAATTTTTTTTACCAAGTTTGTACTTATTAATAATAACTACAAAATTGTTAAAAAAAATTAAAAAACTAGATATTTTATATAGTTTTTATCTCCTAAAAAAACGTACGTAAATAGTAAAGCGATATGTTTTGCCGAACGGAGGGAATATTGACTAATCCTTTGTGATATAGAAACGGCCTCCTCTTAACGAAGATTTATGGTCAAAATGAGAGTGGTCTCTATAATCCGAAGCGATTACAGAAAACAAATCGCTTGAATATTTGGGTTAATATCTTATTATTTACATCTTTGTGTAATTAGTGGGTGTTCAAGCCTTTATTGGCTTGGGTGAGCCTGCCTGGTGGCTTGCCGCCTGACTTACCCGGTTCGCATCCTTTGTAGGCTAGGGCTCGGACCCGTGAGGATTAGTCGACAACCTCGTAACCCCCACGTGACAAAAAAAAAATCTTATCATTTAAGTGATGAACATATATAGTCGATCACCTTAATGCATATGGTCGACTCCAATGACTTTGACAATAATCAAACGACAAATTAAAAAGCTCATCGCGTTAATTAAATAAGGCAACACATGGGTGAAATTAAACTCATCACTCGAATCAACAAAAAGACTATTAGCACACTCAACGAGTTTAGATCCTTTCGTCTTGAGTGTAAATCTGACATAGTGATTTAGTTCTTAAAAAACCACATACTCCACCAAAAAAAAGACTATTAGCACACTCAACGAGTTTAGATCCTTTCGTCTTGAGTGTAAATCTGACATAGTGATTTAGTTATTAAAAAACCACATACTCCACCAACTCTTGTTATTGAATGAGAGTCGTGAGACGTGCCAATTTTTTGTGGTACTTTATCAAGTCGATCATTGGACAAAAATAGATTGTTTGTTATAATGTACTCGTACTTAATTATTTATAATGTTTATAAGATACAATGTTTATAAGATACAAGTACTTATTTTTGTATGGGTTACCGTACGTACATCAAATTATAACTAAGGCCACATTATTATTATTATTATTATTATTATTATTATTATTATTATTATTATTATTATTATTATTATTATTATTATTATTAATTTAAAATAATTCTTATAATTTGGGTTATTGGTGGACATATTATACATGTATTCCATGATCGACTATATATAATATAGTTGATTTTAATTGTATGGATTCCGTCTCTTTATTTGATGAAAGGATTTTTATTGACCATTTAAACGAACATGTATTATGTATATATACACACACTAAAAAAACATTACAAATTCACAATAACAGTACGTGATGTGAGTGAGACCAATTCAGTAAACATGCACGGCATAAATCCTGCCCCAATTTTCCTCAGCGTTGGGCTCCATTAACTCCAAAAATTTTTAAAAAAATCCAATTATTAAATTGTTATAAACATTTTATTAGTCTATTGATCCTAATGAAATTGTGTCTTCATAATGAATCCAATTTAATTTGTTCGGATGCATGCCATAAAATTTATAAAGTTGCAGACCAATTTTTTTATTTTTTATTTATAAAGTTGGAATATATGAAAAGTTGGGTAGTTACGTACAAAAGAGTAGATATGAATTTTATCTCTCTCTCTCTTTTTTTTAATAATGACAAGTATATTTTATCATGAGTCAAGCATTTGACAAATATTCAGCTGATCAAACCGATTATCAAGGGAAATTAAGCAAGCAACCTTTTCAATTGAAAAAAAAATCTCGATATCAGACGGAAAGATAGCATAATTTTACCAAAAGTTTTGGAATATTATAAGACATAAATGTCATTAAAGAAGTTAAAGACTTCTTCATTGAAAGAATGCTTAAACATACCAAACATGAATTCACAGTGGCGGAGCCAGAAATTTTTTGAAGGGGGCACAGTTATACATGTACGATATAGTTGTGGATTAAATTGACATAAATAATTATATGTAATACGATAATAAATTATGTTATTTTAAGATAAAATGTTATCGGTTTATGATAAAACGCTATTATTTTTTTCGCGCCTAAAAAAAAGAAATATAAATATATAAATAAAATATATGAAAAACATTAACTAAATAAGTATAGGAAACGCAATCTAATAAACATTAAGTTAAGGTTATGATTGTTATATGAGCTAAAGCTTGGCTCGAGTTTAGCTCAATAAAAGCTCGGCTTGAGCATCATTTACAAAATGAGTTGATTACGAGCACATTTTTATGCTCAATTCATAATTCAGCTTGGATCCATTTAAACTCAAATAGCAAGAATTTTATGAAATTTACAAATTTTCTTTTAACTTGATATGTCATGAGCAAGTAAAGTTGCATAATACTTGGGAAAAAAAACTCAGCTCAATTAAGCTCGTTTACTTACTAAACAAGTTGAGTATGAGCTTAAGTTCAAATATAGGTTCGATCGGCTCGAGCTTGACTTGTTTCTAAATGAGCTAAATATAATCAAACAATAATAGACTTGTTTGGCTCGAATAACAACCTAGTTAATATATAACTTGTTGCACTCATAACATATAATAATGTATAACCAGATATAAAATTTGTAAACTTGTATAACTTCTTATCTAATTGTCGAAATGATTAGTATAACCTCTCATTTCGAAGCTCTCAAGATGAAGTATAGTATGTGAATTTTAATTTAAGTAAAATATAAAAGCACTATAGTCTATTGAAACAAAATTAAAGTGATTAATATACCCTTAATTTTAAACAGCCATAACTTTTTACTCAGATGTCGGATTAAGGCGTATTATATATCAAAACGAAGCTATCGACGAGGAGAATACACATAGATAGTACGTCAAATGAGAGAGGGGGCACGTGCCCCCTAGGCCCCCTTCAGCTCCGCCCCTGTGAATTCATATATATATAGCTCATACTGAATATATATGAAAACTCAAACATGACGAACCAAGTACTTAAGAGACTAACAAAAGAATGGAATTAGAAAACTTGTGGAAACATATTTAGACAACTTAAAGAAGTGGAAGAGCTTCTAATTGAAACCTAGAAGGCAAATAGCATAATGCCAATAGACCAAAATACAAAGAAGCAAAAAAAAAAAAAACTTATCCTTAAAAAAGAAAAGTTACTACAATATCACACGATCTACTAGAGACAAAGAGCAAAAATAAAGCACTTGAAATTGACAGATACGAACTCAGGATTCTTCCACAAAATTACAACAGGCAAGAGAAATAGGAAAATTACAAGGGAAGTTACTACGTTTGATGGTACTATTAAGCAAAGACATTATATCCAATGAAATTAGAGAAAATTTTCAAAAAAGATTTCAAAAACAAATATTAACTCATTGCTCCTAGATGAGCACCTCCAACTAATTAATACATAAATTATGATAACATATAATGAAGAATTAGTAAGGGCTCGTTTGGTTGAACATAGGAAGTATGCTTCCTAGGATGTTACTTCCCATGAATTCAATTTCCATGAATTATAATTCCCATTAATTTTAAAAAGTTGTTTGGTTAAGTTATAAGAGGTAGGGAATTCAAATGGGGGAAGTTGAAATTTTTCATAAAAAAAAGGGTGGAATTGCAACTTACCTAGTTCCTCATAGGTAAGTGAAATTCCTCCATTTTGTAGAAATTGAAATTCATGGGAAGTCAAATTCTTGAATTTTTTTCGTATTAAAAAAAGCAACCAAACATTTATATTTATCCCACTTTCTGGAGTTTTAAACTTCCCGAATTTTTTAATTGTTAACCAAACGAGCTCTAAGATCTGTCACAATCTAGAAATCAAATAAGCTGTTTTTTTATAAGAAGGAAAAAAATCTTCAAGAGTAGATGAAATGACAGTTGAGTTCTATAAAAAAAATATTGGGATGTTGTCGGGCAATCAATCATTAAAGCAATTAAAGAGTTTTTTCCACTTAGTGAAATTGCTCAAATAAGTTAATCAGACTTTCATCACCCTAATAGCAAAATGTGAGAACCCGACCACCATAAACCATTATAGACCAATTAGTTTATGTTCGACAATCTATAAAATTATATAGCTGATAGGCTTAAAAAAAGCCATTGGGAAAATTATCCACCCATTACAAGGAGTCTTTGTATCAGATAGAGTAATACAAGACAATGTCCTAATTACACATGAAATTTTTTATTCTTTTAAAACATGAAAAGGAAGAAAAGGATGGATTACAATAAAAAATTTTGGGAGTTCTTCTTCAAGGTTGTAGAAAATTTTGGCTTATGTCAAAAATTTATTTCTTGGATTCAAGCATGTGTCACTATAGTATCCTTCTCGATGCTCGTTAATGATGTATTGACCAACACCTTTCTACCCCAAAAAGAGATTTGACAAAGAGATTCGATTTTACCTCATCTCTTTATCATAGGGGCAGAAGTTCTCGCACCAAAATTACAAAAATCATACAATGAATCTAGAAAGACAATTGGATTTGAGATCACACGATAAGGCTCTAAAATCCCTTTCCTGTCATTTGCAAATGACATGATGATATTCGCAAAAGTAACAAATGAAGCATGTACACAAGTGAAAAAGATCCTAGATGACTACTGTAATATATATCTCACGTCAAAAAGTAAATTTTCATAAATCCACATTCCAAGTAACATCTGGAGTACCTAACCAATAAAAACAAAACATCCAGAACTTACTACAAATCACAAAGCAAACAACATTAGACAAATATCTCGGCTATCCATTTATAAATGAAGGAGTTAACAAGAACACATTTGAAGACACTATATGAAAGACTAAACAACAAATAGCAAAATGGAAAACAAACACACTATCACAACAAGAACGGATGATATTGAGAAAGGCAAATCTATAGCAACAAAGCCAAATTATATAATGCAAAACTTCATGCTATACCAACTAACATACGCTAAGAACTAGACCAAATCAACAAATGTTTTTTTGTAACAAAGATAGAAATCAGATACCATTGATTGGATGAGATAAAATCTATAAGCCTAAAGCTCTAGGAGGGTTAGAATTCAACAAAACAAAAGACATGAACAAAGCATTTCAAATGAAATTACTCTGAAAAATAATTGTCGAACCGAACAATAGGTACAACTAATAAAGAGTAAATACCTAAAAGAAAAACAAATATGGGAATACCAAAAGGAAAACAAAGCATCTTGGCAATGACTTATGGAATAAACGAGGAGTTATGCAGTGGACTTATTTTGTAGGTAGGAAATGGAAAATCTATTAGATTTTGGATGAATCGCTGGGTATGTGATTTCAAGCTTCTTGACCATCTGGTCCCCAACTGCCAGACTAACAAAAATAAAATGGTTTATGAATTCATAAGACCCGAAACACTGTGGAGAACTCAAGAGATACCAGGGACCGGATAATATTATCAAGACCATAGAATCTATAAAAACACACATCCATGATATTGAAGATAGGTTATATTAGAAATTGGGTAAAGATGGGTGGCTATCCACTTCTAGTACCCTTGCGCTTGTCACTGCCCAGCAATACCAACAACCTAATGATAATATATGCATGGATGTGAAACATCGACACTTTCCCAAAATTTAAACATTTCTTACGGAAACTAATGACAAATTATCTTCTAACAAAGAAGCGATTAGCACAAAAAGGCGTGGCAATGCCCTTAATCTTTTCCCTATGTAATCAGGCAAACGAATACTCCCAACACCTATTTATGGAATGCCCCAATACCTTGAACCTCATCAAGAAGATGAATATAAAAACTTGTGATGTAATCATTAACAATAGACAAACACTTGCAAACTTGACACAACGAATCAATGATATCCTCAAAAAGCTGGGCAACAAAAATAAAGCAAGATTGACAAATTGGTGGGGATTGTGGACAATAAGAAACAACATTGTGTTTAATGACAAAGATGTGATAGAAGAACGAAGGTGGGAAGGATACATTCGACAACAAATCCTAAATTGGGAGAGCACCAAGATAATTTGTCAAGACGAAATTGAAACACAACACAACATGACACGAGCGCATCCTAGAAAGAAGAAAAACATTAGATGGACGACCCTTGTCCTAGGAATCTTTAAAATCAATTTCGATAGATCAAAACTTTTATCCGGTGAAGCAGTATCAAAGTTTGTTATTCAGGACCACAGATGAACAATTGGTGCCTGCGATGCAACACAGTGTGGATTCGCCTCTGCTCTTTATGCCGAGGCTTTTGGATTCCACTTAAGGATTGCAACAGCTAAGGGTCTTGGCCTCCACATAATTGAGATTGAGAGAGACAACTTGGTCATCATAAATGTTGTAGCTGAGTTGTGGAGATGCATTTGGAGGATTGAGATGTTGCTGTCAGACATACTCTTCATGATGCAGTCCTTCGAGGTGGTGGAATGCCGTCACATTTGTAGGGAAATCAAGAGAGTTGTGGATTGTGTGGCATGCCTAAAAACATTCGTTAGATCCTGGTGTATTGGTTTTAAGTTCAGAACTGCATGTCTTTGTCCTCCAAGACCCTTTTGGGTGGTGGTCAAGTCGGAGCTGACACCCCCACACTATTGCGTTGTTCATAGAAAATCTATATCTAACTATTAATCTATTATTAGAGAAGCTGCACACTCCGCTTATTCTTAGAGCTTCTATCCAATTACAATTAAGCTTCTATAATTATAATTTTAGTAATTTAAAAAAATTCTATATCTAACTATTATCAGAGAAGCTTAATACATGAGGTATGAGGTGACACACTCCCCTTATTTTTAGGGCTCTTAGCGAATTACAATTAAACTTCTATAATTATAATTTTAGTAATTTAAAAAAACAATGTGATTAATTCAAAACATAAAATTAATAATAAAAAATATAAAATTAATATTAGTAATCTATATCTATATATATCTTAATATATTACTTTAATGGTTTTTTCAAACAATGTATTTAATTTAAAACATTTAATTATTAGAACTTTTACTATTATTTTATAATATTATTTTATCATATTATTAAGATTTTATTTATAAAAAATCGCTATAAAATATTAGTGTGGGACCCACAACCCAAAAACTGACACGCTTACGAATCCCGATCTCTTCTCTGGTGTATCTATATTACCACCTCCAAAACCAAAGCCGGAAACCTAAAAACCCACCATCGATCCATCGCTCTCCCTCTCTCAAACCTCACTCCATCTCTCCCGCTTCGTCTTGCATGGCAGTTAGCTTTGTGTCCTTCCATGAAGTCTCCGACCTCTGCATTGGCAAGCCCCCCCTGAGGTGTCTCCCCGCCGCCGCTACCGTCGGCGAAGCCCTGTCCGCTCTCAAGAGGTCCGGCGAGCCTTACATCAGCGTCTGGAATTGCAGCCATCACCGCCGCCGATCGACTCCATCCGCCGTCTCCGCCGCCTCCTCCGCCGCTCCCGATGCTTGCCGTTGCGTCGGGAAAGTCTCCGTCGTTGACGTCGTTTGCTTTCTCTGCAGGGAGGATAACCTTTCCCAGCCGCTGTTTGCGCTCGATTCGTCGGTCTCCGTTCTCCTCCCCAAGGATCCGGAACTCGTCAATGTCAAGCACTTGGATCCTCATGCCAGGTTCGTTGAATTATTCCTTTTCTTCTTGATTACTCATAGCTTGTAGGATCGTTTGGTTTCGTCTGGAGAATACGGGTTGGAAGATTTGGAATATTCTGCAATCTTTTTGTTTGTTGTTGTTGACGATCATCTTGAAGTTTAGGTGGACGAGAATACCATTCTTTTTTATTGGACACAAAAAGACATTGGTTAAAAGCGAATTTGATTCTTGAATTTTGAAGTCAGTTGTAATTTGGATGCAAGAGGAAGAAAACGATGATTTTAGGAAAAGGAAATTGATCGATTTCTTTATCAATACCTGTTCTATCCGAATACTTTGATCGCTTTCTTCCTTATTCTTTTCTTTGTATTCAATTTGATATCCAAGTCAGGTGTGTTGATTTCTCCCCTCTTTGTTTTCTGTTCTATTTCTATGCGTTCACTTGTAAGTTGTAACTAATGTGATGAGTTGCCTGGAATGATCATCAGCTGGCATAAATGGTTTGATGATTGGATAGATGAACTTTAGTCAGATCCAGATAAACATTTAGGGGTGATAAATTGTATGAAAAGAACTAAGAACTGCAACTAAAATGGTTCTGATTGAAAAACATTTTATTAGCTTGTAAAAGATGCCGGCCGGATGTTGGATTCGTAGGTGCTTGAGTTTTTCCGGTAACACTCAATATTTGATAAATCAGGGAGGGTGTTGAACTTGTAAATTAAGTCACTAGCTGTTTCATTCATGGCACTTGTTCTCTCATCTTTCATTCATGGAGGTTGGAGAGGTTTGTGCAAGCCTTTAATTGGCGGTTTTCTGTTTTCGTTGCCATCAGATGAAAACTGAGATGCATCTAGCCATCAGGCTATCTGATATTGAAAAGTCTGGTGTCGATATAGCAACTTCATCTCGGTTCAAGTACGTCTTCTTGTGTACACCTAAGTTTTGTTAGAAAATTCATACTGTATAGTTTAGCACTCCTGTACAGTGAAGTCTTGATCATTAGTATGTATTACTATGAGCTTGGATATAGTTTTAGTATGCTGATCTCTGTTTTTCTCTGACATTGCAGTCTACTAGAGGCAGTAGATTGCGTCCTTGAAGGGGCACAACACATCGTTGTGCCCAAGAGAAGCCGCAGAAACTTCAACATCCAACAGCAAAACTCCTATGGATCCCTTCATCACGCTGGGCAAGAGTACTGCTGGATTAACCATGAAGACGTAATTCGCTTCTTCTTTAACTCCATAAACGTCTTCTATCCCCTCCCGGGCAGCTCAATCGAATCCTTGAGCCTGATTGACGAAGACTTCCTAACCGTCCACTATGATGATCCTGTCTTGCCGAACCTACCTGCCATTCAAAGCGCTTTATCCAGACAAATGGCCGTTGCAGTTGTGGACGATGAGGGCAGGCTGATCGGTGAAATATCATCAGACACGCTCTCATCCTGTGGCGAGACGGTTGCTGCTGCCATCGCTACTCTCTCTGCCGGTGACCTGATGGCCTACATTGACAGCAGTGATCCACCGGAGGACCTGGTCCAGCTGGTGAAGTCGAGGTTGGAAGAGAGGAATCTAGAGGGCATGTTGGAGCTCATGGAAGAGGATGCCTCAGTCCTCATAACCCCATCATCATCAATAGCCTCAGATTCTTCATCATCTGATGACGAGCTTTGTAGCATCGCGAGAACTGGGAAGTTAGGGGGAACCTCGGCTCAGACTGTGAACAGGACAGAGGCAATAGCTTGCCACCCGGAAAGCTCATTGGCAGCTGTGATGATCCAGGCTCTCACACACCGTGTGAATTATGTCTGGGTGATCAATGACAACTTCACTGTGGCTGGAATGATCACCTTTTCTGGCATCTTGAACGTACTGCGTGTTTATCCTAAAAGCTAATCGGTATGCCATCTTTGTTTACTCGACTGTAACACTTGATCTGGTTGTTTGCTTTGGAGAGTTCCTTGTCGCTGTTTCAAAGTTTTGCCAGTCGGTTGTGAGTTTTCGGCCTTGCAAGTGTTTTTCGGTCTGGAGTTTTGAGGTCATTTATTTTCTTTTGTATCGAGTGCGAGGTGCTTTGTTTCTTTGTCATGTCTTTTATTCTTAAGGATTGGTTACAAGAAAACTGATTACATTTGTTCAGTGAATTCTGAATTTGTTCTCTGTTGGCAAACACTCCAATTTCATGTTGAATTTGGCTGTGCTTTGGAATTAGGGTGCAATTCCTAGTGCTGCTCTTGTTGAGTTTGGCGAAATTGGGCATTGGATTTAGGGGATCTGAATAGTAGTTGTTCATCCATGAATTGGGCAATCTTGCAAGGATTTGTGTAGCTATTTTTTGAACCATTGTGGGCGGGTGTGCCTTGATATCTCCGAATGCACTCGTAAGGTTCTAAAAACAAGTGAAATGAGCTAGCTAGAGCCTCGGATAGTTCCAACCCACCAATATACAACACCTAAATTAGATTGATGCTTGATGAGCTAGGTAGAGCCTCGGATAGTGGATACAAATACAATGGATTGCGAAATTTCATTCCTCTTTTGCTTGTGTCATGTTTATGTCTTTCCTTGCTCAAGTTTTGTTTCTCGAGCAAAGGGAAGTCGAGTAAACTTCCTCTGGCCAGCCATAGCTCCGCGTCGTCCCAACACTTCAAGGATCTTACTTGAGCCATTTTGGAAGCTGCTGCATGGAAAGCCTAACTTGGCTGGCTTCTTCCCCATTCTTGGGGTATTTGCGCAGCATGCAGCTAAGTTGTCTCCCTAGCTTCTTAGTTGGTGCTTGTCTCTCTAGCCTTGAACTGCAGCAGCATGAGACAAGTTAGGGCTCAATAGCTGATTTTGCAACAGTTCCATTCAAAATAGCTCATCATCAATCTTCATAAGCAATAAATTAAGAGAAACATATATAAATAATCATAAGCATTAAGCAATATAAAGAGAAACATAACTGAACCTTGGTGACAATCTTACAAGCGAATCCTGAGTGACAATCTTCAGCTAGCCAAGAGGTCTACACCGACCTCTTATTTGATCCTCGATTCATTAGTGGCTTCACCTTGATATGTACATCGCACTAGCTCCTATGCAACAAGTACTCGACATACATGAATCAGTGAATCACAACTCACAAGCAACAAGTCAAGTAGGTACAAAAGTACTGATCCTTACTAGTTGTAGTGACTAAGGGGTGCATCAATCGTCATGAAGATCGAGTAGATTGCTCTAATAAAAATATGTGTAAGGGAGGTGGCGAATGAGAAGCCAATCATCACCCCTTCCTCTTTGGCATCTCCTTTTCAGTTCCGCCGAGCAACCTTGAATTGAAAGGCGTCTGAGAGTAGGCAGTTGGGATATCCAATTCGGAAGTGTTGTCACTTGCTCGCATCCCCCAATCTCTAGTGTTCGCAACGAGGTGAGATGTTTGATTCCGTTGGGCAAATGCTTCCTTTCTCCCATTCCCTTAAGACATAAGTAGTCAAGAGATGAAGAAAGCAAAATCCATGGCAGATCATCTACCCACTTTGCCCCAGCCTGCAGTACAACACACAAAACACATTAGAACAAAACTTGTAACAAAATTACAAAAGTTTGTTTGTAACACATTAGAAATCATACCTCTTCGGAAATCTTGAGATTACGTAGAAGGCTTTGTTGTTCCGCCACCATCATCATGGAGTCTTCAACATCGATCACCCTCTCGACCCTCTTCAACTCCAACGTTTCAAGGTTCATACTAAGAAGGGTTTTCCAACACAAGTACAAGTCTTTGCAATCTCTTATGTTCAAGCTGGAGAGGGAACGAAGGTGTCGAATCCCTGATCTAGGGAAGTGGAATGTCTCATTACCGAATCCCATAGAAAGTGTACGGAGATTTCGCAAAGCTTCAGCTGGAAATACAACACCTTTCATTACCTTCCATTTCTCGATTCCGAAGACTCCGAGGGAGGTGAGGTATCGAAGTCCCTCTAGCAAGTAACTGTCTCCAACTCCAACTGTCAAAGAAACAAGCCCCTGCAAGGCTTTCCAAGGCATCCCTGCAACTTCATTTCTCATCATGTCATGATTCTCATCATCTTCGTCACCGATTTCACCAGATCCTATCCCGAAGCTTATAGTTTTTAGGGCGGTTAGATGTGCTAGCCCACGACGAGAGACCCGCCTTAAGCCCCTACAGTGCTCAATAGTTAGTCTCTGGAGTGCAGTTAGGTGCCTCATCCATCCCTCCGGCAAGTCAATTAGACCTTCAATTGCACAAAATTGTAATTCCTTTAACTTGCTATTGTTGTTGAATGGAACCAATAACTCTCTTACCACCTCCACATCAACTTCGGATAGATCCAAGTATTCAACTCCGTCGAACAAAGGCATTCGTCCTTTGAGCTTTGGACACCTAAATATAGCAAAGCTTGAGACTGAAGAAAGACGAGGCTGGTTTTTCCCTTGAGCTGTTTCTTGCCTCCACCAACCTTTTAGATTTCTCATCGCCTCGATTGTTAGGAGTTTCAATGATGGGAAGCACAAATTACCTTTCATTCCATCTTCTATATACTCCACATTATCGCACTCATAAAGCTGCAGCACCTTGACATATTTGAGCATGCCAAACCAGCTTGAAAACATCTCACCACCATAGTTACCAACTCTCAAGTATTCAAGGTTTTCATGCGGTTGAAGAGCCTCTAACACTGCTTTTGCTTCGTCTCTTGCCATTTCTTGTTCACCCCCAGTTGTGGATCTCCGCTTCCATTCTATAGAAATCTCATTTAGTTTATTCTTCCTTGCCAAATTTGATTTTTTTGCATCTTTGATTGCATCTAACCAACCCTCTCTTGGAAGCTCAATCCGCAAAACCCCAGCCAGGTGGTCAAGGCCATTCAAGTATCCTAAACCACCTCCAACACGATGCACAATGAGATGATCTAGATTAACAAGGGAAGTCAGCTCTTTCAGTCCTGATGGCAACGAATCCAAGCTATTACATCCACCTATAAAGAGTTGTCTTAAGCTTACTAACTTCTCTATTCTCCGAGGCAACTTCTCCAGGAGATAACAACCTTCAAGTATGAAAATCATCAAATGGTGAAGCTTACAAATTGAATTCGGGAGATGTTTTAGCTTTGCATTGAACGAAAGGTCGAGATATCTCAAGTGGATTAACCCTCCTATAGACTCTGGTATCTCATCGATTCCCAAATTCGACAGGTACAATGTGCGTAGCTTTGCAAAACCGCCCAACAACGAGTTGAAGGAGCTTTTACTAAATTTCTTATTGTGATGAAATAGCAAGGTTCTCACTATCTTCGGGTCCGAAACAAGACTACAACAGTCAAAAGAATCTTCAAGACCGGAAGCTACAGAGATGTGACGAAGACCGTCTATTGCCCCTTTATTTTCAGCAACTTTATCAAGAAACAAGTACTCTGATTTAGCAACATCTATTGCCATATCATGTAATAAATCATGCATTTTAGCGGTGTATTTGTACCGATGACCATAGTCTACCTCTTGAAAGAAGCATCTATCAACCAAGTGAAAGAAGTACGCCTCACCGATTTCCTCCAAGCTTTGATTGTTGTAGATTTGTAGATCTGAGGCGAAGAACACGATGAATGGAGCTAAGAGAGGCTAATTCAAGTCTTGGGAGAGCTTAAGGAAGAAGTCCCGATAAGCATGGAACATGCTAAGGACCAACGACTCACAAAATCGAGGTCTAAGAGCGAAAACAATGGCGAGTCACGAAAGTTGTCCGTCCGGCGAGCTGAACTTCTAACGCACTTTTCGGCGGTCTCGGTTGTCCGATTGACGCATATGAGCATGCGTTGGGAAGCTCTTTCCGAGATCTACGTGATGGTGTTCTGCTCTGCTGAAAATTCGCTGACAACGAATGCCTATCCGCTGCAGCGGATCAAGTCAGCGATATCATGTCTGAGCAAGTGCCTGAGCAAGACTCGCTGCCAGTGAGTCCGACTCACTGCCAGCGAGCCGAGTCAGCCCGAGAGCCAGCGAGTGGATCCGCTCTAACGGAACGGTGTTTTCGCGACAACGGAAATCTTCGCTAGTAGCGGAACCGAAGAGGCTTGAAAAATTTTCTAAGGCATGGACATTCGCTGCTAGCGGGTTGGTAGCGAGTAGTTAGCGAAAATCCAACAGTAGGTTGACCAAGGCTTCCATGAGGACTCGCTTCCAGCGAAAAAGCCAGTCGCTTCCAGAGAAATCTGCCGCCAGATTATATTTGGAAATCTCTATCTTTTATCTAGTTTGGTTTAGGAAGTTTCTATCTAATTTATCTATCTTTTACATTGTTTATTCAGAACTTTAGGGTTATAAATAGGATGTTTAGGGTTAGTTTTATGATACATTCAAGAAGAGCAATCACCATAGAAGAGAAGAAAGTTTAGGTAAGCCATGTTTGGATAATTTTCTAGTTTTCCCCTACACTTTCGAGACTTAGTTGGTGGTTTGTGAGTTTCTAATTTAAGTTATTTTTCCTCTTTAATTTCTTCAACTTCTTTGTGGGATATTGATTATGTTATTGATGTTATCTTGATTAGCTACATTGATAATATTGATTTCTTGGTAGAATTTAATATGTTCGTATTTGTGTTATTTGACTTATTTCCTTAGTAGCACGCATAAGATTGTGGATTCCGTGTTTGAAGCATGATTATGTAGGGAGTTGACATATATATTAAACATTGATTTATCGTGTTTAATTGGTGTTATTTATATGCTCAAGTTCTTGGGACTATTTGCTATCTTTTTGTTAAATCTTGACCGTGTTAGAGTTGCATTGAGGTGTAAAGGATTAATTGGACTCGTAGGACCTTTAATCTACTTAAACCAAGACAGGAGAAATTCGTAGAAAACGATAATAACTTGAAAAGGATTCGATGACCAATAAAATCAACCAAAGTCGAGAACTTGTAGGTGGAAATACTTTTATTCTATCCTTTATTCTCTTTTGTGAATATTATTTTATTTTATTTACATTCATAAAAAAATATTTTCTTTTTATATTGATAAATACACAATATTTAGAAATACTTGATTCTCTAGGGTTGGACCCCTTACTTGCATACTATACTAGTTTGTTTGTTTGTTTGTTTGAGAATTATTTTTGACAAGGTAAATCAACGACTTTCCCCCGTCATGCTTTCATAAAAAAAAAAGAAAAAAAAAAAAGGAGAGTAAGGCTCATGATACCCATGCGCCCAGCCAAAAGGAGAGTGAGGTTGATAAGGGGTTGTTAGTTACACCCGAAAATTTTACTATTTACACACATAATCCAAGTTTTTGTTTTTTTTTTAAATAAACCCTACGCCTCTTGAGTCATAGGTGTGTGACTAAAGAGGCGCGGCTATTTTTTTCTATATACATACCCTGCCCTTCTTGAGTCACACATCTATGACACTGCGGGTCCCACTTCTTATTTATAAAAGAAAAAAAGAAAAATATCTTTTAATTTGGACCATCCATTACCAAAAGATTAAGGATCCACAATTGTGTACAAAGTACACCCTAAAACTTGTTGTGTACAAATGATCTATATATATATCGTTTTAAAAAAATGTGCAAGAGTCAAATAAATTATAGGCTTTTTTAATTTGGTACAATTATTATTTTTATTATCAAAAAATCTAAATTCCCTAACCCTAATTCCCTTGTAAGCTCCTATATAAAGGGTCCTTTGGCACCCTAATGAACGCATCAATTACTCCTCTATTCTCTATGCCTCCATCTCTCTAATCTCTATTTCCTTTCCTTTCGGTTTATACGATTGTTATCCGATTTCTTTGTCAATTGCTTATATCCCTAGTTGATTAATTAGTTGATTTTTTTTGTTTAAGGTGAGATCCTCCTCAACCTCCATCCCCTTCTCCGTTGCCGTTACTTGCACCTGGTAAATCTCCGGATCGATTAGACAGCGCGCGCTCTTCAAGTTCGACCCATTGGATTTGTCGGATCCATCTAGCGATCCGCCCTGATTGACGCAGATAATCTCCAACTAGGATCGATAGTGAAAGACCCTCTCAAACTCCTACTAATCTCGATGGAGCCTGCTACTACGTACTTTAGTTTTTTTTTGATTTCCCATAAACTTTGAAAGGTTGATTTGTTGTATCGATCTAGCCCTTACCATAATATTCTTTTGATCCATGAAGGTTTTAATTGGATATGATTTTCGTGTTGTTTTTCTTTGGGCTGCGAGGTTGGAATCATCGGCCAAGGTTATTGAAGCCTCCTTGCCGCCTTGCGCACCGGGTTCCTCCTCCGTAGGTCTTCGATGACGGGATCTGCCGATGGTGAGAAGAGGCTCGGAGGTCGAACCTCGATCCCGCCGACCTGCACGCGAGCCCCAAGGTCGAACCTCCACCTAGTCGGAGTATGGAGCCTCCCATGGCAATTGAACCCCGAAGTCGCCGCCACTGTGAAATCAAAACGAGGAAGAAGGTCTGAAAGTTTTTTCATAAGGACTTTAGACAAGATGGAGAAAGGGATATTGTCAAGATAAGTTCACCTAAATTACACATTGGTCCTTTTCATTTTTTTCAAACAATTGCACACAAAGTCCTTTCTAACAAAAATCAATCCTCAATCCATCCTCCATGTTAGGGTTTGAAATTGGAATTAAAATTGACGAAATTGGTTGTTTTTTATGTCTTTTCTTTGATTGTCGTTGATTTGAGTGTTATTTGAGTTGAAATATGGTACAAATTGGAACGAAAATGAACGAAATTGGTTGATTTGTTTGCGATTTGTTAGGGTTTGAAATTGGAATTAAAATTGACGAAATTGGTTGTTTTTTGTGTCTTTTCTTTGATTGTCATTGATTTGAGTGTTGTTTGAGTTGAAATATGTGTACAAATTGGAACGAAAATGAACGAAATTGGTTGTTTTGTTTGCGATTTGGGTGCGATTTTTGACGTCGTTCGTTTCAGGCATAAATCTCATGAATTGTTGTCTGCGTCGAGCTGATTTCATATCACCGAGGTGATGATGGAAGCTCATTTGCTGTCACCGAGCTGATGATGGAAGCTCATTTGCTGTCACCGAGCTGATGATGGGGGCTCGGTTTCTTTTACCGAGGATTTGATGATGGCTCGGCTATTATTACTGAGAGTATAGTGTAGGCTCGGCTACTGTCACCGAGGGGCTAATGGTGGCTCGGCTATTGATGAATGAATTTTATTAATTCAAAAAGAAAAGAAAAAGAAAAGATGTCTATTATTTTATTTAACTTGTTAATTTTTATTTTGTTTTCTCAAAAACTAATTAGGTAGATATAGAAAGGAAATAAAATAAAAATCATGTTTTTTTAAATGAGATGTTAAATGAAAAGTTTAATCTATAATCATTAAACAAATATCTTACTTTGGATAATTAAATAAGATATTTATATTTTGATGGATATAACCAAAATTTGGATTTTTTTATGTGTATATATAATAATAAATTTTAATGGATATATATATATATATATCCAATTATGCCTTAAGAATATTATCTATATTTAAATAGAATAACCTATAATAAATTATTGAGATATATATGGATAGATAATAAAATATATAAAACAAAGGGCAATTAATTGATAGACTAATTGATTTAGCTTAATTAATTAAATTATTATGAAAATATACTAACCTAAAATAACTTGGCATAAAATGATGACACGTGGCATAATTGCTTCTCATTTAATATATATATATATAGATATATAGATATTTATTACAAATATCATTTTGTAAGAAAAAATATGCAAATATATATTATTGGACATGCACAATATAAATATAATTTTTAAAATTTTTTTATTATTTAAAAATACTCTAAATAATTTTGGGTTGCACCTACATACAAGGTAGTAAATGATCATGATTCAAATACTTGTAGATTGAATCAAGGTTGAATGGGTAGCTTGGGTGGTAAAGGTCAGGAGGGGTGCTGAGTTTGTTTAATAGAGGTCACGTGTTCGACACCCATCATTTTCTATTTTATTTCCCTATTCACAACTCTTTTTTTTCCCCGTCTGGCGTCTATTGTCTTCTTCTGTTCGATTTTTTTTCAAACGCAGCAGGAGAACCGCGAGCTCACAACATTATCATGAGGTGACATGTTATGCTCGTCAAATTTTGCCGAGCTCACAACATTACCTCACAAAATCAAGCTGAGGCTTTTTCATAAGCTCGACTTAAGTCAATGAGGCTATTTCATAACCTCACCAATATCCACCGAGCTCCCTCATTAACCTCACTCAATGGAGCTGAGGTTATTTATTTACCTCGGTTTGATGCACCGAGGTTACTTATTCACCTCGTTTTGATGCATCGAGGTTACTTATGCACCTCGTCTAAATCTGCCGAGCTCCTTCCTGTAACGAACTTCGTCAGTTTTTTTGAACGAAGACCACAAATTGCCATGTAAAGCGAGCGATATACCAATTCGTGTGCGATCAATTGATATTTTGATTAATTTCATCGATTTTAGGTTGTTTTCGATCAAAACAATTCGTTCGACAGATTTCGGTTTCGATTTGAGAAAAGAGAGTTTTGGGCCTTTTTGCAATGTGTTCGGAAAAAATGAAAAGGACTTGCGTGCAATCTACTTGAAATTATCTTGTCAATAGCTATTCGAACATTTTGCCTCTAGCCTCACTCAAGTTTTTTTTATTAATCACAAAACTGGCCCGAAATTTCTTACAAATTGCAGATTGGCCTGTACATTTCATATAATTACAAAAAGCGGCCTAAAACTTTCAGGTTGCATATTTTCCTCTTGTGAAGTATATAAACATATATCCCCGAAGATGATGTGTAGACATAAGTTATATGAACTCCCGAAGTGGTAGGATTTATTCCTCGAAGTGGATAAAACTAAAGATAAATCTCATCCCCGAAGCGATGGCCCGATTAATCTCATCCCCTAAGCAATGATCGGATTAATCTCATCCCCGAAGCGATAATTTGATCAATCTCATCCTCGAAGCGATGATCGGATTAATCTCATCCATGAAAAACTAGATGAACAAACCATCTCCTGAAGTAGATGTGAATGATTGAAAATCATCCCCGCAGAGATGATCGAGCCGATAAATTTCATCCCTGTAGTGATGAAATTATATTTTTATTATTTTTATTATTTATGTTTATTTATTTTATATGTATGTTATTTAATTTAATTTATTTAAATTATATTTGTTTAATCTTCATCTCCCGAAGTAGATGAACAAACCATCTCCTGAAGTAGATGTGAATAATTGAAAATCATCCTCGCTGAGATGATTTAGCCGATTAATTTCATCTCCGCAGTGATGACATTATTTTTATTATTTATGTTTTTTAATTTATATGTATGTTATTTAATTTAATTTATTTAAATTATATTTGTTTAATCTTCATCTCCCGAAGTAGATGAACAAACCATCTCCTGAAGTAGATGTGAACAATTGAAAATCATCCCCGTAGTGATGAAATTATTTTTTTTATTTCATTTTTATTATTCATTTCAATTTTGTATTGTTTTTTTTGTCTCCAGAAGTAGACAAACATTATCTCCCGAAGTAGATATAAATTATTAAATTTGTATATCATCCCCAAAAGTGGTAGTTTATCTCATGAACACAATTATCACATCTCTTGAAGAAGATGAAATTCTTATTTATCTCCTGAAGAAGATAAAATGTTTTAGCTTATATATCATGATGAAATTTATCTCCTGTAGTAGATGATTTCGATCTCTAACTGTATCCGGAAGTAGACTAACATGTATTTGTGGGGATGTTCAATTTCTTGTCACCAGAAGTTGACAATATGCTAATTTTATTTCATGTATTTATGTTTTATTACTTATATCAACTATTTATTTATTTATCATTATCTCTCGAAATAAATAAACTCATCCCCTGAAGAGGATGAACACAGATAATCCTAAATCGTTCCTGCAGTAACGACAACAATCTTCTGAAGAATTGTATATGAAAAGAAAATCCATATAATGTCTCACTCTCTCATCAATACATTGTCCCTTAAGTGACAATATTCATTTCCTGAAGTAAATGAATGATAAGAGATATATTGTAAAGATTATTTAAAATCATACCCAGAAGTGTATGACTTTTATTTTAAAGTTGCACAAATACCCAGAAGTGTAAAAATTAAAGCGAATGTATACAAGTTGTCATCTCCCTGAAGTGAGATCATACCGTTTCTTGAAGAATTAATATGGTCAATGTTTATATGACAACTTACTATATTTTTTTTAATGCAACTTATCATCTTTTGGAGTATATGAACAAATTATACATAATAGAGACTAGTTGTCACTCGAAGTTGACAGATGAATCATCTTATGAATAAAATCATTTCTTGAAGAAAATGATAAATTGAAAAGTTTCTCCATAACTCCACCTGAAGTGGACAAATACAAATTTATTTTATTTATTTTATTTGTTTTTTTATTCATTGCTTTATATTGAATACAATTATTATGATTTTTCTTATTGTAATTCAAAGCTCAAAGTGTTTCCCGAAGAAACAACTTATCATGAGTGTCTAATACGAAGTTTTGTTTGGCAAATGGACAATTTGGGAGGAAGGATTATCATACTCCAATAGATTATGATGATTTTTAACACCTATATAAGAGCCCGAAGACTCTAAATATAATGGTTAAATAATCAAACAAATTGTGAGATTAGTCATCTCCATAAGAGATCCCGGAGACTCTATTGATGGATTTTTATTAACTCCCGAAGAGTAAAGAATCTGATGAACTCTAGAAGAGTAAATGATTTTTCAAACTCCAGAAGAGTATATGATCCTAATTTTATCATTTGTACTCTTGAAGAAGTACATGGAATGTGAGTTATGAAATATTCAGGAATTATTTTTATTTGGTCGGTAAAACCAATAGAAGTAACCACATAACACGATCCGGTTAAGAAGGCCACTTCCTGACTATCCTCTAATCATTGCCAGAAGCATGCCCCTCCGGTAGAGGGTGTGAAAGAGGTTATGGTTAAGCGCTTGATCAAAGTTATTGTTGTGGCTTATAGCTTGGTAGTTGTTATACAGTTAATTCTAATGTCCTGAAGAACATTATGAATAATGATAAAATGTGTTTAATAAATACACATAGTTGGATGATAGACTCATACCTGTAGTATGACATCAACGAAAGTTCTGAAAATACCCATTTAATGACATCTAAATAAAATGAACGGATAACCATATAATTTCAATGGGTTAATTGTGAGTCTATGTAGTGTCACATAATTTAAAAACCTAAAGTTTTTGCAACCAATTATGAATGGAAAAACCAAGATGAATACCATATAGCACCAGAAGAGCATTGATCTTGTTACCTGAAGTAACAATGACACATATGTATGAATTGACATGGTATTGAACACCAATATCTCATATGACTAGTCAGAAGCAAGTCTTACAGAAATGAGAATGTATATATATGGTTTATTTGACACTCCTCTATCCCATTGAAACTTATCACTAACCAGAAGTTAGTTAATGATAAAATATTTTTTCTTTGTGGCATCCGGTCACTCATGTGAATCGATGATGTGCGGGATCATTGAAATTCACATAGACACCCACTAAGAGGGACCAGAAGATCCTCAATAAGGGTGACCGAACATATATGGTCTATCATCTTGGCAAAATCAACAATAAGACCATCTATGAGAGTAAATGCAAAGTCTCTAATGTCTCTTGATTGGATACAATGAGACACCTACAGAACACTACCATATAGACCATTGTAATTCCAATATCATAGATGCCTCGACACTTGGTTATATGAAACAAACAGGTAGAGAATGTTATCACGACGACCCAGAAGAGTCGTTAGTCAAATGGGCCCAAGCAAGCTAGTTTGCATTTCGAATTTGACACAATAACATCTCCCTAATTATCTGTAGAAGAGAGCATGCCATTCAAAGGTCTTGAAGGAGCAACACATGTTCTGAGACGTACCTTCTCCAAATGAACTACAATGAGACCACAAAGAAGTTGGATGATTCATGGGGTTTGAGTCCCTATTGATATCAAATACCTAGAGCTTTATAATGGTGATCAAATGCTCGGTATTTAGTGGGAGAGGAAATGAGACAATTAAGAAAGAGATTGCACGGAAGCAACTTCTCTATCATTTCATATCCACGGATAAATACAAGTGAACCAGAAGTTCAATAAATGAAATGATTATAAGGTTTAGCAAATATGTCATTGCAAGCATTTACTAAAGGCCAAGAAAGTGACAAAGTCACAGATACTAGCTCATTTGGAAGTTCTAGAAGTAACTCCAACTCAGTGAATATCAAGTGATCCTCAAGTACACCAGAAGTGTTGGAGATCACTAGGCTTTTTGTATATGATTCCCCAAAAGTGGAAAGAGCATATGAGAATATGATGATCATCAAACAAATGGATGTCGACATCGAAATGATAGTAAAGAGCTAGAAAAAGGAAATTCATGCAAGAATTAGTTCTTTAAGCATGATGACATTGGACTTGTAGTTCCAACACCTGAAAGTGTAACATCATTTGGTTTTAAGTGGGTGTTCGTACAAAATAAAATATAAAGCCAAGTTGATTGCACAAAAACCTATCAAAGGTTATATGGAGAATGTATTCACCAGAAGTGAATATAATTTTGGATCTAAATGTAAATGACGGACTTTTTACTTGCATACACGTATAAATGAAAAAGATCGACTGAAAATGCCTGAAGCATTAATGTCAAAGCCCCATCACATACAATTGATTAAAGATCCTTATAAGAGTACCAGAAGTACCTATAATTGTGAAAATGGTGACATTGCATTAGGTCCCGAAGTACCATACAATGTTGTACTCTTTTCCTTGATCTTGGTTTTTATCCCATTGGGTTTTTCCAAGATAAGGTTTTTAACGAGGCAACTTAGACACCATTTAATACACCAGATCCCCCATGATCAAATGGCACACTGGGTCATGAAGTACCTTATGTTTGTGCATTAAAAACAGCTCAACGCCAGCAAATGAAAGTCAAACATTCGAAGTCAATTGTAATGTATGAAGACATCTCAATTTATACACGTCAAAGGAAATGTTAAGACTCGGCTATGCAGCTCATACAATCTGAACCAGCACCATCAAGAAGTTCAAAGAGCTTACCTGAATGAGAAGACTGCAAGAAGGGCGTTGAATTCAGGGGGAGTATATACGCACTGCACTCTTTTTCCCTTCTATCAGGTTTTGTCCCATTGGGTTTTCCTGACAAGGTTTTTAACGAGGCAGTATCACCAATGCGTATCACATGTCATTTGTATTTTTTCCTTGGTCCTAGTTTTGGTCCCATTGGGTTTTCTAGGCGAGGTTTTTAATATGACAATTTGGCAATATTTAGGGATGCTTATCCAAGGGGGAGTGCTATGATATTATCTTTGTATTATTATATTGGAAATGGATAAACACTAGTAACCCTAGTTCCCTTGTAAACTCTTATATAAAGGGTCATTTGGAACCCTAATGAACACATCAATTCCTCTTCTCTTCTCTATGCCTCCGTCTCTCTAATCTTTATTTCCTTTCGGTTTATCACAAATTATTTTTTTTATTGTTATAAAAGTCTTTTTTTTAAAAAAGAAACTGAATCATATGAGATATTTTTGTCTATATGTAAGGTGATAGATATATTAATAAAAAGTTGACATTTTATACGTATTTTTTGTCATTATTGAAAAGTTTATAGTTTTCGGAAATAAGAAACTGAATCATTATTACTGTTGGAAATGAGAATTACTGGAGCAAGTTGTTTTATTTTTTTTGGTTCAACTGGAGCAAGTTAAGTTGTTAAAGGGAGGGAAGTCCATGAAGCAAGCCGGCGCTTATGAACAAGTCCATGATGGTGGCCCACACACAAATCGAGCCAAAAAAAAAAACTCTTCAAGTGGAAGGAGAAAAAAAAACGACTCAAAATAATACCAACTATCACATATGAATAAAAAATAATACGAACTAAAAAGAGTCTCAAAATAATATAAATTATCCACTTATAAATAAAAAATAATACAAACTTTAAAATCAACTAAAAATAATACAAACTATGAACTTTTAACTCAAAATAATACAAACTTTTGAAGTTGAATTAGGATAAGAATCAAAACAAAACATTATTTACCAAAATTACAAAAATATGTGTATATAGTCACACTTTGCACAAATGCATCCCCTTTATTTTTAAATACACCAAAATCACTATTTATTTTTTCAACTTTACAAAAAATCACTTTTTATTTTGAAATTAAATAAAATCACATCCACTTTATCCCTAATTATTAAAAAAAAGAATCATATCTTAGAATTCATGTAATTTTGTGTAATTTCTAAAAATTGGGGTTGTATTATACAAAGTTAGACAACCAAATAGCGAGTTTGATGTATTTATAAAAGGTGGATTTATGCAAAGTATGAATAATTATAGATTTTTTTTATAATTTTGATAAATAAAATATTATTTTGAATCTTATCCTAATTTAAGTTCAAATGTTTATATTATTTAAAGTCAAAATTTCATTGATTGTATTATTTTTTGTTGTTTTTAAAGTTTGTATTATTTTTGGTTTATAGGTGGATAGTTTGTATTATTTTGAGACTTTTTATAGTTCGTATTATTTTTAGTTCATATTATTTTTAGTTCATATCTCATAGGTATTATTTTGAGTTATTTTTCCAAAAAAAAAAATTTCTTCCCATACGTTAGAGTTTACGTTAGAGGACAAAACGTTTGTGACAAAAAAAACTTCTGATCACAATTAAAATATGAAGAAATAAGCTTTTGCAAGCAAGATTTTACGTTAGAGGACAAAACGTTTGTGACAAACTTACAACAGCTCAGCAAATAGGAAGTTTCTCGATCTATAAATTCCTCTATATATTCACTTTTTTATTTATGAATTATGAAGAATCAAGCAATGGAATAGTCCGAATAGTACAATATCACGATGAAGCCATGAAGGTGCGCATGCCCCATCATCCTTTAATTAGTAACTTGCCTTTGATTTGTACGGAGGTTTATTAATTATATATTGAAAAGTTTGATATGAAAAGTATCTCTCCCCTAATATAAAAACAAAAAAAATGATTTTTTTTATAAGGTTAAGAATTCGAGAGCCAAACTGGCTCCTCGAGTGGCCGACACCTAAAAAGTTGGGGACAACGTAGACTAAGATCCGAAGCCAAGCGCCACCAAAAAATGACACTGCTGGTCAGCGGTACATCAGGAGTCCCTATGGGCGATGAAGACGATCATTCAAGGAAATTTCCGGAATAAGGAGTCACCTCGATGCACACCGCCACGACCCCAACCAGTCCCGACATCGGACGTTAGAGCCCCAACTCAGACTAAGATCACCAAGAAACCGGAAACGCCGTCAAAAACCATCCTTACAAAACGCACCAGAAAACCCTTCCGAGATGTTATTAAGACCCTTTTGGAATTTTTATCACGCCGTTTCGGATTGGTTTACTCAAAGTAAGTAAGCATAAATATTTTCAAAAACATAAATAAATATAAAACCCAAAACTCTCTCTCAGAGGTGTTTTCACGCCGCCACCCTCCCACACCATCTTGCCCAGCGGCATCCTTGCCCAGTAGCAACCAGCCACCGCCCTCACCTTCTATACACCACCCTCTGCTTCCAGCCCCTTCGCCTACAACCTTAGGCAACCAGCCTACCAAATAAGCGTTCCCTCAAACGCTCCCATGGCATTTCACCGCCGCCGCAAGCAACACTGAACACCATCGTCGTCTTCACCACCATACCTCGAGCCCAGCAGCCCGTTCCCGACCTCCTATGCCCAGTCCAACACCTTCTCATCGATTCTAACCGATCGTCTGGATGCTCTCCGGCTCCTCCAAGTCGAATCGTCTTAAGCCTCTACTCCTGCTAAACCCTCGGTCGTCCGTCGGTGGCCTGTGTGGTGCCCATACGTAACCTGGTTCGACCCTCGTCACTTGCGGTGGTCCCTTTCCCATTCACCGCCTTGGTTAGGTGGTTTCCCTACGCTTCTTGTGTACACCGCCTTGGTGTTTAGCGTTGTAAAAACGCTTTTGTTTTGTGAGAAAAAAAAAGTAGGCATGTGTGCCTTATGGGTTTGTTTTCTAACCGCCTTCTAGCCTCTTAGCCTGTTTATTGTTGTTGTTTATTTATTCCTATCCCGTCTTATACGTTTCCTCTATTTTGGTTTACCTTGTGTAGCCTCTTACGATCTTGTTATCGTCCTTCAGGGTGCGAGATGGATTTTTAGAATTTGTTTTGGAAATGGTTTGGCTAGAGTTTTCGTCTGCGGGTTGGTGTACTTTGCTTTTCTTGTTGCAATACAAGTTTCATGTGAACGGTGGATGGTTTATCAACCTAGTAGACGTTGTGGAAATGTGATCGATACTTGTTGATTCTGTTTAGAGTCCAAGTTGATGTGTCCACTAGTGATCCCCAGAGTTCTCTGTGTGCGTCTTCCGTTTGGCTGATTGGTTGGTTTGTTCTGCTAGCTTGTAGTTTACAGTGTGGGATAGCTTGTACTTTGTTTCTGCATTTTTTTTCCGTCATTTGTTTCTTGTTATTTCTATTAGTCATTTGCTTATGTTATTTACTTCTGGTTGTACATGATGGTTGATCTATCTCCCGGCTTGTTCGGGCTCTCGGTTCTCTAGGGTTGTCTAGAGAATCGAATTTCTTTCTTTATATAAAAAACATAAATAAATATAGTTGTACTATAGACTAAAATATACGGATTATATATGACAACTTCTCCTTTTTTATTTTTTTTTTATTTTTATATTCACTTTATCCTTGGCGTGCAGGGCAGAAGAAAAGCCTTGCAATCCAAGACCTTCAGTAATCCGTACAACAAGCGTGCTCGACAAGGCGGCGAGAGAAAGCCAGAGGCAGAGAAGATGACGATGTGACCAAGCGGCCTCGAATCCCACATGACAAAGGGCCACGACACAAGAGGAAGACAAGACCGGTGCCAAGCCCGAAGGTGGCGAGGGCAAGATTGAACCAACCCAGGGGGAAGTAATTCCATAGCAGGAGGAAGGAAATGTAAGGGGGATCGAGAGCTCCGAAAGCCCCAGACACTATATGCCCAATAGGGTTTCAAAGCCCCAAATAGAAGGATGAGACGGAGAGGTCAGACAGAGGAGACCGAGGGCGGAGACGGCAACATTGGCGATCGTTGGACAAACCCAAACCGAACTCCCCGGAGGGGAGAAGCGTAGCAAGGCGTCCCACAACCCACCAAGGAATCCAGATATACAACGATAGGGAGTCCACGACGGCGACAAGGCGCCGAAAGAATCCCAAGTCAAAGGTCGAACTCCAGGAAGGACGACGGCCGGAAACCAACAAAATCCAGCCACCACATACACAAGGAAGGTTGGAAGAAGAAGATAGGACCGAAAAATGGTTGATTGGGGGTGAGATTTGACCAAAACGGGGTTGATTTGGAGCAACTTCTTCAATAATCCCGAAGGATGGGGGCACAAGAGAGTTTTTCTCTCTAGGTGAGAGAAAGCTCTGTTTTAACAAAAACAAAAAAATGATGATTTGTAAAGAAGGGTTGAGTTCAATATAATAGCTTAAACTTTTATGCAAAGTAGTCTACGACTAGGGTACGAAAAAAATCTCTCTTTGGAGAAAGATGGAGAATCCGACTCCGGCTGCTTACCCCGGGCTCCAGCCACCTCACCTCGGCTCTGACCGCTTCAATCCGGCTTCGACCACCTCATCTCGGATCCGGCCTCTTCAATTCGGCTTCGGCCATCTCACCTCGGCTCCGGCCACTTTAATCTGGCTCCGCCCAACTCCGATTTGGTATGTATTCGGTCTTCGAATACCAATATGATATAACTTCTTTGTTGCACCCACCCTTCGCTCGGTCGTGTGATTAGTTTCTTGTCTTTCCACTCCTCTTGGGCTTTGTTCTCCGGTGGCTTTCTCGCCATCTCCTTTCAAGCCTGGCGTGGTAACGCGCCCCCCAATCCCAACCCCAAATATCAATTACCTACGTACCCTAAATTTCATATCCAAAATCACTGTTGCTATCTTCTTCATCATCTTCCCAGTATGAGGAAATTAATTCCCTTTGTTTCACAATGATGCCAAATATTAATGTTTTCCTCTGGTCTGAATTTCTACCCGTATTGGTTGGATTTTCTGTCCAGGGTTGATTAGAATTGTTGCGGTTGTTGACTCAAAGGGAAGTAGTATTTCCCCTTTTTGGGTTCTTCCATAACTTGTCTTCACCTCAAGGGGGCATTCTCTCAGTTCGGTCTCGGAGTAGAGTAGCGTTCATCTTGTCAGGTTCCTGTCCGCCTCTCACCGGCGGTGAAAAATGAATAAAAAAAATATTTTTTATATATAAAAAAAGGGAAGGAAATGGTTGCTTGTTCTTGCACGCCATGTATTATGAATTTATGTTTATTCTTGCACTCCAAGGGTTATTAATTGACCTCGAAAGATCTACCAAATCTTTGGAGTGGTGTTCAGCCTCAGCTGCTTGGGATTATATATATATATATTCGGGTTACGTTTCGAAGGATTGGATACCTTCGTTTGGATCTTGCTATTCGAGTACTGGTTGAGTTTCAAAGCAAAGTGTTAGTGCTAAAAGAAGGGATTTCATACTCTAAATTCGTGAGAGGTCCATTGGGAACCATAACCTGTCCTACTTGACTAAGTCGCCCAAACCATTCTTAGTTCAAAACATAATAAAAGGAAATCGACGATACAACTTGCCTCGGCGGAGCCGGGTCAAAACCAAAATAAAATAGTATAAAACCTCAAAAGTGTCAAGTCTGGTGGTAAGTCAGTCTCTCGGTTAGCTGAACGTCCCAGATGAAACCCTCGCCATGGAAGCACGAAATAAGCAAGGATCAAATACCTGAAACTATACCACGAGTCAAGGTCGAGCCACTCATGCGGGTCCTGAAGACCTCGCCGAGGACATATAATATGCCTATACCTAAATAAAGGATGCTCTAATGCAGTGCGAAAATATTAAACACACAAACATGCTAACAGTTTATATATATGCAGAAAGCGATTAAATGGGATCCCGCACAGAATGCCAAGTGGCATATCCCTCTCCTACTCCCGCACCCATGCTCGTTAGTGCAGGAACCGGCCGCGTTCAATGCTATATAGCAACATCTTATCATGTCATATATCATGTCTCATGTCTCCTGTTTTGTTTCACATATCATTGTTTTCTTTCTTTCTTTCTCATGGTATAATATCAGACTCGATTAGGAACAAACCCGATGGGACTGGGCCGTCCTATGACCCTAGAAAATGACTCTAGGACTCACAATTTAATGACCATTCTACCATACGCAAAGAGAATACGGATGCTCGATCAGTTGTGCAACCTAAGCATGCTACTACATGAATATGCAGAATGCAACACCTACACACTATATGACGCATCATGCATGAGGTTCTAACTTGAGTAAGCCCCGGAGGACTTACCTGAAGAAGCGCAAGATCCAAGCAATATAGCAGCAAGAGTAATCAAGTCTAACAGATCAGATATCACCTAGTAAGTATCAAACAACATGCATAAGTCTAAGTCTATGCACACAATGGCCATCTAACATATTATTCATATAAGTAGAAGAATTCGTCATATCATCATCATCATCATCATCATCATCTCAACCATCTCATATCGCCATATATCATCTCATTCTTTTATCATATTATCTCGTCATAATATATCTTCATATGGCATCTCATCATTTTCCATAATCAACTCAAGATTTCGCATATCAAATCATGCTTGCAACTTATATATATATATATATATATATATATATATATATATATATATATATATATATATATATATATATATATATATATATATATATATATATATATATTCATGGCACAACTCACAAAATTTCACAATTTAGATTCATCATTTAATTATCAAGTCAAATCCAAGTAAATCGGCTTCAAAGTTTCCAAAGCCATTAAATCTCAATCAGGACAATTTGCTAGCCAACAATCCCTTAAAATTATTCTTAGCCAATCCCATTTATAAAACATTAAATCTTTAACCCAAGCTCTAAATCCCATTTTATCAAAACAATTCGACATAGTTAGGATATTTCAAAACCTTAGATTAATCTCACGATATAATACTAAAGAATCTCGGCATAATTCATTTTTCTCCGAAATCGCAAACTTTTAACAAATTCTAACACTCTAACAAATATTTCCATGTATTATAATTCAAACCTCGCCGGAGCTCGAGCTCGCCCACACTCTCCGACACAGTCTCGCCTCACCCTCTCTGACCCATTGAATAAGAAGAAGGAACCGGAGCGATACCAAAGAAACGAGTTCGAATGCTCACCGTGAGTGTCCTCGGGTTCGCTGGAAACAGGGCGTCGAACCTTGGGGGCTGCTCGGGCTGGAGTCAGCGGCTACGGGAGTCTCCTGGGGCTGCTTGTCTTCGCTGAACCTTGGAGGAGATGAAGGAGGGCTTCTTCTGGTTGAAGGAGGCAGAGGAAGAAGCTAAAGGTTGCTTAAACTGGGCTGAGCACGCATCGCAAAACAGGGCCCGAAAGGTGCTCGAAGTTGCGCTCGGGTGTGCTCAGTGATGTCGTCCAGGCCCGAGGCTACTGGTGTTGCTGGAGGCCGGTGATAAAGGGAGGTGGAGCTGTGGTGGTAGCCACGACAAAACATGAAGGAAGGAGGGGGTGTTTGTGTGGTTTGGGCTTCTTTGAAAGAAAACAGAGGGCTAGAGAAAAGGGAATGGAGGAGTGAGGAGCTTGTAGCTTGGGGGGAGAAGGTGGTGGTATGGTGGTGGCGTCTGGAGGTCGGAACAAGGAGGAAGATGGAGGTGATGGCGGGGCTGAGGCTTTGAAGGAGTGGTGGAGTACCGAATGAAAAGACATGAGGAGTGGTGATGGGAATTGAAAGATGAAAAAGGGGGGGTTGGGTTTACAGATGAAATAGGGAGTAGGGGCTATAGGGAACGGCTTGACAACTGATGGAGGGAGTAGGAGGGGTTGAGTGTTAAATTGGGTATAAAAGTCAAAATTAATACCCAAAAATAAATCTCGAAACCCGCTTTCCGACCTTAAACCCGACACGATTAAAATAAATTTAAAATAACATTCAATAACGAAACCCAAAAATATTTCCAAGCCTCGATATAATAAAACGGAATAAATTCATTTTCAAATTTGAATAATAGGTTTATGTCGGAATTTATCTCGAAAGAATAAAATAAAATTGCTTGCTCGAGGACGGAGATTTTCAAAATTTTTCGGAGTCTTAGAAATTAATAAATTTTAATTCAGAATAGAATCTATAATTATAAAACTAATATTTAAAAATCTCAACATTTACATATATAGGGTGTGGTTCAACGACGTTGCTAGTAGACTCGCTACCTCCCTCTGATTGATCAACGACGTCAGCGGCTGGCCGAAGTGAACCAGGCGGAGCAGCCGAACAAGGTCTGAGATGAGAAGAGGCGAGAAGAGACGCAACAAACCAGTGGAAGAAGATGGCTTATTTCGATTCACTTCCTCTTCACCTCCGGTTTGCCTCCGCCTTCGCCTGGTGCTCCAGATTTGAGATTTCCTCCCTCTTTCCATGAGTCACGAGTTCGCCGGAGATTGGACTTCTCTCCCTCACTTACCTCGGCTCCGATTCGCCTCCGGCTGAGTATGGATGCTCTGATTCGCCTTACGCTCACGTACCTCCACTCCGATTCTCTTCCGCTAGCCTCGGCTGGCTCCCTGCGGCTCCTCGTTTCAACCAAAAAGAGGAAGAAATCTAGGGTTCTATTTAACCACACGCGCTCACACCACCATATTTGAGTTTCAAATTAGTTTTCCACATTTTTTTTAAATCACATTACACGTGGTAGCATCTGATCCCTTCATTCCACATTTGTCTCATCCAGTTGGTTCATCCCCTCCCTCCGAAGTCGACGATCGTGGTACCCATCATCACCAATTGGCTTCTTCATCCAGCAGCGGCGACGATTGCGAGGCTACAGGGACATTGAGGAAGAAGAGGAAGGCGGCTTCGCTGGGAAGGCCGGCGGTGGCGATTAGGAGGGCAGAGTTTCGAGACGATCGGCGGCGGCGGCGAGATCTGATCCAGGCGATCGACAGCGACGATTTTGAGAGGCGATCGACGGCAGTGGCAACTATCTAGGCGACCGGCAGCGGCGATCTCGCACCCTGTTCTCCTTCCCGCCACCGACGTACTTCTGCTCGGACATCACCGCCATCGTTATCCAAACTTAGATCTCCGGCATCCCCTCCTCGTAGTCGAATTCGCAACCACCCTCTGAATCTTGTTCTGGTCGTGGTTGATTTGTCTAGATCTGGTATTTCGTGTTGTCTTCTGGTTGATTCTTTGTGAGATTGAAGTTTTTGATTTCTAATATTCAAGTTCAACTTGATTTTTTAATGTGTTCTTAGTGTCTAGTTTTCTGATTTGCTGGTTATTTTTATTAACTTGGTCTATAGTTGCTTAAATCTGAGTATTTTCGTTATGCTAGGTTATTTGGTTGTTTGAAAACTTAGATCTTTAGGGATTTGGCCTTGTGCTAAGATCTGTGAATTTGTAAACTTTTGAATTGTTCTTTTTAGTGTATACTGTATTTATTAGAATGATCGAAGGTTGTTGTTATGTATTGGTGTTGTTGCTAGTTTATCGAATTTTATTATCAAACTTTGATGGCATATAGTATAAATCTTATTTGGAATTCATGTCGAGAAAAGAGTCTTTAATGATTATTCGGTGGAATACAAGTATTATTCGGTGAATTTCTAAAGATTATTCATTACAATTGTCATTTTTTTGAGCAAATATGATCGAGATGCTTAATTTTATTCGTTAGACATGAAACATTATTCAGTGGGATACAAGCTTTATTTGATGAATTTTGAATGACTATTCGTTTATAGAAGACATTTTTTGTGATCGTAAAAGATGAACTATGAGATTATTTGGTGAAATATGAAGCATTATTCGGTGAAATATGAATCATTGATTGTATAAATCGTAATTATTGTTTAGAGAATTGGGTTTCTTTCATCTAGATTTGATGGAAAAAATATAACATTATTCGGTAGCATGTAACAAATTATTCAGTAGAATTGGTAAATTTTCATATGTACTGGATGGAAAAAAAATAACATAACATTATTCGCTAACATGTGAAATATTATTCGGTTAAATTGACAAAATTTTAAAACAAACGAAATTAGGTGGTTCCTCCAACAAATCACTCATATTTTTCATAAAATATTTTTTTTAAAAAAATCAACTAAAAAAACAAAACAAATAATGGCAGGCTTGCAACTTAAAAAAAAAGAAGGGGGAGGGGGGTGTTTACACGCATCCATTTGATGGAGAGTGGGTGTTTATAACCCACGCAGGCCCCACAATTTAATTTGAAAAAAAATAAAATCCCTTTTAATCATAACTTTTCATTTCCTCTTCATCAGCGACTCATAATTATGCACAAAGTACACCCTAAGAGGTGTGTATCTTGTGCACAATTATGATAAAAAACCACGAGAACTACTTTATACCTTAGTTTATTTGAAACCTGTGCTAAAAACCTCAATTATACAGTGACTTTACAACTTAGTTCAACCTAAAAACTGTGCTAAAAACTCCAGTTTTAAAATAACACATAACTTTATAGCTCGGTTAAGCCTAAAAACTATGCTGAAAACTCAGGTTTCGCCTTTTTTCGGTGGTGGGTTACTGTTCTCTGCCTTCTCGACGTCGAGACGTCGTGTGAGTCGTCGCACTCTCCAGTGTTCTAGTCATTCGTAACTCGTCTTGAATCTTCCTCGCCTCCTCCGCTTGCTGATGACTTTATGAGTTGATTAGGTTTTTCTTTCATCTATGTTAATTTGGGTTATTTATTTTGTTATATGTTCGACGGTTCGCCGTCTGCCGATTTATCGGCCACTCGAGGTGTCAGAAATGTTTGACCATCGAATTCTTACCTTATAAAAAAAACAAAAAAAAAAGTTTAAACTTTTATATATTTTATTTTAGTTGATGTATTAACCTCCGCCCGCCGCTCGGTGGATAGGGCACAGTTTTATTTAGGGTCTTTTTGGTACTGGAAAAAATTGGAGAGTCAAGACTTTTGACATCTTTCACTTATCAACATATATAGTGGAAAGAAATTAACAAGCATCTTATGAAACTAACTAATCGGCTAATAAGAGATAAATCACACCGACTTCTTTATTATAAAGGTAGGTTGCGTACAACACAATATATAGGGACATATATAATGCTTTTGTAAAACATTTTGTAGGAGCGGAAGGGTAACGATGTAAAGTACATCTCAAACCCGACTTTTATTTCATGTATATATATATAAACTTATACCCGACTTAGTTTATTTCACATATAAAAATAAACTTCTATGGTGAGCATATATTTTTGAGTGGCCCGTTTTTGAGTGCGGGGATCGAACAGCAAAAATTCTCAGCTTTAGATGGTTCGGTAGCAAGGCATTTGTTAATGGCGTCGGCAAGGTGGTCCCCAACGTGTCTGCTGCCTTCGTATCCTCTCATAGAGGAAAATATAGACACGATTTCATCAAAGAAGCTGGGATTGGGACCGGCACCGTTGGTGGCGGATACGACCAGAAGGATGGCGAAAACGGCAACGAGGACATTACAAGTCTTCATTTTGCTTGGAGTGGGTACGTTTTGTTCGGGGTAACGGAAGGCTAACAATTTAGAGCTAGAGTTGATATGCGAGGGATGAGTTTATTGAAATGGAGTTTGGGGTATTTATAGATATAGAGAGAATATTTATAAGTCTTTTTGCGTGACTTACAAAAGTCTTTTTTTTTTCCTATTTTAATTTTAATTTTTTTTACCAAGAAATTGAAATGTACGACTTCTCTCTTCTTCTTTTTTTTTATAAATTAGAGATGACAAATATTAGAAGTGAGCATGAGAGAAAAGGAAAAACCCCCGAACCATAACCAGCCTCTCCGGCAACCTCCGTCGGCGAAAGAAGGAGAAGGATATTCTGGCTTGGAAGAAGCAAAGAGAAATCAGGACGGGATGGCCACTGACTTTCCTAGCTTGCAGACAGCAGCAACCGGGGACCAAAACAAGAAAACAAGCTTCAAAGACAAATTAATGAGCGGGAAAAGTGAGAGCCACGCTACAATCCAGTCAGTGGCCTCCTTCCAGGAAGTGGACCTTGGCTACACAGCAATGGATGATTCCCCCCAGAGGAAGATGACCCCCTGTGCCCAACAATTACACTCAGCAAGAGGGAGAAAGAAGAGCTATGGAAGCCTTGGCAGGACACTCTCATAATTAAGATGTTCGACAAGGGCCCGGGCTATATGCAACTACACCGACGGCTATCGCAAAAATGGGGATTAAGCGCCCCTTTCTCGCTGATCGACCTGGGAAATGACTATTTCATAGCAAGGTTCTCCAACCAAATGGACTACGATCACGTTCTGTTGGAAGGCCCCTGGATGATAGGTGATAATTACCTCACAATTAGACGCTGGATACCGAAATTTGATGCTAGCATCGAACAGATTACAAAGCTGACAGTCTGGGTTCGAATTCCGTGTCTACACATCGAGTACTTTGATCCGAGGTTCCTCAAGATGGTGGGACAGAAAATAGGGAAAGTGCTTCGGATTGACAATACCACAGCCATGGCGGAACGAGGGCAATTTGCTAGGATGAGTGTCGAGATCGACCTGACGAAGCCGCTTCTATCCAAATTCAGGTTAGACGGAAAAGTTTGGCCCATCCAATATGAAGGGCTGAGAATGCTATGCTTCAAATGCGGGAAGGTGGGACATAACATCGAAGGCTGCGGAAGTGACAGTGGAAAAGAGAAGGAACCGAAGACGACCAATGACGACAGTCCGAAACACACCAATCCCATGGAGGACTCCTATGGTGGATGGATGAAGGCAAAAAAGCCTTCAAACAGACGCCAAGGAAGTAAGGAGGCACGATCCCACCCAGATCAAAGCATCACAAGCAGAAGCAACACCCCGCCGGCGATGAAACAGCAAGAACAGAGTGCGAATCCGGCGAAGGGGGGCGATCGGGAAACAATTAGGACTATGAAAGGAAAATCCGTGATTCAAGGCAAGCCGGAGATCGCGGGATCGTCACGATTTGCGGTGCTAGATAATATTGCCGAAGATCAAGGAACTCAAGGGGAAATCGCGAATAAGGAAGAGGATTTACGATTTCTAAAAGGAAACAATCAGAAGGAGATTGAGATACTAAAGAATATGACATGAGGTAAGCTGAGTCAGGAAATCATAGGCAAAGAAAACAGGCCCACCTTTGCAATAGGGAGTGGCCCAAACTGCAAGAAAGCCCACGGCTGGCCTGGCTTAACAGTGAAGAAACAAACGGCCACTAAGAAGAAAACTAGGAACCCTAGAACGCCTGCATCTCGTGCCCAAGTAATCACGTCGGAGAGTGTGACCTTTCTGAACATAGATGCTGCTAGCGAAGCCCCTCTAAAGCCCCGCATAAGCCAACACAGAGCCACATACAGAACCCCACTAAGCCAAATCCATGACCTAATGGTGAACTCGATAAAGGCCACAAACACGACCCCCGAATCCACCTCTACCATAACCCAAAACCCACCCGTTCAGACCAATGAGCAACATACTACAGGTGGTGAAAATCCCAGTTCAGGATTGGAGAGACTTTGTAATGTCGAACCGCCGGACCGACCCTTTCCTAATACACTTTCCCCCAATTGCGAACCGAGCGCAGTTGGAATTGCGCCCCAAGGACATGGTGGATCAGCCAATCTTCTGTCGGGCGGCTCTGCCCCAAGCTCTCATTGAGACGATCCGACTCCTGGATGACGCAGCTATCGCTTTTGCAAATGCAATGAACATGTCAAGCGAGACGATTTTCAGGGCCCTTCATAACACCTTATTACTTATGGATAGTCTGAAAATAATAGCCTGGAACACGAGCGGGGCAGGGAGCGAAGCCTTTCTAGCCGCCATCCGCGAATTAATCAGAAGATACGACCCACAAGTTCTGGTTTTGGTCGAGCCACGCATCAGTGGGGAGACAGCGGATAGGGTATGTCGGAGAATTGGTTTTGATGGCATGCTTAGAATGGAAGCTGTTGGGTTTGCCGAAGGGATTTGGATCCTTTGGCGCACCTCGGTGGTGGATGTCTACCCCATTGTTCAACACCCACAGCACCTGACGGTAGAGATCTACAGGAGAGGGGAAGCGCCTTGGATACTCTCTGCAGTGTATGCAGCCCCAGCACGAGTCCGAAGGCTGGATTTATGGAGAAGCTTGATGGATTTCGCTGAGACTAACAACGAGCCATGGGTTATAATGGGAGATTTCAATGCGACAATGAACCCGGACGAACGGTCGCCTCAGGCTTCCGTGGGATCGAACAGAGCAACACAGGACTTCAAAGAATGGGCAGACGCTGCACAAATATTGGACCTTGGCTTTTCGGGGCCCCCATTCACCTGGTGGAGGGGGAATCACAAGGAAACGCGAACCATGGCTAGGCTGGATAGAGCCCTCTGCTGCCCGGAGTGGAGATTGAGATACCCGGAAGCCTCGGTAACCCATCTGGTAGCTCCGTATTCCGACCATGCCCCTATCCTTGTGGATCTAGAACCAAGGAGAAACGAGCTGCCAGTGATGAGGCCTTTTCGTTTCCAAACTGCCTGGATGCTACATGATCGCTTTCGGGATCTATTGGAGACAAAATGGGACAAGAAGGAGGAAACCTGTAAAGCACTCAAACGCTTTGAAGTTGAGCTGAGTGATTGGAACAGGGAAATTTTCGGCAATATTTTCAAGAGAAAGAACTTGCTAATAAAAAGAATAGAGGGAGTAAGACATAAGCTGGCGGAAAAAGTGTGCAAACACTACCTTAGGATGGAGGAGAGCTTGTCGGCTGAATTGGAGGAAGTTCTAAACCAGGAGCAGCAGCTGTGGTTTCAGAAGTCCAGATCGAGCTTCTTAATTGAGGGTGATAGAAACACTAAATTTTATCATCTCTCGACTATTGTTCGTCGACGACGGAACAAGATCAATCGCTTGCAATGTAGTGAGGGCGAATGGGTAGAGGAGCTCAGTGAGTTGAGAACTTTGGTGACAAATTTCTTCGCCAAGATGTACACAGCCGAGGAACAACATCCAACCCAAATCAGTCTCAACAGCCGAAAAACCTTCCCAGTGATTGACGAGGGGAACCGGGCTGCTATCGCAGCCCCATTCAGAAACGAGGAAGTATGGGCAGCGCTATCTCATATGGGACCTTACAAAGCCCCGGGACCGGATGGCTACCCGACCATTTTCTATCAGAAGAACTGGAATACTGTTGGTGAGCAAGTGAAAGACACGATCCTAAAGCTACTCAACCATAACCAGGCCCCAAGCGACATCGGGAACGCCCTCTTGGTCCTCATTCCGAAGACGGAGAATCCCACAAGCGCTCGACAGCTGAGACCGATAGCTTTACTGAACGTCATCTTCAAAATAGCAACGAAGATGATCGTAAATCGCATCAAACCAATTCTGCCGGAACTAGTTGCTCCTACCCAAGCGAGCTTCATCCCGGGGCGCCAGATTGTTGACAACGTTGTGGTGGTACAAGAAGTTCTCCATTCCATGGCTGAGAGGAGAAGAAGAAAGTGGATGGTAATTAAGGTAGACTTAGAAAAAGCCTACGATCGAATAGATTGGGGCTTCTTGAGAGCCACCTTAGAGAGAGCTCAGCTACCGAATGCTCTGATCCAGGTGGTCATGAAGTGCCAGTCGATGGGTCGAATGAATGTACTCTGGAATGGAGAGAGATCAGGAAGCTTCCAACCTTCGAGAGGCATACGGCAAGGGGACCCGCTTTCACCATACCTTTTCGTTCTCTGTATGGAGTATCTAGCGCACATCATCCAAGACGTTGTAGAGGAAGGCAGCTGGAAACCCATACATGTTGGAGGGGTGTCACTCTCACATCTCTTTTTCGCTGATGACCTGGTTTTGTTTGGATGAGGCGACTCCGGAGCAAGGCCGAGTGGTCAAACGCTGCCTAGACAACTTTTGTAAGGCGTCGGGAGAACGAGTAAACTTCACCAAGAGCTCTGTAGTTTTTTCTCGTAATGTGGCAGCGACTATCAAAGGAGACATTAGCAAGGAATTGAGCATGCCGATCTCAGCAGAGTTCGGCAATTACCTGGGTGTGGCTACTGCTTGCGGGCGCATGACAAGGGAGCGCTTCAACAACCTCCTCGAGAAAGTCTCTATAAAGCTCAGAGGCTGGAAAACGCGAACTCTCTCGATGGCGGGTCGGGTTACTTTGGCCAAATCGATTCTAACGAGCTTGCCTCTCTACACAATGCAATCAAATTACCTTCCCAGAGGGGTTTGTGATGAAATCGACAAAAGGGTCCGAGGCTTTGTATGGGGATCAACAGCTGACCATAGACGCATCCATCTCCTTAGAAAGGAGATACTTCACGCCCCCTACATCAGCCGGTGGATTGGGCATTCGCCCGATGCGAGAAGCCAACCAAGCAACCCTTGCCAAGCTTGGATGGAGACTAATACAAGAACCTGCAACACTGTGGAGCAGAATCATTAGAGGAAAGTATTGTAACAGCAGAGCAGACATCGACATGTTTGTACGAAGGGGACGATCATCGAACCAATGGGCAGGCCTGGTCCACGGGGCTGAGATTTTGACCCCGGGGCTAAGAACGAACATTGGCGATGGAACAACAACGCTGTTCTGGTCCCATCCTTGGCTGCGCGAGGGCACCTTGGAAGAAGGAGCACAACAGGAACTGCCAGAGGAACTTGCAGGAGCAACGGTAGCGGAAATGTGGGAAGGAGAGGATTGGAAATGGGACAACTTTGGTCACCTGTTGAGTGAAGAAGACAAGTGTTTGCTGGAATCTGTTAAAGTGTGTGATCTTCAGGGGGCGGCGGACAGATTGTACTGGGGACACACGACAACGGGCAAATTCACCAAAGCATCGGCACTTAAGTTGCTCATTAGTAATCCAGGGATGCTGGAGTCAAAGGATTGGAGCAATATCTGGAGTGCCCCAGCCCAGCAAAGAGCCCGCAATTTTGCCTTCCTGGCAGCACATGATGCAATACTCACAAACGCAGCCAGACAAAGGCGACACATGTCAAAGTACGCAGCCTGCCCAAGATGCGGGGAATACGAGTCCTCCATCCACCTTCTGCGAGATTGTGACCGAGTGAGAGAGGCCTGGATGTGTGTGACAGGAAATCAGCCACCTCAGTCCTTGTTTGCGGATATGGAGGTGAAACCGTGGATCTTCAACAATGTAGGAAAAAAGGATAGATGGAGCGGGACCTTCATAACCATGCTATGGCTACTTTGGAAGATGAGGAACGAACCGAGTTTCCATGGAAGTGATGGTATACGGGAGATAGCTCCAAGAGTATGGAGGGCGACCTCGAACTATTTTCAGGCCAGAGGAAGAGGGGGGCACTTGGTTCCGACGGCAGGAAGGGAGGCCCGGGCAACCGAGACATGGTCACCTCCGGAGCCGGGTTGGATTAAACTAAATACAGATGGAGCCTCAAAGGGCAACCCATGGCCAGCGGGGGGAGGTGGTATTTTCCGTGCTGCGGACGGAGAGTTCTTACGAGCGTTCGCGTTCCGAGCAGGTAATTGCCGTGCCCTCGAGGTTGAGCTAAGAGCAGCCCACCATGGGCTGATGCTGCCCAAAGAGATGGGAATCACCCAGCTAATTTTGGAACTAGACTCCGCTGAAGCGCACAAATTCCTTACTAGCAACCAGACCCTGTACGCTCACCACAACTTAATTCTGCAATGTCGAACCCTACTTGACAACGCTGACTGGAAAGTGGTATTTAAACAGATAAGGAGACAAGCGAACAAGGAAGCAGATGCTTTGGCTAACAAAGGCTTAGAGATAGAGTCTAAATTCCAAATCTTTCACACCCGTCCTACTTGTATTCAAGGGGTTGAACCCCCAGTTTGTTTCGCCTTTCCTAATTAATTAAATAAAATAATAGGGGCTTTAGCCCCCAGTTTAACCAAAAAAAAAAAAGAGATGACAAATATTCATAAAATTTTGATACGTTAAACGTATTTTTTTATAATCATTGAAAATTATGGTGAATAATAAGTGATAATTTTGTGGATCACCATCATGGACTTATTATTCATATATAAGTTACGGGCTTGGTTCATGACTTCCCTCTAATAAAGGATATTGAGAAAACTTGGTGAAATAGATCTTTTACAAAATCTAATTAAGTAACTATACTTTAATGAAAATTAATTAGCCTTCCTAGACCCTTATGAAAATTAATTAGCTTTTCTATACCCTCTTGTAACCTCACTCTTCATGTGAGAGTGTATTGATCAATATGGTCAGTGGTTGGACGATCGACTGTGGAATCGATATGATGGAGGATCTTATGAGCTTTCACATGAGTCTTGAAGAGGTGAGACCAAGTGGTGTAGGAACTAGAGTCTTGATCAAGGATGATCGAGATGCAGTTTTTGATATTAAAGATAGTGAGGGCGGAGTGGAAAAGGGGCTTAGGGTTGTTGGCCATAATACCGAAAGGGAGAGGGGCGGCGGAAAGGGAGGTGGTGGATCGATTAGGGTTCTGTGAGGAAGAAAAAGTTCGATACCATGTGAGAGTGTATTGATCAATATGGAATCCTCCTTAGGGTTTCATTCCTCGTAATGACAATATATATAGATTACAAGAGAGTAAGACTGGGCCTATTTAGGCCCATACATTATACAGGATGTAAATATGTAATCTAATCACTCCAGACGTCTCTCCCCTTCCTCGTCAATGGCAATTTCTGAAGCCAATCGCCGATCTCTCATCCCAAGTTTCGTCTATTCAATTCCACCTCCCTCCAAAACCTCCCCAGATTCTGCAGATCTGATGACCAGTGGACACTCCGCGACCATCGAGAAATTCGTCATCCCGGCGCCGAGGGAAGATTGAGATATACTCCCCTGCTTTCTACACCGCCTCCACCATCGGCGGCACCCTCAACTGCGGCCTCACTCACACGGTCGTCCCACCTCTAGACGTCGTCAAATGTAACATTCAGGTTCTCTCCCCTTCCCAATCGCACCCCCAATTTTTCCATCGTAATTTTTTTTCCTTGACTCCATTGATGACATTTGTAAAAATTTGGGGATTTCGTAGTGGTGTTGGATAAATTTAGGGCCCGTTTGGAAAGGGTATATAGATATAGGATATAGGCTATGAGTATGAGATATAGATATCAGGCTATGGGTATTGGGTATGAGTATGAGATTGATATCTATATCCTATATCTGCTGTTTGGAATGGGTATATAGATATCAGAATAAAAACAAAAAGAGAAAATGTAATAAAAATGAATCAAAAACATTATAACTTTCGGCATGATCAAAATTCGAGAACTTTGCAAGCATATTACTAATACCATAATATTTCATCAAATACCATATGAATGTTTTGCAAATATCCAAGTGTTTTGCCGACCTATCAACATACTATCTTCCGAAATGACCAAAAATAAGGCTAGTAGTAGCCTCGTACGTTTGATAGAAGTTTAGGCATACACTTCTTACAAAATGACATGAAAATGACCTTGCAAACACACTACCCATCCATCATAGTACCCTCTACAACCCCGTAGCCCCTGAACCGCCTGAAGAACCACGGAGTCGACAAATAATGCTTTGCACATATAATTTCTTCCAATGATCATTCGGGCAACTGTAGAAGTTCTCAAGCTCACTCGGAGTCCTCGATATAACTCTACTAGCCTCAATCGCATCGAGATCAGAAACTCCGTCCAACATGGATATCTCAGACATCAACATCTTCTTTTGTTGAGTCACATACTCCTCACGATTGTCCTGCCTCGTCACGGTTTTAGCTAGGGTATTCAAATGGCCATTCATTGCCTTAATGGCTTCGCAGAATTCCACATCAACAAGGTTGTTTCCGAGAGGAGATTTACCTGCCCTTTTCTGCCTCTTTGAAGGTGGTGGATGCGATCCTTCATCACTAGCAGCTGGATGCTCACTCTCCTCTAACGGTGACTCCAGGTCAACATACTCATTGCCTATGTTGTTGACCATGTCCTCCACATCTTCAGCATCGACACCAGTTGCTCGGTCAGACCCAAAAATCAACTCCAACTTGGCGAATTCTATAAATGGTTTCTTCCATAATCCAGCTGCCCTTGGATGAATCTAGCACCCCATAAAAAAAATAGAATTTATGATAAGGACCAAATACAAAAAGATAATAACAATGACAACATATTGAGCTCCTCGAATACATAATCAATAAGCATATTACCTTACAATAGTCATCATAAGATTGCCTCTCACAATTGATTAGTATGTTTTTCTTTCACAAAGGACTTAAGTAATAGTGTCGTACTTTGATGGTTACCTTTTGGGACTTTCAAACCATTTGGTCTAGATATAGCATCACGGAGGACACGACCATCATGTGCTGAACCTTCCCAACCAGGCAATATATAGATGAACTCCATATTGGGTGTACACACACCCAATACATTCATCGCTAGGTCCCCTTTTCTAGTTCGATACCTTGATCTGTGGGTATTTGGCACATGAACACTAATGTGTGTTCCATCTAAAGCTCCTAGGCAATTCTACATGACAAGATAGGATGACTACATTATTGATAACATTGAAGATTATACTTTATGTAGCTTAGCAATTTAATAAGAATTTTGTTGCATTTACCTTGAAAATTTTCCATCTACCATCTTCACAATCCTCGGGTATGGGTGTAGGCTTCTTGAGCAAGTGATGGTGTAACTTTAAAACCGCAAGAATACAAAGATTGAAGTGTCTACTCACACTCTCACCACTCCTCACAAAGTAATTTGCAATTGACCTATTCTTTTGATGATGAGCCAATGTGAATAGAAACATTGCAACCATTTCCTCTACATCCATGTTCTTTGTCTTTCGTAATCCCCCAATATCTTGTACCATTGTACAAAGCACTCCAAATGTTTCCCTATTGACCCGAAGCTCGTTCCTACAAGTAGAATCACTCTCTCTAATCAACCTACGTAAGTTGCCCAATCTATGAGTCATCCTATCCGTTTTTTCGATTTGAAAGTTATCAATTTGCAAGGCTCGTTGACTAAACCTTATAGCAATAAGCTCAATCACTTTCCCGATAGCAATCACTACTTGTAGAATAATTTTTCGTCGTTCCTCCTTTCTCCGTATCAAATCAAGCTCAAGTGTGTCCATTTCTAAGAGGAATTCAAAGCGAAAAAAAAAATCAGAAATTTGACATCTCCATTTTGTATGCCATTTCTAAGAGGAATTCAAGGGGAAAAAATAAGAAATTTGACATCTTAAAAAAAATCAGAAATTTGTATGCTAATGTAATGTTCGATGTTGACCAAAAAAATGTTCCTTCTTTGACTCCTCCAATCTAAAACAATCTAATTGATGGTTATTTTTATTTATTTTTTGGTAGAATTATTTATGGTTAGTGATATGATGACTACTGTTGGAAGGCAGAGGCTGTGGCACCCCATAAAAATCCTATTGAAAAAAATCAGAAATTTGGAGGAGTCAATGATCGGACAGATTGAAGGATGGGCACCCCATAAACCAATCTAAAACAAATATAATATGGGGTTCCTTGTACGATTCTAAAGATTGGAGGAGTGGGTGTATATTTTTCCATGCTAATGTTCCTTGTACGATTCAACAACAAAAATTTTGTGGGTGAATTTGTTCTTCTGGGTAACGTTTCAACATCGAAAATCGCAATTAGGGACAACAATTTGTGGGTGTATATTGTTCTTCCAGCAGATGCAATTAGGGACGCAAAAATCGATCAACAAATATCCCAATACAAGCAGAAATCGATCAAGCAGATGGAGCAAAAATCGCAAAAAAAATTAGGAGCAAAAAAAAGATAAAAATCGAGCAAGATGGAAGGAGGAGAAGACAATACAAGCAATCCACGATCAGTAAGATGCAAGAAGAAGAAGAGGAGAAGAAGAAGTACCAGTCAATGGAAGCGAGCGAGCAGAAGGAGACAAACCGTCGTACGTCTTTTTTCCAATATCCCCCAAATTTGTCAGATATCCAATATCCCCCAATACCCTAGAATAAGTAGATAGGAGATATACAATCCATATCCATATACTTATTTGGATAATTATACCAAACGGGGTATATAGATATTGAGCTTTCTATACCCATAGCCTATATCTATATACCCATCCCAAACAAGCCCTTATTGCTTCCTTTCATTTAGATTTGTTCAATTTAGATTTTAAATTGATTGTGCATAGGTTTGGTAACGATTTTAGGATTTTCAATTGATAGTGCTCCGAATTATGCAGGTTACTGCGCTTCTTATGACTGTGTTTGTCTCTCTTTTCTGCCAATTGATTTTCTAAGCTTTGTTATGTTCAGGCTTATTGTTTGTGGTTGCACTGCAGATGTAAGTTTACATGCTCAACAGTTGGCTCATGTGATATGGTTTGCTCACAGCTTTTATGACTATGCGGATGCAATCTGAATTTACTGGATTAGAGTTTTCCAAACCAATTGATTTAATTAAAGTTAATTATATAAAATACCAATATTAAATATTTTTTTGTTGGATTCAATAGGTGCTAAGATCTCGTCTCGTTGTCATCAATCGATCAACGAAGGTTAAGGCAAGTGATTTCGTTCAATGCCCTTTGCATGTTTCGTGATTTTCTTTTGGCGTGTCTTTTTATTCTTCTGTGTCGAATGCGGCCCTGTGGCCAATTTCCTTGTCAGTTTCGATAAATTGCATGTCCGTTTGTTTGATGTAATTTATCTCCTTATTCATAAACTGGCATAAGTATAAATTAATGGGCAATTATTAATTTAAATATAGTGATATGTGTATTCAATGTGTTATTTGTTTATAACTTGAGATAAATGAAAAATTGCCCATATCCATCTTCTCAATTGCATGAAATTCTGTTTGTTTCTTTCATGCAAATTAATAGCATGTGATATTAAGATCATTTGAAATATCCGTGTTTGTACGTCCTTATTGGTTTAATGTCGTTATTTATGATTACACTACTAGAATCATGCAATTAGACATCATGCGTTTTAAGTCTGTCAAAAAAATAACCGATGTTAAATTATTCTATTACATCGAATAATAATTTTGTGATGCTAAAACATATTTTGACAACAGTTGAATATTTTGACAGACGTAAAATTGTTGATTCTGAAATAAATTAAAACGCGCGGGCTTAAATTTGTTAAATGAAAACACACGGATTTAAATTACTTAGAAAAAAAAATTGGAGGGATTTTCAAATTTGGGAAATTTTTCTAAGACTTCAAATTTAACCCACCAATTCCCTTACCACCTAATAAAATAAGAAACCCATATCCCTAATTCCTAATTTCCTATCTGCTAGTCTGCTACCTCTCACTCTCTCGAACCCATTCCCCCCCTCGACCCCAAAGAAAGAAGAGGGCCACTGTTCACCCATGGCGGCTCCTTGTCGATCACCAACTCCTTCCTTCCTCCGGCTTGCCTGACCAACGACTATTCTCTCTCGCCTCGCAACCACCACCTACTTCCTTCCCTCCTTCCTCCGGCTTCACTCATGACGGCTTCTCTTGTTCTTAGTCTTTCTCCAGTTTCATCGACACCTCACCACCACTTCATGCTTCCACCTGGTCGAACTTTTCACTAGCCCAGACCACCGAGCACCGTCGGCGCTTCACCATCTGTCTCCCTCTCGCCGGACCTCTCCACTTCCACCGTCGACATTTCATTATCGCCCGAGTTGAGCTGATTCTACCGATGATTTACTGCCTCCTCCCCGAGCCTACTCACCGCCACATGAGGTAATTCTACCCTTAATTTCTCGGATTTACTCCAAAAATTCACCCCCTTGTAAAAAGATATGATTTTTAGGGTTTTGGTTTGATCAATTTGGATTTTTTGGGTAAGTCATGAAGCTGATCTTGCTGATTCAAAATATGGGTCTGAGCTTCTAGATCTCATCCTCAATAAGGTATAATCTTTAACTCAGGTCTGGCGAAGGTATAATTTTTTTTACCACACACAAAGAAGTGAGCAACACAAAATGATCCATAAATTCAGAAATATAAACATTCTGGAAATTATCAGTTACCTCACAGACAAGGATGACTTCTTACTTGTTAATGGCAGCTAGAAGTGCCTATGTGCAGAACATGTATATATCTATACACTATGAGAATATAAAGTTCACTTTATCATACTTCCTTACTAAAGTTTTGACCAACAAATACTAGGTCACATCATTTCATATGAATCCATTTCCAAGACCCCCTACATAGAAAAACATAGGCATTGTCAAGCATCCCCTTCTTGCAATGCCAATTAATTAAAGTGTTATAAGTAATACCATTAGGACGAATTCCTTCAACTTGTAGTCTCTCAAAAAGGTACAAAGCATCTTCAATAAGTTCTACTTTACAAGAGCTATGGACCGGGCTCTCTCACTTGGTAATTTATCTCTTTCTTCATCATCTATGTTCATTACTGATTGTCTGTAAGTTTAAAATTGAACACTGATGCTATTGATTTTGGAAAACTGATTATCTGATCGATTAGGAGTAGTGTGCGTGGTAACTCAACTCATATAGTTTGATTTGCAAGTACGGGCTCATGTGCTGTAGGTAGTGCTTTTGCAATAAGTAACCAGAACATATAAAACTAAAAATTCTCCCAATTTCTAGTGTTCAGATTATCCTCTAAGAATTGGTAAGGTTGTTTACCAACTTGTCTTGGAGAGTAAACTCCAAGGGTCTATTCCTCGGTTTCTCTTCCTGTGTGTTCAGTATTTGTGCTCTTGATGCGTGTTTTGTGTTCTTCCTGTTTTTTAGCTCCATCAGTAGCTCAGATGCTTCAGCTTGTGCTATCGTAGTATCGTTTGTAACATTCAATTTCTTTTATGCAGCCGTTACTTGCCTGGAAAATACAGTAACATTTGCAGTTCTTGCACTTCTTCCAAACTTATCTGCACACCTTGATTCTCAAGGTACTGTTGTCTGCCCGAGAGATGGCCTAATCTTAATACTCAATGCTGGTAATCCAAATCCTATTGCTTCTCAGTCTGTAAGAAAGGTATCAAATCTCTTTTCTTCATCCTGCTATGAAGTTGAGCACCTTGAAGAGATTCTGTTATATGTGTCTTGTGTATTGGGCTTCATTCAAATGGTGCAGTTACCTTGTGTTTTGCAAGCACATAAACCCTTCTTTTTGTTTTGGTAAATGAAGTAGACATCCATATGTTTATATACTTCCTGCAACTTCTGAGTCCCAAAAGAAAAAAAATGTCTTATTGCCTACATTAGTCAACGTCTTTGGTTCCATTTAAAAAGTGCTCAATTTAGTGTCATTACTTGCCATGTGCCTCCTTGAACACGTGATCCCTCCTAGCATATCCATAAGATAGCCTGTTTATGACTTCCTGGATTGCTTTTCTTGGACTAACAAGGATAGCGCTCCGCGGGTCTGAGGAACAGAAGCAGAAATATCCACCGTCTATGCAATAACTTAAGGCTATTGGTTGTTGCATATGGCACCTTTCTGTTTTCTACATTCTACAAAAGATCTCCATGAAATGCTATTACTCATTAAATAATTACCTTAATTTATCCATGGCTTAGGCCTTGACGAAGCCTGATTATGGAAGTGATGCAAGTGCCTTGAAAACAACTGCCATAACGGTCTTGCTTTTTTTCTTTTAATGTAATCAGCAAGAAAACTTTCACGATTTAGTTTAAAGTTCTAGTCTTCAAGGGGTTGTCAGATTGATACAATCCAAGTGATCAGGTTTCAAGGGTGAGTTAAGCCTTTCCCAAAATCAATAATTGAAAAATAAAAGGGTATGAAGGTTAGTGGAGTGTGCATATTAGATGTATGCTTGCAGGTACATTTTATTTTTTTCTCTCTTAAATTGATGTTTGGTGGCATGAGGTCAAAACCATTACTTGTGACGATATGTGCTGCCTACTGATTTGTAGGATTTTTGATCTTATGTTGGTCTGTGATTCAAGGGAATTCTGGCTCTAACCGTAACAATGATGCATTACCTAGATTTACCCCTGCCTGAGTTTTTTTTAATTCTTTTGTTGTTATTACTTTCTTTCTTTGAGATATGCATTTGTCATTAGATGTTAAGACAGATCAAGAGTAAATCTAGTAACTGGAATTATCTACCATATTTTCAGCTTATTAATGACATAATTTCATGATATTACCTGCCCGTTATTGTTTCAAGCATTTGCCATTTTGCTTTTGGAATATGCTTTAATTACTGCTTGTATTTGATCTTTACACTTGCATGTTTGGGCAGCCTATCAAGGTTAATTGGGCATATGCTAGTAGTCAGAGAGAGGATACTTCAAGTAAGGCAATTTCACTCCTTTTTAGTCCAAAATTTATTTATTTCCATTTTATTTATATTTTTTTTTATTAGGTAAAAATTCGAGCTCAGACAAGCCTGAAGCTCGAGAGGCCGACGAAACGGCGGACGGACTAACCGTCAACATACAACCATAAGCAATACAAAACAACAAGGAAGAAAGAAAAAACCCAACAACCCATAAAGGACGTCAATCAGCGGAGGAGTCGATGAAGATCCAAGACGAGCCACGAATACCGAGAACACGGGCGAGTGCGAAGACTCACACGGTGTTTCGACGTCGAGAAGGTGGAGAACAGTAACCCACCAACGGAAAGGGCGAAGCCCGGGGATGTGCGGACCACCGACGTTGCCCCCACCTAAATGAGGGATCTTCGAAGACCACAAACACAGCCACGATCCTCTCGATCAAACAGGACGCCCGATACTGCAACCCAACTCGAAACTAAACGCAACCACATCAAGGCAGCTATCCGAAGCCAAACGACGGAGCAAAATACGGGCCAAAACGGGGAAGATCAATCCTCCGACGAAAGTTTGTGAGCAGGAATCCCGAGACCAAGTTAATTATTTATATAAATACACAAATATATATATATCAATATATAAATAATGTATTTATAGTATTTTTATTATATTATTTCTAATGGGTTGAATTAGGGCCCAAAACAAACAATTGGGCCAAAACCCATGATTTGGGACTCTCTAGGCCCAAAGAAGCCCGAGACTTGGATTCCAAAGGCAGCCAAGGAGAGTTGCAACTTGCAACGCAAGGAGTCCACCTTCTTTTTTTTTTTTGGCAATCCAATCCTTGCAGCGCAAGGAAATTTTTTTTTTTTTTTTCAATCATCCTCATCGCCAAGAGCAAAAGAGGGGAAACGTGGAAAGCCATAGTTACAGGCGGCGACAGGACAGGGATGGCCGCGGCGAGAATTCGACAAGCCGAGAAGGAGGTGACAACTCCTGACGGCAAGGCAACAGGCCGAGAGCAGATCAGCAAGAGGCGGATCGAGGTGAAGGCCAACGCCGACGACAACGACAACGGACGAGGGCACAACGTAGGCGGAGATTAGGACTCAAATTGGGGATATAGATCGGGGAGAAGGGGAATCGATTAGATATTAGGAGCATCGATTGAGGCGAACCAAACAATCGGGCATGGAATAGGGATGTTCTTCAACCAAGGAAGGAGGAATTACTCCAATAAGGGATTTGCTGGTGAAATTGACGACGGAGGAAGGGGGCATGAAAGATCCGGTCCGGGATCCGGGTAGGAGACCAGCCACAACAAGGCGGCGCCACCGCCAAGAGAGAAGCGGCGCACGAGAGCAAGTGGCGGTGATTTCATCGCCGACGAACAGATTCGATTCAAACGGGGTGAATAGACCAGTGGTTGAACCAAGACCAAGAGGTAAGAGGCGGAGAGGGTGGGTAGGCCAACAGACCTAGATTATCGGCCTCCGAAGAGGGGTTGTTGCCTCCGAAGAGGTGGTGTTCAATCTCCGAAGAGGAGGTCTGCAGCGGAGTTATCCAGCCCCAAAAAGGGGGTTTTCTCAGGCTCTCAAAAGAGAGCGTTTTTACATTTTATTTATATGGCATGTATCATTTATGTTCAGAATTTATTTATTTACATTTTATTTATATGGCATTAGGCAATATCACTCCTTTTTAGTCCAAAATTTATTTATTTATTTATATTTTTATGTTGTTACTTTTGTGGCTCTATAATGTGTCCCTTGACCTTGTAAAGATTTTATATGCTAGATTTATTAATGAGGATTATGAAATCGTGAACCAAGAGAGAAACATCCTTGCCCATGCAACAAAGTAGGACACAAATCGTGAACCAAGAGTGATTTCTGAATATGCGTGGCTCTTGGAGTGATTTCTAAATATGCTTGGCTCTTGGAGTAGGGTGCTTAGACTACATAGTTTTAGTTTTTGGAAGTGTGCCCAAACTATCCTTTGTACCCATCATTTAAAAGTATTCATCATTTGTAACGTGTATTTTTCAAGTAGCTATCCTTTGTAAAGCATTTGTAAATGTCGATTTTGCATTTATTTTAATGTATATGTTTTGTACGTACCCATAATTTGTGGAATCTTATTATATTAACAAAGGGTGTTGTGTATCGAATGAAAAAACATCGGATTATAGATGGAAAATGTTGTGCCTGAATAGCTATGAAATCGAACAATAACATAAAACGGATGTTAGTATCATTATAGACGTCGTCTAAATAATCTAAATCAATGTATAACATATATTTTCACATCACATTGTTGTTATAAATTGATATATATTACTAACAATAACATCATTATATAAATCTAAAACGATGTCCATATCATATTAATGCATCATTTATGTACATATTTCATACGATAGATTATTTTAAAACAATAAAAAATCACTAATTATATATATATATAATTAATATATACAAAATCAATATAATAAAGAAGATGTCTATTTTGTTTTAATACATTGATTATTTTAAAAATAGTGATGTGAATGTAAAATTTAGGTATGGTGTGGGCATCTTCAAAAGATTGTAAATGAAAAATAATGAGGCTTTAACAATAAGTGAACATGTCAAAAATAAATTTGAGGGGCTGATTTATATCTATATTCAAAATAAAATAGATGTTTTAACCAAGAAAAGACATCGGCCTAAAACCGATGTAGAAAAGTTGATCTTTTACTACACGCACAATAAGATCGGAAATGTTTTTGAAAGACATCTGTTGTGAACCGATGTCTAATTACATTTTTTCTAGTAGTGATCACCTAGGATTTAATGTTAAAGCTATTATAGTTAAACTGTGCATCTCATGTGGTGCGGATTGACTGAAAGTCAGTTGTGAGGGCTAGCTCGCAGGTTGGGAATAGTGTAAAGCCCAGTCTAAAAGGTTCCATGGAATAGCTAGACTTCAAACAGTCTCAGGTCGCAGTCCTAGTTGAGTCTGGACCCGTGTCCTTCCACGTACGATTAGACTTCAAAGTCTCAGGTCGCAGTCCTAGTTGAGTCTGGACCCGTGTCACTATGTTTTACATTGTGTTATATACATATTTACATTATTGTTATTATCGAGATTATTAATAGGTGATCAATTCAGTTATATTATATTTCAGTCTTATTCGAGGTATAATTCTTTTTCTTATCATATAATCGATCATTATGATCATCCGAGTCATGTTACGAATCTTTATTTCTTATTCAGTTTCCACTTTAAATACTCATGTCTTTCCCTTAACCTATGACATACTGTTTTATGGTCATTGTGTGGTTAAAGTCTAAACATTTTTCCTATCATTTGCTAGTCTTAATTGTACTAACCATCCTATTTATTGGATGGCTGATGTCCTTCGTACTCATGAAACACCAGACCATATTCCACTGGTTTAGTAAGAGAGGACTATCATCCACGGATAAAGAGAGGACTATCATCCACGGACTTTTAAACTGCAGCTTCTAAACCTTTAAAGTTTTCGCAATGCTACATTGGTTTTAGCTATTTTGGAGTTTATTTACAATTTATGGTTTTGGTATTTTACCTATGTTACTGGGATTGGATATTTCAAACTATGCTATTTAATTGACTTCCTCGTCATTTTATTCAACTGCTTGAAGTACTGTCTTGTTTATGGGAGCATGGTGGCATGTCCCTATAAGCCTCATGTGAATGCGAAGACATTAAAGTCTACGGATTCACTGGCGCAGTAACGCTCCCTTGGGATTTAAAAGGGGGTTTTACAACTTGACACAAATACCTGGTCTCTGGTTCCTCCAAATCCCAATTTAAATGTCCTCGATGTCAAATGGGTGTACAAAACCAAACGTCGCTCTGATGGCTCCATAGAGCGGCATAAGGCTCGATTAGTTGCTAAGGGCTTCAATCAACTTTCTGGTATCGATTACAATGATACCTTCAGTCCACTGGCGAAACCATCAACGATTCGTCTCTTGCTATCGTTAGCAGCGATGAACAATTGGACGACGACTCAGTTGGACATACAGAACGCGTTTCTACATGGCACCCTTGAAGAGGAGGTCTATGTTGCACAACCCTAGGGCTTTATAAATCCTTCCTTCCCAGATTATGTTTGTAAGTTGAATCATTCACTTTATGGTCTAAAACAGGCTCCTCGAGCTTGGTTTTCTCATCTCAGTGATGCTCTGTTATCCATGGGTTTCTCTTCTTCTCCTTCTGATAGTTCTCTCTTTTCTTATTTCCATCGAAATGACAGTGTTTTCGTTTTGGTTTACGTTGATGACCTTCTTGTTCTTGCATCTAATCCCGACTTGGCAACAAAGTTTGTTTCTTCTATTGCTATGCAGTTTCCTGTGAAAGATTTGGGGCCTGCCCACTTCTTTCTCGGCGTCGAGATTGATCGAGATGCCACTCGTTTTCATCTATGCCAATCAAGGCACATTCAGGATCTCCTAGCGAAAACGGGCATGACCTCCTCCAAGCCAATTTCCACTCCAATGGCGACCAACTTCGATGCTGCTCAAGAGTCACCCCCCTTTCCTGATGATCATCTTTATCGCAGCGTCGTTGGCAGCCTTCAATACATGGGTTTTACGAGGCTGGATGTTGCCTTCACCATCCACAAAGTGTCTCAATTCATGCACAATCCTCGACTAATCCACTGGCAGGCGGTTAAGAGAATATTGAGATATCTCAATCACACTAAATTCTATAAGTTTTACATCTCTTCGGCTGTCAATCATCAACTATCTACCTTTTCGGATGCTGATTGGGGGACAGACAGATCTGATCGGAGATCGGTTAGTGCCTATTGTGTGTTTCATGGTTCAAACTTGATTTCGTGGACATCTAAGAAACAGAATATCGTGGCTCGTTCCTCAACTGAGGCTGAGTATCGAGCTCTTGCTATGCCACCTGTGAAACCATTTGGCTTCAGTCCCTACTTGCTTCTATCGGTATAGCTCTGCCATCTGCACCCGTTCTCTGGTGTGACAACTTAGGCACTACGTATCTTGCGGTCAATCCGGTTCTTCATCACAGGATGAAACACTTATCTCTCGACTATCATTTTGTTAGGGAAAGAGTTGGCAACAAGTCCCTCAAAGTTGCCTTTGTGTCGTCTCGAGATCAAACAGCTGATGTTCTTACAAAACCACTTTCATCTTCTCAGTTCGAACTGTCTCGATCCCATCTCTGCATACTCCCGATGGGATCGCCGGGGAGTACTAGCACACATATACACACAGAAGAATTGGAGGCAACTGTTGTTCACTAGGCTAGCCACTACTTGTAAACAGTTATACAGTTACCTAGTATTTCCTATTCTACTGTCATCCTTGTGTAATATATATTGGATGATTGTAAATCACTAAGATCAATGAATGAAAAACATATTCTAGCACGTTCGAAATCCAATCGTTTGGAATTCTGTTGGCCGCAGCGGAAGACGCCCGAAAAGCAGAGGATCTGCAACTGCGCGGAAGCCTCGCCGCCGTGGAGGGCGACCACAAGGAGAGTGCAAGGCTGCGATACGGCGGGGGTGTTGGGGACTTGACGGTACCTCCATGTGTGACGGAGGGTGTAATCAATGGCGTGGGTTGAGTGCATCTGCGGGTTTATGCTTCTCAACATGATTTATCGATCTGCACCGACGCACTACGCCAAATAGACACTGAGGCGACGAACAGGGCAAACACCGTCGCTCCAATGTGTTTCTTGCGACGAACGACCTCATCTCGTCGCATGAGTGTGGTCAAACCACAAGTCGTTGGGAGATAGCTATGGAGCGACGGAGGGGAGATATGTCCGTCGCTTGAAGGATGTTCTGGCGACGAACCATTAAGCTTCCGTCGCCTGAGTCATGTGTACCGTCGCCTGAATAGTTTTGAGGGGGCTTCATTTATGGGACTGATAGGGGCGACGGGGTAAATGACTATGTTCGTCGCCTGAGTGTTTTTTTAATTTCTCATTTGAGTTGTGGCAAGGTTTGTTATGCTTTATTTTTTTATGCTTGTAATTTTGAATATTGATGCATTTGTGAAATCTTGGTTAGATTGTTTATATTATATTCATATATGTTATTAATATAATATGAGTTATTGGTAATAACTCATAAGTTATAAATATGCAAATATATAATGTTAAAATCAATAAATTTGTAATGTGTTATAGTCATATTGTTATAAAATGAAAACTTATAATGTCATAAATTATAAATTAAATATGCAATATTTTTATAAAGCTAAAACCATAGTATAACATTAATTAGTTAATGTTTTTTTTTATAAAACCATACGAACTAGTGCTATATTTGTAAAAATAGCATGTATGTTGTATTTATAAATTATAATGTTGCGAAATCATAATTTATAATGTTATATAGTTATATTTGTTATTTTTTTTATTTATAAAACATACTGTTGCTATATTTGTATAAAATTATATGTTATATTTACATATTTTATGACTATCCAATTTTCTTTTGAGATCAAGATGAAGATTGAGATCGAGATCAAGAATTTGGTTATATATATAGAGAGAGAGATTTTCTGATAGATGCTATATATAAATAAGGGCAAGTTTATGACAGATTTTGATCAAGGCCAACAAAGTTAATTAGGGTGTATGATGGATTGCCTATTTATACCTAACTATCTTTCATGATTTTAAAAGGAAAGAAAATGGAATCCATATCTTTCATAATTTTTTCTCAGATTTTATACCATATAATATGTTAATTCATGATGGTCAAATTCATGGGATCCCATTACTTGGAGTGTAGGTTAAGCATATTTATTAAAAAAATCTCAAAAGAAAATTTATGAACCCTAAAAGATATTTTACAATAAATTTTCATCCAAACAAATAATAATAATATTGGAAATTAGAATCAATCCAAACACCAAACTTCAAGATAAATAGGAGAATATGTGATTGTATTCAATTGTGCATCTTGTGGTCTATCTATCTATCTATCTATACTAAAACCAATGTATAACGTCATATGTGGTGCGTTGTAGTTGATTATAAGATAAAAATTCCTATGTGGCACGTTGTGGTTGATTCTAGGATAAAAATATATAAAAAAATATGTTGTCATAATTTATAGAAAGTTATATAAGCCACAATCTATCTATCTATATATTTTAGTTGATTGACAAAATTTTAAATAAAAAATATTTCATAGTCATACTTACCAAAAATATTAATAGATAAATATGTAATATTTGATAAGTGCTATTTTATTTATATCTAGATTATTTTTTGGTGAAAAAATCATTTACATAAAAATTAATTATTTAATACTTGTTATTTTATTTATATCTATATTATTTTTTGAGTCTAAAATGATTTATATAAATATTTTGTAGCCACAATCCATCAGTGCATAACTATTTTAGTAAACTAACATAATAAATATATCATAAATATTTAATAAAATATATTAATTTTTTTTAAAATCAGTTATTTATTAAATTACATAAGATTCAATTAATGTTAGATTAGAAAAAAAAAACCGTTTGCCTTATAAATGTGAATTTTGTTTATATTTTGAGAGAATCTAAATAAAAGATATTTAGATTATATATAACTTATCGGAATTTTTTTCAAAATATTTAAAGAAAAATAAAAATTTACAAAAAAATTCACACCTTAAAAATATTTACAAAAATATTCAAAACTTGCAGAGATCTCAGAAAAACGCGGTCTGAGACCGCGTTTTATTCATAATAAGTGATATCTGAAAGTGAAAAAAAAAACGAAAAAACTTATAATTAATTTCGGGTAAAACGCGATTTGAATCCGCGTTATACCAATTTGTGTTTTTAAATTTTTTTTTTTAAAAAAAAAAAGTGAAAACGCGTTTCATTTGTGGCTCTGTCTGCCACCCTCTCGTTCTCCATCCTCCTCATCTCCTTCCCGCTTCCTCAATCCTTTCCCATGGCACCCATGGATCCCCGTGCAGAGAATTATCCTCAAGGACGGTGTTTTATCCGGTCTTCTAGCACAGAGGATGTTGTTCGAATTTACGCAGAAGCAGCCACACAAGAATCTGCAGATTGTTTAGCCAATGTTATAGCACGCACAGTGGATGAATTCCTTGGATTTGACAGCAATGCAACAAGGAGCAATGAGTCTCCTCCTTTAATTCCTAGTGCAACTTAGCCATATATTTCCTTGTGTAACTTGTTAATCATTCCTAACAACCCAATCGTGAATTGTTTAGATTTCATTTTGGGGTGGGAAGATGGAACGAAAACAGCATTTTTTTATGAGTCTTCGTTTCCTGATTTTGTTTGCAAAAATGCTAAATGTACACTGGGTTGATTTACGGATCGTTTCCTGATATTTGACTGCCATCGCCAACACCTCGAGCACCTCCGCCATCGTCGTCCATCAATGGAGTCCTTCGTCGTCTCCATCTCCAGCGCCTCCGCCATCGCCCAGGGGCGGATCCAAACGGGGGCATGTGGGGGCACGTGCCTCCACCCTCATCCGACGAACCCCTTATATGTATTCTCCTCGTCGATAGCTTCATTTTGATATATAATACGCATTAATCCGATATCCGAGTAAAAAGTTATGAGTGTTTGAAAATTGAAGGTATATTAATCACTTTAAATCTTATTTAAATAACCCACAATGCTTTTATATTTTATTTAGATTGACAGATCTTTGAAATGAGAGGTTATATAGTGATATATGTTTCTAAAAAGATGATCGATGTAGGAATTCACAAAGCTTTTGATTTGGTATGTCGTATCATCGTGTTACCGGTTGCAAAAACTATACATGAAAGAGTTTTCTCTGCTATGGATATTATCCTGCCATATTTGCACAATAAGATAAGAGAAGATTTTCTCTTTGAGAGTTTTGTCTGCTAAGTTGAAAAAGATATTTCAAACGCAATGATAATTAATTAGGTTATCATTTAACACTTTTAGGGTATGAAAAATCCATAAAATGGATTTACCCTTGTCGAGTTGAAATATTTCATTATAAAACTCTAATTAGCAATGGCGAATTTTTTGTAGTAGTGCTCTTTTATTTTTTATCTCTATTTTATAGTGTTAAAGACGTTATGTATAGTACGAGTTCGTGTTATTCATTGTCGTTTATCATCGGTGTGCCCCCACCCTCTTCGGGATCTGGCTCCGCCACTGGCCATCGCCAACACCTACGCACAACGGGCGACGGGCTTCTTCAATAGGACTCCAATTTGCGGAGGTTCACTCCAATTCCCGCCATGGATGGAGCAAAGCTGCATATCGAGGTCTCGGATGTGGGCGCCATTGATGAGGGAGAGGAGAAGCAGCAGATGAGCAGAGCATGGAAGCCACCAGTTTCACTCCTTGTTTCTTTTTTTTTTTAATTTAAAAACACAAATTGGTATAAACGCGGTTTCAAATCGCGTTTTACCAAAAAATAATTATAAAACGCGGTTTGAAACCGCGTTTTTTTCGTTGTTTTTTGTACTTTCAGATATCACTTATTATGAATGAAACGCAGTCTGAAACCGCGCTTTTCTGAGATCTCTACAAATTTGGAATATTTTTGTAAATATTTTCAAGGTGTAAAGTTTTTTGTAAATTTTTATTTTTCTTTGAATATTTTGAAAAAAAATTCAACTTATCGAACTAATTTTATTTATATCTATATTATTTGTTGGTGGAAAAAATTATTTCATTCCTCTTTTGCTTGTCATGTTTATGTCTTTCCTTAGCTCAAGTTTTGCTTCTCAAGCAAAGGGATCGAGTAAACTTCCTCTGGGGCCTAGGCCCTGGTCCTGGTCTATTGTCTGCAAGATGCAACATCTTCCAACTGTTCCAAACTCCTCATCGCCATGGTGGTGTCATCGGTGGATATGATCCGAGAGGTTTTCCAAAAGTAGGTTGAATGTTGAAGCTGCTCGCTCACTGCATCACCACAAGCATTCTATGTTCTGTTTGCCGGTTTCACCCAAATGGTGAAATCTCCAGAAGGTCCATCGATCACACTTCACCAAAGAAGCAGCTTGGATTCTATGGAGCTTTTCATGAGCTGTTGAAAATGGGAAGAAATTGCTTAGAGTGAACAATGATTTTCCATCTAGAAATTAATGATCAAATGGGCACCCAGAAACTGTTCAATAATATCAACACCAACAAAAATATGAATTGTCAAATGCTCTTAGAAGCTTAATTATTGAAGCATGGAGATGAAGACCGACATTGTTGAGCCTGTCCACAGATGTTGGACTTGCTTAATTTATTCGTGCAGCCAGTTTATGCCTGAGCTCTAAAGAAGCACGACACCTTTCGGAACCTCCTCGATTCTGGTTTTGACCTTGCAATAATGTGTGTTAATATACATTCCAAAATCACAACACTTCCATGCCTGTTATTATATGTACTACCGTCACTCTATATATTCTTATAGAAAACCCCTCAATTTTTGAAAACTATATATAACAATGTCACTACAGGGGGGAATATATATATATTTTTTAAACGGAAAAAATTTGGCAAAATGTGGAAGCATTCTTAACTAAGATCATTCCGAAGGATGAGATCACCAAGTTCAGAGTCGTTAGGGATCGAAGGCCCTGAGTAGGCGCAAACAAGACGTGTCTAATCGTCAGCAACTTTATTGGCATCCCTGTAAATGTGACGGATAGAGACTGAGGCAAAAAGACGCATGAAAAGAGCAATATCAGATATTATCATCTCAACTTCACCTGGAGGGGAGAAAAGGCCTTTAAGACTGTTGATAATAGTGAGATTATCGCCTTCAATAAAGAGATGGGTAATGCGCTGCTTTAAAGCTGCTTGGACACCAGTCCAAAGAGCGAACCCCTCGACACCAACTACGGAGGGAAAGGGCGAGGAACCCGAGCCAGCGAATAAAGGTTGTCCCAAATGGTTTCTAATAATGAAGCCAAATGTGCCTTTATTAGAAGCAGAGAGTGCATCATCGAAGTTTAGTTTGTGATAGTTTGGGGTGGTTTAGTCCATTTGGTTGTAGGTCGTGTTTTTCGATGTTGAACGTTGTCGTGTGTTTGAATTTTTTCCTCGCTTTGAAACTTTGTAGTGTTCCAGTTGTAGATTTGCTCGGTAGTGTAGGCTGCAATGGTTATCGGATCAGGCTTTATGTTTCAAAAAGAGCTTTGTTTCTAAAGAACCAAGCGCTCCACCAAATCGTAGCGAGTTTGGTGAAAAGCTGATTCCTCAGGTCATTTCTTAACATATTTAAAAGGTCAGGGATGTTTTGTTGTACACCTTTTCATGGATATAAGTTCAATGCACACAACTAACAAACAAACAGAACCCCAGAAATCAGTTGTAATATATATAAAATACTAAAACAGAGATATGAAACGGGCTCTGATGCGATTCACATACGTGTCATATTCTGGAGCAATTCGCATACGTGTCATATGTTGGATTAATATGATGTTATCTTTTTTAACCATATCAATTAATAAGTCAATATAATTTGTTATCTCAATTAATGGTCCCACTTATTCTTATAAATATTCAAACCTTATATCTTACTCCCTCCGTTCGGCAAAACATGTCGTTTACTATTCACGCACTCTTTTTTATAATGATAAAAACTATATAAAATATTTATTTTTTTTTAATAAATTTTTTTAACAAATTTGTACTTATTAATAATAACTACGAAATTGTTAAAAAAATGATTAAAAAACTAGATATTTTATATAGTTTTTATCCCATAAAAAAGAGTGTGTGAATAGTAAAGTGACATGTTTTTCCGAACGTAGGGAGTAATTAGTTAGAAATTTTAGATTTTTAGATCAAATAATCTATCCAATATTAATACATCAATTAATTAATAAGTTATTATCATATCTTACTTAATAATATTTTTATAATATTTTGTGATTTAATTAGTTTTGATAAAAATATATACCATTAGTTTTGATAAAATATAAATCTAATTAGTTTTGATATAATAAATAATAGTCGTATGTATTTGAACATTTTATAAAGTAAAGAATCTTACAGATATGCTATAAAATTAATATTTAAGCATGTTATAATGTTTCTAATTTTGTTAATTTTATTCTAGATGTAATAAAATATATTTATATCAAGTACTTGCTATTTTTATTTATTTATAAAATTATAAATAAAAATAATTGACAATAATATATGATGATACACATATTATAACAGCCGTATGTATTTGAACATTTTATAAAGAGTTTTCCATGATTGTAGAGGAAACCTTTTAGAAAGAGGTAAAAAAAGTGAAAATAATTTTAAATAGAAAATAAATGAGGTGAAAAGTTATGATAGGAAAAAAATGGGAAATGGTTGCGGATGGTCTAAAGTCGCATTTTATGCCTAATTTTTTTTTAAAAAGAAAAAAAAAGAAAAAAAATGCGTTATCTGCATCCATGGCTGGAGGGAGGACTCCTTCCTAAATCCTAATGTCACCATTAGGCTGCCATTGTCGGCGAACAGAGCTCCCGGACTCCCCTCCATGGCCATCTCTCTCTCGTCTCGACGCTCTCAGACCTCTGGATGGCGGCCTCCCTCCTCTCGCTTGGACCTTGTGCACCACTCACGAGGAGCCGAGTCCGCCGGAGTCGATGCAATCCCAGTCTAGTTTTGATGCCTCCTCTTTCCATACCCTTGCGTCGCTCCACCTAGCTGCTTGTACACCGGCGGTTCCGTGGAGGAGCCTAAAGAGGAAATGGAGGGTGCGGGATGAAAAGGGGTTTTCCCCTTTTTTTTTTAAACATAAAACGCGGCTTAAAGTCGCGTTTTTAGGTGTTTACCTTTTTTTTTATTGTGAAATATATACAAACGTGATTTCAACTCGCGTTTTAGGTAAAAATGTGAATAAAACGCAATTTGAAACTGCGTTTATATAATAAAATGTAATTTACTTTCGCCTCTACATTTAAATTGGTTATTAATACAAGGATCTGACGATTCTGCAAAAAATTAATATTTAAGTAAATATTTTTAACTTGTGAATATTTTTGTGAATATTTTAGTAAATAAATATTATTTTGTGAATATTTTGAAAAAAAAATTCCATTTTTATATATCTCGTCCTACTAATTAAGTAATAACGTTTTGTAATATTATACCATCGGTCCATTGACTGCATCTTAGCTAATAGAATGGTCAATATGATCACATTTGACCATTTCTTGTTTTTCAAATGCGACTATAGAGTATTTTTTTTTTGGTGTTGATACGACTATAGAGTATAGACGACAGGATATGGACTTATGATATCGTAAATAATTTTGTGTTAAAACGTAATATTAGATACTAATGTAGTTATTTTCCCTACACAAAAATTATATTAATACAATATTATAAATAAATTAGATAAATTTCAATAAATAAAAAAATATAAATATAAATTATTTTTTCCGCTAAAAAATAATATAAATATAAATAAAATTAGTTCGACAGATTATATATAACTTAGTAACCTTTATTTAGATTCTCTCATAATATAAATAAAATTCACAATTACAGGGTAAAAGATTTTTTCTAATTTATCACTAATTAAATCTCCTACAATTTAATAGATAGCCAATTTTTGAAAATATTTTTATATTTTCTTATTAAATAAGCAATATATATTTATTATGCTAGTTTACTAAAATATCTATACATGGATGGATTGTGGCTACATATTATGGCTACATAATATTTTAATAATTTATTTTGGCCTCAAAAAATAAATAAATATATATATATATATAATAGCAATTATTAAATAATTAGTTTGGATAAAAATAATTGTTTCCGCCAAAAAATAATCTAGATATAAATAAAATAACATCTTTCAAATACTACATATTTATCTATTAATATTTTGGTAAATATGACTATGAATTACTATTTATTTATATTTTTTCAATTAACTAATATATATATATATATATATACACTTAATTCAGTATACCTTGTGCTTACATGGCACGCTCTCCACTCTTCACTCCTTTCCGACCAATCACATTTTTTCTTTTTTCTTTTTTTCCTTCTTTTATCTCTTTAAATCAATCACATTTTTCTTTTCTTTTTAATATATTTACTAAAAATTTGGCTTAATTGAAAATATTTAATTCAATCTAATATAACTATTGACTTAATTAAAAACATTGAATTCAATCTAGTATATATAGAGAGCAGGCTAAATCAATCGATTAAAAAATTTTCCCTTAATTATTTTTCTTCTTCTTCCGTTTATCTTTTCAAACCAATCACATTTTTTCTTTTATTTTTAACACTTTTACAAGCTATATATATATATATTCTTAAAATAGAATAGTTTTAGCCTACGTGACATCCCTACCTTTTTTACTTGTTTAAATCAATCTATTTTTTCCTTTAATTTTCCGTCTTATTTCCTTTAAACCAATCATATTGTTTCTTTTATTTTTAACATATTTACTAACTATTAGACTTAATTCAAAATATTAAATTTAATATAATCTAATTCAAAGTAATCACATTTTTCTTTTATTTTTATGATGATGTGGCTTAGCTATTATTTTAGATATTGATTATGCCACATCGTATTTAAACAAAGTCACAATTTTTTTTTACCGAGTAATTTAAAATATCTATATTTATGTATGTTATTTTAAATGAGATTTAAAAAAAATCTAAAAGATTTACAGGATACATTTATGGAAAAGATTTTTATTTTATTTTTATGTTAACTTTTATATATACTTTATAATATTATTTTTTATTTTATTAAGATTTTAAAAAAATTGCGTCATAGCGCGGGAATTGTAGTAGTATATATAAATATAAATATAAATATATATATATATGAATAGGTTGTGACTTGTGACTGAGATAACTTTTTATAAACTATGACAATATATTATTTTATTAATTTTTTTCATAGAATCAATCACAATGCGCGGGAATTAATTTTTTTCATAGAATAAATATATATGGATAGGTCATGCATCTATTTTACTATGTATATACTCCGTAGGAGATTGCATTCAGCAAGCACACCCGATATGACTTAATGGTTGATGATGGTAATTGATGGGGGCATCTTAAATTAATGTCACGATTCGGCCAATCAAAACTGACCAAAAAAAGTCTAAAAATAGGTTTTCAACAATTCTTTCGTGGACACGACTACTAAATTGGAAACTTGGAGATCGAAAAGAGAATATTGATGCAATGTCATATTTCCCCCAATTTATGATTCCCGTTTCCCCAGCGGTGAGATATCGTATTAGTTCCAGTTAGTCCATGCATAGTTTACTATTCACATTCTTTCGTCAAGTCCTCCACCTCGAGCGGCTCGATTTTTACTTGGTTCATAGGCTTTAGTTTTTTATTTTCCATCTTGTAGTTTATTTTCATTTGTTTGTATTGTATTATGACGGTTCGTCGGCTATCATTTCTTTGTGTCCTCTCAATTTACCAGACATTGTTATGTCTGGGATTTTGAATTATTAATTGTATCAAAAAAAATATAATATATTAAAATAAAGCTATTTCATCTAATGATTGTATATTAAAAGGAGAATGTCATCTCATTAAATGATTCTCATTAATTTTAACATCTAATATAAATTGATATATATATATATAGGGAAAAAAGAGGGAAAAAAAGATGATTGGTTGAAAAAGAGAGAATTAAAGATGAAACAAAAATAAAATTGTTTATTTTAAGAGTATAATATATAGATTATAGATTTAAAAAATTTAGGTTATCCAAATTGATTATAACATATTTTTAAAGAATTTCAAAAAATCACCTTATATAGAAATCCTTGTACATCCTTTTTATAATTATAATTTTTATAAGGTGATTTTTTGAGATTTTTTTCAAACATGTTATAACAATCTTGTAAAATGTAAATATATTAATTATGTTGTTAATATTTATTTTAATATATATTAATTTTGTGGTACAACTGTACAAGGAGTTGGAATAGGGTTTTGGCTAAGATTTTTGAATTGACCAAAATAGGGAGTGAATTTAGGGGTTTGAAGGACTAATCAATGTTTTTTCCAAAATAAGAAAATCATAAAACAACAATGCTTTTTCCAAATTAATATGTAGATATTACCTGCTGAGTAGGTGAGTGGTCGAATATACCAATTAGCAATAAGAGCAATAGCACACCGACTTATATACTTAGATTTGAGTTTCATTACTTTTCCACGTGATACAAATTGTCTTTATATCCACATTGGCGATAGAGCCTCGGATAGCAGACAGAATGGATTATCAAATTTCACTCTTGTTTTGCTTATCATGTTTATGTTTATGTCTTTCCTTGCTCAAGTTTTGTTCATTAAGTCGGGGGAAGCCGAGCAAACTTCCTCCGGGACCTAAGCCCTGGCTTGTTTTTGGCAACATCTTCCAGCTTTCCGAAAATCCTCATCACTCACTTGCCAGCCTTTCAAGGATCCATGGCCCTTTGATGACCCTCAAGTTAGGAAGTGTAACTACCTTGGTTGTTTCTTCGGCGGAGTTGGCCAAAGAGGTTTATCAAAAGCATGACTTAGCCTTCTCTAGTAGGAGGATCGTCCAAGCTGCTCGCGCGCTAAACCACCACAAGCACTCGATAGTCTTCTTGCCAGTGTCGCCAAAGTCTCGAAGCCTGAGAAAGATTTCTTCCATCCATCTCTTCGCGAAGAAACAGCTAGATGCTACTGAGCTCCTCCGCCAGAACAAGTTAAAGGAGCTCCTTGAGCATGTTGGGGAGTGTTGTAGGAGCGGTCAGGCTGTGGAGATCGCAAGGGCTGCCTTCACGACGTCGCTAAATATGTTGTCCAACACATTCTTCTCTATTGATCTGGCCAGCCATAGCTCCGCGTCGTCCCATCACTTTAAGGATCTTACTTGGGCCATTTTGGAAGCTGCTGGAAAGCCTAACTTGGCTGACTTCTTCCCCATTCTTGCCTCTTTTGATCTGCTTGGCGTGAAGCGATCCACTGAAACTTATTTTCGCAAAATTTTCGCTATCTTTGATGGCATCATCGAGCAGAGGCTATCGGCTGACCCTTCATCATCGCCGGATGATATCTTAGCAGCACTCCTCAAGATCAGCAAAGAAGATGGCTCTGATTTAAGTCTTGATGATATTAAGCACTTGCTTATTGTAAGTTATTCTTTGGCACTTCGCTTCATCCAAATCTCTCTTCAAAAAAAATTCCGAAATGGGGAAACTTAAAGACATTTTTCAATTTATTTTAGGGTTTGTTTTTTACACCCACAAAATTTACTATTTACACCCAAAATCCAAGTTTTTGTTTCTTTTAAATAAACCCTACGCCTCTTGAGTCATAGGTGTGTGACTCAAGAGGCGCAGCTATTTTTTCTATATACATACCCTGCCCCTCTTGAGTCACATGTCTATGACTCAGGAGGCGTAGGGTTTATTTTAAAAAAAAAAAAAACTTAGATTTTGGGTGTAAATAGTAAATTTTGTGGGTGTAAAAAACAACACCCTTTATTTTTGCTCCAACGTACTCCAACAATTTCCTCATTTCGAAGATTTGAAGAAACGTTTAGTTTTGGACAATTTGTTTGACAAAAATCCTTGGAGTTCTCTGAAATCCTCAAAATGGAGAAACTGTTATGTTGCGCCAAATGAAGCCAAAGTATTTGATTCACTAAATGTCTATTAATTGTGTGCAGGACCTATTTGTTGGTGGCACAGACACCACATCTAGCACGTTCGAATGGGCAATGACAGAGCTACTCGTCAATCCAGCAAAGATGTCGAAAGCTCAGGCGGAGTTAGATGAGATCCTCGGCAAGGATGGGGTGGTTCGTGAATCGGATATCGCTAGGCTACACTACTTGCAAGCAGTAGTGAAGGAAACCCTGCGGCTGCACCCACCTGGGCCGTTACTGATTCCCCACAAAGCTGAAAACGACGTCGTCGACTTGTGTGGCTACACGATCCCGAAGAACTCGCAGCTGCTGATCAATGTATGGGCCATCAGTCGAGACCCGAGCAGTTGGAAGAACCCTGAAGCGTTCTTCCCGGAGAGGTTTATGGAGTACTCGGAGATAGACTTTAGAGGGCAGCATTTCGAGTACTTGCCATTCGGATCCGGAAGGAGGATGTGTCCTGGACTACCGTTGGCTTATAGGATGCTGCACCTGTTGCTGGCTAACTTTCTTTACCATTTCAACTGGGAGCTTCAAAGACCACAAGATGTTGACATGGCTGACAAATTCGGCTTCACCGTGCAGAAGGCTCAGCCTCTCTTAGCCGTCCCTGTTGTGAAATGCCTTTGATTTCAGATCACATCACATGTTCAGCTTCCGATATCCAAATGTATTATTCTTATATGTGAAGCGCGATAATGTCTAGACATGTAACTAGGACACTTATTCGAATCAAATGAGCTGAGTATTGTCAAATGGGCACCCACAAACTGTTCAATAATACCAACAAGAAAATATGAATTGTCAAATGCTTTTAGAAGCTTAATTATTGAAGCATGGAGATTACAGTTCTGGTATCCAGAAGCTCGCGTAGATGAAGACCGACATTGTTGAGCCTGTCCATATAGAAGTTGGACTTGCTTAATTTATTCGTGCAGCCAGTTTATGCCAGAGCTCTAAAGAAACTCTCAAGCTTTCGGAACCTCCTCGATTCTGGTTTTGATCTTGCAATAAGGTGTGTTAATATACATTCAAAATCACAACACTTCAATGCCTGTTATATGCATTACCGTCACTATATATTCTTATAGAAAACCCCTCAATTTGTGAAAAATATAATAATGTCACTACAGGGGGAAAAAACCTTTTTATGGATACAAGATCATATATAGATGCATAATTTCTTTGTTTTTACTGTTTTTACTGTCAAGTGTACTACAGGGGGAAAAAACCTTTTTATGGATCCATATGGATCAAGACTGGGTGGGCAACTCGTAGTGACAAAGCGGGCAGAAGTGACTGTTGTTGAGCCACTTAACAAGACAATGCTGATGGAACTGATGGGAGCACGGCATCCTCAACGTCGGCGAGTTCATCTCCTCCAGGCAAATCATGCACTGACCAACATCGAAAGGATCAATGGAGGCGCTCTCGTTGATCCTGGAGTCGAACAATTGAGCCACCGACTCCTTGGTGGCGGGCCTCATCATCGGCGCAAACTCATTGAAGGAGTCCCTGAGAGTAGCAGCCGTGTCCACGTCTACAAGGGGCTGCACCTGGATTTCGACGGTGTGGACGGCGGTGAAGGTGGTGCGGCGGAGGCAGTGAAAGGGGCATCTGTGGGCGTTGTTGGCCCTCTCCAGGATCGGGGAGAAGGTGTCGAATACTTTCTTGGCGCAGCAGTCGGGGACGTAGGGGAAGTGGTGGCGGACAAGGCTGGTGAACTGTCGTTCGAAATCCAATCGTTTGGAATTCTGTTGGCCGCAGCGGAGGACGCCTGAAAAGCAGGGGATCTGCAACTCCGCGGAAGCCTCGCCGCCGTGGAGGGCGACCACAAGGAGAGTGCAAGGCTGCGATACGGCGTGGGTGTTGGGGACTTGACGGTACCTCCATGTGTGACGGAGGCCGTAATCAATGGCGTGGGTTGAGTGCATCTGCGGGTTTATGCTTCTCGACATCGACATGGTTGATCGATCTGCACCGACGAGTGTGTACGTTGTGGAAGGAAATAAGGGCAAGTTAATGAGAGATAATGATATATCAAGGCCAACAAAGTTAATTAGGGTATGATATGGATTGCCTATATATTTATACCTGTCTTTCATGATTTAAAAAGGAAAGAAAATAAAATCCATATCTTTCATGATTTTTTTCTCGGATTTTATACCTTATAATAATGGGATCTAAAGTGCCTATAATGTGTTACTTGGAAGTTGGCACTAGGTTAAGCATATTTATTAAAAAAAATCTCAAAAGAAAATTGATAAACCCTAAAAGATATTTTACAATGAATTTTCAACCAATCAAATAAAAGATAAATTAGTAAATATTTAAAACATTTTGTAAGAAAGGATGAAAAGGAAGCTAGGATATTTTTATCTCTTGCACGTTTCAGTAATTGCCTTTCATACTTGTTTGGTATTCTAAGAATAACATTCGACTACAACGAGTTGCAGGTATTAACATTGTTTTTCTAGGTTATTTTTGGAGAAGCAAGCAGTGTTTGTACGTTACCGAGAAATCAAATTATATTCCATAATAGATGTGGTACACAGAACCAATATTTTTACAAAGGGTTGGAACCAAGCTCAAGCAATAGAGGATAAACCCAAACAAAAAAAATTTTTTAAGAATAACAAAGTGGAAGAAACCACCTCGAGACTTCTACAAACTAAATATAGATGGCTCTGTCACTCCCTCTGGCAACTGTAAGGTTGGAGGATAGTAGTTGATTGACAAAAATTTAAATAAAAAATATTTCATAGTCATACTTACCAAAAATATTAATAGATAAATATGTAATATTTGATAAGTGCTATTTTATTTATATCTAGATTATTTTTTGGTGAAAAAATCATTTATATAAAATTTAATTATTTAATAATTATTATTTTATTTATATCTATATTATTTTTTTAGCCTAAAATGATTTATAGAAATATTTTGTAGCCACAATCCATCCGTGCATAACTATTTTAGTAAACTAACATAATAAATATATCATATATATTTAATAAAAAATATTAAATATTTTGAAAAAATCAGTTATCTATTAAATTACATGAGATTCAATTAATGTTAGATTAGAAAAAAAACCTTTTACCTCATAAATTTGAATTTTGTTTATATTTTGAGAGAATATAAATAAAAGATATTTAGATTATATATAATCTATCAAACTAATTTTACTTATAGTGAATGTGAAGAGACCAAAAGAGTCCCACATTGAGATCGAGAATAGTGAATGGAACTCCGCTCGGCTTATATGCTAGGCTATTAGCGCAAAGGCGCACGTGTGCACACGACTCCCGATCCCGAGTCCCAATGGACAATACAGTAGTTTTTTTTCATTCTCTAATTAATTTTAAAAAAAAATATTAATTTCATGTATAATCTATGACATTTCCCAGTGGGTATATTCAAGCAATTTATCTGTATATAGAGAGAGATAAATATTGAAAGAACAGAATTTTGATTTGAATATACTTCATATTGATCCGAAAAACCGCTGCTCCCCATCCTTGTTATGTTTTGCTTTCCTGCCTGAGACGAAAAATGATTTTATTTTATTTATTGGTATTGGTTTGTTTGTTGCGTTCAATTCCACTTATTGGTAGAATGTTGTGAGCATACATGTGTAAGTATTTGTGGGGTATACTAGCTTGTTCGCAAACTTCATATTTATATTGATTCATAATATCTATTCAGTTAAACTCAAAAAGTGCATTATTTACTTTTTTTTTGTATATGAATGTGGGCAGGCTTATTAATCACGCCTCTAACAGGTTTGATCCATAATTCAATATATTTGATGTGAATGCCTTGGATGTTATGTATTCTGTGTTGTGCTGCATTTAGATAATTGTTCACATGTATATGCTTAAATCCCTCTATGAAGGTGGAGTTTAATGGCATTCTCTGTCATACCTACATTGCTAGCTACCTTGTTGTAACAATCTTATGGACTGACATACATGTTCATGGTTAGTTTTTGACATTATCTCTAATTAATGGAAAGTTTTAACTTCAAGTCTTCAATATGTCAGATTAATATGTCTTGAATTTGGTGAATCATAAAATGGATGGTTGGGTTTTGAAAAGATTGCATAAATTACTGAAAGATTACAAATTTCACATGATATTTGCATATTTGTCCTACCGGTTCTTTATGATAGTTCTCACTGAAGTTATGTTATGCAGTTTGCAGGGTTCTCCTTGTGAAGGCAGACAGTTAAGGAGCGATAATGAGGATGCAGAGACAGAAGAAACATCTTCCTCGGGTCGGGAAAATTCCATGGACCATGAGGACATATTTGGAATGAGCTAAGGTTGGTATTTTCGTTGTATAGATTCGAATTATTGAGCTTTCTATCTCTTTCATTTATCTTTAACCAATGGTCTGTTGAATTCTAAACAATACCACACTCATTCTTACAGGAAAACAACCAGCTGACCATTGCATATTTTAATTACTTTCATATAAATTGCCCAGCGAGGGGGGCTGCGCTTGAGTTCCATCCGTTAGATCACTTGTAGCCCTGATGGAGGAGTTTTGTAGATTGATGGCCAGTTAATTGATATGAGATTATGTAGTACTAGCCTTGAAAACACATAGGTATTGTATCTTGCATTATCTTACATGTTAAGCTCATATAAGACTACTTTTTTCATTGATGTTGTCCACTTTTGTCATTATATGGGCAACCATAAACTGTTGAAAAATCAAAAAACAAAATATGAATTGTTAAATGCTCTTAGAAGCTTATTTGAAGCATGAGGATTACAGTTCTGGTATCCAGAAGCTCGCGGAAATTGTTGAAAAAAAATAACTTTTATGGATATAAGTTCATTGCACACAACTAATAAAACCTCATTTGAAGCTCAAGATTCAGATATAACTCAACAATTCTGCAAAATTCAATGCTCAACAACTACGCAACTACCCATTTTGTTTCTCTGATGAATAGATCAAAGTAGTGAATCTCTAACAAACAAACAGAACCCCAGAAATCAACTGTAATAACAGATTAACAGCCCCAAATCAGCTGTAATAAGTAATAACAGCCACAGTAAGAACAGCTGACAAAAAAAAAAATCCCAGAGCATCAGCGATTACCTAAATGGAACAACCCAAATTGATCCCATATATTTAGTTAGATTGAAATACTATCTGTTGGCATAATACCCACGGCTTTTGACATAATATCCACGCCCACATCTCAGATACAGGCTCTGCCTCTCCTCGCATCTATCAAGGAGTCGTGCAGGCGGGATGACTACCCTAAGATTCTGAACGCAGAAAACGATCCAAGTTAGGAAATCACCACTCGCAATCGGCAAACCTTGCAAATTTATCTCCTTCAATTTAGTGCACCTCTCAACAACTTCTGTCACCCCTCTAGCTGTCAAGGCTTTACAATTCATAACATTCAGAAACCTGAGATCTGGACATTTTCTGGATATAACAATCATGGCTTTGTCATTAAGTTGCGGGCAAGATCTCAGATGCAGCGCTTCCAAATTCGGACAAGCTGAAGCAATCTGGTTCAATGACTTGTCGCTCAAATGCTTGTTATTGGACAGTTCAAGGGTTCTGATGTGAGAACTTAACACAGAAGCTCTTTCCTTCTCAATCCCTCTCCCTATCTTAGTCTGTTCCATCTCAACAGTTTCTAACAAGGGGCAATCACTGATCAAAGTGAACAATGTCAATTCAGAAAGAGCTCCGCAGCGGTTCAGCTTCAAAACCCTAACCTTTGCAAGGTACCTTGCGAGGTTTACCATGAACTCGTCGGAGAGGAATCCAACATCTTCAAGAGCCAAGCAATCAAGAGAATCGTAGGTTTTCAAGAATGGCAAAATACCATTGCAAGATTGATGAGTGAAGCGCCACTTACATCGAGACATAGTGAAGCTCTCCAAGGGAAGGTAAGCATCTGCGAGAGCACGAAGTAGAGCATCAGATACTATCACATTGCGGAGATCTATCTTCGCCAAGCTCCGAGCGCCACATAGTGGCTCACGAATGACATCCACATCCCATCCGTCACTGTAAAACGCATTCCATCCACCGCCGTCGTAGTAGGGTGATGAATACCCGTGTAATGAAAGGGACTTGAGTTTCTCCAACGAACTCAATGCAAATTGAATCCCGTATTTGCTCTCGTATTTGTCCAACCTCACCACAATCTCCTCCATATTCGGACAATTCTCTGAAAGTGAAATTAGGATCTGATTGTATGAACTCTCCAAATTGATCCTCTTCAAACCCTTGAGATTCGAAGCCAAGGCGGGAATTTCATCATTGTAGTGATTAGGAGACACGGGAGGGATGGGAGAGTAGTAATCTTCATCGAAGTCATCATCACCGACATCAGGAGGCCACAGATCCAACTCCTCCAAGTTGGGGAAAAAACTCGGAATCATCTCCAGATCATCATCACCTAGATGGTGGATATTCAACGCCTTAACAGCCCTGAGAATCGAGGCAGGCAGCCCCGCGAGGAGTTGTAAAGAGGGGCACACTTGATAGGGAAGATGGAGGCTTTCGATTTGGAGTAAAACGGGGACGGGATCGCCGGTGAAATAGGAGAGGGAGATGTGCTTGAGGTTGGGGAATCGGTTGAAGAGGGACGGGAGCAAGTCAACAGTCGAATCGAAGATGATTAGGGTTTGCTTAAGGCGATTGGTGATAGAGAGTAAGTGAGTGCAGACCAAAGATAAGGATTGGAGATCGTGATCATGGTCGATCTTAAAGATGATTTGCTGCCACAAGTCGAATGGGAGATCTAAGCTTCCTGTCATTTGGTTTGAGGTTTCGATCGGGAAAATTCTTCAGGGGGGAGGTGCTTTTGGGCGGGAGGAACTCCGACGATGGTGGGCGGTGGACAGTGGCGTTGTGGCGATATTCTCTCTCTCTGTTTATAGAGAGAGAATACAAATCTCCTTGCCGCCCAAGGAAAACTTAAAAAAGTTTTTTTTTTAAACCTTGCACGACAAGTTTTTTTTTAAAAAAAAAACAATTAAGTGTAATATAGATGTCTAATAAAAAAAAGTATAATATAAACTGCTATAAGTGTTATGGTAATTTCAGGAAAAAAAATTGGAATTTTATTTCGTATTAGTCAAAAATTGAAAAAAAAATTGGAGATTAGCCCAGATGTCAAAATATTTTGGGATTTAGTCAAACTTCAGCGACTTTACCCTAGTTTCAAACAACGACTTTACTTATTATTATATATTTTCTAAACTCTAGGTTAAAGTCGAGGTTTTAAACAACGATTTTACCCCAGTTTGGCTAAATCCCAAAATACTTTGACATCTTAGTTAATCTCCAAAAAGTTTTCCAATTTTTGGCTAATCTGGAAAAAAAATTCTGATTTTTTTCATGAAATTACCATAATATTTACGGCAGTTTGGATCCCCTATAACACTTTGTGTGTTACATCTATATTATACTTAATTATTTTAGGTTCAAATTCACATTAAAAATTAAAAAAAAATATTTATACTCTATATACTTCTATTAACATGTTTACAAAATTTTATTTTGAAAATATATGTTTTAGAAAAATAAGGAAAATATTCTCTAAAATAATCAATATTTTAATTATCCATATTTTTTAATAATAATTTTTCATAATAAAATTTTATAAACATGTTAATATATGTGCTATCAAGGAAATCATGATCCTAATAAGAAGGTAGCCCATCTGTTCAATCTTCAAAGACAATGGAATATTCCATTATTAAGACAACTCTTCCCTCCCCAGGTGGTGCTTGCCAGCCCGACATGGAACACACCAGATAAACTAATTTGGAAACTAAATTCGAATGGAGAGTTCACTACGAAATCTGCCCACAAAATAATAAACAATGATGTGCAAAACACTACAGATCATAGATGGATCTGGAACAATAATAACAAACTGCCGATGAAGATGCACATCATCTACTCCTAGAATGTCCTTTCTCAAGAACAATCATAACAAACTACGAATACGTAATGGGAAGATATTTTATTAACTTGAGAGCTGAACAATCCATTCAGGAACATCTCAGCTCCATTAACCACAATAATTCCCATTTTGAGGATCAATACTTTATTTGGCATACAATTTGGGAATTGAGAAACAAAATCATTTTCAACAACTACAAGATAGGATCACATACATCTCTAATCCACCAAATATGCCAGAATATCAAGGATTGGAACTACACTGATACCAAAGGAACAAGAATAGACAACAAAAATAAGAGGAAGAACTCTAGGTTGGCTAAACCACCTCATGCCATCTACAAAATTAACGTAGATGACTCGGTTAGAGCCCCTAATTATTTCCAATTTAGGGGCATTATTAGGGACAATATGGGCCAGGTGATCGATATCTTTCAGCAGAAAAGAAGATTGGGATCCATCCTTCAGACAGAAGCCTCAACCTTCTGCTTAGGGGTATGGTGAGCTATAGAGAAAGGATTGACGAAGATGATTATTGAAGGTGATAACTTGAAAGTAGTGGAAGCCATTAATAATAGCACCAAGGTGGATTGGGAGATCTACATAACAATTGAAACGATCAATCTGATGAAAGAAAATTTTGACAAGATCGAATTCCAACATTGCTTCAGAGAATCAAATGCAACAGTTGATTATATTGCTAGGTTTAGAGGTGTATGTAACATGTCGACTCTCCCCTTGCATGGGGATTTATATAATATCATCTGTAGGGATGATCAAGAACGAACCTTGCTTTGTCAAGGCATTTTACTGTTTGCCTACTGTAAAAAAAACTTCTTCTTCTTTTATGCAACGATTTAATTAATTTGGAATCTAGGTCATACCATACTCAGTAGTAGGATAACGGCCAATTCGTATATGGCCTCATAATTTACCTGATGATAATAATAATAATAATAATGGTGGTGGTGGTGGTAGTAGTAGAGTTGTTGCTTTAGGCTTTGTCTATATGAATCCTGAAAAAATGAGTGTTGAGATAAATTGTGTCAAACCCTTCAACATTGTGTAGAAAAAAACTTATGAGCATGTGGAAATCCATGTTTTTTAAATAGTATACACAACTGCAGAAACATGAAATTAGTAAGAAAAAATAGTGGTTATATAATATGATAAGTTCTACCAATATACATATACTTATTCATTATGTTTAAAATAAAAAATGTTATTTTTATGAGAAAAAAAATTTAACTTAAGGAAAAAACTTGATTGATTTAGCGTATGTAAAATGAAAACGAGGAGGAAGGAGTGGCTGCTTGGCGAATTCGGAGCTCTCCTGGGAGACTCTGGCTCGACTTGGACGCTGGAGATGGTGTTGTTGGGCTGCTTCTCGTCGGGAGAGAAGGAGGGAGGTGGAGGTGCTGTGGTGTTTGCTGTTTGGGGGTTGTGTGGGGGCAGAAACGCTTCAAGAGTAGGGGTAGGCAGCAGGGAAGCGAAACAGAGGAATGGGGATGTGTTGTTTGGAGCAGGAGAGAAAGAGAAGGAGAGGAGAGTGTGTATGGGTTTGCTTGGGACCCAATTTTAAAGAGGGAGGGGCTGTGAAGAAATCTGAAATCAGGGGCAATTACAATGGGGAGTGGGTGTGCTGTTGGGGTGTGAAATCAGACCAGCTGGAAAAGGACGAAAGGGGTGGTGAAGGGGTTGGTATCTGGGGCTGATGGGTGTGATTGCCACAAGGGGGAAAGAAGTGTGGGAGAGGAGGTGGAAGAGGGGATGTGTGTTGGGCACATTTGGGAAAGAATCAAAAGAAGAGGTGCTACAGGGGGCAGTGTGGGTGGGTTTCGGCTGTGGCAACGACAAGGAGAGAGAAGAAAAAAGAAAAGAAAATATAAGGATGAAATGGTACCCACAAGAAAATTCAAAATCTCGGAATGAACTCGAAATCCGCTCTCCTGAACCAACCCCGACTCAAACAAATTTAATTCGAAACCTCAAATTCGAAAAAAGATGGCGGAATTTACGTCGAAAAGATTTAGAACAAAACATGTTGCTCGATGATGGAATTTTCAAAAAATTTCCGAATCTCAAAATCTAATATAATTAATTACTTTTACAAAATAATAATTTTAAAAAAAAATTCCGGTCTTTACACTCCCATGGTGTTGTAGTTCTTTTGTTAATTGCGGAGAAAACCCCCGAGGCTATCCCCTTCAACAATAAGATCTCTGCCTCCTTTGCTTATTGCATTCTTTATTCCTTGGCAGAAGGCTAAAGCTTCTATTTGTAACACAAATGCGCTTGGGATTGCGACCTGAAACATGCATTTCAATGATCCTAGCACTACTATCCTCCAACCTTACAGTTGCCAGAGGGAGTGACAGAGCCATCTATATTTAGTTTGTAGAAGTCTCGAGGTGGTTTCTTCCACTTTGTTAGTCTTATTTTTTTTTGTTTGGGTTTATCTTCTCTATTGCTTGAGCTTGGTTCCAACCCTTTGTAAAAATGTTGGTTCTGTGTACCACATCTATTATGGAATATGATTTGATTTCTCAGTAACATACAAAAATAACCTAGGAAACAATGTTAATACCTGCAACTCGTTGTAGTCGAATGTTATTCTTAGAATACTAAACGTATGAAAGGCAATTACTGAAACGTGCAAGAAATAAAAATCTCCTAGCTTCCTTTTCATCCTTTCTTACAAAATGTTTTAAATATTTACTAATTTATCTTTTATTTGATTGGTTGAAAATTCATTGTACAATATCTTTTAGGCCTAGTGTCAAGTAACACATTATATGGGATAAAATCCGAGAAAAATCATGAAAGATATGGATTTTATTTTCTTTCCTTTTTAAATCATGAAAGATGGGTATAACTATAAATCGTCAATCCATCATACCCTAATTAACTTTGTTGGCCTTGATCAATCTCTCTCACTAACTTGTCCTTATTTCCTTACACAACGTACACGTCGGTGCAGATCGATCAACCATGTCGAGAAGCATAAACCCGCAGCAGATTCACTCAACCCACGCCATTGATTACGGCCTCCGTCACACATGGAGGTACCGTCAAGTCCCCAACACCCACGCCGTATCGCAGCCTTGCACTCTCCTTGTGGTCGCCCTCCACGGCGGCGAGGCCTCCGCGCAGTTGCAGATCCCCTGCTTTTCAGGCGTCCTCCGCTGCGGCCAACAGAATTCCAAACGATTGGATTTCGAACGACAGTTCACCAGCCTTGTCCGCCACCACTTCCCCTACGTCCCTGACTGCTGCGCCAAGAAAGTGTTCGACACCTTCTCCCCGATCCTCGAGAGGGCCAACAACGCCCACAGATGCCCCTTTCACTGCCTCCGCCGCACCACCTTCACCGCCGTCCACACCGTCGAAATCCAGGTGCAGCCCCTTGTAGACGTGGACTCGGCTGCTACTATCAGGGACTCCTTCAATGAGTTTGTGCCGATGATGAGGCCCGCCACCAAGGAGTCGGTGGCTCAATTGTTCGACGCCAGGATCAACGAGAGCGCCTCCGTTGATCCTTTCGATGTTGGTCCGTGCGTGATTTGCCTGGAGGAGATGAACTCGCCGACGTTGAGGATGCCGTGCTCCCATCAGTTTCATCAGCATTGTCTTGTTAAGTGGCTCAACAACAGTCACTTCTGCCCGCTTTGTCACTACGAGTTGCCCACCCAGTCTTGATCCATATGGATCCATCTTTGTTAATCTTTTTGTCGAAAATTTGAGTTTGTAATTAACCTTTTATTTTGGGTACGTGCAAATTTAAACATGTATGTTCAATTGTTTTCAATATATATAGTACACTTGACGTACTTAACAGTAAAAAACAAAGAAATTATGCATCTATATATGATATATATCTCTTGACTTTGACATATATGTATGGTCTTAATTTGATTCATCCTCAAGTAAATGAAATAATTGGTGGTTGTTACTGTAATTTAGATAGGCGATGTCAAGTGTTTGAAGCAATTTGTGAAGTGTTCTTACTGTGTCTGTTATTATTTATTACAGCTGATTTCTGGCCATGGGTTTTGTTTGTGTGCATTGAACTTAATTATATCCATAAAAAGGTTTTTCCCCTTGTAGTTACATTGTTATATATATTTTTCACAAATTGAGGGGTTTTCTATAAGAATATATAGAGTGACGGTAATACATATAATAACAGGCATGGAAGTGTTGTGATTTTGCAATATGTATATTAACACACCTTATTGCAAGATCAAAACCAGAATCGAGGAGGTTCCGAAAGGTGTAGAGCTTCTTTAGAGCTCAGCAGGCATAAACTGGCTGCACGAATAAATTAAGCAAGTCCAACTTCTATGGACAGCCTCAACAATGTCGGCCTTCATCTCCGCGAGCTTCTGGATACCAGAACTCCAATCTAATCTCCATGCTTCAATAATTAAGCTTCTAAGAGCATTTGACAATTCATATTTTCTTGTTGATATTATTGAACAGTTTCTGGGTGCCCAGTTGACAAACTCGAATAAGCGTCCTAGTTACATGTCTAGACATTATCGCGCTTCACATATAAGAATAATACATTTGGATATCCGAAGCTGAACATGTGATGTGATCTGAAATCAAAGGCATTTCACAACAGGGACGGCTAAGAGAGGCTGAGCCTTCTGCACGGTGAAGCCGAATTTGTCGGCCATGTCAACATATTGTGGTCTCTGAAGCTCCCAGTTGAAATGGTAAAGAAAGTTAGCCAGCAACAGGTGCAGCATCCTATAAGCCAACGGTAGTCCAGGACACATCCTCCTTCCGGATCCGAATGGCAAGTACTCGAAATGCTTCCCTCTAAAGTCTATCTCCGACTCCATAAACCTCTCCGGGAAGAACGCTTCAGGGTTCTTCCAACTGCTCGGGTCTCGACTGATGGCCCATACATTGATCAGCAGCTGCGAGTTCTTCGGGATCGTGTAGCCACACAAGTCCATGATGTCGTTTTCAGCTTTGTGGGGAATCAGTAATGGCCCAGGTGGGTGCAGCCGCAGGGTTTCCTTCACTACTGCTTGCAAGTAGTGTAGCCTAGCGATGTCCGATTCACGAACCACCCCATCCTTGCCGAGGATCTCATCTAACTCCGCCTGTGCTTTCGACATCTTTGCTGGATTGACGAGTAGCTCTGTCATTGCCCATTCGAACGTGCTAGATGTTGTGTCTGTGCCCCCAACAAACAGGTCCTGCACACAATTAATCAAATACTTTGGCTTCATTTGGCGCAACATAACAGTTTCTCTTTTTGAGGATTTCGGATAATTCTAAGGTTTTTTGTCTAACAGATTGTCCAAAGCTAAACGCTTCTTCAAATCTTCGAAATAAGGAAATTGTTGAAAAATATGTGTTTAGTTTTCCCATTTCGGAATTTTTTTAAAGAGAGATTTGAATGAAGCGAAATGTCAAAGATAACTTACAATAAGCAAGTGCTTAATATCATCAAGACTCAAATCAGAGCCATCTTCTTTGCTGATCTTGAGGAGTGCTGCTAAGATATCATCCGGCGATGATGAAGGGTCAGCCGATAGCCTCTGCTCGATGATGCCATCAAAGATAGCGAAAATTTTGCGAAAATAAGTTTCAGTAGATCGCTTCACGCCAAGCAGATCAAAAGAGGCAAGAATGGGGAAGAAATCAGCCAAGTTAGGCTTTCCAGCAGCTTCCAAAATGGCCCAAGTAAGATCCTTGAAGTGATGGGACGACGCGGAGCTATGGCTGGCCAGATCAATAGAGAAGAATGTGTTGGACAACATATTTAGCGACATCGTGAAGGCAGCCCTTGCGATCTCCACAGCCTGACCGCTCCTACAACACTCCCCAACATGCTCAAGGAGCTCCTTTAACTTGTTCTGGCGGAGGAGCTCCGTAGCATCTAGCTGTTTCTTCGCGAAGAGATGGATGGAAGAAATCTATCTCAGGCTTCGAGACTTTGGCGACACTGGCAAGAAGACTATCGAGTGCTTGTGGTGGTTTAGCGCGCGAGCACCTTGGACGATCCTCCTACTAGAGAAGGCTAAGTCATGCTTTTGATAAACCTCTTTGGCCAAATCCGCCGAAGAAACAACCAAGGTAGTTATACTCCCTAACTTGAGGGTCATCAAAGGTCCATGGATCCTTGAAAGGCGGGCAAGTGAGTGATGAGGATTTTCGGAAAGCTGGAAGATGTTGCCAAAAACAGGCCAGGGCTTAGGTCCCGGAGGAAGTTTGCTCGACTCCCCCCGGCTTAATGAAATATTTAATCACCAACTTTGGTAGGTCATTGCATGCATTGGCACAAACTTATGAAATATTTAAAATAATCACCAACTTTGATCCGGTTGCATTCAATAGCACATCTATTTTTTTAAATATCACCTCTTATTAATATTCTTTTAAAAAAAAGCACCCAAATTTTTTTTATAAAGATGCCCATATTTCATTTTTAAAAATAATTTGTTTTCATTAGTCAATTTTAAAAATAATTTTTATACACATAATTTTTATTAATAAAACCCTTAATTTAACAAATAATTGGATATATTTTTTTTATTAGTTTCCTTTAATTTTGTACCTATTATTTTATTTTTTAAAAATGGGATGGCCTGGAGCGAACCCCACCCAGCACGACCCTCGGTCCGTGACTGCTCTTGCTAACTTAATCACATTTTTTAATTTTTTTTACACACTCATAATTTTCAAATTTTAAAAAACCCATTTTTCATGTTTATATACTCAATTTAAATTATTTTTTTTTCTAAAAAAACATTTAATTTTTTTTTGATATTATTTAAATTTATATATTTTCAAGAAACTAATTTTTCATTTTAAATACATTACTTAGTATTTAATTTTTGAAAAAAATGTGATTTTATGAAGTAAATAAAATTAGTTTTTTTTTAACTAGGATTAAATAATGAAGGTATTTAAAGAAAGGAAAAAAGTAGTACTTTCGAAATAAATTATATTTTAAAAATTCAATAATGAAAATGTATTATTTAAAAAAATAAAATATGGACATCTTTATAAAAAAAATTGAAAATTGGGTGGTATTTTCGCAAAGAATATTACTAAGAGATTATATTAAAAAAAAAATAGATGTGCTACTGAATGCAACCAAATCAAAGTTGATGATTATTTTAAATATTTCGTAAGTCCGTGCCAATGGATACAATGACCCATCAAAGTTGGTGATTATTTTTTAATTTTTGAAAGTTCGTGCCATAGAATGCAACCACCCTTAAAGTTCATGCTATTTTTTACAATTTGCCCTTTTCTTTATCACATTGTTCAGTCATTCAAACCCCTAAATTCACTCCCTATTCCCGATTCGTGGATCTCTCACTTCGAGAAATCAAAATAAGAGAATCGAACCACCCCCAAGAAGTGTTAGAATAGCTGTTCCCTCCAACTTAGTTTTCGTCTGGGTATGCGCCCTTGGATTCCAATTCAAAAATCTTAACAAAAACCCTATTCCAACTTCTTATACAACAAAATTAATATATATTAAAAACATAATTAATATATTTACATTTTACATGATTATACTATAACATGTAATAAAAAAATCTCAAAAAATCACCTTACACAAATTATAATAATAAAAAGGATGTAGAAGGATTTCTATAAGGTGATTTTTTGAGATTCTTTAAAAATATGTTATAATCAATTTGCATAAGCCAAATTTTTTAAATCTATATACCTATATATCTATATATACACTCTTAAAACAAAACAATTTTATTTTTGTGTCATCTTTACCTAAATTCTCTCCTTTTAAACCAATCATCTTTTTTCTTTTTTTTTTTCCATTTTTTTCTCTCTGGATAGATGCATACAATATTAATTTATTTTAGAGGATTAAAATTAATGAGAATCATTTGATGAGATGTAGACCCGGGCAAACGCGGGTGAGGGCCGGGCTTGGGCCGGGCTTTACCCGAAAATTTGACCCGTTGTTGCGGGCGCGGGCCGGGCTAAGCCCGCTTAATGGGTTGGAAGTTGTGTCCAAGCCCGTTCACGAATGCGGGTGCGGGTAGCCCGCGGTTACCCGCAAAAAAATTTGGATAATTAAGTTACTATTTTAGGTATAAATTACTGTTTTTTCTGAAAAAAATGGAATAATTAATATTAATTTAATGTTTTTTAAAAAAACTGAATAATTATAAGTTACTGTTTTTTAAGTTACTGTTTTTTTTAATTGAATAATTAATATTAATATTATTTATTACATATATATATATATAATTATATATCAATCACTGTTTTTTTAGAAACTGTTTTTTTTTAAGTTACTGTTTTTTAAATTACTGTTTTTTGGTATAAGTTACTGTTTTTTTTTAAATTGAATAGTTAATATTAATATTATTTATTACATCTATATAATTTTATATTAATTACTGTTTTTTTAAGTTACTGTTTTTTTAGGTATAAGTTACTGTTTTTTTTAAATTGAATAATTAATATTAATATTATTTATTACATCTATATATATAATTATATATTAATCACTGTTTTTTTAGAAAATGTTTTTTTAAGTTGCTGTTTTTTTAAATTACTGTTTTTTAGGTATAATTTACTGTTTTTTTAAAAGAAAATTTGTGTTTTTGTACCTTTTTTTTCCTTTTGTTTAGCTATTTGGCACTATTTATGTTTTTATTTGCCGTTGTGAGCTTGGTAGAAATTTAATTTGCCCCCTTGCACACTTATCCATACTCGTTCTCTCTTCTCTCCTCTCTTTCTCCTTCCCGGCGATTCGGTTCGATTCGTCAGCTCCGGTCACCTCCGTCCGTTTGTTCATCGTTTTCATGTGTCTTCCATCCTCGTCCTTCCATTCTGTCCGTCTATTCCTCTTCTTTTCTGTTTTTTCGTGGACTCTTGTCTCCATTGTTGTGTCATCTTTAGGTCTTTGAACTTTTTCGAAGCTAGCTCCAATGGTGGGTTCTCCTGGTATGTTTTTGTGTTTTTCATCCTTTTTTTCGTCCTAATTTATTGTTTTTCTTCTTATTGTGTACTGTATTGCTTGTTGTGTTGGCCGATTTGTGATTTTGTGTTTTATCATTTGATTAGGGTTTCGAAATTTGGGGAAAATTTGGGGGAATTTTGCAATTTGTTCTATTCAGTTTGTGTTGATGTTGTTTGTTAGTTTGTTTGATGCCATTGAGTTGTTTGCAATGTTCGATTCCAACTATGCTCTTGTATACGTGCACAGTTGGGTGGTGATTTTTGTTCCTTTTTTTCCTCTTCTACCTGTTGATTCCACTTGGTTGTACATATCATCCCCTTGTTTTTCCTATTTCGAATTTAGATGCCATTTTAGTTTATATTTGACATCATTTTTTGTTGATGTAGTATTTGGTGAAAGTATGTGTATGAGTTTTATGTTGTTGAGTTCCCAATTTATGTAACTGATTCCAGTGTAATGTTGTATCTGTTGTACAACTTTCCTTACTTCCCCCAGTGATGCATCTGATCCGTTGCCTTGTCCGGTTTGTTACTTTCTTGTTTGTGGTTCAATTCGTTTTTTTTTTACATTTTTTCTCTGATTCCCAGTTTATTGTTCTGTTTTTTATGCAGGCTTTTGAGTATATTCGTGAAGAACGTTACATACCTTTGTCCTTTATCAATTCCGCTATATTCTTGTTGATTCTGATTCCAGTATGTGTGCAATCGTATTCGAATCTTCGGATTACGCGATTCCAGATCTGTAGCTTTGCAAATGGAATCGCTTCAGAACGATTGATGAAGGAGGAAGGGGGGAAGGAGGCAAGCGTGAGTTTGATGATTCCAGTGTCTGTTTGATGATTGGAGTGGCTGATGACTTCGCGCGATCGGAGATCACGCGATTCCAGATCTGGAGATCTGCAGATGGTATCGGCCGATTTCGATGGAGGAAGGAGGAAGGAGGAAGGAATGAGGAAGGAGGGAGCGCGTGTAATGTCACGTGTATATGTAAAGTGTAGGTGAGCTAATTAATTATGTTTAGGTAATAATTAGCTAATTAAACCTTCAAAAAGGTATTATTACCAAAATCACCCTTTTTTTAAATTGAATAATTAATATTAATATTATTTATTACATATATATTTATATTTATATATTAATTTTAATAAAAAAGGTGGGTACCCGTTGCGGGTCGCTAGGCCCGCAACGGGTTCATTGCTCTGTCCACGCCCGCGCCCGCCGCGGGCGCGGGTCGGGCCTAGCAGCCCGCATGGGCTTCGACCTATGTCCAAGCCCGCTCGCAAATGCGGGCGGGCGGGGCGGGCCGAGCGGGCCCACCCGCGTTTGCCCAGGTCTGATGAGATGACATTCTCCATTCAATATACAATTATTAGATGAGATACAGGTAATAATTCAAAATAAATGTCAACTGATAAACCATCATAGTGCAGCACAAACAAATAAAAATAAGCTACAAGATGGAAAAAAAAACCCAAAACCTATGAACCAAGCAGAAATCGAGCCGCTCGAGGTGGAAGACTTGACGAAAAAATGTGAATAGTAAACTCATGGACTAATCGGAGCTAATAAGATATCTCTTTTCTATCCTCAATCGGGCAAATATGAAATTGCATGAATATTCTCTTTTCTATCCTCAAGTTTCCAATTTAGTAGTAGTGTCCGCGAAAGAATATTGTGGAAAACCTATTTTAGACTTTTTTGGTCAGTTTTGATTGGCCGAGTCCTGACATTAATTTAAGATGCCTCCACCATTAAGTCATATCGGGTGTGCTCAATGCGACCTTCTATATACATGTACTAAAATATAGATGCATAATATCCTATGATGCATTGTGATTGATTCTAAAAAAATTAACAAAATAATATATTATCATAGTTTATAGAAAATTCTTAGCTACAATCTATCCATATATATGTTATATATGTTAGTGAGTTGACAAAAATATAAATAAAAAATAATTCATAGTCATACATATAAAAAATATCTATTGATAATACTAATTCTGCTAGTATTTTGCTGACGTGTCACGCCCATAATTAAACTTGAATTTTTTATTCAAATGATATTTTTCTTATTGGTCAATATTATTGCTTAAATTTTAAAATACACGTTTCCTATTTTAAACATATTTTTTTCTAAATATATCAAATAAAGATGTTGCCAAAAATAACGGTGCGCGAGAGGATGACATGTGGCGTAGGTGCTTTGAGTTTAATTAATATATAGATATAGATTGGTTAAAAAATATAGTATGAAATGATATTGTGTAATTAATATTAGATAAAAATAGGATATATGAATATATAAATATATCTATAAATATATTATATAAATGAAAATGTAAATAGAATATATCAAATATATATTGGCCAAAAAAAACTATCTCTAATTTCTAAATATATCAAATAAAGATGTTGCCAAAAATAACGGTGCGCGAGAGGATGACATATGGCATAGGTGCTTTGGGTTTAATTAATATATAGTTATATTGGCAAAAAAACTATCTCTAATTTCTAAATATATCAAATAAAGATGTTGCCAAAAATAACGGTGCGCGAGAGGATGACATGTGGCGTAGGTGCTTTGAGTTTAATTAATATATAGATATAGATATATTGGCAAAAAAAAAAACTATCTCTAATTTCTAAATATATCAAATAAAAATGTTGCCAAAAATAACGGTGCGCGAGAGGATGACATGTGGCGTAGGTGCTTTGAGTTTAATTAATATATAGATATAGATTGGTTAAAAAATATAGTATGAAATGATATTGTGTAATTAATATTAGATAAAAATAGGATATATGAATATATAAATATATCTATAAATATATTATATAAATGAAAATGTAAATAGAATATATCAAATATATATTGGCCAAAAAAAACTATCTCTAATTTCTAAATATATCAAATAAAGATGTTGCCAAAAATAACGGTGCTCGAGAGGATGACATGTGGCGTAGGTGCTTTGGGTTTAATTAATATATAGATAGATGGTTAGTAAATGAGTAAAAACATAAAAAGGAAAAATGTAAATGTATGAAAGAGATTAAGAGAAAAAAAAAGAAATAATAAGAGAAAAATTTTGATAAGTTGAAAAACCTTAAATTAAGGAGGTGTTGACACATTATCAAAAGTCTTCTAAATTAAGGTATTATATAGATATAGATATAGATGGTTAGTAAATGGGTAAAAAAAATAAAAGGGAAAAAATGTAAATGTTAGAAAAAAGATTAAGAGAAAAAAAGAAAAAGAAATAATAAGAGAAAATTTGTAATTAGTTGAAAAACCTTAAATTAAGGAGGTGTTGACACATCATCAAAAGTCTTCTAAATTAAGGTATTATATAGATATAGATAGTTAGTAAATGGGTAAAAAAAATAAAAGGGAAAAAATGTAAATCTTAGAAAAAAGATTAAGAGAAAAAAAAAAGAAAAAAAAATAATAAGAGAAAATTTGTAATTAGTTGAAAAACCTTAAATTAAGGAGGTGTTGACACATCATCAAAAGTATTCTAAATTAAGGTATTATATATAGATAGATATAGATATAGATGGTTAGTAAATGGGTAAAAAAAATAAAAGGGAAAAAATGTAAATGTTAGAAAAAAGATTAAGAGAAAAAAAGAAAAAAAATAATAAGAGAAAATTTGTAATTAGTTGAAAAACCTTAAATTAAGGAGGTGTTGACACATCATCAAAAGTCTTCTAAATTAAGGTATTATATAGATATAGATATAGATGCATGCCCGTGCCATGGGGCTGTTCAAGAGGCCCGGTAGAACAGGGCCCCAAAATTTTTGAGGCCCAATATCAAACATTATTTGTATATAATAAATGTTTTCCAAAAATAATAAACGAATTGCTTCGGCTTCCTGGTAAGCATTTTCTTGAAACTTCTGGGCTTGGGCCGCACTCTCCCGCATTCGATTCTCATTGCCCCTTTTTTTTCCGGATCATGCTATTTTTTGTTTTTTATCCCTAGATTTTGGGGTCTCTCACTAATTACACTATATATTAGTTTTGCAAAAATCATTTATAACATTTTAATGAAAAAAAGCTATCACCTTATTCCTAAAATTTTCAATTAATAAACATAGGGGAATTTGATAAATAAATATTATAATATATTTTATGAGCATCAACATGATCAATTTGTTTAGTTGAAAAATACTTTAGGTTGTTGTGATATAATTATATAAAACATTTAATCTCGCACAACTATAGAAAAATCTTAATTTAATGATAATATAAATAGGGGTTAAATTTTATTTTTTTTAATACAGGCCCCCAAAAAGATTGGCACGGTCCTGTATAGATGGTTAGTAAATGGGTAAAAAAATAAAAGGGAAAAATGTAAATGTTAGAAAAAAGATTAAGAGAAAAAAAAGAAAAATAAGAGAAAATTTGTAATTAGTTGAAAAACCTTAAATTAAGGAGGTGTTGACACATCATCAAAAGTCTTCTAAATTAAGGTATTATATAGATATATAGATATAGATACGGTCCGGATAAATACACCCCAAATTTGCACGTCGGAATGGACGTGCAAGTTTGTTGTGGGCTAATTAATTAAGAAAGCCTGTTAATTAATTAAAAAAGGTTGCACGTTGGATTGAACGTGCATTTTAAATGGGTGATTTGTGGTGTATCTAACAACACCCTATAAATATTAGATGATTAAAATTAATGAGAATCATTTAATGAGATGGCATTCTCCTTTTAGTATACAACTAGTACAGTACCCGCGCCATGACGCGTATTTTTCTTTTTAAAAAAATAAAAATAAAATTTGTAAGTATAAAAAATTACCACTATAAAATGAAATAAACTATTAGCGTACGTTAACATAAAATAGAAAAAAATAGATTTGATAAAGTAAGTAAAAAAATAATATTTATGAAAAATGTGTAAACATAACATGGGTTTAAGATTTAAAAAGAATAGGTTGGTTGAGTGAAAATCCTCAAATAAAGGTGTTTATAAGTTATAACACCTAATAAAAAAAATCCTTACGGTTTATTAGTTAGATATAGATAGATTAATTAAAGAAACTTATCCAAATTTTAATAGTTGGATTTTTTTTCTAGGTTCATTATATTGAGAGCATGTAACGACCCAAATATAAATATTCGAGTTACGTTTCGAAGGATTGGATACCCTCGTTCGGATCTTGCAATTCGAGTATGGGTTGAGTTTTAAAACAAAGTTTGTAGTGCTCGAAAAAGGGGATTGAGGATTTCGCACCCTAAATTCGCGATAGGGCCGTTGGGTATCCCGAACCTGTCCTACTTGACTAAGTCGCTTAAAACCAATTTTAGTTCAAAACGAAATAAAAGGAAATCGACGATACAAGTATAAACATCCAAAGCGTCAAGTTTGGTGGCAAATTTGACTCTATGAAGTACATCTCCATTACAACATTGAATTGGTGCAATTTAGAAAAATGAAACGAGGGCTAAAGAAATGATCACATGAGTCCTGTTGTTGTGACAGAGAGCAAATTGGCTAAGAGTTCTATATATAGCAGTTGAGAATGTGAGGTGTAAGGAAGGAGAACTGAGTTTCAATCACTTGGCTTATAAGAACATTCACACATATATATATATATAAGATGTAAAAAAACACATTATTTTTTACTAATTTGTTCTATCGGTAAAATGTGTATTTTTTACATATCATTTAAATACAATTTAATTAAAACAAAAAGGAAAATAAAATCATAAAAAAATCCAATGAAATTGTCTTACTTTTTATAAAAATATATGTACATGGGGAAATTGTGTGCTCAAATTTGTGTATCACAGACTCAAATGTGCACATTTACGCACACCTAAAACAAGCAAAATAACTTATGTCTAAAAAATACACATTTGCATATTTTCACACTGTGTGACACAATATATTTGAAATGGGTGTGACACAATATATCATTGTAATGGAAGTGGTTGTGCATCTCTATCACCCACGGTTAATAAACAAAGTGCTAGTTGCGTGGTGATCAACGGATCTTAAATTAATGTCAAGACTCGGGCCAATCAATCAAAAATTGATCAAAAAAGTCTAACAACACGTTTTTTTCAACAATTTTCTTTCACGGACACTAGTAGTAAATTGGAAAAATGGAGATACAAAAGATAATATTCATACATTTTCATTAGTATAGTCTAATGTCATATTAAAAAATTATAATACATTAAAATAAAGTTATATTGACTTGTAGAAGCTAGAACATCTAACTAAGCATGAAACCATGAAGAGAGGAGAGGGCTTCTCCCTATTTGTAGCTCACCTAGATTTTCCTCGACTTCTTCGTTAGTCGGTTCAAGTTCCTTATGAAAATTAGTTTGTAAAATAGTTGATGGATTAAATTAACACATTTTGCAGAGGAGTAGAATCGTCATGTACAAAAGCGAACGAATTCAATGAACATTACAAAAACTAATATAGTATGTTGCGAAACGTGTTTACGAACAGATGTTTTACTTTGAATATCAAAATAACAACCCTTCAATTTTATGTTACCAATATCTAGACTCAAAATCTATCTTCATAAAAATTTTCGATGATGGCTAGTTGCATCTTGGTAAACGGAATCAGAAACGGTAATATTAGAATATGTGTGTAATAAAAAGTGTCATTGCTTAAACAAATTAAGATAAAAAAAAAGAAGAAGAAGAAGAACATGATCAAGTATTTTGGATGGAACGCTCTACTTATTCGAACTCAGGAGAGTAAATTCATTAGGGTTCAGCTTGTTTTTAGGGTGCATTTGTCAGGGATTAATGGGGGTTGTTGGGTTTTTTTTAAAACATGTACAACACAATGCTTGGTGTAGCAAGGGGTGGCAGGAGGTGGGAGGTGAAGGATGTGAAGGTTATTTGGGGTTATTTTCGCTCCAGAATCCTACCCTGCTCCATGAAGATTGTCGAGGTTATCCACTTCGATCAACAACCCCATTTGTGACGTCCATGCCCTTGGAAACTCATTCTCCCTCGCAACTCACTCTCCCTTTGTGCTCCTCCAACGACAAATCCCCAAGCCTTTACCGCGAATTCCCTCAAGCTCGTTTGGATCTAATCCCCTCCTTTGCAACTCACTCTCTCTCTCTGTGCTCCTTCAACGACCTTCATCCTGTCTTCCAAGAGCCGAAATCTAAGGAAACACAATTGTAAGTACCGGTGAGGAGAAGAGCCAAAGAAAAAAGTAACTCAGGTTGACACCAGTTTTGAGAAGTTCACAAAGACTCTTCTGATATTCGAGCTGCGTAGAGGAGGAGAAAGAGATGAGCAATCAAGCGCCAATTAAGGAGAGGCCTCTCACAGTGAACTTGGATCTGGTTCTCTTTCAATACATACTTCGAGGTGAGGGACGACAAAACATAGGGGAAGACAAAAACTCGGCTTGGCTCGGGGTCAATTTGATAAAAACTCGGGTCGAACTCGTTCATTTTCTAAACAAGCCGAGTATGAGCACATTTCTAAGCTCGACTCGTTGGACTTAAGCTCGAATAGATCGAATTTTGTGAAATTTTTAAAATTTCCTTCAAGTTACTACTCCCTTAGTTCTATAAGTCGTTTGATTTTGACACATTTTTCAAAGAGTTAAAAAGTATATAAAATATTAACTTTTTTTATTAATTTTTTAAAATAATATTATACTTACTATAAATAAAGATAATATTATTTTAAAAAATTAATATTTTATATAGTTTTTAGCTCCTTAAAAAACGTATCACAAAGACAAACGACTTATATTTTAGAATGGAGGGAGTATATTTTTAGCAAATAGAGATTATAGAGTTGCTTAATGCTGGGTTGATGATGTTTAGCATTATTTGTACCTTTGTTCGGTGGGAGTCAAGATCTCCTACAACCCGCGGTGCACCACTAAATTATTTTGAGGATAATTTTACTTGAGAAAAAAATTTCAAAAATATATTTACATTTTACAGTATTTACATATTTATAAACTTTTATTAGAAAAATCATGTTTTAAAAAATTTTAAAAATTAAAAAATCAATTATATTAGAAAAAATTATGTTTTAATTAGTTATCGTGGAGTTGTTCTGTTGGTGACACGGTGGTGATGTGCTGTCAGGGTTGCTGTTGTTTACAGTATTTATATATACAACTGATTAATATATATATATATAATCCTGAAATGATTAATGAGATCGATCGTATCTCCCTGTTCCCACTATCAAAACATTATAAATTCATTAATAGTTTTGTAGTTGAAGATCTGCTAAGATCCACCCATCAGCAATTCGTCGACCACCAGCAACCGAAACCAGATCCCATCGAAACCACAATCACTCTCTCTTTCCTCAACACCGTACGTCCTCGCAATGGCTACTGTACGTTTGCAGCTATCAAACCATTGCTTCTCCTACTTGTAATTGGAGCTTTGAATTTCATGATGTCTAGCTGAGCACCGGGCCAACTGCCTTAAAATCGAAAGGTTCGTTCTTAATTAGGGGTAAATTTAGGTTTCTGATGTGATTTTCCTGTTTGAGGTTTTTGTTTGAATTGCATTTGTCTGCAATGTTTGTGTGAATATGCCACTGTTGCTGCATAAATTGTTGTTTGTAAATTGTAAAAGAAATGATTTCTTTTTTCAAATTAACCAAACAAAAATAGTGTTTAACCTATTCCATTTACATTCATATGAATCCTTTCTTTTTCCTTCCACTAAATTCATTAATAATTTTGTAGTTCAAGACTTCAAGATCTGATAAGATCCACCCATCAGCAATTACTCGTGATAATCATTTGTGGCTGCTGGCATTCAATCAAAGCAGGCCAATAACTTACACATTTTACACCTTTTGGACAGAAGCAAGAAAGTTAGCTTAGTCCAAATCGGAGTTTGCCGACTTTGCCGGTTGTATATATTTGACAATTCAGGGGCTTTTTTTTCCAGAGCTAAGAGCACCTGATAGAATGGATTACACACTATGGATCTTCCTTTGCTTATCATGTGTGTGCCTTTACTTGCTGAAGCCCTTGTGCTACTCAACCAAACTCCCTCCGGGACCTTATCCATGGCCGGTTGTGGGCAACATCTTCCAACTCACCCGGAATCCTCACCACTCCATCACCCGCCTTTCGAAGATCCATGGCCCTTTGATGACCCTTAAGCTAGGGAGTGTCACCACCGTCGTCGTTTCCTCAGTAGATATGGCTAGAGAGCTCATCCAAAAGCATGACCTCGCCTTCTCGAGTAGGAAGATAGTCGAAGCTGCCCAATCGATGAATCACCACAGGCATTCAATGGTGTGGCTGCCGGTGTCACCCAAATGGCGAAGCCTCAGAAAGATTGCTTCCGTGCAGCTCTTCACTAAGAAGCACCTTGATTCCACCGAGCTCCTTCGTCAGCAGAAGCTGGTTGAACTCCTTGAGTATACGAGGGAATGTTGCAGCACCAGTCAGGCTGTGGAGATTGGCAAGGCCGCCTTTACGACATCTCTGAATTTATTGTCGACCACATTTTTCTCAACCGATCTAGCCGGCCATAGGTCTGCGGCATCGCACGACTTCAAGGAGTTCGTTTGGGCCATGATGGAAGCCGGTGGGAAGCCTAACTTGGCCGACTTCTTCCCTGTTCTTGGTTGCTTTGATCTGCTTGGCTTAAGGCGTTATACAGAAGCTTACATGCTTAAGTTCTTCAATATATTTGATGACATAATCGAGCAAAGGCTATCTGCTGACACTTCATCCCCTTCTGATAAGGATGATTTCTTAGCGACGCTCCTTGCGATCAGCAAACAAGATGGTTCGGATTTGAGCCTTGATGATATCAAGCACTTGCTTATTGTAAGTTCTAGTTTTTTTTTTTTTTTTTTTTGTCAACGGTGTATGTGTTGATCGATTGCTGACAAGTTTGGGAAACATGTAATTTGGTTCATTGTCGATCATCTGTAGGATTTGTTTGTTGCTGGCACTGACACCACGTCTGCGACACTCGAATGGGCAATGACGGAGCTACTCCGGAATCCGGTGAAGATGGCAAAAGCTCAGGCTGAATTAATGAATGAAATCTCCAGCAAAGATGATGATGATGGGCTGGTTCAGGAATCAGACATTGCAAGGCTGCCTTACTTGCAAGCAATAGTGAAGGAGACACTTCGGCTGCATCCACCCGCGCCGCTTTTGATTCCCCACAGGGCCGTAAACGATGTGGACTTCCATGGCTACATCATTCCCAGGAACTCGCAGTTGCTGATCAACGCATGGGCTATCGGTCGAGACCCGAAAACTTGGCAGGAACCTTCATCCTTTTCCCCGGAGAGGTTTTTGGAGTCGGAGATCGATTATAGAGGTCAGGATTTCGAGCTGTTGCCATTCGGATCCGGGAGGAGGATGTGTCCTGGGCTGCCATTAGCTCATAGGATGATGCACCTGATCCTGGCTAACCTTCTTTACTCTTTCAATTGGAAGCTTGAGGATGGGATGAGAGGTGAAGATGTTGACATGTCCGAGAAGTTTGGGATGACCTTGCAAAAGGCTGAGCCTCTCCTAGCTGTTCCTGTTGCAAAAAACAAAACAAAAAAATGACACCTTGATGGTATGGTCATGGTCTCATGGCTTGTATCAGGCAAATTATTGGAAAAGGAAATAAGGAATCAAAAGATCATCAGATCCATGAATTGAACAAACAACACAATAGTGAACCAGGATGATTTAGTCTCTCTTGGTGAGGCTGCATCAATCATCAATCGACCAAATTTTAGTGAAAAATAGACCCTTTGATTGACACTCATGGTTTCGAGCAAACAAATTATTGAAAAATGAACCAAGGAATCACAAAATCAGATCTCACAATCTCTCTATTGTGTTGAACAAATGAATCATTATTAGATTCTTGTTTATGACAGACAAATTAGAAACAATTTGAACCCGGCCCTCTCTCCTTTCTCTTGGTCAACTATTTGACTCTATGAAGTACATCTCCATTACAACATTGAATTGAATTGGTGCAATTTAGAAAAATGAAAAGTGAACCTCAGAACTGCTCCTAGCTAGTTACTGCAATAAAATGCACATCCAGACCAAAACAAAACCAGGAGGATAGGAAGTCTATGGCTCTTGAATCTTGATAGCTTAAAAACAAGAGAACGTACTATCCTCATTTGGAAAGCGCAATAAGAGGTGCTAAACGTTTTTAAGTGATTTTTTCAAGTTATAAACGTTTTTTAGAAAGGTAAAAATAACCTAAAATATCAAATTTTTAATAATATTATATTTATTAAGTACTAATAAATATGTATATATATATATGAGATTATTTTAAAAAATTACTAAAAAAATAAATATTCTGTATAGTTTTTATCACATAACAAAACGTACATGAATAATAAAAAATCAATTAAAAGGGAACAGAGGTAGTAATCCACGTGGTCAAGATATGGAAGTTATTTCCTTTTCATTTCCGTCATTTGCTTCTTGCTTTCCTTTCAGTCATTTGCTTCTGTTATTTGCTTCAGGTTGTACATGATGGTTAGTCCATCTCCCGTCTTGTCTGGGCTCTCTATTTCTCTAGGCCTGTCTAGATAATCGAATTTCTTTCCTTCTATAAAAAGAAGATATGGAAGTTATGTGCATGGAAGCAGGGACGGAGCCAGAAAGTTTTGAGCGGGGGGTCACCACAATAATAGACAATTAGATCGAGAAAAAAGTCGTAAAATGCACAACGTGTTCGATAGTACAAACTAGTGTCAAACGATAATACAAACTAGTGTCAAACGATATTATAAACTACTACAAAGATATAAAACAAAAATAAGGATATAAAACGAAAATAAGGATATAAAACGCAATAAATAAATATTGTATTCTTAACATGTAATAATATATAACTAAATATAAAAAAATTTAAATTTGTATAACTTCTTACCAAATTATCAAAATAAGTAATATAACATACGGTTTCGAAGCTTTTGAGATGAATTATAATATGTGAATGTCAATTTAACTAAAATATTAAAGTATTATAGTAAATTGAAATAAAATTAAAGTGATTAATACACCTATAATTTTCAAACATTCATAACTTTTTACTCAAATGTTGGATTAAGGCGTATTATATATCAAAACGAAGCTATCGATGAAAAGAATACACCTAAGTAATTTGTCGGATGAGGAGAGGGTCACGTGACCCCCCAGGACCCCCTAGCTCCGCCTCTGCATGGAAGAGTAGGGGTATAGGGAAGCCCACTTTCCATACAAATCTCAACACTTTTTTGCAAAAATCAAACAAACTCAAATCATCGCGATTGCCAAGACAATAACTAAACCATCCCGTCGGACAACCTTTGGAAGAGCGTAGGTTTTGATAATTTTGTATGGTCCCCACACATACGAGCAACTTGATAGAGTCCTATTATAAAACTAGGTTATCCAGTTCTTCCCACATCTACAAACAGAAAATCATACATTCACCAACTCGGATCACTGCCCCATTGCGTTTTAGCCAATGTTCTAAAAGACACTAGCTTGTCGAATTCTTAACAGCGGGGTACCATCAAGCGTCAAGATGGTTTGGAGGCTTTATTGGCAAATTCTTTGCGGCTATATTTTGGTTTATTTTCTAATATTCAACTTTTAGCCATATATCCAAGTGTCATATAACAGAATAAACTATATGTATTTCTAAAGTCTTTAACATCTTTAAATTAAGAAAAACACCATGTAAACCGATGACATCTATTTTAGTCATATTTTAGGGTTGTATATGCATATTAGTTTAGGCCATTTTCATGTATATTTATCATATTTTGTACTTTATTTATTATATTTTGCATTTTCAGTGTTTACACCGGATTTTTATTTATTTCAGGCATATTGAGGCATTGAGCTATATCCGAGAAATTTGGAGACTATCACGCCAAAAAAACAATTAAGAAGAGGATGTGGTTTACTTGGATCGAGTCTGCAGGAGGTCTAAAAGTTTGAACACTGCTAAAAACACGCGTGATTGCCTCGAAACGTTTGCCTCGGAATATTTCGAGGTTAACTTCGAGGCTCTTACCCTCGACTCTACTCTCGAAAGGATTTTTCGATGCCAAATAGAATCGAAACATTACCGAAGCTGAAATTTGAGGCTAATTGGCAACAAAAACTAATCCGATGCCGTTTTCGAGGTCATATAGCAATGAAAAATATTCAAGGTCAAACTTGAGGCCTTATTCGAGGGCAATTAGCCTCGGACCAAGATGGAGGCTATTTTGGATGCTACATTCGTGTATAGTTTGGCCACTATACTTATTTTCGAGGTTAAATTTAAGTTTAATACTTGACTCTAGTATTCGAGGCTAAAGTCGAGGCCATTTTTGAGGCAGGCGTGTAATATAATTTTGAGAGAAAATTTGAAGCCTTCTTTGAGGTTATACTATGTACTAACCACATTAAATGTTACACCTTGTGCATTTTCTATGTCATCTTTAGTTCTTTATTATACAAGTTCAACTACGAATCCTTAAATCAAACCCCGTCAAACCAAACATTATTTATTTTATTAGTCATTTGTAGTAAACAAATATAATCGTTTTTTTAATTTATATCTAATTTAAAATGAAAGGTTGAGAAGTACATGTGATATGATTTTTGTAGTAAAAAAATTATAATATATTAAAACAAAGCTATATGGACTTGTAGAAGCTAGAACATCTAAGTAGGCATGAAGCCATTTCCTTATGAAAATTAGTTTGTAAAAATAGTTGATGGATTAAATGAACAACATTTTGTAGAGTGGTGATGTGCTGTCAGGTTTGCTGTTGTTTATACAACTGATAAACCTAATCCTTAAATGATTAATGAGATCGATTGTATCTCCCTGTTCCCATTATCAAAACATTATAAATTCATTGATAGTTTTGTAGTTCAAGATCTGCTAAGATCCACCCATCAGCAATTCATGGTACTAACTATTTGTGGCTTGCATTCAATAGAAGCAGGCCAATATCGTCCACATTTTACACCTTTTGGACAGAAGCAAGAAAGTTAGCTTAGTCCTAGTCGGAGTGGCCTAGTGGTACTGAACAAGGGATGCTAAAGAGGTCTCGGGTTCGATCCCTACCTCCTCCTATTTTCTTGGGTGAAAATCTAAATTTGCCGACTTTGCCGGTTGTATATATATGTCACAGTTTAGGGGCTTTATTTTTCCAGAGCTAAGAGCATCTGATAAAATGGATTACACACTTTGGATCTTCCTTTGCTTATTATGTCTGTGCCTTTACTTGCTGAAGCCCTTGTGCTACTCAACCAAACTCCCTCCGGGACCATATCCATGGCCCGTTGTGGGCAACATCTTCCAACTCACCCGGAATCCTCACCACTCCATCACCCGCCTTTCGAAGATCCATGGCCCTTTGATGATGCTTAAGCTAGGGAGTGTCACCACCGTCGTCGTTTCTTCAGTAGATATGGCTAGAGAGCTCTTCCAAAAGCATGACCTCGCCTTCTCGAGTAGGAAGATAGTCGAAGCTGCCCAAGCGATGAATCACCACAAGCATTCAATGGTGTGGCTGCCAGTGTCACCCAAATGGCGAAGCCTCAGAAAGATTGCTTCCGTGCAGCTCTTCACTAAGAAGCACCTTGATTCCACGGAGCTCCTTCGTCAGCAGAAGCTGGTTGAGCTCCTTGAGTATACGAGGGAATGTTGCAGCACCAGTCAGGCTGTGGAGATTGGCAAGGCCGCCTTTACAACATCGCTGAATTTCTTGTCGACAACATTTTTCTCAACCGATCTGGCCGGCCATAGGTCTGCGGCATCGCACGAATTCAAGGAGTTCGTTTGGGCCACAATGGAAGCCGGTGGGAAGCCTAACTTGGCCGACTTCTTCCCTGTTCTTGGTTGCTTTGATCTGCTTGGCTTAAGGCGTTATACAGAAGCTTACATGCTTAAGTTCTTCAATATATTTGATGACATAATCGAGCAAAGGCTATCTGCTGACACTTCATCCCCTTCTGATAAGGATGATTTCTTAGCGACGCTCCTCGCGATCAGCAAACAAGATGGTTCGGATTTGAGCCTTGATGATATCAAGCACTTGCTTATTGTAAGTTCTAGTTTTTTTGTTAGCGGTGTATATGTTGATCGATTGCTGACAAGTTTGGGAAACATGTAATTTGGTTCATTTCATTGTCCACAGGATTTGTTTGTTACTGGCACTGACACCACATCTGTGACACTCGAATGGGCAATGACGGAGCTACTCTGGAATCCAGTGAAGATGGCAAAAGTTCAGGCTGAATTAATGGATGAAATCGCCGGCAAAGATGATGATGATGGGCTGGTTCAGGAATCAGACATTGCAAGGCTGCCTTACTTGCAAGCAATAGTGAAGGAGACACTTCGGCTGCATCCACCCGGGCCGCTTTTGATTCCCCATAGGGCCGAAAACGATGTGGACTTCCATGGCTACATCATTCCCAGGAACTCGCAGTTGCTGATCAACACATGGGCTATCAGTCGAGACCCGAAAACTTGGCAGGAACCTTCATCCTTTTCCCCGGAGAGGTTTTTGGAGTCGGAGATCGATTATAGAGGTCAGGATTTTGAGCTGTTGCCATTCGGATCCGGGAGGAGGATGTGTCCTGGGCTGCCATTAGCTCATAGGATGATGCACCTGATCCTGGCTAACCTTCTTTACTCTTTCAATTGGAAGCTTGAGGATGGGATGAGAGGTGAAGATGTTGACATGTCCGAGAAGTTTGGGATCACCTTGCAAAAGGCTGAGCCTCTCCTAGCTGTTCCTGTTGCAAAAAATCAAAACAAAAAAATGACACCTTGATGGTATGGTCATGGTCTCATGGCTTGTATCAGGCAAATTATTGGAAAAGGAAATAAGGAATCAAAATATCAGATCCATGAAATGAACAAACAACACAATATTGATTATTGAACCAGGATGATTTATAGTCTCTCTTGGTGAGACTTCATCAATCGACCAAATTTTAGTGAAAAATAGACCCTTCGATTGACACTCATCCTCCATTTTGTTTCTTGATAGTTGTAGATGTCACTTGGTATATATGGTCATGGCCTCATGGTTAATTTGGAGCAAATAAATTATTGAAAAATGAAACAAGGAATCACAAAATTATCAGATCTCACAATCTCTCTATTGTGTTAAACAAATGAATCATTATTAGATTCTTGTTTAATTTGTGACAAACAAAATAGAAACAATTTGAACCCTTCTCTCCTTTCTCTTGGTCAACTATTTGACTCTATGAAGTACATCTCCATTACAACATTGAATTGGTGCAATTTAGAAAAATGAAAAGAGAACCTCAGAACTGCTCCAGACCAAAACAAAACCAGGAGGATAGGAAGTCTATGGCTCTTGAATCTTGAATCTTGAATCTTGATAGCTTAAAAACAAGAGAACGTACTATTCTCATTTGGAAAGCGCAATAAGAGGTGCTAAACGTTTTTAAGTGATTTTTTCAAGTTATAAACGTTTTTTTAGAAAGGTAAAAATAACTCAAAATATCAATTTTTTAATAATATTATACTTATTACTAATAAATATATATGAGATTATTTAAAAAATTACTAAAAAATAAATATTTTATATAGTTTTTATCACCTAAAAAACCGTATATGAATAATAAAAAAAATCAATTAAAAGGGAACAGAAGTAGTAATCCGCGTGGTCAAGATATGGAAGTATGTGCATGGAAGAGTAGGGGTATAGGAAAGCCCACTTTTCGGACAAATCTCAACACTTTTTTGAAAAAAAAAAAACAAACAAATTCAAATCATAGCGATTGCCAAGACGAAAACTGAAACCATCCCGTCGGACAACCTATGGAAGAGTGAAGGTTTTGATAATATTGTATGGTTCCCACACATACGAGCAACTTGATAGCTAGATTCCTATTACAAAACTAGGTTATCCGGTTCTTCCCAGATCTACAAACAAAATATATATATTGGATTACCTATAACATCTTTAACATATTTATTTTAATGAAAAAGAATTAAGATTTTAAAAATATAGGGAAATTTTATCCCAATAGAGAAATGAAACCCTCCACATTAAGTTAAAAGGTCGTAGAAAGATATTAATAGTTTAATTTGTAAATTATAATTAGAGAATGGAAACTTGTACATTACTCACCTCGAAAACTACAACGTTATTGAATTGAGTGGGGTAGAAGAACAGAAATTGTACAAAAATCAAGTCGATTCTCAAAGTTTAACTTTTACACTATCTTATAAACAAACAATTGCATGCACATACTAATTAAGAGTCAATTTGAATAAATTATAAACAAACAAAGTAGAAAGATAAAATGCTAAAAATTAGATAGGTGACAAGATTGCAAGAAATTAGAATTAAATTAGAATGATCAATAAAAACTTACAGTGAGGAAGACAGCATTGATGGAGAGATGGTAGAATTTATAGAATTGAAGACATAAGGGTATTTTTGGTATACGAATCTTATTGATGAGATCCGATATAGATTTTGTTAGTTATTTAAGTTTATCCGAATTGTTATTCAAATTCAAAATTGCAAAAATATCCAATTCAAAATAATTTTAATGAAATTAATAAAAAGAAATTTAAAAAGAAAATCAATCGGTTAAGATTTAGGGAAAATTGAATTAATTATTTCTTTATTTAAATAATTTATTTGATTATAATAAATAATAATTTATTTAAACATAAAAAATATGTAAGTGGTTAATATTCTTACACTAAAGGAGAAGACGCCACATGACTTAGACGACTTCTTCTTTAGTATTATAGTATTGATTAGGGTTTAGTTTTGCGTCTATTTTTTACCGTCATACAAGACAACAACATGCTGCATATGGTGACTTATGAGAAATATGGAAATGTCCATAAGTTGGATCCTCTGGTCGTAATGTTCTTTTGAACTAGTGTTTTTGGATACAGAATGCTATCTTTTACCCCGCCTACTTTGAGCTTTAAGCATATTTGTTTCTGTGTGTTGCAGATGATTATGACCAGGCAATTAATGAGGCTATACAAATTACAAAGTAAGTTGTAACATGTCAACATTCTAATCTTCTAACTGATGCTCAGATGTTGCTTGGCCAAATCAAAATCTTGTATAAGCACGTTTGACATTTAGCTGTGTGCATTTTTTTCCCGAGCTCTCTTGACATGTTCTCTTGTTCAGGAAATGTAATGTTGCTGAGACCATCAACAACGATGAGGAAACCTCTTACTCATTTTCTTTTCTCTCTTCCTATCCTAATTTTACACCTCATTTATTTTTTTATTTAAATTAGATTTATTCTACAACCATGGAAAACCTCTTACTCTCTTTACAAGGTAACATCTTCCATTCCCTTAGCTTAAGGTATAAGCTACAACAAAGGGGTTACCTTTTATTGACCTTAAGGTAACCAAAACCCTTTGTTGTTGATGCTCTCAAAAGCGGAAACATAACGTGGAAAAGGGACTAATATGGTCTCCGACATGGATTCTGATGATGATGATGGACATAGAGATGGATCTGTAGACTCCATGGACAAGGATCATGAAAATGATGGATGGAAGATAAAGAAAATGCAGATAATTCTGAGGAATATTTATCTGCCAAAAAGGATGATCGTGATAGCAACAGTGAAGTGGACAAGAGTGACCATGATCCTGAGTATGACAATGTCATTGAGACCAAGCGTTTAAAGCTCAACACTCAAGAGCAAACAAAAAACAATGCCAACGATTCAATTGGGAAGTTAACCAGAAGATTGAATAGCCTCCAGACCCATTCCAACTGCAAGAAGTCATCCATGGAATCATCAACTCCCTCTGATTCAGACCGCAGCAGCTCATCCAAGGATCCGAGCCAACAGGGCAACTCTTTTGTGGCAGCTGACTCTGAAGATGAAACAAGCAGCTGAAAAGACAACTCTAACAAAACTATTTTGACAAAAATGTAGATTTAGGTTTGCTTGCATGGGAAGAATTAATCTTTCCCTGATGCATTCGTCTCTCATGAGAGAAGAAGATCAGATGGCAGGTTCTTTTTGTAGAAGCCGCAATGGAAGCTTTTGCTTTGCCTTCAGATCCTGTAACTATTGTTTGTACTCTTTCAGTTCAGGCTCTGACAATTCAACTATGCACATCCTTGCTGTCATTTTGGTAAAGACATCATCAGATAGTAAGGTCCAATCTTATAGCATTTTGCCTATGATAGGCTCCCTACATTCTCTGTGTTCATTGCATTTTAGTGCTGGTACCAGTTACTGGTAAATGTAATAGTAAAATGTCAGTAAAATCAATTGAGTATAGAAACTCAATCCTCTGGTCAAGAGATCAGAAACACGGTTCAACTGAAACTGAATAGGTAGGTTAAAGTTACAAGTCTTGAACATATTTGGTTGTGTTTGAATTTCCTTTTCGAATTGTACTGAATATTGATCTATGTGTCTCCTGTTGCATAAAAGAAATGTCATTCCTGAAATGATTCAGAATAGCTCGACGATTTCCTCTGGCAGCATTTCCAAACCATGACTCCTCTTTCTAAGATGCAGTTGCAAAAATTCCTAGCACCCAGGACATGTCAATAGAGAAACACTTGGAATCGTCATCCGAGATGAACTAACAACAAAATGGAGGAGGTAGTGTGAGGAGTTGTAGCTACGAAAAGGAGAACAAGGAAACTGGAAAGCAACAAATGAGGAAGAGCACATGGGCAATCACAAATGACGGCTCTCACAATGACTACTTGACCAAGCAGCCGATCCCAGTTCAATGACAGATACATATGTGTTCATCGAAGAGAGATCAAAACTACGACTATATACGGGAACAGAAGTGAGATCAGTGTTACCTACAGAGAGCAAAGCGGACGGGGATTGAAAACCCCCTACGAATTATGCGAAACCAACAATTTCAAATAATACCCAACCCGTAATCCGGGAATCGACCATCAATTCTCAAGTATAAGCAATAAAAGTGGCAATTGCGAACAATACCCTAATGTCCCTAACCCTAATAACAGATCCTGCCATCAATCATGAATTATAGGCAATCGAAGAGGCAATTGCGACCACTACCCGAACCCTAATTCGTGCACAAGCAGACAGTTCAGATCGAAGGTGAAATTCGAACAACTTACATGTAGGTGGTACGGCGGTGATTAGCGTACGCAGGTGGGACCTAGTGGCCGCGGGTCGTTTGGCTACCGATAAGCTACAGGCTTTGCCGGTCGTGACTGTGGACTGGTTGCGTGGTGACTGGTTGAGGGCAATGTATGAAGAATGTTGAGCTGTGGGCACTCGATAATACAACTAGGGGTGGGGGCATTTCGGTCTTTTCACTCAACTACTATCTTCTCCACGCCTCCACCTAAAGATAATCTACTCTCAACCAAACACAAACAGAAATAATCACCATCTTCTCTACCCAAAACTAATATTCATCTCATCCATCTAAAAATAAGGAAAAGTCTACACTTACACTAAGTGTAAATCTCCATTCTTTACACTACCAATTAAATGGTAAGATTTCCACTTACAAAAGATGATTGAAAGTAAAAAGTAAATTTAAATGGGATTGGTAAAATCAAGAAAGGTAATAAAAACACTAAAACTAGATAAAAAAAAAAAGAAAATCAAAATGGCAGGAGAAGATGCAGAGACTTTGTCTTCCCATCTTCCCCCCATCTTCTCCATTGCTGCACTTTTTCCTCCCTTGTAAGGCCCAATGCTCAAAAGTCAGAAATGGGAGCGTTCAGAAGTCGGAGAAGTCGAGGAGGTGGGTGTCGTGTCTCGTGTCCACGAACAACTCCGGCACGCACTTGAGCGCTACCATGAATTTCGGCCCGCGAGTGCGCCTGATGTGCTGGGCTACGAGTCTACGGGTGCGCCACCACGAATTGTGGCATTCGGGTGCGCCACCACGAATTGCCCCTTCGGGTGTGCCTGAAGAATGCCTCATCTTCCCCAATTGCCACGGTCTTGCTCAATTTAGGGTTTATTGATCAATTTGGGTTGCTCGAATTAGGGGTAGTTTGAATTAGAGCTATTTGCAAATTGAATAAGACCACAACCAGTGAAGCAAGAAGAAGAAGCATAGCTAGAATGGTTTAATTTCAAGGGAGGAAGAGGGAGAGTTCTTGGGAGTCTGCAGATTAAAGTCGATAGGTTTGGGTTGGGGCCGGCAGCAAATTTGCTTTTCTTTTTAATTGTGTTTAATTTTGAAAAGCAACTGTGTGTAATTGTGCAGGAATCTACTGCTACGTGTTCACTTTCTATTTGTGGTGTAAAATTTTTAGTTTACACTGGGTGTAAATGTATCACCCTCCCAAAAATAATCACCACCCACTAAAAAGTACTCCGTATCCCATTAGCAAACACGGCCTTAATTATTGGATTAACCACAAAGCTAAGATTTAAAGATTTGCAAGTAATAAGGCCTTGTTTGGTTGAAATAAATCCTGAGTATTCTTGACCGGCTGTCTTCCCTTGTATACAAAAGTGGTTAAATTATTACAATAAACATCTGACCGATTTGTATATTTTTATTGATTTTTGTAAACCTTTTTTTTATAGAGTAAAACTTCGGCTGGATAGAGCTAGGCGATAACATTCTTTTAGATGAGATCAATATGACCTTCATGTGATGTCAATGCAAACCCAAAAAAAGAGTTGCTAAGGTGTGCAACCTTATCTGTCGCTCTATTCCCTTCTTGGGACACACGGAAATTTTTTGTTCTCATGAAACATTTAATTATCCATTTAATGTCCCCCATTAGAATCTCTATTTCTTCATCACACGAGTATAACTACACAACTAAACAAACATTTATGAGTGAATAATCACTCGTATACGACTGAATAATCATCCATACTAGTCAAGGCATACCCGTGCTACGCACGGGACGTAAATATAAGTTTTGCTATTTTATAAGCCTATTTAAGAGCTTATTTTATATCATATCATTGACTAATCTAAATAGTATATGTGTGCAAATAGTAAATCTTGGTTTTATATACTTGATAATTTGGTTTAAGTTATCTACTAAATCTTTATATTTTTATGGGTTTTTTCTTCAAGAAGACACCTTGTAAAATAATTTTTTAATAAAAAAACACCTTTTAATTTTTTGAAAACAAAAACACCTTATATAATATAAGGTATTCGATCAATTGAAGCACCAAGTTTTATTTTACAACTAAAATTTCAAGTTTTCAGTGATATTTTTTAATCTATAATCGAAATGCCCTTATTTAACTAACATTTTTTTTAAAAGGAATTGTATATAATAAACACTCTATTATATAAGGTGCATTTTCAAAATAAAACCCTATTTTTTTATGTTCAATATTTTATTTTTGAAGAAATAATGTTATTTCTGATTGTCAATGACATATTATGGTATAGTTTATGTCTAGTTTGATATCTTATACTTACATGAAATTTAATTTATAATTTTATTATAAATATTGAATCAAAATTAATTGTGTATAGAATGGAGTGGGTTTGAGTTTTTTTTTCTTTTAAAAAAATGAATAATGAAATCTTATTATGACCCTTTATTATACCATCCTATTTTTTGTATATAGATGAATCTTGCAAAAGTATACATATAAAAATACTTGATATTGTTGAATTGGATCAAGCCGGCCAATACAATGTATTTATCAGTTTCTTCATTAAGTGTCTTAATCTTCGTCTTCAAGGCTTACGATGACTGATTCGGGCACACCATCGGTTTAGTGTTAGTGGTCAGTTTCTTCACCTCTTTTCCGAGCTATTGGTGTTTGAAAATTTGAAGACTTGTCAAAGTAGCTAGTAATGCTAAAATCACATTTCTTATCCATTTGACATAATTGTGTTGATAGCCTTTTTTAAAAAACCAACGATTCCCATTCCAAACTCTAAATTTTAATTTCTTGTTTAGCTCTCCTTTGATTTTTTCATTGTTGATGTTTTTTTAAATAAATTAAAGACTAAAGGAATTTACCTTAATTATATCAATAAAAAAAATGAATTTCAAAGCATTTTGTTGGCATATAAAATAAATTCATCGAAAAAGAGAGTATATATGTACCGAGTATTGACCCACTCCAATCTAATTGATTATGTATAGATAAATAAGTAGATTCCAAAAGGCAAAAAAGATCTTTGAGTTTTTCCTTTCCTAGCTCCCCTGGTTTTTTATGAGCTCTTGTTCTTCTATTTTTTGTTTTGGTTTTTAACTTTTAATAAATTTACGGAAGACTCGATCTCATACCCTTTTTCATTGATCAAATATATAAAAAGATATTGAGTAGTCGATGAGCTTGTAACAGTGGTGATTGAATTTATGGAAATCAATTCAATAAAATTGAAGTTAATTAACTATTTGTTTTTTCTTCCATCATTTCATATCCCTTCAAAGTGTCCAAATTAGTGGCCATTGAAGCCTTGAATTTAGCATGGATAATAATTTATATTAATGGTTGCAAGTAATTAACCGTAATTCATCCGCGTATAATAGTCCTCCATAATTATATATGATCAATGATATATGGTGATAATCATGATATATATTGGTACCAAAAGTAAAATATTTTTTTATTTAATTTTCACCATGTTTTAGTTAGGAGATTAGAAATACAGAGTATAAAAAAGTGACATAAAAAAGTAATAAATGATTATCCATGCTAAATTTGGATTAACTTATATGTTTTATTACTTATATAATTATATTTTAGAAATTGTTAGGCGAAAATTAAAATTAATTTATTAATTATGTTAAAATCTATTAAGGATTCTAAAACTAACAAAATATATCGATAAAATAGACTTTTAATATTCGGTTTCAACAAAAAAAAATCCATAAATTGGGATCGTAAAGATGCTTTGATAGGTATAGATATATAAGATTAAGGATTAATTGATTTTTATATGAATATATGTTATTTGGATGATATGAATTTCATAAATATATTGGGGTTTAAAATGATGTGAAAGAGGTCATTATTATTGAGCATAGAAATTTAGGAAAATATAATTAAATTTTCATAAGTTAGTAAGAGTATATAATAAACCATTTATGAATACATTAATAAAATTGAAATAAAACTTTTATGAATACATTAATAAAATTAAAGGAAAAGAAAAGAATTAAAAATGAGAATATCATTAATGAGAGCTATTAAGGGGCTTTGGGACACAATTTTTAAAGGTATATAGATAGATACCATCAAATACTCACCTATTCTACTGAATAATGTTGTTTCTGTTTTCCGAAAAATATAACTATTTTACCGAATAATGTTTCAAAACTGAATGAATAAAAGTTAACCGCAGTGGGTACACACGTCCATTACAATATGATTATATGAATAAACTTTAACCGGAGTGGGTACACACGTCCATTACAATATGATTATAACTACACAACTAAACAGACATATATGAATGAATAATTACTCATATACGACCGAATAGTCATTCATATACCACCTAATAAAGTTTCAAATTTCCATTGTCAATTTTAGAAATCCTACTTATCTATGAATAAAGTTTCAAATTTCGACCAATAATATCTACATCCCAAATTTCATAAACGATAAAAGTAACACAATTTTCCATTATTAATTTTAGAAACCCCACTTATCTACGAATATAGTTTTAAATTTCAACGAATAATATCTACATTCTAAATTTACAAAACCCCTAATCCCCTCATTGTTAACGAATAATGTTTCAGATTGACATGAATAATGTTCACATTACTAAATCATGCTTCAAACTGATAGACAAAACAAACAATTTTCAAATTCTACAAGAACCCTAAAACACAATAACAAACCAATACACCATCCATAAAACAATACATCATAATCAGACCCACTGCTTAAATCAAACGCGAGTTGGATTCGAATCATCGGAAATATTTGATTTCAAGATAAAGTCACCGAAAATGTTCGTCGTCCATCACCAAAGATATATGAGCCTCGCCGTAGTCGCCTTGTGTAGTTGGAGTCGCCTGGTGTCACCATACTAGCCTGGTGTCGCCACCGTCAACTGGTCTCGCCCGAGTCACCTATTGTTACTGCGTTCATCGACTATCGTCTTCCGAGTTCTTCTCAATTGACTCTCTCTATCATCCAATTTTAAAATTGCAGGTCTCTCTCATCACTTTCAATCGTAACTGGGTAGGCTTGTGGGAGTTGAATGATTTTTTTTTAATTATGTAAACCTATGAGATTTGTTATGCATGCGCTCACAAGCATGTCTTTCTATCTATTTTTATAGATTAAGGGTCTAGATTTGTGCACATGATATACCTTAAGAGGTGTGTACACTCAAACCAACCTCTCTCTATATATATACTAGTAAAATCGTTTTTGTATATTTGATTTTTTTTTTGTGCCTAGGATTGATAGGTTAGATTATTTATTCTAATTTTCCTTTTATAAGACAAAAAAAATACAAAAGAAATTTAATTTTTACTCTTCATTGTTTTAAAGTAATTGTGCTACTACATTTGCACTAATGTGGAATGGAGAGAAAATGGGAGTTTAAAAACAAGAACAAGTGTAAAAAAAAGAAGTCAAATAACAAACAACAAATGGTAACAGATGTAGCAATGAGTTGGGATTCAAACTCATCCCTTTAGACTAGGGATCTTATGTGATGCAAAATCCACACAAAAAGATTATTCTTTTTAATGGGGAATTTGTCTAACCCTAAGCTCCATGTTCTTCTAACCTACCCAGATTTTTCTCTCATTCTTCAAACTGCGAATTTTATTGCACAAACAACAACATTATGCATGTACTATTATTACTTATTACACTTGCAATATATAATAAGTAATCTTAACTTGTGTTTTGTTTTCGCTTTCAAGATTTTGCAAAAATAAAAAGGTTGGATTCTTTTGTTTATAAACTTGTATAATGAGTGTGTAATAGGTATACAAGTGGAATCCTGTTCTCACCCTTAAAAGCTACCCACTGGGGGTAGTGGGACTCCCACTTATATACCCATATCAGGGTTCATGAATTTTCGATATGGGATATAAGTGTCCCATACCACCATATCATGGTACAGAGCACCATCCTTGAAAGTTGACGTCTCAGTGGCTTCGAACAAGAGGATTGGGCTTTTTTGCCTCTTATTACATCCCGATGTTCGTCACCCGATACCCCGCAAGAACTGGGTTTCTTTTTTTACCTCTTACGTTCGAAACGGGTATGTCACTGCCAATAGGCCGGTTCCAGCTCTGATACCAATGTAACGGGTATACAAGTGGAATCTTGTTGTCACCCTTAAAAGCTAGTCAATAGAGGTAATGGGGCTCCTACTTATATACCCACATCGAGGTTCATGAATTCCCGATATGGGATATAAGTGTCCCATACCACCATATCCTGTTACAGAGTGTAATCGCGCCCAACAATAATCGACAATGACTTGCTTGATATCAAGAACGAGAACGTTGATCTTGTAAGACTACTTTTTACTACTCCCTCCGATTTTTAATATAAGGCATTTGACTTTTGTGCACGTAGTTTAAGGAGCTAAAAAACTATATGAAATGTTGATTTTTTAATTAAATTTTTTACATTATAATACTTATTATAAGTATTATAATGTAAAAAATTTAATTAAAAAATCAACATTTCATATAGTTTTTTAGCTCCTTAAACTACGTGCACAAAAGTCAAATGCCTTATATTAAAAATCGGATGGAGTATTCTTTATTTCACACTTTCTTTTGTAATTCTTGAAATAACAAGAAAATGATCTTTCTCGCAACAAAACAAAAAGAATGATCTTTGAATGATTTTAATGTGCATAAACAGGTCAAGATTTCAATGGAGGAATTGTTTTCCCATCTAAAGACCTCAAAAGAGGGACTGTTATCCAGTGAAGGGCAAAGAAGGCTCCAGATTTTCGATACGAACAAGCTAGAAGAAAAGAAGGTATGCAAGCAATCACATTTCTTGTAATGGCTCTTACTCGGAGTTAAAGATTGGTAAGTTGGTGGCTGAGAAACCCAACTATGTCGCCATAGACATGATCAACTCCCCTCTATTCATTTTCCTTTAGTTTTGACATTGTGGATGTAGTGAGCCTCTCTCCCTGACTCCTTGCGTGTATGCAAAATTGAGATATTATATTGTTTTGTGTTTACCAAATAGAGGAAAAGGTAATTTCTTCCATGATTTTTTGGTTAGTCTTTGTGGAATGAAGATGTTTGTAGCTTAAATAATGAAAGTAATGTTTGCTACACGTGTCCAGCTCGAGATGCCTTTGAAACACTAGTAGTTGTAGTTGCATTAGTTTATGTAAGTAATTTTCAGTAATTTCATGTATTTTGATAGTTATATCAGTAGTTCAGTATGCTATTGTAATTTTTGGATGTTTAGAACGTAAAATTAAACTTCATTTCTTTATTTAGTTTGCCCAACGAATAGGGCTGGCAAAAAAGATTGGAATCAACTGATCATCTTAGGTCTTTTGCATCACGCTTGTAACGATAAATCATAATTGAACTGGTTGTGTGAAGAAGACCAAATGTAGTATGAAACTGAGCACATCAAGTCAAATACGGTGACCAAAACACTGTCTCATTGATGCAACAGAGAGAGTTTACCAAAGGAAGAAAGCGACAACCATTGCCCTTCATTCTTCATTAGCACCAATCCCAAAACCCTAACACAAAAGTGTTCTGAGCACAACTTAAATATCATGAGTTTCTCAAATGTGATTGGTGCATCAGAAAGAGACAAAATAAGCTAGCTGGACTTATTACAACAAAAAAAATTTAAAGAAAGGGGAAATATAAATGAAGATAGAAAGGAGTTATATATGCATCAGGAAATGCATATAATCTTCATATCCCCTCCTCAAGTTGGGACTTGTGTTAAGCCAACAAGTCCCAACTTGGAAGAAAAATGTAGATGCTGCTTTTCACCCAAAGGTTTGGTCAAAACATCTGTCAGTTGAGCTCCTGTTCTGACGTGTTGAGGATGAACAAAGCCTACTTGTAATTTCTCTCTAACAAAGTGGCAATCAATCTTCAAATGCTTCGTTCTCTCATGAAACACAGGGTTTTCAGCAATGTGGAGAGCAACTTGGTTTTCAGCAATTTGAAAGTTACAGTCCCATTGACATGCTTAATGTAACGGCCCGGATATAAATATCCGAGATACGTTTCGAAGGTCGGATACCTTCGTTCGGATGTTGCAATTCAGGTACGGGTCGAGGTTTCAAATCTCTAATCAGTCGAAGTCTCAGAAATTCAATTTAAACGAAAGTAAAGCGGAAGTACGGTTTAGATACAAAAGCCACGGCAGAGCCGGGTCAAAACCAAAACATAAATTCTAAAGTCATATAGCCAAATTAGCGGGGTTAGACAGATTTCTTTGCAATCTCCCAGGGAACTTTCTCACGCCATAGAGACAGGGAGCAATCATACCTAAAAACAAGTGGTGCGAGCGGGATCAGACCGAGGCCCCAACACACCCTGTCCCGCAAGCGAACATACACATACGCTAATATTAAAGATGATGCAGATGCGGAAATTAAATCACACTGACATGATCCTAATTTACAATATGCAAAAAAAAAACTGTAAAGGCGCCCAAAGAATGTCAAGTGGTATATCCCTCTCCTACCTCTGCACCCCTTCCCGTTAGTGCAGAGACTGGCCAGTTCGATGCTATAGTATATCATATCTCATCATAGCATATCATATCTCATCACCATTTCATATATCATCATCATATCATGTATCATGCTCATGCCCGATGGTGCTGGGTCATCATATCATATATCATGCTCATGCCCGATGGTGCTGGGCTATCTCATCATCATATCGTATCGACTCGATAGACTCAGGGCACCCGATGGGGCTGGGCTACCCTATGACCCTAGCAAAGACTCTAGGACTATCACAGATAACGGTCGTTCTGTTACATACGCATAAAGAAATAGAATGCTCAATCACAAGTGCAATCCTAGCATGATACTACATGACATGCTTTAATGCTTATGCAACACCTAGTATGTCATATATTCACAAGCAGGTAATCTCTTTCGAATCTGAGTAAGCCCATAAAGGAACTTACCTGGATAGGCAGAACAGCAAAAGGCAGAATTCATGTATACAGCAAGTCATACATCACAGATGATAACCTATCATATATATATAAGTAATGTATATGAGTCTACTTCTAATTTACACTAAGCATATCTCAATCACACAAGGCGCCCCTAACTATCACATATAAGTTCACGAAATCATAGAATATCGCATCAATTCATGGTCATCTCAACTCATCCCATAACCCATCGTGTCATCTCATCGTATCTCATCATTTACCATTGCGCATCTCGCCTCAACATATCATATCTCATATATCATTTTATAATATCTCATCCATCATCATGTAATACTTATATTTCCACACATCATGCTTTATCACCATGCTCATAATCTAATCATATAATAACAACATTTTCTCATAAGTAGTTCACATAGTCAAATCTCAAGAATTCTCAACATATTCATTTTAGGACATATCATGCTTTCGTAGACCAACATCTCATAATCTCATAATCGTCATATAACACATCATATCAACATCAACATATCATAAATTATACTAAACAATTATCGATATCCTAACATCATGCTCACACTCATCACATAAGATTCATCAAGTCAAACCAAGTTAGATAAAGTAAGTCAATTGCCCAAGATTCCCGAAACTCTAAAATCTCAAGTTAGATCAATCTTTATTCATAACATTTTGTCAAGTTATCCGAAAAAATCCAATTATAAAGGATTGCTCTTTAAATCAACTTATTTTATTATTTTATCCAAATAAATCCGACAAGGTTAGGTTATCTCCAAAAATCCTCTTTTACTTTTATTAAATCCATTTCCAACATTTAAAACCCTTTTTCCAATTCTTTTCCCATTCAAGTCCAAATATTACATTTTAAAACTCAATAATAATATTATATTTTTAAATCTCAAAATAATAATATTACATCTTTAAATCTCATCAATAATATTACATAATATCCCATTTATTTAATATATTTAAATCCCAACCATTTAAAAGTCATAAATTTATATAATATATAGTCCACTTATTTAATAATTAAGTAAATAACCGAAAAATACCCAAAACAAGTCTTTAAAATATACTATTCATTTTATCACATTTTATACACATTTTAAAATCACAATATAACACCTAATATATCCCAATAATCTATTTCTAAAACAATGTATATAATATATATATATATTAAATTTTCTAGAAAATATTATTTATCTCAAATCTCAGAATAATATATAATAATAATTTAATCAAATAATATATATATATATATATCAAACTATATAACACCATAACATTTAAATATAATACTCATAAACTTTAAAACACCTAAACCCTTAGCCCAATTCTCAGCCCAAACCCGAATCCAATCCGGCCTAGACCCGAGTCCAAACCCATCCAAATTCGGATCCAAACAAACCCACCCCAAATGAACCGGTTCCCCATTTTATTTTTAAAACTCCTTGAACCGGACCCAAAAATACAAGGCAAAACCGGACCCAAAAGACACTGTTCATTACCCTCTCTGTTTGCCTTCTGCTCGAAACGAAAGGAGAAAGGAAAGAGAAGGAGGGGATCTCGCCGGCGGTGGTTCAACCCGACTACCCCACTAATGGTTCCCGACCTCAAGATACACAGAACAACTCAAAAGGGACCAAGGGAGAGGGAGGAGAAGAAGCTCACCGAGAGTTCTTCGAGCCCGGAAATTCGATTGAAATCGCCTCGGAATGCTCGTCGGAGCCGGAGTTGCGCCAGGGATGTCCTAAAGAGAGTGAAATGTGGTTGAAGGTTCACTCTTATTTCATTTAGAGGTGAAAGGAAAGGAAAGGAGGGAGGTGGAGTGCTTACCGAACCTAAATCGAAGAAATAGGGGAAGAGGAGGAGAAAGGCGGCTCCTGGGCGGCGCTGGAGGCTCCTGGGCGGCGCTTGGGCATTTCTGGGCACCAGAGGGAGTCTGTGGAGGAACCTCTGGCTCGCGGCTCGCAGTGGATGGAAGGGGAATGGAGGAGATGTGCTCGGCGGTGTGCTTGCGGAAAACAGGGAGGAGCTTGGCTCCTTGCTTGCGGCTTCAATGGTGGACGACGACGACGGGGCTGGCTGAGGAGTTGAGGAGGCAGTACTGTGGTGGTGATGGGGGTGGTGGAGCACAGCAGCGGTGGGAGGTGGGAGTGGCTGCGTTGGTGCCGACGACAAGAAGGAGGAGGGGCTGATGTTTAGGTTGACAGTGGAAAGAAGAGGGAAGAAGTGTTGAGATGGAGATTGCTATGTGATTCCTGGAACACAAAAAAAAAGGGGGTTTATAGCTCTGTGGAAATCAGAATGGTAGAGGGGCAATACAAGCCTGCAATGGCGTGAGATTTACATTAAAAGGAGAGGAGGAGGCTTCTTCTGTGTTGCCCAAACAGGGGGAATCAGGGGTGTGAGGGAGAGGAGGAGGAGGGTTGCTTAACCAGGAGAGGAAAAGGAAGCTGGAGGGGGATGCTGGCCTGCCTGGAGTCGAAAGGAGACAGGCCAAAGTGGTCCCAAATGAAGAGAGATGCAGGCCTGAACCGAACAACCAAAGGAGGGGGAAAGGAGACAAACAAAGTGGTCCCCAAATGAAGAATTCAAAATACCCAGAAGGATAAACCGAAACCCGTTTACTCGACCTAATTCCGACTCAAAATTATTAATTGAACCTTTCGAAACCGAAATAAAATAATACGATACAATCTCAACCATATTTCAGAATCTTGGGTCATGAAAGCGGAAATGAAATCCGTCTGATAATCCGTTTTTAATCAAATTAAATTTTATGTCGGAATTCGCTTCAAAAGAATTAAAACAAAATTATTTAACTCGAGGCCGAAATTTTCAAAATTTTCCGAAATCTTATAATTCAAAACCCAATTAAGTCTATATTAAATCGAAATAAATTCTTAATTTATAAAATAATATTTTAAAATCTTCCGGTCTTTACACTTAAATTTAAACAAAATTTAAGCATGTCAATGGGACTGTAACTTTCAAAGTGTTCAATATACCGTCAACCCGAACTAGCTCACTAGTTGTCATAGACATCCTTCTGTACTCTGCTTTTAGACATTGTGGTTTGTTTTTTGTTTTTTGTTTTTTTTTTATGAAATAAGACAATTACCCAAGAAAACACAATAACCTGTCATGGATCTAGCACTGAATTGGCATGCTCCCCAGTCTACATCACAAAATGCCATCACATTTGTAGTAGAATTGGATGAGTAGCGCAATTCAACTGAAATTGTAGCTTTCAGATATCTGGCCGCATGTAAAGTTGCATCAAAGTGGGGTTGTCGTGGCTCACTCATAAACTGACTCAAGTGTTGAACAACATATGAGATATCAGGTCTGGTGAGGTTAAAAAACAAAAGCCTCCCAATCAACCTTCGGCATACTTCAGGATTATGACTATTCCCACGTCAGTTGATAGTTTCAATCCTCTAGGAAGTGAGAAGATAGCTGGCTTACAGTCAAGCATGTGGCAATCTTGCAAAATATCTACTATATACTTTCTTTGGTGTAATAAGGTGCCTGAATCAGTTCTCATAATCTCCCATCCCAGGAAATATCTTGCTAAACCAAGATCTTTAATAGTAAAGTCCTGGTTCAATGCATTCTTAGTGGATGTGATGACTTCATCATCATCTTCTGTCAATAGTAGATCATCAACATAAACCCCTGCTATCACTATCCCTTTGGCAACCTTTTTAGTTAACAAGGAATAGTTCTCTATGGACTGAATATAGCCAAGCTTAACCAAGAACTTGCGTAGTTCAGCATTTCACTGTCTAGATGCTTGTTTTAACTCATAAATGGATTTCTTCAGCTTCCACACTTAACTAGCTAGGTTTTCCCAACTGATGTCCCTTGGAGGAAACATGTATACCTCTTCATCTAGGCTGCAATGTAAGAAGGAATTGTTCACATCCATTTGGTGCAAAGGCCAACCTATGATAGTTGCAACAGATAGAATAATTCTCACAGTGGCAAACATAGCAACAAGAGAGAAGGTGTGCTTGTAATCCTTCCCTTTTATTTGATTATATCCTTTGACAACAAGCCTTGCTTTATATCTTTCCACTAAGCCATCAGGTCTGTACTTGATCTTGTATACCCACTTGCTTCCTATAGCCTTCTTTCCATCAGGTAAATCAGTCATCTCCCAAGTAAGATTTTCTTGCAAGGCCTTAATCTCAAGATCTGTTGCATCAATCCAGAGTGGATCTTTGATTGCATGAGTATATTGACACGGTTTTGGTATGGCTTCCATATGAGAAAATGATGTTTTGAACTCATCATCAAGTATCTGTACTGACCCAAGACAAAATGCAAAAAAATGACTGAGAGATTGAATCTGATTTCTTGTTCTTCTGGCAAACAAAATCCTGCAGTCTCTTAGGTGCTACAACCTCTCTATTTAATCTTCTAAGGGGAGGAAAAATCTCATGATCTCTAAGGATATCTTCTGACATCTGTTGGTTTTTTATGCTGGAAAAGAAGAGACCTCAAAAGAGGATGAAGCTGAATTAGGGACAAACTGAGGAAATGAGTGTGGAGATGAGCTCTGAGTGGTTTTCATATTGTTGTGAATATATGGGACATTATCATAATCATCATTAGGATGACAAGAGGCAATCTAATCTCAGTTTCATTTGAATCACAAATTATCTAAATCTTTCTTGATTCTATAAAGAAATAAGGTCTCCTGAAATACAACATCTCTACATATCAACATTTTTCTGTCTTCAATGTCCCATACTTTGTAAGCCTTCTATCCATGAGGATATCCCATGAACAAACATCTCTTTACTCTTCATCTCGTCTTGTCCTTAAACATATGTGGGATAGAAACATAACAAAGACAACCTATAATCCTCAACTAATTATAACTAGCGGGCTTTCTAAATAACCTTTCCTAATGTGTGCTCCATTTCAATATCTCTGTTGGCAACTTATTGATGACATGAGTAGCAGCTAGTATCCATTCTCCCTAAAACTTGATAGGCAAACCAACATGAATTCTCATAGATCTAGTTGTCTCAATCAAATGTCTGTGTTTCCTTCAACTCTTCCATTTGTTGAGGAGTGTAAGGCACACTCCTATGATGAACTATGCCTTCTGAAGCCAAGAACTCCAAACATCTTTTCCAACTGAACTATGTGCCATTATCTGTCCTGAGGCATTTGATGGAAGAAGCAAACTGATTCTTAACATATGCTGCAAAATCACAAATGCTCTTGAAGACCTGTGCAACGGCCCAAATATAAATATTCGGGTTATGTTTCGAAGGTTGGATACCTTCGTTCAGATCTTACAATCCAAGTACGAGTCAAGCCGTCAAGGTTTCAACCCAAAATATTAGTCAAGTTTAATTGTGGGCGTGACACATCAGCAAAATGCTAACGGAATTAGTAATATTAATATTTTGTATTCAATGTTGAAAGACACCTCATGGACCTCAGAAACCTCGTTGCTTTCTAAGCGATCCGCCATTAATGTGGACCATCTTGTCGGATTTGGATAATAATGGTCGGATAAGAGCTGGAGAAGAAGACTTGAGTTTGAGAGGGTCGAGAGGCAAATCGAGAGACTGAGTGAGTAGTTGAGAACCGGAGAAGAAGACCGGTAGTTAAAGGCAGGCGATTTTTTTTAAATAGCCAAATATCGAAAAATAATTAGGGAACTAGCCAAATTCCGAAAGATTTTAGGGAATTAGCCAAAACAGGGTAAAGTCGTTGTTACAAACAACGACTTTACCCAAGATTTTTTAAAAAAATATTAAAAAATATAAGTCGTTGTTATAAACAGCGACTTACCTTTTTTTATTTTTTATTTTTTTTAATTTTGGATTATAAGAAATTAGTTTTATCTAAAAACTGAAAAAAAAATACATATTGGAAGAGTCGCTGTTATAAACAGCGACTCTATCCCAAATTTTTAAAAAAATAATAAAATAATAAAATCGCTGGTATAAACAGCGACTTTAGAATTTTTTTATATTTTTTTTAAATTGTCAAATATTGATATAGGTGAAATAAAAAAAAATAGAACCACTATTACAAACAGCGGGTTTCTTATTCATCACTCCCCCAAACTTTTTGCCCTTTTCCCGTAGGCGTAGCCCCACCCCTGACCCCCCTCTCTCATTCTCCCACTTTCTCTCTCCATTCCCCTTCCTAATTCTTACGGAGTATAATAGTATATCATTCTTTACTCCCTCTCTCTCTCCGTACCCAGGCCCACTCCCCTATTCCCTCCTCCCTCCAGCTTTTTCCCTCCCTCACTCTCCAATGTCTCCATCTCAAAGTTGTCCTTTTTTATATATAGATGGAGAGTCGCGGTTACAAACAGCGATTCTCTCCGGTATATTTTTTTTTACGTTTTTCATCTTTTTTAACCTTTATTCGATAATTTTTTTCGACTTTATTATTTTAATTTTTTTTTTAAAGTTGGGGTAAAGTCGCTGTTTCAAACAACGACTCTCCCTAAAAATGTATTTTTTTCATTCATGTTAATGTTAATGAAATTAAATCCAAAAATTTTAAAAAAAAACGAAATACAAGTAAGTCGCTGTTTATAACAGCGACTTACATTTTTTAATATTTTTTAAAAAAACATTGGGTAAAGTCGTTGTTACAAACAACGACTTTACCCTATTTTGGCTAATTCCCTAAAATCTTTTGAAATTTAGCTATTCTCCTAATTATTTTTCGATTTTTGGCTATTTACAAAAAAAAATTCAAGGCAGACAGAGTCGTATGTGAATCCTCGTTGTAGTCGTAGTCGAGCGTGAAAGACTTAGAGAGAGGCGAGAGCAGAGGTTGCATCTGAGCGTGAGAAATTGAGAGAGACGATTGAGTTTTAAGTTTAGGGTTTGTTTGTCTGGGCCAGATTTTAGGCTTTGTTTGGGTTGGATTTAGGGTATGTTTGTTTAGGCAATTGGGCCGACAATTATAGAAGTGGGTGTTGAGTAGTGAGTAGCCTAACACACAAAAAAAAAAAAAAAATAGAAAACAAGCCAGGGGCGAAACTTAAATGCACCCACTCAACCAACTATGCCAATTAATTTATTTGTAACTTTTATGTATACCTTTCTCGGCCTTTTGGCTAAGATCAAGTGTAACTTTTATGTCAGATATTCTATTTCACAAGTATTCTCGGACTACCATATTTATAAAAAAAAACTAAACGGTTCGTGTTCGGTATCCAACAAGAGGATATGCTCGATCCGAACACGAACCGTTTAATGTCGTGTTTTATCGGTTCGTGTCTTTTTCATATCGTGTCTTTTCGGTTTCGGGTTTTTTGTGTTGTGTTGTCGTGTTTTCATGTCATATAAGTTGTGTCGGGTTTTTCTGCACACCCCTAATCCTTAGATGTCTTTTATCTTTTTATATTTGTTTATGTCATTAGTTGATTTTTATTATATACTTTTCTCAACTCTCTTCTTGGTTCTTAATTACTGGTTGAACTTAGTTAGATTAATTGATATTGAGCCTTAGGTCCTCTGGGAAGAACGATAATTTTATTACTTGATACTACAATCGATCTTGTATACTTGCGGGTAGGTTTTTAGCCTATCATAAACCACTTAAACATTATGGTTATTTTATCTATTATCGTTGATTCAAACATGAAATCAATCATAAATTCACATAAACATATATATTCAAATAAACACCACAATTCATAATTTCTCCATCGAGAAAATGAAACAACAAAAATCGATTTTAAATTCGATACAAATTGTCAAAGTGTCAAATGTCAAGCTTCATTATGGTGTCTTGGTAGTCAGGCTACACCAAGTGAATTAGCGGTGTCTTGGCAGATGCCAAAAGCGTTTTTTAGAACATTGGTTCAACTAAATGATAATCAACCCTATAAAGCTCCCTCTTTTAAGTATGAAAAGATATGGATGCAACGAGCAGACTTAAAAAATGTAGAAACCTATGTAGCGTCTGATTCTTAGAAAAATTTAGTCTGCAAAAGAAATTATCAAAACATTATTTATCAAGAAGTAGCTTATCGGGAATTTGTGCTTCCCGTGATTAACCAAATGAGCCCTTATGATTCATATTTATTTTGTTCATTGTCCTTTTTTTTAACTAGTTTTTTGCTAGCTCCAAAACAAATTGCCCTTAGATACGCCTTTCTTGTACGTCCATTCCATTATTGACAATAATTTATTGTTCATGTACATATGTATGCAATTTGCTAAGAATTTTTGTAATTTAGTGGATTTGCAAATTGCAAATTAAATAATGATAGAGGCAGGAAATCAAAGAAGCCCAATATTAAATACTCGTGTTATATACTCCCTCCGTTAATTAAAACTTGACGTTTTACTATTTACGCACGTTTTTTGAGGTGTTAAAAACTGTAGTATATAAAATATTAACTTTTTTAATATTTTTTTTTAATAATTTCATACTTGTTATTAAGTATGAATTTATAAAAACAAATTTTAAAAAAAGTTAATATTTCATATAGTTTTTATCATTTTAAAAAAACGTGAATGAATAGTAAACGATGAGTTTTAATTAACAGAGGGAGTATCACTTTTGAGAAAGCTAACAAATTTCCAAGTTTTGATAATAATAAATAAATGAATTAGTAGTTAGTAGCCTTCATGTCTCATGTTGACTTGTAAGTGGTAGACAAGTGAACAACTTGTAGCCTTTGTATTTTGAAGGGCAACAGAGGTTTTTCAGAACCCAAAACACAGGAGAAAAACCGGGGACAGGAGGAGCTTCTAATATTTTAAAGGGCAATTAGTATCAAATACTCTATTTTTATAATTAACTTTTGTAAAAAATATCTATTTTTTTAAAACACTTGCAATTTATATATGAAATTTTGCAACAATATCTTATTTATGGTGTAGTACTTTACTGAATTCAAATCCTATTTAAAGACCCAAAAAAATCAGAAAATAAAGAGGTAAAATTTATTGTATTTATCTTTTCTTTTATATTGAAATTCTAATAATAACAATAAATTAAATTTAAATAACATTAAATCCAAAAAAAATCAGCCCACCATAATCTAGCATTTCCAACCCGATTCATCACTCCCAACCAGGGGCGGCCCCAGAGGGTGACGGGCGTAGGCGGCCGTCCTGTCCTTCGACCCACGCACCCTCGGGAGTTTGAAGGAAAATTTTTTTATATATATATGGTATTATTGTAATAAGTAAAACTAAGATCGATATTGAATCAATTAGTCTGTTTAGCTCAGTTGGTAAATGGGAATGAAGGAAAATATAAAAGGACCAACGGTGGGGGTTCAATCCCTACCAACCTTTGTTTTTAAAAAACAAATTCTCACCTTTTTTTTTTTTAGAATTCTCTATTCTTTGTTCAACTTGCACCCTCACTCTCTATATTTATACTCTCGTATTTAATTATATTCTCACTTTCCAAACTCCCTATTACATACAAATCTAGCTATTCACTAATTAAACCCCCTAAAATTGGTGAAATTAGGCGACGAAAAATGGTGAAATTTAGGGTTTGAATATGAGAATCAATTTTGTGAAATTTTGATTAGGTTTTGTGATTTTGGGAACAAATTTTGTTTTTTTTAATTATTGTGTATACGTGATTTTGAAAATGAAATTTATGAATTTATTAATTGAATTTAATGTTTGTGAATTGAATTTGGGGTTTGTGAATTGAATTTGTGAAGTTTTATGCAATATTTGTGTTTTCCTACCCTACATATTTAAATCGCAATTTCTATAATGTCTTTGAGAACCAAAAGACATTACAAAGTTGATGAGTTTACAATCTTAATATGCAAAAGCCTTGAATTTAGAATGATTGGATTTTGATAAGTTTATAATCCTAGATATGGCAAAGGCTTAAATTTTCAATGAATGACGAGAAATCACTATCATAACAACCAAGCAAATATAAGTATACTTTTCTACAATCCACTGCTAAGATGAAAGTCGTAGCTAAGGTAAAGAACTTTGTTCAAGGCCAATATCTCAGTACGCACTAGAAATTCCGCCCCACGTTTCAGAAGGTCCTGCGGCCGCCACTACCCCCAACCAAGAACACAACTCAGTGCCTCAAACTTAAAAACTCCAGACAATCTCCCTTATCGACATCGACAGTCTCACCTATCGACATTGGCGCCCTCACCCTCTGACGTTGTTGCTCTCGCTAACTACGGTGATCGACCTCATTCTTGCTCGCTGGCCTTACACTTTTTGGAAAAGACTCGTTTATGTAAACTCCTTTCTTCGTTTACGATAATTGTCCAACATGATAATGAAAGGAAGACCCATATGTGAACAAAAATTTTATTGCAAAATGACTTTTAAGGATGGGATAGATGCTTGTTTCAAGCAACTCGCTTGACAAAACCATTGTGTGGCCATAATCAGGAAAATGAAAATCTGAATAAAAAATACTTAGACACAACAAGATAATTTGAAAAGGGAAAAAGAACCCAAAGACATAGAGGGGGGAAATATTGAGAAACTATACATGGAAATTGAAAATTTGAAACTAACCGGAATGATCAAACCACCCATAAAGGTTTATCTTGAGAATCGGAACTTGGGATATATGTGGACTCGGTAGAAAGAACCTTTGGACAAAAATATATAAATTTTGTAAAATTGAAAAAATACAAGTCATATATGGCATTAATCGAGACTAAAACAAAAAGACACCACCCTCCCGATACAATATGGAAAAAAATAGGTTTTCACCATATTCCATGGTCGCCAATGAATGGTCAATCGAGAGGCATGTGTATCATATGGAAAAGTCGGTTTCTACCAAACGCATCACTTTACCCCATCCATATTGACCAAAGAGTTATTACACTCAAATATGAAAACAAGCAAGAAATATTGCCCTTGCAATTCACTTTGTCCACGAGCCACCAAGAGAACCGAAAAAATCAGCCTTTTGGCCTTCTTTCGCCTCTCGTGTACAAAACATAAATCTCCCATGCATCATCATATATATATATGGGAGACCTCAATAAAATAGGTTGTCGCAATGACAAAAAGGGCTGACTAGAGCTAGACCCGAATAGATACCTCGACTTTCTACACCTAAAAAAATAGATGCAACCTTAATTAACGACATCCAAACATATGAAAATGAGTACAGGTGGAGGAAAAAAAGAACATAAATAAACAATCTCTACGAAAAACTTGATAGAACCCTTGTACATGAATAAATTATACAATGATATCAAATATCAAAACAAAAAAAACATGCATTCATATCTTCGGATCACTGCCCATTTCAATTTAACTAGCTAATCAAGATTATCGTAGCATAGTACAACACGAGATCACAATTTAGAGGATCACACATGTACAAGATTGTAAAGAAAACGCAAACACTTAAAAGACTATCCAAATAATGAAACAAAAAGACATTTGAAAACATATTTCATCAACTAAATGAAATTGAAGAATCACTTATATCAACTTACAAAGTAGAAATGGAACAACCCACATCGACAACGAAATCCAAAAAGAGAACAAATTAGTCAATAAATTTAAACGGGAAAAAATATAGTCTACCAGAAAATATACTAGAATCAACGAGCAAAAACAAAGCACATGTTACTTCCATAGAATGTCATCATGAAAGATGAATAGAGAATTCATAAAAGAACTTCAGACTTCAGACAATAACTTATTCTCAAGACAAGAAAATGTTAAAAGATAAATCAAAAAGGATTTGAAAAGAGATTTAGATCACAACTCATAAACCATAACTTGTTAAATGAATATCTCTCTAAAGCTAACAAAACCAATATCAAACAAGGAAATTAAAAATGCTTTTTTTCAATAAGAAAAGATAAATCCCTAGTTACTAGCAAAAAGACATCTGAATTTTACTAGAAATACTGGGATATTGTGAGCCCCTCCATCATAAAATTAGTCAAAGGGTTCTTCAACTTTGATAAAATCTTAAACCAGATCAACCGCACATTCATCACACTGATTCGAAAATGTGACAACCCGATAACCACAAACCAATTTAGACCAATTAGTTTGTACTCAAAGATCATTGCAGAATGAATAAAACTAATATTAAAAATACAAAATATTCATCACTTCCAAGGGGCATTTGTATCAGAAATAGTTATTCAAGATAATGTTTTAATAGCTCATATATAAAACCTTTCACTCCTTCAAAAGCAAATATGGAAAAAAGGGATGGACAATCATCAAACTAAATATGAAAAAAGCATACAACAGAGTAGAATGGAGTCCCTTTTCAAAGTCCTAGAAAAGTTTGTTTTTTGTCACAAATTTTGAATATGGATTGAACAATGCATCAAGAAAATATCCTTCTTAGTACTGATCAATGACAGACCCACCGCCGACTCATTCATACCAAGGAGAGGCATGAGACAAGGCGATCTGCTTTTACCCTATCTATTCATTATAGTAGCAGAAATCCTTGCAAAAAAACTCCAAGACTCGTGCAATCAGACCAACAAATCCATATGATTCAAAATCTCTAAACCTTGGTCCAAAATTTCTTCCCTCTCATTTGACGATGATATGATGATATTCGCAAAAGCAAACCAAGATTCATACAGTTCTCTTCTAATATATGAATGGGTAAGAGGGTCATAGAATTTGTAACCAAAATAAAAACAGGGCCATAGACATTGTCAACACTATAAAAACAGGGTCATAGACACTGTTACCACTATAAAAACAAGGTCATAAACACTGTAACCAAAGGGAAACCCTAGGACAAGGGAAGCACAAACCCTAAAAGGGCTAAAGCTAACCAATAGAACATGTGTTGTATTGTATGGTTTAGGTTTTAGGGTTTATAGTACGTCGTTAAGACATGAATAATGTCACGAAAAGGAAATCCCTAAGGCAAGTGAAGCACAAACCCTATAGGGGCTAATGAGAAGCCAAAACACATGTTGTGACAGTTCTCCTCTAATATATGAATGGGTAAGAGGGTCACAGAAGTTATAACCAAAATAAAAACAGGATCATAGACACTGTCACCACTCTAAAAACAGGGTCATAGACACTGTAACCAAAGGAAAACCCTAGGACAAGGGAACCACAAATCCTATAGGGGCTAATGAGAAGTCAAAATACATGTGGTGACAGTTCTCCTCTGATATATGAATGGGTAAGAGGGCAATAGACGTTTTAACCAAAATAAAAACAGGGTTATAAACACTGTCACTACTATAAAAAAAAACTCTGCATACACAAATGTACACAATTTAGATACACTTGGGTTTGTTTTCCCACGTACAGCTATAATGGATGTATTCATTGGACCTACGATTTGTTTCTGTGTACACTCCTTATCAGCTCTTCAAAAAAATAAAAAAAAACTCCTTATCAGGAAATAAGGCACTAAAAGCCAAGCAGATTTCTTTCGCTCAAGGAGGAAGTAGTTCGGGGACTCTCGTAGGCGAAATCCAGGTCTGCAAGAGCTGGTCTTAGATGTCTGTTATCCTCCGCCGTTGCAAGAGCCACCACATCGCTGTTCCTAAGCTTCTCGGAGCCAGATTGGGGAGTTAGAGGTCCCTCGTGTGCTCTCGCCGATCTGGGAGGGACACGATCAAGGTGGCTCTGTCGAGTCTAGGACAGTTGGAGGCGTCGAAGAGGTTCAAGCGGGGCATCCAATGGCTAGGCCGAAGGGAGGCGGAGGAGGCGTCGAAGAGGATCAAGGATGACTTGCAGAAAAAGAAACAACGAGAGATTTTATTTAATTAAAATAGGGGTAAAAGGGTTATTATGAAAAGTTTTTGGATAAATACTAAAAAATGGGATGAGGATGGACATTTACTAAATGGGTTTATGGAAATGGCCTTTGATCCAAATATTTTGTTAAAAAAAACACTTCAAATCATGTAGGAAACAATCAATGCAAACATATATCATACAATCTAGTATGAGATATATGCGTGGGTAAGGTGACGTTTGTGTCTTATCCTCAAGTGAAAGATGTAAACACCTCTCTCTATATGTATATTAAAATTAATTTTATTATGATTGAAAAAATAATTATAATCTAATCACGAAATAATAAAATAAATTCACATTTATATAATGAAACACCTATTAGAATATTCATGAATTATAGCCCTATTTAATTTTGTCCATTGATGTTGCCATGCAACTATGCAAGTATGCAATGCAACTTTCACTTTTGACCAAAAAAAGAAAAGTATGCAATGCAAGTATGCAACTATGCAAGTGCTGAGGTGGATAGCACATAGTTTTGTGATATTTTTGCAAAGAAAGTTCCAAATACATTAATTTTTAATGAAAAAGATAAGAGCATATCACGTATATTTGTCAATTTTACACTAATGAGTGTAGGCCAAAAGGGTGGTGGTGTCAAAAAGGACTAAAGTTGAATTACTATTAAATTATTTTGCATCCATTTTCAGGGGAAAATGTATGAGTATACATATGTATTTGGAAATTAGAGAGTGGTTGCAAAATCCCTTGTATGTGGAACAAAAGTAGGTACAATTGCAAGCCAAAATCAAGACATGCATAATCAAAGGATCCTAATCAGGGCTCAAGAGTCAACATTTTGAGCCCTAAAAAATAGTGTGCAGTCCAAAAAAAAAAAGGGGTATAATTTCTTCATCTTTTTCTTTTTTTTTGGTTAAGAGTCCAAATTTAAAAGAAAAAACAATTATAGCGATGATTTCATTTAATTCAAAGTAATTAATCTATTTTATATAATAAAGGAAAAACATTTGTTTCAAATGGTGATTTCGCCTAATCATAATATTTTTAACCAATTAGAACTTTTTTTTTATATTAATCAATGAATATAATAATTAATGAATAATATATTCTTGAAATAATATATATGTATATATATATTCTTTTCATCTTTAATTTGATATAATAATTAATGAATATTTGGTGAAATTAATTAATAGAACATATGTTGATACAATTTAGTTAATTCAAAAAAATTGAAAAAAAAATCAAATGTATTCGTGAAAAAAGACCACACATAGTGCAAAACTAAACTAGCTAGTACTCTAGATATTGCTATACTAATTTACTGTGTGATCATTTTGTAACGGCCCGAGTTATTAAACCCGGGTTACGTTTCGAAGGTCGGATACCTTTGTTCAGACCTTACAATCTAAGTACGGGTTGGGGTTTCAAAACCAAATAATTAGATGAAAAGGAGGGATTTCGCAACCCTAAAAACATGTTAGGTCCATTGTGGGACCGAGACCTGTCCTAGATTCTAAGTCGCGGAAAATTAATTAAGTTAGAAATCAAGCGATATCAAATACAATACATAATCGTCACGACAAGGTCGGGTCAAAAATAAAATTCATGAAGTGTAACTATCAAATATAAGGTGGGGTTCAAGTCAGACTCTCATTCATACCGCGCGATAAGGTACATCCCCGCCAAACAGCACCAAGTACTCAAGATCTGCAGGCAAACCTTTAAAAGAAGAATGGGAAAAGGAGTCAAGTCGAGCCACGCATGCGGGACCTGAAGTCCTCGTTGAGGCCACCATATTAGTATGTGCTATACCTACTAAAGATGCTCTAGTGTAGTACGGAAATTAAACACACAAGACGTGCTGATAGTTCATATATATAGAAATATGTGCAGAAAGTTGTAAAGGCGCCCAAAGAATGTCAAGTGGCATGTCCCAACTCTCTCTCACAAAACCCTTGCCTCGGTCGGGGTGGGGTAAATCCGTGCCTTAGTCGGGGCCGGAGTGTATGTACAACATCGTCCATACCTCCATCGAGGTTGGAGTACATATGTATGAATGGAATCATCGTCCATAATGATAGATATAACAAAGAAAGTCATGCGCATACTCTCAGTGACTCTATCAGGACAAACCCAATGGAGTTGGGCTATCCTATGACCCTAGCAAAGACTCTAATGACTCACAGATAACGGTCGTTCTGTTCCAAACGTATTGAGTAAACAGATGCTCATTCAAATAGTACAACCTAAGCAAGATACTACATGAATCATGCGATTATGCATATGCAACACCTAACATAAAATGCAACAACATGCATGAGAGTCCAACTTGAGTAAGCCCCCTAGGGAACTTACCTCGAGAAGCGCGGAATCCAAGCAATATTTTAACAAGCAATATTCAACCAGATTATAGACTGTCTAATAAGCACACAAATATGTATAAAGTCTATGTCTAAATCAAACAAGGCACTTCTAACTAACACATACAAGTTCACATAAATCTCAGGACATCGCCACACAACATTTTATCATAACATCGTATGATTTCTCAATATATGTTCATGCATTCGCTCATCGGCGTATCATTTTAATCACATACCATTTCACACATATCATCTCAGATAAATCTCATAAGTCATCGCATATAGCATGTCCATAGCTCATATTTTCATATAATATTTCAGTAATCATGTATCATCACCTCATATCATAAATACTCTCAACAACATATCATATTTTCATACTTAAGTAGTACATATCCATAATCATGCTTCTCAATATATCATATAATATAACATCATGATTTCATATTTTATATATACGATTACGGCGGTGACCGAGTGTCCGACCCCAACTGAGGTGTGAACTGAGGCATGAGATATACTGCGGCACTAAACGGGTCATCCGACCCCAATTGAGGCGGACGTCCAGCCCCGACTAAGGCGTGGATTTGAGATAGACGTCTGGCCTCGGTTGAGGCAGACATCCAGCCCCGAATGAGGCGGATATGAGAGAGGTAAAGAGATTAGGACGTGCAACTTGACATTCTGTGTGGGTCCATTTACTACATTTCTGTTATTATATGTATAAACTGTCAGCATGCCTTGTGTGTTTAAATTCTCGTACTGCATTAGAGTATCTTTATTAGGTACAGCACATACTATGTGGCCTCAGTGAGGACTTTAGGTCCTACATCCGTGGCTCGATCTGATTCCTTTCCCCGTTCTTCTTTTAAAGGTTTGTCTACAGATCTTTGAGTGTTTTGTGCTACTTGGCGAGGATATTCCTTATGGCGTTGTATGCGTGAGAGGTTAACTGGGACTCCACTTTACTTTTTGGATTTCTTATTTGATCGTATTTTGGTTTTGACCCGGCTCCGCCGTGGCAACTATGTATCGTATTTATGTTTGCTTATATTTCGAATTAAATCTGCTTTGCGCGACTTAGAATCTTAGGACAGGTCTCGGTCCCTAATGGACCTAACACGATTTTAGGGATCGAAATCCCTCCTTTCAAACTAAATCTTTGGTTTTGAAACCCCAACCCGTACTTGGATTGCAAGATCCGAACGAAGGTATCCGACCTTCGAAACGTAACCCGGGCTGTTACACATTTATTATGTGTCCTCATATATTGCAAAATTGTTTTCCTTAATATCAATAAGTGAACCCTATAATCTATTTTTTCAAATGGATAAATTTAGTATATTTAGGGGAAATCATTCCTAAAGAAGAATGCTTAACACATGCCCTTGAGATATAGATTAGAAAAACCATATTAATCGACATAAATAAAATATTAGAGTATAAATAATGACACTTAAGATCTCATATAGTTGGTAAAAAAAACTCTATGTAAAGTTGGTTAAATCTTAATCACGTACTCAATTCTAAATTAGGAGTTTATATTTAAATTAGTTTATCCATTTTTTAATTTATTTTTTAGGATCGATAGGTTTATATAGGGTAAACCTATCAACTTCACGGAGTTCAACTCCATGGGATCCTTACCCAAATAATGAATATAAGTAGTTATAAAAATGGAAGGTATAAATGATAACAACATAGAAAAATAAAGTACAAATCATTATCCAAATCTCCGATGGTCATTAGTAACATTAGAAATGTTTTTATACATATAAAATATTATTGATAAAATTGCTCATTTGAGTGATAAAATCCATGATTATGATGTTTAGAAACATGGAATCACCTAACATACCACCACAAGTTATATAATCAAATATGATATCCATTATTATATTAAAAAATAAATAGTACATCTAAAAATTTATGTTCTATAAGAATGAAATTCATACTCACCCTTGTTTCCAAAACAAACTAGAACAAACTTAGAATCGAGAGAGAGAGAGTCGAAACTCTTTGGTGGAGCATCCTGTCGTTCTTCGTCGGGTCTTTCCCTGGCCTGAAGTATCAGGTTACAAACCCCTCTTCGGAGGCAGAGAACCGCCTCTTCGGAGGATGAAATCCACCTCTTCGGAGGCTAAAATCAACCTCTTCGGAGGTCAATAACCCATCTATCCGACCGCCATAATCAGGGCCTTGTTACCCCCTTTCTCGAATCTCCTTGTTTGATCTGATCTCGCCGTGGACGGCTCTGATATCCTCCACCCTGGAAGGCCCTTTTTTGGGGGGCTTTTGCTGGTGTGGGGACGGTGACCTCGAATCTCGTTTCGTTCTCAACAAATCGTTGCTCATGGCCCTTTGATTTGGATCGTGGGCACTGAAATCCGGCCATCCATCTCCGGGCTTTCGTTTATGGTCTCCCCCTCGTCCGGGTGGCTCTGATCGTCGCTCGAGGCTGTAATTTCCGGCTGGGCTGGCTTTGCGCCGTAGCTTGCCTTGCGCTCCTCCTCGTCGGTCGGTTGCTCTTGGAAACTCGGTCCTGGCCAGCCCTTTGCTCGCCGTCGCCGATGGCCTTCTGGCCCGGTTGGTACCGTCGAAAACCTGCTCCTCCTTCCCGTTCGTTGGTTGGCGGCGACGATAAACCTGTTGCCCTTGTTATGTTGCAAGGTCGGCAGATTTGGCTTCCCCCTTGGTCTTGGGCTTGTGTTTTGGGCCATGGCCTTGGGCTTGTAGGCTTGGGAAATATAAAAGTTAAATTAAAATATCAAATTTTATACTCCCGACTATATATATAGATATACATTCTCGGTTTTAAGCCCGTAATCAATTAAAACAAAAGTGTATTTTCTACACTATGGATTTTTTTACATTTATATATAATTAAAAGAAAAATCCGTAAGGGCATCAATCCTCGTTCGAAAGAACGTGTACTAAATCCCGTTAGGGTTGGAAAATTCTATCTATTCAGGAATAATTTTGCTCCTTGACCGACTTGTTTGGCCCGGGAGCTCCTTTCACATTTCCGATGGTTGATTGATCCTTCTCTTTGGCCCGTATTCGCTCCGTCTTCTGGCTTCGGGTCGGTGCTTTGGTGTGTCTTTGTTTGCTCGATGTTGGGTTGCAGTATCGGGCGTCCTGTTTGATCGACGACGGATCGTGGATGTGTTCGTGGTTTTCGAAGATCCTTCATTTAGGTGGGGGCAACGTCGGTGATCCACACATCCTCAGGCGTCGCCCTTTCCAGTTGGGGTACTGTCGTGAGTCCTTGCACTCTCCCGCGTTCGTGGCATTCATGACGCGTCTTGGTTCTCCATCGACTTCTCTGCTGGTTGATGTCTTGTATGGGTTGATTGGGTGTTTCTTTCTTCTCTGTTGTTTTGTGTTGATTATATATTGTTTGTATTGACGGTTTTCCGTCTGCCGACTTTGGTCGGCCATCGAGTTTCAGGTATGCCTGAACTCGAATTTTTACCTAATCAAAAAAAAAAAAAAAAACAAACTAGAACAAAATCACGGTTTTTAAAATTGTACAAAAGATCTATTATTTTTCCATACTTTGCAAAAACAAAAAAAAAACTCATTGTAAAAGAAAAATATAACAAAAGATTAATCATTCTTTTGTTAGGTTTTATGTATTCCATACAAAAGAAATGAATAACACCTTCTTTTATTACATAAGAAGTGGTTTTGTGCATTTTTTAAAGCATAAAGGGTGGTTTTACGCAAAGTACGATTTTATAAAGTATTTTTATAATTTATAGGTTAACTATTTTTGTTCACATAATAAGACGGTGGATTTGTGCAAAGTTTGTAAATAATATATGGGTGATTATGTACATGCAATGTTGGACAAATAATGAGATTACTTTTTTTTACAAACTATGAAAAATATATAACGGGTCTTTTGTGTAATGTTAAGAATAATGGTTGATTTGTTCAAAAATTTTTGGAAACACTGGGTGATTTTTGCTAAAACTTTGGTAATAATGTGTAATTTTGTTCATTTTTAAAAATAAAGGTGGTGTTGTCATTTTTGTGTTGAATTTAGTTAAATAATAGGTAGTTTTGTTCAATGATAAAAGTAATTAAAGGGTATTTTTTATGAAGAAAAGAATAATAAATGGTGGTTTTATTCATTAAAAAGAAGAAAATATGAGTTTTGGGCATGATCCAAACTTTTGACAAAACTCATGAATACCATCCGGACAAAAAAAGTGTAAGACACCAACCGAAATTATCAAAAACTCAGGGGCACCAAACGAAAATTTTCTATTATTGTGGTTTCTGCTAGTTCGGGACGCTGTAATAATACTTCTATTGTGTTCGCCGAAGCTTTGGCCCTTCGGAATGGGGTTTTACGTGCTCGAGAATTGGGGATTCGCTATCTCCTTGTTGAGGGGGATAATCTACATATTGTCAATTCCTTACTTGATATTTGGACATGCCGTTGGTGCATTGAACTGGTTTTATCAGATATTCGTTCCATTGTTTCTGCTTTTGATTCGTTTTCCATTCGTCATATTTTCAGGAAATCCAATGTTGTTGCTGATAGGGTCGCGCACCTGGCTTACAACATCCCTGCCGATGACGCTTTGCTTGCTGATCCGATGTTGGAGGATCTCGTCCGAAAGGACGCTCTAAGATGGCGCTTTCTTCGCTAGGATTGCTCCGTCTTAATTCATTTCCTTGTATTAAAAAAAATCGTCAAAATCAATCCAAAGTAAGTAAGTAACTACAATTTTCCAATAAATAAAATATGAAAAATAAAATAATGAGAGAATGAGAGAATATCCAAATATGTAATGAAAGAGTATATGTAGAGATTTTATGTTTACCAATTAGGTATGTAGAAGTAAACTCACTTTCCATTAATTATGAATAATTTCAAATAAAATGCATTAATCATTTTTTTAAATTAAAACAAATATATGGTATGAGGTTTACAATTGGCATAAATCAAAATATTTGGGCAAGAAATTGTCACTAGGAATTAAATCGTGCCAAGATAGTTATTATTATAATATTGTATAAGATATATTATCACATTCTTCTATCTTAATTTAATTTCTAAGATCTCATAGAATCAATGCAAAGGCAGAGCCAAGGGAGCATGGGAAATATATACCCCTCGTCTTATGAATTACCTACATTTATTCTATTTGTCGATAGTTTTATAGTAAGTTTTAATTTTATATCTGAGTGAAAATTTATAAATGTTTGAAAATTTTAAACAAATTCACACTTTTTTTTTTAGTTTATAAAACTGCCATGAACTTTTATAAATTTTGTGTGATACACAAAGTTTTCACAAATTCTGTGTGGTAACCACGAGATTTTGAAAAGTTTGTGTGATAACCACAAGGTGTTTTAATATTGAAAAATAGAGATTTTGATTTTAAAAATCTATAAAAATGATACTATTGCATTTTATTTTGAAAATACTTTACTGTGCATTAGTTTAATCTTTTTTTAAAATACTTTTTGTACAGATTTTCTTATATATAATCCAACCATTTTTTTTATCTTTTTTTAAATGTTATATTTAATTTTAGTTTATTTTTAATGTTTATTTTTTGATTTTAAGGAAAAGTGGCTCAAAATAATATGAACTAGCAGTCATGTCTCAATATTAATATATAGTTTGAAAATTACTAAAAGATATACAAACTATTTCATATTAAATAATTGTTACTACGGGACAAATTTCAACCAATTTTACGACCAATTTATTTAAAATGGAAATCGAAGGTTAAAAAATTTGATGTCATAGTTTCCTATCATTAAATCCCCAAATGTAGTTTTTATACTAAAAAAACTACGTTTGAGCATAAATTGGATTTTAGGGTTAATTTACTTATTTAATTTGTACTCAATATTAGTTTTTTTTTTCAATTAAATTTAGGTATTTAATAATGTAGCGCTTGGATCATTTTTTCTATTTTTAAAACTCAATTGAAGGTATCACGTTGTTATTTAAGATAAGTTATCAAAACCCCACAATTACCATAAAGACTTTTACAAAATCACGTGATTACCGCTCCAAATTTGTGAAAATTTTGTATATCACATTTTTTTTATTAGGAAATAATTAGAGCAAGCGAGCTTTGTATACCACATTTGAATTCGCAAAAGTTCGTGATCACTAAAAAAATCATTAATTTAATTTGGCCGAAATGACAAATAGGTATATTAAATGACCCCCCTAAGACATATTGGTATATTAAAAGACTCAAGAGACAAATAGGTATATTAAAAGTGTTCATATGAACAAATTGGTATATTAAAAGAATCTAGTGGACAAATAACCTTTTTTTTACATCATTAGACTTCCTTTTCATTTTATTTTAATAATAAAATCATTTTAATATATTTTTATAATGATTAATTGGTTACATACTCATATAAACTTATTCATTTGATTGTATAATCATAAAAAAATTAAATTTTGCATATATTTCTATCAAATTATAAAATTATTGGATTTTTATCATTATTTGTCACTAATAATATTTATTATATAAATTTAATAAATAAATATTTTATTACAATGGTTGTTTATATAAATTGCACAAATTAAATTGTCCTGCAAAATATGAGCTAATATTTGTTTAGAAACCACAAAAAAATGTTTAATAAAATAAATATGAAATAGGAGAATTTTTATAAAACCTTGCAGAATAAAATAAGTTAAAATTATATTTCATATGCTATTATTATTATTATTATTATTATTATTATTATTATTATTATTATTATTATTATTATTATTTATTTTCTAAAAATAAGCAATAAGTGTTTTAACTTGCAATTCGTAAACCAACTATTAAATAAGCGTTTTTTTTTTAATTTATTCAAAAAAACCAATAATTTTTTATGTAATAAGATTTTATACAACATTATTAGTTACAAACATATGGCAAAAAAAATAGTTTTATAATTTTATAGAAATATATCCAAATTTTTATTTTTTTATGATATAGAGTTAAATAAAGAATTAATTATTTAAAAATATATGAAAATTTTTTATTAAGAAAAATCAAATGACATGAAGCCAAATGAGGCAAAAGGGTTATTTGTCCCTTAGAGTTTTTTAATATACCAATTTGTCCATATGAACACTTTTAATATACCTATTTGTCTCTTGAGTCTTTTAATATACCAATATGTCTTAGGAGGGTCATTTAATATACCTATTTGTCTTTTCGGCCAATTTAATTTGATAATTTGATCTTATAATTTAGCTCGAAAGCTTTTGAAATGAGAAAGGGGTGATTTTAATTTTGGACAAATTATTTACCCCTGTTTTGCCTCTGTTTTACGACATCTACTTGATGATGAGCTAACCGGTCCAAAAATATGTTTCTTTCAATTTCTCTTAATATAGATAAGAATAGATGATTAAATGGTACCACACCGATTGATAATAAATGATAGGATTTTTTTGGCTTCGAAAATGATACTAAGATATTTCGATAAAAAAAAAAAAAAATTGGGTTTGAAAATGATACTAAGATATTTCGATTATTTTTTTTAATAAAAATATAGTATTATATTAATTTGAGAAAAGAAAAGGGGAAAGTGGATTGGAAGGTTAGCTAGAAAATGAAGCAATAAGACGTGGGGAGCCCATGGTATTATGCCAAATGCGCTCAAAGCCGTAAAGCTAATGACGCTATTTGCAAATTGTTCAATCTATATCTAAATGTTCAATGAATATGGAGTGATGTCACTATCAAATATCTATACATTTCATATGATTAAGGTTATATTTGAAAAATAAAATAGTTGATAGAGTAGCTGAAGCTGATAGGATAGTTGAAGTTGATTGATTTTTTTTTTAGATATAGGTTAATAAATTACTCTGGTGTTTGTGAAATCTAGCTGTTAGGGCAGCTGATGAAAACTTATGAATAAAAAATTAAATTTTTTTAAAAACTATGATTCCAAAAGCTAATTAAACTAAAATCTTATATTTATTTTATTTAAAACTATATCAAAACTATAAGCTCCGAAAAACTAATTATTGTTGCCAAACGGAGCCTTATATATTATGGATTTGATATATAACTTTATTATAAAAATTTGAATAAATTATTTAATATAGTTTTTTATCAGCATTTTAATATAAATTCAATAGTTGAAATTTTAGTTATATTTACTTTTTTTTTAAAGGTTGATCAGTTTTTTCTCTCAATTTATTCATTTTTCTTTCATATTGTATTCATATTTAAAAATTGTATTTTCTTTTTTGAAATCATAAAAATTGTATTTTCAATTGTACGGAGTATCATAAATAAATTTTGGATGTTACAATAATTTTGCTAAATTAAAAAAGATAAATTCTAGAAATTTTTTTAACAAAGGCTAAATAATTAAATGTCAAATATATTTCATGGATTTGGATATTTTTAAATCATTAAAGAAAGACCAGTGTGTTCCTTAAAATTTTAGATTTGGTTAGTATCACTCCTAAAATATATTATTTACTATTTATATACGGTTTTTAATAACGATAAAAATATATAAAATATTAGTTTTTTTTTAAAATTATTTTTAAAATTTTATATTTATTATTAATAATTAATAGTATAAAATTGTTTAAAAATTAGATATTTAATGATACGTGAATATAATAGTATATTTTTGCCAGGCGGTGGTAGTATCCTTTAAAGAAAATAAAAAAAATAAACCTTTTAATTTTAGGCAACCCTAATTTGTTTATTAAAAAAAATGCACGTACGTATTTATTTAATAAATAAATAAAACAAAACAACAATCTCAAAACATGGGAAAAAAACTCGGTTTCCACCAAAAATTTGTAGATATTATCATGGAGTGTGTGACTACAGTATCCTTCTCTGTACTAGTTAACAATGGACCCACTGACATCTTCAACCCTACGAGGGGCTTAAGACAAGGAGACCCCCTCTCTCCATTCCTTTTCCTGTTAGGAGCTGAAGTCCTGGCTCGCAAGCTCTTAAAAGAGGCAGCACTAAGCGAACACAATGTCGGTTTCAAATTTGGACATTCGGGCCCATACATACCTTTTCTGGCCTTTGCAGATGACATCATAATCTTCTCAAAAGGGAGTAACTCCGCTTGTGTAAAAGTAAAAGAGATAATTGAAGAATACTGTAAATTCTCAGGGCAAAAAGTTAACTATCATAAATCTTCCTTTCAAACCTCCCCAGGGATCCCTAGAGCAAGAGTGCGTGACCTTGAAGGGATCCTGAACATTCCATTTGAACGAAATATGGAAAAATACCTCGGCTGCCCCATCATTAATGGTCGCGTTACCAAGGAAACATTCGGAGAAATAATTTGCAATTCTAAGGACCAACTTTCCAAGTGGAGAGCGAACGCCCTCTCACAACAAGGAAGAGTAACACTAATCGCGACTAACTTATCATCTAAACCTCTATACTCAATGCAAAGCTTCATGCTCCCTGCCGCGGTTCACAAACATTTAGATCAAATCAACAGGTCTTTTTTCTGGAATAAGGATGCCCAACACAGCCCGCTTATCAGCTGGGACAAGATCTGCAAATCAAAAACAAATGGAGGACTTGGAATTAGAAAAACCAGGGAAATGAATGAAGCTCTTCAACTAAAACTCCTCTGGAAAATCCTAGCAGAACCGGAGAATAACTGGACCAAAATCATACAATACAAATACCTCAAAGAAGACCACATCCTCAATTACTCGAGGAAAGGCAATGCCTCTTGGCAATGGTCGAAACTGAGATCTTTGATACTAAAATTTAAAACGGGTCTTATCTGGCAAGTGGGAGATGGGAAGAGTATCAGGTTTTGGGAAGATAATTGGATAACAACGACACCTTTAAAGGACAAAATGGACCCACAATATTATTCAAACCCACTAGAAACGGTTAGTGAATATATCTTAGGCGGGCGTTGGTGGAAGGAGAAACTCTTGACGGTCCTCCCTCAACACATAGTAACAGATATCATGACCATCCCTTTGCCAATCACCCCCTTCCCCGATAGACTGTACTGGTGGCCCGCCAAAAAGGGCTGGTTCACAACATCAAGTGCATATGACCTCATCTCAACAAACACATCAACACGTCAGGATGAATACTCATGGATATGGAAGCTAGATGTTCCACCGAAAGTGAAAAATTTTATATGGAAAATCAAACAAAAAGGCATTCCCACGGCCACCCGCCTTGCCCAAAAGGGTGTGGCGGTACCAAGCACCTGTATATTCTGTAATCACTACGAAGAGGATGACATCCACCTATTTTTAGAATGCCCATTCAACAATTTCCAACAACAATTTCCCGTCGACATATCACAACAAATCAACGCACTCCTCTTAGAGGAAAGAAATATGGACCCAGTACTACAAACCCTGAGTTCCACTCTACCAATGTCAACAAAACAATATATAGCATTCCGATGGTGGTCCCTTTGGTTTGCTAGGAACCAAGTCATCTTCAGAAATGAACGTATTCCTTCGGCTGAGGGCATTAAGAAAATGATTAGGGACAACATTGACAAGTGGAGAAGAGCTAGCCAATGGAGCACAAAGGAAGAAAATGTTACACAACCACATCATGAAGACTATGAAAAAGGCATCCCAAAACAGAATAAGAAATCTCACAAATGGAAAAAACCCCCTGAGGGGAAATATAAAATAAACTTTGATGGAGCGTTTACATCAGCCTCAAAAAGCTCTATTGGATACATAATTAGAGACTGGCACGGTAATATTGTCAACATGGATGGTAAACCCATCATAGGTCGATCACCTCTTATGACAGAAGCACTTGCATTACGAATGGCAATACAGAAAGCTAGAGAATTAAAAATAACAGATCTGATAATTGAAGGAGACTCAAAGATCATTACAGACTGCCTCACAACAACGCTCGGGTGCCCCTGGGAAATAGAATTGGTAATGTCAGACATCCAAGCCCTCCTACAAGAAATAAACACAATTCAAATATCCCATATTCCCCGTAATGGTAACCGGGTAGCGGATAAGGTTGCACACCTTTGCTACTCAACCAAGGGAACAAAGTTATACTCCAATACAGGTCTCCTGGACCTCATCCGTCAGGATGCCTTCGGATAGGATTTTCCATCCGAATTGTTACCTAATCAAAAAAAAAAAAAAAAAAATGGGAAAAAAACTCGACAATCGACATGGCCCATGCCATGGGCGATGATAAATTAGCGATAATATCATAATAATACACAAAACTTATCCATATATATTCTATCTTCAAATTTTATCTACGCGCCACTTGCAAGCGCGTGACCGAAGGGGTTTATTGGATAAGGCAAGGCGCACGGTGCGACACTGTGACGCTCCTTCCGTTACCTTTTGGAGTTTGGACTCTTCTATTTCCGTCGCAACTTTTCCGTCATCTAAACGGCGACGTTAGCTTGCATTTATTTTCGTATCTCCACGTGGCGCCTTTATAATACGCCCACCTCCCCTCCCAAAAAATCGTCGTCTCTCTCTCTCTGATTTTCCTTTTCTTTTTCTCTCTCAACAAATTGGGCGAAGACCGGAGAAGAACCCAGAAACTCGAGCCGAAACCGTACACTCACCCACTCAAAATCTATGCGGTTGTAAGATGAAAAGGGCCTAGGGTTTCCTAATTTCCGCTGTTCGTTTTGGAATTTCTTCGAGGAGTGAAGGAGGAGGAGCACAAGCATCAATTTGATGGTGTGCGTTTGATGAATTGTGGTTTTTTTGTTGCTGATTTTGAGTCTCTAGTTTGCTCTTCGTTCGTTTCCGATTTGAGCTGCTCTTTCTCTGAAATGTACGTTTCTTCCATGCGAACCTCGTTCAAAGACTCTCTCAAAGTACTCGAGGCCGATATTCAGCATGCTAACTCTCTGTAAGCTCCTCCGTTTGGTGCCGTTTCCTCCTCACACTTCTTTGTTTGTTTCCGATTTTGTTCCTTTTACTTGTTTTTTTTCTCAAGTACTCATCTTTAGTTTTTGTTTGTGCTGATGCTAATTATTTTTTTTTGGAGGGGGGTGTGGGGGAATACCCGAATTCGGTTGGACGTTCTTGATTTTCACAGTTTCTGAACTATTCTGTGCTTTTGTTTCAATTATGATGAAATTTACATCAGTTTGAGCTGCCCTTGTGCTGTTTATGCAGTTGGTTTTTCTTTCATTCTCATGATTGACGGTGAGAGCAACAGGTTAACTGTTGTTGAGTAAGAAGCTGAATCCTTTAGGTGTCCTTTTCAAAGGGATCGCTGCGTTTTAATCTTGTTTAAACAAATTTGTTGATCAAATATGGAAATTAATAATGAGAATCTAAGATGTTTGAATATGTATGAGTTTCCGGCAATGTCAGAATGACGTTCTAGGTCTTGAGAGTTCCACTGATGTTAAGATTATGACAATACCACCAGGATGTTTTCAGTCTTTACTGCCTTTTTTGACATGAAGATGATTTAGCTCTATATAGAAGTACAATAAATGCATGCTCAGGGTGCTATTTGCATTCATGTTTTCAGTCTTATCTAGAGAAACTGATTAACTTGCAGTTATTCTCATTCATTATTGTTTCATGAGTGCAGGGCTTCGGAATTTCCTAGAGAATACGATGGGGCCTGCCTTCAGATGCGAATGTCGTATAGCCCCGCAGCCCATTTTCTTCTCTTTTTAGTTCAATGGACGGATTGCAACTTGGCAGGTGCACTTGGCTTGTTGAGAATCCTAATCTACAAGGTATGGGGCTTTCAATGTGGGGTACTGGGGTTCATAGTCTTCCTTTACTATCTCGTTTTGTTTTCGGTACTAAAACTGACCTTTTGTTGCAGGTCTATGTGGATGGCACCACTACCATGTCTGCTTATGAGAGAAAAGCAACTATAAAAGAGTTCTATGGTAATGAGATAATGCCTTATATTTTCATTCATGATTGAATCTTATGTCGTTTTCACTAATGTAATGCCTTGAAATGTTTGCATCTGAACAGCGGTGATTTATCCATCACTTGTGCAACTTGAAAGTGGTATTACTGAAGCAGAGGATAAAAAACAGCGAGTTGTGTGCTATGAAAGATACCGAAAACGGGATGATCAAGATGTTTGTCAATTTTCGGATGCTGATATTGAGAGGGAAGAAGAATGTGGAATATGCATGGAGATGAATAGCAAAATAGTCTTGCCAAACTGCAACCATGTTATGTGCCTCAAATGCTACCGAGAATGGTAATTATCTTTTGTCCTTCTACTGAATTTTTTTTACTGCCTTCTTTAAAACTTGAAAACCTCCTTTTCCACCTGCTGTCATGATCATCTATCATGAATCTTCTAGCCATGTTCTTGATTCTGTGTTACTTGGAAATTATATCTCTCTGCATTTGGCCATTCAGATATACAATTAGCAAATTCTGACATGGTTTTCAATATAGTTTAATCAAATCAATGTGAGAAATTATTTGATTTTTCTCTACATGTTTAACTCACATTTTGCTTATATATATATAAAAAAATCTTCTGCATGCGTGATGAATAGGCTTTAAGTGCAGCCGATTGTAGTGTATGTGTGCATGGATGCATGCCTGTGCCATGTGTGAGAATGTCAATATGATTGTTTTTTGTTACAACTTCAACTCTCACTTGCAGCCAAGTGACCCAACTTTCTCTTGACCATGTCCCTTTATTTTTCGGCTTTTTTCACTTTATTTTTCTAGCATTCCTTTTTTATTCCTCATCCTTCTTATTGTACTTGTCTACTGCTTTCTCACCGTGTATGTATGATATCACTCAGTTGAAAGTCAATGTTTTCTTTCGGAATGACATTTTAGAGGTGAATGGAAGCTGGAAAAGTCTTGTTGGGGGGTGTTATATTTGAAAATTAGAATTTTGTCCTTGCTCTCTGGCTGCAATTTGGTACAAGATTCTCTCTTATTTGGATAATCTGCATTGAAATGTAAACAGAGGAGATATGTATCTGAGTACCAATTCTGTTTCCCCTATTTGTCCGTTTTTCATTTTGGTTAGTTTGCATTGATAGATGTGTTCATCCATAGGGTGCATTTTTTATTTTGTTTTAACTCTTGCCCAATGCCCCATCTGTTAATGCTTCTGCGAGTGTAATATGCAAAATTTCATGGTCCCTTTTTAGCACTCCTACATTTGTCCCGTGCTTTTACAAGTAATCTTTTTCTTCCACACTTTCAACTTTGTGTGTTTTAACAGCTGCCAGTCTGCAATAAGCTGGTAGTCCTCATTGTAGGATGTTTGTATTGTTCATAACTTCATATTAGTTTCTGTGCTATAGATTTCTCAAATATGTGGGTATTAGAAAATAAAATGCATTAAACCCAAGATTGTGGATTTTTTTTCTTTCTTGCATCTCTATTGTACATCTTCTGTAAATGCCTCTTTTACATCAAGTAGCAGGCAAGTGTTTAGTACCTGGTATCCTTCAAAACAAACCAAAAAAAAAAAGAGATTGGGCAGCACTTTCAAGTTTTTATCCTATGATCCTTTCCAGGCTTGCACTTGATTTTTAGCATTGGCGGCTGATTGGCCTTTTCATCATTATGCATGGAAATTTCTTTCAACATTTGATACGATATCACATCCCCCTACACAAATTTGAATGAAAAAGCATAATATATTTGTCATTCCATGGTTTGGTTGAGATTATCCGTATGAAGGTAAAGGAAGCCAAAATTTACCCAAATTCCATTCAGTGTGTTATTCATTACCATTCAATATTTTCTACAATATCAACTTGTTCATGCACCCTGATTTAACATATGAACCAGTTGCATACCTTGTTGATATGAGTTTCTTTTGAACAGATTTGTCATCTGAAGGGATTCTTATAGCCATGTTCTATAAAAGTAGATTTTTTTGTCACAACTGATTTTAGAAATTTTTATTCCGCTTGTTATGCATATCTTAAGAATTACTACTTTTGAACACACATGAGCACCTCCTCTTTTTGCTACTACCATTTTGTATGTAATTGAGACTGACAAGCTGATGTAATGGGGGTGTCTATATATCCACAGGCGCACGAGGTCCCAATCATGCCCATTTTGCCGCGACAGTCTAAAGAGAGTAGACTCTGGCGATCTTTGGATCTTCACGGACGGGAGAGACATAGTCGACATGGCCACATTGACGAGGGAGAATCTCAGGAGGCTGTTCATGTACATAGAGAAACTGCCCCTGGTCGTACCCGACTCCATATTCGACACCTACGATTGCCACCTACGATGAGCTGTCCCCTATCCCTCAACAGCTCTACATCCATCAGTATCTTACTCCCCACCTTTCATTCTCAAGCTTAAGGTTAATGACTTTAATGGTCTTGTTAGCTATGTTTCGTGCTCTTTTTACTGTCACGTTCCGAAGTTGGAAGAAGGGAAAGGAAGAAAAAACTCGCTGCGTGGATTAATTTAGTCTGGCAGGACACAGAAGAGGGCTAAATGAAGGTTTAAATTGAAGAGGTTGGTGAAAGAAAGAAAGATTGTGCAGGGAAATATGTAATGTGTAAATGCTTCTGTTGTACAGTTAAGAAAGAAGAATCTGGAGAATCTGATCTTCTTTCAATACTGTGTGTATGCCCTCTTTGAGGTTCCTCACTGATCAATCTCATTCAACTGAATCAACCAAATCAGGTACCTGTCTTTTAGGTTAGCGCCTGGGACGGCGAAGATCATCTGGTCCTCTGGTCCGCCTTTGTAGTCCATTTTTCTACGTCCCATGGGGCTGTACTTTGGGTCTACTTTCGGGATAGTGTTCGAATCTATAGAGCCTAGTCAAAGGTAAAACAAAACTATACCAGGAAGGTGAATGGGTGATCGAGTTTGTCCTGAATCGGTAAACATATAGGGTGGGCGTAAAAAAATGAGTTTATTTGGTTATTATTAGGGTATTATGGTAATTTTAAACAAAAAAAACATCAAAAAAAACTATCACAAATAGCTTATTTTTTAAACACGATTTTGAATCAAAACCCTTCATTTTAACTAGCCCTATACACAGTTTTTTTTAAACACAATTTTAAGTAGTTTAAAAACTACTAAAATCACCCTCCATACACACCCATAAACTCCTACTCCTGAATTGGTAAACATATAGATGGGGTGTAATAAAAAAAAAAGTTACAAAAGGGTGTTGTTGAGTTTACTACTAATAACAACAATTCAATTTTGGTATAAATATTAGTTCTAACAATTGTACATGCAAAAAATAAAAAATAAAAAAATCTTCAAAACTAAAATATAAAATATCTAAAAAGTAGAATTAAGACTAGGACCTAATCGTTTAGTTGCGTAGCAACCGTGATAAGGTGGGCTCCGACGATTGACATTTGCACATGGATGTCCAAAATTACAAGGGACCGATAATTTGTTCCTTCTTTGGTATGTAAATGTGCATTAGATGTGACATTAAACTCATGAGCAAAAAATTACAGATGTGACATTAAACTTTAATATTTAAATTAATTTTTTAGATATTAGATGTGACTCTTAAAATGAAATTATTAGATGAATAATTTAATTTATATTACATCAAATTTAGTTACTCTATCCGTTCAAAAATATAAGTCTTTTTAAGATTTATACATTTTTTAAGACATTAAGAAATATAGTAAAATATTAACTTTTAAAATAATTTGATACTTAGTATGAAATTATTTAATAAATTAATATTTTACTATATTTTGTTAATTTTTTAAAAAATGTATAAATTCTAAGAAGACTTGTACTACCTTCGTCTCAAAATATAATTCATTTTATTTTTTGACATGTTTTTTAATAAGCTAAATACTCTATAAAATATTAAAATATTTATTAATTTTTTAAAATCATATTTTACTTATTATTAATAAGTATAATATTATTTTAAAAAATTAATAAAAAATTTAATATTTTAGAGGGTTTTTAACTCCTTAAAAAGCATGCCAAAAAAGTAAAACGACCTATATTTTGAGACGAATGGAGTATTTTTTACCCCCTCCGTTTCCAAATAAGTGATTTTACTATTCATGCACGTATTTTAAAGTGATAAAAATAATATAAAATATTATTTTTTTAATAATTTTTTTGATAACTCATACTTATTAATAATAAGCATAATATTATTAAAAAATTAATTAAACTTTTAATATTTTATACAGTTTTTACCCTCCTAGAATTACGTGTTTGACTTGAAAAAGTCACTTATTTGAAAACGGAGGGAGTAACAAATATAGTATAAAAAATGATAAAAAGTCATTTATAAGATCATACATCATCTCTTCTATTTTTTTTCTTTTGAAAAATGTAAGGATTCAGTACACCGTACAAACATGTATGATGAATTGAGAGACTGATCCATTCACAATTTGAAGGATGGAAAAACCATCATGAAAATCAACCAACAACAAAAAGAAAAAGCAAGCTATCACCACATAGCATCACCGGTAGACAATGGTCGGAGAAGAATCGCAAAGGACATCATCTTTTTTTCTTTTTCTTTTTCTTTTTTTATTAGGAAAGAATTCGGGGGAGCGAAGCTCTACCAGATATCATCCTTGCAGATGAGGTCCAAAAGACCTGGATTGTTTGAGATGTCAGATCCCCGGGCAGAGTGACAAAGATGTGCAACCTTATCTGTCACTCTATTACCCAAGCGGGGAACGTGAAAGAAAGAAACTTCTTTCACATCCGACAACAGGATTTTGATATCTGTCATAATTAATTCAATTTCCCAAGGATAGTTACTATTTTTGGCCAGGTGATTTATTATTATTTGTGAATCACCTTAAATTTAGATTTTGCCAATACGTAATTATTTACTTTTTATCACCCCAAGTTTAAGAGCAAGTGCTTCCGATTTGAGTGCAGATTGAGTTTCCATACGCTAAAACCCAATATGGATTGGGTTCCCCATCCAGTCACGAATAATTATACCAGCAGAGCTCTTTGAGTTAGATAGCGATGAGCCATCGAAATTAAGTTTAAACGTTCCCTTGGGGGGTTTTCGCCACGAGATGTTTTTATTTGGGTTTTTCCTATTCCTCAGAGAGGGTGTATGTGACATGGGGGGACCTCCCAACGTCAAGTCATCATCTAGTATAGAGGTTTTCTTCTAGTTTTCAATGTGCGTTTGTATAAGACTTTTAATTACATGTTTGCAAGGAACATGAACTTGTTGAAACAAAAAATTATTTCTGATGTACCAAATTGTCCACCAAGAAAATACAAGTCTATCCTTCCCGTGGCTCAAGAATGTGTTTCCAATGAAATCAAGGATTGGCTTGACATCACAGGAATGGACAATCATATTGGAAATTTTTTATCTAGCCACCACCGAGAAGGAATGAAGTATATTCATATACGAGCATTCAAACAATAAGTGAGTGTCATCTTCAACAGCACAGTTGCAGAGGCAACAGGTAGTGGGGACATACACACTACGTTGGTTAAGCCGATCACTAGTAGGGAGTCCTTTTTGGGAGATTTTCCACATAAAATTTTTAACCTTTGGAGGGGTATTGAGTGTCCAAATCCAAGCGTTGTTATCTATCTCAAGGGTGTTTTGGCCAGAGGCAAGCTTGTATGCAGATGAAGTTGTGAACCAACCCTCCTTGTCGGGCCACCAGTACAGACGATCCTCAATTTGATTCACAGGTAAGGGTGTGCATAGAATATCATTAACGATAGATGAAGGAAGAACAACCAGGAGCTTTTCGAGCCACCACTGTCCACTAAAGATGTAATCACTGACAAACTCGTCAGTATTTGGGATGATCGGACAATCAGATCTGGAGTGGATAGATGAGGTAGTCAACCAATTGTCAGTCCAAAACCTAACAGACTTTCCATTTCCAATGGACCAAATTAGCCCAGTTTTGAATTTCTCTAATAGCGTGGCAAGTCTAGACCATTGCCCAGAAGAAGAACCCCTCTTGCGATAATTTAATATGTTTGTTGTCCCAAAATATTTATGGGTGATTAACTTTGCCCAAATATTTTCAGGTTCAGCTAAAATTTTCCAAAGTAGTTTCATTTGAAGGACTTCATTCATATCTTTTGATTTTCTCAGTCCCAAGCCACCACACTTCTTTGGCCTACATATCCTATCCCAACTGATAAGCGGGCGGTGTTGGATGTCCTTATTCCAGAAAAATCTCCTATTGATTTGATCCAGCTCGTTATGCACAGAGGAAGGGAGCAAAAAATTTTGCATCACGTAGAGGGGTTTTGATGCAAGGTTTGATCCAATGAAGATTGCACGTCCTTGTTGAGAGAGGGCAGAAGCTCTCCACTTACTTAATTGCTCTTTTGATTTGCATATTATCTCTTCAAATGTTTCCTTTTTAACTTTTCCATTGATTATTTTCCATTGATTATTGGACATCCAATATATTTTTCGAGGGACTTTTCAATTTAAATTTAAATTGAGTACTATATGACTCCTTTAAAAAGTTGGCTATCCTATTCAAATGCGATTCTATGTTTTCAATAAAATTGAACCCTGAACGAGGTGTATAAAAACTTGAAGACCCATTTGAGATACCAAGGGCTAGTATTTGGAACACCAGCCAACCTTAGGGGATCATTCCTATCTTTTACCCTTTATTGTAAGCTTTTTATCAACTCCTAATCAACCGAACCCAAAGCGTTCCTTAATTCAACTGACTCCTGAAGTTGTATCCACACGTTCTCGGGTACAAAAAAACAGGATGAATCTATTAGTTCATATACAAGGAATCCCGAAGGCTGAGAGAGAGAGAGAGAGCATATCATTGTGATGCAGGGGGGTCATAAGGTGGGGGTGGAGGAATCATTTCATCGAATGGAGTAGCTGGAGGCGGTGGAATCGTTTCATCTGGCGGAATACCTGGGGGTGGTGGAATCGTTTCACCAACTGTTGGATTAGATGCAGGTGGTGCAATCGTCCCAAATATTGGTGGAATAGCCGGAGCAGGTGAAATCATTCCGACAACTGGAACAGCTCCCATATGAACCGGAGCAGGAGGCATACCATAATGATGATAAAAGGGGCCATTGCTTTGGATAGCCAGAGCTGGATGAGAGTGATCCGAGTTCTGGAGTGGGACGCTTGTCATGATTGGAGTTTCTAGAGTCGGAGCTGCGTGATCAAAGAGAAAAGCATATGCCGAGTGTTACACATGTGTGAAAAGGGAGAAAGATAAAGCAAACCGAAAAAAAAGAGGACAAAAGGATTTATATACTTTCTAAACCCTTCTCAGCATTTGAGACCTCTGCCTGTAATCTCTCTACTTCTCTAGACATGCCGAGTAGCTCCCTCTCCATTGCTTGGAGTTGCTCGACCTTTTTTATGTTGAAGTCCTTTTCGTACTCAAATGAGGAACTTCTCAACCGAAGCAAGAAAAATGACAATCAGAAACACATTGAACAGCTTAAATTTAATGCTCTGAATCAAGATAAATCAAAGAGCAGCATAATTAGAAACTGAGAAAATGCACTAATGCTAGGATCCAAAATGTGTATTATTTAGGTGCAACATATGCAAACCTTTTTCTATCTTTAGCAAATCGTAAAGTCTTATATAACAGACACATTACTAGATCACTGGATCACTGAAGTCAGTCAGCTATTCATATATTTGGGTCAAACACAAAACTGATCAAAGAAGTGGAGTTCTTGAAATCGTATTAGATGGTCTATACCTAGTATACAGAAATGGCGCCTTTCTGATTGCACCCAGTAAGAGAAAGGCCTTTCAAGGTTCACCTAATGTTTTTTCCTTTCTAGATCGTACAGCAGAACACAACAACAACAACCCAGTGTATCCTGCAATGAGCTAGGGACCCTAATCATACAAGAGATCTATCAGTGAAATATCCCCAAGTTTGTTCAAGGGCAAGGTACTGTCATTACTCTTGAAGAGACAAAATTCAATAGTAACCAAATCAATGGTGAAGTTAATGCTATCTTGAATTAGGATAGACAGCAATATATCATCGGACACGAACGAAATGCAGCAGTATAAGATCAAGTATGACATGTGGAAGTGAAGAAAAATTGCCAATTGCAACCGAATTCACTCACCGCAATCTGTGGTGCTCTTGCTTCATGCTATCCAACACGGTAAGCACGTCGGGGAGCTGCTTTGCCTCCAATTTAACCGAATTGAGCTCCTTATTGGCCTTTTCGATCTCATCCACGAGCTCCTGCCTAGCCACCACCAACCGCTGCGCCTCCTTGTGCGCCTGCTCCAACTCATTCTTCATGTTGGCCGCATTCTTGCATTCAGCTTCCATCTTTGCAATCTTCTCCAACAGAACCCTAATCTGAATATCACTCTCTGTCTGGATGCTTCTGATGTGAGCCTTAACCGTCTGTACTTCCTCCTGAGAGGCCACAAGTTCCCTTCTCAGGATTATCTGAGTGGTGGCCAATCTATGGTTTTCACTCGCAAGCCTCTCTACTTCGAGAACCAGCTTCTTCTCCGCTAGCTCAGGAGGCAGACTTGCATCTGCGTGATGGAGGACACCGGAACCTGATCCCGGAGCAGGGCCATGGCCTATTATCCTCGCAGGGTAACCTCTTGACGCCATTGCCTCGCTCTCGATATATTCCCAATTTCAAGAACAGATCTTTCACTGACAGCAAACTCGTATTGAGAATGATGGAAGCTCGACACGAATTTGGAGTGGAAGCCACGGAAGTTAGGATTCGTGGTACGCCCTATAGTTTTCGGTTATGAGGAACGTCGAACCGAAATCGTTCGGAAGATGGAGGCAGATCGATGATCGGCTGGGCGAGAAGAAAACGAAGACGAAGTGAAGAAGGGAGATCGAAGGAGAGGGAGAGGAAGGACTTACAGAGAACAGGCGAAGAACGACGAGGGTCTCCTCCTCCGTCTCTGTCTGGATTCCGGTTGAGAGAGAACATCAGAGGATCAGGATTCAGTACCAAGGGTTTGCTAAACAAAACCCCCAAATTGGCCCAATTATTTGATCAACCCAAAAAAAACTAAATAGGATTTGATGATAATAATTAAGCATAAGGGCTGGCTTTGGTAAAAGGAATATATATATATATATATATATATATATATATATATATATATATATATATATATATATATATATATATAGGGTCGGGTTCAGGTGAGAAGAGGTGAACCGGTGAGAAGGAAAGAAGTAATCTGATTGGTCCACGTGTCCAAAAATAAATTAAAAATACGAGACACGCGTATTCCCCTAATTAATTAGTAACACTCACCCAAATTAATTAGTAACACCCGTACGCTAATTAATTGCACGTATCAATCAACAAAACTTACTAATTAATTAGACAATGTACGTACATATGAAAAGTGTTTACATGGACTTTTAAAAATTATTTTTTGGCATTTTCACTTGTTAAAAAAATATAAAAAATATATTTTTGGGTGTATTTTAATTTTATCTACACATAGACACCCACTTTATATATATTTTGTTGAAAAAAAAATGTGGTTCACAAGCTATAAAGAAGTGGTTCATGAAGTTACCAAGAAGTGGTTCAGCCCTTTTACTCTTAGTGGTTCAGCCCTTTTATTCATAGTGGTTCAGCCCTTTTTACTCTCAGTGGTTCAGCCCTTTTACTCTCACTGAACCAAAATCTATTTAGTCACTGAACCACTCTCTATTTAGTCACTTAACCACTCTCTATTAAGTCACTGAACCACTCTCTATTAAGTCACTGAACCACTCTCTATTTAGTCACTGAACCACTCTCTATTTAGTCACTGAACCAATCTCTATTTAGTCACTGAACCAATCTCTATTAAGTCACTGAACCACTCTCTATTAAGTCACTGAACCACTCTCTATTTAGTCACTGAACCACTCTCTATTTAGTCACTGAACCACTCTCTATTAAGTCACTGAACCACTCTCTATTAAGTCACTGAACCACTCTCTATTTAGTCACTGAACCACTCTCTATTTAGTCACTGAACCACTCTTTATTTAGTCACTGAACCACTAGGTATAAACCTCTGAACCACTTGGTATAAACCTCTGAACCATTTAATATTAAGACCCTGAACCATTTGGTTTAAAACCCTGAACCACTTGGCATATATAAATTTAAAAATAAATTATAATATAATTTCATCATATTTGGTCTTGTGTTTTTTTTTTTTTTAAAAAGTTGCACGACATTCCAAAGTTAAAGATTACTTGGATGAAGCAGTTTCCCTTTCCCATGTCAAGTTAACTTATCTTGCTTCAAATGCCAATCTATAATCACAAGTTTAAAAAGATCTACTTCATACATGTACAACTCATCATAACTGATAAAAAAAAAATGAAAATTTGTTGTATCGGTCGGTCTTCGAAGACAAACCAAAATCAAGGCCAAAATGTCTGATACCAAATACCAGTAGTGTTAGGAGCCCTCAGATCTGTAGGAGTTCTTCCTCCTCCCGACGGGGCAGCGCAACCTCGTGGTGGTCTCGTCACCTGAGCTCGCAAAGGATAGACAAACAAGGCCACACAACTCACAAGGGTTTGCTAATGGATACACCGTCCAAACAAAACCCCAAAATTTGGCAAAATTATTTCAATCCCAGATCTGTGGCTCCGGTGAGGGAGAGGGAGAGAGAAATTCTCAGATCTGGCGCCACCAGATGCGGGTGGTCGGAGACCTAAAGCTTGGCCTTGGATGTTCGACGGCGACGTGAAGGGATGAATCAGCGACATCGACGTGAAGGGATGGAAGCCATGGGAACTCGGGCGCTCAAGGGTCCGCTAACTGGTTTCGCAGATCTGAGGAGGAGGATCGGTGGTGTCCTCCAAATACAAACAATGAGGCAAGGCAAATGGAGGAGAGGGAGGGATGACCGGAGGAAGCCATGGGTGAGGCTGAGCACGAGAAGAAGAAGGAGAAGCCAAAAGGAGATCCGACATCTGATAATTAGATCAGATGTCGGAGGAGATAAAAGAGAATGAGGCAGATCGAACAGAGAGAAGATGAAGGTTGAACGAGCGTATTGAAGATGGAGAGACGGAGGAAGAACGGAGAAAAGACGTTCAGATCTGACTCTGAGTAGAGGGAGGTGGAAAGAAGTGCCTGAGCTTTTTTTTTATTATTTAATTTAGATTTGTATCAGCCAATCAGAACGCTTCTTTTCTTCTCACCGGATGGAGCGCTTCTCACCTGATCTCGATCCTATATATATATAATAACATTATATATAAATATAAATTTATTTATATATTTATATATACAATCGGAAAGCGTTTGACTAAAATCCTGAAAGAGTTTGACGAAATTCCCGGAAGAGTTTGATTAAAATCCCAAAAGGCGCTGGAAAATTTTTTGAATATTAATAGTTATAATAACTCATTCCCGGATTTCAGTTTGGTTCCGGGAATTTGCACACAAATTTTTATCTAATGTTTCGATCTTCCCTTTTTGGCTTGTAATTGTTTCCTCTTTGGTGTCGGGTCGTCGCTTTGGCATGAGTGCGTTTAGTTCCAAGTTGGGTTGCAGTATTGGACATTCTATATGATTGAGAGGATCGTGGATGTATTCGTGGTCTTTGAAGATCCATCATCTACGTGGGGACAACGTCAGTGATCTGCACTTCCCCAGGTTTTGCCATTTCCAGTGATGGGTTACTATTCTCCGCATTCTCGATGTCGAGACACCGTGTGAGTCGCTGCACTCTCTCGTGTTCTCAACATTCGTGGCTTGCCTTGGATCTCCCTTGACTTCTCCGCTGGCTGACAACTTATATGGGTTCATCTCTAGGTTGCTTCTTTCATTTGTGTTAGTTTGTGTGTTTAGTAAGTACTGTGTTGTATGTTGACGGTTAATCTGTCTGCCGATATCGTCAGCTTCTCGAGCTTCAGGCTTGTCTGAGCTCGAATTCTTACCTAATAAAAAAAGTGATGGTCTACATAGGCCTTACAGTGTGCACAAAAATTATTCGTCTATTGGGCCATGATTATTCGTCTCTTTTTACATGATTATTTGTCTATAATTATGTAATTATTCGTCTGTACAAAGGGTGTAAAAAGTGATAATTTTTTTTAACAAATAATCGCTCAATACCACCGAATAATTTCATTCTAAAGAATAATCTCCTAATACCACCGAATAATCAGAAGTTACTTTTTATCTTATCCGTTGATCTTTATAATTCAATGGTCTAGATTTGTTAACATGATACACCATAAGGGTTGTGTATATATTATCTATTGTCTTAAGCATACATATTAAATTGACCCTAACTATTTTTTTAATACCATGATAGAAATTAGAACTACATCTATCGGTCTCGAGTAGTCGTCAGTCCTAAAGCATCCTAAAGTATGAGAACAGTAGATTTGGATCTTCCTGAGACTCCCCGTCGCCAAGCTAAGTCAATCTATCAGCAACGGAATTAACTTCCTTGAAAATATGACGGATAGAAACGTTGGAGAAAGTCAGTAAATCCATCATAGTATCCGATTGTAATTGTTCAATAGTCCATGGACACTTCCAATCTCCTTAAATGGATTTGATAACACACATATTATCTCCTTCAATAACTAGATGAGTAATTCCAATTTCCTTGACCATCAATAAACCTTTTCCGAGCCCTACAGCCTTCGCAAATACTACGGATTGATCACCACATGCACCGCCCCTTAAAGCCAACACAGAAGCATTTGGAAAAGTTTTATTATTTTTCGGTGGGAGTTTTTTTCTTTGATGAGAATCAACCACAAGCCGCTATATAGGATATTATATATGTATTGACTTTAGTGTGCGTGTGTGTATATATATATACTAGTGTAGGTCCCGTCCCGTGCACGGAGAATACTTTAATACAATATTATAAATAATCTAGATATATTCTAATGAATAAAAATTAATAATCTAAATATAAATAATTTTTTTCACCAAAAAATAATATAGATATACATAAAATTAGTTCAATATATTATATGTAATTTTTTTTTCCAATCTATCGTTAACTATATCTCATGTAATATAAAAGATAGTTGAATTTTAAAAATATTTTAATATTCTAGATATAAATAAAATAGTACCTATCAAATACTACATATTTATCTATTAATGTTTTTGGTAAGTGTGACTATGGAATATTTTTTATTTATATTTTTTCAATTAACTAAAATATATATAGATAGATTTTGACTTATATAACTTTCTATAAACTATGACAACATGTTATTATTTTATTAATTTTTCCCCCTAGGATCAACCACAACGCGCCACATAGGATTTTTCCCCTATGATCAACCACAACGCGCCACGTAGGACGTTATGCATCGGTTTTAGTATATGTATATAGATATATATAGAGAGAGAGATTTATTAGTCGAATTTGTTTAAACAATTTCGGATTTTAAGTTTTATAATTGTCCATATACTTCTCAACTATGGATTGGGATTTAGAAATCTAAATTTCGATTGCGAGGAAGGAAGGGAGAATGTTGGGGAGAAGAAAAGGTGGTAGTGAGAAACAAGGAAGAGCTTGAAGATTTGAAATGTCTATGATGAAAAGGGTATAATTGGGAAGTGTTCTCGTTTTCTTGCATTTTTATGTCTCTAATTGTTCATAGTCTTGTTTTTGCATGATGGTTAACTCGTTTGTCGATTGTTTACCTCTCAATAAAGTGGACATCTCTAGTGAATTGAATTACTTTCCTTTACCAACAAAAAAAAATCTAAGAAACTTATGTAGAAAAGGGGTCCAAAATCACTAATTTCACACTAGTAAAGATTTGGCAAAAGATGCAAACTTGAAGAAACACTCATCCACAAGCTTTTACATAAGACACCAAAACATAAGAAAAAGAGAAACATCCAATGACTCAAACCACCAACTAGCAATTAAAAAATTAATTTTGACGTCTCTAAACCCGCTTCTTATGAACCCTCTACAAGTTTGGTCATTAAAGGTCATCTTAGCAAATAGCAATGTCCAAACAAGTGGCAGTCTGGCGGATCACATTGTGGCTTTGCCTCAATGGTTATTGTTGGGCTCAATCTGGTCCTTCATCTTGACATGTGTAAGACTATTGATCTTTAAGTAAAAAGTGTGTCGATTGAAGGAGATTGCTTGATGATTATCAATAGTGTGTTGGGCTCTAGTGTCCACCAAGAAAATCGAGATCATTATATCTGATTGTCTCTATCTTCTTCGACATTTTTGAGGTAGTGGGAAGTCAATAAAGTGACAGATTGGATTACGTTCTTTCTGCACATGACCAATTACATATCATCTTTAATGATATATTGTATTTCTTGAACTCATCTGAAAAGATACTATTAATTGGATAATTAATAAGATTTGATCGCAAAATCCTTTTCTTATATATTAAAAAAACGTTTTAGAAGAATTAACAAGATTTGATCACCAAATCCTTTTTCTTATATATTAAAAAAAGTTTTAGAAGGTGTAAATAACTCATTTTTCATCCCAAAAAAAAACTCAAAAACCACATAGAAAAAAACATGCCCTAAGTTATTAATTTAAAGTTCAAAACATAATTTAATCATCCCTATTCCCTACTTTGATTTAAAAAAAATATCGAATTCCTTCTCTCTAGAAATTCTAGAGAGAGGGAGATCAACCGCTTCTCTAAAATAGGTGGCTGCCACCACCGTCCGCAAGCAGCGCTTGGTGATGTCGTGCATTAAACGCCCTTTTGGGAGTACCAACCCTCTCCTCCGAGAGTCATAAAATCTCCTTCGGGAGCCCTAAATCTCCTCCGAGAGTCACCAACACGCCGTCTAGGCTTGTAGAGTCTCGACCTCGGCCGCTTGTCACCATCCGTCCATCTTCAGTCGAACCGTTCGATGTTCTCTGTCCTCTCTCTTGCCTTCGGTGGTGGTGCTCTCTGCCATTGGTGTTGGTGGAATCCCCCTCCGACTGGTTTCGGCTTCGATTTGAATGAAAAATTATGTTGGGGCTTTGGATGTTTGTGGATTCTTCTCCCCCCCCCCCCTCATCTCTCCCCTGGTTCAATTTCAATCGTTTGGCTTTCCACCGGCTAAAATCCCATCCTCTTCTGGCATGTTCGTGCCTCGATCCTTCTATTGTTGGTGGTTTCCGGCATCTCCCCCCCTCCGCGGCCTCGTACTCGGACTCTCCTTGCGCCCCATGTCTCGCCGGATTTTCTAGTCGTCGAGCGCCCTGGGTCTCTCCGCCGTCGGACTTTGGTTGCTCCTGGTTTTCGGTTGCGCCGAGGGTCTCTCCTCCTCCGCCGGGGGTCTCTCCTCCACCGTTGGGGCTCCGGCCTGGTTCGAGCTCCGCTACCAACCCTGCCCGCGTTTCGTCCCTTCTCTTGGTTTGGTCGGAGGCGGTATGTGAAAAGCTCACCCTTGCTTGTTGAACGGGTGACACTATGCAGATCTTTCTTGGACCCGATCGACCTTGTGGATGGGCTTTTCTGTTGCGTTGGGCCCAAGGTTAATCCTTGGGCCCAATGCTAGCCCGAGAAAATAAATAAATAAATAAAACATTAGAAATCTTTATATATATATATATATATATATATATATGTGTATATATATTGGCGTAAACCCCGATAGGGTTTCCGGTGCGTTTCGATTCAGGCGTCGTGTGGCTCTACGTTTGGCGTGACTGGACTTTCTTTTCCGTTTGATGGGGTTTTGCATTGGAAGTCGGAGTCGGGATAGGCTAGGGTCGTGGTAGTGTGTATCTAGGCGTCTGCTTTCTCCGGAAGAATGATTCCTTGGAGGTTCGTCTTCACTGCCCATACGTGACTCCTGATGTGCCGCTGGCTTAAGGTGTGCTGCTCCAGGGTAGTGCTTGGCTTCGTCCTTCGTCTACATCCTCGTCTTGTTCGGATTAGTTGTGTAGTTTCGCTTTGTTTAACACTTTTGTCTGAATGTTGCACCATCATTGTATTTTGTTTGTTTTTAACGATTTTCCATCTGCCGATTTGTCGGCCTTCGAGGTTCAGACTAGGGCTGTGCATATTTCGGTTTAAACCGGAAAACCGACCGGAACCGAACCGGTAAAACCTGATCCGGAACCGAAATAAAGTTTTCGGTCCGGTTTTCGGTTAACATTTTCAAAGAATTCCGGATCCGGTCTGGTTCCGGTCAAAACTGGCGGTTTTCCGGCTAAAACCGGAATCAACCGAAACTTATTCTTTTCCTAAAAATTTAAACTTCGTAGCATCACAAATATATAATTGTAAATAAGTACTAGTGAGCATGCCCGTGCGATGCACGGGGCATGTTTTAGTTACATTGTTTGCTCATTTAATTAGCTGTTATACTCTATTAGATATGTTTGACCTATTAAATGTAATTTGATTCAAGCAATATTTAATTTACACGTTATTTATTTTCAACTAATATTAAAGATTATGAAACTTTTATCACACATGCGCTTTGACATTAATTTTTATTGATATTGATATAATAATGTACATTAATACCATTTAATTGATTTAATTTAAAAATCTCTATTCTTTGTTACATAATTGTAACTTGTTTTTTTTATATGTTGCAAAATCTCTCTTCTTTGCTATATATATTTTTTCAAAAAATTAATAATAAGATGCAAAATATTACTTTATATATCTATTTCTTCTCAATTGAGACTCTTTTTCTATGAACTTCTTCTTTTTTTAGGGTAACTATCAAATTCTTCTCGTTCGCATATTTTGCTCCTCCTAATCAAACTATGTTAAATATATAGGGTTGTTTTGCAAGAAAATAATATAATTTATAAGATATGACCTAAGAGTATATATATAATTTTGAAGAACATCAATATGAGATTTATTAGGTATATAAATTGAGGTTGTGAGGTGAAGATTACTACTTGGAATGAGGAAGTTAGCATTGAATCATTTAGAAGATGAAAAGATGGTCATTTATTTATTTGAATTCAAGACATTCAATCCAATACAAAAAATATTAATTAATAAACATATAAATTTGGGAAGATGAAAACATAGACATTATTTTTATTAATTCAAAAAATTATAATTTTGAAATTTAAATTGATAAATCTAATACACATTAATAATAATAATTTGAATTGCAAAATTATATTTCATTGAATTCAAAAAATTAACGAATATCTTTCATTTTCAAATTAATTTATTTTTTCTCATATTACATTCAATAATTCATAAAATTATAGTCTTAAATGTAAAAAAATAAATGACTATCTTTTCATATTCTAAATGATTTAATGACCAATTAATTTCATTAGTTTTGGGTAAAAATTAATTAATATCTTTTCATCTTCTAAGTCAGGTATATTTATTAATTTAACTTTATTTTTTTCTCATATATCTTCAATGCATTAAGTTGAATGCCTTAATTGTAAAATATTAAATGACTATCTTTTTATTTTATAAATAAGCAAATGATAATTTATTTGGATTCCAAGTAAAAATCAATGATGTCTTTTCATCTTCATATGATTCAACTAAAAGTAAAAACACGAGCTAGGAATAAAAAAATTATATATTATTTCAACACAATAATATTTAACATTAGAAAATTGAAACAAAATGAGCGAGAAAGAAATAAGAGTTTCATATAATATTTCCGGTCACTAATATATTTCTTTATGATTTTTTTTATGATTAAGATTACATCTGTGGTAAATATTACTCTTCTTGTCACAATGGATCGAAGGTTGTAAGATTCTTAACACTTCAATTAAAAAAAGGAATACAAATTAGAAAAAATAATAATTATATATTATTTGAACAAAATAAGAAATAAAACATATGATATAATTAAAATAACACTATAAAGATTGGGGAAAATTCATAATATACGAATACCGATAATTAATATAATTAAACAACAATGGTTATTTGTACATACGTATATAGTTAATCATATTTTTTTTAACAAAATAAAATTATATGTATCAATTATGAATAAAACAACAAAATAAAGGGAAAACAACATACTCTTAATTTGTAATTTTTTCACATCGATGTGAATATGACACTTCTTACAAAATCATATTTTTTTTAACAAAATAAAATTATATGTATCAATTATGAATAAAACAACAAAATAAAGGGAAAACAACATACTCTTAATTTGTAATTTTTTCACATCGATGTGAATATGACACTTCTTACAAACAACAGTGGAGGTTGTAAGATTTTTCACCCTTCAATCAAAAAATAGGAATACGAATTAGAAAAAAAAAACTATATATATTATTTCAACAAAATAAGAAATAAAAGATATGATATAAAATCACAACATAAAGATCGGGAAAAAAAATCATAACATACAAATAAATATAATTGAAAATAATGCAAGAAATAAATAAAAATCTAAGGTAAAAATTGATTGTTCTCTTTCGCCTCCTCATCTTGCGAAGAAGAAGAAGACCGATGTCCGATTCCGCCGGAGCCAGGCCCAGGCACCGCCTTGTACAACTCCTCCATTGACAACTGTTCGTCCTTTCGTTTTCTTGTTAGTCGCAAGCCAAGACTCCATCTTGATCGTTCTATTGAGATGCCAACACGGGACCCTCCAGGGATTTGTCTTCATCGACCTCAAATAGGATCGTGCAAGCTAGCCAGTAGCAGTGCTGTCTGACCTCTCTCGCCCGAGTCAAGTATACATATTGTATTTATTTACTCATGATAAGCTAGGTTGTATTTCAAATAAATGATTTCCACCAAAAAAATCCAACAAAAGAGAAAAATTAACAAGGAAAAAAGGAAGTTGTAAATCACTCACTGTAATTTTGATTAAGGAAGAAAGAATCTGTAAATCAACATTTAATGTTCCAACATAAGGACAAAAATTAACAAGGAAAAAAAGAAGATGTAAATGACTCACTATAATTTTGATTAAGGAAGAAAGAATATGTAAATCAACATTTAATGAAAACTGGAAGAATACCGGTTAATCCGGTTCGGTTACGGTTTGACTTGAGTTTTTCCGGTCCGGTTCGGTTTAAAACCGGAACAATTTCGGACCGGTTATCGGTTGCCATTATTTAATATTACGGTTCCGGTTTTATCCGGTTTCGATCCGGTTTAAACCGGTGCACACCCCTAGTTCAGACATACCTAGCCTCGAATTTTTACCTAATAAAAAAAAAATACCGGAATTTAAAAGTATAAATATCTTATTATAGCAGTCCACGTAGTTGACCCCTAGTGGTGAACGTGAAGAGCAATGCTGGATTGCTGGCTGGCTGGCATATCAAGTGGGAACGTAGGCCCCACACCTCCTCCTCTGGATTTCAATCCCGCAGCGTTTCAAAATATCCGGCAAACACAAAATTCCCTATCCTCCCTCTGATAGACAGAGAGAGAGAGAGAGAGAGCGATGGTCGCCATGGCTGAAGATGAAGGTGTTACCATGGCCAACGACTTCTTCTGGTCTTACACCGACGAGCCCCACGCTTCCCGCCGCCGCCAGATCCTCTCTAAGTATCCTCAAATCAAGGAGCTTTTTGGCCCCGACCACTTCGCCTTCCTCAAGGTTCTCCTTCCCTTTCTCTCCTTAGATCTGCCGCATTGTTTGTCGTTTTAATTCCTTCCGATTTTTTTTTCCTTTTTGAAGGATTCGATTCGCTTTGAGATTAGAAACCTGGATTCGATTTCGTTTTGCCCCTTCTACACTCCAAACTTCTCCGTGCTGTATTGAATCTCGATGCTTTTGTTTCCGATATGCTGAGGAGTTGGCATTGCTTTTTTTGTTCACCTGTTAATCTGATTGATTCGGATGTGATTTCTGAATCTACGGTTCTGATCTCAGTTCCTGAGAATTTGTGGATTTTAGTGTCTTCTTTGTGAATAACCAATTGAAAAGTAATCCTTATCTTTGTAGCACATTGATAGATTCCAGGCTTCCAACTTTAGGAGGAGTTCTTATCTTTTTTGATCGGTTGGAGTTCTTGTCTTTGTAGCGCAGTGATATGCACTTCCAACTTCAAGTGCATCATAATTTCATTGGATTGAACATCCTTCCTTTTTTTTTCAGAGAATCTCAATGTGTGGTAGGCTGATTCGGTGAAGAAATTCAGTGGATAAAACTTTATTCAAGGGTTTGAATGTGTTATAGTTGCGGTTGCCTTTGAATTGTATTTGCTTGATATGGACTTTTTGCTTAAATTTCAAGTTTAGTTCTTTACCTCAATACGTTTAGCCGGTTTAGGGTATCTTCTTGACTTTTCTTTTCATGATGCTCTTTGCTTTAGGAAAGATGAACTAGATATATGTACAATCACTTATATGAAATTGCTTGATTCACTTGTGTTTGATTACTGAATCTTAGTTTCTTAAAATCTCCAGAGTTGCATATTTTCTGTACTTGTTAGCAAATCAAAATACTTTTGGTTCAGTTGTTTGATTCTCCGAAGTGCAAATTGTTCTGTCCAATCCCTTACATCGGCCCTCCGTGCTTCTTTTCTAACATCTTTTTCATGCTGCTTGTTATTCAGTGATACGCATACTTGATCTAACTATGCATCTTAAATGGGCTAAAATTTCTTGCTGATGACCATTGCAGATATCTATTGCTGTTTTACTCCAGCTAGCCACGGCTACTATCATGTGCGATGCGAGTTGGAAGAAGATTCTGATCGTAGCATACTTCTTTGGCTCTTTTCTCAACCACAACCTTTTCTTGGCCATTCATGAGCTCAGCCACAACCTCGCCTTCTCTACTCCTTCCTACAACCGTTGGCTTGGAATCTTTGCCAACCTACCCGTAGGCGTGCCCATGTCCATCACCTTCCAGAAGTATCATCTGGAGCACCATCGCTATCAAGGAGTCGATGGAATTGACATGGATATCCCAAGCCAACCTGAAGCCTACCTAGTTAGAAACGCCCTCACAAAGTCTGTATGGGTCATCTTCCAACTCTTCTTCTATGCTCTTAGACCTTTGTTTATTAAACCAAAACCCCCTTGTCTGTGGGAGTTCACCAACTTGTCAATCCAGTTAGCCCTTGATGCTACCATGGTTTACTTTTGGGGCTGGAAATCATTTGCCTACTTGATCATCTCGACGTTTGTTGGAGGTGGGTTGCATCCTATGGCAGGCCACTTCATCTCAGAACACTACGTCTTCAACCCTGATCAAGAAACATATTCCTACTATGGCCCTCTGAATCTTCTCACATGGCATGTTGGTTACCACAACGAGCACCATGATTTCCCCAGAATTCCAGGTTACAAGCTCCACAAGGTGAGGGAGATTGCACCCGAGTACTATGATGGCCTAGAGTCGTACAAGTCCTGGAGCCAGGTGATTTACATGTATATAATGGATAGAACTGTTGGACCATTCAGCCGTATGAAGAGAAAGCAGAAGAAATCGGATTAGAGGTTCATTCTTTCATTGTTCTACCTTTCTGTTTCCTGATATTTTTACTTATTGTTCATGTTTCTTCCCCCTCTGACCTGTCTTGTAAAATCGCTGAAGAATCCAACATGTTTGTAGAATTTTGACCACTGGATCATTTGATTATTTCATTTCACTTTAAGGGCTGTTTATTGTTGCAAGTACATAAATATTTATGATCATAAATTCATAAAACAATACTAGTAGGGTTTGTCTGATGCTGAAGTGAGAAAACAATAGAGACATGCTGTCAATACAGGTCAATACTCGGCATACTTGTTGGAGATGAAGCATGGCTGGCTGTTCAAAAGCGATAGCCTCTCGTAGTCTATCCTTGCTCGGTTAGCTTTACTGAAGAATTTCAGTGCCATGGCCAGTCCGAAGGACGATACCTGCAGCCACACACAAAGGTAGCACCAAAAGGTAAATTGTATTGGCATAGACACTTGGGTTGATACGATAAAGGTCTATATGTATATCAAGTTGGTTTCACCTCTGAGAGCAAGACCAATAACCATATCAATCGGAAGACACCGGAGTGGTGCTCGACGTATTTCACGAAATCACCAAACAACCCTGTTTTATCCTTGGGGAAGTCCTGTTTGCACAGATTTAGTGTACTTCAGCAATCAGCAGGAAAGGCCAAGAAGTATTTCTCTTCGGATAAGAGAAAAAAGCGAGAAATCAAAGAAGGCGACGAAGGTTTCATACCTTCTGCCAGTGCCTGTTGAGGATGATATCTGCTCCGATCAGAATCTCCACCGTGAAGACCAAAAACATCAGGAATATGTACTGTTGCTTCATCAAGGATGACAAACTCGACTCACAAATCGTATAATGCCCGCATGAAAACGTAGTTTCGTGCACGACTTATCAATGTCGGATTCATGTTTCGTTCTTGCAGAATGCATCAAAGGAATACTAAAATGAGAGGGGAGACATATATATAGCTTAAAAGGATACACAAGAAAGCAAAATTCGACTTCCAATGGACGAAGCACCAAGGTAACCCAAGGTTGCTATAACACATAAGCTGCTCCCAGTAATGATACAGGCGAACATGAACCTGCATTGTGCCAGCAGAGGACAGAGATCAAAGAGAGTAATAACAAGAAAAAGGATCTGCTGTTTGCAAGTAAAGTTTTGAAGGATACGAATGAAATCGAATAGCGAGAAAGAGAGTAATAATACCATGAAGATTTCGCCTCTCTGAGACAAACTCCAACCATCCACAGAGAGTACAGCAGCAAAGAAAACCCAGAGGCTCCTATAATTGAGTTTGCAATTTTGATGATTAACCTCTTCCATTTCTTGAAATGTTCAACCTCCATTGCTGTGTGCACTGTACACCTAGATAGTTTCTTGATCTCGGAGTAGGTGAGACCGCCTTAGAGGAGACGCTTCGATGAGCTTATGTGGTGATCAAGGGAGAGAGTGTATATGAAGAGTTATAAAGCCTCTATATGGGAACAAATTGGATTGGTGGGATCATGTTGTAGTAGTAGTAACCAACTAATACTATGGAGTATTGACAAAAACCTATTTTTGAGCTTAAATTGCTGATCAGAGCAAAGGGATATGGAGGATGATTCATTGGGGCTCCAGGGGTTTGGACACTAGCACAATCATTATATAGAGTGAAAGAGATGTTGGAAGGAACAACATATTACGGCTAAAGTATTGGAAATTTCCAAGAAGCTCTCTCTCCATATTCTAATGTTTTAGGTTAGATTACGATCCTAGCAACAAACTCAGTATATCTCGTTTGAATTATGGGTATAGTTGTACACATAGGAAATAACTAGAAACACAAATGAAAACGATAAAGTATACGATCTAGACAACTATAAATCACACAAACTAGCTTTTTTCAATTTGAATAGTGATCCTTCATTGTATCTGATCCTATGATATATCACTCATCTCTAGATTATAAAAGATATTCTATGCTAGTGTGTTCGGTCGAAATTGGTTTTTTGGTTAGCTAGATCCTTTAGGAAATTAGGTATAAGTTCGATCAAGAAAATATTGTGAATGTAACTTTATCATAATTATCGGTTAATTGGTTGATTTATGTATAATTTTTAGTTATTAAAAACTAAAATCACTTTTAACAGAAATCAAAGGTTGCTGTGGTGTAGTGGTTATCACGTCAGTCTTACACACTGAAGGTCTCCAGTTCGATCCTGGGCAGCAACATTAGCTATTTTTTTTCACTGTGCTGTTTATCAGGTGAAAAATGTGTGCACTTTTTATATTTCCATCTCAAGATATTACAATATTTTTTGCATCTTTCATTGATGGGTTCATCATGAGAATGAGCCATGCTCGTTGTTACTACGAGCACAGTAGCCTGAGCTCAAGCAATCAAGGCTACTACATTGACACATTGTTTCAAGCGTAAACGAGAACTCCTAGTTTGATTCATAGGGGAAATAAAAAACGCTTATAGTTTAATTTGTTGATATGCCCTTCAATGCCAAATCAACTTTGTTGATAAGAAAGCTTATAGTTTCAATAGCCTGATCGATCATGTAAAGCAAACCTCAGATGAAGGTTGAAGACTTCGAAATATTTTCAGCTTATGAAACAAAAGCAATCCCTCATGCGTTCAAAAGCAGTCCTGTTTCCAGGACTCGTCGAAAGATCAACCAACGAGGAGGAACACTTCAGCATCGAAATCATAGGGCCCGTATAGAAGTTGCAGGTTTGTTGTTTGCTACCCAGCCTGAAGAAAGATCGCCGAAACAAACAATGCATACAAAATGTCATCAATTTTAGTATCTAAATAAAATCCCTGTAAAAAGGTTTCCGCATATAATATACCAAAATTTCAGTTGTAAACACAATAAAGCTCCCTTTATAAAATGAAGGGGGTAAACAGCAGAGATACAAAATATTGGCACCCAGGGTAACTAAAGGTGGGGCTTGAAAAGAAGCTGCTTGAAAAATGTCGTCTTCCTAGCAGTTAACCCATGTTGAGCTGCGACTAATCCTGTGGTCTTTTCTTCACCTCTCTCGTATTTCCTAAAATAATTGTTGAAAGCATTAATGTGGTTATTTCATCTTACTTTTTCCCATATTTTAAGACAGACTGTTGAGCAATCTTCTTGCTCCAGGGGGGGAAACGAAAAAGAAAATGAAAATGAGTAATCTTCTTGCTCAATGACAAAATATTTCACCTCCTGATTCCTCTTGCACAATCATACTTGATTCAGGGTCATTTTTGCTTAAGAGATTAATATATAACCAAGGATAGGCTTTGTAATAGACATGCATACTGACCTTGTAACCACATCCAGAAACACACGCGTGGAAGCATTCCTACAAACAGAAGGTGAAACACATCAAATATGTTTACCTGCAAAATGACCTTATGCTGATAAGAACTTTCCAAATCATAACACTAATAAAAAAAAAAAAGGATATCGAAAGCAAACATAGCCAAGTTAAAGATCATAGTGAAACAAAAGCTACACCTCCTTTTTAAGTAAATGGAAATGCGTACAAGGTTTGCACCACGTGTTGTTCTTTGTCGACTGTCGTAAAAGATTAGGGTCTTGAAAAAGCATATTTAATCATTCAAAAACAAGTTCTTGATGAGATTAAGCCATGCAAAAGTAGAAAGAAGAAGAATAGAAACATATGGATTAAGTAATGCCTTATATTATTAAACCTTAAAATAAGCAATAAAAAGGAAGGCCTTAAACAACAACTCTACTTCGACTCTAATTGCTAATTAAAAATGTTATCATTTATTAAAATGTAGGCGATTTGGTTAGGATATAATTGGAAGAAGAAAGCAAATTTGCACAGGGAAACCTCTAGAGAAGGAGAAAAAGAATAACGTACATAAACCTCTAAGTATGTGGGGACTCCAGGAGAACGATCAATATACGCACTCCACTGTTTGTCCTTCAAGACTGGGTCCTTATAGCATATTTGGTCACAAGCTTCTATACCTGAATATGGAACCCATTTAAATTAACAGAGATTCAGCTGCAGATGATGATCAAAGAAAAGGGTGATGTCGGCAACAGTTTGTGACGACATTATATAAAAATAAGTTTTCATCAATTTCCAGAAATCTTAAAGAGAAATGGTACATGCGCAAGATTATGCCCCAAAACTGTATAGTAGATTCATTTTTACAAATTTCATATGAGCCGGTTTCATATTTAAAGCACCCCTCTGCCATTACATGTTACTGGTAAGGGGTTTCTGTTGGTGCTTCCATCATTTAATTGGAACAAATTACTGTAGAAGGATAGATTTCACTAGATCCTGTATCCTATATTTACCAACAACATCGAAAAGGTGTTGGAAATATAGTCAACTTTGTAAAAAAAAATGCAATTTTTTGGTATTTTTTTCAACATTTTTGTTGTCGAACTATGTTTTGCAGTAATTTGGTCTGGACAGTCCGCCTCACAATCTAGACTTAGGCTCTCAGTTTTATCAAGAGATTAAACAAGTTTTTATTGCAAAATAGATTTTTCTAAAAATAACTCAAATACTATCTATACTAAATAAATAAGATTGCAAGACAGAAGGGAATAATAACCATGGGAATCTGCCTTCCACAAATGACTCCTAATGTTTACAAGTCTCTGGATTTTCATGGAAAAAGGGTACTATAAATATAACAATATAAAAGAAAACACTCCAAAATGTTAGCCAGGATTCAAGCAAGATACCACCAATTTACATAATAGGACTATGAATGGTAGAAAAGTTTTTAAAAAACAAACATAAATACAAAGAATTGAGGAGATTCCCCTATAATCTCTATTTGAAGCTCTTATTAAAATTATAAAGAAACATACTGAAACAAGCAAAAATAGTTTCATCCAAGAACATAATTTCGGAAATAATGCTTCATACAGGAAAAGGTAAGTCACCGCATGAGAAGGTCATAACAATCTTAGTAGACTTAGTTCATATGCCAGAAATAGTTCTTTGGTATTGTCATCTCCTTCCTCTTTCTTAGTGAAGCACTAATAAGCTTTTCATAAAAGGATAAGGAAAAAATGAACAAAGTTAAAGAGTGCATATATATATGTATATATAATTTTTTCATTTGCACTGATTCAACACAGCATTTTTAGTTACGCACATTGCCTGTGAAATAGTGCTCAACTTTTTTCATTATGGAACAAAGTGACACACTCATGAGTCATGACACCAATCTTTAAGAAAGCAGTGTGCGTCATTAAAAATGTCTTTCCTTTTTTTTGCTAACAAGACTCCTGATGCATTTTAGATTCTGGAAATAGACCAAAACACAATGATTCAGCAAAACATATCCGGATGGTGGAGTGAACAATAATTTAACAAGCAACTACTAAAGAGTCTATAAGTAGTAAAGAACTTTTCATTCTTTATTAATGCAGAAGTCATCTCCACGACACATGGCATTGCGCTAAGGGCGTGCTACATGGCCAAGTCATGGGTTCGATTCTTGCTGCTCAAGCTATGCATCCCCCTATTTACCTCCTCAACAAACCCAAGCAGGAGTTGTGGGGGAGCTCGTAATGGGGGTTATGCCATTACCCAAAACAATGCAGAAGTCCATGTGAAAAATATAGCACACAAGACCAACAAAGCAAGCATGTTTCACAGTTGATCGATCAAAAAGGATAGCAGCCATATATATAATAAAATAGGATGATCTGCGTCATTATCAACCAGGAAAAGTGAAGAGTATGACTTACATTCATCCCAAGTGTCCCCATCAGCGGAACATCCTTTTTTGCAAAGCACTCTCCCTACAAGAGTTGAAATTATTCGTCATTTCATAACAGTAGTAATATTCAAGCAGCGCTGATGAGAAGACACAAACAACAACTAATTTTACTTTTGCTGCATGACGAAATTGAAAATGAAAGGCAGCAAGAAAAAGATAAAGAATGAATCATTTGTTCATTTGAACTATAAAAAGGCACACAAAGTTACAATCACACTTTGACAAACTGAGTACTTAATGAATCCCAAGAAGTTCACAAAAATTTCATATTATATTGAAACTGTAGGGGTGCTTGCCAATCATAAAAGCGTATTTCTTCATGGAGGAACACATCATTTAGGATTTTCTTACCACGTTTTCACTGGGAGCGAAAATTTTCTGACGTAATTTTTAGTGGTTGCTTGCTTACTTCCTTGCATGAAACATTAAAGCACAATAACTTCTTTTTATTTTTTTAATTTAGTGATACTATGGGATTATATGTGTGTAATTAGTTACAGGTTGTTACATATGCAGTTAGGAGATAGAGTTAGATGTTAACCATAGTTAAGGAGGTGTATATATACTGGTAAGGATGTAAGTCAGTGGAATAAGAAATACAGAAAATTTTCCAAACTATCTTCTAATCATCAATGGCGGGAAACTTCTAGATCTGGTTTTAGATCTCGAAGGTGAACATCAGCTGAGCTTGCTGAGTGTTCATATGGTATCAGAGCCACTACGGTTGCTAGAAATCGTTTGAACGAAGACAGTACGATGGCAGACAATGTGAATCTGGAGGATGGAGCACCTGAATCTTCAACGGCGAATCGAGGTGGTCAGAGTTTTGGAGCGAATCAGGCAGATCCACTGTTTCTCTCTAACTCCGATCATCCTGGAATGCAGCTCGTAGCTGTGCAATTTACTGGTCGAAGCTTCCATAGCTGGACTAGAGCTGTGAGGATGGCTCTTGGAGCAAAAATGAAGCTAGGCTTCATCAATGGCAAGGTGGAGAAACCGAGTGAGATTGATGATGATTATGATCGGTGGCTGCGCTGTGATTTCATGGTGACTTCGTGGATCATTAACTCCATGAAGCCAGATCTGGCTGAGCACTTCGTTTATGTGAATTCTGCGAAAGAGCTCTGGGAAGAGATTAATGAGAGATTTGCAGAGGCAAATGCTCCGTTAATCTATCAGCTGAAGAAAGAGATCAGCGAGATCAAACAGGAGAATCTCTCGGTGTCGGAGTACTTTGGAAAGCGGAAAAAGGCATGGGACGAGTTGCAGGAGATTGAACCGTTTCCAATCTGCAGGTGTGGAGGTTTGAAGATGTGTTCATGCGCAATTCTGAAGAAATTGCTGGACAGAGAGGCTGTTACCAAGCTTATGCAGTTTCTCATGGGACTTTCTGATGTCTATGAAGGGATTCGTAGTAATATTCTGGCTATGGAGCCACTGCCATCGGTCAATCGAGCATTTCACATGGTGATACAGGTTGAACGACAGAAAGGAATTACTGGTGCTACTTTACCTGCACATGAAGTTCTGGCTGCAAGAACTTTTGGAAACACAGGTGCGGGAACTGGATCTAGCAACTTTGGAAATGTTAATGCTGGCAAAGGAAGCTCTGGTTCATTTGTTGCTGGTCAGTCTTCTGCTTCTGGCAATTCAACATGGAAAGGATCTGATCAGAAGAAAGATTACAAGAAAGCGAAGATGGAGTTGCTGTGTAACTACTGCAAGGAACGTGGACATGTCAAGGAGACGTGCTTCAAATTGGTAGGGTTTCCAGACTGATACAATGGCCCAAAACGACCTCAAGAGGGAAAGATTGTGGCAAATGTTCAAGATATGGTTGTTGAAGACACTCTGCTGGCTGGAGATGAGTCTGTCAATGGTAGCACTGACATGAGGCTTGTTAATGCTGTGGTTGCTGAGGTTTTAAAGGCCATGAACGGTAAAGGTGTGGCTGACATGGAGGTTCCAGGTGCTAGCTCGGTCAGTTTCGCAGGTATGATATCACATTCCTCTTCAGTTCATAGTGATGATAACAGATCCACTGCTTGGATTGTGGACTCAGGAGCTTCAGATCACATAGCGTGTGACAGGGAGATGTTTGATGATCTACATCTTCTTGCTAAGCCTATTGTGATTGGATTTCCTGATGGATTGACACAATCCGTGCAGTACTCTGGCAACATCAGAATGAGTGATAGAATTTATCTTCGAAATGTGTTGTTTATGCCGAAGTTCAAATATAACCTGATGTCTGTTTCTAAGCTGATGGATGATGGAGGTTTTACGTTTGTGTTTTCAAAACAAAAATGTTGGCTACAGGACACTTTAACTAAGGATCTGATAGAAGTTGGAACACGTGTTGGTGGGATCTACAAGTTTGAAGGTTTCAAATGTCTGCCTGCACAGTTTACTGGCATAAACAGAGTTTCAAGTCATGAAGGTCTTCCTCATGATCGGTTAGTTGCTTCTATTAATAAAGACATTTCAATAAGTTTGTTACATGCTCGATTAGGACATGTTTCTGTTTCAAAGATGAAGAGATTGAGTGGTGCTCATGGAGCAGATTTGAATCTGTTTGATTATGAAGTATGTCATTTGTCTAAGTTTCACAAACTTCCATTTGCTAGAAGTGTTTCCATTGCTTCACAACCTTTTCAGCTTGTGCATCTGGATGTGTGGGGACCATATGGTGTGTCTTCATTGTGTGGGGCAAGATACTTCCTCACTGTGGTTGATGACCACTCTCGTTCCACTTGGACTTTCCTTTTACGTGATAAGGGACAAGTGGGACTGACCATTTCCAAGTTTTTGGCCTTTGTAAAGACACAGTTTGGGACTGTTGTCAAGTGCATAAGGTCAGACAATGGTTCTGAATTTGTCAACAAATATGTGGGGGAGTTGCTGGGTTCACAAGGCATTCTGCACCAAAGGTCAGTACCTTATGTTCCACAGCAAAATGGGAGAGTAGAGCGCAAGCATAGGCATGTTATAGAGACAGCAAGGGCTATAAGGATTAATGCTGGTCTACCCATGAGGTTCTGGGGAGAGTGTATTCTTAGGGCTACCTTTCTCATCAACTTGCTTCCTTCCTCAGTGCTTAAGTGGAAATCACCTTATGAGGTTCTTTTCCACAAGCCTCCTGATTACTCTTCATTAAGAGTTATTGGGTGTTTGTGCTTTGCACATATTCCTAAGGTCCAACGAACTAAATTAGATGCTTCTGGGAGGAAGTGTTTGTTCTTGGGATATCCTCCAGACATCAAGGCATACAAGCTGTATGACCTGGAGACTCACAAGGTGTTTGTGAGCAGAGATGTAGTATTCAAGGAAGAGTGTTTTCCTTTTAAAAGCATGAAGATAGATACACCAGAGGTTGTTGAAGTTCATATGCCTCGGGTGTTATTTGGGGAAGAAAGGGATTTTCAATCTAGGGAGTTGAGGGTGAATGAAGGACATACCAACTCTGAGAATGATAATTTGGGCAATGAGATAGATACCACTGGGCTTAGTTCAAGTCCAAGTCCCTCCATTGCTCCTGATTCTGTCTCTTCAGAAGAGCATTCAAGTTCTCCTGTCAGAGAGTCACAAGGGAACCCAACTCCATTGCCTTTAACTAGACATTCTAGGAGGATCTCAAGACCTGTGAGATTTCAAGACTTTGTGTGCAAAGGTCTTCCTAACAGAGTAGAAGTTGATGATGATTTATCCCCTGTGTTTGCAGTAGTGAATCCTCAGGATCTGGGGATGTACTCACAAGATTATGTGCATTCCCTATAAAATGTTCTTAGTATTGTGGAGCCTACTTCGTTTTCTCAAGCTTCAAAGGTTCATGAGTGGCAAGTTTCAATGAAACAAGAGCTAGATGCTCTTGAGCGCAACAATACTTGGGAGGTTACAGAATTGCCAGTTGGGAAAAGGGCAATTGGTTGTAAGTGGATATATAAGATCAAGTTTCGAGCAGATGGTCAGATTGAGAGATATAAGGCACGACTGGTTGCTAAGGGATTTAATCAAGTTAAAGATAGAGACTACAAAGAGACCTTCTCTCCAGTTGCAAAATTTGCAACAGTTAGGATACTATTGGCTATGGCATCTGTTAAGAAATGGGAGTTACACCAGTTGGATGTTAATAACGCATTCCTTCATGGTTACTTGGATGAGGAGGTTTACATGTCTCCTCCTCCAGGTTATGACAGAGCTACAGGGGGTCAGGTTTGCAAGCTTAAAAGGTCGATTTATGGGCTTAAGCAGGCAAGTCGACAGTGGAACATGGAGATCACTAGGCACTTGGTCTCTTTGGGATTTTATCAGTCTAAGCATGACTATTCCTTGTTATGTAGAGAGCTGGGTTCTTCATTCACAGTGGCCTTGATATATGTGGATGACATGCTATTGACTGGCAATGATATCAGCTTCATCACCTCTGTCAAGAGGTCTCTGAATTAGGCTTTCACGATCAAAGATTTGGGTACTGCTAGATATTTTTTAGGCATGGAGATTTCTAGATCCGAGTCAGGGATTCTTCTCAATCAAAGGAAATATGTTCTAGATTTGCTATCTAATGCATCTATGTTGAATTGCAAGCCAGCAAAATTCCCTATGCAAAGGAATCATCATCTGTCATCTCATGATGGTGAGGTTCTGGAAGATCCTGAGTTCTATAGGAGGTTGGTGGGGCGCTTATTGTTTTTAACCATGACTCACCCGGACATTGCGTATACGGTACAGCAGCTTACTCAGTTTATGTCCCTACCAAGAGCTCCCCATCTCCGAGCTGCTCTGTTTCTCTTGAGATACCTTAAGAGCACCATTCACAGTTCTTTGTTTTACCCCAGTTCAAGTCAGTTGGATGTTAGAGCTTATTCAGATGCGGATTGGGGATCTTGTCGTGACACCAGCAGGTCACTCACTGGTTACTGTGTCTTTCTGGGTGATTGCTTAGTTTCCTGGAAGACTAAGAAACAGAAGACTGTGTCTAAGTCTTCAACTGAAAGCGAATACAGGAGTATGTCGCACACAGGCAGTGAGATAGTGTGGATTACTGGGATTTTGAGGGATTTAAAGGTTGATCTCTCCATTCCTATTCCTTTATGTTGCGATAACAAATCGGCATTACAGCTTGCTGTCAATCCTGTTTATCATGAACGCACGAAACATTTTCGGGTTGACTGTCACTATATTCGAGACTTGGTGCTTGAAGGGTTGATATCTACTGTGTTTGTGCCCACTGAGCTGCAAATTGCGGATGTTTTTACCAAACCTTTGGGTGCTCAGCAACATTTTTTGTTATGCTGCAAGCTGGGCTTAGTGTTTCATTACACACGTCCACCTTGAGGGGGGATATGGGATTATATGTGTGTAATTAGTTACAGGTTGTTACATATGCAGTTAGGAGATAGAGTTAGATGTTAACCATAGTTAAGGAGGTGTATATATACTGGTAAGGATGTAAGTCAGTGGAATAAGAAATACAGAAAATTTTTCAAACTCTCTTCTGATCATCAATGGCGGGAAACTTCTAGATCTGGTTTTAGATCTCGAAGGTGAACATCAGCTGAGCTTGCTGAGTGTTCATAGATATATTGATTTTCAAAGGGTTGACAGTCTGCCAATTACAGCAATCTCAAGCATGATACCAACCTACCAATCAAAGCAAACTAAAGGAAGAAAGACCATGACAACTAAGCTAATGCAAAAGGCTTTTCAATTGCTACATTGTACATACAATACGATTCAGCATTCACGATTGCCTTCGCTATATAGGACCTTAATTAGGTTGATATATGTTTCAAGTAATTCATAATCACTATAACATCTTTTGGATTTTGCAACCCCGTTGTACTAATGGCCCTAAATTAGGATTCAAAACATTGATTGCAAAGATTATCAATAATCTTCCTCCAGGAGTGCAAGTGGCTCCTCAATTGTCATTGATTTCCTCTTTCTATTTAATTTCGTCTTGTTAAAATTCCACTTTCTCTCCTTAACTATTTTTGGTTAGCTAGATCCTTTAGGAACTTAGGTATAAGTTCGATCAAGAAAATATTGTGAATGTAACTTTATCATAATTATCGGTTAATTGGTTGATTTATGTATAATTTATAGTTATTAAAAACTAAAATCACATTTAACAGACATCAAAGGTTGCTGTGGTGTAGTGGTTATCACGTCAGTCTTACACACTGAAGGTCTCCAGTTCGATCCTGGGCAGCAACACTAACTATATTTTTTCCCCTGTGCTGTTTGTCAGGTGAAAAATATGTCCACTTTTTTTTCTTTCCATCTCTAGATATTACTATATTTTTTGCATCTTTCATTGATGGGTTCATCATGAGAATGAGCCATGTTCGTTGTTACTACGAGCACAGTAGCCTGAGTTCGAGCAATCAAGGCTACTACATTGACACATTGTTTCAAGCGTAAACGAGAACTCCTAGTTTGATTCATAGGGAAATAAAAAACGTTTATAGTTTAATTTGTTGATATGCCCTTCAATGCCAAATCAACTTTGTTGATAAGAAAGCTCATAGTTTCAATAGCCTGATCGATCATGTAAAGGAAACCTCAGATGAAGGTTGAAGACTTCGAAATATTTTCAGCTTATGAAGCAAAAGCAATTATGCGTTCTAGAGCAGTCCTGTTTCCAGGACTCGTCGAAAGATCAACCAACGAGGAGGAACACTTCAGCATCGAAATCATAGGGCCCGTATAGAAGTTGCAGGTTTGTTGTTTGCTACCCAGCCTGAAGAAAGATCGCCGAAACAAACAATGCATACAAAATGTCATCAATTTTAGTATCTAAATAAAATCCCTGTAAAAAGGTTTCCCGCATATAATATACCAAAATTTCAGTTGTAAACACAATAAAGCTCCCTTTATAAAATGAAGGGGGTAAACAGCAGAGATACAAAATATTGGCACCCAGGGTAACTAAAGGTGGGGCTTGAAAAGAAGCTGCTTGAAAAATGTAGTCTTCCTAGCAGTTAACCCATGTTGAGCTGCGACTAATCCTGTGTTCTTTACTTTTTTTTGGGGGGGGGGGACTAGGTTTATCAGCAACACAAGCTTTCAAAACTGCATTTATCAAGCAGAAGTTGAAGGCATATCATCATCTGTTTGTACTTGTGGCCCAACAACCTTCTTAGGAGGAGGAGCAGGAGGCGCTGCTGGCCTGTTCGGATGAACCTCTTCAACTGTCGTAGCAGGCACTTCAAACTGCACAGGAATCATGCACAATAACATTATTTTGCTCTAAATGCATGGACAAAACACAATATGTTTGACAAGAATTAAAAAAAAAAACCCGTAAACCCTCTTCCTTGGTTTGAATGAATCAAGGGAAGCCATAATCCTTTACCATCTCTGTGACTCAAGGAAATCATCCCCTTCATCCTATTCCTAACAACCTAACCCTTCTCTTCCCCCGTATCCTTTCAAGTTTCAACACAAATGATCCTGACTTGCGTTGTGGAAAAAAATAAATTGTACAGCATAAAAACGAGTGCAGGAATGTCTAACAGGACACTGAGTTCTGATTCAAACGGTACGATACATTCATACTGCACAGTACACTAACTCCTTTTAGGAGCTTGAGCTGGGAATAATTTGAACGAATCACTAAAAACACTATGCCATTTCATGACTTGTCCAAGCATATCTTAGGGTAAATCAATGGTTTAATCCAAAGGGACAGTTTAAAATAAGAAAAATCCGTGGGAGGTAACTAATGATTAATAAAAGAGAATTTGACAATGTAGTCTGACTCATTTCTTTTCTTCACCTCTCTCGTATTTCCTAAAATAATTATTGAAAGCATTAAGTAGGTTATTTCATCTTACTTTTCCCCATATTTTAAGTCAGACTGTTCAGGCAATTTTTTCAGCCTCCGGTACATCAGCAAATTTTTCCCATATACGCTACAGCATTTCTGTCTGGATGCTCAGGCGGGGGGTGGGGGGTGGGGGGGGGGTGATGAAAACGAGAATGAAAATGAGTAATCTTCTTGCTCAATGACAAAATATTTCACCTCCTGATTCCTCTTGCACAATAATACTTGATTCAGGGTCATTTTTGCTTAAGAGATTAATATATAACCAAGGATAGGCTTTGTAATAGACATGCATACTGACCTTGTAACCACATCCAGAAACACACGCGTGGAAGCATTCCTACAAACAGAAGGTGAAACACATCAAATATGTTTACCTGCAAAATGACCTTATGCTGATAAGAACTTTCCAAATCATAACAGCTCTAATATAAAAAGAAAGGATAACGAAAGTAAACAGCCAAGTTAAAGATCATAGTGAAATAAAAGCTACACCTCCATTTTAAGTAAATGAAAATGCGTACAAGGTTTGCACCACGCGTTGTTCTTTGTCGGCTGTCTTAAAAGATTAGGATCATGAAAAAGCACATTTAATCATTCAAAAACAAGTTCTTGATGAGATTAAGCCATGCAAAAGTAGAAAGAAGAATAGAAACATATGGACTAAGTAATGCCTTATATTATTAAACCTTAAAACAAGCAATAAAAGGAAGGCCTTCAACAACAACTCTGCTTCAACTCTAACCGCCAAACATGTTATCATTTATTAAAATGCAAGCGATTTGGTTAGGATATAATTGGAAGAAGAAAGCAAATGTGGATAGGGAAAACTTTAGAGAAGGAGAAAGAGAAAGGGCGAAAAAGAATAACATAAACCTCTGAGTACGTGGGGACTCCAGGAGAACGATCAATATAAGCACTCCACTGTTTATCCTTCAAGACTGGGTCCTTGTAGCATATTTGGTCACAAGCTTCTATACCTGAATATGGAACCCATTTAAATAAACAACGATTCAGCTGCAAATGGTGATCAAAGAAAAGGGCGATGTGTGCAACAGTTTGCTACAACATATCCTTCAAGCATTATATAAAAATAAGACTTCATCAATTTCCAGAAACCTTAAAGAGAAATGCATGTGCCCCAAAACTATATAGTAGATTCATTTTTACAAATTTCATATGAACCGGTGTCATAGTTAAAGCACCCCTCTGCCTTTATATGTTACTGATAAGGGGTTTCTGTTGGTACCTCCATCGTTTAATTGGAACAAATTACTATAGAAGGATAGATTTCACTAGATCCTGTATCCTATATTTACCAACAACATCGAACAGGTGTTAAAAATATATTCAACTTTATAAAAAAAATGCAATTTTTTGGTTTTTTTTTCACAATTTTTGTTGTCGAAATATGTTTTGCAGTATTTGGTCTGTACAGTCTGCCTCACAAGTCGCAATCTAGACTAGGCTCTCAGTTTTATCAAGAGATTAAGCAAGTTTTTATTGCAAAATAGATTTCTCTAAAAGTAACTCAAATACTATCTATAGTAAATAAGTTAGATTGCAAGACAAAAGGGCATAATAATCATGGGAATCTGCCTTCCAAAAATGACTCCTGACATTTACAAGTCTCTGAATTTTCATGGAACAAAGGTACCATAAATATAACAATATAAAAGAAAACACTCCAAAATCTTAGTCAGGATTCAAGAATTACCAATTTATATAATAGGACTATGAATGGCAGAAAAGTTTTAAAAAAACAAACATAAATACAAAGAATTGAGGAGATTCCCCTATAATCTTTATTTGAAGCCCTTATTAAAAATATAAAGAAACATACTCAAACAAGAAAAATATAGTTTCATCCAAGAACATAATTGAGAATTAATGCTTCATACAGGAAAAGGTAAGTCACCACACGAGAAGGTCATAACAATCTTAGTAGATTTAGTTCATATGCCAGAAATAGTTCTTTGGTGTTGTCATCTCCTTCATCTTTCTTAATGAAGCACTAATAAGCTTTTCATAAAAGGACAAGGAAAAAATGAAGGCAAAGCAGAAACAAAAAAGCAATATACATCATTTGCCATACACTCACCAATGCATAATGGTTATAAATACACAAGATATACAGTATTAAACATACTAATCCTCGTCTCAATATGAACTAGTTTAAGAGTGTCATGTCAGCTTACATCTCAAAGTGAACCATAGCACTTTTGGTCTATGAGAAGTGTGGCAGCATGACTGATGAATCAGAAAAGATAATGGATATTCTTGGTGGAATACGACCCGCATGTTTGAGGAACAATTTAAATAATTAATGTCAAACATCATGGATGACAAGAAACAAAAGATGGTAATCGGAAAATAAATTGGGCAAAAAGAGAAGAAGCTAATTCTAGAATGATATGAAAACGTGAGATTTAATGTTGGCCCTCAAGATAGATGATACAGTATAATATCTTGCATCAGCATCAATTCAATTCAGCATTTATACACGTTGCCCATGAATAATGCTTGACTTTTTTTTCTTTACAGAACAAAGTGGCACACCCATCAATTCTTTTAAAATGGTAATATGAATCATTATTCAGGTACAAACATGTCTTTCTATTTTTGGCAACAAGACTCCTAATTTGCATTAAGGAACAAAGTTGCAGAGTATATATATAATCTTTTTCATTTGAACTGATTCGACACAGCATTTACACACATTGTCTGTGAAATAGTGCTCGACTTTTTTCATCATGGAACAAAGTGGCACACTCATGACACCAATCTTAAAAAAAGCAGCGTGCATCATTAAAAATGTCTTTTCTTTTTTTGCTAACAAGACTCCTAATGCATTTTAGATTCTGTAAAAAGACCAAAACACAATGATTCAGCAAAACATATCCGGATGGTGGAGTGAACAATAATTTAACAAGCAACAACAAAAGAGTTTATATAAGTTGTAAAGAACTTTTCATTCTTTATTAATGCAGAAGTCATCTCCACGACACATGGCATTGCGCTTAGGGCATGCTACATGGCCAAGTCATGGGTTTGATTCCTGCTGCTCAAGTTATGCATCCCCCTATTTATCTCCTCAAAAAACCCAAGCAGGAGGAGTTGTGATGGAGCTCGTGATGGGGGTTATGCCATTACCCCAAACAATGCAGAAGTGCATGTGAAAAATATAGCACACAAGACCAACAAAAGCAAGCATGTTTCACAGTTGATCGATCAAAAAGGATAGCAGCCAAATATAGAATAAAATAGGATGATCTGCGTCATTATCAACCAGGAAAAGTGAAGAATATGACTTACATTCATCCCAAGTGTCCCCATCAGCGGAACATCCTTTTTTGCAAAACACTCTCCCTGCAAGAGTTGACATAATTCGTCATTTCATAACAGTAGTAATATTTAAGCAGCGCTGATGAAAGACACAGCCAGCAACTAATTTCACTTTTGCTGCATGACAAAATTGAAAATAAAAGGCCGAAGAAAAAGAAAAAGAATGAATCATTGGTTCATTTAAAAACCTAGGAAATCTCTTCATTTATTTGCAGACTACATCAAAAGATAATGGTTTACCAATTACCAGTGAATAAGCCAGTCTAATGATCTAAAAGAATTATAAAAAAAGTGGATTGACTCTTTTATAAGGACAGTTTCCATTTATCTCATTAAGGATAATTTCTAACAAATATACAAAAAAGAACTATAAAAAAGCACAAAAAGTTGCAATCACACTTCGACAAACTGATTATTTAACGAGTCCCAAGAAGTTCACAAAAATTTCATATTAGATTGAAACTGTAGCAGTGCTTGCCAATTATAAAAGCGTATTTCTTCATGGAGGAACACATCATTTAGGATTTTCTTACCTCGTTTTCACTGGGAGCGAAAATTTTCTGACATAATTTTTAGTGGTTGCTTGCTTACTTCCTTGCATGAAACATTAAAGCACAATATCTTCTTTTTATTTTTCTAATTTAAGAGCATCTTTAATAGTGGTACTCTAGTTGAGTATCATAACCTATTAAAAAATTAAAAAATACAAAAGTGGGGGAGAACCAATAAAGTGAGTACCATAATATGATACTCCTCTCGCATAATTAACATTGGTTTGATAAAAAATCTGACATTTAATTTTATTTTCTTTTTTAAAATTAGCTATGGTACTCTTAGTACCACCATTAAAGATGGTCTTAGCGATAAGTCAAAGGGTGACAGTCTGCCAATTACAGAAATCTCAAGTATGATACCAACCTACCAAAGCAGACTAAAGGAAGAAAGACCATGAAAACTAAGCTAATGCAAAAAGCTTTTTCAATTGCTACATTGTACATTACAATACGATTCAGCATTCCCGATTGCCTTCACTATATAGGACCTTAGGTTGATATATGTTTCAAGTAATTCATAATCTCTATAACATCTTTTGGATTTTGTAACCCCGTTGTACCAATGGTCCTAAATTAGGATTCAAAACATTGATTGCAAAGATTATCAATAATCTTCCTCCAGGAGTGCAAGTGGCTCCTCAATTGTCATTGTTAATTTCTTCTTGTTTAATTTCTTCTTGTTAAAAGACCTGGAAACCCTAAACAAAAGCAAATGCAAACAAAGCGCATTGAACTGCAAGCATCTCAATCGTCAACGGCAAAAAGATTAAAAAAAAATAAAAAGATATTCCTCCAAAAACAGTCAATTGTTCAGAAAGCTGAAAAATCGAGCATCGTGTCCGACAATCTAAAAGCGAACCAACGCATAAACACAGCTACAACTGAAAAATTGAAGCGGAATTCAAAGATCCTTAAAGGAACAAGGAAAACGAAAGGTAGAACCAATCATTCCGAGGAATCAAAGGAAGAAACGGTACATGGAATTTGAATGAGAGCGGCGTATTTCTGCGTGCACTGGCTCCCGCATGGAGACACCCAATTATGTGGAACAATCTCCCTCATCTCTCTCCCCTTGGCTTCGATCTCTGTCGTTCTCTTCGAAACCTCCCACCCCCTCTCTCCCTCTCTCTATCTATTTCTCTCTCTATCCAACCCAATCTCTGTGGTATCGTATAATTCGGGGGGAAATGGCCCAAATGGAGGAGAGTGGTCTGCAACTTATTTCCAACTACTCTCTCTTTTCATTGTCCAATTTTCAACAACCTATAAATATATAGGAAATTACTGACACCAAAAATAAACAATCAAAATTCGAAGAAAAAAAAAATTGTCCTCATTTTGTAGCAGATGTTTATATATATATTTTTTTAAAGGTACAGAATTATTGTAAATTATTTGAATTTTCATAAAATCATTCGTATAAAGAACAAGTATGAATTATGAAGTCAGCTGATTTTCAGATTTTAATTATAAAAAACTTTCACTATTTAAAAATCCTTTATTAAAACTATAAATTTTCATTTCTATCATGAATGTATTGTTTAATTTATTTTTTTATAACAATCTTGACTTTAAGGAATATAAATGATTTTAAACCTGTGTCTTTTAAAAAAGAAATTAAATCCAAATTTTAAGTAATTTTGTGCAATTTAATAATAAATACTCCCTCCGTTCGGCAAAACTTGTCATTTTAGCTTATTTCGCAAGTTTTAAGGCAATTAACAAATGTACTAATTTACCCTCAATTATTACCCTCCTTTTCTACTTTATCGAAAACTACAACTAACAATCCATCAATCATATCAAGGGCATTTTTGTAAAGTGAAGGGCAAAATACCTACAATGACAAGTTTTTTTGAACAAAAATAACACTATAAAATGACAAGTTTTGCCGAACGGATGGAGTATAAAATAATATATAAAAAATTAAGGTAATATTCTATGTAGTTTTATCATTTTAAGAAAATGTGGATGAATAATGAAAGACATATAAAAAAAAGAACGGAGGGAGTATATTTTTTTTATCATAAAAATATATGCGTGAATAGTAAACGATACATTTGACCTAAGAGTATATATTATAACTTAATTTTACAAAATCTAGCAACAATTTCGTCCTATCAAGAAAATTGTTTGTAGAACAGACAATTTCGGTATATCAAGTTTAGCTATAGAAATTTTGTTATGAACTAGTATTATTTTTTAGAGAAAAAGAATTTATTTATTCAAGAGGGGATTTATCAAATATTAGAAGCAATGTGAAGCATTAATCTTTTGTTTTATAACATGTTAGGCCACACAATTCATTTTATTTGGCAAATGATTACTAGTTTTCTCAAAAAAAAAATGATATGTTGAATTTGTTATGGTTAGGCTTTGAAAATTGAACAAATCAACTTCATACCATTGAAGGGCTTTTTTTACACACAGATAAATTGAAATAATAGAGTATGACATTTCATCTGCTTCATTTGGCATACCTTATTTGCTTCGGTATAAGCTTTCATGTACTTCATTTGCAATTTTGAATTGAATGTTTCTAAACAAAGAACTACTTTCCCTAGCTAGGAAGCCAATGGTGGCATCTGGCATGGAATACTCCACGATTGTCGTCTCCTTATACTTTAACTGCTTCGCTTGCCCGTGTGGGCGCCTCCTCCATGGCCTATGCCTCCATGTTTTCGGGTCTCCTTCCTTCATGGCCTTTGCCTCCATGATTATGGCCCATGGTGCCTTGCTTTCCAACTTCCATCTTTGGCTTCACCGCTTGCTATCTTTGCTGCATCCTTTGCTTTCTTGCCTTTGCATCCCATTGTCCGGATCTCGTGGAGCAGTAAGGATTTCACTTTCACCAGAGATGTTTCCAGCAATGGGAAAACAGCAAAGTGTATTGCCATACCTAGAAGGAAGCCAACCATTCCTCCAATTTGGAGTCCTGAATGGATAATGCTTACGGGTAGGATCCCGATGCCTAATCAAGGAATTAATCAAGGAATGCTTATCCCAGGGAGGTTGAGAGCATGCGCAATGGAGAGCCTTTGAGCCCTTAGCCATGCCACCTTATCAAGAAAAACAATAAAATAAGGTAATAGTGTAAGGGCTCGGGAGTTGGGGCGCTTAAATAAGAGCCCGGAGAGTAGAGGCCCTTAACGGGTCTGTCCAATCTATGTCTACCACGTGACGTTGCCCATAAAATACCCAATTGAAAAATGATTTTTAGCCATTTTCTAGAAATAAAAATAAATAAAAAATTTATTTTCAATTGTAAGTTAATTTTCTCTACCTATAGACACCCATTTTGCATATGTTTTTGTAAAAAAAATTATGAGCAACAAGTAAGTTAAGGGCCCGGGTTGGGGCTCTCCAATGAAGCTGCAAATAAGTAAAAGTTGGATAAGAGTTCTTAAGCTGACGTGACAGTGAAAAAGTAAGTTAATGGCTCGGGAAGAGTCCCTCCAATGCAGATGCTCTGATAACAAAACCAAGGGCACTGCCACAGGCGAAGCAGGTGGCCAAGGTTCCCAACTCTCCGCATATGAGAATGAGAAACCTGCGCTTGGTAGAACCAAGAGGCAAACTAGATGAGGACCTCCGGGTGCAGCCATTGTTTTGTAACTCTGCATGCTTTAGAGTTTAGATACGTCATACGCCTTCCTAAAATGTTTTATTAATCTGTTGCTCTGCATTTATGCTTGTCGAAACAAAGGTGCCATCTGAAGGGATATTTGTTGCATGGGAGTGCTTGCAGTTGCGTGGAATTGGCTTATCATGGCCTTTTTGGTGCTGTTGGAGCTCCCAATATAATGCATTTGTCATCCAAAACAACAAGTATTGAAATCAAAATTCGAGTCCAATATAGGCATGAAATCATCACTTTGTCTCTCATGTAACAGAAAAGGAACTGGAAACACAGAAGAGAAAATACTGTCATCTTGTAAATCTAGTCAGTAATCACTGTCCCATTGCTTCAATCTGTTTCAGTAATCAGTAGTATCCCATTGCCTCACTCGTTGTAAGCAGCACCCCTTAGTGTTTTTGCCATCACAGTTTGGTTTCCCCTCAGATTTGGGTAAATCCTAGGATTACCAAGTTAAAACCCTATAGGATGACAGAGCGACTGATACCTATAAACAAGAGTATGGTTGGAAAACCTTATGAAGTTATGATACCGAGTTCTTAAATATGAATGCAAAAAACTGAACTCAAAAGCAGAAAAATCCCTGGTATTAATCAAAACCTAACAACTTGGGGAGACATCTCCAGAAGATGATCTGTCATAAAATAGCCCTAACAATCACAAAAACACTCAGCTCAGACTAAAATAAACAAATAAGCTATTCCATTCTGTCATACTAGATATCTCTTAAGAGTGCCTAAATTATTCGAATACAACAGCCCTGAATCACAGCAGGTAGCAACCTAGTTCTAACTTTATCAGGATTAACGCAGGCTACTTTGAAGCCACGATTGGAACTGTAGAGCATCACAAAGGAAAGACATGGATTTAAACGAGTAACGGGCTGAAAACCCTCATGCCCCTCACAGCGAATGTGCAAATACCGGGTTTTATGCAATCATGACTAATTTAATCTCTCCTGAGCGCCAAAAAAAAAATGATCATCAGCACTTATGAGACTGTAGCAGTCAATTGCTCTTGTTTTGCCTTTTGTTGAGGATCTTCTTAGTTAATTCATCTTCATCCACATTATCAGCTCTCATTTTGCTCAAGAGACCCTCTACATCCTTTCCACTTTTAACATAGGCCCTCAACATCGCATGGTACATTTCCCTGTTTACAGGAACAGCAGCTTTCAGCGACTCCACAAAGGATTCGGCCTCTGAGACGCTTCCTTGCTCACCAACCCAACTCAATAAGCTCATAACTACCCTGTTGTTCGGCTTCCATCCTTTGGCCTCCATTTTTAGTGAAAGAGCCGTCTTCAAGCAGTCAAATGCTTTCCCCATTTCACCCTTATCCAGGTACCCGGCAGCAACTATGCCCCAACAGTAAGGGCTGGTAGGCTTTTCTTTCTCTGTCAAAGCTTGAAGCATTGCCTCTGCTTCCTCCAACAGTGTCTTTTCACAATATCCCATAATGACAATGCTCGGGACACGAAAATCATAACAATTATCAGACGCTTCCCACTCTTTCAACATCTTCTTGGCCTCATCTAACTCCCCAAGCTTCACTAGAGAATCTATCACATTCATATAATCCTTGTTTAGAAACTTTTTGAAAGCAGCCTTTTCAAGCTCCCACAACCTCAGAACCTCGTCCTTTTTCCCTAGCTTAGCATAAATCGAAATCAGAAAATTGAAGCCGGTAGCATCCTTCTTTTCTAACCTCACCTCAGCTTTCTTCAGAGCATCAATTGCCTTGTCTACAAGGTCTGCTTTTGCATAGAAATTAGCTGCCACACCATATGTATTCCACTCCATGGCAATGTGGGGCTGAGCCTCCATTTCTTTCAGCATTTTCTCCATTCCCTCAAAATCAGATCTTGCCCCGAATGAACCAATGCAAATCCTATAACTATAATTATCAGGTGAAACCTTGTTTTTCTTCATCTCGGCAAGCACCTCAGGGACCTTCTCAAGTTGTTCAGTCTTGGTATACAGACACATGATGTCATTGTAAGTGAGAGCCGATGAAGCAAAACCCATCTCCTTCATCTTCTGCAAATGCGACAAAGACTTCTCAATTTTGCGAGACTGAACATAACAGTTGAGCAGTGCTCCATATGTCTTTTCGGTTTTATCGTGCTCCTCCAAGTTGCTGAAATAGCTTTCAGCAGCAGAAAGCCCAAGGACTCTACCGATCAAATCAAGCTCGACAGCATGTTCACTTGGTGAGAATTTACAAATGCCTTTCTCCTTCATCCATTCAGAAACCTGTAACAGGCAGCATATCCAAAACAAAGTCCTATTAGAAGCTTGATTCTTTAAATGTGCTCCGTTAAGTGTATCAAAAATTAAAATTGAACATTGCTCTTAAGACGCAATGTCTGCGACGAACACATTCAGCTCTTCTTAGTTCTTTCATTTGGCGGGGACCGAAATGAAAGGGCAAGATAATGTAAGCAAACTTCAACACCAAAAGTGATCTATTGTATAGATGTTGAAATGCAAAACTGAATCATCAGTCAACTTCTAACCTTTCTTCAAAGGCAACATTCAGGAAGTGTCATCAAAGAGTTCAATGTTTAACAGATAAAAATGCTATCTTCCTGCATTTCTTACGATTCGTTTACAACGGAACTAACGAAAACAAAATCGCATCCATAAAACAGACAATTGGTGAACAATTGATTTCGAATACTAGTTAATAATTCGCCCTTTCAGCAAGAGAAAGTACCTCAAGGGCTTGAGTGAATCGCCGGCGCTTACGGAGGTCATGGATGATCCGCTTGAGCTCGCCCACCCAAACCTTCTTATCCTGGCCAACCCAGCCATCAAGCTCGGACTTGACGCTGATGCCGGGACTACCAAGCGGGCTTATCTTCGCGTACAAGCTCGTCTTCCCTCGTCTACTTGTGCTGTAGTAGCAACGCCGTCCCAATGTTGTACCTGTCGCGGCCATGGCTTCTTCTGGACGGCCATGGATTCGAACTCGGCAACGAAGCCCCAAGCTCAATCGATTGAGGATAGTGTAGAGCTTTGAATCCATCGAAATGGGAGATCTAGCAGTGGGGATTGAGATTCGTCGGTGGTGGCGGATGCGAGACGGGGAAGTTTGTAAATTATTATTAGGGTTTCCGCAAGGGTTTATGCTTGCCTTGCCTGTGGCCTGTGGGTAGGGGTGGAAATGGGGCGGGTTATGTGTGGATGAAGCCACTCCATCACCCGCTCCGCGGGTAAAAAATTTCACCCGCTTCATCCATCACCCGCAAACCTTTTCACCCGCATCCGATCCGCGCAGGTGATGCGGGTGGAGCGGGTACCCAATGGGTGAAACAAAAGAAAAAAATAAATCAACACAAGTAGTCCAATTCTAACTCAAAATTACAAAGGGGGTGGATTTATGTATTTATATTTTTTATTGGCAAAGCACTGAAATTACGAGCTAATTCAAATTTGAAAGTGGAAGGGTATATATCTCTATACTAATCATACACTAATCCAATATATCCCTTACTATAACGTGGAAGAGCAAGCCGATACCATATTCATTCTAATTGAAATTTGGTGGGCAAAGCACGAATCAAGGATTAGGGTTTGTAGAAGTTAAACTTGAAAAGGGTAAAATAGTAAAATCACACACATTATATATATAAATTTTAGGGTTTTATGCGGGTTTGCGGGGCGGGTGTGCGGGGCGGGTTAATGGGTGGGTTAATGGGGCGGGTTATGGGTGAAAAATCTTCACCCATAATCCATCCATCACCCGCTTCACCCGCACCCGCTCCACCCGTCACCCACTTTTTTGCGGGTTTTCACCCGCAAAATTAATGCGGGTAAAGCGGATGGAGCGGGTACCCGCGGGTTATTTCCAGCCCTACCTGTGGGTCTGTGACGCTGCTGTGGTGTGGCCGTGTGGGTAGCCAAGGTTTGGTGCTGTGCTGTGGACTGTGGTGTCACTCGTCTTAGCCGCTCTTTATTTATCAAATTCAAGTCTTATTTAGGTTTTTTTTGTCAAATTTTATTTTATTGGTTATTTTTTGGAAGCAATGAAAAAATTAGTGTCGATTGACGCAATCACATTGTTCTACTCTAGAGCGTCCTTTTATACAAGATTTTTCAGTTATGCATCATATCCTCCGAGCGTCTATCGGTAGAATTATTGTAAGCGAGATGCACAAGCAGAGGTAGTGTAATCATATATGCTACAACAATAGCTTCCCTGAAAATATGAGGAACAGAAACATTATCGCAAAAACTCAAAATCCGTCTTGTATCCGAAATCAGTAACTCAATGTTCCATTAACATTTCCAGTCTCCTAGGATTGTGTTTATAACAATCAAGTTGTCCCCCTCAATTAAAAGATTGTTTATCCCAAAATCTCGTGCTCGAAGCACACCACATCGTGGACCCAATGCTTGAGCGTACACAATAAAGAATTCCTGACATGTTCCCAATCCCATAGTTACAACCCTGGCATCCAAGTCCCGGATTACAAAACCAAATGACGACTCAGTCTTATTTCTTTTTCGACCCATCAAACGTTAATTTGAAATATCTAGTAGTTGGACTTTCCAATGCCACCTTCTTCACCTGTCTAATAGAAACACATTGTGTACCTTTCTTGTTGTTTACTCTACGACGTGAGTGTCCCTCAATGGGCATATCGATGTCATGGTCCCAACCTTTAGTCGCAACCCAAGAATGTTTTGTAGCATAGCACATTACTCGTGCAGCTTCAAAAGAAAATGTATGTGACCAAAGGCCAACTGGTTTCGGTAGTACCAAATCGACCACCAAACCAAAGTTATATCCCTCATCTTTCCGCCCCACATCTGCATTTAATGTTATCCAACACCGTGCCCTACTTGTCGAAATCAAAGTCACAATTTGTATTCGTGGGAATATGTATTTGCTACAATAATTGTTTGGTCATAACACAGTTCTGAATAATATGGTTCATGGATGCGTGAGAACAGCCATAAAAGGCACACCCTATAAGTACGCTTATATGAGCACGTTGTAAGTACCCGTTAGAAGCCAGACTGTCCCTAGCAATTTTCCACGTGAAGTATCTTGCCTTTGGAGGAATGTTCCCTAGATCCAATCACATTTAAAGTCTGGATCCCTAGCACAATTCGGGATGATTGAAATCGCGGATTTAGTAGTAAACCATCCTGACGTAGAGGGCCTCCAGTAGAGACGGTCGGTGAGACGGCTAACATGCAGTATTAAGTTAATAATTCGCTCAATATCTGCATTGGATAAAAAAAACCCTCTAAATCAGTTTGTAAACTTTGAACATGTCAATTATTTGTTTGATTGATGAAACGTCTCCAAGCCAATTGGTCATCCGACAAAGGTTTCATTGTTTTGTTGCTTAATGGAGATTTCGAAACTCAATTATCTTACCAGAATCTTATCGTATGACCATCCCCAATGTTCCATCATAACCATGGAGAAAACAAATGTCAAATAGACATTAATTTAGCCCACTGTCAAGATGTACTGGTCTGTTTCTTGTTTTTAGGATATCACCCCCTTTTAGGTATTTTTTGTAACTACCCGAACCCATATATTGGAAGTTTTAGCAATAATATTCCACAAAAGTTTCATCTGTTGTACAATATTCATAGTTTCCGCTTTGTATATCCCCAAACCACCCTCAGGAGTGTTCAAGCATATTTTGTCCTAGTTGATAAGAGGTGTGCACTTCTTTTCGTTATTGCAGAAGAGCATCCGACACACTTTATCAAACTCATGGAAAATGTTAGACGACAATAGGAAAAATTGCATTAAAAAAATCGGATGCATGCTTAAATTTGCCTTTATCGGATACGGATACACGATTTATTAATATTTTATTAAAATAAAATAAAACTTGAAAAAAAATACTAGCAATTAGGTAACTTTCCATAATGACATACCTTATTAGCTATATGTCTATCTCTTAGAGCATATTTATCAGTGAGCCCCGTCTCGGGCTCTTAACTTACTTTTTAACTGTCACATCAGCTGATGAGCCTCAACCCATCTTTTTACCTTTTTAGCAAATTATTAGTGAGCCCCGTCCCGGGCTATTAACTTACTTTTTTTTTTTATCTATTTTCTTTTTCCTTCAAATAAACAAAGTTATTATTATTGTTGTTGTTGTTGTTGTTGTTGTTGTTGTTATTATTATTATTATTATTATTATTATTATTAGGGAAATCTAATTAAAATACCCTCACCTTTGGGGGTATGGTGAAAATATATCCTCAACTTTCAAATGTAATAAAAATAGTTCAACGTTAAGAGGATAGTATGTTTTCCAAGATGAGAGAAGAAGGAAAGGTGTGAGGGGTTATGAAGAGGGAGGTGGTATTTATAGGAAAAATTTGGGTAAAAAATGTATTTTTGAATGGGTAAGAGGTGATTATATGGGTATTTAAATGTGTGAATTTTTTTTTAAAAAAAAGATATGCAAAATGGGTGTCTATGGGTAGATAAAAAAAATTATATTCGAAAATATTTTTTAAAATGAATTAAGCGTAAAAATCGAAATTAAAAAAAATAAATTTGTAGGCACACTGTCGCTACATGTTTGACAAAAAAAAATTGTGTGCAATGGCCCACATTTCTGAGCAAAAGTTAGGGCTCATTTGCGGGGGGTAACTTTTTGGCCAAATCAACACTCCTTCATTTTTTTATGATGATGTGTAATATTGGCGAGCCTTGGGGCTCACCGATAAACGTACTCTTAATCCTAATTAGAAAAAAGTTTACCATCTAATTTTATGAATTCCCACCGCCCACTCCCATGTCACCACTCCCCTTAATTTCCCTAATTCATGTGCTGATCCGGTCTCACTCCCCTTTTTTTTGAAAAGGAAATAATTCGAGATCCCAGACGACAACAGTAATCTGGGAAATCGAGAGGTTGATGAAAATCCGCTGACGGGCCAACCGTCATGAAACTACCCGAAAAAGGCAAATACAAGGAAAAAATCCAAATACACAAAATCTCAGCAAACAAGACCGGTAGAGAGAAGATTGAAGGACACCATGTGACGACAGCGAATGCCGAGAACGTGGAAAAGTCGAGAGACTGACACAACGTCTCGACGCCGGGGAGACAGAGGCAAAAACCCATCAGCGAAAAAGGCGTCTCTTGGGAAAGTGTGGATCAACGACATTCTTCCCACCTGGATGGGGGATCTTCGAAAATCACGAACACTGTCACGGTCAAATCGAACAGCAGGACACCCGAGGCTGCAACTTCATCCGGAGCTAAACGAAGCCGAACCCAAGAAACGACTCCTCTCATAAGGACAAATTAAACCAAGATCAGTGGAAATGGGTTAAAGGGTTAAAGCGAGTAAGTCGTTTCATATTAAATAAGTCACGCACATATATAAAAAGAGATATTCAAAAAGAAATAAACCATTTAGTAAATAACTCTTTATAGATTCAATTTTAATTTTAATTTATTAATAAAGTAAGGTTATTTAATAAAAAACCGGAAATCGATTTTTGTTGAGGTTTAAGGTAATATTAATTTGGGCCCATCTAAAATAGTAGGGTTGGGATTGTGGGTTTATGAAACCAAATCCAATTAGAAAATATTCTATTATCATTTTTTATCGAAGTTTTTGAAGGAAGTTTATAGATTTTATTGATTTATTTATTTTGGGGTGTGACCGATGTGCGAATAAAGCTTGAGGGGGAAGAGAGAGTATCTGGTTTGTTCACGGAGAGAAGGTGGTGAACACAGGGGCAATCGGAATCAAATTGTCGGAAAGAAGCCCACCACCCCAACACGATCGAATGAGGTTGATCAACATCAACATCGAGAAGGACAACGGATGGAGATTGGAGCTTCTGGGTTTAGGGTTTCAAGTCGGAGGGTAAATCGATTCGCAAAATTAACCCAAATCAAGGCCCAAACATGGCGGATCTGGAGGAATCCAACACCGACAAGGAGAACGGACGAAAAAGGCGGATGTATGGTGGTCGAATCTAGAAAGTAAGTCGACGGGGGAGTTCTAGTCATGATATAGAAATACGGTGAAAATCGGTCGGACAAACGAGCTCCAATTGGGTTTGGAGCATCAAAGCATCATAGTTGGATTAATTTTTATTTTTCCCCCTTCTCCTTGGGCGACAAGGAGAATGACTTTTTTTCCCAATCCCCAAACTATCAGAGGCTTGGATGGTGGGAGAAAGGGTTGAGAAGTGACAATGGCGCCGGATGGTTTTAGAGCCATGTTGATGACGATAACGGCGAAAGATGGGATGGGATTGAGAGAGACTCCCTGTGGGTGACGATGAAGGTGATGGACCGAGACGGAAGATGGGGTTGTGGTGAATCAATGGGAGGGGTATTGGTGGTGGTTGGTTGGTGGAAACCGAGTGAGGATTATGGCAATGATCGATGGCGGTGGTGGCCTGGTGTGGATTTTGGGGTGAATAAATGATGATACTTTTTTTTGGTTGAATCTCCATCTTCAAAATTGTGAGAAATTTGCTGATTTTTCCAGTCTGTTGGTATGTTCCATTGTTAGTATTTCTTGATTTGGGGTTGAGATTTTTACATCTCGATTGTTCTCCAAGAAGAAGGTGGGTAGGGTTGAGATTGAATCTCGATTGGTCCCTGTACGATATGATCCATTGTATGTTCCATTTTGGTATTTCTTGATTCGGGGTTAAGATTTTTACATCTCGATTGTTCCCCAAGAAGAAGGTGGAAGGGGTTGAGATTGAATCTCGATTGTGCCCCATACAACGTCGTTTTTGTTGGGTTTGAAAGATCGAAGGAGGTGGAGTGAATGAGGCCGGTGGTGGTGGAGATTGGAGGTGGGGTGTTAGAGCCTTGAACACCACTCTCTCTCTCTCTCTCTCTCTAGAAAATCAATCTAGAGAGAAGGGAGAGCTCCCCTTTTGTTGTCTCGCTCCCCTTTTATTTCCCCTTTTTTTGGAAGCATGATAAGGATTAGGATAGCCATCGGCGCCCCGGCTTCTTTCCTAGCACGTCCGCACGGACAAGAACACAAAGTTCTGGATCTGAGACGAAGCTATTATCGGTAGGGAAGCTATGGGCCAGAAGCGCAATCCTATCAGCCACAACGTTGGACTCCCTGAAAATATGACGAATAGTATCCTCCATCAACGGCTCAATGTGCCAGGGACAAGACCAGTCCCCCGGAAGAGCCTTGATGACAGTCAAACAGTCTCCCTCAATCAGTAAATAATCAATTCCCAAACTAATCACCTTTACGACACCCATGTGCAGACCCATGGCCTCAGAGTGGATCGCATAAGTATTATTGCAAAGACCGTGACCAAAGAACACCATTGTTCCATTGTGGCCGCGGATAGTGAATCCGAAGGACCCCTTCTCAAACGGTAGGTAAGAACCATCGAAATTGAGTTTGAAGTGCCCCAAAGGTGGTCTAGTCCATCTATCATGTCGTCGTACGATATTTTGCTGCGTACCCGACCGATTGTCGTTTTGATCCCTATTTTGTGTAGCAATTGTTGTTTTCTTGTTTCTGTGTGGGCACCCTTTGTCATTCCAAAGGTTTGTAACCGTATGGTATAATAAAGCGATAGAATGCAAGGATACCGAATTAACATGCTGGAAGGCCAGTTGTTTTCGGAAATACCAGATTGCCCACCACGCGGTAGCTATTTTAGCGAACATTAATTTCCCTCGTTTAGAGTAGATGTCTTTCAGAACATTGTTCATCTTGGGATTTGGATCACCAGTTAGATAATCCGGGCGCCTAATGCCAGTAGCTATGAATAGATCTAATATCATCGGACATTCTAGAAGCAGATGATGCGTGGATTCAATAGTGGATCCACATAAATGACATCCAGATGGAACGGAAACATAGGATCGTTGTAGTCTATCTGAAGTCGGTAGCGCGTCTCTTGCGAATTTCCAAAGAAAGTGACGAATCTTGTAAGGTACGTCTAAAGTCCAAATCCATTTGCAGCCAGATTGCTGGTTTCCTGTATAATTTTGACAAATATTTGTCGTAGAGCTTGTCGAGAACCAACCATCCTTGCTGGCTCTCCAAAAAAGGCGATCAGTAAATGGGTTCTTTGGTAAATATGTATTTGCTATAGTAGCTAAAATATCTATGTCCAACAGACCTTAAAGGTCACTGTATAGTTTGTGAGTATCCCATTTGTTATCCGGAGTAATGAAACGATCCACGTTCCATTCCACCACAGGCCCCTGTAAAGTATGGAGAGAGAGTTTTGATAGAGGAGTATTAAACACCCAGATATCCTCCCAGAAATTAACCGATTGTCCATTTCCAATAGACCAGTTGAGGCTCGATTTAAAATCGGTTTTGATGTTCATGAGTTTGGACCGGGGCAGGAAGTATTTCCCTTTTAACATATTTGAGTAGGGTTTCATTCTTGAGATATTTGGCTGTGATTAGTCTAACCCAGATGTTGTCTGGTTGAGCCATGATTTTCCACAGAAGTTTTATCTGTAGGGCGATGTTCATCGTCTCTGCTTTATGAATACCAAGGCCCCCTGAGAGAGTATCCGAGCAGATTTTATCCCAGCTAATGAGTGGAGTATCATTTCCATCTTTGTTCCAAAAGAATTGTCTGTATATTTTGTCTGGTTCAAGAAGAATCGACGAAGGAAGCATAAACGCTTGCATAATAAATAGTGGTTGTCCACTCAAGTTGGACATGATGAGCACCTTTCTCCCCTCAGCCGAAAGCGATGACGCTTTCCATTTAGACAGTTGTTGTTTAGTTTTGACAATAATATCAGTGAAAGTTTCGGGATTTACTCGCCCATTAATGATTAGGCAGCCTAGATATTTTTCTAAGTTATTTGATTGTGGTATTCCCAGTGTCGTTGTAACGGTGCGAATGGTTGACGCTGATGTGTTAGGAGAAACTTGGAAGCTAGATTTATGCAGATTTACTTTTTGACCAGAGATAGTACAGAATCGTTGAACAATTGTGGTAAGATTATTACAAGTAGCTTGATTTGCCTTCCCGAACAACATAATATCGTCCGCAAAAGCAAGGAAAGGAATTTTAACTCCTCCTCGTCCAACCATTAATCCTGCATCTTTTGTCGTTTCAGAATTACGCTGAAGTGTTTTGGATAACACCTCCGCTGTGAGGATGAATAGGAAAGGCGACAGAGGATCGCCCTGTCATAGACCTCTAGTTGGCAAGAAAGGGGTGGACGGTTCATCATTAACGAGAACCGAGTATGAGACTGTTTGCACACATTCCTTGCTCCAGTTAATAAATTGAGGAAAAAAGCTGAATTTTTTTAAGACCGTGAAAAGGAAGGGCCATTCAACCCTATCATATGCTTTTTCCATGTCCAGCTTAACCGCCATATTTCCTTGTTTTGCCTTTGAAACCCTAAAAGAGTGGAAAATCTCATGAGCAATCAGAATATTGTCTTGGATGCACCTTCCTTTTGTGAATGCACTCTGTAAAGGATGAATAAGTTTGTCAAAAACCTTTGTTAGCCTAGCTGTTAATATCTTAGAGATAATCTTATTGACTGTAGAACAGAGGCTAATTGGTCTGAAATGGTTAACCGTTTCCGGGTTATCTCGCTTTTGAATTAAGGTTATGAATGTGTGGTTCACTTAACGTAACATTTTTCCGCTCGTAAAGAAGGCTTTAACAGCTTTAGTCACAGTGGGCCCCACAATGTTCCAATAGGACTGGTAAAAGCCAGCGGGCAAGCCGTCTGGTCCCGGTGCCTTATCTTGTTTGATTGAAAAAAGGGCACATTTGACCTCAGCATTAAAGACTGGCGCAGGGAGCATTTGGTTTTGTTGTATAAAGATTTCATTATCAATCACGTTGAGATCTGTTTGTGTTACCACATCACTGTTGTAGGACGACTTGAAACGAGTCGTGAAGCTGTTTACAAGTTCTTGTCTTATGAGATCGTGCTCTGATAGTGTCACACCGGAATCCGTTTTGAGAAATTTTATTAGTTTCCGTCCCCGTTTTGCTGAAGCAACACGATGGAAATAACCCGACTTTGTATCATTTAGTCTAATATGTTATTACTTTTGGTTTCAAGAAGAGCTAAAATGTTAATATAGTTGTTTTGACAGAATAATTCTGTGTCTGTCCAGAAATTTCTTCTCTTGATCCCCCTACAATTCCAAGAGCAAATATTCATTAAAAAACCTTATATTTTCGTACCCTTTTGTATTTTAATAGATTGGTTGATTGTAAAAAGAAAGAGTAACGGTAAGTAATCTTGTTTGAAAAAATGCCTAATTGGTCGTATTGATCATCCGAGAAGCATAAACGTTTTTTAAGATCAAAGGTGTGGTCAATAGCATAATATTCAACTGTTGTAGTTAAGTTTTGAGTATATGTAATTAAGTAAGTTGAGGAGTAAGCGTGTAGCTGAAAACTATATCTGAAAGTAGGTATAAATAAAACTTGCCCCGGATCGAATTTTATTATTTGTCGGAAGGCGATTATCGATAATAATAAATGGAGATTCGTAATACCCTGAGATAAAGTTGTGGTATTAAACTTGAATATCATAGTAGTGAAGTAAAGGTGACAGTTAAGTATGTATCTTATATGAATCTTGGCCTTGTGGGGCTTAATTTGTAGTACGGTACACTTTTGTAAGGCTTGTAAGCGATGTTGTGCTTCAGCTGGAAGTGAGCAGGTACTGGCAATGCAACAGGAACCACTCTCCCAAGCAAAAAATCTCCAAGTCATGTCCAAACAGAGCACCATCACTAGAGGGTAGCTGCTAGCTGTAGGTGTATACCTGCACACAAGGAACAAACAACAGCAGAAGGGGAGAAAATGGAAGTAGGAAGGACCAAAATAAAGGAGCGAGATTATAGTATTTATGAAAACCATAATAATAATAATAATATAATGGTAAGCTGAGGGACTAAAGTCCCTAGGAAAGCTAGCACAACATGCGTGGATGACCATAAATGCATCATCAAACTGCGTGGCCAGCAGCATAAAAGCATATAAGGCATACTCCACCAACGGAGATAAGAAAACAACATAATCGAAACCAGAAGTGAGGACCACAAGTAGGCCGCAACCAATGCCAAAACCGAGAAAACCAAGCAAAATAGCATGTTGTGCATTCATGAGGAAACTACGCTTTACGCTTCTTCAGGTGGGAGGAGACCGAGTCATCATCGTGGTTGTGACCACTGCTCACCTTCGAGATGGTTGCTCCCCCCTGAGCCCCTATGTCAGGCTTAGCAAGTCTGCGAGACATCGAGCGCGAAGTCGAGGAGGAACGACGAAACTGCAAAGAGTCTACCAAGGAGCTCCGCGCAGGCAAAGGGCTGACAAAAACCTCAAGGGGCAACATTGGATGACCATCAATATCCATCGTCAGAGAGTTGTCGTTTGGGAGAGCCCTCACATCAGGAGAGAGAGCAGTGGGCAGCACCGTTGTGATATTCTTCGAGGTCCACCCCAATGCCTCATCATCAAAAGGCGGGAGCTTATCCTCAACAGAGACGGGGTCGACAACAGCCATAATTACAAGAGGATCCCTAGCAGGGGCTGTTGCAACAGGAGGCACAAAATTGACAACAACCAAATCCAACCTGGACATATACGGCTTGTGGCTGTTCTTTGAGAAGACCGTAGGAACTTTCACCCCTTTAGGGCCAATCTTGACCCACTCCGCATCATCGGAAGAACCCATTCCCTCTTCGGGAGGGAGGATCGTAATGGTGGTAAATGGTAACAACTTTTTTCACGACACGATCAGTGCACTCATCATACCCATGGGCGAAGCTCCCACAACAACCACATCATTGGGAAAGTCCTCGTACCACAGGCAGAGGCTGAGAGGTTCAGCAGACCCAGTAGGCACAACAATACCCCCAACAAGTTTGTCAAGGCTGACATTAGCAGCAAACCTAGTATAGCAGAACCTAATCTTTTGGTGGGAGAACTTATCAAGGCGGATGAAAGTTCCGACCTTGAATTGCTCAAGAATATCGATAATCTCCTCGCGGCACATGAACTCAACAGGGAGGTTAGGAATACAAAGCCAAATATCAACGTGGGTGGTTTCAGTAGTTAAAGGGCTGAAAGTAGTAGACCATTGGAGAAGGAAAAGGATGAAGCCAAAGAAGTGGTAAGGGCGCCCCTCCCACACTCTAGTAAGATCAACAATATTATTAAAGCGATCGAATCTCGAACCAGCCACACGTTCGATCTACAATGACCGACTACCTGGAACAGAAATGCCATTCACTCCTCAATTTAGGTAGGAGTTCATCGAAAGGAATCGACCCTCCAAAAAGAGTGCCAAGCATAACATGTTGGTTGGCCACAAGGGTTTTCAGCCGAACCTCTGCCATCCTAACAAAGAAGGCAGAGAGATCAACAATAGGCGGGTTTGGATCAGATTCAGGAAGGGGTCCCTCATCGAGAATCTTTGCTTTTCCCTTAGCCTCACTGGAAAGGCGATTAGGGGGGAGATCCCCCTGGGTAATTTTAGCAGAATTGCTAATATCATCAGATTTGGCAACAGGGGTAGCAATCAACGGGTCATGGGTAGGATTAATGTCTTGTGTTTCAATGAGCGCTTCAAGAAAGGATTTAGAAGGATTCATTAGGATACAAGACAGAGAGAAACCAGGGAAGATCAGAATTAGATAGCAGAGCGGAGGAGTTAAAACACTCAATATAGGGCGATTAAGCCAAATGCACATGGTTAATGCGCTTAAATAGGGTTGATGTTGGTGAGCAAAGTGGCGTGAGGGTTGTATTAGAGTGGAGAGAGAGAGTTACTTACAGAGATTAGCAGGCATTTGCAGAAGATAAGGCAGTCCGGCTGACAAGACCCCAAAGAGAAGAGCCAAGCCAACCATAGCAGAGGGGAGATCCATCCATCAGGCCATCCCAGATCCCACTCAAATCTCATAAATGACCGGTTACAGGACCAGGGAAGCTTGCAAGTGGACCGCAATTTTACCGGTGAGAACCAATCAGGAGGAACCACCACCTCCTTGCTTGCCGGGCTAGGGCTACATCCCGAAGAAGCGATTTTTTGAACGGTGGAGATTTGTTTGAGGAGCCACACTTGCAAGGGCCCTGATGGTCCTAAGGCAGTGTAATACCCCCGTCCCACATCGGATATCATAAGGATGTTGGGAGTGATTTATAAGTGATTATTGTAATACCCCCGTCCCACATCGGATATCATAAGGATGTTGGGAGTGATTTATAAGTGATTCAAGCCCTACCCATGTTACAAGAGCTCTTCCTTTTCAGGCTCCAAGTGAGGACAACGGACCTGAGAGGGCTAGGTGACATGGACTGGCGCCTCTTAAAACCCCGGGTCTTACAGATGGTATCAGAGCCGACTCTGGGCCCGGAGGTACTCTGACAGTATGCTCGGGTACGCTCCTCCCGGAGGGCAGTCCCTTGGGCCTGACGGGGTCGTCAGTGCTTTAAGTGGGGGAGATTGTAATACCCCCGTCCCACATCGGATATCATAAGGATGTTGGGAGTGATTTATAAGTGATTATTGTAACACCCCCGTCCCACATCGGATATCATAAGGATGTTGTGAGTGATTTATAAGTGATTCAAGCCCTACCCATGTTACAAGAGCTCTTCCTTTTCAGGCTCCAAGTGAGGACAACGGACCTGAGAGGGCTAGGTGGCATGGGCTGGCGCCTCTTAAGACCCCGGGTCTTACAGGCAGTTGGGTATGAAGAGAGCAGGTCTAGGTGCTGGTGCAAAAAGGCCATGACGGGGAGCTCTGTGAAGCTATGGCGGCGGCTACAGATTTCAGGGTTGAGGAAAGGGGGGCGCGTACAAGCGCGTAGTTTAGGGTAAAACATAAAGATTTTGTTAGCGGATCACGATTCCTTTTATTTCCCATTTTGATACAACGTGTGTACTATCCCCTTTTATTTTTCTTTTCCATTTTCTTTTTCCATTATCCTTTTTTATTGATCCCACTCGCCATGCCTCTCCTCATACTACCCCTTCCCTTGTCATCAACAACGCTAGTATCAACGTCATTGATACTAGCGTTGTTGATGGTAACGTCGTTAATACCGACATTGACACCATTGATATCATAATGACACCATCATTCCGATATTGTTGGTATCGATGACACCGCTGATACAATTATTATTGACGTAGCTATTGTTGACACGATTATTCCGATATTGTCGATGTCAACAACACCACTAATGCTAACGTCGATGTTGCTGATGTCGATGTTATTGACGTTGAGGTTGTCAGAAACGCTGACATCGACATCAACATTGTTGACATTGCTAACGCCGACACTGACAATGCTAACGCTGACCCCCATTTCTCTACTCTTTCATTCTCTTCCTTCCTCAAAATTTTCCTCTATCTTACAATTATTTTTTTAACTAAAATTTGATTTATTTTCTCCACTCCGCCATAATCTTTATTCCTCCCAATTTTCATCCATAATAAATTTATTTATCTTTTTAAACCAAAATTTGATTTTTTTTCAAATTCACCAACGTCGAGGTCGATGCCATTGACGTCGACGTTTGATGACGCTGACGTTGACATTGATGACTTCGTCGATGACGACGTTGATGATGCTGACGCCGATGTTGCTGACATCGGCATTGCTGATGCCGACGTTGTTGATGTCGATATTACTTATGCATACATCGCTGACATCGACATTGCTGACGTCGTTGCCATCAACATTATGATTTGTGTAATGTGGGTTCCTACAACACATTAGAATTTGCTTCTTAATAACAAAATTGATGATAGGACTATGATAAAATTAAATTATTTGAACTAATCATCATACTATTGTTAAGAAAAAACAAAACATTGCAAACAACGACCAATATGGCAGCTCGTGTATGTTTATTTATATAAATATTAACCAAAAATATATATAGATTAGTGTATATATTCGAGGTTAAGAAATACAATATATATATATATATATGGTGTGGTTCGGTTGTACACACCCCTTAAGATGTACCTTGTACACAAATCTGGGCCCTTGATGTGAATGAAATGGATGGACAAGATTAAAAGTGATTTTTTTTTATTTTTGCTTTAAATCTTGTGGGACCCGCTGCAAACCTCCCACCTACCCCCTTGTGTATGCGCGTTAGGGGTGGGCGCGGGACGGGACGGGACGAGGGTCGTCCCACGTCCCGTTCCGCGTAATTTTTGCGGGACGGGACCGAGACGGGATTCACTATTTTTTTTTTCAATCCCACGCGGGCCTTGTCCCTCACGGGACGGGACGGGACCGGGACGGGACGGGCCTTGTCCCTCAAATAAAAAACATTATAAAAAAATCTAAAATTCCTATATATTTTACGGTTTTCAAATACGTAACATTTATAGAATTATAATATTTTTTATATTTTGCGATTTTCCTTATATATACACACTAAACATATTATACATATAATTTACACATAATACAAATACATAAGTGTATACATATATACAGTGTATATACACACTGTATATATACATATATACAGGGAAGAGTGTGTAACACTTTGTATAGACAGTGTATATGCATATATACACACTGTGTATACACACAATGTAAATGTACTGTACGTATATGTATACTTACAAAAGTAAGTATATATATATATAATATATATATATAATTTATATAAGAGTATGGATCTTTTGTACTCACCTCTTAAAGTGTATCTTGTACGCAAATCTGAGCCTTTGATCGGAAGGAAATGAATGAACAGGATTTCGCCACGTGTCCCTTGCTTTTTTTTTAAAAAAAAAATGAAAACCAATCCACAATTCTTCAATGGAGTGCGTAGGCGCGTGTGCTTTGGTGTTGAAATAAAACCTAAATCTCAATTTGTATCTTCTTTATTGTTTGGACCAGGCGGAGCCGTGGAGGCGAAGTGGAGGCGAATCGGAGTTCGGACGAGGTGGTGCTAGGGCCGGCTGTCCGGGCGGTGCTACCCCCGGTGCTAGGTGTGTGGAGCCAGTGGTCGGGGTTCGAGGAGGAGGAGTCTGCCATGGATTCTAATGTTTCTACAACAAATGGTAATTTCCCCCATCTGTCATGGATTCCAATGTTTTACATTTTATTTATTCAATCTCTGTTTTACATTTTATTCATTCAATCTCTTATGAGTGAATGAATCTGGATTTGAACAATTAGCCCCAATCTTGATTCGAACGGTGGCAACACAGCGGTGGCGATTCGAAGGGGCGAATCGAATTGAAGGAGACGACCAAGGCGAGGCGGGGGGCGGCGTCCGACAACCGTAGTGACTGATAGGTGCGAGCAGCAGAAGCGATGATAAAGGCGTGGTCGAGAAGCACGGTGGTGGTGATGTTGATCGGTACTCAGTCAAGAGGAAGAAGGTGTCTGCTTAATTCATCTTTTTTTTGGTGGGGGGTGGGGATAGGGGTGGTGGTAACAAAGGCTAACGATGATGGGTAGGGGTGTGGTGGGGGGCGGGGGTGGGTGGGTGGGTGGAGGGAGGGGGTGGTGTGTGTGTGTTTGGGTTAAGGTTGACGATGATGGGTAGGGGTGTGGTGGGGGGCGGGGGTGGGTGGGTGGTTGGAGGGAGGGGGTGGTGGTGTATGTGTGTTTGGGTTAAGGTTTTCGAAACACATAATTTTGATCCATTATTCGTCAATTATGCAGACGTATATGTCGAATTTTGGTTACTAGTGGTAATGAGTTGGTAAATTATTCGGTGAAATTTGATTCATTATTCACCAGAATATGGAGTTTTCGGTTTGGCAAACAATATAAAATAAAGCAATATTCGGTGAAATGTGAGACATTATTCAATAAAATATGAAGCATTATTCGTATTAATTGTAAGTATTGTTTAGGGATTTGAGGCCTCATTTATCTGAAATTGATTGACAAAAAAAACATTATTCAGTAGCATGTGACAAATTATTCAATGGAATTGATAATTTTTTATATGAACTAAATGAAAAAAGATAAAAGAACATTATTCGGTAGCAACTGAAACATTATTCGGTAGAATTGCAAATCTTTAAAACGAACTAAAATCACGTGGGTTTAAAAACAACATTTATTCTCCACAAAAAAGCATTTTGTTCACAAATATTTTATATATTTAAAAAAAAAAGAAAACAAAAAAAGCAATTGTGGAGGGTTGAATATCACGCACTAAGTGGATGACAGTGGTTTTTTTTTACATGTGGGTCCCACTATATTAGAAAGAAAAAAATAAAAATCTCTTTTAATCCTAGCCTTTTATTTTCTTTCAATCAAAGGCCCAGATTTGTGTACAAGGTACATTTTAAGGGGTGTGTACACATGAACCACACCCATTTATATAATATATATATATGCGGGACGAGATTTGCTGGATAAGAAATCCTCGTCACGCGTCCCGTCCCGCATAATTTTTGCGGGACGGGATCGGGACGGAATTCACTATTTTTTTTTCAAATTCCACCGGGATCGGAACGGGCCCGAGATTTGCGGGATTCATGCCCACCCCTAATGCGCGTGTATGCCCACAGCCCACTCACTCCCCCCTTTTCACTTTATGTAAATATTCAGATTTCTTTTTAAATGTGTGTGGGACCCAATTACCAATTATATATAAAAAAATTCATTTGGGAGATTTAAATGTGAGTGGGCCCCAATTAACAATAATATAAAAGAAAATTTCAATCCTTCCCGATGCACCATTTAGGAGATTTAAAAAAAATGTGCAGAGTCAAATCAGTTTTTTTAATAAATATGGAGATGTGAGTTTTTTTTATCTGATTTCGTTCATTTCAAAAATTTGGCAATTCTACCGAATAATGTTTCACATTCTATAGAATAATGTTATGTTTTCTTTTCCATCAATTTCAGATCAAAATTTACCAATTTCACTGAATAATTTGTCACATATTACTGAATAATGTTTTTTCCCATCAATTTCAAATAAAAGAACCTCCAAATCCCTAAATAATACTTACGATTTATACGAATAATGTTTTATATTTCACCAAATAATATTTCACATTTTTTTTATCATATTAACGAGGATAATTGTCACCGTCACATATTCCCATCCAAAAATTCATAAATTCTTCCGAATAATGCACCGAAGTTAATTGAATAATGACGAAATTTGTACTAAACGTCTCATAGTTGATGTGTTGAGATTCCCCAAAAAAATTAGCTCTTATAAATGAATAATCATTAGAGATTAACCGAATAATGCTTGTATTCAACTGAATAATATTTCATGTGTACACGGATAAAAGTAGCCATCTCAAAATTTTCTTACATAATTTGCTATATTCTACCAAATAATAAGCAGATTTACACTGAAATTACACCAAATAATGCTTATATTCCACTGAATTGACACTTGTACGTGTTGTTGGTACTCCCCTGTGGTCTCTTTATGTCTAGTACCGATTAAAAATTGACAATTGCCATGAATAATTATTACAAAGATTCACCGAATAATAATTGTATTCCACTGAATAATCGACACACCACACCCCACCCCTCACCCCCACCCCTAAAATAAAAACAAAAAACAAACTCGGTTGATGAATCGGAATCACCTCCGGCTCAACATCGGAGCTTCGGGTTTGAGATTTGCCTCCGCCTCGCATCGCCATCGAATCGTCGCTGATTCACCATCACTTGGGCTCTCTTCGGAACTTCGGCTCGCCATCGAAACTTCGGGTTCGAGATTCGCCTCCGCCTCGCATCGCCATCGAATCACCGCCGATTCACCATCGCCTGGGATCTCTTTGGAACTCCGGCTCGCCATCAGAACTCCAGGTTCGAGATTCTCCTCCCTCTCGCATCGCCGTCGAATCAACATCGAATCACCATTGACTCACCGTCGCCTAGGCTCTCTTCGGTTCCACCGTCGCCTTGGCCTCGCCTCCGCTTGGCCACACCTTTCCTCCCCTCGGCTCACCTCCAATTTCGACGATGCCGAGGCCTCTCTCTTCCTCCATTGAGTCCGATTAAGCCTTGAACGAATGAGTGGGAGATGAGGGATACAACGAGAATTGAACGATGGCGAAGAAGGAGATGTAATCGGTCAAGGAGAAAGTGCACACGCACGAGTTTTGGGTTAATTGGCTATGGGACCCACATTTTTTAATTTAGAAAATAGGTAAAAAAAAAGCCAATTAATCTCAGCCCGTCATTCCATCTCTATTAACGGTCCAAATTTATGTACAAGGTACACACTAAGGCTTATGAACATTAGATCTATACTCTCTCTCTATATATATATATATATATATATGTATGTATGCATACTCCCATTAAACACCATTGCAAACAGCGACCAATATGACAACAGAAGTACACCATTGCAAACAACGACCAATATGACAACAAAAGTAGCAAAAACAACACCAAGTATGTCAGCAACAGTAGAAGCATGATAACCCAATCCACTCCTTAATTTGTAGTAGAATGCATCTCATGTGCATATATGATGAATGCCTTCCTTCCGCTATAAAGTTTTCATTTTCTCACTAAGCTTTTGTCTCATTCTCTGTCCGCAAAATCAAACAAACTAATCAGCAAAGAACAACCTAATTAAACATCCATTATCAATAATCCAAACCTCAAAAACACAAGACCTTTTCAGATAAGTTATGAATCTGTGCTGCTTTAGTCTCACCTCTAGCGGGACGGAGGACCACAAAAAATTAAAAATTTAAACACCAAATTCGAGTCAGAATTGAAAAACAACGAATATCTCATGATAGAGCCACCGCCACACGCAGTTGGTAAAGAAAGAAAAAAAATGTATCAATCATCTTCTCCAATGAAAGTCAATTTTTCCCATTTTTTCACCGCCACAGCGACTCTACCAGCGCTATCACTGCCTATTATGTAAGTTAATTTTCCCCGTTTTTTCATCGATCTTTCAATATCGGTACTGAAATAACGATATAGAGACGCACAAATGTGCTCTTTAAATGGAGCGGCCTAAGGCCATGTGCACCCGAGAACACATTTTCGAACCCTTAACCCACTTTTTCTTCGCTACATCAGTATAAGAACACTTCTTCAACTTTTTACTAATTCTACCCACATCCGTGCAATCTACCATCGAACACTTAACCTATTTTTAATCATTAAAGTTATAAATTATTTTTTAACTCAAATATATAACAAATGGGTGTCTATAAGTAGATAAAATTAAATCATATATAAATATATATTTTAAAAAATAAAATAAAAAAATTTGATGCTAGAAATTGATTTTTTCAAAAAACAACACTCTGTACACATGGCACCATGCCATTGGATGGTGTATGTGCCCTTCCTATGCTTTTACGTTGAACAGTGTCCAAGCACTTGCCGCTTCCTTGCTCTGGGGTGCCGCTCCTGCAAGGACAATATTGGAGTGCCGCTTCACCGTATTCATTTTTTTAATATTTTTTTTGGCGACGTGACCCTAAGAACATGAAAGTGCCGCTCGGATGCGTATGACCTAAGAGGCTATCTGTGAAGAAGAGGGTTAAAAAAATAACGATGGACACTTAGTTAATTTGAATTAAAGTATGTACTTTTATATAATTAAATCCTTCAAATAGACCGTGGAGCAAATTTTCTAAAAAAAAAACCTAAATAATATAATACGCTCCTCTCAATTGTTCTTTCTCTCTCGCGCGCCCCTCGCCCGACCTCATAACCAGCCCTCATCAGTCATCGCCTCGCTCGTTCACGTTGCCACCGCTCACCGGAGACGGCCACACACCGCCCACTGGAGACGCCCACCTGAAGTCTAACCCGAGGTTCATCTCTCCTTTCTTGTTCTTCTCTCCCTTCGAGGCTTCGACTGGTTCACTAGATCTGAGGGCAATTTATGATCTGATATAGATCTCTTTCCTCTCTCTTCCGACTTGCGATTTGCTGCTGCTACGGTGCTCAGTCTCCCTTCCCCGGACACCGGAGTTGTCCATCGCCGCCATCCACTGCTTTTTCTCACCGGCCAGGTTCGTCGTCATCGTCTCTCTTTCTTTTTTTCTTTTTTTCTCTTATTGCTCAATCGATGGACTGGTCTGATCAGATCTGAAATTCCGAATCAGATCGATTTTTTAGTGTAAGTTTTCTCTCCTAGCTATCCTCTCCTTTGATTTGATGCCTACTCTTAATTCCTCAATGAATGCAAGTAGTGCTGCTAATGATCCTAGTGTTTGAAGTCTCATATTGTTTTCCCTCTTTGGAAATTTGTTGAAATTATTGATAAGGAAACTAAAGAAGGTAATACTACACGGTGATTTAAAATTTGTAATGAAATAAAGAATTAAGGCTCATTTGTTAAACTTGCTTGGTTCATTATGTTACTCTTTTGAAATTTGATTTGGTCATTCTCGTTGTTTTCCTGTACTCAGTATTGAGGACTTAATGGTTTTAATGTAGTTTCCTCTATGTATGCTTTGATGATTTATATCTACTATTTAGGCTTAGACTTTTAAAACAACGTATAATTCATATGTTCGGATCCACACGTATTGTATCCTAAAATTTTTAGATTGTCGTAACCCCGTATTCGTATTGTATCCATGTACCCGTATCCGTGTTCATGTAACATAGTCACCACTCACCAACCGTGGTTCGTCTCTCCTGTGTTTATTTCTCTCAAACTGGCTGTTGTGTTGGTTTCTCAAATTTCTCAGATTATTATGTCTACTTGTAATCTAATTTGTCTGTGAATCCTGAAAGTAGTGCTGCTAACTCTAATTCGTTTCTCTTTTGAACTTGCTTTATGTTGTTATTGTTGAACTTGCTTGATTATGTTTCTCTTTTGAACTTTAACTTGGTCATTCTCGATTTTTCCTGCACTCGATATGAATCACTTAATAGTTTTATTGTAGTTTCCTATATATAATTTATGCTTAGACCTTTAAAACAACATATAATTCATGTTGCCGTATCCTTGCCATATAGTATCCTAATTTTTTTTGAATTTCTGTATCCCTGTATCATATCTCTGTTCCCTAATCTGTGTAACATATAACTGTGATCCTAACATTCTAGCGGATCCAGTGAATGGCTTGTTTTTCCTGTTGCTAAGCCAATGTTCTACATGTAGATTGCGGCTTTTTACCCATGGATACAAATTCAGTGGTAGCCATGATTGAATCTTCATCAGGGGTCCATTTTTCTGGATTCCATATGGATGGTTTTGAATCAAGGATATCAGAAACTGAACAAACTACAAGTTCTGCTGAAAATATTTACAATGAGCCATTTGTTATTGGTAAATTTTCATCTATCCTCAATTGTCCCTTTCTTGTGCACTTTCTTCTTTCTCCCATTAAACAGTTCAATATCTGCAATGAGCATGGCCCAAGTATTTGATGAGCGTCAACTCTTGACTTGCCTTTTTCTTGCTATATGTTCTTTATCATCAGTTAATCTGTTAATAACATTCCTTGTTGGTTCCTTCTGTATCTGCATTGTATTACTCATGCTGTAGATTATGGTACTTATCTGCTTTTCATTTGTTTACCATATTTCTTTTCATTTTTGCAATAGTTTGCATTTTGCATGCCCAACTTGCAGGTTCATATCGAGTTTCAAGCACTAATTAGCTTCATTTATTTAGGAGGATTATCCTACACTTGTGGTGATTTGGAATTTTTCTAATCAATGATATCTTCCCTTTTGTTATTTTGCCTAATTTTTGTCATCATCTTGGTTGCTTACATTCCATTGTGATCTTAGCTAACCTAACGTTCTCTCTTGTTTGGAATTGTTCAATTATTTATTCTTCTGCCTTTTACCAGAAGTTTGTTTGGTCTTGAAGAATCAGATATCTCCGATATGGTGATTTTTATTTGCTTCTATTCATGATACTACTTGCAGGAGTTGCTGGAGGTGCTGCTTCCGGGAAGACTACAGTTTGTGATATGATCATTCAGCAGCTTCATGATCAGCGTGTAGTTGTTGTGAATCAGGTAAATTAGCAGTCAGATGTATCAAGGAAAGCAAACACACACACATACTTGGATTAGGGAAACCCTGGGGATCTGACAGGAATCCCCTGGCCAAATTCCACTAAGCCTCCAATGGAACTCAGTACTCTCCAGCTACAATAGGAAAAATCCTCCACAATTGGTGTTCCAAGCACACCTAAATCGGCTACTCCCTGATTTATATTGTAATTTATTCCCTGAGTTCTCTAGACCCTCCTAGCTAGCACTGAGTCATCCCAGAACCTTTGGTCCATGTCCACAAGAATGCTGCCCCCTTGAGGCAAGCCTTTTACTCAAGGCTAAGCTCTCACCCGTGAAGAGTCACAGTGCTTCAAGGGGTCGTTCCAGTCTGTGCCTGCCTCATAGTGGCTTAATTTCAGGTTTTTCATCAAGTGTGTAAACTCCTGAGAAGGATCCAAATCTTAGCATCTGAGACATGGGTGTTACCTGGGTTAGCTTTGGCAGCATCTTTAGCCTATACAAATTGATATTCCAAGCATATGTATAAATTAGAGGGCAAATCTATATTTGAGTTTTATCCCTTTTGTTATGTAATATGGCTTTAAATTTTCCTTCTTCATCGGCTAACCGTCTGAGTTCTGTAACATGAAATGGATGTATGATTTGTAACAGGATTCCTTTTACCAAAATTTGACAGAAGATGAACTTGCTCATGTTCAAGAGTACAATTTTGATCACCCTGGTGAGATTCTGTTATGGTCGCTCTTTTTCATTGCAATCACTTGGAACAATTAAAAAAACCTACGTAGTTCCATGCTTACCTATCTCAAATATTCCACTAGATACAAATTCATAAGCAACTGATACTCACAAGTTGCCCAGGTTGCTAGTGGTCATGGTCCACCTTGGCCAAAGATTTTCAGGTTATATCTAGAAATTGATTTCTTATCAATACATCCCTGTCCTTATCTATTTATTACTCTAGTGATTACATATAGGAGGATATTGAGTAGAATGTGCATGATCTTGGACGAGCCTCTGCATAACACGTCACTTTTCTTCTCATCAGATGCATTTGACACTGAGAAGCTGCTCTATACTATGGAGAAACTAAGGCATGGACAGTCTGTAGATATCTCAAAGTATGACTACAAAAGTTATAAAAATGACGTCTTTCCTTCACGAAGGGTATGTCTCTTCTATAAAAATGTGCGAGCTGTTTATATTCAAGAACATTTTTTTTCTTCTGTAAATATAGTGACAAAGTTTAGTTTATATTATGTGCATCCTCCGTCCTTGTCATTCTTGTTAGCATTAAGCAGGAATACCCTTCAAGAAAATTACCTGTGCGATGTTGTATGAATCATCAATTTTTTGTACTTGATATTCAATATATATGCAATTATGCATTAGTCACATAATTTCTTGGCAGGTCAACCCATCAGATGTAATAATTTTGGAAGGAATACTAGTCTTTCATGACCCTCGTGTTCGCGAGCTGATGAATATGAAGATTTTTGTTGATACAGGTTTATCTTTTCTTTTTCAACCCTCTTCTCTAGTTAATTTACCTTTTTTTTTCTGTTGACTTGCTGATCCCTTTTCCTAAAGGACCCTGCTATTATCAAACATGATACACGTTTCAATCTGTCAAAAGTATGCTTCGAATTGCTGTAAGATATGTTGCACTTTTATTAGTCAGGCTTACATTTTATTTGATGCAGATGCTGATGTACGCCTGGCAAGGAGGATAAGACGCGATACAGCAGAGAAAAGTAGAGATATTGGAATGGTTCTTGATCAGGTTGGCCTTTTGCATTCACATTGACAATGATTTCTGCATGTGATACGACCTTACTTGAGCAGGATTTCTGTATGTGATATATCATGTACATGATTACATCACACTCTTCTCTGCTGTACTTGAATCTAGTTTCAAGAGGAAATTTATGCTGTTTTCCATGTTTGAACGTCACAGTAATAATGATGGTGAGAATAGCATTGCTTCATTTTATATATTTTCTATCATTGTTATAAAGCTTTTTGTTATTGACATTCCAACGAGCTTGGATTTTCAATTGCATATGTACTTGAACTTTGTTGTTGTATTGAATATGTACTTAGCTTCAGTTTTGTTGTTATTTTTGGATCCATACCTTCTTTTTTTTTGACACATAACTATATTCTAAAGTAACAGATGAATATATGCATGATCATTAAGTGTTTCAGGATGTTGGGGATTTAGTTTTTCCTGATACCTCAATGTTATAGCTTGAGCTCATTTTGGAAGAGGATCTTAAAAGCTTTGAAACTTTATACATATTGGAAATCACTTATGAGAATTATCGCATCAGCTATCACTGAAGCTCTGGTCATCTTGATATACGCAGTACTCCAAATTTGTGAAGCCTGCATTTGATGATTTCATACTTCCAACAAAGAAGTATGCCGATATTATCATTCCTCGCGGTGGCGACAACCATGTTGCTGTAGATCTAATAGTGCAGCATATTCGTACCAAACTTGGTCAGCATGATCTATGTAAAATATACCCCAACCTATATGTCATCCATTCAACCTTCCAGGTACATTGTATTATCATGTTGCTGTCTCTCATTTTTCGCTTATTGAAGAACTTTGTAAGTAAACAACTTGATGCTTCTTTCTGCAGATACGAGGAATGCATACTCTTATACGGGATGCTCAAACAACAAAACATGATTTTGTTTTCTATGCCGATCGACTGATTCGTCTAGTGAGTGTTTACGCTTTTGTTTTGTCTTGCAAAGGACCCTTTTCATTTTGACACACAGGTTAAATTTCTATCTCTCTCAGGTTGTCGAGCATGGGTTGGGACATCTTCCATTTACTGAAAAGCAGGTTATCACTCCAACTGGTGCGTAAAATGGTTATTTTTTGTCTTCGTTTGTCTTTTCTCTGGTTATCTTCTAACAAAACAGTAATGGACATCTTTTGTCATCCCATAAGAGTTTTTGTTTAATGGAGAATATCCAGAATTCCCTTTTCATAAGAAGTCTTGTGAGAGCTGTCAGCTGTATTAGTTACTTCTATTAGTGTTTTTTTAGCTTTATAACTACTTGTATTTGCTTGATTCCGTTTGCTCTCCAAGTAGATGTGGCAAGTGATTTTCATTTTTCCTGCATTCATTTTTCCTGCATCAAAATCTGTACAGTGTTTGCTATTGGTAGCACAAATTTTGATCACGAAGGATCATTTCCTTATACTGAAAATAGTCTTGTAGTTATCCGATGCTTTATAAATTGGCAAGAATTTGCCTTTTAGCCTAAAGTCTTATGAAATGAATTTGTACAAAGTATCTTTTGTATCTCATGTCACCTGGTGCTAGTAAATTGAACTATGCAAGAATATAATTCCGTGTGTAATTTCAGATTCTGTATATACCGGTGTTGATTTCTGCAAGAGGTTATGTGGAGTGTCCATTATAAGAAGGTACTTCTCATAAACTATATCTTAACATAATACGATCTTTTGTACTATACATCAGTTGCAGGCTTGCAGCCTTTTTTGTTTTTTTTTTTTTTCATTTCAGAAGGCAGGGTTATCCCGGTTTTCAGTTTCTATATTTTTTTTTTCCGGCAAATCAAAACTGAGAAGTATATACCATGCTTAGGTCAAAAAGAAATGTACATCCAGTCTCCCATTGAGCCATGTCCTTGTACTTCAGTTTGCTGCAATGATGTGATTCAAATATTTATTTTCCTCTGATGGTTCATTTCTCAATGACAGTGGTGAGAGCATGGAGAATGCATTGCGTGCTTGTTGTAAAGGTATCAAGATTGGCAAGATTCTAATACATCGGGAAGGTGACAATGGCCAGCAGGTTTGCATCTCTTTTTCAAAGAGATCCCTTGGTGGTAATGCATGAGTCCAGGCTCATAGCATTGTGCATATTTTGCTCTATGTGACCATTTATTTCCTTTTGCTATCGCCTGCAGCTAATATATGAGAAGTTACCACAAGACATAGCAGATAGGCATGTGCTTCTTTTGGATCCAATTCTTGGAACAGGTATGTATATTTTCAATATTTGAGCACAAGACTCTCTGCTGCTTTACTCTTCTAACTCTCTATCTGTCAGAGTAAATTAGAATCACCTAATCGCGTTCAACACCAAAAGAAGAGTAACAAGCTTTTATCGTTTAATGCTGAACTCTTGTGATAGTTTTAGTGACATGTTATGATTTGTTAGGCCAATTAAGTACTCAAGAACTTGGCTAAGAGGTTTTTCTTCTTTCAAAAGTGTTTAACAGTTGACACTACAAGTCACTTCCTTGCTTGTCGTAATTGGTTCCCTTTATACGGAGTATTTCTATTCACGCGTGTGGTCTGATCCATATTCTGAAAATCCTTTCGACACTGCATAGCTAATCTCTAAATTGGAACCTCAGGAAATTCTGCTGTTCAAGCTATATCCTTGCTGATAAGGAAGGGCGTCCCAGAGTCGAACATCATATTTCTCAATCTCATTTCTGTAAGACACCCTAGCTCGCCACTCCCTTAATTATAATCTATTCCCAGCGAACATTTTTTCAAGAAATGGTTTGTTTGCTCATCAGGCACCCCAAGGAGTCCATGTGGTCTGCAGAGCTTTCCCTCGAATTAAGATTGTAACTTCTGAGATTGAGACCGGCTTAAACAAAGAGTATCGTGTTGTTCCCGGGATGGGTGAGTTTGGTGACAGATACTTCGGCACTGATGATGAGTAAGCTACAGTTCCGGAGTTCCATGTTTGATGTCTTCTACCAAGTCCGTCCATGTAGAGTCTCAAAGACTCCATGGCCTTCACCCTCGGCTAATCTTCAGCGGTCGCTTACCTACATAAATTGGACAGCTCTAATAAGGACCCGAGTTACTTGTCATGGTTTGTGTGTTGCTCATCTATCCAAAAGGGAATTTTGAATATCCCAATGTTTTTGAATTTCCTTCATTTTTTATTACCTTTTCATTCTTCATTTGTATGACTTAACGTTCATGCAAGATATAATACAGGAATCTCATGTCAGCCTGTGCACCATATATCATGAGTGCCCAGGTTGATTTCAAATACCGGAAAAGTGTTCTGACCAATAAATATTAATATACGGGTAAAATGTGCGACTTCATCTGTATGACTCCAAAGATTTGAATTTTCTCCAACTTGTACAACAGCAATAACAACCACCTCGAGATTGTTTAGTGGGAGATTGTTTAGTGGTTGTGAAGCTCTGCTGAGGTACTGGAAATGTCTCTAGAACATTGAGCTTCTTACAATCGGATACGAATCTCGATCTTTTCTTCTTCTCTAATGTTGCTATTCGTTGTCATGTTTTCAGGGAGTCGAATGTTGTAGTAGACAGGGTTGCACGTCTTGCTTACAGTAGTCCTGTTGATGATAACTTGGCATCAGGGATTCCTGCTCGTTGGCATCCTCCCTAAATCTTATATTGCTTAAAAAAAAACCCATCATTTATGAATTGGCTGTGCAATTCATAAATGGTCTAATATCACCAAGTAAAGGTTGGAAATGGGGTGAATTATGAGTCGTCGTAGCCATATCACCTCGTCATAAGGTATGAAAAATCGTGTTTAGATGATATGAAGGTTGAACTTTTTTTTTTTTTTATCTACTTTCATTATTTAGTATCATAACGTTTTGTCCGTTAATCGATTCATCGGTCTTGTTTGATTTTTCAAATATTTTCTTGTAGAAAAAAAAAAACTTTGAAGCATTCCCTATTACGCGGTCCAGCATCCGTGTTGAGGAACTGACGGTTCTTGAGGTTGAAGATGAATTTGCAAACGGCATCGTTTTAGATGCAAGCGACGTCGTTCCAGTTAAAATACGCGCGCTTCACTTTGTTTCTTCGAATGAAATGAAACGGTGCCGTGTTTGTCCTAAGCGACGCCGTTTTCACTTCTTCTTCTTCCCATTCCGTTCCGTGAAGAGGTGTGTGCCCGTCCCAGTTCGCTTGTGGAGTTGTGGGGTTGTCGTCTTCAGATTCCATTCCGGTATCTCTCAAATCCCCAATCCTCCGCCATGTCCATTTCTTCATCTCTCTCTTCACTTCTCCCCAATTCCCCATTTCCCAAAACCCTAATTTCCATTCTCACCACCCCTTCCTCTTTCTCCCTCTCCCGATCGATCTCCTTCCAACGACTCCCCACCAAAACCTCCATCAAACCCCCGCGATCTCTCTCCTCCCCTTCCTCTTCCTCACCCCAATCCATTAGCGAGCTCCCCTCGAAGCTCCAAGAAATCATCAGCCTCTTTCAGTCCGTCCAGCAGCCCAAGGCCAAGTACGAGCAGCTCCTCTTCTATGGCCGCAACCTCCCCCCTCTCGACGACCGCTACAAGACCCCCGATAACAAGGTCCACGGCTGCGTTTCTCAGGTCTGGCTCCGCGCCTACCTCGACTCCGACAATCACGTCTGGTTCGAAGCCGATTCCGACTCCGTTCTCACCAAGGGCCTAGCTGCTCTCCTCGTCCAGGGCCTCTCCGGCAGACCCGTTTCCGACGTTCTCCAGGTACCGCCCGATTTCATCACCCTCTTAGGGCTTCAGCAGAGCCTCACCCCTTCCAGGAACAATGGATTCTTGAATATGCTGAAGCTTATGCAGAAAAAGGCCCTCCTTTTGGCCGTTGGTGAATCGGGAGCTGAGAATCCATCACCCAGCTCCGGCAATGGGGATCCATCTGAGGTGGAGAATGTGAATTCGGCTTCCGAATTGAGTCCCGATTTAGGGTTAGAGAATGGAATTGGGGGAGGTGTTTTGGGCGGGCGAGCAGAGAGGATTAAGGAGAAATTGGGGAGAGAGCTTAGCCCTGTTGAATTGGAGGTGGAAGATGTGTCTTATCAGCACGCAGGACACGCAGGGGCAAGTGGGGGCGACGATGGAACCCATATCAATCTGAAGATCGTATCAAAGGAATTCGAAGGGAAAAGTAAGGTTAAGAGGCACAGGATGATATATACTTTGTTGCAAGATGAGTTGCAGAGTGGCTTGCACGCGCTGTCGATTGTGGCGAAGACCCCCGGGGAATGAGATGAAAGATGGATGACTGAACAGCAATTGGGAATGAGGTTTTTGCACTTTCTCTTTGATCTGTTCTTACCCATCTTATAAGATTTGACTTTATGTTAATTGGTTCTTTTGATAGATTCTTTATTTGATATGCTTTCATACTTATAAATACTGAGTTTGATGTACTTTATAGATTGCAAATGAAACCATAGATAAGCTTGAATGAACACCAAAAGCTTGTGACTCAGTGCTGGTTTCTTGTTGATTTTAGAGCTGTAAAAATTGTTTCTTGAAGATGCCAATTTAGCTGCTAAGATCAGGTTCTTAGAATATCTTTCTTTATGAAGTTGAGCATATTTGGGGATTTTTTTTAATAAGAAGGTGAAATCACTTTTGAAAGTAGCAATAAGCTTCTTTGAAAAGGTTCATTCCTAGGTATAAAATGTTGATGGAAGATTCTCTTGATAATTGATATAGATTTCTTCTCTTCTCGGCTATCAAATCGTAATGAGCACTACAGGCATTGTTGATAGACTCATTTGAGGCAGGCATTCTCCTTTTGTGACGAATCACAAATGTTTGTGCATCATATTAACTGTTGATTTGATCTTCACCTGTTGATGGCAATGGATAAAGAATGCATTCCAAGTAAATTGATTTTCCCCTAATTACTGGATACTTTTGTGTGTAAATATTGCATATGTGATTCTATCAAAAGTCTTTGCACTTGTTCATTTATATAGAGCCATGGATAGGGACATGAGACAACACTGCGCCAAAGCTTAATTGTACATCAAAGCCAGTATGATCCTTCTCTTATGACAACAGCAAAAACTTACTTCCTGTTTGGCATCGGAACTCCATTTACAGTGAACTAAGAATGCAGTGTTTGCTTAAGCATTAAGCTTAAAAATGGATACATGTTCTGAATTTGTGTTTGAATTCAGTCGGGTTTTGAGTCTTTTGACAGTCCTTGTTCTAGAGAAGACGAGAGAAACAAACATACATAGGAAGCGGAATGATGAGCTCGCATTTTTTTGGATTTTCGTATCATTGGTGGGCTCGACTAACTTCACAGGTCGGAATGCGATAAAGCGATTTATGATTGTTGAGGTAGGGCCATATTGATATTGATACAAGTAAGTAAATCAGATGCAATTTGTGTAAAGTAGGATCTGGAATATTTTGGAGGATGATTCATAATACCATTTACAATGGCTACAAATCACCAGCTTTGTTGAGGTAGGTCACCATTGCACTTTCCATAATAGCCCTTGGGTTTTTGAGTTATTATTTGTAAAGTAGGTTAGGCTCTGAAAGGAAGCTACTAGTCTTCCTCACCAGATTTTGAAAGAGAAAAAACATGCCTAGTTGTAGTTGATGATCAGTGGAGCATTATAAGTGTATAGTAGTATATAAATATAATTTTTATAAATTATATTTATAAATTTTTTTAAAGTGAATTTATACCCAAAACAATTAAGTGTAACACCCGATGTTATAGGGATCCGGACTGATCCATGATTGCCACTCTTGCAAAGCTCCCCTTTATACGTATACAATATGTTAATGATGATGAACAATGACAGTACCCAATTAAGCTTCACTTTAAGGGCTCTTTGGGTACAAATTTAGGGAAAGGAACAATGGCAGTAACAGCTAAGCTTCACATTAAGGGTTCTCTTCAATTTTTTTCTTTTTAACTTATTATTTTAATTTTAATTATTTTTCTTTTTTAAAAAAAATTAGGGGGTGTGGAGGGACAAACATGGGGCAGGCTATTTGGGCACAGGGATCTCATTCGAATATACGGAGTATATAGTAACACCTATCTGCAAATTAGAATTAATTAAAAAAAAAACCCACTAATAGGCTTTTTCTTGTGAATAAACCATTTGCTGCTACTATGTAAAATATTTTATAAATAAAGTGATAATTTAATATATTTTTAATAAAACATTTTTAAACTCACAAACTACACTTCACTATTTGTTTTCACAATCACTCGCAACAAAAGTCCTCTAATTTCATAGATTTGGGTCACATTTACCATCCCTATTAATTCTAATCAATTACAAGTATAAAATCTGAAGATTCCTCCAAATTTGTTAATATACATATATATATATATACCAGTATACTTACTATTAACAATCTATAGAAATAGCTTCATCATCATCATCTTATATAACATTTACCCTCTTTTTATGACCACCAATCCCACATAACCTAACAAAACAAAAAGAGTAAAATTTTCAAGACAAAAAGGAATTAATTAAGAAGAAAAGAGAGTGATGGGTCACTTGAGCCATCATCGTCTCTTGGCACCAATTACCCGTTGGTACTACTAGGAAGAGGCGTCATCTCTTGGTGGTGCACCTCCTTGCTACCAAAACTCCGGCGGGCGGCGCAGTCATCTGAAGCAAACACCTGGAGTGCAGCCAATATGAAAAGCTGATCCCTCCGGCGACTTTTGCCCGAACCCGAAATCTCCCCAGCACCTCATACTCCACCCTATTCCTCTCCACCTTCTGTTGGAGCTCCAATGCCACCTTCAATGGCAGATACACCAAGCTCGACACCATCCTCACCGTCCCCACCTTCGTCCCCCTCTTCTTGAGGTCAAAGCCTTCCTCCACAGACCCTGCGGCGATGAGGCGGCCGGAGAACGCCAGCTGCAAGTCCACCCCCTCGAACCTCACGTCCATCTGGTCGTTAGGGTTTGTGAAGTTTGCGACGAATGAGAAGTCGCCGTTGAGCATCTCTGGCGAGTCGAAGTAGATGGCGCTGAGGCTGGCGCTAGGGACGTCGAAAGTCGGGTACTTCGGCCTGATCGCTAGGTAGATGATCAGCGTTGCCACACCGGAGAGGATGAGGATGAGGCTGAAGACGAGGCAAACGATCGCCCCGCACCATACCGCGGGGTGCGTCCGGTAGTGGGAGTCACGTAGGATGATCGCCGGAGAGGATTCGAAGTCGAATTGTCGGACTGGGGTGATTGGCTTGGTGGATAACGGCGTCGCCGGAGTGGAATCCGATTTCGAGGTGAATGGCGTTGTGGGTGGGGTGCTGAAGACTGCAGGTGACGGGGGAGGGTGTCGGTTCGGGGTTAAGTAAGGGCGGTGTTGCGGCGGCGGAGGAATCGATTGTGGCTGCCGGATTGGGGGCATCTGCGTCGGCCTTATTAACGGTCGACAAATCAAGTTTTGTTTGTTTGAGAAATTGGGAAAAAAAAAAAAGGTAATTATTTGAGGTTTTTTGGTGGGTTTGAATTGATTCGTGAGAGAGGAAGAAACAATGAAAGGTGAGGAAAAAGGGAGGAGAGGAAGAAGTTTTGAATGAGGTTTGGGTTGAGGGGTGCCTAAAGCTTAGTTTTATTGGGATAGTGGATTGTAGATTTACAAATGGCAAAAAGGCGGCAAAATTATTAAAGTAACAACTAATTTAAAAAAGATATCGGCCAAGTAGACTTTGATACTACGTACTAAGTATTAGGGTGTTGAACTTTAATCATGTTCTTGCTAGGAATTTCGGGCCTCATTTCTGTATACTCCGTATTTTTTTTAATCATGTTCTTGCTAGGAACTTTAATCATGTTCTTGCTAGGAACATTAATCATGTTATTACTCGTACGTTGTACGATTTTTAAATAAATTTTACTCTCTCTGTTCGGCAAAACATACCATTTTACTACTCACGTACACTTTTTTAGGGGATGAAAACTATATAAAATATCTAGTTTTTAAATTTTTTTTAACAATTTCGTAGTTATTATTAATAACTACAAACTTGTTAAAAAAATTTTATAAAAAAATAAATATTTAATATAGTTTTTATCATTCTAAAAAAGCGTGCGTGAATAGTAAACGATATGTTTTGCCGAACGGAGGGAGTATTATATAATTTTTTTTTGAATTAATATAAATTACTACTCTATATACATTAAATATATAGTTTTCAATTGTGTTATGTTTTTGAGAATGTAAACATGTTTCAATTGTATTATCTTTAATTCAGAAAATGTCACGTATGAAAAAATAACGTCATTTTAATCCAGAAAAAATCACGTATGCGAATCGAATTAGAGATCGTTTCATACCTCTTATTTAGGTTGAATATTAATAATGAATCAAATATTAGATAGATTATTTAATTTAAAAAGATAAGTTTTCTACTTAATTAAGATATAATGTTGAATATTTATACAAATATATTCAATTTATCCCAAGTAATGAGAAGGTGATAATTAGTTGACTGAAGTTTATTCTAAAATATTTTTTTTATTAATTTTGTAAATTTGTTCCAAAATACCAAAGATTTTGGTACCATACTTTGTAAATTTGTTCCAAAATACCAAAGATTCAATTGAATAATGCAGTGAGGATCCACGACCACAAATCTTCCTTTGTCTCTTCTTACAAATCTCCACCCTTTATCATTTCTCTTTCTCTTTTTTTTTTCACATTTTAATTATTTTTTTATTATTATTTTAGGGATGGAGGAGGCAAATTTAGAGAACCTATCCCTTAGACCATCCGCAACCATAAGGTTACCTCTTAGCCAACTTTTTTCCTCTATCCCTATAATATTTTGACACCTCATTTATTTTTTCTTTTAAATAATTTTCTACTTTATCAACCTCTTTCTTTGAGATTTTCATATTTTTACTCCACAATCATGAGTTTACCTCATTCTTCTCTTTTTCCCATTTATTTATATCCACTATATGATTTCCACCAATCATAATATTATTAGTTAAATATAAAATCATAAAAATAAATAAAGATCATGCTTTTGCACATGGTCCAATGCACTTCCTACCTCTCCACACTAAGGTAACCCCTTTCCTCTCTTTACTTTAAGGTTTTGCCTACAACCATGGGGTTACCTTTTAACAACCTTAAGATAAGCAAAATCCATGTTGCTCATGCTCTAATGAGAGAGGTGATCTCATCCAGAAATAAGGAGGGGATAGGGCAAAGGAGAAGTGGATCCGCGGATCCTCACTGGTTGGTGGTGGGAGTAGGACAGTAGAACACCAACATCCAAAAACAGCTTTTTCTTTTTTTAATTGGATTTTATTTCTTGTTTTTTCAATTTTGGTTGTTTGAATGTGTATTGGGCTTTTAGCATTAAATCCACCCTGCTAAGCAATCTGGAAGTGGGCTCTCCGCATTATTTTGGTAGTAGTACACGTGTCAGGTGGTGGGGAGTTTATCACAGGGTTAGGGTGTGTTTGGTTTAAAAAATAAAAATAAAAGATATTTAAAATAATGTAATTATAAAATAAAATATCTTATAAATGGTGTAAATTAATTATATTAAGTTTATAAAATAATTATAAACTTAATACAAATATTGAGTAATTGATTTATACAATATACACAATGTATTATTTTTTTTTAAAAAAATCATATTATTTGTAACACATAGAAATTTAATTAAATAATTTATGTTTATAATACATAAACATTTGAAATCTAAACACACTTAGTCAGATCTGAACGCTCCCTGTTCGCCCTTCAGGAATGTTCATTATTGGGCAACATGGAGTGATCAAAACAATGGTTTGCCTTTTTGGGTGGCTCTATAAATAAAGTTTTTTTTTAAGTACAGTATAAACTATTTAGTTAATTAGCTTAGTTATGATATTAAGCCTGAGATGAATAATTGAATAAACCCCATATATACATGTTTGGCAAAGCACTTTGGAAGACTAGAGTTACGTTACGCAAAAAACAAAAGTGTAGCAACTTTTTTGTCAATTCAGAATTCAATTCAAATATGATGTATGAATTTTGAATTACAGAATTCTATAGTGTGATGGTTAAATTTCGATCAGGATCTGATTGAAAAAGTTGAACCATATATTCAACTAAAAAAAAAATCCCAAATATATATTTTGGGCCCTCCAATGTATAATTCAAGTTTCGCTATTGAACAACCAAAAACCACCTCTAAAAAATGAAAAACCCTTTTTCCCACTCCGTACGCGCTCCCACGCGGCCCCAAAACACCTTCTTCCTGCTTTGCAAGCGCCGCCGCCATGGCTACTTGGTGCTCCCCGTCCTCGCCATATCTACCCAGATCCCCGGTCCCCTCTCTCCTAATCTAATTGCCTTTGGTCCCTCTGTCGGTTTGCTTGTGGATCCACAAAGTGATGATGCCCAATTTCACCAAAACTTTCCGCTAGGAGGAAATCCTAACTCGGCCTACAATCGCTTGGATGACGTCCCCGATTGGACATGGCTCGTCACTCTTGACTCCACTTGCAAGCTCTGCTCGACCTCTCACCAGGCATTAATGAGATTTGATGGGTCTGTGTGGTGGCCGGACGGCGCAAGTCACCTCCTGCTTTGGCGTGCCCTCTTGCTTGCTCAGACGTCGCTTCTGCGGCTTCACTTTCCGCCCTGCTGCTCGTCTAATCCCACTGTAAGTATCTCTCTCTCCTCCCTATCACAAACCCATGGATCCTTTGCTCACAAGCACCACCTCTATTTAAACATCAACACACGATGTAAAAGAGCACATCGCTCCTTCTTAGCAACTATTACTGAATCCCTTCTCTCCAGTAACTCATCTCCTACGGTTAATTTCTCTTTCTCTTGCTCCCCCATGGAGCCTTCAAAGTCTTTCCTTGATGCTCTTCAAGAGACTCAAGATCCTACTAAAAGCCCCATTACTGTTGCTGAAAACACTTCTCGGCCTCTCTCCTCTCCCATGGATCCTCCTATCGAGGTTCCCGTGGGGGTGTCTCAGGCCACCCGTCTCTCTGCTGCAGCCAAGGGAAAGACTAAATGTGTGAGTGAGGTCTTCCCTCCTCCACATCTGTCGGACCCGGATAATGATGATCTTCAATCTTATTTTGCAAAACTTGCGGACATCCGTGAGAAATCCATGGTGGCGAATAAGCATATCTTGTTAGGAACTCTCTTCGGGGGTTCCTCCGATTTTGAAAGTCTCCAGTTGAAGCTTCGAAGCGAATGGAGATTCTGTGCCAGGACCTCGGTTATTGTCGATCGAACCAATGGTTGGTTCGAGGTAAAATTCAACACTATTGCTGATCTTGAGCGGGTTTGGGAGGGTCGCCCCTATCATATATTTGGTTTCATACTGGTTCTCCTCAAATGGTTTCCCTCTTTCAGTCCCATGACTACTAATGTCACTCATGTGGATATTTGGATTCGGATTCCAAATCTCCCAGTAGAGTTTATGTGTAGGGAAGCTCTAATCGAGATTGTTGATCGTTTCAAAGTTGGCACTTTTATTAAGCTGGATAAGCTATCCCACCAGAAAATTAGAGTTCTATTTACTCGTTTTGCTACAAATGTTAATCTTGACAGGTTAGTTGGGGGCATCATTGTACTAGATAAGTTTGTTAAACCCCTTAGTCTTCGTCTTTGGTACGAAGACTTTCCGAAGGGATGTGGCTGCTGTGGGAACTTTTCCCATGGTTTTGAAGATTGCAATGCCATTGTCCCCAAGCTAGCTGTTACCAAGATTAACATCTTGCCACCCCAAGAAGGCTCGGACTCCTCCGATGAAGCTGAGTGGCTTAAGGTAGGCCCCAAAGGCTCTACGGTAGAGACAGCGCACTCCAAAAAGAGTCATAAGCCTTACATGACTGGCCTCGACTCTGTCGTTGTTCAGTTCATTAAGTCTGTTTCTGCTGCTGGTGCCTCCAAGCCCTCTACTGACAACATCGATTCTAAGGCTGAGGAAGAGTCCCCGGTCCTTCCTGCTTCTGATGATGAATCCTTGGGTTGGACGGGGAAGAAACACCCTGGTGTTGACATCACTGGTGCTGCCCAGGGATTGATGGCACCTCCCACGGGAGCTGCTGTTGGGATGGAAGTTGATGGTGGACATGGTATCCCCATTGCTGATCAGTACCTGAGTGAACAGACTAAGACGGTTTCTGAAGAGTCTCTTCAATCATCTAGGTCTACGACGACCTCCAAGTCTGTCTCTCGACGATTAGCTCGTCTTCAGCTCAGGTCCCCGGGTGGTGCAACAAACCTGCTGGTGCACAGTGGTGACGAACCAGGTGATGACTCCGCGTCATCCCACCTGAAGAAGCGTAAAGCGTAGTTTCTCCATGAATTCACAACATCATTCAATTTTGGTTTTTGATGGCTCTCTTGATGCTTGCTGCTCTTTTGATATTACTTTCGTCAGCTGCATCTTTTCTCCTGTTGAATCCTTTAGGTTCATGCTTGGTCTGTGTACCTCCCTTAGAGGTAGAAATTACAGTAGCAGTGCTCTTAAGCTTGCTTCTATGCCTGTTTGTTTCGACAAGTGCCCGAATGGTTGTTGTGCTTATATTTTGCTTACTATGCTTTTCCCCTATTGTATTTATCTCAGTTCTTACTCAATATATTTTATGTCTTTCACTCTGCAGTCTGTCTTACTTCCTCTTCTTTTTAATTTGAATGATAAAATGGCTACCAAGTTTCAACAATATTTTCACTTACTTCCTTTTGCTGTTACTAAGTTCTCGATGCCCACCGTTTACCACTTGTTAAATTACTGCTTCAGTTCCCTTTCTCCCTCTCCTGCTCTTACCATTAATGGCTTCTCTGATCTTTAAACTGCCCTCATCATCTTAAATTTCAGTTTCTATTTTTTCTACCATGACTATTTTATTACTGGACACCTCCCTTTCCTCCCTCTCTGCTGCTGTTTTCTTTGTTTTCACAGGTGTGTTGCGGCTAAGACAGTCTCCCAGGTCTGGTGCGTGGTCGGGTGCTCCTTCACGTCAATACTCCAAGCTGCAGTCGGTTACAATAAACATGTGCTCACCCTACACAGCACTCCTATCGAAGACATCACTCCATCCTTACATATATACCATATCATATACACTATGCCTCACAAGGCCAATTATAGTCACAAATGTATACTTAATAGTCCAATTACATTCAGTAACATAATGTTTGTATCTAATAATGCTCTCATGTATAACTACCCTACAAACTCTACTTATTTTATACACAGAATTTTTTACTACAGACATACCACCTGTCAGCCTATCTTTATCGACAAATTCTACTGCAGATACAAGTTGCAAATGCTTGAGTATCCTTCTTCCTATTTAGACTCAATTACATACAAAAATATTATTAAAACCATACACCACGGCTGGCCACCAAATAAGTATCTTATTCTTACTACTAATTGGCACTATTTTGGGGATATAAATCTTCATGAACATCCTAATTCATTGCTACTACTACTACACGTCATGTTTACGCTAGCATTAGTTTCTACAACCAGATACATTTTTCGAATATGGGGATTGTTCTTAGCTGTACACGGTCACATGTTAGTATCAATATAATAACGATTTCGCAAAATCAAATACCGAAAATCTCCTCTTATTACGTTACTATAATGTTATTAACTAACAAATACAATGTTTCCTTTATTAATACACACAATTCGTTTACACATTGTACAACTAATCTCCACACTTTTACTCGGATTTCTACCACATTAAACAACTCCTATTTAGAACAACACCTATCGACTACTATTGAGATTATATCTCGGAATATCACAATCAATCAACTCTTATACATACATATCAACAAAAACCCTATTTGTTTCATCTATAATTCAGAAAACTTATCAAAATCTAGATGTCCTCGATATTTCATACCATCACCAACTAAAATAAAGTTTCCATGAATATTTGTTCCTGGAACTGTCGCGGTTTAAAAAAGCGAAATTTCTGGACGAGTACAGAGCTATTCTGTAAAAATAACCAGATTAATACTCTAGCTCTACTTGAAACAAAATCAATCAAACCACCGCCTGATAATGTGTGGAAAAAATGTGGTTTCAATAACATTGCTTTCGACCTGGCTATTGGCTTTTCTGGAGGGATTTGCCTTCTTTGGAAAGATTTGTCTCCTTCGGAAGGGGAAATTAGACTCATATCGGTCCAACCGAGACTTATTCATATTGAATACTCTGACTCACAATTGCACAAAAATTTTGCCATCTTAATAACGTATGCTCCACCAGACTACAACTCAAAAGAACAATTCTGGGTTTCTGTTAAGAATTACACCACCAATCTTATTTTGCCTTTCTGTATTCTCGGTGATCTTAATGAAATTGCAATCCCGGATGATAAACTTGGTGGATGCATTCCAAATACTAGAAGATTCATTCGAATCCAACAGATTAAAAATGATCTCTTGCTGCATGATGTTCCGACTCACGGAGGGACTTATACCTGGCAAAAGAAAAAAACGGGTACTCCGGATAACAGCTACGCCAAACTGGATCGCCTTCTCGCACAAAATGAGATCATCTCATCTTACGACGGAATTCGAGTAAGAATACACCCTTTCACAAACTCCGATCATGCACCGATCTCAATCGACTTACGACCACAACATCGACTGCATAAAATACCTTTCCGCTTTGAATTGGCTTGGTTAACAAAACCTGAATTCAAAAATATAGTTAAACAAGCTTGGAGAAACAATCCTGTTGGTTCTAATATGTACAAACTAGTAAAGAAAATTTCGCTTCTTAAAAAATTGGCTAAAAAATGGCACAAAAAAACATTCAATAATATTCACAAACAGATTTTCCAAACGGATGAGGAGATTCTTCGTCTACAACAAATTTTAGTCACTAACTACAACAATACTGATTTTGAAAAACACAGAAGACTTCTTAATAAAAGGGAACGTATGTTGGACTTCCAAAGACGTTACTGGAGCCAAAGAGCTAAACTTAAACACACAAAACTAAATGACTCCAACTTCGCTTACTTCCACCGTATTGCCTCGGTGAAACGAGGTAAAAAAATAATAAAATACATTTGGACCGATTCCGGCGCTCATCTTACGGATAACTCATTAATAAGAGATGAATTAGTCTCGACGTTCACTAGCCAGTAGCCGCTTCAAAACAAATTACAATCATAACATGTCCTTTAGGAACGACCTAGCTGTTATTGGACATGAGGTCTCCGATATAGACAATAGTGCTTTGATCGCTCCGGTGAGTAACGCGGAAATTAAAATGGCTGTTTTCTCCATCAAAGCAGATAAAACACCAGGTCCTGACGGCTTCCCTGCCGGGTTCTTCCAGTCATACTGGGATATTGTGGGACCCTCTGTAATCAGAGCTGTCAAGTCCTTCTTCCTTTCGGGGAAGATGCTTCGTCAAATCAATCACACCTTCATTACATTAATACAAAAGAAAGACAATCCGGAAACTGTTAACCACTACCGACCGATAAGTCTATGCTCAACGGTGTACAAAATTATTTCCAAAATCTTAACTAGTCGACTGTCTAACGTTTTTGACAAACTCATTCACCCTTTATAAAGTGCTTTCACAAAAGGTAGATCAATTCAGGATAATATACTAATTGCCCACGAAATTTTTCACTCATACAGAATAAATAAGGCCAAGTGTGGTTATATGGCAGTTAAACTGGATATGGAAAAGGCTTACGATAGGGTGGAATGGCCCTTTCTTTTTGCGGTTTTACAGAAATTTGGATTCGATGAGAAATTTATTGCGTGGATATCTGAATGTGTGCAAACAGTCTCTTACTCCATTTTACTAAACGATGAACCATCGACTCCCTTCCTTTCAAGTAGGGGTCTCAGGCAGGGTGATCCTCTATCACCTTTCCTTTTTATTCTTACAGCTGAAGTATTGGCTAGAACCCTACAGAGAGAAGCGTCTGCCTCTCAGGATCTAGGATTTTCTGTTGGCAGAGGGGGGATTAAGATTCCCTTTCTTGCTTTTGCAGATGACATCCTTCTGTTTGGCAAAGCTAACCAGACGGCCTGTCGGTCTTTATCTACAACAGTCCATCGCTTCTGTATCATATCGGGGCAAAAAGTAAACCTCCATAAATCCAGTTTCCAAGTTTCGCCCAGCACGGCTAGTTCTACTATTCAAACCATCTCAGCTACTCTTGGCATCCCTTTGACAAACAATCTTGAAAAATATCTTGGTTTTCCGATCATTAATGGTAGGGTTAATCGAGATACGTTCACAGATGTAGTTCTTAAAGCTAAACAACAATTGACAAAATGGAAAGCTTCGACTCTTTCAACTGAAGGAAGAAAAGTGCTCATCAAATCCAATCTAAGTGCTCAACCACTGTTCATTATGCAGGCTTTCATGCTTCCAGCATCAATTCTTCATGAATTAGATAAAGTTTACAGACAATTCTTCTGGAATAAAGAGCTCAAACACACTCCACTAATTGGTTGGGATAAGATTTGTGCAGATACCTCACAAGGGGGACTTGGAATCTATAAAGCTGAAACCATGAACATTGCACTACAAATGAAATTACTTTGGAAAATTTTGGCTGAACCAAATAACATTTGGGTAAGAGTTATCTCTGCAAAATACTTAAAACATGTTTCTATATTGGATTATATTAAAAAAGGTAATACGTCTTGGCAATGGTCGAAGCTAACAGCTATTAGACACTTATTCAAACCTAGCCTGAGATGGGTTATTGGGGACGGCAGATCGGTCAACTTCTGGAATGACAATTGGGTTGACGATAAACCGCTGTCTTCCTCAGCAACTTCAGATATCGATGACTTATGTTCTTGGACGGTTGACAGATTCATTACAGCTGACAAAGTTTGGGATATAAACAAACTGAGAACTGATTTACAGAATCACCTTAGTCCCCTTGTTATTAAGAAAATTACTGACATCACACTACCTACACATAATTTTCATGACAGAATTTACTGGGGCCCAAGTCGCAATGGTTGGTTTTCAACAAAATCAGCAACGGATATCATCCATATTCATGACGGAGACCCAAACTATAACTGCAATTGGATTTGGAAACTTGACTTACCCCACAAGGTCAAACACTTCATGTGGAAAATTTCTAGGGACGGTCTTCCGACATCAGACCGTTTACAAAGATCACACATAGCCATCCCGTCTGGATGTAATTTCTGCAGTAACACTTCGGAAACTGTCAGTCACCTGCTCTTAGAATGTCCTGTCACCAGAATCCTTCTAGATGATCTTCGTATTCATATTCCTTTCGATTCCATTCATGCAAGCATTGATGACTCTTCCAAGCCTAATATTATCCTCAATAATATTCACTCACTAGTGGGGAGAAACAATCTTAGTGATATGGCTTACGTTTGGTGGGGCATATGGTTTTTCCGAAACCAAAAAGTTTTTAATGACAAAGATACTACTACTACTAAGGCAATTGCCTTATTCTGTTCGTCAACCAAATCTACTTGGCGGAATCGACTAGACCATCTTGGCGATTCTGGCTTAACTAACAATATAAGACCTACACACGGGAATAACCATATAACTACAGCAGCTGGTGATAGTACTAAAAGAACTAAAAGCTGGGTAAAACCACCTACTGGATACTTCAAATTAAACTTTGATGGTTCGTTTCGTAACACGAGTACTGGTACTTTCGGCTTTGTCATTAGGGACCATCATGGGACTGTAATCTCAATGGGATCAGGTAGTTGTGGCAATACCTCACCGGTGTTTGCAGAGGCTCTAGGGCTTCAAAGGGGTTTACAAAGAGCATCTCAACTTGGAATACAAAAACTACTAATAGAGGGAGACTGTCTAGTTATTATTAAAGCATTGTTGGGGGACTGGTCTTGCCCTTGGAATATCGAGCTAATCATGGCCGATATTTCTATCACTATTAATTTTGTTCCTAATGTTGCTATTCGTCATATTTTCAGGGAATCGAATGCGGTTGCAGACAGGATTGCGCGTCTGGCTTACTGCATCCCTGCCGATGATAGCATCAACAACGATCCAGAACTCCATGTTCTCGTCCGGTCGGACGCTCTAGGAAATAAGCCGAATCGCCGGCGAATCTCCTAATTTTTATCTTGCTTCCAAAAAAAAAAAGTTTCGCTATTGAACGTGGCGGATGATCGTTGGTATTTGTAAACTCATATGACAATTCTCATTGATGATGATTGACGTGCAGAATTATAAGTATAAATAATACAAAGTAACAATATTAATGCAATATTCTAGCCTATAATGAAGGGAACTGTTGTACATGGGAAGAGAGTGGCAAGAAATTCAAGATGTGATCAGTACTTGAATTTGAAACTGATTTGTCATATTCTAACAGAGGTTGTTATCTGCTTATTTCCCCCGGCAAAACCAAGTGTGGGAAGAACTTGGAGCTTTGAACGAATGAAAGCCACACAATCTTTGGATAAAGGGCTTCGTGAAGTTACCTGCGAGCTGATCATGAAGAAACGCGAATGATTTTCAAGACATTCGACTCAACCTATTCATGGACGAAATGGAAGCTAATTGGGTGTGCTTTGAACGGGTGCTTATCATTGGATTTTCGCACAAGAAAAAAGTGACGCCGTTGTTGTCACATAGGATGGTCGGAGAGAGAGTGAATGAAAGTTGAAGAACTCGCGAGAGTTGTTTTTGTCAGAGAAGTTCAACTGTTGTATAGGCAAGTGCTCTGTACTCGACCTCTGTGCTTAACCTGGCCATGACTCTTTGTTTGCGGGAAGTCCAACTAATGAGGTCGAGGCCATGGAAGAAGGTGGAGCCATATTGGGAGCGTGAATCATCCAAATTTGATACCCGACCAGCGTCGAAGTATGCGAGCAGGGATTGCACAGTCGTTGACTGAAAGTGAAGGCTGTAAGATAATGTTCCGTTAAGATATCGTAGGATACACTTGACGGTTTGCCAGTGGAGGATACTCGGTAAATGCATATACTAATAGACCCTATTTACAACAAATGCGATGTCTGGACGTGTGATTATTTCATATTAAAGAGAGCCCATTGTTTCTTGTATAAGATAGGATCGTTAAAGGGCTCACCGTCCCAATGCAGCCTTGTGGAGAAATCGACTTGGGTGGAGATTGGCTTGGAATCGAGCATCTTTGTTCGAGCAAGGATTTCTCGAATATAGTTGGTTTGAGATATGGTGATGCCCGTGGATGAATGTGCGATCTGTAGCCCAAGGAAGAAGTGGAGATCACCGAGGTCCTTGAGAGCAAAGGTGTTATTGAGGCAGTTAATGAAACATTGGATTTGGTCCGGGCGATTTCTTGTAATGATCACGTTATTAGCATATACAAGGATATATATTGTGGTTTCTTTGGTTACATGTACGAATAGAGAGATGTCTGATTGGCACGCTATGAAGTCGTTGGAAATAAGGAAGAATTTGAGTTTGGTGAACCATAGGGCTTGCTTGAGGTCATAGAGGGCTTTGTGGAGTCGACACACATGGATAGGGCGAGACAGATTGATGAACCCATTGCTCTATGTACACCTCTTCAATGAGATCACCATTCAAGAACACGTTGTTGATGTCGAGATGTTGAATAGGCCAATTGTTGGACAAAGTCACTAACAAGACCAATCGAATAGTTGACGGCTTAATAATCTGACTTAGAGTTTCAAAGAAGTCTACCCCTTCCTCTTGAATGAATCCCTTGATAACCAATTGAGCCCTGTGACGTTGGACTGTGAAAATCCATTTACACCTGATAAAATGAGCATGTCCAAGACGAGGAATGATAGACCAAGTATGATTTTGCATTAAGGCATCATATTCTTGTTGCATCGCAGACTACCAGCACTCAGATTTAAGGGCTAGGGTTACGATCGCCGGGTCGGCGGAACGATAGACCAAGTATCCTATGCCCTAAGGGCATATGATAAGAACTAATTTGAGAAAGATTCCCTACCAAAAATAAGTGTACCCTAAGAAAAAACGTTGTTTTAAAGTGGGCAACGAGTCCAAAAAAACAAATTGAAAAAAGCGGCAGCAATCCTTTAAAAAAGTTGGGAAAAATGGGAATCGAGCTCAAGCGGGAAGAAAACCTTGTGTCCCCAACTCTTTAAAAACCACTATGTATCAAGAAAACTTTGTTTATTTTTGCAAAATATTTAATTATATACTAAAATTAATTAAATGAGACCTATGCGAACGCCCATCTTACACCTGCCCAAGGCCAAGCCTATACACATGAAAGGCCATGATAGTCAGAGAGCACGGTGACAGCTCGATGGCGCTATGGTCCAACATAAGCATAGGTGTATTTTGGTGCTTAGCTTCCTCGACAACCACCACATCTGGTTCGAGAAGACGATCCTCGAGAATATCCACAAAGCGATTATTGACGACCTACAAAGTGATCAAGCTCAAGGGCTACATCTCCTCGGGTTCCATGGTATCAAGGGCGACGAGGTCTTCCTTAGCTTTCCCACCCAATTGGGGATGACTGGCGCTGAGAGAGTCGTCAACAAGTGACGAGTGATGAGGAGGCGAGTCGGCTTAGAGAGTCTACTACAACTATATATCTTGGAGTTTAAGAATCAACTTGTTATTTAACCGAGGTATGATTTTGGGAACTATAAGCACTATTCATTCAGCCGTACATATCGTTTATTAATTATGTACGTTTATCACTAAAAGAGAGCATATCATTTAAAATATTTTTGAATAAGCGTTGAGAACTTCTCCACAAAGAACTAAAATAAGACCACAAAGAAGTTAGATGATACATGATATTTGAGTCCCTAATAATATCAAATACCTAGAGCTTCATAAAGACAATCAATTGCACGGTACTTAGGGAGATAGGAAAGGAATCGAACTATTAAGTAGGAGATCGCAAGAAAGCATCTTTTCAACCATTTTAAATTCATGACTAAATACAAGTGAAATAGAAGTTCAATCAATCAAATGAGTATAAATTTATCAAATAAACTATTAAATATATTTACTAAAGTCAATAAAGAGACAAAGTCGCATATAAAAGATTGTGCTGACTCACTTCAAAAGTTACAAAAGTAACTGAAAACCAAATTAATAAAGTCGATTTGCCGTTCTTAAATTTCACTTTTATTAATAGTTGGGCTAAGCTAGTTGAGAAATACATCGTCCAAAGAAAAACCTTGTTGGAAATTACACAAAAACATATTAGGATTTTTTTTTTAATCTTAGTTCAGTTTGATTGAGTTTAACCGTTTTGTATTTGAATCGGGTATTACTTAATCTACTTAAAAGATTGACTTTTCCACTCCCAAATGATTCATATTTTCAAAAAAATTCAAACTTTAAAGATATTGACATAAGAGCCTATGTACGTGCTACATCAACTTGTGATTAATACAAAACATATTAGCATTTAAAGACCAGAGAATATATATCCAAAACTAATCAAAGGTATAAACGAAATCAAGAGACTGTCCAAAACCTGTAAGGAATTTGTCACAGGCCGGAGTATGTATTGAAGAAGTTGAAACTGTAATAAGCTAAATAAAAATTTATACCTCACATGGTATTAAGCTAAGGGAGTATATTCTCTATTTCTTATCTTATAATCCGGTGTTATGGTAACAACTAACAACGGTTCAAACGATACATCTAGTAAGATTTTGTAACAAATGGTGGATAGGCTGGGCTGGGCTGGGCTGGGCTGGGCCAAGGAATGATCGGCTTAAGGCCCAAACTAAGCTAGTAGATCAAGCCCTATAAAAAGGGAGAATGCAACACCGAACAATTCATCAGAAATATCAATTGTCTTCTTCATCCCCCATTTCTATTCACTATTCCTCTCTAAGGGTCAGTTTGGTAACACGGAGCTGATGAGGCAGCTGAAACTGATAGGCTAGCTGAAGCTGATGGATTAAGTGTGTTAAATGTATGTTAAATTGGAGTTTTCATAAGCTAGTAAGGTGTTTGGTAACCCAGCTGATAGAGTAGCTGATACAAACTAGCTAATCAGATAGGAGAAAATGAATAGAATTCTGAAAAGCTTGCGGTTAGTAGCTGTTGAAAATCCAATTTCAAAAGCTAATTAAATTAAAATCTTATATTTAACTTATTTAAAACTATAATTTATTAAAACCAAAAGCTCCGAAAAGCTACATGCAGTACCAAACGGACCCTAATTCTGTTCTCCATTAGAGAGCTCTCAAGCTCAATCACCTCGGTACGTCACAAATTTGTATCGTTTGACTGCTCATCGGTCCAACACCGGTCCGAACTGGGTCGAATTGAACTAAACATAAAATCAATTTTTTTTATTCGAATTCGTTTCATTTTACTATATGTGTATTCTCATCATAAATCTTGATCTAACAATTACAGGCGCACATAAAAACACGACATGACTGATACGACAAGAAACACGATACGAAAAAATGCAAAACTAAAAAGATACGATACAAAAATGACACGAACCGAAAAAACACGACATTAAACGGTTCATTTTCGGATCGGCCATATTTCCTTATCGGATACCCGACATGAACCGTTTATTTTTTTTTGACATTACGGTAATATAGTACTAGTATAAATACAATCCCTAAAAATCAATAATTTCCTCTGGCTCAGTTGGTATTTGCCCTATCCGTGTCCACCTGTCTTCAATTCAGCCTAGGTTCGAGGCTTGGCACTGACATTTGTTTTTACACATTCTCGGCCCTTTTTTTTAATGCCCAAACCCGACTTTTTTTTTACCCATTCTCGGCATTTTTTTATGCCCAAACTCTTAACTAAAACTCTCAGCGCCGACAATACTCTCAATCTCTTCTTCTCTTCTCCATTTTTCCTTCTGTTTAGTTTCAGGTTCAATTTTAATTTGAATTCGTTTGATGTTGCTACATTTATTTCGGATCTGGTTGCTGCATTTTAGTTCGAATTCGAATCTGGTTGCATTCGTTCTCTTTTATCTTCTGCTGTATATCAAAATTTTGGATATGTTGTAGTTCAAAATTTCGAAAAAGCCTTATGATGCTACTTTGTGTTGTTGTTGTTGTTGCCGATATTATATATGTAAGGGTGACAGGGCGTAAGGCAACAACATTCAGCACTCAGCAGTAGGCAACAACACACACACACATATATTTTTTTAAAAAAATAGAGCCTTCACAGGCAACCGAAGGCCAATGCCGGCGGAAGGAGCACCAAGGATATTGAGGGGAGAGGATGAGATCGAACGAGGGACCGCACCCCAGTGCAAGCCAACGCCAGCAGTAGGAGCGCCGAGGATTAAGGCGAACCGGAGTGGATGGACTCAGGGGAACCCCGATCGGCGGCCATAGAAGCGGAATCGGAAGAAGGAACCGAAACCAGCCCCTAAGGAGGCCAATAGAAGCCCGAGTCAAGATTTGGGGGTGGATTCGGATATTAGGATTTGGCATGGAAGGTGCAATTGAGGACCAAGGAGGTCGTCGGCGATGAGAGAGGGGGTAATGGCAGGGTTGTGGTGGTTGGCTGGGTGTGGCTCATGGATGGGTGGTGGTGGTGAGTCGATGTGTTTGTTGATTTTCCCTTTGTTTGTGGTAGTTTTTGCTATGGGTTGGGATCATAAGATCTCTTTTACCCCTTGTTCTTTGTAGTCGGTGTTGGAAATTTCTGATCATTCGGTGTTAGGTAGAGGTGTTCATGGTGGTGGTGGTAGCGGTGGGTCAATTGTTGGTGTTGCCTCCATGCCGAGGGTTTCCCATTCCCTCTCTAGAAAGGTTTCTAGAGAGAGGGCAAAGAGTTATGCCTCTAATCACTCTCACTCTATAACATTGGACGTACTACTCGTCAGAGCAGTGGTGGATCCTGGAGCGATTAGTTGAGGGGGTGAAAAATTGAACTCTAATTTTTTTTGCCGAAAAAAACCATCAATATTTGAAGTTTTCGAGTTTAATTATAGTATTAAGTTACAAAGTTTAACAAATGTTAAGTATGATAGAAATATATTGATTTGGTAAATGATGTGAAAATCATTTATATCGCTTCAGTCTTGAAATATTTATAACTTTTTACTCAGGTATCAGATTTGAGCTTATAATATATCAAATCGAAGCTATCGACGAGAGGAATATGTAAATTAAATTTTATTTTTCATTGGGGGGCGACTGCCACCTCTGGCCCTAAAGACGATCCGTCCCTGCGTCAGAGGTATGAAGATTCTTCTTTTATTTCAAAATAAAACACATATGGATGTGTTTGGTAAATTAAATAAATTCAATGTGATTTTATGATTATTTTTGTTCTCCGTAAAAAAAAATATTTTTAAAACTAGATTGTAAGCTTGGTTGACCATTTATAACGACATATATATGATTTCAAAAAAAAAACCCTTCGACTACAGTAAAAACCACTCCCAATGAAGGGACCAAACCCTAGCTCCCTGCCGGCCGCCACCAGCAAATTCGCCCAACCGCCATCGACTGGACTTCCGAGCTCCGCCTTAGACCAGCACAACCAGGTCGTCAGGAGCACAACCATCATTACAGCTAGCCGCTTCCGAAACAATTCAAAAAAAAAGAAAGAAAGAGATTTGTAAACCTCTCAAAATCCACAAAAAATTGCCTGCCTTCTTCCCCAATCCTTTGTGTGTTGAGAGCAGGTTCTAGATCCAATTTCGAATTTGTGCAAAGATGGTAAAAAAAATGGAAGGAAAAGCGACTTTTTTTTGAAGATTTCAAGTAGATCTATAAAAGGGAAACCGACTAGAAAGTCGAAGATGGCGTTCGTCAGGGCGTGTTCTTGGGTGGCTCTGGCTGCGATTTGCCTTTGGTGCTTGGCGGGTTCTCTGGTGCTTTGTTCGTTGGCGTGGCTGGGTGTTCTCCGCCCTAGTCGTGTCGTATTCTTATTTTCGGAGGTACCTTTACCAACTTACCATTGATGGCTTGAAGGTTAGTCTCCTGTCTAGCCCTTTACTCTCAATTCTGTTCGATTCGAACACATATGCGATTATCTATATAAACCCTTGCCGGGTATTGCCTGATTACTGTCAGTTTTATTATTCATTTGCCTTCTACTGGAGTTGTGCTTGTTATCGGAAGTTTGTTTGCTTTTGGTGTTATCACTTGTCTCTATTGTCTGTGAGGGATACTCAGTATAGTTCTAATTTGAAAGTCTGTGTGGTTTTGCATCTGCGGCCTCCTAACAACCAGGGAAATTTCAGGATTTTGTTTGTGACTACTATCAATTGGCGCCCTAGTTCGACTTTCAATTCCGACTCTAATCTTAGGATTAGTTTTGGTTTAGCACTTTTCGACTTTAAATCGACTGATTGTGCTCTTGAGTGCATCACCTTTGCAAGTGTTGCTATTACAGAATCTACAAGAATGGACACTTTTGTGTTCATGGTGTATACCTCTACTAGTTTGCATACTCTTGGGTTTATTCTTCTTGAATACAGTCATTTAGGCTTCCCCGCTGCAAGCTTTATTTACCAGGATTATATCTACTACAATACTCTTTTTTTGTACCAACATGTTACCTATGATTTACAATCAATCGGGGGCTTAAGGATTTACAATCCCTACATATTCCTTGCCTATATTCGGAACATTTCGACTCCTAAAAGGGCTACTAGAATGCCAAAACCTGGCAACGATCCTTTGATTATGGTACAAACCAACCGCAACTCCTCCTACACACTAGGTTATAACTTAATCATCAATCCTAATATTCCAAATTTCGTTCTATTTACTAGAAATATTTGCAATTCCCACTCTATGATTTATTTTAAATGGCTTCACCAGCTGGTCATTTTCCTTTGCAATTTTCTCTGCTGTGTCCTCTTTCTGTTTTGCAGGTGGGCTTCCTTCAGGAGGTGCCATCTTTCTGCTGTTGCTGATTCTCATCTGTGCAGCTGCATCCCTTGGTTTGGGTTCTACAGATGCGGGTCTGGGTGGACATGGTCAACCTACCATGAACGTTGGGTGGCTTCTTTTTGTCTCATCACATCTAATTCACATTGTAAAGGCTTACAAGCCACTCAAAAGGATCCATCTGGATTCCATAGGCCTCACAAGGCATATCATCTTATTATATGTGTGATACACCTTGTATATACCCATTTAGATTACATAAGATTGTCTATGAGTTGTATCCGCAAGCAGGTGTACGATTTGAACTATACTAAGTATGGTTACTCCTTGGACTATTTAGTGTATGTTCATCTTATACTAACATACCAACTACACTATTATTCCATCCAAAATTTCCAATTCAAATATGAACTACAGACCGCCCTTAAAGGGTTTACACTTATATTTGTTATTTCAAAGAAACCGCATTGGAAAATTGCTATTTCAGTCTACTTACCTCACAAGGATCGAGTTAATTTTATGATGGACTACAATTCTGTCTATGATCTATTGCTGTATTATACTTTATCCTGGGGTCTTAATAGCCCTTATTATCGGTACACACCTTGTAGTAACAATATATTTCACATTATCACTCAATATCAAACTAGCCATCAAACGCATAAAATCTCCTTTTCTAAGACCTACAGAAACTGTCTATCCCAGTGTGTTCAATGCCAATGGTTTAAATGCATATCATCTATATTGCCTAAAACTAATATGTTCAATCGACTGGTCATAACCAATTACTACTTCCCCATTAATATTAAAAATACAACTACTACCTATATTTCTATACAAGAAAAGAAAACGCAAACTCGGTTTCTGGTTTATTTCAAACAATCACTCACCAAAAATAAGTTTTCATTAATATTTGTTCCTGGAATTGTCGCGGATTAAAGAAACGAAACTTCTGGACGAGTACGGAATTATTCTGTAGGAATAACCAAATTAATACGCTTGTCCTCCTTGAAACTAAATCGAACAGACCACCACCTAAGTGCGCGTGGAAAAAGTGTGGGTTCACCAACATCGCCTTTGACCCTGCCATTGGTTTTTCGGGAGGGATATGCCTATTATGGAAGGATCTGTCGCCCTTCGAGGGAGAAATTAAACTAGTTTTAGTTCAACCCAGACTCATTCATATTGACTACTATGACTGCAGATTGAACAATAAATTTGCCTTCTTATTAATGTATGCTCCGCCAGATTATAATTCTAAGGAACAATTCTGGGACTCTATAAAGCATTACGCTTCAAATCTTTAATACCATTCTGTATTCTGGGAGACCTAAATGAAATCGCTATTCCGGAGGACAAACTGGGAGGATGCCTTCCAAATGCAAGACGATTCATTAGAATCCAACAACTAAAGAATGATCTTCTTCTACATGATGTTCCGACACATGGAGGAACCTATACCTGGCAAAGGAAAAAAACGGGAACTTTCGATAATAGCTATGCCAAACTAGACCGCCTTCTCGCCCAGAATGAGGTTATCTCATCCTATGATGGAATTCGAGTGAGGATTCACCCGTTCACAAACTCCGATCATGCCCCGATCTCGATTGACCTACGTTCACAAGATCATCTACATAAGAGGCCCTTCCGTTTTGAGTTAGCTTGGATAACCAAACCAGAATTTAAGAATATTGTTAAACAATCATGGCGGAACAACCCCTTAGGCTCCAATATGTATAAACTAGTTAAAAACACAACAACACTCAAAACATTGGCTAAAAAATGGCACAAAAGAACCTTCAACAATATCCACAAACAGATCTTTCAAACAGACGAAGAGATTTTGCGATTACAACAAAATTTAATTATTAATCATAACAGAACCGATTTCGATCACCATAGAAGACTCCTTAACAAAAGAGAAAGAATGCTTGATTTTCAGAGACGATACTGGAGCCAAAGAGCAAAATTAAAACATGCAAAACTAAACGACTCAAACACAGCTTACTTCTACCGCATAGCCTCAATTAGACGAGGTAAAAAAATAATTAAATATATTAGATCCGATTCTGGTGCTCATCTCACAGATAACTCCTTAATTAGAGATGAGTTCGTCTCGACATTCACTGGCCGTTTCAAAACAAACTACAACCATCACTTGTCCTTTACAAACGATCTTGACGTTATTGGAAATGAAATTTCAGATATGGACAATACCGCCCTAACTTCACCTGTTACTAACGCTGAAATTAAAACAGATGTATTCTCTATTAAAGCGGAAAAAACTCCGGGTCCTGATGGCTTTCCAGCTGGTTTCTATCAGTCCTACTGGGATTTAGTGGTTCCCTTAGTAATAAAAGCCGTTAAGTCGTTCTTCTTATCTGGAAAAATGCTTCGTTAGATTAATCACACGTTCATTACATTAATCCAAAAGAGAGACATCCCGGATACTGTAAACCACTATCGTCCGATTAGTCTATGCTCTATAGTGTATAAAATCATTTCGAAAATTCTAACTACTAGACTTGCCAAAGTATTTGATAAGCTCATTCATCCATTACAAAGTGCTTTCACCAAAGGAAGGTCCATCCAGGATAACATTCTGATCGCCCATGAAATCTTTCATTCTTACAGAATAAATAAGGCCAAAGGTGGATACATGGCAGTCAAACTTGACATGGAAAAGGCTTACGATAGGGTCGAATAGCCCTTTCTTTTTGCAGTTCTACATAAATTTGGTTTCGACACTAAATTCATTACTTGGATCGCTGAATGTGTGCAAACAGTCTCTTACTCCATCCTAATTAACGACGAACCATCTGTTCCATTCTTACCAACAAGGGGTCTCAGACAGGGAGATCCGCTGTCCCCATTTCTTTTTATCCTCACAGCTGAGGTACTAGCTAGAACTCTTCAGAGACAATCAGCTACTTCAAAAGACCTCGGATTCTCAATGAGTAGAGGGGGAATTAAGATCCCTTTTCTCGCTTTTGCAGATGACATCCTTCTATTCGGAAAATCTAACCACACGGCCCGTCTTTCCTTATCAAGTACAATTCAACGTTTCTGTCTCATCTCGGGTCAAAAGGTTAACCTCCATAAGTCTAGTTTCCAAGTTTCTGCCGGGACGACAAGTTCGACAATTCAAACTATCTCAGCTACACTGGGAATCCCCTTAACAAATAATCTTGAAAAATATCTTGGTTGCCCGATCATAAATGGCCAGGTTAATCGAAATACTTTTATAGATGTTGTGCTGAAAGCTAAACAACAACTGACCAAATGGAAAACATCAACTCTTTCAGCCGAGAGCAGAAAGGTGCTCATCAAATCCAACCTAAGCGCTCAGCCACTTTTCATTATGCAGGCATTCATGCTACCCACCTCGATTCTCCATGAACTAGACAAAGTTTACAGACAATTCTTTTGGAATAAGGACCACAGACACACACCGCTTATTAGTTGGGACAAGATTTGTTCAGATACCTTAGCCGGGGGATTAAGAATCTACAAAGCTGAAACGATGAACATTGCATTACAAATGAAATTATTGTGGAAAATTATTGCTGAACCATATAACATATAGGTTAGAGTTATTTCTGCAAAATACCTAAAACAAGTTCCGATAATGGATTATATCAAAAAAGGCAATACATCTTGGCAGTGGTCGAAGTTAACAGCCATTAGACACTTATTCAAGCCTGGCCTTAGATGGGCTATTGGAGATGGCCAATCGGTTAAATTTTGGAAGGATAATTGGGTTATCGACACTCCTTTGGCTACCTCAGCTAGGTCAACTGTTGATGACAATTTTTTTAGCTGGACGGTAGACAGATTTATTACAAATGATAGAACCTGGAATGTCGACAAGCTTAATAGTGACTTACAAAGGCTACTTAGTCCTACCATAATCAAGAAAATTACAGATATCCATCTACCTGCTCATAATTTCCCTGACCGAATTTACTGGGGACCGAGTCGGAACGGCTGGTTCTCGACTAAATCTGCTATGGATATCATCCATCTGCATGATGGAGATCCAAACTATGACTGTAAATGGCTGTGGAAGCTTGACCTGCCTCACAAGATAAAACACTTCTTATGGAAAATTTCACGTGACGGACTGCCGACATCAGATCGTTTACAAAGATCACACATAGCCATTCCTTCAGGATGCAACTTCTGCAGCAGCACTTCTGAAACAACAATTCACCTACTCTTAGAGTGCCCTATCACTAGAATTCTTCTAGATGACCTTCGTAATAAGATACCATTTCAGTCCATTCTCGAGGGGATCGACTATAGATCCAAACCTAATACTATCCTCAATAAGATTTATACTTTGGTAGGTAAAAATAATCTCAGCGACATGGCCTTCATGTGGTGGGGGTTATGGTTTTTTCGAAACCAAAAAGTGTTTAACGACATAAATGATGCTACTACTAAAACAATTGCTTTGTTTTGCTCGTCAGCTACATCTACATGGAAGAATCGTTTGGATGATAATAGCGCATCTGGGATAACCAACCACAAGAATACAAATTGTAATAACAATCTTATAACTACAACTGCTAGGGACAGAAATAAGAAAACAGTTGGTTGGGAAAAACCGCCTATTGGTTTTTTCAAACTAAATTTCGATGGCTCGTATTGTCCACCTAATACGGGTACTTTCAGATTTGCTATTAGGGATCACGAAGGTGCAATCGTATCGATAGGATCGGGAAATTGTGACAATAGCTCAGCATTGTTTGCAGAGGTTTTAGGACTACAAAGGGGAGTACAAAGGGCTACTGCCCTTGGAATTCAAAAACTTCTGATCGAAGGAGATTGTTTGGTCGTTATTAAAGCTCTGTTGGGAGACTGGGCTTGCTCTTGGAATATCGAGCTAATTTTAGCCAATATCTCTCTTACTGTTAATTCGATTCCTAATGTTGCTATTCGTCATATTTTCAGGGATTCTAATGCGGTTGCGGACAGGATTGCGCGTCTGGCTTACTGCATCCCTGCCGATGATAGCATCAGATATGATCCAGAACTTCGTGTTCTCGTCCGTTCGGATGCTCTAGGAAAGAAGCCGGGTCGTCGGCGGCTTTCTTAATCTTTATCTTGCTTCCAAAAAAAAAATAACGACATACATATCGCACTAACGATCGACAACATGGATGTCTATATATATTAATATTATCTATACTAGTGATATACGGTTGATCGATCCCTATATATAAGATCAGAGATATGCATGCGAATATGCATGGAGGAGCGTATATATAGTGCGCGCCTACGTAGGCAAGCGGCGTCCACCAGAACCGCCCTCTCTTTGACAATTGAAGAAAACTGCGGCAACAGGGGAGCCAAGGTTGTAGAGCTCGGCGAAGTCTCTAGTGTTGAAGTTTTGACGCCACCCAGGCGCATACACCGTCTGCCTCCCGAGCTGTCGGAACAAGACCAACACAAATCGGTGTATCCCCATGCTTGGCCTTGGGCTCTCATAGCACACCACCTCGTTTCCTGCACATTATGTACGTCGACCATCGATCAATATCAACCAAATGAGATACGTATAGTGCTATAGTATAGATGAATGTATGATCGAGATGTTACATGCTAGGTAGTATATATATACACGCTCCGGTGAAAACCAAAATTGCGGTAAAAACCGTGAGGATTAGTTTTTTAGCCCGATTTACCAATCTTTTAGCCCGGTTCTGAATAGAACCGAGGTATAAAGTCACAGTTTTATAGCCCGGTTCTATTCAAAACCGAGCTATAAAGTCAGTGCATAATTTTAAAATAGAAGTTTTTAGCCCGATTTTTAGGCTAAACTGAGCTATAAAGTCACCGTGTAAATTTAAAAACATGGTTTTTAACACGGGTTCTAAAATGAACCAAATTATAAAGTGGTCCTTATGGTTTTTACCATATTGTTCTCACCAGAGTCAAGGAAAGAACTTCTATAAAAACATATGAATATATGAATATGATCAACCTCTCGAACTAAGTTTTGGAATATTCAAATCTATATATCTATATATCTATATATTATATCAAAAGAGAAGTATTTATGCCACATATCCTCTCCATGTTCAAAGTTATTTTTGAAAAATTATTTACATAATATCATTTATTATGGAAACTATCTTTTCTAATATTATTTTTTGTGGAAAATTTTCTAATATTAATTACCCATCATTAATTGATATTACATTTTTTAACCATCTATCTATTACTAACTATTAAAACAGAAGCCTTACCGATGACGCGGCGCCCTCCCCTTAATTCTAGGCTTTTCAACCAATCATCTTAGCCTAAATTACAATTTTAGTAGTTTTTTTTAAAAATCTATATATTAATTAAAACCAAAGCACCTACGCCACGTGTCGCTCCCTCGCGCAAAGTTATTTTTGGCAACATTTATATTGAATATATTTAGAAATAACTTTTTTTAAACAATCTATCTATTACTAACTATTAAAACAGAAGCCTTACCGATGACGTGGCGCCCTCCCCTTAATTCTAGGCTTTTCAACCAATCACCTTAGCCTAAATTACAATTTTAGTAGTTTTTTAAAAAAACAATCTATTACTAACTATTAAAACAGAAGCCTTACCGATGACGTGGCGCCCTTAATTCTAGGCTTTTCAACCAATCACCTTAGCCTAAATTACAATTTTAGTAGTTCTTAAAAAAAACAATGGGATTAATTCAAAACATAAAATTAATAATAAGGAAACATAAAATTAATATCAGTAATCTGTATCTATATATATCTATATATACTACTATAATTGCTTTTTCAACCAATGGGTTTAATTCAAAATATTTAGTTATCTAAACTTTTACTATTATTTTATAATATTAATTTAATAGATTACTAAGCTTTTATTTATAAAAAATCACGACATGGCGCGGGGATATAATATCATTTTCCATTTTATGATAATTAGCATATGCTTTTGGTATGTCAACTATCGCCTAAAATAGCTTAATTGATTTAACAATTATGATAATTATAATTATAATTCATATTCATATTCTTTTTAGGATAACATGTACACATTTTCCATATTACTTAAATATATAAATATCTACTTTGCTATCCAATATCTAATGTAATATATACTTTTGATTTCTTTTTCACTCATCTACCCATTTTTTAATGCACGAAAATTCAAATGATTAGTTCAATTTACAATGTATATCCACTTATGGAATATTTCAATATGATTATATCTTTATGATTATTCTTAATTATCTTATTGCCTTTTACTTTTTTCTGAAAATCTAATTGGTTAATTTAATTTTGAATGCATATCCATTTATGGAATATTTTTATTTGATTTTATTTGATTCTATCTACAAGATCTACAAGATTTTTCTTAATTATCTTTTTGCCTTTTACTTTTGCCCAACTATCTTATAAATAATACACTTGGTACTGAATATTGTCAGTCATCCCAACCGTTTTGTATTATCCTCATTTGATAGGTTGAAATGACAAGAGTAGTTGCCTTGGTTGAGCAGTTTGTAGGCGTTTACGAAATCATCCCAACCGTTTATATACTACATATTATACACTTTACTTTATTATTTTCTAACCGCTAATATGTGTATTTTTGTCTGCAATTTTTAGTATTATTTAATATTCACAACTTTACTATTAAATTGCGCGCCGTTGGCGCGGGTATATAACTAGTATATTATATTAAAAGAGAAGCATTTATGCCACATGTCCTCTCCATGTTCAAAGTTATTTTTGAAAAATTATTTACATAATATCATTTATTATGGAAACTATATTTTCTAATATTATTTTTTGTGGAAAATTTTCTTTTGAAAAATTATTTACATAAACCCATTGATTAGTAAATGTGTTAAAAATAATCGAAAAAAATACAATTGGGTTAAAGAGATAAAGAGAAAAATAAATAATAAATAGTGAAAGATAAAAGATTTGAATTAATCTCATTGGTTAAAAAATGTAATATCAATTAATGATGGGTAATTAATATTAGAAAATTTTCCACAAAAAATAATATTAGAAAATATAGTTTCCATAATAATAAATGATATTATGTAAATAATTTTTCAAAAATAACTTTGAACATGGAGAGGACATGTGGCATAAATGCTTCTCTTTTAATATAATATATATAGATGGGTTTAATTCAAAATATTGTATTAAATTTAATGTCTATGATTAATCTATTTCTAAATATTATTTATAAAAAAATCGTGCCATGGCGCGGGGATCGTACTAGTATTCTATAAAAACATATTTTTATTTTTTTGATCAAGGAAAGAACTTCTATAAAAACATATGAATATGATCAACCTCTCGAACTAAGTTTTGAATTATTTTCCTACTTTTTAAAAAGGAAAAAAAATCGGTCGGATCGATCATTGAAAACAAAATTAGAATCTTACTTTAATTTTTAATGATTGAAATCTTTTCGAAAAAATTAATATACTTTTGTCCGTGATTATACATTTTATGAAGAGAAAAGAAAAAAAAAGCATTTTTGTCGTAAAAATATTGGTCAGTTTATTGGAGATTTGTGGTGGCACATTGGAAAGGAGAAAAATCCAAAGGAAAAAGGGAGAATATTTTATTGAAAAAAAAAGAGAGAAGAAAATGTCAATTAAACTGGATTCGTGCACGGAAACCTTTTGATTTGCCAAAATACATGGGTTAAGACTTAAGATAGGTATAACGTTCGATATTATATAAAATTATTTTAAATCAACATTTTGATTTTTTTTTAAAAAAAATTATACATCTTATAATTACTGATTCTTGCAATATTCTGGGAAATTTTTATTAAAAATATTATATTTTAAAAAATAATTTTGACTAAAATATTGTTTTTTTTGTTCTACTCATATGTGTACGTTATTAGAAAAATATTCATTAGGACAAACATGTGTGAATCTTTAATTATAACATTGCTATAATTTTTTTTTTATCAAAAATTTTAACATATCTAGCAAAGTATTCATTAGGACAAACATGGATTTATAAATCTTATAGTTTGTAAAGAAAGAAATGTTAATTGAAAATTGTGGCACATATCACATAAAATAATAAAATAATATTATATGCTAAATATATAGATTATTAATACAGTATTATATTTAGGTTGGAATCCCCATTTGCAATTTTAGGTTGGAATCATGGTGTTAATATTATGTTAAAATTTCATTAGTTGAAAATTAATATAGGCTAATTAAGTTGAGTGAATGAAAATTCTAAAATTGAGGTACATGATAATAACAACTAAAAAATATTTTTCATTAATTTAAAGGTTAGATATAGATAATAATTATTACCCAGTATTATAATTATGATTGTTTATACAATATTATTGTTCTAAAAGGTGAAATCGCTCACTCTGTACGCCCCTCACTTCCGACCCGAAAGGAATTGTGAGAGGAGGTAAATCATGTTTATTGGTGACTCAACCTATACTGCCGCTGGTGAGACTCGATCCTGGTCTCTTGTTCGAAATGTCACCCCTGTGATCAATTGAACTAAGCCCATACGGGCATGTGAAAATATATAATTCACTATAATTTTAATGTGGGAGGTAAAAGAGGAAAATATGAGAAAATAATATGAAATAAAAATTAAAACCAAAATGCTATAACAACTTCTTGTTTACATAAAATATGCTAGTATTACGAAGAGTGGTTTTAGACATACCAAAGGTGGCTCCTGTTGTTGCTGGAATATCAGTAACCATCCTAATAATAACAATGATTATCATCTCCAAACATATATATATAGATCCAAAAGAAATTAAAATTTGAAAATTATATATTTAACCTCACCAGTGTAGATACTCTCTCAAGGTTGGATTGCTCGGACTAGGAGCATCTGGATCCACCATGACCTATACATTATTTATGTATATTATATATATATATATATATATATATATATATATATATATATATATATATATATATATATAGGGTGTCATTCATTAAAATAGCATTCAACTCAATAAATTGCAAAAAATAAAACTTAATGATGAAAGATCAATCGATGAATAACATACCAAAGTATAGAAATTGCGAAGATCATCCCCGCCAAGAGAAACCCTAGGTTGGGTGACCACATGAGAAGGTTTGAGCTCGCAACCATTGGTGACATCCCGTGAGGAGTATGCGACTCTCAAGGGCATGGATTGGGTGAAGGGGTCTAAAACGTCCCCAATCACTCTGCTTACAACTAGAGAATCAGCTCTTGGTGCCCTTGCCATTTATTGACGTCGCTCGATCGATCTTATGGAATTGAATAGCTATTGCATATCTTGCCTCTTCACCTTGTGTGTGCATATATATATATAACTAAATCATCTGATACCCTATAATATTCTATACCATTCATATCGATCGCAAATACTATACCCGATACTCTTTCGAAGATACTTTGTTATATGATTTTGAAATCTACTTTATACATTTCGATCTATTTCTTGTCGTAATTATTATATAAAAAAATTAGTGGTTTGAATAAAGTGGATGGTACTTCGAATACTCATAATTTGTTGCGTGTACATATGTGAAAAAGAAAAAAGTATCACACAACGGAATCAGAAGTAAAAGATATTTTATTACCCGACTTGTTATATATACATCGAATTTCTTGTCAAATCTAGACACAATTAATTAAATGGCTTTTGGTATCGACAAGTGTGCCAACAAAATATCCATTGATACGGAAAGTCAGTGTTGACATATTGTTTTTAGACAAAATACTTACTGATATCTAAAATACGGTGAATTAGCCATACATTTAGCGAGAAATTGACCGTGTGTATTTATAATAGTCTCTTTTTTTTAAATCTGCACTTCAAATTTTCTAATATTGGTTTTGGTCCTTATGACCCAAACGATTGAAAATGGGCAAAATGAATATGTATCCTAGTTCATGCATCTTTGTTACAACGCTAAGTAGATTGTTACTAATATTAATAAATTTATCTGGGATAAATTAGAAGGTGAAATTAATTAAAATAATTTAATCGATCTTTATAAGAGTGTTAAAAAAATATCACAATCTTTCAACTCTAAGAAACATAACTCAACTTTTAGAGAGGGGTGGTAACAACATATATACTCCGATTCATTTTTTCAACCATAAAAATTAGGTCAAAACAATGACTTAAAATTAATTAAATTATATAATTCTCATTAAAACAAGTCAATATTATTCAAAATTCACCAAATTCATTTTGCCAATTATATGTGATCGTTTTTGCCCGAATTTATGATCGAAAAACAGAATTTGGAGATATTATTACCACCTCCTTAAAGATTGAATTTTTTTACCAATTTTTTTAATACCTCTCCAAATATTGGGTTATTAATTAGTTTTGTCAAATTATAAATTTGGAGAGGTAGGGCGGGTGGAATGGAACCAAACCTTTCAATTGGTTCATTCGATTAGAGATCAGGTTTGAGTCATTTAAGTTTTGAGTAGATCAGATTTCGAATAAGTTGGGCCACTGATCATTTCAAATCGAACCAATAGGGTTTGTTTTGGTTTCGGATTGACCCAACGGGTCAAATAACTCGAACTTTTTAAAGACTTTTTAATATTATTAAAATATTATCAAAAGTAAATTATAATATCGATATGTCAAATTAAACTAAATAATAATATTATAATTAAATTTATAAATATTTCTATAATAATAATATTATATAAATAATTTAAGCATAAAAAATATCATATTATACAAATAAGTTATACAAACTTACTATAATTACAAAATATATACACTATTTAACTTATAAGTGACATTAACGAATAAAATTGCATGACAAATCCGTGTGAGATCTACATGGTGCCTGTGCGGTGTCTACATGATGCTGACTCACCGGGTCAATTTTAACCCAACAGGTTATCGGATCTCGACCCTAAAATTCCCTAGTCACTTTCGAGTTCTGAGTCTAAAATACTAGTTTCAAACCCAAAAAATTAACGGGCGCTCAAATTGAGTTATGTTTTGATAGGTGGTCTAGCTAGAATAGTGTCCTCTTCTTTCCGATAAGTCATCGAACTAACGGAGTTATAAGGGATCACATCCTCTGTCCCCCCTCCTTGTCCCTCTCCTTTGTCCTCCCCTCCCCCCAAACATTAATTAAAAAATAAAAATAAAAAATAGATTAAAACTATAAAAAAAATAAAGGGGGTTTGTGAGAGGAGACAGTAGAAGGGGGCAAACCTCGAGGATAAGAGATTCACACCCAGTTATAAGGGCTCTTCTGTTTCAGTGTTTAAGTTTTTATATGAAATATCAATTACCTATTTCAGAGTTTTTGGTTTTGATGTTATATAGTTATAAATAAAATAAATATAAGATTTTAGTTCAATTAACTTTTAAAATTAGGGTTTTTCCATAGCTAGCTAATCATTCAAGCTTTTCGGAGTTTTTGTTTATATTTACAATTTTTCATAAGCTATCCTAACAGTTAAGTTTATCAAACACCATATACACTAGCTTATTAATATATATTTAATATAAATAATCTATTAGTTTTTTTTTGTTTAAATAAATAATCTATCACTTTCGGGTGCGCCCCTCCATCAACTACCTTTTTACCAAATATAGTACTATTAACGTTGTTTCGATTAAAAAAATGATGTCGTTTTGGAATTTTCCTGTGTAATGCAAAGTATTCTTAACATTATTTTATTATTAAAATTTTAAAAAGTATTTAATATATAATGTAGATTTTAGTAAAATTGAGTCGTTTTGGAAGTTTCCTGTCTGTGTAAAATATTCTTCACATTATTTCATTATTAAAAGTTTAAAATGTATTTAATATATAATATAGATTTTAGTAAAATTGAGTGGCGAAAAAATATGAAATTTTTTCTAAGCAAGATAAGAATTCAGTTCTCTAGACACGTCTAGAGAAATCGAGAGACCGGACAAGCCGGTAAATGGACTAACCATCATGTACAATCAAATCAAATAACAGAAGCAAATGACAAAAAGGAAATGACATGAAACAAATAACAGAAATGAAAATGCGAAAATAAAATAAACATGCAAGCTATCCTACACTGTAAAACAAAACCACAATGACAAACTAATCAATCAGCCAACGGATGACGCACATAGAGAACTCTGGGGACACTAGCGGACATCTCAGATTATGGACTCTGAAGAGCCATCAGATATCGATCGCAATTCCACGTCATCTTCGGATAAAGCAAATCAAACACCGTTCACATGAGGCATGTATTACAACAAGAACAACACAGTGCACCAAACCGCAAAACCAAACCCAAGCCAAACCATTGGTCAATAAAAAAACTCAAACCCATCTCAAAACCCTCAAAGGACGATAACGAGATCGTAGGAGATTATTAGGTAGTCAAAATAGAAGCGACAGAGACAGGAAGAAGCAAAGAAATTGAACAACAATTCAAAGACAAAAGGAAAGGAAGAACGGAAAGGAAAGGAAAACCGCAACGGATGATGGAATTACAGGAAACAAAGGTTTCACAAGGAGCCAGATGAGCCGCCGGGAAGGTCAGGCTCGAGGCCGGAGCGTAGGACAGGGTCGGGGTTGAACTCGAGATGGGTGGAACAGGAAGCAGAGCCTAAGGCGGAGCCATGGATGCCCAGAGATAGTCGGAGCCAAGGGAGGCTGGAGGAGGAACCGAAAGCAAACCGGGGGCGCTGGTGGAGAAGCTTGGGTCAGCGACGGGCAGGCGGTGGTGGCCAGTAGAGCTTTGGCGGCGGTAAACCAGGCGCTCCTGAAGGAGAAGAAAGCTGGTGAGGACGATGGCTGGTTGGCGGTGGCCGGTTGGAAGCCGAAACGAGCAAGGTGTTTTTTTTTTGATGACGTGGATGTTCCGAGGTTATCGACTAATCCTCCACATGCCGAGCACTAGCCTGCAAAGCACTCGAGCCGGATAAGCCAAGCGGCAAGCCGCAAGACAGGCTCACCCATACCAAGGTAAACCAAGGCATGAGTACCCACTATAGCACAAATTGCTCCTAGTGGGATTTGAACCCTTGACCTTATGGTAGTGAGGCACAAGGAAGCACTTCACCCTTACCACTAGGGCAAGAGGTTATTGGTCGAAACGAGCAAGGTGTTGGAGGGTGGAAACTTGCCCATGAAAATATGAAATTATGCTTTCGATGTTTTGGAGCGTTTGTTAAATTCTTTTACATATCTTTAAATTATAACAAAAAATAATTAAGAAAATTCATATATTTTGTCTCATTTTAATGAATAGAAGTTGTTTTTTAGGTCAAAATCTAGACAACCATATGGAGAGTCGCACGTACGTTTATTCAGTAGCCATAAACTAGTATAAGCTAGTTGCGATTTTCTCAGGCGCCGTCTTTAAAATAATACTCTCTCCGTTCGGCAAAACTTGTCGTTTTAGCTTATTTCACAAGTTTTAAGGCAATTAACAAATTTACTAATTTACCCTCAATTATTACCCTTCTTTTTTACTTTATCGAAAACTACAACTAACAAAGCATCAATCATATCAAGGACATTTTTGTAAAGTTAAGAGCAAAATACCTACAATGACAAGTTTTTTTGAACAAAAATAACACCCTAAAATCACAAGTTTTGCCGAACGGAGGGAGTAACAATAATAATTTAGCGATTTTGAAGATATAGACTAACTAATTCTCCACAAATCCGAGTAATAGTCTCTGCAATACTTGAATAAAAAAACTCAAATAAAAAATGAGAAAAAAGAATACAAACTTTGTCTAACATATTTGGTAAAAAAAAAAGAAAATGAAACTTAAACCTGAGAAGTCATAGGTTTAAATCTCATTGCTTACTTTGTTGCAATATTTTTTTAAATTTTATCAACTTTTTCTTATTATAAATGTTGTATTTAAATCAATTTTTATAGTTTCTTTTAATATTTTTAATAAGAGTATTCATTATACTACATATATATTTTTTAAAAAAATTCTTCTAATATGGCACTGGATATACAAAAAAAGGGTGTGTGCAAAAGTAACCCTCCCCTTACAAAATTTGCAAAAGTGACGATTTTCTGGGTTAATTACAAAATATTCAACCGAATGACGTATGCTTGTCAGATGAGAGAGGGGGGGATAGAAGGGAACATTAAATGCAAAAAACTACGAAGAGAATGGAGAGACAGAGAGGAAAGGGAGAAAGAACATTAAATGCATAGGAGAGTCTGAGGACATTAAATGCATAGGAGAGAGGGGGAAAAGAGAGGGGGACATTAAATATAAAAGGGGTCAACGACTTTTTGCATAGGAGAGAAGGAGAGGAGAGAGTGAAACTGGAAGAGCTGCCATTGAAAGTGGATCGAGAATTACAAGCAACTCAGTGCTCAATTGTATGTCAGCCAATACGGAATATGTGACAACAAATTAATCTTACGTACATGTCGACCGAACGTTGACACGTGCCGTCATCATACAGTATATAATAACGAATATGGGTAAGCCTATTTGCGGTTTTAGTTTTACGCCCCTAACTACTCCTCATCCTCTTTATATCCCCAACCAAAAGTGATAAGATCATCTTCTTCTCTTTCTTTCACATGGGAGAAAGGGTTGGTTGTTATCACTCTCGTATTTGACGGGCGGTGGAAACATAGACGAGGTAAATGGGTGTTCAAAGGGTGAAATTCCCACAAATCCGCGCTGATAAAGGAGACGTTGCACTTTGGGGCGGTGAGGAGCATGATCATGGAGAAGTTGGGGGGTGAACGCCTCCCGTTACTAGTTGGAGTTGACGTACGTTATATCATGTCACAAAATGATATAACGTATGTCAACTCCAACCATTGCAAAATGATTTTATATACCAGTGATGCAATTGTACAAATCATGTCACGGGTTGCTAAATGCATTGCCAATGATTAGAAAATGCCTGTCAGTCATTAGAAAATGTCTTCCATTAATTAGAAAATGTGTACCGGTAATTAGACAATGTGTGCCATATTAGACAATGTGTGCCATAAAAATCCTTTGGTAATAATACACACCACCAGTCCCACTCGTTTTTTAACAAGCTCTAAATCTACGTCCATTTTGACCGGCTTCTTGGTGCATTTTGCTCAGGCTGTGTACAGATTCGCTTGGTGTATCTTGATGATCTATTGCTTTGTTAGGGTTGTAGCATTCGGATTTGCGTGATGTCCGTGTTTTTAGTCATATTTTATAGTGTCTTGGTGTCAAATTGAGTCTTTTTCCTTTAATTTTGTGTTGGGTTTAGTTTCGTTTGAGTAGGTTTTCATATTTCTTGAGATATGGAGGTCTACACAATCTTTTGTTATGTTTTGTAGATTTTTGAAGCTATTTCAAGGTTATTTAGGAGTATAAAAATGAGTGGAAGAAAGTTAGAACAAAGCACGAGAAGAATGGAGGTGAAACGAGAAAGAACAAGCACAAAAGGAGCCAAAACGAGACTAAAATCGAGCCAAAGAAGAGCCAAACCAAGCCCTGGAACGAGCAGAAAAAGCCAAGAGGAATCAAGATCATACTGAGGAAACTGACCCGGTTTTCTCGGTAACAATATGAAAGACGTAGATTTGAGATGCGAAATTAAGCCAACAATGGTCATGTCGACCTCCATACCGACAGGGGTGGGTCGGTTCCGATCCATAAAGCGGTGATTGACAATTCACTTTTGAAGCAATAGAGGTCATAACGAGGTGAACAATGCTCGGCATCGATCGGGATCACGCTCGGTGTGGGCCATCTAAACGTGATTTTACATAGATTTTATCCCAGTTTTTAGATAGAATTAGATAGATCTCTTTAGATTTCGATTTCTTAAGAGACATTCATGGAGATCTGGGAGAGATTTAAGGAACTATTGCGGCAATGTCCTACTCATGGGCAGCCCGCCTATGTGCTTCAGGAAATCTTCTTTTAGGGTATTGATGTTGCGACCAAGAGCCGAATCAACATGTATACTGATTGTGGGATCATTGAGATGAATCCAAATGATGTATGGACCCTGAGGGATAAGTTGACTGGCTATGATGCCATGCATGGCACTCTAGAGTCCAAGCCGTTGGGTTCCGTAGGAAATTGACCAAGGCGTAAGGAACCAATTCTATGAGGATGAGAACAAGCGACTTAAGAAACATGTAAGTTTTCTTTCTAAAAACCAACCTTGTTTAGAATATGGTTCCTCATCTCATAATACTACTGAATGCACTAACATGAGGCAAGTACAAAGAGCAGAACATTACGATGAGGTAAACTTTATGAGGGGTTTCTATAGGAATCTAAATAATAATTTTGCAGAGAAGAACAACTCTTATCCCACTTGGGGTAACTACTCATAAGGCCAAGGAAGCCAACCTCTTCTGCAAGATCAAAGTGCTCCTCGTATAGGCTCCCTGGCTACTAAGAGCCACCATTATGGGTACATAGCCTCCAAGAAGGTTTGAACAACAAGACAGATGGATTCCATGTGAAGATGAGTACCTAAATGAGGGGTGTCCAATTGGGAGAGTTGGAATCGTGGAAGAAAAGCGTTGATTCTCAACTATGGCACCTCGCTGTGCTAATCCCAAGGTCTCAAGGTAAACTTTCGGGCCGCCTTGATGAGAACCATATGGGCCAAATAGCAGCCATTCACTTGGGAAGTGGAAAGGAAGTGACGGGTCAAGAAAACACCACAAACGGAAAAGAAAAGGAGGAAAATAGTGGCCAACTGAGCCTCATACCGACCCTCTTTCCAGTGCTCATACCGAGGGTCGTACCAACCCCATTCCAAAAGCGTCGGATTCTCATGCAGGGACTGATTTGGTTCCAAATCCGACGAAGACGCTTCCATAGCCCTCCAAAAAGCCCAAGGACACGGCGGAAGGTAAGTTTCAATGGTTTGTGAAGATGCTTCGAAGTTTAAATATTACCATTCCTTTCACAAACGCTTTGAGTGAGATGCATGCATACACTAAGTTCTTAAAAGAGATCATATCGAAGAAGAGATCCATATCTGAGCTTACCGACGAAGTCCGTTCGTTGAAGCTCCCTGAGAAACTTGGAGATCTAGGTAAGTTTGCCATTACAATTGGTTTAGAAACTTACCGATTCAAAGCTTTATGTGACTTAAGTGCAAGTCCAAGCCTTCTCCCACTTTCTGTTTGGTCCAAAGACTAGTTTAGGAGCCTTAGAGCCTGTCAATATGAGGGTATACATGGAGAATGACTCTTGTGTGATATCAACCGGAGTCATAGATGATGTGATCGTCTGGGAAGGTAAGTTCTTTGTCCCAATGGATTTCATCGTTATGGATATGTCGGAGGATTCAGTCATGCCTATCATCCTAGGTATGCCCTTTTTAGCAACCAGGCACAATAATCGATGTTAAGAAGTGACTCCTAACATTTGATATTGGGGATGACATCATTGAATTTCGATTCATCCCAACAATGAAGGAAACCACGGACGCCACTGAGGTTAGATTCTTTGATTGTGTTGAAACTGTTGGCTTGGCATCGACCACCCTAGGCTCGGTACCGACCTTTCTGGCATGTGATGATCGAAGATGCTTTTGCTATAGAATGCCTCGAGGAGATTTTGAAGACGGGGGAGGAAGAGTCTATTCTCATTCCAAATGAATCTTCTCCGGAGCTTAAGCCACTTTCGGAGTCCTTAAGGTATGCATTCTTGGGATCTAACTCTACTTTTCCTGTCAGTATTAATGCCAAATTGAATTATGGTAGTAGGGGTGAGCGCGGGACGGGACGAAATGGGATTCACTACTTTTTTTTTCAATCCCACGCGGGCCTTGTCCCTCAAATAAAAAACATTATAAAAAATTCTTAAATTCCTATATATTTTGCGGTTTTTAAAGGTGTAACATATATATAATATTTTTATATAATTTTACGATTTTTTTAGATATATACACATTATACATATAATTACAATATATATATATATATATGGGACGAGACGGGATTTGCGGGATTCGGAATCCTCGTCCCGCGTCCCGTCCCGCAAAATTTTTATGGGACGGGACCGGGACAGGATTCACTATTTTTTTTCCAAATCCCACCGGGATCGGGACGGGCCCGGGATTTGCGGGATTTGTGTCCACCCCTAGAAGGTAGAGAATTAGGGCCCATAGGAAAGCAATAGGCTACTCTCTATAGGATATCATTGGAATCTAACCATATTTGTGCATGAATAGAATTTGCATGGAGGATGATCATAAGTCAACCATAAAACACCAACGTAGGTTAACCCAAACATGAAGGATGTAGTCAAATATGAAATTTCAAGGATGCTAGATGCAAGGATTATTTATGCTATTTTTGATAGTAAATGGGTTAGTCATGTTCATGTAATACCTAAGAAGGGTAGGGTGACAGTAGTTGAGAATGAGCAAAGAAATTTAGGACCACTATTAAATGGCGAATGTGCATTGACTATATGAAGTTGAATAGTACAACTAGGAAAGACCATTTCTCAAGTTCTAGAGCGCTTAGCCCAGTATGATTATTTTTGTTATTTGGATGGCTATAGTGGTACAAATACCTAATCACCTCTGATGATCAGGAGAAGATCACTTTTGCTTGTAACTATGACAAATTTTAACTTCCAAAATGTTGTATTGCACCTTTTTTTTGTCTGACCCTCAAATTCTTGCCTTATAAATTAAAAATACCAGTTTTAACTTATTCGATAAGATATACTCCCTCCGTTCACAAATATAAGTCGTTTAACTTTCTTGCGCGTTTTTAAGGAGCCAAAAACTATATAAAATATTAACATTTTTATTAAAATTTTAAAATAATATTATACTTAATATTAATAAATATAATATTATTTAAAAAAAAATTAATATTTTATATAATTTTTACCTCCTTAAAAAACGTGTCAGAAAGTCAAACAACTTATATTTGTGAACGGAGGGAGTGTGATCTAATTGTTGTCAACTAATGAATGGTCCGTAGGTAGACCTGTCAAACGGGTCATTCGGGTCGGGTTCGAGTCGGGTCACTTCGGGTCCCGGGTAATACGGGTTTCGGGTATTTTCGGGTCTCGGGTAATACGGATTTGACCGGGTTTTCGGGTCATTTCGGGTCGATTTCGGGTTGGTCAATTTTTTCTTTTTCAAATTTTAAAAAATCATGATTTGATAATTTTGCGATAAATTTAAAATTCTAAAGTTAAAGACGTTGTTCATAAGTTATGGTGCTTGTAATTATATACTATATTTGATCTAAAATATTTGATTTTTATTATTTCTCGTAATTTTTAATAAAATGTAATAATATATAAAATATCAAATTTTCATATAATTTTTTAAAAATAATTTCATGCAATTAGTAATAAGCATATAATTTTTTTTAATGTTTTAATATTTTTTAGAATTTTTATCTTCTTAAAAAAGTCCGTTGAAAAATAAAAAATCAAATACTATCGATCGGACGGAGTATTACACAATACAAATAAATATAAAAGTTGATTTGAAAATGAAATATCAAGTGATTGTAATTATAAAATGTAATAAATTAGAATCTCCATAAAAAAATTTAATCATATATAATTATAAATCAATCGGGTCAATCGGGTCACTGGGTCAAATGGGTAAATTGGGTCAAAATTACCGGGTCAATCGGGTCACCGGGTCGAAACCCAGATTACCCAGAAAATTTTCGGGTTTTCGGGTTCTGGTCGGAAAAAATTTCCGAGTCGAAATTCCCGGGTTCGGGTCAAAATTTTTTCGGGTGCTCGGGTTGGATCGACCGGGTCGGATTGTGTTTTGACAGGTCTATCCGTAGGTAATTGTTGAAAGCTAATCGAAGCCCAAGAAGTGGACAAGCACTCAAGTACTCAACCATCTCTCTATATATAGCTGTCTATGAAGATTCCGAAGGTATTTGTTCTCCATATATAAATTAGCTTTACTACACAAAAGTTTGGGAATAGCTTCTAACTTCATCGGCCCTGTATCTCTAGGTATGTGGTAATGTATCCATTTGAATATGAAGCTATTACCTATATATTCCACGTCGATATCAAAAAATATGTGGACAAACAAATATATGTACAGTATATACATGAAAATTATGTGGCCCCTTGTCGCCCACGATAAGGTGTACCTTTTATTCATCTATTTTAACGGTTTATCTATAAAGGATCGTATGCTGAAATCAAATGGTTGAGATTTCTTACTTTATTATTGTGTCGTTTATTATGTCTTATTAGTTTACGTTACCTTTATATATAGATTCGCAAGATGAGATAAAAATATCTTTATATATATATATATATATGAATATATATATTAGAGAAATTAAATCTAATAAACCAAAACAAGCGACACACATGAATTAAGTCTTTATACATGAGCTTTTCAAATCAAACACTATTTAAGAGCTTCAAATTAATTATATATAACCTTATATATATAAGATCTAACAAGGCACATAAATAATCTGAAGCAATATTAGTACATATTTTTTTTAAAAAAATAAACTCCTTAATTACCCGATAATTTGAGCTATGTGTGTGTGATCGTTATTTCCCCAATGCTTCCCATTTTTTTCCGGAAAAATAAAAGGCTAAGCTCTATGAAATTATATTAAATTTCAATAGAGACATTAAGGAGGAGTTAAAACTTAAAATACGAATACAATCAATTTGCTAACTTAAGTATAATCAATCAATTTTCCCTAATAAGGCGAAGGAATTAATCAATCAAGTAGATGACAAACCTCAGAAGAATCACATTCCATCAACAATCAAACGATCAAGATTCATCCACAAGGCCAAATCAACTAAGAAGTGATATATACATAATACATGCACGTCTAACACTTCCAATATTCTATTAAATTGACAAAAATGGAGATAAGATGTGGCCAACATGATTACATGACTCATAGTTTTTTTTTTTACATTATTCGATTAAATTGACATATATTTGAATCGATTAAGTATTTGAATGAGATTTTTTTAGGGTTTTTTGTATTGATCGAGATATGAGATTTCCAATTAGATATCAGGCAACTTCCGACAACAATAGATGACCTCTTGCGAAAAAAGATGGCACAATACTACCCAATCAAGAACGATGGTCGTTTCATCACTCATCGAATGGAAGACTTGATGGTTTTGCTTGTCAATTTATGGAATTGGGTGCATTATTACTAGAAATATGAAACGTTATTTAGGGATTTGATCATTATCCATATAAATCTAAATTGGTTATGTGTTAGGTTGTGTTTACTGCATATTTCTCCGTTTTTTTATTTTTTGTTTTTAACACAACCTAACACATAACCATGGCTGTGTATGGGTGTGCAAATAAACATGTAAAAATTAAATAGAAACATGTATTTATTTTATAAACAGTTAAAATGGTTGTATGGGGGGCAATAAATATGAAAAAAGTGTTTAAAAAAGGAGTTAAAAAAAAAAGCTCTAAAATGGTGCTTTTTTTAGGTGTTTATTTGGGTGTTTAGTCCTCCTTTATCTTATTTGGTTTGAAAGTACCACAATACCCCTAATAACAACCAAATAAACTCCACTTTTTACAAATAAACTGTTTTTCTCCCCATACGGAGATTATCTTGTTGTTTAAATTTTTAATTACTTTTACCAACAGTTTATAAATTTTACCCTGTTTATAATTTTAGTCAGTTTATTAACTCCTTCTCATACGAACACCATATGTTATGTGTTAAAAAAGATAGATAAAAATAAATGGAGTATTAATTTGTTGGATGGTTTTCTACAAAGTTTGATAAATTATGGATGATTTTTTGTAATTTGAAAATAAATTGAGCGATTTTGTGAAGTGTTTACCCTACTGACTCACTGAGTACTGGCTCCCTCCCACCGACCTCCTCTTCCCTTCCGGAGTTCCGGGTCCCTCTTCATCAAAGCCCTGAACGCCCTGCCGGCGTTCATCTGCTTAGGAATTCCTCGTGCTACTGAATCAGAAGCTTTAATTCAATAATGCTTGCAATACAGTCATAGCTATCTTCATGATATTCGAATCGAATTAGTTACGGGAAAGGGCCTGCATTGCTGCTTCTGATTGCAATCAAAATGAAATACGAATGTCGATTTGAGCTGGTTTCTTTGTATATGTCGTTGCTGGGTAGTGAAATGCAGTCGCTTTTTCAGTTTTTATTGACTGATTTTACAGTTTGTTTTCAGTCATGAACTTGCAGGTTAGGTGTTTGATGAAATGCCAGCTTCGATTGCTAACTTTAGATGGCTTTGTGGTTTCTAATTATGTAGTTTAATCAACTCTTATGACGATTTAGTAGAGTACCAACTACCAAGTATATAGAGAATTCAACTGAATCGTAAGATAGTGCTTTCCAATTTGTGTAGAGAGGAATACAAGCTTGACTATTGTTCCATACTTGATGATTTAGGGCTCATTCTTGTTCTTATTTGCATAGCTCTTCCTGGTGCATCGGTTGTCTCCATCAGAAGGTAAAAAATGAGAGAGACCACCCCACCTAGAAAAGAACTAACCCCGCGTTTGTTTTTGGGTAGAGAAAGGTAATGATTACCCTTATGAATATAGTCCATATTTATGTTAAGATTCATTGATCACTATTCTAATCATTCTCCTTCTTCTCCCATTTTTCATACAAAATTTGTTACCTTTCTATTCCCTAATTTGAAGGGGGATAACTAATACCTCTAGGATGGTCTAATAATCCCCCCACCCTCTCCTCCAAGCTCACAAAAAATGATGATCATATACATTTTATATGTAAAATTTAATACCTTACCTTTCCATTCCCCTCTTATATAAACAAACGACCCCTAAATGTGAGCGGAATTCCTTGTTTTCAACTTTTTGTAAATCATTTTTCGAAAATGAGATGTTTAGGTCTATTGTCAGGTTTTGTGTGGCTATTTTTCCTCTCAATGAGTGTAAAATGTACCAGCTTTACTAGTTTTGTTTTTACTCCTCATAACCCACTATTGGAGTTTTTCTAAACCAAAAGTTCTATTTGGCTTGAAAAGGCATCTAATGGCTCACATCCAATGTGGAAGAAACGTCTTACGTCAGATTGTTCACATTGCTGGCCTCAAAAGGTCTGATGGATTTGCAAATCCGTTGCCGTTTGCTGCTCGGGGGAATAAGATGCAGAAAGCTAGAAGTCATTCTTACGATGGTGGGTAAATATGATCATAAGCGCAGTTCACCGTATTTTACTAAAAATGTTGGATAACATGTAATCCCATTTCAATGATGCAGGGCATAGACAAGCTTGGTAAGGCTGGGGAGACAGTGAAAGTTGCTCCTGCATACTACTGCAGTTATCTGATGCCGAAGTTACTTGCTGTGCCAAATATTTATAAGTTTGCCTACCTTGTCAGAAAGGAGAGGAAGGTGTTTCTCTATCACCTAGCCTCATTTAATTTTTGATTTCTCGTCCTCTTACTTTGTTGTTGGTCAAGTCATTTTTGCATTCTACATTACCATACCCAAATTATCTTTGCAAGATGTAAAATGCACAGTCAAACATGAAAAGACCCTTCCTTTACATGACTAGTGAGACATAAGGTAGGTAGAAACTCTAAAATGCCTAAGCGTGAGTTCATTACACTTTTTGACCTTTGCTTTAAACAACATGATCTATTATTATCTCTGCAGTACCATGAGCCTTGCCTGGGATCAAAATCTCCTATAGCTTGTTTTTGATGCTAGCCTTGCCTGGGGCGGGTCGGGTGGTGGTTTATGGATGGTGGATCAAGTGAAAAATCGGATCATCTACCCACCACCCGACTCATTGCCATCCCTAATTACATGTCAGTTCAAAATAATAAATTGAACTTTCTCTTTTCTATTTATTGTTTATTTTGTTTTCTATTTTTCGAAATCTTGCATTGGAACCAACATGCCAGTATGCCACGACATTTTTTTAGTCACCAACAATGCTTGCTTTATGAGTTTATGCTGTGGTATTTATCCCTTTATTCTGTTCAGATTTACCAATGCGAAGAAGAGGAAGAAATTAAAGTTGTCCAGGAGACTAAGATCGCAGAATATTTAGCTGTTGCTAAACGTCTCAACAATGCAAAACTGGTACGCATTTAAATTAGCTTTGATAGTTTGATTGCGATATCCTCGTACATTGGATTTTGTCACCAGATAAATTATATTCTCTCTTAGGTAAATAGTCAGGTGAATCATATTATTATTGCACTGTTTTGACTTGCATTTACTTGTTTATGTAGTTAGAAGAGTTTCAATCATTCATAATAAAAGTTTTTATCCTGTGAGAACTTTATAAAAAATGTGTAATGCTACCAAGGACTTACTGAAACACCATCTGAATGAAGAAACACTTGAAGTAGTTACTGCCATATTTGTTTTGATGGATAGTAGCTACTACTTGCCACTATATAGAGAGATGACAAGTGTGTTGGATTTGTATCTCGTGTTCACTCTGTACAATGTGTGCTTTATGAGGCCTTCTCACCTGCTAGTAATGATATGATATCATTTAGTGCTTTGCCTATTCTGTTTTGTTCACACTGGCGGGATTTTTTTCTGGGGGTATTTTTTCCCGGGAAACTTTTTTTTGTAGTATGGTTCGATTGGCTTAGCCGCTCTACATCTAGATCGGGTACTGTGTAGCCCATTTAAGGGGTTCCCACTCACAAGCGACTCAATGTTTCCAATGTTTCCAAGAGGATTCAAATTTGAATCTCTTGACAAGGGTGTAGCCTCACATCCACTACCCCAACTTATGATTGGTTGTTTCAATTTTCTTGTTACCGTATTAGGAAAAGAACAGTGCAATAGAACTCCTCGAGTATAAAATATGACTTGTGAGTTCTACATCATGTTTAAACTGTTAATACAAGTTTATCTTTGTAGGTATTGAGGAGATTCTACAAGGTTGACAGTGAACTGCGTCAGCTTGTGATGAAAGATGATCTTCTCAATCCATTGTCATCGTTCGGGGAGTATGAAATCCTACGCTTGCCCAAATCAATCCCGAAGCTTGAAAACCAGTGTGAGACACTAGTTTGTAGTTGGGTGTTTCACAAGTACCAGAAGCTTTAAAACCAGTGTGAAAAAAGATAATTAAGCAACATTTTTTTTTTGCTTATTAACTTAATATTTTAACAGAACCCAAAATAACAGGCTCACTGGAGACCTTGTTACAACTTCATCCCTATTACTATACAAAAGCTGTCATAAAAAAGAAGGTAAAAAAAAATCTATATTATCAGTAATTCAACCACTTCAAAGGAAAGGAGTCACTTAGCAAGTAGGTGCTGTGCGTGCGTTTGTTCTGTTTATAAGGATACGGAATCTAATGTGTTGACACTACTTCCACGGCCAGCTACAGGTTCGTTGCAGACTACCGGGTCTGCTGACTTGTGACGGTATGCCAAAATCTGAAATCGGTAGAAACAAAAGCAGGTAATGAAAGAAATTGTTAGAAAGAAAAGTGTTTACACAAGAACGGAGCTGTTACCAAATGGCCCTGTCTGAGATTGAATGTAGACTTGACTTCTTCAAGGGTTTGATCAGAGTTCAATGGTTGCAGATCATCTTTACATGCATCTAAGAGCGAGGAGTCAGTTGGTTGAACATCTAAAGACATCAAGGGGCTTATCTTGGAATGCAGTGCTTTCACTGCCAGGAGTTCGATTTCATCAGCTTGTGATGAGGTCTGGAATGCAATACACTGCAAGGAAAAAGATTGTGATACTTGCTGGCTCGAGAGGTGGAGGAAAGCATGAAGAAACATGAATCAGAATCCAAATGAGATGATATACATACTTGACTTATTTGTCCAATGGATAATGTTGGTCTGCAGCACAAATATGGTTGCTGTAAACTGGGCGTCTTTTCGGCATCAAGAGAAACGAGAAGAATCTGGATACCAATCTGAAAAGAGAATAAAGAAAATAATGAGATGTTACCAAAACAAAGACACCTTAAATTTGTCTAGCCAATACCTATGATACTCTAAGCTTTATTATTACTTGTCAAGGATCAACTGCTCTTAGTATAAAAAAAAATCAACAAAATAAGGTATGAAGTCATCACCTCATGGCTCTCGTCCAAGTTCCGAAGATGTTCAGCCAACCTAGAGAGGCGATTATTCTGTGTATGCTTACCATTACCATTACCATTACCATTACCAGCAGCAGCACTGCCATAGCGAGTGTGACTCCGTATTCCACCCTTGCCCCATGCAAGCATCTCTGAGCTTCCAGCTAGCCCTCCAGATGCAACTGCAGTGTCTCTGTTCACTTCTGAATCATTTTCATCGTAGCTTCCTCCAGCAGCAGCTGCTGGTGATTGCTGACCTTTTGACCTCCTAGATCTTTTTGGTCTAGTTTCTCTGCACTCATCAGCAGACGAGGAATTACCATTAGCATCATCATTATCATCTGAGTGGTAGCTTGCCCTCCTCCGCGTGGTACTTTGCGATCTCTTTCGTTTCTTAGTCAGTGCTTCTGACTGTCGTTGGAAAGTTTGGGCAATTGTAGCTTGGATCTGCCAACATGATTAAATACATCACTTTGACATTAAGAGGAGGAGAACACTAAATCTCAAGTATGCACAGAATTTCTGCTGTTGGATTGAATAACAAGTAACCTGCTTGTTTCGAGCATCCTCATCATCATGAAAAGTCAGCTCCTGAAATGAAAAAAATGATCAAACACTACAAGTATTGCTTGAAGAGATGCGTGTCTAGGATTAAACTGCACTCTTTGGTAAATGTAGCGATCTCCCAGGACCAAAAAGTGAAAAACTGTAAGCCAACTTATGATTCAGGGAAATACAAACAAATGAACCCGTCAGAATGTGTACCTCCTCTTCATACTGATCAATGTTAGGGTATAAAGCAGCTATTAGGGCATCATAGTTCGGATCATCTCTTAGAGAACGACGACTAGCACAATGTGTGCGACAAGCAGGGCATTCCTTATTCCTGGAAATCGATATTCCTCATAATAAGTACAAGTTAATAAAATAAAATTAAAATGATAATTAAGATTAGAAATCCAAGTATCAAACATATATTCTGCAACAAGTTTGAATATCAGTGAGAAATTTGGCACACTTTCTGAATGAGAATGGCTACAAGATGCAAATTCAAAACTCTGAGAAGATACCCCATCCGCATAGATTTGTCAATACAGTCTCTGCAGAAGCGATGCAGGCACTCCATCACTGTTCTTGTCTTCCGGATGATCCCTGGAGATGCAAAACTGTTATTCACTACTGAAAGCTATCTGAAACAGCAACCAATACCAACCAGACTTCCAAATGAAGCATGTGAAAAATCCATGACAATTATTATCTTCATCAATGTTAACATTGATCAGACTTTCAATCGACATACAAATGTAAGCCTGGACATAAGGGCAGATAATAAGTTCCTGATTCAAAGTTCATAGAGCATCCTAGAGGGCCTAGTGAGCTAAAGCACAACACGTGGAAATGCAGTAAGTGACAAGTGTAGCAATCAAAATCGCAATAAAAAGAAACACTTCCGCCTATCCTGCTGGGCTCACTTATTGTCAACTGCTATCCCAAGTCAGCAAGTATTTTTACTTTGTCATCAGTACATCTCTTATTGTCATCAGTCCATCTCTTATTGATAGAATACAACAAAATATGGGGAAAAAAATCTTCTGATTTTCCTTTGTCAAATGCATCGTAGCTGCCTCTATAATTAAGAATTTACAGCATTCCCTCTAAACTAAAGACCCATTGGCATAGGGACAATATGCACTTTTGAAGAAAAAATGAAAAAATTTATAGCAAACATTATTTAATACAGCAAAATGGAAGAAAGAGAAGGGTGGGGGTGGGGGGGGGGGGGGGGGAATAAAAGTGATTATTCGTTACCTAAACAAATTGGACATTGGACTTCCTTGCGCATATCGGACAGCTTAACTAGAATGAACCTGTGGCAAGATGCACAAAAAGATCAGCAGACTACATATATATACATCCAATGTTACATCATAAAGTTTGCACATCAGCTGTTGGAAATATAGACATTAATTTTCCAATCAACGCAATACAATAAGTCATTGGAATGGAAGGCAAACCCCGCGAAAAAATGTTAATTCAATAACTACATTGCATAACGATCATCTATCTGGTACTGGCAGAAAACAAAATGCATATAATCATACTAATAGACCTCGATTCTAATAAGCATATCAAAATGGTTATCCAACAGGTGTTTAAGTTTATACAAGCAAGTGAAATGATTTCCATGAAACTTGTAAGTACCTTACCTGGTTGCATTAGTGTGGAAATGTGATTGATGGCTCTTAGGACTTGTTTACACAAGCATGCAATTTCAGATAAATTATGAGAAAAAAACCATAACTGAAACGCTACAGTAACTTCATTAGCTTTCCAGGATTAAGGAGGTTAGTATCACATCGAAACATGAAGCTAAGTCTGTTTTTTTGTTTGTTTGTTTGTTTTGACTTTATTTGCAACATAAACAAAATGCTTGGTAAATATCCAAATACTCATATGAGAAAACGTTTATGACATCAAAGAATAATGTAAATGCAGGAAAATATGTGATTTTAATCCATATAAATTTGTAAGCATGTCATTGTGAAACATTAAAATTTAAATTTGTTCTGGAAAAAGGTAAAAACTTGCCACAAGAAAATATACAAGAAATACATCCATTAACTCGAAATAAGGAGCAAAAGACCCAAATGCCAGTATGACTCTGTCAGAACTTGTTCAGTTTGTGATTTGCATGTCTAAGACTAAACTGTAGAATTCAGGTTCACACATAAATACATAATTTGACTACATTAATCTTAGCTCTTAGCCTAAGGAAAAAGGGAACATAATATGATTTGATTTTGAAGATTCAATTTCTTGCATATGCAACATTAGTTGAGCAATGCCAATATGCCATGCAAGGACCTAAAAAATGATGCCAAAACAGTGACATTTTTGGAACACATTCACCAAGAAGTTGACAAACTTTTTCGGGTTTACATGATAATGCAGAACTACAGAATAAAAAAGATAATGCTTCAATCATACAAAAGTAAAATTATTTAATTTGCAAGCTCATCAAATAATTTCAAGCACTGCCATCATAAACAACAGTACTATTTAGCAAGCAAACACATTCCAGGTTGCAGTCAAGGTAATTAGGCCTGCAGAACTTGCAAAACGAAGGAAAAATACATGTACGTTCTGAAGGATCCAAACCAATCGAGCAACAACTAGTTCAGGAAAGGTAGTCACCAAGTGCGGGACAACTAACAATCAACTAAATAAAACCTGATCGAGGTGATCACGTCAAGGCGCTCGATGCGCGAAACTCATAGTCTGCATCGCATCGAGTAGCAATACACAGAGAATCGTTGTAAGAAACTTAAAAGTAGAAGGAGGAGACAAAGCGTACTCCTCGGTTAGTCGGCCGTCGCTTGAAGGACTTCGATCGGAGTCTGGAGAAACAGAAGAATCCAAACGAGAGCAAATCAGATCCGATGCAGAGAAGACGAAATCGATAATCTCCATACGGAATCGTAGAGATATAAAAGAAACATCGAGCAATTGGAAGATCAACTCACCTTCGTTTTGCAGGTGAAGCTCCGCCTCGTCCTCAACCGCCTCCTCGTGATCCTGATAGCTTCCGTCATTGTTCACCGGAAGATCCTCGTCCATGGTCTCCTGCAACGGCTTCGGCGCGGGCATTGGCGCTGACACGGCTTCGATTAGGAATCTACAGTGCAGGTGCCAAACTCGACCAGATGCAGGCGGCGGCGGCGGCGGCGGCGGCGGGGAAGAGGGAGGTGGCGGTGGAGGAGAGAGGAGGGAGGGAAAGGGTGGTTGAGTGAGGGTGGGTGTTCCTCTTTGTCTACGTCTGCCTTGCCAGCGAGCGAGCGAGAGGTGACTCACTTTCCGTCGATGGATTTACCCAAAAAAAAATATATCATATAGATATAGAAGATGAATAATAATAATAATAATAATAATAATAATAATAATAATAATAATAATAATAATAATAATAATAGACCAAAAATAATGCAAAAGTATTACTTTATCTGTTGAAATAATCTGAAGTTATAAATTTATACAAACTCAATAACTTTAAGTTTGAGTTAATATTATTTTCACTCATTTTTAAAGTTTTGATTATTTTTTAGGAAAAATGATCCAAAATTGGTTTATCGATTGCTCATGTTAGTATGATAGTATTTTGTTTAACACGTTTCTTTAAAAAAAAACCTCCGGTGATCAAGAACTTTTGCAAATTCTGAGTAGTATATAAAGTTTTGACAAATTTCGTGTAGTAATTATAAGATTTTGCAAAAGTTTTATAGGATAACCATAAGTTATTTTAATATTGAAAATTTGATATTTTGATTTCAAATCATGTATAGAAATTATACTATTGTACATTGATTTGGAAACACTATACAACATTCTATATTAGTTTGATTAAGAGTGTGTTTGGTTAAGGTTTTTTGGGAGGGGTTGGAGGTTAAAAAAAACCTGCAACTCCATGTGTTTGGTAAGAGGTTTGTGTTTGAAGATGGAGTTTAAGGTGGAGGTTTTGGAGGGTTAAATTTGCCCAAAAAAAAGCTTGTGTTATTTTTTTTTCCCTTGGAACTCAATTGCGTAAGGAAGGGGTAGGGGTATTTTAGACATTTTCATCTCAAAACTCATTTACAAACCTTACAATCACCAAACATCCAATCAGATTTTTAAGAAAAAATAAGTTCCACCTTCGGCCTTCCACACCTCCAACTTCACAACCTCCAACTCCATAATCTCCAACCTCATAACCTCTACCTAATACCAAACATGGCCTAATGCTTCTAAAAACTAATTTTTTAATACACTTTCTTATAGATAATCCAACCATTTTTTCAAAAAATTCTTGAGCATTTAATTTTGACTTGTTCTTAATGTTTAATTTTTATTTTTAATGAAAATAGTTAAAAATAATATGAGTTATCTCCCCTGAACCAATATTAATATAAATTTTAGAAAGAAAAGAAGACAAGTGGAGAGACTCCAAGGTGAAAACGCTATCTTTTGAGGGCTTTCCAAAAAACCCACGCCGCCAGCTCGGCACCATCATCCTCCATCTCCGACCAGGATAAACAACAACACCGACAACCTTCGCTGGAACCCCTCTTCGGAGGCTATGAACCACCTCTTCGAAGGCAACAAACCACCTCTTCGGAGGTTACTAACCCCTCCTCGGAGGTCTTGAAACCAGCCTCGTCGGATCTAGGTCCGAGGGCCCTTCCACCCTCTTTACCCTCCTCTTCCCTTCTTTTGGGTAGGCGAAGCACATCCCCGGGCTGTCAATCGAGGCTGCCATGGTTTCCCTGGTTGGCTTCGTGCTTCAATCCCTCTGTTCATGCGTTTGTTTGGCGCGATTCTCCCCCAAAATTTCAAATTAATTTGGGCATTCTCCCTCCGACTTCAATGGCGATTCTCCGCCCTCCTCTTGGGGCTTTTGCTATTTCAAAGACATGGATCCCAAATCTAATTTTGTTTCTCAACCCTTTCGAACTCAAGGCCTTCGATTTTCGGTTCTTGGGTTTGTTTTTGGACTTCCCTGTTGGAATCGTCTTTGGTGCGTCCTCGGTGGTCATCTCTTCTGCCCCTCTGACGACGGCTTTGGCCTCGCCTGGAGTTTGACTCACCTGTTTCGGCCGGCGATCGGATCTGCATCCTGCAAACTCTTCATCCCTCTCCCTGCCCACCGTTCCGCGTTGTCGCCTTCTCCAGGGTTTGGCCTCTCCTCTGGGTGCTTGGTTTGGTGGTGTTGTTGGCCTCGGCGTTCGTCGCGGGCTGTTGCCGTTGGTTTGCTTTCTGCATCAGTTGCAAGGATAGACTTTTCCTCTTTCTTGGGCCCAAGGAGGCCAGAGGCCCAAGTCAAAATGCATTAAAATAATGATTAAAAAAAGAAAAAAGGAAAAAAAAGAAGAGAAATGACAATAAAAATATTCAATACTAATAAATATTTTAAAAATATATAAATCCCGGTTGGGTTTGCTTAACTCCCGTTAGGGTTTTTGGTGCTTTCGTTCAGGCGGTGTGAGCTTTGCGTTTGACGTGACTAGACTTTCTTCTCCGATTGATGGAGTTTTGGCTGTTCAGAGTCAGGACAAGCCGGGGTCGTGGTAGTGTGTATCGAGGCGTCTCCTTTCTCCGGAAGACTGTTTCCTTGGAGGTTCGTCTTCACTGCCCACATATGACTCCTGATGTACCGCTGGCCTACAGTACTACTTCTGGTAGTGCTTGGTTTCGCTCGTCGTCTACGTCATCATCTCGTTTGGTTTAGTTGTGTGTAGTTTCGCTTCTGTAGAGTGCTATTGCTTGTATTTTGTACCTTCTTTGTATTTTATGTTTGTTTTAAACGGTTTTCCGTCTGCTGACTTGTCAGCCTTCGAGGCTCAGGTATGTCTGGCCTCGAATTTTTACCTAATAAAAAAATATTAATATAAATTTTAAAGAATGACTAAAAGGTATAAATTATTCAACATTAAACCAACTTTGATATGTGATAAATTCCAACCAATTTTTCGCTCAAATTTTTGACATGACAATCAAAGATTCAAAAATTTAATGACGCGGTGACACCTCACCATTTTCATATTTTTGATATTAAAGATGTCACATTTTATTTTAATGATTACAAATGTAAAATATAGTTATGTAAGCTAATTTGTCAAAAGTTCATGATCATCGGGCCTAATTTTGGACTAAAGTTAAAAATCATGTTCATACTTGACTTGTTTAGTAAATGAACAAACTCGAAATGAATTTTTTTTTTCAAGTAAAGAAAATTTTATAAATTCTACAAAATTCGAGGTTGAATCGATCCTAAAAATGTGTTCGTACTCAACTCATTTAATAAATGAACAAGTTTGAGCCGAACTTTTATCGAGCAGATCTCGACCTACTTGACTCATATAACAGCTCTAATCATGATTGACCTCAATTCGATAACTAGGAAAGGGGAAGCTATTTAACTAACAAAGAAGATCGAATTATGACAATTCCGACCTTGACAATGCAACAATCCATGAACAACACAAAGATACACCATTGAAGAACACAAGTTACACAACATACATAATGTACGTAGAGCTTTTGACAGAAGATAGAGAGCGAAATGGATCGAGATGGAGATCATCTGGATCACAATTCACAATTCAGTTTGAAAGTTGGCGATAATTAGGTTGATCGGATGATGAAGACGAGGTGAAAGAGTTGGCCTTCCGACGTCTCTGGTTATGCCCTGCCAATCTCCTCCGGCAGCTCCTCTTCGTATCATCAAACTCCAACACCTCATGAAACCTACACCATGTTCAAATTCAGCAACTACTCAAAATGTGACTTGAAACAAATTAAAAAGAATGTTTTTGTTTAACTATATTAAACAAAAATCTTTTTCTAAAGAATTTTTTTCATGAATTTATGAAAATTCTTTTTTTTCTAAAGAGTTTGATAATTTTTTTATCTTAATTTTTTCTACTAAAAATAACTATTCTAATCAAAATTTTAAGCTTTTTTAACATATTTGACAAACAAAAAAAAAGATTTTTCATAAATTCATGAATATATATATATATATATATATTTGAAGTTAGGAGAAGGTAAATATTTTTCTAAAGAAATTTTTTCATGAATTTATGAAAAATCTTTTTTTGTTTGTCAAATATGTTAAAAAAGCTTAAAATTTTGATTAGAATAGTTATTTTTAGTAGAAAAAATTAAGATAAAAAAATTATGAAAAAATAAGAAATTTTCTAGTGTGTGTGTATATATATGTGTATATATACATATTAAAAAGAATGTTTTTGTTTAACTATATTAAAGAAAATCTTAAATTTGTTATGTATTTAAGCATTTTTAGTATAAGAAAATTAAGAGAAATAAAAATTATAAAATAGTGAAATTAAAGGGGTTTGAACTTTGAGCTCATGACCTCAAGATAATAAATACTCTTTCTTACCAACTAAGCTAAAATATATTCTTTAATTTTTTGCTCTTTTCATTTTTTTTCATAATTAAAATTAGTAAAAATTACTTAAAAAACACGTAAAAAAATACTTCGGGCTAGGGGGCTTAAGTCAATTTCAAATTTCCATTGCTCTCTATTTTTTATACAAACTTTTTTTATTAGGTATTTTTTATACAAACTAATTAATAAGCTATTATTAGACCATCCACAATGATTTTGCTTAAAATATACACATTTGGACAAGATGTGTAAATATACACATCACTTTTTAGTAATTTGTTCTATTGGTAAAATGTGCATTTTTTACACATCATTCAAATACAATTCATTTAAGGCCCATTTGCATAAATACACCAAATTGGTGTTTGGTTTGCAAAAATATATCAGTTTTCTGAGAATAGTAAAAATAGGATAGGTGGGTCATTTGTGCTAAAAAATAGGTCATTTGTGCTAAAAAATAATGATTGATTTTAACTTTAAATTTAAATGTAAAAATTATTAAAAGGAGATTTATGAATTAAAAGAAAAGTTAAAAAATATATAAAAAATCAAATATACATTAAAATAATGTTTTTAATTTTTTTCTCAGAAATTTAAAAATAATAAAAGTAGCCGGATGAAAAACATCGCCTTAGTAAGAGAATTAATACTGACAGGAACAAATTTTTTGTTGACAGGATGTATGTTTTTTATGACAAGGCTAAAAATTAATACTGACAGGATGAAGTTTATAATAGGGGAGAGAAAAAAGATACGATTTTATCCTACCATAACTAGAAATTAAAGGCATGTCCAAGATGACAAAGTTATTCGTTCACTACGACAGGATTAATGTTTATAGTGACAAAGCTGCGGATGTACATTGACAGGATTGAAGCTATAATCTAGGAGAGAATCACTGAAGATACAGTAAATCATATCTTTAGGATTATTAACCATATTTACAAAAGGATTGTCAATATATATCTTGAAATCATAATATTATTACATTGACAGGATGAATATTGTTCTTGACAATCCCAAATATGAACATTGACAGGATATGATCAATAATCGGCGGGAGATTGAGTAAAGATATGGTTTTGACCTAAATTATAACCACTAGATTATAATCGGCGGGAGATGGAGCCGGAGGTTGGTCTGCTCTTGGGGTCGAGGTCGGAGCCGGATTGCGCAGCGACGGAGGGTGAAGGCAGCGACAGTCGGGCTGCTCTTGTGTGTTCTGGTTAGGGATTGGGATTGGGTCGGTCGGGGGCGTCGGAGTGTAGGCGCAGCGACGGAGCCGGAGACGCGGGCTCAGGTCCGAGCGCCGGAGACTTGGGGTTGGGGCTGAGCGCCGGAGACTTAGGGTTGGGGCTCCTCTTGTGTGTTTTTGGTTAGGGATTGGGTCGGCTGGGGCTAGGCTATCCTGTTATAGGCGTGGCCACGGGTCACGGGTCAACCCGTGACCCGGCGTGTCCGGGTTGACGGGTAGGCGGGTGGGGACGGGTAGCGGGTTAGGGTTAGGGTCGGGGTTTAGTAACCCGGTGACCCGGCGGGTCGACCCGCCGGGTCGACATATTTTAAAAAAGTAGCCGTTGACGGGTGGGGCCCACCGGAGGCTGATTTTTTTTTAAAAAATGTAGCCGTTGTAACGGCTAGTTGGTGGGAGATTAGGCTCGGGGCTATAAATAGACGACTCCTTCATGTCACAAATCACACATATTCCCATCCAATCCATCAATCACCTATCCATTTTATTTCATAAGCTCGTAATCATGTCCGACGCAACTAGATCCAGTGATAACCTTCGGGCGGAGTTGTTCCGTGATCATTACGAGAAGGTGGAGCAAGCCGGTGGAAAGTTCGAAGCCGTTTGTCGTCATTGCGGTCACAAGTACAAGGTGACAAATAACCTTGGATATGGAAATTTGAAGCTTCATATCACGAAGAAGCACCCCGAAAAGATCAAGAACGATGGCGCATCGGGCTCGAGTGGTGGTAACTAGTCTAGTATTCCTAAGTCCTAAGTCCTAACTCCTAAGTCCTAATCCTAATTAGTGATTTAGTGAGTAGTGTAGTTATTTAGTTATGTAATAAGTTTATGTTTTAAGTTTTTAACTTTTTATGTAATGTGAATCAGTGAATGTGAGTTGTGATTTGTGAACTTGTAATCGTATGTCGGTTTACAATAAACTTGTGTTTGAATGATTCTATAATTGGTGTTGTATAAGATAATTTGTTTAGTAATCTATATAAACTCTTAATTTAGAAGAGTTGAGGATGATGTGTCAATCTTAGAGGTATTTTAGGAGTTTTAACCAATCATATTTTTTTGCCATTTTTCTTTGATTTTCTTTAATTCTCATTTTTTTCTTCTTTTTCCTTTAATTCTCTTTTTTATTTAATTTTACTAACTATCTATATAATAAAATCTTAATTTAGAAGAGTTTAGGATGATGTGTCAATCTTAGAGGCATTTTAGGAGTTTTAACCAATCATATTTTTTGCCATTTTTCTTTGATTTTCTTTAATTCTCTTTTTTTTTCTTCTTTATTCCTTTAATTCTCTTTTTTCTTTAATTTTAATAACTATCTATATAAACTCTTAATTTAGAAGAGTTTAGGATGATATGTCAATCTTAGAGGTATTTTAGGAGTTTTAACCAGTCATATTTTTTTGCCATTTTTCTTTGATTTTCTTTAATTCTCTTTTTTTTTTCTTCTTTATTCCTTTAATTCTCTTTTTTCTTTAATTTTAATAACTATCTATATAAACTCTTAATTTAGAAGAGTTTAGGATGATGTGTCAATCTTAGAGGTATTTTAGGAGTTTTAACCAATCATATTTTTTTGCCATTTTTCTTTGATTTTCTTTAATTCTCTTTTTTTTTTCTTCTTTATTCCTTTAATTATCTTTTTTCTTTAATTTTAATAACTATCTATCTATATCTATATAAACTCTTAATTTAGAAGAGTTTAGGATGATGTGTCAATCTTAGAGGTATTTTAGGAGTTTTAACCAATCATATTTTTTTGCCATTTTTCTTTGATTTTCTTTAATTCTCTTTTTTTTCTTCTTTATTCCTTTAATTCTCTTTTTTCTTTAATTTTAATAACTATCTATATAAACTCTTAATTTAGAAGAGTTGAGGATGATGTGTCAATCTTAGAGGTATTTTAGGAGTTTTAACCAATCATATTTTTTTGCCATTTTTCTTTGATTTTCTTTAATTCTCATTTTTTTCTTCTTTTTCCTTTAATTCTCTTTTTTTATTTAATTTTACTAACTATCTATATAAAATCTTAATTTAGAAGAGTTTAGGATGATGTGTCAATCTTAGAGGCATTTTAGGAGTTTTAACCATTCATATTTTTTGCCATTTTTCTTTGATTTTCTTTAATTCTCTTTTTTTTCTTCTTTATTCCTTTAATTCTCTTTTTTCTTTAATTTTAATAACTATCTATATAAACTCTTAATTTAGAAGAGTTTAGGATGATGTGTCAATCTTAGAGGTATTTTAGGAGTTTTAACCAATCATATTTTTTTGCCATTTTTCTTTGATTTTCTTTAATTCTCTTTTTTTTTTCTTCTTTATTCCTTTAATTCTCTTTTTTCTTTAATTTTAATAACTATCTATATAAACTCTTAATTTAGAAGAGTTGAGGAATAAAGAAGACTACAATTCGTAACAACTTTTTTTTTTTTTTTTTGGTGTTGTTTGGCTTCTTCTAATCCCTCTTCACTTGTAATTAAAGTTATATGTGAAGTTTTTAATTTATTTTATTGAGTTTTTATTTTTTTTGACATTTTAAATTTGATATCTAATGTTTAGGTAATTTTTACTAAGTTGTTAGGTAACTAGTATGATTCCCGCGCCACGGCGCGTTTTTTTTAAACTAAAATATTATATAAAAAAATATTAATAAATGTTAAGATAAAAATCATTAAAAAAAAACTTTACAACAAATGTATCTTACAATTATCTCAGAAAATTATTTTTTAAAAATCTTATGTAAAGTGAGTTTATATAGATATATAGATAGTTATTAAAATTAAAGAAACAAGAAAATTAAAGGAATAAAGAAGAAAAAAAAGAGAATTAAAGAAAATCAAAGAAAAATGATAAAAAAATATGATTGGTTAAAACTCCTAAAATGCCTCTAAGATTGACACATCATCCTAAACTCTTCTAAATTAAGAGTTTATATAGATATAGATATAGATATATAGATAGTTATTAAAATTAAAGAAAAAAGAGAATTAAAGGAATAAAGAAGAAAAAAAAAAGAGAATTAAAGAAAATCAAAGAAAAATGGCAAAAAATATGATTGGTTAAAACTCCTAAAATGCCTCTAAGATTGACACATCATCCTAAACTCTTCTAAATTAAGAGTTTATATAGATATAGATGGTTATATTAGATTGAATTCAATGTTTTGAATTAAGCCCAATAGTTATTAAAATTAAAGAAAAAAAGAGAATTAAAGGAATAAAGAAGAAAAAAAAAGAGAATTAAAGAAAATCAAAGAAAAATGGCAAAAAAATATGACTGGTTAAAACTCCTAAAATACCTCTAAGATTGACACATCATCCTAAACTCTTCTAAATTAAGAGTTTATATAGATATAGATATTGTAATTTGTACCTAAATGGCAAACACGAAGGATATTTTTCAAACATATATGCGTCCAATACCTGTTCTCGACAATTCCGTAAACTCCGAACAAGTGCAAACCCGTCCAACCCGGGCCATATTCGTCGGGTCAACCCGCCGGGTACCCGCCGGGTCCGACCCGCCGGGTGACCCGAACCCGCCAACCCGTGGAATTCCCGGGTTAGGGTTCGGGTCACCCCTCCCCGACCCTTGACCCGGCGGGTCGAACCCGTCGACCCGCCGGGTCAGACCCGTGGCCACGCCTATCCTGTTAGTAGGGATTGGGAATTTTTTTTTTTAATTTCAGTTTTTTTTATTATTTAATTATTTAAAATAATTTTAAAATATAAGAAAAATGAAAAATACTTAAAATATTTAACTTTTTTTTGCTCTGATTTCTTGGGGGTGGTGGGTAGGTTTGATAATTAAATAAGGTATTTTTGCAAATTTCTATATATTGATGCAATTGTTTTCAAACTTAGGTATTTTTGCAAACCAATTATCAAAGTGGGGTATTTTGTAGTAATTCCCCTTCATTTAAAGCAAAAGAGAAAATAAAATCATCAAAAATAAATCAATGAAATAATCTTGCTTTTTGTAAAAGTTTATGCATATGGGGGTGGTGTGCTGAAATTTGCACATTACATGCTCAAATGTGTACATTTACATACACCCAAAACAACTAATGGAGCTAAAAATGTCTAAAAAATACGTTTGTATATTTGCACACAACTATTGTGGATGGTTTTATAGAGGTTTTTTTTTCCTTTTCACGAGTTTTTTTTAAGGAAAAAAAAATCAATAGTATTTACACATTTGGATTTCAACCATTTTTCCTTTTCTATTAGAAGAAGCTAATCAGAAATCATATTTGCATAAATTAGTTGAGTGTTAGTACTATTATTTTCATTTTTTAATTGTGATAGTAAACCTTTGAAGGAATCATTTACAACATTTTTATGTAAAAAAAAATAATTAAAAAAAAGTAAGATATCACCTTATTCCTATGTTTTGTAAGATATCTTATTTAGCATAGATATAAAAAATCTTACTTCTTTCGTTTCATAATAAGTGTAGTTTGTCTTTTGGTGCACACTTTTTAATGAGATAAAAATTATAAAAATTATTTTTTTTTATAATTTCATAATTATTAATAATGAGTATAACAATGTAAAAAAATTCATTAAAAAGTAATATTTTATTAAGTTTTTATATTTTTAAAATGTGTGTCGAAAAAGTAAAAAGACACTCAGTTGTACAAGGTAGTAGGCCATCAATGTATCAATCACGTGTGTAGTATTTTATGAATTATGAGTAGATATAAAAGTGTACTTCCCAAGTCTATCACAAAAGGTTAAAAATAATAAATTATACTGCCTCGGTTTAATAATACAAGTCATTTTATACATTTGCATATAAATTAAAAAAATCATAAACTTATTACCTATATCACTTACTACCTCCGTTCTTTTTTATTTGTCTTTTTACTATTCAGGCACATTTTTTTAGGTGATAAAAACTATATAAAATATTTATTTTTTTAATAACTTTTTTTAATAATCTCATACTTAATAGTATTAAGTTTAATATTATTAAAAAAATTGAAGAAAAAAAATAATATTTATATAGTTTTTACCATTCTAAAAAAACGTGCCCGCTTTAAAAGTGTCAAATATAAAGGAACGGAGTATTAATTATACACAATTTTAATCAACAAATAAAATTTGAGAAAAAATAAAATAGTAACAATTATCATATCTCAATGCCTAGAAAACATAAAAGTATTTATATTTTCAAAAACAAAAATTTAAGCCTAAAAAGACTTAGGGTTCGTTTGGTTCAATGTGGGAATTGAAATTCCCGGGAAGTTACTTCATGGGAATTGAATTCCCGGGAAGTCCAATTGATGGGAATTATAAAAATGTGTTTGGTTGATTTTTTTATGTTAGAGGATTAGAGGGGGAATTGGAAATTTCCAAATACAAAATGGAGGAAGTTGAACTTACCTAGGGGACTAGGTAAGTGAACTTCCTCCATTTTGGGGGAATTCAACTTCCCGTGAAGTTGAATTCCTGCGTTTTTTTAATTTCAAAAATACCAAACAAACACATGAATTTCTCCTACTTCTTGGGAAGTTCTACTTCCTGGGTTTTTGGGTTTCCAACCAAACGAGCTCTTATATTTTTTAACAAAAGGAGTAATAAAGGATGATTTTTTACACAATAATTTAAAGGTTTTGGTTAATTGTGGATCTCAACCTTATACAGTACTCCCTCCGTTCGTGAAAACATGTTATTTTACTATTTTTTAGGGGATAAAAACTATATAAAATATCTATTTTTTTTTAACAATTTCATAGTTACTATTAATAAGTACGAACTTGTTAAAAAAATTATAAAAAAATGGATATTTTATACTCCGTATAATTTTTATCATCATAAACAAACGTGCATGAATAATAAACTATATGTTTTCGCGAATGTAGGGAGCAAGTAATAACTGACCAAGTGTATGGTAGGAGTTTTAGGGGGTTAGAAAAAACTGAAGTTGTGGTAAGGTGTTTGGTAGGAGATACAAGGAGATTTGAGAGTTGTAGGTGGAGGTTAATTTCCATCGAATTGGAACCGGGGGGCAAGATTCGAGAGATTTTTTCGGCTTTTCTCGAAATTGCCCCCAAAACGAGGAAGAGGAAATGCAACAACTTCATTGGTCTCGTCCGATGATCGACAGCGGTTGGGGCAGCACCAGTTGATCGAGACCAAGCAGATATCGGAGCACGGACGCCATTACCATTCAAACTGTCAACGCTGAGCTTGTGAGCTGCAGGTTCATTCCCCATGGCTGGAATTTGAATTAGGTCACACCAAAACAACTTGAATCAATTTTAAAGGAGGGGAATTCATTCATCCCGGTTCATTCCCCATAGTTGGAACTTGGAATTTTTTTTAAAAAAAATGACGAGGAGCCCACATTCAGTGGTAAACCCTGAGCACATGACTCAGCCGATAAGAGTTACGTACTAGTAAGTCGGCTTGTGCTGACCGACTCAAGTCAATAGTAAGAAGTAAGACAAACCTTGTATTTTCATCCAAGGAAAGGGGCAGAAGCAGGATCGAACCCGGAACTTCCATATCACCTCTACCACCCCCTTACTTCACACCACTAGGTCTCCCTGACTGTGATTGGAAATAATAGGTGGTCGACAACAGGAGAAGGAGGGGTAAAAAGAGTGAGGGTATTTTAGACCTTTTTACCACAAAAACATCTTGAAAACTTTATCACCACCAAACATCATTTAGATTTTTTACAAGGTTATTTTTTGTTGTTGTTGGGGTTGTGGGTAGTCCACATTGAAAAATGAGGTGAAAACCAAACAAAAATATAAAGGGAGGTGAAGCTCTTAAATGATGACTTAAGTTTTTGTGTTAGAAAGGTGAATTCTGACCTTATAATCAAAAACAAAATAAACGCGACACAACTCCGTTTTCTGACGAATTGACCGAGTTTCTCGGAATTTGACATTTTTAAAAAAATATTCACCTCCCAAAAAACCCCATTTCCCAAACACATAATCTTTGGCTATGAAAGTTCTTCCCAATAAACAAATCATATATTTTAAAACCTTCTAAAAGACTTGAAGCTTAAAATAATGTTTAAGATATGAAAAACCATAAAATTAGAAGGTAAAGAGAGATGGAGACGAAGAAAGACCTGCTGCATTGCTGACAGAACCTCTGTCGGAGGGAGGCGACGATGACGACAGGGGCCTTGGCGTGGAACTCGCAGACCTTGTGCCTCTGGTGGTAAGGCTTGGCCTGGGTTAGATCGGCGGTGCAATTCTCTGCTTGGCACCACACCGTAACGGAAGAGGATGACGACCCCCATCCCATAATTTGATCATATGCACCTGCATCCTCCATATATAATTATATATCTTCGATCCCTCTGCAGATGGAGATCGATCGATGTCCTTTGGCCCTTTATTTATAGATCGATCAACCAATTATAAGGGGAATTTGTACGTACACGGATTTAGAGGTGGAGCTACTAGTGAAATTGACTTGCAAGTTAAGGACATAGAAGCCCTGTAAGACGTTTAGGTGGAACTTCATCATATAAATTTAAGTGGGGCATTCACTTATTGTACGCTTGCAGTCCACCTTTTTGACACGTCGATTTCTGGGGTTTGTCCGTTTCAAATAATGTCTCATTTTTATCACATAATTAGGCTTTTCTTGTTTTGTGTTTCCAATTTTTAGTTTTGTTTTTTTATAGACCTACTGAATTAAAAGCAAATAAACTAACATATCTACTTCCTTGCTTTACAAAACTGATGGTATATCTAAATCGTGGTGGATAGGTCTTGCTATCCACACGGGGATATCTTGTCAAATGCACGAAAAGGAGGAGCTGTTACTGATGAGTTGATAGGGTTCTGACACAGACACCCAATGTCAGTAGATGGAGATTTGCTGAGTTTGGTGTTGTATTAGAGTCGGCGCGGTGTTTTTGACTCTGACTTTCCACCATGTTAGTGAGGAGATCATGTATTTGGCGAAAAAAGCATCGTGTTAATAATATGACCCTCCTATAATGCATGACATTATACTACTAGTATAATATAAAAAATTTATATTATACATAATATAATTAATCCATGGAGATCCAAACAAACCCTTAAACTACAAATCTAAAATGGGGAAGAAATGGGTTTTGGATTGGGTAAAATGTTCGGGTCATCTGTGAAATATGAGAAGAGGGGATATATAAAGATTGTTTAGGGTCTAGCGCTCCATAGATTAATCGAGCTTAAGATTATAATCTAGTTTAATATGAAATTTTAGATGAAAATTTTGATGAAAATTTAGTCTTTGTAGATAAATTAAAAGAGTAAATTCTTATTTGATATGACAAGTTCTTAGAGTTTTATAAAGCTATTTTTTTTCAAAAACTGCGAAAATCTTTGTTATAACTCTTTTGAAAGCTACAATAAGCTTGTGTCAGGCCGACACTTAGTCAATTTAGGTAGTTTAATCAGAAAATCATTAAAATGTATAAAAGGCCCTTCCATTTATGTTTAAAGATATAATAAATTAAGAAAAGAAAATAAAACCAAATGGACTAAACAATGGATCATGCAAGTGGATTAAGAAGGATTAAACAAAAAAAAAAGACAATTTAGGTAAAGATGAGTTTGGGTGTGGGGCAACGGCTGCGTTACGTTGATAGGAGCAATACAAAATAGGTAGGGGTAAGCTATATAATATAGTCTTATAGGTGAAAAAAATATTAAAATCAACAACTATATGGACTCTGAATATGAGTCAACTTTTTTTAATGGTCACCATATCTCTGTTCTTGCATTTTCGTGTGGTTTGCAACTTTTCGTAAATTTGGATGGAAATTTGTATTTTTGTTAGTAATGCTATTTTAAAAGATTTAATTTTTTTTAAATCATTTTATATCATCCTCATTGATCGCTATCATATAACTATTGATGAGGATGATATTAAATTTGTATTTATAAAGGCACCTTGATAAAAAAATTAAAAAAAAAAAGATAAAGAAGAGGATATTAAGAATTTGGTCCATATATAGGAATTCGAGGGTGTCATATGAAATGTGAAATTTTATTAACAAATGTTTATTTGTACATATAAAGATCTAATAATGACCAATATAGCCGAATATTTCCATTCTCCCAACTTTGGTGATTTAATAAGCGCGTTGTCACGAACCTACTTAGAAAGGTGAGCTGTGAGGCTCGGTAATGGAGATTAGAGAATAGGGTTTAGGAAGAGATTGAAGAAAGAGAGGATAGGAAGAGATTTGTATATTGATTCTTTCCTGCCATTTCAGATTATTACAAAGGCTTTATATAAGCCTATAATTACATCTGTTCATGGGCTTTCGGCCCATCCAACTAAGCTCAGCCCATTCCTAACAATACCCACCTGTTCTAAAAAGACTTGTCCTCAAGTCTAAAATCACCACTGTGAAAAAAATTTCAAAAGATTGTTGCTACCCTCAGTGAGCAGGACACCTGCTAGGTCTATGAGTCTATGACAGCAACCAAAAAAAAAATTTCCTAAAAAAAAATTTAGGCCTGCAACAGGAAGGTAAAAGTTGGAAAAACTTGCAAGTATGCATCAACTTGGACTGCAGCATACAAAGTATTGAGACATCCCACTGAAATGTAGTAAGATTGATACACATTCGTGGCAACAACATCTATGCCAGCAACCTAATTGCTCCTTTCCTTCCAAACTCCCTTGGTACTTGTTTCCCTGTGATCATTTTGACGTTTGCTTCCTCTGTCATCCCTTGAAGTATAATCTGTTTCCCACCTTTCATGAATGATATTTGCATTTTTTCATAGTCGAACTGCACTGGGTTGAACTTCTTCATCCAATCCCCACCCAAAAGCAAATCATAGTCTCCAGAATTCAATACTCGTATGTCAAATTCATACCTGTGACCCTGCATTTCCCACCTGAACTGTGTACATACTTCTCTACTATACAGCTTGTGGCCCCCAAAAGTTTCTACTACCATTAATCCCACCTCTTGCAGCTCGAATCCTGCATCCTTGGCCATCTCCGAATTAACGAAGCTATGAGTGCTGCCATTATCTATCAAGATGGTAACCACTTTCCCTTTGACCACGCCTTGCACCCGAATCGAATTGAGGGACTCACCTCCAGTAAGTGCGTGCACATAGACCCTTTGTTCCACCCCTTCTTCCTCAATCGATTCCCATTGTTCGTGCCCCGTTTCCTCCTGCATAGACTCTGAACTCGAGCAAACTGTAAGAATATTGGTACTAGCTTGGTTCTTGCATTTATGGCCTACGAAGTACCTATCGCCGCATCTATAGCACATCCCGGGGGTCTTCTTGAATTCTGATGTCGGCGTTGCACTGTTCTTGAACTGGGAGGAATTCTTGTAAGTTGTTATTCCTGTTTGATTTGTTGCATACGGTGTTCCTATCTGCAGTCCCCCACCATTGGTTGAGGCCCCGCCAGCTTTCCATGGGTTCTTGGATATCTTGACTATCGCTTGTACTGCTTCATTATGCAGGCGTGATTGTTCCAATGCCATGGCTAAATCTCCAGGTCTTCCTAACTTGACCAAGGACTTAATCTCAGGCTTAAGACTACTGATATAACTCGATACAAAGTAACTCTCGGGCAGGTGAGGATTGTACGCTAACATTCCTGAGCGCAACTCTTCAAACCGTTCATTGTAATCCTCTAATTCATCCCTTTGTTCAAGCTTGTTGAATTCTTCCACTACTTCCACACCTAGCTTTTCCCCAAACCTGGTGCAAACTGCTTCGCTTAGCTCTTTCCATCTAACTCCCGTCTTCTGTAGCAAGTAGCCCTGCACCCATACGTCTGCCTTGTCGTACATGTACATCGACGCCATTTCGACCTTCTGAGCCTCTGCAATGTTGAAGATCGAAAAGAATTTCTCGCACCTTCTGATCCAACTGCGGGGTTTCTTTCCGTCAAATGTTGGGAAATCGATTTTGGGAAATCGATGTGGTCCTAGCGACGGCCCGTTGAACCCTGAGTTTTCCGATCTTGGCGTCGACACTCGTTCTTGACCGGAATTGGAATGGTTTGCAGGTCGGGCGACTTGCGGATTCCCTTGAATTGGTACCGCACCTTCTATTCCCCCTTGAATATGCACTTGTGCAATCGCCGCAGTGCCGCTCGTCTCTCCGTGTCCTCCCAACACCCGCGGTCGCTCATTCTGAGGCAGCATGCTCTTGATCATCGCCTCCAGTTTCTCGAACCTCTGATCGGTCTTAGCCTGGAACTTCTCGAAGAACTCTCGGAATTCCGTCTAATTCTTCGCCGTTTCTTGGAGCGCGATTTGCGTGGACGATGCGAACTGCTGAAGGTGTTGGAGCTGAACCTCCGATTTTCGAAGATTCTCTTCGATCGTCTTCATCCTCGTTCCATCTGCCATTATCGCCGAGGATGCGACCTGGCTCTGATACCACTTTGTCACGAACCTACTTAGAAAGGTGAGCTGTGAGGCTCGGTAATGGAGATTAGAGAATAGGGTTTAGGAAGAGATAGAAGAAAGAGAGGATAGGAAGAGATTTGTATATTGATTCTTTCCTGCCATTTCAGATTATTACAAAGGCTTTATATAAGCCTATGATTACATCTGTTCATGGGCCTTCGGCCCATCCAACTAAGCTCAGCCCATTCCTAACACGCGTGTTTGGCAAAAAGGGGTTTTTTAGGGGTTGGAGTTTTTTTAGGAGGTGGATATTATTTATGGGGTTTATGGAGGTGTGGGAGGTGGAGTTTATTTTTTAAAATAACCTTATAAAAAATTTGAATTAATGGTGTTTGGTGGTTATGTGATTTGGGAGATGAATTATAGTTAAAATTACTGAATTGCCCTTAAGAATTGGAACTCCCTACCCATCGTTCCTATTACTATTGCTGAACTTTTCTATCGATTGCAATCAGGCAACCCGTTGAAACCCTAGGTCGGCGGACGGAGCTGCTCCTCCACACCTCGTGATGTCGCCGGCGCCGGTGTGGATCGCTGCAGCCGGGCAAGGAGAAGAGGTCTGTGAATGGATCGCCGACGCTGGTGGAGGGCGAGGGTTTGAGGATTTATACGATTTTGCAGACGAGGTAACGGCGAGGGAGGAGGTATCCCTTGGCGTCGGTGGGGAGGGGCGGACCTCAACGACAAGTGCGCGACCATCGGAGGTGGTGGAGGTTACCCTGGCGGTGTATTTGGTGGCAAAGCGGCAGAGCTGGCGGTGATGGTGGTGGCGGATGGCGAGAAGCATACCTGGCGGGCGATTTTCCAGGGGCAAAAATGAACAAGAAATTGGCACCTGATAGAAAACCCCTTCGAAGCTCCCATGGGAGGGTTTCCATTTTCACCCAATTTCAACGGATGAAACCTCCAACTGCACCTAATGGAAGCTAATTGCCAAACACCATTCGGAGGGGTTTTTTTTTTTTGGCAACCACGAAACCTTTTGACACCTAATATAACCTAATGCCAAACACGCGCTAAGTGTGTCAAGTTGATCCTCCAGATTTTTTAAAAAAAAAATTAAATATACACATTTTTGTAAATAAAAATATAAAGGACATAGACTCCGTTTGACATCATCAACTAACTTTTTGAAGCTTATGATTTTAAAATTATATAATTTTAAGAAAAAATTTGGTCAAATGTCCATCTAGAATATCTAATTAGCTAAATGCCAATTTTAAATTGGTTATTAAGTAAGTGTCTATTTTATTTTTATAATACCCAAACGACCCTTATTATAATTAAACCACTTACCCTTTCAGATCTCAATCGACAATGGCGTTGTGTTGTTCTCCGGCTCACTCCAACCTCAATCGCCTCCACATTCCCTGCACCAACAAAACCCTATCCACCATCAATGGCCTCGCATTCACAGCTAGAAGAGCCGGAAGCAGGAGATACGGTGGTGCGTCGGCGATCGTCGCCATGGCCTCCTTCGACGTCGCACGCGGTGCCGGATTCCCCGTCTACAAGAAGGACAACTGGATAGGCCGCGGTGGACCGGCGAGACCCCGCTCTCTAGCCTCGTCGGAGCTCTCATTGCTTTTAAGCCCCTATACTCCCTCCTCAAACTCGGCGCTAGACAAGTCCTCATCAGGTCCGGAATTCTTTGCCTCGAAGCTTTTTTTTAGGTCTTGTTGATTTGTTGTTAAAGAGAACTGAAATCTTTTACAGCACTGCGGAGAAAACAAATATTCCATGGAGGGAGATGACGAAGGATATACTCGAATCAGAAGTTTACAAGGAGATGGAGGCCATTCAAAATCCCTCACTTTTATACCCTGATTGTAAATTATCTGCTCCTGATTTTCACTCCTATACACGTCATTTTCGATTTTCAATTTGATTTGGCGGTGTTTGTTCTTCCTGCATTCATCATCGTGTCATGAAGTTGAATTTCTTTGCTAGTTGGAAACACGTTCTTTTCAATCAGCTATAATAGCTTGACTACTGTTGGCAATTGGCATTGCTAAATGGATTATAATCTATCTCATCTAGATGGTTGATAGTTGCTTGTATGATGATATAAAATTCACTGACCAATTTTTGTTGGAACACATCTTATGCTTATGAATAAATGGAGATGATTATTCAGGAAAAGGGGCAAGGGAAAGTTGTGTTTGATGAGCATCCTTTGAATAATATGAGGTAAGCATGCTCAACACTTTATTTTAGTGATTTGAAAATTACATCTTACCCATCTCTGCTCTAAAAAAGCAAGCTTATTGATTTGTTGTTCAGCTGACGGACTGGTCTTCTAATCTTTGTGCACGGTCCATTTCTTTGATCAACCTTCTATTTATGATAGTCGATAATACGGGGATAAGGAAGTGTTAGATGGTTAAGTTAATGGGGATTATTTCTATATAGGATACGATGACATTGGTTAATGGGGATTATTTCTATATAGGATACGATGACATTGGTTCCGTACAAACATTTTAGTTTGATGACAATATGAAGAGGATGAAGACGCTAGAGGGGAGATAAATTTGATGACAATGTTATGTAATTGGTGACAATAGATTAATGACACTATTTTATTGTTGGTAAAAACAGATTACGAAAGTGGGTTGGTGACAATAGGGGTGGTGATAATGTTCTCTATTTAGGGATAATAGATTGATGGTAATGTTGTGTAGTTGGTAACAATTGGTTTGTGACAATGTTTGGTGACAATAAGTTGGTTAAAATAATTTGATGACAGTGTTTTGTAGTTGTTGACAATAATTTGGTGACAATATTTTGCAGTTGGTGATAATATGTAGTTAGTGAAAATTAGTGGTGACAATAGGGATGGGCACAAATCCCGCAAATCCTGGGCCCGTCCCGATCCCTGTGGGATTTGAAAAAAAAATTATGAATCCCGTCGCGGTCCCGTCCCGCAAAAATTATGCGGGACGGGACGCGGGACGAGAATTTCTTATCCCGCAAATTCCGTCCCGTCCCGCATATAATATAGATATATTATTTATTTATTTATATATATATATATATTTACAGTGTATATTACCTTGTCTTCATATATATGCTACCTAATCAATGCAAATATATATACTACACAATGTATATAATGCAGTGGCATATATGTATACTAGTATATGAATACAGTTGTATATATACACGTACATGCTACTGCAGCTACTGTATACAGTAGCATTTTTTTTTTGGAAAAATGACCCAAAATAATACCAACTATCACCCGTGAACCAAAAATAATACGAACTTTAAAATTTACTAATTGGTATACAAACTATCTTATATTAAACCAATATCAACACAATAGCTAAAATTTACAAATGAAAAAATAATCTGGACTTAAAATATAATTAACAAGAAGTTAGGCAGAAATTGTAAAATTAAAGGGTCTCATCTTCCTCCATCTATGGAAACAGAGGCTGGAGCATGAATTGCAAGGAACCCTACATCTGAAATTTGAAGGGTTTTCGTTTAAATTGGCCATAAAAGTTGACAAATTTGAAATTCATATCCTAAAAAATGCAATAGGCCTTCCTTAATTCGAAATATGATTTGTGTTTTTGACTTCAATTGAAGGGTTTGTGATTTGGGAATTTTTTGTGTTCTTCGCATAGCGTCCATGGAGAGCAGTTGCGGTTGCAGGGTGGAAGGTGTTGGGAGATGTCGTTGCGGTGGCAGTGAGCGAGAAGACGGTGGAGGACTCGCTGAGGTCAGTGACAGTGACGACGGTGGGAGTCAGAGCCGTAGAGATTGTAGATCTGGAGGATGTTAGGGTGTGGGGAGAGGAGGAGGCTGAGCTCGGCGTCGACTGCCGTCGAGGGATTCATCGGCGAGAGAGTGCTTCTCGAGAAACTTGACGGCGAAGGAGGCACCCAAGGAGGGGGAGAAGCAGCGTTGTAGGGGAGGAAGATGATGAACAGTGACTATTCTCCAAATTTATAAAATTTTCCCAAACTTTTTATTAATTATATTTTGAGTTTAAATTGTTTTTTGTTTCTGAATTTTAGCCATGGTATCAAAATCGGTTTAATTGGTTATAGTTTGTATACCAATTAGTAATTTTTAAAGTTCGTATTATTTTTGGTTCACGAGTGATAGTTGGTATTATTCTTGGTCATTTTTCCTTTTTTTTTTTAAGTAAGCATACATGCATACAGTAATATATATGTGTATATATACATTGTTTAATATATATATTATATTGTATAAGGAAAATCGTAAAATATAAAAAATATTATAAATTTATATATGTTACACTTTAAAACCACAGAATATATAAACATTTTAGATTTTTTATAATATTTTTTATTTGAGGGACAAGGCCCGTCCCGTCCCGCGAGGAACAAGTCCCGCGCAGGATTGAAAAAAAATAGTGAATCCCGTCCCGGTCCCGTCCCGTCCCACGCCCACCTCTAGGTGACAATATTTTACAGTAGGTGATAAAAAGTTGGTGACAATGTTATGTAATTGATGACAATAGGTTGGTGACAGTGTTTACTAGTACGAAAAAAAAATTATGTTAAATGTCACTAGAAAAAAAAATGTCCACAAAAAATTCAGTTGTCACCAAAATAATTATCACAATAATTGTCACCGAAAAAATATACACAACTGTCACCAAAAAATTGTCACCAAATGCAAGCGTTGACCGAAATGGTCAATGTTGACCAGTCAATGTTAAAATTAAAAATGGTCAAGGGGGAATGATGAAGGGTTAGAGGTGGGAAGGAGGGGTATTTTTTGGAAAAAATTGACATTTACTTAATTTTGTAAAAAAAATGGACATTTACTTAATATTCACATCTAAAATGGACATTCACCAAATTCAACCTAATTTTAATTGAAAAGATTTTAATTTAATTAACTTTTAAAATCGGAGCTTTTTAATAGCTATCCCCAAAGATTTTAATTTAATTAACTTTTAAAATCGGAGCTTTTTAATAGCTATCCCCAAGCTTTTCAGAGCTTTTCATTTTTTTTTCTATTCACAAGTTTAAATCAGCTCTCCTCATAGCTAGGTTTTAACAAACATCAAACTAACTTATTAACATATACCGTATTTAACACAAATAAATCATCAGTTTCAGCTACTCTATCAGCTATCATTTTACTAAACATATATACCCGCAATTAACCACCATAAATAACTTTAAAATATCTTCCTGTCAAACCTCAATGTTAATTTTTGTTAATTTTTGGCTTCAAACCTTTGATTGGTCCATATCTTAGACCATCCATCCCCTTCCCATTTCACTTTTGCTTCTGAGTTGGACAACCAGATCATTGTGGGTTACCTCCCCATTTTTGAGGCTACCCAATAATTTGAGAATCTCCCCGTAATAATAATATAACTATCATTAGCACATATTCAACTAATAATTTAAATTATCAAATTTATTACTGTAATAATTTAGTGAAAAGATTTTAAATTGTTAAAATTAATTATCAGATATAATTATAAATTAAATTAATAATTTTTTTATTTATAATTCAATTCAATTAATTTAATATTTAAAATTATAAGGAAAATATGATATGATATACAAAAAGTAGGTGAATTATAGGGGAACTCAAGTATTGTGGGGAATAGAAAATGAATTGAGAAATGTTGAGAATAAAGTCCGTGAAAAATGAGGTCAACAAGAGAAATTTTGAAGAATCATACAATTGTAGGTGCTCTAATGTTGAAGAAGGAATACCTTGAAGAACAAATCCTGCATTTCTTTGCTATGTTGATTTTATATGCAAATTGTATGCCCCGCACGCCCTGTCCCATTTACTGTCCTAGTAAATGTAAAGTGATATCATTTTTCTTCATTTTGGTATCTTTAAAGCAACTTACGTGAGACAATATGGGCAGAAGATTTGGATTGTCAATTTTTCTCCCAACCACAGATGACAGATCCAACACCTAAATTTCATGAATAGATGAATGCAATGGAGGAATGATTCATTAAGGCTAATTTGGGGCGATACAAATGCATCTCTCATAGAAACTCGCTATCCGCGGAAAGTATGCAGTCTTACCTTAATTCATGAGTTGTTTTTTTTTTTTTCCGCGGAGAGACCATAGGCACATCCAGTAAAAGAGCTCAAAATCTCAATCTCTGGGTATCAAGAGGCAAATCATTGCTTGCAAGGCGAGAATCTGAACTGGCAAAGTGAATTATCTGCAAACAATGGAAGGATTATGCGAATGAAGAGGAATCATTAATCCTCCATTTCTAAAGATAACTCGCATCAAAGGATACGAACACAATAGTAGCATGAAAACAAGCAACTTGCCTGATAATCATTCCACGGATGTGTCATATCGACGTAGTAACTCATTCCAGACTAGGATGTGAAGTGCTTTCAAGCTCATGGAACAGATGCTAGCTCCTTCACAACTCTGACATCTTGATGCAAGCTCTCAGTAAAATGGCTCTGTTGAATATATCTGGAAATGTACTATCCACACATCAACAATCAGACAAGCGAAAGTTAAGACAGTGGACACCCAAAATAGAATGCTCTTATTCGCGTTATATCGCTGTTGGATTTTTGCTGATTTGTTGTGCTTGCTTCTGGATGCTGGGCTCGGATTTGAGTAATTGGCTTGTTGTGTTGAAGCGATCAAGTACTTCTTACACCAGTTTGCATTTGATTTAGTTCCCCATTACTTTTCACAAGAGACTAGATTCCTGGGCAGCTGAATACAAGAATTCAGTCAAATTCTCATAAATCTGATGTAGAAGGGTGCAAATATACTAGACAGATGAGGCCCAAAAAAAATCAATCAAAATCAATAATAGTCAAAATGGAGTGATTCTACAGATTTTTATACATATACCAAGAAAATTATTCAAATCCATGAGATGTGAATCCAAGAATTTAAATTCAGTAAATAAATCTCACCAAAAAAAACAGTAAAAAGTTATAAAAATAAGGGGAAATCATTTCTATTATCTCGTCCTTTGACAACATAAGCTAATAATATCTCCAACTTTAAACTGTAAAATAAGTATCTGGCATGTTGGCCTACATCATTTTTCATCAAAAAAATCAGGCGATGTGGATGATGTTGCCCTACATCACTATTTAAAGTTGAGGATATTTTTTGCTCACCCTATGAAAGGTTGGGATATTATTGGATTTGATTTCCCCCCAAAAAGTAACCTTTATATGTTGTTGTACCTTCTGACTGGCAAGCAGATCCCACAGTAGTTCATTTGCAATCTAGAACAAAGACTATAGTAAGCATATCATAAACATGCTTACATGTCAAAGAGCTCGTCATCCTCAAGAACCAAGCCCTTGGCATGAAGCCTACACCCAGATGCAGTCATCTGATCAACAAGCCCATGGATCACTTCATAGATCTCATTCACGTGACAGTGTGACTTGTCATTAGCTACAAACTCATGTCTTGAGTTCTTCACTTCAATCCAGCTGAATGCTGCAGCCTTCTTCAACCTTCTTTCCAGCATTAGCTGCCTCACTTGATCTGCATCATCCCACCTCTTTGCAGCAGAAAAAATGTTTGAAAACATCGTGTATCTTCCGGCATTGCCTGGTTCCAGCTCAAACAGCACTTCTGCTGCCCTCCTGGCAAGGTCCAGGTCTCCATGGACCCTGCAAGCACCTAGGAGAGCGCCCCATATTCCGACATGGTCAGATCCATTAGGAGCTCGTTCTATCATGCTCACTGCTTCTTCAAGCCTGTTCTTCCTACCAAACATATCAATTACAATCGCGTAGTGATCTGATCGTGCTTCTAAGCCATAGTGAGTCATCATGTCGAGAATGTGCAGGCCTTCACTTAGTAAACCGTTGTGGCTACAAGCTGAAAGCACACCGAGAAATGTGACGTGATTTGGTCTTTGTCCGGCATGCATCATGTTCTCAAACACTTCAAGTGATTCTTCACCCAGCCCATTACGAGCATACCCGGTTATCATTGAGTTCCAAGAAACAGTGTCCTTTGAAGGCATCTTATCAAACAAATTCCTAGCTGATCTCATGTCACCGCTCTTGCAGTACATGTCAAGCAAAGCATTGTACATGTATACATTTGCCATCTCATTCGTCAATCCCGATCTAATGATGTGACAGTGAATCTGTTTTCCCTTCTCTGAAAGCGCCAAGTCGGCGCATGCACCTAGCACAGCCACATAAGTATACGAGTTAGCTCTTATTCCGTCACTTTGCATTTGAACAAAGAAATCCAGAGCCTCCTTTCCATGCCCATTTTGTGCCAATCCTGCAATCAAAGCTGTCCACGAAACATCATTCTTGACCGCCATTTGATTAAAAACCCAGCAAGCATCATCGAGTCTAGAAGCGCAGGCATAAGCGACAACCATCGAAGTCCAGGAGACAACATCTCTCTCAAGCATGTTACTGAACACCATAGATGACAAATCAGGTCGACCGCACTTCCCATATGCATCAATCAGAGAATTGCATATGACTACATTAAACTCCAAACCAATCACAACCGCCATCCCATGAAGTTGACACAGCAATCTCAAATCACCCAACAAAGCACAATTGCTTACCATAGCAGCAAAAGTGAACCCATCAAACATCACACCATCACAAGTAGCCTGCACACTCTTGAAAAAGCTGATAGATTCTTTGTAAAACCCATGACGGGTTAACCCCGAGATCATCGAGTTGTAGCTCACTATGTTTCGTTCAGGCATTTCGTCGAACAACTTACGTGCATTGTCAAGAAAACCGTTGTTTAAACACCCAGCAATGAGAGTATTCCAGGAGAAAGTGTTCTTGAAGGGGAGATCATCAAACACCTTGTGGGCATCGCCTATGGAGTCGCATTTAGAATACAGATCAATGAGACGGTTGGAGAGGAAAGTATCAGAGGCGAGGCCGGTTTTGATCATGTAAGAGTGCAGGTGTTGCCCAAAGGATAGGTCTTTAGATCTAATGGAGTGCGTGAGTAGAGATGCAAACCGTTGGGTGATTAAGTTAGTTGGAAACATGAATGCCGATAAACCCTAGCTCCTGAGTCCTGATGCACCAAAACCATGGATTTTTACAAGGACCAACAACAGAGAGGGTTCGATTCCCGCCAAAAGACAGAATTAACCACTTTTTTCATATTCCCGCCACCGTTTCCTTTCTCGTTCTGTGGTTCTGGCAAAGAAACTGATCCTTTTGTTCTCGTGTTATGGTGGGTTTGTATTGTGTGCTGTAAGTTTGTTGAACATAGTAGATTTTGAATCTGAGTCTCACTGTAGTTGAGACTCTGCGGATTTAGAGTTTAAAACTCGAACCATATCACCATTCCCTGGTGTTCTTGATTGATTCCCAACGAAAGACAAGAGTCGCCATTAACTTAGTTTTAATGGCCAATTTTATGATAGGGGGAAAAAGATGCTTAATGAGAAGTTTGGTGCAATTTTCTCTCATTAATATTGTTCATTTTAGTATGATATGCTGAAGACAGAATTTGGTTTAATGCAAAGACAACTTATATCATCAAACCACAGGAACTGAATCAATCAAAGGAATCATGTAATGGAAAAAGATTGAAGGCCGAAGTGAAAACATAATATCTTCCAGTACAAATTGATCTACACTTTACCAAGCCAAGACCACACATTTGAGATCTTGTTTCAGTGCCCGTGGCGCTCGTGTTTTTTCTCTGTAGAGTGAGGTGGAAGAATGAATGCAAGTAATTGAACTATACCCAAGTGATGGAGTATGGAGAAAGTGGTCAAAGCCATATTTTGGTCTTTCTCCGTATGCTGTTTCGTGTTGCTGAGTGATGTTCTTGTGTCATGATGATCCTCTCACATCTGCGCTAAGCACCATCAATTCTGATGGATGAATAAGAATCTGTTTGATTAAATACATCACGCTCAAAGAAGAGGATTTCTTCATTCAGACTTTGCACTTTTTATCTCCTTGGAACCCTCAGGCATCAAACCCATCTCTCGCATTTGATGCTCAATCGTCACAAAACCTGTCTGATCGAGAAATCTGCAAACACATGTTCATCATAAGTGTTTGCTAAAGATGAAAAAGCAATGCACGACAAATTGAGACAGAGCAGTTCTCAGTTCAATACATTGTTGCTTAAGAACATGGTACATTTTCTTCACCATATGTAGAATGAGATTATTGAGATGCAATGCAAACAGGTTACAAGTTAGCATATATGACAAGTATGAATAGATTTAAATTCTTCAATATCCACTCTCCCTGCATAATTCTATTTCTCTGGTTCGCTGTTCCATCCAGAGCAAGAAAATTACAGGACTGAAGAAAGCAGGGACCCCGAGAAGAAGAAATTTTTTAAGGTAAAGAAAAAGGAACTCTCTAAACTAAGAATCTGTTCAGCACAATGTACTGATTTTTTGTAATGTATAAACTGACAATTATACTATACAAGTTGATGTTCCAAACGGCCCTAAATCTTATAACTCGATAACCTTTGGCACGGCACAAGTTCTGAAACCAAATGAGTACAGAACACAGAAGTGATGACCAGATGGCAAATGCCATTGTCATGAACACAGCATCCAAGTTCTTTCACATAGAACCACAGCATCCAAAAGAGTTTGAAGTTGGACATTTGACTTATTGGTGTCCAGTTTTGATACTCATATTAATTTGAAGCCATGGTATCATATAATGAGGGACTTGACAAACATCTTTTCTTAAGAAACTTGATCTCCACCTTGCTTGAAAATCAATTATAAAAAAATGGAACATGACATTTTGCCAGAAAAAAAAAGAAGAAAGGAAACATTGACACTACTGCTGATAACAATGAGAAAGGTTGGTAAGGCAGCGCCTCAAGTTTACATCAAAATGAAGCTAATTTCATTACATACACCCAAAATTAGCAAGGTAGGGAACATTTTCAGGTTTGCCAAATTCTCTCCCTCCCTATGAATTTCAAACTAGTTCGCAGTTCGTAGGTAAACAAATTCACCCTAGCCAGTGAATTTGCCCAAGCAAGCTATTTTGGAGTTTTTTTTGTAAGACTTGTTGAGTTTGGATGTGGATTTTGGATTTCATGTACATTCATCATGAGTATCGTAATCTATGATTGTTATATTTCGTCAAATTTGGTATTAGAAGTTATACATATGAATAGATATGTGGGAGATGGATGAGGACAAATCTAGGCAGGTCAATGAAGTTCTAGTTTCCTAATGAAATCAAAAGAACAAAAAAAAATACCCAAAACAGATGTGATTGAACATAGTTCTATGCTCCTCTGCACTGCATGTGATTGATTTAGTTTATGAAACTATTGAAACTGAAATATCAATCATCAACCTTTAAAGAGAAGAGCAAACAAAAACCTAAACAGTTTAACAACCATTCTCAATTTCTCATCAACACCAACTCCAGGAAATCTTCGAGACTATTTGAAGTAGCTCTCTAGGTCTTCCTTCCCAAATTCAGATGCAGCCATCAACGAAACAGAAATCCAATTTGTTACAATAATTTATATGGTGACTTATCCTCACACCGACCACACTATCAAATTATTTCCTAACCTGATAACCTAATTTCAACCTAATTCAGATTTGAGGGAATAATAACAGCAAGCACATCAAATTCAAAGCCTATAAAATTCTTTTCTTGTAGATAACAAAGACAAGATTTGGGCCTTTAATTTGGGGCAATTCCATACCTGCTGAGAAGGAAGAAGAGGGTCAAAGTTATGAGAACAAGAAGCCCAACGTGAAGAACCAACATTGAGTCGCTTGAAGAGAACGCCAAACCGAGCATGGCCACAAGGCAAATTCCCAGCATCAAAAACGCCATCTTGAGAGTACTCCATGTCTGATCCTGCAGAAATTCACATCCACAACAACAACAACAAAAAAAGGAAAAGGAAAAGCGTTCAGCCCGATTTTAGAGGTCAAATGGGATATGAAATTGAGATTTGAATGCAGTGTGGACTGACATTGACACCGGGAGCTAGAGCTCCCAATAGAACTGCTTGTGCCGGTGAGATATCTTCGGCTTCGGATCTCGGCTTCTCCATTGGCTCACCCCCTGCAGCTCTCCTTCTCCCTCTCTCCCAATAGTTGTTTAGGTCTCAAATCTCAATACAAGGTGTCAAGGTGTCTTGAATTTTTTTTCAAAATGGTCAAAAAACCAAAAAAAAAAAAAATAGAGAAATGGCCGAGAATAGTTAGTATTTTGGGATTTAAAGCCAGGATTTAATCAAAGTAGGGCTAAGTCATTGTTTGAAACAATGACTTTAGCCCAACATTATAAAAAAATATTAAAATAACAAAATCGTTGTTTGAAATAACGACTTTGTATTTTTTTTAAAAAAAATATCCAGTCACTCAAATTGTAAAACAAGAAAAAAAAATTATATTTGGGAGAGTAGTATGTGATAGATTTGTATTATTCTTCCATAGGTATGGTGTAGCTTTATGCCAAAATATGGTAACAGCGACTCTCCAATATATAATATTTTTTTGTTTCAGTTGTTTTATAATTTAACTGAGCATTTTTTTAAAATACAAAGTCGTTGTTACAAAAAGCGGCTTTGTTATTTTAATTTTTTTTTATAACGTTAGGCTAAAGTCATTATTTGAAACAGCGATTTAACCCTATTTTAGCTAAATCCCGAAATACTTTCAATTCCTGATCATTTTCCTAATTTTTTCGGTTTTTTGACCATTTTGAAAAAAAATCCTTATTCTTCTTTTAAAGAAAAAAAAACAAAAGAGATTAGGAAAGACCTGAGCAGACCCGGGTCAATCCGCTCGACCCGTCCAGTCCGCCCGACAAAATGGGTGGGCTTGGGTAGAGTAGTTGGCCCAAGCGGGCCGATAAGCCCGACCCAGTAGGCCCATAGAGGTGTGGGTTAGTCCAAACGGGTCGGCAAGCCCGTTCGACAATATATATAGGGATTGACTCCGGTGAAAACCTCAAATTGTGGTAAAAACCTGTGAGGACTACTTTATATCTCGGTTTTTTTGAAACCCGTGCTAAAAACCTCAATCACACGGCGGTGACTTTACAATTCGGTTCAACCTAAAAACCGTGCTAAAAACTCCAGTTTTAAAATAACACATGACTTTATAGTTCGGTCAAACCGAAAAATCGTGCTAAAAAGCTAATGTTTTAAAATTACACAGTGACTTTATAGCTCGGTTTTATTCAAAACCGGGCTAAAATTTATGACTTTATAGATCGGTTATATTCATAACCGGGCTATAAAGCAAGTGAACCGGGCTAAAAAGCCGGTCCTCACGGATTTCTACTGCAATTTTGGTTTTCACCGGATCGCATCCCTATATATATATATATATATTTGAGAAATATAGTAGATATATTATACATTTATACCTTGTCATTAAAAATATAAATATATCATCTGTACTCTGTATTAATATCAATATGTGAGTGTATTAATATCAATATGTGAGTAAAAAAATATATATTAATTTTATATGGCAGAAGCGGACCTATCACATTTGGCCCGATGGGCAGCCCGGCCCGCCAATGAGGGCGGGCTTGGGCGAGGTAACTGGCCCAATTAGGGTTGTGCATGATTCGGTCCAAACCGAATTTTTGGACCGAACCAACACAAACCGAACCGAACCGAACCTAACCGAAGTTTTTCGGTTCGAGAATTTTTATTTTTCGGTTCGGTTTGTGTTCGGTTTCGGTTCGGTTGTGTTAAACCGAATTTTTTTTTAAATATTCCAATATATATGTGTGTGTATATATAATAATACACTACATAAATACAATATATATATATATATATATATATATATATATATATATATATATATATATATATGTGTGTGCATATACACTGTATATAAATATTTCTTTTTAATATTCTAATACATATATGTGTGTGCATGTACAGTGTATATATACACTAATACATATATTGTTTCTATGTGTAGTGTGTAGTGTGTATATATACACATATATACAGTTACTCCGATTCAGGTCTTCAAGACCTTTGCCGCTCTGCCAGGGGTATCGACATTTACTCTGATTCAGGTCTTCAAGACCTCATCCATAAGGATGCTCTTGGGTAGGATTATTCCTCCCGAATTATTACCTGTTCAAAAAAAAAATACATATATACAGTGTATATACAAACATATATATAAACTAATACATATTTTTTTGTGTTCGGTTTGTGTTAAACCGAATTTTTTTTTAAAAAGAAATTTTTAAATTTTTTTATGGAAATCCGGTTCAACTATGTTAAAACCGAACCGAACACAAACCAAACCGGTAAATAACCGAACCAAACCTAATGCTTTCGGTTCGGCTTTCGGTTTGAAATTTTGAGATTTTCGGTTTCGGTTCGGTTCGGCCCGGTTCGGTTAGGTTATGGACCGATGCACAGCCCTAGACCCAATCACCGGGTCTGGCCCAAGTCCGGCCCGATATAGTGGGCTGAAAAATGATCGTAGGCCCGGCCCAAGCCTGCCCATGCTCAGGTCTAGGAAAGACTATAAACAATTCGTAATCTATGTTAGAACAATCGTTTAGACGAGAACTTACCGTACTAATTCTGTGTTAGGCTTGGTGATAGTGGTTGAGTGACCTAAAAGGGTCAGTTTATGCGCTACGCTATTAATTCCTTAAACATGTCAAGGTGACTTATTTAGGTTGTGTTTACCTATCTTCACTAATGGGGTGGATGGGGTAGGGGTGGGAAAGCTCAGCGCCGTTTGGCTGGAGATGGAGGAGACGGGGGTGGGAGGTGATTAGGGGGTGGAACGGGGTGGCTTGCCTATCTTGGGGGGTAAGATGGAAGGGGTGGGGATGGAGATAAAACCCAGAAATTGCCCATCGAGACAATCTCATGCCGCACACTCGTCCATTCCACGCTGAGGTCGAAGAGTAGAGGAGAGCTCGAAGGCGATTGCGAAGGTAGACGAAGGTGCAGATCCGGCGACAACAGCAACCCCCGAACTCCGGCGACAAGGTATGGGCTTCTCCGCTTTCCTATCTTCATTTCGTCGATCGATTTCATGTAGTTTGTGGTTGCAGTTCCACCGATCGTCTTCTTCAGTTTTAAATAGGGGTTTATTTTGTGTCTGAACTCTGAACTTCGACCACTATTCATTCCGTCATTTATCGGGGACGGGAAGTCGAGGGACCTCTTGTTAGTCGACAGTGTCTTCTTTGATTGCTTGGTTTATTCTACATTGCATTCTTTGGACACAGTCGAAACAACCAAACAATCTCGAATCAAATTGGTGATGACCCCATAAAGCAAATTGGTCACCCACAACTTCGGTCGTAGAGGCACCTTCTCCCAAAACTTCCCTTCTGAATGAATGAGGCCATGAGGGTGATGACCCCATAAATCAAATTGGTCACCCACTTTATTAATTAAGGGTACTTTTGGTATTTTACCCTTTTCATCCATAAATAATCTCGAATCAACCAAACAACATACGAGATACTTTTCGATATTAATCTCCATCCTTCCCACCTCGTTAAATATATCTCCACCATTTCCACCCCTTGAAAACAATCTCCACCCCTTTAATCCCCATCTGGTGGAAAACACATCCTTAATAAAGTGCCTTTTTTTCAAAGTTTTATCGATTTTTTTTTAATTAATAAAAAAATTTACAAATTAGTCAAATAGATAAATTATTTTGAAAAATAACCAAAACAAGGCTAATGACTATAGCCAATATTGGACTAGGGTATTCAAAATTCAGTTCAAACCGAAATTTTAGACCAAATTGAGCCACTCATACTGAACCTAAGAGATTAAATTCGGTTTTCGGTTCACAATTTCTAAAATTCGGTTTTAGGTTTGGTTCGGTTAAACCTAACTTTTATTAAATTGAATAAAAACATTATACACCACTAATTTAGGTTGAATCAATTCTCATAAAAAAAAGTTATAACCCATTATAAGATATTGTGTGTATTTTTAAGAAATTTTCTATAACATATTTTTAAAATTAAATATTTAATTTTTTTATAATTAATTGTCAATTAGGTTCATTTATATTCGAAACCTGAACTGAACCTAAATAAATTGAACATAAACCGAAAACAAACCTAAGATGTTAGGTACAACAAAATGCTAGGTATATGCCATTCCAGGTAGGTTTCTTTATTGGTTGTTCATTTTGAGAAATCTATTTTTACAAAAATCTGAAATAGAAAACATAAATCTGAAATAAGTTGTAAAATAGAAATATGTTTTTACAAAAATCTATTTTTACAAGAAAACAAATTTTTATGAATAGAAATCTATTTTTACATATATCTGTGTTTACATGGAAAACAGATTTTTATGAATAGAAATATGTTTTTAGGGCTGGGTTGTGGTACGGAAATTTCCGTACAAACCGATTACCAACCGTACCAACAATAAGCTGGTACCATGAAATCGGTAACCAAAAGTTCGATACCGACCAACCTCGGTACGGTATACAGTATGCAAAGTTCAAATCCCGTGGTGTCATGATACTGAACACACACATATATTAAAAAATCCCTTAATTTTATTATGTCCCTACCAATTTAATTAAGTCCCCACCGACGGTACCGTCGGTACCAAACCTTCGATAACCACAATTACCATATATAAAACCACGTAAATGAAAATTGAACGAGACTACTGGTACCACGGTACCAGACCTTCGGTAAACAATACTTTCGGCACCAAGACATTCGGTTACCGATAACTTCGGTTGGTACGTGGTAACAAAAATTACATATCGAAAGGTATTGGTACGGTACATGGTAATCGAAATTTTCTCACGGTACCGTAATCGAAAATTTCTCATGGTACCGTACCGTGCTAGCTAAATGTTTTTACAGCTTATTTTTTTAGATTTCTGTAAAAATATGTTTTTATAGCAAATTTAGATTTAAAAACAGAAATTTGAAAAAGTAAGTTGTAAAAATAACTTGTGCGTTTGTTTCCTTATACTTATATCAATGAAATCTAAATTTCTTATATTTATAGAAGAAAGTAAAAATACAACTTTATTTTATGTTTTGAACCTTACTTTACATCCTTGCATTTCTTTTACAGAAGACTATTAGATGCATAGACGGTACCCACATTGATGCATGCATTCTAGAGAAGGGAACACCAATTTTTAGAAACACAAAAGGCATGAATACCTTCAATGTAATGGCAACATGCGATTTTGATATGTTCTTTACATTTGTATGTGCTGGATGGGAAGGTAGCACACATGATTCGAAAGTTTTCAACCATGTATCGGTGACACCATCTCTCAACTTTACTCACCCGCCCCAAGGTACTCTAAACTTTCACAAAGCTAGTACTTTTATTTACATTTTTTTACTTCAATTTGGGTAACTATCTACTTGGTATCGGGTAAGTACTATTTGGTAGATAAAGGTTATCCCGAGAAGGATAGTTATCTCGTACCATATTCTAACACTAGATACCATGAAGTGCATTTTAAGAATGAAGAACAAAAATATTATGAAGAGTGTTCAATCGATGTCATTCTTCCTTGAGAAGTTGCATCGAAAAGTGCTTTGGAGTTCTAAAAGCAACGTGGAAGATATTGAAGAGAATGCCAAAATTTGACATCCCAACACATGTACAAATTATTATTGCAACATTTTTCTTGCAAAACTACATTCAAAGGTACTCTAATGGAGTTTCTGAGGAAGAGAAAAATAGTGGCTCCGACTACGAAGGTGTTGAACATGAACCACTACCAAATTGTCTTCAAACTTGGAAGAAGAAGAGTCTCATTCCATGCGGGCGGTTTGAGATGAGATTGCTACTATGATATGGAATACATATTGATTGAAATGAATATGAACTTATGCAATATAACCTCTATATTTGTTGATTGAGATGAACTCTTCACACTTGTTGATTTCCATTGATTTTGTCCATTTCTTTGTTGAAGACATCAAATAAAATGTCAAATATTGACATGTTTATTTGTGACCATGTGGTGCAATAGGCTTTTGAGGTAAAGATTTATGATTTCAACATATTGATATTGATGGATTCTAACAAATTAAACACAGATTGTTAGTATGAAATTCATGGGGAATACGAATCGCAATTTCCCATAAACCCGATTATATTCATCCTATAGCTATCTGCATTTTGGTTAATCGATTAGTGAAGAGGAATATTTTATTTTTCCAAATTTTGTCTTTATATATTCACTGATTCTTTGTCGTTACTTGTTAGACTAATTATTTGATCAGGGGTGAAAGGGAGTATTTTATTGATAGTGTATGATTTTGATTTCATAGCCGACCTTGTTGCTAAGCTATAAAGTCATGTATTTTTTTTCCTTTTTAAAGGAACTTTATAGCTCGGGTCAAATATGACTGGGCTATAAAGTCATGCATCAAATAAAATAGGGTCATTGTTTTTTTTTCATCTATTGATAATTGATACCCATTTTCGAACAAACATTTTGGAGAAATCTATGCACTCGACCGAGGGCCCACGTGCCTCCAAATTTGAAGTTGCCTTTCCTTCTTCCCTAGACCATGTCGTGCTCGCGCCGGTCGACTCCTTTTCGTTCGCTGCTGGTTAGCCTCCATTACCTCCATGTCATTCCTCTCGTCCATCCCGGTATTCCTCCCCCCGATCGAGTCTCTTTCTATCAATTGTTCTGACCGATCTCGATTCAATTCGACTTCGTTTGGCGTCGCATCGTCTCGGTTCTGGGCTTGTTTTGATGTCTCGGGTGTCATGGTGCCAGGTTCGTCTCCAAGGGTGGGCACTTCTCCCTCTGTCCGATCGCCTGGTTCCCGCCGTCATCACTCACCTATCTATAATACTCCCTTTGGGGCATAAACACCCTCTTGGGTCACAACACAACCACTGCTTCAATTATTGTTCTCCTCTGCTCGTTCACCTTCGTTTGTTGTTTTATCTGCCGTTGAATACTTGCCCAATTGTTGTTCTTTCAAACGGTGCCCCAATCTCGCCCCCTCCATTCTTTCGATGTCGATCTCGGACTCTTCGTGGGTCTCAGGATAAAATCTGGTCTCCCCTTGTCGCCTCCAGTGCACCGCCACGTTTGTCGTTTCCTAGTGATCTAGTGTCCGGATGTGTTGTTGTTTTCCGACCGCTGTCGTCACAGAGTCGCCGCCGGTTGGACTGTATGTCGTTCACGGTTGTGATTCTCTCGTTCATTCATTATCCTTCGGGCCCAAGCACATGTTCCTTTGGGCCTAAGTTCTTGGTCCCTTGGGGCTGATGATGCTAAAAATGTGAATTTCAATATTGTTTTAATTCTATTGGTTTATTAATACTAATTTTTTGTACCACTCTCGAAAGGGTTTGATCAAAAATTCTGAAAGAGTTGGTTCTAAAAAAAAAAAATTTCTGAAAGAGTTTGATCATATTCCCGAAAGGGTTGAACAAATCATAAAAAAGCCTGGAAAATCTTATTATTAGTAGTAGAAATAATTCTCCTTGATCGGTTAGTTTGGTCCCGGGATTCTGGTTCACACTTTTCGCTTGATGTTTGATCTTTCTTGTTCTGGCCCGTATTTTACCCTATCTTTTGGCATCGGGTTGCTGTCTTTGTATGATTGTGTTTGGTTCTGAGTTGGGTTGCAGTATCGGGCATCCTGTATGATCGAGAAGATTTTGGCTATGTTCACAATTTTTGAAGATCCCTCGTTTAGGTGGGGAAAACGTCGGTGATCCACACTTTTCCAGGATTCCCCCTTTCCAGTGATAGGTTACTGTTCTCCACCTTCTCGGCGTCGAGAAGCCGTGTGAGTCATCGCACTCTCCCGTGTTCTTGGCATTCGTGACTCATCTTGGATCTTCATCGACTCCTCCCCTTGTCGGCGGCTTTTATGGGTGGTCAAGTTTTCTTTCATCTTTGTTGATTTGTGTTCTTATGTGTTGTATGTTGGCGGACGGCAGTTCATTCGTCTGACGATTTGTTGACCTAGCTCGTTTGAGCTCGAATTCTTACTTAATAAAAAAAAAATCTATTGATACCCATTTTGGTAATTTTTTTTTAAAAAAAATCTCAAAAAAAGGTTTGGATAATCACTAGTCATGCCAAATAATATTTTAATCTATTTAATCTCCACATCGATGATGCCATAAATAAAAATGAGTAAATACGAGCATAAAAGAGGTTCCCGCTATATAAATACAACCTCGCAAAAATAATGCAAACATGACCACATTTTGAATAGCCTTTGACGTACACATCATTAAAAATAGAAACAGGAAAATAGACACCAAAAGATTATCGCAGAACAAACCCCTTTCTGGGGTCCTCAGGACGTCTCTGCGTGCAAGTTGGCTCCCGAAGTAGTAATCATCCGCCGTCTACAAGCTCAATGTGGGAAAACCAACTACCCTAACATAATGGATATTTGTCTCGTCACAAGTGACACGTGTCACCAATCTCAAGACAAGTATCATACAAGTTACTTGATAAATAGCCTATAAATAGGGTGTAAAGCCTCATTATAAAGGGTCGGTTTTTAGAATCTCTAACGATTTAGGCTGGCAGAGCCCTTTTCCAAGCGGGAGTCGTCTCGACTAGTGAAGACCGACACTTGATATAGTCCAAGGGAGTAAGGTGGTCCATGAGTATCTCAAACTCGGATCGGTCCAGATTTTGATACGCGAACGATATCTCATTGTACATCTCAGGTAAGCCCAATCACTCGAGCTCATCCGCGTTCTACTTGATTCCATAACCTAATATGAAATCGGGGTTCGTCACACACAAAGATTAAAAATTTAATCTAGATTAAACAAAAAAAAATCTAGATCTAGATTATAATTTTCAACTAGATTATAGATTACTTCCAAGGGGTTCCATATAATCAATGATTCAGGTCTTCAGTACCTCATCCGTCAGGATGCCATTGAGTTTTTTCCATTTTATAAAAGCTTGTAAAATGGAAAAAACCCAAAGATGGTTTTGTGAAGCTTAATTTTGATGGAGCGAAGGTCGACTCAAGCCTAGCTGCTTCGGGATTTGTCATTCGTGACTGTCTTGGTACAGTTCTTGCTTGCGGAGCTCAGGGACATGGCACAACCTCTGTTTACAAGCCGAGTGCTTCGGGCTCCATGCTGGCCTTCGCAAAGCCTTTAGGATGGGTTGCTCGCACTTGGAAGTGAAGGGTGACTCTTTGTCGGTTATCAACGCCTGCGAAGGAATATGGAAAGTGCCACGGGAGATCGAGATGTTGGTGTCGGACACCCTCGGATTATGTAGAGCCTTCGCTGATGTCTTCTTTTCTCACATTTTACAGGGAATGTAACGGTGTTGCTGACAGAATGGCTCAACTTGTGTCGACACTTTTTGTTTTGTCACCCCCTGCCGTCAGGACGCCCTTGGACGCTGGTTCAACCGAAGTTAACCAAACCAAATCTTTGCCTTGTATTAAAAAAAAAGTGTGCTGGCCGAATATACCTAAAAACCCATTTCTATTTTCTTATGCTCAGCGGTGGCATAAAGATGGACGTGCGAGGGGTTGGATTAGGCGCCATGTCAGGAACTTCAATCCTCCCATCTTCCTCTTCCTTCTCGCCGACTTCTTATCTTTCATCTTCTTCCAATCCCATTCCCATGTTTGCTTTTACCAGAGGTTCCGCCTCTATCAGCCGGATTCGCACCTCTGCGCTCTTCAGAAATGCCTCTCTTCGTTGCTTTGCATCTTCTACCCCCCTCACTATCAGTCGTCTCAAAGTTGAAAACCCTATTGTCGAAATGGACGGTAAACCTCGAAATATCCCTCTGATTCACTGTTTTCTAAATTGCTGTTTTTTGGATTCGCCTTCCAATTTTCTCGGTTTTATTTTTCATTTTTAGTAGACAATTTCAGAGTGGTTGCTGTTTCGCTCTGTTAATTCTTATGGTTTCATGGATTTTTTAGGCGATGAAATGACGAGGATTATATGGAAAACAATCAAAGACAAGGTATAATCCATTCACCATAACTTTTAGATATTGATATACAAATACAATGAAGGCTTTTTTGATATGTGTTGCTTCTTTTTATGCATCTTCTTACTGTTGCAGCTTATCTTTCCATACTTGGATTTGGATATCAAGTACTATGATTTGGGGATATTGAACCGTGATGCAACTGATGACAAGATCACTATAGAAAGCGCTGAAGCCACACTCAAGTAAGTCTTTGTTGTTGTGGCTTAGGTTGTTTACTTGGCGCAGTCCTAGATCCTCGGTTCTCAATCCTGCCAGAAATAATCAATTAGTTCATTATTGATGTTTGATTTATCAGAAATAATCTATTAGTTCATCATTTACATAAATGTGGTTTGATCGTGGAAGAGAGCCTGATGATGAGAGGGCTCTGGAGAGGGATATTGTATTGCTTCATGTAGAATTGGCACTCGGCAGCGGTCTTGTACTTGTTGCTCTATAGAAATGTGGTTTCATTTTGATGCATTCATTGTCATTTGATGTTGCATGTGAAATGCAATAAGAAATCGACCTCCATTATTCAATTTCCTGTTTATATGCTTCATATTGATTATTGTTGAAATTGGCTTATTTAAGAACAAAAATGGAAGAACCTTGTTAGCGATTTGAGTATTTTGAAACTCAAATATCCATGGATAAATCCATTTGATATATTTGAGTATTTTGGTATATATTGTCATTTTTTCTTTGCCTCTTACTATATTGTTTTTTTGTGAACATAATGTGCATTCTTGCATTCTCCCACTCATATGTGCTGCCCTATGTTAATGGATAATATCTCTTATCTATTTGGCTCATCAGTCGTGCTTGTCACTAATTCTGGATTTCTTACCTAAAAGGCTAGCTGTTTGGAAAGTCAACCTGGTTAAATAAAGGGATGTTTCTGAATAAGATTTAATAATATTGTTAGTTTGCGTATCATTACTTGTGCCTAAATTTGTACTCATACCAAGTATTATTTCCTTTGGCTCATGTTTCAGGTACAATGTTGCTGTAAAATGTGCTACGATTACTCCTGGTTAGTTGTTTCTGTCTTCTGTGCTGTTTAATGTTCTCATGAAAACACCTCCTTTTGTGTCTCTTACTAGGGGTGGATCTTGGGTGTTCGTCTATGGGACGCTTCAAGTCATGTGTAAGACTTTAAGCCGGGCCACCAGCCCTAAGAATTCTAGGGCTCAAGACAAAGTGGAAAGTGGGTATAAAGGAAAGATATGGACCTTTAGTGGTATATGACTAATGCTACTAACCATGGGTATTATACAACAAAAAAAACACTAAGATTTCCAAACAATATACTCATTTAATATCAATAGATTTCACTGCAAGTGGTATTAAAAAACGTGTATTTGGTAGTAGGAATTAGGAAATAAAGTTGGAAAAGTGTAGTTTTTTGTAATTTTCTATTTTTTTCTTTTGCGAATGTAAGATAGTAAGTTTAAACACTTGGGAAGCATATCATTATTTTGAAAATTTATCCTAAGAAACATATTGTTATTTTAAAAATTTATCCAAACAAAATCCTATCAGTATAATCATTTGGACAAGTATCTTAAAGTTGTATAAGTCGTTACTGCAAAACCACGTTGATTCAGAAGCGTGAACAAATTAGTGAGTCCTATCACAAATGAGCTTTTTTTTACATCTACATGTTTATAAATATAATAATGGATAATATCCTGATTTATGTAATTTTTGCCCGAAACCCTACTCAAATAAATCTTTAAAAAAAAAAAAAAGTGGGGATGCTTGAATTAAAGCAATAGAAATAACATTATATATACATATATATAAAATAATAGCGGATGCCCAATGTACCAAGAGGATCTGCATCTGTTTCTTACTCAAGTCTTATTTGTCAAGCTTTTCTTTTCATTCTGTTTTGAATAATTGAATTAGTTATTTTTTTTAAAGTATTCAGCAGATGATAAACAATAATTCAGCATTTCTGTTCACTGTAGCGGCTTTTAGTTTAAATTGTTATACATATATAGTTGAATCCTACTTAACTGAAATTTCAGTAATGATACAGGTGTGATGAATTTCTTCCAACTAAATGATTTGAATTTTTATAAGATGCCTTATGATTGCTATTGGTTTTGTTCATTGCTACATCAAACATATGGAATCAGTGCCTTAACTGAAATATTTATCTTAGTTTGACTTGATTTACTATAATTTTCTATGAAACTCAATGATGCGGAGAATATTTAGTGAGGCTAGATGAAATGAGTGTGCAATGTTTTACATGAAGTTAGTTACAACTACAGTTGATGGTCTTGCTGTGGCATTAATCCATGCTATGTTTTGCAGATGAAACTAGAGTTAAGGAGTTTGGGCTGAAATCCATGTGGAGGAGTCCAAATGGAACAATCAGAAACATATTGGATGGTCTGTGCTCTTTTTCTTGACATGTAGTCTGTACTCCTTTTTTGTATGAATATTAATTCTTTTTAATTAAGTCACATGGTCGAAAACTGCAGTCAGCTTCCTATTCTCCTGTGAAGTGCCGTGAAGCTTTAAATTAAACAAAAAAATATAAACTAAAAAAGTCACATCTTCCTAAAAAACCTGTCTTTACTTGGGATACTGGATATTGTTGGAGCTGAAGTGCTCCCTTGAACTGTTACTGGGGCATTAATGTTAGTTCTTCTTGATATTATCATTGACACGTAAGAGTAGGGAATTCACCTATGGTCACACCTAGAGATGCAAAAGTTGTTAAGGACCAGGAAAGTAAATTCAAAATGATATAAGTCCACCCTGAGAAGCTCGATTGACCACCTGTGGAACCACTGTTTATGTTGTTTGTACATTTTGCATCCTGAGCATTCAGTCTTTGGGTTTCATCATGTTTATTATTTCCTGTCTGAATTTTGAATTAAGATATTGCTAAACTACATTGTGGTTGTTTAAGATTATGGCCTTCTAAATTCATACACATCAGTGCTACTTCGGTTTCTTGTGCAGGTACTGTTTTTCGGGAGCCTATAATGTGTAAGAACATTCCAAGGCTTATTCCAGGTATGAATATTTTTTTTTATCTTTTACTGTTTGAGCTCTAAACTCAGAAAGGGGGAAAAGTATCATTTTCAATGTAGAGTAGACTATTATGAAATTTTTTCCATGTTACATAGGCTGGAAAAAACCTATTTGCATTGGTAGGCATGCTTTTGGCGATCAATATCGTTCCACTGATGCACTTATTGATGGCCCCGGAAAGCTGAAAATGGTGTTTGGTAAGTTACAATATATTCTATAGATGTATCAACACGGTGATATGTTCTTTTTTATCTAGAAGCATTTTTAAATTTCATGATTCTTGTCTATTGTTTGTAGAACCGGCAAATGGGGGCAGTCCTATGGAACTTGATGTTTATGATTTCAAGGGACCTGGTATTGCGTTAGCCATGTACAATGTTGACGAGGTATTTGTAGTTTTCCAGCATTGAAACTCATTTAGATTTAAATAGAAAGTTAAGAATTTGGTTTTTATTTTGGGACCACCAGTATCTAATCTCATTTGTAATTTTGTTAGTCTATAAGGGCGTTTGCAGAATCTTCAATGTCCTTGGCATTAGCCAAGAAGTGGCCTCTCTATCTGAGTACCAAAAATACAATTCTTAAGAAGTATGATGGCAGGTAATTAATTGGATTACTAGTCTATCTATTTATTTATATGCATATATTACTATGGATGCATTCAAAGAGTTACTGCTTGATATTACGAAATGAAGCGCAATTTTATTTTGTCTTGGGATATGCAGGTTTAAGGACATATTTCAAGAGGTATACGAAGAGAAATGGAAACTGAAGTTTGAAGAGCAATCAATATGGTTAGTAGTTATCATCTATCACCGGTTTTCAGTACCAACTTTTTGTGCAGATTCGGATTTTGAACAGATATCCCTTTCCCTTCCAGGTATGAGCATCGGCTAATTGATGACATGGTTGCTTATGCTGTTAAAAGTGAAGGTGGATATGTTTGGGCCTGCAAAAACTATGATGGAGATGTTATGAGTGATTTACTTGCTCAAGGTACAAGTGTTTTTATTTTCTTCCTGTGGTGTGGGGTACAAATAGAAAGTGTTCTGTTTATTTTCTGCTTTGACATGGTCAAATTGGTCTCTTCCTTTTCTTCATCACTTCTGTACTAGGATTTACAAAATAACCACGTCTCTTCCCTTCTTAAATAAGGTGGGTTATGGAAATTACTTGGTTCCGGATAGTTGGGGATAAGTTGCATTCATTTCTTAATCAAGCAAACTAGCTTTGGGTCTGTTTGGCACTTATCTTAGAGTATCTATTCTATTTTTGGTATTTTTTTTTCATTTCATTATTTAATTAGCTAATGATTAGACTACAATATTTGTAGAAGTTAAATTATTTTATACTACGTAATAACTTATTTTGGTCAACTAATTAATCTTATTTTAAATTAATGTTGTTAATTATTTTGTTAATTAAAGAATTATGATATAATATAATAGTAAATGTCATGTTTTTGTATATGGAGTATCATTTTAAATTTAATTTTATTATATTGACATAATTACACATGTATCATTGAATGAGAATGAACATTGGCTTGAGGCATTTTCTCTACCCTTTTTTAAATATCGTTTTAAATTTAACTTCTTTAGTCAACACATTTTATATGCATTTCTTATTTTGTCCTACCTTCATTAACAAAAACATGTCATTTTATTATTTATGCACACTTTTAAGAGCTAAAAATTATCTTTAATGAAAGTGATGATAATCTATTAATATAGTTTCTTATCATTTATTCATCTCACTCATTTTTTTTTCTTGTTCATTTCATTATTGACCTTCATTCGCAATGTGTTCTCATCGGGATTGGTGAAACTAATGTTCAAGTTCCCCATATAAATTTTAACAGAGCTACATAAAGAGCTCCCTATAATCTAATGAAACTCTTTGTATACTTCTTTGAAAATGAGTGGGGGTAGATAACTTTAAAAAACGTAGCTGGTTGACTTAAATGTATGGTCATTGGTTAAGCTTCCTTTGCAATGCTTGATGGGTGGATGGTATTGTTGTGAAGGTGTTGTGTGCTTCCTAAGAGTCAGATGGGATAAGACAGATTGAAGGGAAGTGTTGTAGAAGAGGTGAGTTGAAAATGTAGAAAAGATAGAGAAAAAAGCATTGTATTTTGTTGGAGTTGTATGCTGTTTATTGCTAGCAACATCCCTAAGAGTTAGAGATGTTGGTCACTTTTATATAATGATGTTGTTAGGAATAAAAAGTGTTTTAAGTTTTTATATTTAATATTTAATTATAGCAAAATTTTATTTTTACCATTTGAGATATAATTTATTTAATCAACAAAAACCCGTGCAAGCACGGGCTCTAAACTAGTAACTTACTATAACTAATGAGGCTTAATAATGTAACTCATAGGATGATAAAATACTAATATGGAAGTGTACAAGACAAATAAACGGGATGCACCTTTTATACGATTCCCTATTAAATACATCCCTTTAAGGGCTTGCTTCTGCATACTTGTTCTGGTATGGATCAGGAATGTGATGATATATCTCAGTATTTGATTTAATCCTCTGATTTTAGAGGCAGAGTTATATGATTTCACTGATACAACTATGAATACCAAGCTCTAATTAGGATAGTTGCATCAATATACTTCAGAACAATTTGATACATACCTTAATTATTAATTTTATTAGTTTAGTTATTATCTTATTTTCCTGTGATTTCTATTTAATGTCTTTACTTTCACATTCCCATTTCCTTAGCTTTTTGGCATTTCCCCCACTTTCTCCAAGCTGTTTTCCATGATGCTGAATTTTATTCACTAAGGGTTTTCTTAGGATTAGGTGTACGTTATTTGCTTTCATTTTAAAAAGGAGGTTGCTGAAATATTGTATTCAGACACAATTAAATTGAATTAAATACAATTGAGGAATCCTCACAAATTGGCTGATTTGTGAGATACTTATTTCTGATTTCTATTTCCTAAGAGCGAGATCCATGCTTCTAGTGGGTTTGATCACAATGGATAAATGAATGAGATGTATTTACTGGAATTGTAGAGGATTAGAACAGTTTTGTCAGATATGATCTATGAAAATTTGCTTTTTCATTTAGCTAAACTCTTATTTGAGCTTTGTATAACTGATCAGAAGCAGTGTATGCTTCTATATTCCTTTGTTTTAATGACATGCACCCTTGTGTTTCAACTTTGTTGTTTGCAATTGGGGTGCATATATGGTCCTTACATTATTAACCCAAAGTGAGCTTTTTTCTTTTGCAATTGGCTGTGCAGGTTTTGGATCTTTGGGCTTGATGACATCAGTATTGGTATTTAACAAATCCGTTGTCTTTGTCTAAATGCTTACTTGTTATCATATTGGATAACTGCAACTTGAATGGGCCCAATTTATGCAGCTGTCATCTGATGGGAAGACTTTAGAAGCCGAAGCAGCTCATGGGACTGTAACTCGTCACTATCGGCTGCATGAAAAAGGACAAGAAACTAGCACCAACAGCATTGCTTCCATATTTGCTTGGACACGAGGGCTAGAACATCGGTAATTTTCTGTTTGTGTTGGTCTATGCTGTGATCTTCTACATGAAAGAGTATTGAGTTCCCATTCCTCCCACGCTCGCCCCTTGAAAAAGCAACAATAGAAAATAACAAGGAAAAGAAAAGAAGATGGATACAACATATTAAGTTATTCATATTATGCATCTGTTTAAGATATTTGGCTTTTATTCCACCACATTTTATGGTTTTCGAGTATGTGCAGAAATTTGGTTATTTCAATAGTTAATTTGAATTAATGCTTTCAATAGACAGTTATACACCTTGTGTTTTTCTGTATGAATACAGTTGGTCTTTAATCAGGCTGTATCACATAGAGCCTTATGTGCAGTTTTCACCGTTTCCTTTGATGTCTTCCTCTTTATATTGACACCATACAGGGCGAAGCTTGATGGGAATGAAAAGTTGTTGGATTTTGTTCAGAAGCTAGAAAGTGCCTGCGTTGAGACAGTAGAGTCAGGGAAAATGACCAAGGATCTAGCCCTACTGGTTCATGGCCCAAAGTAAGTCATTGGGTGATCTTGGCATCTTGCTTTCCTACTAGGTAAAGAGTTAGATGATTTAATTACATATCTTGATCGCCGTCTTTGTTCTGATTTGTGCAGGGTCACAAGAGACCACTACCTAAACACTGAAGAATTCATTGAATCTGTTGCCCAAAATCTCGATGCAAAACTCAAAGGGGCTGTAAATGAATAGCTGCACTTTTTGGCTGCATCCTTCAATTCCAGTGGCGCTCAGACATTATATAGAAGAGTGAGACGGCAAATAAAGATGGGTGTGCATTCCTCTGACTGGTTCATAATTAGCTCCTTTTGATCTTAGAAATTATAGTTTCCTGGCTCCCAGGCTAGAGTTCCTCATTTTGAAATTTGACTCGAGGGTATTGTGGAAATTATCTGTCGAAGAAGAAAGAACGAAGAAGAAAATCAACAGTAAAAACTCTCATTCATCACCATCTCACTCTGTTTTATGTTAGAAGATTTCGGAGAACAACCCCCAAGTGTGGTTGATGAAGGCAGCAATATACCGCGTGTAATGTGGTGCCAACCAACTTGCAACTGACTTCAGGAATGTGAAACGACCTGGGCGTAACATAGCAGCAAAGCACAAATAGCTCTAAGATGATCATAGGTAGGAGGTATCTTGAAGAGACTCTCAAAAGGTGCCAGCCAATCCAAACAACTGTTAGGCATTAGATTATTGAGGTAAGTGACTGCAAGCACAAATTCTCCCCATAAGAAAGAAGGCAACTTGAAACTAATTTCTGATGATCATAGATAGGATGCATAAAGTAAGCATGGGTTTGGGTTCGGGTTTGAGTTATGCATCACACTAGTTTTTTGAGTTTCGATCGAGTCTAGATTCGGGTGGATCGGGTCAGGTTCTCGGGTCGAGTTAGATTTGGTCTGCTCTAATGCCAGGAAACGAGGCCATTTTTAGGCTAACGAGGGCGAAAAAAATTAAGCAGTCAAACATTGCATTGTATTGCAGGGTTACATCCCAAATTCACAAAGTTGCAACTCTACGAACATGAAGCTTAGCTATGAATATTTGCATTGTTATTATTACTATTGAAGTTTTTGAACTATGAAGAAACCACCTGGATTTTTTTGGTCAATTAAAATTATGAACTTTAGAGAAAGTTATACCTAAGATTCCCTCAACTTACAATTGACACCAGATTTCATAGTTATAAGATTGTAATTGACGAAAAAAGGTTTTAGAAGTCATTTATTATTATAACTTCTTTGAAGTTCAAGAATCTAAATGAATATTATATATCAATGAAAATTTTGTAATTGATTTTATCCCCCGGCCTCTCGAGTTCATATGAGAAAAAATAGAAGTAACCCACCGGGTCAGACCCATGGACAAGTCCATCCAGTAAACTACATTGTAAAACAGTTGATTATTCTGATTAAATATGATCACAAGTTCATTGTAGCAAGGGGTGTAATTCAAACCAACCACAGTTGAAGGCCAATGAGCAACCAAATACATCAACTTGGATTAATTTTGAGGAAGATGAAATCATTCAGCGACATCACATCTACAACACAACTGCAAGGCCAACCTTCTTCGATGCAACGTCTACTTTCTTGTTTCCTGGGAATGCAGTGTGAGATACATCAACAAGAGCCTTAAAGCTGTATGGTTCATGCATAGATATCTCTGACAGAACTTTCCTGTTCAGCTGAATGTTCTCTTTCATCAAACCGTGAATGAACGTACTATAATTTACCTGATGAAAGTTGACAAGTAACAGCAACAGATCAAAACAATGATGTTTTCAGGCAAATTGAGAGGTGAAAATCAGTAGAGAATAAAGTCAATAAACACCATAGTTGAACTCAGACCACATAGCAGTGTTGCAAATTCGGAATACAACCTTAATTATTTAAGGTGATTTAACAGCATAGTCCGAGATTAAAAGGTTCTAGACTTCAGAAGAATAATAGATCTCAAAGATACGAGAAAACATGATAACCACAAAGACTCACAATGAAGTGAGAAAAGAATATCCTCAAAAGCAACTAGTATGAATCGAGGGCAAGGCATCAAGGAAGAAGTAACAGAAATATACTAATCTACACTATAAAAATGAACTAGCTAGAATGCAGCTGCAAAACTTTCAACTCAAATATACATTATCTTTCCATGCACTAATCTACTTTCAAGTTTCAACCTAGGCGTGGCCACGGGTCTGACCCGGCGGGTCGACGGGTTCGACCCGCCGGGTCAAGGGTCGGGGAGGGGTGACCCGAACCCTAACCCGGGAATTCCACGGGTTGGCGGGTCATTGACCCATGACCCGTACGACCCGCCGGGTCACGGGTTGACCCGTGACCACGCCTATTTCAACCTATGCTTGAAGGAGTTGAAGGGATACCATTAAGGGGTATTTGGTACAAATAACCACAACAAACTAATTATTAGTCTAATATAAAGACTTTCCAACAGTTTTTATAACTTGTCCCACACCACCTTGCCACAACAAACAACATCCTCTACCCTCTTCTCTCGCCAAGAAAAACAAACCTGAGAGAAGCATTGAAGGAGACGAAGAAACACAGACCCGAAGGAAATCCAAAGAAGCAAAAAACAAAGAAAAGAAGCATGGAAATGAAACGAGAGAGGAGACAAAATGAGCTCTAAATAGCATTGACAGGTTTAGGTTTCCGACGAATCACTTAATTTGTCACGGTCCTCGTGGTTCCAACAGAGCAAAAAATTCAATCTTCTCTTCAAGTTTAGGCATCAAATCAACCCGCAAATTCCAAAGAGGTGTGCAAGCCTACTCGAATTGCAAACTACACATCCACCTTGGAATCAGAACAATGTAACAGTGCAAGACCTAATTGAGCTTGCACATTTTCTTTTCCAGGCGTTTAAAAAGGGAAGGGAATAGGTTAAAAATGTAAGGATTGAAAAATGATAATGTGCATTTCAGCCTACTCTGATTCCTGAAGGATATCTGGACAACTGATCTATAAAAACTACCTAATGCAGCAATGCCACACCCAAATAAACAGGGCAAGAACAAATGGTTGCAATTCAAATACTGAGCAACACCAATCATAACTTCTTCAACGATGCAAACCCTAAATTCCACAACCACATGTTAATAGTAAATTAAATCTACAAACTACATAGAAATAAAAATACTGAAACTTTCTAGTAAATCAGCTCAATCGAAATGGGACAAGATAGGAAAAAGGAGTGGAAAAGAGAGAGGAGATTAGAGATTACGCCGTGTTGACGAGTGCCGGCGTTGATGCGCTCAATCCAGAGGCCTCTCATGTCGCGCTTCTTGGTGCGGCGATCTCTGTAGGAGTACTGCAAGGCCTTCTCAACTCTCTCTCTAGCTATCCTTATGCAGTTCTTGGCCCTCCCTCTGAAGCCCTTGGCCAGCTTAAATATCTTCTTCTTGTTCATCTTGTCCTTGTTCTTCCTGCAAAGAGTCCGGCGAGCGGCTACCAGAAACAGAGTCCGGCGAGCGGCTGGTTATGGCGGAACGAAGGTGAAGAGGCAGAAGTTCGAGAACAGGAGGAGTGAGGCGAGCGGCTGGTTAGGGCTGAAATCTGAATGAAGGTGAAGCGCTGCGTTTTGCCCCAAACGTTTTTTTTTATTTTTTTATTTTGAGTCTTACGGCAAGATGGCTTTCGTCTATTGTCAAAACGAAAATTAGATATTTATGCCAAGATCCTTTTCATTTTTTACAGTATTATTACGGAAAGGTCTGGGAGACGAAAAAATCGAAACACCGAAGTGTCGAAAATTATACTCCATCAATCTTGTTGAACGCAATGAAAAACAGTTGATAAGAGTAGTTGTTGGGTTTTTACATTGAGGTTGGTGGATTTCTACAAAAAAAATTTAGTTTCGGGGTGATGCATATCTCGATAAAGTTCTTTGAGACTTTTCTATCAGCTTGGCATATTTCGTTGAGACTTTGTTATTAACTCGGCAAGCTTCATCGAGGAAAGTATGAAACCTCGGCAAATATCAACGAGACTAATGTTTTAACTCAGCTAACTTTCACGAGTTTATTGTGAGGAAATATCTTCCCAAAGCCGACCCCGTGATTTACGGAATGAGTGGCGCCACAAAATTTTGGAGGAAAAATGGTTTCGCGGGAGGAGGTTGATGGAGGGAAATTAGAAAAAAAAATTAGGGTTTGGTGATGAATTAGTATAGATAGGGAATATACACTTTTTTCAAGAGAAAAAAAAAACTCGATTTTATGAGCTTATTCATTTATCTCAATGAACAATGTTGAGTTTATAATGTACATTTTGAGTCTATAAATTTAGCTCGTAAAAATGTGTCGAGTTTCTTGTGTCAACTCGGCTGAGATTTTTAAGGCTAATATAAACACTCGGCCCAGATTTTTGGGGCTATACACTTAGCTCATACAAATGTGTTGAGTTTTGTTTGTTTAATCGGCTGAGATTTTTTACCCTAACATAAATACTTGGCCTAGATTTTTTAGGCTAGCATGAATCCTCGACTCGTCGTTTACTTTGATTAATCGCGACATTCTAGAGATTGTAGAGGCTGGCATCTGATGAGAAGTGAATGAAGAAACAGTTGTGTTCGAGATAAAACATCCATACGATCTCCATTCTAAAGAAATCCATACGAATATAACATAGTGCTATAGATCCATACGAATATAACACAATGAATCCTTAGATAAAGTATACTAGAATAAAGTTAGTTAATGTAAATAAGCACCATGTACTACAATCAATAATCATTCCCGTCAATTTACCAAAAAAAAAATCATTCCCGTCATCATCATCGTCGTCGTCGTCATCGTCATCGTCATCGTCTTCCTCCTCATCATCATCATTGTTGATCAGACGAAAGCTGAATTTGATAAGCAATTTCCTAGAGGCCGATGATGTTGCACGTGCTTCTGGATCATCTAGGACCTTCCCGTATGCTTTTAAAGTGCTAAAACTGATGCTATTAGTCTCCATCTCTTCCTTCAGCAAATCTTCATCTATACCCAGAAATTCAGCTAATTGTTCCTTTAATTGATCTGTTGTCGGATTGGGTTGCTTGCTAACATTTTCAACGCGCTCGCCATCAATTCTAAGTCGAAGAATTCTCCAAACATCATGGAGAGTTATTGTGGAGTTTCTTCTTTATCCTCTGCCCAGAACCACGAGCTCAAACAATTTGCTCGACCAGTTTAAAAGACTAAGCTCAAGGAGATGAAGTATTACAAAGGAACCGTAGGAAATCGCTTAGGAAATCACCGCAGAAAATCGCTCAAGAAGATGAAGAATCGAAAATCATTCTGTAAAGAAGAAGACAAACGAATATTAGAGAGCACCTAATGCAAAACTTAGATCTAAACCTAAACCTAAATAGGGAGAAGATAAAAAAAAAAATGCGAGCTTAGTCTGTTTCCTCACATGAAACTGCCGAATTTCTTCTTCTTTCTCGACCCAGAATTGCGAACTGGAAATATTTCCTCGTATAATCTAGCCGAGGTTCATCTGTTTCCTTAGCCCAAAATGCCGAGCAGAGATAGTTTTCTCGGCCCAGATTGTCGAGTTCTTTCAACCTAAAATTTGCCCCAATCAACTCTTATCACCTACATTGACATTCAATGTTCCAAATCTAACCTCCTATGACGAAGACAACAATAAACACACGAAAAGGCTCCAAAAACAACACAAAATCGATCGAAATCAATGAAGTTTTCACTATTTCGGTCAAAATTCAAAACCCCCAATTTTAGTATTGAATCATCATAAATCAATGAAGTTTTTTACATTATATGAGGGAACATATCTTTGTAGTGCTAGATTGATGTAGATTTTGGCAAAAAAAACTCCCTAAAATGGTTAGATCTACAATGACTTTGATGAAGGTTTGTTTGGTGGGTTGAAGATAAAGGGGGGTTGAAGATGAAGAATGAGGTTGTAAAAACCTAGGTTAAAGGTAACTTTTTTGTCTCGGGCCATTTCGTAATTTTGTTGTAAAAAATGAAAAGGACCTCAACGTAAATATTTAATTTTCGTCTTGACAATAAACGAAAGACATCTTGCCGTTAGACTTTATGTTTTTTTTAAGACTCCCCGACCCGATCGGGTTGACCCAAAAAATTATCGAGTTTTCGGGTTGACCCATTGATCCTTTTTTTCTAGGCTTTGACCCAAAAAATTCTGGGCATACGGGTCAGGTTATGTTTTGACAGGTCTATATTAGAAGATGTCTCAGATAAAACGGTTAAGAAAACTGTTGTGTAAGGCCGGTTAAAATTGTTGTCTGTTATGTTATAAAGTCAATAAATATTTAACGAACCGTTGATTTATATATAGAAGACGTCTAGAAGAAAACGGTTAATAAAACCGATGTCTAAGGCCAATTAAAATTGGTATCCAGAGATAGTTAACGAACCGTTGTTATATATATGAACGATGTCTAAAAGAAAACGATTAGTAAAACCATTGTGTAAGGCCAATTAAATTCGTTGTCGTTGTCGATTATAAAGACAACGAATATTTAAAAAACGTTGTTATGTATGTACAAAACATCTCAAAGAAAACGGTTAATAAAACCGTTGTATAAACACAATTAAAATCGTTGTCTATTAATTTATAAAAAGAACGGTTATAATATATATAAGACGTCTTAAAGAAAACGGATAATAAAATCGTTGTCTAATCCTGATCGAAATCATTGTCTATTAATTTACAAAGACAACGAATATGAATAAACCGTTGTTATATATAAAAGGATGCCTCAAATAAAACGGTTAAAAGAACCATGGTTTATGCCTAGTGAAAAATGTTGTTTTTAACTTATCATACTTAATTTAATTAATTTTTTTAGAATTCTTAAATAAATTTGAATTAAATATAGTGACTGTATTTTATCATTTATGGGAGTGAGATGATTTTATTAAATATGTATATAAGATGTCTAAAAGACAATATGGTAATAGATAATAATCTTATAGGAAGAAAACCCTAAGATAGAAAATAAAAGATATGAAAAAGAATTGTAAAAGATAAAAACTAAAAATGCCGAAAATTCTGGAAAATATTAAAACCCTAATTAATGTCCTGAAATGAACTTAAAAATGCTCGAAAAAGCACATAGATCAATGCAAAGCAGTGAGTTTGATTTGTGACGCGATACCCTATCCGAAAAGGTATCATAATAAGCAATCGGACATCGAACGCCTAGATCACCTCCCTAGATCACCTCCGGCGATAATTGTTGTGCTATATCTTATAGATAGAATATATGTATAGAATTGTTGTTAGGCACATCTTATAGACAGATTATATGTATGGAAAATACATCAGCAGCTTCAATTAGTTATTATGATACACAATATGTAATTGTATATATTACTTAGCTAGCTAATGATTGTTAGTTTCTTTTATTATGTTTAATCACCCCTTGTATAAATTTAACATTTCTTTCACTTAATTAATTAATTTCATTAATCCTTCTTACTTTCTACTTTTATAAAAAACTTTATCACCTCTAATTAATTTCTTTCACCTAACTAAAAATTTTGATTACTCCCAAATACACCATTTATAATAACTTTTTAGAAATTGAATTTTCAAATAAATAAAAAAACTCGACATAATATTTTTGTTTGATAAAAAATATTTATTTAATAAGTGATGTCTCAGAAATATTCTAAATACTAGGGCTCTTAATATAGATTTTACAGACCTGTGTCATTTATGACATTCAATTTGGGAGTTGCGAAATAGGATTATTTTTCGCAACAGCTCTGACAAGAGTATTATCAATGTGTTAACTTATACTATTGATAAGATTTCATCCTAGAGCAAAGACCAAGTGAAAACCAAAATAACAAAATGTATTAGACCCCCTGATAAAATTATTTGGAAATGTCCCCCTAAAAATGTCATTAAGATTAATGTAGATGCTTCAGTCAAATTTGGTAGGCAACCTCAGATTGGGTGCTTTCTTAGGAATAATTTTGGTCAGGTTAATCGGATACATAAAAGCAATGTTAGGATGAGCTCTGTCATCCTAGCTGAAGTGTTTGCAGTATATGCAGGTATAAGACTGACAGTGGAGCTTGGGATACGGAAAGCCATAGTTGAAAGTGATTGCTCAATCGTTATCAATGCCATTAATCAAGGGAACAACATACCATGGGAGGTTGTGCAAATAGTTCAAGAAATTCGTGCATTCAACGAAGGTTTTGAGACCATCACATTCCAGCATTGCTTTAGAGAGGCGAATTTTGCAGCCGATTTTCTAGCAAAATCTCAGCTGAGTTGTAATGTTATTTTATGTTCTTGTTGTGAGTTCCAGAACATCATCATGTTAGATGATCATCGATGTCGGTAGAACATCCAAAGTTTTGTCTACTGTAAAATATATATATATATATATATTTATTTAATTTGAACTTAGATTATTAAATTTATCATTGTATTATCTATATCTGTCTATATCTATATATTACATAAAACCAAAGCACCTACACCACGTGTCGTCCCCTCGCACAAAGTTATTTTTGGCAACCTTTATATTGAATATATTTTGAAATATTATTTTTGGCAATATATATTTGATATAATCTATTTTCATTTTCATTTATATAATATATTTATATATATATATATATTCATTCATATATCCTATTTTTAACTATTATTAATTACACACTATCATTTCATACTACATTTTTTAACCAATGGGATTAATTCAAAACTTTTTTTAAAATAAAGGTAATACTAATATTAACTACACAATATTGTTCCATTTTATATTAATTACACAATATCATTTCATACTATATTTTTTAAAACAATGGGATTAATTCAAAACTTTTTTTAATAAATTTAATATTGACTATACAATATTATTTCAGTCTATATTAATTATATAATATCATTTCAAGCTATTTTCTTTGAAAAATGGGACGAATTTAACAAATATATATAGTACATTCCAAATATATGATTTTTTTGGAGCAATCAATCTATATATATAATGAAAACTAATTTTGTTTTTATAATAACCTTAATTTTTGGAGTTTCACCCAACCAACCTAATCTATATAAAATACATGATAAAATTTTTAAACATTTTTTTAACCAATGGGATTTATTTATTCTAACTATTAAATGATAAATATTTTTGCTTAGATGTCATAATCACCTTAATTTTATGATTTTCTCCCAATCAACTGAAACTAGAAAAAAAATCAAACTATTAAAATTTGGACAAGTTTCTTTAATTAATCTATCTATATCTAACTAATAAACCGTAAGCATTTCTTTTATCAGGTGTTAGAACTTATAAGCAGCTTTATTTTACGATTTTCACTCAACCAATCTATTCTTCTTAAATCTTAAACTCATGTAATATTTACACATTTTTCATAAATATTATTTTTTTACTTAATTTATCAAATCTATTTTTTCCTGTTTTATGTTAACGTATGGTAATAGTTTATTTCATTTTATAATAGTAATTTTTTATGCTTACAAAATATTATTTTTATTTTTTTTAAAAAGAAAAATTATTTTTTTAAAAAAGAAAAATACGCGCCGTGACGCGGACTGTACTAGTTCATATTTATAGGTAAAGTATGATTCTGTTTTATTATAGTTATTCGATTACTTGGACATGTTCCTTGATTCGAGAAACATCACATGGTTAGCAAGATACTTCCACCTCAACAATCACAATTTAACAACAAAAACTAAGGTGATGATACATTAACAATACATCCATGATCATAGCCACTCAGTAGCAACACTTGCATACCGGGGAAAAAGATAAAATTTCTGACTGTACATACTACACAGGTATCCAATCTGGCTGTATCACATACTATGTTTGGCGCAGACGACGACAAATAAGCTTCTTACGAGCAATCAACACATTGCGTGAAACAGACTCAGCTTCATGTGTTATAATGTGAAATCTGAGATTCTTGCTGAATCCTCCATTCTTTCTCCTTCAGATACTGCAGAAGTTGCTGCTGATCCGCGCCCACATTCATCCCCGTCCCATACACGATGGGATTTGGTCTTTCATAACCCGTATGGTGATCATATAACGCGTTCTCCCTTTGCTGTTCGCGCAACCCATTACCCAAAGGAGCACTAGGATGCATAGATACAGTGCTCTCTGTGTAAACTGCTGGGATGGGATTCAATGGATACATCCGAGTAGAAGCTTCTGTTGGATGCTTAGACGGATCAATGTACTGGAGATTCTTTTGGTATCTAAGAGTGCGAGGCCATGGAGGAGGTGGAGGCGGCACTGAATGATTGAACAGCAATTTGTCGGTATAGCTTGGCAGTTTAGGGCCGGGAATGCCAGTAGACCAAGTCGCGTCTTCAGGTAATAATGGGGCGGAAGGCGTGGGAGGACAGTAGTTATAGTGAGAAGAGCTGCATTGTGTTGATGTTGATTTCTCATTGATTGGTTTCAAGATGTCTTCCTTGGTGTTAACATTGAGAACCCAAGCACTCAGAGAAGGGGGACCTGAGCGACGACCAGGCGATGGAGGGGTCCCAGGAAGGCCGGTATGGGATGTCAAGGAGCTGATCAGAGCCCGGTTCTGAGCTATGAGCAACGAAGAAGCATGGCGAAGAGACTCATCCGAAACCAGCTGTTTAAGTCCCCTTCCGCTTTCTTGGGAGATTCCGTCTTTTCGCCATAAGTGGGCAGACAGAGGGACTGAATTGTGTCTGTCAATTGGTTTAAAGACTATGTCTTCTTCCTCTTCAACCACGGCGACAGCTGCAACATCACTAGATTCCTTTGTGCAGAACTTTCCTCCTTCCTCGTAGAAGATCCAGTTCTGAGGACCATCAGTGGATCTCTTTGCAATCTTTATAGCAGCGTGTATGATGCGACGGATTCGGTACTCATTTCTCGCTCTGAAATTGGCTTCATTTTCCCAGTGAGTGGAGAAATCTAAGGATGAATGACACTGGGAGACTGGAAGAAAGCCTCTCATTTCATAGTCCTCCCACAATGCGACAGCATTTGGAGACTTCCTGGGACTCGTACCCTCAAGAAGCTGGTTCAGCAGCTCGATGTATGAGCTAAAGAAGTAACTCATTGCACTCATCAGATTTTCATCTATTTCACACTTATCTACTCTTTCAAGAAAATCCACCAACCACTCTGAGAACACCATAACAGCTGGGAGGAGCGGGAAATCATCGGTTGAGTTGCCTTTTAAGCATCTTTCAACTATACGGCCAATGCAAATAAACGTAACGTTAAGTGCCATCTGTTGCTTCTTTGGGCATTTAAGTTCAGAGTTTCCGCTGAGATTGTGGACAGTGAAGATGAGAACTGAAACAACCTGAAGAGCCCGATAGGGGCCAGGCCTTGATATGTTCACGTTTTGGTAAGACTCGAGAGCAAGAATTAGTTCAGCATCATCAAGAGCCAAAAGTGCTTCCAATTCTCTTATGGCGGATGCAAATGTACGAGAGAAGCTTTCAAAACTGCATTGACAAGTAATAATGATCAGTTATGCTTGATCTTGGAAAATTACTTCTTTGACACTAATGATACACATACACGGAACAAAAGCAAAATTTGAGTGGCTAACTGAATGCCCATTTCATTATTTTGTTTAAGCTTCTTGAAATTTAGCTAACTTCCCGAAGCATGTTCTATTCCTTCAAATGCCAAAACACATTGATCCAATTCAACTTCAACTCCTTAAGCAAGGGGGAAAGGATGGGCTAAAGAGATAGGTGTAAAACCTGCTGTGTAATAGCACATACCTCAATTCTAGAAAGAAGAAACTGGTTAATCTGACGAAGAGCGACCAGAAATCAGCATCCGAATAGCAAGCACCTTTGTTCGGTGCTGGCGCTGCTGTCATGACTCTTTCAGATGGTTTTAGAAAATTAAATTCTGACCCGACTGATAGTGAGTGTATGTCAGCTGACATGTTCTGTAATACCACAAACAAATCAGTGAAAAAGGCGACCAACAGCAAGCCTAAACTAGCATCATGATGATGAGCAAAGCAAGCATAAACTCTTATCACATAACAATGTGACGGTATAAATATTTTACCCTTTCAAAGATGAAAAGAAGGTTATCCGAAGCATCAGGAAAAGGCTCTTTGACTGCCATGCTTCTCACACAATGATACAAAGCAAGGAGCTCATCGCCAATATATGCAGGTGTCGCAAGTAAGGCCAACTGTAATGAACCATGTAAGCATCGTATTGCAATGTCATCAAAGTCAAAAAATGAATATTGCTATACAACTAGAATCTTTCAACGAAAGGAAGTACCTGATTTTGGGGGTTTCCACCATCATGATACATCTTTGTTGCTTCAAAGTAGCATTTTGCTACAGCAGACCAGTTCCCTTGTTCAATCCCACGGTTTTGATTTACTTCCAAGTACCTTGCAAGATCCCCAAGTCGAACTAAAAGGCGATGGCACACAAGTCGGCATCTATGCAACTTTACATGCTCAATTGAGCAGGATATACTGTCAGCGTGACTATGATAGAACAGATCTAGGTCCTTGAAGCCGTAATGCTTCTTGAATTTACTGATCATATCTTGGTAAAATCTAGAGGATTCTTCCAGAAATAACTTGAATCCTTTCTGAATATTCTCAGGACCCCGGGATATTTGTTTGCGAAACTCATCGATTTGCTTATAATGAAGCTTCCATAGAGAATACTCAGCTTCTTGGAGTTCCTCTAGCTCATAGTTCCCAAGGAAGATTTTCTCGTATAACCCACATGCCTTACGATATATATTTCGGACATCAGCATTCAATAGTCCCTTGGACTGCACCGAGGTCCACATCCTTCTTTCCACATTGGAGACCTGGAAATGAATAAGTTGTTTAGTGTGCTTAACTCTCACAATCAAACAGTACAATAGAACACAATGCCCTTAAGGCTAAGAGGCTAAGATTATTACCTCAGCCAGAGAATTGCAATTTTCATTATGACTTCTGACAGCAATGGAGGACTCGTTATCCATGTTCCGAATGATCTGATCCTTTTCTCTATCAACCGGAAGTGTTTTCCATCAGCCGCTAAGGATTGATGAAAGGAAGCGAGGTAAATGCCTTCATAGAAAGAAGCAAACATCAGTCCTAACATGAACAGAATCCGCCATCACTTAGACAGAAGATGCAAATTCAAATGTGGATCGGGAAGAGACGACGAAAAATCGCTCTAATAAGAACATAATATTCCCCTACAGGGCTAAAATTATTCACCACCACAAGATGGAAAGAGCAATCTTCAACAATCTTTTTACCTTTATTCTTCTCTAGTACTGACTTTGATGGGTTTCACACAGTTGAGTCTTGTCAAGAATCTAAACACAATGGCAAACCCAACAACTAAGAAAAGAGAAATAAAAAAAAAATCTAGTGCAACTGTGCAAGCAAACAAATTGGTTTGAGAACAAAATCACATGAAAAAAAAAATTGAAGGGGAAAATGAGATCCCATGATCTGAAACTGCTCACCACAATTTCATATTCTCTACTGCAAATGTACACAGTGAGTCAATTTGGTGGACTGATTAATAACACCTAAACAAAAAAAAAAAAAAGCAAAACTAATCCATCAAGAACATGGTGGATAACCAATCACAGTGGACAAAATTAAATGAAGAGAAGGTGTTTGAAAATAACCAAGCCATCAAATTTCCAATATATGAAAAAGTTGATTCTTGACACCTCACAAACAAATCGGACAAAAAAATAAAATTCAAAATCAGCCAGAGAGAAATGATGAAGAAGAAGAAGAATTAGAAGGCAGTATACCACAATTTCAAACACACCCATCATTGTAAGCACCCAGGAAAAATCAGTCCACCAAAATTGAACTCAGTTTCCATGTTTAGCTCTTCAGGGTTTGGGGGGATAGTAGAAAAGGTAAGAAATTTGAACAGGAAATAGGAAATTACCTCATAAAGATATTTACATACAGTGACGAGGAACCCAAACTAGAATCCAAAAGGGTTTTTTTAGGCAAGCATCCAAGAGGGAGAGGGTTTAAGAGCGGGGAAAAGTGGAAAAGGGGAAGCAAGTAGGAAGGAATTGAAAGCTCAAGCAGTTGAGTGTTGAGGGGAGAGAAACAGTACTTTTGAAGTTGTGATTCAGTGAAATTGTTGAAGAGGAAAGGTTTATCATTTATTGTAGTGAACGAGATGAGATGGATTTATCTACCATTTCTTCATTAAATGCTTCTTCCTGTTTTCTGATTTCGTTTTCTCACCCTTTTTATGATTTTTCTAGAATGGGATGTTTGATTGGTAGTAGTTTCTTTTTTTAATCGGCAAATTGATATATGTAGTGTAACCAAAGGTATCTTTGAATACTCAGTTACAATGTTTGGATAGACATGTAACAACATACAGTATATTTATAATTCTTGAATACTTGTTTTTATCTCAAAATACATATTGTTTAGATTTTAATATGTTTTGAACAAAACTAATTTTTTTTATAAAATATTAAAATACTTATAATTTTTTTAATATATTATAGTAATTACAAATTAGTATAAAATTAATTTTAAAATTGATACTTAATATATTTTGTATCTTTTAAAAAATACATCAAAAGTCAGATCACCTATATTGTGAAACGAATTGTGGATTTGAGTATTATTTTATCGGTTTGTCTATTACAATATAAAATTATTTTTAATAATTACAAATATAATTATAATATTAAATTAATAATTTTTTGAATTTTCCAATTTATTAACAATTTATTTTAAAAAATAAATTATTAAAACTAATTATCAGATATAATTTAAAAAATCAATTCAATTTTTTAATATTTGAAATTATATGAAAAATATAACGAACATGGAAAAAGGTAATGAGATAGATTATTGGAAACATGATCATTGTGGGGAGAGATAAATGAATTAGGGATGATTGATAATAAAATTAGTGAAAAGTGAGGTGAATGAATTGGGAAAAGGGAGAGAAAATTTGAGGCACCTCACTATTGAGGGGTGCTCTAACAAGGAGAATGACATTGTTAGAGAATGAAGAAACAAAGATAAGTTACTAATACAAGTTCTTCATTCTTAAGCCGATTCTCAAGATGGATTCATTGATTATATGTAATACACTTCACACGTAATTCCTAGTAACTTGTCTTAGTTAAAGCATCTCCAACAGAGTTGGTATAAAAATCTCTAAAATAGAAAAGAAAATTACAAATCTCTATAAGTTTTACCTTATAACTCTAACCGTTACTCTATTTTACACATTTTACATTTATTATTTTGATCATTCATTTGTTCAATTTGAATTAGGAAAATATTTTTATTCTTTTTCTTTTTTGTGATGTATGTGTGATGGAGTTTTTGGGAGCTAGTGAGCATTTAATTTTAGAGATTTTCTCAAATATTCCAAATATAGAGATTTTTCATTCTCTCCCATCTATTCTCTATTTTAGAAAAACAAATAGATGGGTTGTTGGGTGGAAAAAAAAACTCAAATATTTTGCTAAATTTTTACTTTTCTACAAAATAGAGATATTATTGGGGATGCTCTTAATATGAAAGACCTATACAAGCGACATAGTCCTTTTAGATGAGAACAAGTTCTTTGCCAGAATGAAATGGAGCAATGGATATCAAATAACCGAGGAATATTCATCTCTCTAAAAACATGTCAAACTAATTTTTTTAAAACTAGTAAAGCAATTAGGTACAAACTACAAATAATCAACTGTAGCCAGTCCTAGAGCGTCCCTGCGGATGAGAACACGCAATTCTACATCATTCTCTAAAACTCCGTCGACAGGGATTCTAAAACTCCGTCGGCGGGAATACTGTAGAATTAAGATGTTACTAAACTTAAGTAAGTCAAGTTGGGAATCTCATATTTTCATTTCGATTTCCCACTTACATTTTCAAATGTCACGGAGTGCGTTAATAATGCACAAATTATCACCTTCATTTTAAGTTCGGATAAATAAAAAACCCTTCAATCTTAATTTGTTGGATACAAAGTCTAGTAGCCTCACAAAGGCCGACTTTTGAGCATATGCCTCTGCTCCTAACACTGAGCCTCCATATCACTGGTCTGCATCAAGGACGATAACATTTGGATGGTGATCTGTAATAACAAAGCTAAATGAGGTGTTTTTGTTTAGAAAAAAAGACATCCATCAAAGCTAAATTTAAATGTGTTATAAACAGACCTTTTTCATTTTATATTTGATTTTTTTTCGTTGTGGTTTATATGTGGTTCTGTTGCTTTGTCTCAGGGGCGATCGTAGGACCCCCTTTAGCGAACAAATGCAGTACTTTTTTTAAAAAATAAGGTAAAAAATCAGAGAAAATAACATAATGAGTTGTAAACCATGATCTCTTCTTTGTGTTTTTGTTTTGTTCGTGGTTTTTGTTTCTATTCATAGCGGTTTGTCCGTTGTCGATTCTTTCGGCCTCTCGACCCACCGGCTTGTCCAGTGCATCGAATTCTTTCCATTTAAAAAAAAAGTAATTAATGTAATAAGAGATCACGGTTCAAACCTCAATGTTTACCTTTTTTAAAAAACTTTTCTCTATCAAAAAATGTTAATCAAAATTGACATATTTAAATCAAATTTTATAGTTTTCTTTCAATATTTGCAAAACTTTTAATTCCTACCAATTTTTTTCAATTAAAAATGACATATTTAAATCAAATTTTATAGTTTTCTTTTAATATTTTCACAAGATATTCATCATACTACACATATATTAAAGAAAGGCTAAATTACATAAAATCACCCGTTAAATATTAGTTTTTTCACTTAGCCGCCCAATAAACTAGAAATTACAATAAACCACTCATTAAATGGATCTTGTTGATAAATCACCACCCAATTGCCTACATGCTATCTACTGTTAGACGAGAAAAAGATATAAAATTATAAATGCTCCCATCGCCTTCGTCTCTTTGTTGAAGATTGATGACTATGTTGGAATGATTGGGGAGTTTTTCCTTCTTTTTTTTAAGTTAATATGTGAAGTGCTCTCTTTGCTTTGTGTATATAGATTACCTTGAATGTCTTTTTCACTTAATTTCAACTTCAAGCATGTATCTCTTGCTCTCCTTGCTAAAAATTAAACCTTTCAAATTTCTATGGTCGTCTGAATATATGAGATTTTGGGTTTTACGCTTCAAGGACAGGTGGCATATTTGTCAGGGAATTTGGTGGTAATTTGTTTTTTTTTTTGTTTTTTTTTACAGTAAGCGATAAATTGGATGTACTACCAACATCCATAATCATCTCGCAAGATGATGTTCTGTAATTCACAACAACACGTACTCAAAATAGAATTACAATTTAATTGAGATTTAGCTAAAAAATCAGCTGCACCGTTGACTTCTCTATAGCAATGCTGAAATGTGACGCTCTCAAAATCTCTTTTTAAAGTAAGGATCTCTTGCACTATTTGATTGATCTCCCATGGTATATTGTTCATTTGATTGATCGCGTTGATGATGATAGCACAATCGCTTTCAATTATAACTCTTCGAATCCCCATCCCTGCTGCTATTCTTATACCTGTATAAACAGCAAACACTTCTGGTAGAATGACAGAACCCATCCTAGCATTACATTTATGTATTCGAATGAATTGACCTTCATTATTCCTCACTATACATCCAATCTGTGGTTGAGTATCATTTTTTATTGAAGCATCTACATTGATTTTAATTACATTTATTGGAGGCCGTTTCTAAATAATTTTGTCGTTTTAGGTAGTTTCTTTTTTACTTGCGTTTTGCTCCAGCATGAGATATTATCAATAACTTGAGTTAATACATAGATAATACTTGTATTAGAATTATTCCGAAAAATAATTCTATTTCCGAGTTCCCAAAGTGAATGCCATAAATGACACAAGTCCGTGAAATCTGGATGAAGAGCCTTAGTATTTAGAATGTTTTCTTGGACGTCATTTGTTAAATTTGGAAGAATAAAACATTTCTTCAACTTAATACCCAGATTTTGAATAAGGGATCTTGTAATCTGATAGTTAAACAATAAATGATTTGTGTCTTCTATGTCAGAATTACAGAGAGAGCAAGTACTAGAGACTCTATTTATATATCTATTTAGTCGGGCAGTAGTGGGCAAGATATCTAAAATAATTTTCCAAATAAAATTTTTAATATTCGGAGGGATATTAAGTTTCCAAATCCAGTCTGCTGGGATTTTCTTTGTATTTCTTGTATTACAAAGAGAAGATGTGGATTTAGCAGAGAATTTTCCATTATCATTATAAATCCAAATTAATTTGTCTGGGATATCAGTTATTGGAATATGGATATTAGTAATTGATTGAACAATCTGAGCCGGAAAAATACTGTTTAATTTTCTAGTATCCCAGGAGTTGGTATTTGTGAATAAATCACATACTTTTAAATTAGGATTAAGATTATTTCGAAAGCTCTTAAGATTTTGTGCATTTACCCAAATATCAGACCATATGTTTTGGTGGTAATTTGTTGACGGGACCACTTTAATGGGTCATTAGTTGTAATTTTTAATTTAACGGGTGGTTATATAAAAATATCAATATTTAATGAGTGGTTTTCTATAATTTAGCCTAAATAAAATTCATTAATTTTATTGGGTAATTTATTGGGTATTGTTAGATACACCGCAAATTCGGATTACGCTAGTGCACGTCCAAATCGACTTGGTGCTATGTTCGAATCGACGTGGGAGTATAGACACTGAAAATCGAAGGCAAATCAGGGTTTAGAACACCACGCTCATATCAACGTACACCTTCTTTGTTGGATTTCTGAAAGAGTGAAAGATTTAATACATTATAAGGACATTGTCATGAATTTTGTAGTTTGATAGGACCAAGTATATAAGTTGGTGGGTCTCTTATGTTTAACATATATGAGATTTGTAACACCTTATGACTCATCGCATATAATAAAAATATTGAGAGTCAATGGCGAACCCAAAATTTTTTTTGGTGGGGGGATAAACAAATTTTTGAGTTTTTTTAACATGTATATGAAAAATATTTTTTAAAAAAATACATTAGAAAAATCATTAAATTTGTTATTTAAATAGTCATTTTTAGTAGAAAAAATAAAAATTATCAAAAAAATGAGAATTTTTTTATATGTATATGCAGAAAAAATGAGAAATTTTTTCTGTTTAAATATATTGGAGAGAAATTTTAATTTGTTATTTAATTAGACATTTTTTGTAGAAAAAAACTAAGAGAAACAAAATTATGAAAGTAGTGAAGCTAATGGGATTTGAATCCATGACATTAAGGTAATAACTACACTTTCTTACCAACTAACCTAAGTTGTATTTATGATTCTTTACTCTTTTTACACTATTTTATCCCCAAAATTAGTAAAAATTACCAAAAAAATATGAAAATGTTTTTTTTAGGGAAAACTAATTAAAATACCCCCACCTTTAGAGATATGGTAAAAATATATCCTCAACTTTCAAATGTAATAAAAATATCCCGACCTTTTAGGGTAGTGGTAATATATTACCATGAGTTTTCTCACGGGTCAAAAATGCTGACAAGACAGCCTACGTGAATTTTTTTTTACAAGGCAGCATGTGTGGAAGCCTTTTTACAAATTAACACTAAAATTGGGTTTTCTTGAACGGTTTCCTTAGGAAAAAAATAAGCCGACAACAAAATTAAACCCGAAAAATGAATTTGATTCAACCAAGCAACTGATCCAGTCAAAATTGCCTCAAATTAACACAATTATTCATAACACCAAATCGATAATAAACTAAACCGACAACAACAGCAACAATGAAGAGGGGGAAAAAACTTACTCAACCAAGTCCATGAACGAATCAAAGAGGAAGAAGATGTAAGAGAGACAACTCAAGATAGGTGATCACGAGGGAGAAAGACTGCCATTAAAGAGAAACCATGAGCTGCCTGGAAGACTTAGAAGACAGTTCAAGAAGCTACCACAGAAGAAGATAGAAGGGAAGAAAAGGCGTTGGGTATGAACCCGATCTAACTCTTTATTTATTTTTCCTAAGGAAACCGTTCAAGCAAACCCTTGTCAAAAAAAAATCTACGCAAGCTACCTTGTTAGCATTTTTGATCTGTGAGAAAACCCGTGGTAATATATTACCACTACTCTGAAAGGTCGGGATATTTTTATTACATTTGAAAGTTGATGATATATTTTTACCATACCCCAAAGGTGGGGGTATTTTAATTAGTTTTCCTTTTTTTATGGTTTTCTTTCGGACTAGGGGGGCTGACGCCCCCAAACCATTCCTAGGTCCGCCAATATTGAGAGTTACTCCCTCCGTCTCACAATAATTGTCTTTTACTATTCATGCACATTTTCTTAAGAAGCTAAAAACTATATAAAATATCAACATTTTATTAAATATTTTTAAATAATATCATACATATTACTAATAAGTATAGAATTATTTTAAAAAATGAATTAAAAAATAAATATTTTATATAGTTTTTAGCTCCTTAAAAAGCGTGCATAAATAGTCCAAAGACAATTATTGTGGGACGGAGGGAGTATTAGGGTCTGTTTGGATTCCCAATGTATTATGTTTATAAGCAAAATACATGTATTATTTGTAAAAGTTAATTATAATGATAATCAATAGTTTCTTGGTAAAACAAAATTCGTGTTTGGATAAGAACAAAAACATAATTACTTATATGCCTTCATTCCTTCCCAGATCAATATACAAAAAAAACATAATTGCTTCAATTTCTTTAATAATTTTTTAAATTTCTTCAATTGCTTCTTCATTTCTATTGTTTGAACTTCAAAACAGCAGAAATATTGAGCTTCGACTGGACGACTTTAAATAAGACACTAGTCAGTTGAAAACGCACCCATTCAAAAAGAAAAATCATCAAACAACAATTACCTTACGTTAAGAGTTTCAATAACATTAGAGTTCACCTATTGAAACGCTCATCCCATAGCCTTTGTGCGATGTAGTCTCGAGTCATCCTCATCCCCCGTCCACTCGCTAGAGGTGTCTGTTCTTCTGCTGGGATAGGCTCGGTCTCAGTCAAGCTAACAACAAACTCATTCCCCACTCTAGGCCGATACCTAGATTCATAACGGACATACACATCGGGCAATGAGTGACGACGGATATAATTGTGCAGGGAAATACATGCAATGGTGATGTCAGTTTGATCGGCCAATGAATATGCAGGCATCCTTGTTAGAATCTACCAACGTTGCTTTCAGAACCCCAAATGCTCGTTCTATGTAACTCCGTAGCGATGAGTGCACCCGATTGAAAGCTTCTTTCGCAGATTTCGGCCGCCTCGAAGCGAACTCGTCAAGATGGTAGAGCAACTTAGGAAATGGGGTCAAAAAACCTTCGCGGTCTGGATAGCCTTTATCAACTAAGTAGTACTTACCTGCATTTAGTCAAGTTTAGTACACTAGTTTGTGAAGACTCTTTCTCCTATGTAAAAGCATTCATTACCTAGAGGAGCTCGTGGAAACTTCAGTCCCGGTGTCGACAATGCATGGTTCAGGACACGGGCATCATGCGCAGAGCCTTCCCATCCAGCACAAACATATGTGAAGCACATGTCGAAGTCACACACAGCCATGACATTGAACGAGGTTGGCCCTTTGCGGTTACGATATCGTCGTTGGAGTACATCCGGAACACATGCACTGATGTGTGTTCCATCAATGGTACCAACACAATCCTTAAGTGACAAGTGCAAGATTCAGTTCAAGAATCCAACTAAGTTTAGAGGAAGTAAAATCTACCAAAAAAAACTTAAATAAGCAAAAGCTTTTGATCATGTAAATTAATATGCATACTAATTCAATCATGCTTAACAAGATAAGAAAACATTTTTGAATTATAACTCTACAATCGAGGAAGAACCAGAATTCATGTGCTCATATATAACTAGTGTAAGAAAGACATTTACCTTGAAGTAAGGATAGTACATAGAGCTCTTCAAAATGTTTTCAGGAACATCATTGAATGTGGGATCCTTTGGATTTAGGATATCAGTTGCAAGCCCCTTAAAGTCTTTTCTCCTCCCAACTATTGCTTCCAAAACTTCATGGAAAATACGACTTATGGTCTCACCAGAGTGTTGGAATCGTTCTTTACCTTCCCTATTAGATGCACCCCTTGCTATGATAAACAAAAAAGTCCCAACCTTCTCCATTACGGACACATTTGATGGCCGCAATCCGTAGTTCTCTTGCAAGTCATGACAAAGTGCAAGAAACAAATTCCTATCCAATCTGAATGCATCTATGCAGCGCTGCGGATCAGAGTTGGGATGAAGCAGGTCTTGTATCCATAGTTCACCGGGCAGAAGCTTCGACAATGAGTATTCTTTGTAAAAGTTTGCATAGTAATAGATGCCACAGATACCTCGAAGTGTAATCAATTGTCTCTTTCGTAGCAAGAGGAGGAGGAGCATCTTCTTGCATGTATTCTCACCCATCCTGAACAGACCTACAACAACAAGTGTAAGGAAAAGTAATTGATGTTAGTAGCTACAAAATGAATAACGGAAACTATATAAGCACATCAGAAATGGCTAGCTACCTATATTGAGCAATATATACAAACCTACCTACACAAATGACCAATATCAACTATATACAGACAACAGAAAGACATTAAAAATGTAGAGCAAATACTAAACCAAAACTAGACATTACAAAATGCTACGAGTTCACCATTTACATAAGCAGATACGAGTTGGTGTCCTACCCTACTCCAAACACATTACAAAATGTGGAGCGAATACTAAACTAAAGTTAGTGAAACTTGATGGAAATACATAGACAAAAACACATTTATATCCGTCAAAAGGGCATTAAGCTGCCTAGGATGCATTATAAAACATTATCTACTTGTCTTTCTTCATTTGATATTTGAGCCAAGCCATCCTATCACTGTTAGAACAGAGGAACATGAATCCTTGACGATTGGTTTCATCCAAAATCTTATCCGCAGCAAAGCAAAATTCATCTGAGCCACGTGCAAGTAACCCCTCATCAGTCATCTTGTACAAAACGTCGTAAGCATCTTGTATTGATGGAACTCGATTAACGACATGAGGTGGATGAGAAATAGTGGCAGAGGGTGGTGCCGTAAAGTGTCCAGCTGCGCAAATTTTTTCAATGACCATATTCGTGCGCTTTCCCTCTTCTCGAAGCTCTGACACAACATCTTGGAACATTGTTGTAGCCCGTGACAACTTGGCTCTCTTGCTCCCATCAGAACTAGACCCTAACGGTGATGAATGTGATCCAACCGAAGGGATGGGTGATGGACGCTTAGGTGCAGATGGCCCAAGTGTGCAAGCGAGAGATGTCGGTGAAGGTGAGTTCTGGTCTTCTCCATGACTTGTGTGCACACCCCTAAAGAACCCAGGATCAAGGCGAGCAAGATCATCCGCCAACTGGTCACACTCTGCCATTGGGGTGTCTAGATCAGGCAAGGGACTCTCTGAATGAGATGGCTCATTTTTCGGAATCGTAGAGGTAGTAGTAGGTGGGATATCCATTCCCGGAACCACACAATGCTCCCCAGTCGCATACGAGTCACCAAAAACTCGCTCCCATAAGTCTTCTATTTCTGGATCAACCCCATGGTCACGGAACCGCTTGTACTCGGAATTTTCCTACATATGTGGAACCCAATTTCATGAAAAAAAAAAGATTATGCAATCAAAAGTTCATGGAATAAGACCATGCCATCATCAATATATGTAAGCACAATATTAAATAAATTAGTATACCTGTATTTTCATATCCCACCATTCATCATCGTTAATGAGCCTTCCAGTCACTTGGTCCCAACCAGCACCCGTAGATTCTTTCAAGCGACTCCAATACTGGTAGTGTTTTTTCTGGGTCTCCAAACGGTTCCGCAAAATTTGAACAGTTATATGTGTACCAGAGAGTTCCTTAAATTGTGCAATGATTTCAGGCCACTTAAATTGTTGCTTTCGACTATGAGAAGCTAGGTAATTGGCACAAATTTGTAGTAAAATCATGGTAGTCTTCTTATCCCAAGAATAACTCGCTGCACGTCCACCTTTCTTGGTCGGTGACACAGTCTTAGTCTTTGGAATTGTTTGCCTCTTACTCGGGGATGCCAACTTCTTCGATGGAGATGCCATACGGACTAGGGAGAAATTACATATGTGATCGAATTTTATAATTCTTGCAAACAAACTGAATCTAATAGATCAATTAGGTGGCCTAAAAGGCAACAACCCATACCTGGCATAAAGCCAAACATGAAACTCTACGGAACATATCTTATAAACACCACTATATGTAAATCATGTAAAACAAACTAAGCAATCCAATTATAGAGACCATGTCTTATAAATACCATATATGTAAATTGTAAATTATGTAAAACCCCACTCAAACCAATAGGAATGCAGCACACCAGCCAAACTAAATATACTAAGAGGGAAACAATAGTAGTAGTCCCTTTCAGCCCGCACAGTCATCAAATCAATTGGAACTAAAAATTGATGAAAGTGCAATCAGAAGCAAACATACCCAACATTTTACACCAACAGAAATTCATTATTAGAACTAAAAATTGAAAATTAAAACCCTAAAAACGCAAACCCATAACATCTCCACTCCAACGAAAATCACCCAATCAAATGATTCAACCACACAAATTGGATACAAATCTTAGATAATGAAGGTTATGTTTGGGAAGGAAAGTAAAGATGGAGTTTCATACCTTATGGAAGGAGGATTCACGGCAACCCTAAACGGAGAACGCTACAAGCATCGATAATCGAAGGAGGAGAAGGCTTTTGGCATCGATGAGCCTCCTCGTAGCCCAGCCGGAGACGAATGGAGTCGGCGACCTGGCAGCGTCTCTCTCCCCTAAGCGTTTGCACTGCTACCTGTAGCTTCTCTCTCCCCCAGTAGTCCCCCTTTAGTTGAAGTTTTGACCCTTTGGCTTCTTAATGAAAGGAATGGGGATAAACGTTTTTTGATATAAAATATTTTCCACTTTTTCCATCCAAACAGCATTTATAAATTTAAGTAAATTATAATCAAAAGCAAGTGTTTATAATAATAAACACATGGAATCCAAACAGACCTTTATAAATAATTCAAGGTGTACTTATCCCTATCACAAAATCTCTCCATAATTCTCACAAATGATTTTTTTTTGGTGAGGAAATTCTTAGAAATGATATTAGTGCACCCTTAGAGGCCTATCTTGATATCCATCTTACCAATGAATAGGGTACTAGATGACCAACTATATGATTAAATTCATAATATAGCTCTATATCAACACACCTTAACTTAAATAATTGTGTGAGAGGCAACTAAACGTTAATTCAAACTAAGGTTGTGTTTGGATAGCCATGCATGTTTGATGATTTATAATAATATTGTATATTATAAGTCATAAAACATGGCTATCCAAACATACCCTAAGCACATGAGGTTAATTTAGAATCAATTCTTGTGTAGACGATACCAAATGTATTTACTTTTTTTAATTAAAAGTTCAGACGTCTGCTTCGTGAGTTGAAGAAGGAATCCTTGTAATTCAAGCTATAATTATTAGGAAGATTTAAGATTAACATCGAGAGGTTCTTTAAAAAAAAAGATTAACGTCGAGAGAATGAAAACAACAAATATAAATAAATAAAACACCTATATTATTATATGGAGTATATACTGTATAGGATGATGATGACGAGGGGGATTTGTATGAAAAATCTTCCTCATTTACGCGCGTGAAAATTAAATAATCATTATCCTGCACTTTACAATTTTTTTTATCATACATTCATTTGTGCAATTTTTAATTTGCCCGGTAAATACTCAATAGTGCATTGATGATAAAAAGGTACCCTAACTTATAATATATATATATATATATAATATAATATAATATAATATAATATAATATAATATAATATGTCAAGTCTTACTAGTTTAGTTGGTAATGATGACAAATAGTAACCAATAAGGGATGACACATAGTGACCAGTAAGTCATGGGTTCGAATTCCCCTTCTCCATATTGTAATGGGTATATATATATTAAGAAAATCATAAAAATATTGTATTTATATTTCTCTTTAATTATTCATAAGTCATAACCCTTCACAATCAATAACATTTTGAGAAAAAAATGTAATAATTTTCATATCCTAATGTCTAAAAAACTTTAAAAATATTTATATTTTTAAATAAAATATTTAGTCTAAAAAGACCTATATTTTTCAACGGAGGGGTAGCCTATTACGATCTTGTGATCGTCCCTAGGGGTTTGAGATGGATTTTTTTTGGGGGTTTTAATGGGCAATATGGTATGACTTGACTTTGGGTTTGGGGGTGGGGGTGCTTTGCCGTTCTTATTGTGTTGCAGGTTTCATGTGAACGATGATTGATTTGTAATGCTCGTAGACGTCGTGGAAATGCGATCGACTTCTGATGGCTATCTTGGAGTCCATAATATTGTGATCCATAGAGCTCTTTGTGTGCATCTTCTTTTTGGTCAATCGTTTTGTTTGTTCTGCTAGCTTGTAGTTTTTAGTGTAGGATGAATTATACGTTTTCTTTTGCAATTTCTTGATGTCATCTGCTTCGTGTATTTTCTTTATGTCATTTGCTTTGGGTTGTACATGATGATTAGTCCATCTACTGGCTTGTACGGTCTCTCAGTTTCTCTAGGCTTGTCTAGATAATCGAATTTCTTTCCTGATATAAAAAAAGATAGAAAATGGCCTAATTTTAAGGGTTTGATTATGATAAATTGAAAATGTTATCATAGTTTTCCTCTTATAAAAATATTTTATATTTTCGATAAAATGTGTCATGAATTATTTACGTACATTTTTTATGATTATAAATGCTATATAAAATATCCACTTTTTAATTGATTTTTTAAAATTATTTCATACTTATTACTTATTTTACCGAACGAAGGAAATAACTTGTAAAAAATAAAAAAAAAATAGGGGTAAAAGGTGCTCGAGGTACTGAAAATAATTATTTACCATAATATTCAAACATTCAAAATACTTATGAAAATATTCATTTTTTTTAGGTTTTATAAAGAAAAGTGATATCAAATTGCGTTTTATTTGTAAACCCTAAATTTGAAACTGAAAGAAAAGAATGTTTTTATTTACATTCACGCCTTTTGGAGGCTGGCTAAGATTCTATTCGAAGTTAAAGGATTCAATCTTAAAATGCTGAACTATTGACTCTACTTGTTCTCGTTTCGATGATAGATTCAACCTAAACTTCACATGAAAGAAAAAATGAAAGAAACGCGATTTGAAACCACATTTATTTCACTTTTTCATTTTGAAGTTACAAAAAAAAACACAGTAAAGCACAATTTAAAATCGCGCTTCACTTGCAACTGGGAACTTCGACAGTGGATGGCTTTCTCTTGGGTCAGTGGTGGGCGACGAGGTGAATTTCGACGGGAAGAGGTTCAACGACAAGGAGTCGTAGGCAGTGAGGAGTACTCGCAGACGTCCAACAATGTGCATCTTCCTCGATGGTGGTGGTGGTGGACAGAAGGAGGGTTGGGGAGCTACGGGCAGGCACTCAAGGCAGTGGAGTTGCAGGGGGCGAAGGCAGTGGCAAGAGTTGCAAGCGAGAGGAAGGCGGTGGCAAGAGTTGTAGGCTTGCAACTGGTGGTGGTGGAGGAGTTGATAGTAAAGATGGAGTTGCATCTGTTTTTTTTTGTTATTGTTGTAAATTAAAAATGCAAAAGTGAAGTAAATTAACGTGGTTTGAACTCGCATTTTATTTGAAAATTGACTATAAAACACGGTTTTAAACCGCATTTCTTTTGTTTATCTTTTTCCACTTTCCTTCAATTTCAAAATTTAAGGTTTACCTAAGAAACGTGAATTGCGACCACGTTTCTTTGTAAAATCTGTAAAAAAAATTATAAATATTTTAAATGTATGAATATTTAATAATTATTTTTGAGTGAATATTAAAAAAAAATTCGATCCAGGATGAAGGTGCAGTAGAGATCCTCTAGTTGATTTACATCAAGTAAAATTGTGTGTACTTTGATAACTTTTAACCAATTAAACTAAATACATCATACAAAGTGGATTAAAAAAACCCTCACCAGTAAAGAAGTAGACAAGATTTTAATCAATAAATTTTAAATTGATGGTTAAAATTTCATGAAATTTATAGGTAGTCCCAAAAAGATGCATGCAATTTTTTAAGAAAACATTAGCCGACATTTTTTGGAATAATTAATTAGCTGACTTATGCTTCCCTTGTTTATTTAAATTTATCCAAATTAACATCATGGTCACTAATTAACCAATTGTAGATATATAATGAGTCCCAATCAATTGTCAAAACTCAAGATAAATCCAAAGCACTACTGGTAATATCTAACTAGGGTAAACCTGAGACGCCAAAATCGACCCCAAATGTGACTTGGATTGTACGTGTAAGAATACAAAGGTTGGTGGAGATCGATCAATTTGCATTTCATGCTAATCAGGGAAATTGACAAGTCAACTTTCAGATACATCCCCCCACCCTAGCTTATTTCAATTTTAAATAAATTCCCATAAAATTGCTTTTTTTTTTTACCGTAAACAAAAATTAGAATGTCTTTATACATAAAAATCGTCCTTGATCATCCTGACAGATGATGTTAGAGAGCTCCCTGTTCAAAAAAAGGGTACACGAATTACAATTAAGATCATTCTTAGCTATGAAATCTGCATCTAAGTTGGCCTATCTGAAGGAATGACGGAAATGTACCGATGAGAATGTTGTTTTGGGTCTTCCAATCTTTTCAATTACTCTGAAGATCTCCCATGGTATCCTTGAATTGTCTGCAAGTGACTTGATCACTGTCAAGCTATCTTCTTCAACTATGATATTCTTCCAGCCTCTTCTATTGGCTAGAACTAATCCCGCACAGAATGCAAGAGATTCAGTTAGAAGTACCGATCCCTTTAAAACCTGATGTTGAAAAATTTCCATTACTTTTCCATTCCAGTCCCTAAAAATACCCTCAATTATACATTCACCGTTATTTTTAACAGAGCCATCTACATTTATTTTGATCACTCCCCTAGTAGGTTTACTTCATTTTATGTTTCTGCCTTACAGTTTCTTCCCGGTGGATATTAACTTTATTTGAGCATCCTTCCATTCATTTATACTATTTATGGTTTTTTGCATGATTGCAGTGACATTTTTCATTTTATTATTTTTTAATATGATTGAGTTTCTTGCTTCCCATATTTTTTGCCAAATAGCACAAATCTCGTCAAAGTGGGGGTTAATTTTCCTAATTTGGTTTAAATCTATTATTGAACTAGTTGGATTTCTAATTCCCACAAATTGTCTATGAACAGACTATTCATATGTACTTATTATTGTCCTTGTTACCGGGCATTTTAGGAGGAGATGAGAGGTGTTTTCATCTTCTGGGTTACACAGAGAGCATTGAACAGGTACTCTGTTGATGAGTTTATTTAATTTTACCTTTGTTGCTAGTCCATCATTAACAACTTATTTAATCTTATCTTTCTAGCTAGTTGAATAAATTAAATTTCACTCCGTGTAAGATTATCTTATCAAACTATATATCTTACTAGTAATTAGATGATTTGTTTTAATCAAACATATACTGAGTATATTTTAAAACTTTGTAAAAAGTATAATTAAAATAAAAACTCGTAAGTTAAAAATCATATTATTAATAATACTAAATGAGAAGTCACATACGCCATGCGGCGGCTTCTCCTTTAATATAAGTTTGTTTGTTAACTAATTAAATTAAATATTTTTCTATATTTAAATAAATTATTATTTATTATAAATCAAATTACTTCTTTAAATAAGTAATTAATTAATTCTTTTCTTTTTTCTAAAACTTAACCGATTGATTTTCTTTTTAAATTACTTTTTTCAATAAAAAACATATAATTTTTTGTAGTTTTGATTCATGGGATATATATATATGTGTGTATGCAGGGGCGGCCCTAGGGTGGGGCGGGCGTAGGCGGCCGCCCCACCCTTCGACCCACGCGTCTCCGGACTTTTGAAAAAAAAAATATTTATATACATGGCAGTGTTGTAATAAGTAAAACTAGGATGAATATAGAATTAACTAATTTACTTTGTTTAGTTGGTTGGAGGGAAGAAAAGAAAGTAAAATGAGACCAAAGGTTGGGGTTCAATTCCTACTAGCCTCCTTTTTTTAAAAAAAAATTCACTTCCCCAAAAAAGCTTTTTTATTCTTTGTTCAACTTGCACCCCACCCTCTATTTTTCTACCCACTTATTTAATTATATTCTCACTTCACGACCTCCCTATTAGATACAAATTATCTAGCTATAACTAATTAAGCCCCATAAAATTGGTGAAATTAGCCTCTTTTTTTCAAAAAAAATTTTCATCTCCCTCAAAATTTTTTTTTTATTCTTTGTTCAACTTGCACCCGCTCTCTATGTTTCTACCCCTTATTTAATTATATTCCCACTTCCCGAGGTCCCTATTATATACAAATTATCTAGCTATAAACTAATTAAACCCCATAAAATTGGTGAAATTAGGATTTGATTATGAGAATAAATTTTGTGAAATTTTCATTAGAGTTTGTGATTTTGAGAATAAATTTTGTGTTTTAATTATTGTAGAGTTTGTGATTTTGAGAATAAATTTTGTGTTTTAATTATTGTGTATATGTGATTTTGAGAATGAAATTTATTAATTGAATTTGTGAAGCTTTATGCAATATTTATATTTTCGTACCCTACATGTCTTTGGGAACCAAAAGATATTATAAAGTTGATGAGTTTACAATCCTAGATAATGTGCAAAAGCCTTGAATTTAGCATGATTGAATTTCGATAAGTGTACACTCCTAAATATGACAAATGTTTGAATTTCCAATGAATGACGAGAAACCACTACCATAGCAATCAAGCAAATGTAAGTACTTTTCTACAATCCATTGCTAAGTTTAAAGTTGTAGCTTAGGTAAAGGAGTTTATTCAAGGCCAATATCTCAGTGCACACTAGAAATTTCGCGCCCGCCCCACCTTTCGGAGGATCCCGCGGCCGCCACTGTGTGTATGTGTGTATATGTATATGTATAATGTGTATATATGTATATGTATATGTATATGTATATGTATAATGTGTATATATGTTTGTGTGTGTAGTATAATCTACAGTCAGGTAATAAATTACTTTATTACATTTGTGAATAAAAATAATTAGTGTATTTTAGTTTAGTTGTGAAAGATAATAGATTTAGGAGTTTATAATATATTATTGAATTAATGCAACTATAGTAAAGGAAAATCATTAGTTGAACGGGTATTAATATGAAATTTTTTTAAATTTTAAAAAGAATTTAGATCAAGTAATAAGAATACTATTGTATTTTAACTTATATAAATGTTTTACATATGTATAAAATTATTATATAAAAAGCATCTGCACAACTGTGCGGGCACTAATCTAGTTTATTCAACTATTTTGTTAGATTTAAGATTAATTTAAACCTAATAACTTTACTTCGTTTGTTTTGTTTAATTATATAATATTATTTTTAAGGCTTTGATTTTTTTTTTTGATAAATTAGTGTAAAATTGAACGATTTTGGTGTTGTTCGACGTTGTACTTACTTCGCGTGTGTTTGGTATTAGATTTAAGAGTAGCTTTAGGGGTTTTGGGGGGTTCCAATCTATTAATCTATTAATAATACTAAAGGAGAAGTCGCCTAAGCCATATGGCGGCTTCTCCTTTAAAGTAGGATTTTAAGTTATAAAATCAATTTAAAGTAGGATTCTTTAATTGTTTGGATATGCCAATTACAAAAAATCTAAACTAATCTTAAACCAATCTAAACTAATCTAAAAAATCTAAACTAATCTAATCTAAACTAATATCGATTTATAAAAAAAATCTAAACTAATAATTGTTTGGATATGCCAATTAAAAAAAATTTAAGCTAATCTTATCGGTTTACAAAAAAAAATCTAAACTAATCTTCTAACAATAATTAATCAAGTAGCTTATCTAATTGTCGTATGTATCCTAATTGCCAATATATCTTAATTGTCGTATATATCCAGATTAATTGCAGATATATTCTAAAGAACTAAAAAGATATGCCATATATCTCTTATCTATACATTGAGTTAGTGATCCTATGGTATGTCGTATGAAAAGTTTTTTTCAACCAAGCTAGATCAAATTGCCCACGATGACAAATAATAAAGGTAAGGCGCCCACAGAGAAGAATAATAGGAAGGTTCAAAAGAGAGGTACGTTAAATATTTAATTTATGCATCATATGACAGTTTGATAGTAGTGAAAACATTTTTTACCGAGCAAAATTTAATATAATCGGTTAAAAACTTTAATTTGGAATAGGTTATTATTATTATTGTTGTTGTTGTTGAAAAAATGATCAATTTTATTTTCTCATAATAAACACTCATGCAATTTTAGTTTGTCATTCCAATGACAAACTAACTCATTTCACACAAATGAAAAAAGAAATAAAACAAAGAACTGAAATATAATAATTTAACCTACTATAGCCAGTGACAGAGAGTTAAAAAAAATATTCTTATTTAAGGACATCCCGCACAAGGTGCGGGTTACTATACTAGTAAAAAGCTAAAGCTATGGCGTTTGGTGGGAGCTTTGGGAGGGAGTTGCAGTAGGAGATTATTTTTTATATAAAAAAAATCTTAGGCGGCAATCTTTCAAAGTTTTTGCCCCGATCGAATTTTTTTTTAAAGTACAAGCCACGAGACATTTTTTATCTTTTTACCACAAAAACATCTTTCAAACTTTATAATTATCAAACACCATTCAACTTTTTCACAAGATTATTTTTTTTAAAAAAATATATTCACCTTCCGCATCTCAATAATCTAAAAAAAAACTTCACTTCCAAAAAAAACTACACCTCCTAAAAAATATCTCATTTGCCAAACACAAGCTTACGTTCATGATGTTTGATATGTACTTGTTTCAATATGAATGTATGAGCTAGATCCAGAATATGTGATTTAAGACATTTATTAAAAGACTCGTTACTTTCTATAGTTGATTACGTATTTTTGTTGAGAAGTTTGGTATGCATGTTCTTTTGCGTATTGATTATAAAAGACTAAAAATAATTGATTATAATTTATAAGGAAAAGGAAAGCTCTACATAACAATTTGAGCTTTTATATATATTAGATGGGAGATTCCGATCTTATAATCATAAAAATTATAATAATAGTGAATCGATATAACCCGAGACGTGTTTTTCTACCATTAACGGCCCATCAGATATTTCACATGGTATTAAAGTCGGGTTTGGCTAGATCCATCATGGATTCGTTTGCACTTAATAAGGCGTGTTGAGAAATCTGGCATGAGAGTGTTCTCTTTTACATCGACTATAAAATATTCTCCATAACCATAAAAGATAAAAAATGATGAGTTATAAGAATGGTGAATCTCTACCCAACAATTTAATAGTTTTCAAATCAATATAATCCGACACATATTTGCCCCTTTTATCTGTCACTTTGAATATTTCACAAGTTTTAATCCAATGTCTCAATTTGAGGTCAATTTTATAATTGAATATCTTTAGGAGTATTATAATAAATGATCTTATATATAATCCATTATATTACCGAAAAGTATCATCTCCTTATGCCCCGATATTTTTGGTATTTTTTTATTTTCTTACTTCATTTTGCTAATTGACAAAAATATTTATAGAAGTTAAATTATCTTATAAGAACTTATTTTAGTCAACTAATTAATCCTATTTTAAATTAATTTTGTCAATTATTTTGTTAATTAAAGAAATATAATATAAAATAATAGTAAATGACATGTTTTTATAATTTTCAACCAATGAAATTTTTACACATTTTTAACCAATGGGATAAATCCATTCTTACTATCTATGTATCTATAATCTATAATCATTGTGGTTTCCATAATATCAAATGAATTAATGGAGGTAGTTGACAAACATAAAACGGTTGTTGATCTCGACAAAAGATAATCTCAACTCAATAGCTATTATAGCGGTAGAGTAGAGGTCGATCACACAGAATGCGCGTGCGACTTGTGTATATTCTTTGTCAACAATAAGAGAGAGAAAATAGAGAAGCAGAGAAAGATGTAGGGAAAGCAATAGCAAAGTAACAAACATTAATAGTAAAGTACAGAGCACTTGTGATGGTTTGAAAGCAATATAAATAAAGATAGTTTCACTTAGGATTCGCAACAGTGATTGATTTTCTGATCATTGGGCTTCTTCTTAGTTAATTAGTTTCTACTCAGTTATTCTATGTGTTGGTTTATGTAACTATGACCATCCATCGTGTCCCTTACTACTTTAGTATGGGGAAAGTAGCATTTGATCCCAAAATCCTAGCATCTAAGCATTATCACTCCCGTCTCATCGACTTCTCACCTGGTTGTCAACCCAACCATCACTTTCACTAAAAGTAATAAATCTTAGATGTCAACATTCTCACACCATCAAGCTAGATTCCTGAATCGTTCCTACAAGACGTGTTGGCTACTTAGGGATTAAGACCCGCAAGCGGAAGTAGTTATAATCCTAGTGCGGTGATGATTTTATCTAGGTGGCCAATTAAGACACAATCAACAACATTAGCAATATCAGCACGAGAAACATTGAAATAAACTTAAATGGAAATAGACATAAATCAACCCTCACAATTCATCAACCATGTCTTGAAATACGTGAGCAATACTAAAGACAGGTTCAATCACTCACGTCTTACCTCAAAACCCTAGAATTGTCTTATGTCACTTTCTGAATTGTTGTGTAAAAGGATGTGTTGAATGGTGTGTAAAACCCTAGATGAAACTACCATACTCATAATGTTAGGGTTGGCAAAAAAAAAAAAAACTCCAGGAAACCTGACCAAAATAGGATAAGAACAAATCTTTATAAGATAGAAAGAAATCTCCTTGGATAAACTTCGGAAGATTCCGCGTGGATCTGGCCATGTTTACTTCTCTTCTCAGTCATTCTTAGTAGCTCCATCAACTCCAAAGCTCCAGCATTGTCCTCTTGATGCACCGTTCGAGTCTGGATCCGCGGATTTTTATAATTTCATATTCATTACTAACATTTATTAAATTTTTATAATTTCATATTCATTACTAACATTTATAAAATTATTTTTAAAAAATTAAAAAGCAGATATTTTATATAGTTTTATTATTTAAAAAAACATACCTGAATAGTAAACAACCTGTTTTTTTGTTAACACATAGAGTATGAAGTTATTATAAAACTAACAATTTTTTTGACATTTTATATAATTTTTAACATTTTTTAAAAATGTGTGTAAATAATAAACGATATACTTTTTTTTTTGATTAGGTAAAAATTCGAGGCCAGACATACCTGGACCTCGAAGACCGACAAGTCGGCAAACGAAAAACCGTCAAAAACAAACAAAAAAGATAGTACAACATACAGACAAAAACGCTCTACAAAGCGAAACAAAACACAATTAACCCGAAACAAGACGAGGACGAAACGATATACTTTTTGTGATCTATCTATGAAATACTAACTTTTAATATTTATTTAAATTATAATATTTATTCATTATATTATTAAAAAATTAAAGACGTGTCATGGAGCATTGATTGTATTTAAATTATAGTTCTTAAAAAAAAGTACTTATATAGATACGTGTAGCACGTGGCAAGTTTACAAGCTAGTGACCGATAACAATGGATCACAATTCACATCACATACGGCACACAACAACTGAAAATCGACTAAAAATAGTGGTGAAATGAAATGGAAATCGAACACGTAGGAAGCTATTTTATGTCGACGTCTAAGAAATTTTCAAAAGAATGCATATGGGAGAGTTTTGGGTCGTTGTTAAGTCATTGTCAAATGCATTAATTATATCCATCCTCCCCCCTGCTTATAATTCAGATATGATCGATTTCAATGATTTTTAAATGCTTTTGTTTCTACCATTTATCACTGAAAATGATAGATGGTCCTAATGCCCTTATATATTGGAGTATAACCATATGGTCATGCAACATTATATTGCATTGTAGGTAAATTGAGATATAAAACCTCTCATACATCATTCAAAGTACACGACTCTATTTTCCTACGGTTCGATTAAAATTTCTTGAAATCTTATAGTATCAAAGCAGATTCAAGTCAGATTATTTAACCTGATTTTGAATTAGGCTAAAAGAAATTAAGAATGTTGAAACCCGTTGTAAAAATAGAAATAAAAAATTACGAAATGATCCAGCTAAAAAAGAGATTGAGATAAAAAAAAATAAAAGGTGCAAAACAAACAACGACGAGCAAACAATTTCGAGCGACCTAGCAAACCTACAACCTAACATGTTGGAGACAACATAGACTATAAACCGAAGTCAAGCACCGCCAAACAGTGGCACCGCTGGTCAGTGGTACATCAGAAGTCCCTGTGGGTAGTGAAGACAAACCTCTGAGAAAATTTTTGAAACACAGAAACACCTCGATACACACTACCTTGACCCCAGTCAAACCCGACTCCGAGACGCTAGAGCCACAGCTAAGAAAAGGAGCGCCAAGACCAACCAAAAGAGCAGCCGGAAACCACCTTAGTACAAAGCACCTAAAAACCCTTTTGGGATTTTATTGAGGCCCTTTCGAGATTTTGATCAAACCCTTTCCGAATTTAATTTCAACCAATTCATATATAAAAATATATAAACCGGTTGAATAGTTATTGCTAATTTTATTTTATTTATTTATATATTTTTTAAAATTATTTTCTCCTTGTCGGGCCCGCTAAAGCATAGATTTTCGGCCATGAACCAACAACACACATCCCACTCACCAGCAATAAACCAAGCGAGACCATCGGCCAGCCGGAGAACCAACACGAGCAGCGACGAGAGATATAGAGATCTCAAGGCAGAGAAAGAGAGGCACCCACCGGGACAAGGATCGATGAGTAAAGACGACCACAAGATGAGGGAGGCGACGAGAAGAGGATGGGGCGGAGGGTGCAACGCCATCACACGAGCGCCGCCCAACAGAAATCTAGACAACGATGAGGGAAGAAAAGTTACAAAAACTCTCCACCTGCAAAAGCCCCAACCCAAATACAAGAGACAACAACCCGCCACCCTGCCTCGGATCGAAACCCTAACCCTACGAAACAGAGACCAAGAGTCCCAACTGGAGAAGAAGAGCGACAAGGCGACACCACCTAAAGAGAAGGGAAAGAACAAGAGGGAGGGAAACACACAGACAACATGGGAGGGCGGAGGAGCACCCCCCAATTCGGAAGTCGAACCACGAGGACAACAACCAGAAAGCCAAAAGAAACCAGCCACAAGGCCCCCGAGGATGGTGAATAGAGGGAGATGAAATCAAAATTTGGTGGTTGAAGGTGGTGATTTGGCCAAAAATAGCCTGGATTTGGATGAAGATTTAGAAAAAGATGGGTTGGGGAAGATAGGTATCCAAAGAGAGATGGTTTCTGTTGGTTATTTAGGGTTTCTATTGCTTTGAGGCGTGAAAGATCACTGTCTTTAAAGTGATATTTGTCCCCTTTAATCGTTGTTAGGGTTTCAGACAAATTCATCTCCCAGGATACAACAAAGCCCTATAAGAAATCTCAGACAGCAAATATGAATTTCTTCATGTTTTCTTATGTGAAAAAAAAAACTCTTTATTTATAGAGGAAATCTGACTATCAATTATTCAGTTGTTCACTTTTTTGAACAGTTAACAGTTATTCAGTTAACAGAAGAGTTAGTTAATCGCACAAATGTAGGAACAAACCCCAACCACTGATATGTACAAATCAGTTTCTGATTTTGTGACAGCAAATTAAACCAACAGAAAAATAACTTCTAATAGTCTTATTTTTAGACTTAACCAACAATCCCCACCAAGTCTATAAATTAGACTTTTGCAAATAATGTCATACATAATGAAAGTGTTTTTCAACTTAAACTTCCAATTAGTATAACTATATCAAAGTGTAGACAGATTCAATGGTGGTTAGTTCCTTAAACCATTTCTCTTTTATCAACACCGGATAAAGCATACATATAACATTTCCAGCTTTTTCACATAATTTCTTTTGCCTTGAGTTCACCCCAGATTCATAGAAAACTTACAAAACAACTGGTTTTTTTTTAAGAGCAACTCCACTCTTATGTAATCTATATAGGTAAGATTCCTTCAAACCATTAAAGTTATTAAACTTTCCAGAATCTTATTAAGAGTTATAATACTCAACCTCCCTTTTCTACACTAGCTTCTTAAGCATTAAGTGCAGTTCCCAAATCACTTATCAACAACCTGTTGTTACCCTTTAAACTTCGTAACTAGGATGTCTAGAAAGAAGTTGGGTTCCCGTTGTGGTGATTTCAGATCGATTTCAACCCCATTGCAGCTGAGGTATTTCTTACCACTTCTCTCGAGAGTGCCTTTGTAAATGGGTCAGCCAAGTTCTTACAAGACTTGACATAAATAATGGTAATTACACCTTCTTCTATCAACTGCCTCACATAAGCATGTCTCAAACTTATGTGTCTAGACTTTCCATTGTAGATTTTATTGTAAGCTCTAGACAAAGTTGCTGCACTGTCATAGAACACATAAACGGGTGGCATTGGTTGTGGCCACAACTTTATATCCAGAAGAAAATTTCTCAGCCACTCCACTTCCTTTCCTGCCGCAACCAATGCAATAAACTCTTATTCCACTGTGGAATGAGTTATGCAGGTTTGCTTCTTTGAAGCCCATGATATTGCTCCTCCGGCTAGGGAAAACACCCAACCACTTGTAGATTTATTCTCATCCGCACTAGATATCCAACTAGCATCTGTATAACCTTCCAAAACAGCGGGAAAACCATTGTAGGTTAGCTTTAAATCCACTGTCCTCTTTAGGTATTCTAGAACTTGACTTATAGCCTTCCAATGATCTATTCCAGGATTGCTAGTATACCTAGACAACTTGCAAACTGCAAATGCAATGTCTGGTCTTGTGCAATGCATTGCATACATTAAGCTCCCAATTGCACTTGCATAATCAGTTTGAGAAGTTGATCTACCTTCATTCTTTGACAATTTATATGAGGGATCATAAGGGGTATTTGCTTCCTTAAATCATAAGATGCTTAAAGTTTTCCAACATCTTATGAATGTAATGAGATTGTGTCAAAGTGAAAACCCCACCATTTCTAAGTATTTTAATACCTAGAATTGTATCAACTTCCCCCAAATCTTTCATCTTGAATTGTGACTTCAAGAAATCTTTAGTGTCATTTACTCCCTCCATATTATTGCTTATAATAAGCATATCATCAACATAGAAACATATTATAACACTATATTTGTCAATGGATTTCATGTACACACATCTATCAGCCCCATTGTGTGTAAATCCACAAGACAATATTGCATAATCGAACTTTTCATGCCACTATTTTGGGGCTTGTTTGAGTCCATATAGAGATTTTATGAGTTTACACACTTTCTTTTCATTTCCAGGAACTACAAACCCTTCGGGTTGTTCCATGTACAACTCTTCATCTAAATCTCCATTTAGAAATGCCATTTTTACATCCATTTGATGCACCTCTAGCTTATACAATGAAGCAAGTGCTAAAAGCACTCTTATTGATGTGATCCTTGCTACTGGTGCATATGTATCAAAGTAATCAATCCCTTCCTTTTGCCTAAACCCTTTGGCTACTAATCTAGCCTTAAAGGTTTGAATTGTGCCATCGGTATTATACTTTCTTCTAAATACCCACTTGCTTGAGATTGGTTTTGATCCTTTAGGCAAATCCACAAGAACCCAAGTGTTATTGGACATAAATGAGTCCATTTCATCATTAATAGCCTCTTTCCAGAAGGCTACATCCCTTGAAGACATTGCTTCCTTAAATGTATTAGGATCTCCTTCCACTTGAAACACAATTGGCATTTCATTTAGTACCTCATCTCTAGTTCCTTTAACTAGAAGTACAACATCATTTGGTAATGTAAAATCATGACCAAAGTGTTGTTGTATTCTAATCCTTTGACTTCTCATTTGTTCCATTGGTTCATCCAATTGCCTTTTCCTTGATGAAGTCGATGGATCCAACCTTGTAGCATTTTCAGCAGTTTCACATGTTGAATCCCCACTGAATTTTGTCTCAAAAAATTCAGCATCTCTGGATTCAATTATCTGATTTGAATCCACATCCAAGAATCTATAAGCCTTAGAATTTTCTGCATTGCCTAAGAAGATGCTTTTCAAAACTTTAGGACCCAACTTGGTCCTCTTAGGATCAGGAATCCTGTAGTATGCTATACAACCCCATACTTTTATGTAATTTAGATTGGGTTGTCTCCCATTTCAGATTTCATATGGAGACACCTTAGTCCTTCTTGAGGGAATTCTATTATGCAAATAACATGCAGTCAGCAGTGCTTCTCCCCACAGATTTGAAGGCGCTTTTGCATTCAACATCATCGAATTCACCATGTCACATAGTGTTCGATTTTTCCTCTCAGCCAAGCCGTTCTGCTGAGGGGTGTAGGGGGCTGTTTTCTGATGTATAATTCCGTTTGTTTCACAGAATTCATTGAACTCATTGGAGAAATATTCTCCCCCTCTATCATTTCTCAGAATTTTAATCTTCCTTTCTTTCTGATTTTCAACTTCAGCTTTGTATATTTTAAACCTTTCAAAGGCTTCATCCTTCTTCCTCATCAAATAGACATGAGTATATCTAGACTTATCATATGTAAAGGTAATAAAGTACCTATTCCCTCCTCTTGTTAACACTCCATTTAATTCACATATATCCGAGTGCACAAGCTCTAAAATCTCATTTGATTTTTCCACCATAGGAAAAGGTCTTTTAGCCATCTTTGCTTGAATGCAAATTTCACAATTTTGATTTGAAGGATTAAAATTTGCACTGATCATAACACTCCTAGACATAAATTTCAATGATCTAAAATTCACATGAGCAAGTCTTAAATGCCATAAATCAGAAGACTCAACGATATAAGCAGAATTAGAAGATTTATTTATAATACTAAGCTTAAACATTCCATTACATGAGTATCCCTTGCCTATGAACACCCCACCCTTGGTTAAAATCAGTTTATCTGATTCTAAGACCGCCCTAATGCCAACTTTACATAGGAGACCTGCAGAAACTAGGTTCTTCCTAATATCAGGAACATGTAAAACATTTAGAAGCTTCATGCTTTTCCCAGAACTGAATTGAATGTGAATATTTCTCATTCCCATAACCTTAGCCACATTATTGTTGCCCATCAGAACACCATCATCCTTCTTTGAAGGCTTGTATTCTGAAAATTGGGAAATATCATTGCAAACATGAACTGTAGCACCAGAATCATACCACCCATCCTTGGTACTCACTGCTGCAGCCATGTTTAATTCAGTCACCATACCAATCTGTAAGTCAGAAACCATCGCAACAATTTCAGAGATCTCTTTATCAGTCATGTTGACTTGTTTGTTTTCCATCTCTTGTTGCTTTTTCTACCAGAATCTGCACTCCTCTTGAAGTGTCCTGGTTTGTGACAGAAATGGCACTTGGGTCTGTTATCATTGCCATCTTTCTTTGGCCTTTTGTTCCTGTTGTTGTTGGCTCCTTCATTGGGCTTCTTCCTTTTATTGCTTGCACCCATGTTAGAGTGTTCACCAACAACATTGTTGATCTTGGAATCAGACTCAACTTGTGTGTTGTATTGTCTCCTTGTTTCCTCTTCGATCCTTAGATGTTTCTAAACTTGCTCTAAGGAAAGTTCCTCAGTGGTGTGCAGGAATTTCTTCCTGTAGTTGTTCCAAGAGTTGGGCAACTTGGCAATAATTGCCCTAACTTGCAAGGGCTCAGAAATGTCAATTTTCAACTCCTTAAGTCGATTGACAATGCTCTGCAGATCATTAACCTGATCCATAACGGGTTTATCTGCATTCATAGTAAACTCAAAATACTTCATGATGAGAAACTTATTTGTCCCTTGCTTTTCGTTATTGTATCTTGTCTCCAACGTTGTCCAGATCTCCTTTGGTGACTTGATTGCAGTAAACAGATTGTAAAGTCTGTCTGAGAGGCGGTTCAGAATGTGGCCTTTGCACAGAACTTCATCTTCGTCTCTCTTCTTTTTCTGGTCCTTGATCTCCTGATCTTCGTCTTCTGTTGGATCTGGAATTGCCTCCAAATTGTCATCCAACACATAGGAAATCTTCAAGGCGGTCAGCAGGAACATCATCTGATCCTTATAGCGGTTGTAGTTCGTTCCATCAAATCGATCAAGTTTGAAAAAATCTTGATTCATGAGGGTAAGGGCTGCTGCTTGTGATCCGACCTCCATGACAGAATATCACTTTAAAATTGTTGGTTATTTAAGGTTTCTATTGCTTTGAGGCGTGAAAGATCACTGTCTTTAAAGTGATATTTGTCCCCTTTAATTGCTGTTAGGGTTTCACACAAATTCACCTCCCGGGATACAACAAAGCCCTATAAGAAATCTCAGACAGCAAATCTGAATTTCTTCATGTTTTCTTTTGTGAAAAAAAACTCTTTATTTATAGAGGAAATCTGACTGTCAGTTATTTAGTTATTCAGTTGTTCAGTTTTCTGAACAGTTATTCAGTTAACAGAAGAGTTAGTTAATCGCACAAATGTAGGAACAAACCCCAGCCACTGATCTGTACAGATCAATTTCTGATTTGTGACAACAAACCAACAGAAAAATAACTTCTAATAGTCTTATTTTTAGACTTAGCCAACATGTTCTCCACAATGGTTTAGCACAAAAGCTTAAGTTGTTATGTAAAGCTTCGCCCCTTTTTTATAATCCATCATTTTTTAGTATTTTATAGTCAATATGGGAGAGAACACTCTCATACCAAACCTTTCAACAAGAGGCATGTTGAGTTGTTTTTTTTATACAATTCATGTTGGGATATAAAATCTTATGACGAGTAATAATGACATACATATATATACATTGAAAAGCACCTATAATACTCTTGAACAAAGAAAGATTGGCCATTGGATCCCCTAAAGTTGCGAGTCTAGAGTGTGGCTCGGTTGGGCTATAATTGGGATTAGCGTCCTCCATCTTAGAGCGGATAAGAAATCTCACAATTATATTTATGCTTGGATAGAAACGGATGATTAAGAGTACGTGTGATTTAGGGCTCGTTTGGTATCGATATCTAGATATCAAGATACAATATCGATATCGGTATCGATATCAAGATATCGATATCGGTTGATATCTTGATATCAAGACATCGATATCGATATCAAGTGATACCTCCCAAAAAATCAGTATATCAAATAAGACTAAAATTGATATCTAGATATCACTTGATAACGATCTGTCGAAGCTGTGGGATGTAAAAATATCGATATCTGGTGATACCAAACACAGATATAAGATATCAAGTGATATATGGGGGATACCAAATACTAGATATCGATATATTTTTAAGTGATATCGATATCTAGTCATACCAAACACTAGATATCAGATTCGGGGCTGATATCCGATATTTGATGTCTAGATATCAATACCAAACGACCCCTTAATCCCCAATAAGTAATGGAGGGTACCAAGGTCCTTTAGGGTGAGGACCTTATAAGCAATTGCGAGTGAAGAAGGCTATCGTCTCTAACGAGTTGTCTGCGACAAGAATATCATCAACATAGATAAGAAGGTATATGATGCAAATAGATGACATAAGGATGAAAAGAGAACAATTCGACTGGCAAGCACGAAAGCTAGATTAAAAAGGAATGATTTCAAATTGTTGAACTAGGCATAAGAGCTTGATTGAGACTAAAAAGCGCCTTCTAAAGGCGATAAACATAGTTGGAATGAGAACGGGTGACAAGAGGAAATCGTCGTTATTCCTATCGAAAGTAAAACTTAAACCTACAATCTAGTATAGTGAGGAAGTAAGAGGTCGATCTCATAGAGAATCAAGTATTCATATGAGAAATATTAACAAGTTAGGAGAATCAATAATTAAGAGATAGTTGCACCCTCGTTCCGTCTTCATGTTCTTTTCCTTTTCCTATCAATTGTTCTTATCTTGATCTTAAGTAGATTATTAGTTTAGTGAGTTCTAACAATCTCTTATTCCTAGGCAATCTCAACAAGGGGTTAAGCATAATCCTAGAAATAGTGTGGTGATCAAAGATTTCCAAGCTATAAGCAATATCAATCAAAAGAACTGATATTTAACCAAACTTCTTACACATCCAAGCTTTTCAATGAGGTCTACAAAGATATGCTTGCTACAAAAGATTAGGAATCACAAAGAGAAATTACAAAACCCTAGCAATGAATTCGATCTAAAAGGCCAGCCAAATAAGAAAAAATCAAAAACATTCAATAATCATCATAAAAAAGCCAAAACATATGATCGAAATAAGAATAAAAATTAGAAACTCGTGATTCAACCAAACAAACAAACTAAAGGATCAAATCTCATATTTTGTGCCACGGACACGGCAAAAGCTGCAACATGGTTGGGGGGGGGGAGCCCAAGGGGCGGCTTTTTCATTGCTTTTACTTCTCACCTTGACAGGCCGCGAGGGGGGGGGGGGGGTTAGGTCGATGGGGACTGGGGTGACTTTTCCATACTTAGCCATTTTCCCTCTTCTCGTGGCTGCTTAGTGATGGCTTGACCTTGCATTTTCTTGCCTCTAGTTTTATCTTGTCTTGTACAAGCTTATCAACATCCATCATAGCCTTGGTCTTTGCTTCCTTAGCTCTCTCGGTTCCCGTTCTCACCTTGCGTCCACCTCGGATCCACTCTCTTACAATATGACAATAAAAGCGTGTAGATTCTGATTTGACAAATACCATGAATAAATCATGCAATTATGTAATAAATATGCATTATATACACACGAACTACACTAATTCTAACCTAATATGCCTACGAAAATGGGCTCTATCACCCCACAATCGTGGCCACTTCCTGAGAGATGCCCACGAACGACAACTTCACCAACACAAGCGGCACTTTGATCCGCAAAAATCAATCAAATCCTATCTCAACCTCCTAAAGTAAATTATTTAAGGACGAAGTTTGGCTGCAAAAGCCAAACTCCAATCAAGTATATGAATTTCAACCTTTCTAATTATTTTTACCAACATCCATCTTTAACCTTTAATTTTATGAAATGGATTGCCTCTTCTTCATCCTCTTACTCGAAACACCGTTTTTAGCTTTTCACCCTCTTAATCATCCTAAAAAACTCAAATGTCATCTATGAATTAGAAGACTGATGGAACTTCTAGTTGGTCGAGCAACGACAGATTAAAAGGCAGTGGTTATCTATTAAGGGTGTGTTTGGTTGGGGATGGAGGTGGTGGTCGGGTGGAAGAGGTGATAATTTTTTTCGGTATCCGTTTTGGGGTGTTTGGATTAGGGTGGAGGGGGTAGAAGGACGAAGATGGAGGAGGTGGAAGGGGTGGAATTTAGACCTTGTTTTTCTGTCCAATTTAACAGAGTGAAAGAGGTTTTTGTGAGTGTGAGTTATTTCTCAGGACACACACCATGTCATTTGGCTTGGGATAGAGGGGATTAATCCCGACAGGTGAAGGAGGTGGGAGTGGGTGGAGATGGACTGATTTTCCCACCTTCAGGTGCCTGGGTGGAAGGGTTATTGGTAAGGGTGGACATTCAATTAATTGAATTAATTGAAATGTAATTAAAAATCTCACCCCTTATTGTTTTTGCTATTGTCATCCCCTTCCGTAACTATAATCCCCTAAAATGGAATGTCTTCTCATACATTAAAATTATGTTTCAATTATTTCAATTAATTGAATACCCACCCCTAGACTTGTCGGGTCCAATTTGCCCCGGGATCTCACTCATCCCCAAAAAGCCATCATTTTCTCTCTCTTCATGTGTACTAAGAAGGTGAGGCTTACGAGCGATTGCCGAATGAAGCTCTGGTACCTGTGTATCCATCTCTCCCACGTGGCCACGTCGAACTACACTAGGTCGGAACTGGATTCACATCCTTTATCTCCCCTCCTTGTCCCCTTACAATCATTAATTAAAAAGAAAAAAAAAATAAAATAATAAAAAACAAAGAGAATTTGTGAGAGATCGTAGAAGGGACAAACTTGGGACAGAGATTGGCACATACAAACTTGGGACAGAGATTCGCACTCGTGGGAATGTGCGATGACATTAATAAATCGAAAAAGTGGACGAACAGTGCAGAAGCGAACGCACGGGCGCACATGGCCTCGTCCTCCGAATTTCACAACCTCGTTTGACGGGGTCCCCGCTAAAAGTGAGAGAAAGGATAACAATAATGGGTGAGAATCGAAGGGCTTCCGCAGGAATTCGCTGTTAACCCAAGAAGCTAGCTCATCTCTGCCCCTGCCACTGCCTCTGATACATGTTCCGGCCGTTTCCCCGCCACCGATTCACGACAAACGCCAGCGAGTGGAATTGAAGCAACTTCGGCATAAAAGTTAGGATCTTGAGTATGATTACTCGATTGTTGCTTACAATTCAAATCACTAATGTTATCCTCTTCATTGTAGGATGGAAAGACCAGAAGAGGATCCTCTAATCTCACCTAGCTGCGACATTGAAGAGGGTGATGAAGGGTTTTCAGTAAGTATTTTACAAGTCCTATTTGATTTCTGGAGATCTTTGTGTCTCTTTTTCTTCAACATAGATAGTGCTCCATGGTTCCAAAATCTTTTTAGGAAATAGCTGACAGTACCTTTGCTTTTGAAATTGTAATCCTATCCCCTTGAACTCCTAAGAAGTTAATTGATGACTGGCTACAAGATCAAAGTAACCCAATAAAAGCTAACTGATATTTAAAATATGTTTTTAATGTACTGATAAGGAACAAACTTTCTCATCTTGATAACTTGATGTTGAGAATTGTAATTCTAGTTTACTAGGAAGTGGGCCTTTAGGCCCAAGCCCATGTCTTGCCAAATGTTCCAATTTCCGACCGTTGCTTCATTCCGACCTTTTATAAGGTCTCCATCAGCAAACCCTAAAGAAGAAGAGTTGGGCACTGTAGCGCCGCTCCAAAAAAAAAAAAAAAGGGAGCATGGGAGCTCCTCTCCCATGGCTGAAATCAGGAGAGTTCAAGGCTAGGGTTTTGGGTTCCGTTCGAAGAAGCTAAAGCCGAGAGAAGAAGATAGAGAGAGGCTCGAGTTTGGGTTCATCGGTGAGAGAGGCTCGTTGAGCAATCTCCATGTGAGCCAAACTCGACCAGAGAAAGAGAGAGCAGGAGATCCGAGGAAGAAGAAAGCATGCTCCGACAGCCTTCCTGCAGCGACATTGAAGAGACGATGAAGAGAAGCCAGCAAGGAGGTCTTCGACGCCAACGCGCCAAGCTGAGATCGCAGCCCTGCTGTGTCCGTCTTCTCAGTTTAAGGGGGTTTTCGTTCCTTCCCTTCCTTGCATCTGATTTGTACTCATTACATATGTTTATGCTTCTCAGTTTCTTCGATGTTGCTTAGTTGCCCTCTTAGGATCCTTGTATCTTTCTCGTTTTGGCCTTAGAGCATATTGGATGACATCTAGAGCCGGGGACGTAGGGATTAGCCCGAACCTCGTAAACATATCGTGTGTGTCCATGTTATCTTACCTTTCGGTTTCTCTATTTTGGATCGATCTAGATCCTTCGTGTTTAAACCGGACTAAAAGACCACTTCGACCCTAATCTGACCTTTGATGAGTGCAACCCCGATTTCTAACAATTGGTATCAGAGCATATGTTCGATCTTTGCCTTCCGCTGTGCATTTTCATCGCTCTAAACTGCTGTCCATGTTTTGTTTTTGCTTGGATTCGAATTGATGCATTTTTCGTATGTATTATTGCTGAAATCTGGGCTTTATATGGACTGTTTGGAGGCTGTTTTCTGGGGCTATAGATTCTGAATTGTTGTGCTCCTGTTTAAGGGTCTTATTTGTGAATTCTTGCTGAATTTTCATGTCTAAAATGTTCTTGATGAACCTCTATATGCTATATATGAGTTTCTTGAATTTTAGACTTGGTTATGTGGTCTTTGAGAAGGATATGTGGACTGTTATGTTGCTGTCCAGAAATTTTTTCTGTCAATGTTGCTGTCCAGAAACTTGCTTGAGACTTTGAACACTTGCTGAATTTTGCTTCCATGTTTTGTGCTTTAAATTCAGCTCCATATAAGTGTTCTATGGTTTATCATATTTCTCCTCTTCTATAAGAAATCTGAGATGAAGTTCCTTGTGTGCTTAGGAATCTTCTTGGCTTGTAATACTTATTTGTTGATTTATTCATGAGTATATCTCTTAATTTTCAGCATTTATAAGTATTATCAAGGTGTCTCTCAATTTCTGTTTGAGTGGAAATTATGAGTTCTCTTAAAGTTTCTAAGTTGATGTCTATATGCTTCTATGTGCTCTATCCTCTCATATCTGCGCTAAACTGAAACTTTGAGACTTCTAATGCATCCTCACTGAATCTGTGTTCATCTTTGCTATTGGATGCCCTGCTTTTCATGTTATTCCATTCATATGAAATCTATATTGAAGTTCTTGACTATGTTAAGAGTCTTCCTAGCATGTGATACTCGATTGCTGATTTATTTATGTGTTTATCATGAAATTTTTCAGCTTCTTAAAGTGTCTAGACTTGCTTGACGATTTCCTCTTGATATGGAATATATATGAAGTTTCCTTGAAGTTTCTAAGTGCTGATTTTTTATGTCTCTTCTCTCATTTATCCTATGCCTTCTCCATTATTATCCATTGTGGCTTTGACATTATCATGACTTGAGACTCTTGCCTATTCATTTGGTTAAGTTTGGTTCCTAAAGTTTTTGCCATTAGAATTGTTGCTAGAATTCATAAGTTGTTTATTACTCTTGATCACGGTAATATTGATGCTTGCTTTCTTGCTAATTCTATGGTTCATCTGACCAAACTTGTAAACCCTTCTTTAGGCTTGTTGTGCAGCTGCTTGTAGCTTCTTTTCTTGTTTCATGTGACATGGATTTGGATAGCTCTCTTGCTTGCCTTGGTCTCTCGTTGATAATGTGTTTTTTCTTAACCTTTTATCTTGAGATATTAGGTTCAGTTTCTGTCACATGCATGGATATATGTTATGAAATTCCTATTTGCCTTAAATCTGGTTCATTCATTGCATAACTACCTGTCATTTTGAGCTATTCTGCGTTGTTGCACTCTTATACTCATTCATGATGTATTTCTGCAAAAGTTTTCATGCTCTTCAATTGTAGTTACATGTGTTTTATAGGCATTTGCTCAGATATGTTTTTCTTCTCATTTTTGCATAATTTGAGATGAAATGAAGTTCTGAATGTGTGGAATTTCCTTGGTTGCTTGTCTGCTCCAGTTTATAGGAAAACCTTATGATCTTTACTTGGCTTACTTCATGAGAACTAACTCTTTATTTCTTGTGCAATGAAATCTGAAAAGGGAGATGTCAAGACCTTAGAAGAACTGAAACTGGATGGTGTTCAAATCAGGAATCAGCCAGGTGACATTCCTTCAAGATGGAAGTAGCATCAAATGTCAAGATGACTAGGAAACCATGATGATGGTATCCTTGGAGATGCTTGCTTCATCGAAGATTTGTTAAAACAAGACCAAAGGGAGTCTTTCTTACACCTTTTATCTCCTATTTTTCAGTTTGATTGGTCTCTTGCATATGTCTCTCTATGAGTTTTGTGTTCTCTAGTTAAGCCTTAGTGATACAGTTTGTGTTTTTCCTTTGCTAAAACTAGTACAGTTGCCTTTATAAGTAATTCTGAGCATGTTATAAATTCTTAAGACACCTTTGGTGTTCTTGAATTATATAACTATGCTTGATTTACTTGATAAAGATCAACTTTGCTTGATCTTGTGTTTCTGCATAAACCATGATTCTGATGGCTTGCACTTTTGTTAGGTTAAACCTTGCTGTTGTCATACCTTTTGAGTGCAAAATCTGCTGGTTTTATGATGACATGTGAATCCTTCATTTATTGATTTCTATGTAAAAGTGGCATGACATCTTTGTGATCATATGCTCTTACCTGAACTAGGTTTAGGTTTAGAAATCATGATATTAGGATTTACCTGGTGATGTATATTTCCTTCTTGTCTATGAGTTCATGCATGCTTACTTGATTATCTTTGAGATATCTATGTTTTGCATCAACTAATTGCTTAGTTGTAGAATTCTTGACTCCAGGATTTATACCTGTGTATGTGCCTACTGTGTATGAGCCTGATTGTTTGCCTTGTGTGCCTCATATGCTCCATTCAGTAGCACCTATGACACAACAGCTTCTCTATGTTCTCTTATAGATTAATTTCTCTTTCATGAGTTAAAAATCTATTGCAAGTTCATAGTGAGAGTTCTTCCTATACTTTGAAATTTTCCTAAGAGAATTGCTTGAGGCACTGAGCTTGTGTGCTATTGTGTGTGTTGACAGGTAACTCTCATCTGAAAGGAAGATGTGTGACAAGAGTCACCTCCCTGCCCAATAGCTATAAGGTGGTGGTTGTCTCATTGGAGCATACCCAAGCTAGTTGAAGGTGGAGGATCTTCATCACCAAAGTTGGAAGAAGAAAGGGGATGTGTAAAACAGCTTGCAAAGTCACAAAATCTGGTGGGAAAAGGGCCAACCAGCTTGTGAACTCACCAAATTTGGTGGGGAAAGTTAGTATTTCTACCCTAATTTTTCATGCTTTTCCAGTTTTTAAAACAAACTTGCCTTGTGTTGAGAAGTATTTGCATATGTATTGCTTGCTATAAACTTGTCATGTTTGTGAAACATGTGCATGTGAATTGCTATCTATACATATGACTTTTCTGGTTGAGTTTATTTTTCAAAAAACTTGCATGATTTAGGTAGAAGTTTGCTAGCACTAAAATTTGGTAGAGCTTGCTCTATAGTTGGTGATGGATAGCTTTTAACAACTGCTTATATGTATCTTTTGATCATGTCTTGCAAAAATTCATGCTCTTATAAGATCATTGCATGTTGTTTGTTTCCCTTGCTTATTGTTTGTTCCCCTCTTGCTGTCTTGTGTCCAAAGCCAGCTGAAATAAGTTGCCTTGTGTCCAAAAATCAGCAACACTTAGTCCGAGTCCAGATGCATAATATGCATGTCTTGCTTGTGTGCGCATGTTTTACTTGCCTATACTTGGATATTGTTGTGTTGCTGATTTCTGTTGTCATGTTTCCAATCTGAGTTAAAATGCATGGTTTACATACATGTTTTACCTGCTTATACTTGGATAACATGCTCTGGTGGTTGATGTTTGCTGCTTCTAATTCATAGACTATTTAGTTTGCATGGTCTTTGGTGCTTGTTCACTTTTGTGGTTACATGCTTTACTAAATCAGTTGAGTCTTTGAGTTCTTTCCTACATGCATGTCTAGGATTTCATGAGCAGTGACATATGACTAGCTATACGAGATTGAGATGCTAGTCCTGTCCTTGGTCAAGCTATACGAGATTGAGATGCTTTGACCTGTCCAAGGGTTAACACTTACCAGAAAATTCAGTTTCATGTTAACTGATTTCTTGCTTGGTTTGTTTCCCTTCAGAGGGCATTGCTTGCTTGAAGTTACCCTCTAAGAGGGCACTACTTGCTTAGCCCAATCTGTCTTAGAGATTAGAGGGTTCCATCCCCTCAAAAGTCTCTCTGTCCTGGGTCATTGTGACCCTGCTGTCTTGGTTTTCTAGCTCTGGACTCGAGGTCTATCGATGCATTCTCCATATGTTTGCATTTATTTTGCTAGATGTGCCATGAGTGGTTCCTGCTAGATTTTAAGCTCCTATATTTGGTTGATATATCTAACCATGTTCATGTAGGAAGTGCAGGTACTGTGATGACGGAGTTGTTCAATATGCTATAGGCTTTTCTTCTTTATCTTTTTCCTTGTAAACTAGATTTAAGAGGGCAATTGTTGAGAATTGTAATTCTAGTTTACTAGGAAGTGGGCCTTTAGGCCCAAGCCCATGTCTTGCCAAATGTTCCAATTTCCGACCGTTGCTTCATTCCGACCTTTTATAAGGTCTCCATCAGCAAACCCTAAAGAAGAAGAGTTGGGCACTGTAGCGCCGCTCCAAAAAAAAAAAAAAAGGGAGCATGGGAGCTCCTCTCCCATGGCTGAAATCAGGAGAGTTCAAGGCTAGGGTTTTGGGTTCCGTTCGAAGAAGCTAAAGCCGAGAGAAGAAGATAGAGAGAGGCTCGAGTTTGGGTTCATCGGTGAGAGAGGCTCGTTGAGCAATCTCCATGTGAGCCAAACTCGACCAGAGAAAGAGAGAGCAGGAGATCCGAGGAAGAAGAAAGCATGCTCCGACAGCCTTCCTGCAGCGACATTGAAGAGACGATGAAGAGAAGCCAGCAAGGAGGTCTTCGACGCCAACGCGCCAAGCTGAGATCGCAGCCCTGCTGTGTCCGTCTTCTCAGTTTAAGGGGGTTTTCGTTCCTTCCCTTCCTTGCATCTGATTTGTACTCATTACATATGTTTATGCTTCTCAGTTTCTTCGATGTTGCTTAGTTGCCCTCTTAGGATCCTTGTATCTTTCTCGTTTTGGCCTTAGAGCATATTGGATGACATCTAGAGCCGGGGACGTAGGGATTAGCCCGAACCTCGTAAACATATCGTGTGTGTCCATGTTATCTTACCTTTCGGTTTCTCTATTTTGGATCGATCTAGATCCTTCGTGTTTAAACCGGACTAAAAGACCACTTCGACCCTAATCTGACCTTTGATGAGTGCAACCCCGATTTCTAACACTTGAGATGGTAAGGGTTTCATCAAGAAGAGGTTTTTTCCATAAATATTCTTATTTGTGAAAGTAAATTTTGGTTTTGTATTTTTTTGTCAATTTGGGAAAATAAATAGGGTTATTATGCTGTGATCACCTTTTATTAGTTTTGTTAGCTAGGTAAAGTTTTGGTGGCCAAATGATAATTTCCAAACTGTGTTAATGGGATAAAAATGCTTTGTGGCCTGAATGAAACTGTAATTTCACAGTTATGAAATAATTAATCTGTAGCCTATATCAACAAAGGATTGCTGGTGTTATTTTATGAATGCTATTTCCTTGCCCTTTTTTATTTTGTTAATGTTGCTGACCTTTCTCTTCTTATTTGTATAAGGGATCTTCAGAAAGCTTTTGGAATACCTTGACGTTTGGTCATATCAAGTCAGTGATGAATAAGGGTGTGACAAAGCAGCTTGGTTTTGAAGATTTACTTCCATTGCCATATGATATGGACCCTTCTTTATGCCACAAGATCATGTTGATGTGTTGGCAAGCTCAGCTTACAAATGATCGTTCAGACCCATCATTGTTCAAGGCAATTTTTGTGGCATATGGATGGCCATATCTTCGTCTAGCCTTTCTAAAGGTAATTTATTTTTCCAGGCTGTTTAGATTTTGCAAGTTCCTCTTACATATTGTCGCAAGTGACTTACAAAAATATTGACAGTGAATGAAACAAAGCATGAGAAACTCAGACACTTCAATATGGATCCCATAAAATATTATATGACCTTTTTCCAAGTGGATAGTTTTGTTTTGATGTATTTTCGGTGCTTTGTTTTAGGTCCATATGAATGATATGTGTTGAAATTATTGCATTTTGTGGGTTAGGTTGTCCTAGCTACTTTTACGCTTTTAGTACTTTACTTCTCCCTCCGTTAATTAAAACTTGACGTTTTACTATTCACGCATGCTTTTTTAGGTGTTAAAAATTATATAAAATACTCCCTCCGTCTTAAAATACATGTCTTTTTAACTCATATAATTTTGTCAAAAATACATGTCTTTTTAGATTTAATCATTACACTTAACCTACTTTTTACATCTAATCATTACTCTAATTTTTACATCACCCCTACTCTCCTCCTTACAAATTGAAAAAAAAACAAATACTCCAATACCAAAGTCCAATCATTACACTTAACCTACTTTTTTACATCTAATCATTATACTTAACCTACTTCTTAATTCCTGTGCATAGTCCTAAAAAGACATGTATTTTGAGATGGAGGGAGTAACTTTTTTAACATATTTTTTAAATAATTTCATACTTGTTACTATTAATTATGAATTTATAAAAAACAAATTTAAAAAAATGTTAATATTTCATATATTTTTTATCATTCTAAAAAAGCGTGCATGAATAGTAAATGACAAGTTTTAATTAACAGAGGGAGTATTAGTTAGTTTTTCATTTTTCCTCACAACTTTATACTTTTATAGCTTCTCTCATAAATTTCCTAGGTTTTCCCTCTTTGTTTTCTTTAACCCTTTGTCAGTGAGTAAGAGATCTGATTTCTCGTCTTCTCAACTCTTTCTTTTCACATCTCCAACTCTCTCATGGTATAAGACAATACGGAGAATATCTTAGATTTCTCCTTGTTCATCCTCAAGATCATCCCAATATTTGTATTTTCTGCTGCTTTTCTCGCAGTTTACTAACAAGTTCTTTCTCATAAATTATATCTGTCCTTGCAGGTTTTCAATGACTGTCTTGGATTCGCAGGACCATTGCTTCTGAATAGATTGATTCATTTCCTCGAGCAAGGTTGAGTAGCCAAACACTTGTCTATTTTGAATTTTCCTTGTATTGTAATTTCTGAGCTGAATAAGCATTTATTTATAATAAATATTACTTTCAAGTTCCTTTTCAAATGTTGGTGCCCTTCTTTAACTCTTTTTTGATGTTCTTTTTATTCATTTCCAATTGAAATGAACAAAGTGACATCTTCCTCTGTCATGCTATCAGTGTCAGGGATTACATAAGGGGGCTGTTATAACTTATAAGGATGAGGAAGTTGTCTGTTACATAATTCTGTCTACTTGTAAACATCTTGTATCTTTTTCAGTGACCACCATTATTTTTTTGAGGGGCTTTGGAAGAACCTTAGGAATTATCTTCTTTAGATCAGAAGCCTCAAGTATAACTTCTGGATTCCTAAATTTAAAATTTCCACAAGGTTGAGGGTTCAGTTAGAGTTACAAGTGGCCTCTTGCCAATTGCCATTACTAAAGATTCCCTGTGTGATTAAAAGTTCCTTTGATGATTGGCAAAGTGTTGAAAATATCTGTTTGTGATCACTACATCCCTAACTCTTCAGTTTAGATATTGTTCATCCCCTCATCTGAAGCATTAAAATAAAGAATGCTAATCGGGGTTGCTTCGAATGTTGGCCCTAGACTGCATCACTTGTGTCTTGATATTGGCTCTGGGTTGTTATAACATGTGAGTGGAAGACTACCTACTACCTCTGATCAACTTAAAGTGTCTTTTTAGGGTGTAAAATTTGATCAACTTTAAGTGTTGGTTTAGATTTCTTAGGCAAATAATTACGACTGAGTTATGATTTTTCATTGACTACTTTTGCTCAAATTGTTCATTGATTGGCTTAAATGAGGGTGAGCGTTTAATAATGTGATAAGATATAGGTCATCATTACAAAAATAACTAAATTGATAATTTTTCTTACAACTTGCATTCAAGCCTGTTGATATGAGGGAGCATTATTGTAGCTCAAAAAGGCTCCTTGGGGTATCAGGTGAGGGGGCTCCACAACATATGAGATACATATCTGTTCTCTGACCTTCATAAAGTGGTAGTTGTAGTTACAATTGTAGCTGGTACTATTCATGGGAATGAATGGTTTCTTTGATTGGCCAAGTGAGCAAAACCATTTTGTTAGATCATAAAGCACGCTCTTACTTTCGTGATATCATCATGCTGTCTCTTTATTTTTCATATAGGATATATTGTTTTACTTGCGACATCTACTTTACTCTTGCTTATATATTCATGCAACTTTCTTTTTGTTTCATACTATATTAATTGCCCTAAGCATTTGTTCATCTTTGCCCATTTAGTATTTGTCTGGTAACTAATATATTTGTGGTGTCAGCACTAGAAAATGGTTCTAACATGATCATATTTAATCTACATTTACATAGCAGGTTCTGGTTCAATGGAAGGCTTTCTTCTTGCAGCATCCTTGGGGCTAATATCTCTCTTGAAGTAAATGTTACTGACTCGGTGTTTAAAAATCTTGTTTTGATTGATGATGTTGTTCTTGTTTGTTCTCCTGAGTTTTCTATTTCTGTCACCGTGAATATTGTCATGCCCATTAATTATCTTGTCTAAATTACTTGATAATTCATAAGAGGGGTGGGATGGGACTTGGGAGAGGTCTGTATGAAAACACTTTATGTTTAGGAATGTAATCCCCCAAGGTATAATAGAATATCCCTTAGAAAAGTAATTTGCATTTATACCTTACTATCTCCCCATATAGAGTCATTAGCTTGATCATTTTGCCATTGATGGCTGACGAATTGAACTGCTATGGCGCTTATGACACAATTGCTTTGGAATGTGAGTTTACTTTTCAACCCTCTCAATGGTAGGAAATGCCTTAATTTATGCTGATATCTTCTCGTCATTCATCATTTCATCATAACCAGCATTTGCCAAGAGAAACTTGGGTGAACCATAAGATATGTGCCCTTCATAAGTGACCAAGTCTCAAATTTTTTTTTTGCTTCTATTGCAATAAGAATTGCCTGTTTAGCTTTGCTGATTGTAGATAAGGACGGGGCTATCCTAAAGACTTAAAAACATGGCACACGACAAGAGAATTCCAACTTCCAACATTTATCTTTCTAGAATTTCCTGCAATATTCAAAGTCATGTCAATGAATGTGTTTGCTTGGTAAAGTGAAATATATGTTTTGACCATATGCTTCTAGAAGCACGTATGTAGTGTGTACCACATTGGAATATTATGGTTTGCTGGACTCCCTGTTCCGTGTAATCAGTTGATGGATATGCATGATAAATGTCTAAGATGGATACTAATGTAACATATTTCTTGTTTCAATGGTGTAGGTCTATCCTTGATACACAGTACACATATCGTATTTCCAAGCTAAAGCTAATGCTTCGGTCTAGTATTATGACTGTTGTTTATCAAAAGGTAGTTAACTGTTGACTACTTTTGTTTGTGAAGAAGCTGTTTTCATATACGAATGCAGCTGTATTTTTTAAATGGGTGCATTGGATAAGTTACATGATACTCCCTCCATCTCAAAATTTAAGTCGTTTTAGACTAATTTAGTTGTATCAAAATATGTCATTTTAGATTTCTAGGTAGGGGATAGTAATGATTTGTGTGTTGTTGACCTTTTTAAGGATTTTGATTGGTTAAAAAATGTAGTGGGTACTAAAAAACAATAAAATTTATGAAAAAAGTTAGTGGAATGATGATGTTGATTGATAGGTGATTGTTTTATTAAAACTTGTGCATAATCCTAAAATGACTTAAATTTTGATACGGAGGGAGTATAATATATTAATAATTTAAAATATTATCAAAAACTATATTTGAATTTTGCCGTAGAAAGAATTTGTTTTGCAACACTTTTTGAGGCTAATATGGCCTTGGAGTGTAAGTGTGTAACTGACAGATTCTCGTCACTTTTTATACCTCGTGTTTTTTCCTTCATTTCTTATCCCACATACATTTAATTACATGAGCTAGAGTTTTTGTATGCTATATAGTTATGATTGCCCATCTAAACAAAATATTTGCTTGCAGTGTCTGAATGTTAGTCTAGCAGGACAGTCAAAATTTTCGGAAGGGGAAATTCAGACATTTATGTCGGTTGATGCTGATCGAACTGTAAACCTGTGTAATAGCTTCAACGACATGTGGAGGTAATGTTTTGTAGGCCTTGTTACATACAGCATGGACAATAGATTCTTGTGCAATTTTTCTTTATGGCGAGTTATTTATCAGTGGAAGTTTTCCATGTTCAAGCCCTTCAATAGCATTTATATAAATATAAACACTCGAATAGTGTTTGGTTAATACATTTTACAATGTGTTTAAAATAACAAATTTTTTAACTAAAATTCCTTGTAAATTGTGTCAATCAAACACCCACTATTGCGTTAAGTTTATAATGCTTGTAATCCAAAGATACCCCTAGTTTCTTTTGTGAAAGAAAGGGTGAAAGTATGCTCGAATCTATCAACATCAAGTGATTGAGAGTTGTGTGTTTGCATACGTAATTTTTTTTTTAACCCTTTGCTCATACTTTCAATAGTTCGGGGACTGCGATCATTGTACTTACAATTCTATTAACTGATATGGGACAAGGTGGAAGTGTTACTCTTGGTGAAAGAGCACATCGCTAGATGTGGAAAGCTCTGTGATTCGTCAATCTTCTAGGGATAAATTGAATAATGATGAGCAGTTGGATAATCTTTTGAGGGAAATTTTCTGGAGCTTCAGTTCTCAGTTAGAAAATGTACTCGTCAAACTGTGTAGGACAGACTAATTTGTGATTGACCTTATTGATCTAAGGGATAGGTTGAATTTCTTTCTATTTTCTCTTCGAAGATTCAAGATGCCTTTCAATTTAAACATCAAATTTCAATTATTCTATGGCAACAACAAGCAAGATCCAATTCTGGAGATGAACTTCTCCAAACGTTCTCCACCACTTTCTTCTCTTGAATGCAGTTTCCCTAATACTATGATATCCAATTTCAGCCATGTCAGAGATGAACTTATGGATGGTTTCCATATTCTTCATGGGCAGATTGTCATAACTTTCCATCGGGCAGGAGGTTGATGGGTGTCACTTTCTTACTCCTTTGAAATTCTTGATGACGAATCTCCTGTGTTTTTGGAGAGCAAGAAACTGGGACTAGGTTGTATTTGCTACTGACAGGAAGAAAAACTGTTGTATTGCTTACTCTTTGACGTGACACCATGGCTTTTTAATGAATTTTCACATTCATTTGGTGCAGAAGTCCATTCTGCTCCTGAGTCATGATCTGGTGGCTCTTCACTGTCTTGCTCAACTAAGACATTGCACTTCAAACTTCAATATATAAACTTGTAAATGAGCAAAATTGCTAGAATTATTAGTTTCATTACTGAGATTACCGCTTAAATTCAAATATAGCACATTATCTTGTGAGGAACACAGGTTACATTGGCAACTTGTGTGTATTTCTTAATTTTCTTGTGGACATCTCGAAATGAATGTATATGTTAACAATAGACCTAATATAGATACCATTGTACATAGGAATAAGACACGTTTATACAAGATTACAAAGTTATATTTGGCCCGTGTTGCATGTACTTTTAACCTTTATGACACTATAGGACTTTTGACCATTTTTTGCTAGCTCCGGCTAAGCTAGGTCAAGTTCTTTTGTAGATGATATACACTGGGGATGCTCGATGTAACTGTTTTTTATCTTTTATATATTTACTTTTGGATAAAAAAACAGACACAGGTAGGTGTTGCTAACCCTAACTAGGAATCCTGACCTTATTCATAAAATACTGAGATTTATACAATGAATTCCTATGATTGCTTTAGTGATTATAAGATAGATGCTAAAACTGGTTGAACTCTTCCGTTTTTAATATGGGTGAGGTGGCTACTTGTTTGATCAGTATTGATTTGCTACAATATGGACATTGATGTGAATGTCCTCCTATTGAATGGACTATCAAACTCTATTCAAAATTCAACTATAGTTCTTGAGACATGCTTAGTTTCTTATAATTATGGATAGTATGTCCTGACCCAACTTACCCTCTGAGTACATGTGCAGCTTACCTTTTCAAATTGGGGTGGTGTTGTATCTTTTGTACACACAAGTTGACTTTGCTTTTGTTTCTGGTGTAACAATTACTGTCTTGCTAATACCAGGTACTAATTTAATGTGTTCGTACGTGCTTTATTAGTTTATCTTAATCTATTTTAAATGCTTCTTCTTTGAGCTATAAATATCTTCAATTACTGTCTTTATTGCAATTTTTATGTACAACAGTCTATTGCATTGGCACTTGAAAGTGGTTTATGCCATCACTTATTCAGTTGATTGAATGTTTTTTTTTTTTAAATGTGGCTTATTGCATGACTAGTTTACTGCACAATTTGGGTGTAGCATTACTCATGTATTGTGGATACTCCCTCCGTCTCGAAATTTAGGTCGTTTTGGCCTTTAATTATTGTATCAAAATTTAGGTTATTTTAGGTTTTCTAGGTAGGGGATAGTAATGATTTGTATCGATTTGTGTGATGTTGAATTTTCTAAAGATTTTGATTGGTTAAAAAATATAGTGGGTGTCAAAAAATAATAAAATTTATGAAAAAAGTTGGTGAAATGATGATGTTGATTGAGGGGTGAGGGTGAGTGTTTTATTAAAACTTGTGCAAAATTCTAAAACGACTTAAATTTTGAGACGGAGGGAGTATAACTTTCAATAAAAATTACATGATTATGCCAATGCGCCTTTTTGGAACTACACAGCATGGCAACATCATGATAGCATGATGATAGGGGGGGGGGATCAATAGGGATGGTGATAAGATGCACAAAGAGGGTAGAATATGGCTAACCAGATTTGAGCTCAACTAGGATATATTATTAACTAAAGAGGGTAGTTTATTTTCTTTCTGAACAAAAAAATGGTTAGTTTATAAATGTAGTAGCAGTGAAATTGGTAGGTACTGTAGATTGATGATCTTGCATGTGGCTGTCAAAGCTGTGGCTGGCTTAGAAGGAAAGGTCTTTAGCCTTCTTGGGACAGGAAGATTTCCATGTTTTGTTTATTTCCCAACAGAAGGTGCTAACCGCTAAGCCTGTAAATCCCTAAAGAAATATTAGGGGCAAGTAATGTAATAATAATATAAAAAACTTAAATTTGCGATCAACAGATTCATGCACCTTATATTTTTAACTATTCCTTCTCCCTAATCTGTTTTTTCCCATTGAATGTATATTTTCATCTGTTCTCTGGACTTCTCCCATTTTACACCCATGGATATATACTTATGTTCTTCTCTTGACTGCATTGAAGTGAATAAATGGATAGCTAAACTGATTGCAAGAGCTACAGAAGAAATGATGAAGCAGAAGGATGAGAGGTATGAATATCAAGTATTTGATTACAGATTCTCTTATTTTTTTTTTTCTTCTCTGATATAAGCATGCCCCAAATGTTTTGTATTGTCATCCACAACTATATAATAACCTACTGTCGTCCGACTCCCTTGAGATGACCACTAGTGGATAGATATGTTAATCGAGGTCATGCAATTCATGTTCAGGTCTAATCGCAAGCAGAAATCTTTTACAGTATTTTTTTAACTCTTATCAATATTTATGGGCGTCTCATCCAAGGCTTCTTTTTCCAGGATAAGGAGGACAAGTGAACTTTTGACTTACATCCGTACTCTGAAAATGTATGGCTGGGAGCTGCATTTTATGGATCGTGTGATAGAAACAAGGTCTTCAGAAGTGGCATATTTATCTGTATGGAACAATGATTTTATGGGAAATGGTTTCCTGGTTGATCTAAAGCTTTCTATGATCTGACAATGTTTAAATCCTTTACCAGAAAAGAAAGTATCTTGATGCGTGGTGTGTTTTCTTTTGGGCTACAACCCCATCTCTTTTCTCATTGTTCACATTCGGACTTTTCTCACTAATGGGGCATGCCCTTGATGCTGCAACGGTATGATCATTGGTTTACATAGAGATAGTGCCTGGCTGACAATATTACCTTAACTGAAATTTCTGTCATCTTTCTGGATATTTCTGTTTGTAGGTCTTCACCTGTCTGGCTCTCTTTAATTCCCTTATTGCTCCACTTAATTCCTTTCCATGGGTCATTAATGGATTGATTGATGTGAGTACGTATAGACCCCCTTCTAAGAGCCAAGTGATTAGAGTGCCTTTTTAAAAGGATAATGAAAGGAACCTTCGTATTGTTTATTGGCTTTCTGTAGGCTATTGTATCTACCAGGCGGCTGAGCAGGTTTCTTGCTTGTCGAGATTATAAGGAAAACCAGGCAATGATGGTTGATCTTATGTCCCGATCTTGCCCAAGCTTGCAAGTTGGTTGTTCCTTAGAGGATAAAGCAATTGTTACATGCAAAGCATTCTTTTCATGGTCGAGTGGCAATTTTGATATGCAGAAGTTTCATCTAAGTGATTTGAATCTCTGCCTTCCAAAAGGTTTCCTTGTTACTATCATTGGAGAGGTGAAATTTATATCAATATGGATTATCCGTCCCTTTCCTCTAAACCTTATTATAAGTTAATCTGTTACTAGAAATAGATGTGATATACTGCATTTAAGCTTCTTGCAATTTGTTTCTCTTTTGTAAAATCTATTGAAAATTATCATAAAATGTGATGCAAGTTGCAACTTATTTGGATGGAATCATATGTTTATTTAGAAGTTTGACTATATGTATTTATTTCTATTTTCTGATTCATCTGCTGTATCTGCATTAGGAGTAGTTCTTTACTGCTATCATTGGAGAGATGAAGATTTGTATCAATATAGATATCCATTCCTTTCCTCTAAAATTTGATACAGATTAATCAATGCATGGGAAAAAAGGTGTAATGTACTGCATTTCAGCTTGTAGGAATTTGTTTCTCTTTTGTACAATCTATTGAAAAGTATCATTAAATAAGATACAACTTATCTGGATTGAATTATATATCGGTCTTTCTATCCTATGCCCTAAGGGCATAGGATAAGAACCAATTTGGGAAAGATTCCCTACCAAAAATAAGTGAACCCTAAGAATCTAATTTAAAATTTGGCTAAAGCATTTTAATCAAGGAGATGTTTTTTCTAAAACGGGAATCTCTAGTTGTGTAGCAATGTTAATGTTCTTACTAACCTTTACTTTGATTTCTAGGGATGTTTTGATTGCTGATTCTATCTTGTCTCTCTAAAATAGATTAATTTTTCATAGGGCTCTTCATCATATTCACTTTAAATTGCATTACCATTACCGATGTTAAGATTGCTATTGTTCCCTGTCAGATAATTGCAATTTCTTCTTCACGTTCTTGTTACATTTTCTGTTTTGCCCATTCAGGTTGGTTCAGGTAAATCATCCTTGTTAAATGCAATTCTCGGAGAAATGGAACTGCACCAGGGCTGGGTTCATACAAATGGATATGTATCATATGTACCACAAGTATGCAAAATATTTTGACCTAGTTGCATATAATTGGATCGACAATATCTTTATGGAAGCGCTTTCATTTATAGGTCCCGTGGATTCTGTCTGGAACAATTCGTGAGAATATTCTATTTGGAGAGGCATATACTTCAGAAAGGTAAAGCCATTTAGTTCTACCTTTAGTTTTTCTTCACTCCCCCTTTGTCTTCCTTTCCATTTACTTATTCTATATCTTCATTCTTTAATCCCTTAAGTGGTGTATTAACCTTTTAATATGATGTGATGCTTTCTCTTATGTGCTATTTGACAATCATGGATTTATTTATCTGTCTCTTTTAATATCTACAGATATGTAGATGTACTAAAGGCATGTGCATTTGATGCTGACATTTCACTAATGGCGGGAGGTGACATGGCATACATTGGAGAGAGAGGCAACAACTTATCAGGTGGACAGAAGGCTCGTCTTGCACTTGCAAGGTGACTTTAGTATCCATCGGTTCTTATAAATGAATAAATTATACTCCCTCTGATCAACCTAAAACATGTGGTTTAAGGCTTGTCCACAGAGTTTACAAAAAAGTGTCAATTCACTTATTTTTATAATGACTACCTATAACTTATCACATTATTAGATGTCCACCCCTTTTTTAAGCCAATCAATGAACAATTTGAGCAAAACTAGTAAATAAATAACAAGTTTCAATAGAAAAAAATCTTGTAACTCAATGCCAATTATGTGATAGGAAACCTAAAATGGCACTTAAAGATGATGATCAAATTTAACAACCTAAAATGACACTTGAAGTTGATCGGACAAATTTTACAATCTCTCTCAGATCTTGCAGTGTTTTATTTGATTTGATTGCTTATCTTTTTTCTTTTAACACGATTGACAGGGCTATCTATCAAGGTGGGGACTTGTTTATGCTTGATGATGTGCTCAGTGCTGTGGATTCTCAAGTTGCACGCCATATTCTGCACAATGCGATTCTTGGGCCCTTTATGAGCCAGCAAGCTCGTATCCTTTGCACACATAACTTAGAGGTTATTCCTTCTAGGTCTCTTTCAATTTGGTAAAATCTATAACACTCACAGTTGCATGTTACATGGATAATGCGCAAACTTCTGGTTCTGCCCCTTTCTTGTGAATGTTTCAATTCCTATTCTAGAATTATTACTTCATAATTCATATGAGGTGTAACTCCGTTCTTCTTTGACAACGCTTCCTAGATAAATCAACTTTCCATATAAGTTGTTTTCTTTATTCTTAGCCAGTATGTTTGTAAGAGGCATGACTGCATTTAATTTTCTGGATGTCTTGCCTCGAAAGCTTTTTAGAAGAAAAGAAAAGTAACTTTAAAAGAGTTATGATTTGGCAATTTGCATTGACCAATTTTAAATCCATCGTATTTTGCATATTGCTCTAGGGTGTTCAGTGATAGCTGCATTGAAACAATTGCTGACCATTTTTCACAGTTATTTGTCACAACTGGCAAAGAAGACAACTATAAGACTGGTTGTTCTGTTGTACCCCTTTCGGAGATCGAACTTGTTGAATTTTAATATATTAGCATAGGGCTATCTTCTCCTTTCTCAGAAAAGAAAAGGAAGAAAAAAACAGCAGTTCAAGTTATATCACATGTTCTGGGCTTGTCAGGTTTTTATTCCTTTCCTCTAGGTTTTTCTTTTATCAATTGTTGTCAAAGTCCTGCATCTCTCCGGAATGAAATTGGTCTGGTCTTGAGTGTGTGGGTAGTGCCATTGAGATGAATATGGCCCATATCAATTTTTAGAGCATTTTAACTAAATTCACATATTTTCGTCACTTATCTAAATTTAACCTTTTTTAAAAAAAACTTTTTTTTATTGTAAGGTTAAAATAGATTGTCAAAAAAACTTTTTTTTAAAAAATTAAACCTTATTATTGTTGTCTGTGGGTCTTTCGGAAACACCTTGTGATTCGCTCGGGGTAAGTGTGCATACTTCTTGATCCCCTAAATCCTACTCTAAGCGGGATTAGAGTGGGTTGATAAGTAAGTATGGGCAACATTTGCTTCCTGTTCTACATGGACATATATTAACATGAAGTATATTGACATTTGATGATTAAGAATACAAAATGATCATGACCATTTTGTGCTAGGGAATGGTGGTCTGGAGTCAAGTTTCAAACCGATACATGTATTTTACCCATTTCATGGTCTTTAATATTTACCTAGATTTAAAACAAACCCTACCTTAGTGATATCCTTCTGCTATAACATAAAATGGTCATGATCATTGTTTTTAAAGATAAATGAGTGTGTTGAGCTCCTGCAAAGTTCATATGCTTCAATGTGTATGTTATTGTTATCATATGTCAGTTCTCTAATGCCCCAACTGTGAGGTAAATAAGTGGGCCAAATAAATGAAAATGGAATCAGCAAAACAATGAGATATACATGCTGCTGTTATTGTGGAAATCATGTGTTCATTCTTCTGTCCTTGTTAAAAGGTTTTTTTGATTGATTCTTGACTTTGGCATTTTATGCATCAGGCAATATCTTCTGCAGATCTAGTGGTTGTGATGGAAAAAGGGCGTGTAAAGTTGGTGGGAAGTCCTTCTGACTTGGCAGTTTCAACATACTCAACATTCTCTCCCCGTCCAATACAAAATCAACCTGAACTCGTCGAAAGGCACAACTGTGACGATTCTTCTGAAGTGTTGACTGGACAAAAATTTCAAGAAAGGAAATCTATTATGTCTTCTGATGAAGCACAAGAGATTATTGAAATTGAACATAGGAAAGAGGGAAAAGTTGATTTATTAGTGTACAGGTGAACAATTTGTCTCACTGCTTGCATGGCCACACATTAGACATTCAAAGAAGGAAAGATACCCTAGTTTCAATGTATTGAGTCTAGGGACTAATGCAGTAAAACTAGGAAAAAGCACCTTTTGAAAGTGAATCTTTCCCTTTAGGTTGCGGGTACACATTAGAAAAATCCTTTTAAATATTCTGTTTTTATGGCGCTTGCGGTTTATGGTTTGCATTTTTTTTAAATCATGTTAATATCAATTTTATGCAGAAAATATGCTGCATTTGCCGGCTGGGGTGTTGCTGCTTTGGTGTTTTTCTCCGCAGTAGCAATGCAAGCTTCGAAAAATGGAAATGATTTATGGCTGTCGTATTGGGTTGATGCAACAAGAGGAAGGACTGATGCTGACTATTCTTTTTTGGTGGGTAAATGCAACATTTTCTTTATGATTATATATGATCGAACCTACTTGCAACTAATAAATATGAACTTTGGCTACTCAGCTACTCCAGCATGTACATCTAGTAAACCACTAAAAACACATGCTCAAGTTCTTGACTAAATGGGATGCTATGGATCACGAGTACATGTAAACAGAGATTTGCTTGCTTATAACCTTGTTTGTTTTCATCATGCCAACACCCGATTAATGTAGCCCAATTTGGTCAAGCTTGATTGCTTTAGCTCTATGCTGGTATGCCCTGTATGTTGTAGAAACTTGAGTTTGACTGCTCATTATGCATCCTGACATATGCTCCGCCGTATGTGGGCTGAATTAAGCAATCTCTAATATCTAATTGGAACTCGTTTCTAAATATGCATTTGATGTAGAATCATAGCTTGTGCAGTTTTGGACATCATCTCTGATGGATGACTGTTAATGATGGAGGATCAACACCTAAAACTGCTTCCAAAAGAAATACAAATAAATTTCTGGAAACTGTAGGCCTCAATTTTCTTATCATAAGAAAGTGAAAGACCATGTTTGCAAAGGCATGCCTATAATCTGAAAAGGTAGTTGATAAGACGTGTTTGTTACTGGCTAACAAGGTGGTAATGTGCCAATGTGAAAGCCTTTCTGTCAACTGCATGCTACCAAACACATCCCACATTCTAAGCTTAATAGCACCAGAAGTCCAGAATAGTTTTTAATAATACAGAAACAACAACAACAACATCTTCCAATATACCCCACTCAAATAGTTTTAAATAGCATCTGAAAATTACTGTAATATTTTGGGTTCTTGATTTTCCATCCCCGTTGGTGGATCCACTTCTATCCCGCAGTGAATGTAAAAATATCTGCAAACCGGGTCATGTCCCAAGGAGACAAATGAAGTCAGTTCACAACCTTAGTAAGATCATACTATCGAGGAATGGAGGGAGGAATTTGGGTAATTATGTTACCATAAACTTATCTATGGTGAGATATTTGAACCCTGGAAGGGCTGAAAACCTATGAGCGATCATGCAATATCCACTAGCAAGATTCTATCTATATGCTTCTCTAAGGTAAACGATTGTGCAAAATAAACACTTGCAGTTTCTTGGTTGTAAAGCCTTGAAATGTAATTAGGTTTCCACTACATGATAAGTTGATTTCAAAATGACAAGTTTGTTTGCGGAGTGGAGCGTGTATATTATAAGCTCATTATCAACAAAAATAACAAGTACTACATCAACACATATAAGCTCATTATAAGATATGTTTTGGTAAATGGAACATATCTTAATGAGTTAATGATGAAATTTGGCCTTGGTTGGGGTATTGAAGTTGTGATTAGGTGTAGAAAATCAATGTGAATTCTAAACAAAAGTGCCATGTTAAAATTATTCAATATGATGTTCAACTTCCTTGGAACATACAATGTTACTATGGAATTGGTAAACTTGGTTGATTAGAACTGTCTTTGTTGTTTATGTTGCTGCTGCTGTTGTTGTTGCTTTTAGCACTATTTTGAACTCTTTTCATTGCTCCGATATGTTTTTGAGGTGTAGTTATAAAACCTGAAGGATATTAGCCTGTTATTGCATGCGACTTAGCCTACTGAATACCCTTGAACCTAAAATGTATCTTGTTATTACCAAAACATAAGAAAGGACGTCAAAAAAAAAAAAATTTCCCCGACAAAACATTATATGAAAATTATGCTCATCTGGTTGTAATGTTTACAGAAACATGTACTAAAAGAAAATTTTCATATTATGTTATAGCAATATGGACACAGAACTATAAAGTTTACAGAGCAGGAAAATGAATTTTTTCCAAATTAGGAATTAGAAAACAAAATAAAAATATAATCCATTTGGTTAGATACTTGTATACTTAATAATACAATTTTAAATTGCATGTTATATTTTATATTGTAATTAGTATTTCCATCAGATTTGCTATATTATCTCTTATGCAGGTTGTACTATGCATATTTTGTATTGTAAATTCCATTTTGACTCTACTGAGGGCCTTCACATTTGCATTTGGTGGCTTACGAGCAACAGTGCGGGTGCACAATACTCTTCTCAGCCAGCTTATCCATGCCCCTGTGTACTTTTTTGATAGGACACCTAGGGGAAGGATACTTAACAGGTTTGTTTCTCTTTTACATGAAAGAAATAACAGAATATACTTCTTCTTTATTTCTGGGCAAGAAAAAATAGCCACTTGTCACCACTGAATTGATTTTGTAGGTTTTCGTCGGATCTTTATACCATAGACGATAATCTTCCGTTTATCCTCAATATTCTCCTTGCTAATTTTGTTGGCCTCATGGGGATTGCTATTGTCTTATGTTATGTGCAGGTAATTATTAAACATTTCTGGTATTTCGGAAGTTCAATATTTTCTGCATTGTAGTTTCATTTTCAAAATTTTAAAATTTCACAATTGAATTTTTATTTGTGCAGGCCTTGTTTTTACTACTACTTTTACCATTTTGGTATATCTACAGAAAACTACAGGTTAGACTTACTCGGATTTCATATTTCATTCCCTCTCTATTCAAATTGAAATTAAGTCATTGTAAAGGCATTTAGTTATCAATTGACAAGAACTAAGCAATTTTGAATTCACAAATGTAAGATATTCCTGTGATTATTTCATATGTGATTTGCTGGAATTGAACATCTGGTGATCCTGTCAAATGCCACAAAGTCATATAGGTTGATGACATCCAAAATGGCGCTCATGCGAATCAGAAGACAGGGACCTAAATCATTGAATATGTTTGAAACCAATTTAAAACGTATAATTGGTAGTGATGATCTATATCTAAAAGGGTTTGAGGAGTATGTTTACGGACAAATGCTGAATTGTCATTGGCGCATGATTCTGGATCTCTGATCAAGTTTAAATAGAATAATGGAAAACTGTGTCACCATATCCAAGGATTGTCCTTTGATTAATTGTTGATGTGGTTTATGTACACTGCTGGACAAGTGTAATATATTGTCCATTTTTTAAGGCTCTACACATAAATGCATCTCTTGCATCCCCAAATCTCACCCTTGATCCCCCACTGATCAATCAATGGCCACCTTCCGTGCATTATAGCTTCCCCTCTGCCTATCATATCTCAGTTGCCATCTTGATCTAGCACTGTTGGCACCCCAACATCCATTCATACCCTTTTCCCTTTTCTTTATTGTAGGTGTTTTTTGTGCATTTCAGTGTAGAGGTGTCGTTTTTCAGCTGTAAATTAACATATCTGAAGTTTTCTCCCAAAAATATGGTTTGTAAGTTGGGGTTGAAATGTCCTTTAGTTAAAAGGAGTCAGTTAGGTAGTCTTAACAATTAAGATGTTCAAGTGATTAGTTTCCAACTGTTTTTTCCTTCTCAGCTGATCCAAACCTAAAGTGGAGAACAAAGACTTTTCTATAATAATTGCTGGAGATCAAATGCATTTCGTTTTTTCCACTACCTAATTCATGATGAAGATCCAATTGTCATTCTCATCTTAAGTCAGCCGGTTTTTTTTTTTCATCAAATATGTTTTACAACTAACTAAGCTCAGTATATTCAGTTCTACTACAGGTGCACATCACGTGAATTGAGAAGGCTTGACAGTGTTTCTCGGTCCCCAATTTATGCTTCATTCACCGAGACATTGGATGGAGCAGCAACTATAAGGGCTTTTAAGGCAGAGGTAGAAATTATGATGATTGCATGTCAATGAGTTACACAATTACTTATCCTCTCAAACACGACATCTTTGCGTGAATTGTTTTTCATTTGTACTCCCTCCGTTAATTAAAACTTGTCGTTTTATGAAGTAAATCTTGTTAAGAAAAACTTGTCATTTTAGGTATTTTGCCATCTACTTTACGGATTTGCCCTTGTAATGATTAGATAGTTGTTAGTTGTAGTTTTTGAGAAAGTAAAAAAGTAGAGTAATAATTAGGGGTATTAGTGTATTTTTGTTTGTTTTCTTAACAAGTGTGTAGATTTCTAAAATGACAAGTTTTAATTAACGGAGGGAGTATTTTTTAGTCCCTTCAATTGAGTACACAAAGCTTCTTTTTTGAGTAAGTTCCCATTGTGTACTTTGTGGCTTTTTAAATCTGTATCTTTGTAACTGCGCCTTCTCTTCATATTATTGAGCTCGTGGCTCGTTTAGATTTTATAATAGAAGGAAACAATCTCTGGTTTTGCGAGGACAGGTAACAATATATATTTTCCTTGTTAACTGTTCTCATTTACTAACTGATAAAAACCAGCAAGCTTTGTTGGTCTTCTTTGATTAGTCACCTCAACTGCAAAACTTAGAATTCCATTTGACGTTTTTTTGTTACGTTCTTTGACAATGCATATTGTTCATGCTCTGTTGTTAATCTTATGTTTTGGGACAAATTTGTTGGCAGCTCCCCGCCTAAAATAGTTTGAATGAAGTTTTTTTTTTAAATGTTCTCAGCGCAAACAATTGATTTATATAATTTATTCTTCTATTTGACGCTCTGGCGTGAAATTCTAGCTAGTTTCTGTCTGTGCTGAATCATATCTTTTTGGTAGGAACGCTTCTTTTTGAAGTTCACAGAATTGGTAGCAATGTATCAAAGAACATCCTTCTCAGAGTTGACAGCTAGTTTGTGGCTTTCCTTGCGGTTACAGGTCAGTTTGATAATGAACCTGTAATTTATGTCTTCTTTGTGGTTCATATGTTATGGAGCCTCTATATATTTGCTTGCAGTACCCACTTAGGAGAATAGACTTGGAGGAGTTTTGACCCCCAAAAATCTTATAGTTGGAGTAAATTGCAAGTTGGCACTCTTAGTGAAAAATTCCTGCTGAACATGTGTTGTTTGTCACCCTGTGCGTCACATGTAGGGACATAAGTGAGAGCCTGTTGCCGTTTGTAAAGTGCATGCCAAAGCATTACTTCTTCATTCATTTTTCCATTCTCCTTTAGTAATAACAACCCTTTCTGCACATCATTGAGTTCTTTTCATAAAGAGAGAACTTGAATTTTTCGCAATATTGTCATTAAGGTAATTTGCAACACATCAGCCCTTATTAGCTATTTTATTCAAAACCATCCTTTAATCTTAGGAATTCTTAACAATTGCATTTAACCACCCTTTCCGCGCCCATTTTATCCTTATTAAAATGTTTAGAAATTTTTGAATGTGCAAAGTACTTGTCAATACACATACTGTATACATTCTTATCAGTGAGGGTTATATTGAACATTTTATTCAGTTTTTGAAATTTTGATCAAGGTAAAATACGTGTAATCAATTATTGTGAAAAAGGGGTAAGTTGTGCAAAATGACCTAAAAGAGATACTCCTACAAGTTAACTATTTTTGTCATCTCAAAGAAGGATGTTTTTTAATGTAGAAAAGTTTTTATATTGGACTAATAATTAATTTCCCACAAGGGTTAGAAGAGGGAACTAGATATCTCAGATTTTTGGGATTATTTGTGGTCTGGACATGTGGCACAGGGCAGTTACATATCTGTGTTCCAGACCTGTCAGTTGACTGATTTCCCACCAACTGTCATAACCAGATTTGCTGCCTATTAACTGCAGTTCGGTGGTTATTTTCCTCTTTTATAAATACTTGAGATAACTCTCCTTTACAGTTCGGTGGTTATTAATTGCTGTCTGATTGTTCTAAGGCTTTGTTGTATCCTTAGGAGTGAATTTATCTGTAATGCAAGAGCAACTAGTGGGGACAAATATCACTTTAGAAACCGAGCTTTTCACTTCTCAAAGCATTCATAAAACCCTATCTACCAACATTTGATACAGCCTGAGTAGTGGAACAAGTCTCTGTCAAAACTATGTACATCATGCATTAAATAATACAAGTACTTTTAGCCTCTAAATTTTGTTCAAGAATATAAATCATTGTAAGTTTCCTAAACATAGATTTACTAGAATTATTATTGATTCTTGTGTTCTACTTTTTCCTCGATCCTCATTGGTCTTAAAGGGTGGTGTACAATTAGTATGTGGTAGATTTGTGAATAATTTAATGAAAAAAGCGATACTTATAGTCTTTCCTTAATATGTGTGCAAAATGCTAAAAGTACATATATTATTATTATTATTATTGAATCGAGGGAATATTTACTATTTAGCATCTTGATTGTTTACTAAACATGTCTTCTGAACTGCAAATTAGATTCTATTTAGTACAAGAATAATTGAGATTCCTGGTTGCAGTTGTTGGCAGCGTTTGTTATTGCATATATGGCCGGTCTGGCTGTTATTGGATCTTATCAAGATTTACCATTTAGTATGGGTACCCCTGGCTTGGTAAGTTTCTCCTACCTGTCATGCTCCACGTTTAGATTCATACTCTACAGATAATATGTTTTGCATGGAAGGTTCACTCTGAATATTTGATGTGAATAGGTGGGCTTGGCACTCTCCTATGCTGCACCAATTGTTTCCTTGCTTGGAAGCTTCCTTACTAGTTTCACAGAAACTGAGAAGGAAATGGTTGCTCTTGAAAGAGCTATGCAGGTAAGAATGCTAGAACTTGTTAAATGTCTGATTATTTCGGGATATTGATATGTAATATCCTCTGTTCTAGTATATGGACATTCCACAAGAGGAAATAGGTGGATCCAAGTGTATACATCCAGATTGGCCCTTTGAAGGAAAGATAATGTTTCAGAATGTAACTCTGAAATATTTACCATCTTTGCCTCCTGCTCTTCGTAATGTTGATTTTACTATTGCTGGAGGAACTCAGGTCGGCAATTTGTTGACATTTCCTTGTGTTTTCCCCTTTTTTGTTGGAAATAAAAATTTTGAAGAATTTATGCTTCTTTCATAGTCTAATGGATGATTCTCAGGTGGGTATTATTGGACGAACTGGAGCTGGAAAATCTACCATTCTCAATGCCCTTTTTCGTATTACCCCCATATGTGAAGGATGTATTTCTGTGGATGATGTAAGGATAGATGAAATCTTGGCTCAAGATCTTCGCTCTCGTCTTGCCATTGTCCCCCAGATTCCATTCTTATTCCAGGGATCTATAAGGTTAAACTAACTAGTATTATTTAGTTAGACTGTTTTATTTATATTGATTCTCTGTTCATTATAGTGTTTATTTTCAATTTACCAAAAATAAGTGGAATAATTATTCAGTTATAAGCTTGTGATTTTCTTGCTTGGCCTACTATGGTCTTGGACATGAAGAAAAGAAAAATGCAGAACAAAACAACCAAAATAAAAGAGAGGGAAAAAAAATCATGGGAACTTGCCTTTGTCACTGTCATACCCTGTCTGTCTATCTGGGTTAACCCCTATCTTGCCCCGTCAGTTCTCTTACCTCTCATTTCCTTGCTGCTTTCATCTTTGTACATTGCTGCTAACTGCATCCCTCGTGACATGTTATTATATCACCTTGTTTTAAAAATTTCAAGTATATAGGCCTGGAAATTTGGTGTTTATTTAGTTGTTAATGTTGTTCCCTGCTTGCTCAAATTTTGTCTGTTGTTGACTCAAATAAACTAATGCTATTTAAGGTTCCTTCTGCAGTGGTTTTGAATCAACACAAATTAGAATTTTGTATGCTTTCTATCCTCATTCAGAGTGAATGATGTTACTTGATTCCTCTATCCTTTCATTGACAAAGACTGTTGTCATCAGTAATTTAAAATTCTCCTACTTATTATACATCAAAATATATTTATACCCACTTGACTACTTGGTAAACCTAAAGTTAACTTTCTGCATCTTGCACCTCGTAGGGATAATTTGGATCCATACAATACAAGTAGTGATACAAAGCTCTGGGAAACATTGGAGAAATGTCATGTTAAGGAAGAAGTACAAAGAGCAGGAGGACTGGACAGTCAGATTAATGATTCTGGAATGTCCTTTTCCGTTGGACAGCGACAACTTATTTGCCTTGCCCGAGCTTTGCTCAGATCTTCAAAGGTAACTGCAATATTTTTATTTGATTTTAATTGATGCTGAACAAAGATGTCCTCCACTTGCTGTAGGTTGAGTGAGTATTCATGATGAGTATCTACATTGGTAATTGTAAAGATACAAAAGAAGGCTGAAAAAATGGCCTGCTTATGAAACGAGTCCGTTAAACCCAAAAAATGGAGAATAAGATAAAAGCTTTATCTAGTAATCCTATTTTGCCCTTTTATCTGAATTCTATGGGTATCATCTGTGAAAGAACCTGTGTTTGACTGAAAATTCAGTCTTTTTGAAACCAAAAAAAAATAAAATCGATTCACATTTATCTTTTTGCTATTTTTTCTTTATATGGTCACAACATACTGCAGCTAATGAAATAGGGCAATTTTTCTAACAAAAAATGTAACCCTAAATAATTTGCTAAAGTCATTATTAAAGCTGGTAAAACATGGCTTTCTGAAGTGTAGATTTATGACGCTTGTGGAGAAGCGGTGGCATAGAACACTTCTTCTCTAGTAAGATGAGTTGATTGGATCAGGTACGTTTTGTGCGAGTTTGGAGGATTACAGAGCGTGTAAAGGGGGATACCACTTGGGTTTAGTAGTTGACCCTTTTCTTTGGGATTTACACACGGTACAATTTATCTTTTTTGTAGCCAATGTTGAAGTCAGGCATACGAAAATAATTTTCCTATACACCATTGAGCAATATGTGCTTTGTTGATTTCTATTTAATTTTTTGTATCAGGTATTGTGCTTGGATGAATGCACAGCCAATGTCGATACTCGAATATCATCAATAATACACGATGTTATATCTAATGATTGTAAGGGTATGACTGTGATCACAATTGCCCATCGGATTTCAACGGTCATGAGCATGGATGGTATTTTGATTTTTGATCAAGGATTACTGGTATGTTTCTCCATTTTCTTAACAAGTTCCATCTTTCTTTGTGGTGGTGGGTGGTTGGTGTTGGCGAGTGGTAAATCATCACCCCCATCCAACCCGACCCATCACCTGCCCACTCATCATCCACTTTTCACTTACTTTTGTGGTTCAGGTTATTTGGGATCGGGTCAGGTATAGGTGAATTTATCATCCCTACTCCATTGCTTCATCTGATGCCCAGCAATCATACTCCTTGTCATTTATCTCATTAAATACACACTATATGTGTTTATGCCGTAACAATGTTGACCTTCAACACGCAACCCATGTCTGGTCCCGTCTTGGGGGGTTGCCTCGGAATAATCCCTAACTTTCATTATATTATGACGTTTAAGTATGTTAATGAGAAATTGATAGGACAAAATCTGTAAAATCTTCCTCAAGCCCAGGACATAATTAGGACAAGATAAAAGTTATGAACCATTATAAGAACACACATACACATTTCGGGGCATTATTTTTTTTGACAAAATATTTTTTCTTAAAAAGCATGATGAAGATAGGACTATAGGAGAGGAGATAACAAAATGCTTGTTGTTCAAGGATAGATTTCCTCTTGCTTGCACAAACTTTGCTCCGTGCGGTGTTACGCTGTTTGCAGCATTTGATCCCAGTAGTTTTACCTGCACTCTGATTTGGTTCACAGGTTGAGCAAGGATGCCCAAGGGCTCTGCTGCAAGACGAGGATAGCAAGTTTTCAGCTTTCGCCAGAGCTTCTCTGATGTGATCTCAAATATAACCGTTTTCAAGGGCTGAAAGATTTAACCGCAGCTACAACGATAGGCAGATAGACTGACGGCAATCAGAGTGACTCAATGACCCAAACCCACATGAAGGATCTGCATGTGGAATGAATATTTAGTCGTTGAAACCAGGTTTCATTACTATCTTAGACAGCGCTAAGTTAAAATCACTTGTAGAGGGATAAGGGTATGAATTGAAGCATAGAAAGCAGAATCATGTTTAACTATTGACAGAGGTGGCTCAGTTTGCTTTGTGTGCTACAACTAGCTGAACCCTTGTTTAATGTCCAAAATACCAAATTGGTATTATATGGCCAATATCAAGATGCCCTTGACTTGATGACAGACTCCATTGATAAGTACTCCTCTGTATGATTCTTTCTCTTAACCAACAACCTCTGCTGTAAATTCCAGGTTTTGAACACCGATGCAATCTCGGGCATGTGGGGTTTTCAGGTCGAGTTGGGTCAGGTTACGGTTCGATTTATATATCAATGGTCACAGGAGTGCTTGACAAAAGCTTCATGAGCATTAGTGTCATAGCACTTGTGGCGTCTCCTTTCTTCAATCTTAACAATTCTTCACCAAATGCAGTTTAGATGCCTAATCAGCTAATCTTATAAAGTGATAGATTGGTCTAAATCTTCACCAAATGCAGTTTACTGATTTTAGTAAAGCAATTGGCCCAATCCCCCATATATTTTTTAAAGTGCGTATTTAAAAAAACATTGAAGTAGTAAAGCAATTTTGGGGTGCAAATAACATTTTAGAAACATTTCTTACTGCTTTGACATTTAAAAACAAAAACAAAAGAGAAGAGGGAAAGAAAGAAAGATTTTGCAAAATATTGAAGTAGAAGAAAGAAGAGTGCAAATTCCCAAACTTGTAGAGATAACATTCAATATAACTTTGTAGAAACAACTATATAAATATGCAAAGTGGGGAAAATGGATAAAATATAATGAGAATATTCTATTGTTAATAAATATAGAAATATGAAAAAAAAAATATATATATATACTCCCTCCGTCTCAAAATTTAAGTCGTTTTAGACTAATTTAGTTGTATCAAAATATATGTCATTTTAGGTTTTTTTAGGTATGGAATAGTAATGATTTGTGTATTGTTGCATTGACATTTTTAAAGATTTTGATTGGTTAAAAAAATATAGTAGATATTATAAAAATAATAAAATTTATAAAAAAAAAATTAGTAAAATGATGATGTTAATTAAGGGGTGAATGTTTTATTAAAATTTATGAACAATTCTAAGATGACTTAAATTTTGAAACGGATGGAGTATTAAAGTTAAATAGATGAATTTTTTTTAAAGATTTTAATATTTTAAAAAATCATTACCAATGTATTTTTCTAAATATAAATAAACTCTAAAATAATTGGGGTTGGAATTTCCATTAAGAAATCCGATTCCCATCCTCCCACATCATAAGTGGAAATCACATGTCCCAACTCCACAGTCTCCACTCTCCACTCACTTTCCTTTCCCAGTTTCAGTTTGTTGCCCCCCATGCAACAAACAAACATTACTACTTGTACTACTTGTGCAATGTGTTGTGATAATTTCGCCATTTCCCATTCCTTCAAATTTTGTTTTCTTTTTCATTTTTTTATCATTTGTTACATTTTTTTATATTAAATATTACTCTTTCTTCATCCAAATATGATATTTATTATTTATATACATTTTTTTATAAAATTATAAAATATCCAATTTTTAACAATTTTTTTTAACAATTTCATAGTTTATTATGAAATTATTTTAAAAATTTTGATTAAAATGATTATTTTATATAAAAAAATTATCATTCTAAAAAAGTTAGTATGGATAGTAAATGAAATATTTTGCTAAATGGAGAAAGTACTAGTATTAGTTAACTACAATATTTTCCCACATTTTTTAAAGTTCTTTATTCTACTGGTCTAATATTCCATTAAAAAAAATATTGGTCTAATATTAGTCAAATATTGGTCTAATATTTTTTTTCCAAATAAGTGGTATAATCTATTCAGGTCAGATTGGTTTAATAAAAGAGTAAAACATTTCTTCATATTTTTTAAAAAGTTTTTTTTATTCTACTTTTTTTTTTATTTCCTGATATCTAAAAAAAAGTTTTTTTTATTCTCAAAATTCCAAATCTAATATATAATTAATGGATGAGTCTAAACAAATACGGAGTATATGAAAAGAAAATTTTAAAAGTGAATAGAATTTAATATATTTATTGTAGTTCAATACTCGCATTGTGTGCGCTTTTTTAATTTAAATAAATTTGATATTAATACTCGTTCAATCAACTAATTAATGTATTTCAATACTTCTTAATTGTTACATAATTAACATAGAATTAAACCCAAATAACGTATTTGGAAAAATAATTATTTATCCCCTTCTAAAAAGCCAAAAACCATTTTAAATTATTGATCTTTTATTATATAAATATAAAAGAAATCTTAGACAAATTATTAATTTAAATTTTTAAAGTTTTCATATCTTATGCAATGCAATAGATACTTTTTTATATAAAAATAATTATTATGGATTATGGATAGCATAATTGGATTGAAGATTGAAAAATTGTAAAAAAAAATGTTATCTTAAAATATACTATATACTACGCACTGATTAAGTACACGAGATAAATTATTTTTTATATAATTATTATTCAAATCTTATAAAATTGTGTAAAATCTTTTCGAAATATATCTATATTTTAAATTTTGAAAAAAACTACTCTGTTATCTTATGATCGATTAAGGCGATGAAAGAAATTTTTTGATTGGCTAATATACTACTATGGTTAAAGAGAATGTGTCCTGTCACATACGATTTATCTTTTATTATAATAATAGGTGGATATTAGTATGTAGGGTAAAACATACTCCATTCATTAATCAAAATAAGTCATTTATTATTCACCTATTCTTTTTTAAATTATAATAAAAATTATACTCCCTCCGTTAATTAAAACTTGATGTTTTAATATTCACGCACGTTTTTTGAGGTGTTAAAAACTATATAAAATATTAACTTTTTTAACATATTTTTTAAATAATTTCATACTTTTTACTATTAATTAAGACTTTATAAAAACAAATTTAAAAAAATGTTACTCCGTAATATTTCATATAGTTTTTATCATTCTAAAAAAACGTGCATAAATAGTAAATGACAAGTTTTAATTAACAGATAGAGTATTACATATCAATTTTTTATAAATATTTTTTATAATTTCATACTCAGTACTTTTTTATTAAAAAGTATGAAATTATAAAATAAAAATAAAAATACATATTTTATATAATTTTCAGCTTTTTTAGAAGGGGATAAATAATTTAAAATGGTTTTTGTTACCGAGGGAGGATTCAATTATGGCAAATTTTAAAAGTGAAGTCGCAACTTGCAGCAACATCTAGGGCTTCTGGCCATACCTTCCTTTCATGCCCAATGGTTTAATTGCTAGCCAGGTTATGGGCTACTTGTAACTTGTATACAATAATATTTCTTTACCAGGAAAAAAAAAATGACTTCCAATAAAGCTTTACCTTTGGGGTAAAATCGAAAATTAAAATTTGGTTGAGTTGAATAACCTAGATTTCCTTTATAAAAAAATATAAACAAATAGCCCTAAACCTTCGGTGTTAAACCCGAGCAAGTTATCCAGCCGACAGGAGTTACGTATCAGATAAACCGATTTGTGACGACAAGCTCAAACAACCGGTAGGAAAACATATGATATCTTCCATTCATTTTCCCCTTACAAGTTTTACTTATTTTTTATTTTTATTTTAGAATGATGTGGGGTAAAAGGTAATAAATCGCTCTTTCAATATGGCATAACATTTTGATTTCAAAATCACCTAACTCCCAAGGGTGGTTTAGGCAATTTCAATTCTAACTGGTGTTTTCAGCAATTTACCTTATTTAAAGGGGTGTTTTTAGCAATCATCAATTCAATGTATGAGCAAGCTGAACACTAAAATCCAAAGCCAATCCCTCATTCACTCTTACCATTCAGTCAACACAATTACACAAACAAACCACATCAAAGCTGATTGCAGAACGTGCAGAGACTCCAGAGAGTAGTACAGTTACAGATCTGACACTACAAAAACTCAAAAAAAGAAAAAAAACCAAACCAAACACGACTTAATTAAACCTACCTATCCATTAACCTCGTCAGATTTACCGCGCGGTAATTAATTGAATATCCATCAGTGTTAAAGGCAGACGCGCTTGGGGGGCTCGAAGGCGAAGGGGCCCACATTGTAGATGGCGTAGGGGAGGGGTGCCGCCGCGCCCGCATCCCGCGGCTTCAAGATCAGCGCGGCTCCGGTGAGGCCGCCGTTGAGATCGGTGAGGTTGCTGCAGCTTGCCCCGCGCGGCGCCTCCGCCAGGTACACGCGGCACTTGCGGGCGCCGTAGGAGGTCACCGTCTTGGGGGCCTCCAGGAAGAAGTAGCCGTTGCGGTCGGCGGTGGCGGTTTTCTTGGTGGTGTACACCGTGTTCTTGCACTTCAGCACCACCCTCGCGCCTGAAAAATGCAAAATGTGTTGAAATTGTTAATTTGGAGTGGCTTTTTTTTTAAATTGAAATAATAATAATAAAATAAAACGGACCGGGAAGGGGCTTGGCGGCAACGAGAGTGTCGACGCCAAAGTACGAGCAGTTCTTGCAGTAGACAACGCCCTCGACGGCCACCGCCATTCTCGGAAGGCGGGATGGAGAGAGGGGCGGTGGGTGAGTGGGGGGTTTAGCCGGAGGGTAAGTAGGGGGGTGAACCGGGGGTTTAAGGGGTGGGTAGGAGGGATGGGGGTGAACCGGGGGTTTGATGGGAGGGGGGATGAGGGGTTTAAGAGGAGGGTAGGTTGGGGAAGGGATGGGCGAATGGTGGTGGTGGTGGTGATGGTGGAGGGGTTGGTGGGACGGTGGCTCGGCGACGGGGTGGGGGAGGGTGAGGTGTTGGGAGGAGGAGGAAGTGACGAGGAGGAATGCAAGGTGAGAGAGGAGGAGGAGGGGGAGGAGCTTTGGTTGGGAAACACTCCCCATTTTGGAAGCTTTGAGAGAGAGAGAGAGATGATTTTTGGGTGAAGGCTACTTTGAAGCACCAAGGACCAAGCTTGTTTTATTTATAGAGGGTACATCCTATGGGTTTGAATAATTTTTACCGTTGTTGTTAGATACATTAGAAACAATGTAGTGTTAGAATTTATGACATCATATTTATATATTGACGTGGTGTCTTAACCCACAAATTTTTTTTAATTTTCGCGATTTTTGACCCAATCAAATACTCTCATTTATTAATTCGTCCGGCTTTTAAAGTTGTGAAGAAATAATACGGTCAACACTCTTAAAAACTGTAAATAGTACTGTCAATAAATTGATACATGAGTTCAAGGGCGTATTTGGATTCCCATTAATTAGGATTGTAATGAAATTATATATAATTATAAATAGTGTATTGGTTTACTCATTTTATAAAAATATTTACAATAAAATAAATTGCTAATAACTCATATTAAGTTTATAATTTAAATATAAACTTTACATAATAGCAGATATTTAAATGACACAATTTATAAGGTATTTTAATTAAATTTACCTTTATTTTAAACACATTATAAAATAAGTTAACCGGACACTTAAAATGTTTATTATTATAATGCATTGAAATCCAAAAACATCCTAAATGGTATAATAATAATAATAATAATAATAATAATAATAATAATAATAATATCACATATAAACTAGGGTTGGCATGGTACGGTAACCACCAAAAAATGGTGATTACCACGTACCAACCACAAACTGGTGGTACGCAAATTTTCATACCACGTACCAACCACAAGTCGTGGTTACCGCATATGTAGTAACCACGACTTGTGGTTACCATCGGTACATTATCATGGTTACCAAACTGTAATTTTGTTTGTATTTTTTTAAACCCTTGGCTACCTTCCGGTAGTCATTAAAGTTATCGAACGAAAAAATATGGTTACCAACTATTAAAAGTTCAAATAAATCAAGTTCACAACCTAAAGTACAAACCAATTCAAACCAACCAAGTTCAAAGTCTTGAAACAAACCAAGTTCAATTGTTCAAACATTCAAAATGTTCTTGCAAGTTCAAACAAAACAAACATTCAAAATGTTCCTACCGTTTCTAGTAGAAAAAATAGAAATGACCAATTTAGGTCAAAATCAAAACACAAAATATAAATTAAAAACTTAAAACTTAAAGGTAATAGCAATAAAACATTAAATAAAAAAAATTAATATATATACTTGGTAACCATGGTAACCATGGTATTTAGATTTCATTACCATTACTGTACCACCTTCACGTGGTTACCACCAAGATGGTTACCACCGTATTGGTTACCACAAGTGTGGTTACCAACATAGTCGGTTTGTGGTTGGTATGTGGTTGGTATGGTAATTTCCGTACCATTTGCCAGCCCTAATATAAACTCTATTTGAGACCGAGTTTAGATAGGTAGTTTTCTAAAAAATTATTTGTCAACCTTTTTCATAAATAAAATGGTCAATAAAAATATTAAATTTGCGAAAAAAGGGCACATTTTTTTGCTGATATTAGGGGAGTGTCCACTCTCTTGGACAAATTAGCAATTTGTCCACGCCACAACACTCTCCTCTCACACACAACACCACTCTTCTCTCTCCCTTGCCCACGCCATCGTCGACCATCTCCGGACACCACCACCTACAATGCACCACCTCCCACCCCAAGCCGCACTTGTCGAGCCTAGCAGCAACACCCTGATTGAGCCACGTTTGAGCCACCCACGCATGCACAACACCACTCTTCTCCCTCCCTTTCCCACGCCGCCGTCGACCATCTCTGGCCACCACCACCTACAATGCACCACCTCCCACCCCGAGCCGCACTTGTCGAGCCCAACAACACCTTGATTGAGCCACGTTCGAGCCACCCACCCTCGATCCCACTTGTCCCAAATTGATTTTTCGCAAGTTTTGGTTCGTTACTGACCCAAATCCCGTTCTTTTTCTTCCATTCTTCAAGTTCCTGGTATGATTTCTTCCCCTTTACCTATTTCTTTCAATTTATTTGATTGATGTGTTGATTTGGGTAAAGATTGAAAACCTAGGGTTTGAGTTTACGATTGAGAATCGGGCCTTTTTGCTGAAACGGACTTCAACAACTCCGGTTTCAGCAACATAAATAATGGTGAACATTAAACTCAAACTCAAACTTCAACACCAATCTGCTCAAGCTCAAACTCAAGCTCAATGTCAGCAACCCCCGTTTCAGCAACTCTAGTTTCAGCAACGTCGGCGTCAACAACTCCGGTGTCAGCAACTTCGGTTTCAGCAACTCTGATTTCAACAATTCCGGTTTCAGCAACACGGTGGACATTTAGCTAATATGGATAGATTGGTGGACAAAAGGCTAATAAAGGTGGAAAATATGGACGTTCTAGTAAATGCCCCCAATATAAAATCTAAATCCTATATTAACAGGATATCAGATCTATATTTCCATTTGTTGGGTCGTGGTGGCATTGATTTTATCAAATATTTTCCTATTCCTTGATATCCATAGGCACCTCCATGTCGTTGCTAGTTTTTTCCTTTTATTTGAATCTAGTATATCGAATAATGTGGTCATGAACTCGTGATATTTCTCATGTCTTGTTCGTCTGCGTCTATGTCTTCTATATCCTTGTTTCGAAGAAGATTTCTTCCATTTATTCATGGGTTGTAATTTCGCCAAAAATATTATCCATATAGTAGGGGATGATAAAAAAAAAATTGAAGTTGTTGAGAAATGTGATAGATATGAACGACAAACATTCTATTATTAAAATACTTAAGCAAACAATCAACATTAAGAAAAATGTGCAATATTTTGTTAATAATTTAGCGGATTAAATGGTATTTCAAGAATTAAATGATCTTCAAAAGCGATACAAGTACGATCAACAATGCTATAAGGCTTATCAAACAACGTGTTCTCAAATGGAATACAACTAAGAGTGATGAGGAGGAGATAAACATATATAACAATGACTTCTAATTGTTCTAACAAATTACCTAGTTGTGAAAATAGAAAAAAAGACAAAATATTAGAACTTAATGAAGGGGGCTTGTATCCTGTCATCCTCGGTTTTGTTATTCGGGACCATGAAGCAAATTGGATCTCGATGAAGGGTGCTTGCATCCTGTCATCCTCGATCATTTGAGCTAAGGCTACAGATTTGATAGAGGGAATCTATAAAATATTAGAACTTAATAGCCAAAAATATCGAAATAGAAGGTGCTAACCTTTGCATAAGTAATGAACTTAAAGACATTAATGTTATTGATAAGTTAAAATGATCATTTCTAGTTCTATAATTAACTCCCGTCATTTTCAAACAAATCCATATTTGTCGCATCTTTATGAAAATTAACAATATAGTGAACAAATTGATCTTTTTGGGTCATATAACCACTATCATCAATGTTAGCAAAAATTTAGAATTATAGATTATCATCGAAAAAAATGTTCGAACGATAGTTCATTCTAATTACTTTTCGTTTAAAAAATGAGAATTTTTTTTTCCAATTTCAAATGACGTCCATTAGGGGCAAATTAACATAATTCGAATTGGAGATATTTTTCACTTTTTAAAAATATTAATTTATGATTACAACAACAACAACATTCCCAGTATGTCCCGCCGGAGCATGGTTTGGGGGGCCAAATTGTACACACTCTTTCCCCGACGTCGTCGAGAGAGTGCTTCCTAGTGGCCCAGACATCAACAAATATAAACTCATAGAAAAACAAAAGGACAAATGTAACACGCGAAACTAAAAAAGATGATGGGATGGTGTGCGAATGGGGATATGGTCTCTGTCACTCCTTTGTGGCGTAGTCTAACTCTCTCCGACGTGGATGACTGTCCTCCAATGTGTTCTGTCCATAACCATGTTCTCGGTAAGGTTCAGAAGGGCACAATCTTGTCTTATCACCTCCCTTCAACTCTTCTTTGGTCTCCCTCTACTCCGGCGTACTCTTTTGATCTCCAAACTTTCACACCTATGAACTGGCGCGCTCGGCTCTCTTCTCTGCACATGGCCAAATTGTCGCGAATAACTTCATTTTTTATCCTGTCTAGTCTAGAAAATCCACTCATCCATCTAATCATCCTCATCTCTGCCACCATTAGTCTCTCTTCTTGTGCCTTTGTAGTTGCCCAACACTCAACCCCATACAACATAGCAGACCTAACTACCACTTTGTAGAATTTTCCCTTGAGCTTTGGGGGCACTTTCCTATCGCATAAGACTCCTGATGTAGCTCTCCACTTCTGCCATCCCCTTTGAATCCGATGTCTGATATCTATGTCCACACCACCGTTACTCTGCATCACCGACCCTAAGTACTTGAAGCTCTCCTTTCTCGGGACAACATCCTCACCTAACATCACGTCTTGCTCCACCTAATTTATGATTAGTGATACCTAATTTATTTTACAACAATAATAACAACAATCTTAGTATGGCTCGCTATAACTAAGGAGTAGAAGCAGGGTCCGAGAGGGCGAATTGTACACACCCTTTCCTTAACTACGTCGTGAGGATGTTTCCGAGAGACCTAGGGTAATTATTAAAAATGATCATACAAGTAAATAAATAATAGATTATTTATTTATTTATTTATTTACTTATTTGTATGATACCTAATTCATTTTAATATATGGAAATCATTATTATATATATATGATTTTATATACAACTTAAAAACCTTGTGAATCATATAAAGGGATTACAAGTTTTTCTTAGGCAAATTTGTATAGATACACTTTTTTTTTTAAAATAAACATAGATACACCAATTTGATGGTATTTTTGTGAGGGTGTGTTTACTAGAATGTCCATATTTTCCGCCTTTATTAGTATTTTGTCCACCAACCTATCCATATTAGTTAAATGTCCACCGTGTTACTGAAATCGAAGTTACTGACACCGGATTTGCTGAAACCGGAGTTTGTTGAAATCGGAGTTGCTGAAATCAGAGTTGTTAAAATCGATGTTGCTGAAACCGGGATTGTTGACACCAGAGTTGTTGAAACCCCGGTTTCAGCAACGTTGTTGATGCTAAAATGGTGACGACACGCTTGTCCGGATCAAAGAGGATCGAATAAGCCTCGTGGATCCTGATGAATTCTTCACCGTCGGCGCTTGAAGCGGACGAATCAGTTGTCTCACCGAAAACTACCATGTCCGGGTGCCAGATCCTGGTGAGGAGACGGTACGCCGCCTTGATCTCATCACTGATCGCTCCCATGGAGATTTCGAGGATCTCGTAGAGCGAATCGCCAGAGGTTGACGGCGGTGACCGCGTCATCTCGAGAGAGGCACAGGCGCCGCCACCAACGGAGATGCGGAGGAGGGAGTCGCGTCATCTGATTCTAGCAATTGGAACCGGCGGGGGAGAGCTGCCTTGTGAGGGATCTGTAGATGTTGGGACTGGAAGAGGGGCGGAGGATCGGGGAGAACGAGGGCGGAGGATCTGTCGGCATTAGCACAGATCGAGGAGGACGAGGCAGCCATGAAAGACGGTGGTGGAGGAAAAACGCCGGATCTGTGGTGGAGGAGCACGGGAGAGAGAGAGATCGAGAGAAAGGAGGAGGGTGAGGTAGATCCGAGGGAGGAGTTTTAGGGTTTGTTGAGATAGACTTTTTTACCAATAAAATAAATCTGTTGACAGTTTTTCAATTTGGTCCCAAAAAATGGCCTTTAACACAATTTTTTTTTCTTTTGTGAATGATTATGGGATTCGGATAATTAGTATTAATTACCCTTTTTCTTATGTTATACGATTTTTTATATTAACTTCTCATTTTTATATTTAATCAAATAAAGTTTTAAATAGCTTTATCACAAAAGAAAGGCCTGTTGGGCCCATATTTTTTTTTAGAAAAATAAACAGATTATAGATTCACATAAGGAAGGCCTGAAACATTATCGAAAAAGTAGAAGAGGAAGGCCTGATAGGTCTCGAAGAGTTTGGATTTTGGAAAGCCCAATAAATTCAGTTTTTTTTTCCCAAACATGAATAAATCAATTTAGCCACCTAAATAAAATTAATCTGGAGTTGGATATTTGGAAGCACATTTCAAATTTCATTATGTTTTGATATTGGACACTATTTTTCATGGTCAAATAAGGTACCTGTTTACCTGCACTGAAAAATGTCGATATTTTTTACTCCTTTCTGTTAAAAAAAAATACTGTATATCGTTTTAATGAGAAAATTTTATAACAAAAAAGATGTTATTTTATTTATTTTGGTGTTCAGTTTTTCAAAGTTGTCCTCATAATAATTAAGGAGATGTTAGTTGTAGTTTTCGACATACTGAAAAAATAAGGTAATAAATAATGATACAAATGTATTTTTGTTTACTTTCTTAAAAATTATGCAAATTTCTAAATGCGGGTCCACGTACGAGAGACACGAATAACATACAAATCCAACAGGGCTCCATATGTCGTTCAAGACATCCCAATATTTTCAATGGGCTAATAAAAGTTGGAGGGAGGTTGCATGCGGGCCCATGTACAGTAGACACGAATAACATACAAACCCGATAGGGTTCATCTCGATCAAAAGTCAAAACCAATTGGCAATGAGAAGAGTAGTCTGACAAGCTTATATCTTGTTCAAAACATCTTAATACTCCATCCGTTCGGCAAAACATGTCATTTTAGCTTATTTCACAAGTTTGAAGGCAATTAACAAATGTACTAATTTACCCTCTATTATTACCATTCTTTTTTACTCTATCGAAAACAACTAACAAACCATCAATCATGTCAAGAGCATATTTGTAAAGCGAAGTGCAAAATACCTACAATGATAAGTTTTTTTGAACAAAAATAACACCCTAAAATGATAAATTTTGTCGAACGGAGAGAGTATTTTCAATAGAGACAACCCCATATTCGAGCAGAGAAAAAGGAAAGATTGAACTATCTCATCATGCTCTTACGAACAAGATAGAAAGATGGAGAGGAGCTCAATCAATTGATCATCATCTTCAATTGCCTTCAACTAATTCCAGCTAATCCTTATACGGAGAGTCAGAGTTGGTTACATGAGCTATGTTCACCTGTGTCTCACACTCATACTAACTACCATGCTCATTAATACAACAATTATAAAAGATGGCTTCATAGATGGCGGATCTTGAAGCGTTTAGTTGAGGGGCGGAAGATCAAACCCTAATTTTTTTTTAAAAAAATATCAATATTATAAAATTTATAACTACAATAAAAACATAAATCGTGCATACTTTATTTCACATTTTTCAAATATTTTAATATAACAAACTAATTTGAAGTTTTCGGGTTTAATTATAGTATTAAGTAACGAAGTTTAAAAAATGACAATTAGATAGAAATATATTTAAATAATAGTGGAAAATAATTTATATCAGTTCATTCTTGAAAAGTTTATAACTTTTTACTCATACGACGAATTTGAGCTTATAATATATCAAATCGAAGTTATTGACGAAAAGAATATGTATTTTAAATTTTATTTTCAATTGGGAGGGTGCGACTGCCACTTCAAACCCTAAAGAGAATTTATCCCTGCTTCATATGTTAGTATGTTACGCTTTGAAATTTCAGTCATCGATTGATCGTGAGTTAAACCTCACTTACCATCAGCATTTCCAGAATTGAAATCGCCTATTGCCTTCCTCGTCGTCATTTGCGTCATCAACCCCTTCGATTTCTAGCTCTGCGAAGTCTCCCCTTCCTGAAATGGTAAATATATATATATATAAGATGGGTAACCAACTTACAAAAGTATAATTAAGACTAAACCAATGGTCTTATGTAAAACGGGACTCATATACCAAAATGTTCCCTCTATTTTATTAAAAAATATTGAAAGAAAACCATAAATTGTGGTATAAATATGATATTTTATTAAAAAAATTATATAATAAAAATTTTTAAAAAATTTCCTATATATGTATAGCATTATTCATACTTTTTAAAAAAATATTGAAAGAAAATTATAAACTTTTTAAAAATATGTTATTTGTAAATGGAAAAAAAATGATATGATTGAAAAGTATATCCAAAAACTTGTAAATTGTGTTTTTAAAATATATACATACATATATATATATATATATATATATATATATATATATATATATATATATATATATATATATATATATATATATATATGTAGCATAATAAATACTCTTATTAAAAATATTAAAAGAAAATATTTAAATATGATATTTATAAGAGGAAAATTTTGATGAGAGTGAGAAATATTGCAAATAGATAAACAATTAGATTTGACCTGGGCATCGTTTGGTTAGCTATCTACTACACAGGAAGTACAAAAACCCAGGAAGTGATTGACAATACATGTGTTTGGTACAAAAAAATTAAAACTAAAAAACCCAGGAATTGGAATTCCCGGGACTTGAAATTTCTCTAAAATGGTGGAATTCAACTTACATAAGGGGGTGGGTAAGGTCTACTTCCCCCTTTCCTTTTCCAAATTACTTCTTTTTTTTCCTAATCTCATTTTTATTTTAATTTTGATTAAGAAAATTTCCAATTTATCCCTATAATAAAAAAGGTGTGTTAATAAATAAATGCTATAAGAGTAATTTTAAATAAATTGCTATGAGATTTCCCTCTTCAACCAAACAAACAAATTATAGGAAATGAGTTCATGTGAATTTAGTTTCAACCAAACATATTTTTATACTTCCCGGAAAGTAAAATTTACGGGAAGTTTATTTCATAGGAAGTAACTTCCTAGGAAGTGAAATTAATACATTTAACCAAACAAGGTTAGTTGACTTAAGTTTTTTTCCCTTTCTTTATCAATTAAGTTAGACAATATTTGTGTTTTTTCACATTTTTTACTTTTTTTACCTTATTTGATTTTATTTTTCTAATCTTACGTTTTTCCGTCGTTGGGGGAAGGAAACGGCCGCCGCCCCTGCATACCCCTTGTGGCCGCCACTGACTCATACTAATATATTTTCGGACTTAAACAGAACTCTTGATTGAGGATTTAATTACCTCACTCTTCCATTAGAAATTATCCCTGGCACCTTGAAGATTGAAGAAGAAGCCAACCATTTGGAGTAGTTCTGAATTATTGTTATTATTTTTTAAAGGTGCCTTCTTATTTTAATGGGGTTGAGCCCCAATTTAATTAGTGATCGAATCATCGTGTAACGTCATGATCGGTACATCAAAATCAAAGTCATCAACTAGAAATGGCCACTCTGCCTAACTCATTTATAGTTTTAGCATAACATCCTTATCAAAGCCATAAATACATAAAGCATAGTAAACGTACTAGAGTTACAATCTCAATAGGTTACTCCGCCTTTAATGTACGAATAAAATTTCTAACTTCTTCAACAAGGATAGTAGACTCGGACAATCCGATGATTAGATAAAACCCGTGAAACATGTTTGGATACTCGACAACTTGTACCTGCTTACCCGACCCAATTAACCGATCCCGGTACTTCCTCTGCCAATCTTGCAGCAAATCCCTCCCCCTATGAACAACACCGTTGGCGGGTACTCCACACCCGCCAAGTCGACGGCTTCAGGTCCAAACACGTGCACTGCCGGATGGTTACGATCTGACCCGACCGGCAAAAACGCCTTCCATAAAATATCCGTGCTCTTCAGGGACAACGTTAGGCTTAGTTTGTTGTGATCTATTGACTATTGCATATTTGAATAATTAAAACAATTTATTTATAAATTTTATGAAAAAGTAGTATTGTATTAATTAGATTGTTGTTAAATTCATTTTGCAATACATTGTTAATTAATGTTGAAATATATGGACATTTTACAATGTTGAATGGGACATTATTAAGTGGAAAAGTTATCGACGTTACTCGATTGAGCGAGCGGGTTAACAATGTCGGATCGAACGTTACTAGGGTAAATATTTTATTACAAGGATACAATCTCACACACACGTACACGAAAAAAAAAATAAGGTTTTTTGGACGTTACAATCTCCATCATTTTTTTTAATATTATAAGTTAGGCTCGATCCGACTTGTACTAGCAATGTCCAATCCGACATTGTTGCCCAATTTGACTCGATTCTTCACTAGCCATCAAGTAAAGTCGATAAATTTTCTACTCAACAATATCCAATTTGACGTTGTTTAACGTCTAATTTGACATTAAACAACAACCAAATTAAAAGGACGATATATCGTCTGCGCATATCAATTATCACTTACCACCGGTTAATATTAGTGATTATTTTAGATTTAATATTGTAATAAAATGTACTCCGTATATATTTATATGGTTTTCCTTTTATATAGAAAGAAATCTATATAGAATGATGTATTTTTACAAAAGGAAAGTTTATAATAAAGTAAAAATATTTGTATGATTTTCCTTCTATATAGATAGAATTTTACAAAAATAAAATGATATATTTTTATGTAAGGAAATCTTAACATGTATACCTTTAACGTACTAGAGTTACAATCTCAATAGGTTACTCGACCTTTAATGTACGGATAAAATTTCTAATTTCTTCAACAAGCATAGTAGACTCGGACAATCCGGCAATTACATAAAACCCGTGAAACATGTTCGGACACTCGACAACCCGTACCTGCTTACCCGACCCGATTAACCAATCCCGGTACTTCCTCTGCCAATCTTGCAGCAAATCCCTCCCTCCTATAAACAACACCGTTAGCGGGTACTCCACACCCGCCAAGTCGACAGCTTCGGGTCCAAACACATGCGCTGCCGGGTGGTTACGATCTGACCCGACCGGCAAAAACGCCTTCCAGAAAATATCCGTGCTCCTCAGGGATAGTGTTAGGCTTGGTTTGCTACCCAACCGGATATCCGATTCCGTCCTCTCCTGCCCGCCAAAGAACGGCATGATAGACACGAGCCCCCGAATCCGGATCCTCTTGAACTCGAAACCGGATACCCGGACCGCAACATGGTGAGCCACGTTCCCGCCGGCGCTGTCTCCGGCGATGAAGCACCGGCCGAGGTCTCCGTTGTAAGAAATCCCCTTCTCGTCGATGTGTCGGATCACATCGAAGCCATCGTCGTACTGGCATGGATATCGATGCTCTGGCGCGAGGCGGTAGTTGACGGACACGACGACAGCGGGGAGCTCGCCGGCGAGCCTCCGGCAGAAATCGTCGAAGGGCTTGGTCTTGGGGGAGAAGAGCAAGAAGCCGCCGCCGTGAAAGTAAACGATCACGGGCAGTAGTGATCCGGCAGCTGCGGCCGCGGGGGAGTAGGCGCGGAACCAAAGGTTGCGGACGGGGTCAATGGAGTGGTCGGAAGAAACGACGTCGTGTCGGTGGGCAGGAAGGAACGAGAGTATGTATTCAAAAAAGTTGAGGAGACGGCGGTTAACGGTGCCGTTTCGACGGAGAAGGACGTAGGTGAGGAAGTAGGCGGCGTAGTTTCGGATACGGATAAGAAACGGCATTCCCTCCATGGAAACGGTATTACGTGTGTGCGACTGAGTGAGCGCATGTGCTTGCCTGAGGTGTATGTAGGTACTGGAGTATATATATATAGTTATCCTGTTTAATATTTTAGTTTGCTGTGATCTATTGACTATTGCATATTCTAAAATATTTCAATAATTAAAATAATTTATTTATAAATTTTATGAAAAAGTAGTAGTATTTATTTATAAATTCATTTTGCAATACATTGTTAATTAATGTTGAAATATATGGACATTTTACAATGTTGAATTTGAGATTATTAAGTGGAAAAGTTGTCGACGTTACTCGATTGAGCGAGCGGGTTAACAATGTCTAATTGAACGTTAGCAGGGTAAATATTTTATCATAAGGATACAATCTCACACACACGTACACAAAAAAAAAAAGTTTTTTTGGACATTACAATCTCCATCATTTTTTCCGTTTTTAAAAATAATATATGTTAGGCCCGATCCGACTTGTACTAACAACATCGAATCCGACATTGTTGCCCGGTTTGACCCGATCCTTTACTAGCCATTGAGTAACGTCGACAAATTTTCTACTCAACAATATCCAATTTGACGTTGTTTTACGTCCAATTCGAAGTTAAACAACATCCAAATTAAAAGAACGATAATTTACGGTGTATTTTTTTTTGGTCAAATATAATTTGCGGTGTATATATTGTCTGCAATTATCACTCACCACCGGTTAACATTAGTGATTATTTTATATTTAATATTGTAATAAAATGTATATATTTATATAGAGATGTTAAAGTGTAAAATGTTCTTGTAAAATTCTGTAAAATTTTGTCTTTTGTGAAATTAACGCACTTACACACAGGCCCGATTTTTTTTAAAAAAGGCCCAAAAAAACTTTTGCCCTCTCTCGCAGTCTCGCTTCTCTCCCGTTCATCTTCTTCGTTTGCCTAAACGACGGCTGCTTCGGGCACGAGTCTCTAGTCGACGACCCTTCCGGGCTGCAATCTCCGATAAATCAATGGCGATGCTTCTTCTCCTTCATTGCCATGGCTCTTCTGCACATTTCTCTTCCTCTCGCCTTCATCAGCCACAACCGGGACAACGCAATCTCCCCCGTCGGATACTGGAAACACTTCTACAATGTCAAAATCTGGATGAGCTCTCCCAAATCCATGCTCTGCTGATTACTTCCGGCTACACGCTGAGCCCTTTCTTCGCTGCGAAGCTGCTCAACCTCTCCGCCGAAATTGGGGATTTGAATTACACGCTTACGGTGTTCCGCGGCCTCGGGTTCTTGAACTGCGTCTGTGTGAACGCCGTGATCAGAGCTTACTCCGCTAGTTCTGCGGCCGTTCAAGGTGTGACCTTTTATTTCCGAATTGAAGATCCTCTTTTCGATTTGTGGTTGGATTTTGGAATCCGCAAAGTTGTTAGGGATGCGATTCCCATTGTTTGACGAATTGAATCCCAGGAATTTTGATATTTTTCTTTTCTTTGGATTCATTTGACTTGCAATTTGGAATTCATTTGTAATTTAATCCATTTCGTTAACGAAATTTGACCCCTTTCTTCCTGATTTTTCAGGATTTGTCATCTTCTGTGCATTATGTTTGTGCTTGAAATACCGAATAATTTAATTTTAATATTCAATTGTTTTTTTTAAAAATATGGTTATGGAATAGTTTTTATTCGTTAATTTTTTTTTAAAAATATGGTTATGGAATAGTTTTTATTTTATTTTTATTAATTAATTAAAATATTTAGATAGATTGTGAATACTATATCATTATTTTTTTGATCTCAGTCTTCACGATCTCATCCGAAAGGATGCCATCAGGGTAGGCTCGTCCTATCCGAAATTTTACCTAATAAAAAAAAAATTATTTTTTTGAAACTACAAAGAGGTGTTTAGTAGGAGATGCCTAGCTTAATGTCCTATCAAGGATATTCTTTCGGATGAGATCCCGAGGGGTGGGATCAGAGAGACTACAGTCTACAGACACCCTCCAAGGCAAGAGAGAAACAATCCGACCTCCCCATCGTGGTTTCGGTTAACAAAACTGGTTATGAACACATGAGATCCCCTACAACACATGGATACTCCCCTCCCTACTACACAAAAATATTTTAACATTTATTTAATCTTAAAAATAATTATAAAAATTATATTGATATTACTAACATCTATTTTAATATATTTATAAAATTTTATTATAAAAAATTACGTTTTAAAATTTTTAATAATTTTATTTTCTTAAATATTGCCTTTTTAATTTTTAAAAATGGTAAAATATGATTTTTCAAAATAAAATTTTATAAATATATCAAAATATATGTTAGTAATATAAATATAATTTTTTTAATTTTTTTAAGATAGAAAAAAATGTGAAAATATTTTTATAATGTAGGGAGGGGTGTAGGAGGTGGAGTAGAAGATCTCCAATGGGTTATGAACTCACCTGTGAAAGAACAAAACAAAAGTATCAAAGATATATAAATCATGGTTACATATTATTATTTCCCTAATTCTTTTTAGGGAGAGTTTTTATATATATATATAGAGTTGCGCTCCGGTGAAAACCAAAATTGCGGTAAAAACCTGTGAGGACCGACTTTTTAGCCCGGTTCACTAGCTTTATAGCCCGGTTATGAATAGAACCGATCTATAAAGTCACATATTTTAGCCCGGTCTTGAATAAAACCGAGCTATAAAGTCACTAATTTAAATTTAAAACATGAGTTTTCAGCACGATTTTTAGGTTTAACTAAGATATATATAAAGTCATGTGTTATTTTAAAACTGGAGTTTTTAGCACGGTTTTTAGGTTGAACCGAGTTGTAAAGTCAATGTGTAAATGAGGTTTTTAGCACAGGTTTCAAATAAACCAAGCTATAAAGTAGTTCTCATGGTTTTTACCACAGTTTTCACCGGAGTCAATCCCTCTATATATATAAGAATCAATCCCAAAACGCCACCAACTTTAGTGGGATATATTTATGAGGAAAGCACGTCCCTTATTTAATCATGCAATAAAATGAAAAGCTAATCTAGCCTTTATTTGGTCCCTTTTGCGGGACTATATTTTTTTTTTTTGGTGGGGTGCGAGTGTGCGACACTATATTTATGGCGGTAATGCAAATTTATTTTGGGGGCATCCAAAAAAAATTTGCTCGGTTTTAGGCTCGACATGCAATTTTTCAAAAAAAAGTTGCACACAAATATCTTTTTACTAGTCTTATTCCCCGCGTTCTTCGCGGTTTGTTAATAAATTATTTTCTTATAACTAAATAAATTAAATAATTAAAATTTAAATAATTAAATTGTAATATTACAAAACAAAATTTTAACCAAAATATACATCTACACTGAATAATTTAATTTTAATATTTAATTGTTTTGTAATTTAAATATACATCTACACTGAATAATTCAAATAATTAAAATTTCATTCCAAGTTCGTATTAAGATAACGCTTATAAGTTATAACTGACAAAATGTTCATCACTTTTGATATGTTTGATCACTAATCATTGACTAATAGAAATATATTCCTTTGTTTTATATTTTTATCCGATTTTTTTAGATATTATTGATAAAAAAAATAATATACTTTGTAAACACTTTAAGATATAAAAATTAATTGTAACAACCCATATTGATAAGTTTAATAATTTAAATAATATAATTTATAACTACTTAAGATATAAAAATTAATTATAATAATCAATTAAGATAGACGCATAGGATGACACGTGCATAAATAGATAAAGTCATTATTCAATGTGGCTTAAATATATTGGATACTCATTAATTGACGTGTCAAAAAACCCGGACCATATTGCACCAGAGTACGACACGTAAGCGAATCACACCAGAGCCCGCCACATAAGATTTCCACGTCTCTGTTTTAGTATTATACATATATTGATTTTATAGGCTTGTCAGTCCCTAGACCAGACAAATATTTTTAAAAAAAATTAAGCCTATCGAACCAATAAGACCATGTGCAATGGAGATCTGTGCGACTCCAATTTGCCATCCACATCAGCAAAAAGAATGACATGGAGGAGAGATGAAGATTAGCGTCGAGGGAGGGGAGCATATATTGGATCCGGTTGCAATCTGATTTTTTTTTGCAGGGCGTAAAACAGGTCGTTTTCGGGCTGTCTCAGCCAAATTGAAGGCGCGTGCTGGCGCGTTGCCATTGGCCAAGCGCCACGTGTCAGGGGGTTTTAATAAAATAAAACCCCTATTTCACCCAAAAAAATATTTTTTTTAAAAAAAAAAACTTATTTTTGAATAGGATTTATTTTTCTCTATCCAATGACACCCACTTTGCATATATTTGACGAATTTTTTTTTGGCTAAGTTTACCATATGTTAAAGATTTATTGTCACATAAACAACATTTAGTGTTCTAAATATCGGATATATCGGCCGATATATCGGGGATATTTAGAATCCACTACGATATCGACATATCGGGAGAAAAATATCGGTCAACGTCATATATTGGGTCAATGCCGATATATCGAGTTAATATCGATGATATATCGGGATTATTTAGAATTGCCAACTTTTGTTAAGGTAACTTTAGCCTTTATGACCCGATATAGCGGGTTAATATCAGTGATATATCGGGGATATTTAGAATTTCCAACTTTGATAAGGTAACTTTAGCCTTTAAGAATGAAGTTGTTTTTATTTTGTCAAGTTTATTTGGTAATTTTGGAATTTAAATTTAACTAGTCTATAGCTCGTGCGCCACGCACGAGATTTTTAATTTTTATCTATTTACACTAATCATATTTTTTCGGATGTTATCGTATTAATCAATGCATTTTTTATGATGTATCTGGCATAGTACTTGTGCATGACACATAGAATTTAGAAATTAGGAAAGTATAAGTATATATTTTGATATTGTGATAATATAAATACGATACTGACATATCATATTTTGATATTGATTTTATAAAATTGAAAAAATGAATAAATACTTACAATCTATATACATATACTAAAACCGATGCAAAACGTCTTATGTGGCGCTTTGTGGTTGATTCTAGGTAAAGTGTCCAATGTGGCCCGTTGGGGTTGATTCTAGGAAAAAAATTAATAAAATAAATATTGTCATAGCTTATTGAAAGTTATATAAGTCACAATCTATATATATATTTTAGTTAATTGACAATAATATAAATAAAAAATATTTCATAGTCATACTTACCAAAAAGATTAATAGATAAATATGTAGTATTTGATAGTTTTATTTATGTCTAGATTATTTTTTCGTGGAAAAGAATTATTTTTATCAAAATTTATTATATAATAAGTGTTATTTTATTTATATCTATATTATTTTTTGATGCCAAAATAATTTATTAAAATATTATGTAGCCACATGCAATCCGCGCATAGATATTTTAGTAAACTAACGTAATAAATATATACTATATATTTAATAAAAAAATAATTTTAAAATATTTTAAAAATCAATTATCTATTAAATTACATGAGAATCAATTTATAGTAGATTATAAAAAAAACCTTTTACCTTATAAATGTGAATTTTATTTATATTTTTAGAGAATCTAAATAAAAGATATTTAGATATATTAAGATTATATATAATCTCTCGAACTAATATGATTTATATCTATATTATTTTTTTGGTGGAAAAAATTAATTATATTTATATTATTTTTATTGGAATCTATCTAAATTATTTATAATATTGTATTAATGTATTCTCTCTACACGGGACGAGACGTACACTAGTACATTAATAAAACAACATTATGAGATTCACAAAAACATTCAAGTCGGCTTCAGCTAATAGACATAGATTATCAAGGACAACACCTGCAACATTTCCTCCATTGCAAACAATCCCATTCCAGGAAGCAGGGGGCAACCATTGAAGTCAGATGTACCATTGCAGTTATAAAAATCAGAAGCGATAACAAAACACTAAGACTACAATGGCATACTTGAGCAACCAAATTCGGTTTCCACCCAAAGCCCAAAGGTGCAGAAAACCTATAACTGGATTAGGCCTTGCTAAGACTATACAACTCACAAAAGTAGGGGCTCCACTGTAAACCACTGGGAGTACTTGCAAGTTGCAATGACACAACTTCCTTGAGACAACAAAGGAGACATTTTTTTAAAGACACAATCTTGATGCTTAACAGCTGATATTGATCAGGTCTTGTAAAAAGATACTCTACACCTGAAGCATATTTTTAAAGGGGAATAAAAAAAAGCACCAAAAGGAAGGTCTTGCACTCCTTGTTCTTGTCTTATAGAGATAAGACAAGAACAACAAAAGGAAGTACATACATTCAATCCATAAAATACATAACACAAAGTCAGTCCATAAACAGTCTACATTCAAATATTCGAACACAAATGAAAGTCTTGAAACAGTACAACTCAAAGTGTGAAACAATATACTCAAATATTTCCATCATCAAACATTAGAAATGATAGAACAGCTAGTAAGCGAATCAAAACAGAAGCTCATTATCTGCATTCAATTCAGTGGCTATGACAGATTGAGTGCTATGCCGAGATATAAATCCTGCCCCAACGTCTTATGAATATGTTCCGTAGATTCAGAGTTTTGTTAAATCAAGGAGTGCAAAAACAATCAAGTAACATTGAGAAGTAAGATTTGTAAAGAAAAGAAAGAAAGAGAGAAAGAAAGAAAGAAAAATACTAACCTGATTAGGAGTAACACAAATACTTGATGCTTCATTGATCTCAGCCAAAATGTTACGAAATGCAACCCACCCTTCATCTCTAGTGCTTCCTGCAGGAACAATAATTGTACTTCGGTTTCTGCTCATGGATGCTTCAGATACCTACATGAACAACTCCATATCACTTTGAAACCTAAAAAATTAGCCTTCACTTCTCAAGTTCCTTTTCCAGTTTTTTGAACTTGATAGCTCAAAGTTCCCCATAGCTCTTTTATGATCAAGTTATGAATTTACTAATAGCTAATTAGTCATTATAATAATTGTTTATGATTTTACATATTTTGTTCACATTATGATGTGATATGTTTACTAGGTTGAGGCTTGAGAATAAATTCCTAAATCTTATTCCATTCTTCTCCCATGGGAATGAAATGGTAAGAATAATAGTATTCCCTCCACTCCTCAATCCCAAATTTATCCCGACAACTGATCCATGAGGGTATCATTAACAGAAAAAATGAAATATCCACTGAGCAATTTACCTCTTGAGAAGAAAGTTTGCAGTATCAATGCTCTTTATCATTATTGAGAAATTTGCAAGGAAATCAGTTTGAAATTCAAACACACGACATGGTTAAGTTCTAATCTTTTTTTGCTCTTCCCCCTTCAGGAAAAAAGTCTCATTACCTAACTTCGAGATTAACTAACCAGTTGTTCCTATTTATGAACAAAATAGCAAAGCTGACTTTACTAGTTTAAAGTAGGAAGTAAATAAACAAAACAGGGAGTTGGGCCTGTTTTGGATCAATAAGTTTGCTGGCAGAATGGTAATGAGTAAACTATAAGTAAATGGAGGTAATAAGAAATCCAATGAAATAAAATGCTATCTCAAAAGTGTCATTGAAAAACTAAACGACGGTTTAGGAATTAGGAGAAGCAAATAGAGTAATGTTTTCTCACAAGAGTCACAGAAGCTCATTAGTTACACTAATGAATGGATTCACTTGAAAGACTGCGGTGAATAAAGCTCATTAGTTACACTTAATGAATGGATTCACTTCAAATACAACACAAAAGTTTATCAAAGAAAATCATACAGAAATTTTAATGTAGAGTTCTATCTTCGCTCAGAACAAATTTCCAAATCTAAATCTTGTCGGAAAGACAGAAAACTTTGAGCATTCCCAAGACGAACTTGTTCTATGAGAACATAGTAGATCAATTTTATGTTGAAGGCTATATTTTTAGATCCAAAAATTAATGAATGGATTCACTTGAAAGACTACGGTGAATAAAGCTCATTAGTTACACTAGTAAATAACAGAAGATGCATTTCCAAAGATGAATTCAGTTTGTTAATTGCTCAAGATGTGTAACCTACCTGGCTACCTCATATCCAACTTCACATGTAGAAAGAAGAGATCCATATGCAATTTCCCACAAGCAAACCCGCAAAATAAATAAACAGTATATGTTCGCTTGGGAGCCATCAAATGCAAAGAAAAGTACATGTTGGGGACAATGAAGAAGGGCTTGTGCATTCTATCAGATCATAATCTGACTAGGGTTTAAAGGTAAGGATGCTCACTTTTCAAGCTTGCTTGGAATATAATCTGACTATCCTATAGTACATTTTGAATGCTAAAACAAAGGATCTTGACAGGACAATCCCCAGATAGAGAATAAGGATTTAGATATTGTCTTAAAGAGCATCTGCAGGATATATCAAAATAAATGTCATTCGTCCAAGAACCCGAAAAACAAAATCAATAGATTTTCCGCATTCATTCCACTGTATACCTTCAGAAAGACTCCCCCCCCCCAAATCAGAAGATGAAAAGATTAACCCTTCTTAACTCATGGCAACCCCAAGTTTAATGTTTAAGTTAGCAAGTAAATATGTTACATAATGCACTTTGTTTTGCTATGAAAATTCTAACCAAAAAAATGAGAACTCGGATAACCTGATTTTGATAATTTGTTTAATGTTTTAGCTTCGTTTGATGAACTCTTTGTGCTCTTCCATGTGTTAGTTTCATTATCTCAATCAAACAAAAGGAACTAAAATCAGAGCAAAGGCACAAAATCTTCACACACTTACAATATGAACAAAAGATACCGATTTGAAGCCACCAGCACCTTGGGTCTTAATCGGGTTTCGATTGAATCATCTTCTTCATTTAGACGATTTTTCTGACCTTCTAAAGTGAGCATATGTCCACCGCCGTCCGGTCTCCATGACAGAGGAAACCAACCCAAGCAGGAAACACGACGTAGCCAGACATTGAAATCTACCTCTGAATCATCATGTCTAACGCTCGGGAGCTCCGATCTGAAACGTATTCTTCTTCTTTTTTCCTTTTCTTCAAACCTTTTTTGAGATTTTTCTCTTCTCTCCTCCTTCGGTACTGGTGGCCTGGCTTTTGTTCGATTCGACTTCGCAACAGCTTTAATGGATGACCCAGTCCATCTCCGCCCTTGCGTCCTCCGATCGGTCAGACTTCGAACTCCACTCGCAGTAGATCCGTCCTTGACGCCGCCGACAAGGCCCTCGAATCACCACCGCTCCGCCCTTGCGTCCTCCGATCGGTCAGACTTCGAACTCAGGCTCGCCGCTCGCCCCCTCATACCCGCCTTCCTTCTCTTTATTGGGAATTTGGGAGATCGTGGGAGAGAGAGGCGGTGCTCGTTCAGTTTTCCAGAAGAAAGAAAAAGAGAAGGGCAAAAAAGGAAATAAAAAAAAATTAGATAGGTGTCCACGTGGATAGTCTGAGAAGGTTTGAAAGGATTGAACTTTAAGTTCTAGGGAGATTTTTCATGTGTATTTTTACATTTTAAAGTATAAATATAATATTTATAGTTAAAAATTAGCAAAATCGATAAATCTGATATATCTCGATATATCTCCGATATATCCCCGATATATCATTTTTACTCCTAACCGATATGACGCCGATACACAATATTTAGAACATTGACAACATTAACTTAAATCAACATAAATTTACACCTTAAAATACATAGATTTAACATTAAACAACAATACCCACTACACTTGGAACATGAAAACACACACACATATAATAAACCATAAAAATATACTACCAACTACACCTTAAACATAAAATTACATATACCCATAAACTTAAACACTACAACTGAACATTACACACAAACACTAACTTCTTCGACACTTACTGGTGATCATCGTTCAACTCCATGATCAGATTGTTCCTCAACTTTTCTTCCTCCGTAGACAACGAACCTATCCTGCTTTGCAAAGTTCATAAGAAGGTTATGCTTATATTTCACATGCTTCGCCTTTTCACTAAACTTCAATGCCTTCATCTCCACTTCCAGTTTCTTCCTCTCGGAATCCATTTTCTTCCTTGCTTGACTTTCAACATATACCCGGAGAGATTCTCTTCTTGGATTTACCCCATTCCGAAGTTTGGAATGAGTAAAGAGAAGAAGAATATCATATTCACCTCATTCCAAAGCTTGGAATGACTAAAGCTGGGAGGAATCTCATATTTACCTTATTCCGAAGCTTGGAATGACTAAAGAGAAGAAGAATATCATATTTATCTCATGAATGACTAAAGCTGGGAGGAATCTCAGATTTACCCCATTCCGAAGCTACCGACTTTGACTAAACCCATTAAAAATTAATTAATTGTAATTGGGCGGAAATGATAAAATTAAGGGGAGGACGATGCATCGGCTAAAGTTTTCTGTTTTAAAGTATTATATATAGATATAGATTGTTAATAAATATATAATTCTAAATTAATAGAAAAAAAATCACTAAAAATAATCTAACATCAAGCTCCGTCCACGTCGAGCTAGCTTGCATCTGATTATGAGCAGAGGCTAATTAGTTTCCCCTAATTTGATAATTTTTCTCAATTTTTTTGGTAATTATATTTTGAGTCCAAATTATTGTTTCATTTGTGAATTTAGACATATTGTGTTAATATTGATTTAATAAAAGATAGTTTGTATATGAATTTGTAGTATAACCACCCTCCAATAAAATGAACATGCAGTATGGTTAATTGAAGAAATTTTAGTTTTTCGGGTTTTTAAAACGCTTGTTCAATTTCGATTTTTTGATATCAAAGTCCGTCTCGGACCGATGACTGGGGGTCGTGTGTATGGGCGCACATGTGCTAGTAGCCTAGCACACAAGCCGAGTTAGATTTCATTCTAAAACCAATTGACAATAGAAGAAGTAGCCCACTGACTTATAAGCTAAGACGAGTTATGTTCAACTTTTAATGTGGGACTGTATTTGGTCTCATTCACATCTCTTAACAATATATATTAGTTGTTTCCTATTTAATATATATATATATATATAATCTTAATATAAACGAGCTTTAAAGTTAAAAACTTTTTTTATTTGAGTCGATTTCAACTGCTCGACTCGATCATATATTATATAGACCTAGTTTTCATTTTAAATCGTCAATAAGATGGTCAGAGTGAATAATCTCCGTTTGATTGTCTTCGCTATCAATAGAATATATATAGGAGGTTTATATCATGATCTAATTACAATTATGCTTTATGGGCTTATATTACATCTAACAAAGATCACCTAGCTTCACAAACGAAGGGTGAATCCGCCTTTAAGGTGCATATAAATTTTCTAATTTCATCAACAAGCAAAGTTGACTCGGTCAATCCGGCTATTACAAAACAAAAGTGGAACATATTCGGAAACTCAATAACCTGTACCTTCTTACCCGACCCGATTAACCAGTCCCGATACTTTCTCTGCCAATCCCGCAGCAAATCCCTCCCCACTATGACCAACAACGTTGGTGGGTACTCAACACCCGCCAATTCCACGGCTTCGGGTCCAAACACGTGCGCTGCCGGGTGGTTGCGATCCGACCCGACCGGCAAAAATGCCTTCCAAAAGAGATCCGTACTCCTCAGGGATAGCAATAGGCTTCCTTCGTCACCCATTTGGATCTCCGATTCCGTCCTCTCCTCACCCCCGAAGAACGGCTGGATGGACACCAGTCCCTTGACCCGGATCCTCTTGAAATCAAAACCGGATACCCGAACCGCGACATGGTGGGCCAGGTTCCCGCCGGCGCTGTCTCCGGCGATAAAGAACTGCCGGAGATCGCCTCGGAGGACATCGTTGCCCCCAATTCCATTCCCGTCGATGTACCGGAGGACGTCGAAGCCGTCTTCGTACTGACAGGGATACCGATTCTCCGGCGCGAGGCGGTAATTGACGGACAAGACGACGGCGGGGAGCTCTCCGGCGAGCCTCCGGCAGAAGTCGTCGTAGAACTTGGTCTTGGGGGAGAAGATGGCGAATCCTCCGCCGTGGAAGTAAACGATCACCGGCAATGGCCCGGCCGACGCCACGGGGGAGTAGGCTCGGAACCAGAGGTTGCGAGCCGGGTCGACGAGGTGGTCGGACGAAGCGACTCCGTATCGAGGGGTGGGGAGGAGAGTGTGGAGGTATTCTATGAAGTTGAGGAGGCGGCGGTTAACGGTGCCGTTGCGGCGGAGGATGACGGCGAGGAAGAAATAGATAGCGTAGTTTCGGATACGGATCAATAACGGTATACCCTCCATGGAAACGTAAGTTCCAACCCAAATTGAATTAATACATACGTTTAACGTTTATTATATAGCCGTCTTGTGGAAGATCAGATATGCTAGTGGTTAGTAACAATTCAAACATATTTGTCAAAATATGTCAATTTTACTTTACTGTATACCTTTTTAAAAACACTTTATTGTATACTTTTTTAAAAAATTAATAAAGACCACTATTTTAACATCATTTATCACATTGTTTTTTAGTTTATCTAAAACTATAACTAATAATTAAACATTTTTATAAAATAAAATCCAAAATACCTATAATTATAAGTTTTACCGAAAATATGGAATAATTATTTTTATTATAAATTTATATTAATAAAATTAATATATAGATAATATGTTTATAAATTTTATCATAAAAATTATACTTTAAAATTTATTAATCATTAAAAAATCTATTATTCTATAAAATTCATTTTTATAATAAAATTTTATAAACATGTTAATATATTAATATAAATATATATTACAAATATTTTTTTAAATAAAATAAAATAAATTTATACATGAAATAATGAAATAATTAAAAAATAAAAACTTATTTATATTTAAAATAATTAATTTTTTATTCATACTCAGAATAATTAACCGGGTTCAGACTAACGTTATTATTATTATTATTATTTTTCTTGTGGACGTTATAATAAAACGTGGTCGATCCACTGTTCTCACTTGCACTTCTCACCCATAATATAATAATTGTAGGTGTGACCTGTTGAATTGCTGTATCCTTATATATATGCACATGCATCATTGGATATTAGAGGTGTTAGATATGGACTTATAGAGGGAATGGTAAAAAAAAAAGATATGGACTTATAGGAAATTGTGTATATATATTATATAGTATCTCTTAAGATTTGATTTTGCATTATGAATTGGATATTAGAATTGTTAGATATGGTCGACTTATAGGAAATTGTGTATATAGTATCTCTTAAGATTTGATTTTGTATTGGTTTAGACGTTCGGTGTTTAGTTTTCAAAGTTGAAATGATTTTATAAAATCGATTTATAAATTGAATTAGTAAAGATTTATGAGGTTTCAATACATAATTTGTTTTTTTCAAATCTGATCTCTTGACCTGAGGCTTCATAACTTGTCTTAGAAAAATTGTTATAAAAGTAACGATTTTTCTATCTTATACCCCAAGGCATAGGATAAGACCCTAAATTGAGAAATATTTTTTAAATTTTAATTAATTTATCTTTTTTTTTTAAATTAGATTCCTAGGATCGCTTGCCTTTTTGGTAGGGAATCTTTCCCAATTTAGTGTCTTATTCTATGCCCTAAGGGCATATAATAGAAAAACCGTAAAAGTAATTATCAAGGGTAACATGGTCATTTTAATGTTCTTTTTATCATAATTTAAATCGCATATAAAGCCTATTAGCAAGATATAAACGGATATAATTTAGAGTTGATACAATTTTATCATTAAGTTGTAGATCATCGTTAATTACCGTGCCTATGTATGTTAATAATTAATGAAGATATTCAATTCTCAAATCCTTTTAGAGTCTATTTTCCCCAGGTGCACCTCCTCCATTGATCTTCTCAACTCTTCTCCTCATCATGTCTACTGATGCATCCTCCACTACCAACGCTCCAAATACTAACACCAACTTACTAGTCAATCTTTCCGGCACTGCCACTGTGTCATCCCTCCCATCTTCATCAAGCTTGATCGTAACAACTATTATCTATGGTGCGGTATTATTTTCAACACTCTTGAGGCTTTCGATCTTGAAAGCTTTGTGCTTAATGATCCCCTTACCATGTCGCCTGTGCTTCCCGACATAGCACTGATGTTGAAACCGCTGCTTGTACCACCGCTGTCGCCGCCTACATAGCCTGGAAGAAGGACATATTAGTTCCGGTCTGGCTTTGCTCGACGATGTTAGAAAAAGTCCTTCTTATGTTGCTCGGTCTATCACTTCCAATGTCTATGGGAAGGCTATCAATTTCCACTTTCAATCCATTACTCGTGCTCGTACTATGCAATTAAAGAGCCAACTCCAAATGCTTCCCAAAGGTGCCCTATCGATGCAAGATTACATCGACAATAAGAGGGCAACCATTGACTCTCTTGGTGAATGTCTCACTCATGTCTTCGATGAGGATCTCACTACTTGTATTCTTCAGGGTCTTGACGCCACTAATTCTCCCTTTGTTACTGATATCCATATGCGAGTTCAGTCCCTATTAATAGATGAATTCACGGGTCTCTTACTTCAAGATAAGAAACGTCGCAAGGAGCATGGTCAACGAGCACCCAACCAGTCCTAAACTCGTGGTCAAGGCAATCAAGGTTGTGGTCGCGCTTGTGGTCGTTCTGATCACTCACATAGTCAGCAACCTTCCCAGAACTCGAATCGCCCCCAATGTCAGATTTGTGATCGAATGGGTCATCGTGCTTGAGATTGTTATAATCGTCATGATGAATATGTTTTTCCCTCTCGCCACCAACAACGACCTCATAAGTCCGCTAACAAAGCCTATAAATCATCTCATTTGTCGATCTCTTTCTGATCCCAACTGGTACATTGACTCCAGTGCATCTCATCACATTACCTCCGACATGCGCAATCTGAACATCAAGTCGGACTACAATGATGATGATAGTCTAGCTATGGGTGTGGGAATCAGATTCTTATCTCTCACACTGGTCATTCTAATTTTACCACTTCTTCTCGCAAATTTTATCTCAGAGATGTCTTAGTTGCTTCCACTATTACTAAGAATTTGCTCAGCGCCTTTGGCTTTACTCGTAATAATTCTATTAACATTGGATTGCATCCTCACTTTTGCCTTGTCAAGGATTTGTAAGGACATGTTCTTCTACGGGAAAACATTAAAGATGGGCTCTATCACCTACCGCTGCCTACACGACTCTCCCCCACCGCCAATCTCACTACTCACCGTGTCTCACTAAATGGCTGGCATCGTCGATTAGGCCATCCTGACTCCTATGTTTTACAATATCTCCTTTCTAGTCTTCAATTACAAGTGTCCAATAAGAAGCTTCCTGCAGTGTGTGAGTCTTGCCATCTCGCAAAAGTTGTCATCTTCCTAATAGTTATACACATATTCCTAGTAGTTCACTGCTTGATTTAATTTACTATGATGCTTGAGGACCTTCTTCGGTTTCTTCAATTAATTGCAATTGTTAATTTATGATTTTTATTGATGACCATTCAAAGTTTATATGGATTTATTTCCTTAATCATAAGTCTTAAGTTGCACCTATATTCCAAACCTTTTATACTATGGTCAAAACACAATTTAATAATGGTATTAAGAAATTCCAATTGGATAGCATGGAGGAGGAGAATACGCTGCCCTTACTTCCTTCCCTCAATCAAAAGGCATAATCCATCATATGTCATGTCCTCACAATCCATCACATAATGGTGCAACTGAGCGTCATCACCGAATCATCCAAGAAAAAGGCTTGTCCCTCCTAGTACATTCGGCTGCTCTTTTTTAGTTTTGGGAGCAAGCCTTTCATTCAACTGTCTATCTCTCTAATCGTACTCCCACCCCAACCCTTCGACATAAGTCTCCGTTTGAGGTCTTGTATGCCAAGCGCCCCAATTATGATTCCCTTCGAGTATTTGGTTGTCTGTGTTACCCATATTAGCGCCCTTATATTTCTACGAAGTTAAATTGTCAATCCCTACCATGTGTTTTCATTGGGTATAGTTCCAAATATAAGGGTTACACTTGTCACTATATTCCCACCTCTTGCACATATTACTCCCTTCGTGTCGTCTTCAATAAACATACCTTCCCTTTTCGATAGCCAGCCCCTATGTCTTATCCACCTCTTATTCAGTCACCACCAATCCCCTTCACTCTTGTAAAGACTGAATATATTTTGTATTATTATTATTTATATTAAATTATTATTATTTGTAAAAGTGGAATAAAACCCGTCCTCGAGCGTAGGTTTCGAATTTTTTTAAGTCATTCCGGCATCATTTGGAGAATTTGGATTCTAGCAGATTTTAATTCCGCCTTCGAGCTTCGAGTTTTGATAAAAATTAATTTAATTCCGTTAATCTTGAAATTGAATTGAAATTTTATTTAAATTCGATTTAGTCGGGATTCGATCGGGCGAACGGGTTTGAGTCTAATTCCGCTATTTTGAATTCTTCCGTTGGGGACCAATTCTATTTTATTTCCTTTTCCTTTTATTTCTCTCTCTCTCTCTTGAAATTCTGTTGATAAGGGGAGCTGGTCCCCTCCTCTCTTTTGTATTCTCTCCTCACCAGCTCACCTTGTCCTATTTGCTACCTATCCTACCCTCCCTCCTGCCTCACAAATCTTCACCCAATTACACATAACCCTCTCCTCCTCTCCCTTCCATTTCATTTTCTTTTGAAGAAGCCAAACACCAGAGCACTCCCCTCTTCTGCTGCCAGAAAACACCACAACTAAGCCACCTATTCCTCTCCGTTCAGCCACCCAGCAGCCCCAAAAGAACCCCTTGCTCCCTCTGTTTCCACCGAGCAGCACTACCCACCTTCTCCTCGTCTCTATTGCCGGATCGAACAGCCACAACAACCTTTTCTCCTTCCTCTTTCTCCCGAAGTTGAGCAGCAACAACAACATCCCGGAGGCCGAGCCCAGGAGCGCCGCCAGAAGCCACCGTCGGAGCCGCGAGACACCATCCCCCTCCCCTGTTTCGTCCTTAAGGTCGGTTTGTTTCGTTTACGTTTTCTCCCTTGAAAACTCATAAAAGAGAGCCTTTATTCACTCTCCATTCCTCCTAGACCATTCTCTGTTGATCCAGCTCCAACGAGCCCCGAATCGAGCCATCGGAGTCGGAGAAGCTCAGCCTCGGTAATCTTTCTCTTTCTCCCTCCTCCTCATTCGCGCTTTGCTATCTTTGCTTGGGTTATGGTCGGAATTGGTTGTCGGTCGGGTCAGGTGAATCTCAGGTCGAAAGGCTGCCGGAAGAAGCTCCAGGCTCTCTTTCTTTCTCGGATTTCCGAGCGCCTGGGAAGGGGTGCTGGAGGTTAGGGATGGGTTCAATTGTCCGGTCTGCCCTTTCTTTTCTTTTATTTTCTTGGGTCCGGTTCAGGCTATTTTCTCCGGTTCATTTAATACCAAATGGGTATCCGGGTATGGGCATGGGTTTTGGGTTGGATCCGGTTTTGGTTTCCGGGCAGGGCCTCTTTTCTTTTCTTTTCTTTTGCGGGTTGGGCTGCTGGCTTGGGTTCTTACCTTTCTTTTGGGCTGGGGTTTATTGGTTTAATTGTTGTTTAGAGTATTAGTGATATGCTATTATATGTGATGATTTGTGTTATGTTATTTATATATATGTGTTATATTAATTGTTATTTCGGATTTTGGGAATATATATATATATATTATGAAATTTTAATATATTTAAAAAGGTTTTAAAAGTGATATTATTTGATATTGGGTTATAAATATATTTATGGTTATTGTTTTGAGATTATATGGATAGTAAGTGTTAAATTATTTGAATATTATTATCATTTTGGGATTTGGTTATAATTATAAATTCTAGAAATTAATCGTTATATATTGTTTATTTGTTTTAAAATCGTATTAATTGGATTATTTATATATGATGCATTTTATGAGGATTTAAATATGTGAGTTAGGAATTTTTAAAGTGAATTGGTGGTTTTGATTTATAAATATGATTTGTGAACATAGGATTATTTTGATGCTTTAATATTGGAATTTATTTATATAATGTTTTTGAAATGAGAAACATGTCAGGATGATTTTTATAATATGATTTTGGGAAATTGGTTTTAAGGCTTAAGTGTTTAATGTCGGAATTTGGATAAGCGATTTTAAAAGTATTGTTTGATTCCCAAATTTGAGTTCCTTGAGAGATTGTTTTGGAAATGAGATGAGATGAACATGAAATGATATATGAATTGTGATGAGATAAGATGGAATAATCCGAGATAAGATATGAGAAGTTATGTATGGTAGTTAGGGGCGCCTTGTGTGAATTAGATAGACTTATGCATATTTGTATGTTATTAGGTGATTGTGATATGTTGGACATTGCTTACTACTGGCGATTCATTGCTTGGATTCTGCGTTTGCCTTGTTTCTCTGTTGTTCGGCTTATTCAGGTAAGTTCCTTTATGGGCTTACTCAGATTCGAAAGAGAATACCTGCTTGTGAATATATGACATACTAGGTGTTGCATAAGCATTAAAGCATGCCATGTAGTATCATGCTAGGTTGCACTTATGAATGAGCATTCGGTTACTTTGTGTGATTGAGAACAGAACGGCCGTTATCTGTGACAGTCCTAGAGTCTTTGCTAGGGTCATAGGGTAGCTCAGCCCCATCGGGTGCCCTGAGTCTATCGAGTCGATATGAGCATGATGATAGCCGAGCACCATCGGGTATGAGCATGATATATGATATGATGATGAGATATGATATGCTATGATGAGATATGATATACTATAACATCGAACTGGCCAGTCTCTGCACTAACGGAAAGGGGTGCAGAGGTAGGAGAGGGATATGCCACTTGACATTCTTTGGGCGCCTTTACAGTTCTTTTCCGCATATTATGATTTAGGAACATGCTAGTGTGATTTAATTTCCGCATTGCATCGAAGTATCTTTATTATAGCGTATGTGTATATTTGCTTGCGGGACAGAGTGCGTTGGGGTCTCGGACTGATCCCGCTCGCACAACTTGTTTTTAGGTATGATTGCTCCCTGTCTCTATGGCGTGGGAAAATCCCCCCGGGCGATTGCAAAGAACCTGCCTAACTCCGCTAATTTGGCTGTACGACTTTAGAATATATGTTTTGGTTTGACCCGGCTCTGTCGTGGCATTTGTATATAAACCTTACTTCCGCTTTACTTTCGTTTAAATTGAATTTCTGTGACTTCGATTGATTGGGGTTCGAAATCCCCGCTTTGAATACTGATTGATCTTTAGAGGTTTGAAACCTCGACCCGTACCTGAATTGCAACATCCGAACGAAGGTATCCAACCTTCGAAACGTATCTCGGATATTTATATTCGGGCCGTTACAACTCTCCTTCAAACTACCACATTGTTTTACTCACTGCCTCCACTCCCACCGTCACCATCTTTAGCACCACCTATGGAAGGGCATGTTCAGGTATCTCCCCTACCACCACCGCAAGATACGATCTTCTGCCCAACGACTAATTCTCGCAATACAATGATCACTCGGGCTCAAACCCCATACCATCTAAGCAATCTGATTCCGCTGATGAACTCATTCTTGTTGAACCTACCACCTTCAGACAGGCAGTCAAGGTTCTCTCATGGTGCTCGGCTATGCAAGCCGAATATGATGCTCTTTTACGAAACAAGACGGGGCGCCTACTTCCTCGTCCATCTATTGGCAATGTATTCAGCTGTAAATGAGTTTACCATGTCAAATTCTTGGTTTATGGGTCTTTGTCTCGCTATAAGGTTCGTCTCGTGGCCAAAGGGTTTGATCAAACTGAAGGGGTGGACTTCTTTGATGCATTCAATCATGTTGTCAAACCAACAACCATCAGTCCTGGTGGGTGGATGACCTACTTCCATCTCTCGACCCACCACCCAAAAACCCCTACCCAATCCCACCCATTACCTGCTTCAAGTTTCACCCACCCCGTCCACCCATCATCCAACGGTTAATTGGGTGGATCGGGTGAAAATTCGGGTGAATCACATCCCATCAAATTAAACCAAAAAACTTAAAAAAACATTAAGGCAATGATCAACTCTTCAAAGAGTAAACAATTAGGAATGTAAAATTAACTTAATCATATCAAACAAATGAGATGCATCATAAACAAGGTCAAATTAAACAAACAAGATCATTTAATATACTATAAAAATAGATCTAAAGCAATATTATTTATGATATTAAACGATGTGTATATATATGACTATATAATATGTGTCAGGTGATGGGTCGGGTGACGGGTGGAAAATACTTTCATCCATATTTGACTTGACCCATCATCCATTTAATATCCAAGTTATATCGGATTTTTACCCACTTTGTCGGGTCGGATGAAACGGATATCTATTGGGTGTGGGTGAGATTGTCTTCCCTAGTTGGTTATGTAGATGCATAATATCTATCAATCCCTACAAGGCTAAATCTCACAATGGATATGTTTTCACTTATGGAGATACAACCATTTCATGGAAATCCACAAAACAAACTCTGACTGCTACATCATCAAATCATGTTGAATGTCATTATACGAAGCGGGAAGAGAATGTTTGTGGTTAAGATCGGTGATAAAAATATATACAGAAGGAATCCGGAATCAAATCCATCAAAGGGAGCCCAACCGTGATATATGAAGACAACTCCATATGTGCCACTCAAGTGAAGGAAGGTCACATCAAAGGAGATCGGACTAAGCACATATCACCAAAATTCTTCTCTACTCATGAACATGAGAAGAAAGGAAAAATTGAAATCCAACAAATCCGATCAGATGAGAGTCTCTCCAACTTGTTCACAAAGTCATTACCTCCCAAGAAGTTTGAGAAACTTGTACGTAAGATCGAAATATGCTGGCTTCGAGAATTATACGCACTGCACTTTTTTTCCTTCGATTAGGTTTTTATCCCACTGGGTTTTTTTCTGACAAGGTTTTCAATGAGGCAACATCACCAATGCGTATGAAAAGTTTAAACTTGTGTAAAATCCCTTAGAATCGTGATATAAGGTGAATATTCAAGGGGTTGTGTTGTAATATTTTAATGTGTGGTGAACTTAAGACAAAATATCCTCAAATTCAGAGACTCATATGTTCGTACAGCTTGAAGGGGGGAATCTGGATATTAACTAAGCAAAACGACAGCACGGACACAATGTCAATCCTAGAACAGGAGGACATATTTTTCATGATAAAGCTTGTTTTGGAAAATCTTTCGTTCTCTATTCTATTTGTCTATGACCCTACCAACAATCATGAAAAAAATGTATTTTTGGAAAAAGTATACCAAACGGTTAACCATCATAAACTACCGGTTTTGATTATGTGTAATCTAAATGACATAGAAAACGATACCGAAAAATTGGGTGGTATTCCACCTGATCTAAGTCAATTTCGTAGGCTCAAAACCATTAAAGAGGGACTAAATCTACAAACAATACTCTTCAAAGGCTTACTATTCACATGGAAGAAAACCAAATCGACGATTGATAATACATATGAACGCCTAAACCGAGTTTTAGTTCATTTGGATATTATGAATGTTTTCCAAGAACTCCAAATTCAACATCATCCATTTACAACCTCAGATCATTGTCCACCATGCAAATAGGAAAATCCAAACAAAATATAGGTCCCCATTTTGCTTTGAGATGGCGTGGCCCATAAAACCAAATATGAAAAAAACTTGTAGAGAAAATATGGAATTGCAAATTACAAGGATCGTTCATGTTTAAATTGATGCAAAAACAGAAACCGCTAAAGTGGAATACAAAAAACTAGTGTAAAACCAACACTAACAAAATCATCGAGGACGTACAAAAGAAACAGGTTTGGGAAAATACGAGGGATCGCCAATGGGTAAAACTACATTGGAATTAAAACGAAATAAATTGCTAAATTATGACAACATTTTCTAGAAACAAAGAGGAAGAGTGAGACACCTCTAGTTGGGGATACAAAATATTATCACACTATAGCCAAAATCAGAAAATTTAAAAACAGAAGCATTCCGTTTCAAAACAAAGACGACATTATGATGGAAGACTCAAACCAAATCTCTAATGAAATCAAAAAAGAATTAGTAGAACGATACAGAGAAAACAAAAAAAAAAACTATTATAAGCCTACAACAATTGGAACTCATAAATACGGAAATCACAAATGAGGACAATGATTCTCTAATCAAGCCACCCATAAGCAAAAATATCAAAGTTACCATATTTTCAATGGCTGAAGACAAAACACTGGGCCACGACGGATTTCCTCCAGAATTCTATCAGCACTATTGGAATATTGTTAGTGATTCCGTGTGCAAAACAGTCAAAAGCTTCTCCCACTCTGGAAAATTACTCACATAAATAAATCAAACCTTCACTGCACTCATCCTTAAAAGTGACAGCTCTCCAAATATAAACCATTATAGACCAATTAGTCTTTGTAACACAATATACAAAACCATTGCCAAAAATATTGCCAATTGATTAAAACTAATTCTCCCAAGAATTATAAGCCCTTATCAAGGCGCATTTGTGGAAGGCAGATCTATACAAGATAACATTTTAATAGCGCATGATATATTTCACTCTTTTCATAAGAAAAAAGGTCATAAGTCCGGGTTGGATGACTCTTAAATTAGATATGGAGAAACCGTACGATAAAATTATTTGGAATTTTATTGAAATCATCCTTAGAAAATTGATTCCACCCTACCTGGATCGGTTGAGTGATGGAATGTTTCTCGACAACATCTTTCTCTGTTCCGGTCAACAACTTCTCAAGGTATGTTTTCAATCCAGTAAGGGCTACATGACAAGGTGACCCGTTGCCCGCTGGCACCATATATCTTCGTAATTGTCATGGAACTTCTTGCGAGAACCCTTCAACAAGAAGCAAGCACACTAAACCCACTAGCGGGGGTGAAGATTACCTCAACTGGAAGCCCAATTTTGTTTCTCACATTTGCAGACAACACACTAATCTTTGCAAAAAATTCCATTGAAAGCTTGCACACAATCCAGAACATACTTAACAATTTCTCCAATCTCTCATGATTATCAATAAACTATTCCAAAAGCTCTCTTCAGGTATCAAAAAATATTAGTCAAGCAATTACTCGCACGCTTGCATAACAAATTAATATCCTTGTATCAAACGCTATGGAAAAGTATCTAGGTATACCTGTCATAAGGGGCAGAGTTAATAATAAAGTATTTGAAGATGCTATCAATAGCCTCAAAAAATAATTATCTAAATGGGACCTGAATTCAAAAACAAATTACTTAGGGCTCGTTTAGTTGATTGCGGGAAGTACAATTCCCAAGAAGTTACTTTATAGGAATTGAATTCCCATGAAATGTACTTCAAGAGAATTGAAAAAAGTTGTTTGGTTGAATTTTGGTGTTTAAAAATATAAATAGGAAAATAAAGAAAATTACATAAAAAAATTGGTGGAAGTTGAACTTACCTAGCCCCCCTAGGTAATTGAACTTACTCCAATTTGAAGGAATTGAAATTCTTGGAAAGTTGAATTCCTGTGTCTTTTTGTCAACCAAACACAAGAATTTATCTCACTTTATGGGTTTTAAAACTTCCTAGGTTTTTAACTGATTAACCAAATAAGGCCTTAATGCAGTTCTTCTTACTCCCAAGAAGGAATATTGCAACAAATAGATCAAATCAACAAAAACTTCTTTTAGAACAAACTTTAATCAGAAAGATATAACCCTCTAATATGTTGGGACAAGCCTTGCACTCCCAAGCGGGTTGGGGGGGGGGCTAGGATTTAAAAAAGTATAAGAAATGAATACAATTATCTAAACGACACTACTCTGGAAGATTCACACAAACCAAGACAACATTTGGGTAAATATCATAAAGGAAAAATATCTCCATACAGAAACATTTATGGAAAAAAAGAAATATAACACGTTTTGGCAATTTAGAAGACTACTCAATCTTAGAGATCAATTCTACAAAGGACTTCATTGGGTCATAAGAAATGGAAAAACAATTAACGTTTGAAAGGACCTTTGGTTAGAAGATATCCCTTTACAATGTTACCAAGGTGACCACGATCAAAATTTATGTGTTTCAGATCTAGTGAATACCCACAACAACAGAATGAAAATATCATACAACAATTATTTCCGCCAAACATAGTTGATAAAATCTTATCCATCTCAATTCCAATATGAGATACACCAGATAAATTAATATGGAAACTTGATAAAGATGGAACATTCACTACCCAATCATCTTACAAAATGCTAAACAAATATAAAGTAAATGTCAAAAATTTCAAATGATTTTGGAATTTGAATCTTCCGCCAAGGATTAGGAACTTCATCTGGAAGGCAGTTGTGGATGCGCTACCAACCAAAGAAAGGTTGAATCGATATTATCCAAGGGTCCCTTCCCAATGTTGTCTTTGCGACCACGTGGAAGGGGACTCCTCCCACCTCTTCTTCAAATGCCTAATAACCATCGCCCTTATAACTCGCTACATGACGCAGACAAATAAGAAGATCTTATTCCCACAAAACTCAAAACTTCCTACACAACCTAAAAGATAAGATCCCACCATCAACCCAAAACTTCCTACACAACCTAAAGGATACAATGGACATTAACAAACACTGCAACGATATCTGCTTTCTTTAGAATGCAATATGGGAACCCATAAATAGAATTATCTTTGATAAGCAAGAGATCCAAAACTTGATACATCTAGTATATCAGACTATTACAACCATACAAAATTGGAACATAGTGCAAAAGAAAGATGCTAACTCAACAAGGAAAAAACAACGACGCAACACATGGGTAAGACCTCCTAGAGGCATCTACAAAATTAATGCATATGGCTCCGTCAAACCCTCCGGCAACTGTTCTGTTAGAGGTATCATTAGGGATAATGATGATCGAGTGATTGATATTTTCCAGCAGTTAGTTCAGCCCAGTTCACTTCTTCAAACAGAAGCAACAACTGTCTGTGTCGGCATCAAGGTCGCGATTGAAAAGGGCATTAGTAACCTTATCATGGAAGGCGACAATCTCGGAGTCATATAAGCAATTAATGGGCGCTCTGCTCTCCCCTGGGAAATCCGCAAAACAATTGAAGAGATCAGACTGAAGTCTATGAAGTTCAAGAATATTAGCTTCAACCATTGTTATAGGAAAGCCAATTTTAGTGCTGATTTTATAGTCACAGCTACTATGATTTGTAGCTTGGATATCCTCCCAATATATGAATCGAGATCTTCTTAACATTATCCTTAAGGATGATCATGGTTATACTTTACCTTGTCAAAGCTAACCTACCTCTTGCTTATTATATAAAAAAAAAGTGCAAGATTCTTTTGTTTTCTACCATAATTATCACATGTAGCTGCTATTCAATTAATTTATGACCCCTTTTTTCAACAGCTGAGTGAATATCAAAGTGGTTAAAGGAAAAAAGCAAAATGAAAATGGCGCGTTCTCGTAAATTAAAAAATAAAAAATTAAATAAATTTGATATTCAGTCTCAGCTACCCCCCAAAAAAATTTCGCCTTTATTTCCCGCCCGTTTTCTCACTCTTCCAGACGCTCCGATGTTTCTCTCTCCCTCCATCGGTGGCTGGTCCTCCATCTGCTTCCACACCTAGGGTTTCTCCGCCCTTACCAAATCATGCCAGACCTTGCAAGCTTCCTCACTTCCGATTCTCTTTCCCCGATTCCTTGCCCTAGTCACTTCAAACCCCTCCCCGGCCGGTGCGGCTCCGATCCTTCGATGCTTTCTTGTTCCACGGCCGAAACCCTAACTCTGCTGCCCGATTTCCTTCCCGGCGATGGGGATATGCCTCATTCTGCAAGCAATCGCGAAATGCGAGACGTTTCAAGGGGTAAAAATGGCATTTTGAAGCTCACCGTCTCGGGAATGAGCTCTGGAGCTCTTGACAGGAGTAGTAAGTCTGTGGAAGCTCAGGATTTGGAGAGTCACGTCTCTGCTTGGAAGGAGAGGAGAATCGCTTCTGGCGTTCCTGAGAATCGATGCTTCCTGTCATTCCTCGTGGGCGCCAAGAAATTGGTATGCTGAATTGCTGAAATATCTTTACTTTATTTTCCTTAAAGGAAGAGATTAGCCCTATCTTCTGTTACATTCTATGATCTTTCTAGTACCTGCAAAATTGAGAGTTTATTTTCCTCTAGGGAGGCAAATGCGATATACATTTCTTCAATTTCTGGTTCTTTTGACTTGTACAGTTATACATAATGGCACATTATACTCGAAAAATTGTGCAATTCTGTAAGAAGCAACCTGAAAAAGTAAATCAAACATACTATGTATATCATGTTGAACTGGCATTATGGGGAATTCGATTTGATGTACATGCTGTACTCATTACTGTGCGAGAGTCTTCTTAATTGGATTATTGGCTTTCTGTGAAGAGAATGGGGGCAGCTGAGTATCTGAGGTAGGCAAACTCGGAGAAGTTGGCATCTTGAGTTAATTCTAGAAGGTGCTATGCATCAGAATCTACTGAATGTTTATATGCTTAAGGACCTTGACAGTGTTTGCTACATGAAATGGAATGTTTGAGCATGCCTTTCTTGGTGGACTGACAGCAATTCATGCCTCAATTATGATCTTCCATACATTTTCATTTGCTCTTCTCAAATTCAAGTCTCTTTACTTTGTTATTGCTTAGATTTTTGGGCAGTTGCTATCACTGTACAACTCTTTGAAAACTGTTTATACTGTTTCAGGTTGAATGCCGTGTTTGTTTGAAATTCGTTTACCCCGGGGATGGGATTTCATGCTCAGTACGTGGTTGTCGAAGTTTCTATCACCTAACCTGTGCAAGGGGCAAGTATCATTGCTCAAGCTGGAAAACTTTCAAGTGTCCTCAACATGTAAATTTTCCTCAGCTTTTGACCTTGGTGTTAATGCTCACTTGTTTGGTTGTGAACTACCAACTCCGTGGTAAAACTGTGAATATGTTGTTACACTCAGTTATTATATTTGTTTAATTGGGTTACATCTTACAAAGAGCTCACTAAATGGACCCTTTAATTGGGGTAAGAATTTGTAGTGGATTGTTTTTGAGATTATGAGTCTTTTACAAGCAAGGAAAGCCAGCACTACTCTGTCATATACATTCTCTACTATTATTAATGAAGCAGGCCTTGTAGTGAAGCTGGGTCTTAACTGTTCCATCCATTGACCTTTAAATTTCTTCTCACTCCTGTCTCTTCCCTCCAAGTTTAATGAAATAGGTTTGCTCTATGAAAAGATTAATCATCCATAATTTGCTGGCCATCATTTCAATATCTATGTTAAAAACTTTTCTCTATGTTTGTAGTTTTTTTTGAAAAAAAATTCTTGAATAATGGTTCCTTTGGATTACGCATCCTTCAGAGTTCAAACCTTGCTTATGGGATATCACTGGAATTGCTGTATTGTTGTAGCATGGATTTTGATCGGTCTTCATCTGATATTATCCATCCTTTTATGAGGAAATCTTTCTTGTAAACGTCCAAAAGCAGAATATAAAATCAGGTTTTGTCAATAATTTTTTTTAAACTGATGTGATTTTGCTAAATTTACTTCAAGCAGTTCAGTGTTAATGCCAATATTCCAAATATCTTGACTTTGGATTTGCTATTGAGATAGAGGCTAATATTTATTGTCACTATCTACTTATGTCATCATCCTTCCTCGTACAGGCATGCTTTTTATGTAAACGGAAAAATAACCTTTGGAGGTGCATGAGGTGCTCACTGGCTTCACATGAAGAGTGTGCACCATGGCCAGAGGAAGTTTTGCGTGTTGGTAGTCGAGCAGGCTGGGTAGTTTGTTGGAAGCATCCAAAAGATTGGCGAGTAGAAAAGAAGGTCAATCCCCTCTTTTCTTCACTTGCATGTGATTTTTTACTTCATCTTTGCTTTGGCGTGCCTTTTATTTTTCTTAGTTTTGGGACTTTGGTACATCTGTTATTAACGATTTCAAAGTCCTTGTATAGATGACTGCATGGTCAGTTTTGCTCATTGCGGTAAATCTAGATGTTTAAAAGAGAAACAGGGATAGTTTTTGTATAAGCTAGTGTTATATGGCATTTAAAAAAATTAGCATCTTTTTTATTATCTTATTTAGATCTTAGAAGTTCTTAGGAGTTATAAACTGATCCCCACCATTTCAATCCAGGAGCTTTGAGGCTTTGTCGCTTCCGTGCACTCACTCTGGTCAGTCCAGAATGGATAATAACTTCCTTGCCTTTTTTCTGCCTCCTGTAATCAAATGATGTCAACATTTATCAAAACGCTCTGTTGCATAATCTTGTTATGAATTGTGACTGTTTTCTAATGGGTATCTTTGAGAGGGTCTCTAATTTCTGCTTGAACATGTTGCAAATTGCAGTGCACTTGAAGGTATAAAACTAAAATGTTCAGTTTTTTTGACTCCTTGATTTTATATAAATTTGCAGTTAGCTTTACTGGTTGTGCACTTGAATATATATGTGTAATATATGGTGTCAACATTCAATTCCTCATTTAAATGTGAAAATGAATGGCATCGGGCATTAATAAAGCATTAGTGATATATATGCTTCATATGTGAAGAAAACTTGGCGATGGAGGGTTTTCTAGGAGGTATATCAGTTTTGGTGCAAAATTGTTATGTCTTACAAGCTCCTTATCAGCACAAATGCACTCCTTCCTTATCAGCACAATAAGCTCCCTATCAACATAAATGAGTTCCTTGTCAACTTCTTATCAACAATTAACCCATTGCTCCAAACAACCCCTCAGTCATGTTGTAGGATCCCATGATTTAATTATTTATTCTTATTATATATTTGATTAGACTGGATGACAGGACTGATATCTCTTCTTGATTGGGCAGAGTGCAGTTCCTACTGACAACATAGAGGTCAGACTTCTTCTCTGATATTCTTCACTAGTTATATATCATAAATAAACAACTTTGCTGTACTTTATGAAAAAGTTCCCATGATGTATTTTTGATGCAATATTTAACACAGCAATGTTATAATTTGAAATTGTGATATTGCTTGTGTACATTGAAATCTGGCAGTGAAATATGCACTTTAATTGACATTTGATGTCTGTATTTCAACAGATTTCTTATACGGCATTTGTTTCTTTGGTTACATATCATAAATAAACAATGTTGCTGTACTTTATAAAGAAGTTCTTATTGCATTTTTATATTCCATGAAATATTCAACCCAACAATGTTACTCCGTGGAATTTTAAATTGTGTTGCATGTGTACTTTGAAATTGGGCAGTGAACCATGCACTTCAATTGATATTTGATGTCTTTATTCCACCAGACTTGTTCTATTACATTCTTTTATTTGGTTACATATCATAAATAAACAACTTTGTTGTGTTATAATTTGAAATTGTACTGTTGCATATGTACTTTAAAATTGGGCAGTGGACCGTGCACTTCAATTGATATTTGATGTATGTATTCCAACTGACTAATTTGGTTTTGCTTTTGTTTTCCAATCAATGAGTATAATGTGGAGAAGTCTGCAGTATCTTGCCCAAATAAAGTTTTTTCCTGAGTTATTGGAGACTTTGAGAATTCTACTTGTTATTTATGCTCCTATTGACTTGCTTCTATGCTCATGGAAAGCACGGGTTTTTAAATTCATTTCTGATTGTTGCTATACATTTGACTGTAGGAAATTTTTTGTCGCCTTCCTTTACCTTATGCAGAAGAGGAATTCGAGATGGATCATGCACTGAAAGAAAGTATCAATAATAAAGATGAACCTCCCACATATGCGCACATCAAGCGCAGTATCCTATCTCTATCTTCAGTTGCTATCTTTCTTTGTTGTCTTCTGTTTTTATCTTTTCATCGAGTTAACTAATGTATATGGTTGATATGAATCAAACTACTTATCATCTGTTCTTTTGAAGAACAAGGAATTGTTTATATCTTGCTAGAAGAACACTAATTATGACTTAATATAATAAGTGGCGCTAGTAATTGAGTTTTGATGTTCGCATATGCCATTTCCATCTCGACGATCTCTTGTTTCCCATGACTTCCATTTAAACTAGATGTGTACCTAGTGAAGAAAAAGCGTGATGCCTTATTTGTAGATGTTGGATGTACAAATTGCCGGACAAAATGTGGTGAAGGTTGTGTTTGCAGGTATAGAATGACACTTCTTTTGAAAATTGATTTGTATTTGGCCTGGTTACCAAGGTATGGCAGCATACCTGGGCCCTGGATATTGAGCTGTATCTCTGTTATCTTTTAGCATTCTAGTCTAAGCTCATGCCTGATTGGAAGATTTACTATTACATTCTTTTTTGATATCATTGAGAGAGTAGTTCTTCAAAGATTTGCTAGGAAGCAAAAGTTTCGAAGAAAGACAAAAATCATACCAAAGGATGTGCTGAATTGTCAGAAACTGGTATAAACTGTCTGCAATCAAACATGAATTCTATACCTAGTCCTCCCTGACTGCTGATGTTTCTGATCCAACCAATTTTCAGTAGACCCTTTGTAAATATCAGTGTAAAAGTTAAATGATTCGCAAGAAGTATAATAATTGGTTTACAGGTTATCCTTGCGACTTTTTGCACCGAGTAACTGAGTTCAGATTATATATAGCCTCTATGCTGTAAAGGAGTCGTATTCTTCTGAAAAAAAAGATGCTTTGATGTGATGCAAACATTGTTATGGTGTGTTTTTTAAGACAATGATCCTGATAGGTATGAAAAGATAGTTGGTAACTGATAAGGTGAAGTGATGATAAAGAAGTCTTGTTATATAAATTGCATGTTAGCGAAATAACCCTTTGTGTTCTGCTTGGGTTATGCGGACTAATGTAAACTCTACTATTTTTCTCTACTAGGGTAGAATAACTGCCTCAGCTAATCATAATCTTTTTGTTTTTCAAATCTGTTGGACGATTTCAGATCTATATTAGTATATTACATAATTATAAGTTGCAACACAGTTTAATAAATTTTTATAGATGGTTTCCTTGAACATTTATGGTGAATTCCGTTTCGATAGAAAGAGGGTCTAGGGTAGGCTGATTACATTATCAACAATATTCAATATAGTATTATTGATTATGTCTGATAGGGTTCAATGCATAAGCTGCTCCAAAGCTTGTCGTTGCTCAGAAGCCTGCACAAACAGGCCATTTCGGAAGGAGAAGAAGATCAAAATGGTCAAGGTATGATATATATTATATTGACTTCTGTTTCCTTGCTTAGTTATCAGCTGGAAGTTTTGTTGGGGGATCAGAGTAATCACTTTCACCCTAATATCTTTTCATAATGAAATAGGATTTTCTATACTATTATCTCTATTGACATTCTTTTTTTTTTTCGTTTCCCCCGCTTACTTCTCAGACTGAACATTGTGGTTGGGGAGTAGAGGCTGCTGAAGAGATCAGTAAAGGAGACTTCATTATTGAGTACATTGGCGAAGGTAAGGGGCTTATCTTTTACACTTTTTAGGGCAGATTCATTGTAGCTTACTTTTCAAATGGTGAAAATTTTAAAACAAGTTCTTATTGTGTGTTATGTTTTCTGCCCTTGGTTTTCGTATACATCAAGGCCTTATTCCATCCAGTAATATGATGGGAAGATAATACCAATTATGCATTGTACACTAACTTCTGACAAAAAAAAAAAAAGCACCAATTACTGTAATATGTTCAACATGTTCGATATGAATTGCCAACAAGGACAGTAGTCACAATAATTTTGAGAAAGTTGGTGTGCTATGTAAAAGTTATAAATTAATAATGGTTTACTTGAGTAAACTCTTATTAGATAAAAAAGAAATCAAAGTAGAAAATTAACAGAAATAGAAGTTCTACTTTCAGTTTTCAATTATTTTTCATTATTGCATCTTTTTTTTTTTAAATGCCTGATAAGTCACATAAGCTTTTCAGCCAGTCAACTTTTGTTTGTTTAACATCAACATCCTTCATTTGTGATAGTTTAATAATTTGTTTCAGTTCAAGTTATTTTTTGCACCCACCTAAAATTTATGTTATGCAAAGTGATTTCCTAAAGTTCATGTATAAAAAAGTATCAGAGTAAGGTTTTCTGAATTATGCCATTTGAAAATAAAGTGAAAAGGATACTAAGGTCTTAAAAATATGTTAAAGAGAATAAGGCTACAGACTGCCACAATATTCTTTAATTAGGATTCGAAAGGACTGGCAGTTATTATTGTTATAATGAATAAATCAACTGTGTGATATTTTGGATAATGTTGTAGGGTGCATCTTAAGAGTCGGCTTTCTAATGTTTGTTTCATATGTAGTTTCACATTAACTTGTTTTGAACTTGTCCATGTTAAATAGTTCCACTTTGTATGTTGTTTGATTGCACACCCTTGTATGAGCAGCAAGTTTTCAGTGATTAGTTAAATTGTGTTTTTTCAGTTATCAATGATGCAATCTGTGAACAAAGGCTTTGGGGCATGAAATTCACAGGCGTGAAGAATTTCTACATGTGTGAAATTCAGAAGGACTTCATAATAGATGCTACTTTGAAAGGAAATACATCTCGTTTCCTAAACCACAGCTGTGCACCTAACTGTAAATTGGAGAAATGGTAACCTGGTTCTGAACTTGTGATATCTACTTCTCACCTTCTTTTCTTGGCATGCTTATACTTCAATACATGTAATCTTGGATCAGGAATTCTTCTTTCTAATGCTATGCTGGGTACGAGTTGATTGGTGTATTTGCTTGTAATCTGTGCACTTTTTCCTGGCAGGAGACACATTTATCTTTCTTGTTCACCAAAACCTGTATATTTTGCTGATAATGATGTGCAATTGTGCACATCTCAAATTCCTCTATAAGTTGTAACCATTGCTGCATCAGCCTCATTGCCATAGCCCATAGTCCTTGCAGTTTTTCCTACTATCTTTATAACAAATGAGGACAATTAATGACTTCAGCTATAGAATTACTAATTGTTCGCACTTGTAACTTGAATCGAAAATTACGTGGTCAGATCCTTGATTTCATTAATTATTGGCGGTCTGCATAAGAAAGCTGTGATCTCTATGGGATTCATCTTATCATATTCACCAAAGCAATCTAATGGTGTCTACCTTGCATGTCTATACAGGCAAGTAGAAGGTGAAACTCGTGTGGGTGTATTTGCAGCTCAGGCCATCAAAGTTGGTGAGCCGCTAACATATGATTACAGGTAAACACTCTCTGCATTGAGGGTATTCCTTTATTAGAAAACCTTAGGGGGTCTATTTGTTCGTTAATGCTTGGAAGTATATTGTTCGTGCCAACACGTTTTACCTTGTAAGGATTAGAACTCAATATACCGTTGCTTGTTTGCAGATTTGTGCAATTTGGTCATGAGGTGAAGTGCTATTGTGGTTCTTCAAAATGTCAAGGTTACCTCGGTACTAAAAGGAACGATTGCAGTTCGTCAAAATCCCAAGGCAAACGCAGCATTAACCAGAAAACTGGTTTGGGTGATATCTGTTGGGGCTTGAAGAGAAAAAGAACAGTCACTGTCCAACAATAGCGCCATATGTTTGGATGATGTACCCGTTCCTTGCGACTCAATGTTGTAGATTGCTCTGTTAATAGGGGAATTTTTTTTCGAGAAAGAAAAGCTTATACAACACCAGATCCATGTGAAATAAACTGAGTTACAGACAGCATTGCCTTGTCCAGTGAAGTAAGAAAGTTGAGAAAGCGGCATCAAACAGGGGTAAGCTTTCTCGCACACTTCCATTCATCTTGGATCTCTTTCTAGAACATACATTGTTTTGATTCTATGCATCTTGTACTATCATTCAACTTCTAGCTGGCTGTACTTATTCCATACTTTAACCAAAATGTAATATTGTTTTCAACTCATCAAGTCCTTAACCGTATGTAAGATTAGTGTATTCTGTATGAAAATATGCAATGATTTACTTTTTGTTGTGAACTGATATGGTTCGGGTATACAAGAAGTCAAGAATGCTAGTGTAGATTAGTAACGAAATACAAAATCGCCGCATGACCCATATGTTTCTAAATTCGTAATGAAATAGTACAAAATCCACAAGAATATGAAACCTAGAGATGATTTGGACTGTCATCTCTTGAAAGAAATACTATCTGCATACCTCTGTTCGTTCCCTATACACCACTCTATCGGCTTAGCTTCATCTTTGCTTTTCAACACATACTGCCTTCAAAATTTGATACAATTCAGATGAAGTTTGATTAATAGTGATGTCGCCTTTTAAATGATCATCGGATTGCACCGAGATAATTGAGGGTGCAAGTTATCAAATATGTCCCAAAAACAAACCTGAGCTTAAAGATCCCAACTGTGAAGCATTGCAGATATTAAGGATTTTATGGAATGTAACCATAAAAAACTGAATAACTTTCTAATAAGAAACAACATAGTAGAGATGCCACAAACAAAGGGGGGAAATAAAAATATGCAAGGAAAAGTTTTGGGGAAATCAACCAATAATTTCTTCAAATTAAATTTTGATAAGAATGAGAAGTGGCAATGGACTTTCTTAGACCATCTCCAACTGCCTCTCTAAAATTTCCTAAAAATGGAAAAATAAAATACATATTTTTCAAATTAATTTTGCTTTAACTCCAACAGCTTCTCCATTTTGAAGATTTAAAGAATCATTTAGTTTGGAGAATGTTGCAATTTTAGGAAATCCTCTCTATTTTTTCTGCTGCTTTTCCATTTTGAAGAATGTGATGGGGAATCTGTTGGACTAAAAAATACCTTAAAATTCTCCAAAAACTCTCAAATCCCCAAAATGGGAAAATTGTTGGAGATGCTCTGATTACCGAGGAGAATCAGTTGTGTACACTTTTCTACTTGCACCCTCAGTATGGCGTGAGTCACCACTTTTGTAATTGGGTTACGAGCAATATATTTACTGATTAGGAAGTGACAGACCCGTTAGAATTGCCAATTTTTTTTATAAAAAAATGAATAAAAATTCGAGATCAAGCAAAATTGATTCTCAATAGGCCAGTAACATCGCAAAAGGAAAAAACTGTCACAAACAAGGACAACAAAAAAAATCTGACGATTCGTAGTTGACTGAAAAGGGAAGAAAGAGAAGTCATCAATGAAACTATGGGGAGCCAGATGTCAGCACTTCAGTCGAAGACGCTAGTGGGAGGCGAATCAAGCACTAACAGAGTAGCATCGATGGAAAGCATGTAAAACAGGGCAAGATCCTCTAGTGGTGTGAACATAAAACTCCAGGGAAGCGCCTCCCGGAAAATGGAGCTGTTGTGAAGACACAACCATCACCTCGACCAGTCGAGACCCCCTCTACACACCAACAAACGAAATACCAAACATCAAAGACACGCCAAAACACCAACTAAACCCAACCCATGACCAATCAAGCAACCGAATCAGTGGAGGGTGGAGCGGGATGTGTTCCCATTAATTTAAAACGGTTTTATTTTAATTTTAATTATTTCTACAATACTTGGAGATCAAGTATTAGAAATGTATGAAATGATTTTTTTTGGTTTTTTTGAAACTTAGGCTCCAAAAATCGCTCCAAGAAGTGATCTTTGGAGCCTAAGGAGTTGCTTGGTGATGGTGGTTAGAAGAGGGGCGGAGGCAACAACAAAGAAGAAAGCTGACGAAAAACGCTCCACCGTGAACACCAAGTTGATCTACTCTTACGCGACTCAATCCATCCTGATTTTGTCTTCGAATCCGTTGGGTCTGGTATCCAATTAGATAATTTCAGAGCCCCTTAAAGGGTGGTTCGGGTCTCCCGAAGGAGTTAGATTTGCCCTACATACAAATGTTGTCTCGGAGGCGGAGTCGGCGATGGTAGAGGCCACTGGTGGTGATTAATGCTGATCGGTGGTCATTGAGGGTTTGACGATGCTCGGTCTTGAGGCTCCTTCCTTTCTCTAGAATCCTAGAGAGAGGTCAGAGAGTTTCACAATAGTTAGAATTACCAATGCTCATATGTTGAAAGAGGTAAATCAAACCCATGAACCTTCCCACCACACCGTATACCCTAGGACCCAGGGCACCCATGCACATACGGTGGTAGATAAGGTATAACAATGTATAAGAATATACGATGGCAAGTTTGTTGTCTTTTTCAAATGTTTTGCGAGGGGGCAATGGTCATGTAGTGTAGTGAAGTAGGCATTAGGCTAGAGATGCTCTAGTCGAAAATCTTTTAAACAAACACCATTAGATGAATAAACCCATTCCATCTCTCTCCGAAACTATAAAGATAAGCAACCAAACACTCAAACAGTGTACTTGGAGGGCATCCAAATGAGAAATATAAAGCAAAACAACCCACTAAATAAGAAAACCTTGAAAGGAAAATGAAAGAAATAAGAGATACATAGCTGTTGTGGCTTCTGTACATGAGAAGAAATCCATGCTACAATATACACATAGAATACAACCTAGCCGCAATTCCAAAAAAGCCCTCGTAATCGTAGAACCAAAGCTCTTTTAGTGCACAAATGCATCCAAGATGATGAACAGTGAAAATACAGTTACAAGCCGCTTAATTCCAGCATGACCAATACCTGAATGAAACAGAGTGCATTGCTATAACTTGTAAGAATGGGACCAAACATGTACGAAAGACGTGCAAAACACACTCAAAGTAAGCATAATTACTAATGCCATTTTCCTTCAGAACGCCAATGCGGATTTCAAGCTGGATTTGTCAGATTGAGTAAAATGTTCTAAACTGTGATGATGGTTCGGTTAACTTGTGTTACAGAGGAATCAAGCATCAGGGACACGTTACCACGAATGAAAAGGGTAAAACTTAAATCCTCCTATATATGAAAATGATCAAAGAAAAGAACTTCTGTGGGTATCATCTTTCCATACTTCAATTTTTTTTAAAATAGTGCTTGAAGATGCATGACTGTTTTAAATAAGAGAATGAAAACATGTTGTAAAGTGTAATAGAAAAGTAATACAACCAATCAGACATACCAGCATGACCTGAAGTCTGCTTTGTTGGTCGTGCAGGTAGTGATTTCTCTGAAGGAAAAAAAATAGATGCATCAGGCAAATACTTTTTAACAGTATAATATATTGCAGCAATATTGATATCAGGGTACCATAACTATTTGGATGGAAAAAAATTATAAACTTACCTGCACAAAGTGAAAAGGAAGACATAACAGATGACAAGGGCCAAGGTGCTTCAGTATGATCATTGAAATCACATGTTATACTGTAGCCAGTAACATTGTCGTAAACTACATCTACAGGCATACTTTGAAGCAGACAACCTGCAAGCTGATTAAGTGAGGGAGGATACTGGCAAAACTACTACATTAATCAAAGCAAAATTGAGTGCTCAGCTAGTAGTTCATAACTAAAAGTAAATGAGAAGATCAAGCAGCAAGACTAAATGAAATGTATTAGTAATGACAAGATAGACAAACGGACCTTGTTCTCCAAATGCTGATGTTCCATTGCCAATCAAAAAGTTCCACAAAGGAAGAAATACCATGTTAAAAACAGACGATGAAGATGTAAAGAGTGGTTCAAGAAGAAGAAGAGGCTGAGGCTAAAACAGTTTCAAGGTACCTTGGAGGCTAAAATCTTTCAAATCCACATCACAAAGCTCATACACATTTGTCATAACACCAGCTTCTTGTAACAATGATGCCAAAGTTGTGGAACACATTATCGCTTGTCTATTTGTAAGCATCTGCTTTTGCACCCCACTAATATACGTATTCAGAGAGGTACAACAAGAAGGACTAGGGGCTGCTACATTGCGACAAGCTTTTGCTACTTCTGATGGCTGTTCAAAGTCAAGAGGACAGACTGCAGAACATTCATATGATTTAGAATTTCCATATGCAACATAAACAAAAGAGAAAAGCACACAGTTTCTTTCTCATGAAGAATATATGCTGAATATAAGATAAGAGACAACCAAATCCTAAAATAAACTAAAGGTATGTCATGCCCAACAACCAAAATAAGTTCCAAACGAAATGAAAGGAAATGGGCACAATGTGTAGGGATCCATCTAACAATAACTACTTACGGAAGAAGATGGTCTGAAGCAAAAGGGGAAATGGTCAACATACAATGGAATAACAAATGTAACTAATTGACAAAAAGTCATTCACAGCTACTTAAATGTAACTAAACATATAATTTGAAATGAACTACCTGTCACTTTTCAAACAGTCGTAGCAATTATTCCTGTAAAACTAGACAGCTATAGAGTGGAACTACCTTTACGGAAGAAGATGGTCTGAAGCAAAAGGGGAAATGGTCAAAGGGCCATTGGGCCCTTTGACAATAAAACTAGACAACTATAGAGTGGAATTACAAATGGCTCCACTATTATTCCTGTAAGTTTCAACTTGAAGCTAGTAAAAGTGATACACAAAATGTGTCTGCGTAACATAAAATGACAGCTAGGGATCGAATGAACTACGACCGACTACCATGAGGCCGGTCGATGATGCAAATATAGAGATTGAAGGTTAAGCTAACAACTGTTTACAAGAAAATAGAAAAGCAAGTTGAATCTGCAACAAGCTAGCAAGTCATTGAAAAAGCGTCAGATAGTTTTTAGAAACCAAGAGAATGCATGCAATAGAGTGGGTCAGGCCCACAGGAAGCATCTAGTAACAAAATACAAAAAATAATAGCAAAATCTCATGACAGTCATTGACAACCATTGAATTTAACACAACTAATATTAAATTACATACCTTTGTTTACTTTACATGCAGATAATGCACGAAATGCACTATTGGCGGCATCGGATGTGAGTTTTCTCGCAAGCCATGAATATACCACCCCTTTACAATCATTAAGAGCTTCCATACTACCTGCTCCTCCGACCACTGTTGTACCACCACCAACAAACTCTCCTCCTGAAAGTTGAAGGGCTGCTTCAGCAATTGCGGGTTGGCAAACTGGACTGCAACACTCTTTAAGTTCATCAACTGTTGTGCATGCTTCCAACAATTGGCTAGTATTCACAATTTTCTCAAAAGAGGATGTATCCTTCACCGGACATGATGTCCCTGTGAGATTTGAAGACTTGAGCGAGCAGATTGTCGGTATTGTACTATTGGCCCCTCTGCTGGCCAGTATACTAATGATATCTAAAAAACAATCACGAGCAACTGAATCCTGTAAAACTAACTTATCAGCACTTGTGCTGTAATAGCCCTGGAAGATGTGAATTAGGCTGCTAAACTGTGGACAGCATATAGTATTTCCTGCAACTGTGTCAAATGGCTGAGTACAATCCGATGCTGTTCTCTCAAAGATGTCTGAAATGGCAGTGAAATTCACAGGGCACTTCCCAGTCAAGACTGGAACATATCTATGAGGAAAGGTTGGATACAGAGGAGAAACCGGTTCCTTTGGTAGTGGATAATGCGGAAGAGCAGAAGGTGATATCTCTATTGGGTCAAAGAGCTCGCTGGTGGGTGAATGTGCAACTTTAGACTTCAATGACAGATGATATTGTCCAGTATGCACCTCCAAAGCCATAACATTTTCCCAGCTGGATAGCAGGATAATTACCAATATGATTCCCATGAGCAAAACACCTGAAACCATTGTTGCAATAATTTGTTGTAACCAGGGTTCTCAAATCATCATGGACGCGCAACTAAATGAACTAACTCACAAAGGGATAAAAAAAAATACCATAGTGATGACATATTGTGTGACATTCTAAAGTCAATGCAACAGAACCAAGCATCCATAAAACAGGATTCAATCTTAAATCATCAGATAATATCATATGATAAATTCAGTTCCCATCACCTAATTTATGTGAACTGCATTTTCCAGTAAGTACAAAAGTTGGGAAGGATCCTTCACCTCTCCCAAGTCCTATCTATCATTTACAAGCAGTTACATCCAATCCAAGTTACATCCAATCCAACTAACTATCATTCAAACATCTTCAGCCTAATTAAATATTGCAAAAGCAGTAAATAAACTCATAACAGATGCAACATAAATAAGGAATCAAGGATGAAGATATGATCAGTTCCCATGTTTTGTAATATTCAAGTTAACATTTCTCTCATCTTTTCAACTTCACATTTCAAAATGCAAATGAAAAGTACAAGCTACCAAAAAAAATCCAAAACATGCACGTTTTACTATTCATTAATTTTGGGTACTGGATCTTAAATCTTTAAAGGTTTTGAACAACTGAATTGCAATTATAAGAGGGAGGAATCCCTTTTTATAAAACTCCAAAAACAACTTACCCTTCAAACGTGTGACGATCTTTACATGGACCATGATGTGACTAACCATTAGGCATCATTGAGATCTCCAAGGAAATCACCTCAAGAAAGCTATTTGCTCAATAAAAATCAAGATCCAAACAATCTTTCAGCTTCCTCTATGTATGGTATCTGCCAGTAAATAATAAAATTCTGAGTTACAAAGTAGTCAACAATAAACAAACCCTCTGCCTAAACATGATGCAGGTAAGTAACACTAAAAATAAGAGACTTCAACTGTCATCTATATAGACATATGACATATCTAAAGATTAAAGATGAATATCCAACGTTACCTTGTTACCAGATTGAAAGAAAATCACTTCAAGAATATGCAGATCAGCTAAAATGGTGTAAGAAAGAAGCAGAATGTATGAAGCTAAACTTCTTATAACATGTTCAGAGCCCCCAAAAAACAAAAAAGGGGCTAAATTAGTATATGGAATTGCTAGTTTGCTACAGTTCATCCTCTATTACACAACACTTAAGAGTGCATCTATAGCAATTCAGACATACAGAAGCCAAAAAAGACAGTCCAGAGTTCACAAAACAGGCACATTCCTCATTCTGCCGCACGAATCACGAGCATTTCACACGATTCACAATTGCTAGACTATCCACAGTAAAAAAAAAAAAAACCAACAACCGCAGATTTCGATCAAATTTCAGTCTCACTCCCAAATCCAGGAACAAGAGCCAGAAAAAAAGAGAGATTAAGCATACCAGAAGAAGAAAAATCGGAGAATGGAGTGGTTGGTACCAGCTAAGATTCCAAGCTAGGCAAGACGGGTGTAGCTGTGAAGCGCCGGCGGCGTGATGGTGGTGGTCGGCGATTCCGGCGACAGGAGAGCGAAATCAGAGCTCAGTATGACCGGCCGGAGGAGGCACGGTGGGCGATTTGATGGTTAGGGTTTAGTGCGATGGGAGGAAGGGGGGCGAGGGAGAACGGAAGCTTTGGGGGGGATTTGGTGAAGTAGAGAGAACAGTGAAGGTGAAACGGCGTTTTTGTTATTTTACGGAGTATTATTATATTTACCTTTCCCTTTTTTTTTTGTTCCCGTTTTGTCCTGTTTTTTTGCCCGTTGATTTGAGGGTCAAATTGGTCAATCTCTAAATCCTTGGGTGGTATGAACAGTCAGCCGCTACTATTATTGAAGGTCTTTTGGGAGTGGCCGGTGGCCGTGGGGTGTGTACCGGTTCAAATCAGACCGGTTCCGGTCTGAAACTGGATTAAAGTGGACCGGTATTGTAGTATGTAAACCGATAATCGGTCTAGAGTTGGTCTGCTTTTAAACTAAACTGGAGACCGGAACCAAAAAAAACGAAAGAGAGAATGGTCATAAATGACCCACTTTTTTACAAACTTTGCACAAATAAACCCCTCCCTTGAAAATTGGCAAAGTTAACCCAAAACCCAAAAATTTGCAAAAAAGTCCCGGTTGATTAACCTAGGACAGGGGGTTTATGAACAAAAAATAAAAAAAGGAAAAGAAAAGGAAAGAAGGAAAAAGTGGTCAAAAAAAAGGAAAAGGAAAAAAAATCAGAAGCAATAATTGCTTCTCACCATACTCTCTCTCCATTTTATTTCTCTCTCTCCATTTCAAACGAAAGAAAAGCACTTGATTTCGAAATGGAGGAGGCTGGAGAAGATCCACCATTGTCGGAGTATGGAGAAGAAGCGAAGAACGCCGCCGTCGGACTATAAAGGTACGCCTCCCTCTCCATCAACCCACAATCATTCTTTCTCTTTTCCGTTTTGTGTGAACGTGGGTGGTTGGGTGTGTGGGTGAAGGACTTGTAATGGGGTTTAGGGATTGAAGGGCAATGGTGGGTTGAGTGATGGGTTGTGGATGGGTGACAATGGTGGGTGCGATTGAAGGATGAGGAGGATGGTTTTCGGGTATGGTTAGGGGAAATCTATGGTTAGAGTTTTGGAAGAACGAAGAGGGTGACAATGGTGTGAGTTGAAATTGGGATATAGGGATGTTTTGGTGGGCGATTGAAGAAGAACGATTGAGGTTTGAGCCATGTTAGATTTGGAATTTTTTTTGTTTGAAAGAGAAATTGAGTGACATGAGTTTCGAATTGGATGGGAAAGTACGTCATTCATTTGCATATCTTCGTTTTCTGCAAAATCTGCATAACTTAGGTGACAAGAGTAAATGGACTCATGACATGTGAAATTTTCAAGATGACACGTAAATGTTGATATATTTAAAGGATATTATCCTAATCATTTCAATCTGAAACTAAGCGACGATTAGAATCTGATATGAATTTGAATAGTCCCTACGAATACCATATATTCCCTTTGATGTCATTCTCTTGTTTTTTATTTCAATTTCATTGGTTGATGGACAACAATGTCGTTTTCTGTTTTAATTGAGGTTGTTTCTGAATTATAAATGAGTTTTGACATATCTAGGTCAACTAATGTTGTTTTCTCAATGCTTTTGTTCACCTTAATCCGTATGAGTGATGCTAAAAACCTAATCCTTGCAGATGAAAGTGTTGAGGAGGTCGTCAATGAATTGCGGGTTGCTAAAGGGATGGGAAGAGCCGGGGAAGAAAAAGAAAGGGATGCTAGCAGTTCTTTTGACATTGATGTTGGGAAAAATGGAGTTGAAGCCAAACTTGTCGATGAAAATGAAGGGGATGGGGGCACGAAAGAATGAGGAGGTAAGTTTATTTTTGGGTGACCTGGTATTTTATGTTGAGTGACACGGGAAATTGGGGATCCACTTTAAAATTTGAATTCGTTTTTCAGGTCGTTCATGTCGATGTGGTTACAACGATTGCACCTAGAGCCGGGGAGAAACCTCTACAAGGACAAGGTGATAAGTTAAGCTCTTGTGGTTCGTCGAAAGGATAGTGTCGAAGATGTTAGCAAGGAAGAGGATGTGGAGGTGCTTGTCAAGGATGGGGGGAAAGGTGGAGAGGACCCAGACATGGATGTTGAGGTGACTGCGATTTAGTAAGGAACAAAGATGGGGAAGCTAAGGACAACGACCACAAGGGCGGGGAGACGGGATAAAAAAAAATCTGGGAATGTCATATATGAATTTGTTTGTTGTTAGTTAATGTGACGAGGTTGTTGATGTTGGGTGATAGGGTTTATTTAGTTTGGTGACACGGGATAAAAAAATCTGGGAATGTCGATCATATGAATCTGAATTAGTTGATGTGACAAGGTTATTGCAGTTAAGTGACATGGTTTACTTAGTTGGGTGACATGGGATATCCAAATCTCGGAATGAGAATTTAAACTTCATAAGCACTTGTCAGATCTCTGAGGCTGCAAAAGTTGAGGGTGTGAGAGGCAAGAAGACAAGGAAGGCTTTAGGAGCTTATGAAGGAGTGGATGACAAGGTACCCCGCATCTGTATTTGTCTCCAACTTATTCTACAAACGATGTCATTCACCTAACATTGTCATCGTGGGTGTGTAGCAGGGATGGGGAGAAGTGGATGACAGACTACGACACGGAGATTATGAAGAAGTTATGATCTCTGTTGTCATCGAGGCGTACATGTAGTTGCTTGCTATTGCCATCTTCCATGGTAGACTGTAATAAACCACCGCCAACTTTTTATCAGGGCGTACTTTTCATACCCCTAGATTGTTATGAACTTCGTTGGGGTTGTATTTTTTGAACTTTGTTGCTCAAAACTTGTAGGATGTTATGATCTCCGTTAGTTAGTAGGTGTAGTATTTTATGACATTGGTTGGTCAGTACATGTTAGTCTTTTATGAACATCTTATGCATTTGGGGGCTTTCTTTACGAACATACTTGGTTTTGAAATATTTGGGTGGAAAAACAGACACGTCACTACTACAATTAAGACTTTTTGTAGCGGCTCAAAACTGCCACAAAAGGTACGAAAACCGCCACAATAGGCCTAATGCGGCGGTTTTTAACCGCTTCTGTTGCTCGGGTTGCATTAGACCTATTGTGGCGGTTTTACTATCTGTTGTGGCGGTTTGTTAAAAGTGCTAAAAACCGCCACAATAGGTATAAAAACCGCCACAAAAGAGTATCTACTGTGACGGTTTTCCATATCTAATGTAGCGGTTTTTAATCTATTGTGGCGGTTTTCCAAAGCTATTGGGACGGTTTTTAGTCTAATGTGGCAATTTTTTTTTTGTCTAATGTGGCGGTTTTTTATTTACCAAAATTAAAAAAAAAACAAACAAACAAAACCAGCCTTTTAACTCGGATTCTTTAGACCCGAGCTAAAAAGTCCCTTTTTTTTTAAAAAAAAAAAAGACAAATAGTAGAATGCGCCCTATTTTTTCAGAATGCACACCTAGCAAAGGTCAGGGTAATAAAAAAGAAAAAGATGAGGAATTCCTTTGATCATAAACCTTGTTTAAAATACACTAACAATATAGTTGGTATATTAGAACCTTCCATCACCTATTACACTTCCATCTATTTTAACAGGTTGCACCCCACCTGCAAGCTGCATGCGTGCTTCAAGTCCAAATTTCTATTATTTTCCACCAAGATTTGTACCTGTTGAAATGAAATCAAGTAAAAGAGCATCTTAGGGCAAAGGGGAAAAGGAGTGAGTTCTTTCTGTAACCAATTTAAAACATTGAAAAGTAGAACCATCTGACTACCTTTTATCATGGGGCATTCCCGTTACCCTGCACTTGCCATATGTGGGTCAATTCCTTTATCACAATCCTAGAAATGGCATAAAAGGACCCTCTCCGCAGTGCGCCCTTAAAGAACTGTGATATTTTGTCGTACAGGGCCAAATGGAGCTTGGTTGACACCCCACCCCAAATTAAGCCAACAAGGTTGTCTAATCTATTAAAAAAATTTAATTAACACCCCAAACCAAGAATTAAAAGAACAGAGTTTAAGACAGAATAGATATAGTTTTCTCACCTCTCAGCGATTGCTAAAGCTACCTCATTGTCAGTTTTAGGAACAACATTTCCAAAATGCCTCTGAAGTACAATCTCAAACAAGGCCTCTATAAACTGTCAATTTCTCGAGTTGTGATATATGATCACACTCTACAGCAAAGTGATCAGGTCCTTTAAATAGTAAAAAATATGACATTAAAATTCAATGCCAAGTCACACCAAAAAACTGCAATGCTAGCGCAACAAAAGAGAAAATTACAATGAGGCAGATCAAGATGCTTTGTACACAAGATATCAACAACTATAACAAATATGGTGTGTAGCATAATTTATTATGATCAATTCTTAGAAGCAAAATAAAGAGAAGCATTACTAATTGAAGTGAAATGCAAAGAAGCATTTAATGGCTAATCTTTGCTTTTACTTAATACATGCAAATACTATGGCAAAATAAAAAGAATGATTACTTTCATATGTCAGGAAATAGAAAAGCTATGTCAGGTACCTCATCCAGCAGAACAATTGAGGCAATTATATGCCATCCAATTCTCTTTACCAAGGAAATCGAATGTTCTAGAATCGTTTGATTCCATTCCTGCTAGTATATTAAATTTGTAAATTAGACAAGGCAAATAGAAGTTTGCAGCATAGAGCTCTAGGACTCAAATGAAACACACATATATAAAAAATCATCTCAAGTGTATCTGAATTGCCACAGACAAACCTGCACTTTTAAGTAGATTTGCATAACCATGTACATTCTTCACCTAGAATAGGAAGATGAAGATCAAGACTGACTATTGTTGACAATAAAGGAAAAGATATGCATCGCAATTTATCTACAGTATAAACCCTTGTGATGACACAAAAGAAAATGTCATAAAATAAAAAGCAAGTTAAGCTGATACTTTTGCATAGGTAGAAGTTAAAAGGCGACCTCCTGTTCATGTTTCAGTCAACATAGGATACACAAGGGTAAGTGGCAAACCATAAATTATTATTCATTCTTTTTTTATCAATTTCCAATTCAGACTCGCATGAGCAAACATGAGCAAGGGAAGCAATCTCTAATCTAACAATTTCAAGAGCAATTCACACTAAGTGGCCATCTTTGATCGAGATAGGCTACACCATTCACACTAATTTCATTATGCTCAAGAAATCAATCAAATAAAAACTACAATACCAAAATTCAACTGACACAGATATCAATTGAACAACTCTTGCACCTTGATCAAGTTCACATTGATCACACACACACACACACAAAACACTAAAACACACATTAATAAAACTGTCTGCAGATACATAGCCAAATTAGCACATAAGCAACAACACAAGGAGAAAAATAGTTACCCGAATTGACATATTTCTCGTATAATCCATAGTTTTCATGATCAGATAAGGAAAAAAGAAAATTCATTAGGTATGTATTTCTTTAATCTGTTCAATCTCTAGGTCTCAATCCACAAAGGTCGAATGGATTTAAATCGAATAGGTATGTATTTCTTTAATCTGTTCAATTCGCAGTCTCGATCCACAAATTCATTAGGTATGTATTTCTTTAATCTGTTAAGCTTCGGATAATAATCGAATAGGTAATAGAGACCTATACAGAAATCACACACAAACGCACAACAAACAGAAAAATTCAAACCCTAGAAATAAGAACGGAAAACCCTACAAAGGTCGAACGGATTGAGACCTAAACCCGACCGAATGCACAACAAACAAAAAAATCCAAACCCTAGAAAGAAATAACAGAAAAATCTTAAAAAGATGGAAGGGATTGAGACCTGAACAGACGGAGACAGTGGTGGTTTAGGATTTGGATGTTATTGGGGGCGGTAGACATTGCAGCAGCGAGAAGAGTCCTCCAAAGATTACCAGAGAGGGTTTGATTTTGACGGGAATGTCTCCGCAAGGACGGATGCAGATCAAAAGCTATCAGTTCCCCTTCTTCGATCATCCAATCTAGTGGTCTCTTTCGCCCTTCTTCAATCGTTCGGACTTTGCAAATTGTGAGAGAGAGACACTTGCCATCTACGAAGTACAATTTAGAGGAGAGAACACTGTTGCCTGCGAAATACGAGAGGAGTATGTATTTTATTTTTTAGAAAAATTAATAAACAATTAGAAGTCAGAACCGGGTTGGAAAAAAATGCTTTTTTTATAAAACCGCTTCATTAGCCTATGAGACGCTACAGTAGAATAATTTAAACCGCCGCAATAGCTAATTTACCCACAAATGTCCAATACATTCACAAAACTGCTACACGAGCCGCCACACTAGATAAAAGCGCTACAAAAACCGCTTCAACAAGCCAACCGCTGCAATTAAATGTTACAATAGACCTTAATTGTAGTAGTGCGTTAAATCCTTCAAGTGACACGACCATACAAACAAGTGACATGGTTCATTTCGAAAACAAATTTAAAGTGAAACCCCAAACTGTGATACGTTAATTCCTTCAGGTGACACGACTATACAAACCGGTGACAGGGGTTATTTTCTTAACAAATTGGCAGACACTAAGAAACGTGAAATGTCAAAATCAAACAAGTGATACGTTAAATCATTCAAGTGACACGATCATACAAACAGGTGACATGATTCATTTCGAAAACAAATTTAAAGTGAAACCCCAAACTGTGACACGTTAATTCATTCAAATGACACGGTCATAGAAACAGGTGACATGAGTTATTTTCTTAACAAATTGGTAGACACTTAGAAATGTCAAACGTCAAAATCAAACAACTACTTTTTGCAGTATTTTGTGCAGTATTTCATGAACATATGTGTGGTGACAATTATTTTGTGCAGCATTGCATGCAGTCGAACATGGGTTGGTCTTGTATGGAAGTGCTTGGACATGAAACGATTCCATTGAAACACAGAAAGCGAAAAATTACATCTTTCAGGTGACACGACGATATGAACAAGTGACAAACATTATTTCCAGGAGAAATATAATGTCAGACTGTTCATAGTGACAAGAGAAAATATATTAGGTGGCACGTATAATTCCAATTGCTGACATGTATCATTTATAGCAGAAACAGCTGTTCATACACAAAAGCTTAACATATGTGGGTAACCCCAAAGTACCAAAAGTTTGACATATGTGCTTAACCCCAAAATACATAAAGTTTGTCATATGTGCTTCCCAAAATAGTAAAAGTTTGTCATATGTGTGTAACCTCAAAAGACCTAAAATTTGACGTATGTGCGTAACCCCAAATTACCAAAAGCTTGACCATGATCGAGTTTTTTAAAGAGGTGAAGTCGATGCCCTCTTGTATCATGACATTCTTGTGCGCCTTCCCACCCGCAAACTCACATCGGCCTCCCTCGAACACCCAACAACCATCGAAGATGAGAGTGACACATACCAAAGCGTTTCCACCTGAAAATGAAATGAGGGATGAGAAGAAAGGTTCATTGGTATCTACTTTTCACCATAGATGAAAAGTATTTCGTCAAATACACTTACCCCCTGCATCTGAGAATAAAGGTTTCTGGGAAATCAAGGTGACACGAGGATTTTGATCACTGACATGGGCACCGACTTTGACAAGTGCTCTGCAACTGGAACTGCAAGCCGAGAACTTGTCTTCAGTGGTGGAACGTTCTCCATCTCTTTCTCCATCTCTTTCTGCAGCAAAAGATATGAGAGAAGGGAGAAAATGAAAGGCTTCTCCATGGTGGAACTTCAGGCCAAGAGCTTGTCTTCCTTGGTGGTCATCTTCTCAATCTCTTTTGTCTTAGATTATACTGGGGGAAGAAGAAAGGGAGTAGCAAACACCCATCGACCTCCCTCGAACACCCAACAACCATCGAAGATGAGAGTGATGTAGACCAAGGCGTTTCCACCTGAAAATGAAACGAGGGACGAGAAGAAAGGTACATGAGTATCTACTTTTCACCATAGATGAGGAGTAGTTCATCAAATATACTTACCCATTGCATCTGAGAATAAAGGTTTCTGGGAAATCAAGGTGACACGGGGATTCTGATCACTGACAGGAGCACCGACTGAAGGCGACAAGTGCTCTGCAACTGGAACTGCAAGTCGACAGCTTGTCTTCAATGGTGGAACGTTCTCCATCTCTTTCTCTAGATAAGTTTATGCTGTAAAAGATGTGAGAGGAGAGAAAAATTAAAGCTTTTCCCATCCTCACTTTTTATATCATACAAAATGGTAAAAGGAAATCAAAGATCACATCACCCATCCCCTCACAATTTTTGGCGCCAAAACCCATCAGCCTTTCCCTCCTCAAGTGTTCCCTCCTCCCTTCAACATGCAACCGGCCAAAGAGGTCACAAATGTTATTTGCAAAAGTACACCCCTAACCCACTTTTTTATTTTTACCAAGTGGGGGTTATCTATGCAAACCATCCAAAAAAATGGGTTATCTATGCAAATGGCCCAAAACGAAATCTCTTTTACCATCCCTTATTTAAATTTCACATCTTATATGCACGGTTTTGTTTCGACAAATACATGATAAGTTCACCGGCTTTCGGTATTGACAAAATGACTGTCAATTTTATTGAAACTGTTAATTTTATTTGTGAACTTTATAATCTTGTTTACACACTTTATAAACTACATCATGCAATACATTATCTTATTTATGTACTTGATATTCTTATTTATTTACGTTACAATATTATTTATGCACTTCATATAATAAACCATTAGACATTTTGTCGCAAGAAAAAAATACACGTTTAGTAATATTATTTACACACTTTATAGTATTGTTCATGCACCAATTTATGTACTTTATAATCTTATTTATTTGTTTCAAAAAAATATTGATTAAATTTGTCATAAATTATGGATTTCTTATTATTTTCGTTTATGTATCTAATTTTCTAGATACTTAAACATAATAGGTTTATATATAAATCAAAGATGCTAGTTTATTCACACACATTAATCTCTCTGCAACTTTTTCTTATTCATTTGTTTAATCCTTCTAATAGTTTTTCACTTCAATAATATTTTAAAGAATTTTACAATATATTCTATCCATTTCTTTTTTATATTTTCACATGAACTCCTAAATAATTTGTTTTGTTTAATTATTTGATAAATTGCATGTTTTTGTTTGGTTATTATAATGTATGCCCTAAGAGAATAGGTTAAAGAGTTGAACTGAAAAAATATTTCCTTAAAATACAAATAGATCAATCCTATATAAATATTTCAAAAATGACTAAGTCAATATATGTATAAAAATCTTTCATAATTGAAATGCTTACCATGTATTTTGATGATATAAGTTAGAAAAATAAGAAAAAAAATTATAACGTTATATTTTACTCAAGTCTATTTTTTTTTAGTATAAGTTCCTTTTTATCTTTTATTCATGGTGGTAAAAAAAAAAAGATTTATTAAAAAAAATATTGCACAATAATTTTTAGAATAAAATTTATTAATTTTTATAACATAATAAAATTATTACGACATTATAAAACTCCATTTATTATGACAAAAAGTCATATGGGGCAAGCCATTGTGGATTTGTGGGCAATCACAATTACAAATTTGCAATTTCCATGTGGGGCAGGCTAGGCCCAATACAACAAATGTAAAATTAAGATTTCTGCAAGCAAAATTTTAGTCTTCTCCACAAATGTAAAATTAAGATTTGTGCAAGCAATTTGAAAGTTGAAACCAACCTCTGTCCTTAGCAATAAAAGAAGAGTTATTTTAATTTTTCTTATTCTTAAGGTGGGCTAAACCCCTTATTTCATTTCCTTCAACTTCGGCTGTATGGAAGATGTGAAATAATACACTTTTAAAGTTGTCTTCCCCTGGTTTACATATCTCTTTTTCTCGAACCGGAGGTTATAGATCCAAGATCTCCATTGTAGATCACTGGTTCATCGAAGACGTACTCTAAGATTCCTTGGGCTCTTAATAGGCTGAAAAGCTTGAAATCCGCTTGAGCTTCCTCCTCTTCTGTCCTAAAGCTTTGGCAATCTCGGCGCAATCCATCTCTATAATTAACTTCAAAATGCTCATTTCTCTTGCTATCAACTCCCCATGCAGCGGTGTTCACGCCTCCGCTGTACTCACTAAACTCCTCCCACACACTTGAAAGTATATGACTTTAAAGGATTTCAATGGGTTATAATAAGAGGTAACATTGTATTCATACTTTTTACTTTTTATATTCGATTTTCATCACATCCTCTAAAAATGAGACAACATTATATATACCTATAAGCAGTGGCGGATCCAAGGATGGGTGACACTGGCCCATTTTTCACCCCGAAGCGAAAAAAGTATAAGAATATATGTGTTATATAAAAAAATTTAAAAGTTAAAATACAAGTATCTTTTGTGGCTTAGTGACCGAGTCTACGTCATTTTAAATAGAAATCAATCAACCCTTATCCAAATCCTAATAGGCACATATTTTCATTTATTTTTTCCCCAATCCATTTTCCATTATTTTAAAATTCTTATAATTTATTTTGTATTATATAATTAACAACAATAATAATAACCCAATATATCCCGCGGTTACTATAATTAAATAATAATATTTTTTCTTACAAATTTAAGGTATATATTCTCTTCATATATGCTTTAAATAAATTATTTCTTATAAAGATAATATAAAAATTATTTATAAAAAATTGTGCTTTGAATCCGCCCTGTTTGTAAGTATTGATCACCATACACATTTAAGGATTATTTACGTTGTTAGGTCCATGCACACTTTTACCTGATCGATCCAGTTTATGATCGAACCATTACATTATGAGCTTATTTTAATGTTTTTACAATAAACACACAAGGTATAGTAGAAGATGAAGAAAAATAGAGTTAAAGGATATGCACAGTTGCACACAAAAGAACCATTCAGAGAGGGTGGCATATGACATGTTATAACGCATTGATGATCTGTAAGCAATACATTTGTACGTTTTTTTTCTGAAGAAGAGAGAATTTGGGTGACAATCTAACCAAGGATATCCCTACAGATAATACTACACATAACGACATCGGAAGGAGGAAAGGAGCAAGAGAAAAGAATCCCAAGGTGAGATAGACGGTTAGCTGTCTGATTGCCATCCTTGAAGATGTGAGAGATCTCAATTTCTGAAAAGAGGGGATGTTAAGGTCAATAACCTTAGAAATGCTTTTCCACATGCTAAAGCCTTTTGTACCAATGACAGAGCGGAAAGGAGAATCACCAGATTCTGCGAATAAGACTAAGCCCTTGTCATCGCGGATGAGAAATCCCTATAGACTAATGTTATTGTTGGAGACGGCATCAATACATTTGTACGCGGAGATATAAAATACGGTACGGTGAACCATGTAGTTTTTTTTTTTTGAGAACCTATATATGAACATTGCAGTTAGAGAGTCATCATATGGCCTTAAAGTATGTTTTGAGGTAATATACTGTATAAATTTTAAATAGCTAAAGAATATTGAAAATAAATCTCAAAATAATGTGGAGATTCTTGGTTATCATAAATTCTTAACCAACAAATTAAAATTTTTAGGAGTATATATTTACTTTGAAAACACTAATCTACGTCAATAGAAAACTTCAGGTTTATTTGCACAAAAGATAATGAATAGTAGCGGATCCAAAATTTTGGTTTATATGAACAAAACATTATGAATAGTGGCGGATCCAGAAATTTTATAAAATGACTAAAATTTTTTATGTATATATATGAAAAATATAGTTTTTAAAATATATTAGAGAAACTTTTAAATTTAAAATTTAATTAATTATTTTTAGTAAAAATATATTAAAAAATTAATTTTTTTCCTTATGTATACGTGAATTTTTTTTAAACATATTAGAAAAAATATTAAATTTGTTATTTAATTCATTTTTAGGAGTAAAAAACTAAGAAAGATAAAAATTATAAAAGAAGACAAGCAAAACTTCCTTATGTATACGTGAATTTTTTTTTAAACATATTAGAAAAAATATTAAATTTGTTATTTAATTCATTTTTAGGAGTAAAAAACTAAGAAAGATAAAAATTATAAAAGAAGACAAGCAAAACAGAGGTTTGAATACATGATCCTAATTAATTTTTTTTTTAATTAGGAAATAATTCGGAAGAGAAAACCCTATCCGAAAGCATCCTGTCGGATGAGGTCAAGAAGACCTTTATCATTGTATAAATTCGGTCCCTTGGTCGAGTAGCAAAGGTGTGCAACCCTATCTGCTACCCGGTTACTAGCTCGGGGAATGTGGGAGACTCCAGTATTTCTTACACCTAGGAGAATGGCTTGGACGTCCGACATTACTAATTCTATTTCCCAGGGGCAGTTAGTTTGGGTACGTAAAAGTCTGTAATAATCTTTGAATCTCCTTCTATGATTAGGTCGTTGATCTGTAGGTCTCTGGCCTTGTGCTTCCGCTATAATAGGAGACTTGCCACCAATAGTTTTACCCCCGATGCTAATAGGATTGCCTACCCAGTCCCCATTTTGGACGTCCAAAATGGGGACTGGGTAGGAGGATCTCCGTCCCCATTTTTATTCGAGTTCATCTTGCACGCTCTTTTCCAGTTTCCGATATTTTCCATTACTAACTTCTTAAGACCCTCGAGAGAAGGGATGTTAGCATTTCTGAAAATAATTTGGTTCCGGACAAACCAAACTGTCTACCATCTGAATATTATGTTTTGTTTGTTTTCTTTCGAGAGAGAAGTGCCTAGTAGCTGTAGTATTTGCTCCATGTCTCTGCTTTGTGATAGAAGAGTGTTGATTTTTGTGTATATCTCCCTAGGAAATTGCTGCTAAAAGTTATTGAAGGGGCATTCTAAAAAAAGGTGAATATCATCTTCCGAGGGGTGAATGCAAAAAATACATGTTGTAGGTACAACAACACCCTTTTGGGATAAGCGTGTAGCTGTGGGTAGGCCTCGTTGTTTAATTTTCCATAAGAAGTTTTGGATTTTAGGTGGAGCGTCGATTTTCCAAATCCAGTTAAAGCCATCAGATGTTATATGAGGGTTGTAAGTAATAAAGTTATAGGCACTCTTCGTTGTGAACCATCCCTTCTTAGCAGGCCACCCAGCCTATCCGCAAAGGGAGTGATTGGGAGGGGGATTTTTATGATTTCCTCTATAATGGATTTTGGGAGAATTGGATCAAGCTTCTCCCTCCACCATTGTCCTCCCATTATGTACTCATTAACAGTATCGTTTGGGTTTATGCTGTGTTGTGAGTTAATCCTATCTATCAGTGGCATCATTGTTACCCAATTATCTTTCCAAAAGTTGATTGATTTCCCGTCACCCACCGACCATTTAAGTCCTGCTTTGAATTTTGGAATCAAGGAGCTTAGTTTTGACCATTGTCAAGAAGCGTTTCCGCTTTTAGTATAGTTAAGAATGTGACTTTCTTTCAGGTATTTATACTGTATAATTTTAACCCAGTTATTCTCCGGTTCCACTAGGATTTTCCACAGAGTTTTAGTTGAAGAGTTTCATTCATATCTCTAGCTTTCCTTAGTCCCAATCCACCAGCCGCTTTTGATTTACAAATTTTGTCCCAGCTAATGAACGGGCTATGTTGAGCGTCTTTGTTCCAGAAGAAAGTTCTATTAATTTGATTGAGCTGCTTATGTACCGACGCAAGAAGAATAAAGCTTTGCATGGAGTACAGAGGTTTTGATGACAGATTAGTGGCAATTAGAGTTGCTCTGCCTTGCTGTGATAGTGCATTTGCACGCCATTTACTAAGTTGATCTTTTGATTTGCAGATTAACTCACCGAAGGTGTCCTTAGTAACCCGCCCATTAATGATTGGACAACCCAGGTATTTTTCTAGACTTCGTTCCAAGGGGATATTAAGAATACCTTCAAGGTCTCGTGCTCTAGTGCTAGGGATTCCTGGGGTGGTTTGGAAGGATGACTTATGGTAATTAACTTTCTGTCCAGAAAATTTACAATACTCCTCAATTATTTCTTTTACTTTTAAGCATGCAGTGTTACTTCCTTTAGCGAATATGATTATGTCGTCTGCGAAGGCGAGGAACGGGATGCGGGGACCTGAGTGCCCAAATTTGAAGCCAACATTGTTATGAATAGATTCGGCATCAGCCGAGAGTTTTCGGGCAAGGACTTCCGCTCCAAGAAGGAAAAGAAAAACATGATCCTAATTAAGGTTTAACTAAACTAAGTTGTGTTGATTTTTTACTTTCTAAAACTCTTTTATCTTTAAAATCATTAAAACTTGAAAAAAAAAGCTCAATTTTTTTCCTGATTTTCCTTTTAAATCAGGGAGTTTCAGCCACCAATTTGTGTAGGCAATTTAACACCTACATAAATTAAGGTAAATGGGTTGTTGGGATTTTGACCTTATCTTCACTTTCCCGTTTACCCCCTTTATCTTAAGATTAATCTTGGACCATAATCTTTACATATATATTTTCATACCATCTTAAGTCTTTTCTTCCGTCTCACTTGCTTATAACCCTTTTACACGTTTCCCGTGATCTTGGCTTTTGTTTTCCATTTGAGTGGAGTCGTTTTCGGTATGCGGCTACGTTTGGTTCCAATTGAAGTTGTAGTCTCGGGCGCCTTGCTGTTCTAGTTGACCGTGACAGTGTTCGTAATCCTCGGAAATCTCTCATCCAGGTGGGGGAACGTCGTTGATCCACACTTCTCCAGGAGACACCTTTTCTGCTGATGGGTTTCTGCCTCTGTCTCCCCGACATCGAGACGTCGTGTCAGTCCTACGACTTTCCCATGTTTTCGGCATTCGCAGTCTTCACCCGGTGTCCTTCGACTATCTCTCTGCTGGTCTTTCTTTGTTGAGATCTTTTGTGTTCGGGTTTTTTTTTCCTTTGTATTTTGATTTTATTGGTTGTATCATGACAGTTAGTCCATCTGCCGTTCTTTCGACCTCTCGTTTTCCCAGATTTCTAATATTATATGGGATTTCGAATTATTTCCTTTAAAAAAATTAGTTGAAAATTTTAATTTCAACAATTATGATACGAGAGATTATTTTGGAGTCTACATTATAAATGTTTTTAGAGGTTATTGGAGATTATTGAATTTATTTGGTTTAAAAGACCGAACTACCCTTAATACCAATTAAGTAAACACCCTATATCTCTTCTGTCCAATACTGAATTTATACTATTTCATAATTTTATAATATTTATTTTAAGCAATTTATAATATTATAAAATTGGCGCCCCTAATTTGGAGTTTACTGTACCACATAATATGGCTAGATGTGTGAAGCCCCATCCCTGTCTAAAGAGAGAAGTTTGCATAAGACAGGCAAAAAAGTATTCAAAGGGATAAAAAGTTGGACTGAGGGGTTTCATATGAAAAAGAAAGACAGAGAGGAATAAAACAGTGGTTTAGTATTTGGTTTAGGATCTGTGATGTTGAAATTTGCATTTTTTTTTTCTGTTTAATTATTACTATATTATTACACCCTTTAATAATTCATACTAAAATATATTAAAATTTCAATATGATTTCTATCTAACACATGAATTTAGGACTGGATGAAGATCAAATTATGTGTTTGGAGATCCACATTGATGATTTCATTTCAAATATGAACAACATACACATAGATAAAAAGGAAAGAAATTAAAAGAGATGAAGGTAAACCAAAATTAAAGCAACAAATAGAAAAATTGATTAAATTAAAAGCACTAGTTCTACCACTACTGCTAGTCTGCTATCATTTCATAGCCAGAGATTGAGCCGTCCCGCCAATATCACAACCCGCCGCCCACCGCCGCTCACCGCCGCTTACCGCCGGCCCTATTTCACATGAAATGTGAAGAGGGGCCTGTGTTTTTCAATCCAACGGCGGAGACAGAAAAACACCCACCACAGCAAACCACTCCCAGAAGCAAACGGCATCGCTGAAAAAGCACATTTACCTCCATAAAGCAGGGGGGGGAATGGTTTCCGGCACCGGAAGCCGACGTCTCCGGCGGGGCCGTCAAGAGGGGGAGTCAGGAGCTGAAAACCGAAACCCAGATGGGAAATGGGGAGGGGTGAAATGGGTCGGAGCCAGAAAGGCGAGAGAGTTGAAGAGATGAAGAGGGTAGTGAGAGCAAGGTGGTTTCTTGATTGGGCGTGTTGCCATTTTCCGGTGGACCAGGAAAAGGGGAAGAGGACACAGGTATGGATTAGGAAGTTAAGAGGAGGAGAGGAGAGAGATGGGTTGGTAGAACATGACATGACATTTAAGAGGCATTTGGATTTTGATTTTGGAGAGAGAGTGAGAGAGTGGTGGGGGTGAAGAAGCGCAAGTTTAGGGTTTGCCCGGCCTCTTCCTTCATCCTGGAGTATTAAATTGATAAATTCCTTGTCCCGGGGCTCGGTTTGGATCTCATTGAATTATTGTTTTTTTTTTTGGGTGGAGATCATTGAATTATTGTTGAATCCATGAAGTAAAAAAAAGTTATTTTGTGAATGAAAATTGGGCGAATTGTCTTGTCGGTCGGCACAAATCGGTTTATCTGGTGTGTAGTTTTTGTCGGCTGGATCACGTGTCCGAAGTTACTATCAAAGTTAGGTTACCCTCGTTAAAAAAAAAGTAAGAGAGTATTTTACCACTCTAGAGTTACACGTTGTCATATGTAACGGGCCGGTGGATCATCAAAATCTGACACTATTTAAAATTGTCTTATTTTAAAAAAAAAAGATATATTTTATCTCTTAATTTGTACCGTTGTTCCAAAAATCGCGTCTAGATGTCGCATAGAGGCTAGACGACCCCCTTCCGCCTAGATTTAGGCGAGCACCTAGGCACATTTAGGCGAGCACCTAGGCACATTTAGGCGGCCATCTTAACCGCTTAGGTGCTAGACACCCCTCACTACCTAAAATTCGTATAGCGCTTTTTAAAACACCGATATATACAATGTTAAATGGATTAAATTATAAGGATGGACTAGACCAGACACTGTATATACAAAAAGACTACTCTAAATATCCAACAAAAATTATTATACATAGTTTAAATTTTGTTAATGGAAAACTTGTAAGACTTGTGAGGAAATTATTATAAATTTTTAAAATGAGGTTGTTTCATTTTATTTTGAAGTGGTGTCTATTTAATAACAGTAAAAACAACTGCACCGTTTTAATTCAAAACAAATACCTTTTGTTTTGACCAAAAAAAAAACAAATACCTTTTGAGTTTGAAACAACCTTGGGTCTAAAATATCATGTATAGTTATAATACCAAATGAACTTGTTTTAGTTGAAACTGGCATTTTAATACAATAGTTTTTAATGACCTCATTTTAATTCAAAACATTGTCATTTTAATATGAAATAGTGTCTTTTTTGTCTAAATTTTTTTTGACCCCTACTAAACTTTAGGTTAGGTTCCACACTATTTGTTTCTATCCACAAATAGACTAATTTATATACTACCTCCGTTTACTTTTAATTGACTTTTTACTATTCATGCACGTTTTTTAAGGTGTGAAAAACTATATGAAATAATAATTTTTTAAAATATTTTTTTCGATAATCTCATACTTATTGGTGATAAGTATAATATTATTAAAAAAATATTATTAAAATATTAATATTTAATATAGTTTTGATCGTTCTAAAACTACGTGTATGACTTGAAAAAGTCACTTAAAAGGAAACTGAGGGAGTATTTATCAAGAATTAATCATAATGAATTTGAGAAATGAAATCAATCATGCTTTCATTAATTTGTTTTTACTATGTTTTTCTCCCATCTGATCTCATATATATATATAGCCGTAAATGCAAAAAATAAAAAAAAATAAGGTAATAATTTGTTGGTTCCCGGCTTCAAGAGTAGGATCTGCGCAAACAATCTCTGTCCTTTTCTTTATTTCCTTTGACTGTCCCATTTTTCACCACATATCACATCTCTTGCCCCTCTCCACTTGTCAATGGAAATTACATTTTTATTACTATTGACACAGTAAAAATTTCGATAAATAAATGGTGATAGCAATAATTTTGAAAGTTGTGAAAATTTTTATTTTCACAAGCTCAATTTTTTTTAAAAAATAAAATATATTTAAGAGTTTAAAGAAAAAATCAAAGGCGGTCAGTTTTAAAAAACCGTTAAAAGTCTAGACATTGTGCTGCAGCTTATTATTTGCAAGACTACAGTTTTGAAAATCGTGGTCAAATATTATCTCGCTACTTTTAAAACCATAATCGACATCAAGATTTTAATGGTTCGGATATCAATCCAGTTTTATTATATGTGTAAATGAAAGGAGAAATAATTAATCAAACTAAATCAAACTTGAGAAAATTAGATAAACTGGACCTGTAACACAGAGATAAACAAAAGTATTATTAATGTCAGGTGAAAATGTGAAAATTGAAGAGAGTGGAGGACTAGTGGTTTTGAAATTGAATGTGCCAAGTCAATCAAGATTTTAATTCCAAGATCTAACTCTACAAATCTAGCCAAGCATTAATGCCTTCCTCCAATGGGTCCACTCCAACTCCAAGGGGCAAATAGAGCTCCAATGTCCAACAACATTTACTGCTTACTTTCAGCTTCCACATGTTCACCTCCTCCTACAAAACAAAAGTAAAAACCCCAGTTATTAGGAAAAATAATTAAAATAAACTATTTAAATCAATTAAAACCAAAAAAGTAGTAGCCCATATGATCTATATATAACTACAACTATAGGGTAGAGTACCTTTGCTTGGATGGGTGTGGTTAATTTAATTCATGTGAAAATGGAGAGGGTAGTAGTGGTACACTACCTCCCTCCCCCAACTCCCCAAGTGTGAGGTAACCAAAGTAGACATTGGAAAGGGAGAAAGCAAGCAAAATGTGAAGGGAAGAGTAAAAAATAAAATAAAATAAATAAAAAAATGAAGAGAGAAAGAGGAGGAAGAGCAGCAAGAGACAGAATGTCTGAGCAAAAGGGTCAGAGGTGAGGACAGTGGTGGTGGGTCAGACCTTTAAGGGCTATGAGGGAGGGAGGGAGAAACCTACCTCATAAACTTTACCTTGGAAGACAGGATGGGGAAAGTCTCTTCTTACCTCACCCCTCTTCACCTTCTTTTAGTTGGTGACAAATGTTTTATTTTGAGAATCGTCAATAGGGGTATTATATATGAATGCGAGCTACTCGAGTTCGACTCGAATTCGGCTTGAAATACTCGGCTCGATCTCGTTTATATTAAAAAAATGAGCCGAGTTCGAACAAATTCCCGAGCCCGAGTAGCTCGTATAACTCGTTTTGGTCTGCCTATATGTATGTAGCTACGAACTAAATGTAGCTCATGAGCTAAACATGAGCTCAAATCGAGCTTAATACGAGCTCAAATCGAGCTTAATACGAGCTCACGAGCTTGTATTAATGCAACAATTCTGAAATGGGCTCAAATAGAGCTTGAACGAGCTCACGCGCTCGAACATGGCTCGAGTAAAAAACGAGTAATTCGAGCTCGAGCTCCATGTAAAGTTCGCGAGCCGAATACGAGCAGGATCTTAGTTTCGAAAAAAATTGAGGCTCAGCTCGAACTCGACTCGATAAAAAAATGAGCTGAACAAGAGCACCTAGGTACTCGACTCGAATAACACCCCTAGTCGTCAAGCTTCGGTTTCGAATCGAAAACTAACCGTTCGAAATCAAAGGCTTTAGGATTGGATGTTTTTATAGAACCAACGCAATTTAAATCGACGATTATGGCCCCGTTTGGCAAAATACTAGCTGATAAGGTAGTTAAAGCTAGTATGATAGCTGAAGCTTATGGATCATTTGTGTTAAATATATGTTAATAAGGTAGTTTGATATTTGTTAAACCTAGCGATTGGAGTGGGTTATAAAAACTTGTGAATAGAAAATCATAAGCTATGAAAAGCTTTGGTGAGTAGCTGTTGAAATACTTTCATTCCAAAAGCTAATTAAACTAAAATCTTATATTTATTTCATTTACAACTATTAATATCAAAGGTTCATCAAGATGGATGTAAGAACCTATAACTCCCCTCTTTAAAAAAAATTATTTTCCACTGGCTACATCATTCGCAGTTGGAATGAGAAACCTATTAGCATTGAAGGCAAATTGGTGGGGGTCAGCAACCGATTGTGGCTAATGTTCTAGCTTTGAGAAATGAGCTTCTTAAGGCCCTTGAGCTTAAAATTTTGAATCTTATTGTGGAAGGAGATTCAGAAATCATTATCAACTACCTAAAATATAACACTAGATGCCCTTAAGAAATTGAACTGACTATGGCTGACATTAAAACTCTTCTGTTGGGTTTGCGGGAGACCTCGATCATTCTCTCACATCCCCCATCTTGACAATCGAGTAGCGGATAAGATTGCACACCTTAGCTACTCGGCCAAGGGTCCCAACATATCGAATGATTTAGGTCTGATTGACCTCATCCGAAATGATGCTATCAGGTAGAGTTTGCTCTCTCGAATTTTTACCTAATAAAAAAAATGTTTGATTTTTGAGATTTTAAGCTTAAAAAATGTAAAAAATCGAATCGAAAACCAATGGTTGATAACCGAAGGAGATTCATCTTAATTGAAAAACCATGAATTGATGATTCTAAAACTTTGACTACCTCTATTTTATTCACCAATAATCCTCTCTCTAATGGCAGGGGGAGATACTATTGTATTTTTTTTTTCTTTTCATTTAATCCTATGAGTTTAATCTCACTATAAGTATTTATGTTAGGAATACTCAATCTAGTTATGGGTTGATCGAGAATGTCTTTTAGCTTGTCACTTAGTTTGCCTAGTTTGAATGACTTTTACATGCTAGTATTCAAATTCATGAGAAATTCAGTCTCGTGCCATAAAACAAATTGTTTTACTCTCTCATGTGTGGAATGGAGCATGAATGTCCTTTTTTACTAGTTTTATGTTTGTTAATTAAAATGTGTTATTTTATATATTTTGTTGTAATTTTTATTATGTGAAAAAATAAATAAAGGAGAGTATAATATTTTTAATCTTCTTAAAGTTTGTGCAATATGCTTAGATGACTCATTTTCTTAAAGATTACGGAGTACGTAGTATCATTTTTGGTTTAAACACAAATTTTTAAAAAAAGTTTCCATTCATTTATATTTTGTAATGATTACTCATATTATCATATTATTAAATACTCACTTTTTCTTAAACTAATCAATACTAAATATTTAAAAATGATATTTATTATTTAGGTGCGCTTTTTAATAATAATAAAAAATACTACGGAGTATCTTTTTAAAAATAATTTTTAAAAATAATTTTATACTTATTACTAATTAATAATACTTATTACTGTTAATTAAAAAATAAAATTATTTTAAAAACTAATGAAAAAGTTAATATTATATATATAATTCTTAAAAACATATTTGGATAATAAAGGATATTGAAAAGTAAACGGAGAGTAGTAGACAATTTGTAAAAACAAAATAAGCTTCACTATGGCAACAAAAATCATCTCTCTCTATAATTTTTTTCTCCAAAAATACAATATTATTGCTTTACAATGCTACCTAACGCCTAAATCGGTAAATCCCAATGATTTACCACGTCCACATGGGTGGGAGGGAGATCGGAAAATGAAATCGAATGGACAATGAAGACTATCATTTACACAAAATATCAGTAAAACAAACATATAAAATAGACTCGACGATCTTTCTATATATAATAAGGTATGTTAAGAGTTATACTTAATTATATCTCTATATATAATTTTTTTTATAAACCTATATATAAAATATTAGAAAAACTAAACTTCTAATATTGATTACATATTTATTTACAAATGTAGTAAATTGGATCAAATAAAGCCTCAAAATATTTAGAAAATCATATAAAATGATTGAAATGTTGTAAAATATAAAGGTCTTGATTTGAAACATATTTTTTATACTTAAAAGTTGATCAAAACATAAAATTTAATTCGATTAAGTCTATAAAGACATACTTGATTTGTAAGAAGCGAAAAATAAAACGAGTTCACAAATATTAGATATTATGATATAATGTTTTTTTGAATGTGTGGAATACAATAAACCTTGTTAAAATCAAACAAAAAAATACTAACAATGAAAATTATTTATTTATTTTAAATTATCTAAATTCAAAATTAATTGATTTATACCAAAAAAAAAATAGATTGTTATATTTTCAAAACTGCTAGTAATAAAATATTTTAAAAGTACAAAAAGCAGTAGATTACAAATAAGCAAACATTATTTATATACAAACAATATTTTTTAGCTAGGATTTTAAAATCAATGAAAATCCTAACTAATAAATTTATTAGCTCGGCTTTTCATTACTCTTTATTGCCACAAATTTGTTTTTGTTTTCCGTTTGTATTATGATAGTCTCTCCTTTTGACGATATTTTATCCTTTTTTATTTAATTGATACTACGTAATGATTTGTCTAATACTCCGTCTTTGGAATGTTTATATTATATATATATATATATATGTTTATTTATATATAGAAGGAAAGAATTTTGGCGGAAAAAAAAGGTGGGAAATTCTTGGTTTCCCAAAAATGGAGGAAAAAAGGGAAACAAAAGTGAAAAAAGGATTCGAAGAAAACGTCAAAAGTGAAAAAGAAAAATCCGAAAATCGAAGCAAAGAAGAGGAGGGTGGTGGGGCCCAGCGGCCACCAACAACTTGTTAACATCGATTATTATGTTTGATTTTTCGCATAAAAACTTTGGTAGCCGTTTATCTATCTGACGACGAAAGATGGAAAAAAAAAAAAAGAGACCTCCGTAGAAGATGTTTTAAAAAGAGATTTTGTTAATGATGACATGACACCGCCCTTTCCTCTTTCTATTCTACAGTATATGTAATGTAATCAATCTACAGTATATGTTAATATGTGTATCAGTGTTTGTGGGTGCCCTTTATCATTTCAAATTTTCAATAATACATTAATAATGTATCATACTCGTATATATATAGAATTTGCAAGTGTTGCAGCATTTTGGACTGCATCATGAGAGGCACAAAGGGTAATACTATTTGCACATCACATAAAACAAACCAAGCCTAGGGTTTTTTCTTTATATTATATATATATAAATGGGCATTGGAACAGGAGTAGGTAAGCAAATTGGTATAGTTGCAATGTTATGTGGGAACTCACATTGTCGCATTGGTATTCATTCAAACATATGCACTCATCTTGTCCACTTCCAATTTTGTGGATCCGAGCGTTTTCTGCCTTATTATCTTCTGCTTTTGTCACTAATTGTTTGGGGTTTTCCTGCTTCCATCATCTAATTTCACTATTCCAATTCAACTTGTAGCCCTGCACTCTGGTTGCTGCACTTGTTTCCTTGCTGTATCGTCTAAAAATCTGTGATAGTGACCGACGAAAATAACCCGAAACACGCCCTTTAAACGCACTCGAGATGATGGCCGCGCTTTCATATTTTTCTGGGTGCAAATAGCATCGCCAACCAAAGCACAACAGTACCGTACCAACTGGCTTCACAAGGGTCATTTTTGCAAATGCCCATTTGGTCATATGCCAGAAAGAAACTATGCAACCATGACAACTCCACCAAGTAGAATTGTAGAAAGACAGTTCAGTTACACTAGTTTTATCTCAAGTATCATCATAAAGACAGGGAGGAAGGAACAGAACATTTGGCAAGTAGGAAAGAAAGGCAAGCATGACTCGTTCCTGTGGTCCACGACATGGCAATTGTGGATCGGTGCATCACTAAATAAAGACCCCTAAATATAGGATGCAAATGTGCAACACTATACGCATCTCCTTATTCACAGACATTAAAAGTAATATCTGTAAACCTTGATCAGGAAAAAATACGGAGCCATTCACTTATCTGGTTCGAAAACATATTGTCTAAAACTACAATGAAGGCTCAACTAAACTACATTGCATTCACTGATATCTCTTCCATCCTAACAGATCATCCACAAAGACTATGAATACTACCTACTAAGATTATCTGTCATAGTTTCCACAAAGATGTGATTACAGAAGTAAACAATCAACTAATTGAGATTATTCTCTATTCTGCAAACTCAGTTTTATACTTATATCATGAAACAAAATTATTCTCATAAAACATGGAATATGAAAATAAGATGTCTTTTACTGTAGCTTCTAAGACCATACACAATGGTTGTGTGCAAGTGTGCAAATGTGTATTTTTTAGACATTTTTTAACTCCATTGGATATTAAGTGTGCAAATATACACATTTGAGCATGTAATGTGCAAATTTGAGAACACTACCTCCCCTATGTGCAAAAACTTTTATAATAAGCAAGACAATTTCATTGGTTGATTTTTTTGATTTTATTTCCCTTTTTGTTTTAAATAAATTGTATTTGAATGGTGTATAAAAATGCATATTTTACCAATGGAGCAAATTGTTAAAAAGTAATGTGTATTTTAACACATCTTGTGCGAATGTGTACATTTTACCCAAAACCATTGTGGATGGTCTGATGACTCTCAATACTGAAAAACACAATAAAGTCACTTTAGTGAAGCAGTTTCTTTTCAAGGATATGATAATAATTAAATCAGGAAGATGTCAGATTTAGTTATAATATATTGCTATATGATATCTTATCTCATCTCTACCTCCTCCAACTTGTCATTCTTTTTTGAGCTTTACCCACTTTCTATAAGCAAGCACAAACTAAGAAAACATTAACTGGTCCTTCAAAATTTTGTAGAAGCAACTCAGGCAAATGCAGACACAAACAAGTTTGTCCTTCAGAGTTCAGAGTTCTGCCTACGTATGATCGAGATGCAGCCCCTACCGGCCCTCATCCAGCCAGGAACAAATCAAACAGATCATCCCGAAACTCAAGGGAAAGTAGGGAACATTGTGATTTAAACATTAAGAGACTTGATAATATAAAATGCAGACCTAACAGTTAATAAAATTGACCTTTTTTTTACACTAATACAGTTCTCCATTTCATAAAAAAAAGGCCATCAATAAACATAGTAATCAAGCAAGGCAAAGTAAATGCACAGACATAACAAAATTGTAAAGGCCAAGGCCTTGTTGTTGTAAGCTGCTTCATTCATAAAGAATAACTAGGTTGTGCATCATCATTAGACATTCTACAAGTACTGCTTTTAGCCAATAGTTAAGGCAGAACTGAAACCAATCTACCGATCATGATAACCAATCTAAATTCTGAAATATTTATTCTATATATTAAAGTTAATCATCATGTCCACAAAAAGCTGACTACATGCCAGGCATTTATCAAACTGTAACAATTTAACAAAATTATATGAAATACAGCACCTCCTTGTACTTCATTGCATTCTTTAAAACAAAGAGTAGCAAGGTTAGCAAATTCACCTCCATCATAGCTTCCAGTGTTGTAAAAATCGACTTAGGCGAGGTGGCTCTCATTGCCTGGGATCCGCCTAACGTTTTTTAGAACACCGATGATAGTTGGAGATACGCCAGGTACCACTTATATGTGTGCACTAGACCATCCCTAAGCGAAATCTTGGGCTTCCATCCAAGATCCATCAGCTTTGAGCTATCCATGAGCTTCCTAGGGGTGCCATCTGGTTTTGTTTCATCCCAAACTAGCTCGCCTTCGAACCCCACCACCTCTTTAACCAGCTCAGCCAGCTCCTTAATGGACACTTCCCTCCCACTCCCAACATTCAAATGACTCAATCCACTGTACTTGTCCATCAAGAACACCACAGCATCAGCCAAATCATCGACGTGCAGGAACTCTCTGAGAGGCGAGCCTGTTCCCCATACAAGCACCTCCTTATCTTCCCTCTCCTTCGCCTCGTGAAACCGGCGAATCAATGCAGGCAGAACATGAGAGTTTTCAGGGTGGAAGTTGTCATTAGGGCCGTATAAGTTTGTTGGCATACCTGCGATCAATCAAGAAATTACGAATCTTCAGGCCAATTTCCAAACTAAGAGGTTCAGATTGACACATTTCGATCTACAATTTATGAATTTTCAGATTAGAGCTCCAGAGAAAGAAGGTAAATTTCAACAGAAAAGGTCAATGTCGAGATCAATTTCAAATTGAAGGTGTTGCAAACAGCTATGAAATTCAAGACGTGCCTGAAATAGCATCGAAATTGTGCTGAATCCGGTAAGCCTGGCACATCTTGATCCCGGCAATTTTGGCGATCGCGTACCACTCGTTGGTAGGCTCCAACGGGGCGGTCAACAGCGCGGTCTCGGGAATAGGTTGCGGGGCGAACTTGGGGTAAATGCAGGACGATCCGAGGAACAGAAGCTTCTGAACGCCATGGGCGTACGCGGAGTGGATGACATTGGTCTGGATCTGGAGGTTGACGGCGATGAAATCGGCCGGGTAGGTGTTGTTGGCATGGATGCCGCCGACCTTGGCAGCGGCTAGGATGACGAATCGGGGCTTCTCGGAGGCGAAGAAGGCGTCGACGGCGGCTTGGACGGTGAGGTCGAGCTCGGCGTGGGTGCGGAGGACGAGATTCGTGAACCCGAGGGATTGGAGCTTTCGGGTTATGGAGGATCCGACCAGTCCTCGGTGTCCGGCGACAAAGATCTTCGCCGATTTATTGGAAAAGAAAGAACTGCCGACATCGGCGTTCGCGCCGGAATCCGCCATGGTCGGTGTTGGTACGGTGGAGGAGGGAGATTCCCAAAGTGAAAATGTGGGAAATGGAAATTAGATGCGGGCAACTGATACTTGTTTGAGTTAGCGGGTCAACCCGGACCTGAAATTGGGCCCATTCGGGCTGATTTGGGCCCAACTTTAATCGTTAAACTTAATACGATCCGATCTGCTATTTTAATTTCAAACACTTGTTCCAAAAGGTGAAATCGCTCACCTCGGGCGCCCCTCACCCCCAGACCGAAGGGAATTGTGAGAGGAGGTAAATCATGGTAACTCAACCGACCACAGAGGTCAAGACCAGTGCTCACTGCGCACAAGGAGCCCCCTCATTTGAGAGGTTGCTCCCACACTGCCGCTGGTGGGATCGAGCTCTTGTTCCAAATGTCACCCCTGTGACCAGTTGAGCTAAACCCATGCGGGCAGATCCAAAGGGATGCAACACGAGGACTTCCCAGGAGGTCACCCATCCTAGTACTACTCTCGTCCAAGCACGCTTAACTTCGGAGTTCTGATGGGATCCGGTGCATTAGTGCTGGTATGGTTGCATCCCAAACACCTATTTACTAGTACGAGGGATTGCACGTTAGTCTCGGGTTAACAAAAGATGTTTTTTACTATTTACACATTTTTTAGAATGATAAAAACAATCATATCTATTTTTTATTAATTTTTTTTACAATTTCGTATTTTTTAATATTAATTACGAAAATTTTATTTTATTTTTAATAAAAATGGATATTTTATAGAGTTTTTATCATCATAAAAAAATATGCATAAATAGTAATGATATTTTTTTGCTGAACGGAAGGAGTATCAATTTAAATTTGATAATATAGATTTATTAGTTTTAATTTTAACTCTATATTATATGTTACAAATTAGAGGATATAAAAATGATTTGAAAACATAAAAATAATAAAATAAATAGGTGAACAATAAATAAAAATATTTGAGTAGTGGAGTGGTTAGTGGGGATGTGACAGTTATAACAATGAAATGACATTAACACACAAAGCTGATGTGTTTTAGTGGTCCACATGGAGATGACATGTGGAGTGGATGATGTGGTAGCCCTCCTACGCAACACCCTAGAATGGAAACAAATTAGCTGATGTGTTTTGGTTTTATGTATAGTATTGCTATATATGAAAAAATGTATATATAATATAAACAAATTAGATTTTTTTAAAAATAAAAGTTGCATATTCGATAATGTAGATGATATGATATGGGTATATATTTCTATATATTTTATTGAGATAATATTATTATGCTTACAAGACACATAGTAACATTTATTATTTTGTATAAATAAGATATTTCATAATAGAAAAGATAAGTGTAAATATAAGATAAAAGTAATTATAAATAAATTAAGAAAATATAAAGTTTTCAAAAACAGAAGGATGATACAATTATTTTTAATTCATTTGTGAAATTGAGGTAGTGGGCTAGTGAGGTAAATAATGAAGTGAAATTGTATTTGTTTTTTTAAATTTTAGATACCATGTGAATGACATATAGATGTCACATAGGAAATTTTAGGGAATAAGATGAAGAAGTGATGAGGTGGTCTATATCTAAATGACATTTGGATAAGAGGTTTCTAGTGAAGCTACGTAGGACGATAATACTTTTGCTTTTATATATACTATTGATGTATAGTACTATGTAATGGGTAGAGTTGTCACAATCGAATATGTGACCAACTGAGTCATCCGAACCTAACTCGAATTAAACCACAATTTCATTAAAAGTTTATAAAATAAAAACCAACCCAACCTAACCCAATCCGATCCATACCAAAAATGGACTAGATTCGGAAAGATAACCATTCCCTGACGACCCCTGTGTTGGTGACTCTCTCTCTCTCTCTCTCTCTCTCTCTCTCGCGTTCTGTCGGGTTGAGGCACACCATTACCAGGGAGGAGGACAACTCGGGTGTAAAATGGAGGGGAAAAAAAGTCTGGTCCGGCAAAAAAAAAACATTGAACCCAACTTGGTTCGGTTTGATTTGGTTGAACCCATTCTAAAATAGTAGGGGTGTAGCATTGTCTCAAGTCGTGTCTTAATTTGATTCCCGACACAAAAAAAAACTCGAAATTAAATTATGAAAATCTCGTTACAATTTCTATTTCATCTCTTGGTGGTTTCACCCACATATTTGAGCAACTTAATAGTTGTGGGAGTAAGACTAGTCCATTGACAATGAAAATGAGCAATTTTTATTGAATTTAGACAATGGGGAAAAAATTAAAGTTGGAAGTGTTTATCAGGTTATTAGTTGCAATTTATCACATCGTTTGTGTTATTTTACGCAACATTGAAAACTTATATCACTTTTTGCAACTATTCTAAAAATTGGGATTATGTAGTGCAATTCTCTCGATCTCTTTTCCTCCTTTCTGTGTAACCTATAACGCATTAACATGTATTGAAGAGTTTGCCTTTTTTTTTTTTCCTTTTCTATTTGGGATTCATTCTCTAATGAACAATCGAAGGAAGGGATCAAAATTATACCGGTCTTGTACGTTCTCTAGAACAAAATTATTCAACATTGTAACATTTTACCTTTTCCCTCATTTGGTTCAGAAGAACCTATTTTCTTTGAATTAGGTAATGCACTCTATTTTGATCTCTTTGGATGAATTTGTTAATCTTTTTTTACATATATTATAATAAATTTTTACATTATTGGTTGGATTTGCCTGGTCTTTTTTTTTTTTTTTGGGGGGGGGGGGGGGAGGGGATGATCGGGATTTGATATATGTTGGAACTTGTGAAAGCACTTGGAAATTCAAAGTAAAATGTAGAATTAATGGTAAACCTCAAATTTATATTAGGGAAAATTGTACAATTTACCCTTTGTTCTTTCTACAATATCATACTTCCTTTGTTCTTGAGTTGTTCATAGTAAAGCTTTATTATCAATTAAGACATTGTGGAATAATCCTTAATGTTTCCTTCTCCTAAATGATTGAAAACTATGTCATGGAATTGATACATTGAATTTACCCTAAATTGTATTACATAGTTGTTTAAGACTCAAATTTGCAATTTCATGATAGGAAATGAGAGCTGTTTGTCATTCAGTTAGTCAAATCCGATCAATTTTGAGGTGTCGAGGATACAACTGCTTCAGTAGATGCTTTTCGGGGAAGAGACATCATTTTAGGGATGAAAGATTGACTTTTGTTTATAAGTTTGTCCATAATGTAAAATTCTATAAGAAAGGCGGTCTATGTCTACCTTTTGATCAGATCTCCAAAGACTTGTCTACAGGTTATTCTTGTAAAATATATGATTCTCTCAACGGTTCTCTGTTTTTGCTATATTAAAAAGGGTTGGATTTGTTGTGGTTTTAGTGGGGGAATTGAAAAAAGGAGGGCCACTTGTGGAGTATGAGAGGAGAATATCTGTCGGTGATCTTTCCAAGGGCGATGTCTGCCAGGTATTAGAGAGAAGTGAAAAATCTCCATGTTCAGCTATATAATGAATTATGAATTGGTACATTGCTCTAGAATGAACCATTCTGTTTGATTTATCATTCTCCTTCATAGTTTTGATTGTCTACGTGTACGAGTAGCTTAATCTAATTGGAATGGTTCCTTTATACATCAAATATTTGATATCATTGATATGCAACTATACTTTGTTTGGACAAACCAATGGCTTGTGAACAATTGGATGTATGTGCGATTGATAGCTTTTGTAGTTGGTGCACTTGAAAAGTGAAAAGTATCACATATGTAATTATTGCAGATCGGCACAATACATAAACTTCAAAGGCTTTATGACGACATGGTTGAGAATGCCAATCAATGCAAGTTAGATCAATATGCTACTTTTAAGAAATCTAGTAGGTAAGTTGTTGTTATGATCATTATTTATTCTTTTTGTTCTTATTATTCTTCAGTTTCATCTAGTTATTGATATGTATCTGACATTTTATTGGAGATAGAAACCCAAACTAGAGTGTTCTTAATTTTGAAAGGTTGAAGTCCTCTTTAAAGCTCTGAAACTTGTTTCAATATAGATAAAATATTTTGTTGAGAGGAAAATCTCTCCATTTTGTTTTATTCATTTTTTTAATGGTTACAAAAGTTAATTTTTATGTCCTTTAACCCTCTTGATCACTGTTATTATTTATGTTCTAGAAGCAGGTGGTTGTGGTTCCATTTCTTACAACAATCTTTATATTCTCCAATTAAAGGATTATACCTATATGGAGGAGTTGGAACCGGTAAAACCATGTTGATGGATTTGTTCTTTGACCAATTGTGAGTTTGAATTTCTTCATTTATTTTATCCATAGTTGGAGCTTGTGTTTTATACCAATTTTCTGTTGTGCTACAACTCAACTAGAATCTTTTAATTCTCTTAATTGAGAAAGAATGTTTTTAAAACTCTCAGGCCTTCATATTGGAGAAAGATGAGATTACATTTTCATGACTTCATGTTGGGTGTCCATAGCCGCTTACGGGTATTTGTCAATCTTTATTGGCTTGTGAACTTTGTTCGTCTGTTGTACTTGTCATTGTCAAATCTCAAGAAAAGCCTTTTGTTTTTAAGAATTTGTTCAAATCCGACATTCGCATAATGTATTTTTTGTAGTTTACTTAGAGCTTCAAGCGTTGTATTTTCCAATATCATATTTCCTATTCATATATCATATCAAAAGAAAATACTATTTGCAGAAACACAAAGGTGTTTTGGACCCACTTGAAGTTGTAGCAGTAGAAATAGCCGATGAATCAATTTTATTGTGCCTTGATGAGTTTATGGTAAAGTCTTATTTTTAAGACAAATTTGGAAGACGTGAATCGATTTTATTATGATATTTTCTTTATATTCCAGGTGACTGATGTGGCTGATGCCTTGATCCTGAATCGCCTATTTGGACACCTATTTAGCAATGGTGTTGTAAGCATTTTACATTCTTTAAGTTCTATATCCCCTTGATTATCTAACATCACCCCTTTTGCATTTTGTTTTTTTATGTTTGACGTTCTCAATAGATACTCGTTGCAACTTCCAATCGCCATCCAGATTGCTTGTATGAAGGTGGCCTTCAGAGGGATCTGTTTCTACCTTTCATTGTGAATTTGAAGGTGATCAAGAGAATTTGTAAATACTTTAGCTTTTCCTTTATTTTCTTATAGACTTTTCTTGTGCATTATTTCATAGAGATATACGAAATTCCTTTTACATTGACGCAACTTTGTTTTGAACATAGGAAAGATGTGAAGTGCATAATATTGCTTCTTCTGTGGATTACAGACGCCTAACCTCCGTATTTTCACCCCTATGCATCTTTGTTTTCTAATCCTCAATTACAACTCACTATATCCCTCTCTCCACTTTATTTCATATGTCACAATTCATAACCATAAATCTTCAAAGTGTACTTACTTTAACCGTAGGCTGAACAAGGATCCTATTTTATCGGTGAGGATTTGTCAGCCACTCTAAAGGATAAGTTTCAGGAGTTAGTTGGGAATGTGAAAGCTTACCCACAACAAGTAGAAGTTGTAATGGGGAGGACATTAGAGGTACTTTGCCAAGCTAATTCTTTTTAATCCTATTTTTTTTATTAGGCACACCGAACGTGTCCTCAGTTAACTATTTGTTTTTGATTTTGGATAGGTCCCGTTAGGTGCTAGTGGATGTGCATATTTTTCTTTTGATGAACTCTGTGACAGACCAATCGGTGTAGCTGACTACTTGGGATTATTTAGTAAGTCATTCTATTCCTTCATGGTTTCATGTTTTGACAAATATGAGCTCTGCACTACAATTTATGATGTCTTATGTATATATGTATGCATTATGCTTTGAATCCTTTTAACTTTTATACCATAAACTCTTTGGTGTGAATGCACCCAATCAATGTTTTTGGCAGAAAATTTCCATACCCTAGCATTGGAAGATGTGCCAATTTTTGGATTACATAATCGTACTGCAGCTTATCGATTCGTTGCTTTAGTTGATGTACACTTCTTTTCTTTCCATTTCTCCATTAATTATTCGGTGATTTCATTATGCTTAACGAAGGTCATACAAGTTAGGCCTTAAGCCTATAATTGATCTTTCACATGATTTGGGTGTACGGTATCAGGTGATGTACGAAAACAAGGCGAGACTACTATGTACCGCAGAGGGAAACCCTCAAGAGCTCTTTGAGAAGACCATAACCATAGCTGAAGCTAAGAAGAGGCTCCCAAGAACCTCTTCTAGGTCAAGGAGAAGTGATGAAGCCGACTTGTGCGTTGACAATGAACTCGGCTTTGCCAAGGATCGTACCATTAGTAGGTAAGCCTATATCCTATTTATCTGTGAATGCTATTCATTTCATTAACCTTCCCCTGCTTCTACGAATCCATTTAATTTCATTATGTGAACAACAAAAAGTACCTAATGTAGGAGTTTAATGCAACAGATTAACCGAGATGAATAGCAAAGAGTACCTAGAACGACATATTGCTGAAAACTACTTTCTCATCAAAGAAGAGGGACCCTGAGCATACACAAATAAGTTATGTTAAAGATTATCTTCCTATAGATGTGACATCCATTTTTAGGGCTGACACATCCTATTTTCTAATGTTACATTCTCATTTTAGAGTGTTGACTTTATATGTGTTATACATATTTATGACGGTTTTCAAATTATTGGAATTATGAAGATTGATTTTGCTATGCCTGACCTGATGTGTTATTTGCCATTTTTTTTGATGCTTCCTTTAGCTTCTAAGTAATCATTTTAAGCATAAACAATAGACATACCCTTTATTTGATTGTTCTATAAGTTTGGTTGATGAGTTGTAGTAAGGAATGTGATTTTAAGGGAATGTGATTTTAAGCCTATTAGCTCAAAAACTAGAGCGATGCGCTCACATAAAGATGCAAGTTTCAATCCCGCATAGGCTATCTATGACTATGTATAGTTAGGATGAAACAATTGAAGTCAATGCTTCAATTCTTAGACATTTAGATTTTCACTTGTACCTTACTAACTCTGATTGACCTTATCATTCAACAATTAAACTAGGCTATCTATGTTCAAAATATATCTATAAAGCAAACAACCAATCCACTAAAACACTAGGAGATGACCAACAAAGACCGAACAAGAGAATATTTATGATACCAGAATTAATGACACCCAAATGTCACAAATAAAGATACGGGGAAGAGGCAACCAACTTCTAGTAAAACCATGTTAAGACACATGAAAAGAAGCAAGGTTATTGGAGTTTAACATAATGTAAGATATGGATTGGAGTACCAAATATTTTGAAAACAAATTAGATTGTAAATCATACTTTGAATAAAAATGTAGGTTTCATAGAGACAAATCAAATTAGCCTATGTAGGATTTGAACCCACATCTTTGTATTCAAGCACACCACTCGACCATTTAAGCTAATAGGCTTAAAATGTGTCACAAAATTAGAGCGTAAATATACTATATGACTATATCATATACAACATGACCACAAATCTTAACCAATGCTCTTAAAAAAAATATTAGAATAAATCTTTGACTGTGCTTCTTCTTATTTCTTCCCAACTCCTTATGGTCTTCTCAAAGATCAATCTTTGACCATCTAATGCTCCACAAAGATCCTCAAATAGAGGACCATAATTAATAAATAGGTCCATAGAATCCCCTTTTATAACCATAGGGCATACACCCATGTGGTGTTTAAATAGTAGCATTTCCTTCCTCAACATCTACCTCCATTTGCTCCTCCTCCTCTTCTTCTTCTCTTCCTCTTTTTAGCCTATAATTACACAAACATAAACTAATGAAATCGATACTAATAAAACTTTGAAACTAGACAGATTTTGACTCTAACTAACTAACGACTCAAAAGCTAACTAAAAATTACTAAAACTAGTCGCTAAAATAGTGTAATACTATATATCATCAGGAGTCTAGAAGTAATCAATTTATAAATTGTACCAAAATCAGTTTAAATGAGAATATGAGTAAATCCCTTACAACTAGTCATTTAACACATGAAACAATACCCAAAACTCAGCTATAAGGGTCGTGCAACAACCATATTGGAAAGTATAAGCCCATAAATTTCCTTTTTCGTTATGCAGAATAAGGCCACCACCTCTGGCAATCCCCGGGTCGCCTTTGGACACTCCTTTCATATGGAGCATCACCTAGTTATTCGGCAGAGGTGTCCAACTAATGATTCGAGGACCAGGATAAAGGGTGATTTTGTGTAAAAAAGCAGCTTTAAAGCTAATAGTAGAGTATATGCACACCTATTTGATAACCGTGGCTACTAGTCCATCTATCATTCTATCAGGTCTCTTCCTTCAAAGATCATTGTTTTACAACACTACTATACATACTACATCGTCTAAGAGAACGTCATACTTCATTTGTATTCTTTTTTGGTTTTGTGAAACACCGATTCTTGAATCTCCATGCATGTGAAGAAAGTTGTTGACAGTGTGCTTCCAACGAGGATCAACCACTCGTTCTTGACTGATTAACAATCTCTCAAGACATGAACTCTAGTTTTCTCCAGACCATAGCATGTATAAGCTTTTATTTGAGTTAGATTATGGCTTACCCTATTGACATTGCACAAGAATTTGTCATGGGCTGCAATGTAAACAAAGGCTCTTACCCTTTGCTGAGATGGGATATGCCATATGTGCATCTAGGTTGTTGTTGGACTGAAACAAACATTCTTGTGAAGAAGTTGAGTTGCAAATGAAATTGAGTATTTCTCGTAGGACAAAGCCCCCAATAAGTACATTCCCTTGCAAGTAGCTCGGAATCAGGTGGACTAAAGCTGCATAAGGATCATCAGTGGAAGTAGGGAGTAACTATGTTCTAATTCCATCCATTAATGTCCTAAAGCTCGACCAATATAGCCCCAAATAGATCCTCTAGAGTTGGGGACAAGGCTACATTCATAAGGGATTCTCCAATAAGCCATGAATGCATCCAAAACAAGGTGGATGTCCCATTACCAATGGAGAATTGAAGCCTGGTAGTAGTAGCTTCACGCCATTAAGGATAGCTCTCCACACACTTGATCCTCCCTTATGCTTCTCAAACATGTCTACATCTAGCCTCTCATTACATCACTTTTGTCTAATAACTTTGCTCCAAAATGAGTTCGATTGTAGCAATAGGCGCTAACATAGTTTGGCTAGGACAATTTGGTTAGTTTCCCTCGTTGCCTAGATGTCGAGGCCTCTTTCATAGACGGATTGCTTCAGTGTGTTCCGTGAAAGGAGGTATATTCTCCATTTTTCTATTGTCAAACCCCAGATAAAACCTCGTATAAGCTAATTATCGATGTTTTAAAAAATCTCCCTTGGGAAAAAGTTTGATTGCATAACATATATTGGGAGACTAAATAGGAGCAAACGGGCCGACAGGTAAGAACGTCCCACATGAGGTTAGGACTCCCAAGTAATTGCAAAAATTCATCGAGATCGAGATGGACAACTCATTGGCAACAACCTGTTGAACTAAAGGGACCTCGTGAATATATAGGACATTACTCTTTGAGAAATTAACCTTCCCTCCCGAGTCTGCAAAATTTTTTTGAGTCATTTATGCAAACAAAATAATTTCATCTGCAAAAAAAAGAAAAGAAAAGAGGGGATAGACTTATCCCACTAAACAAGATTATTTTCCATAGGTTCATACGCATAGCCAATAGAATAATATGTGAGAGAGCTTCCATACAAATGCCAAAGAGATACGAGATGGTACATACTTCTTGGCTTTGTACCATTCCATAACACTTCAACTCTCCCACTGTTTGACATTTCATTATGACCCTAACAAGCTAGAGGAGGAGGTGAAGGTTATAGAGGATCTAAGGTAAGAACTCCCATCGAACCCGATTATAAGCCTTTTCAAGATCGATTTTGATAGTCATCTAGTGGTTGCCTCTTCCTCTTTGCATCATGGAATGCAAGACCTCCTAGACAACAACCACTGTTCTAAAAACCCCCCTTTAAGGTCCGCCTAGATCCTTGCCTAAACCCTTAACCTCGCCCCGCCGTTAAGGTCGTCAAGGTCGCCAAGACCCACCTAGACCGCAAAGACCCGCCATGAAATCTGCCTAGACCCTTGACCCTATCCTACCGCCAAACATTTTTTAGAACATTGACCACAACCACATTGTCAATTATTTGACAACCAAGAATAAGGCTCGCATGGGCCGGAGAGATTGAATCGGGTAGAACTAATTTTAGTCTGTTTATGATTATCTTCGTCGCTGCTTTGAAGATCACATTCTTATGCTCTATCTAATAAAATCCTCAATATTATAATTTTCTTCTACTAAACCACTACATTTATAATATCTCTACCACCCAATAAGACTCTATATTGATAACTTCTCTATGTTCATATAATTCTATAAAAGAAATTTATATTTTATAAATTAGATTATATTAAATTTTATTTCAAAATAATTTCATATAAATATATCTTTTTTACTTTTTTATAAAAAATAAAGACCTATCATTATGCTAGCAATCCCTAGCATCAATATAATTTTCTTAATATAACTAATAATATATGATATATTATCAAAATTATAAAAAGAACTATAGTTATATATACACTTTTAAATTAAAATAATCAATTACTAAATTTTATTCAAATACCAGTATCCAAGACGTGAGCTATTTTAACCCCATAGACTTTGCTTTCTTTATGGGATATACTGAAAGATTATTGTTGTTTTACCCATGTTATAAAGTGTGCGTGTCTTACACTAGTTATTTTTAAAATACTAATCCAACTTCTTAAATTTTCATTGACATTAAAAGTTGCTTTCTAGCCCCCCTTACACACGAGTGAAAATCACCTATAACCCTCAATACACCCTCATGTGTGACACAAAATTAATTTAAAAAAAATTCAAAAAAATATATTTACATTATAAATAACAAATCATATATATTTGTATAATTTTTTCATGAAAAAACCTATTTAAAAAAATATTAAAATTATTATTATTATCAAATAATCATCTTTTCAATTTGAATATTTTTAAAATATGTTTTTTTTTTCATGAAAAAATTATACAAATATATATGATTAGTTATTTGTAACGTACATAAATATATATTTTTTATTTTTTTATTATAAATATTTTACATAATTAGTTTTGTGTCACACATAAGGATTAAGGATGTATAGAGAATTGTAGGTGATTTTCACTCCCCCGCACAATTCGATCGGTCTCTATTCAAATGTACGTAGACAATTACCTCTTCAATTTTCTAATACATATATGCATGAGATAGTGACGATCCCTGTCACATGATGCTTTCTCCAACAAAATAAGTTCACATGATGACATAGACTTATCCCTCCAATCTTGGTTGTCACGAGTTCATGGGCAGATTTTGAAGCAGTTATTTAAGAGGGTGAAAAATCGACCTATATTTTTTTTTAGAAAAAACCATCAATATATATTTGAAAATTTTGGGTTTAGTTATAGTATTAAGTTGCGAAGTTTAACAAATAATAAGTATGATAGAAATAAATTAATTGGTAAATGATGGGAAAAATCATTATACGCTTCAGTTTTGAAACGTTTAGAACTTTTTACTCTGATATCGGATTTGAGCTTATAATATATCAAATCGAAGCTATCAACGAGAGGAATATGCATATTAAATTTTATTTTTGATTGGGAGGACAAATGCCACCTCTGGCCCTAAAAAGAATCCGTCCCTGGGTTCATGGACCTCATTGATAGGATAATATATTAATATGACAGAATTCCCATACAGACGACTATAAAGTATAGCGAGAGGAGGTTACCTTGTTGAATGCCTAGGCCTCGAGATGGTGTAAATTAAACTTATCGGCCTTGGTCCCATTCCATAACACTTCCAACTTCTTCCACTTTTTGGCATTTCATTATGACCCCGACAAACTAGGGAGGGAAGTGAAGTTTGTGGTGGATCTCACGTAAGAACTCCCATCGAACCTGATCTCTTTGTATCATAGAGCGCATCATGCGCACCCAAGTCGAGCACACAAGACCAGCGGGGTTCCATCTTAAAACCAATTGACAATAGGAGAAGTGGCCCACTGACTTATATGCAGGGCTCGAGTTCTCGTATTTTTCGATGTGGAACAAATGTTCCAAGACATCACAACAATTTAACAACCAAGAATAAAGCTCGTCTACACCTTACAAATTAAATTAAATAGAATTGGTTTCAGTTTTATGGTTTCAGTCTTATGATTATCTTCCTTGCCGCATTGAAAATTACATTTTTATACTCTTTCTAATAAACTCTTTTTTCTTCTACTAATCCACTAAATTTATAATATCTAGCCACTATATTTATAACTTCTCTGTGTTCATATAATTCTACCAAAAAATTTATATTTTTATTAAAGTAGGTTATATTAAATTTTATTTCAAAATAATTTTAAATAAATATATCTTTTTTATAAAGAAATAAAGATTGGTAGCATCAATGTAATTTTCTTAATCTAACTAAATATATGATATATTATCAAAATTATAAAAAATATAACTATATACACACTTTTAAATTAAAGTAATCAATACTAAATTTTATTCAAATAGCAGTGCCTAAGATACGCAATAAGAATGCATATATTTTAACCTCTTACACTCTGTTTCTTTGTGAGATATACTGAAATTTTATTATTGTGTTACCTGTATCTAAAATGTGGGTCTAACACTAGTTATTTTTAAAACAATAGTCTAGCCTTTTATTCAAATGTACGTAGAGACATTTTATTCAAATGTCCATTTTAAAAATACTATTCCACATGAATTTTCGTACACATGCATGTTCAGATTGCCATCAATATTAATTTATGTGATAGAAATGGTCCCTGCTTACGCAAACAAAATGAGGTCATCTGAAAGAGAATTCAATCCATCCATATCTAATGTCTGTGTCTAACATTAGTTATTTTTAAAATATACTACTTCGTAGTTCGCTTTATAAACTACGCGTGGACACAAATTCCGTAAATTTCGTCCCGTCCACATCTAGTCTCGATTCCGGTGGGATTTAGAAAAATAAATTTCAACCCGTCCCGTAAAAATTATATAAGACGGGATGCGGGACAGAGATTACATTCCGCAAATCCCGTCCCGTTCCCCATATATAAAAATTATATATATTTAATTAAAATTAATAAAAATATTTAAGAATAAGATCAGGATTTTAATAGTGACTACCTATTGTTTTTTTTTTGGAATGAGATTATTATGGAAGATTTTAATTAATTTGCACCTTTCTACTTGTTATTTTTGGATTGTGTTTTAGTTTTTTTTAAGAGGGACAAATCCCATCCCGTCTCGATCCTGTCTCGTTCAGTGAGGAATAAGATCCAACGCGATTTGAAAAAAAAATCAATCCCGTCCCGATCATGTCTCATAAAAAAAAATACACAAGACGGGATGCGAGATTATCCCAATTCAATCCAATCCAATCCCATCTTGTCCATGCCCAGCCCTAGCATAAACCATAGCACACCCAATAATTCGATCGATCCCTGTTCAAATGTACGTAGAAATGAGCACTGGAATTTTCATACATGCACGTTGAGATTGTACGTGATCAACATTATGTCTTGTCCATGCCCATCCCGGTGACTCTTTCCGACGCCCTACTGCCCCCGCCGTTGCTCTCCTAGTCTCCTAGTCCTTCTCATATTCCTCCTTTATTCCTCCCTCTTTTTGTTTTCAAATCAATTTAGCTAGGGTTTGCTTGAACACATTCACGTACGATGAGGATCGAGGGTCTCCTAGGGCTCGAGTTTCATCTAAAATTTAAGATTTGTGTTTTTGAATTGTCTGAATTGGTCATGGTTAAGCACTCGAATTGGTCCAAATTTCTTTCGGTACGTTGTAATATATGGATTGTGTTACTTGTGTACCCGACGAGAGACGCTCTGCTTGGCACCACGATGGAAGACGAGGGGCAGGCCTGTTAAATTTGAGGTCGTAGATGGAGATAATCTCTTCCACCTTGGGATCCCAAGGCGGAATTATTGACATTTTTCACCCTCACAATCTCCTTCACCTCTATCTCCACCTCCAGAGTAGTGAACTGCCAAACACCTCGCCATGTATTACGTAGTATTATTTTAAAAAAAAACTCAACAATCCTCCCAATCTCTTGTCAAACATGCCCTAAAATAAGGAAAATTATATTTCGTACATAGATGGGTGACCCATGTTTTTTTAATCAAATCTTTTATTTATCCATCCAAATACCATACATTGGTAATTTAATTAAGACGAAACAAAAAACAATTGCAACTTAATTGATGAAATATAATAATAAGAATTGTCCCATAGTATACTATAGGTTAATGACTTTATTTTTGCAACGGATGAGTTATATATATATGAGCTATTCAGTACTCCCTATAAGCTATGTAATCAGCCAATGCAACCAAAGGTGCTGCTTTCTCTTGATCAAACAACGCCAGGTGATGCTTTGCCTCCTTGTTCAGCTCCGTCGCAAACTCCCTCGATTTGTTGATCCCCATCAACCTCGGGTATGTAAGCTTATCAGCCACTAGATCCTTCGCTGCTGTCTTCCCCAACTTCGATGACAACTTAGTCACGTCCAAGATGTCATCCACCACCTGATAGAGCAGCCCAATGCACCTTGAGTACTTTCTCAGCCTCTCCACTTGATCGTCGGTCCCACCGCCAAAGACCGCCCCGAGCACCACCGCCGCTTCGAGAAGCATCGTGGACTTACGAACATGGATGAACTCCAACTTCTCCAACCCAACAACGTCGCCAGCCCCCTCGGAATCGACATCCACCACTTGCCCTACTGCCACCCCCTCAGGGCCGATAGCCCGGGCAAGCTCTACGACCGCGCGGATTAAGTGGGGTGTGGGGACTCCGCGAGCTGTGGCGATGTGTTCAAAGGCGAAAGCCAAAAGGGCAGTGCCTGCGTAGAGGGCGACGTGCTCGCCGAAGACCTTGTGGTTGGAGGGCTTCCCCCTGCGAAGGACGTCGTTATCGACGCATGGGAGGTCGTCGTGGATGAGGGTCATGGTCTGGACCATCTCAAGGGCGCAGGCCACGGTCATGATAGAATTACAGGAGTAGAGGCCGCCACCGACGAGCTCGAAGGCGGCCATGCAGAGGACGGGGCGGATCCGCTTGCCGCGGGCCAAGAGGGAGTAGCGCATGGCGTCGTGGATCTTAAGGGGATGCTCGAAGGCAACGGCCTTATCTAGGGCTTGGTTGATGAAATTCACTCTCTCGCTCAAGTAGGATTCGAAATCGAACCGAGGAATATCATATTGGTCGTCGTTGAACGATGCCGACGAGGGCATAGGTTTGTAAGAAAAGACCACAGGGGAAACCCCATTGTTAGAGGAAACAAAGAGTTTGGTTGAGCTTCCATGATTAAAGGGTGAACCACTCGGAAATCGAAACCCTAAACCCAGATTTAAAAGGCTCATTTTCTTAGAGGGATCCCTCAAAATTGTCTTCTCTCATGAATGGATGCTAACAAGAGGAATCGATATATGTATATATACTCCTTAGTTTTTACCGGGGCAGTGAGTGGTGAAGGTAAAGGATTGAACATACAATGAATCTAGTGTATAATAGACAAGTGCTTTTACGTACATTCGAGATATAGGGTGTGTATGGACAACCAAAAAAACTGGTAAAAATTAATCATTTATGGGTGTTTATTTTTGAAATATTTTGGTAACATGTCAATTTTCATATAACCCTTTTGCTAAATGTCCACCCTAATCTCACTTTTGTTAAATGTCCAAATTTCTTTTATAATATCAAGTTTACCCTTTAATTAATTCAAAACCCCCCACCCTCTCTCCCGGTTCTCTCTGTCTGCCTCCAACCCCCAAATTCAAGAGCTATTCATCTTTTTCTTCTCGATTCTTGTCAGCATAGGGGGGAGATGATGCTGGAGACGAGATCTGGACACCAAGGATATGGAGGAGGAGATGATGCTGGAGACGAGGAGCCGAAGAACTCGGGTTTCCGACTGCTGCTGCTGGCTCGAATGTTGTGATTGATCGTCCATAGTAATAGTTTGGGTTAGGGTTTCCGATGGCGCGATCGGCTTCCTGTCGCTCATTTTTCGATCCTCTTAAACTCAGATTTCTGGAGAGGGAGATCGCAAAATCTTCCACTGCGATTTTAATTTCCACTCGTCCGACCTGAACATGTTGATTTGGGGGAAAAGAGGAGTCGAATCGGAGTTGATTTGGAGGAGTTAGGGTTCACAATTTCAAATTGGGATCCCTGAGGATGTTACTTTGTTTTCGGTAACACCTAAGCACTCCGCGGAGAGTGAAGAACGAGGCGGCGGCGGAGACGAATTGGTTACACTCCGCAGACTTCTCCATCAGCTACCTCTGCTATAGGTTTCATATACCCAAGCACATGGGAATGTATAGCAGATGTTTATGATTTGGGTATATGAAATCTAAATTGGTTACCTATAATATTTTTTTTACTCCGCAACGTATAGCAGATGTTTATGATTTGGGTACTAAAGGGCTAAGTCCAATACAAATATTCACTTACTGGAATTTAGATAACAAAATGTATTAAGTGGAAATCAAATGTTATGTTTATCCTAGTATTTAATTTTGTTTCCATGAGACTGTTTTGTTTTAAGTTTGAGGTTTATTGAGTTTATCCTAGTATTTTAGTTTGGCAAATGCAAAGTGTACCGTTACGCATATTTAATTTGTTTGATTTGGTTGGGGTGGACACACTGTTGGTGACAATGTTCTCGTAAAAAAACCCTCTACAAACAAAGAGTTCACGTCACCAAAGAAAAGTTGTCACTACATGTGTCACCAATAGTATAACCATTGATCGATAAGGGTGGTGACAACGATAGGGGTGGTGACAGCGATAAGGGTGGTGACAGTGACCCCGTTAAAAAAAAATCTAAAAACTAAGATGTCACCAAAAAAAAAATTGTCACCGCATGTGTCACCACTAATAAAGGTGGTGACACTAATCTCGTATAAAAAAAAATTCACCAAAAAATTGTTTATCACCATGTGTCATCAAAGTTGTGTAACCAAAGTCATTGACCTTGACCGGTCAATGGTCAAAATAAAAATGGGAAAGAAGGAAGTCAAATTAAAAATGGGAAGGGAGGAAAAAAATGTCATAATGGACATTTTGCAAAAGGGAATATGAAAGTGGACATTTTGCAAAATGCCTTATTTAAAATGGACACTTAGCAAAAAAATCCTTTATTTTTTAAACAGGTGTTTTGGTTGTTTGGATGACCAAAATAAACAAAACGTGTTAAAAAATTGTGTTAAAAAATAAGCTACAAAATGGAGATTATTTGGGTGTTTACTCCCCCTTTTATCTTATTTGGTTTGAAAGTACCACAATACCCCTAATAACAACCAAATAAACTCCACTTTTTACAAATAGACTGTTTTTTCTCCCCATACGGGCCGAGGTGTGTATGGACAACCAAAAAAGCTGTTACAAATTAATCATTTGTGGGTGTTAATTTTTTAAACAGTTTTTTTGGTTGTTTGGATGACCAAAATAAACAAAAACGGGTGTTAAAAATTTGTGTTAAAAAATAAGCTAAAAAATGGAGGTTATTTGGGTGTTTATTCTCCCTTTTATCTTATTTGGTTTGAAAGTACCACAATACCCCTAATAGCAACCAAATAAACTCCACTTTTTACAAATAAATTGTTTTTCTCCCCATACGGAGATTATCTTGTTGTTTAAATTTTTAACTACTTTTACCAACAGTTTATAAAATTTACCCTGTCTTGCCCGACTACTCCTTCTAATACTAATTGGTTTTAGGATGAAATTCTATCGTGACTCAGCTTGGTTAGCGCATGGTACATGATAACACGTATTTTGTATATGCATTCTAGATCATCTTATGTTAGATTAGATGTGAATATCATATGTTTTAGTGTTAATTCCAAATTATATCATTCCGGTGTTCGAGTCGAAATCTATGCGTTTTTAGTGCTTATTTGCATATCGTGGATCCGATGTCGGATGGTGGAGAAATCATGGATCATGGAAGCTAAGGAGAACTAGGAGAAGCCAAGAGAAGCTCAAAGACAGGATGAGAGAAGAAGAGCTGAAACGACAGCGAGCCGCAAAAGCAGTCCACACAATGAGCTGAACTTAAAACGCAATTAACGGAGGTCTTGTATGTCCGATCAACTATTATGAGTATGCTTTGCAAAGCTTTTTCCAAGGCATACAACTTTCATGAAGACACCGGGACCAGATTCGAAGTGATCGAGAGAGAAAAGAGGAAGTTCTGACCCAGAACCCTAGCGGCACCCGCGGATACCTATCGGCGCCCGCCGATCCTGCATCTTGAAGATCGGCCCCCATCACTGCTGATCGACGCCCTCCGATATGGATAAGGCCGAATCAACGACGAATCTTCCAAACTCTATCCTTGGAGATTTGTTCCTATCCTTTAGAGATTCATTCCTATCCAATTGTGGCCGGTTTTCCTAGGGTTTGTGAACAACCCTAACACTATAAATATCTTAGTTTCATTAGGTTTCAATCACCTCTTAGAAACGGTTCTGCGTCCCACTTAGGGCAAACCACTTTGCATCATTCGAAAGCCAATCTTGGCTAAACTCCACTTTGGTTTACTCGTGATTCAAGACATGGTTTGGTGTATCATGAGGGCTGAATTCCATGTTTAATCTATTATGTTTAATTTCATCTCCTTTGTGCTATATTGCTATGTTGCTTCTTTTATCATGATTAGCTACCTCGACGGAGTCACATCATGATAGGGTTTTGACTATATACTCGTTAATTTATTAGTTGCGAGATTGATTAAAATACTCATTAATCTATATTGCTTGAATTCAGATAATTACTACAAAGGGTTCAGAGGTTTCCCTTACAAAACCGAAACCCTAACCAATGACACGGTCCCTCACGCGCCCCTTTTCTTCCTCGTTGAAGCTCATCATTCGCCGCCACGAACCCTCGGTGACCACCAATTTCACACCCCTGCGCCTGCCGGAAGCCCCTCCTACTACAAATCGTCTTGCGCCTGGCCTAGATCTCCATCTAATTATGGTTATTCGTTCACCCGCCTCCTTCCTCCTCCCTACTATCTTTGATGGTTTTCGCCATGAACTGGCTGTGTGCGAGGAGGTGGTGCTTTCCTATTCGTCCTTGGCTGGGCGGTTTCATCCCACTTGGATGGTAATAATCAACTATGGCTTCGCATTTATGAGAGTTGAGAGGGTCTCGTGGTGGTCAGGGTGTCGACGTCCCTTCGTTCGGTGGCGTGGTTGGCTTTTTGGCTCTACGGTGGCTTGCGGGGCTTGTCATCAGTCTATTTCTCCTTTTACTCTGTAAGTCTTCTTCTCTCCTGGTTTTTTCAATCGAGTGCCCCCTTTGATTACCAACAAGCTGCCTATATAATTCATATGCCCATATGCTACTGGGATTACACTTCCCACTTTATTTCACTCTATTTTTTTTTATCAATTCACAAATGGATCGGAGGTTTCTCCTTCAATTAAGTTTTCTCTCGGTGTGATGGTTTCTACATCCTTTATGGACGCCCTTAATGATACTTAAGCTCCCACTAATTTGCCCTCTGGTTCTGTTCCAATTCATTCAGCTGAGGATCTGGCTAACGTTATTGAAGGGATCCCTCATGTTCCTCCTTTCTCAGCTGATGAAAAGGGGAAAGAAAAACTGGATGATGTTGCCCTTGTGGAAACCAATGTTGCATATGAGCAAGTTGATCAGTCAACTTTTTTCAACAGACTTGTTGAACTTCGTAAGAACTCTCTTCTTTCCAATCAAAATATTTTGTTGGGAACTGTCTATGGTGGGTTTTTTTATCTGAATCAACTTAAGCTTAAGATTCGTGGTGAATGGAGACATTGTGTGGGCAGTGGGCTCTTTTGAAATTGCTGATAAATCCTCGGGTTGGTTTGAGGTTCGGTTTGTCAATTTTGTTGATCTTAAACGGGTTTGGGATGAGCGTATTTATCATTTCAATGGCCAATTTCTTGTTCTCCTCAAGTGGTTTCCTAATTTCAACCCAATGACTGCTGGTGTATCTGATGTGCATGTTTTTAATCATATTTTTCCATGTACTTTAGTGTTAATGTAAGTCTTTTTCATTGGTTATGCATTGGGTTTAGTGTCTTTTGCATAGATTTTCATGTTTCATAAGAAATAGATGTCTTCACTAGCTTTTGTGTGATTTACAGGATTTTTGAAGCTTTTTTTGAAGAAACGTTCAAGAAAGAAAAGATGCGGAAACGAATAAGGAGCGCATAGGAAAACGAACGGAAGCAATCAGAGTTCAAACAAAGGAGATATGAGCGTTTTACTGAGCTGTACCGACCCCCCATGGGTCGGTACCGAGGCATAATCTGACAGAACAAGCCAATCTGAGCAACAGTAGTCATACCGACCCAAAGGGGGATCGGTACCGAGGTGGCCCAGGGTCGGTACGGGCTCGCTGACACCTATTTTTATTCGGATTTAATTATTTTTACCTCTTTTCCTTAGATAGACTTTAGATAAAATTTATATATTTGTTATTTCCTAATTAGGTTTATGGGTTATTAAGTATAAATAGGATTTTTAGGGTTTGGAAGACTCTCTCTTCTTTCTACAAAATTTTTAACCTACGTTTAGAATTCTCAGCACAGGATTATGAGCGTTTGTGAGCGGATTTGAGAGCTTTTTGAAGCGATTTCTTCGACGAAAGTTGAGGAACGTTTTGTAAGGCTTTCGGGACGCATTGTTGACATTATTCTCAGGTTTTTATGCAATTTGAATTTCTGATTTTTAGTCTTTTCATGAATTTTGAGTTATTCACCATGAATATGCGTGAGTAGTCGCCTTTTCTAGGGTTGGGGTGATCCCAACGATAGTTATGCTTGTAATTTTGCTATGAATTGATGAATTGATTGGTTCTTATCTATTTTATATGTTTAAGTACTTAATGAAAATTGGGGAAGTTCCTTTTTGCAATTGAATTGAAAGATTGAATTGTGAATTGGATGGTAATTAGGGTTTTGAACGCAAGTTTGATAACCTAATTAATATTGTTAGTAAAGTTTATTAATTTGTGAAAATAAATTGATTACTTTGCTAGGGTTGATGCAAGTTGACCTATTTAATAGATAAAAACATGATTTTTAGTTGATTCATTGCAATGCTTGCATGATTATCGTTGTGGGGATCCTTATGCCCTATACTTTTATTATTATTGATTTTCCTAAAAATTCCAGCAGCCCACAAAACCCCAAAAATCCCTATATTTGTCATCTCTCCTCGCTATTCTTGCTCTTTGGTAACTAAAATTGAGTCACTGACTTTCTCCCTGCGAACGAACTTTACCCTACTATACTATAGCGGGGTTTCGATCTTATAAATTTATTTGATTGAAAATAAACCCTTCAATTGGGGTCGGTACGGCCTCTCCTGACGGACAGGTAAGTGAATCTCGGAAAACCGAGAAATTCCTGTAGCTGTACCGAGGCCATACCGAGGCACCTAGGGTCGGTACCGACCCTCCCGACGGACAGGTAAGTGAATCTCGGAAAACCGAGAAATTCCAGTAGCTGTGCCGAGGCCGTACCGAGGCCCCTAGGGTCGGTACCGACCCTCCTGACGGACAGGTAAGTGAATCTCGGAAAACCGAGAAATTCCAGTAGCTGTACCGAGGCCGTACCGAGGCCCATAGGGTCGGTACCGACCCCCCTGACGGACACGTAAGTGAATCTCGGAAAATAGAGAAAATCCAGTAGGCGTACCGACCCCGTACCGAGGATCCTAGGGTCGGTACCGACCCACACCAAAAAAAAAAAAATCAGAAAATCGAAAAAAAAAAATTTATTATTTTATTTTACCTTTTTCTTTCTTTTCTTTTTCTTCCTTTTTCTTTCTTTTCTTTTTTTTTTCTTTTCTTTTCTTCCCCTCTCTCTTCTCTTCCTGAGCCACAGCAGCCTCGTCCCACCCTCGGTTCCGAACCCTGGCGCCCAGCCCGACTTCTCTCTTTGCCTACCACCACCACCTCAGCCCACCTCCGGCCACACCACCACCCCACCTCGACCCACCCCTCCTAGGCGCACCCCCGAGCCCAGTAGCTCCCTGGTTCGAGCCCCCTAGCTCCCACACCCAGCCCCGGTTTCGAACCCCACCCCGCAGCCCAGCCCCTCCTCTCTCCGCGCCTCCCACCACCACCACGAGACACCTCCGGCCACACCACCACCCCAGCTGGAACCCCCACCCCTTGGCGCACCCCCTGAGCCCAACCTCACCCCGGTTCGAGCCCCGCTGAGCCACCACCGAACCACTTTGCCAAAAAACGCTGTTTTGGTCCTTTTGGGTCGTTACTCTTCGAAACCTCCGATTTTCTTCCTCTTTCTACTCAACATTGGTATGATTTCTTACCCTAAACTTGTTTATTTCAATTATTTTGATTGATTTGATGATTTGAGTTGAGATTGAAAACCTAGGGTTTGATTTAGAAGCGGAATTTGGGGCTTTTTACCGAGATTCGAATTGGTCGAAATTGATGATGTGGTTGTGTAGTTGGGTTGATTTGGAGCATCTTTCGTGTTCATAGCATTGTCAAATTGATCATGGATTGTGAGCCAATTGTATATTATGTTTTTCTTGCGATTCGTTTCGAATTTTGAGTTTGATTTGATTTTTATGCTTAGGGTGGATTAATTTCTTCTATTTTAGCATAAAATTTATCTCTTTATATGATTTGGCAATTGCGAGCAAGTTATATATCCATTGCATATTTATTTGACTTGTTTTGAACTCAAGTATGGGGTTGTGACGGTTGATTTGTGTATAATGAGTTGTGCGTTACTTATATTACTTTTCTTGGGTATATTGTTGTATGATTAGGGGATGCCTTAGTGCTCTACATGATATTACATTATATATATTGTTTCCCCTTTTTCATATAGTCTAGGTTGAGCATATATTTTATATATAAGTAGTGCATTATATTATTTCTATATGGTGGTGAGTTTGTGTGCATTTGAGTTCATTTGATATTTTCAAGAATGCACTTATGGTTATGTAGTTTTGTGTTTACACATGCTTTATATGCTTATAGGATTTATTTAGTGCATCTTATTTCTTTTGTGTCTACTCGGTTGTGTAGGTATGTATGGCTTGATCATAATTGACTTGGTTTTATGATTATAGAAAGATATTTAGCTTGAGTTTCTTTTCTTTGTTTCAGGAATATGTTCCGTTCTAAGAGCAAGAGGGTTAGGGAGTCATCTTCTACGGTTACATTGGATGACGTGATCATATACGACGCCCGTCAAAAGAAGGAGTACAAGGACATCCTCAAGAACCACAAGCTTCGGGCTCGATGGTATGACCCTATAGATGGAGTGAGCCTGGGAATACAGGATGACATAGTGGAGGCCTTTTCCTATTAAGGCGCCACGTGTCTACTGGATCCTGTCCCGCGCTTCTACCCGGTCCTAGTTGCTGAGTTCGTGGCTACTTTGCAGACGGACGTCAATGGGCCAGATTTTGAGGGCCCTATTACATTCCAGCTAGGGAATGAGATGCACACATTCACCTTGCAGCAGTTCAACGCTCTGTTGGGATTCCCCAACCCTGTAGAGCCATACAACTTCGTCAGCTACAGGGCTTTGGATACATGGAAACTGATCACCGGCATGCCCAGATGGCCTGAAAGAGCTCTTCCAGGTAAGGATATCACGAACCCTCTTTTTCGCATTATCCTTAGGATTTTTGGTAGCACTATATAGGCAAAGAAAGAGCTTTCTAGGCCTACAAGGATGGAAATTGCTTGTTTAAGGGGGGTGTTATTCGAGCTAGAGACGCCCCTAAATTTGGGTTATGAGTTCCTTGCGCATGTTAGAGATTACACGAAGAACGCCGATGAGATTTGGTTTGGTGGTATGATTGTGCTTTTGGCCAAGCGCCTCCAAGTTGATCTAACCAGGTACAAGTCTGCGGCTACTCAGCTTATAGACATTGCTTATTTGACAAGTGCTAAGGTGATCACGAGGAAAAGGGATAGGTACTTTTCTACTTTTCATGGTTATGATGTTGAGATTCTCAGGCAGAACTTGGATTTGTTGTATGTACCGAATTGGCGCAACACTTGGGTTGAGGAGTATCGTTCAATCTCAGAGGTCATGTTGGGAGATCCTCTGAGACGCCAGCGACCACCCAGGTATCCCCATCCAGAGGACACATTAGGTCTAGTGGTTCACCAGCCGGTGCATACTGAATTCATGGATCATGACGCTATGCCTAGTGGCCACTACTTTTCTGATGAGGCTGGTCCGAGTAGGACTTCTACGCAGCAATCTTCTTTTGATGATATCATGTGCGAGCTGCAATATCTGAGATTAGGCCAGGAGAGCTTGCAGGAAGGAATGAGGGGTGGGTTTACATGCCTGAATGAGAGGATGGACCTACAGTAAACACGTGCGTCCTCTTTTACATCTTGGGTATCCTCTCTCTTCCCACAGAACCCATACCCACCACCGCCGCCGCCCTCTGAGTAGAGTTTCTTGATTTCTTCAACAGCTTCTGCATCTTGTTTTTGTGAGTTTCTGAGTCTTTTTCCTTTTACTTTGATTTTCTTTTGACAGTGGGGACACTGTCTATTTTTAAGTATTGGGTGGGGGATTCAGAAAACTTATGTGTCATTATTTCTTAGAATTGTTCTTCTATGTGTGTTCTGCACTTCATTTTATTTCTTAGAATTATCTTAGTCTTGCTTTAAGCTATAAAAAAAAAGAAAAGAAAAAAAAATGTCGAAAAAAAAAAGAAAAATGCGTGTTTATTTTATGTGTTAGATGCATGTTTATTTTATGTGTTAGTTTTAGCTCTATATCCTAACTTAGATGTCCTATGATGATAAATAATGGCCGACGTGATGATATAAGTCCCACAACATAATACGGTTAAGTAGACATAATTGAGCATGTATGATCTAAGTTCTTAGGCATGACTGAAGTCCAACAAAACTTTTACCTAGTGAGAATTTTGGCCTTATAGGGAGAACATAAAAATCCCTTTGCTTTCTTGAGTGAGTTTACTCTTCATATGTATATTATCTCTGAGTATTGCGATGGTTATCTATTTTTCAATGCCAATATATATATAAATTTGACGTGAATGAGAATTAAATGATGGAGGCACCTTTTGATCCAATTTTATCCTCTCTTTACCTACCCTACATTATCTCTGCTTGAAGCCAATAATTAGCTTGAGACCTTTATATATTATATAAGCTCCACAAAATTATTTCCTAGCCGAATTGAGTCTGACCCCATTTGGGAATTAAGACTTAGAGTTGGTGGGATTAATGATTTAGTGGAAAGAATGAGCTTATGTTTGGGTTCAAGTGAGAAGAATTTTGAGTTTATGGAAGCATGAGTTGGTTTTTTATTTTTTTATCTTGCTACATATTATGTAAAAGAATATTTGGATCACATTATAAATGCACTATTTTTATTTTATTTTATTTTCGTTCTAAAAAAAATCAGAAAAAAAACAGAGAAAAAAAACAGAGAAAAAAGAAGAAAAAAAAGAGAGAGAAAAAAAAGGTTAAGTTATTAGTAGTTGAATAAAGTGCATGAGCCAAATAGTTCTTAGTTATTTTCTTTTATGCACGAGTTGTATCATTGAGAGGTATCTAGAGTTGGAAAAAGGGTTGAGTTCTTCACGAGATATGTTGATGAGTTTGGTTGATTTATATGATTGAGAGTTATGGTTTGGTTGAGTTGTGTTGAAGATTTAGGAGTCTAGATTCCCTAACTATGTTGAGCACCACATAGCCAAATAATTCCATGCCCTTTATTTTATACCAAGCCCCATTACAACCCCGCCGAATGAAGACTTCTTTGAAGTTCTCCATTGAGTGAAAGACCTCCTGATAATTTTTGTTTGCATTAGCATCAATTGGTTGCAAATTTGGTGATATAAGTTTCAATGTTTAAGAGTTTTTGCATTTGAATTTGAGTTGAGAGTGTTCTTAAAGCCTAAACACATGAGAGCGAGTGAAACACTTTTCCCTGTGAGGTTGGATGGATAAGCATGCAGGCTACTCGATCACTCATGTACATGCTAGGACGTTTGTCTACTTTATTCATGTTCCACTAAATTGAAAAGGCTAGTGCATAAAAAGGTATGTTTGTGGGATGAAAGACTCATGTTCGGTTATTGCTTGAGGACAAGCAAGTCTAAGTATGGGGTATTTTGATGTGCATGTTTTTAATCATATTTTTCCATGTACTTTAGTGTTAATATAAGTCTTTTTCATTGGTTATGCATTGGGTTTAGTGTCTTTTGCATAGATTTTCATGTTTCATAATAAATAGATGTCTTCACTAGCTTTTGTGTGATTTACAAGATTTTTGAACCTGTTTTTGAAGAAACTTTCAAGAAAGAAAAGATGCGGAAAAGAATAAGAAGCGCATAGGAAGAGGAACAGAAACAATCGGAGTTCAAACAAAGGAGATATGAGCGTTTTACTGAACTGTACCGACCTTGTACCGACCCCCCATGGGTCGGTACCGAGGCATAATCTGACAGAACAAGCCAATCTGAGCAACAGTAGTCATACCGACCCAAGGGGACTCGGTATCGAGGTGGCCCAGGGTCGGTACGGGCTCGCTGGCACCTATTTTTATCCGGATTTAATTATTTTGACCTCTTTTCCTTAGATAGACTTTAGATAAAATTTATATATTTGTTATTTCCTAATTAGGTTTATGGGCTATTAAGTATAAATAGGATTTTTAGGGTTTGGAAGACTCTCTCTTCTTTCTACAAAATTTTTAGCCTACGTTTAGAATTCTCAGCACACGATTAGGAGCGTTTGTGAGCGGATTTGAGAGCTTTTTGAAGCGATTTCTTCGACGAAAGTTGAGGAACGTTTTGTAAGGCTTTCGGGACGCATTGTTGACATTATTCTCAGGTTTTTATGTAATTTGAATTTCTGATTTTTAGTCTTTTCATGAATTTTGAGTTATTCACCATGAATATGCGTGAGTAGTCGCCTTTTCTAGGGTTGGGGTGATCCCAACGATAGTTATGCTTGCAATTTTGCTATGAATTGATGAATTCATTGGTTCTTATCTATTTTATATGCTTAAGTACTCAATGAAAATTGGGGAAGTTCCTTTTTGCAATTGAATTGAAAGATTGAATTGTGAATTGGATGATAATTAGGGTTTTGAACGCAAGTTTGATAACCTAATTAAGATTGTTAGTAAAGTTTATTAATTTGTGAAAATAAATTGATTACTTTGCTAGGGTTGATGCAAGTTGACCTATTTAATAGATAAAAACATGATTTTTAGTTGATTCATTGCAATGCTTGCATGATTATCGTTGTGGGGATCCTTATGCCCTAGACTTTTATTATTATTGATTTTTCCTAAAAATTCCAGCAGCCCACAAAACCCCAAAAATCCTTATATTTGTCATCTCTCCTCGCTATTCTTGCTCTTTGGTAACTAAAATTGAGTCACTGACTTTCTCCCTGCGAATGAACTTGACCCTACTATACTATAGCGGGGTTTCGATCTTATAAATTTATTTAATTGAAAATAAACCCTTCAACAGATGTTAATCTCTGGGCTAGAATCCCTAAATTACCTATTGAATTTATCTGTAAAGAAGCTATGGTGGCTATTCTTAATCTCTTTAATGCAGGGACCTTTATTCGCTTTGATAAGTTATCACAGTAGAAAATTCGAATCGATTACACTCGGTTTTGTCTCAGTGTGGACTTAGCAAACATCTATGGTGGGAAAGTGATCCCCAATGATGCCGGCCAGCCATTGCCCCTGCGGTTGTATTATGAGGACTTTCTGAAAGGCTACGGTTTCTGTGGAAAGTTCTCTTATACCTATGATGATTGCTTCGACCTCTTTCCTAAGAAAAAGCCTGTCAGTAATTATTTGCCGAAGTTGTTGTTGTGTACTTGTGTTGAACTTAGTGAACTACTGTATTGAAGTATTGTTGCAATGTATTGAACGTAGTGAACTACTGTATTTAGTTGTTGCAATGTATTGAACGTAGTGAACTATTGTATTCAAGTATTGTATTGCGTATGGTTCGAAATTATTTGCTGAAGTTATTGTTGTGTACTTGTGTTGAATGTATTGAGCTCCTGTAGCGTTCTTTACTTGTTCCAAAAAAAAAAAGATTTCATTTACTTTTACAATAATTTCATAAAAAAATAGGTTTTATAAATGGTTCGTGTCGTGTTACACGGGTATCCGACACGTTGTATTTTGGTGTCGGATACCTGGTACTTATCATGTCGTGTTCGGATCGATCTTTTTAGTGTTATCGATTTTGTGTATCTGACATGCCGTGTCGTGTCGTGTTGGATACTCGGTTGTGCACACCCCTAGCTTTGATGACTACGGCCCTTACGGTATTGTTTAAATATAGTAATACGATTCTTACTTTTTTATGAGATTAATTTATATAGCGAAAAACCTCTATCACTTTCGAATATTGTTAACATAATTGGTCCTAGGTTAATTTGGTGGTGTTTAAGTAGGCCTATTTTTAGGGCATCGACACAGCTCTTCGGACCTCGGTCGCATCTTGACCGATTAGGGCTCGACAAAATGATGCGTTTCCTTTTGTTTGTTCTTATTCGTGATATGGGCGGTGCTTCTAGCTCTAGTGTGATGAACGAGCCACGTGTGCTAATTCGAGCTCTAGCGTGCTAAATGAGCCACGCGAGCTAATTCAAGCTCTAGCGTGCTAGATGATCCACATGAGCTAATTTCGAGCTCTAGCGTGCTAAATGAGCCACACGAGCTAATTTCGAGCTCTAGTTCGCTAGATGAGTCACGCGAGCTAATTCGAGCTCTAGCGTACTAAATGAGCCACGCGAACTAGTTCAAGATGTAGTGTGCTAGCTAAATGAGCCACGCGAGCTAATGAAGTTGCTCTAGCGTGCTAGATGAGAAATGCGAGCTAATGAAGTTGCTCTAGCGTGCTAGATGAGCCACGCGATCGAGCTAATGAAGTTGCTCTAGTGTGCTAGATGAGCCACGCTAGTTAATGAAGTTGCTCTAGCGATCTATAAGAGCCAGATAAGCTAATTTCGAGCTCTAGCGTGCTAGATGAGCCACGTGATCTATTCGAGTTCTAGCGTGCTAAATGATTAGAAGAGGTTAAATATAAACCATCTACGTTTTAATAGTTACATAAATCTTTAAGAAACACTACATTTTATTTTATAGTTTTCTTTGTATCATGAGGTTATTCCAATAGTCATAATACCTTAATGATTAAAAAAAATTATCAACAAATAATTAATACTAAAAAATTTAATTTGAAAATAATTACTATTGAAAAAAATCATCAATAAACCGCGAAATACACGGATAATAAAACTAGTGTGTGTATATATATATAGTAGAAACTTCTAATTTCATACTCTCTTAAAAAAAAATTTATTCTTAAAATTAATAAAAATTACGGAGTATCAAAAAATATATACTAATAAATTTTCAATTTTTCTTTCAAAATAGGTAAAATTCAGCCACCCAAACCTCCTGATCCACCAATGATTGAAAAAACATAAAACGTGTATGAAAATTCATGTGGTCTACATTTGTGGTGGGATTTATCGAAAGGGGTCCAGTTGAAGGACCCCTTTCTATTCAAGAGTGTACGTTATGTTGGTGTAAGGATGTAAAAAAAGAAGACAAATTGATAGTCCTTAACTTGTGAGTAGACCTATCACTACAGTGTTCTAAAACATTTAGGCAGATCTTAGGTGGTGAAAGGCTGCCTAGCACCCAGACGACATCTAGGCGGTGTCTAGATAGTTAAGGCGGGCGTGTAGACGTGTCTAGGCACTTGTCTAGCTCTAGGCAGAAGAGGACCGTCTAGTGTCTTGGCGGTGTCTAAGTGAGATTTTTATAACAGTGCCTATCAGTCGTGTCATTCGAGTCGGATTCAGGTCATTTGTGTCTCGGGTAAATCGGGTTTCGGGATTAATCGAGTTACCGGTCGTTCCGGATAGAGTCATACCGGGTTTGTCCCGGGTTGGGTCAACTTAACGGGTCAAAAAACTCAAACTTTTTTAAAACTTTTTATAAATATAAAAATATTATCAAAATTAAATTATAATATAAATATATCAAATTAAACTAAATAATAATATTATAATTAAATTTATAAATATTATTATAATAAAAGTATTATATAAATATTTTAAGCATAAAAAATCATATTTATAAAAATAAGTGTTCTAAACATACTATAATTATAAAATATATACGTTATTTAACTTGTGAGTAATCTTAACAAACACAATTGCATGACGAATTTGTGTGGGGACTATCCGATACTTGTATGATATCTACATGATGCTGACAGGGGCGGATCCTCTTTAGATCAGAGGTGGAAGCCGGCCCCTCAATCAAAAATAAAATTTAATATACATATTGCTTACGTCGATAGCTTCAATTTGATATATTATAAGCTCAAATCCGATACCTTAATAAAAAGTTATAAACGTTTCAAGACTGAAGCAATATAAATTAATTTTCACATCATTTACCAAATTAATATACTTTTATCATACTTATCATTTATTAAACTTCGTAGGTTAATACTATAATTAAACCCGAAAGCTTCAAATATTGATGATTTTTTCGAAAAAAAAAAATTAAGGTCAATTTTTCACCCCTCAACTAACTGCTTCAAGATCTAGCACTGGATGCTGACTCACCGGGTTGATTTTAACCCAACGGGTCATCGACTCTCATCTCTAAAAATCCTGAGTAATTCAAGTTCGGATCGATTTAGGGTCTCGAGTCTAAACCACTTGATTCAAATTCGGACCTTTGATCAATTATTCTCCGTAGTTCGTATATGCTATTTGCTTAATTGTTTGTTTATACGCATCTGTTACTAGATAAAGCCTCTTTTTGTTATATTTAATACAGTTAATGGTCGAAATATCGTGTATCGGGGTATTATCGGTTGGGGGTAAAAAGGATATATCGGGGATATATCGGGATATATTGGATTCGCTGATTTTTAACTATAAATATTATATTTATACTTCAAAATTTAAAAATAAACATGAAAAATTAATATTTAAATTGTAAAATTCAACTAATTTAACGAAATATATTGAATGCAGTAGACTTATTTGCTCCCAAATCAGTCTCAAATTCAACTAATTTAACGAAATCGGATAGACTAATGACCACAAGTACACAACCACAAGTCCACAACACAATTACACATTTACACATACTCATACTGATATTCCAAATTAATTATTCCCAAAATAAAAATGAAAACAATTTAAAAAGAAGCCCGGCATACCTGTGTCGAACTGCAGAGGCGGCCGAAGATCAGGGGAGGCCGGAGAAGATCAAGGGAGGCCGGAGAAGATCAGGGCAGGCTGGAGAACCGGAGAACCACAACCTGAGCACTCGCACAGTCGAACAGTCAGAGAAGAAGCAAGAGCACTCGGACAGTCGCACAGTCGGAGCACGTTAGCAGTGCTAACTTAGCACTAGCAGGCCACACTGGAGAAGAACTGGTGGCCGCCGACCGGAGAAGAAGCGAGGAGGCCAGGCCAGCCGGAGAAGAAGCCCTCCGCGGTTCTCCTCTTCGCAAGCCCTAGGTTTGTTTGGGTTTGGTACGTCGATCGATTTCTCAGATCTCATCTGATTCATTCTCTATTTCTCTGGCTTTTTTTAATTTTTCCATAAAAAATAACAAAACGACGTCGTACCCTAGCACCGATAAATCGGTCAACCCGATATTGACCGATATATCGGTCGTTGACCCGATAAATAGCGTTGACCGATACTAGCCAACCGATACCCCAATATCATATCGTGTTCTAAATATCCCCGATATATCCGATATTTAGAACATTGAATACAATGCTTTGATCACTACGGCTCTTACGGACTTACGGTATTGTTTAAATATAGTGATATGATTCTTACTTTCTTTTGGGGTTTAATTTATATAGCGGAAAACCCCTATCAATTTAGAATATTATTAGCATAATCGGTCCTGGGTTAATTTGATGGTGTTTAATTAGCCCTATTTTTAGGGCATCGACATGATAACTTCAAAATGCTAAAGTTAAAGACGTGGTTGCTAAATTGTTCTTTTTGGTCCCTATACTTATTAGAAGATGTCATCCCAAGCTCGAGTGCTTGTAATTATATATATACTACATCTAATATGAAATATCTTATTTTTACTATTACTTATGATTTTAATAAAATTTAAAACTCTATAAAATATCAAATTTTTAATTAACTTTTCAAAATTACTTCATACCAATTAGTAATGAGTATAAAAATTATTTTAAAATTTTAATTAAATTTTTTAATATTTTATAGAGTTTTATTTAGCTTTTTAAAAAACATGTCGAAAAATAAAAAAATCAAATATTATTACCAATCGAAGGGAGTAATATACAATACAAATAAATATAAAAGTGGATTTCAAAAAAAAAAGATCGAGTGTTTGTAATAATAAAATATATAATAAATTGGAATCTCCATGAATAAGTTTAATAATATATAATTATAAATTAATTAATTTTAATAATATATTAATTACTTAACTTACTCTAATATGACTTTGGAATTTTCTTGGCTTTTAATTAGTCAAAGTTTTGTTTTAACAAACCAAGGCAGTCGGGTCACTGGGTCAAAACTCATTTGACCTAGAAAATACCGATTTTTCAGGTTCGGGTCCAAAAAATTTCCTCGGTCAAAATTTCCAGATTTTAACCCAAAAATTTCCTAACGTTTGGATTGAGTCGTCGGGTGGGGTTGGATTTTGAACCCTTTACCTTCACTCACTGCCCTGGTAAAAACTAAGGAGTATATATACATATATCTTTTCCTCTTGTTAACATTCATTCATGAGTGGAGACTTTAGAGGGAAAAGAAAATGATCAGCCTTTTAAATTTGGGTTTAGGGTTTCGATTTCCGAGTGGTTCGCCCTTTAATCATGGAAGCTCAAAGAAACCCGTTGTTTCCTCTAGCAATGGGGTTTCCCTTGTGATCTCTTCTTATAAACCTATGCCCTCTCTGATATCGTTCGACGATGACCAATATGAGATTCCTCGGTTCGATTTTGAATCCTGTGAAGCTTGAATCATTAAACCAAAACCGATCTTGATTACACAGAAAAACAAGAAAGAAGTTGCTACATTGGCAGTTAGAGGAAGAGAGTACTTATAGCCCTTTCTTTCTGTTTACCCTTAATTACAATATTTCTCCTTTTTATTTCTAAATTACATAAAACACCCTTATACCATATATCTCATTACGCCCCCTCAAGTTGGATGGGGTACTTCAAACACCATGCCCAACTTGATAGACAGAAATCTGTGTTGAGCTTCTCCCAGGGCCTTTGTCATAAGATCAGCTAGCTGCAATGAAGATGCAGGTATGTGATGTGTCGACAGAAACCCATCTTGGAGTTGCTCTCTCACAAAGTGGCAGCCAATCCTGAGATGTTTGGTTCTCTTGTGGAATACAGGATTAGCTGCAAGGTGTTGAGCCGACCTGTTGTCACAATACAGAGGTATAGGACGAGGTAATTCTACTCTCAAATCACCCATTAACCCATCCAGCTAGATCATTTCACTAGATGCGTATGACATAGCTCGATATTCTGACTCTGTAGAAGACTTTGACATTGTCTTCTGCTTTTTGCTCTTCCATGAAATCAAGCTCTTCCCTAGCATCATGTAATAACCTGACAAAGACTTTGCAGAGTAAGCACATGAACCCCAATCTGCACATGTGTATGCTGTTAGTTCAAGAGCTGAACTGGATGAATAGAAGAGTCCTGCATTCATGGTTCCTTTCAAATAACGAAGAACATGCATTGCTGCTTGATAGTGTGGGACCTTGGGAGAACTGATAAACTGTGATAAGTGTTGCACTGCATATGACAAATCAGCTCTTGTCATCTTCAAGAATAACAGTCGTCCAACAAGCCTTCTATATGTCTCTGGATCATCCATTGGAGCACCTTCATCTGGAGACAACTTCAACCCTCTTGGCAATGGGAAGTGTGATTCCTTTGTATCCAACATCTGTGTATCACGCAACAAATCCAAGATATACTTTCTCTGATGAATTGTCATGCCAGCAGGTGATCTTGAGATTTCCATCCCAAGAAAGAATCTGACAGCTCCAAGGTCTTTGATTGTAAACTTGGTGTGAAGCTGCTCCTTGGTTCTGATAATTACTTCCTCATCATCCCCTGTCAATAACAAATCATCTACATAGACAAATGCAGTTACAATACCCTTGGAAACTTTTTTAATAAATATAGAGTAATCATGTTTAGACTGCACATATCCTAATGCAACTAAAAACCTTGTAAGTTCTACATTCCACTGTCGACTAGCCTGCTTTAATCCATATAATGACCTTTTCAAGAGACAAACTTGCCCAGATAGAGCCTTATCATAACCATCAGGTGGACTCAAATAGATTTCCTCATCTAGAAACCCATGCGAAAAAGCATTATTAATGTCTAACTAATGTATGGGCCAATTCTTAACAGTTGCAAGAGTTAGAAGACATCTCACGGAGGTAAACTTAGCAACAGGAGAAAATGTATGTTTATAATCTTTATCCTTTACCTGATTATACCCTTTGGCAAATAATCGTGCCTTATGCCTTTCAATAGAACCATCTAACTTATACTTCAACTTAAACACCCACTTTGATCCAATGGGAATCTTCCCTGGAGGAAGAGAAGCTAAGACCCGAGTCTTATTCTTCTCTAAAGCCTGTAAATCTTTGTTCATGGCCTCAATCCAGTTGGAATCCTTCTTTGCTTGATTATAAGTGTGTGGTTCATACACCTGTACCCTATTAACAAAAGAAGTAACAAACTCACTAGTATAATTGTTAGTATCACCTAAAACCACAGATAAGAAACTTTGTGACAGTGAATTGCTCCTTTGAATTGAAGGACACAGAAAGTCCTTTAGCCTTGTGGGCACTTGATGTGTACGTTCAGACCTTCTAGGTATAACCTCCAATGGTGGACCATCATGACCTGTGCTTTCATCAGAAATAGAATCTGCAACCTCAACATTAATATAAGATTCATCTGATCCACTATCATTGTCATGTAATTGATGATCAACATGAGAATTCCCGCTTGCAACAGGACCATAATGCTCATTGATAACCAATAAATCAGAGATATCAGCAGGGTTAACCAAGGAAAAACTGACACCATCTATGACAGATACCTTGGACTTTAAATCACCAACTTTAAAAGGGAATTGTTCTTCAAAAAATTTAACATGCATGCTCACAATATATTTTTGAGTATCCAAACAAAACAATTTGTAAGCCTTTTGAGCAAAGGGATACCCAACAAGAATACATCTAAAAGCTTTACTTCCAAACTTATCCTTTTTTTAAAAAGGATTTAGGGCAAAACACAAACATCCAATAGTTTTCAACTCATCCAAAGTAGGAGGATGACCAAAAAGAACCTCAAAAGGTGATTTCCATTGTAACACAACAGAGGGTAATTTATTTATAATATGAGTAGCAGCAAGCACACAATCTGCCCAAAACTTAACAAGGAGATTGACATGAATCCTAAGAGCTCTAGAAGTTTCAATCAAATACCTGTGTGTCCTTTCAACCTTACCATTTTGTTGAGGAGTGTAGGGAGAACTTTTCTGATGAACAATACCTTTAGCAGCAAACAGATTAACACAATCCTTTGACATAAACTTATAACCATTGTCACTTCTAAAACACTTAATCTCAACATTAAATTGAGTATGTACATAAGAAATAAAGGAAGATAGAATTTGAAACACATGAGTCTTATTGGGCATTAAAAATGTCCAAGTGACTCTGCATTTGTCATCCATGACAGTTAAAAATTAAGAGAATCCATCAATGCTCTTGGTCTTATACGAACCTCGGATATCCAAATGTACCAAATCAAAACAAGATATGGACAAAGTATTACTAACAGAAAAGGGAAGTTTATGCATCTTAGCCAAAACACAAGTTTCACAATCAGGAAGATGCTTAGTAGACACACCCTGCAAATGCACCATCTTACTCAAAGAAGCATGACCTAATTTAACATGAAGTTGTTGTAACAAAGCATTGTCCTTACACAACTCAGTTTTATTAGAAACAAGTGCAACAGATTTATCAAAACTAGGAAAACTGGAAGAACCAGTAGGTACACATATAGAGTTGATCTTTCCAGGAAATTGCTCAGCTTGTATATGATCAGTTTGCAGTTTGTACAACCCATGATGCTTGGCTCCAGAACCAATGACCTGCTTAGTGCCAAGGTCCTTGAAAAACCAACCATGTGATGTAAACACTGCTGCTAAACCATGTGAGTCATCTACCAACTTACCAACAGATAACAAATTATGCTTAAAACTGGGAACAAGTAAAACATTATGCAACAAAATCTTATCAGTAAGATGTAATGTGCCCATTTCAAATACTGAAGACACACTACCATCAGGCATACCAATATTTATAGGCTTAGTAAGCAACCTTTTATCAGTAAGCAAACGCTCATATGCAGTCATATGATCAGTAGCCTCAGTGTCAATTATCCAGTCAGTATCTTTACTAAAACGAGCCAATAAAGCAAGGTTATGAATCTTCGAATTACCTTCCATGTTTGTGACAACAAAATTGACTTAATTCTTCTCTTGCATAGCTCTTAAAACCTCTTGATACACGACATTGACCAAAGACTGATCCACCTTGGTGCCATTACTTGATCCTGCAGATCCTGAGTTATGAAACCCAGTGCCTCTGCACTCAACCTCATCCAAAGGTGACTCTATCAATTCATCATTGGCCTCAAAGGCATTGTTGGCCACCACTTTCCCATCACGAGGACCTATGTACCACTCAGGATATCCATGGAGTTTGAAGCAAATCTCCATGATATGCCCTTTGGATCTACAATGATAGCAAATCTTGTCTTTATCGTCCTTCTTAAAATCTTTCTTATTCCCTTGAAACCTGTCACCCTTTCTTGCAGCAACCAAAGCCATATTCTCTGATTGAGTGACAGATGAACTACCAGAAACACCCTTACCACCTTCAACCTGTTGATCCAAGTAGTAAGCTCTGTTCAATGTTGGCAATGGATCTGTTGCTAAGATATTATTGCACACACACTCATATCCATCACCCAATCCTACCAAGAACTGCATCAAGCGATTCCTTCCCTCAATATCAGACATCTTCCTTGCCAATTGACATGAGCACACTGCCATAACACCACAACTGCAACCAGGGAACCCTTCCACACTTTGTAATTCATCCCAATTCTTTTTCAATTTGTTGAAATGTTCTGCAACAGTCTTACCCCCTTTGGTAATGTGAATTAATTCCTTCTTTAGCTGAAAGATGAGAGGCGCGTTCGCCTGACCATACCTTTCTAGAAGCTCTAACCAAAGATCCTTCGTAGATTCTAAATACATGAAGCTCTCTGAGATGGTATTAACCATGGAATTCAACAACCAGCACCGTACCATGTAATCGACACGTATCCACCTCTGCAAATCCACCGAACCGATCGGAGGTTTCTCACAAGAACCATCAATGAACCCTAATTTGTTCTTCGCTCCAAGAGCCAAACGAATACCCCGACTCCACCCTATGAAATTCAAACAAGAAAATTGAATAGCCACCAACTGCACACCCGGATTATCCGAGTTTGCTAAAGCGAGAGGATCATTGTTACCATGCGCACCTCCTCCTAAAAGAACTTCTCCGTCATCCATTGCAACAAATCAAAATCACACAGATCAAACTCAAACTCTTTTCGCACACAGCAAACCTTCGCACCCAGCGATTCTAAAAAAACCAGATCTATCGATCCCTAAAGCTCCGTCGCTCTGATACCATGTGAAGCTTGAATCATTAAACCAAAACCGATCTTCATTACACACAAAAACAAGAGTTTACAATAGCAAGAAGAAGTAGAAGAAGTTGTTACATTAGCAGTTAGAGGAAGAGGGTATTTATAGCCCTTTCCTTATGTTTACCCTTAATTACAAAATTTCTCCTTTTTATTTCTAAATTATATAAAACACCCTTATACTATATATCTCATTAAATCCTACTTGAGCGAGAGAGTGAGTTTCATCAAACAATCCCTAGATAAGGACATTGCATTCAAGAACCCCCTTAAGATCCACGACGCCATGTGCTACTTCCGCTTGGCCGAAGGCAAGCGAGTCCAGCCCGTCCTTTGCATGGCCGCCTTTGAGCTCGTTGGTGGCGGCCTCTACTCCTTCTCTAATTCCATCATGACCGTGGCCTGTGCCCTTCAGATGGTCGAAACCATGAGCCTCATCCACGACGACCTCCTATGCGTCGTTATCCTCCGCAGGGGGAAGCCCTCCAACCACATGGTCTTCGGCGAGCACGTCGCCCTCTATGCCGACACTGCCCTTTTGGCTTTCGCCTTTGAACACATCACCACAGCTCGCAGTGTCCCCACACCCCACGTAGTCTGCGCAGTCGTAGAGCTTTCCCAGGCTATCGGCGTTGAGGGGGTGTCATTAGGGAAAGTGTTGGATGTCGATTCCAAGGGGGATGGCGAAGCTGTTGGGTCATTGGAGACATTGGAGTTCATCCATGCTCGTAAGTGCACATCACTTCTCGAAGCGGCGGTGGTTCTCGGGGCGGTCTTTGGCTGTGGGACCGACGATCAAGTGGAGAGACTGAGAAAGTACTCAAGGTGCATTGGGCTGCTCTATCAAGTGGTGGAGGACATCTTGGACGTGACTAAGTCATCGTCGAAGTTGGGGAAGATGGCAGGGAGGGATCTAGTGGCTGATAAGCTCACATACCCGAGGTTGATGGGGATCGACAAATCGAGGGAGTTTGCGGCGGAGCTGAACGGGGAGGCAAAACATCATCTGGCGTTGTTTGATCAGGAGAAAGCAGCGCCTTTAGCTGCATTGGCTGATTACATAACTTATAGGGAGTATTGAATTAGCTCATATATAACTTATTATTCGTCAATTGATTTTAAGATGGAACCTCGTCATTTTAACGAATTAGTTAGCAGGGGAAGTTGGATTCTCCTTAATCGAACACAATATTGAAAAAAGACATAATGTGAATCATAATCTCAACGCACGTGCATGTATGAAAATTCAAGTGGTCATTTCTATGTACATTTGAACAGAGATCGAACGAATTGTTGGGGGGTTGGTTTACAAGCGAACTAGTATTTTAAAAATAAAGAATCCTTAATGCTATAACCCCTCTATCACCAAACACTTTAGACCAATTAGCCTCTGTTTGACAATCTTTAAAAATATTATTGGAAAAATTCTAACAGAAAGACGTATTCAAACATATTATACCAAAGCTAATCCACCCATTACAAAGTGCTTTTATGACAGATAGAGAAATCTACGACACCATCCTCATCGCACAAGAGATCTTCCACACTTTCAAATTCAAAAAAAGGAAAGATCAGATCGATGACAATTAAGCTGGAAATGGAAAAATCATATGACATGGTTAGTTGGGAGTTTCTTCTTCAACTCCTTGAACGTTTTGGCTTTGACCCAATCTTTATTTCTTGGATCAAAGAATGCATCAGAACAATGTCATTCTCGATCCTTGTCAACAATGAACTGACTGAAATTTTCAAACCGAAAAGGGAACTCAGGGAAGGAGACCCTCTTTGCCCATTCCTCTTTCTCCTTGGAGCTGAGGTTCTAGCTCGTAACCTACAATAAGAAGCAGAACATCCCAAAAATCACATCGGGATATCTCTTACGAGACATGGTACGAAAATACCATTTCTATCATTTGTTGATGACATAATTATCCTCGCTAACACGATCAAAACGACTTGCTATCAAATCAACAAAACTCTGCAGGATTATTGTGCGATCTCCCGACAAAAAGTTAACCTCCATAAATCAACCTTCCAAACATCAGAAAATACTAATACTCACACGAAGAATTTGATCCAAAACGAAATAGGAATAACCATTACTATTAACTCAGAAAAATATTTAGATTATCCTATTATCAATGGAAATGTGAATTACACAACCCTTGAGGAGGTTATAAATAAATCAAAGCAACAGTTATATATCAAGTTGGAAAGCAAACTCATTATGGCAGGAAGGTAGGTGTACACTTATAGGAACAAATCTGGTGGCCATACCACTACATACTATGCAATGTTTTATGCTATCTGCACAAATCCATAAAGACCTTAATAAGATTAATAAAGATTTTTTTTGGAACAAAGGATCCAAACATAAGCCTCTCATTAACCGGTATGAAGTATATAAATCATGCCAGAATGGAGGACTATATAGAGATCAGAGGTGCCAAAGACACGAATATTGCGCTACAAATTAAACTCCTCTGGAAAATCTTAGCATCACCAGAAAATCAATGGGTAGAGATAATTACAAAAAAATATCTAAAACAACAACATCTTTTGCATTATGTTTGGCGGGGTCGATCCTCTTGGCGGAGTCGATCCTTTTTTTTGTTTTTTTAAAGGCACACATATAAAAAAAAAAATAGTCTGCAACTACTTGCAGACTGTTTGAGAGGTGTTTTCTTTTAAAAAAATAGGAATGAGACTCCGTAACATGTTGCGAAGTCCCTATATTTTTTTCCCTTCACAATTTTGACGCTTTTGACAAAGTATTCTGCAACAGATTGTGGAATTTAATGGTGTATCCAGTAAAAATTACTGATGTATTTAGGTTTTCCGTTTGATAGTTAAGGATTTTAGGATGAATTGAATACACATTTTCACGATCCTAGATGCTAATTCTCAAAATCAAAGTTGACACCTAAATCATTCATGCTACTTTTTAAGGTACATATGCATGAACACCAATGAGGAAGTCATTCCACAAGAAAGCACATAAACCATGGATTTGTATCAATAATGCATAAAATTTCAACTTGTGATCGACATTCATCAACTCTAAATTTCAAACTCGCATATGAACCCTAAAAAACCTCATGTGAAGATTATATCTCGTACCAGTCCCAAGAAATCAATCAGATATGGGTTAAATCACTAACATGTGAGAACTCCATAAACAAGAAAATAAGCCACCCAGACTTGCCAACAACAAGATGCGTCTGCAAAAAATCTTCGATTGGAATGAAGCTAGATGTTGCCAATTGAATCTTTTAAATCATCAACTGAAAGATAATCTATCTGCACCAATGGAAAAGTTTCGCCCATACACATCAGGGGTTTCGCCGATCGCAGGGAATCACTAATTGAAGAAGATTTGGAGGCCTTTCGTTGCGCCACCAAGAAAGCTTCACATGTTCGCATATTGACTAAATAATGGACGAATCTATGTGATGGTGAGTCGATTTTGGTGATTCCCGGCCTGTTGATATATTTTTTGGAGTTGTTGCTGATTGATAATTTGCTTCCTTCTCCTCTAGTTCTCTCCAAGACTAGTATTTGTTTCTTGCGCTTTTGCGCGTTTTTGTTAATAAATTATATTTTATTATATCAATTATATTCAAGTTATTTTTTTATTAAATTTTACGTGAAGATTAAAATTATTTATTTAAAATTTTTTAATAAATTTTTTCAAGCAATCATAAATTAACTTAAAGTATAAAAAAAATCATGCAAAATAACTTAAAGTAAAATAATTTCATTGTGCTAAAAAATAATAGGTTTTGTAACGACTTAACATATGAGGTTGAGAATTAATATAAATATTTTGATGATAATATTTATTGTTCAATAGATGATTAATTAATAATGAAATCTTATCATTAATATAATGAACTAAAATAATCAATCTTAATGACTAAAAATAAATTAATAATTCAAGGCACAATATTTATAAAAATAACTCACGGTAAAATGATAGATTTTGTAACCACATAAGATATGAGATGGACACATAGGATGACATGTGGATAAAATAGATGATGTCATTGTCTAACATGACTTAAATATATTGGATAATCATTAATTGACGTGTCAAAAACCCAAGTCAGATTACACCAGAGAATGACACATAGGCGAATTGTAACAAAGGAGACTTTAGGTCTCTGTTTTAGTATATTACTAGTTTTATTACTCGTCCGTTATGCGATTTGTTAATAAATTTTACTATATGAATCATCTTTGAATTAATATAAATTACTACTCCATATAAAGTAAATATATAATATGCAATTGTTTTTTTTAAATATGACACGTATGTGAATTACATCATAACCCATTTCAGACCTCTCTCTATATATATCAATTTTGTGTATCTAGCAAATAGAATATTTATATTTGATATAAATTGGTGATATTTTTAATAATGAATAGATTTTTGTATATTTGATTTTGATTAGCTTCAAGTCTTCAACCTATATCATCATAAATAGATCTTGAATTAAAAATGTAAACGTGTGTATAAATTACACTTCCAAAAATCCATCATATACTACATTTAAATTGAATCTTTATTTAGAAAAAAAATTGTCGATAATAAAAGTGAAAATATTAAATATAATATGGAGAGAGGATTTATATGTAAATATATTATATTTAATTTTGACCAAATATTAGATAGATTATTTGGTCTAAAAAGATATGTTTTCTAACTAATTAAGTAAGGTATAAAGGTTGAACATTTATAAAAATAAGAGGAACCATTAATTGAGATAGATTATTTGATTTAAAAAGATAAGTTTTTTACCTAACTATATTCATTTATTAATTGATGTGGCCCAAAAATATAATACCACTTTAATCCAGAAAATGACACGTAAGCAAAAATAATCCCGCTTTAATCTAGAAAATTTCGTGGACGCAGGATCGCATCAGAGGCCTGAGTTTTAGTATTTTATATAGATATATAGATATATAGATATAGATATATAGATTAGAATCTATAGGAATATATTAAAGTGGAGTTATGTTAATTATGGATTAGATTAGGAAGTGTTTTACACGCTCTCACAAGGTGAGAGATGGTGATTAATTTTAACTATTTTATTATTAAAATTATTAATTATTAATGAATAATCTCACTCCTTTATTTAAAATTAATTAACATCATTTCTGTTCGAACTTGACCTATTGGTCCCTACATGTCATCCTTACCAGCTAAGCTACTTAAGACTTGACGCGCATGGTTAAATTTCCATAGCCTAAATTTGTTTTCATTTTCAATTGTTCTCTCTATTGGTGTATTTGTCCTTCCCCAACGCTCCATTCATCGTAGGGTTTTGATTTTCAGATCTAGTAGACAATCGGATGAGTTCCTTCTCGATCGCTTCAATATCCGAATCGATGTTGCCAGCGTCATCACAACGCAGCTCCTAGCTTTCAAAGCTAGCAGTAGTAGAAGAGCAAATCGATCTCCCCCTCTCGCATCTGCCATGGGGAGACGAGGAAAGAAGGAACAAATCGATCTCCCCCTCTTGTTGCTTTTTGATTGCTTGTATTGGAGTGGATTTTAGAGATGGATTTTCACACTATGAAGAGGAAGGAGCTCCAAACGTTGTGCAAAAGTAACAAAATCCCTGCAAACCTAACAAATCTAGATATGGCGAATCTAATGATGGTCGGCCACCTCGTCGGACTCTCCCTCTGGCTCTCTAGCGCCACCATCCTTTGCAGCATCACTGACTTTAACTTACTTTCTCGTAAGCGTTCCTAATTCCTTCTTATCTAGGATTCAATTTGTTTGAAGTGGTATGACAGAAGTTGTTTATTGAGGAATTCTTAAACCTGATTGATTGAATTTAAGTTCAATTTATAGTATTGTTTGGTGGATTTTCCAATTTGGATGATTTATTTCCTTTGTTTTAGGATCCCTGGATAACAACAAAAAACCCTGAGTGATGAAATGTCTGATTTTTGCTAAATCGGTGTTTATCTTCGATTGATTGTTGTCCCTTTCATTGAGATAATCTTCCAGATAATCTTCTGAGCTCTTTCTTCATTGTTGATGCTGCAGTTCTATATTTCTTGTTATAAGTTGCACATGTTCAATAAATTAGTACATGTAAAGCTCCTTTGTGTCCTTTTAGGTCATAACATCAAACACTTGATTCCAGTGCTCTAATTAAGGCAATTTTGCTTTTTTAGTGTATTTGCCTACATATTATAACTCTAACATGTTTAAATGACTAGTTTTGTATGTGTGTAGACATTCATGCTTTTACTCACAGACATGCTGCTATATTTTTTCAAGGGAAAATTACAGAAAACCACCCTTTAAATATGGGTGTTTTCACTTAACCACCCCTTAAATTCAAAATTACAGAAAACCACCCTTTAAATGGTATTTATTTACAACTCACCACCCATTCAACTATTTTCGTTACTTTATTATTAAATATATTATATTTTAATATTTTTAAACTCAAATTTGATTGTAAATATATTCAAATTTTGAATTTAAGAGCCCAATTATATTTTAGGGATCATTGTATTTATTTTTAAAAATAATAATCAATAAAGCCTAGAATTATTATCTTAATTTATGTTTGAAAATGTTTATAAATTTTTAAAACATTATGTAAATTACTCTTATTTAAAATATAAATAAATAAGAGTAATTTTCATAATATTTTAAAATTTTATAAACATTTTCAACCATAAATTAAGATAATAATTCTAGGCTATATTTATAATTATTTTTTAAAATAAATAAAATAATCCATAAAATATGATCGAGCCCTTAAATTCAAAATATGAATATATTTACAATCAAATTTGAGTTTAAAAATATTAAAATATAATATATTTAATGATAAATTAAAGAAAATAGTTGAATGGGTGGTGAGTTGTAAACAAATACCATTTAAAGGGTGGTTTTCTGTAATTTTAAATTTAAGGGGTGGTTAAGTGAAAACACCCATATTTAAAGGGTGGTTTTCTGTAATTTTGCCTTTTTTCAATTACCCTTTTATCTCAGTACCTTGTTTTTTAATGTGTTTTTCCTACGAATTCCAATTCATTAGCATAACCTACAAGATTCCAATTCCACTTGCAAGGCTTGCTACAGGGTCTATGTGTTGATCTTGCATCACATATCATTGTTGAATGCCCATTCCTGAATTGCTTGATTTACTGAAGTGCACATTGCTTGTTTTATGCCATGCTCTTCATACATATCATGTATTTGCTTGTTTTTTTGCTCTCATTTATTACTAATGTTTTTTTTTTGCTCCATTACTAAATCATTGAAACATCTATTTTTTTGCTCCATTATTGTTTTTTTTCTCCATTACTGTTGTTGAGGCTAGCACGGGATGTTGAGCACACCCGTTGATGGCGATAAGAGGCACAATATTAGTGTCGAGAGTGCTTGGTACACCATATCTAGTAGTGGAACTACTAGAGGCAAGGACGTAGTGTCTATGGCTGATATGCTGAATAATAAAGGAAAAATAAGAGTTACTTCAGTGTGCTTCAGGGATTTAAAAGTGATCTTCAGCTTAGTGGTGATGGTGATGAACTAGATTGCTTTGTGCATGAGGTGGTTTCGTAACTTATTGGTAACTCTCCTGCTGGTTGTGTTGACAATGCAAACAAGTTTGAAGCAAGTAGCTACGGGAGAAGTTGGTGCAGTTGTGTTAACAAAAGAAGTAAAAGAATTAGCATATGAGACTGTCACGAGTTATATTGATGGTGTTAGCTGCAAATTGAGAGTTGTAGATTGTGTTGGGACTGATTTTCAACAGGTTTGTGTGAGTGCGAAGATAGAGGGTGTGGCAGACGGTTGTGTTGTGGGCAAGGAAAAACATTCAGATGGGAGGAATTTACATAACGATGAACGGGAGATGGATAAACAGTATATAATAGGAGGACAAGAACAATTACTGCATCCCATGAACAACAAAAATGCATGACAGATGAGGAGCCTAGTTGCATTGATATGTTTCATTTGTATCTTTGAATTTTTTATCCGAGTAAGTAGGCATATAATGTCATGTTGACTTGATAAGCTTTTACTAATCTCATGGTCCGTTAGTGCAAATGTTTTTACTATCTATTGATCTTTTATTTGATTTAGGTTTGCTAATAAAGTTTCAATTTGATAATTTTCTTAGTCTGAATGTGCAATAAGATATATTGTTTTGATTTCACGTTTTATAAAAAATGTAGTTTAATCACAAATGTGCGAATAAAAATCAACAACAAAAGATGTCATCAATAAATTGTAATCACATTTTATGTTCCTATGTCATCAATTGTATAAAAAAGTCATCAACAAAAATGGTATCAAATAAAAATGTTATCAATGAAGTGTAATCACATTTTTATGCTTACATGTTATGAATTGTATAAAAATGTTATCAATAAAAATGTCATCAACAAACATTAATGTCATCATAGATGAGTGAGATCAATGAAGTGTAATCACAACTGTCATCAATGAATAAAAGTCATCAATAAAATATGTCATCAATGAAGTTTAATCACATTTTATGTTCTTGTGTCATCAATTGTATAAAAATGTCACCACAAATGAATGCATCAATGAAGTATAATAACAATTGTGTCATCAATGTATAAAAGTAGAACCAATGAAAATATATCGATATACAATTGACTAAATTAAAAAAGTGGCATCAAACGATTTAATTAAAAAAGTGACATCAAATAATTACATTAGAAAAATGACAAAAAAAAGTGGCATACAAAAGTGACATCAATGGTTAACGATAAAAAAATGACATCACAAAAAATGTCATCATTAAAAAAAACCGAATAAGTTGGTCAACCGTTGACCAGTCGACAGTCAAACAATTGACCATTGACCATTAATACTCTATTTGGATGAAAGCACATCTCACCTAATTTTTTTTGGGAGGGGTCTAAGAGCAAGTCCAACAAATTAAGTTGCTAAATAGACATTTAAAAAGTGGCATCAAACGATTTAATTAAAAAAGTGGCATCAAATAATTACATTAGAAAAGTGACAAAAAAAAAGTGGCATACAAAAGTGACATCAGTGGTTAACGGTAAAAAAAATGACATCACAAAAAATGTCATCATTAAAAAAAACTGAATAAGTTGGTCAACCGTTGACCAGTCGACGGTCAAACAATTGACCATTGACCATTAATACTCTATTTGGATGAAAGCACATCTCACCTAATTTTTTTGGGAGGGGTCTAAGAGCAAGTCCAACAGATTTGGTAAAAAAATCTCTAAAATAGAGATTAAAATATCAAAATCTCTAAAAAAGAATTCACTTCAACTCCAACAGCTTCTCTATTTTACATATTTTTACATTTATTAAAGACTATAATAAATAAATGCATTTATTAAAGATATTTAATTCTATATTTCTAAAAACTTCATTTAAATTTAATTCTAACATTTAGCCTCACATTTGTTGGTGAACTTATATATGTTACTCATGCTCTTGCACGACATATTAATTTTATTATTATTGTTATATTCTCAAATAATATTTTTTTAAAACAAACTCTAGTGAAAAATTTGATCTTTATTTTTAAATGGTATTAATATTAAATTTAGGTAGTTACTATAAAAGTTATCATAAAATTGGATAAAATATTAATCAAATTTAATCTTATTACTTTTAATTGATTAATATATATTTTATTAGAAATTAGATTGGTGATTGATCATATATATTTAATTAATTAAATTAATTAACTAAGAAGGCATATTTTATATGCAGTAATTTATAAACATAAAATCATTCCAATATGAGTTATGAGTTCCAGTGAATATTTTTTGAAGTGAAAATTTTACAGAATAATTTTTAAATGTGAATTTTATATAATTAAATTGGATGAAATTAATTATGCTATTGGCTTACTCTAATTACCTAATCAGATTTTCCCAAAGGTCTATTTAGCAAATTCACCCTAAAAAAGTGATTTTTTTCTTCCAATGGAATATATATATATATATATATATATATATATATATATATATATATATATATATATATATATATATATAAATAAGAATCTTCCAATTAAGTTGAAATCAAGTATATAAAGAAAATCAAAATAATAATAAAAATTTGACACACGGAATTATTAAATGAAGAGAGTATACAGAGGACCTAAAATAGTGGAGAAAATGGCACGTCGGCTTTAGTACTAACTCATGATTTTCATATTGATTTGGGATCTTCGTTTTTGGTAATTATAATGGATATATAAATAAATGCATTGCACTAGCTACCAAAGGAATAAGATGATTTTCAAATTGATTTGGGATCTATTTTTTTTTTTGGCAAATAATATTCATGGGGAAAACTGAATCATATTATACCTTCTTTTTTCTAATCGTATGAATTAAATTAATTAATTAATTAATTAATTTTGTCATGAGAAATAATCCATATAAATAGCACGTATTAGTCTCCTAGTTTATACACAAGCTCCTAAGTTACTCCGTTGTTTCTATACACCAAGCAATTATCCATGGCAAAGTTTTCTCACATTAGTCTTGTCCTCGTCTTCATTCTTGCTCTTACCGGTAATTCATATGTCATTTTAAATCAAATTTTTTTCCATGAAAAAGTTTCATATATTGATTCATCCTCAAATCTTTAATCTTTTTTCAGTCATTTTTAATCTAAACCAGTGTTATCTAGTTTCCTTTTGTTCATGTGAATTAAGTATATCTTGTTAATGGTTTTTGAAGTTGGAATACTAGGTGATTAATTTGTTCATTATTATTGTCGAACCAGTTACAGAATGGGTTGCGAAGACAAACGGAGTATGTGTGGTGGATCCGAATAATTGTGAGTTAGAAACCTGCAAAAAAACGTGTTACCAGCAATATCAACAAGCTTTTGGTCAATGTGTTGAAAAGGCCGGTGGTGACCCGTTTAATCCCCAATATTCTTGCATTTGCACCGGTGGTAGATGTTAAGCTTCTTATATTTATATTTTAGCATAAACTTATAATCTTCATGTGTATTTCAATTTTCTATAAATAAATATGAATATTTTCATTTTAGCATTGCGTGATCGTGGGGTCTTCCTTGTGATTTTCTTTACCGGTTTATTCAGTTCTCAATTGTTCAGAACTCTTGGTAAATGCCATCAAAACAATACACCATGATGCAAGTCAATCAATCATCGTGCACAGATCTTTGTTCAGTCTTTATCACTTCCAGCTTCTTTCGCTTAGATCGAATTCAAACCACAAATCACCAAATTCAAACTCAGATGCTACAATACTAATCTTCAATTCAATTAAGAGTCATTGTTTACGATAATTGCACCATTTGAGACGTCCAAACAGATCTTGAATTGCAATAAAAAAAATATAAAAAAAACTTTACATGCCACAGATTTCAAATCACACCAATTCCCTAAAATCAAGACCTGCAAATCCCTAAAATCCGAAATCCACATTGAAAACGCCTCTTAAGCCCTCTCACCTCTGATCCTCCTGGCAAGCTGAATGTCCTTGGGCATGATCGTCACGCGCTTTGCGTGAATGGCGCACAGATTGGTGTCCTCAAACAGGCCGACGAGGTAGGCCTCGGCGGCCTCCTGGAGGGCGGAGACGGCGCTGCTCTGGAACCGGAGGTCGGTCTTGAAGTCCTGGGCGATCTCCCTCACCAGCCTCTGGAACGGAAGCTTCCGGATCAGAAGCTCCGTGCTCTTCTGGTACTTGCGGATCTCCCTCAGCGCCACCGTCCCCGGCCTGAACCTGTGCGGCTTCTTCACTCCTCCCGTCGCCGGAGCCGATTTCCGCGCCGCCTTTGTCGCCAGCTGCTTCCTCGGCGCCTTTCCCCCGGTGGATTTCCTCGCGGTCTGCTTCGTCCTCGCCATCGATTGCTGCTGGATTCAGGCGTCTGGTTTCGGGTGATTGGAGGTTCTAGGGTTTGGGTGTGAGGCTTGTTTGAAGCTAAATCATTGATTTATAATGAGAGTTTCGGGGCGCGGGAAAGTTTTGGGGGAAACGTTTCGAAATTGGCGGGTTCTGATTCTGAAACGGTTTGAAAATGCAGCAATATGAGCCGTTCGATTGGATAAATGTGGATCGTTGGATTTGCCAAGCACGGCGATCCGTGGCTACTTTTGGCAACTATTCCGACTAAGACCACCCACAATGATTTTGGATAAAATGTACACATTTGCGCAAGATGTGTAAAAATAAACATAACTTTTTAGTCATTTGCTCCATTGGTGAAATGTGCATTTTTTACACATCATTCAAATACAATTCATTTTTTGCACATGGGGGAGGTGGTGTGCTCAAATTTGCACATTACATGCTCAAATATGTACATTTGCACACACCCAAAACAACCAATGGAGCTAAAAAATGTCTAAAAAATACACATTTTCACTTGTGCCATCACTTTTTCCTTTAGAAGTTTAAATGATATCCCTCTATTCTGAATTCTTTGATGTCTTGTTTTGACAATAGAAGGAAAACTACAATATGAATTTTGACAATGTAAAAAAAAATGATGAGCGGATGGAGTTTTGATTGAGATAAAGTGTAATGAAATGATTTTGGTTGCGAAATGATGTTTACACATATAAGCACAAGTGCATAACAAATTGAGTACATGAAATCAAGGAATAAATCTCAACTGGCTTTTAAATACAGATTTGATCTTATCGGCCTCTCGTAAGCTCATGTTCGAGTTTGAACAAGCAGCTTGTTTAGCAGCGATTAAAATCGAGAAGTGCCAACCGCCTTGATGAAAATGATAGTCTATTTTGATGTATTTGGGAATTCGATGAAAGACCGAATTTGTTGTAAGAAAAGTGACACTCAAATTATCACATAGTAATGTAAAAGACACAAGCACTAGTGCAACCTTTTGCTTTCTAAAGGACCAACTCACCAAATTTCCAACATAATATATCAAGAAACCATGATGAGATCTAAAATCTATAGGATCAGATGCCCATCCAACATTTGTGAATGTAAGTAACTGAGTGTCTTTTGCTTTTCCAAATGCAAGACCATCACCGATCGATCCTTTGAGATAGCGAAGTATTCTCTTTACAGCTAACCAATGGACCTCAGTGGGATTGTGCATAAATTTACAAATTCTATTGATGGCGCAAGAGATTTCGGGGTGTATAATTGTAACATATTGAAGAACTCCAATAATGCTCTTGTATAGCTTCCTTAATTAAATGAGAACCAGGCTCTATAAGAGATGAGACTGGTTTTTCCCCACTCATCTAGCTATGCTCAAGAATGTAACAAATGTACTTCTTTTGAGACGGAATAAAGTCGAACACAATTCAATGCACTTCTATGCCAAGAAAATGCTGCAACTTTTCCAAGTCCTTCAAGGAGAACTCCGAATTGATGACGGACTATAAGTGTCAAAAAAGTCATCCCTCTCCTCTTGATGAAATCCCTTAGCCGTCAACCATGCTTTGAACCGATCAATTGAACCATAGACTTCATCACGAAGTTTGGATTGAGTAGCGGGGTAGCTGGAGACGTGGGTGACTGGGTGAGACTAAGTCAGATGGAGGCGTGATAGGAATGGGGGAGGATGCTTGTTGAAAATGATGAATCAGAAGCATACATGAGCAATCAAGTGAAGAAGTATTGTCTGCACACGCATGAGATGGATAGAGAAATATAGTCTCGTTAAACATAACATGTCTAGCAATTTAAATTTGGAAGTAGGAACATTAAAACATATATAACCCTAGTGTTTTGAACTACACCCAAGAAAGCAAGGTAGAGAGCGGTATTCCCGCTTATTTTGATTCTATGGTCGAATTTATGGGTAACAAAAGCAAGATCTTTCTTTACAATGATTCGATTTCTATGTTTAGATGCACCATTTTGTTCAAGTGTATATGTACAAAAAATACGATGAATAATGCCATGTAATTCTAGAAATGACGAAATGTTGCGATATTCATCTCCCTAATCAGTTTGTAAAGCTTTGATTTATGTAGAGAGTTGAGTCTCAACCATTGTTGTGGAGGATGTGCCAATCTATATGATGCTAACACTTCAATATATGCAGTGCGTTCACCTAGATAAACTCGAGGAGATTACCTAGACTTAGAGAAACGAAAGCTTAAAAGGTGATAAAGACCCTTCTCAATTACCACTTAATAACATTTGCCCATGCGGATTCTTCATAAAACAACGTGAATGGTGAAGTTAAAGGTAAGCATTATTGTCTTGAGCAACGAGATTTTCGGTAATTTGTGGGACAAACAAAACATTATTTAAAATAAGGGGTTTAGGCTGTTTGATTGACATGATTTAAATATATTGTATTTTATTTAAAATTTATGTTATTTTAAACACATTGTAAAAAGGGGGTTTAGGCTGTTTGATTGACATGATTTAAATATATTGTATTTTATTTAAAATTTATATTATTTTAAACACATTGTAAAAAATGTTAACCAAACATTATTCAAATGTTTATAATTATAATTGCATTATAAGAAAATGCATTGGAAACCAAACACAATCTAACCTAGTTATACATAAATTAAGCATAATATTTTTTCAAAAATAAAATAAAATATTTTTAAAAATTAGTAAAACATATGTTAACTATTTATAATATATAAAGATAGAGTAAATCTTATATACTTAATTATATTGAAATTACGTAAAAATTCATTACAACTTAAAAGTTTGTTATAATACTATTGCAAAATATTTCAATGCCTAAGGCGTGTTTGATAGTGTATTAGATTAGGTTATGGAGTTTTAAAAAAAATAAGCTCTGAAGCTCCATGTTTGGAAGCACCTTTGACTTGAGGTTATGGAGTTGGAGGTGGAGCTTATTTTTTCTGATTTTGGAAGCTGGGAGGGGTAGCTTTGAGAGGTTATTTAATCAGTTTATAGAAATTTGTACACTTTTTCCCCTGCTCATTTTCCCCCCTTTTCGTATCTGAAGGGTATTTTTGACTTTTCATCCACAATACCCACTTACAAACCTTATACCCACCAAACATCAATCATTTTTTTTACAAGGTTATTTTTTTTAAAAAAATCTCCACCTCCTACACCTCCATAATATACGAAATAAACTACACCTCCTAAAAAATATCCAACCTCTAAAAAAACCCCAATTGCCAAACACGCGCTAAAAAGTCACCTGTTAAAGAAAACTGGAAAACCTCTTATACATAAAAGAAAGTTATATATATATATAGAGAGAGAGAGAGAGAGGTTGGATCCCGTGTAAGCAACCCTTACGGTGTAATTTGTGAGCAGAGAAATTATTCGCAGGTACCAAGCGATTATTCGTGTATAATAACGTAATTATTCGTATGTATGAACAAATGTAATTATTTGTAAGTAACAAAAGATTATTCATATGTATGTACATACGAATAATCACTTCGTACCTACGAATAATGTTACTGTTCACAAGTTACTTTTAATCCCATCCGTTTGATCTTCTTAATCCGACGCTCTAGATTTGCTCACAAATTACACAGTAACACTTGCTTACACATGATCTATATATATATATATATATAGGATCGAGATCCGGTGAGAAGCGTTTTATCCGGTGAGAAGGAAAGAAGGCTTCTCATTGGCTGACACGGATTAAAATATTATTTCTATTTCGTGGTAAAAGGAGACGGGCGCGTGGGGGCACGCGTAAAAAATTATGGGTATTTTTGTCTTTTCGCGTGTAAAAAAGTCGTGAGAAGCATCATCTTCTCCATTATCTTCTCCATTATCGATATATTCTCTTTCCAAACTTATCTTCTCACCGGATCTCGATATATTCTCTCTGTTCTATATTAAAAACCTACCGTTTTGTGTATTTTGTCTTTCCAAACTTAACTTTCTCCATCATCGGTGCATTGTAATGGAAAACATCATCTTCGACGGTGGGCACAAATCTTCTTCTTTTCTTATGTTTTATTTTGTAAAAAAAAGGTTTTACAGTTTATTATTATCATTCTTTTTCTATGTAGATGAAACAACAATGGCAGAGGTGAAGAAGAAAATTAAAAATGAAAAGGAAGAGAAGAAGATAATGAGAAAGAAGGGAGCAGTTGTCGAAGTTGGGGGAAGGCAAGAAACAAAAATGCCTTTGATGAGTCAAGTTGTCACTCCCTATCTATTAAATTCAGGTTTTGGGTTTGAATTAATCAACTATGTTGCTGAAGATACTTATGACCCTCTGTAAGTTTTTTTCTTATTATATTAGTTAAATATAATGGTCTTTGAAAAAATGTGTTTGAGTTTGGTTCAGATAGATAAATGAGTTGGGTTCATAGTTATAACTGATTGTGGTTCAGAGAGAGAATGAGTGTGGTTCAGATAGATAACTTAGGATGGTTCAGATAGGAGAGTATGTGGTTCAGAGAGAGAATGAGTGTGGTTCAGATAGATAACTTAGGATGGTTCAGATAGGAGAGTATGAGTGTGGTTCAGAGAGAGAACGAGTGTGGTTTAGAGAGATAACTTATGATGGTTCAGATAGGAGAGTATGAGTGTGGTTCAGATAGAGAACGAGTGTGGTTCAGAGAGACAACTGAGTTTGGTTCAGGGAGATAACTGAGTTTGGTTCAGATATATAATGAGAGTTGTTCAGATAGATAACTTAGGATAGTTCAGATAGAGATATAATGAGTCTGGTTCTGAGACATGTTCAGAGAGTTAAATGAGTTTGGTTCAGAGAGATAAATGAGTGTGGTTCAGATATATAATGAGTTTGGTTCAGAGATATAATGAGTGTGGTTCTGAGACATGTTCAGAGAGAAAACTGAGTTTGGTTCAGAGAGATAACTGAGTTTGGTTCAAAGATATAATGAGTGTGGTTCAGATAGATAACCGAGGATAGTTCAGATAGAGAATGAGTGTGGTTCATAGATATAATGAGTGTGGGTCAGAGATAGATAATGAGAGAGGTATCTGAGTGTGGTTCAGAGAGGGAGAACGAGTGTGGTTCTGATATATGTTCAGACTTTTGATTGTGTTAGACTTTTGATTATATTTGTTATTTCTTATCAAATTTGTCTGTAATGCTGATGTTTTAACAGGCAAGTTCTTTTCAAATTTAAAGAACAAAACGTTCCACGCATGGTGTTTCAATCATTGCTTTGTGGGCAATATGTTGATGCACAAGTGATTGATGCTTTTGTTAAAATTCTTAACTGTCAAGAGGAATTTTTCGGGTATAAGAGATTTATTGCAACCTGCGATGTCAGTGTAAGTTATTGTATTTACATTATATTACTGAGTACTTTAATTTTATATTTCTCATTATATTATGTGAGTTTGTTTTATGTTTTTCAGGTTGGGTCGGTTGTTGAAATGGTGGGTGTGAGTTTTAAAAGCCGATTTAACATCTTTCGTACTAAGTTTGATCAGGTTCTTACGGTCTCAGGGTTTCCAAATTTGGCTCGAGTTAACTTTGTAAGTTTTTCTTAATAAATATCAATTAATTTTGTGTTTTATCATTTGTATTTATTATTTTAAAATTTTTTGTGTGTTTCCTTGTGCAGATTATGTTGCCTGTTCTTCGTAATGCTCATCTATATAAACTCTTAATTTAGAAGAGTTTATGCTGAGGTGTCAACATTAGAGAGATTTTAGGGGTTTTGACCAATTATAATTTTTTTTTCTCTTCAATCCTTTTTTTTAATTCTCCTTTTTTCTTCTTTTTCTTTTAATTCTCTTTTTTTCTTTAATCTTACTAACTATTGGACTTAATTCAAAACATTGAATTCAATCTAATATAACTATTGGGCTTAACTCAAATTCATTTACTAACTATCTATATCTATATACTATACAATATTAATTTATGTCACATGTCCTCTTCATGTTCAAAGTTATTTGTGGATATATTATTTACATAATATCATTTTATTATGGTAACTATATTTTCTAATATTATTTTTTTTGAAAAATATTCTAATATTAATTACCCAATATTATTTGATGTTGCATTTTTTAACCAATGGGATTAATTCAAAACTTTTATCTTTCACTATTTATTACTCCCTCCGTTTTAAATTAACTGACGCTTTGAGGTTTCTTTGTGTTTCTCTAATTAATTGACGTTGTGTGATTTTCAAAACCCACTTATCTCAGCTTTTTTTCATCTTAATTTGTTTAAGGAGAGAGATGATCAGAGTGTATTTAATTTGTCCAAGTTCCCAGGTGTTCCTCCATTTTTAATTGGTAGAAGAGGAGAGAGAGGGTCTGAGATTCTGATGTGCTTAGTACAATTCCATTGCTTTAATTAATTACTCAGTACAATTAATATTGAACATGTTCAAATTAATTTACTCCTTAATCTATGTGTCCAACCCCCAAAATGTCATTTAAAACCGAACGGAGGGAGTATTTATTTTTCTCTTTATCTCTATAACTCAAGTGTATTTTTTTCTATTATTTTTAACACATTTACTAAGATATCAATGGGTTTAATTAAAAATATTGAATTAAATCTAATATCTATGATTTATCTATATCTAAATACTATTAATAAAAAAACCGCGCCATGGCGCGGGGATCGTACTAGTTTTTATATTATATGCTTCAATTTTATTGGAAAAGAAGTTTTTATCATTGATAACATGAAGCTGTTAGTTGACTTTGAGTCCAGATATTCTGATATTCCAACGGATGCTGTAAGTTTCTAATTTTGATATGATTTTTATTTTATTTTATTTTATTTTATTTTTAAAGTATTATTATTTTTTTTAATTGAATGTCAATTTGATGAGTCACTACTTAGATCAGATGAATCTCTCCAACAAGGCAGATCTTATTTGCAACTGCAAAGTGTACAGGCTTGGGTTAAGGTGGGCAACAAATGATAATTTTGTGGATTGCGGGGTGTATTGCATGCGTCATTTGGAGACTTTTACAGGGGCAAAACGGTGGCAGTGTGGCTTGTCAAACTATTGTCCTAGCACGCTTAAGGATCTTCGGAGGGCTTATATGCATGCAATTATATGTTCATCTATCAATGAAGTGAAGGATTCTGTAAAGCAAAATGTTAGGATATATGTCGATGGTAATTGAGATGTTATCAAGGGAGGTTGTATGATTTTGCATTTTGGATTTGAAGTATTATGTAGTTTGGGGTGGAATGATTTCAGTTTCATTTTCTGTTAAATGACTGGTTATTACATACTCAGTAACGTCTAACATATGTGTGTTCTTGTTTTGTTATGAGGATACTGCATGTGTGTTTCAGGAGATTATTAAATATTGGTTCAGAGATATAATGAATGTGTGGTTCAGAGAGATAATGAGTCTGATTGATTAGTGTGGTTCAGAGAGATAATGTGAGTGTGGTTCAGAGAAATATCTGAGTATGGTTCAGATATGAGTGTGATTCAGTGATATAATTAGTGTGGTTCAGAGAAATATCTCAGGATGGTTCAGAAAGAGTTTTATCTGAGGATGATATAATGAGTGTGGTTCAGAGAGATAAGTGAGTGTGGTTCAGAGAGATAAGTGAGTGTGGTTCAAAGAGATAACTGAGTGTGGTTCAGATAGAGAATGAGTGTAGTTCAGAGTTCATATCTGTGTTTCAGGGAATTATTAAATAGCGGTTGAGAAAGGATAATTGGTTCACTATAATTCACAGATATTGGTTCAGCATAATTAATATTGGTTCACTATAATTCACATATATTCACAGAGAGATAACTGAGTGTGGTTCAGAGAGATAACTGAGGGTGGGTTAGAGAGACAAGTGAGTGTGGTTCAGAGAAATATATGAGGATGGTTCAGATAGAGAGTGTGGTTCAGAGAGATAAGTGAGTGTGATTCAGAGAGATAACTGAGTGTGGTTCAGATAGAGAATGAGTGTAGTTCAGAGTTCATATCTGACTGTGTTTCAGGGAATTATTAAATAGCGGTTGAGAAAGGATAATTGGTTCACTATAATTCACAGATATTGGTTCAGCATAATTAATATTGGTTAAATATAATTAATTTGGATAATGGGGTGGACCACCGAACCATGCTTTAAATTTCCTTCAGGCAGGGGGTATTTTTGTCATTTTGCGTGCTGTATTTTTTGATATAACTTCCCATTTCCCCATTATCTGCAGTTGTGATCATTTTGAAATTTCATTTCCCCCTTTTCGTTTTAAACCCTACTCCAAATCTCTAAAGAGTCGATTCGGTCTTCAATCTCAAAGACTCCTCTCTCGTGAAAAGGTAAGCTTGAATGAGAGTAGATATTTGATTTTCTTCTATAGTTAGTTGTTGTTTCTTCGTTTATTTACTGGTTTTTTTTCTTACAGTTCAACGCTGTTTATTAAAATGGAACTTCGGCTACTTGATGGTAAGTATACTTGATTTTCGTTGTTTAAATATCTGATTGTTCTGTTCATAAATTTTACTGTAACTGGGGGGCTGCTATCGTGTGCATGCATATTATTGATATATTTTTATTAATTTTGGTGTTTGTAGAGGAAGCCCCATTGGCAGTTGTTATGGACAAATTAAAACGTAAACCTGGGGATAATCAAGATTTGAAGAAGGAAAGTCAAAAGAAGAGGAAAATTGCAAAAAAATCAGAGTCTGACCGTGATGAAGCTGTTGTGGTGAAGGGAGAGCAAGATGTGAAACTTAGGACAAAAACTATTGTAACTGCTAAAGGAAATGTTACATACTTTAAGCTGGAATCCCGCACACACGCTTATTCTTTGGTTGAATCATTTAAATCTTTAAATGATTCTCAATTAAAAAGCATTGAAGAGTTTGGGTTCAGTTCTCTGCTGAAGTTAGAAATGAAACATCTCCCACTGTTTTTGTCATATTGGTTGGTGGATAACTTTGATGCAGATAGAGTTGCACTCATTACAGGTACTGGAGATACAATTTTCATCGAAGATGTTGATGTTGCAATTGCTTTGAGGTTGCCAATGGGGTCAATTCCAGTGCCTGTTGATCCTTCATATAACACAAGGAATGATGCATCATTATATATGTGGAAGAAATATGTGGTTTTTGGGAACAAGAGGATCCACGCAGCTGATGTGGTGCGGGAGATGTTGGCTGATAAAGATGGTGGACAATTTTTCAAGACTTGTTTCACTGTTCTTGTAATTTCTACGTTGATTGAAAGCAACACAAATGGCTCTGTCAATTTTAATTATTTTTATGTAGCTGAAAATATAAAAAACATAAAAACCTTTAATTGGTGTTGGTTTTTGCTCGATCGTCTTGTTGAAACAAAAAAATCATGGGCACATAACAAAAATTCTATCTTCACTGGTTCAGTTCCATTCTTATTGGTAAGTGAGATAAATATTGAGCATTTTGTGTTTTTTTTTAATATTTTGTGTTATATTTTTTTTAATATCTTACAAATTTCTGTTATATTTTTTTTTGTTATCACAGTTCTTTTATCTTGATCGTGTTCGATTACAAAGGCAAGAGAAACCAAGATCAGTGCCAACCTTTGTTAATTGGACAACTGCTTCAATTAAGGCAAGGGAAGGAGATGAAATGAGAGGCAATGGATTTGGATCTGGTCGTGTATTGCCAAGACTAGAGTTTGATTCAGTTCCACATCAAGTCTCTACACTTGAAGAGCAAACTATTGGAGGTCCAGTAATATGTGGATTAATTGAAGGCCCAACAGAAAAAGTATGGTTAAATGAATTTTATTTTAAATACATTGTGGTTCAGAGTAATAATGAGTGTGTTTCATAGGAATAATATTTGTTGTTCAGACGATGGTGACGAGATCCGACGATGGTGTTGAAGAAGGGGATGGGAACTTGTGATGGTGGTGATGTTGAAGGATCGAAGGAGTCTAGGGGGATGATGTGAGGGATGAATGCTAGAGAGGAGGGGTGAGGAATGGGGGTGACAGTGAAGTGAAACTAATGAAAAAGAGGGGATGGGTTTACAGAATAGGGGTTGTAGGGGTTAAGGGAGTGGGTAAGTGTGAAAGTGTGTGTAAAAGTCAAAGTGAATACCCGAAAACAAATTCCGAAACCCGCTTTCCGACTTTAACCCGACTCAATTAAAATCAATTTAAAATAAACTTTCGAACCCGAATTAGATAATGAAGACCGAAAATATTTCTAAGCCTTAAAATAATAGAGCGAAATGAATTCATTTCAAATCGAATATCAAGTTCACGTCGGAATTTATTTCGAATAATAAAATTAAAATCGTTTGCTCGACAACAGAAATTTTCAATATTTTCCGAATCCTTGAGAATTAAATCAAAACTAATCAATATTAAATCAAAAATTAAAACTTAATTTAGAAAATAATATTTTGTTTTTTTTAAATTCCGAGTCTTTACACAATGTACTTTAATTTGACCACACTCCCTGTTCGTAAAAGCGTGCTGTTGCGTGTGTCAAACCCACAAATTGAAGCATATGTCTCATACATCTCTGAGCCTTCACCAATTGTATCAAAAATTTTCCCAACAGTAGGTTTAAATTCTTCATTACATATCGGGACCCAATACTTTGTAGCTCCTGGTGATATCTCTAAGACAAATCTGTTCTCTGATGTTGGACCAATGTCTGATACAGTTGGGGTAGGAATATCTGGCAGGAATATTAGTGTGTTATAAGAAAAAAGACATTGGGTTCACAATAATTATTATTAAATGATTCAGTATTATATCAGGAACTGGAGCAGCAAGCATTATAATAATAAGGGGTTCAACATACAAGAGAAATGGTTCAGTATAATTATTAGTAATAATTGGATGAGCAGATAAATGAGAAATTGGTTCAGCATACACGAGGGACTGGTTCAGAAATATAATAATAATTGGTTCAGTACATATAAGATTCATCAATCTATCATATTTGGTTCAGCATAATTATTAGTAATTAATTCAGAACATATAAGGGGAACTTTCATAAATAAAATAATTATACATGACAATAATTGGTTCAGTATACATGACAATAATTGGTTCAGCAGATATAAGGAAATGGTTCAGAGCAAATAACTGGGTGTTCTCACGAGGTTCAATATACAAGAGGAACTGGTTCAGTATACATGAGAAACTGGTTCAGTATACATGACAATAATTGGTTCAGCGGATATAAGGAAATGGTTCAGAGCAAAAAACTGGGTTTGCTCACCATTATAAAATAAGAGGTTCAGTATACAAGAGGAACTGGTTCAGTATAATTATTAGTAATAATATTAATTGGTTCAGCGGATATAAGGAAATGGTTGAGAGCAAATAACTGGGTTTGCTCACCATTATAAAATAAGAGGTTCAGTATACAAGAGGAACTGGTTCAATATAATTATTAGTAATAATAATAATTGGTTCAGCAGATATAAGGAAATGGTTCAGAGCAAAATAACTGGGTTTGCTCACCATTATAAAATAATAGGTTCAGTATACAAGAGGAAGTGGTTCAGTATAATTATTAGTAGTAATAATAATTGGTTCAGGAGATATATTAGGAACTGGTTCAGTATACAAGAGAAACTGGTTCAGTATACATGACAATAATTGGTTCAACGGATATAAGGAAATGGTTCAGAGCAAATAACTGGGTTTTCTCACCATTATAAAATAAGAGGTTCAGTATACAAGAGGAACTGGTTCAATATAATTATTAGTAAAAATAATAATTGGGTCAGTATACAAGAGGAACTGGTTCAGTATACATAACAATAATTGGTTCAGCGGATATAAAATAAGAGGTTCAGTATAATAATAATTGGTTCAGCAATTAGAACAAAATTAATAATAATATCAAAAATTAAGAAAATACACAGCAATTAGAACAAAATTAATATTTTTACCTCTCTCCATCTGCAATATTGCAACAGATCTTTCGATTTCGTTGGCTTCGATTTCAATTTGTGTTTCAGGCATCAGATCTGCTGGTTCAATTGACGACAATGATCCTGCCATGTGCGAGAGAAGATTTGATGACGAGAATTCGGAGAGAGATTCGTTGATTCGGAGAGAGATTCGTTGATTTGAAGCTTGGAGAACAAGGAAGGAGAGATTCGTTGATTTATAGGGGGCGCGTGATATTAACGTAATAAGCGCGAGTGGTTAAAAAAAAGCGCGTGGGGGCGGGGGTGAATTCAGCCAATCACAGGGCTTCTTTCCTTCTCACCGGTTCAGCGCTTCTCACCTGAACCCAACCATATATATATATATATATAACCAACTAATAATTACTCCATTAATATTAAAATAAACAAAGAGAGTGAATTTCATGGGATTTACACTGTTTTTTGATAAAAAAAAAAATATGTTAAATCATAATAGGTGAAAAAATTAGATGATTTACATGCATATTGATTTAGATGCATATTGATTTAGGATAATTTTTATTTTTGGTAAATGATATGAATTAATTGGTTAGGGGGATACATCATATTATGTTTTTATTTTTGATTGTATGAATCGTATTATTTTTTAAAGGATATGAATCAAATTATACTGATTAAGGTAATTGGACATTAAATTAATAACTCCAACACTAATGTTGTGATGAAAATTAATCAATATAAATAGGAAGGATTAGTCTCTAAGTTTATACCCATGCTAGCAAGTTATTAGTTAATTTCTAGCTAACACTAATTAAAGAAGGATTCATGGCAAAGTTTTCTTATATCGATCTTGTACTCATCTTCATTCTTGCGCTTATAGGTAATTCGTATCCCATTTCATGTTAAATTTGTTTCATTTAAAGTTTCAAATCTTGATTTTACCTTAAATCTTCAATATTATTTTATTCATTTCTAATCTAAATATGTGTCTTTTTTTCTACCTTAAAAAAAAGATGGAATATTAGATAATTAATGTGTTAGTCATGTTTATTGGAACAGTTACAGAATGGGCTACGAAGACAAATGGAGTGTGTGTGGTGGATCCAAATAATTGTTTGTTAGAAACTTGCAGAAAAACGTGTTATCAACAATATCAACAAGCATTTGGCCAATGCGTCGAAAAAGCTGGCGGTGACCCATTTCATCCTAAATATGCTTGCATTTGTACGGGTGGACGATGTTAAATAACTAATTGTTACTACTCTATTTATGCTTTGCTTAAACTCAACGCTACATCTATACAAGAATAATTATATGTATTTCAATATCTACTAGCAATAAATATTGATATTTTTATTTCAGCATTTTGCATAGATAATAGTTGTGCAAATCTGAGCTCAAAAATTTTAAGCTTAAAATTTAGCTATATAAAGGATAGATCCTGTGTAAACAGGTCTTACTATGTAATTTATCAACAGATATGGAGCGTCGGGTTAAAAAGATCAAACAACTGAGATAAAAAAATAACTTGTGAACAATGACATTATTCGTAGGTACCAAGTGATTATTTGTAATTTCGTATGTACGTACATACATATGAATCATCTTTTGTTAAATACAAGTAATTAGACTTGTTTATACATACGAATAATTACATTATTATTCATAAATAGTTATTTGATACCTATCAATAATTCTTCTTCTTCTTCTTTTTAGAAACTGAAATTTAAACGTGAACTAACTAAAATGCGAAGACAATAAACCTCTCCCCCACGATTAAATATTTCAATGCCCTCAATGAATATTAAAGACAACAAATTATACAAATATGAGAGACAAGGGAAAAGAAAGAAAAAAAATACTCATATTGTGTATAAAATTCGATTAAATATTTCAATGCCCTCAATGAATATTAAAGACAACAAATTATACACTAAGCAATTTCCACTTATTGATGGCTTTTCTGATTCATGCTATCCTATGTCTTATTCTCAGGCTTCAAAAGATCCTAGATGGATTGAAGCAATGAATAAGGAGATAGATGCATTACAGTCTAACAAAACTTGGTCATTAGTTGATTTGCCACCAGGTAAAACTCCAATTGGATGCAAGTGGGTGTACAAAGTCAATTTAAAATCTGATGGTTCCCTAGAAAGGTTCAAAGCAAGGTTGGTAGCAAAGGGATACAATCAACAACATGGGATAGATTATGATGAAACATTTTCCCCTGTGGTGAAGATGTCAACAATAAGAGCACTCATTTCTGTAGCTCTTAATAAAGGTTGGAAATTGTTTCAATTGGACGTCAATAATGCCTTTTTACACGGTGATTTACCGTAGGAGGTATACATGACAGTACCTCCTGGGGTTCCTAATGCAGCAAATAAGGTCTGTCTTCTTACTAAATCACTTTATGGTTTAAAGCAGGCCTCGAGACACTGGTTTAGTAAACTATATGCTACCCTAGTTGATTTCAATTTTATCCAATCTAAATATGACCCTTCATTATTTTTATCCAAAACAAAGGATCATATGACTGTTGTGGCAGTTTTTGTAGATGATATAATAATTACAGGGTTTGATCTAACTCATGTAATTAATATCAAATCACATTTACATGATCTGTTTACTATAAAAGATCTTGGACAGCTGAACTATTTTTTAGTTATACAGGTGATTCATGAGAAGAATTCCATGGTTTTGAGTCAGAGGAAGTTCTGTCATGAAATCATTAAGGAAGCAGGGATTGATGATCTGAAACCAGTGGTTACTCCTTTACCACTGAATTTCAAGTTATTTTCTTCAGATTTAAATAATTTGATTTCTGATCCTACAGTATATAGAAGTCTTGTTGGTAAATTGTCCTACTTGACCAATACACGACCAGATATCTCCTTTTCAGTACAAGTGCTTAGCCAATTCTTACAAAATCCTGACAAAACACACCAGGAAGCTCTACATCACCTTCTGAGATATGTAAAAGAAACTTCACACTATGGGATCAAACTTCAACAGGGTTCCCGAATCAAGTTACAGGCCTTCGCTGATTCAGATTGGGCTTCGTGTCCAATCTCTAGAAGGAGTGTCACTAGATAGGTTGTTCTTCATGGGATGAGTCCTATTAGCTGGAAGAGCAAAAAGCAAGCAACAGTCTCCCGTAGCTCTTCAAAAGCAAAATACAGGGCCATGAGCCAAGCAGCATCTGAAGTGACTTGGTTAGTGAATCTGTTGCAAGAGCTTGGTGAGACATATATGAAGCCTGTCAAATTGCACTATGATAACAAGTCAGCTTTACAAATCGCGCGCAATCTAGTATATCACGAGAGGACCAAGCATATAGAGATTGATTGCCATTTTACAAGGGAGAAAGTCATGGAGGGTCTCCTGCAGCTCACATATTTGCCCACAGAAAACCAATTGGCCGACGTGTTTACAAAGATTTTACCAGCATCTCATCATCGAGAATTGATTTCCAAATTGGGTATGCACATTGATCCTCATACTCCAGTTTGAGGGGGCATCTTACAGTATGTATGACAGCAACGAGATTCATGACAACAAATGTATGACAACAACGAGTTTATGACAACAAGTAAATGTATGACAGCAACGAGTTTATGACGGCAAGTGTTTGTATGACAGATAGATTGAATCGGGTTTGTCTGTATAAGAACCGGGTTTGTTTGTGTAACGTAAATCGAGGTCACGTGACTAGCACTTGATTTCATCTTCTTCTATCTAAACTGAACTCCAACAGCTTCTGTAACTACTCTCTTAATTCTAACAGATTGAAGCTCTCTTTTCTTCAATGTTCGATCTTTCTCTCTTTCTCTCATTTTCCATTGATCTCTAAATCTAAAGGTTTCATCAAATCTGAAAAATGATTTTTTTGGAGTTGTTGCTAATCGACAATTTGCTTCCCTCTCCTCTAGTTCTATGTAATATTAGAATCTATAGGAAATTAGGAATTGCTTAATTAATTAAAGTGGAGTTATGTTAATTATGGGTTAGATTAGGAAGTGTTTTACACGTTCTTACTAGGAGAGATGTGATTTTGGGTGTGTTTGGATTCCAATTGTATTATATTTATAATGCAAATAGATAAGATGGTGTTTGGTTAACATAATTTTTAAGTTATTTTAATTTCAGGGTTTGATTGGATTCCACAATACACCAAATATAATGTAATTATTTTAACTCGATTTATGTGATTATTTAGTTACATTATTGTTTACCTCGATTTTTGCTAGATTTTTATTTATACAAACAAACGCTCACATAAAACGAGGTGAAACAATTACATTATAATTAAAATGCAATGCAATCCAAACACACCCTTTAACTATTTTATTATTAAAATAATTAATTATTAATGAATAATTAATCACACCTCTCCATTTAAAACTAATTAAAAGTCCAAATTTGTTAACAATTTTTTAGCAAAATTTGTTAACATGATACACTCTAAGAGGTGTATACACCTGAACCAACCTTTCTATATATACCTTTTTTATATTATTTGCACAACATTTCTTCTTACTCGATATATAGTTCTAACCATATGGGGATGGTCGATGGAGGTTCTTACTCTACGTTGGGTTGGACAAATTTTTGATCGCACTGGAATCGGACCAGGATCGGACCGGAAATTACGGTCTTTGGATCGGATCGGGATATTACGGTCCGGTCCACGGTCCAAGAAATTCTTATTTTCGGTTTTCGGTCCAAACCCGGGATCGGACCGGAATTGGATCGGGATATTACGGTCCGGTCCACGGTCCAAGAAATTCTTATTTTCGGTTTTCGGTCCAAACCCGGGATCGGACCGGAATTGGATCGGATTTCTTATCATTAAAAAAAGAAGAGGTGAATGTGTGTGAGGCGTGCCTCTCTCTCCGTTTCACTTTTAGATCTAGGTTTTTTGTGTATATTTTGACAAATTAATGTCGATTTTAGTATAGATTTTTAGAAATCATAAATATTTTAGACTAATATTGAAGAATCTCATCCCGATTTTAAATCTAGGGTTAAGAAATTTCAATATAGGGTAAAGTTCCGGTCCAACCGATCTTTACGGTCCGCGGACCGGAAAGACTGGGACCATAAGTTCTGGTCCCGGTGCGATCCGCGGTCCAAGTTCTTGGAGATTACGGTCCACCGGTCTTGGACCGGATCGGAATCTTTGGTCCGATCCAGTCTGGTCCAGACTGGAAGCCCAGCCCTAACTCTACGTACAACGTACTTATAAGGGAGGAAGCATTACTAATTTTTGTCAAGTCTTAATTACTACCTTAGTTGCTAAGGATGACACGTCGTGACCAATAGGTCATGAGTTTGAATCACCCTTTTCCCATGTTGTAATGGACTAGTGTCTACCTATAAACCAAAAAAAAATATTACAAACTTCTCTTGCAAAATTGACTATTTTTTATTAATAAAAATTATTTACTCCATTCTCCCAAAAGCTACTTACACACTACTTACATGGAGTCGCTTGTGAGTGGAAAAGTCAACCTCTTAAATGAACCACACAGTACCCGATCTAGATGTAAAGCGACTGAGTCAATTGAACTGAACTAATATAAAAAAAATAAAAAAAATTTATACTTCCTATAATTTAATTGGATTTTAGTAATATATTTTTAAAAAAAGTCATTTTTTTCCTGAAATAAGTTGCTTGGAGAGATTTGATATTATCAATTTAGCAAATAAGTTGCTTGGAGAGATTTGATATTATCAATTTAGCAAATATGAGATGAGAAGTTAGCTTCCAATAGAATTTTTTTTAAATGAAACTTCCAGTTAAGTTGAAATCAAGTATATAAAGAAAATCAAAATAATAAAAAATTTAGACACATAGCCACATAGGATTGTTAAATGAAGTGTGTATCACAGAGGATCGAAAATGGTGGAGAAAATGGCACGTCTTCTTTATTACTGTACTAGCTAGCAAATGAATAGGATCATGATTTTCATATTGATTTGGGATCTTTGTTTTTGGTAATTATAATTATAATTATAATTATAATGGATATATAAATATAAATGCATTGCACTAGCTACGTACCAAAGGAATAAGATGATTTTCATATTGATTTGGGATCTTTTTTTTTTGGCAAATAATATTCATGGGGAAAACTGAATCATATTATACCTTCTTTTTTCTAATCGTATGAATTAACTTAATTAATTAATTAATTTTTTCATGAGAAATAATCCATATAAATAGCACGTATTAGTCTCCAAGTTTATACACAAGCTCCTAAGTTACTCCGTTGTTTCTAAACACAAAGCAATTATCCATGGCAAAGTTTTCTTACATCAGTCTCGTCCTCGTCTTCATTCTTGCTCTTACCGGTAATTCATATGTCATTTTAAATCAAATTTCTTTCATTAAAAAGTTTCATATCTTGATTTATCCTCAAATCTTTAGCGTTGTTAGTTGTTTCAGTCATTTCTAATCTAAACCATTGTTATCTAGTTTTCTTTTGTTCATGTGAATTAATGATATCTTGTTAATGTTTTTTAAGTTGGAATACTAGTTGATTAATGTGTTTATTATTGTTGTCGAAACAGTTACAGAATGGGTTACAGAGACAAACGGAGTGTGTGTGGTGGATCCGAATAATTGTGAGTTAGAAACCTGCAAAAAAACGTGCTACCAACAATATCAACAAGCTTTTGGCCAATGTGTCGAGAAGGCCGGCGGTGACCCATTTAATCCCCAATATTCTTGCATTTGCACCGGTGGTAGATGTTAAGCTCCATCCCAAACTTATTAAGTAATTTTTACTCTATTTATATTTTAGCATAAACTTATAATCATGTGTATTTCAATTTTCTATAAATAAATATGAATATTTTTATTTTAGCATTTTGTGATCGTGAGGTCTTCCTTATGATTTTCTTTACCGGTTTATTTAGTTCTCAATTGTTCAGAACTCTTGGTAAATGCCACCAAAACAATACACCAAGTTGCAAGTCAATCAATCATCGTGCACAGATCTTTGTTCAGTATTTATCACTTCCAGCTTCTTTCGCTTTGATCGAATTTAAACCATGAATCACCAAATTCAAACTCAGATGCTGCAATAAGCTCAAATTCAATTCAATTAAGAGTCCATACAGATCTTGAATTGCAATAAAAACCTTTACATACCACAGATTTCAGATTACACCAATTCCCTAAAATCTTCGCATCAAAAATCCCCAAAAAAATTGAGACTTGCAAATCCCTAAAATCCCAAATCCACATTGCAAACGCCTCCTAAGCCCTCTCACCTCTGATCCTCCTCGCAAGTTGGATGTCCTTGGGCATGATCGTCACGCGTTTCGCGTGAATGGCGCACAGATTGGTGTCCTCGAACAGGCCGACGAGATAGGCTTCGGCGGCCTCCTGGAGGGCGGAGACAGCGCTGCTCTGGAACCGGAGGTCGGTCTTGAAGTCCTGGGCGATCTCCCTCACCAGCCTCTGGAACGGAAGCTTCCGGATCAGAAGCTCCGTGCTCTTCTGGTACTTGCGGATCTCCCTCAGCGCCACCGTCCCCGGCCTGAACCTGTGAGGCTTCTTCACCCCTCCCGTCGCCGGAGCCGATTTCCGCGCCGCCTTCGTCGCCAGCTGCTTTCTCGGCGCCTTTCCCCCGGTGGATTTCCTCGCGGTCTGCTTCGTCCTCGCCATCGATTAATGCTGGGTTCGAGCGTCTGGTTTTGGGTGATTGGAGATTCTAGGGTTTGGGTGAGGCTTGTTTGAAGATAAATCCTTGATTTATATTGACAGTTTCGGGGCGCGGGCAAGTTTTGGGGGAAACGTTTCGAAATTGGCGGGTTCTGATTCTGGGGCGGTTTGAATTTGGAACAATATAAGCCGTTCGATTGGATAAATGTAGATCGTTGGATTTACCAAGCACGGCGATCCGTGGCTACTTTTGGCGACCAATAGCATCGAAACTGTCTTCGCATTTGAAGAAATTTCATTTGGCACCTTTATTTTGGTGTAATTTCACTTGTGCCGTCACTTATCCATTAGAAGTTTAAAATTTAAATGGTATCCCTCGATTCTGAATTCTTTGAAGTCTTGTTTTGAGTCTTTTGACAATAGAAGGAAAACTACAATATGAATTTTGACATTAAAAAAAATGATGAGCGGATGGAGTTTTGATTGAAATAAACTGAGTTTTAAATACATATTTGATCTTATCGGCTTACAGTAAGCCCGGCTTCGAATTTGAACAAGCAGCTTGTTTCATAGAGATTTAAATCGAGAAGTGTCAACCACCTTGGTGAAAAGGGTCTAATTTAATGTGTTTGGAGCGTTGATGAAAGATCGAGTTTGTTGTAAGAAAAGTAGCACTCCAATTATCACATAGTAATGTAGGAGACGCAGTCACTAGTGCAACCATCGCCTTGTGAGTTGCCAACCCTATATCAATTTTGCTGCAGCAAACGCGATGGCTCTATACTCAGCTCTGTTGCTAGAACAAGCTAAAACCTTTTACTTTCTAGAGGACCAACTCACCAAATTGCCATCATAATACATGCAAAAACCATGCTGAGATCTAAAATCTGGGGGATCCAATGCCCATCCATCATTTGTGAACGCAACTAATCAAGTGTCTTTTGTTTTTCCAAATGTAAGACCATCATCATTCGATCCTTTGAGATAGAAAAGTATTCTCTTAACATCTAACCAATGGACTTCAGTTGGATTATGCATAAATTGGCAAACTCTATTGATGGCGTAATAGATTTTAAAGCATGTAATTATAACATATTGAAGAGCCCCAACAATGCTTATGTATAATTGAGGATCGAAAACCGAATCACCTTCCTTAATTAATGAGAACTAGGCTCCGCATGAGATGAGATTGGTTTAACCCCACTCATCTTACGCTCAAGAATGTCACAAATGTACTTCTTTTGAGAAAAAAATAAAGTCGAACGTGATTCGTTGCACTTCTATGCCAAAAAAATACTACAACTTTCCCAAGTCTTTCAAGGAGAAATTCGAAATGAGATGCTTGATAAACTCATCAATGAACTTAGAATTGGTGCCTATGATAATTAAATCATCGACATGTTAGTGCAAATGTAGGGCCGCTGACGGAAAAAACCAAGTTGTGAAAACCGTCGAGAAATTGTGTTTTGAAAACCAGAAAGGTTGTGGCGTGGTATATGCAGAACCCACTGCCTTAGAAGCGAATTTGCACCGACCGTAGGTGCAAGTCGGCAACTGGCTTCGCCCCCCAAGGTTACACAGCACACCCTCGTAGTCGTGCACTCGAAACAAGGGTTTGGAATCACGAAAGACTTTGCTCAGAACTAAGGTGAAACAGAGAATGGTTTTCTGTGTGTAAAAATGATGAAGGAGACGTCTGGTTTTAAAGGAGAAAGAAGACGCTCCTCAATCAATAGTGCAGGCGAGAATCTCGGAACGGTTACAAAGCTCCGCATTCAAAATGTGACGGAAATCAAGGAGCAGTTACAACGGAGGGATAAATACGAGAATTCATTCGAAAAACAAAAGGATAAGTCACAGAAATCTCAACAGCTATTTTGTGACTTATCTGGCCCAAATTAATAAAACGTGTCCCAAAAACAGACCCCACCACACCACACCGCGCACGTGTCACGAACATGGAACGGACCGGCGGCGGTGGTGGTGGTGCGCGCGTGTGAGACTCCACTTCCATCACTCAAACCATGGTTGGATAGGAGACACTTTTAAATCAACCCCTCATGTCCCTAGATATCAATGTGGGACAAAACTTTTCACATTCCCTCAAATTCAAGCATTTTCTCCAATAGTCCCCCACAAATGCGAGGAACTGAGGTTTTTCATAACAAAACTTGAAAACAGTGTTCTGAGCAAAGTTTAGGAAAAAATACTTGAATGCTGGTGTCTTGCGATTGAACCAACACATTGTGAAACTGAGCAGACTCTCAAATCAGATAGGTGAACGAATCTCAAGAGCTGGCATCAGCAGCACATACCTCTTCCATGTTCTTTAGTGATTCCGCGATAATACCTGCAAAATTGGTAGTCATCTCTGACCTTGGGTGCTAAAGAGTGCTCTAGAAAGACTACCCATGTCTTTCATAGAAGGAGACCAACCCTTCACACTCTCGTAGGTGGTTCCATCAAGTCTATCTCATATAGACCACCCTTGTAGGGCTATAGGACCATTAAGAGCATTTCGCTCAACCTCTACAGATTTCGGTGAATCCATCAAGTCCTTCTCAATAGGACCACCCAACTCTGGGCTATGGACTCATTAAGAGTACATGACTCAACCTTCTTCCAATACAACTGTCATGGGGAATGAGATGTGGTGTATCTCTCATCGTATGGGCTTGAGTCCCATCCCCCTAGACGAATCGAGAACCAACCTCCTTGTTAGTCCTTTCGTCAATGGATCTGCCAAATTTCTCCCAGACTTCACATACTCCAAACAGATTACACCAGTCACAATTAGCTGTCTCACAGCTTCATGTCGAATCCGGATGTGTCTCTTCTTGCCATTGTATGTATTGCTGTTAGCTACACAGATAGCAGACTGTGAGTCACAATGTAGAGAAATAGATGGAGCTTTGCGCCCCCACAAAGGTAAATCAACCAGTAAGCTTCTTAACCACTCAGCCTCTTGACCAGCTAAATCTAAAGCTATGAACTCAGATTCCATAGTTGATCTAGCTATGCATGTTTGCTTTGATGATTTCCACGAAATAGCACCACCACATAATATAAACACATAACCACTAGTGGAGCTAACCTCATCATTAACAGTAACCTAGTTTGCATCACAGTAACCCTCCAAAGCTTGAGGGTACCCTACATAATGTAACCCCCAATCCATTGTACCTTTCAGATATCTCAATAATTTGTGAAGTGTGGTCCAATGATCACTACTAGGGTTATGGGTATATCTACTGAGTCTACTTACTGCATAAGCAATATCAGGCCGAGTGTAGTTCATCAAAAACATTAAACTCCCTATTATTTTAGCATACTCATTTTGTGAAACACTATTCCCAAAATTTTTCTGCAATTGCATGTTAGCATCATAAGGGGTTTTTACTGGCATAACATCAAAACTATCAAACTTTTTCAACATTTTCTCTACATAATGAGGTTGAGATAAAATGAAGCCATTTTTTTTCTAGTTACTTTAACACCTAGAATCACATTAGCTTCACCCATATCTTTCATTTCAAACTGAGAGGACAGAAATTGTTTGGTTGAATTTATAGCATTTATGTGGGTACCAAAAAGCAACATATCATCCACATATAAGCATATAATCACACAATCGGCACCAAACAATTTTGAATACACGCAAGCGTCAGATCCATTTACCTCAAATCCAAAGCTAAGTATGGTTTGATGAAACTTTTCATACCATTGCTTCGGCGCTTGCTTCAGTCCATACAATGACTTCTTCAGTTTGCACACTTTTTTCTCCTGTCCTGGAACCACACATCCTGGTGGCTGTTCCATGTAGATTTCCTCGTTGAGATCACCATTCAAAAAAGCTGTTTTAACATCCATTTGATGTACAAGCAATTTATAGCTAGAAGCTAAAGCAAATAATGCACGAATGGTAGCAATCTTTGTAACAGGAGAATATGTGTCAAAAAAGTCAATGCCATATCTTTGAGTGAATCCTCTAATGACTAGTCTTGCCTTATATCTATCCACTGAGCCATCCACCTTAAGCTTCTTCTTAAAGATCCACTTACAGCTAATGACCCTATTTCCTTTAGGCATATCAACTAGTTCCCATGTGTGATTAGACATAATGGATTCTATCTCACTATTAATAGCATCTTTCCAAAAACTAGCATCTAAAGAACTTATTGCCTCCTCATAGGTCTTAGGATCATCTTCTATCAAATGAAGACTAATGAACCTCTCATCTAGTTCATTTAAATCACTAAGTTCAACTATAAATGCAGTCACAAAATCAGGACCAAAACTAGTTTCCTTCCTACGCATTTTACTCCTGGGTTCATCATGATCAGCATGAGCATTAGGCACAACAATATTAGGCATGGATGAAGATGCATTATGAGATGAAGAATCATTAGCAGGCAATGCAGATTTCTTTAAAGGAAACACATGCTCAAAGAAAACAACATCACGATATTCACACAAGGTACGATCACTCAAACACATGAAACGATAAGCAGCACTATTTTCAGCATAACCAATCAGAATTGCATCAAAGGTCTTAGATCCAATAGTGATCAACTTTGAACGAAGGTAACCCCACCTTAGCTAGACACCCCCGCACTTTCAAGAATTTTAGATTAGGCGGATGCCCTTTCCAAAGTTCATAAGGTGTTTTGTCAAGCTTCTTATAAGGTACCTTGTTCAAAATATGATTGGCGGACAAGACAACTTCCCCCCACATATTGTCAGGTAAACCAAAACTAGAAAGCATAGCATTCATCATTTCCTTTAAAGTTCTGTTTTTCCTTTCAACAATGCCATTTTGTTGTGGGCTATAGGGAGCTGTAAATTCATGAATAATGCCATTTCGTTCACAGAATTCCCTCAAAGAATTAGTGACATATTCACCGCCTCTATCAGATCTAAGCCTTTTTATTTTGCGATTCAATTGGTTTTCTACTTCAGCTTTATATACATAAAACATGCTTTTTGCTTCATCTTTAGACCTAAGCAAATATACCTTAGTATATCTAGAATGGTCATCTACAAATGTGACATAGTAGCGCTTGCCACCTCTACTTTCCGTGTTCTTAAAATCAGCCAAATCAAAATGGACTAACTCCAGCAATTTAGTTGTCCTTTCATTCACCATTTTAAAAGGTTGTTTGTGAAATTTGGCCTCAAAACATATTTCACATTTGCTATGGTCATGTTTGGATAGGCTATGAATCAAACCCATATCATGCAATCGACATATAGATTTCGCATTCACATGTCCTAGTCTAGCATGCCATAAATCAACAGACTCAGCAATATAAGCAAAAGTAGATGCATTCTCATTATTCTCAATCATGGTCTCAAGCACATACAGAAAATCAGCCCTATAAGCTTTTCCTACAAATTATCCATTTTTGGTTAAAACCATTTTTCCAACATCAGTCCCTTGCTTAATACTAGCTATCTCAAGCAAACCACATGAAATCAAATTACGGCGCAGAGAAGGAACATAAAGCACATTCACTAGGGTAAGAGACTTCCCTGAGGTGAGCTTGAGTGTCACCTTCCCTTTGCCAAGTACTCGAGAGATGCTCGAGTTGCCCATGTAGACCTGGTCGATGTCTGAAGCATCCTCAAACTCAGCAAACAGGTCCTTGTTGGTGCAGAAGTGTCGAGTTGCTCCGCTGTCCAGGAGCCAATCGACCTGGCCGCCCACATGGTTGACTTCGGTGATCATGGCTATCAGTTGGTTGTTGTCCTGGACAACATTTGCTTGCTGCTGGGCTGGAGCTGCGGGCTTGTTCTGCTGCTATCCTTGGTTCTGGAGATCAGCCCGATTGCGACACTGCCAAGCCTTGTGGCCTGGCTTGCCACAAACATAGCAGCCGATCCTAGTCCCTCCTTGTTTCTACTGCTTGTCTGGCTGATTGCCAGACTTCTTGAACTTTTGACCCTTCCGTGGCTTCATGTTCGGCTTAGAGCCACCAGTTTTGTTACCCTGTTTGGACCTGTCAGTTTTCACAGATGACTCAACCAAATTAGCTTTCACAGAATCAGCAGATTTAGGCTTAGGTTTGTCCTTAAGGCGATTTGCCTCCTCTATCTTCATGTGTCCGACAAGCTCCTCCAAAGTCAGATCCTTCTTCTTGTGCTTCAGATGGTTCCTGTAGCCAGCCCACGACTCAGGCAATTTTTCAATGAGAAAATTTGCCTGCAGCAGCTCGCACATCTTCATACCCTCAGAGAGGATATCGACTACTAGATTCTCGTACTCATGGACTTGCTCCATGATTGGCTTATCATCCACCATTTTGAACTGCATGAATTTCCCGCAAACATATTTTTTCTTTCCTGCATCGTCAGCACCATACTTTTTCTCCAATAAATCCCAAATCAGTTTTGCAGATTTATGAATCGAAATTAAATCGAAGATAGGGTTTGAGACATGGTTGAGGATGTGACCGCGCACTGTTTTGTTGTCCTGCTCATACTTCTTCAGCAGCGTCGAATCAGGCTCCTTTGTGTCCTCATCGTCCTTCTTGCCCTTGCCCTTGTCGGTAACAACAGAGGCATCAACAACCGCATTAGGAACCATTTTGCCCTCTGCTTTCTCCTCTGCAGCAGCGGCGGATCCAACAGGAGCGGCTTCAAGTAGGACGTAGTCTACCTCCAATTGCTCAAAAAAGATGAGCATCTTCTGCGACCAGCGTTTGTAATTGGTTCCATCGAGCGGATCCAACTTCGACAAATCCAACAGCGGCTTGAAGAACTGGAAAGCCATTGCACGAACAAACTGTAAAATTCGCTTCTAAATTGTTAGTGCAAATGTAGGGCCGCTGACGGAAAAAACCAAGTTGTGAAAACCGTCGAGAAATTGTGTTTTGAAAACCAGAAAGGTTGTGGCGTGGTATATGCAGAACCCACTGCCTTAGAAGCGAATTTGCACCGACCGTAGGTGCAAGTCGGCAACTGGCTTCGCCCCCCAAGGTTACACAACACACCCTCGTAGTCGTGCACTCGAAACAAGGGTTTGGAATCACGAAAGACTTTGCTCAGAACTAAGGTGAAACAGAGAATGGTTTTCTGTGTGTAAAAATGATGAAGGAGACGTCTGGTTTTAAAGGAGAAAGAAGACGCTCCTCAATCAGTAGTGCAGGCGAGAATCTCGGAACGGTTACAAAGCTCCGCATTCAAAATGTGACGGAAATCAAGGAGCAGTTACAACGGAGGGATAAATACGAGAATTCATTCGAAAAACAAAAGGATAAGTCACAGAAATCTCAACAGCTATTTTGTGACTTATCTGGCCCAAATTAATAAAACGTGACCCAAAAACAAACCCCACCGCATACGTGTCACGAACATGGAACAGACCGGCGGTGGTGGTGGTGCGCACGTGTGAAACTCTACTTCCATCACTCAAACCATGGTTGGATAGGAGACACTTTTAAATCAACCCTTCATGTCCCTAGAAATCAATGTGGGACAAAACTTTTCACCTTCCCTCAAATTCAAGCATTTTCTCCAACACGACATAAACTAAAGACATAAACAATGTGAGAACCTTGGCGTTAATTTGATAAACAATTAAAGAACTGTAAGAGGTGCATGGCTGAAAGCCATGCTTCAATAAGGTAGCTAGCTTGAAGTTTATGAAACCGTGCATAAGGCACTTGTTTTAGACCAAAAAGCGCCTTCTTAAATCTGCGAAAACCGAGTCAGCCTATCCAAAGCAACAAAATCTTATCGTTTATCCATATAAACGATCTCTGCAAGATCACCATTAAGAAATGCATTATTCACATCAACTTGATTGAGAGGCCAATCATCAGTCACTGTTAGACTCAACACAAGACGGATGTTGGATGGTTTGATGATGGGACTATAAGTGTCGAAAAATCAACCCCCTCCTCTTGATGAAATCCCTTAGCCTCCAATCGTGCTTTGAACTGATCAATTAAACCATAGACGTCATCATAGAGTTTGGATTGAGTAGCGGGGAGTTGGAGAAGGAGGCGTGATTGGAATGGGGAAGGATGCTTATTGAAGAGGATAAATCATAAGCATACATGATACATGAGGAATCAAGTGAAGAAGTATTGTCTGCACACGCATGATATGGATAGGGAAATATAGTCTCGTTAAACATAACATGTCTAGCAATATAAGATTTGGAAGTGGGAACATGGAAACATATATATAACCTTTATGTTTTGAACTATACCCAAGAAAGATACAAGGTAGAGAGCGATATTCCAACTAATTTTGATTATATGGTCGAATGAATGGGTAACAAAGGCATCCAAATTATTTTAAAAACCCATAATCTGGTTTTATACTAAACAAACACTCACATGGTGTTTATTTTCAAGTACTAGAGTAAGAGTTCAATTAGACAAATAGATTGTCGTATGAAATGCATCCTCCAAAAATTTTGTGGTAAGATGGAATGTGCATGCTAACAAAGCAAGACCTTTATTTACAATGATTTGATTCCTATGTTCAGATGCACCATTCTGTTCAGGTGTATATGGGCAAAAAAACATGATGAATAATGCCATGTAACTCTCGAAATGACGAAACCTTGCGATGTTCATCTCCCTAATGAGTTTGTAAAGGTTTGATTTGTAGAGAATTAAGTCTCAACCATTTTTGTAGAGGATGTGCCAATCTATTATGCCAAAACTTCAATTAATGCAGCGTGTTCACCTAGATAAACATGAGGAGATGATCTAGACTTTGAGACACAAAAGCTTGGAAGATGATAAAGACTATTTTCAATTACCCCTTTTTAATAGCATTTGGCCATGAACGGTGAAGTTCAAGGTAAACATTATTGTCTCGAGTAAGAGGCACTAACGAGACTTTTGGTAATTTGTGGGACAAACAAAACATTATTCAAATTAAGAGGTTTAGACATTATTGTCTCGGGTGTTTGATTAACATGATTTAAAATATATTTTATTTAAAAGTTATATTATTTTAATTACATTGTAAAAAGTGTTAACTAAATATTATTCAAATGTTTATAATTACAATTGCATTATAAGTAAAATGCATTGGAAGCCAAACACACCCTAAGCTAGTTATACATAAATCAAGCATAATATTTTTTCAAAAATAAAATAAAACAATTTTTTGAGAAATAGTAAAAGATATGTTAACTATTTATAATATATAAAGATAGAGTAAAACTTATATTCTTACTTAATTATACTGAAATTATGTAAAAATTATTACTACTTAAAAGTCTATTATAATATTATTGAAAAATATTTTAATAAGTAAAAAGTCATCTGTTAAAGAAAAATGGAAAATGTCTTTTATATAAAAGAAAGTTATATATAAATCCAACTAATAATTATTAATTATTTAGATATATAAAAAGAGTGGGTTAACTTAGGAATAGCACCATTTTTCCCCTTTTTGCCCCTATATTTTGTTATTTTTTCTTTTCCCCCCTATATTTTGTCATTTTTCCTTTCTTGCCCCTAATTTTTTCACAATTTACCAACACCACCTTTATAAGAAATGTTTCGACAGTTTATTTGACAAATTTACGCTGTTTGACATGTTCAATTACTCTTGGGCCAATATTCTTGCGCTAAATGACCTTAATACATGTGAATGAATGCTATAAAAACAAGTGTTCTAAATATATTATAGTTATAAAATATATACGTCATTTAATTTATGATTTGTCTTAATGAACACAATTGCATGACAAATTTGTGTAAGGTCTATGTGGTGCACGTGTGGCGTTTACAAAAAGCTGACTCTCGAGAGGTCAACGAATCGACAGACGGGAATCGCCTAAACATACAAAGAAAACAGAAAACGGTGCTAAGAAATATAAAATGTTTCTTTTTATATGTTCTTATTTTATAAGAATTACAATACTAACTCCGTTTGATTTTTTTGGTAGAAACTAACTCTATTTGATGTAGTGTTGTCTATATTATTTCAACACTTATTTTTTGTTTTTAATATTACCAATTAGAAATCGAACTTATTAGGAATGAGTATCCGCACGCAAAGCGTGCGACCCCATCTAGTATCAAAATAAAAGAGATAGTGAATTTTATTGGATCTACACCATTTTCTGATAAAAATATGTTAAATCATAATTGGTGAAAAATTCAGATAATTTACATATTGATTTAGGATCATTTTTATTTTTGGTAAATGATATGAATTGGTTAAGGGGATGCATCACATTATACTTTTATTTTTGATTGTATGAATCATATTGTTTTTTAAAGGATATGAATCAAATTATACCGATTAAGGTAATTGGACATTAAATTAATACCTCCAAAATGAATCTTGTGATGAAAATTAATCAATATAAATAGCAAGGATTAGTCTCTATGTTTATACCCACTGCTTGCTAGTTAGTAGTTAATTTTTAGCGAACACTAATTAAACAAGGATTCATGGCAAAGTTTTCTTATATCAATCTCGTCCTCGTCTTCGTTCTTGCTCTTATAGGTAATTCGTATCCCATTTTATTTTAAATTTGTTTTATTTAAAGTTTCACATCTTGATTTATCATTAAATCTTCACTATTGTTTTATTCCTTTCTAATCTAAATATGTGGCATCCATCCATCCATCCATAAACATATTTCATCGAAATTCCATTTGTACATGAATGAGTACATGATTTCTTTTATAGCCAAAAATATGAACAAAGCAACAATTGAATTCTTAAAAGTCAATCATCAATTTACAATATATTTTCCTTGTGTCTTTTTTTTTCTACCTTAAAAAATGAAATATTAGATAATTAATGTGTTAGTCATTGTTATTGGAACAGTTACAGAATGGGCTACGAAGACAAATGGAGTGTGTGTGGTGGACCCAAATAATTGTTTGTTAGAAACCTGCAGAAAAACATGTTATCAACAATATCAACAGGCATTTGGTCAATGCGTCGAAAAAGCTGGCGGTGACCCATTTCATCCTAAATATGCTTGCATTTGTACTGGTGGCCGATGTTAAATAACTAATTGTTACTATCTATTTATACTTTGCTTAAACTCAGCACTATATCTATACAAGAGTAATGATATGTATTTCAATATCTAGTAGCAATAAATATTGATATTCTTATTTCAGCATTTTGCATAGATAATAGTTGTGGAAATCTGAGCTCGAAAATTTAAAGCTTAAAATTTTGCTATATAGAGGATAAATCATGTGTAAACAGACCTTACTGTGTAATTTAATTTGTGAGCAAATATGGAGCGTCATAATAAAAAGATCAAATAGATGAGATTAATACCCATTCAGTGACTTTGGCGCTGGACGTTCCCCCCAAAAATGGGTACTATCGGGCGGGAAAAACTTGTAAACAGTGGCATTCTTCGTAGGTACAAAGTGATTAATCGTATGTACGTACATATGAATAATCCTTTGTTAAATACAAGTAATTAGACTTGTTTATACAAACGATCATAATTACATTATTATGCACAAAAAATCATTTGATACATACGAATAATTTCACTACTTACAATTTACCCCGTAAGGACTGCTTACATGGCGGAATCCAACCCATACATACATACATACATACATACATACATACATACATACATACATACATACATACATACATACATACATACATACATACATACATACATACATACATACATACATAGAGGGAGAGAGAGAGGTTAACTAGTTCCGCCGGTGTACACACTCCTTAACGTGTATCATGTTAACAAATCAGGGTCGTTGATTGAATGAAAGTGGTGGATGAGATTAATAGGCAATTTAAAGTTTTTTTAAATGAGAAAATGGTGGGACCCATCAATAATTTTGCTTCTAACGTGTGTGGGTTTGTTTGAGATTTTGTGGGGTGCGGGTTTTTTTCTTCTTTAAATTATTCGATGGTATCGTTGGATTATTCGATCGTATCGATGGATTCCGTGATGGTATTGATGAATTATTCTTATCTACTAGTACCCTGAAAACGCCCTGAACTTTTAACTAAAAATTATTCGACGACATTGCTTGATTATTTGAAGATATAGTTTGATTTTTCGATGGTATTACAGTATTATTCGGTTACTTATGTCATTTTAACAAATTACTAAAAATTATTCGATGGTATCACATGATTATTCGATGGTATCGATGCATTTTTCATTTATAAGTACCGCCAACATAAAAAAAACCACCTCAGGAAGCAAGAAATCAGTCATACTACATATGAATAACTCTTAGATCTCATGAAATCATACAAAATCGACCATTTATCTGTAAAAATTTGGTCCAAATCCCCCCTAATTCATTCAAGAATATCGATTTAAAACAATCTAGAAATGTTGATTCAAAACAAAAAAAATAGTGAAAAGAAAGATATCGGCCAATGAACTCGATCGGTTTGTTGAAGGTGATGACAATCTGCCCAGTTCTGCCAACGAACCACCCTTTTCACTATGAATCGATGACGAGCTCTCATCCTTGGAGGAGGAGGGATGAGCAGAAGAGAAAGGGGCGATTTGTCCCACCAGCACTCCATCGTCGTCAAAATCGCCACCGATGCAGACCTAGCGAAAAGAACCAAATCCAAGAAGAAAATCGTATGAACCTTCAGGGAGGAGAAGAATCCAAGCTTATAATGTAACGGCCCGGATATAAATATCCGGGATACGTTTCGAAGGTCGGATACCTTCGTTCGGATGTTGCAATTCAGGTACGGTTCGAGGTTTCAAACCTCTAATCAGTCGGAGTCTCAGAAATACAACTTAAACGAAAATAAAGCGGAAGTACGGTTTAGATACAAAAGCCACGACAGAGCCGGGTCAAAACCAAAACAAAGTGGGTGATTGCCGTTTGTCAAGTTAGAATATATTAGCCGGATTCTTCGATTCGCCAAAAGATTTCCCCATCACAGAAGCATGGAGCAATAAGAGCGGTACCTAACACTATCCATGAAGTCAAGCCTGGTGATCGCCTGCGGGTCCTCTGACCGCGCTGAGGCCACATAACATGCCTATGCCTAAATAAAAGATGACTAAGGCGGTACAAGATTTAAATCACACTAACATGCCCCTAGTATATATAATATGCGGAAAAGAACGGTAAAGGGCCCAAGACAATGGCAAGTGGCATATCCCTCTCCTACCTCTGCACCCCTTCCCGTTAGTGCAGAGACTGACCAGTTCGTTGCTATAGCATAGCATATCCTCGTGGTGGTGCACTCACCCACAGTATCATCATCATAACATAAATTAAATATAAATTAAACATGCCCGATGGTGCTGGGTTATCATCATGCTCATATCGACTCGATAGACTCAGGGCACCCGATAGGGCTGGGCTACCCTATGACCCTAGCAAAGACTCTAGGACTATCACAGATAACGGCCGTTCTGTTTCAAACACACAAAGTAAACACATGCTCAATTCAATGCAATCCTAGCATGATACTACATGGCATGCTTTAATATGCAACAAAACTACACATTACATGACACATCAGGCAGGAGGTCCAGGTTACTGAGTAAGTCCCGTAGGATACTTACCTGTTGATGCAGAACAACAAGATAATACAAGCAAGGGCCCAATGCAAGTCCAAAGCAATCCAAAAGCAATACACACCTATCATCAAGCCATTTCCATAAGCTACCGGTTCACATTCATACATACGGAGCCCAAGTTCTCAACATCCTCAAGACCAACCAATAGTAAAACCGTTTTCCAAAATCCTAAATCCAAATTAAGTCAACTCATATTCAAAATAATTCTCAAATCATACCTGGCCAAATTCCGACATTAAACATTTAAGCCTTAAAGTCAATTTCCCAAACTCATGTTATAAAATAATTCCGGCATGTTTCTTATTTAAAAAACATAAAATAAGTTCCAATATTAAATCATTAAAATAACTCTATGCTCACGAATAATATTTATAATTCAAGACCAACAAATCACTTTAAAATTCCTAACTCCCATGTTTAAATCCTCATAAAATGCATCAATTAAATAATCCAATTATTATTATTTTAAAATAATAAACAATATATAACGATTAATTTTCCAAAGTTTATAATTATAACCAATCCCAAAATAATGTTAATATTCAAATAGTTTAACACTTACTAATCATATAATCTCAAAACAAAACCCATAAATATATTTATAACTCCATATCAAATAATATCACTTCTAAAACCTTTTAAATATAAATATTAATAATTTCAGAACATTTAAATATATATATATATATTCATTTTTCCAAAATTCAGAATAATAAAACATATACATTCATATACATATTTATAATAACATAACACAACAACACAATTTAAAAAAACACCCCCCCATCAGCCCAAGGCCCAACTCTCCCAACCCAAACCCGGATGACAAACCCATACCCCAGCCTTCACCCAGACTCGGATTCGGACCCACTGAAAAGAAGAGGAAGAAGGAAGGCCCAGATGGAAGCCCACACCCGATTCCAAGCCCGCTTGCCCATCAGTGAGGAAGAAGAGGCCCGCCCAACAAGAAAGAAGAAAAGGAGGGTCCGGATCCAGATCCAAAGCCCACACCCGAAGAAAGGTCTGACCCGGAAAAATTAGGCCCATTACACAAAAGCCCTATTGTTCATCTCCTTCTCCCTCACCTCCCTCTCTGCTCGCTCTCCCGGAACCCTCTCGCTCCTGCCCTCAACAACTCTCACCTCACCGGCGCTCTTCCCCGACCTTTATGAATCGTGAAAGGAAATGAAAATGACACACAAAAGAGAAGGAAAGAGGCTCAAAGCTCACCGAGTGCAAGGCTGGAAACAGGGGAAGGAGGAGGAAGGAATGGGGCTCGGCGGCGGATCCTGGCCGTCGACTGACAGCTGGAGGTCCTGGGCACTCGCTCGTGCCGGGCTCGGCGTCATCGGAGGAGCCACTCCTGCCAGGAGGAAGAGGGGCGCTACGATGAGGTGCTCAACCTCTTGGCTTCAAAACAAGGGAGGAAACGCAGTCCTTCAGCTGCGGCCGGCGACGGTGTGGCGGCGGCTTTGGAGGCTGGTGAGCCCATTGGAATGGAGGGCAAATGGGAGTGTTTGGGATGCAATGGATAAGGGAGGGAGAGATGGATATTCTGTAAATGGGTTTTGGATTGAACAAAACTGGAGGAAGGGAAAAGGGGTCTGTTGAATTCAGAAGTAAGGAGGGGGTGGGCATTCTGTGTGTGAGGGTGAGGGGACCATCCTAATTTGGAAGGATCCGCGAGAGAGAGAGAGAGAAAGAGAGAGAGAATAAAGAAAAGGAGAAATAAAATAGGGAATTAAAAGAGGTCCCCACAAGATATTTTGAACCCGAAAAAAAAAATATCTCGAACCCGCTAATCCCGACTCTATCAATTCCCGACTAAATCAACTTTAAATCGAACTTTCAATTAGATTTCCAAGATAAACGGAATTAAATAATTTTTTATCGAACTCGGAGCTCGAATGCGGAATTAAAATCTGCTAGAATCTAAATTCTCGAAATGATGCCGGAATGATTTTAAAATCAAAACTTACGCTCGAGGACGAGTTTTATTGAATTTAATAATAGTCATTTAATATATAGAATAATAATAGAAAATATATTCAGTCTTTACATATAATGTTACCATAGCTTTGATTTGAGGAACGATTTAAATAGATAAACTCAGGAAAGCATCGAATTCTCAGATCTGAGAGTATCACTTCAATGGCCACTACAAAAAATAAACAAATTAGCTTCGGAAAAAAGTCATGGCAAAAGGCATTCAAGGGGTGGCAAAAGTCATTTAACTTCGGCTAAGCTAGGACAAATGGGGGGGGGGAGGGGGTGGGAAATTGTGGGGTAGGAAAATTTTTTAGCTTCAACAAATAGTCGTAGCAAAGGAATTTGCCACGGTTATGCTACGACAAGCAACCCCTCATGAATGACACCCACACTTTAACTACGGCAGCAAGTGTACGTTCTAAACATACTATAATTGTAAAAATATATATGTTATTTAATTTATGAATGATCTTAACGAATGCAATTGCATGACGAATCTGTGCGAGGTCTTTGTGGTGCAAGTGTGGTGTTTACATAAAGCTAACTCAATGGGTCAATTTTGACTCAACATGTCATCGGGTCTAAAGCCTTAAATTCCCGGAAAATTTAGGTTCGGGTCGATTTCGGATCCCAGGTCTAAAACACCGGGTTCAAACCCGAAAATGCTGGAAGTTTGAGTTAGTTCATTTTTTAACAGATCTAAAACTAAATAATATAAAACTTCTTATTTACAGAAATAACATAATCAACATAATCAACCCTTATTTTAAAAAGTTAACAAAAATGTTTCTTTTTATCTGTCCTTATTTTATAAGAATTACAATACTAACTCCGTTTGATTTTTTTTTTGGTAAAAACTAATTTGATGTAGTGTTGTCTATATTTTTTCAACACTTATTTTTTGTTTTTAATATTACTAATTATAAATCGAACTTATTAGGAATGAGTATCTGTACACAAAGCGTGCGACCCTAACTAGTATTAAAATAAAAGAGAGAGTGAATTTCATGGGATCTACACTATTTTCTGATAAAAATATGTTAAATCATAATAGGTGAAAAATTCGAATGATTTACATATTGATTTAGGATGATTTTTATTTTTGGTAAATGATATGAATTGGTTAGGGAGATGCATCGTATTATACTTTTATTTTTGATTGTATGAATCATATTATTTTTTAAAGGATATGAATCAAATTATACTGATTATGGTAATTGGACATTAAATTAATACCTCCAAAATGAATGTTTTGATGAAAATTAATCAATATAAATAGCAAGGATTAGTCTCTATGTTTATATCCACTGCTCGCTAGTTAGTAGTTAATTTCTCACGAACACTAATTAAACAAGGATTCATGGCAAAGTTTTCTTATATCAATCTCATCCTCATCTTCGTTCTTGCTCTTATAGGTAATTCGTATCCCATTTTATGTTAAATTTGTTTCATTTAAAGTTTCACATCTTGATTTATCCTTAAATCTTCAATATTGTTTTATTCATTTCTAATCTAAATATGTGGCATCCATCCATCCATCCATAAAGATATTTCAACGAAATTCCATTTTTACATGAATGAGTACATGATTTCTTTTATAGCAAAAAATATGAACAAAGCAACAATTGAATTCTTAAAAGTCACTCATCAATTTACAATATATTTTCCTTGTCTTTTTTTTCACTACCTTAAATAATGAAATATTAGATAATTAATGTGTTAGTCATTGTTATTGGAACAGTTACAGAATGGGCTACGAAGACAAATGGAGTGTGTGTGGTGGATCCAAATAATTATTTGTTAGAAACCTGCAGAAAAACGTGTTATCAACAATATCAACAAGCATTTGGTCAATGTGTCGAAAAAGCTGGCGGTGACCCATTTTATCCTAAATATGCCTGCATTTGTACCGGAGGCCGATGTTAAATAACTAATTATTACTACTCTATTTATACTTTGTTCAAACTCAGCACTACATCTATACAAGAATAATGATATGTACTTCAATATCTTCTAGCAATAAATATTGGATATTTTTATTTCAGCATTTTGCATAAATAATAATTGTGGAAATCCGATCTCAAAAATTGAAACCTTGAAAATTTGCTATAGAGAGGATAGATCATGTGTAAACAAGTCTTACTGCGTAATTTGTGAGCAACTATGGAGCGCTAGATTAAAAAGATCAAACGGTTGAGATTAAAAATAAGTTGTGAACAATGATATTATTCGTAGATACCGGAAAATTATTCGTATGTACATACATATGAATAATCCTTTCTTAAATACAAATAATTAGACTTGTTTATACAAACGATCATAATTACATTATTATGCACATACAAATAATCATTTGATACATACGAATAATTCCACTGCTTACAAATTACCCCGTAAGGGCTGCCTACATGGTGGAATCCAATATATATATATATATATATATATATATATATATATATATATATATATATATAGATAGATAGATAGATAAATAGATAGATAGAGATAGAGAGATAAGTACGCATGTAGGTAGGTAGGTAGGTAGGTAGGTAGAGAGAGAGAGAGAGGTTAGCTAGTTCCGGTGTACTCAACCCTTAACGCGTATCATGTTAATAAATCAGGGTCGTTGATTGAATTAAATTGGTGGCCGATGTAACGGCCCGGAAAATAAGGATCTTCTTTCCCCTACTTGCCCTCCCTTGGGCCTAGGCAAGAAAACCTAATTATCCGAGTTACGTTTAAGAAGGCAAGGTTACCTTCCAACTAGATCTTACAACCCGAGTACGAGTCACAAGTTTTCGCAATAAAAAGAAACAAGGTTTAAATCAAATACAATCCAAAAGAGTGCCACGACCTAGCCGGGTCAAAAAACGATGCAAAAGATTTTTAAAAGAGAAAGTTTAGTGGTCTCTCAAGCTCTCGATCTAACGCCAAAAGTCTGAACCCGCCAAGCATCCATAAGAGCAAAGATAGCGGCTAACGGTTACCTGAATCTAAAAAAAAGAAGGGGATTTGGGTCAATCATCGGGTCACTCCTGCGCGTGTGTAAACACTCTGAGAGGCATATAATAAGCATCCTATTCCTAAGATGAAATGCGTAATGCAAAACGGAAATTAAACAGTTAAGTATGCAGATAAGTAAATGCAGAAATAAATAAAGAAGCGCGCCAAATACAAGAAATGCCAAATAGCATGTCCCTCTAGGCTCCTAAGAAATCCTATAGCAACTCACCATCAAAGGAGCTACCTCACCCTACGGTGTAGGCCAACCCCACGCAATGAGCCTACTAACTAGGAAAGGAAGGCAAGCAATGATACTTATATAAGGCCTAAGGCTCTAAGAGTCCTAATGCACTTATTAGAAAGCCTACCGCATCATCGAGTGCAAGCAACTTTCTATGCCAAAAGCCTACCGCATCATCGAGTGCAAGCAACTCCCTATATAAGCGCCACTAGGATGACAAGAATAAAGAAAAAGGTTTCAACCAATAAACACCTATAACGGCCGTTTCTAGCAAAGACAGATAGCAAGACATATGGTTTCCGTTTTGATCCTAAGCATGATTCTAAGTCGTATGGTGCATGAACACTAGCCTACTATATAACACCCAGTGCATAAAGCGCCCATCATGAGTAAGTTCAAGGAACTTACCTGGAGAAGCGCAGAACCCAGGCAACCAACAAAAGTAATAGCAAGTCCAGACAAATCAGAGATCACCTAGTAATTCAATATATAACATAATAAGTCTAAGTCTAATGTACACAAGCACACAAGTTACATATGAAACATATAAGATACACATAATGATGTAACTCAACCATTTCATCACTATCAACATTATCATCTCATCTCCATTCCTCATTTAGTCTCATCATATCTCATAATCTGACATCTTTCTCAAATCGGTCATAATATGATCATTAGTCAACTCAACTCATCCTTATTATTCCCATAAATTATTCCAATAACTCAAATTACCCATTTTAAATATCAAAACTTAGCAATTACTTCACTAATATAAATCATCCTCAACAAATCAGTTTAAATAACCTAGTAACTAAATAAATTAAAGGAAAGATAATCATTTACTTAACCATATAAAGGATCACAATCCATAAAATATTTAAATAACTTTCACACATTCAAACAATATAATCAAGCAACTAAATAATATTAAAAAAAAAATCAGATTTTAAACATATATTAAAATGGATAATCAAATACTCCAATTAATTCCACAGAACATTTAAATAATAATTCTGGAAAATTTAAGTAAATAATTTAGTAAATAGTAAAGGGTTCACAAGTTTTTTTAAACTATAACCTTAAAATAATATAATTGACTAATCATTCAAATAATTCAGATTTAATAACAATTAAGTAAATAATGAATTGGTTAAATAAATAAATCAGAAAAATAAATTTAATAATAATTTAGATACTCAGAATATTTTATAGTAATATTTATAAAAATATTTTAGAATGAAATTAAGTAATAATTAAACCATTAACTTATATAATATATTAACAACACAAACAACACAATTTAAGGTGGAACAGGCCGGCCCAAAGAGTAGCCCAGCCCGGATCCTTTACCCGGCCCAAACCCGGATCCAAAACTGATTTTATAACAAAATCGAACCAGGCCCTGGTTTAAATAAGGTGAACCGAACCGGATAAAAGGAAATAAAAGCAGACCCGAACCCGTGGGCCCCACCCCTTTCTTCCTCCTCCAGCCATTCCCTTGCGCGAGGCCCTGGGCTCGTGCTCACTGCTCTCGCCCTCGACTCCAGCCCCGTCCTCCCTTGCTCGCCTGCCCGGAGCTCCACCCTGCTCATTGCTCTCACAGCTCCTCCCTCGCACTCAAGTTCATGCCCACAACCCTCCCGCGCTCGCGACTTGCACTCACCGGACTCGCCACTCTCGACCTCGCCGAGCTCTAGAGCTCGTCCAAGCTCACCCGACTCCCGCACTCAGCTCTCGCCCACCCCCGACTATTCTAAGCATCGAATGAATCACGAATTCAAATCGAGGAAGGAAGGAAATGGAGGAAGCTCACCAAGGTGTTCGCGACTTCGGAGCTTCGTCAGAGCTTGTCGGAGGCTCGATTCGCAGCGTCGAAGAGGGAGGAGCCTCGGGGTTGGCCTAGGAGGAGTGAAGGTGGGTTAAGGATGCTCTTCCATGGGATTTAAATTGAAAACAAGAGATCGAATTTTACCGACCTCGGAGCACGAAAAACAGGGGCGGAAGCATTCGAGTTTCTAGGCTTGTGTCGTCGGAGTTTCTGGGCTTCGGTGGGGCTCCTAGCTGCTTCGGTTGCTTGCTCGAAAGGAGGGGAGGTGGGGGCTTCAATGGATCGAGGAGGAGGATCGAGTGGAGGTGCTCGGGAATGCTCGGGTGGTGCTCGACAAACAAAGGGAAGGGAAAGGAGAAGAAGATGGGTGTAGTGCCGATGAAAACAGGAGCTGGGAGGTCCCTGAGGTGATTTGAAGCAAGGGAGTAAGGCAGCTGGTTTGAAAACAAAAGGAATGAGGAGGTATGGGGGATTGTGTGTGTTTGTTGTGGGTTGAAGAAATAGAAATAAGGGGTGAGGAAGGATGAGGTTTTTGAAATAGAAAAGGGGATGGGGTGTGTAGAGCAGGCTGTCGAAATAGGGGCTAGGGGTGAGGTGAGGGAGTGGTGTGTAAGTTGAGTGTTGAATTGGGTAAAAGAAAGTCAAATTTAATACCCGTAAATAAATTCCGAAACCCGCTTTCCGACCTTAACCCGACTCAATTAAAATTAATTTACAATAAACTTTCGAATCCAAATTAGATAATGAAACCCGAAAATATTTCTAAGCCTTAAAATAATAGAGCGAAATAAATTCTTATTTGAATTTAAATAAAAAAAAAATTTATGCCGGAATTTGATCGAAAGAATTCAAACAAATCGTTTGCTCGAGGACGGAATTATTCAAAATTTTCCGAACTCTTAGAATTCAAATCCCAATTAAATCAAAATTATTTCTTAATTTATAAAGTAATATCTTAAAATTCCGAGTCTTTACATCATCCACCTCTAAAAACAAGTCTCGTCCTCGAGACTAAAATTACTTCAAAGTAAGAGGAGGAAGTTTTAAAATGTGAGTCCAAAGACCATGTCCAAGGATCTTGCGATCATCTCGGTTGCGTCTTCCGGGATTCTCACAACATCCTAGTCACGATCGTGATAGCTCCAATTGGTCTTGACAAGTATGCAATAAGCGCCCCTATCACATCCTCGCTTCGACTTTTCGGAAGTGCCACAACTCTAAAAGTTCTACAATATCATCATTAGGTCTTAACAAGCACCCTACAAGCGCCCCCATAAAATGCTTGTATCCACTTTGTGAAGTATCATAGATTGACCCGGAACTTGGAAGTTTCAAAAGGGTTCCGCAATTGGAAAAGATTTGCCTCAAAATCGTTGAAATTTTCGATCGCGTTTGGTCTTTCAAATCCAAGTTACTCTTTTTCAACACTGTTCAAAATCCTTCAAATCCGACGTTAATCAAGCAATTTCAGAACTCAAGAGGTGGAGTCATCCACCTCTAAGGGCTAATCCCATATTCTCTTCCTAGGTTCATCTTTCATAAATCAGTTTCAATTATATCATTCTCAAGTCATATCATGAATCATAAGCCATATAACTCATCAAAAGCATATCAAGGATAACATCGTACTGGCGTCCTATTAGCAATTCATCACACATGTCATGCCAAGCATATCAAACATCAATAATAAGGCACGGAACACATCATCATCAACCATATACGCGCACGTAAGCATCAATATAAACACCTCATGTTGTAATACCTGATGTAGAAGGGTCGGAACATTTTGAAGCTCCCATGTGGTAGGCGCGGGGCGGTGGGGGCAAGCCAAGATCTATACCTCCTGACGTCTGTCCTCCCTCACAAGCTAACCTAAATGGCTCAACTGATAAATGCGCAAGCCCTACTATAGATCCTCGGCCTCCTCGACCGCTACCTCGGCCGCCTCTAGCTCCTCCATCTCCTCGGCCTCTGTCGGCTGGTGCCCCTCTCCCCTGTCCCTGGGGGTATGTCAGCTGGGCTCGTCTAGGCGGCTCCTGAAGTTGAGGTGCTGGTGCATCTATAGACCCTCCATCCTGGGGACAATAAGCTGATCGGTGTCCTCTAACTCCACAAGTATAACACACCATCTGTCTCCTAGGGCATCTCTCCGTGGGGTGTCCATCCTCATAACATCCCTGGCATGTAATGCTCTGAACTCGTATCTCCTGGAGGGGTACTACTGGTGCCCGACGTGTATCTCTCCTGAACGCTCCTTTGTAATGGTCTCCTCTATCAACCATATCCCGGCTAAACTCTATAGCTCTCGGCCTCTTTTCACCTCGAGAAGGGTGAGAATACTGGTAGGTCGCAGCTGACAAAAGACGTTGTGTATCGTAACGCAAGATAACCTCTAAGAATCTATCAAAAGGGACGTCGCCCAAGCTGGAAGCATGTAGAAGCACGGCTGGGGAGAACCTCATAGATAGTAGTCGAATACGACTCGCGTCCGTCTGGCATAAATGGCCGCAATATACCAGCTCCTTCTTGAACTGGCGAACAACCTCAGCGACTGATAGCGTCTCATCATAACTCCCCCTGTAAAAGGCGACCTCTCTAGCAGTCTGCAGTCCGGGAGGGTTGTACTCGCGAAGCATCAAGGACCTGAACTCATCATACGTCCAATCTGCTCGTTCCGCCTTGTATACGGACCATCTGTCGAAAGCATCGTCTCGTAGCTGACCGGCCGCCAATCTCTGGCGCTCCCCTAGTGGTGCCTCGATCAGCTCAAAGAGTCCATCGATGACTCTAAACCATAGCTCGATGTCTGCCGTCGGATCTCCAGTGAATAGAGGCGGGTTGCTCTGTGAAAACCTCTTCACCCAATCAATGCGCCTCTCTGCTCGAATCCCAACTGCGGTCGCATCTGCCACTGGCTGTGGTGCCTGCTGCTGTCCCCTCTGCCTCTGAAACAACTCTAGTATCGCCTGCTCGAATCCGGCCCTGTCTGCAGGCATCGGTTGCTGAGTAGGGGTCTCTGGCATCACCTGTCGGGTCCTCTGAAGCAACTCGCACACCATCTGCTCGAGTCCGGCCTGATCTGTGGGCATCGGCTGCTGAACCTGATCCTCTGGTGCAATAACTCTCTGTGGACCCTCTGGAGTCTGACGTCCTGACGCCTCCTGAAGAACTCCTCGAATCATAGCGGTAATCATCTCTTCAAGGCCTACTCTGTCCGTAGGCATCTGCGGTGCCGGTATTGGTATCTCAACCTGCTCTGTCTCGTGTGTCCGAACTCCAGTAGTAGCCTCGTCAGCGACTACCCGGCGAGGGGGTCGTCCCCTGCCCCGACGTACTGGGCCCCCACGCCCAACTGCTCCGGGACGCGTGTCAACCATAACTACTGGACAAGAGAAGGGCGAGCCTTAATCACAAATCACAGAAGCGATCATCGCGGTTTAATCTGATCCCCTTCAAGGGGGATCGCCCTCGGGCTTAGATCATACAAGTTCACCAAAGCTACCTAAAAGCTGCCCTTCGAGGGGCAACTGACCGGAGGGGGCAATTACCTCTCGATCTCTACATCCTAACCCCGCTACTCCAACCACCACGGTGCAAACTCCTTGGAGTCTTCTAGGCCCATCTGTAAAGTATAAGCTATGTTTCGCCTACCCATTTCCCAAGTCTACATCCATAAGGGATGAGCTATCGCCTCGTTCTACCCCAGCGATCCTATCTCTCAACTAAAAGATCCTACCGGTTTTATTTCTGAAATTCTCTTTGCCCCTTTTGAAATGATTTTGAAACTTCTTTAAAATAAGAAATCAGTGGGCGTTTTGAAATTATTTTGCAACTCATGTGTACTCGGATTGAGCAACCTAGGCTCTGATACCACTTCTGTAACGGCCCGGAAAATAAGGATCTTCTTTCCCCTACTTGCCCTCCCTTGGGCCTAGGCAAGAAAACCTAATTATCCGAGTTACATTTAAGAAGGCAAGGTTACCTTCCAACTAGATCTTACAACCCGAGTACGAGTCACAAGTTTTCGCAATAAAAAGAAACAAGGTTTAAATCAAATACAATCCAAAAGAGTGCCACGACCTAGCCGGGTCAAAAAACGATGCAAAAGATTTTTAAAAGAGAAAGTTTAGTGGTCTCTCAAGCTCTCGATCTAACGCCAAAAATCTGAACCCGCCAAGCATCCATAAGAGCAAAGATAGCGGCTAACGGTTACCTGAATCTAAAAAAAAGAAGGGGATCTGGGTCAATCATCGGGTCACTCCTGCGCGTGTGTAAACACTCTGAGAGGCATATAATAAGCATCCTATTCCTAAGATGAAATGCGTAATGCAAAACGGAAATTAAACAGTTAAGTATGCGGATAAGTAAATGCAGAAATAAATAAAGAAGCGCGCCAAATACAAGAAATGCCAAATAGCATGTCCCTCTAGGCTCCTAAGAAATCCTATAGCAACTCACCATCAAAGGAGCTACCTCACCCTACGGTGTAGGCCAACCCCACGCAATGAGCCTACTAACTAGGAAAGGAAGGCAAGCAATGATACTTATATAAGGCCTAAGGCTCTAAGAGTCCTAATGCACTTATTAGAAAGCCTACCGCATCATCGAGTGCAAGCAACTTTCTATGCCAAAAGCCTACCGCATCATCGAGTGCAAGCAACTCCCTATATAAGCGCCACTAGGATGACAAGAATAAAGAAAAAGGTTTCAACCAATAAACACCTATAACGGCCGTTTCTAGCAAAGACAGATAGCAAGACATATGGTTTCCGTTTTGATCCTAAGCATGATTCTAAGTCGTATGGTGCATGAACACTAGCCTACTATATAACACCCAGTGCATAAAGCGCCCATCATGAGTAAGTTCAAGGAACTTACCTGGAGAAGCGCAGAACCCAGGCAACCAACAAAAGTAATAGCAAGTCCAGACAAATCAGAGATCACCTAGTAATTCAATATATAACATAATAAGTCTAAGTCTAATGTACACAAGCACACAAGTTACATATGAAACATATAAGATACACATAATGATGTAACTCAACCATTTCATCACTATCAACATTATCATCTCATCTCCATTCCTCATTTAGTCTCATCATATCTCATAATCTGACATCTTTCTCAACTCGGTCATAATATGATCATTAGTCAACTCAACTCATCCTTATTATTCCCATGAATTATTCCAATAACTCAAATTACCCATTTTAAATATCAAAACTTAGCAATTACTTCACTAATATAAATCATCCTCAACAAATCAGTTTAAATAACCTAGTAACTAAATAAATTAAAGGAAAGATAATCATTTACTTAACCATATAAAGGATCACAATCCATAAAATATTTAAATAACTTTCACACATTCAAACAATATAATCAAGCAACTAAATAATATTAAAAAAAAAAATCAGATTTTAAACATATATTAAAATGGATAATCAAATACTCCAATTAATTCCACAGAACATTTAAATAATAATTCTGGAAAATTTAAGTAAATAATTTAGTAAATAGTAAAGGGTTCACAAGTTTTTTTAAACTATAACCTTAAAATAATATAATTGACTAATCATTCAAATAATTCAGATTTAATAACAATTAAGTAAATAATGAATTGGTTAAATAAATAAATCAGAAAAATAAATTTAATAATAATTTAGATACTCAGAATATTTTATAGTAATATTTATAAAAATATTTTAGAATGAAATTAAGTAATAATTAAACCATTAACTTATATAATATATTAACAACACAAACAACACAATTTAAGGTGGAACAGGCCGGCCCAAAGAGTAGCCCAGCCCGGATCCTTTACCCGGCCCAAACCCGGATCCAAAACTAATTTTATAACAAAACCGAACCAGGCCCTGGTTTAAATAAGGTGAACCGAACCGGATAAAAGGAAATAAAAGCAGACCCGAACCCGTGGGCCCCACCCCTTTCTTCCTCCTCCAGCCATTCCCTTGCGCGAGGCCCTGGGCTCGTGCTCACTGCTCTCGCCCTCGACTCCAGCCCCGTCCTCCCTTGCTCGCCTGCCCGGAGCTCCACCCTGCTCATTGCTCTCACAGCTCCTCCCTCGCACTCAAGTTCATGCCCACAACCCTCCCGCGCTCGCGACTTGCACTCACCGGACTCGCCACTCTCGACCTCGCCGAGCTCTAGAGCTCGTCCAAGCTCACCCGACTCCCGCACTCAGCTCTCGCCCACCCCCGACTATTCTAAGCATCGAATGAATCACGAATTCAAATCGAGGAAGGAAGGAAATGGAGGAAGCTCACCGAGGTGTTCGCGACTTCGGAGCTTCGTCAGAGCTTGTCGAAGGCTCGATTCGCAGCGTCGAAGAGGGAGGAGCCTCGGGGTTGGCCTAGGAGGAGTGAAGGTGGGTTAAGGATGCTCTTCCATGGGATTTAAATTGAAAACAAGAGATCGAATTTTACCGACCTCGGAGCACGAAAAACAGGGGCGGAAGCATTCGAGTTTCTAGGCTTGTGTCGTCGGAGTTTCTGGGCTTCGGTGGGGCTCCTAGCTGCTTCGGTTGCTTGCTCGAAAGGAGGGGAGGTGGGGGCTTCAATGGATCGAGGAGGAGGATCGAGTGGAGGTGCTCGGGAATGCTCGGGTGGTGCTCGGCAAACAAAGGGAAGGGAAAGGAGAAGAAGATGGGTGTAGTGTCGATGAAAACAGGAGCTGGGAGGTCCCTGAGGTGATTTGAAGCAAGGGAGTAAGGCAGCTGGTTTGAAAACAAAAGGAATGAGGAGGTATGGGGGATTGTGTGTGTTTGTTGTGGGTTGAAGAAATAGAAATGAGGGGTGAGGAAGGATGAGGTTTTTGAAATAGAAAAGGTGATGGGGTGTGTAGAGCAGGTTGTCGAAATAGGGGCTAGGGGTGAGGTGAGGGAGTGGTGTGTAAGTTGAGTGTTGAATTGGGTAAAAGAAAGTCAAATTTAATACCCGTAAATAAATTCCGAAACCCGCTTTCCGACCTTAACCCGACTCAATTAAAATTAATTTACAATAAACTTTCGAATCCAAATTAGATAATGAAACCCGAAAATATTTCTAAGCCTTAAAATAATAGAGCGAAATAAATTCTTATTTGAATTTAAATAAAAAAAATTTATGCCGGAATTTGATCGAAAGAATTCAAACAAATCGTTTGCTCGAGGACGGAATTATTCAAAATTTTCCGAATTCTTAGAATTCAAATCCCAATTAAATCAAAATTATTTCTTAATTTATAAAGTAATATCTTAAAATTCCGAGTCTTTACAGCCGAGATTAATAGGCAATTTAACATTTTTTGTTAAATGAGAAAATGGTGGGATCCATCAATAATTCTGCTTTATTCTCCCTTCTGACGCGTGTGGGTTTGTTTGAGATTTTGTGGGGCGCGAGTTTTCTTCTTCTTTAAATTATTCGATGGTATCGTTGGATTATTCGATCGTATCGATGGATTATGTGATGGTATCGATGGATTATTCTAATCGGCTAGCATCCTGAAAATGCCCTGAACTTTTAACTAAAAATTATTCGACGACATCGTTTGATTATTCGAATGTATAACTTGATTATTGATGGTATTACAGTATTATTCGCTTACTCATGTCATTTTCACAAATTACTAAAAATTATTCGATGGTATCACATGATTATTCGATGGTATCGATACATTTTTCAGTCATATATACTGCCAACATAAAAAAAACCATCTCATGAAGAAAGAAATCAGTCATACATATGAATAATTCAGTTTTTCCCTCGAATAACTCTTAAATCCCATGAAATCACACAAAATCGACCATTCATCTCTAACAATTTGGTCCAAATACCCCCTAATTTATTCAAGCATATCGATTTAAAACAACCCAGAAATGTTGATTCAAAACAAAAAATAACAAATAGAAAGATATTGGCCAACTACTCGATCTGTTTGTTGAAGGTGATGAAGAGCTGCCCATATCTGCCAACGAACCACCCTTTTCACTATGAATTGACGACGAGCTCTCACCCTTGGAGGAGGAGGGATGAGCAAAAGAGCAAGGGTCGATTTGTCCTACTAGCATTCTATCGTCGTCGAAATCGCCACCGATGCAGATCTAGCGAAAAGAACCAGATGCAAGAAGAAAGCTATATGAACCTTCAGGGAGGAGAAGCATCCAAGCCTATGATGTTACCATAGCTTTGATTTCAAGAACGATTTGAGGCGATAAACTCAGGAAAGTGCCGAAATCTCATATCCGAGAGTATCACATTAATGATCACTATAAAAAATAAACAAATTAGCTTCGGCAAAATGATGTGGCAAAAGGCATTCAAGGGGTGGAAAAAGTCATTTAGCTTCGGCTATGCTACGACAAATGGGGGGGGGGGGGGCGGCGAATTGTGGGGTAGCAAAAATTTTTAGCTTCGAAAAATAGCCGTAGCAAAGAAATTTGCCACGGTTATGCTACGACAAGCAACCCCTCATGAATGATACCCACACCTTAGCTACGGCAACAAGTGTTCTAAACATACTATAATTATAAAGGAATACACGTTTATGAATGATCTTAACGAATACAATTGCATGACGAATCTGTGTGAGGTATATGTGGTGCCTGTGTAGCGTTTACATAAAGTTGACTCAACGAGTCGATTTTGACCAAACAAGTCATCGGGTCTAGAGCCTTAAATTCCCGGGTCATTTGGGTTCGGGTCAATTTCGGGTCCCAGGTCTTAAACATCGGGTTCAAACCCGAAAATACCGGATGTTTGAGTCAGTTCATGTTTTAACAAATCTAAAACTAAATAACATAAAACTTCTTATTTACAGAAATAACATAATCAACCCTTATTTTAAAAAGGTAACAAAAATGTCTCTTTTTATTTGTTCTTATTTATAAGAATTACAATACTAACTCCGTTTGATTTTTTAGGTAGAAACTAACTCTATTTGATATAGTGTTGTCTATATTTTTTCAACACTTATTTTTTGTTTTTAATATTACCAATTATAAATCGAACTTATTAGGAGTGAGTATCCGTACGCAAAGCGTGTGACCCAACTAGCTAGTATTAAAATAAATGAGAGAGTGGATTTCTTGGGATCTACACTATTTTCTGATAAAAATATGTTAAATCATAATAGGTGAAAAATTCAAATGATTTACATATTGATATAGGATAATTTTTATTTTTGGTAAATGATATGAATTGGTTAGGGGGATGCATCATATTATACTTTTATTTTTTATTGTATGAATCATATTATTTTTATAAGGATATGAATCAAATTATAGTGATTAAGGTAATTGGACATTAAATTAATACCTCCAAAATGAATGTTGTGATGAAAATTAATCAATATAAATAGCAAGGATTAGTCTCTATGTTTATACCCACTGCTCGCTAGTTAGTAGTTAATTTCTCGCGAACACTAATTAAACAAGGATTCATGGCAAAGTTTTCTTATATCAATCTCGTCCTCATCTTCGTTCTTGCTCTTATAGGTAATTCGTATCCCATTTTATGTTAAATTTGTTTCATTTAAAGTTTCACATCTTGATTTATCCTTAAATCTTCAATATTGTTTTATTCATTTCTAATCTAAATATGTGGCATCCATCCATCCATCCATAAAGATATTTCATCGAAATTCCATTTGTACATGAATGAGTACATGATTTCTTTTATAGCAAAAAATATGAACAAAGCAACAATTGAATTCTTAAAAGTCACTCATCAATTTACAATATATTTTCCTTGTCTTTTTTTTTTCACTACCTTAAATAATGAAATATTAGATAATTAATGTGTTAGTCATTGTTATTGGAACAGTTACAGAATGGGCTACGAAGACAAATGGAGTGTGTGTGGTGGATCCAAATAATTGTTTGTTAGAAACCTGCAGAAAAACATGTTATCAACAATATCAACAAGCATTTGGTCAATGTGTCGAAAAAGCTGGCGGTGACCCATTTCATCCTAAATATGCCTGCATTTGTACCGGAGGCCGATGTTAAATAACTAATTATTACTACTCTATTTATACTTTGCTTAAACTCAGCACTACATCTATACAAGAATAATGATATGTACTTCAATATCTTCTAGCAATAAATATTGGATATTTTTATTTCAGCATTTTGCATAAATAATAATTGTGGAAATCCGATCTCAAAAATTGAAAGCTTGAAAATTTGCTATCGAGAGGATAGATCATGTGTAAACAAGTCTTACTGCGTAATTTGTGAGCAATTATGGAGCGCTAGATTAAAAAGATCAAACGGTTGAGATTAAAAATAAGTTGTGAACAATGATATTATTCGTAGATACCAGGTGATTATTCGTATGTACATACATATGAATAATCCTTTCTTAAATACAAATAATTAGACTTGTTTATACAAACGATCATAATTACATTATTATGCACATACAAATAATCATTTGATACATACAAATAATTTCACGGCTTACAAATTACCCCGTAAGGGCTGCCTACATGGCGGAATCCTATATATATATATATATATATATATATATATATATATATATATATATATATATATATATATATATATATATATATATATATATATATATATAGATAGATAGATAGATAAATAGATAGATAGAGATAGAGAGATAGGTACGTATGTAGGTAGGTAGGTAGGTAGAGAGAGAGAGAGAGGGAGGTTAGCTAGTTCCGGTGTACTCAACCCTTAACGTGTATCATGTTAATAAATCAGGGCCGTTGATTGAATGAAATGGGTGGTCGAGATTAATAGGCAATTTAACATTTTTTGTTAAATGAGAAAATGGTGGGATCCATCAATAATTCTGCTTTATTCTCCCTTCTGACGCGTGTGGGTTTGTTTGAGATTTTGTGGGGCGCGAGTTTTCTTCTTCTTTAAATTATTCGATGGTATCGTTGGATTATTCGATCGTATCGATGGATTATGTGATGGTATCGATGGATTATTCTAATCGGCTAGCATCCTGAAAATGCCCTGAACTTTTAACTAAAAATTATTCGACGATATCGCTTGATTATTCGAATGTATAACTTGATTATTTGATGGTATTACAGTATTATTCGCTTATTCATGTCATTTTCACAAATTACTAAAAATTATTCGATGGTATCACATGATTATTCGATGGTATCGATACATTTTTCAGTCATATATACTGCCAACATAAAAAAAAACCATCTCATGAAGAAAGAAATCAGTCATACATATGAATAATTCAGTTTTTCCCTCGAATAACTCTTAAATCCCATGAAATCACACAAAATCGACCATTCATCTCTAACAATTTGGTCCAAATACCCCCTAATTTATTCAAGCATATCGATTTAAAACAACCCAGAAATGTTGATTCAAAACAAAAAATAACAAAAAGAAAGATATCGGCCAATGAACTCGATCTGTTTGTTGAAGGTGATGAAGAGCTGCCCATATCTACCAACGAACCACCCTTTTCACTATGAATTGACGACGAACTCTCACCCTTGGAGGAGGAGGGATGAGCAAAAGAGAAAGGGGCGATTTGTCCTACTAGCATTCCATCGTTGTCGAAATCGCCACCGATGCAGATCTAGCGAAAAGAACCAGATGCAAGAAGAAAGTTATATGAACCTTCAGGGAGGAGAAGCATCCAAGCCTATGATGTTACCATAGCTTTGATTTCAGGAACGATTTGAGGCGATAAACTCAGGAAAGTACCGAAATCTCATATCCGAGAGTATCACATTAATGATCACTATAAAAAATAAACAAATTAGCTTCGGCAAAATGACGTGGCAAAAGGCATTCAAGGGGTGGAAAAAGTCATTTAGCTTCGGCTATGCTACGACAAATGGGGGGGGGGGGGCGGCGAATTGTGGGGTAGCAAAAAATTTTAGCTTCGAAAAATAGCCGTAGCAAAGAAATTTCCACGGTTATGCTACGACAAGAAACCCCTCATGAATGACACCCACACCTTAGCTACGGCAACAAGTGTTACGTTCTAAACATACTATAATTATAAAGGAATACACGTTATTTAATTTATGAATGATCTTAACGAATACAATTGCATGACGAATCTGTGTGAGGTATATGTGGTGCCTGTGTAGCGTTTACATAAAGCTGACTCAACGAGTCGATTTTGACCAAACAAGTCATCGGGTCTAGAGCCTTAAATTCCAGGGTCATTTGGGTTCGGGTCAATTTCGGGTCCCAGTATTAAAATAAATGAGAGAGTGGATTTCTTGGGATCTACACTATTTTCTGATAAAAATATGTTAAATCATAATAGGTGAAAAATTCAAATGATTTACATATTGATATAGGATCATTTTTATTTTTGGTAAATGATATGAATTGGTTAGGGGGATGCATCATATTATACTTTTATTTTTTATTGTATGAATCATATTATTTTTATAAGGATATGAATCAAATTATAGTGATTAAGGTAATTGGACATTAAATTAATACCTCCAAAATGAATGTTGTGATGAAAATTAATCAATATAAATAGCAAGGATTAGTCTCTATGTTTATACCCACTGCTCGCTAGTTAGTAGTTAATTTCTCGCGAACACTAATTAAACAAGGATTCATGGCAAAGTTTTCTTATATCAATCTCGTCCTCATCTTCGTTCTTGCTCTTATAGGTAATTCGTATCCCATTTTATGTTAAATTTGTTTCATTTAAAGTTTCACATCTTGATTTATCCTTAAATCTTCAATATTGTTTTATTCATTTCTAATCTAAATATGTGGCATCCATCCATCCATCCATAAAGATATTTCATCGAAATTCCATTTGTACATGAATGAGTACATGATTTCTTTTATAGCAAAAAATATGAACAAAGCAACAATTGAATTCTTAAAAGTCACTCATCAATTTACAATATATTTTTCTTGTCTTTTTTTTCCCTACCTTAAATAATGAAATATTAGATAATTAATGTGTTAGTCATTGTTATTGGAACAGTTACAGAATGGGCTACGAAGACAAATGGAGTGTGTGTGGCTGATCCAAATAATTGTTTGTTAGAAACCTGCAGAAAAACGTGTTATCAGCAATATCAACAAGCATTTGGTCAATGCGTTGAAAAAGCTGGCGGTGACCCATTTCATCCTAAATATGCCTGCATTTGTACCGGAGGCTGATGTTAAATAACTAATTATTACTACTCTATTTATACTTTTCTTAAACTCAGCACTACATCTATACAAGAATAATGATATGTATTTCAATATCTACTACCAATAAATATTGGATATTTTTATTTCAGCATTTTGCATAAATAATACTCCCTCTGTTAATTAAAACTTGTTGTTTACTATTCATGCACATTTTTTTAAAATGATAAAAACTATATGAAATATTAACATTTTTTTAAATTTGTTTTTTTATAAATTCATAATTTATAGTAACAAGTATGAAATTATTTAAAAAATATGTTAAAAAATTTAATATTTTATATAGTTTTAATTAACACCTCAAAAAGCGTGAATGAATAGTAAAACGTCAAGTTTTAATTAACGGAGGGAGTAGTTGTGGAAATCCGAGCTCAAAAATTGAAAGCTTTAAAATTTGCTATAGAGATGATAAATCATGTGTAAACAATTTTTACTGCGTAATTTGTGAGGAAATATGGTGCGTCAGATTAAAAAGATCAAACGGTTGAGATTAAAAATAAGTTGTGAACATTGATATTATTCGTAGATACCAAGTGATTATTCGTATGTACATACATATGAATAATCCTTTCTTAAATACAAATAATTAGACTTTGTTTATACATACGAATAATTACATTATTATGTACAAATAATCATTTGATACTTACAAATAATTTCAGCGAGGAGTTTGAGAGTTTGAGACCATAAAACGGCTGCATCCATCAGCAACTTTGTCAACGGTATATATCCTCCCAGTAGTCGCACATAGTCTCGATCTCCATGTTCATCACTTCAGTCCCTCTAAATTAAAGCGCCAATCAAATCGCTCGAGGAGCTCAGGGTGGTAGGGCAAATTAGTGAGTAGTACTATACTCTAAATCACTTAGTGAGCGCAATTTTAACATACAATGTGCTCTTATTCTTCTTCACATCTAGACATCTAGGGTTTGTAATTGGGTTAAAATCCTTTACTTTAACCTTTGATGAGCCTATAATGGATGCATTGTGGGTAATTAGTTAGAGCATTTGGTGGAAATTCAGTATAAGACATTAATTGGTGCATTTGCCAGCAATCAACTGAAAACCATTTTCATACCTTTTCATCAATTGTGCATTATGTTTTCGTTGAGAAATCAGCCCATTCTGCTAAAAGGACTATATACATGAAACCTATATATAGTACTTATGGGCGTCATTTTGGTGATGCAATTAATGTAACAAGTGTTGTATATATGCATGTGTTGATTGATTGAACAAGTAGGAGATTTCAATGCAGCTAGTCGAACATCAAGATAATGAGCGCTGAAATATAAAGAGATCAAAAGAGTCTCATATCGAAAATATAAAACTAAATAAGCTTAGTATATAAGTCAATGAGCTACTCCGATTCTCCAATTATCCCATTGATTTTAGAATTTCATCGTGCTACGCGCTAAGACTTTAGTATGTGGTATCAGAGTGGTTAAACGATCAAATGATCCGACTCTTGATCTTAGGCTAGCTAAATATTGTAGCTAAAAAGAGAATGAGATGTTAAAAGAATGAAACCTCACTAGTCCAAACAGACTTCAGTAATGGGGGCTTTAATTATATGTATAAGCAAACATTTTCAGATCTCCAACTATTTTAACAAAGGAAACGATTAAATGAAGTGGCTAACTAGCTTCCATGGATCTCTCTCCCAAGGTGGAGATCAAGAGGAAGAGATGGCACAGGAGCAACAAAATGGACATGGTGACTATGAACCCTCCCAACTTTTTCCATTTACCCTCTATCGTCCAGAGGAATGCATCTTTGCAAGATTGGCAATCGAAGCACATTGTTGTACTGCTGTTGTTCGCCCAGCTATCGCAATCTGCGCTTGCTATATGCCCCAAGCTCTCGTTGGGCGGTCTCTTCCAATACGTCGCATTCACATACTCCATCTCGCATCCGCGTGGTGGCATGCAACAACCACGCTTTCAAAACAAACAACCAAACACAACAAAAAAAATGTTAACTTGACACTAAATAATGACAAAACGATATCTTATACACTTTATGTAGACATCTCAATTAAGCTAGACACACCGTGTATAGAGCAATATGTCGTGTTGTATGACTTTGCCCTACCTTAGAAATCTTTATTTTTTAACTGTGAGAAACGCTTTCATACCAAACCTCTTAAACATTTTTTAAATGATGATATTCAAGAAAATAATATACCTCTATAGGGGATAGCTTAGTGCTAGTGAACTCATTAGGCTTGATGGACAAAGACCATGAGATGAGATCATCACAAACCCTAGTATCATATATACAATGCTTGATGTCACTCCAAGTGTATACTCTACCAATCTTCATCCTCAACCAGGCAGGCGACGCAGGCAGCCTGTGACTGGCCGCGGACCCATAACTCCCGGACATCCCCAAGCCAACGATTGCCGAGAAAGCCAGCATAGCGATGGCCACGACGCACCCTGGCGGAAACTTTAACCTTAGGAAAACAATGGCATTGCTTACTATGAACACCACTACCGATCCAACTTCTAAGAACAGCCTAAGCCTCGAAAGGCCTAGGATGCTCTCGCAATCATAATCGCCTATGTAGAGGAGCCAGATCGCGGAGAAGAGGATCGGTAAGGAAAGGATGAAAGCAAAGGCGGATAAGATGGCGGAGATTGTGGCGGCTTTGGCTAGTTTCTTGGGGATGTATAGCTTTCTTAGTTTGGATTTTTTGTTACTTTGAGGTTGGATTTGATCAGTTTTAACTTCAGGGATTGTGACAGCTACTATGTCTGAGGATTTGGGAGGATCCAGAGCTGTCATTTTGCAGGGTTTTGGGGGAGAAATTAGGTTGGTTATGTGCAATTTGAAGTATATATTAAGAGCATATATAAAGAGGGTTTGGTGGTTTGTTAAGTGAAGAGAAAATGAGGCTGAAAAAGTTGTCAAGAATATGGAGAAATTTTGGGAAGAAGATAACGGTATTTTTGGTTTGTATATCTCAACAACCCGAAGAAAAAGGTAGATGGGGAGTGCCGGAGTGTAATGTAAGCTTATGACTTGGTTAATCTTTGTCCAAAATTAGAAAACTGCTACTACTTGTTAGCGGTTATGAAGATTTAAGTTATTTTTATTTATTTATTTATTTTAGGTAATTAAATTCTCTTTATAGTCCCTAAGTTTTCAAGGTGGTTCATTATTGAGCTATAATCTTTCTTGATTTCAACTTTTGAAGTTTTCGTGTTTTCTGTATACTGATTGTGATTCTATATCTAAGTAGTACTGTATAATTCACACATGGATTTTTTATATAAATAAAATCATAATATGATAATAATATAAAAAATTACTATAAAATAAAATAAACAACTGACAGAAGTTAGCCTAAAATAAGGAAGGTTGAGTTGAAAAAGTGAAAAATGTGTAAAATTTTTAGTATTTTTCAAATTCTCATTTGATACTTGAGAAAAATTACTCTCTCTCTCTAAAAAAAAGAACAATTGTTGTCATAATGTGTTATAACCTATATTTCATATATGATTTTTTTAGATCGGAATTTAAGCTTGGCCCAGTATTGTTGGGCTCAACCACTAGCCCATGCATGAAAGCCCGGTAGTTGAATGGAGAACTCAACTTGGATTCAAGTAAAACACTTAGGTTGGAGTCAGTACGGATCCTCTACAACCCTCCATGCTCCACTCCCTACTCCACCCATTTATTTTATTATTTATTTAATTTTTTTTAAAATAAAAAATTTATATTTATATTTCTAACATCTATTTTTATATATTTATGAAATTTTATTTTGAAAAATCATGTTTTAAAATTTTTAATAATTATGTTTTGTAAAATATTACCTTTTTAATTTTTAAAAATTTTAAAACATGATTTTTTAAATAAAATTTTATAAATATAAAACCAAATATTAGGAATATAAATATAAATTTTTAAATTTTTTAAGATTAAATAAATGTTAAAATAAATTGGTGGAGTAGGGAGTGGAGTATGAAAGGGGTTGTAGAGGATCTTATTTGGGTTGGAGTTGTGAAGCTGTGTCTTGACTTAGCTATATATGCTCTCTTCAGTTAGTTGCTTCACTGTTCTCAGCCTTCCTCTCTACAAAGAAAAAGAGAGCTTATCTCTTCTCATAGGATGTGCTCTGGGTTTCCAGGATTTCGATATTTGAAACCCTTTCTTCGTTCATGGAAACTGCTTGACGATGGTGAATCTACGATGGTCGCTTTTTGAAAGAGACATTCTTCTTCATTTGTTGCTTCCTCCTACGCCAGTGGATGGAGATTGAAGATCTTCTTTGATTTTTAGGTTCCTTTTTAAGGGAATTTTCTTTTTTCTCTCCTTCGGTTTAACCAGATTACACTTGAATGTACTTAGATTACACTTGTACAAACATTATAGTGGATTTTGAGTCGACTCTTAAGGCTTCGGGAACGTAGAACTTTGATGGAACATCATAAACAAAAGCTTGTATGTCTTTCATTTTGCATGTTTTCAAGTTCACTATAATGTTCAGGAATTGCTTCTGAAAGATCAAGATCTAACGAGATCTAAAATTACAAATAGATATAAATTATAGATTATAAGAGTATCGAATTTTAAATCATTTTGAAAAATCTTCATCCTTTTGTTATAAGGTCCACAGCCGAGGTGCAACTAGAAAATGGTAAGAAGGTGATTCGTACACCGAGCTAAAAAGTTATGGAAACTGGAATAATATAATATATATATATATATATATATATATATATATATATATATATATATATATATATATATATATATATATATATATATATATATATATATATATATACACATGTTAACCACGTCATACTTCATAGGTTTCTCAATAAACCGGGTTGACGTTAAATTTTGCTTAACTTTTACCTTTCACTATAATTCAATCCAAAGATTTTAAAATGAGAGATTATAATTATTTATACTCCGTATTAAAAATGAGATAACCAACAAGGTATTCAAGCTAACGACAATTTACATATTAATATGACTCAATAGCTAGCGAGGTTCCATATTTTTCATTTGTACGCTTAGTTCATACAATTTTTTTTTTTTTTTTTTTTTTTTACAGTAGGCAAACAATAAAATATCTTGACCTGCAAGAATTATCATTGACCATTCATATAGATGATGTTACAAAGTTCTTTATTCAAAAGAAGTGTCAATATATTACATATATTCCTAGTTCGAGCGATATAATCACCACTTGAGTTTGACTCACTTAAACAATGCTTGAATTTGATGTTGTCAAATCTAGTCGCTTTTTGCCGAATCTTCTCTATTATTTTTAGTATTCCCCATGGAGTCTCCGGCTAATCCTGGATGGCTTTGACCACGATGAGACTGTCCCCTTCTATTATGATGTTCCTTAATCCCCTATCACATGCTACACTTATTCCAAAACAGAAAGTCAAGGCTTCTGATTGTAATACTGGTCCTGGAGGGATCGAGACTTGAAAAATATCAATGACCTGACCAGTGACTGAGTGAGATCATGTCACCGATACTGTAGTTGCCAGGTGGTGTAACTGAGACATCTACATTTATTTTGTAGAAACCCCTTGTAGTTCTTTAATTTTTTCTTTTTAGTCTACTACTCTTTGCTTGTGCTTGATTCCATCTTCCAATGTTCCAGGCTATCGTATGGGTCGTGTTTGTCATAGGAATGTTCTTTGCCTTTTTTTTTGAAGATGATGTAAAATTTCTTTTCCCAAATAGCTTGCCACAGGAAGCGTAATTCTTCAAAATATTGGTTTTCGTTTTTTATATTTACGATCTTCTAACAAGTTTCTCGTAAGCCTTGGGATTATCATACCATGTCCCGTTATTTGTTGATGATAAGATATTTTGGCTTTTGTAAGGCAGTTAAAGAATAGATGATGAGAATCCTCATCTTCATGGTTACACATGACACACTCGGATGATACTCTATTAAAGTATCTATTCAAGCATGCTTTTGTGGGAATATCGTCAATCGATATTTTCCATGCATATTAAGTTCTTAATTATAGGTGGTATATTGAGTTTCCAAATCCAGGAGAGATTAGTATCGTTAGGAGCGGTTTGGTTGATTAGTTTGTAGGTGGATTTTATTGTAAATGATCAATTGGTATTTAGCTTCCATATCGGCTTATCCGTAGTGTCCCAACTCAATATTTGAATATCGAGAATCTTTTGGACAATATTAGGTGGGAACAGTTGGTTTAATAGGTAAGTTCTAATGTTTTTGGTCATCTAGCAATTCTACTACTGTTAGATTGGTTTTTTGGTATCCGTTATAAAAGTCTAGGGGAATATCACTGATCCACAGGTCCGACCAGACATTAATGGATTTTTCATTTCCAATTATCCAAAAGATTCCTTTATGAATCCAGTCTCTTAGGGATAAAAGTCCGTCAATTTACCATGAAGTATTTACTTTTGCTTTTTCCAAAATTGTTTCATTTTGTAAATATTTTTTTTATATTTTTCACTTAAATATTGTTATTGTCAGTGTAAATTTTTCAAAGAAGTTTCATTTGGAGGCTGATGTTCATGTACTCCGCTCTTCTGAAGCTGAGACCACCGTTATGTTTTGGTAAGCATAGATTGTCCCAAGTGTACTGTTCTGAGTGAAGTTTATTCCAAATTTATTTATTTATTTATTTGGTCAATTGTTGTAGACTTCTATGTTTATTCTATTATATTTGCTATCCTATCGTTGTTCAATTGATTTTTTCATCGACTATTTCAATTATTCATCTTTTTTATGTCAGTTATAATTAATAGTATAACTTCATCAAATCACTAATTTTTAGCATTATATTTTGACTATAAACTTTAATATTATATATTTAAAAAATTCAACTAAAATGTACAATTAACTCAACACAAACAAATCATATGTTATTTATTTGAAAAAACTCACTTGTAAAAATAGACCGACTTAAAAGATTATTTATAATAAAGGTCGGATAAAAAATTTTGTGTGTGTGTGTGACTACCATATCATCACGTAGAGTTTCACATTTTCACCCCTTAATGCCGCACTAGCAAACATCATTTGACGCGCATTTGCACTAGCAATCGCGCCATTACCCTTATTTTTTAATAATTTTTTATTTCTATTATTTTTTACATAAAATAATTATGGGTGATTTAGGTCATTAGCCAAATTAGAATAGTTAATTAGGTGATTAGCAAGTAAACTTATTAAATTAGGTTAGCTAGCCACATTATTAGGCGCGCCTCCCTACCCGAAACCCGCGCCTCCTTTCTCTGTTTCAGCGCAGGTGGAGTTTCATCAAAACCCTTCTTCAATGTCAAAAACCTCCAAATCCACCTGCTAATACCAAAATCTGGAGCATCAAAATCGCGATTACACACACAAAACTCAGTTCACATGCTCGAAATTGTGATTCCGTGGAGTGATTCCAACTCAATCACAAATCCGCACAGAATTAGGTGATTAGAAGTCGATTCCCAGAAGCTTCGAAAGCTGTCAACAATGGCAAAAAATGGATGCAATATGGAATCAGAAACAAGGAAAAGAGCCACGATTTGATATCTAATCTAGGTAAGATGCATAATTTTTGACAGAAATTTCGATTTATATATATCAATTTCAAATCTCAATTTTCAATTCCATAACCTAGGGTTACATCTAAGTAGTATTCCTTACCCGAACTACTGTGATTTGGCATTGCAATCGAGTTTTGAGTATTAATATGATGAAATTTTGCCTATAGGTGTTCACTACAGATTCCGAACCCCCCCCCCCCCACACCACTGTCAAGAGATGGATCTCAAAATTATGACAGTATCTTTTGGTGGAGTATTAAGGATGTCAAACGGTAATTGTGAGTATGTGGATGAACTTGAATCTAAGGCATTTGTGATTCAAGACAATTTTGAGTTGGAATCATTGACAAAAATGATAAGTGATAGGTTTGACATTTGCCTAGAAACGTATGAGCTGAAGTTAACTCACTTGCATCCTTTACAAAAATTGAAAGCTCCTTTCACAATCAGCAAAAATGATTATCTTAAAGCATTCATGGATATAAATAATGCACCTCAGATTGCATGGTCTTTGCCGTTGCATGTTGTAGCAAAGAAAAAGATGAATGGCACCGAGATAACAAAAACAGTTCAGCAAACAAGTGTGGTGATAGAGACTGATGGGTACATTCAAGAAACAAGTGTTGATGACACATTGGCTCTCAATACTACTGTTTTTGAATCAGAAGATATGCAGCCAACTGACGATGGTGCTCAAAATGAAGCCCTTAGTGACAATGACAAAGCCGAGATTGATTTCATCTATGTTGGACAAATTTTCACCTAAAAAATGAACTAAGGAATGCAGTGGCTAACATAGCAGTTAAGAAGAACTTCCAATTTCGAGTGAAAAGATCAAACACACAAAGGTACAAGGTCAGTTGTATTGATGAAAACTGCAAGTGGACAGTACTAGCTACATGTGTGAAGAATTCGAGTTACTTTGAGATTAGAAGGGTGAATGAAGAGCACACTTGTTCGTTTTCAGTTAGGTGCAGAGAACATCGGAAACCTTCATATCAAGCTGTAGCGGAAAAGATGAAGATAAGGTATGATTAATGACAATTATATTATTTATATAATACCATTTATATGAATAAGGATAGTATCTGTTTACATTTTCTATATAATTGATGAAAATAAATAAAGTTATTGTAGAACAGTTACTGCAGAACAGTTGAATACAATTGCTTAATTCTTACATAACATGAATGAAGGTATGAAGGTGTGACAAAGGGGCCAGATCCTATACAGATTAAAAATGCGATGCAAAGGGAGTTTAGGCACAATGTCAGCTACTGGAAAGCTTGGAAAGCAAAAGAGGTTGCGCAAGACATGATAAGAGGTACTGCAGAGGGAAACTACGAAATGTTGCCATCATATTTCCACATGCTGCAACAACTAAACCCAGGGACATATGCATGCATTGAGATTGATGGATATAACCGTTTCAAGTATGCATTTTTATCGTTCGGAGCTTCAATTAGAGGATTTCGCATGATGAGAAAGGTATAAACTATAGAATTTGGTTTAATAAAAAATGCATAATAAAACTAGTTTAACATTTATAAATTGCATTATATAGGTTATCATGGTAGATGCCGCTTTCCTACATGGGAAGTATAGAGGAATCCTCATTACAGCAACTGCACAAGATGCTGACAGACATGTGTACCCTCTAGCTTTTGGAGTGGCGGACTCAGAGAATGATAATGCATGGAAGTGGTTCCTCCAAAGATTAGCTCTTGTGATTCCAGATACGAATGAGCTCGTATTTGTATCTGATCGGCATGTGAGCATCAGCAAAGCTGTGGAGAATGTATACGGTTCAGCAAAGCATGTAATCTGCACCAGGCATTTAAAACAAAATATAAAAGCAAGATACAAAGACCGAGGAGTCAGCCACTTTGTCACCAAAGCATCCGAATGCTACACTGTAAGGGAATTTGAAGGATATTACAAAAGCATTTGTGACATCAACAAGGAGATTGGGAAATACCTTGAGGATGCAGATTTCCAAAAATGGTCAAGGGCTCACTTCCAAGGAGACATGTACAACCTTATGACAACGAATAATGCAGAGTGTATAAATGCAATTTTGAAAGAAGCTCGAGGATACCCAATTGTTGCACTGTTTGAGCATATTAGGAATAAAATGGCAGAATGGTTCAATAACCGTAGAGGAAAGGCAAAAAAGATCAGTGATGTGCCACCTACAGTGAAAGAAATCCTACAGAAAAGATATGAGCGTTCTGGAAGATATGAAGTGAAGGTGTTGAACGATGCACAATGTCACGTCGTTGGTGGAAAGTTTACTGGTGTAGTTGATTTGGCACGAAGGACATGCAGCTGTAGGGTGTTTGATTTGGATCATATGCCATGTGTCCATGCTATTGCTGCGATTCAGAGGTTGAAGCTCAACATCACTGATTTTGTAAGTGAATACTACAAAATTCAGTCTTGGTACATGGCATACCAAGAAACCATATACCCGGTGCCTAGTGAAGATGACTGGTATGTACCAGAGAATATCAGAACAACCAAATGTCGCCCGCCATAGTGCGTAAAAAGAGTGGGAGACCAAGAAAATGCCGGATCCCATCAGTTGGAGAAGGGCACACAAGGAAAAAAACACTCACATACAAGTGTGGAACTTGTGGAAAGAAAGGACACAATAAGATAACATGCCCAAACAAACCATCAAGCAGCACAACCACGCAAGCAGACTCATGAAGCCCTTGAAGGAAATAAAGAAACTGTCTATGTCTATTTATTGTCTTTTTTTTTGTTAATTTTTCAGTAGGGAGACAAGTTACAAAAAGTTAAGCAAATACATTGAATCTCTTTTTTTTTTGAATATATACATTGGATTTAAATGGTTTAACAACTTTAATATATAATTGAAAGCATATGTTACATAAGGGATGTTGGAATGAAAAAATGAATGAGATTACAGGTTGGAGGTCCCATAAAAATGAATATGTAGCAACACAAAACATGACAGTACATACACATAAAGTGGAACCTGTCATCAACTGGATGACAGTTTGAATCTCAATAAAAATTAGATGCATAAAAGGTGTGGTTCGGATGATACATTTCGTTTGGGTTGACGCAACTCATGTGATGCAACTAATGTCATCAATCAAAGATAATCAACAAAAAGTAATGAAAAAAAGAGATGATACCAAATGTATAAGATAAGGGGAGTTGAACTAAATGCATAAAAGGTGTGGGTCGGGTGATGCCATATGTTTGATGCGACTTGTGTGAGGCCGTTTGGTTTGACACACATCCTGTGATGCAACTAATATCACGCATGAAAAATATCTTGATGCCAACAGATTCATGATGAAAATCACCAATAATTAGATGCATCCAAGTTGTGGTTCAGTTGATGCCGTACGTTTGATGCAACTCATGTGATGCCATTTGTTTTGAAAAACCTCCTCTGAGGCAACTAATATCATGCATAAAAAAATCTTGAGGCCAACAGAATCATGATGAAAATCAATAATAATTGGATGCACAAAAGATGCGGTTCGAGTGATGCCGTACATTTGATGCGATTCATGCGATGCCGTTTGTTTTGCCACACCTCATGTGATGAAACTCATATCATGCATCAAACAGACTCAAACAGACTATTGGAAAAAGGAGATGGAATGAAATAAACAAAGTTGATGAAACACAAAAACTAGTGCAATATAAATGGGGTTGGGGGTGAGTAAAAGATGGAAAGGTTGTGATGGGAGGACAACTATAAGCAGAGTCCAAAACATAACGATTTACTGATTGAATCTCAATTTCATGATTGAATCCACACATAAATATGATCGACATTATAAATCAAAACAAGAGAAGAAAAAAATGCATAAAGATGGTCACTGTCCTCATAAGGACACACATTAAATTTAAAAAATAGCCACCTTGAAATAACACCAACAAAGATCAATTTTCACCATATATAAAAGATCCTGGCATACATACTTCTGAAAGTTAAAGATCATAGCATACATAGTTATCAACACTACCAACGGACAGGAGAGCATGCAAGCTCTTAAGGCTGAATTGTTAAAGGCAAAACACCACAGCTACAATTACCCAAGTAACAGCCATAACCGCCATTGTTACAAAATGGAGCATGCAAGCTCAAAATATCCTAATATCAATCAAAAGAAAATAAGTCCAATCCAAAACCAAACCCCACCCACATCAACCCATTGTGTTGACAGTCCAACACACATGCGAAAGTTCAATCCCCAACTTCTCCCTATAGGCTTGGACATGATTATCGTTAAATTCGTAAATATCTCCCCCAAAAGCCAATTCTTCTATAGCTTTGATGGTATAAACACCACAACTCCCCCTACAAAAAATAGACAAAAAAAAAAATGAAATCAATAAGAGTACCAGATTAAAACAGTATACCAAATAGATAAACATATAAAGTATAATAAACTGAATTCATACACATACCCATCAAGGTTCTGAGGAACATCACGAAATCGTTCCACTTTAAAAGGCGACTCAATGCTTTGCCCCAAATGCAAAAAACGGCCTGACTCCCTCAATAGCGCAGGTAACATAGTGCAAAGAGGATCCAAAAATGCCTGCAGCTTCTCATCGCTGTAAAGGTAGATACTCGAATCACAAACGTTCACTTTCCCTTGACACAGGTCAATCTCTAATGCAACCCAGTGTCCGTTGTTGATGTTGAAGGGAGTGTAAATAATTTTTGCAGCAAGCCATGATTTCCCGCAGAACTTTGGCAGCAGACCATCAAGATAATGAAAAAACACCTTGCCAAACGAAACTTTCCCCACCAGAAACTTCTTGAAAAAACTATCAGTGAATTTCCCAGGAAAAACCCAATCCATAATAACAATATCCCTGAATTTCTCCTCATTGTCAGCAATATACTTCCTAAAGTGGGACAAGGCCTCTCCTATATGCTAAAACAAATAAACAAGGGACATTATAATTAAGAAAAACCTAAAAGAGAAGGAAAAAACACATATGATGCAAGTAATAATACAGTAGACTTACATCATCACGAAGCCAATGGCGCTTTCCCACAAGTTCACAGAAGAACTTCTTATCAAGCATAACCTCATTGCCTGCAAGCTGAGTACAATGATCCCTACACACAAAAATATTCGTAACTTAAATAAAAACCAATATAAAAGCAATCAGAAAACAAAGAAACAGAAAACAATAAAAGAAATAATGAAAATGTAGAATATAAAACAAAAGCAGAACACAACTTACTCTTCGGAATAGATCCAATCATAAAAACTCTTCCGATCTTCAAATTCAAAAAACGAATATTTTGGCCTCCTAGGGATTTTAGGCTTCTTCTTCTCACCTTGAGTGTATGGAGTCTCCAAAACTGCAGCAACTTTGCCAATACGAGTTGATTTCCTTGTTGGACCAACAACAGCCAAAGCCTTAGAAGATTCCGGGATTGAGTGGGAAGGGAGATCCAATGGACAATCAGAGGGGGCATCAGAAGGCAAGATAGGATTTGGTTGACTCAAGGGGACATCAGAATGCAATGAAGAGGGAGAATTATGTGGTGTAGGATCAGGAGTGGGTGCAATGTTACGAAAAAGGTGTTCATGATCAGACATTTGTGAGCAGTTGTCTCGAATACCCCTTAGAACATCTTGGAGGGAAGCATCAATGTCAGCAGAAGTCATGTGAGGAAATTTCATGGAATCAGTACATCCATGTGACGATGAACCCATAGGAGTATCAACTTTGGCATCAGGTTTTGATTGAATGGAATCAACCTTCAAATGGAGGGAATCAACCTTAGATTGAAGGGAATTATAATTGGATTGGAGGGAATCATAGTTGGATTGAAGGGAATCATAATTGGATTGGAGGGAAGCATAATTGGCAGAAAGAGATCTAAGGACTGAGTGCATTTTCAGAACTCTTGCTTCAACACGTAAAACAGAGTCAACGATCAAGGCCAAATGTTGCCTAATTCGGATTAGACAACCTGCATCATCTAGATTTACGTATCCATCACCAACAACCGGTGCCTTCTCAGCAGCTGCCGCTTCATCCCCTTTATCTTGCAACCCTCCTGCTGCTTTTTTTGATGAAGATTCAGGTTCTTTCAGTGGGACACTTTCAGAAGGGCACTAAAGACAGTGTGGTCAGGTTCTTTCAGTGGGACACTTTCTGAAGGGGCGCTAAAGACAGTGTGAGCCTTATCTTTCAACTCAGCAGAAGCAACTGCACGCTTAAGACTAAATTTTCCACTAGGGCGAAATAACTTTGAAGAGGAGACATGTGGGGTAGAATTCACAGGGGCAGACACAAGTTCAGAAACTTTAGAAGCAGAAAACAGTTTTTTCGGAGGGTTATCAGAAACAAAGGAAGGGGACACATCAACCTTCCTCTTTAAAGAGGGATGCACAATTGAAAAAGATAAGTCAGGAGATGCAACCTTGGACCTTGTCCTTGCAGCTATGGTTGAAGACGGTGAAGCAACAACTTTAGTGCTAGAAGACGGAACAACTTGATCAAGAAGACCAAGAGAATGAATGACATCTTGAGTAAACTCAGTGATAGGTGCATTAACTGGAGTGGATAACCTTGAAGGAGCTTTGTGTGACAACCAAGACAGAAAAGCAGCAACATTGGAATCATCCGGTTCATTTGGAAAAGCCATCAAAGGGGAATCCAAATATTCCCCATAAGTAGGATAAATTTTGTCCTTCAAATAAAAAATCACAAAAGAATCATAAACTAATACTTAACACAGTAATTAGATGCCTAAATGAAGAAAAACACAAACATGATAAGAAGCCAAACAGGAATAAAAGTTGAACACAAAGTACCATTTGGATCTTAACAAATTCAAGCTGAAGATGCCGAGAAGTCACAGCCCGATTAGAAGACACACTCTCCCATTTCATGAAAGAACGATATGTAGCATCAAATGAACACCTGCAATGTACAATTGGTGGGATCTTGGGAAAAGCCTCCAAGATCCAAACCTGGAATCACAACAACAGACACACAACAAAAGACACATGTAAGACAAAATAATATATGAAAATATAAAAGGAAAAAATAACAAAAATAAGCAAGTAGGAATACCTGAAAAGCAAGTGGAAATCCTAACAAGTTAAAACCGCTCCTTGCCTTTGGGACATTCTCTTTTTCACACTCTTGAGCAGACTTCTTAGACGACTTATCTCCACTCCTTTTCGTACTTTTCTTCAAAGTCTTAGCCAATTTACGGGGAGATACACGATTTACCTTCATAAGAGAGGTAATAGTTTCTACAAACACTAATCTACCCCATGGATAAGCAGTTAAGAGACTCATATCAGAAGCTAGACACAAAATCTCATTCCTAACAACCCCACCCCTATGAGGTAACAAAATACCATCAATCACCAAAACATAAGCAAGAATGAGTTTATTGGGCGAATTCTGGGGTGTCTTACAGAAAAGTGAAACCAAATCATCATACTTAATCTTATCTACCCCAATTATAGATTTAACATCAATTGAAGGAACTTCAACAGCATGATCAGAGACACATTTTAAACCAGTAACATCAGCAAATTCACACATGGAAAACCTAGAAGGGTGAGAAGATTTCAACTGAAACCACATTTCTCTAGTTTTGGATGTTTTCAATTCATGAACCATGAAATGGTGACAAGTTGTTGTGCAAATTTCAACTTGTCACCAAACCACAAAACACGACGCAGAAAAGAAGAACACAAAGATGACCAGTCAGAAGGACACAACTCCCTTTGAATAATAGGAATGACATCAACACGGGAGTATAGATTATACTTCCCATAAAAAATGCCCCGATCTTCCCGAATATAATCAAACACCTAAACATACACAAGAAAAGAGGAAAAAAAATTATGGAAAAGATTATAAAAAACAGAAACTAAACACAAAGGGGGAAAAGCAAAGATGGTTACAAACCGAAAAAGCCATGTCCTCAGTGGCATCACTATCAGTAAGAAGAAAAGCTGTATACATAGACACAAAGAAAAAGGATTCAATAACACAAAATGGGGATAATAAAATCAACATCAGAAATTAAAATGAAATACATAATGGTTGAAATTGAAGATATGAAACAAAGGTCAAAGATAGCACACGTTTCACATAAGTCCACTTAAGTGAAGATATGGAATCAAAGCACAGAAAATGGAAGAAAGAAAACACAATGGTGCCAAATCCACATCAACACCAAAATAATGAATATAATTCACCAAAATACAGCTATGTGAAATGAAGAAAACCATATGAATGAGGACAAATATATTAGAATCAAATAGAGTACACCAACAGAAGATGCTGAAAATATAAAAGGAAGAAACTAGATGCCAACACTAAATCAAGTACAATAATGTAAAAAAAGGAATCAAGAAGATGCATCCAAAATAAAAGGTCACCAAATGTGTGAACCAATAAACATAGACAAAAGGTACAGAAGGATGAAAAATCAATAAGATGTATACATAAACACAAAAAAATGGAATCAATTAAACAAAAAAATCGAAGAAAGAAGGAATCCACTGAGCAAATTCACAAACCATGAAAAAATGAACACAAATATGAGAAATGAATGAAACATCTAAACTAAATCAACAAGAATAGAAGAAACCGGATGCCATAAACAACAAATTACAAACAGATTCCAACCCCAAAAGGATCGATTAAACCACATAGAACCCCAAAATTTCAAAACCCTAACCAGAAGCACAAAGTACACAACGATTCCAAAAAAAAAACCGAAAAAATCAACAAACAATAAGAAGAACAAGAAAACAAATAAGAGATTAGTACGAAAATAAGATGGAAATATCAAGTCCATACCTGGAGGATCCGCCATTAGAAACGAGTTAAACAAAAACACAAAGAACAACACCCAAATACGACCCCCCGATGTCACCAAAACCAGAAACGGAAGGAGGAGGAAAAGGAAAAAAGCACGGAAGATTGAAGGAAGAACAGGAGGACGAAAAGGAGGACGAAACGGAGGACAATCGCCGGAAGATGGAAGGAGGAGGAGAAGGTCGGGAGTGAGGCCACAAACTACCAGGAGAAAAGGGTCAACTGACCTAATTAAATATCCTAAAGGGACAGGAAGCTTAAAAAAAAAAGTAAGGTGGCTATTCACCTAATTAAAATTATGTAGGTGGCTAAAACAGCAAATTTTCTCAATAATTATTTAACTTATAAAATTAAGATTTTTTCCAATATATTTAAACAGTAAATTCATATATATAGAGGCACATTTGGTTAAACATAAGAAGTATAATTCCTAGATAGCCAGTTACTTTACAGGAAATAACTTCTAAGGAATTACATTTAAAATGAGAATTGAGAAAAATACATTTAGTTGCATTTTATGTTTAGAAATTAAAATGGGGGAAGAAGGAATTTTATTTATATGTAGAAAAATGGTAGAAGTGGAACTTATCAAGTCAATTCGATCTAGGTAAATACACTTTCTCTATTTTCGGGAATTGAAATTCCCCAAAAGTACAAATTCTGGGTGTTGGTGTTTTAAAAACTGCAACCAAATAAAGTTAGGCCGTGTTTGACAGTAGATTTTAAAAAGGAGATTTTGTGTAGATTATGTAGATTATGGAGGTTAGAGGTTTTTTTTGTAGATTATGGAGATTTTGGAGTTTAAAGTTTTTTTGGAAACAAATCTACTAGATAAGCTAGAAAGGTGTTTGGTGTTTGGAAGATTTTGAAGGTGTTTTTGAGGAACAAAAGTTGAAAATACCCTTGGTTTTTACCCTCCCCCTTTGCCCTCAGCCACACATGCAAACTGAGCGGATGAGCCACACAACCTCTGTCATTGCAACCTCTAGAAACGCAGGAGTCGCTCTCGTGGTGGCACTGGACCGTTGCTCCTTTGGCTTGGTGATCTCCCTCCGTTCCTTCAACGTCGGGCACTCGGAGGTATAGGTGGTCTGCTCCCATTGACGGCGGCCTGGATAGAAGCAGCATCTTCTGCTCGGCGCTTGGAGACATCAGGCGATGGCGGCGTCCAACGGAAATTGAAATTGAAATCCGATCAGGTACCATCACCTCCCTCCTTTCTCCTCTGTTAAGATCCTTAGCTTTGAAATTCGATTTTCCCCCATAGATCGATTGTTGTGGTGTGAAATTGAAATCTAGGGTTTGTTTATACAGTTAAGATGGAAGAGGATTAGGGCCTTCCGGAAATTGAATTCATAGGGTTTTTTTAAATTGGGTGTTCGACTGTACCTGATCAAATTGATTGTAGGAGGAAACATGGTTTTCCAGTAGGAATTTGTGAATCGAGCATAACCACACTTGTTTCCCTTCGTACTTGCTTTGATGCGTTTTGTTGTTGTCACACAGGTGTGCTAGGTGAATTCCAATTCATTTGATTCGATTTGTAGATAAGCTTCTGATTATGAAAAGGAATTCCAATTCAGTTACGAGACCCTCGGTATAATGGTCTCCTAGCTGATTTGATATTATGCAGCCAGATTGGTGCATGATCTGGTAGAGTCCTCAAATAGGTTGTCATAGCATTTTCATTGATGGTGTTGTTATGTTGTAAAAGTGTGCTTCAGATTTAGGAAGTCGACATGAGTTTCGAAGTCATTACATATTCCTTTTGCTGTATGTGGTTGTGTTGTGAATGTCTTTTCTTTTCAGTCGAAAGTGAAACCATCAGCATGGCATCTAACAACAAACCCCCCCCCCCACCACCTCCGGCCAAGGAAAAGGGTAACAAAGACAAGGGTACCAAAGAGAAGGCCTCGAAGGACAAAGCATACCCCTGGACACCGACATTGCTAACTCAATTCCTCGACCTTCTCATTGCATATCAACGTAAGTACGGGCGAGATCAGCCATTCAGTTGGGTTGAGCTAACCAATCAGTTTGAGGGGATCACGGGGACTAAGTGTGGGAAGGACACCCTCAAGAACAAGCATGGAACTATGAAAGAACGATGGAAGGAATGAAAAGACTTAAAACACGGGGAAACTGGGCTTGGCTGGGATTACCAAAATGGCTGCATCAACGCGACAAAGGAATGGTGGGACAAGAAAATCCAGGTAGGCTTTCCTAACCTATACGACAATGCCTATGTAAGTTCCTTTGATTCCATTTTGTTGACGGATTCATATGTTCTGTTACGTAGGAGAACGAGAACTTCAAGAGATTTCGCAAGAAAGGTATCCCACCCGAAGTCGAGGAAGCGTGGGACCAGATATACGGGGGTACTGTTACGACTGGGCAGTATTGCGTTGCTCCGTCGATGGATCCGGCTCCGACTTCGCAGCCCATGTCCACTGCCGGCGAGGACACAATTGAGACACAAGGGCCGAACCGAACGGCAACAGAATTTGACCTTGTGATTGACTTCGACAACCTTGAGGCGGAACTAGGAGGTATGGGCAGCTTTCAGGACATGGTGCGCGGGATAAGCAACTCAGCCCCTGTAGACCCTGTGCAGACCCCACATGTCCCAACGGCTGGGTGCAGCTCGATGCCAGAGCGCTCAGCTAAGAGGGCAGGGATGTCGGGAACTAGTCAGACCGGGAAGCGACGAAGCACAAGGCAGTCGTCAGGCTTGACATTGTACGAACGCCACATCGAGGTGGTCCAGGAGACAAGCAGCAAGTTATTAGCTATGCTGCAGGCAGAGGACGAGGCCTCCAAGACACCGAAAGACCAAGCCGTTGAGGTTATGGAAGTTCTAGATGACATGGTGGCGGAGGGTTTGATTGAGGATGCCAGCCCACTGTGGGAGACCCTGATCAACCCGGATACAGCCAAGCTGTTTTTGGCTTGTAAACGCAATGCATCTAGGCTCGCTTGGTTGGAATTTCACTTTCGTAATAGCGGTGGATCGTCCTAGATAGCGTCCCACAGTGTTATGAAACATTTCCGTTATGTTTGTTATATGTTTGGTCACCCTTCCTAGACTATGCACCCTTCGGTCGGCTGAACTGTGTATGTTGTAGTTTGCTTGAGTTGTTTTCACGTTACAGACATGTATATTCAGTGTGACTGTGGTATGTTTGTGTATGGTGTGTGTGTGTGTTTGTGTTGGTGTGTGTGTGTTTGTGGTGGTGTGTGTGATGGTGCTTCCTAAACATGGTGCTCGCCTAATGCAGGGAGTGAACCATGCGGAACCCCGCTACTGTAGCAGCTCGGAAAAACCGATTGAAACGGGCTGCAATTGTGTGGTTGCTCACGTCACTACTACAAATACGTTCATAAGGTACCATGTTACATTTCACCTTACACAGGGGATATGTGGGTGAACGATATTCTGTCGCACGAGACAGATCTTCGTTCAATCCAAGTGTTTCGAATGCCGAAGTATGTATTCATCCGCCTCTGCTCTGTGCTTCAACATCGCTACGGGTTGCAAGGTTCCATGAACATGTCAGTTCGCGAGAAGGTTGGGATTTTCGTGAACACAGTCGCGTGGGGAGAATCACAACGTAACTCCTATGAGCGATTCCAACGATCGACAAGCACGATTAGCGACTGCATCAGCGATGTCCTCAATGCGATGGTTGGCCACAGATTCGGATGGAATGGCCTTGCCCGTGATGTACTGAAGCCAATTGACCCGCTGTTCAAGGAGGTACTGACGCAAATTGCAGAAGACCCTCGCTACAACCGATATTTCAAGGTACATACTCTCTTCGATCAACGGTTACTTGACGCTATAGGCCTGAGTTGTATGAACGACAATGTCTCCAACGCGTTGCAGGGTTGCATTGGAGCGATCGACGGAACTCACATTCAAGCTTGCATCCCTCGAGAAGAGCAGGTCCCCTACCGGGGTCGTAAGGGTATCACAACATTCAATGTTATGGCAGTCTGTGATTTCGATCTGAACTTCACATTCATATCAGCTGGTTGGGAGGGCAGCGCGCATGACGCCCGTGTCTTCGATCACGCGATTAGTACCCCGGGTATGCATTTCCCACACCCTCCCCCAGGGAGATACTATGTATGTGACAAGGGATACCCAGATCGGGAGGGGTACCTAGTCCCTTACTCGAAGACTAAGTACCATCGCGCATCTTTCGTATCCGAGCCGGCCTCCACTGAGAAGAAGGATTTCAATTCGTCTCACTCGTCCTTACGCGGGGCAATTGAACGGTCGTTCGGAATTTATAAAAGCCAGTGGAAGATAAGCAGAACCATGCCCAAGTATCCTATCGCCAAGCAAATCGACGTCATACTTGCATGCTTTGCATTGCACAACTTTGTCCGTCGCACCTTAGCGGAGAAGCAGTACGACATGACGCCGGTCGATGCGTGCTCAGGTGAGGAGGAAATATGTAGTGACAACGACGGCGAGGAAGACGAGGAAGAGGTTATCGATGATGAGAGCGAGGACGGATCATCTGGTGACGATGAACACCATCCCATCGTTGGCATAAGGGCTCTGAGAGACGACATAGCACGAGCAATATGGAATGACCGCCGGAGGCGACGGTAGTCATGTAGGTGCTGACGCAGCGGAAGCGGTTCCTTTTTTATGGACAACGGTGACGACGAATGCCTATGTGGTTTCTGTATTTGGTTTCCATATTTGTGGCTATGGATGTACCACCTTTTGTAGCTAGTTCTCGAAGTCGGTTCGAAAGACATGTATGTTGAAGGTGTACCTTATGTATGTCAAATGCAATCAAGTATGTCAAATGCAATCAAGGATGTATCATCGGACACAAATGCAATCAAGAAGCTACGAAAGTGATAGGCATTACTAGTGTCAAGTGAAAATCATAATCGAAACAGATCGAACCAAAGTTTCAACAGCTGAACAGAAGCTACCAAAGTCTAGTCCACAATCCCCCGATACACCGTCAAAACGTTACACAAACCCATTAGCCAACATATTCACCTTCATCATACACATCACACATATAAAACCGTAGTTTACGTCCGTAAAAAAGCATTCGATTTCATGCACCTACGTACCCAAAACGAGAGACCATCATACCCTCAAGTCCTACTTCCTCAGAACTGCAGCGAGTGCGATCACCCCCATCATAATGCACATCCATTTGTTCCTCTTCTTGCGGTTCCTGGCAGCGACGAGATTGGCCCACAGCTGGCATGAGTAAGTAGAGAGCCCAGCAACCTGCCCAATCAGCTCGTCGTTGAAGGTGTTCACCCTGCTAATCTCTTGCTCCTGCTGCTGCTCACGCGCTTCCACCTCGAACAACCGTGCAGTGAGGTCCAAGGTGAGGCGTTCCAGCTCCAGTAGACGTGGGTTCTGAGGTAGGGGAGGGTCATCCCTTGGCAGGGTCACCTCCGACAGCGGGTGAGGAGCAGGAGGTACGTTTTCGTCGTTGTCGTAGTTGATCATGGGCTGACCCTCCCGCTGATGATTGGACTCCCCCTCCTCATGCTGCAATGTAACAGTGGGTGAACGACCTTGTGAGGACTACAAGCAATTGTATTCAAAGCGCAACGAGGTCGTAGAGGATGTACGATTTCTCACCTAAGCGTAGTGTGCCCATCATGGCTCCATTGGTTCCTCCCCGCCGACCCACCAATATTTCTCTGGACACACCCACTTGGCCAACTACCATCTGAGTCTCCCATTATTGTAGCTGCACCCAAAAACCCCCATGGTTAAGGTAGATATGAGAGGATGCAAAGTGCCATTTGGATACAGGTTCGTGAAGAATATAGTATACAGTAATAACTACTCAAAGCCATAGTTAGAATGTGGAAATTATGTACAAGAACATATAACAAGCAATTCAGACAATGGCTTGAAGCACAATGAAGAAGCAATTTGCATTTGTTAATGTAGCTGACATACTTCATGAAGAAATGACACAGTTCATGAAATCACACACTTCATGAAAGCCATTGCAACAGACTTTGCAGTTGTTGATGACAGCCACTTCATGCAAGCAAACAGTTCATAGAAGGTGGTGGTTGAATGTAAGCAACTCAACAATGCAGTTCATCTACCATAATACAATGAATACCACACAACTAAAAACAAAAAATAACAACATCACAGAACTATCAGATCAACCAACAATGCTTCAGCAACTGCACATTACACAAACACAGAGAACTTCTGCAATAAACACAGCTTCAAACTCATATCCATGAAGTCGGCATTCCTATGTCAATGTTCATGACAGGCACGTTGCATTTGTTCATGCCAGACAGTTTGCATCTGTTCATGACAGCCTGTATTTGGATTTGTTCATAAAGCCGAAGACACACTTGCAACATAGGACTGATCAAGGAAAAACTACCAATTTTTTCAAGTCAAGTTAATTTGAAACTAACAATTTCAGAGAAGCTGCTACAATGGAGCATGGTTCAACAACAGGTGGTGGCTCAACAAACCCTTTTTATGTTCAACAAACCATTTTTGGTTCAAGACACCATTTTCGGTTGAAGAAATTTTGGTTGCTCAACAAAAAGCTAAACACAATTTCCACTAATCACCAACAATCGAAAAAAAACCTCATCACCAACAATCTCATTTTTAAAAAGGTAAACACAATTTCCACTCATGAATAACGATCACAACAAAAAGCTAAACATAGTCGAACCATGCTAAACACAATTTCCACTCATTACCAACAATCGAAACCAGGGTGGTCGGAGACCTAAACAAAGCGGCGATGGTGGTGGTGGAGCAAAACACACACATATCCGACGGTAATGGTGACGATGGTTGACCACAGGGAGGAGGAGACGTACCTGAAACGACGACGACGACGACAGGCGGCACTAGCAACTCCGGCGCGAGCAATGTCGAACGACCACAGGCGGCTTGGCTGATGAGGAGAGCACTTCTTCGGCTGCTGGGCTTCTGTCGAGGGCAGATATGGGCAATTGATTGGCAAACCTCCACAAAAGCTCCCAAATCTCGGTGCCCCAAGCTTTCATTTTTCCCAAAATCAAATCTCCCAAATCTCCTCCGAAAGCTTGAAAAGCTTGCCCGTAAACTACCGCCAAACACCAACCAGGTAGATTATGGTTTTTTTTGCAAAGCTCCTAAACCTCCTAAAGCTTCCGCCGAACACACGCTTAGATTTTTTCTACTTCAAGAGATTTTTGTTTGTTAGACCATCAACAACTATGAGCAAACCTCTCCCTTTTAATAGGGAATTGTAGCCCACTACATAGCTAGACATGGTATTATTAGTAATAGCTTGACTCTCCCTTTTAATAGGGAATTGTATTCCATCATCCTGCAAGATGATCAAGGAGGTGTTTCATGGTTTCCGTGAAACTCTCCTAATGTTTGCCTACTCTAAAAAAAAACTATGAGCAAACCTCTTACCCATTTTCTTTTCTATCTTCCTATCCTAATTTTAAACCTCACTTGTTTTCTTTTGTTTAAATATATTTTCAGTTTTTCTACCTTATCCTAAAATATTTGTTCCCACCACGGAGAAACCTCTTACCCTTTTTCAAATTTATCTTCACTTTTTTTTCCTCTTTATTATGTGTATCATTGTATCTTTACCTTTACTTTTTGATTAAAAAATATAATAACATTATAAAAGGGAAGAAGTTACCTCTCTCTACCAAGGTAACTTCTTCCATTTCTTTACCTTGGTATAAGCTACAACTACAGCCAATGGATTAGGGCGTGTTTGGTAAAAATGAGGTTTTTTAAGGGTTAGGTATTTTTTTAGGAGATAGAGTTTATTTTGTGTATTATGGAGGTTTGGGAGGTGGAGATTTTTTTTGAAAATAACATTGTAAAAACCCTAATTGGTGTTTGGTGGATATAATGTGTTGAATATATATTTATGGGGAAAATGATTATACCTCACTTTTATTTCTTCTTCCCCTCCCCATTGCCCTCTTTTTTCTTTGTGAGAGGCAAAAATGAACAACTTTTCCTTAACCCCATCAATAAACTCCATAAGCTCGCCCCCCAACTTTGGAAATCAGAGGAAAAAACCTCCACCTGCAACTCCATGAACTCCACCCACAGCTGCATCCAAACACGCTCGCCAAGAACTCAAATTTTTTGTGAACTTCCATAACCTCCGTAAGCTCTTCCCAAACACGCGTTTAGTTTTTAGTGACCTTAAGATAACAAGAACCTTTGATTGTTGATACTCTTAACCAAACAAAGCCTTAAAAAAGGTTCGAAAAACAATTTAATCCTAAATTCGTCACTGCCATAGCAACACACAGAATTTCACCTCCTTGGAAAATATTTTATTCCCCCACTATAGCAACATCATTTTGGCGTGCATTTGCACTAGCTATAGCAAACTTGCACATGAGTAAAAGAGTCTATTTCTAAATGAGCCATATTGTCAAATCTGATGGAAATTGAGTTTAATTATACGATCAACCGGACTAACCAACAAAAGTTAATTAAAAATCCAATTAAATTAAAACAACCATAATTAAGAAGATATGATTCATTAGGGTTGATTAGGGGGAAGCATGTGGTGTGTTGGCGTTATCGTCTCATATGTCAAGTCTTCTAATTAAGACGTTTAATCTTTACTTATCAAGAGATATATGTTGAGGGAGAAAAACCAACATCAATTAGTCTAGTAAGATGAAATATTAGGTTTTCGCAAGCATTTGTCCAGAGATTTTTATGTTCGAACTAGTACTAGTATACCAATATATTAACATAATATTATAAAATTATATCTATTATCTATTAAAAAATTAATCTAGATATAAATAATTCATTCTACAAAAATATATATAGATATAAATAAACTAATATCTATTAAATAATTAATTTTGATAAAAATATTTTTTCCATTAAAAATAATTTGGATATAAATTAAATAATCAAATATATTTCTGTTAATATTTTTGATAAGTGTGGCAATGAATTTTTTTATTTATATTTTTAACAATTAATTAAAATATACTCCCTTCGTTTGTAAATAAGTGATTTTTTCAAGTTACGCATGTTTTTTTTAGGATGGTAAAAACTATATTAAATATTATTTTTTAAAACAATACCCTATTTATTAGTAATAAATATAATATTATTTAAAAAATAATTAAAATTATAATATTTATATAGTTTTTACTGTTATAAAAAAGTGTGCACGACTTAAAAAAGTTACTTATTTAAAAACGGAGGGAGTGCATAGATAGATTGTACTATCTATGATAAATTTCTATAAAATATGACAATACATTATTTTAATAATCTTTTTTGGTGAAAATTGTTTTTCCTATAATCAACCACAATGCACTAAGACCCATAAAAATTGTAATTCCAGTTTTCGGTTCAAGATCGGACCGAACCGGAATTTTCGGTCCCAATTGGTAATTGAATTGGGCCATACCTTGCAATAGAATATAATAACAATAAGAGTAATTAATTTAATTTATAGAAAATTACACTTATACTCAACTTTTTTTTTTTTGCAAAAAATCATCTCTAAATTAGGAAATTATACAAAACTACGTACCCTAGGTTTTCCTTTAATAAACCACCAATTAGCCTATTTATGATTTAAATAATGTTATCACTCATTATTAATTAAAATTCAACTTTATTATAAAATAAAGTAATTGACATTATTTTACTAAGGTGATAATTTCACATTTAAAAAAAAAATAGCCACAAATGCATATAGTCTCACACTCTCACTGGTTGTTGATTGAAATAGTAGTTTATTTATTGGGAAAACTAATTAAAATAACCCAACCTTTAAGGGGTTGTTAAAAATATATTCCTACCTTTCAAATGTAAGATAAATATCTTGACCTTTTTAAGGGATGGTAATATAATATCTCAAAATTTTCTCCCCCACAAAAATGCTTACATGGCACATATGTGGCAAAAAATAATGATCATATTCACAAGCGTGCCCTTGGATCTTAATGCTCGAATTATACAAAGTATAGTCTAGATTGTCATGATAATTTTTTAAAAAATAAAAGTCTCTTTTGTAACTAAAAAAATCATTCAATTTTAAATCTAATCAAAACAAATATAATAAAACAAGTAAATATTTAAAATATAATTTTCAATATCTTGATAGTGTAAAATATCATTCAAGTTTATTAGATTAAATTAGATTGGTTTTTAAGTTTATCTTAATTTTTTTTATTTTGGATTTAAGAAAAAATAAAAAAAATTACATTCTTTTATATATTTTTTAATAATAATAATTTACTTCTTATATATAAATGAACACCATTGAATAATCTAAATAATTAAATTTTCATTTCAATTTTGTAGTAACATAAAGTTTATAATTGACAAAATATTCTTCATTTTTGACAATATGTTATTTTGCTTTCATTTTTTTATTTGGCTTGTTATAGATATTGATTTAAAAAAAGATATAAAAAGTTAGGTACAAATTAAATATAAAACTACGAAAGTTTATTAAATAAAATTTTAAACTCATCTAATTTAATTTTATATGTTTTATTTGAATTGAAAATACATGAGTAATACAATACAAAAAATAAGAATTTTATTGGAGAGAAATCATTAGGATATTATATTACCATCACTTATAAAGGTCGGGATATTTATCTTACATTTGAAAGATTGAGATATATTTTTAACACCCCTTAAAGGTTGATTTTAATTAGTTTTACCTTATTTATTTCTAAGTTTTGTATAATTTCTTAAATTATACGTAGTGGTTTTATGGAAAATCTCATAAATTATGGGCGATTTTGGTAAGTTTCTCTAATAAGTAATAATAAAGATATAATCCAATAAAGTATAATCGTGTAGATTTCATAATTACTGATTTATATATCGGTCTTTCTATCATATTCTAAGTGCATAGGATAAGATCCTAATTGAAAAAGATACCCTAAAAAAAAGCAACCCTAAGAATCTAATTTAAAATTCAGGTAATGTATTTTAATTAAGGATATATTTTTTAAAAAAAACAAGAATCTTATCCTATACACTTGCGGCATAGGATAGAAAAATTGTTTATATATATGCAAGTATAATCGTGCGGCTGATTTTATAGCAAAAACTATAGTCACTTGTAATATGGATATACTTCCATTGCGCCGATCGAGAGCTATATAACATCATCTTTAGAAATGTTAGGGGTTGAGCTTTGTTTGGGCAAAGACATCCACTTTTTGCCACAATATTACAAATAATCTAAATAGAGTCCAATGAATAAAAAAAATATAAATATAGATAATTTTTTCTACCAAAAATAATATAATTAAATATAAATAAAAATTATTATCTTTTATTTAGATTTTCTCAAAATATAAATAAAATTAATGTATATGAGGTAAAATGTTATTTTTATTCTAATCTATCATTAATTAAATCTCAGGTAATTTAATACATATCTGATTTTTAAAAATCTTTTAATATCATATACCTCACATAAGACATTATAATCGGTTTTAGACTTTTAGTGTATGGGTATATATAAAGCTAAAGTAAAGAGTGTATTTAATCGTTGAGATGTAGTAATCAAGCGACACTCAACTACTAATTAAGATGGATTTATATGGCTATCCTACACATATAGATGAATAGGGCACTATAGCTAGGTAGCCATATAGGTTGTTGAATGAAATTAATTGATCGGGTGAAGGTTGACGCACCCCCGCCCACAAGTTTCCAAATCAATCTTTTGGAAAGGGGACACGAGCGAGCGACTACAGTCCATCTCAAATTGACCTCTTTGAGGATGACCTCCCAACCGCACCAGACAACTTCCATTGTTCACACAGAGAACCGATAGCCCCGAAAACGGGGATCGAAGAGTTGAAGAAGAGGAGGATATATCGATATATATCGGATTTGAAACATACAACTTAAACAGTGTCCGCATGTGGCGGTGCAGCTTGATTGCTGCGTCGACGTCTTATGTACCGTGTCATGTTGTGTGGGTTCCGAGGGAGGGGCAATGCCACAGTGTGCAAGCTTGGCTGGTTGTGCGTCCGAATAGTGGTTTCGGTACATACTTCCAGCCAATTTCGAATCAATCATGAATTTAGATCACTCGTGCGTGCACAATTCAAACGTACTACGAGAGAGTGTTTATGTGTGTGTGTGTATGAGTTGTCCATGGATGGATGCTTGTGTTTATCGCCTTTTGGGGAGGTGTATATATGTGTGAGTTGTCGTCGGATCGGAGCCATGTGTTTATCGCCTTTTGGAGAGGATCGATATCGATCGATCATTTATCCGACTATCCGAGATAGGAGGGATATGTTTTGCAAGTTGATTGATTATCTAATAATACTAACATTGTGGGGAATTATATTTAGTAGAAGAAGATTTGTACTTTTCTTAATCAAATCAATTATTATAAACTATATATTGATTGCCAAATATGGCATTAGTCTCAAATTGGGCAAAATAAAGGAGAAATAAATCAATAGAATAGGTAATCTATATTATTACTATTGAATATTTCTCAATTTAGTTTTCTATTCTATATACCCTTAGGGCATATATAAAGGAAAATTATTATTATTATTATTATTATTATTATTATTATTATTATTATTATTATTATTATTATTATTATTATTATTATTATTATTACTCCATCCGTTCGGCAAAACTTGACGTTTTACTATTCACGCACGCTTTTTTAGGAGCTAAAAACTATATAAAATATATAGTTTTTTTAATAATCTTTTTAACAATTTTGTAGTTATTATTAATAAGTACAAACTTGTTAAAAACAATGTACAAGAAATTAGTGGGCAGCCAGATACTATCTGGGCACCCACTCCCTTAGCGATAACAAAGCTAAGTCTAGTAAAAATATAAGTGGCAGCACGAGCCCAATAATTATTATGGTTAATTGAAGTGTAAACGATAACAAAGCTAAGTCTATTATTATTATTATTATTATTATTATTATTATTATTATTATTATTATTATTATTATTATTATTATTATTATTATTATTATTATTATTATTATTATTATTATTACTACTACTACTACTACTATTATTATTAATTGAAGTGTAAACGTTAAGTTGTTTATCATAGAGACCAATAATTTGATTAACTTCAATTTTTGTACAACACATGACGAAACACTACACTACATTTTATGAATAAAAAACCGTACCCTAGGAAAAATAATAAAAAATTTAAATGGATTTTTTTTATAACAAATGGATTTTAAATGTAAACCATAAAGATCGAACCGAGGGAGGGTTCATATCTTGTAAACTCTACCGTGGAGTATGTATTCCTAAACCAATAAATACATAGATGTGGTATTCAACTAAGTACAAAAATGTGCGCACCAAATCATGGGCGTTATGCAGCAAAAAGTAATAAATAGAAAACATATACCCAAAATGACTCTTTTGGGTATATAGGTTTTCTATCGAGTCATTCACACCGAATTCATATCGAGTCTTGATAGAGCATCATGCCATCATCACACACCCTGACATATTAACAAAATACCAAAACCTACATATCAGACATCACCATTTCACAATGTCGAATCACTGCTTAATCACACTCGAGCTTAGGATTACTGATAATAAACCCGACCCCCCTTTTCGTTTTCAAATGGCTTGGACAACAAAAAAACTCACTATGAGCATATTGTTTCGAGAATATGGAAATACAAACTAAAATGTTCTTATACGTTTAAACTTGCACAAAAACATAAACTTCTCAAGAAAAGCACAAAACAATGGTGTAAGAAGAATACCAACAATATCTTTGCACAAATAAAAGCGGTAGATCAGGCTTTAATGGATATATAAAAGAACCAAATTTAAGGTTTATCAAACATGGCGTTAGACAACAAATTAAAGAGATTAGAAATCACGAAGGAACTGGCGGAACGTTTCCACGTTATGCCAAATCAAGCTCTAGTTAACCCAAAACATATCATTTTTATTCCACATAAATCTCTATGAAGAAAAACAACCGCTTAATTGCACAACCATTAGATAAAGAACACTAACAATGAATAATACGCCCGATAAACTAGTATGGACTCCATCCATTGACAAATGTTTTTCTGTCTTAAAAGAAAATTTGTCAACCACATAATCCAGGAATATAGACTACGTACAACTGAAATTGAAAACTAAACATAACCCCTAAAATATAAAACTTCATGTAGAAAGCGGCAATGGACGCCTTACCCACGAAAGCTCGATTAAACAGATATATCAATTAAGTTCTTACTCAATGCCATCTTTTTTATACGAAGGGGGAGACTGATAACCATCTATTTTTTAATGTCACATAACCAATATACTAAAACACAATTAGTACAATGACAAAACAAACATTCCTCCTCCCTATAAATAATACAATGATTTTTTTTTTTGCAAAATGTAACAACTGTGAACACCAACCCACACTTTAGATCATTATGTTTTAATTTGTATGGCATGCTATAAGGGAATATAGAAATAAAAATTATTTTTAATGATGAGAAAAAAAACCCTCTTTTCAAGTGGTAATACAACAAACAAATATAAATATAGGCAATTAGAAGGAAGCAAAAAAACATCGACCTTAAAATAAGAAGACATATATAGGACACCAAGGAAGATTTGGACAAAGCCACCCCCTGGCTAGCTTCTACAAGTTAAATGTAGACGTGATGACAATCGACCATTAGGGGTATTGTAGTATTTGCTGCATTATCAGAAATAATCACGAACGGGTGGTGGATATCCTTCATCGAGAAGTCTCACTTGACTTTGTAATACAAACAAAAGCCTCGACCATTAAGTAAGGTATAAAGTGGACACTTGAGCAAGGAATCAGGCATCTAATTGTAGAATGAGATAAAATTGGGGTGATCAATGCTATCAAGAATATTTGCACTACTCCTTGGGAAATTCTTCGCATTATTGAAGAAATTGATCAGCTCCTGAAGAATAACTTTTCAGCAATTGACTTTAAACACTATTATAGAAAGGCAAATTCAGCTGCAGATTTCATTGCTAAGCATAAAGGAATTCGTAACCTTCAGATTTCACCCACTTGTAAGGCCCTTTGTAATATCATCCATATGGATGATCAATGATGACCTCTTTATGAGGCATCGTGATTCTTGCCTAATATAAAAAAATCCACTCTTTTATATTTTATTGAAAGTTTTCTATTCCCTCTTCAACTCTCTAAAATAAAAAAAATAAATCAAAGATATTTTTACAATTCTCATTAATTAGACTTTTTTAGGAATTTAGTTCTCAATGACTTATTATAGGGATTTCACTTTCGACACTAAACCAGAGGAACCTTATGAAGAATGAAATATATAGTGAAACAGTAATATTCAAAATATTAAGCCTTATTAACTTAGTTGGTAAACATAGCATGTAATTATCAATATATAGGCCACAAAATCAAATTTCCACTTTTTCTATTATAATGGCCTATTCGGCTACCAATGCTAAAAAAATTCAAATTGAATAGTTGTTAAATTAGAATAGTTGTTAAATTAATTGTTGCGAACTATTCCATGTTGAATTGTAGTGAAGATCAATTGGATGTACATTATTTATGTCACTGCATTTGTCATTTACTTTGATTGATTTGGGAAGACTTGTATTGTTTAATTTATTTATGAAGTAGTATTTTGGCCGCGTAGCATGCATGCATCTGTTTTTTTAATAATATAATTTATAAAAAAAATTGTCAAGTATAAAAATTTAAAGTTTTATTATTATTATTATTATTATTATTATTATTATTTTGTTTTTGGAAACAAGTTTGTATAGAAAGATACATGGATTTTAATCAGCAAAATATTATCCATAGATATTTTTCCCCACTTCTTATTATTACTGTTGAAAATGAAATCTCATAACTAAACATTATCGCATAATTGATGAATAACGTACTCTTTTTCTTGTTAATATTCCTAGCTTCTTATAAATTAGAATATTAATTTTTTAAATTGGAATTTGAAATTTATTAGCAAAAAACTTATTCCAATAATTATAATATTAGTTTATTGGTATAAGAGAATTTTTTTTATATAGATATAACAACAATGTATCAAGTATATTCCATAAAAGAGCAGGCTTTTAGAGTTGAGATGTACGAACCTTACCTAAAACTAGTCGAGAGAGTATTTTTGAGAGACTCAAAGACAACTAGTACAAATAGGGGGAGGTATAAATAGAAAAAGGAGACAATGGGTGATAAAACAGAGTAGACACATGCAATCAAGGAAAACCAGAAAAACTAGTACAATCCTCGCGTCATGGTGCAATTTTTAATAAATAAAATTTTAATAACATAACAAATTAATATTATAAAATATTAATAAAAGTTAGGATAACATAATGAAAGTAGACTTGAAATCTTTAAGAAAATGGTAATAATGTTTATTATAAAGTTAGGCTTCATCAAAAAGGTTTTTAAATTAAGATATTATATTGATATAGATTATTATTATTATTATTATTATTATTATAATATAATAGACATTAGACTTAATTCAATGTTTTGAATTAAACTCAATAGTTAGTAAATGGGTAGAAAAACTAAAAGGGAAAAAATGTAAATGTATGAAAGAGATGTAGAGAAAAAATAAGAAATAATAAGATAAAATTGTGATTAGTTAAAAAATAATAAATTAAGGAGGTGTTAACATATCATCAGAGTCTTCTAAATTAAGATATTATATAGATATCCACTTCTAGAGGAGAGAGCTCCTCTCTCTAGAAAGTTAAAAAAAACCTTGCTCACTACCTTCGGAGATTGAGATCTTCGTTACCGCTGTGTTAGAAAAACTCAAGGGTAGACCCCTTTCAACACCAAAACAACAAACCGCCACCTTAATGCCACAAAACCCGTCAAGGGCTAAAAACTCCATTGCACCACATCGCTCAACACCATCAGAGCTTGAGTTCTTCATGTCCGTTGTGTCGGGAGTACCGCCGCTCCCCTCCAGATGGGTCCTTATTCACCCTTCGTCCAACTCTTGGCGCTCACCACTGCTTGGTGTGGTCCTCCCTGACTCGATGATTGATTGCTACACGCGCAAGCATCCTTGGCTAGTAAGAATTTGTTCATTGCAAGGCAAGGACCAACTACTTGGCTTGCAAGGATTTGTTCCATTGCCATCTTCTTCGGCTCAAAGGTCAACTCCTTGGGGCCAATGTGGTGTGTTCATGATGACTTCCTTTTCCGGGAGACATTTCCTTGGAGCACCGTCTTCACTACCCACAACCCACAGGATATCGAATCCTGATGTACAGCTGTTCAGCGATGCTACCATGGTGGTGTTTGATTTAATCCTCGTCTGTTTCTTCGACTAGTTGCGTTTCATTTGCCCTTGATTCCACTTGTAGTGTTGTGGGTTTAGCCGGCTCAATGCATTTTTTTTCTGTTTCATGTGTGTTCGTTGTATTTGTTTGTGGCGGTGTTTTCATTGGCCGATTTTACCGGTCTCTCAAGAATTAGGCCTGTTTGATCTCAAGTTTTTACTTTATTAAAAAAAAGACGCTTCTAAAATAGAGAAAACAAACGACATGGACAAAGCTAAACTAAAATGGTAGCAACAACACAAAACTAAAAAATGATATATAGCTTGAATGCACTCCTCCTTGATCTAGTGGGCTCGGTCTGCTGTCATGTCTATCATAAGGGTTAAGAGAGAAATTAAGGTCATAAAAGATAATTTACATCCAACTCTTCTTAGATCTACCCCTGCCCTGTTGAAAATCCCCTAAGCCAAAGTCTCGCACCTATGCACAACTGGCACATGGGCAAAAGGTTGCCTCCTTTGTATATGGTCAAACCAACGCAATCTCGTCTCCAAAAACTTATCCACAATGCAAGGGGCTCCAACCTTGTTTCGAATGTCAACATTTTTTATCTTGTCTAATATTGCGTGATCACACGTCCATCGTAAAATCCTCATCCTAACAGCCAACATCTTCTACTCTTGTGCTTTAGTAATCATCCAAAACTTCTTATCATACAACAAAGTTGGATGGATCAACACCTCAAAGAATTTCCTTTTAAAGTCTTACAAGCATTTTCTATAGTAGAAAAAGAGCAGACATAATTCTCCATTTTCCCACCCTACCTGAATTAATTCAATGTTCGATATCATGGGTTGTCCCACATTTGCTTTACACAATTGATCCTAAATATTTGAATATTTCTTTTTTAAGGATAATATCTTCCCCCAAAAATCTCACCCCTCAAACTCCCTTGTTGCACTGAAATAAAACTGGGCATACTTTATCTTAGTCCTACTCAACCGAAAGCCTTTAGGTTCAAGTACCCTCCTTCACCTGTCAAGTTTTCTTGATAATACAATTCTTAATTCATCTACTAGTACAATATCATCTGTGAAAAGCGTACACCAAGGTAATTCTCTTTACAAAGAACCAGGGTATACATCCGTCACTAGAATAAATAGGAAAGGACAGAAGTTTGACCATTGATGAGATTCATATGTACTTAAAAATACTTCGAGTTCCCTCCAAGAATGCTAACACTAGTGAAAGCTACTTTGTAAATATCTTATCTTGACGATTATGATGTCAATGATTTTTTGTATAGATATAAATATAGGTAGATAATATTAGGATCCTAAGTGTTCTACCATGGAAGATTGATTACTACCATGGAAGATTGATTGGAAAGGTAAGGGAAAGAGATGGAAGAGAGATTAGAGAGGAAGCGAGAGATAGAAGAAGATAGGAACTCTGTAATTCATTCATTCATGGATGGATCCCATACAATAACCTGAGATAGGTATTTATATCCCAAAACCCTCTTTCCTACTAATTACAATTATTATCCCTATTATATCAATCCCTAAAATTACTCCCCTCTTATAAAGTTTTGTCCTCAAAGCTTAACGAAAATAAGAGCAACACTATCCCCAAAAATACAAAAAAAAAAAAATCATATTGCACATACATGACAACAAGTACCTATAAAAGAAAAGTCTTCCACTCAACTAAAAGCCTTCATGTTGTTGTTGTAGTAAATGTCTTCAATGACATCATAGTATTGTGCAGTGTAGCCATTGCCCCCATGTACGTTGTTGATGCAGCCAGATGAATGCAAAACGATGATCTCCTTTGGTCTCCATGAACTTGCAGTAGCCTCCCATGACAGCTCCCATTTGTACCCTCATTTTCTCCTGCTCACCACCGTTCGATCAACCCCACCAGCATTGAAAGTAGTGTTGTTCTTTGTGAACTTGAGATTGCAGTAGGTAGTACTCACACTAGAACTACAACCTTGTTGATCACAAACTTCACATCTTACCTACTAGCTAGTTGAACTGACTTGGAGCTCATTTTTTACTCCTTCTCTTGTTGGATCTCCCTTCAGCACCACACCTATTCATTCTACTTACTACCGCTAGATCACATCCACCCGGATCGAAAATCATCACACAACTCAAAATTCCATGTGCACCAGCCCAATTAACAACAATCCATCCTCTATCAAATGGTAATGACTTCAAACCCCTACCTACGAGCTCCAAAACAAATTTTCGATCTAAGAGTGAATGCCCAACCTTGTCAATTGTTGTCCACATTCCTCTCTTACCAACATCGAATTTACCTCTGTCATAAGGCCAATTCTTTGTTTCAAAACTAACAGATTTCGACTCAAAGCTATCGAAATCCAAGCAGCAATCATCCACTATCAAGCTAAGCATTTCTACAAACACCTTGCATGCGCTAAAATTTCCAAGGCAACGAATTGAATTTGTGCTCGAGTTAGCCAACCTAATCTCTATCCATTCGATCAAAAGCACAACCAATTGAACCAACAGTTTGAGTTCACCATCACTTTTCGTAATCTCACAGGAATTGAGAATTACCTTAGTTTCTTGGCTTGAGGCTTCGATCGTTTCCTGAGAATTTGTCAATTCCTCTTGATCGTCTGTCATCGGGGCGTCCAACTTTGATGGGTTGAAGAAGATTTCTGGATCATTGAACTTCTATGCAATTTGTTGATTTGAATCGAGTTCTGGGCTTACATCACCAATTCAGTTTGCAATTTCTTCGGTTGAGGATTCAAGCTCATCCCTGTATGCTGGCTTTGCTCCCTTGGTATCCCTAATTTCTTGACTCAGGGCTTCCAATGCTTCTTGCGATTTTCGCAAATCATCATCGTCATCTGAGAAAACCTCGTCTACGACCGGTGCTTTCAACTGATTCTCGTCAACAACTGAGGCTTCCGACTCTTGCCCAGATTGTGAAACGATTTCTGACCGGAATAGCTCGACCGAGGCGTTGATCTTGCGATTAATCTCCTCTTGACGCTTGATCGTATCCTGATCGACACTCTCTTGAGTTGCTGGTGTGTTTATCTGATCTATCTCCTGAATAGATTTGTTGTGGAGCGTAGCCAATTCCATGACATCCACCAATTCTTTAGGCCTCCACAATTTTACTAGGGATTTGATCTTCAACTTCAGCCTGTTGATGTAGCACAAGATGAATTACGATTCAGGCAAATACGGATTGATGAATAGCAACCTTGATCGGATTTCCCTAAACCGCTCATTGTACTCCTCAAGGCCATCCTCTTGGTTGAGATTGTTGAATTCTTTAAGAATCTCTATAGCTCGTTTCTTGGTTGCGATTGTGTTCAGTCGGCGCCTTCTGCCATTCCCGAAATAGATTGTAAGAAACTCTGGCTCTGATACCAATTTGTTAGGATCCTAAGTGTTCTACCATGGAAGATTGATTGGAAAGGTAAGGGAAAGATATGGAAGAGAGATTAGAGAGGAAGCGAGAGATAGAAGAAGACAGGAACTCTGTAATTCATTCATTCATGGATGGATCCCGTACAATACCCTGAGATATGTATTTATATCCCAAAACCCAATTTCCTACTAATTACAATTATTATCCCTATTATATCAATCCCTAACAGATACAAATCGAATCTCTGTAGAGCATCCGCACCGGGGAACAAAATCACCCCATTTGCTTGAGCATTTGGCGGGGTCTTATTCATTTGCTCAAGCAAAATCATTTCGGAGCTCGCACCGGTCTTGAATTGCTTGAGCAATCAGACATTTACATTTGCTCCACCAATCACTTGAGCAAAATTTGCTTCATCGCTTGCTTGAGGAAGTAGTAATATCTTATCATTCTTTTTTTCTTTTTGTTTTGTTTTTATTTATATAAATGGGTTTTAGACTTGTCATTTGCTTTAGTAATGGGTGTGTGAAATTTTGTTTTACTTGAGCAAAAATTACTTGAAGCATTATTTGCTTTTGAACCCACTATTTACTTGAGCAAACACAATTTATGGGTGCGGATGTTCTTAGAAAAAAAAATCCATGCGCGCATTCATATTGGATAATACATAGTACAATATATTTTCAAAGCTATGTCATTTCAAAATTGGTTTTAGCTGTATTATAAATTTATAATTAGCATGCCCTAAATAAATGAGAGTGAGGGGGATGTACTTATAATTTCATTTGTTTGATATATGATGTGACTTGTTGATTGACCAATCCAACTACCATACATGAGTTAGTTGTTACTCCGTAGTTTATTGCTCATTATATACTTGTATCAATTACAAGATGTTTTAGTAGGTTACGTTCAATCTTAATTAATGTCGATATTGTGAATGAAACAACTAGATTAGATTCAAAGATTACTACTATTCATTTATCTCTTTGATACCTAAATCCGGTTTAAGCGTCTTATGTATGCTAGATATCGAACCATATCATGAATCGATAAGAAAAAAGGTGCAAAATGCATTAATTAACCACCATCAAACTACATCTCTATCTTTCAAACAATAGTACTAATCTCTGGTGGCGAACACAGGAATTTTTATAGGGGTCTGAATTTTTTTTTGATGATTTTATTTACATATATATATATAAATATTTTTTTAACAAAATATATTAGAAAAATCCTTGAATTTTTTATTTAAATAATCATTTTTAGTAGAATAAATTAAATTATCCAAAAATGAGAATTTTTTTTTATATGTATATGTAGGAAAAAATGTTTTTGTTTAAATATATTGGAAAGAAATTTTAATTGTTATTTAATTAGACATTTTTAGTAAGAAAAAACAAAAATCGTGAAAAAAGTGAAGCTATGGAGGTTTGATACCAACTAAGCTAATCTATCTTTGCAATTCTTTACACTTTTTACATTGTTTTATCCCTAAAATTAGTTTAAAAAAATCCCCAAAAAAATTTCTAGATTTTCTTCCGAGTTGGGGCTGACGCCACCCCGAGCCCCTGGTCCACCAATGCTAATATCTAATCTAGCCGGTAAAACTACACACTCCAACAGTTCCTTCCACCCTCTGCCTATAAATACAGGCCGGATTACACCTCTATCTATATTACCACCAAATTCTCTCCTTTTTCAGAACATCTCTCAATTTGAAGAAGCTTAATTTGTATAAGCATGACAAGGAGGAGTGTAAGAGGAAAACATAGGGTAATCCGAGTGAGGAGGGCAAAGGCGACGACTGGGAGGAGAGGCGAAGAGAAGATAGTTGATGAGCTAAAGCGGATGCTACCTCCCTATGTCGCAGCAACCATGGATGAAGGCAACAATGGTGGCATCGACATGGATGCGTTCGCAGAGAGGATAGCCGATTACATCTCTAACCTTAAGCTCCAAGTTTGTCTTCTCCAACACCTATCAACTCTTTATGGTGTCTAACTACCTATTTACACAAGGATATATATATGCTATAAGAGCTACATATGGGAGGTTAAATCATATGTACTCCATCTCCTGTATATGTTACATAAAAAAAAAAATTGTGCTCGTTAGTTGGTATACATATATAATTGAGGAGATCGATGGGTGTTTGAAAATGTATGATATATATGATTGAATTGAATATGGTGTGTGTGGTTTGTGTAGAAAAAAAAAATGGATAAATGTTTCTTAAATATATTTTGTGCTATATATAATTGATATAATTTCTAGCTTTTTTTTTTTTTTACAAAAAGCTTATTAGGAAATGTTCACCAGAAATTAGTTACAATACAACTTAATTACGTGCTTGAGTAATCCGATTTGGGCAAGAACAAAGGGTCATTCGTGAAGCTCTCGATCGATCCCTTGCTGGTTGGTGTCTTGACTCCATTTGATTGTACGTCTTGGCTTCAAGGTCGCGTCGTCCGCCATTTTCCGTCGCTCGGTTTGAAGGTTTCAATCGAACAATATGTGAAGTTGGTAAAATAATTCTATGTGAAGTTGGTTAAATCTTAACCACTTAATTTTAAATAAAGGGTTTATATTTAAATTAGTTTAGCCATTTTTTAATTTATTTTTTAGGATCAATAGATTTCTATAGGATAATCTTACCAATTCTACGGAGTTCAACTCTACGGGATCTTTACCCAGAGTTCTCACACCAATTTATTATGTTAATGAAAGTAGGTAGACAAAAAGAAAGTAGAGGAGAAGTAAATCCCCATCATCCCAAATCAAATCTCTAATAGACTAATACACCCCGGAGGTCAAAACATGAATGATTCAAGTTTGTGAATTTTGATTATGTTTGACATCTAGATTGAAATTTTAAAAGTTATATCAAAATTTTAGTCTCTGTGAAAATATTAAAATAGTAAATTCTTGTTTGATATTATAAATTCTATAATGTGTAAAACTGTTTTTTTTTATCGCAAAAAGTCCTCAATATATAAAATATATAAACGTATGCCAAACAATCCTAAAATATTTTATTGTCAATTTTTTTTAAATAATGTTGTTGTCATCATAAAATTGGGTGGGTTTGGTTCCGAGCTAGGTTATATGCCTTTGTGATCATCCGACGATGGATTACAGATTACTAATCATCCACTACTACTATTCCCCCTACGTGCACTCACATAAAAAATCAAACCTACAATCTTAAAAAAAAAACCCTTAAAACTTCAACCTCTAATAATAGTATTGGCCGGTATACTACATGAAAGGAACATAACTGTGGCTTCTAATTAACATGCAATTAGTAACAAACAAACAAACTCAATCGAGCAAGTAAAACAAGGAAAGGAAAAGCTCTAATTGATTAACATACAACTAAAAGAGTATCATTTTTTTTACAAGGAAAGAATTCGAGAGATCAAGCCCGATTTGATCCTCGATAGGTAGATGAGTCGGCAGACGGATAAACCATCAAACATGATAATATATTTAAAAAGTGTAAAAAAATGCAAAAAGAAGAGATTTGGAATTATATATAGGTTAATAACATTAATTGAACTTTGACGGGTCCAAACTTCATACAGGCCTTAATACGAACGGATTTGTCATATTTGATGTAAATGGTTCGGTCATCTCTCCGGGTAGCCTCTAGTGTGGTTTTTGCCTCTCCCTTATCGGCATAAACTCTAGCATTCAAGACCAGTCTTGTAGCTGCAAAGGACCTCAGTCTTCAATACGTCAATATCAAGGACGACAACTTGACGGTTATCAATTCTATCATTGGCAAGTACATATGCCTTTGGGAGATCAAGATGACCATCACGAACATTCTACAATTGCTTCGTCATTTTGAGTGACCATTTTGCACACATGACTTCCGTGAACTCAACTAGGTGGCAAACACGGTGGTGCAAGTGTGCAACTACGACATAAGATGGAGCACGTGGAAATCATGTTGCGCTCAGAGCTCCTTTCCCTCATTAGAAGGGATGTCATTGGATGGTAGGTTAGCAAAATGTAACGTCTTCCAAACTCTTATCTTGTATTAAAAAAATTAACCAAAAAAAGAGAAAATTGGAGAGAAGGTGCCATTTTCAAGGCTTTTTGAGATAGTTGTACTTGTAAGTGTTTAGATAACTGAGTCCTTGAAGGATCTCAGAGGAGCCTACTCCTGTATATATATCATTGGGTGAAAACCCTGAGGGTACAATCGTAAATATGTACAACTCTATCTATAAAATATATACTGCTAACATCCTCCCTCAGTCGCAGCTAGAGGTGAGCGAATAGCAAGACTGGAACGAAAAGAAGTAAAAAGAGGAGTAGGTAATCCTTTTGTGAAGATGTCCGCATACTGATAGGCAGAAGGGACATGTAACACTCAAACCTGGCCAAGAGTGACCTTCTCTCTGACGAAATGTATATCAATCTCGATGTGCTTGGTCCGCTGGTGCTGAACCAGGTTCGATGCGAGGTAAACTGCGGACACTACAACAGAAATGCATATTAGCGACCAAAATTTTAGCGACGAATTATTTTTTCTTGGTAAATGTGGCCTTTGGCGACGAACATGTTCGCTCCTCGTAGAAGGGCATGTGAACTTTAGTAAGAAACATATATTCCTCGCTAAAAGTGGCATTTGGCGACAAAAATTTTGATTCATCGCTAATTGTTGTCATAATGTCGTCGTCTAAAGCATAAGGAAAATAGCGACAAACTTTGAGCTTTTATTGAGGAATATTTTCATCGCTAATAATATAATCTTCGAGGAGTTTCATATTTTGTCGTTATATGTTTGGCGTGAATTATTTAAAATCCGTCAAATTTATTGGCGATAAATATTGTAATTTCTCGCTAAAATTATGCATTTCTCGAGGAAAGAATGTGTCACTAAACATATTAATCAACGAGGAAATTCCATTTTCATCGCTATTGGGGTGAGTGAAAATAGATGAAAGTATTCAAATTCACTAACGAGAAAACAATAAATTCCTCGCAAAATTTATTAGTGATAGAGATTTTAATTCCTCCCTAAAAGTATTTGTCGAAGAAAAAGTTTGTTGCTAAATATGTGAATCAACGAGGAAATATCATTTCGGCGTTGTTGGCTTGGCTACGCTGAAAATAGAGAAATTGACTCAAATTCATTAAAAAGAAAACTTTAAATTCCTCTTCATGTAATCATGTTTTACGATGAATATTTTGTCATTGAACCAATCATTTAGCGAGGAAATATCACTTTGGTCACTAGTTTAATTTACTTGAAAATTTTTGGCAATTAACCAGGTTCGAATACATGAGTCTGCGAATACAATCTAAAATACTTAAAAACTGAGTAAAAGATTCTTCAAAATTAAAAGACCAATTTTCTATGACATCAGCAGCTTGGCTTCTTTGTCTTTGGATGTCTCGAACCCAGACTTCCCACCCAAAAACCCAAATGAGCTCTCTGCATTGATTTATAATGTGGAATCCCGTATGGACCTCTCCTCTTTCTGACCCGAGTAGGTTGACGAGAACAACAAATACAAATCAAATTAACGCTGCAAACATGACACACACAATAGCCAGATTAAATTAACAACGGAAAGAACAATCAATCAACACACAACTTCTCAGAAATCTCAAATTCAATTGTCATTAACATGGAAAGTTGAGCTAGGTTGATTTTATTCAATTGATTTCACTTATTCAGGTCGAATCCATAAAATACTTGTTACAAAAATCCAAAAAATAATTTACAGGGGGGATCTAAAGTATTTTTAAACTATGACATTTCAATTGCGTAAGGCTAACTATTATAGTTTAATCCATAATTACTTATTTGTTTAAGTTGCGATATTTGTGTATTTATTTTTGGATGATCGATCTTGCGTTTTTATTAGGATGGACCGAAACTGGATGTATTTGCCTCATTTTTTACAACCTGAATTTTACAATGGCTTGAACATGTTCATGGAGGCTGCAAAGAAACATGTTAATGAAAAAGAGGAAACTCGCTGCCCTATTTTCCTAAACATATGGTTGTTTTTCTCCTATCTTCCTAGGTTTTCTCATTTGCAAAAATATTTAAATGAATAAACCTTTAAGCCTGTGTAACTCTATCATGCTGTTCGATTAGAAACCAGAAGCATTTTCCCTATCTACCCTCCATAGATGCACAGAAATAATCAAAGAGTTCAACAAGGTAATGAATCTAGCCAAAACAAAAGATAATAAAAACCATAGAGCCAAAAATAAAATGACAGACCAAGAAATATAAGAAGATAGCATAGCAACAAGAACACTTAAATTAGTTAGCAGGTGTTAAGAGATACTTGAATCCTATCAAACTGCGAGTCAGTATCACTTCACCCACTTGAAAAGTTACTAGTTTCCCCTTTCATATCATTGAAAACCCTCCAAAGATAATGGAAGGAGAAGATAATGGAAAATTCCAACATTCATCCAATTAATGAAGGGGAAGATAATGGAAGGAAATATACATCCCATTAAATATGAACTACATCAACCATTGATCCCCGTGAAATTCATATCACTGAAACCCCCCCCCCCCCCCCCAAAAAAAAAGGAGGAACATGAAAATTATTTATCCAATAACCAAATCACGTAAAAAATCTATAAAAGTCTAGTTCACCATAAGAAAAGTGGCCATTTATTATGTTGCTAGGATCCATCATCTAACAAGTCATAAATTTTATAACATTGGCTGAACATGACCATCGCATCTCAAAATTTTTCATTAGCAAGCAGCAACATTCTTACACCCACTCCCTTTTATCAATCCATCAACCATTCATAAAATGTTTCAATGAAATATGTAAATAATAAAGAGCAGGAAAAGATTGGTGAAAAATGAAAGAACCTGAGCTGCTGGCAATGAAGAGACCCAGTACGTCGGTCAGATTCATGTTTTGGAAGAAGACCCAATGTATTAAGCTGCCAATCCAAATAGTATAAGCATTAATAAACAAGAAAAGGGTGGCTTTCAGAGAATTTAAAAGAAACGAGTTTAAAAGAAAGGAAACACGGCCACAAAACAAGATAAATACATGCAAATAAGTCATAAAAAAATATGAAATAAAAGAAATGGTGCGTTTATGTAAAAGAAATATAAATAAAACTTTATTATGATAGCAAAGTTATACTTTTTACACCTATATTCCTAAACTCCGACAAACGGAAAAAAATTATATTAAAGTAAAGATAATACATCAGACATTAGGAACAAGGCTTCAAAAGCTTGTCAAAATCAGTAACTACTTTAAATATACTCCCCCAATTGAATGAATCATAAAGCATATATGACTGAACCAAAATTAGAAAATAAGCAACATCACACACATGTAAATCAAATGATTGAACACACAAGTATCTCATAACGTCTTACCAACGAAAGCTGGTACTAAAAATTATAAACAAGACATGATAAAAAAAAACTGAAGATAGCTAACTCTTTGTGTGTGTGTGTTGAATTGTGTCCATTGCTATGAGAATAAGCTCTAAGATGTTCAATTCAGTCCACTACTAGCTAAAAAAATACAGCATAATGCTAAGATATTAAAAGTTTAAGAGAGGTTTTCCAAATATGCATAGCCTTTATAGTTTCATTGTTAAGACTGACTGGAAACCAAAATGCTAAGAGGTATAGACATTGTCCCACAAATACAAAAAACTCAAAACATGGATTTTGGTACAAAGATGACCTGTACATCTCACAAAGTTAGCTTTTGTTCAGTCTCTCGCCAAGATGCATTCTTTTCCTAGTTCCATTTTCATTCATGCTTGAACTTTCCTACAAATATTTAGATATAATGCAAAAAATCAAATGCTAAATTGAAGAAAAAAAACAATTATCACCATAAAAAGATAAAGGGTAGAGAAATTAAAATGCATATATAATGATACAACTTGCAGAATTTAGGAGCAGCAGCGTGTGTAACCACTCTACTATTCTTGCTAGCTCATGTATCTACTCTATTATACATGAAGATACTTAGGAGTTCTCATTTAAAAAACCTATGTAAAGTAGCTAAATCCTGATAAATCAACCAATTTTGTGCAACTCTCTGTAGACTACTGGACATTTCTTCGAACACATAGGGTGCATGCCAAATTTACATAATTACATGTATTCAACTTAAATTTGAAGAGCTTTTAGTCCAATAATCATCACATATCATCAAAAATGGGTGATTAGACCTCTCAATTCCATCAAAAACGGGGAATTACTACAATTACACAAACCCACTAGGAGAAGGGGAAAACTATAGAATGATAAGCTTACCTGTATCTAGGCCATGGGAGAGTTGAACATGCCGAGTGGTTGTTGAGTTGCTTTCCAGAAGATGCGAAACTAGCTAGAATGATGAGGAGCTAAGAGGGTCGATGTCAAAAAAAAAAATGGAGAGGCAGAGATGTTGAGATGGAAATCGAACGCACATCAAGTAAAAGCCTAAAAGGCTCCATCACCAGTAACGTTTTTTGAAAGAAAAAAATTCGAAAAGCTAATTCTTTTTAAATTGCTTTTTTATAATAAAAACATAATATAGTTTTGATTCATATAATATATACATAACGATCCATTTAATAAATTACTTTTTAATAATTTAATTATATATTTACTTTTTAATCAATTATTCTCATTTCAATGGCAACAATCAAGGTTATATATAATATAATCTATAGTCAGGATATTTAGATAACACATTAGAATTTTCATTTACAATTACAAACTATTTTGTTATAGGTGATATTAATTTATCTTACCTATTATTATAAATGATCTTCAGAGTTGGTCTATTTTTTACCAATCATCAATTATCAATTATATATAATAAAGGAGAAGTCATCTGAGACACATGACGGCTTCTCCTTAATCGTAGTCGTATAAACCAATCACAAAATTTTGAAATAATCAATATATGCATAAGATAAAATTTTATTGTTACTCTATTTAATCAATATATCTATATATGTATAAGATAAAATTTGACCCAATTTAATTAGATATGAATATATTTTTAGAAGATATTAACTAATTTAAAATATATGCATAAGATAAATTTTTATTCTAACTCTATTCAATCCATATATCTATATATGCATAAGATAAAATTTGACCCAGTTTGATTAGATATGGATATATTTTTACAATATATTAACTAATTTTAAAGACTGTTATATAAGATAAGATTTTACATATTTTCACTATATATGAACATATTTTTAGAAGATAATAACTTTATCAGTATATTACATGGACATACTAATTAAATAACTTTATCAATATGAAAATATTTTTAGAAGATAAAAAGTTTTGACGAAATTGAAACAATACTTAGTATGGTCATAATAAGTAAATAAATTTATCAATAACTTTATCAATATGAAGAAGATAAAAGGTTTTGGATAAATTGAAATAATACTTAGCCGTGTGAAAGGTATCAACTTATGGAATTCAATAAGAAATAAAATTTTCCTATATATATCTTGAAGGTATTGATATATTTATGAGATATATTTTTGGATTTTATACATATATAACTATGGATAGATTTTGACCTATATATAGTTTAGATTGTTAATGTTATTTCACAAACTTTGACGTCTTTTTCCTTTTTTTTTTGGTGTTGTTATTGCAAGTTATTTACGACTTTGTTTACGATTTCCTTGGTAACTTTCAAAATAATGTGCTAATTGGTTACAAGGTATGTTATTTTGTTGTTTCCATTAATATATATATATATATATTAGTTTTTCATATGTTGTCAGTAAAGTATAAATTCATTCAGATTTGAGAAATTATAGGTTTTCATGTGTTGTTTTCACTAATATACCCTAGCAAGAAGTAAGGAGAAAGGCCGGAGCAAGGAGAAATTAGCTTTTATACTAATTAAGTATAAATTCATTCAGATTTGAGAAATCAGAAGTATGGAAAAATTAATTAATTGAATAAACGGGTTTTATTATCAAATTTATTTAAATTAAAAAAAACCGCACACAGTGCGGGTATTGGACTAGTAATATATCTAAAGCATCATAGATATTTTTTAGAGTAATCAAATACAGTATCTTTTAGTTATGTTTTTAATTAAAATAAGTATTTATTCAAACTAGCCCAATCTTTCTTAATTTATCTATTATATATAATAAAGGAGAAGTCGTATATGCCAAATATCAGTTTCTTCTTAATCATAGTATTTTCAATCAAATGAAAAAAAATTGTTAATCAAGAAAATATAACAATATATGCTATGATTTTATCGTATTTTTATCCAACACCACTTCATCAGTATAACAAGATATGTTTAAGATAACAATATATGCTATGATTTTATGTTTTTGTCAATTAACTAATATAGGTAGGTAGGTAGGTAGGTATGTCGATAGGTAGATAGATAGGTAGATATGTAGATAGGTAGATAGATAGATAGGTAGGTAGATAGATAGATAGATAGATAGATAGGTAGGTAGGTAGGTAGATAGGTAGATAGGTAGGTAGGTAGGTAGGTAGATAGGTAGATAGATAGGTAGATAGGTAGATAGATAGATAGGTAGATAGGTTTTATGTTTTTGTCAATTAACTAATATAGGTAGGTAGGTAGGTAGGTATGTCGATAGGTATCTTAGATAGATAGATAGATAGATAGATAGATAGATAGGTAGATAGATAGATAGCTAGGTAGATAGGTAGATAGCTAGGTAGATAGGTAGGTAGATAGGTAGATAGGTAGGTAGGTAGGTAGGTAGGTAGGTAGGTAGGTAGGTAGGTAGGTAGGTAGATAGATAGGTAGATAGATAGGTAGGTAGGTAGATAGATAGATAGATAGATAGATAGATAGATAGATAGATAGATAGATAGATAGATAGATAGATGGATCGATCGATCGATGGATCGATCGATAGATGGATCGATCGATAGATGGATCGATAGATAGATGGATAGAGATTGTGGCTTATATAACTTTTTATAAATTATGAGAACATATTATTTTATTTTATTTTTTTCCTATAATCAACCACAATACGCCACATAGGATGCTATGCATCAGTTTTAGTATATTTATATAGATTCATCATTTAGTTAATATATAGACAAGGATAAAAACTTGATCAAAAAGTTTAATAATAAGTTTATTAGATTTATAAATAAAAACAATTAGTTTATTTTAGTTTAGTTTTAAAACATAGTATATTTTGGAATTTAGATTTTATAATATATTATTGAATTAATGCAACTATATTAAAGGAAAATCATTAATTGAACGGGTGTTAATACGAAATTTATTTAAATTCAAGAAAGAACTTAGATAAAGTGATATTTTCTTCTTTTATTATCATATTCAGGTTTAATTAGTTTGAACAAAATCCTAAGATAATTAGATTTGAAAGGTATTATAAGAATCCTTGATAATTCTATTTTAACTTATATAAATGTTTAACTTATGTATAAATTTATTTTATAAAAAACATCCGCACAAAAAAAAGGAAAAAAGTTATATACAATAAAAAAAGTTGTTTTTGTCAAACAAGTTATATATATGTATGAAGCACACCGGTTAATCGGGTCATTCAAGTCGGGTTTGGGTTTGAGTCATTCAGGTCTGGGAAGATCAGGTTTCTAATAAATCTAGTTATCAATCGTTCCGGATCTACCCAAATCGGGTTTGTCTCGAGTTCGAGTCGACCCAACGGATAAAAAAACTCAAACATTTTAAAGACTTTGTAAGAATATTAAATATTATCAAAATTAAATTGAAATATATATAAATATGTCAAACCAAACTAAATAATAATATTATAATTAAATTTGTAAATATTATTATTATAATAATAATAATATATAAATATATTAAGCATTAAAAATCATATTTATAAAAATAAGTGTTTTAAACATACTATAATTATAACATATAAACGTTGTTTAACTTACAAGTGACCTTAACAAACAAAATTGCATGGCAAATCTATGTGGGTCTATCCGGTGCCTATGTGGCGTCTAAATGGTACAAACTCACCGGGTCGATTTTGACCCAATCGATCATCGGGTTTCGACTCTAAAAACTCCAGGTTAGTTCGGGTTCGGGTCCCGAGTTTAAAACATCGGGTTCAATCCCATAAAATTACCGGATGTACTGTTTATGGGTCGGGTATTTTGGGTTGTGTTGTGTTTTGACAAGTTTAATATAGATAGATATTTAGATATAGATTTATTTTTAATTTTATTTACCGTAAAACTTAGAAATATTGGACAAAATATTAAAGTAAATAATCTACCCAAATTCATAAATTCTGGATAATTTCAAATTTAACGAAATGTTGAATACTTAAAATTTAGTACCGAATTTTGCTCCGTAATGCATATACGTGCGTATACACAATTTTTTAAGCAAAGGCGGCAATTTTTTTAAACCAAAGGCGGCAATTTTTTTTTACCAAGGGCGCTAATTTTTTTTAATTAAGCTACACTAAATAAGCTATAATATATATATATATATATATATATATATATATATATATATATATATATATATATATATATATATATATATATATCTTTATATCTATCCTTTCCAAAAACACACAATGAAAAACCCTAACTCCGATTTTCACACGGCAGATCAGTAAAGGGGCGGAGGCTACTGCGCTGATCTTGACTCGTCTTCTTCACCATCTCAGTGCATCTCGCAGACTCAACAACATCGATCGAGGTTCCCTTTCTCTCCCTTTTCCACATGCTTCACCTTATGCTTTTCACAAATTGATGTTCAATTCTACAATTTGTGTTTAAATTGCCAAAAACCTCTCCCCCTGTACGTGCCTTTTCATCCATCTTTCTCAACTGAAAATCAGCACAAACAGACCCTTGTTTGATGTTATGTATTGTCCAATGTGGATTAATTTTGAGGATAGTAGTCTCCTTATATACCATAAAAGTCTCATACCCTTGGGTCCTTTTGTAGGTAGCAAAAACGGGGATACCGCTTGGTGCAGTTGACTCCTTTGAAGTACACTACAAGAGCTTGAATTAACTAAGGATGGGATGTTGGTGTGCGATGCCCAGATCGCTCTCATCGTCTTCTCTTCCACTAGAAAACTCTTCCAGTTCTCCTTCTGCCCTTCCAAGTATGTATTCCTTCTTCATTTTCTTTTATAATATCAAGCTAACTGTGTGATCAATATTTATCAAAGTACTAATTAACTTGTTCATCTACATATGTAAAATAGTAATTAAGCTATACAAGTAGTGGATTTTAGGACTTGATCTTTATACTGTCATTGTATAACTAGTTGATGTATGCCTAAATTTCTTTAATTTTCAGATTTGTGTTTTATTTGGCCTGTCAATTGCTCTTCGGATATATGATATATCTATTTGACCCTTTCTTTGGTCATGTATAATTCAAAATTAATATTGCTTCCTTTTTTCCCCAATCTATGTTTTCTTTTGACTTTATTTTTTCTTTTGTAGTTGGTTAACTTGAATGTGTGATCACTCTCCAAAATTTAAAAAAATCACTTCCAATTAATTAACTTTACCACTAGATGTACAACTGAATCTCATCAGGACATGCGTACTTTAATTCACTCATTTCCAGTGAACTACAATAATAGGTTTCAAAGTTCATCTTCAAAAACATTAAATAATCTTTATAAGTATGGGTATGTACACAAAATCTTGAATAGAATCAATTGAAACTTGGTAGGAATATTGAATTTGAAAAGGAGCAAATATTTTTTTATATTGATTTCATTACTAATTCTTAATGTTCATGTAGGAAAATATGGTGCATAAATGCGCTCCGAAACAATACAATTAAGAAGATGGAGTCCGAACAATGACGAGTGAAGAGATATGCACAAAGGTTCTAGGAGCGAAATTTGGCTACATCAAATGTTCTGGTTTTGGACCTCGACCCCCACCCAAATATGCATCAGTATCATCAACGCCAGAAATGAATGAGAAGAACAAGGCACTCCATGTAAGAAAAGGTTGATGAAACTCAACTCATTGCATTGAAGAAGGCTACAAAAAAAATCGAAGATTTTATGGCAAAGTTCAATCTAGATAAGGGATCTACTTAGATAGGTATTGATTAGTAGTATATTTTCTCAACATTTTAGTTCGCTAGACATATTTGGATTCTAGTTGGAATTCAATTTGATATGCAATCTAATATTCATGCTATATCTTATTAACTATTAATTTAATTTGCATCAAACATTTTCCTCACTAATAATTAACATTACACTATAGTGAAGGAAAACTATTTTCTCGATAAAATAATATATATTACGATGAAATTAAGTTCTCTCGCCATATTCTGGTTTACAACGAGGAATAAACTCGTCACCTTAAGCCTTTTTTTACGATGAATAAAAGGTCGTTAATGAACCCCTTTCTCGAGTCAAAATTTTGTCACTAAAACTATAAATTTAATGATGAATTCTTTTTCCTTGATAAAAATCATTGATTGCGATAAATCAATTTCTTTGCCAAAATTATCTACACCGAAAAATATAAATTTGTTGTAAAATACCTATTTTATAATTACAAATTTATAATTAATACTTACCATTGGCGAGGAAATAAATATTTTATCAAGGAAAATATGTCTATTTTGCGATGAAAATTTTAGTCGCCAATAAAATGGACACAAATTGATGTCATCATTAACGAGGAAAAAACATTTTATCGATGAAATCGCATTTGTCGCCAAACACCTTCAACAACTATTATCGACTCCCTCCACTTGTTTGGCGATAAAAAAACTGACTTTTTACAAGGAAAATATTAGTCGCTAATAGTTACTACGAGAGAAAATGATTTCATCGCTAAAAATTTCAACAACGAATTTTTCTTCCCTCGGCTAACCTTTCCTTGACGAGCTTTCTGTGACGAACTGGCGACGAAATGCATTTCCTCGCCAAACCTCTTTAGCGACGAAAAATCAATTTTCAGCGACAAAAAATTTCCCCGCTAATAGGCATTTCTGTTGTAGTGGGAGACATTGTCGCAGTAGACCAATGTAGCGGCACGAACTGGAACGCAAAGTTTGCAGAGGAGGTTGCGTAGCCAGCATGTTTCCACCACGGCGTTGGCGACACCTCTATACTCAGCCTCGGCACTGAAGCGAGATATGGTTGCCTGACGCTTGGAGGACCATGATATCAGATTGTCACCAAGGTAGACAGCAAAGCTAGAGGTGGAACAGTGGGTTTCCGGACAACCCGCCCAGTCAGTGTTCGAGTAGGCTGTGAGGGTGTCGAAACGGCCGCGACTGAGGTGCAGTCCCAGGTCACTAGTGCCCTTGATGTACCGGATGATCCGCTTGAGTGCCTGTAGATGATGCTCACGGGGATCATGCATGTATAAGCAAACCTGCTGGACGGCAAAAGCAATGTCTGGCCTAGTGAACGTCAGATACTGGAGGGCACCTGCCAGACTGCGATATGCAGTAGGGTCATCAACCTTGGGACTAGAGGCAGCATCGAGCTTGGACTTGCAGTCGACAGGAGTGGTAGCGGGCTTGCAAGATGTCATCCTAGCCTTGTTGACAATCTCAAGGGCATATTTCTTCTGATGAAGAAACAATATATCCCGAGTGCGAGTCACAGAGATGCCGAGAAAATAGCTCAGGGGTCCAAGATCCATCATGGCAAACTCCGAACGCAGCAGTCCCATCAGGCGAGACAGTAATGATGGAGAAGATGCAGTAAGCACAATGTCATCAACATACAACAATAGATACGCCGTGTCAGACCCTCAATGGAACACAAAGAGGGAGTGATCTGACTGACTGCCTTGAAAACCAATCGCAGTGAGGTACGTGGCGAAACGCTGATACCAGGCGCGGGGCGCCTGTTTCAACCCATAGAGAGACTTCCGGAGAAGGCAGACGTGAGAGGGTCGGGAGCGATCATAGAAGCATGGAGGCTGATGCATATATACAGTTTCCTGAAGGTTACCATGTAGAAAAGCGTTCTTGACGTCCAGCTGGTGAATAGGCCAGTCCTTAGTGAGAGCGATGCTCAACACAGTGCGAATGGTAACGGGTTTGACGACCGGGCTAAAAGTTTCGTCGCAGTCCACACCAACCTCCTGAGACTTGCCATTGATAGCGAGGCGAGCCTTGTGTCGTTCAAGTGACCCATCAGACCTGTACTTATGTTTGAACAACCACATGCAGTTAATGATATTAGAGTCCCGAGGCCTAGGTACGAGGTCCCACGTGCCATTTTTAATTAAAGCACTAAACTCATCGACCATGGCGGCATGCCAGTTTGGGTCCTGTAAGACCTTTTGTGGTGACTTAGGTATGGGTGATATGGGAGTGGATGGGGTGAGGAGGTTGTATTTGGGGTTGGGTTTGACGATCCCAGTTTGAGATCGGGTAGTCATGATTGGGGCGGGCGCTGCGGGAGGCGGCGGCCGCAGCAGGGGCAGGTGCACAGGGGGGGTGCGGCGGGGGCAGCGGCCGGCGCAGCGGGATGCGGCGACCGCGGCATGTGGGCGGCGGCCGCGGCATGGTGCATAGCTGCGGCGGGTGGTGCGACGGGGGCAGCGGCGGGCGCAGCGGGATGCGGCGGCCGCGGCATGTGGGCGGCGGCCGCTGCATGTTGTACTGCTGCGGCGGGTGGGGCAGCGGCCGCGGCTTGAGGCGGCGTCCGCGGCATCGGGGGGGGTTGCTGCCAAGTAGGAGACGTAGGAGGGGTGGGAATGAGGCCGAGTTGCTGGGTTCTTCGGGTGTGGGGACGGTGGGGGCAAAGGGGAAGGTATGTTCGTCGAAAATCACGTGGCGAGATGTCACAACCCGATTGGTATCCAAGCGAAGACAACGGTAGCCTCGATGGTGTGGGGAAATGCCTAAGAAGACACATTTGGTGGACCGTGGGGAGAGCTTATGAGGAGCGGTGGCACTCATATTGGGAAAGCAAAGGCATCCAAACACTCGAATATGATCGTAGGACGGGTAGCGATGGTAGAGTGCCAAGGTGGGGTTAGAGTTGCCAATGGCCTTTGATGGTAGGATATTGTGGAGATAAGTGGTCATGTGAAGAGCTTCAACCCAAAAGGAGGGGGGTAAAGAGGCATGTTGAAGGAGAGTTCGGGTTTTGTCATTGAGCGTGCGGAGAATGCGTTCCGCTTTGCCATTTTGAGGTGACGTTTGTGGACAAGAGAAGCGGAGGGCTATCCCTTGTTGTTGACAAAAGGAGCGGACAATGTTGTTGTCGAACTCGCCTCCCATGTCACATTGAATGGCCTTGATAGGCAAACTAAATTGGGTATGAACAAAGCTGTGGAAGCTAACAAGGTGGCCCTGTGTTTCCGATTTATGGCGTAGTGGAAAGACCCAAACAAAATTGGTAAAGTCATCAAGCACAAACAAATAATAACGAAAACCACTAGCACTAGGAATAGGCGATGTCCACATATCGCAATGAATAATGTCAAACGGTGCAAAAGTATGAGAATGGGAAGTGCTAAAAAGAAGTCTTTTGCTCTTGGCGATCTCACATGAAGTGCAAACGCCCGAGGCTTTATTACAAGAAATGAAATTGCTAGAGCGGAGACTTTGAAGCATGTGATCGCCAGGGTGGCCAAGACGAGCATGCCACAAGTCGGAACTAAGGGTGACTAGGGCGGTGGGGGCGGCAGGGGCGGAATTGGCCGCTGGGGCGAGTGGATAGAGGTCGCCGGAACTATCGCACCGCATGATTGGGGTCCCCGTGCGAAGATCCCTCACAAGGAAACCAAAAGGGTCAAATTGGACAGCCACGTGATTATCAATGGTAAATTGACGAACAGAGATGAGGTTTTTGACTATGTCAGGGGCAAGTAGGACGTTGTTAAGGCGGAGGGGTGGGCCAGTGGGGAGGGTTGCTTGACCTGAACCGACAATGGATAGGGGGTGCCATTTCCGACATAGATGGATGGTAGAGTGCTAGAATTAAAAACAGTTTGTAGGTTACCTGGCGCGTTCGTCATGTGAGAGGAGGCCCCGGTATCCATATACCAGTTGTTGTCCGGCTGCTGAAGTCCCATGGTGGAGAAAACGGCGGAGAGTATCGACTGCGGTGGGTATCCCACCCACGTCGGATAGGGGGAGGGCGGCGGGGGGGCATACCACGGATGCTGCGGGTAGGGCGCGGGGGCTGCGGCAGACTGTGCTGCGGCCGCGGCATGTTGCTGCGGCCGTAGCTGTGGCCCCGGCGGGTATTCCTCCCTTGGTCATGGCCTCCGCGTTGGTTGGTCGGCCTGGGCTGGTTTGTTGGTGGGTTTCGGGGGTAAAGGTTTTGTGGCTGCGGTGGGGGTGGGGGGTTGACAACGTCAGCCATCGGGAAAGGTAGGTAGCAGCGGCGGCAACAAAAGAGGCGGCGGCGGCTTTAGGGTTTGGCGGCGGCGGCAGGGGATGCGGTGGCGGCGGCAGGACTGTGTGGGGCAGCGGATGTGGAGCGGCGGCGGCTGGATCGAATTAATTTGTGAAACGAAAAATTTAGGGTTTCACAAAAGACTGTGATACCATGTAAGTGTTTAGATAACTGAGTCCTTGAAGGATCTCAGATGAGCCTACTCCTGTATATATATCATTGGGTGAAAATCCTGAGGGTACAATCGTAAATATGTACAACTCTATCTATAAAATATATACTGCTAACATTTTTAATGTGGATATTATTACCTATATACTCCTGAAATATATTTTTAACTTTTTAAATTTTAAAAGAAGTAGATGAGATTTTAGAAGATTTGTTTACGGTTTGGAAAAAAAAATATTGTTACAAGCATGATTTTTTTTACCAACATCCAAAGGTTTACATCGATGCTTTATTGTCACATTTTCCATTGATTTTGATTTGATCCGTCTTAATAGTGAATTTTGTTTTAAATTTTAAAAGATGTAAAAAAAGATCTTTAGACCGTTTGAGAAAAAAAAGATATGCCTCCAACCTCCTCCGACTAACCTTTTTTAATCCTGATAATACCCCTCTACAACGTCCTATACTCCTATATTATAAATTATAAGTACAAAAAACAAGTGTAGAAATAAAAACCAACTTCACACGCTTGTACCTTTCATTTACACACACACCTAAGGAAGACAAAATGGTCTGTAAATGGGCTATGCCTAATGGGCTTTCAGGCCCTTGTCATTCATACATGGAAGGAACGATTATATGATGTTTCGTCGATAGTGGCCTAGTCATGTGGGCTTTTAAATGTCATGGATAAATTTCAAATAAACATTTGAAACGATAAATTTCAATGTAGCTACCAAGAAATTGAGGGCTGGAGATTGAAATGATATGCTAAAAAATAAAAAAAGATCTTACTACTTTTTACTAGATATTGAGCTTCAATGTTTTATGCTACAAGAAAGGGAATCAAGCAACAAATTATATTATAATATTGCTACTAATGTAACTCCATTTAATATTCATATGGATTTTTTTTTTGTCTTTTTCATATCTATGATGATATTTTATCACAAAAAACATCTTAATTCTTATACATTGAAGGGGACAACACATGATTCTACATTTTATAATTTTATTTTGGACAATTTTATGCACTCGAATCGGGTTTTTATCATATTGGTCTAATTTGAAGCCAAATTTCTTCATTAAATTTGTAAATAAAGAGCGGTCATATCCGGGGTTCGAACTGGGGACCTTTGTTTACTACCCGCAAGTCTTTTCTAGTGAGTCATTTCGGAATGGTTAGCCATATTTCTTCCGTTTGAATGAATATCGACGGGTTCAAATCCTTTATTTCCAATCTTATCCCCTCAGTTATCGCTCTTACAACAACTCTATTTTTTTAATTGAGTAAGAATTAGAAATCAAACAAGTCTGAATCTCGAGAGGCTGACGAATCGGTAGACGAAAACCGTCTAAACATACAATGAAAATATAAAATGACACAACTCTATTTTTTTTTAATTCTTTTGTTTTTAATTTAATTTAGTTTTTATTTTATTTTTAATTTAGAATTTGTAAGGAGAGAGAGTTTAGACTTGAGAGGATTTAGAGGCAATGTCGGGACGGGGGTTCGGGGTAGGTGTGGAAAGAACAAAAACCCGTTCCCGGGCGCCGGTTGGATTCCGGGTGACGTCTCCTTTGGTGTTCAGGTGAGACAGAAATACCCATTTCTCCCTACCTTTTGTTTCTTTCTTCTGCCTGCGTACTTGTCAATTTGTCCTTTACATTTCATATCTAGATGGGTACTTGCTCTAATCACTCAAAAGACACGAAATTTGTTCTAGATGGGTACTTGTGCGGGGTCAAGAAATTCCCCCAAATTCTTAATCATGGATGCTATACTTTGTAAAATTAAGCATTTGGGGGCTGCTTTCATTCAAATACCAATAACCTGATTGCATCTGAATACCGTCAGGAACTGAATTCTTTTGCTTTTTTCATGGTTTAGCTTCAAGATTTTCGAATGGATTGCATTGCATTGCTCGCCAAATTGAAGCCACCTGGTTAACTGGTTTAGCTTTATGGGCAATGAAAATGAGCTTAAAACATTGTGGTTTTTAGGGTTTAGATAAAGCCTTGAACTTTGGCATGTCTTCATGGATGTCTCAGAAGTCAGAACCTTTAGTTGGATATGAATTTCATGATATGAAAGTAATCCTAAATTTACTGAGAATTGAGAAGGTTATCACAACCGCCAATCTTTATTTCTCCACCACAAAGCTACGTTGCCTGTGCCGTTTATATTTGGACACATCTTTGATCTTTCACCCAACGCTTGTCATGGCACGTTGCCAAATGAAAGGCATGTTTGATACAAACTTACTGAGAAATGAAAGGCGTGTTTGATCTTTCAAAGCGGTGTGACAAAGCTTTTTTGCGATTTTACAAAAATCAGTTTTACAAAACAAGAATTTACTCTTTTAATCTTTCCACAAAGGCTAAAATTTTGATATATCTCTAGAATTTCGTTAAAAATGACATCTAGATTTTAATCTTAAGCTAGATTAATCCTTGGCATGCCAAACAAGGCCTTAGAACATAAATTTGGCTTTTATGCTGTCAAATTAGGCTAAGAGACTTGGCACACCCTATTTTGAATTGCAGCTGTGGTCCAGTCACACTTATTTCAGGGATGTTTGATCTCTATGTTCATGTCATTCTCTATACATTAAGTGTTGTTTAATTTGTGAAATTGACGACCTGGCTTAACAGGTTAGCAGCTAGCTATCTTAATCATCCTGACAGATGTCCTTTTGATGGGCTTTTCTTGGCATAAAGTTATGGACCATCTTAGTCTATCTACGTGGCTTCCACGTCTCCTTGTGCATATGTTACATACGTGTTCATGCTTGTGGCTGTGTTCTCCTTTGTGAAATAAGCTGGGGATGCATGTTCATTTTACCTTATTCAAGTGTCTAAATATATTTTTATTTTTTGATATATGTGAAGAAATTAGGATGGTTCAAGCACACAGAGGTGTGTGTGTGGAACCTTGAGCATCCTCGCGAATGAGGGTGCATTCATCCTTAGGCAGGTGCCCCAAGTTCGCAAGTTTTTCGGTCAACTTTAATTCAACTGTGTATATTAACTCTTACCTCACCCTCTTGATGAGTAAAGTTTTTCCCTTTTTCTTTTCCCACCTATAGTTTCCTTGAAATACCTTATTCTTTCAATGTGTTCTTGAAATATGTAGGTACATAATGCCAAACCTTGTATAGTTGGTTGATAATGAATAATGATAACTTTTGGGGAACTGTAACGAGCATTGTGGAATTGTACTGGTGTTCTATATGCTTTGGTAATGCCAATCATCCATGATTATTGCTAGAAACGAAAAACATATTATTGAGGAATCTTGATATGAAGTGGGAAATTAGAACATATAACTCTGGTAATTACACAAAGTGACGCAGTACATAGAACAACACATAAAAAATAACGCTACGAGGATAATACAGGGTGCTGGATTAGGATTCCGTGTGAAATGATCAATACTTGCAGAACTGAAGTTCATATTTGGTGATTGATGAAGAAAGCCTGAGCATATAGTTAATGGTGGAAGTCCATGTCTTGCACTTCTGGTAGTCGTCTGTCATATCCAGTTTTATGATCCCCCTTGTTGTTGTCAATGAAACCTGGTAGCATGTGTCGTCTTCCTCCCCTCCAGAATCTCTGTATAACTCGATGTGCTGATCAAGCACAATACCTTTTACACAGACATTCATAGCACTACTTTAGATTATTGGATTTGGAAGGAGAATAAGTTTGAACTGATAAGTGGAGGAGGAAAGGAATAATGATTCTGACTTACTTTCCTTCTTGCTTGTGGTTATATTGAATATGTTAAGCTTCTTTATCTTCAATATGATCTGTGGACCATTTAGATTGCGACTATAGGATTAGATGCTGACATACACCATGGACCGAATTCAGAAAGTACAGAAGTAAGGTCTAACCTTGGTTTCGTTGTTTAGATGTATTGAAACTACCCTTATCATGCATCTACCTGTTCATACATGAAAACATCAGATTGTAATTAGCTGATTCAACGTTGATGTCTTGGTATCTTATATAGCAGATTAAGGATTATAAATATACATATACTGCTTACCATCTGATGACTCGATGCTGAGCCGAGCACCCTTGGCAAGCAACAATCTGTTCTTTTCGAAGTCAAAGTCCATATCTTTTGTATCCTCAATGGGCAGCACAGGTACAGTTCGCCTGTTTATGCATCCGGTTCTTGCTTTCAGCGTTTGAGCTCCTCTTAATGCTGTATAACAAGCAAACGCATAAATATAAAATCAACTGGATTTCGCTTGGTAATTAGGCAGAAATGGTCATACATGTAGCAGCGGCTGCTGTCAGAGTTAGGATGTCGCTTGTGTTGGTACCGCTGATGGCTGAGCCTAAGATAGTGCTGAGCTGTTCCCTCTTGGCCCCCATCAGCTCAGCCATCTGAGCACACTGGGCGGCCACCAGGGTGGCTGCGGATGCAAGTGCTGCTTCCCTCTCCTTGTCAGGTTCCTCGTTGTGATCACCCTCGGCTGCAACTGCTGCCAGTGCTGCTGCTAGGCCTGCTATTGACACCGCTGCGTGCACTTCTGCTCTCTGAAGCCGTTTCTCCTCTTTTCGCTTCCCTTTGATCTCTTTGACCCATTTCTTGATCGGAACGTTCTTCAGTGGTGGTATCTTCCATGAAAATGGCTTCAATTACACAAGAGTTTGATATGTTAGCTACAAGTTTTATGCCATTTGTAATTCAAATGGAGAAAAAAAAAATGGTTGGCTTACCCATTTCTTTTTGAAGCAGCCACCATTGTAGTTCAGCTCCGGGTGCATAGCTTGTTGCATCCATATCCATGACTACAAGATCACACGAAAGACAAGTCCTTTTAGACTCAGAAGTTCGAGGTTTTTACTGTTGCGAATCATACAAGTACCTTGATTTTCTTTTCAAGGATAAAGTGAACAACATCTCCTTACCTTGAGATCATTGGATTGCCATTGGGGCAAGGACTGTCTATCTTGATCATCCATCCTCACACTCTTTTCCATCTTCTGCAAAGTCACAAAGCACAAAAACCCATCAGTTTCGCAATGCTTATATATAGTCTTACCACAAGGAGTAAGAACCACCCTCAGGTTACCACAGTTTTTAGTACAAACCGGGACTACAGGATGCGTGTGGCTGACGAATTCCTTAGCTGGGATATCTCGTAAAACGATTGCTTGATCTTGCAGCTGCTCTGGTTGGAGAGCTTGGACCGCGAAGTTGCACCAAGCACGAGACAGGAAGTCCATCGTCTCGGGATGAGCCTCAGAGGATGTAAGGAGAGGATTAGGATCCATGCTTGCTTACAGGGAGGTAGAAAGAGAGGTTGGGTGAGAAAATCAGCCTATAGCTCAAAAGATGTGCACTTAAGCACTAAGCATAGTTGAGGGGAAAAAGGGCAACTTGGAGAGGTGACAATTTTAATAACAAGGCAACCAATTAAACACACTTGGTGCCACCCATTTTTATCATACTTATACTACAATTGTATAGGAATAATCATATTATACTTCATCACTAAAAAGCATCATTGAGTGCAATTATGTTATCCTTTTGCCATGATGTGGATTAGCAACCATACATGGTCCACCTCTCCACCCCCATAACAACTTAAATGGGGATTAATTGATTGAGAAATAAAGGGCATTCTCTTTTATATCATTAACATCAGTTGGTCCACAACCAACAGTTTCACACTTTCTACATATTTTACACCCAAGTCCTAGCCATCCTTTGGTTGGCTACTCGCGATTACCGTCACAAAGACAGGTATTCGAGATCACTTGTTCGACACCAGAAGATGACCACTAGGTCTACCACTCTACCGCGTAAATGAAAGAGTACATCGGTAGGGGATAAACCCGATGAGGTTAGTTGGGCTTACAAAGTGAAAATCTACAAAAAGAAAGATCTTTCTTTTTGTAGAAAAGTTGTCCTAACTAGTTTTAAGCTTTATTAACATGCTATGGCTTAAAAAGACTTCTATTTGTTCTTCTTCAAGATCCTCCCAATTTTTTTTGTTTTCGCTGTATTGATGTCAGTTTTACTAACACTAGCTAGTTTGTTGCCTGATTTCCTTTTCTATAGGAGCGGAACGATCCACGTTACAAACTTTAAAAAGCCAATTCCCTCACATGTTATTCAAGATGTTGCTTCAATTTGTAATGAGAACTTTATATATCTTTTTTGCCCAATGTGCTAAGGCCAATCAAAGCCTTGAGAAATAGTTGGAGGGACAATTGAGATAGAGGAGGGAGAGAAAGGTACCCTTCAATTGGCAATCAGCACTGTCATAACTTAGGTGTTTCCCTTGAACATATTCACTGATGTGTAACAATCAACATGGTAAGCCATTAGAGGAACACCAAACAAATATTGATGAGGTCAAATCATTGAAAGACATGGAGGGGATGCATTTGGCCCCCAACACTTTAGGGTTTTTTTTTTGGGTGTGGTTATAAACTATAGATGTCAAAAGCTAGAAACTATTATATTGATTTAGCTCTAAAGAGTTTTTGATCAGATCAAATAGTAACCATAAAACAAGAGCTGTCCTGGGCCATGGAGGAGAGACAGTGCTAACAAAGGGTCTTAGAAAGCATGATAACTGTGCATTGTACATGGGGGCGGAATCGAATAAAAAGCTAACAGACATCCATGATTGGAGTTGGGAGAGATCTTTTTTTCCATCTAGCAAAAGACTAAGTGCTCCAGATTAGGAGCAGATTAAACTAATCCTAAATGGTAATCAGCTTTTGAGGGCTAAAGAAGATGACATAGGAGTCACTTTGAGTGTACTCGTTCGCTACCTTTCGCCTTTATTGATTCTTTCTTTCTTTTAAGCATGGTTGTTAAGCCTGTTTTGTCGCCTTTTTTCGCATTGTTAATTGATTATCAATCCTACTATATATATTGTTATAAGGGAGGCATAATTAGAGCATGTGAAGTGGTGGAACATCTTAGGAAGATGGTTGGTTCATAGAAAAGTTAGCCATCCTTGGGATCTCTTTCCCTCTCTTCTCCTGTTGCATTCAGATTGAAGCTCCATTTCGGAATCAGTGAATTTGCATTGGGGATGAAGTTGGGTTAGGTGTTAGTTCTACCTAAGCTTCTTTTTTTAAAAAAAAAAAAAAGAAAATTCTTTCTAGGTATAATCAAGAACATTCACATGAAAGTTCCATCTAAAAGCTGTTGTGAGGGTTTCCTAGAAACCCATCTAAGGAAACACATGTTCCTTATCTAGTAGTCATAATGAGTTGCAAGAGCTTTCCATAGCCACAATGGCTGAGGTGAGTTTTCAAGGAAATCTTCTTCCTTAACCAAATGTCTTGAGTTCAAGCACTGTGAATAGAGCACCTTAAGTGAGTCACCCTAGTTTGACACACACACACACAAAAAAGAAAAAGTAAATTTCCTAGCTAGTCCCTGAATTGTATGAAATACATCTCTAACCTATCAAACGACTCATTCACGTTCACAACATTCCACACTTGTATCAAATAGGCCTCTAACTTATCAAAACTCTCATTCATGTCCCATACATTTTTACTCGAGTTTATGGACAATCTTTAATGGACAATCTTTCTCTTAAATATAAAACAATTTATTGTTTAGGAACGATCAATCCTATTTTGTCTCATATTTGCCATGTTTGGGAAAAGATTACGATAGTTCAAAATGGATAAAATGAAAGTAATTTTAAAAGAAAATTCAATTTTGAACTTGCGTGATTTTTTTTTCTCGACATGGAAAATATGAAGCAAAGTACATTGATATGGGTTGTTTCAAACGACAACCTCTTTGATATTTTAACAGAAGGCCTATTCATGAACTCGGATGGAAACATTCGATCGGGATGTGAATGAGTTATTTGATAGGTTAGAAACTATTTGATACAGTTGTAAAAATTGAGGACCAATCATGAAATTTGCTCTAAAAAATATGCTCCATATCTTCGGCAAAACATATCATTTACTATCACACATGACTTTTTTATTATAAAAACTATATAAAATATTCATTTTTTTTATAATTTTTTACAATTAATTTTGTAGTTACGACGAAATTGTTTAACAAAATTATAAAAAATGATATTTTATACTCCCTCCGTTCGCGAAAACTTGTCATTTTAGAGTTTTGATTTTGTTCAAAAAAACTTGTGACTTTATCTATTTTACCCATATATTTTCCGATTTACCCTCATTTATTTAAAATTTGAATTACCTTGAAAATTGTGAGTTAAATCACCTTAAGTGAGTCACCACTAGTTTGACACACACACAAAAAAAAAAGAGGTAAATTTCCTAGCTCATCAAAACACTCATTCATGTCCCCATACATTCTTACCCGAGTTCATGGATAGTCTTTCTATTAAATATAAAATAAACTTGTCATTTTAGAGTTTTGATTTTGCTGAAAAAAACTTGTGACTTTATCTATTTTACTCATATATTTCCCAATTTACCCTCATTTATCTAAAATTTGAATTACCTTGAAAAATGTGATTGTACTTTGCTTTGAGATAATTAAGACAAAGTAGGGACAATTTAGATAGTTTAAAAATTTCTTAAATATTGTATCCGGAGCTAAGTGACAAGTTTTTCCGAAACGGCCTATTTTTCCGAACGGAAGCTGGAGTATATGCAAGAGTTTTAAGTAATATTATCTGTATCGAAATGGGGTTCCCCACCCGAACTGCCTAAATGTTGGAAATTGATGATGATTTCAATCTTGGGAGGTAGTGATATTATCTAGGATTATGCTTTCGGACGTATATGAAAGATAGTTGGTTACAAGGTTTCCTGTATCTGGATGGAGATGACAAACAGTGGTGAATGAGGACAACCCAACAGAGTCCAAAAAACCCGACATTGCTGAACCCGAATTCGTAGAATCTACCATCTTATCAAAGTGTACTTATTCCATATGTCATACATTGAATACCTGATCCATCTAAGCAATCTCCTTACACGACAAATTCAGACCATTGGGTTGTGTAACTATGATGTTGTTTTTCCTTTGAGATCCCAACTAATCCCATAGGGATAGATCGAGTATGTTATCGACACGTACCAATGTGTGATCCCGATAACACAAGAGCCCCCGGGTAAACCCTACAGTGGCCACCCATAGTACTCGAAGATGACTGAGCCATTGAACTGATCCATGGTTGTGATCTGAATGAATAGAAAATTAGAAACCTTATGGTGAAAACTAATGTGAGATGTGAGAGCCCACTGATGACAGCAACATATAAGTAAGATTAGAAAGTAGGGATATGTCCAAATGAAAGAGTGATGGCTGCAAAAGTACTGTTTAGGGCTGCTAATAGAAATCCCAAAATTGACTATGCATTCGCACAAAAAGAATACCATCAATATATGACTACAGATGATGTATGAGTTTTTTTTTTTTTGGTTTATTTTGTGAGAATCATTATTGGTTTTCACAGTATATGGCAACTTGTTAAGTTCAGGGATGTAACTGTAGTGAGAATTTGGATTGTCACATCATATTATTTTGCATTTCACGAGGTTTCAGGCCTAAAGAGCGGATTTTTTTTTTAATTAGGAAAAAATTCGAGGTCAGACATATCTGAACCTCGATGGCCGACAAGTCGGCAGATGGATAACCGTCTAAACAAACATAAAAATACAAAGTTGGTGCAAAATACAGGCAAGAACTCTCCAATAGCGAAAATAAAGAGCGGATCTGCTACAACACAATATTATTATTTGGAGTATAATTTTATTTTTTAAAAAAAATTAAAAATTATATTCATACCCCGGAGTGTTTCAAACACTTATATTTACATGTCTATGGGTGCGTTTGGCAAAATGGTAGCGGTTAGAGTAACTGAAGTTGTTGGGTAGCTGAAGCTGATGGATTATTTGTGTTAAATATATGTTAATAAGCTAGTATAGTGTTTGGTAAATCTAACCGTTGGGATAGTTGTTGAAAACTTGTGAATAAAGAACCAAAAGCTTCGAAAGCTCGGATGAGTAGCTGTTGAAAAAACATAGATTTCAAAAGCTAATTAAACTAAAATCTTATATTTATTTCATTTAAGACTATATAATATCAAAACCATAAGCTTCGAAAAGCTCTTGGTTTAGCCAAACGCACCCTATAAATTTTTATTAAGAAAAAATATATATAATTAAAAGATCAATTATATTAGTTTATATTTTATATTTTTCTAAAAATATAATTTTTTCATAATAAAATTTTATAGCTATGTAAATATAAGTGTCTGAAACATAATATAATTTTTAAATATTTTTTTCAAAATAAAATTATATCCCAAATAATTTTGTAGTACATTGAGTTGGTGCACCTTTGTATGAGTGAGATTCACACGAGCTTGGCTTGATTTTCATTTTGATTTTTTTTACAAGGTAAGAATTTGAAAAGCGTCAACTCTGCTGATCCACCATCCAATAACATTTCTCATAACAAGGGAAATAAGTTTCGGATGCGACATGATTGCCCTTGTGGAAGTTCCATGATTTTAATTATCATTTCACATGGAAGTTCCATTGAAAAAAAAAAGCTTTGGGTAATTTGCGGAAGATTAGCCACTGATTAGGACAATATGCTCACAACCAGCCGGTGAATTCTTGAAGTAGTAAATTTACCACCCGGTGAATTTGAAATTACTTAAAATCACTCATTAGGAAGTAGTCCAAATTTCTTGTGGCGGTGTTATATAAAAAAAAAATTGAAAGGTAAAATAATTAAAATATCTTTAGTAGCTTACATCGATCTCACTTTAAATAGAATTCAATTCAATTGAACCCTTATTCAAATTCCACTAGGCATATATTTTCCTTTATTTTTTTCTCAATCTATTTTCAATTATTTTAAAATTCTTATAATTTATTTGGTATTTTATAATTAAATAATAATAATTTTTCTTATAAATTTTATATATTTTTATAAAATTATTTCTCATAAAAATAATATAAAAATTATCCATAAAAAATTATCCTAACATTGTACTCCATGTAATATTATTTTAATTGACCGGATTGATTTTTTATAATTAATTTATTATAAGTAAAATAAATTTTCTATTTAATTAGTAAATCAATCGGTCAATTACGAGATGATATTATGTACGATGCAACACGACTCACAACGGGTGATTCAATTCATTATGAAGAACCACCCACCCTGAGGTCCTGAGGTTCCTATTTGGTATGCTTACTGTAAATCATAAAGTCTGTCTGTAACATAGGTTCCATTTATTAATAGGATGAAGTTTATGTAATTATACTAAGATCCTTTTTATTTTTTTATAAAATAATTACGGATTGATCCAAGATAAAAAAAAAAATTTAACTGTAGATTTTTACAGCTTGCCTCTGTAAAGTACGATTTTGATGAAAGAACTAGCTAAGAAATGAGCAGATCAAGTGAGAAATGAAACAAAAACACATAAAAATCAACAACACAATGAAAACATGGTAATAAAAGCCATTGCTTCTTTAGAGTTTCCTTGCAGCTCAAGCTCTTGTAAATGTGGTCTCGCAAATTTCAAAATAACAATAAGGAGATATTTATACCTCAAATGAAAGTGCTAGGAAATATCCCATACAAGGGACTTATTGGGGAGGAAGAAAAATGAAAACAAAATGCAGAAGAGGACAAAACAAGCTAATCTGTCATGAGATGTGAAAATAAAGCATGGCTTATAAGACCATACTACAAGAGACATTATAATGTGATCATAATGGCTCTTAATAGCCCCTCCTTCAACTTGTATGTTCATCTTCAACTTCATCTTCAACCTTCAACAAACGATCATCTTCAACTTCATTTTCAAATCTAGCGACTTTTAAAACGTTTTTTTTGGCAAAATCCACACTGATCACGAACTACAAAAGTATGTTATCCCATATAATGTAAAAATCTCATTGATTTCGGGTGATTTGACATAGAAATTGGCGGTTTTGAACGTTGGGCGAAATTTTGAAAATTCAGCATATGCTCTCGATTTTGTGTTGTTTTGTACGTTAGGTTTTTTTTGGTGTTTTGTTGTTGTTGTTGTTATAGGAGGTTGTATTTACAAGATTGGGTGGTAATTTAGGGTATAGACGGTCGATTTGGGGGAGTTACAAGTTGAGACATACTCGGCAATCTGGATAGAGGAAAGCACTTGCAAGATTGCGCGGTTTCTCCTTGAGGAACCGCGCCTCATACTCGTAAAGACCAGGAAACATACCTATGACGCGAGCAGTTTGCCAACCAAGGCTTCGCGAACAAGGGTTACTTGCTCCCGACGAGGGCCTCGTGAAATTAGGGAAATATCAAACGCAGAGATTATTGTACGTTATTTCGCGGAGCTGGCTGATGACTCAATCGCGCAAATGGACTTGGGCTAGCTATCACACTGAATCACATATCTATTTCTTTCTCTCTTTCTCTTCTTTCCTTCCCAAAAAGGCCCCTTTATCCATGTCTTCGTTACCCCTATATAGTACTCCCTCCGTTTACATTTAAATGACTTTTTACTATTCAGACACGTTTTTTAAGGTGTGAAAAACTATATAAAATAATAATTTTTTAAATATTTTTTTCAATAATCTCATACTTATTGCTGATAAGTATAATACTCCCTCTGTTAATTAAAACTTGTCGTTTACTATTCATGCACGCTTTTTTAGAATGATAAAAACTATATGAAATATTAACTTTTTTTTAAAATTTGTTTTTATAAATTCATACTTAATTGTAAGAAGTATGAAATTATTAAAAATATATATTAAAAAAGTTAATATTTTATATAGTTTTTAACACCTCAAAAAGCGTGCATGAATAGTAAAACGTCAAGTTTTAATTAACGGAGGGAGTATTATTTAAAAAAAATAATTAAAAAATTAATATTTCATATAGTTTTTACCGTTCTAAAACGACGTGTTTGACTTGAAAAAGTCACTTAAAAGGAAACGGAGGGAGTAGTTAGTTGTACGGACGCGGTCATGACAAGTGTCCGAACAGTTTTTACACGTGGTGGGTTCGCATGACCCATGGGTGATGGCCACGTGTTGAATTAAGGGAAGATTAAAAACAAAACTTTATTTTATTAAAATTACAAAAATAATCCATAATTATTCATATTTTACATAAATCAACCCTATATATTTTAAATAGATCAAAATCACTATTTTTTTGTCCAATTTTGTGCAATACAATGCAACCCAGTTTTTTAAATGACACAAAATTACATGAATCCTAGGCTAGATTTTTTTTATATACACTATGGATAAAGTGGGTATGATTTTATGTAATTTCAAAATGAAAAGCCATTTTTCATAAAGTTGGACAAATGCATAGTAGTTTTGGTGTATTTAAAAATAAAAGAGGTGGATTTGTTCAAAGTGTAACTATTTATGAATATTTTTTCATAATTTTTGATAAATAATGTCTTGTTTTAATTATTTCCCAATGCAAGTTCAAAATTTTATATTATTTTAAGTCAGAAGTTTATAGTTTGTATTTTTTTTATAGGTGAATAATTTATATTATTTTGAGATTTTTTTATTTGTATTATTTTTAGTTCATATCTAATAGTTTATATTATTTTAAATTATTTTTCTTAAATATTATGATTATTATAATTAACTTGATTTCAACTTTGTATATATTTTTTTTATACAAAGCGATATTTTGTATGGAATCAGACTCTTCTGAACCACCACTCAAGCGCGTCCTTTCAGACGACAGCATGGGAGATTGGGAGTCATAATTCAACCCACTCGGATCCGAGTTCATCCCTATGTGCGCAACTGGATTCACCACCAGTTGACTTCTCTGAAGATGTGAGAGCAGGAGACCATCACAAAAGATTGGAAAGTGAGAAGCGAGTCTGAAATCAACATCTCGATCTCCCATGGACATGTCCAAACTCCATTAATCGCATTTATTACAACGAGGCAACCTCTTCCACTTTTGTATCTGTTTTTTTTTTTGGGCCGGAAGTTATGTATCTATTAAATACGAAAGAGTTTATTTCATTATTATAAGGAATTATTTCTATTGCGAAAATAGCATTTATCAGCATCAACAAGCTAGGTATCCCCCACCAGCATGAATTTGAATTGCTTAAGAGTTTGAAATTCTTGAAAATATCAATCTCAAAGGGGTGCTGAATTTTTGTGGATTATGCTTTTGGACATACATGATAGAGGAGGATTGTTTAGAAGCTGCAGAAGCTTCATGCGTCTTGATGAAGTTAGCCTGCAGAGTGTTGCAAAACGACATTCAGTTGAGTCCGAAAACTCGACATCTCCGGACCCAAATTCGTAGAATCTACCCATCTAATCGAAAGGGAAAAAGTTGTTCTATCTCATACATCATATATGCCTCTAATCTTTAGCTCAAATACGCGACTAAATTAATGAGATATCGATGAACACCGCAGACAATCTCGGCTTCTAAGGGGAAGTGATCATATGTCGGCATCTTTGTGTGTTCTAGCCTTTCAACTATACAAGGTGTGCGTTACTGCGTACACTACCTTGGACTGAAAACCATGGTATGATTTCATTGGGAGGTCGTACTGATGAAAGCAACATAAGCAAAAAGATTGTATGTGTCCAAAACAAGAGTGAATGATTGAAATTGGTACTATAAGAGGGGGATTGGTCTTTCATCATTGTAGACCTAGTCAATCGAGAAAATGGAAAAGGGTTGTATATGAAAATGACATAACTTGAATCGACTTAGTTTAAACTTAAAATAACTTGAACTCGAAAACAAACTCGAATCCAATTATATATCTGAATGAATGAGATAATATCAAACTAAGAGTGAGAAAAACTTGTACCCGAATATATTCGAAATCTGAAATAATTGTGCTAAAAAGGTGATAAAAAGATTTAAAACTATTATATAGTTTAGTTGAGATAAATATTGAACGAAAGTTTCTTGAACTCAAATCCAATTATGTCTTCTCAATTTCAATATAGTTACGGATGGTAAAATTAGTAGTTTTTATGAGATTTTAGTTTTACTTATATAGTTTTAAAAGAGATAAAAATTAAAATTAAAATTTAATAAACTTATAAATGGAGATTATTCACAATTACTCATTTCAAACTTAATAATTTAATTTAACATTTATTTTACAAATATAAACTATAGCTTTAGACTTCAACTATCTTGTGTTTCTAAACAAAGTACCAAAACCTCACCCTCCATATTCTCCTATATAAATAACATTTGTATTTTTCCAACATTAATTATGTTAATTGTGAGAAAGATTTTCTGCTCACTAGAAATCATGGAGATCGATAACCTTCACCGGTGAGACCTGAAATCAAAGATGAGGTCAAGGGGTGGGACTAAAGTCCCCGAAGGTGACCCTATACCCAAATCACAATAAGTGTTTAGATAAAAGAGAATTGAATGCCCAAAGATGAGACCAATCCTTTAAATGGGTTTGGTGTAAAAAATTTTTTTTGTATAGATTACATTTTGAGAAAATTTGCACCGCATGCGCAAATTTTGGCTCAAATTAGGAGAGTGTCCTATGTTTGGGACAATTTAGCAAAATATCCATAATTATAACCCTACAAATCAAACTCCTCCCAACACAACCACCTAACCCATTCTTGGATCCAACCCTGTCCAACCCCGCTCCCCACTCCCGATCTCAGATCTGGATATCGCGCGTCCTCTCCCTGATTCGAGGCCGCCGAACAGCGACAGCGGCGGCAAGTCGGCAAAATCGCGAGCGCTGAAATTCGTCCTCTTCTTGATTCGTCTGCAAAGGCCGCCGGTGACCTAATCGACACCGGCAGGTGGGAGTCCAAGTCCAATTTTACCACCAACACGACATCGTCCTGCTCAACCGCATCTTCTTATTCCCGATCCTGCCTCAGTAAACGGTCGTCGTCGTCCGGATCCGAGATCTCCTCAATGGATCCAGATCCGAGATCTCCTCGGGATGATCCTCCAGATCTCGCATCCACTCAGATCCACCTCCTCCGGGTGCAGATCTGTCGTCGTTCTTGCTTTCAGATTCAATTTGAAGAACTGGAATGGATCCACCTCCTCGGGCTTTCTCTCTGTAATCGGAATCAGGAGCCATGGGCGGTGCAAAGGGGAGGGTGGGGCAGTACGAAGGGCGAGTCACACCTTACATTGTCATCGCCTGTGCTATCGCCGCCGTCGGCGGCTTTTTATTCGGATACAATGTTGGTATATCACCGTCGCCGATGCACAACATAGAAGTGGATCTCGCCACCACCGCCGCTGCACAACATAGGAGGAAGACGATGCGGAGAGGTTCCTTCTGATGTAAGTATCTCTCCAATTGAGATGTAGACAAGCTGTTCGTGAAAATGCCTACAACATGCTCGAGCTCCAAAAGGACCAAATCCATCACCGGCGCCGTCACGGCAACCACCCTCGCTGGTACTCTCAGAAGGTCTTCTCGGATTCTTGAATCCAAGACTAAAGATAGCTTGAATTGTAACGGCCCAAATATAAATATTCGGGTTACGTTTCGAAGGATTGGATACTTTCGTTCGGATTTTGCAATTCGAGTACGGGTTGAGTTTTAAAACAAATTTTTTAGTGCTCAAAGAAGGGATTTCGCACCCTAAATTCGCGATAGGGCCGTTGGGTACCCCGAACCTGTCCTACTTATCTAAGTCGCTCAAAACGTTTAAGTTCGAAAGCATAAAGAAGGAAATCTCATAATACAACTTGCCACGGCAGGGCCAGACCAAAACCAAATACGAGAAAATATAAAGTAGCAAAAGTGCGGAGTCTATAGACAGATTCTCCCTCCAATTGCGCCATAAGATACCCACGTCATAACAGCACGGAATCAAGCAAGGGAACGGGTACCTGAAACTATACCACGAGTCAAGCTCGAGCCACTCATGTGGGCCCTGAAGATCTCGCTGAGGACATATAATACGCTCTAAACCTGGATGGGAATGATCTAATGGAATACTGGAATATTAAACACATAAGCATGTTGACAGTTCATATATAATGACAGAAATGCAGTAAATGGGCCCACACAGAATGCCAAGTGGCATGTCCCAATCTCTCAAAACCCATGCCTCAGTCGGGGCGGGTATCTCTTTCATGTCCGTACCTCAGTCGGGGTCGGATGTCCGCCTCAATCGGGGCCAGACGACTCTGTCGGTGCTGCAGTATATCTCATGTCTCATTCCATACCTCAGTCGGGGTTGGACACTCGGTCACCGCCACAGTCATATATATAACTCAGGAAATCATACTCTCAGAAGACTCTATCAGGACAAACCCGATGGAGCTGGGTTGTCCTATGACCCTAGCAACGACTCTAGACTCACGACTTACGACCGTTTCTACCAATCACATTCAGAATGCATATGCTTGTATGTTAGTGCAGAACCTAGGCATGCTACTACATGACATGATATTATAATGCCTACATATTATATGACACATCAGGCATGAGGTTCTAACTTGAGTAAGCCACAGAGGACTTACCCGGAGGCGCCGAACAACAAAGTAAAGCAGCAAAAGTAAGCTAATCACGTCACAGATCACCTAACAATTTAACAAGCAACAATTATAAGTCTAAGCACAGAAGGACTCATTTACCGCTACACAGAACTAAGTAAAGCTAAAAGAAACTCATTTATCATCATCAAGCCATATCATCGCATAGTCTCGTCTCATCTCATATTCCAACATCTATTATCTTATTCTTATTAGCATCATGATCATGATCATCATCATCATCATCGTCGTCGTCGTCGTCGTCATGCTTTATAATATTTTTATAACATAATTCACATAATTCTCAACTAAGATTCATCAAGTAATTCACTAAGTTAAATCAAGTAAGTCATTTTTCCTAAGCTCTCCAAACTCTTCAATCTCAAATTAAGTCAACTCATTAACTCATATCATCTAATATCGACTTATTCTCAGCAGTTTCCTTAACTCATTCCCATAATTCAACTCAAAATACCAACATATCAAGTCATGCTTCAATTCATATATTCATATCATAAAATATCATATCACATAATTTCCACACATATTATTCACCAAATCATTCCGCAAGTTAAAAGACTTAAAACCAAGTAACATCTTTCAAAAGTCTCAACACTTTAATTATCATCAATATCACATAAACATATAATCATGAAAATATCATTTGAACAACCAAGTAAACCTTTAAACCAATTTCTCAAAATTATATTGTTAAAACGATCCCGACATATTTATCTAAAAAATCATTATTTATATAAATTCCGACATTTAATAATCAAATATTTAAATACATACTTAGAAATACGTCATTTCAAGTAATATACTTTTAATTCCAACCATTTAATACCATATTCAACCAAACCAAATCATTAAATAATTTAAGTAACTAATAAATCATAATTAATTAAACAATTAAATAAATCAGAAATAATAACTAGTAATAACAATTAAATATATAATAAGCAAAGTTTAATCAATAAATCAATTAAATCACTAAATAATCGAACAAACCATTTAATAAAACAACCTTAAATTTATTTTAACCCAAAACAAAAGAAAAGGCCCAGTTTGAAAGCCCAACCCAGATCCAACAAGCCCAGACCCGGCCCACAACCCAATCTCATTCCCCTCTATTTCCTCAATCCGAAAAGAATAAAATGGAAATAAATAAATAAAAAATAAAAAGAGAAAGGCGGGCCCAACCCACCATCTTCTTCCTCGATTCCCCGCCTCTCTTGCGCCCGGTTCGCCAGAGCTCCGCCCAGCTCTCGCTCGCTGCTCCTCCGCTCTCCCTCGTCCTCGTTGTGCTCAACATCACCGCTCCGGCTCGCCCTTTGGCTCGCCGGAGCTCCCGAGCTCACCCGCGCTCAGTCCTCACCACCCTCGCACTCGTCGGACATCACTCACACAGTCACACCCCTCTCTCTCACTTGGCCATTTCAAACGAAGGACATGAGAACTGAAATCAAAGGAGGAAGAGAAAGTTCGATGCTCACCGAGGGTTCGATACTCGTCGGAAATTCGGTCTCGGCTTGGACAGGCTTGCCTTCAGCTTGGTGTTGCTTGGCCGGAAAGGGACTGGTGGCTTCGGGCGGCGGATTCGGTGAGGAGAAGTCGGAACGGAGTGAGTGGAAGCTTGAATAAAGGGGAGTTTAAGGTTGTTTTGAAAGAAAAGGGGTGTTGTGTTCAAAAGCAAAAGGTTGTGTTTGCTTAGTTAATAGTACGGATGGGGAAAATTTCCCACGAAAACCATACCAAGACGTGCCAACCGAACCAATTGTCAGAAATCGGTATGGTAATGGTAATCAAAACTAAAAAAGTTGGGATTACCATTACCAACCGATTTCCAATCGGTTGGTACGGTAATTACCAACCAACTATTAACAATATACATTTAGTTTTTTTTTAATTATTTTTTAAATCATATTTTAATTTTAATTATTTTAATTGGTTCTAAGACATGTTGTTTGTTATTCAAGTTAATAAGTATTACCTATTTCTTTTTTACTTGTTGTTTTTTTTTTTCTAACACTTGTTGTCATGTACTTATGTTATTTCTATTTGTTATTCAAGTTAATAAGTATTAAGTATTACCTATTTTTTTTTATTTGTTATTTTGTTCAAGACTTGTTGTTTGTTATTCAATTTAATAAGTATTACCTATTTCTTTTTTAATTGTTGTTTGTTTTTTTTTTCTAACACTTGTTGTCATGTACTCATGTTATTTCTATTTGTTATTCAAGTTAATAAGTATTAAGTATTACCAATTTCTTTTTTATTTGTTATTTTGTTCAAGACTTGTTGTTTGTTTTTTTGTCCTAAGACTTGCTGTTTGTGTACGTTATTGCTGTTTATTTTTTTTTGGTTCTAAGACTTGTTGTTTGTTATCCAAGACTCCAAGTTAATAAGTATTACCTATTTCTTTTTTATTTGTTATTTTGTTTTTGATATTAAGTAATAAGTATTACCTATTAACTTTATTTCTTTTTATATTTGTTATTTTCATAAAATGCTTTTAATCAAGGGAGGAACTAGCTTGACCTCGAATCAGACTAAAACCCAAATGTTATTAGAAAGCTAGTAGACATGTTATTTTGAATATTATCGGGTCTTTTTGAGTCTTTATATTACCTTTGTGATTAAATGTATGAGCAATTTAAGTATTTATGTAGTTGCTACTTATGAATTTTAAATTTTAATTAAGTTGTATTGCCTTCGATTATTTGTATGCTTTTTTTTTCAACACCCCAAACATGGTAAAATACCATTACCAACACTTACCAACCAACTTAATTGGTTACCAATTAAGTTGGTACAACCCCTTCGGTGGTTGGTAATGGTTTGGATTTTAGGATTACCAATTATAATTGGTTGGTACATGGTAACGATAAAAACTAATTGGTATTGTACCAATTCCACCCCTAGTTAATAGAACGGGGGGTTAGAGCTCGGATTCATGTGCTTGGGGACTAGTTCAGGAGAACAAAGGAGGAGCTGTCGGTTTGGAGTGAAGGAGGCGGGTGGTGCACTGGTGTAGGCTGAAAATGACAATGAGGGATTGAGGTGGGAGGGTGAAGAGTGTAAAGATAGATGGAGGGGAGGTGGTGTCGGGTGGAGGGTGGAGGTGCAGCTGGTTGTATGGGGAAGGGGAGACTAATAGCTAGTAGTAGGGGTTTAGGGTGGCTAGAAGTGAAGGGTATTAATTATGAGCAAAGTCAACTTAAATACCGGTAGATAGATCTTGAAATCCGCTTTTCGACCTTAACCCGATGCGTTTTAAAATAATTAATCGAATCTGAATTCAATAACGAAACCGAAAAATATTTTCAAGCCTCAGAAAAATAAAGCGGAATTATTTCGTTTTCAAATTTGAGTAACAAGTTTATGCTGGAATTGTTTGAAAGAATTTAAATCAATCGTTGCTCGAGGACGGAAATCTTTGAATTTTTTCAGAGTCTTAGAAATTAAATAAATTTTAAATTAAACTGAAATTTCTAATTATAAAAATACCATTTAAAAATCCCAGTCTTTACATGAATTGCTCATCTGTCGGTAATTTTCCTTTTGTGTGTTCTTCCATTGCTTATCCATCTCCTTGTGTCAGTAATCTTCTTTGTCGGTAGCTTTATTGTTGTGAATGTCAATTTTGCATGATGACGATGATGATTTTGGATGGCAAACCTTATACGGAGAATTTTAATCATTCTGATTGAGTAGTGGTGCTGAAATGAAGAGGGACCTTATAGAGGGAATTTTCTATTCATTAGGCAAACCTTATACGGAGAATTTGATAGTGAGTGTGCATTCTAATGGTAGTGAGTGTGCATTCTAATGGTACGCGTCTTACAAGTTAAAATTACTTCACCTGAAGGTGGCTGGCAGCGTTTTCTCGAGTGAGACAAGAAACGTTCATAACCTCCATAATCTTCTTTGGAATAGCATCTGTATTTTTCCATTAATAAGCAGAATAAGTTTTTATATACATGCTATCATGAAGAAGCTAGAGCTAGGTTACAGTTAATCTCACCAAAAAAGGTTCTACAAGAAATTTTTATGCTTTATGTTCTTTAGATCTCATCAACCAGTGTGCACTGGTTTCAACACAAGAACTTAGACGTGGCCACGGGTCGGACCCGCCGGGTCAAGGGTCAGGGTTGGTCGACCCGAAACCTAACCCGAAAATTCACGGGTTGACGGGTTCGGGTCGACCCGTTGACACGATAGGTTACATTATTTTAATTTTTTTTAAAAAATGACTATTAAAATAAATAAATAAATGATATGTGAAGATAAAAATTTTCACAACACATTTTATCACCCACTTCATAGTGTCAAAAATGTGGGAAGATTTTATATATCTTTATATCAATTATTTCATCCACAATAATAATGTGGGATGTAAGAGAGAAAAATACGAGAATATTTTTTTTTCAAACTTCATTTCTAACTTAATTTCCAATGTAGGCATGTAGGAAATGTATGAATAAGTGAAGTGGGAGAAATGGGATAGTGGGATACATATATATAGCCTCATGCATTCTCATTGTAACTCCAGATTTTCAATGTGGGATGAAGCCTTTGTCCCACATCGGAAATGAGGAGATGGAAGGAAGACTTCCAAGTCTATAAAAAGGGAAGGGTGAGAGTACTTTTGACCCACATTGCACATTGCAAATTAGTTTATGTTTATATTATGAATTATTCTAAGAACAATATACATAATAATAATAATAATAATTATAAACTTTAAAAAAAATATTTTTTCAAAAAAAAACTTTAGAATGGCGGGTTGACCTGGCAGGTTGACCCGCCTGGTCAACGGGTTCAAAACCCCTTGACCCTAACCCGCTACCCGTTTCAACCCGCTGACCCGAGGACTCGGAGTCGCCGGATCACGGGTCGACCCGTGACCCGTGGCCATGCCTACAAGAACTTACCTATTGCTCCAACACACGGAAAAAAAAAGAGCTTATGTTATGACAACCTCTTGTTTATGACAGACTCGATACCGATAATTGGGAAGGTGGAGGAATGGGAAAAGCTGATTTTGGAAGATCTTAATCCAGCAAGATGCACTTTCAGTCACTTTATCGAGCCCTATCGCTCTCATACACCATAATATACATCGGCGATAAGGCTCGATAAGGTGAATGAAGCTAATGGTTAATCATATGGTATAATCTCATTGTAAAACAAGTTTCCTATTCAACAGATTTACTGCAAAAACATTCAGTGCATTGATTATTTGAATTTGCTGACATTTTGTTAGATTAATTGGATTGGAGCATCATAAAATGCTACTAATAACAGTAATCTGATTTGGAAGCAGCAAATAATTTATTTTTTTAACCCTGGCTACTATAAAGTACTCCGTATAAACTTTCTGTTTTATAATAATGGAGTTAATTAAGTGATAAGGTTAATTGATGATGCATTGATGAGTGATGCATTGGTTACTTAGTTAATTAAGCAACTAGTGTAAATTAAATAAGTTATATTTGCACAATATAATGTTATATGTGCACAACAAAAAGTGCTGACACAAAAAAAAAGTGTTGACACACGGAAAAAGATGATGACACAAAAAAAAAAGTGCAGATACGAAAAAAAAGTGCAGTTACGAAAAAAATTATTATATTTGCACAACATACAGTTTTATGTGCACAACATAAAGTTATATTTGCACAACGAAAAGTGCTGAAATGAAAAAAAAAAGAGCGGAAACAAAATTACATTTGCACAACATAAAGTTATATTTGCACAACATAAACTTATATTTACACAACAGATTATTATATTTGCACAACAAAAAGTGTTGAAACGAAAAAAAAAGGGAAAAAATATTACATTTGCACAACATAAAGTTATATTTGCACAACAAAATGTTATATGTGCACCACATAAAGTTATATTTGCACAGCAAAAAGTGCTGAAACGAAGAAAAAAAAACGAAAACAAAAATATTACATTTGCACAACATAAAGTTATATTTGCACAACAAAATGTTATATGAGCACAACATATCGTAATAGTTGCACAACAAAAAGTGTTGAAACGGAAAAAAAAAGCGGAAAAAAAAATTACATTTGCACAACATAAAGTTATATTTGCACAACATACGGTTATATTTGCACAAGCACAACATACTGTTATATTTGCATGACAAAATGTATTGACACGAAAAAAAAGATTTGGGTTATATTTGCACAACATACGGTTATATTTGCAAAAGCACAACATATTGTTATATATATTTGCACGACAAAATGTATTGACACAAAAAAATAGACTTGGGTTATGTAAAGGCTCGGATTTTTAAATCCTAAATTTTTGGAAAAAGAAAAACAAAATTAATTTAAAAACAGAATTTAGCGGAAAAACTCCCTAGCTCGGGTTTTGAACTCAAAACAGATTTCTGACCTAACTAAAATTTTAAGAACTAACATGGCAACCTTGATTCTTGGATTTCAAATTCTAACTTCGCGAAAGAGAGAGTGGGATTTTGGAAGCTAACGTCGGAAACTAATTTCAGGACGCCCCTTGGGATTCGAGCTCGCAACGTCGAAACGAATATTCCCGCCCTCACTCTCCCAACCCTATCCGAAAATCTCAACCCCAAGATGGTCCCCATGGAGCCAAATTTGAAATTGAGGAAGCTTCCTCATCACTCTCCTCACTACCCTAAATGGCTAAACACTTAACCATGCTTTACCTTCCCTTTTTCCTTGCCCATCACAATTATGGCAAAGGGGCAAAATAACCTTCAACCTCTTCCTTGCCCACCCGATTGTACCTCCCAAAAGGCTCCTCTTTGACACTTTAAAATCAGACTTTGGAAGATCATTGCTCACCACACAAAGCACACACAAACCCTAGCAAAGAAAACTCCAAAACCTTATCTTTATGCCTCCATCTCTTCTTGCCTCTTCCTTCCCTTTTCCTCCTCCATTGCTGAGATTTCCAGCAGCCTAAACACCCCCATTTCGTGCTCAAATCATCACCACAACAACCCTATCTCATTTTATGTTCAATCCTTGTTCTAACATGTTCCTAGAAGTCTTAAGAAAAATTGGGAAAAAGGGGATTCGGTTGGGGTTTAAGAAAATGAGAGCTCGGTTTTGGTGTTCAACAAATGAAGGGCGATTTTGGGTAATTTAAAAAGGGTCAGATTTTATAGTTTTATAAATAAGGGGTGATTTTGGTAATTATATAAAAGGGCTGATTTTTTATAAAATACAAATGGTTGGGTCTATCTTTATAATATATATTAAAGGTATTTAAATTTATATTATGGCCTTGTAAAGTATGGAGATTTAAAATGTAATATTGGACTATAAAATATTATGAGATATTATGGGTGAGATTTAAAAGAAAAAGATATGTATATACAATATAATATTATTACTTGTGATTTAAAAACATGATATTATGAGCCTTGGATTTAAGAAGGGGTTCGGAAAAGGGTTTTAAAGGTTGGGATTTGATTTGAGAATGGAATTTGATTTAATAAAATTTAAAAAGGGAATCTTTGGAAATATCCTAACTTGATCGAGGTTATTTTGAAATACTTGTCTTGAGGATTTGAGCTTGGTTTTCAAAAAGGAATTTGACGAACATTTTCCAAGGTCGGAGTTTCTAACTATTTGACTCGGATTTTGAAATGGTTTTGGAACTAACTTGGGAACCTGCTTTGTTCGATGACTAAATACCATGATGACATGATTGATTGACTAATAGCATGGTGAAATGTTGAGATTATGTATCGTTAACTTATGCTTTTGAGGTATGATGAATATGGTGAACTTGAGATATGTGATATGCGGATATATGGTTATGAATATATGAATGTGGCTGAATGGAATGATGAGGATGAGATGGTCTTATGGAATGTGGCAAATGATGTGGTCTTATGGAACGTGGCGATGTGATGTATGGTTGAACTTGATATGATGATGATTGCGCTATGATTGTTATTCTCGTTGAATGATGTGTGCTTGAATGATTAGACGTAGAGTTTATATATATATAAACTTGATGTGATGATGATTGCGATGTGATAATCAATGGAAGTGTAGAGTTTATATATATATATATATATATAGAGAGAGAGAGAGAGAGAGAGAGGTTGGGTCATGTGTTACCTCCAACTCCTTTCCTTTGTGCGTGTGATCCACCCCCACACACACACCTCATTCTTGCCTTTTTTTTATTTTGATGGTCACGTGGTTTTTTTAAAAAAACTTTTACAAATAAATAATTATGAGTGATTTGGGGATGAGATACACATGATTTCGTTTTTATAAAATTTTGGTATGATGTTGTAATTTTTTATTTTATTTTTTTTCTCTTTTCCCATACACATATTTCATTGAATAAATATTCAGAATTTATCAATTCCACGGAATATTCACCTAATTTCGTTTGTTTAAAAATTTGACAATTCCACCGAATATTGTTTCACATCCTACCGAATAATGTGATATTATATTTTTCCATCCAATTCAAATCAAAATTTATCAATTCCATTGAATAATTTGTCACATGTTACCTAATACTCCCTCCGTTCGGCAAAACTTGTCATTTTAGGGTGTTATTTTTGTTCAAAAAAACTTGTCATTGTAGGTATTTTGCCCTATACTTTACAAAAATGCCCTTGATGTGATTGATGGTTTGTTAGTTGTAGTCATGGTTATTAGGATCCCGATCCGGATCTTACGATCCTACGATCCTACGATTCTAGGCAAGGTTTTGATCCGAATCGGGCATATAGACTCCTTCGTGCTAGGATTGTAAAGGCCGAATATATTTTTATGTTATTGTAATATTATTTTAATTAAATATACTATTATTTTATTCAATTTGTAAAAATGGAATAAAAACCCGTCCTCGAGCATCAAGTTTCGATTTAAAATCATTCCGGTATCAATTTAAATTAGGATTTTTGACGGGATTTGATTTTCGACATCGAGTCCGAGTATTAATAAAATTAAATTGAGCTACGAGTATTGATTGCAATTTATTTAATTTTCGATTATCTTGAATTTGAATTGAAATTTGATTTAGTCGGGATTCGATCGGGCGAGCGGGATTCGGGTCTTTTCCGCTGATTTGAATATCGGGTATATTCTCCTCACATATTCCCTTGGGACCACATATATAATTTCTTTTCTTTTTTTCCTATTCTTTTCTTTTCTCTCTCTCTCTCTCTCTCTCTCTCTCTCTCTCTCTCTCTCTCTCCCTCGGCAGCTTGCCTGCAATCACATTGCAAGTTAAATGGTCCCCCTTGGTTGTCTTCTTCTCCATTGTGTACAACCCCTTTTGGACCACCTCCTGCCTCACCCTCCTTACCCTCAGCCTCCCCTCTCCTCTCTTTCATTCACCCTAAACCTTATCCACCAAAAGACCTCAAAACTCTCACCTTTCCTCCCCTTGTAGCCGCCGCCACCTCCTCCGCTGCTCAGCTGGGCACACCATCACTCCACCACCAGCCCTCGGCGTCACTGTCGCGCGCCATTGGAGCCATAACGGAGCTCTCTTCGAGCCCTGTTTCCGAGAGGTCAAGGCACCACCATTTCACCTCATTCCTCCTCCCCTTTCGTCCTCTGTTGGCCAGCGCTCTCCCTTTCCCTCTTCCTCCGAGCAGCAGCAGTAAGAAGCCTTCCAGGAGCTCCCAACCGTCGGCGCCGACGAGCCACAGACACCCACCACCCTCTCTTCCCTCTCATGTACACTCAGCAGCAGAGCAACCATCACCTCTCCTCCATTCTTGTCGTCAAACACCCGAGCCACCAAACGCCTCTGTGTCGCCGAGCTCGACCCCCCCTCCTCCGAGCTCCCTGTTCTTCGAAGCCAACAACCCCGAGCGCCCTGTTTTGCGTCCTTGAAGATCGGAGCAGCAGCAGCTCCAACGATTCCTTCACCTCCTCCTCCAGAAGTCCTCGAAGAAGCGACAAGGAGTCCCATCGGAGACCAGCAACTCCGACAAAGCCGCCGGCTGCCCCCTTCCCTCCCTCTTCCTTCTCCCGTTCAGAGCTCTGTTTTGCCAGAGGTAGGAGATGGTCTCCTTGTTCCTTGTTGGGCTGGGCCGGACCCGAGCTCTCCCGGGTTATATCGTTGCCCATCCGGATCCTCCTCTCTTATCCCCTTCCCTTGCTGGACCCGGATCCTCCTCTCTTCCTTGGTTTTGTTGGGCTCGAGTATGGGCCGGATCCCCTTCTCTCTTGGGCAGGTTAGTCCTCTTTTATTCTTTTCTTCTTTTCTCTTTTCTTTGGGCTTCTGGGTTGCAATGTCGGGTTATGGGTTGGGTTTTGTTTAGTTATTCGGTGGTATAAACATATATATATATATATATATAGGTTTTATGTATTAAATTATAGTATTGTGTTATGTTATTATATTTATATGATATAGTATATTAATTGTTATTTTGGATATTGAGAAAATAGATATATATATATATATATTCTGGAATTTTAATATATTTAAAAGGTTTTAAAAGTGATATTATTTGATTTTAGGTTGTATATTATGGGTATTGTTTGAAATTTTATGGATAGTAAGTGTTAAATTATTATTATTTTGGGATTTGGTTACAATTATAAATTCTGGAAATTAATCTCTATATATTGTTTATTTGTTTTAAAATAATATTGATTGGATTATTTAATTGATGCACTTCATGAGGATTTTAAGTGTGAGAGTGGGGAATTTTAATGGAGTTGTTGGTTTTGACTTATAAGTATTATTTGTGAGCTTAGAATTATTTTGATAATTTAGTATTGAGAATTTTTATATATATAATGTTTGAATTAAAATGCCGGAATGATTTCTAGTATATGATTTTGGGAAATTGACTTTAAGGCTTAAATGTTTAATGTCGGAATTTGGCCAAGTATGATTTGAGAAAAACATTTTGAGTATGAGTTGACTTAATTGGGATTTATGAGTTTGAAATTTATGGTTGGTAAGACTTTATCAATGAGTTTAATTGAAGAATGATTTTAGTCGATTTGATCGTATCGGGAAGATTTTGGGAAAACAGTTTTACTATCTGTCGGTTTTGAGAATGTTGAGAACTGGGGTTCGTGTGAATGAATGTTGGTCTGGTAGCTTATGGAAATGACTTGATGATAGGTGTGTATTGCTTTTGGACTGCTTTGGACTTGCATTTGGGCCTTGCTTGTGTTATCTTGCTGTTCTGCATCAACAGGTAAGTATCCTACGGGACTTACTCAGTAACCTGGACTTCCTGCCTGATGTGTCATGTAATGTGTAGTTTTGTTGCATATTAAAGCATGTCATGTAGTATCATGTTAGGGTTGCATTGAACTGAGCATGTGTTTACTTTGTGTGTTTGAATACAGAACGGCTGTTATCTGTGATAGTCCTAGAGTCTTTGCTAGGGTCATAGGGTAGCCCAGCCCCATCGGGTGCCCTGAGTCTATCGAGTCGATATGAGCATGATATGATAGCCCAGCACCATCGGGCAAGAGATGAGATGATTTGATATGATACGATTAACCCAGCACCATCGGGCATGTTTATATTTATTTTATGATATGATGATGAGATATGATATGATGATGAGATATGATATGATGATGAGATATGATATGATGATGAGATATGATATGATATGATGATACCGTGGTGAGTGCACCACCACGAAGAGAGTGCTATGCTATAGCCCGAACTGGCCAGTCTCTGCACTAACGGGAAGGGGTGCAGAGGTAGGAGAGGGATATGCCACTTGGCATTGTTTTGGGCCCTTTACAGTTCTTTTCCGCATATTATATATACTAGGGGCATGATAGTGTGATTTAAATCTTGTACTGCATTAGTCATCTTTTATTTAGGCATAGGCATGTTATGTGGCCTCAGCGCGGTCAGAGGACCCGCAGGCGATCACCAGGCCTGACTTCGTGGATAGTGTTAGGTACCGCTCTTGTTGCTCCATGTTTCTATGACGGGGAAACCTTTTGGCGAATCGAAGAATCCGGCTAATATGTTCTAACTTAACAAATGACAACCACCCACTTGTTTTGGTTTTGACCCGGCCCTGCCGTGGCTTTTGTATCTAAACCGTACTTCCGCTTTATTTTCGTTTAAATTGTATTTTGATACTTCGACTGATTAGAGGTTTGAAACCTCGATCCGTACCTGAATTGCAACATCCGAACGAAGGCATCCGACCTTCGAAACGTATCCCGGATATTTATATCCGGGCCGTTACAAGGATCTACCTAGGATCCTATGGGATCGGTAGGATCTACCTAGGATCTACCGATCCTAGAAAAAATATCCGATCCTAACAAAAATCATATTTGTGTAATTGTGTTTATTTTGTTTGGATATTGGGCCTTCTGGATACGATGAGCCTTTTTATTTTTTGGCATCCCATCTCCTTAGAAATTGAAGGCAGAAGAGTGAAGATGTTGAATTGAAACCCTAAGCCCTTTGTTTCGTTACTCAACTCGATAAATCCACGTCTGAGCGCCTGAAATTGTTCATGATGTGGTTAATTGCGATGATGACATTTGAAACTAGAGATGACATTGGATATTTGGATGTGCGATTTATCTCTTGTATGTTTGTCATATTTTAAGACATTATCTTTGTCTGTTTGTCACCTTTTGAGACATTATTCTTGGCAAAATATTAATGTTAAGTGCTTATTATTGGACTATTTTAGTTACTTAGGGCGTGTTTGTTTGTACAAAAAATGGACTAGGAAAGGAATGATAAAGCCCATTACCTTTCGGACTTGATTGTTTAGTATCTTCAAATGAATGTTTACTTTTCGGGCCTCAAATGATTTACCCAGTCTGTTACCCTCCAAAAATGTTAGGTTTTCTTTTATCTCCAGCCCAGACCCCCTCTCTGTACAGCTCCTAATCCCATCCGTTTTTGTCAACCGTAGTCTCGATCTCGCACCTTCTTCTCCAATGGCGTTCTTCTTCTTCTTCTTCTACTCTCTCCTTGTTTTCCCGGTAATCCTTATCGATTTCTGCTGCCTCGACCTCACTCGGGTTCATCACTGATGGTGGTGAAATCTGCTCTTCTCTTACCCTTCATCATCAGTTCGTGAATCGTGACTCCATCTCCGTCGCTGATACATCGACCACCTCCACGAGCCTACATTCGTTGTTGATTCCTTGACCATCTCTGCAACCCTAATTGATTCCGATTATTACCATTGTCAGGCAGATCTGGTTAATCAATCTATCTTTCTTTCTCCTTCTATGTAAAAACTCATTCCTTTTGTCTAAATAGTTCACATTTGACTTGTTGAATTGGGGATTTGAAATTTGTGCTAAATTTAGGTTTTGATTTTGAATAGATTTTCATTAATTGAGCATCTGGCTGTTGTATCTATTTTGATTTTGGCTTTTTGATTGTTTCGAGCAAGTTATATGGAGTGTGCAAACTTTCAAGTTCTCCAGATTTTTTGTTTGATGTAGAAGGAGGTGAGCAAACTTGATTTTTTTTGTTTTTCACTTTTTTTTTTCTATATAAAAGGTAATGAATCATTTCACGAAATCTCCCAAACAAAACTAGTGTCTAACCCTTTTTGTTTACTTTTCCTTGAAATTAAGGAATTGATTACCTTTCCATTCTCTCCTTGTAACCAAACGAGCCCTTAATTTGTTTAATGGAGGAAAAGCTTAGTTTTATTTTAAAATTAAGGTATTTGTTTAGGATGGTTTATTTTTATTTTATTATTTATTTTATTTTTAATTTTTGTCTAGGATCTTACGATCCTACGATCCGATCCTACGATCCGATCCTACGCCTTTGTCTCGATCCCACACTAGGATCCCGATCCTAAAAACCATGGTTGTAGTTTTCGATAAAGTAAAAAATGAGGGTAATAATTGAGGGTAAATTAGTACATTTGTTACTTGTCTTAAAACTTGTGAAATAAGCTAAAATGACAAGTTTTGCCGAACGGATGGAGTATTGATTAGTTTTTTTGGTCAATTATAGAAACTTCAAATCTCTAAATAATAGTTACAATTTGTACGAATAATGCTTCATATTTCACCGAATAATGTTTCAAATTTCACTGAATAATGTTTTGTTTTATGTTGTTGTGAAACCGAATAGTCCATATTCTGACGAATAATAAAACAGATTTCACCGAATAACTTACCAACTCATTACCACTAGTAACCAAAATTTGACACATACGTCTGAATAATGACGAATAATAAATCAAAATTATGCATATCAAAAACCCTACCCACCCACCCGATTTCGCCGACCCCTAACACAAACACAAACCACCTCCCGCCCACCCAACCACACCCCTCCCCCACCCCACCCTCACCCTCACCCTCACCCCCATCGTCTGTTTCAATTTTTGTACCTTTTCCGATCGGTTGTCCTCGCCCTCGAGAATGAAGAATCCCAACCCACCCGCCCCACCCCTTCACCCCCCACCCTCCACCCCACCTCATACCCATAAAAAAAATCCAGATGAAAGCCAAGGAGGAGAGAGATCGGAAAGGATAACCGAAGGCCAAGCATCGTCCGGCTTCGCTGCCGCCGACCACTGAATCTTTGCAGCAAGACTTCGTCGGCCTTGAGTTGGGCACAAATCGCCATCGTCATCGACCCTCCTTAGCCAAGCATCGCCCGCCTTCGTCGCTGACGACCAGTGGATCTGTGCACCAATCGATTGCAAGCGACACCATTCGATTCTTGGAGGCCTACACTGCGATTCAACGCTGCCACCATCCGAATTGACACCACCACCGCTCCGCTGTCACCGTGATCGCGATTGGGGAGGACTGACCTTCAATGGAGCCTCTCTATGTTGCGATCGGAGAAGTGATGAAGAAGTGACGGAGAAGATGTAAATTGAAAATGGATTTGAGATTTGTAAGTCACGTGATTTGGGGAGAGTGGAGGAGATGCTCATGTGGGGTCCACCATTTTTTATTTAAAAAAAATCTGAAAATAAGAATTAATCTAAGCCATCCATCTCGTATCAATCAAAGGTCTAGATTTGTGTACAAGGTACACCATAAGGCTTGTGTACAAATGATCCATACTATATATATATATATATAGAATACGGATCAAATGTTAACAACTCTTACGGTGTTAAATGTTAACAAATCAATATTCGGCAAAATTTATCAAATATTCATCAGAGTCACTCAATTATTCATCAAAACTTTTCGACAACATTTAAGATATTCATTTCAATTAATAATTATTGTCAATTAAAAAATTATCACCAAAAAAACTCAAACCCTTGCGCGTGTATCCACCCCCAATCCCGTAAATGTGTTACTGTGATGAATATTTCTTAAATGTTGCCGAATATTGATGAATATTTGGGAAATTGTGAATAATAGAGTGACTGTGATGAATATTTGATAAATTTTGCCGAATATTGATTTGTTAACATTTAACACCGTAAGAGTTGTTAACACATGACCCAACCTATATATATATGTTCTGATATGTATCTAGGTAATACTTTGTGATTATGAATGATGTATGCTGGATCTTCTATTATGTTGTTCTGCATAGCCAGATAAGTCTCTACGGAGCTTACTCAGATCGAATAGAACCCTTCTATATGTGCATGATATACTCGGTGTTGCATATGCATAAAAGCATGCCATGTAGTACCATGCTAGGTTGCATTGACCGTTGAGCATTCTATTTCTTTATGCGTCTGTAAACAGAACATCCGTTATCTGTGAAGTATCTAGAGTCTTTGCTAGGGTCATAGGACGGCCCAGTCTCATCGGGTCTCGTCCTGAGTCATTCGAGTCATATGGCACCACCTTTACTTATATTATAAGCATGATTACGAGATTTGCCTGCGGGCTTATATATGATTACGGGTCGGGCCTGCGGGCCGATTCTATTATATTGGAATGGAATGCATTCACGAACTGGCTAGTCTCCGCCCTATCAGGAAGGGGGGGTGGAGTTAGGAGAGGGATATACCACTTAGTATTCTGTGATAAGGCCTTATTATTATTATTATGCACTTGATCCTAGGGGCATGCTAGTGTGTTAATATTCCGCCTTGCATCTAGAAGCATGATTATTAGGTATAGCGTATGTGTGTACATATTGTGGGGACAACACCCTTAAGGAAGGGACAGATCCAAGTGGGCATCATCTGATCCCGCCTACTATTAATGTTTTTAGGTATCCATTATGCTTAATACTATTGATGCTGATTTGACTCCATGACCGCGGGGTCTAACATGGCAGAAAGAGAGAGTTGAGACTGACTACACAAAATTAATAATGATTTGAATTTAAGTAATTGGATTATGTTTTGACCCGGCTCCGCCGTGACAACCTTATGTATGATTTTGGAAACTCTACTAGGTTGTATGGTAAATGGATTTTACGACTTAGGCCACAGGGCAGGTACAGGGGGTTTACCCCGGGGATCCCAACGATCCCTCTTGGTTTTGGGTGCGAAATCCCACTTTTACAGCGAAATTGTTGATTTCAAACCATCAACCTGTACTCGGGGCGCAAGATCCCACGAGGGGTTTCATCCCTCGAAACGTAACTCGGAAATCATAATTTCGGGCCATTACAGGTTATATTTGCACAACATACGGTTATATTTGGACAAGCACAACATAATGTTATATTTGCACGACAAAAAAAAATAGAGTTTGGAAGGGGATGGATATTTTGCAAATTTGTCCAAGAGTTAGGACACTCCACCAATAAGTCCGTACAATATGGACATTTTGCATAATGCCCCTTAAATTTTTTAAGGGATCTACTTTTTAGAACATGGTAAAAGTCCATTTAGAACATATCGAAAATACCCTTATAATTAAAACAAATTACACCCCTACCCCACTACCCTAATCCCCAAAATGATGTCGTACTAGAAACAGCCCCAACTCAACGGTGCCTACTACGGCCCGGCGATCCCCCGTCGGCGCCTCCCAAATCCTCCTACCGCCCTGGCCGCAGCGGAGGCCGCGGATGCTGTGGCCGATGCGGCTGCTGTCTCTTCGATTGCCTCTGTGACTGCGGTTGCTGCCTCCTTTGCGTCTTCAAGATCATCTGCTCCATCCTCATGACCATAGGCGTCATCATCCTCATCGTCTGGCTCCTTTGCGTTTTCGGTTACAAATTGCCGTCAGTCCCGACCTACTTTTAACCTCCACACATCTGATTTCCGTAATTGGGAAAAATATACAGTTCAATAAAGTAATCATGGCCTAATTTCATTTGAGTTAAACATCACCGTTCAAATTCGTGGAAGAGAATGTTACTAAAAGCAATTAGAAAAGAGCGAGGGTTTAAACCTAAAATTCAACTTTGGATAGACATTAAAAATAAAGAATATCTAATCTGAGAGTGCGGGAAGCAAAAAAAAATAAAGCGATTCATATTCAAACTATCAAAAGAGAGAGAGGGAGAGAGACCTAAGAGTGAAGTGACAGAGGTCGTAACGACCAAACCGAGGAATGGTCGCAACAACCACTCTCCTATTGGTCGCCGCGATCAGTTTATGTTAAAAAAAATTGGTCGCAACGACCATATTCCTTATGGTCGGTGCGACCAAATGGGATATGGTCGTTGCGACCAGTGTCCATGCGTTAAACGGTAGTTTACCCTTGCGCTAAACAGAAATCTTGTTTTTTAAGTGTTTAGATAATAATTTAATTGGATTTTCTAATCTATACTTTTTTAAGTGTTGGTTAAATTTTTTTTGATTTTGTATAGATTTATTAATTTAACTAATTCCGAATACTTTTTGAGGGTTTATTTATTTTTTATTAGGATTTTATTTTTTCAATCAAGAATTATTAACCAAATAGGCGCAAATTAAACAAATCATAATCAAACTTGAGTGAGATTTTCTAGTCCCTTGAAAAAATAAATATTTTGTCATCTCGAATTCCACTTGAATTCCTCACAAAACAAATCTTAATTTAATTTGAGTGAGAATTTCTAGTCCCTTGAAAAAAGAAATATTTTGTCATCTCGAATTCCACTTGAATTCCTCACAAAATAAAAAATACTAAGATCCGATTTTATTGGAATAAACTTGAATTCCTCACCGGAATCTCAAAAATCAGCCCAACAAGAGATTCGATTCAAAGCTTTGAATATCTTCCATGGGGCTTTCAATCTAGTAAATAAAAAGGGTTGGTTTTTAAGAAACGTGAGATTTCAAGCTGCTATAATATCTACATTTAAACACAAACGTTTAAGCTATTATCTAGAGTTTTTTCCCTATCTTATATTTCGTTATGTTTTTGCTCCGTAATCCAATGTGGGAGAAGTACCCAATACGCCCTCTCAAGTGCAATCCACTTAAACGAGTTAACAATTGAACATTTTTGTTTTTTTTTATAACAGTATTAGTATTCTCAATCTTTTTTAGCATAACAATATTAGTATTCTCAATCTTTTTTAGTATAACAATATTAGTATTCTCAATCTTTTTTAGCCTAACTCGAAACCAGAAGAGACTCGGGTCGTATGAAAACATGAGCGATGTCAAGTTTATTTTAGTTTTTGGTTACAAAGTCTTGATCCACTCTTTCAAACAAAAACTCGAGCTATTGTTTAGGGATTTTTCCCCATCATATCTTTTGTTATATTTTTGTTCCATAGTCCAATGGGGGAGAAGTATCCCAACAAATTAATCCTTTACTGAACACTTTTTGTATTGAAGACCTTTTGGTCACAATCCCTACTAATGGGATTTGTTTTAATGCTATAATAAAATAAGGGCATAGCCCTCCTTCCGAACCAAAAAAAAAGGGGAAGAAGAAGAATCTTGCATAGACACACATGCTAGCTCAACTCTTAATTCTATAATATATGTTGTTCAATTTATTTCATTATAATCAATATGGGACTGAGATATTATTATACAACATCTACCAAAGAAAAATACAATATTGGGTGCAACACATCAAACGACTCCTTGGATAACCATTTATTTATTTTGACTTATATTGCACGATATTGAATTATTATATAATATTATGTATTAAAAGTTATAACACATGATTATCCAAACAAAACCTAATTCAATGGTGATGTTTTGCAGTTTGGATCAGCTGTCACACAATTCCCTATCCCTCTCATGTACCCTCTTAGGCTCTTACCATCTATCCCACCCTTTACCTTTTTTAAAAAAAAATAATTATTGTTGTAATAATTTTTATAAAACAAAAACGGTGAGAAGGGACATTATAGGAAAATTTGAGACAGGGAATCCTTATGGAATCAAATCCTTTATCCCCGGTATTTGTCCCCTCTCCCTATCTTCTCCTCACAAGTCTCTATTTAAAGAAAAAATAAAAATTATTTAAATTATTATTTTTGTTGATTAAAATAAAAAAAATAAATGAGATTTGTGAGAGTGGATAGGAAAGGAGATAAGATTGAGGAGAGAGGATTTGGATCCAATCCTTATAGGATGTTTTGAGCTTTTGGGTTTCTTAATTCATTTTGGGGAAATGGGTTTTATCATTGAAATAAAAACTACAACATAGGCACATGGGACATTTTAGGCCTGTTCTCATGGGCAAGCCCAATAATATTTTCACCAATATCCATTAAGCCTGAAAATTTAAAACTCATACCAATATGAAAGAAGTTCATGTACAAGTCCAAACCAACCCATGTGGAAATACATTAAAGTTTTTTTTTTGCTTTTTTTTTTGTTCTTGATAAATAAATGAAAGCTTATGAAAGCCCATGACATACAACAAAAACAAGAGCACAAAATCAAAACCCTAGAAATTTGACGAGTATCTACAAAATCCCATGGCATAAAACAAAACAAGAGTGCAAAATGAAAGCCCTAAAGCTGCACTAAAAATAAAGTGTTGATAAACAAAGAATTAGTGGATTTGTTTTGCAAAATGAAAACAAATTATAAGGGAGAGGAACTTGAAAAGTGAACGAAAGCTCACACCACAACAACTCTTGAATATTTGGATCTCTTTATAGTTGAGTCACTTGGGTCAGCCCGTTGGGTGTTTAAAACGAGACTCAAATCCTCGAAGGAAAAAAGGATTTGAATCCGAGTAAAGAAGTTTAAAAATATGACCAATCTGATGAAAAATTCCATTGAAATCGTGAAAAACTTTAGATCGGGAAGCAAAAAGGCAAATAGCTTTGATTTTGGAATCCTAATCCCATGAGACAACTCGATCAATTCAGGACTTACGAGATGAGAAAAAAAATTCTTGTAGCCAATTTAAGTATGTACAAAGCTTTGAAACCTAATCTAAAGAAAATTTGGCATCATAGTGTTCAAAACACCTTCAAATTCGAAGGAATCAAAACATAATATTATAACGAAAAGCAAAAGAAAGCAAGAACACACGGTTTATTTGCAAAGTTTTTCGTAATCCATTCGGTTCAATACTAAAGAAAATGTGAGCATAGTTTCACATATACATAGTTGTTCATTGGAACATTTTGAATATTGTAAAACCAAATACTATATATTATAAACCTAAATATATGAAGTTAAAACTTAATTAAAGCGCAAGATATAACCCAAAATAACATATATAAACTGAAATATTAATTACAAGCCTAAAACCAACCAAATGTACAAACAAGTCGATCATATACATGAAGTAATCTTGAATAGATGCAGACCGAACTCAACCAGTCCAATTGTTTACTGTAATTGACAAGGGAAGGGAAGCAGGTACATTGTGCATCAGCTTTTCAAGATTAAAGCCTGCATTAGTGCATTGCATCATGTGTTCATAAAGTGGAGAAATTAAATTCGGCATGATATTGTTTGTCATCTTCTTTGATTTGAATAAATGCATAGTGTATAGGATACTAATATATCTATGTAGAGGTTGGTTTCGATGTATATATCTCTTATGGTGTACAATGTTTATCTTATTTTGTACATAAAAATTATTCATCGATTTTAACATAATTATTCGTTCATAACAATGTAATTATTTATTTGTAAAAAAATATAAAACAATGTAAATTTTATTTTAAAGAATAATTGTTCAATACCACCGAATTATCTGGTTTTCTGTTTAAAAAACTAAATTTTTATTATGGTCATTTTTTTAGTAAAATAAATGGAATGTGGACTATGGAAGAGAAATGCCATAAGAGTCTCATTTATCCTTATATTTTTTTAATCCAATTTTCTAATCCCATTGGTGAACCAATACTTAGGTTACTAAAACCATCTCCAAAAGAAGGAAACAAAAGACATGTTTTCTAAATTATTTTTGTTTTATCTTCAACAATTTTTTCATTTTCGTTTAATTTTAGAGAATGTTTCAGATTTGAAAAATACTCTATTTTTTCTATTGTTTTCTTATTTTTAAGAAAAAGATGGAGAATCTATTGGGAAAAAATGATTAATTTTTTTAAAAAAATCTCTAAAACAGAAAACTTTGTCATGAGTGGTCATCCTTCATACATGTCTTCTGAAAACTCAACGAGGTAGTAGAAAAAGTGATACAACTACGACAACATAGGACGGAGCACGAAGACTTGCCAATTTAAGTCATAATTAATTACAAAACCAGTTTACGAAAAAATCGAAAACTAGATTAGATAAGTGAACCAAACTCTTGTGAGGGAAAAAAGTTATTTGTCCCATAAAACACTTTTTATACATCAATTTATCCCTTATATCTTTAAATATATCTATCTGTTATTTGTCCGCCCTATAGGCTATTTTAAAATACCAATCTGTCTTTATAACCATTTTTAGTGTATATATAGATACCATCTCAATCATCTTTTCGTTTTGGCAACCAAACTGGCATTGAGTATTGGTTTTAGATGATAAATTCCTGTGAAACTTCCTACATTGCAATGCATTATGCATTATACCTCCTACGTTATAAGATCCGACTCTCCATCTCTATTTACACAACATTGTTAGGCTTCATCTCCCTTTTTATCCACCTAAGTCCGATACCGACACCCCTACTCTATTCGGTAGCCAATCCCCGTCCCCTCGATCCTCCGACATGTCATCGAGTTCGAGATGCACATCGAGGCATTCTTCCGATGGCAAAGGTGCCATTCTTGTCTTGACCCGGTGGATGGCCGGAGCCAAGACTTGCTCCACCCATGAATCCAACCCGGTCTTCCCGAGCCATGCTCCACCTAGGATCTTATCGAGCACTTCGTTTTGCACACTGAGAGACATCTCATTGCCAAGGATGACACAAAACCTTGCTTTGATGGTGCTCTCTATGTTCTTCCTCAATAGACCGAAGTCCACCGGCTTGAACACGATGGCTTCGTCTACCAAATCGAGGAACTCGGAAGAGGTCTTGTCCTCGTCGTATTCTACCGTTAGGTCACTCGAGTTGTGGGAGCTGTCTACTCGGTCCTCTTCGAAATCCGTTGTTTCGTTAAGATCAAAGGAGAGTGATGGACTCAACTCCTTTCTTTGCTTTGAGTGACGTCGTTCTTCATCTTCTATTGACGAGCTACGATTCCGCTTCGTTGCCCTTCGGTTTCCTACTGCTAGCCTCAGCTGCCAGCCGCCGCTTGCTACCAAAGCAAGCTTCTCCTCATCAAGCTCGTGATCGCTTTGCGACGATGGTGGTTGATTGTTCGTAGTGAGGACGAAGATGATGCTTCCTAGGCTGAGTTCTCGTCCATATGAATCAGTGAACCGACCCCTTTCCATTGCGCGTTTGATGCTTCCACGGACTAACACATCCGCCTCATCAATGTCCTGAAGCATTAAGACCGAGAACGGGTTGCTCCTGACCGCCTCTGCGATGCGATCAAGGACTGTCTTGCCTCGGAAATTCACTTCCGAATTGTCCCTATCTCGCCTAGAACCCAAAGATAACACAACCGGATCGGTGCCATACACCAGCTCCGAGAGTGCAGCTACCATCTTCTTCTTGCCTGCCCTATCAGGCCCCGAAAACATCATCCAGACATCGCCTTTCGCTCCACCAGCACGCCGTCTTCCATTGCCTAGCCTGCATCGCGTAATAGCAGTGGTCACAGCAGAGGCCGCATCCTGCTGCCACCACACTTTCTCTATCAGAGCCTTTAGAAGTTTCTTCAATGAATCTGCTGCATCCAATGGTTCATCATTCTGCAGCTCGCCGACTTTACTTGGTCTCGTCGTGGTATTACCAAGCACGAGATCTGTCCTGACCGGGCTCGAGGGAGGGGTTTGCGAGCCTGTGGTGAGACGTAGATCGTCCCCAAGGCTCTTCTTGGGCTGGCATCCGAGCAAATTTGGAATCGTGTACAAGCTTGCGAGGGAGAGAGGTTTCGGAATGATTCCATCAAGGCTGCCATTCCGATGAAAACCGGGGTGAAGAAGCAAGCATCTATCACTCCATTTCCTCATCAGTTCTTGCGACTTTTGCTTCAATGCCGGCTCTTGATCCTTACACTGGTTCACCATACAAAACGATTTTAAGATCAATGTATCCATCAACATCAAATGGAAGCTTGGCAGCAAGAAACCGAACTAGCGAGGATCATACCTGAGACACCTCGAACTCTCCCTTGTCGCCATTGTTACGAATCTTCGCATCCTGCAACCACTGCGGCAACTGTTGTAGCGTCGCTTTTGATTGCCCTCCCGAGAGTTTGGAAACCTCGTGCTCGTAGCTTTCCAAACAATGAGGGCAACAACTTAGCCTTGTAGATCGATCAATGCCGGTCATAGGCTGCATCATCATATATAAGCTCTTCGAAGGACTGGAATAAGACTCCAGCGAACTTCCATGGATGCCATTCGTCGTGAACCTGATCAACATGATACCGAATCATCAACAAGGAACAACTTGAAACTTAACTGCCATGGCATTGCATAGCAAACAACAATTTGATCAATTCACCTTGGAAATCTGGCGGTTTTGGATGCAATCGAAACCGCCTGAAGATCCCATTCCCTCTCCATTGAAGGGTGATAGACCTGACACCTCAAGTAAGTCTCACAGGTAGCGGTTCCGATCACCCAAAGGCGGTTGCTGCCATTGCTTTGGCCATCTTGGTATCTCGCTATTACCTTCCCCATCTCCGCCACCGCCTCCCTAGCAGCCTCCGACACGGACTGGTGGCCCAACCCGAAGCTCGGAGGCTGCTGATTATCAACCAGCCATTTCAAGTCCCCCAAATCGAGAATCAATCCGCCACTGGCATTCATCCTACTCTGAATCAATCCAGCCAATTCCCTTAACCTGACAGGGCTGCTAAGCTCCTCCACCACTGAAGCGACCTCGACGTTTCCAAATTCAGTGTGTTCGATCCGTTTTAGGACCTCTCTGAGCACGAGCTGCGGTTCCGATTCGCCTACCAGGATCGGGTTCTTCTTCCTCGATCTCGACATGATTTCGATTACTTTGGTTACATCATCCGGGCCGGAATTAGGGATTGTGGATTGAGGGGGATAAAAGCGGGGATTCAGATAGAGGCTTCGGGCCGGAAGCGGACTGAGCTTGGGAGGCGCCGGGGAAGGGAGTTCGAAGGCGGATTTGACGGCGGGGCTGGAGAAGCTGGCCTCGCGCATGACGCGGCTGACGCTGGGGTCATCGAGGATGGAGACGATGAGCTGGTCGAGGTCGACCTTGAGGGCGAGCAACGGAGGCTGGTGCTGATCGGGGAAGCCGCGGCGCTGGTGGGCCTGGGCGCGCTTGAGGGCGGCCAGGAGGGCGTTGGAGAGGGGAGGGTCGGAAGGAGCGGGGGAGGAGGTGGGGAGGCGGTCGAGGGCGACGGTAAAGCAGAGGTCGAGGGCGCGGCATTGGAGTGGGTGGGAGGAGTTGGGGTGGGAGCGGAGGCAGGCCTGGCGGAGGAGGCCGGAGGGGGAGGAGAGGAGGACGGCGGCGACGTGGAGGGGGGTGGTGTGGCCATGGCTGCGGCGGGAAGCTTCGGAAATGGAATTGGTGAGGACGATCGCCGCCTCCGGGGTAAGGGTTTGCTGGATTGTGCTTAAGCTGCCTCTCATGGCCGATTGGTTGATTGAATTGAATTCAGAATTCAGATGGAAATCATCAATTTATTACAGAATTGGGTTCAAAGGGAGCAACCAACAATGGATTGGGAGGAAAGGTAGAGAGAGAGAGACAACTTTAGAAGACAAGAAAGAAGAGATGCAGAAGCCTGCAACTGCAAGCAGCCAAGCAAGGTGATGATATCTGAGAGGAGGACTGATGAGTGCTCATCTCATCTCTCAGCTGCCTATAAAGCCTGTAAAATGCAATAAACTAAGAAAGAAAGGAAGGCATTTGGTGAGTATATTACTGTACTGCAAAGTGCAAATCCTCCTTTTTGCTCTCTCTTTTAAAAGTTTGTTGGTTGTTTTGAGAATTTGGATTTCAAGTCAAAAAAACAAATATACAAAATTAAAAAGAAAAAGGCTGCAAGTAACGCTTAAAAGTGGAAAGGTGAAGATAAAAAAGCAGGTGACCCAAGCTCTAATGTCTTCTTTATGATGCCCTCTTACAGTCTTACGGGATGTGTTAACAAATTCAATAATTCAGTCCCAATCAAACATAAATAAAAGAGACTATTCTTTGACGATACTACGGAGTAGTATTTTTCATTACAGGCCAGATAATAAATACTCCCTCTATTTCAAAATAAAATTCATTTGATTTTTCTATATGTATTTGAAGGAGATAAAAATTATACTACCTTCGATTCAAAACACATGTCTTTTGACTTTTCAACACGTATTTTAAGGAGCTAAAAACTATATAATATATTAATTTTTTTTATTAAGTTGTAAAAAAATAATTTAACAAATGTTGACATTTTATATAGTTTTTAACTTCTTAAAATACGTGTAAAAAAATCAAACGACATGTATTTTGGATCGGATGGAGTACTATAAAGTATTATTTTTTAATGAATTTATCTTAATAAACTTGTCATTATAGGTATTTTGCCCTTCACTTTACAAAAATGCCCTTGATATGATTGATGGTTTGTTAGTTGTAGTTTTCGATAAAGTAAAAAAGGAGGGTAATAATTGAGGGTAAATTAGTACATTTGTTAATTACCTTAAAACTTGTGAAAGAAGCTAAAATGACAAGTTTTGCCGAATGGAGGGAGTATTAAAAAATTTATTAAAAAAAATATTTTATAGTTTTTTTTACCTCTTTAAAAAACGTGTAGAAAAAAACAAATTACATTTATTTTGAAACAAAAAGGGTACTTTTCAGTCTTTTTGATTGATTTTATTATTTCTGGTTGCCTTTTATAAGAGAGTTTTATATGCTTATGAACTCATACCTACCTAAAATAAATGGAATAGTACAGAAGGTGGATTTTTCACTCTTTCACCCATTTATAATACTCCTTTCGTTAATTAAAACATATCGTTTTAGGAAGGAAATCTTGTTAAGAAACACTTGTCATTTTAGGTATTTTGACATCCACTTTACAAAATTGCCCTTGTAATGATTAGATAGTTGTTAGTTATAGTTTTTGAGAAAGTAAAAAAGTTGAGTAATAATTAAGGGTATAAGTGTATTTTTGTTTATTTTCTTAATAAGTGTGTTGATTTCTAAAATGACAAGTTTTAATTAACAGATGGAGTATAGCATTCTCACTTGATGATCAATGTACAAGGTTATCTCTTTCTCTCACACTTAGCGCGTGTTTGGTAAAACGGAGGTTTTTTAGGGGTTGGGTATTTTTTAGGAGGTGGAGTTTATTTTGTATATTATGGAGGTGTGAGAGGTGGAGATTTTTTTTAAAAAAAAACCTTGTTGGGTGTTTGGTGATGGTAAGGTTTGTAAATGGGTATTGAGGTAAAAATGTCTAAAATACCCTTTCCCTCATCCCTTCCCCTTCTCTCTTGTTGCCCCAATTTCCCCACTACTGTACGTCGTTTCCAATGGCCTGAGCCAACAGCAACTCAAATCACCCACTCCGCCTCCTCCTAGTCCACCATTGGTGGTGCCGCCGTCTCCTCCTCCTTAGATCCGGCGTCTCCTCCTCCTTAGATCCGGCGTCTCCTCCTCCTTAGATCTGGCGCCTCCTCCTCCCGTCCGACCCTTCTCGATCCATGCCGATGCCGGCGCCGGCGCCTCCTCCTTAGATCCGGCTCCTCCTCCTCCTCTCACTCCGCATTGCCATCCTCCTCCGACCCTCGTTTCCAGTGGCATTGAAGGGGCAAAATTGAACAAATTTTCCAAACCCATCAAATATACTCCATAAGCTACCCTCCCCCAGCTTTGGAAATCAGAAAATTTAACCCCCACCTGCAACTCCATAAGCCACACCCAAAGCTGCATCCAAACAAGTGGGGAAATAGCTTAATTTTTCCATAACCCCCAAAACCCCCACCTCCAACTACTATCAAACACCCCCTTAGTTGACATATTGGCATACGTTGGTTTGATCTCCTCCTTCATTGTTGAGTGGTGTCCAACTGAGATTGATGATCTCGTCCACAAGAACGCTATTGGACAGTGGTTAGACCGAGGTTGACCACCCCAAATTTTCGCCTTGTACAAAAAAAACATTCTCCCTTGAATAATCAACTTATATCGTGACTCTTAGGAGTTGAAAACAAATTTGCTTTGGTATACGCATTGGTAATACTGCCTCATTAAAAACGTTCTCACAAAAAACTCAGTGAGACAAAAACCCGTTCGAAGGAAAAAGAGTGCATCGCATACGATTCCCCCCATTGAATTCGACATGTTTAATAAGCTTCGTGAAGGCGACACATTTCAATCTTGCATACAAGTTGCTCGAACCTCTTGGGCGATAGAGACTTTGTGAACAAGTCAACAAGTTTCTGATCATCTGATTGGACTCAGTTCAAAATTTCCTTTCTTCTCAAGTTTATGAGTAAAGAAGAATTTTGACAATAGGTGTTTGGTTCGATTCCCTTTGATATAGCGTTCCTTCACTTGAGTAACACAAGCGAAGTTATCTTTGTATATCACAGTTCGCTCGACCTTGATGGACCTGATTCCAGACTCCCTTTGTATGTACTTTATCACCTTTTTTTAGTCACATAGATTCTCTACCGGTCTCATACAATGTTATCAATTTGACATGGTTTGACGATCTCGTAGTCAGAGTCTTCTTTGTGGATCTCCATGATATGGTCGTATCTCCAAAGTTAAGACATATCCGTCTTGGGATTTAGCCTTGTGCGGGTCTGATAGGTATCCTACATCTACATAACCAACAAGTGTTGCATTTAGACAATTCCGATAACATAAACCAAGATCATGTGTGTCTCTAAGATACCAGAAAAATGTTTGATTCCGTTCCAATGCCTCCTCGTAGGAGCTAAGTTGTATCTCGATAATAAATTTACAACGAAGGCAATCTCAGGACTTCTATTGTGGTCTAGGTACATCAAGGCACCAATAGCACTTAAACATGGTATTTCTGGGCCAAGTATTTCATCGTCATCTTCTCGAGGTCAAAATGGATTGTTGTTTACATTAAGGGGACGAATGACCATGGTTCTCAATTCCGGCTATTTTTCCGGCAAAAATTGTCAGAATTCAGAACCCTATTATTTTGGGTTAATTTTGGAGAATGTATTTTGGCAGGTGAAATCGTAGGAAATACGATATAAGAAGGTATTTTGACTGACAAAATCATCAAAAAAATAGTCGAAATTGATAATCGTATTGTTTTGGGTTAATATGGGTATACTTCATACATAGATTAATTAAAACTAAAGTTTGTATTATTTTCGGTTTAAAGTTGATACTTCGTATTATTTTGAGTTATTTTTCCTATTTTTTTTTATTAATGTATTAGTAAGATTAATTGAATTAAGTCGATTTTCACATTTAATAAATTACTTTAAAAAATAATATAAATTATTTTTAAATCTATTTAATTTTCAAACCGGTCTATTCGATCTAACCAGTCCGTAGACCAGGAAAACCTGGGACTGTATATTGCAGTTCCGATTTGAGATTTTCAAAATTCAGGTCCATTTGTCTTGGATAGGATCGAAATTTCCGACCCGATCCAATCCAATTTGGTCCTGACTGGTTGGACAACCCTGATTGCAATTAATAAGAATATATAAAGCATGTAGAAAATTTTAAAATGATCATAGTATCATGTTACAACTTACAAATAATTTTGAGAAATACAATGCATAAAATAAGATGATTTTAATTTATGTACTTAATAAAATGAGATTACGAGGGCACTTAAATAGAAGATGTTATTTCTTTCAAGTCTCATTCCACTTTGAATTGAATTGAATTGAAATGGAAACCTTTAAAGCTTCCAACATTTCCATTACTACTTCTTTAAATGAAGATAAAAAGTTCTTTTTCATGAAATGAATAGTATACACTGTAGTTGGGAGTAATAAAGAGAGAGGATCAGAAAAAACAAAGGCAACTTTTTCAGATGCCATGGACATGGCCCATTATCACTGCAAAGTTGATAGGAGTTCCAATCGCCCAAAAAGGTGAAATCGGAGGTACTTGTCTTTTGTGGAACACCGAATGCGGTATCCAAATGAGATGGGTTTACCTTCTTCGCCAATCACCATAGTTGCTTGTGATATCAGATTTGGAATTTCAATCAATATTAATGGAGGAGCTCTACTTTTTGGGTGCACAAATTTTTGTTAAAACATACTCCGTACGTGGGAGTTATATTATAAATTTCCATTTTATGTTCCATTTTATGTAATTTCCTAAATATAGAATCTTCTTTTGTCATTCTCGGTTATAAAAACCGAATTCAGTTGTAACTTCTGTACTCAACAGATTGAGCTCTCTCTCTCAATGAAAAGCTCTCTGTTTCTGATTGTTCTCTTTCATCTCTTTCCTTCTCTTCTTCGTTCCATATTCATGACTATCATCCAGATTCTACATGGTATCAGCGATTTCCTGAATCTGGTTTTTTTTCTCTTCCGCGCTTAATCTATGTGTTCTTTGTTCTCTGAAATTCGAGTTTCTGCACTCGATCTTTGTCATTCGTCGTTTCTGTTTGACGATTTCTGGTTTTTATTACTTCGACGATTTGTTCGAATTTCTTGCTCAGCAATTGATGCTTCTCATCCCTTCTACTTACATCATTCGGATAATCCGGGGACTATTTTGGTTTCTAAAGTCTTTGATGGTGCTGGTTTTGGTGGATGGAGGCGATCTATGATGATAGCTTTATCTGCAAAGAACAAGACTGGTTTAGGTGATGGTTCGATTCCTAAGCCAGCTACTACAGATCCTCGTTATCGTCAATGGCAGAGGGCAAATGATATGGTAATATCATGGATCTTGAATTCTCTTGGAAAACGCATAGCTGAGAGTGTCTTGTATAGTACCCTAGCTTCTGAGATGTGGTCGGATTTGTGCAACATATATGGTTTATCAAACTTTGCTCAGATCTTTCCTTTCAGGAGGGATATCTGTACAATTTCCCAAGGATCGGATGGAATTGCAGCGTATTTTACTAGAACTAAGCGTCTCTGGGATGAATTGTTCAGTTTGCAGGGGTTTCCGGTGTGTAATTGTGAAGTTGCTCCATTCTTGCAAAGTTATGAAGATGAGCAGCGTCTGATTGGATTTCTGACGGGGTTAAATGATTCTTATTCTCATATCAGAGGCAATGTATTGATGATGAATCTTGTGCCTTCGATGCCTCATGTTTACTCTCTTCTTATTCAAGAGGAGAAATAAAGAGAAATTCTTTTGTTCTAGGCATTAATTCATATTCTACTTCCTTCAATGCTAGGGCAAAGTCTTAAAATGGGAAGCAAGAAGATAAGAAGTCTATGCTTTGTTATTATTGCAAGACAGGATATTTGATTGAAAAGTGCTTCAAACTCCATGGTTTTCCTCCAGGATACAAGCCTCAAGAAAGGTCAAAGAAGTTCTCTGCTAATGTTGAAGCTAATCAGCAGGTCGGGCATTCAACTATTCCCACTATTCCAGGTCTCACTGCTGATCAATGCACAAAACTCATGGCTTTGTTGAATGCTCCATCTGTTGCTTTAACTTCTAACACAGCTCCTAATATTGGCATCTGCAATATGGCTGGTATCTTTACTTCTAATCCTATAATATTTTCTTGTTCTACTTTGAATAATGATATTAAAACCAACAAGAATACTTGGATAATCGGCACAGGAGCCACTGATCACATGTGTTATGATGATTCTTTGTTTCAAAACAAAGTGATGTTATCAAAGCCTTTTAAGATTGCTCTTCTAAATAAATCTGTAATTCCTGTGAATATTCATGGTAATGTCATAACTCTTGCCTCTTTGACATTGAACAAAGTTCTTTATGTTCCTCAGTTCAAGTATAACTTGCTCTCTACAAGTAAATTGTGCAAACAGATGAAATGCTATGCTTTCTTCATTGATAAAGTATGTATTTTGCAGGGCCCTTCACTGAAGAGGTCGTTGGTTCTTGGTAGGGAGCATGATGGATTGTATCTGCTTACTAAGGACATCAGTGCTTATGTTGAAATTTCATATGATTTTCATGTTTTACCTTAAGTGTCTTTGCCTGCTACTACTTGTAATGTTCATGACAGTAGTTTTTCTAAGTCTGTGATTTTGCCTGTTACCTCTGCTTGTAAAGTTGAATCTCTTGTATTATGGCACTCTAGACTTGGGCATTTACCTTTTAATAAGATCATAAAGCTTACTTCCTTGTCTAATATTTCTAAGTCTGATTTGGATAATCTAGTGTGTGATGTTTGTCATCGATCAAAGCAACACAAGTTACCTTTCCCAAAAAGTTCTATTGCTTCTGCTAAACCTTTTGATCTTATACACATTGATGTCTGGGGACCTTATAGCACTCCAACATATAATGGTTATAAGTATTTCTTGACAATAGTTGATGATTTTTCTAGATCTACTTGGACACAACTGATGACTGCCAAGAGTAATGCTTTTCCATTGATTAAGGCATTCATTCTAATGGTAAAAACTCAGTTTCATGTTGTGCCCAAGGTAATCAGAACTGATAATGCCTTTGAGCTTTGTTCAAGTAATGATGCTTCATTATTTCTAAAAACCAAAGGCATTATTCACCACACTTCATGTCCACATACTCCTTAACGGAATGGAGTTGTTGAGAGAAAGCACAAGCATCTTCTGGAAACAACAAGATCTTTGTTATTTCAATCACAACTCCCTTTGCAATATTGGGGAAAATGTGTACTCACAGCTACTTACTTGATCAATAGGTTTCCCTCAAAAGTTTTACATGAGGAGACCCCTTTCAAGTTGTTATTTCTAAAGGAGCCTACCTATAATCATTTAAGGTCATTTGGATGTCTGTGTTACACATCAACAATAGCTCATGGAAGGGACAAATTTTCCTCTAGAGCAATTCCTTGTGTTTTCATTGGATATCCATTTGGGAAAAGGGTTATAAGGTAATGTCTCTTGATGAAAAGAAGACTGTCGTATCTAGGCATGTTTTATTTCATGAAAAGATTTTTCCTTTCAAATCTTTTCAACCTGGTTTTCACTCAAATGATATTTTTTTGCCTAAGGCAATTTTGGATACAACCTCTTCCAGAGTTAATGCAGATCCAGTGGTGAATCTAGATAATTTTCATCAGTCAAATGATTCTCTAAACACCAGGAGGTCAACCAGAAATCATGCTCCTCCTGGTTATCTAAGAGATTATGTGTGTGGTTTTGTTGTTGCAAACGATCATATTGGTTCCTTGTTCACCAAATGCTCCAAGGTTCTCAAGTTTCTTATATGAACAAGGATATAAATCATCTAAAAATGATTATTCCTTGTTCACCAAATGCTCCAAGGTTCTCAAGTTTTTACAGCAGTATATGTAGATGACATATTACTAACAGGCAACAATGAAGAAGAAATCAAGCATTTGAAGCAAGTCCTGGACGATAGATTCAAAATAAAAGACTTAGGAGCTCTACATTACTTCTTGGGGATGGAGTTTGTTCACACTCCAACAGGTTTACTCATGACTCAGAGGAAGTTCTTGATGGAGCTTCTTGAGGAATTTGGGGGTGATGATCTAATTCCTGCAGCTGCACCAATGGATCCACACATCAAGCTTCAACCTTCCACAACTTCATCTACACTTGCAGATGCTACTGCATACAGGAAATTGATTGGCAAACGAAATTTCTTAACCAACACAAGGCCTAACATTTCTTTCACCATACAACACTTGAGCCAGTATATGCAGAACCCTTCAGTAGAGCATTATGAGGCTGCTATTCATCTTCTTTATTACTTAAAGGGCAAAGCATATATGGGCTTGCACTTCAACTCATCCTCAAATGTTGATCTTCAGGCCTACTGTGATTCAGATTGGGCATCATGTCATCATACTAGGCGCTCTGTATCTGGATATTTTATATCATTTGGAGGTTTCCCAATATCATGGAAATCCAAGAAGCAATTAGTGGTGAGTTTGTCCTCTACAGAAGCAGAATGTAGGAGTAAGCATCGAGTTTGCTTTGAATTGGCTTGGCTATCAAGGTTGCTTCATGAACTAGGGGTTACAGAAGTGTTACCAATCCCTCTGAAGTGTGACAATCTGGCAGCCATTCATATTACAAGGAATCCAATATTCCACGAGCGCACTAAGCACGTCGATTTGGATTGTCATTTTGTGAGATCAAAGATCCTTGAAGGCTTGGTTACAATCTCTCATGTTCCCACACAACTTGAGCTTGCAGATTTACTCACAAAGCCACTGCTTGGTCATGTTTATTCATCTACCTTGGGCAAGCTTGGAATGATGCCTCATCCTCCAGCTTGAGGGGGTGTGTGGGAGTTATATTATAAATTTCCATTTTATGTTCCATTTTATGTAATTTCCCAAATATAGAATCTTCTTCTGTCATTCTCGTTTATAAAAACCGAATTCAGTTGTAACTTCTGTATTCAACGGATTGAACTCTCTCTCTCAATGAAAAGCTCTCTATTTCTGATTGTTCTCTTTCATCTCTTTCCTTCTCTTCTTCGTTCCATATTCAGGGCTACCATCCAGATTCTACATCCCAATTTGGTGTAAAATCAACAATTTTAACGTTATTATAATGAAAATAGAATTGGAACTATTACAATATTACATATGGAATGGAGAATTATGAAACCGGCTTGTTATTGGGATGGTTTCATCTTGCCAATGCACGGCGAGTTCACCGACACCGTCTTCCTGAGCCGAAAACTTGTGGTGTTGATAGTGTTGTGTCATGGTGGATGGCGTTGCTGGTGCTATGGTGGGGCTGTCGACATTGACACTCAGTGTTGGTGGATGGTGCAGGACTAGATTTGGTGTTGTATTGAAGCCAGTGGGGTGTTTGCTGAATTCGACTTTTCGTGTCGGTTGGGAGGTCGTGCATTTGACGAGAATTTAACCGTGTGAATAGTAGCTCCCGTTATAAAATGATCCATTCATTCATTATTATAATCATGTTATTCCATTATGTTAGTGGGTCTAGATCAATTGCTCTAGTTCTATTCTCTCTTTTATATAGTTATACGATTGCAAATCATATGTCCCTAGGTTTATTTATATCTATGTCTAATTTATTACATAATTGGTACAAAGAGAATATAAAAATCTCAAAATATTAGATAATTTTTAGAGAAAACAAAATTAAATCATTTTTTCAACAATTACAAATAATAGAACCTGAAATAAAATACCAAAAGGACGGAGGATTTGCATGACAATTGTCTCAAAAGACTGCATCATAAAGAGAATGCTAAAAAATAACATTTCAATCTTTCAAGGATATCTCCATACCCCATTTGTAGCATTCATATTAGGCAAGTTGTCTCCTCCCCCCTCGATCATGTGGCATCCCGATCCCTTAGTTGTTGTAAGCCCAATCCAAGAGCTTTGACATATAGAGCTAGAAGAAGCAGATCCACAATGTGTTATCATAAGCAACAATCGAACCTATGTGGTCATGAATTACAAAACTTGTGTTTGCTTCTCCTGATGTCATCTTGGATCCATCGAAGTAACAATCGAGCCTATCTAAATTTTACAATACCCTAGCTCCTTAACTGCACAAATTCTCTTGAGCAAGGCTAGTGGTTCAATTTTTAGAATGGTTTATTTTTCACATTTTTCATACCCGTGGCCCTAACTGAATGCATCCCCCTTCATCATTTTTGTTAATGAAGCCAATGACGCTTTACCCCTATGGGAGGGTTGAGCCGTCAAAATTCATTGTAACGTACAAACCCATTATGAAGTTTTTACCACTTTAATTTTTATTGTTTCTTGATTTATTTGTTCTATATATTTTTATTTTGTTATTGTAAGCATCTCTAAGATCTTTTTGAACCATTGGTCGGGTTCTCAAGGACAAACTCTTCTTCACATGTGCCTCTTTTCTGATCTTAGCAAGATCACATCTTCATCCATCCTTACAGGTTATAACACACTTCAAACCTATTTAATCATTTGCAAAGCATCTAGGTAAATAAACCATATACTAGAGTTAATTTGGTATCACCAAAACACATAAGTTCCTAATGAATACTAAGAACTATAGGGTGTAGAAGGGCATAGAGAAGACTAAGACTAATCGAACAAACCTAAAGGTACTATAACATTCATCAAGTTAGCTACGAGTGCTTGATGAACTTTATTTTAATCCATCTCCTATTGTGATCTATATACTCATTGAGTTTCTAGTTGTTCTCGGATCTCGCTATCAGACTACACGTACTTATCATGATATAAGCAATCAATACCCATATGTCCGTCCAAAAATTGAAAGAATTTCCACTTCCTACTTTCCAAATGAGTAATTTTTGAAAGTTTTCTTTTAGATCCATCAGCTTGCCCCATCACTAACCGGTGTTTGGTTTCCTATATTCCAGAATATATTTTATTTTTTGGTATTTTTCTATAATGATTCTAACACATGTTTTTTTTTGTTTTTACTAGTATTTTTCAAAAAAGTTTCATTTATAATGCTTCATTCATATCTTAAGCCTTTCTATGTCCTAACCCTCCTCCGTCTTTCGGTTTGTAGATTCTATCCCAACTAATTAACGGGTTGTGGTTTAAATCCTTTTTTATTGATTTGGTCGAGCTCATGGTCTCAAACTCAAGTCACAAATACATAAGCAATGGAACTGATTTTGATTGTTGAGGTGGATTAAACAAATGTGAATAACTCTCTCTCTCGCTCTCTATATATATCCCAAAATTTTAAGCTTTAAATTTTCGAGCTCAAATCTCCACAACTATTTATTCATAGATATTTAAATGCAAAATGCTGAAATAAAATTATCAATATTTATTACTAGCAGATTATGAAATACATATCATTATTGTTGTCTAGATGTAGCGCTGAGTTTAAACAACGTATAAATAGAGTAGTAACAAATAGTTACTTAACATCGACCTCCAGTACAAATGCAAGCATATTTAGGATGAAATGGGTCACCGCCAGCTTTTTCAACGCATTGACCAAATGCTTGTTGATATTGTTGATAACACGTTTTTCTGCAGGTTTCTAACAAACAATTATTTGGATCCACCACACATACTCCATTTGTCTTCGTAGCCCATTCCGTAACTGTTCCAATAACCATGACTAATACATTAATTAACTAATATTCCATTTTTTTAAGTAGGAAAAAAAAAGACAAAAGGAAAATATATTGTAAATTGATGAGTGTCTTTTAAGAGTTTCATAGTAAAGTGTTGCTTTGTTCATATTTTTGGCTAAAAGAAATCATGTACTCATGTGCAAATGGAATTTCAATGAAACATTTATATGAATTGATGCCACATATTTAGATTACTTATGTGCAAATGGAATTTCAATGAAACATTTATATGAATGGATACTACATATTTAGATTTTTAATGAATAAAAACAAGATTTAAGGATAATGTAGAATTTGAAAGACAGATCTACTTTTTTCCTTGATTTCATGAGAGTGTATATACTTATAAACTTGTCGTACTAGTAATATAAAAGTGATCCTAATATATATGCAAAACGATAATATAATATGCACATATTATTAATATATAGATAAATCAAGATGTGAAACTTTAAATGAAACACATATGGGATATGAATTACCTATAAGAGCAAGAACGAAGATGAGGACGAGATTGATATAAGAAAACTTTGCCATGAATCCTTGTTTAATCAATGTTAGCTAGAAATTAACTAATAACTTGCTAGCATGGGTATAAAATTAGAGAGTAATACTTGCTATTTATAATGATTAATTTCCATCACAACATTAATTTTGGAGGTATTAATTTAATGTCAAATTACCTTAATTAGTATGATTTGATTCATATCCTTTAAAAATAATATGATTCATACAATCAAAAATAAAATATAATATGATTCATCCCCTCAACCAATTCATATCATTTACCAAAAATCCTTATTAAAAAAATATCATTTACCAAAATAAAATGATCTCAAATCAATATGTAAATCATCTTATTTCTTGTATAACTATTATATATATAGGGATTGACTTCGCTGAAAACCTCAAATTGTGGTAAAAACCGTGAGGACTACTTTATAGCTTGGTTTATTTGAAACTTGTGCTAAAAACTCATGTTTTAAAATAACACATGACTTTATATCTCGGTTAAACCTAAAAACCGTGCTGAAAACTCATGTTTTAAAATTATATAATGACTTTATAGCTCAGTTTTATTCAGAACCGAGCTAAAATCTGTGACTTTATAGATCAGTTCTATTCAAAACCGGGCTATAAAGCTAGTGAACCGGGTTAAAAAGCCGGTCCTCACAGGTTTTATAATGTCATTCTAATGAATAATAATTCAATACCACCGATTAATCAAAAGTTACTTTTAATCTCAACCGTTGATCTTTTTAGTTCAATGATCCAAATTTGCTAACATGATACACCGTAAGAGTTGTGTACATATGATCTATTGTGTGTATATATATAGAATAACTTTATTATGATGACACCTTTTACCATATAACGGAGTAACAATTGTGGACTCTTAGATCAAAATAAATGAAGGGAGAACACCCTTTATCATAGACTTTTTATATACCTAATTTCATTGTGATCCAACCATTGTTCTTTGTAAGAATAAAATTTTTCATAAGCTACAAGAATATTATATATTCTAAATGGCTCTATTAGAGGCGAAAGCTCCTTTCCCTCAAAGCAAAGATCTTCCTCACTTTTGGAAATCAATTATTTTACCTCCAATAAAATATTTTTACAATCAAACAGATACTTCTCATTAGTTATGAGATCTCTCTTTCCTCAAAATCATACTTTTATCATATCTTTCAACAATACATAACAATGATACACTATGGAGCTCACTGAAAATTTTGTCAATCTTCTCCCGTAATCATTGTGCAGTTTGTCATTCAAGGACAAGTTCTTCAAGGACTTTTATATCCTTCACTTGTGAGTTTCATTCGTCCTTCTTAGAGTGTCTTTGGTGTCATTTCTAGGCATCTCTGAGATCTTCTTGAACCAATGCTCGGGTTCTCAAGGACAAACTCCTTTTCTCATGTGCTTTTTTTTTTAATCTTAGCAAGATTACATCTTCATGCATCCTTACAAGTTATAACACTCTTCAAAACTATTTAATCATTTGCAAAGCATCTAGGCAAATAAATCGTATACTAGAGTTTGCTATCACCAAAACACATAAGTTCCTAATGACCCTAAAGGTACGCCAACATTTGTCAAGTTAGCCAAGAATGCTTGGTGAACTTTATTTTGATCCATCTCCTATTGTGATCTATATACTCATTGACTTTATGGTTGTTCTCTGAGTTCGTTATTGGACTACACATATCATAATAGGAGCAATCAATACCCATATGTCTGTCCAAAAATTGAAAGACTCTCCATTTTCTACTTTACAGATGAGTAATTTTTGGAAGTTTTTTTTAGCTCCATCAGCTTGCCCCATTGCTAAGAGGTGTTTGGTTTCCTATATTCCAAGATACTACCTCCGATCCAAAATAGATGTCGTTTAACTTTTCAACACGTATTTTAAGAAGCTAAAAACTATATAATGTATTAACTTTTTTATTATTTTTTTTATAACTTAATACTTATTACCAACCAATATTAAGTTGTACAAATTTTTTTTAAAAAATTGATATTTTATATAGTTTTCAACTTCTTAAAATACGTGATGAAAAGTTAAACGACATGTATGTTGGATCGGAGGGAGTATATGTTATTTTTGGGTATATTTTTTAATGATTATGACCCATATGTTTAGTATTTTTCAAAGAAGTTTCATTTATAGTGCTTCATTCATGTCTTAAGTCTTTATATGTCCTAACCCTTCTCTGTCTTTTGATTTGCAGATTATATCCCAACTAATCAACAATTTATGGTTTAAATCCTTATTTCTATTGATTTGGTCGTGCTCATGGTCTCGAACTCAAGTCACAAATTCATAAGCAGTGAAACTAATTTGATTTTTGGGGTGGATTTGGCAAATGTGAAAAACTTAATTTTGTGTATATATATACACCAAAATTCTAAGCTTTAAATTTTCGAGCTCCAATTTCCACAACTATTTATTCATAGATGATTGAATGCAAAAATAAAAATATCAATATTTATTAGTAGATATTGAAATACATATCATTATTATTGTCTATGTAGTGCTGAATTTAATCAAAGTATAAATAGACTAGTAACAAATAGGTACTTAACATCGACCTCCAGTACAAATGCAAGCATATTTAGGATGAAATGGGTCACCGCCAGCTTTTTCAACGCATTGACCAAATGCCTGTTGATATTGTTGATAACACGTTTTTCTGCAAGTTTCTAACAAACAATTATTTGGATCCACCACACACACTCCATTTGTCTTCGTAGCCCATTCTGTAACTGTTCCAATAACCATGACACAAAAGGAAAATATATTGTAAATTGATGAGCGACTTTTAAGAATTTTATAGTAAAATGTTGCTTTGTTCATATTTTTGGCTAAAAGAAATCATGTACTCATGTACAAATGAAATTTCAATGAAGCATTTATATGAATGGATGCCACATATTTAGATTAGAAATGAATAAAACAAGATTTAAGGATAATGTAGAATTTGTGAAAGGCAAAGCTCATTTCTTCCTTAATACACCTATAAGTAATATAAAAGCTATCCTAATATATATACAAAAAAGATAATCTAATATATACATATTATTAATAGATAAATCAAAATGTGAAACTTTAAATGAAATAAATGGGATACGAATTACCTATAAGAAAAAGAACGAAGAAGAGGACGAGATTGATATAAGAAAACTTTGCCATGAATCCTTGTTAAATTAGTGTTAGCTAGAAATTAACTACTAACTTGCTAGGATGGGTATAAACTTGGAGTGTAATCCTTGCTATTTATATTGACTAATTTCCATCACAACATTGATTTTGTAGGTATTCATTTAATGTCCAATTACCTTAATCAGTATGATTTGATTCATATCCTTTAAAAAATAATACGATTCATACCATCAAAAATAAAAATATAATATGATTCATCCCCTAAACCAATTCATATCATTTACCAAAAATTAAAATGATCCCCAATCAATATGTAAATCATCCTATTTCTTGTAAAACTATTAGAGAGAGATATGTTAGTTCCAGTGTACACAACTCTTATCGTGTACACACATGCCTTATCGTGTACGCAAAAAATATTCGTATATTTTCTCACGATCATTCGTTTTTTTCACATGATTATTCGTCTATAATAATGTAATTATTCATCTGTAAAAAAAGTGTAAAGAAATCTATTTTTTCTGACAAATAATCACCAGTACCACCGAATGAAGTCACTCTAACGAATAATCACCCAATACCACCGAATTATCAAAAGTTACTTTTAATCTCAACCATTGATCTTTTTAGTTCAATAGCCCAGATTTGCTAACATGATAAATCATAAGAGTTGTGCACATATGATCTATTGTCTATTTCTATATAGAGAGAGAATAACTTTACTAGGAGAACATGCCCCTTAGCATATAACGGATGGATAGTTGTGGACTCTTAGATCAAAATAAATGAAGGGAGGAGATTGATTTACAAAAAGCACAATTAACCATATATAACCAACTAGTATTCATATTTAACATTAAATATGAATATTAGTTGGTGTAACCGTATCTTTAAATATGAATAGTAATATGGAATAGTAAATTTGTATTAGTTTTTAAAATATGAATATTTAATTATTTCAATTTGAATAATTATGTCATTAAATATGAATATTAACATATTTGGTGAATAATATTTGGTGGTTTTAAGTTTTAAGCGTTTAACCAACTAGTATTCATATTTAACACTAAATGTGAATACTAGGTAGTTACACGCTTCTTTTAACAACACAATGTTAGTCCTTTGATTTTTTAAGATCTAATGACTCAAATTTGTCCCCCCTAATGACTCAAATTTGTCCCCCCCTCCCCCCGGTTACATGATAAGAGTTATTTCACCAGAAAGTGCCTCTATATATACATGGTGAGAATTTGTGCCCCTAGGATGAATAGAAATGGTGACATCGAGTCCTCTTGTTAGAGGTCCCATTCTAATTTGAAAAGATCAATAAGAACATTGTTGACTAAAATTGAAAATAAAACTATAGTCCATACATTCTTTGATCATTCTCATAAATCTGTGATGAAAACTAAATTTTGTAGAATTGTAGCTTTGAAATCTTATTCTACTCTATTATAGGCTTTTTCTATACCTAACTTATTGTGATCCAACCTTTTTTTTGTCGTAAGAATGAAAATTTTCATGCGCTACAAAAATTGTTATAACGAGAATGAAATTAGCGAAGAACAACACAGAGATTTACGTGGTTCAGCAACGGTGTGTTGCCTACATCCACGGGCAGAGAACCAGTTTTCTTATTAGAGGAAGCAAAACAGATTAGAGTTACAAGGTTGAATGCCTCTAGGGTAGGCCTGTAGGAGATTATATAGCCTTACCTAATTCTAATCCTATTATGATAAGTATATCAATAAGGCCTAAAGGGATAAATCTAAATCTACATAAATATATCTTTATTTATATCTTATTATAGATAAATCTACCTATAGTAAATATATCCCTAAAGATAAACTCTATTAGATAGATTCAAGTTATTCCAACAAAAATATTATCCTAGATGGCTCTATTAGAGGCAAAAGCTCCTCAAAGAATGTGGACAAACTTCTCTACCACTTTTTTCATACTTTCCATGAGTATTTTAGAGATTGTTTTGTAAATCGTAAAGTATGAACTTATTTGCCTATATTAACTTATTGTGGTTAGAATTTCACATTTTTGCAAATATTAATTTAAACATGTATGCAATTATTTTTGGCATTATGAATTTAACTTTTTACATTCATATTATCTAACAACTCAAATTTTTGCCGGCCCTTCAAAAGTTATTCAATCTCTCCTTTCTTTTCATTCTTTGCTTTTGGAAACAAAGGAAAAGATTCGACTTGGTAAATTAATAGCCTACAAAAGTCAACATAAAGAAAAAACAATTTAAATGTAGTACTCCTTTATGCTAGTGAAAATGTAATACGGAATATATGTGAAAAAGTATACGAATTGTTTACCTTCGATCCAAAATACATATCGTTTGACTTTTTAACACGTATTTTAAGGAGCTAAAAACTATACAATATATTAACTTTCTATTATTACTAGTGAGCAGGCCCGTGCTACACACGGGACTTATTTTAAATAAGATATATTTTTAATTAATATATTATCATTGTAATTTTACTACTAATAATTTTCATCTCTAAAAGTTTTAATATGTTTATTTATCTTTGAAATTCAACAAATATATTAACTTGACTCTATTTATCTTCTTACTCACTTCTACGTGCAATTCAACTATATAAGCAAAAAAAATGATAATTGTTTTAGAAATGGATGTGTTTAGGTTTAAAACAAATAAAAATAATATATTATAAACTTGAAAAATGTTGTAGTTAAAGGCATAAACTAATATAATTAAAAAAATACAAAAATAGTGTAGTTAAGGAGAATTGAACCTTTGACCTTATGCATATAAATTATTCCTTAACCATTAGGCTAGAACAACCTTTTGATTTTTTATGCTAATATTTAAAGTATATTAGGTGATTTTTTAATCATTTAATAGGTGCAATTAATGGGGCAAAACTCAACTTTATATATATAGTATAGATTTTTTATGCTAATATTTAAAGTATATTAGGTGATTTTTTAATCATTTAATAGGTGAAATTAATGGGGCAAAACTCAACTTTATATATATAGTATAGATATAGATAGTATAGATAGATTTTTTTTACAATTTAATACTCCGTACTTATTACTAACAAATATTAAGTTGTAAAAAAATAATTTAAAAAAATTTGAAATTTATATAGTTTTTAGTTTCTTAAAATACGTGTAAAAAAGTCAAACAACGTGTATTTTGTATCGGATAGAGTATAATTTTGTGCTTTACTCCGTAAATGTGAAAAGGTAACATATGAGTTGTTTTGTGGCTCAACGGTATTGTAAGGATATGGCACTCAAAAGGCAAAAAAAAAAAAATGCTTAATATTGCAACAAAAAAAAAAGCTTAATATTTTGAGTACCAGTCCTTCAAACCAATTGAAAGCCCGTCCATCTCCCGATTTGTTTGGACTCTCAATTTCTCTAGGCTTGTTCGGATAATCGAATTTCTTTCCTTATATAAAAAAAACCCATATATCTTAGATCGCTTTTACGGCCGAGAAATTCGTATCACTAGTATTACTAGTATCACATTTAGTTTGGTATGAAGTGTCGAGTGGTTAGTCAAAATTTTCACAAAATAAAAAATATTTACCAAAGTATTTAGAGTTTGAAAGTATTTACCAAAATATTCACTAGGGTCCCACTTGTCTTTTATAATTTTCCATAAAAAGCAAAAATCATAAATAATCACCATATCTTTTTATAATTAGCATTAATATCCTTAAGTATTGTTTGTCTAGTTCTGTATTCCGCATTTAAATATTATAATCAGAACCTTAATTTAGTTTGATCCTGCAATTTGGTATCAGAGCCTAGTTAATTAAAATATTTATCTATAAGCCAATCTGGAGGTATCTACTAATTGTCCCCATAAGACTTATCCTCATACTTTACATCTAGATACAAATGATAAGCACTTTGGAGCAATTTTAAATGCTATTTCAGACCAACTTATAGATTTAAAAGTTGAAATTAAAAAATTAGAACAGTTATATCTAGAAATTAGCGGTAAGATTTTTAAGATAGTAAAAGAAACAGGTGAAGTGCAACACTCAACCAATCTCAAAGCCATCAACGAAATTAGTCATCAAATAAGCCTAAAATCTGGTGGTGAACTTAAGAAAGGAGATCCTTTTAAATATAGTTATCCATTTAAAAAATCCAAAAAGAAGTTTTCTACTAAGATAGATAATATAAAGAAAAAAGGTATTATTGAAGGAGAAAATCAAGACGAAAATCAAATCCTTAAAAATGAATCAACATCCAGTTCCACAAACAAGGAGATTTAGCACTAAGTTGGACGACCCAGAATGGAAGTTGAAATTACAGAAACTTAAAAACATTGAATTCAACTTCACAAACCAAGAAGTTATGAGCGATGATGAGTCTGACAGAAATTTTGATGAAGAAGCAGTATATCAGCAAATGGGACTAATTAATCTGAAAGACATGGAAAACATTCCCATATCCAAAGTTCAACAGAAGCTAGATGAAATACTAAGACAAAGAAGGCTGAGGGAGAATGAACCAGTAGAACAGAATGAAGCTAGAAGAAACTACAGGCGATATGAACATGGTTCAACCAGTAATTATAGACCTAGGCTAAAGCCGAAGGAGTTTCTAGAGAAGAAAGAAAGATTTGGAGTGAGTATTATGCCAAACCATAGGCAAAGAGAAATTAACCTAGAACCCATAAGTGAAACAGGTTACAAACTAATCCTGGATGGTGTAAGGAACAGGCGTGAGATCATAGAATTCTGGAAGAAAAGCATGATGAGCGTATTAAACATGAATGTAGGATGGAATTCTTCCCAATTCCTTAATTATATAGAACACAGTTTCTATGGTTGTATTGCCGATTGGTATGGAGCCATTGGTGATGAAGCTAAGCAAGAACTTAGGAATTTGGCAAGTCCAGTGAATATGTTCACATTAATATGTGAGTTAATTGAAGATGAATTCATTGGAGAAAAGGAAGATGAAGATAAGGAAGCTTTAAAATGGCAAAGAACTTTGAACAATCTTGAAATCTGTAACATGAAATATGTTGATAACTATATAACAGAATTCGAAAGATGTTACTATAAGATAGGAGAAAATGGCACTAATCTTCAAATGTTCTTTGATAAACTTCCTTCCCCAATTAATGAACAAATAAGTGAAGAATATCGAGAGCTAATAAAAAATGGAAGCAAAGATTCTCTTGGTAATAGAATTTCCTATGTTAGGAAATGGGTTGAGAAAAAATGTCGAGATGTCAGAAGCACCCAAAGAATGAAGAAACAATTCTTAACTTGTTGGGAGACACCAACAGAATGGGGATGCAACACTAGAGATTATCAAGGAAAAAAGAATTATAAGAGAAAAAGTTTAAACAAACAAAGAGGTGAAAAATATTATAAAAAGTATTATAAAAAACCTTTCTAAAAAAATAGAAGATTTTTCCAGAAAGCCTCATTTTGTCCTGAGAAAAAGAAAAACTGCAAATGTTGGGCATGCGGTGAAGCCGGTCACTATGCTAATGAATGCAAAAACAAGAAGAACAATAGATTAGCAGAAGCCCTAGGTAGTTTGGATTACATAGAACTATCAGAAGATGAAGCAGTAGATTTAGCTCTAAGGAACAACAAAGGAATAGTGGAAATAATTGAAGAAAAGTTCGATGAACATGAAGAATCTGAAAATGAATCAATTGAAGGTGAAGAAATTAATGAGATGATGGAAGGAGAAGCTCCTAGTGAGTTCTCTGATGAATATGAAATGACCACCTTAGCTCAACTTCAGAAAGCTGAAACTTCTATTGATGAAGAACAAGTAGAAGAAATGACCAGATCAGGGGTTGATTTCCCGATCATTGCCAAAGAACAGTTTGTTAAAAAATCATTGTTCTCAAAATATGCTAAATATGTGTGTGAAGAGATGTCTGGAGACGTAACAGTTAAAAACAATGAAAATCAAGCAACTGAAGTGAACTTAATAAATTGGGCAAATATTCAAAAACATAACAAAGACAAAAAATTTAAATATATCTTTATATGTGGCATTCAAGTTATTATAACTCCATTACAAGACTATGGTAAGGATGTGCAATGCATTAATTTCGTTTGTGATATTAGGCATAAAAAGTTTAGTGACCAATGCATCAGTGGAATAGTCTGTAATCTGAGTCAAGGAGCAGTTTCTTGGATCTGTAGGCCAAACTATTATGTTAGTTTAGAAGATCATTATGCATCTAAATTCTTAGCTATAAAATTGTTAACTGAAGGTATCAGTATGCACAAGGGAACTTGTCCATTACAGCTAAAGTGGAAGGTAGTTTATAAACTGGAAAACACGACAAATCCTCCACGTAAGTGTCACATAGTAGAAGCCGAGAAACACGAGGTAGTAGGACCTAGCAAAGAGGTTGTGCCAGTAAAGCTAAGACCAGACCAGATAAAACTAAAGACCATTTGGGTAAACGCATTCGAAAATTCTGCAGCCACTAGCAGCGATAAAGTTTTAACTATAGATGAAGAAGGTAGAATCCATACGAATGCTAAACCACAAGTAAACCTATCTAGGTGTCCGAGTCTAGCCAGAAATCCCAGTTTTAGGTTCAATCCTAATCTCAGTATTACCCCAAGAACCCAAGGACCTATGGCAAGCAAGAAAGATAAGTCATTTGTGGTAGATGAGGATACAGCTAGCATGATAGCAGCTTTAAACAAGAGGTTAGAAAATAGAATTATAAGAGAACCATCTAGACATAGTATTGATCTAGGTTCCTGTCCTTCTAGGGAAAGTGGTATAACTCCTTCCTGTCCTTTTAGAGAGACTGATACAATTCTATTGCATCCTCCAACACTCGCAAGTATTGAGGAAAGACGGGGAGAATCATCCAGTTCTGAGCCTAAAGGAAAGATAGTAGGATATCAAACTAGAACCATTAGTGAACCTATCTTTGAAAATGATGCAAGGGCAAAGAATTTTGTGGAACCTCATAAGGAACCGTTTTGTGAACCGTTTTGTGAAGAAGAAATAGGAATGAGAATGGAAGTGATGGATCTTAGGCATCTCTACGAAGAGAATGTGAGGATAGAAGAAAGCCTTGAGCATGTCAGTAGAGGATCCTTGAAGAAAAATTATAGAATCACAAATCCCAATAGCATTTATATCCCAATAAGTATTTGTTTAGAAGGTTTTAACAAATATGAATTATGTGCCTTTGTGGATAGCGGTTGTTCGGTATGCTTTGGTAAAAAGGCATTATTTCCTGAGTTCATATGGCAGAAATCTCGTAAACCAATCCAAGTCAGAATAGCTGACGATAGTATCATGGTTCATTCAGAATTAGCTTCTGATGTGCCAATCATGATAGGTGGAGTCTCGTGTGTAATCCCTACACTTTGGGCTACTACTCAACCTTCACATGACATGTTAATTGGAAACAACTTCCAAAGACTTCATGTCCCAGTCACTCAACACTTAGACATGATGGTCTTTAATATCAATGGAGAAGATGCTTGGGTTAAGAAGATCAAACAAGCATATACACACCAAGCAATAGAGTTCACGCGCACTAAGCGTGGTGAGGAATATATTCTTCCTACTCAAAGAGAATTTGCACTCTCCATATGTGAAATAGGTTTAAAAGAAAAAATTCTTAAACAGCAAGAAAAAATGTGCAAAGAGTTATACTCTGAAAATCCTTTAAAATTTTGGGAAAAAGATAAATCATTTGCTACCATAGAATTAATAGATCCAAAGACTATCATTAGAGTAAAACAAATGGTTTATACTTACAAAGATCAGCAAGAGTTTAAAGAACAAATTGATGAGCTATTAAAGAAAGGATTAATCAGAGAAAGCAAAAGTCCTCATTCTAGCCCCGCCTTTATGGTCAGAAATCATGCTGAAGAAAAAAGAGGAAAAGCTAGAATGGTTATCAACTATAAAAAGCTTAATGATAATACTGTTTTTGATGGATACTATATCCCTAATAAAACAGTTTTATTTAATAGAATACAGGGAGCCACTTGGTTCTCTAAAATGGACTGCAAAAGTGGATATTGGCAGGTAAAGATGAATGAAGACAGCATTCCACTTACTGCATTCAGTGCTCCACAAGGACACTATGAGTGGATAGTCATGCCATTTGGGTTAAAGAACGCACCACAAATATTCCAGAGAAGAATGGACAATGTTTTCAAAGAATTTAAACATTGTTGTCTTGTTTACATTGATGATATCTTAATCTTCTCTAAAACCTTGGAGCAACATAAACATGATTTAAAAGCCATAACCCAAAAATGCATTGATCATGGAATCATTCTAGGACAGAAAAAGTGCATTTATGCTGAACCAGAAATTGAATTCCTAGGACTCAAGATAAAAGCAGGTCAAATTGTGTTGCAGGAACATATTTTAGAAAAGGTAGAAAAATTTCCTGATGAAATCAAAGATAGAAAACAACTAGAAAGGTTTCTAGGATGTCTTACCTATGCTTCTGATTTCATTAAAGATTTAGCCAAACTAAGAAAACCTTTACAGGTAAAATTGAAGAAAGAACAAGTTTGGAATTGGACTCAGCTAGACACCAAGATAGTCAAAGAACTAAAAAGAAGATGTGAAAAACTTCCAATATTAACTCTACCTAATGAAGATGATGAGTTAGTTTTTGAAACAGATGCTAGTGATTATCATTGGGGAGCTGTTTTGAAATTAAAGAAAGATAACAAGCTTTGCAGGTACAGCAGTGGCAGCTTCAACAAATCTGAGTATAATTACACTGTCATGGAAAAAGAGATTCTTGCAATTTATCGTGGAATCCAGAAGTTTATAATCTTTTTAGCCCCTAAACCTTTTACAGTCAGAACAGATTGTAAAGGCATATTGGGTTTTATAAATAATAATCTTGATAATATGAAAGCGCATGGGAGGCTCCTGCGTTGGCAATTAGCCCTTAACCAATTCACCTTTACCGTTGAACATGTGCAGGGTTCAAAAAAATTCTCTAGCAGACAGCCTAACTAGAGAACTAGCTGATGGACCAAAGAAAGCAGATTCGATGGGAAGACGCTCGCTGGGCAACCAGTGAGATGGATCTTGATTTCTTAAGTGGCATAAGAGAATATCAAGGATGGGTTTCCCCTCCAAGTTTTTATATTTCTATTGATTTTGGAAGATTTACTCATAACAGATTCCGTCGTGGACTCCTTGAAATGAGACACAGAACGGTTGAAAGATTTTTAACTTTGGAAATCATTATAAAAGTTCTTCAACTACCTATAGAACTTCAAGAAGAAATCTGTAGGAGATGGAGGATGAGAGATTTCAGATATTTCTACTGGACAGTAACCTTGAGAGATCACAATACTCCAGCAAGGACCCGAGAATGGTGTAACCATTTCAGTATAAACAATTTCGCTGGATTAGGAGGAATCTCATTGCCACTTACGGCATATGTTGATTCAGAGTATCTAAAAGCATGGGAATATGGAATGTGTAATGGACTCTACAAATACAAGCAACCATGGCCAAAAGAAGAAGAGCGTAGCTTCCTGTACAACCACTTCACTAAATTCCAGAAGGAGGTTTTCCTCAGAGCAACAACGTTTGAGAAGATAGAGGAAATAAATGGTTGTCGTGTTATCAGTGCTTGCATGGATATTAACAAGGGGAAAATCAGGTTACCACACTACCTGATCTTCCTGCTATTTACTGAAGAATACTGGTACGTGGTAGATCCAGTAGTATGAAGCCATAATAATATAATAAGACATCCATGGGCAGCAAGAGCAAAAGGGTTCTTCTACATCTATTTTTACATCAACAAGTTTAGACAGACTGACTGTGGAATATTCAAAGTTGGGAATACCACCTTCATCATAACCCCACAACTCAAGCCATTGATGCAGCAAGCTATAGACAGGTCCGAGTCCATTGAGCTCTATTTAGCACAAATAGAAGCTGGTCACTTTTTGGACAAGGAAGGCCATGAAAGGATGATTGATATGTTAATTACATGGGATCGAGAATACACTGAAGGTCTAATGCTTGATCTCGATTTGGATAATGAGCAAGATTTGGAGATTGATAATCTCCAAGATCTGATAATGGATGATGATGACTTAGAGGCCAATATGGGAGAAGAGGGGGTCCAGAACCTGAATGATTAAACATCATCATCATGCACCAGCACAATTATTGTACCTTTCTGTTTTCTTTTTCATCATGTGAGTTGTATTATTGAGTCAGCACTGTGTGCTTTTATTACTTTCTGAGTGCGTAGGGGTCCATATGTCGGCCATTAGCTTTTAGACGTTGTAAAGGCATCCAATGCCTTTCAACCAGCTCTATATATAGAGCTCTCCTCAGACTTCTAAGGGTATCGAAATCCAGAGAGAGAAAAACATATGAAAAGAGAGAGAAGTCTTGTAATACAGAAAGAGAAAGAGAAGCATTGTTGAGTTCTGAGTAGGTTGGTTTCCCATCACTAAAAAACTCAAGAATCCTTCGATGGATCTTTCTGGTGTGAGAATCTAGTATGTTTGTGTGTTTATAAGTTTTAAATTAGGAGTGCTTGTGTGTTGTAATATTTTCCAAATTCAATAAAAGTTTGTTTTTAAGAAAGGGAAAGCTACTTAATCGAACTCTATGTTCTGAATAATTAGTTTTCTTGATTCCAATCCTTTCACCCTCCAAAAACAAAAACTGAGAGTTAGAGACTACGATCTGAGGTAGGAAACGAAACAGATCTGTGCTGTGCTTGGACTAAGGGAGGCATGGTTGAAGGTTAGCCACCTCTAGAAAACCGGAAGCTAAAGGAACGCCGGTGGTCCAGTGTGACTAAGTTCAGGTATCGGTCAAACCTCTCTATCTTTAAGTTTTTAATTGCAGAGCGTGGTGGGCTTGAAACCACAGAAAATTCATTATTCATAATATAGTCAGTAGATTATGGTAGTTAGTACCACCAAAAGTCATTTATAAGTATTCTATATTGCATCTTGAGTATTATTGTCAAAAACAAGAAAGTTTAAGATGAAGTTTGTAATTTAGTATAAAGTACGGGTACCTTTTGAAAAATCAAAAAGAAAAAGCTGAAATCTTTGAATATTTTTTAAAATAGTTTGAAAGGTTGAATTTTGTGGTAATTATTTTGGAAAACTTGAATATTTAGAAAAAAATTTCATGAAGTGTCTACCTATGAACTAAAAAAACTAAGATCACATTCATTAGCAATATAGTATACATATGGATGTTATTCGAGCTGAACGAGCCGAGTATCGCTTATTCATATTCAATTCATTTAGGATATGAACGAGCTCGAGCCGAGCCTAAAGTTTGACTCGAGCTTAAAATGTGCTCATACTCGGCTTGTTTAGGAAATGAACGAGCTCGAACCGAGCTTTTTTCAAGCTTTAAACAGTTTTACTTGCTCATTATACAGTAACTTAAAGAAAATTTTAGAAATTTTATAAAATTCGATCTATTCAAGTTTAATTCAAACGAGTTGAGTTTGGACCGAATTTAAAAATGTGCTCATACTCGACTCATTTAGAAAATGAACGAGCTCGATTCGAGTTTTTATCGAGCGAGTACGAGTCAAATTCGAGCTAATCGTACTCACATAACACCTCTAAGTATACAATCTGACAAGATTCACTTGTTTGTAGTCGTGAAAATTAATAATAGTCTCGAATTAGGAAAGTTGTGATCCTCTCAATTTTCCGAAAAGGTTTCCATTTCTTAGCAATAGAGTTGATGATCCCTATGGGGTCTAGATTCCATGAATTTGATTAGGGGTGGGCATGGGACGGGACGGGACGGGATTGGGGTAATCCCGCGTCCCGTCACGCGTATTTTTTGTGGGACGGGACCGGGATGGGATTGAATATATTTTCTTCAAATCCCGCCGGGTCTTATCCCTCCCGGGACGGGACGGGACGGGATTCGTCCCTCGTACAAAAAAAAATAAAATACAATCCTAAAATAACAAGTAGAAAGTTTCAAATGAGGTGCAAATTAAAGTCATGCATAATAATGCCATTATATAAAAAAAAACAATAGGTACTCTCGCACAAATTAAAGCATTACAAATCCGAAATCCCATTATAAATTGAAATTTTCTCAAAAAAATTATAAATTGAAATCAAAGATTGAAAATACAGTAGCACTAGCAAATCCAGAATACGGAATCCCATTACAGTCGCCCTAGCATTACCAAGTTATCTCACTGTAATGTACAATCAAATACGGAATCTGAAAATACAGTAGCAATAGCATTACAAATTTTGATAAGAAGAAAAGAGAAAATTCTAGTGCTACTGTAATCCCATTATACTAGTAGTTTACTATGAATAACTATATATATATATATATAAATATATATATATGCGGGACGGGACGAGATTTGCGGGATTCGAACTCTCCGTCCCGCGTCCCGTCCCGCGTAATTTTTGCGGGACGGGATTAGAAAAAAATTTCTAAATCCCACCGGGATCGGGACGGGACGGGATTTGCGGGATTTGTGCCCACCCCTAAATTTGATAGCCAAATTCATGGGTGGAGTTGAGTTTTACACTCACAAAAAAGAAATTAAAAGAAAAAGGAAAAAAGAAAATGGGTGAGGGTGGGGGTGGGAGTGAAGGAGGGGGCCAAATTTAACCGTCGGTTATTTTTTTTGACGGTTGAGATTTGCCCTGGAGTTAATCTACAACTTCACCGGATCCAATTCCATCACTATGTTATGACTTATGACTGCCATTTCTATAATGATTCTTTATTTGATGCCGAGTCGCTCTCTTGATTTTGCTATATTCTTTTCCTTTTCTATTGCTTCCATAATAATACAAAAGAAAAGATATTTTTGTTGTTTTTTTTATAAAGAAAAGGTTCAAAATATATAACATATCTAAGTATTGTAAGAGTATGAAGAATAAAAAGAAATCAATAAATAGATATATTGTCAATCTAACATAATTAAGTAAACAATTTGATATTTTTAGAAACTTTGTAGATATTAAGGATTGATAGAAACTTTTGTTATGATAAAACATCATAATCGTTGATGTTTCACAACTCTTTCAATTGGGTCACAAAACTAGAATGGTCTTTTGAAAAAATGTGTGTGGTGGGGTCATAGAAATTCCTTATTTTTATTTTTTAGTTCTCTTTCTTTTCATTTAACATTATTCACTTGCGAAATCAAACTACCAAAAATTGTGAAGAATATATTAAAATTTTTATTATTGTATTTTATAATTTAATATTTATTATCAATAAATATTAAATTATAAAAAATAATTAAAATTTTATATAATTTTTAACTTTTTAGAATACGTGTTAAAAATATTATGTATCCAACAAAAAAAAAATCTCAAATATCAAACTATCAAAGAAAAAATGAACATAAAGTTCAATAATGCACACGGGTCATGATTAAACTCTATAAAACCTCCTTTTTATTGTTGCAGTTTCAAAGTTTACATGATGAGTTATCTTTTAAAAACATGCCATATTCTTTTTAGATAGGTTGCTTTTGGAATCCTTAAGAGTTGCTAGCCTATAAAGCAACACTAGCTTGGAACAAGCGAGGAGGAAATAAAGCTATTTTTTTTTATCCACTTGCTAATAATATTGCATACATACAAACACATTAAAAAGAAAAGAAAAAAAAAACAAGTAGACTTTATCTACAAGCATATTATTCACCTTTTGTAAAAGTTAGCTTTTATAGAAGAGCTTTCATGGAATTGCTTGATTCTTTTGGATACTGATGTGAAAGCAAGAACACCTGTATGTCACGCCTAAACTTTTAAATTAAACTATGATGATAACACTTTTTGAGTAAGTTACTACCTTCAATCGAAAATATTTCGAAAAAAAATATGATTTTTTAAAATTCACCTTTTTTGAAAAAAATACTAAATATTATTTTCCACCCAAAATTACTGAGGGTTTAATTTTTATTTTTTTTTTGATAGAAGGAGAGATTGAAGCTGTCACACATGTTTATTAAAGCCGTAGTGGTCCCCCCCGGACCGCCCGGATCCCACGAGTGAATCGAAAGTTAAAAGAGATAAAGAGTTAATTATCAAAGGAGGAATAGCCCATTTCCTGACATCATCAAGTATAAAAGATACACCCTAGAGTCAAACAATACATGAAGTCCCTAAATTGAAATTAAAAGTAGAATTGTCTAAATTATCTGCTACACGGTTTTCCTCTCTATAAATGTGAACAAAACGGACTAATAATTCCCTAAAAAGAAAGTCATGATACTTACGTGCTATGATTTTTTTTTCATCAAATAAAGATTCGAGATCAGGCAAGCCTGATTCTCGAGAGGCCGACGAGTCGGCAGACGAAAACCGTCTAAACATACAATAAAACCAGAAAAACAGGTGCATCGAAACCAACAGAAACATACTCTACAACAAGACAACCTAAGCAAAACTACTTCCAATAAGTTGAGGACGCTGACGCAGAATGAAGCCAAGCACCACCAAACAGTACCACCACGGGCCAATGGTACAACAAGAATCTAACTCTTGTCGGTATTGCAGACGAAACTCCAAGGAAGCTCCTTCCCGGATACAGAGTCGCCCTAAAAGCACCACGTGTCACGACCCTAGCTAGTCCCGAATCTAAAATCCACGACCCCAACCAAGTAGAAAAACACCTAGAGACGCTAGAAGCATAGCCACACACCGATCGTGTAAAAAACACCAATATTAAGATTATTTTCCTGGTCTTTTCATGATTTATTTTCCTGGTCTCTTCACTCTAATGGAACGTTCCTGAAATGAAAAGACAGTTGGGAGATTTTCTTCCGAATGTTGTAATCAAACATAAGAACACTGTCATTCCAATTACTCGATTATCTGATTGACTATACCCAAGGACCAAGCTTCACCGGCTGGTTCACAACTAAGTCAGCCACATCCATTCTACCAAATGGGGCCAAAGACATTCATTTCTCCTGTCATTGAATTCGGAAGCTTGATGTACCTCCGAAGGTGCGACATTTCCTGTGGAAAATCTCACGTGATGGTCTCGCTTTAAAGGGACGACTACAACACTCTAATATTTCGGTCCCTATGGGTTGCACTTTCTGTGATTACCCATCAGAATCTAGTAATCATATCTTACTCCAATTTAATAATAAAAAGTGCTTGTTGCATACCTTCAACTGCTCGTTCAACCTACCTTATAGTTGCCAGTTTGGGTCACGAAACCTTGGCAATACATTAAACAACATTTAAGAGAATATTGGCTTTATTAGTGACAAAACTCATTTTGAGAATCCCATGGCTGTGAATTTCGGGATCGAGTAGAGAGCGGATGATTCCAGATGATCGGACTTACCTGAGATCCGTGACTTCATTATCGTCCGTGCACCACTACTTGAGCTGATCCGAGTCCCGTATTGTCCACAAAACAACCCTTCTCCCTTAGATTTCATCAAGTCGACTTCTTTCAAGGGGAACGCGGACGCACCTTTGGCATAAGGTCCACGGAGCCTATCATGCTCTATTTCTATATATATTTGCCTTTTGACCTCTCACCCAAAGTCCCTTTCATATTCGCTCCTCCTCCTATTTATACTCTAGGAGTCTCTCATGAGCATAATTCGTCACGTGGATACCACACATTGCCAAGTGTCCCATGTTCTAGACACGTGGGATGAGGGCATGGATGCCACGTGTCGTTTGCATGTGTGCAAAGAGTCGCGTAGTGTTTTACCATCTGCGGAATATCTTTAATGTTTCAGCCCTCTCATCCGCAAGCATATATTATTATTGGTGCATCGTCATGCCAATTTTTACCGTGCATCCTCAGTTAGGATGGCGGATCTGACATTATGTTGTTTGATGGTCTGGTTCCATAGGAATTAGTTGTGTTTTAACATGGTGGCTTCGGTCTCATGTCCTCCATGAAGACCTTCTTTCTGTCTTGTAAACAAACTTAGAAACTGGCTAAGTAGTTCGATCTAAACACAGAGTCATTCGCCGTTGATGGACCGTGTACGGGGGTTTTTGGGTCCTCCAAAGAAAATGCAAAACCAACAAGAAGAGCTAGAACTGCGAAATGGGAGATTATCAAGGACTTCGGGTTCTCATTCGAAAAGACGCTCTAGGGCTAAGCTAGTTTCCTCTATTAAGTGGTTTAGTTCTAAATCTTTCCATATATCCAAAAAAAAAAAAACTCGACTGCTTGAAATGTCATATTAACATTCGCGAGCCCATTAAACACAACTCTGGATAGCGAGTATTTATGTGTGTACATCCCTTGATTTTGATAAATATAGAGCGGTCATATCTAGGAATCGAACCGACCGGGGACCATCAAATACTATCCTGAGATCCTTTTCGGCTCAACCACCCCGGCATAGTTTATGCGGTGTCCATCCCATTTTCACTCACTCGCTCGGAGGAACACTGCGTAACAACTAACCATTGAGATGCTAAAATTACTTACACGGGCCTAGGGCAAGGGGAGATAACTTAGTTAGTTACGTACGTTATGCATTTTAATTTGTAACAGATGGTGATTAAGGAAAGGGCGGTGGGAGGGGTGAAGTCCCTCTATAAATAAGAGCCAGGGCCAACGTATTAAAGGTGGTCCACTCTTTTGAGACCTAAGAGGCTTACGTCTTTCTCTGTATTTTTCAGTCCTTCTCTAAGCAGAATTTATACTGATTAGCATGAACCGAACCATGAAAAATCGATGTTCGATCAACGTTGACCGTACGACAATCTAGACATTTTCACTTACGGTGTATAAAGATATTATCGTATACACATAAATTATTCATTTGTTTTCTTATGATTATTCATTTGTTTGCAAATGATTATTCGTCTATAATAATGTAATTATTCGTTTGCCCTCTTTAGACTGGTTCTTCAATTCTTCGAGTGGAAAACGTTGAACAATTATTTTGCCATTAATTTCTTTTGAGTTAAAATTAATTTTTTATGTGAAAATTTTACTTACCATATCAATATTGATTTAATAAGATACTCCGTATAATACAACAATATGTAATTTTTAATATTCATTTTTATATGGTTCAAAAACTTTGAAATTTAAGAAGGAAAAAAAAAGTTATCTTTTGTCGTTAACCAAAGTGAGGCCCCAACGACTACTCTTCCTCCCTTCCACAAGTGCTATAAATTACAAAGTTTATGGTTGATCGATCAACTTCAACCACACATTAATTCGATGTTTTGGTGTAAAATTAACCACACATTAACTGCATGCATCCTCCCACCTTCTTGAATATATACCCACCATTAATTTATATGCATTCACGTACCTTTTAACAAATCAACTTTTTGGATAGGCACATTTAATGCCAAAGCAAGACATAATTTATTAAGGTACGTACTATATGGTCCACAGCATTAATTACTTCACTTGCATTACGTTATTAAGCAAATACTCCGTGGATGCATATACATCGAGTGATAAATCTAACAATTGACTTACTACCAAAATAAAAAGGATGTTATTAGATACACCGCAAATGATAGTTAAGGATTTGCACGTCGTAATTAACGTGCATGTACGTCGTTATTAACGTGTAAATGTGGGGGGTGGCATCTAAGTGCACGTCGGCCTGCACGTATATGTGTTGTGTCCCCATCCAACTTGCACGTTTTTTTTTACGTGCATTCACGTTGCTTTTTACGTGCATGCACGTCGTAATTAACGTGGAGATTTACGGTGTATATAATTTCCGCGAAATAAAAATCTAACAATTGACTGTTAGTATTATCCAAGTAATCATGGTCATATTTACTAATTAATTACTCCGTAGTGAATAATTCAGTCGAATGCAAATTGGTTAATTTTGCAACCTGATAATATATATCAATATCATCCATGTTTTGTTTTTAGGTCTTGTGTAACTTATATCTAATGGTATTTAAAAGAGCTTGGAGATGAGGCTCTCGTTGAATGAATTGACAATGTTTGAACAACAGAATAAAGGTCAAGTCTCGTGCAAGTGAGAAATTTAAATTTGGGAATAAGTTGCCTATCGATGTTAGAAGAACCGTTTCTTTTTCAATTGAGGGCAATGGGTCTCAAAGGGCTTGATAGTATAGACCACTAGAGTGATTTTGGATTTCCTTAAAAGAGAGAGGATTTTATCTTTGCCATTACACACTCAAAATGCATGCAATATATCACATTAACAATCCTTATTTTGAATATCGATGACAAGCGCCTTAGATCACCAGAGATTAACCGTGCAAATCGAGTCGTATATTCATGTTACAAGACATTAATAAATTTCAATCATGTGACTTCATAAGAATGGTATGGTGAGAAGAATTCGTATACTTTTTCACACACATATATACATATACATATATATTATATCCTGTATTACATTTTCACAAGTATAAAGGAGTACTACATTTAAATTGTTTTTCCTTTATGTTCACTTTTGTAGGCTATTAATTTACCTAGTCGAATCTTTTACTTTGTTTCCAAACGCAAAGAATGAAAAGAAAGAAGAGATCGAATAACTTTTGAAGGACCGACAGAAATTTGAGTTGTTAGATAAAATGAATGCAAAAAGTTAAATTCATAATGCCAAAAAATAATTGCATACATGCTTAAATTAATAATCGCAAAAATGCGAAATTCTAATCACAGTAAGTTACTGTAGGCAAATAATTTCATACTTTACGATTTACAAAACAATCTCTAAAATACTCATGGAAAGTATGAAAAAAGTGGTAGAGAAGTTTATCCACATACTTCGAGGAGCTTTCGCCTCTGATAGAGCCATCTAGAATAATATTCTTGTAGCTTATGGAAATTTTCATTCTTACAAAAAAATGGTTTGATCACAATGAAATTAGGTATAGAAAAAGTCTATGATAAAGGGTGTCCTCCCTTCAATTATTTTGATCTACGAGTCCACAATTGTTTCTCCATTATATGGTAAAGGGTGTCCTCATAATAAAGTTATTCTATATACACACACACGATAGATCATATGTACACAACTCTTATGGTGCATCATGTTAGCAAATCTGGATCATTGAACTAAAAAGATCCACGGTTGAGATTAAAAGTAATTTCTGATTATTCGGTAGTATTGAATGATTATTTGTTAGAATGACATTATTCGATTGTACTGGTGATTATTTGTCAGAAAAAATTAGATTTCTTTACACTTTTTTTACAGACGAATAATACATTGTTATAGATGAATAATCATGTGAAAATAAATGAATGATCATGAGAAAATAAATGAATGATTTATACGTACACGATAAGGCATGTGTGTGCACGATAAGAGTTGTGTACATTAGAATTAACAGATCTCTTATATATATATAATAGTTTTACAAGAAATAGGATGATTTACATATTGATTTGGGATCATTTTTATTTTTGGTAAATGATATTTTTTATAAGGATTTTTGGTAAATGATATGTATTGGTTGAGGGGATGAATCATATGATATTTTTATTTTTGATTGTATGAATCGTATTATTTTTTAAAGGATATGAATCAAATCATACTAATTAAGGTAATTTGACATTAAATTAATACCTCCCAAATTAATGTTATGATGTAAATTAATCAATATAAATAGCAAGGATTACTCTCTAATTTTATGCCCATGCTAGCAAGTTAGTAGTTAATTTCTAGCTAACACTGATTAAACTAGAATTCATGGCAAAGTTTTCTTATATCAATCTCGTCCTCATCTTCGTTCTTGCTCTTATAGGTAATTCATATCCCATTTGTTTCATTTAAAGTTTCACATCTTGATTTATCTATTAATAATATGTGCATATTATATTTTTTTTTTGTATATATATTAGGATAACTTTTATATTACTGGTACAACAAGTTTATAGGTATATACATTCTCATGAAACCAAGGAAAAAAACAGATTTTGTCTTTCACAAATTCTACATTATCCTTAAATCTTGTTTTTATTCGTTAAAAATCTAAATATGTGGCATCCATTCATATAAATATTTCATTGAAATTCCATTTGCACATGAGTACATGATTGCTTTTAGCCAAAAATATGAACAAAGCAACACTTTATGAAATTCTTAAAAGACAGTCATCAATTTACAATATATTTTCCTTTTGTCTTTTTTTTTTTCTACTTAAAAAATGGAATATTAGATAATTAATGTGTTAGTCATGGTTATTGGAACAGTTACGGAATGGGCTACGAAGACAAATGGAGTGTGTGTGGTGGATCCAAATAATTGTTTGTTAGAAACCTGCAGAAAAACATGTTATCAACAATATCAACAGGCATTTGGTCAATGCGTTGAAAAAGCTGGCGGTGACCCATTTCATCCTAAATATGCTTGCATTTGTACTGGAGGTCGATGTTAATTAACTATTTGTTACTATTCTATTTATACGTTGCTTAAACTCAGCGCTACATCTAGACGACAATAATTATATGTATTTCATTATCTGCTAGTAATAAATATTGATAATATTATTTCAGCATTTTGCATTCAATTATCTATGAATAAATAGTTGTGGAGATTTGAGCTCAAAAATTTTAAGCTTAAAATTTTAGGGTATATATAGAGAGAGAGAAAGAGATAGAGAGTTATTCACATTTGCTAAATCCACCTCAACAATCAAAATCAGTTCCATTGCTTATGTATTTGTGACTTGAGTTTGAGACCATTAGCTCGATCAAATCAATAGAAAAAGGATTTAAACTACAAACCGTTAATTAGTTGGGATAGAATCTGCAAACCAAAAGACGGAGGAGGATTAGGACATAGAAAGGCTTAAGACATGAATGAAGCATTATAAATGAAACTTTTTTTAAAAATACTAGTAAAAACAAAAAAAAACATATGGGTCAGAATCATTACAGAAAAATACCCAAAAATAAAATATATTCTGGAATATAGGTAACTAAGTGCATGTTAGCAATGGGGCAAGCTGATGGATCTAAAAGAAAACTTTAAAAAATTACTCATTTGGAAAGTAGGAAATGGAAAGTAGGAAATGGAAAGTCTTTCAATTTTTGGACAGACATATGAGTATTGATTGCTTATATCATGATAAGTACGTGTAGTCTGATAGCGAGATTTGTGAACAACTAGAAAGTCAATGAGTATATAGATCACAATAGGAGATGGATCGAAATAAAGTTCATCAAGCACTCTTGGCTAATTGATGAATGTTAGAGTACCTTTAGGTTTGTTCGATTAGTCTTAGTCTTCTCTATGCCTGCCGTCCTACACCCTATAGTTCTTAGTATTGTTATATCTAGAAGAGCTTGGTGATGAGGCTCTCGTTGAATGAATTGACAATGTTTGAACAACAAAACAAAGGTCAAGTCTGGCATGAGTGATAAATTTAAATTTGTCAATGAGTTGCCTACCAATGTTATAAGAACCGTTTCTTTTCAATTGAGGACAATGGGTCTGAAGGGGCTTGATAGTATGGGTTGACGCTTCGTAAGAGCATTTGTTTTACAAATAGTATAGGCCACTAGAGTGATTTTGGATTTCCTTAAAAGAGAGAGGATTTTAGCTTTGCCATTGCACTCTCAAAATGCATGCAATCACATTAACAATCCTTATTTTGAATGTCGATGACAAGCGGCTTAGATCACCAGAGGGATTAACCGTGTAAATCGAGTGGTATATTCATGTTACGAGACCTTACAAATTTCAATCATGTGACTTCATAAGAATGGTATGGTGAGATCAATCCGACTCGCAAAGTACACCCAAGTACTCTATAAAATATTAGAGTAGTCCTTTGAGAATATCCGATCCAGATGTAACACAATTGAGAAAAATCGAGCTAAATTAAGAACCAAAAAAAACCTCAATAAAGTCTAGCAAGCATGCTTTTTTGTGAAAATTGAGATTGAAAGGTGCATTTCAATGACAATGCTTAAGGAGGAAAGAACACATCAATTTACCTCATTTCTCTATTTTGTTCCCCCTCCACTTTCACTTTCCTTCAAAAGGAAAATCTGGTTCTTCAACTTTTGTTGTAGGCTTTGGAGCTTACAACCTCCTGTTTACTTTTAGACTTCATGTTCCTTTCTTTTTCTCTTTTTACCCCTTTGATCATTTCTTACCTGCAAAACTGCACCAATCATGCCCTAGAGCATCCTTACATATAAAAGCTTGAAGTTCATGATAAGTGGAAACAATAATGATAAATGGTGCAACTCGTATGGGTGCAACTAGACGGTTAGCTACACGATTGATTTTTCATGCTTAAATGAAGCATTAGTGAATTTAAATAGGTGTAAACAGTAGGGGGTGTTATGTGAGCACGGGTAGCTCGAATTCGACTCGTACTCGCTCGATAAAAACTCGGCTCAAACTCGTTCATTTTTTAAACGAGTCGAGTATGAGCACATTTTTAAGCTCAGTCAAAAGTTCGGCTCATTCGAATTAAGCTCGAATTTTATGGAATTTCTAAAATTTTCTTTAAGTTGTTGTATAATGAGCAAGTAGAACTGCTTAAAACTCAAAAAAAAAAAACTCGGCTCAAGCTCGTTCATTTTCTAAACTAGCCGAGTATGAGCACATTTTTAAGCTCGAGTTAAATTTTAGGCTAGACTCGAGCTCGTTCATATCCTAAATAAACTGAATATAAACCAGCAATACTCGGCTCGAATAACAACCTTACTAAACAGAAATCCGAGATGATCACGTTCGATTTCTATTTGTTGAAGCCTTGAAGGTTCAAATTTGGTTGCTTCTTGGAGTCCTAGCAAAAAGGAGTCTTTCAACTGTGCATTCGTAGGGCAACATACTGCAGAAAATAAGGGAAAACCAAGAACATTAATAACAATAGAAACAAACTAACATTGCTTTATGAACACTGTTACATTTGCTTCATATATTTACCTTGATTCGAGTCCGGTTATAAGTGTAGGTGACATGAACCAACCCATCACTGGACTCAATAACAGCCGGGTATGAGAACTCCATTCGCGAGCCATCTTCCAATGTCAAGGCTTCCTTCCAAGAATCGCCATCATCAGAGGAGATGGCAACCTTTAGTACCTCTCGCGACTTTGTGTTGTACGCAAGAACAAGGCGTCCATCTCTTAGCTTAACCCCATCTATTCCTGGTGTGCAGAAAATTTCACTTTCATGTGCATATATCATCCATTGGCTTTAGTATCTTATGCTATGATGTCACTCAAATGCTTACCTGAATTAGGATTCGGGAGCTCAGTGGGCTTTGCGAATGTCCAGCTATGACCGCCATCAAAGGACTCGGAAATGCAAACTTTGCCAGTGTGATTCGAGGAACGCATTAGGAAACGTATAGTCCCGTTTGTCGTGTGGTAAGGAACAGGTTGTATTACCGAAAGGGTCTCGTTTTGAACGTAGATTGGCCCGTATTTGCTCCAAGTTTTACCCACATCCGAAGTGACCTGACTACAAATGAATCAAATGTGACATCTTCATCATCTGATAATGTCAAAAGAGGTAAAAATGAATGCAAGAATTTTACAGCAGTAAGACACAAATTAAACCTCAGCCCAAGCTCCCCATGACTTCCAGCTTTCTACTGATGATCCACAGATCAGCTTCCCATCCTTCAGCAAGATAGGCTGATCGATCATGATGACATCAAACCGCGCAGATTAACATGAATTCAGACTACGATAACGCTATAAAGAGATTATATACAGCGCGCTGAACCTTGTTTTTAGTCGGTCCTAGAATGCCTGGAGGGAGTTGCTCCCTCTTAGTCCAAGTCGAACCCCTATCTGATGATCGCTTCATAAATCCGCTCCATCTGATTTCATCAAGCCATCATTCAAAGGGTCAGTATCGACAACAATCCCAGTTTATCCCGCTCAGAGCAGTTAACTGATTTACGAAAAAATGACATACTTTTCAGCATCCTCTCCGATTTTATAAAACAGAAGCAGCTGGTCAGGGTGCTGGAAGAGCACAGGGTTCCACATTGGTACATCAGGCTCTTCATCCACGACGACGGGCGTGCTCCATTTACCATCCTGCCCAACGATTATGGCGCTTTTAGCGACGACATTGCAGTAGCATTCTTCAATAACTCATGGAGGAAGTGTTAAAGAACTACCTTATACTTTTGCAACCAAATTTTAACATCCGGTTCGCCCTCGCCTGAGCCACCGAAATAAGCAACCAAGAAGTGGTCCTTGTCAACCTCAACTATGGTGGAGGCATGGCAGCTCTGAAATGGAGCCGAGTTTTCCGCAAATGTGAACCCTTCTTTGGCTATAGAAAGCATGAAAGATCCATTCTTTGAGCTCAAATTCCTAAACAATTGTAATTGGAGGGTCGTGCATAACCACAACATAACATTTAGCTGAGGTTTCATCTTAAAATCAATTGGATATACGGTAAATCAGGAGGAAATAGAATAACCCACCTGCCGGAAATCTGCTGATCGGAGGGGCCGATAGGGCGATCTGGTTCGATCAATTTGGATTGGGCGGCACGAAATCGAGACAGAGGCAGTAATAGGAGGAGAGGAATTGATGCATAGCGGATCAGTACTGAGAGATTTGATTTCATCATTTTTCAGACACCATTGATTAAACAGAGCAATGCGATGAAACAACGAGATTGTTGGATGAAGGCATTACCTTTTGGCAATGGAGGAGTTGGAGACTCAAGATGGAACCGATTGGTGATTAAACGGATTGACTTTTTCTTCAGTAGTTTCGTTGGTGACGTCGAGCTTTCAGGCTGAAAATCATGTACTTGGAGAGTATTAATCACCATTTTTAGATAAACTCAACTTATAATTAGGACTTGTTTTTCAAAGCTTATGACTTTAGTAATTATAGATTAAAATTAATTAAATTAAAAATTAATTTTCTTTGAGGGTTCTTATTATATTCATAAATTTATTTTTTTCTTTCTTATCTCCTAATCACATTTTTTGTATCACCTATTTCATTGGCTAGGGTTAATAGCTTATTAACTTATAAAAAATTAACAATTTAATTCAGCATATATTTTACCCATCTAACTTATTAACTTTAACTATGGTGGTTTAATAGACACGGCGGTTTACAACAACAAGTGCAATGCGCCTAATTATTAATCACCAATAATAAAAGAGACTCAACTTCGACTAGATCCAGAATATTGACATATATCCTCACGTTCAGAATTTCCTATGGAAGTTGCGTCGGAATGGATTGCCCATAAAGTGAGCATGTAGGCTTGCGTAAATGATAAATGACCAAATCCCTTATCTCTGGATAGGGATGGAAATTGTGAGAAGGGATGAGAGGTACGAGAGAGGTCATAAATAAAATAAGAGATCGTTTAGCTACAAAAGATAAAAGAAATTCACTATTGTGCGGTGGACGACATGATTTTTTAATAATAATAGGGTCTTTTGGCAACATCCAGTTCTATCAATCCAGGTGTTTGATTTGCTTATGCAAACCCAAAGGGATAGCTAGCTAGTTCAAGGCTAAACAATTTCACATGGACAATAATGAATTTGAGATAATAACTATTCCAAAGATGGCCGTTATGAGGAGAAAAAACATAAAGTGGAAACCACCTGCTCAAAGAAGTGTAAAAATCAATTTTGATGGATCCACCATGCTATTGGGGTCAACAATATTAGTGTTGTGGTTCGAAATTCAAGGGGTAATGTAGTAGAGACTGGGGCAAGAAGATGCGGACTCCAAACTCCATTGAAAGCAGAAGTTTTAGCACTCATGGTCAAATTGGCGAAATAGCTTAATTTGGATTTTGTGGACTTTGAAGGAGATTCTATTAACTATTGTTAACAAGACTATGATCAACTAAAGTTTGCAGACCAAACCGAGCTACACTATGCAAAGCTTCATGCTTCGCGTGAGTATTCACAAGTCACAACGACCTCAATGGAATAAACAAATGTTTCTTCTGGAATAAGGACCCAAATCACAATCCACTTATCGGATGGGACAAAGTTGGTAGACCAAAAAGTAATGGCGGATTGTGAATACATAAGACAAAAGACATGAACAAAGCACTACAAATGAAATTACTTTGAAAAATCCTTGCGGAACCACAAAATGAATGGGTAAAAATTATTAGAGACAAATACTTAAGGATGAGAACATTTGGGACTACAAAAGGAAAAAGAACACCTTCTGGCAATGGGCAAACCTGATGGAAATTAAAGAGGACTTCTGCTCTGGCCTGATCTGGCGGGTAGGAAATGAGAAAAACCATAAGATTCTAGAATGACAAATGACTACCCAATGACACTAAACTTAAAGAAAAAGTCTCCATAACTACTTTGATGAACATGAAAAAATCGACAAATTCATAAAACCTAGAACAAAGAAAGATTATAAGATGTCCTCCCCATGGACATCGATGAAAAAATCCTTAAAGTTTATATCCCTACAATACAAATGAAATCGAAGTTAGATTACACTGGAAACCTAATAGAAATGGTTGATTCTCAACTGCTAAGGCTTTAGCCTATATCACGAGAAACAATATAACCAATTCTGATCCTCTCGAATGGATTTGAAAAATTGACTGTTCGCCAAAGATCAAAAACTTTTTGTGGAAAAACCTACTAGAGGGAATCCCATGAAAGTCAGACTTCAAAGTAAAGGAACACATGTTCCTTTGGAATGCCCTCTTTGTAACTATAATGGGGAAGATGCTACTCACATCTTTATAGAATGTCAGACTACCTTAACCTTTGTTTGAAGAATAGACGGACAATTTGAACGTATAATCCGAATCACGGACAAAGATAACAAACCTTATAAGACTATAGTAATGGTCTAACGGAGATCTTTGCAAACCTAACAATGGAGCAGAAATCAACTCTGGCTTTCTCCATTTGGGGAGTTTGATAAATGAAAAATAGAATTCTATTCGACAACAATGACATTAGGAATATGGATGACTAGATAAAAAAAACATAAAATACATGATAAGCTGGAGAAAAATACAAATCGAAGAACAAGAAAATGTAATAGAGAATATACGACCGAATTCCCTCCAAAAGAGGACGAAAAAACAAAAAGTTGTAAAGTGGAAAAATCCTAACAAGGGGTTTGTGAAACTCAATTTTGACGGTGCAAATGTTGCTTCTGGTTTTGTCATCTGCGATTGTCAGTGGGCAGTTCTCTCATGTGGTGCCAGCGGCCTCGGGAAGATTTCCGTTGTTCAAGCGGAGTGTCTTGATCTTCAGGTTGGACTCCTAGAAGCTACAAGGGGGTTTCTCTTGTATTGAGGTGGAGGACGATTGTTTGACTGTGATCAACGTTATGAAAGGGATTTGGCAGTGCTCATAGAAGATTGAGATGGTGGTTTCGGATGCCCTCGGTTTTTGTTGCGCCTTCGAGAGTGTCATCTTCTCGCATACCCTAGAGAAGGGCATCGTGTAGCTGATCGGTTGGCGCACCTTAGTCTGTCCTCGCAGGTTGCCGAAATATGTACTCCAGCTAGGCCTGTCCACGGGTCGGACCCGGCGGGTTACGGGTCGGGAAATCAGGACTCGAATCCGAACCTGTGGGATAGGCGGGTCGGCGGGTCACGGGTCGACCCATTTTTTTAAAAAATCAATTTTTTTTTAAATTCTACCTAGAAACAACCCTTTTCAAAAAAAAAAAATTTGTCGACCCGGCGGGTTCACAAAATCCCCGATCCAAACCCGAACTCGTAACCCGCCATGACACTTGACCCGTTTGACCCGGACCCACCGGGTCGCCGACCCGCCAAACCCGCCACCCGTGACCCGTGAACAGGCCTAACTCCAACTGAGATCGTTGACGTCATCCGTCAGAACGCTCTTCGACGGTGGATCAATCGCGGTTGACCACTCCATATATGTATAAAAAAAAAAAGCAACTATATATCTTCAAATGGAGTGGTCACTATGGTAAGGCGGTGTATGGGCGAAATTAATGTACACCTACTTTCAAACTTAATTGCACTTGCACATATCTATCAAGATTTCATCAATATCTTATTATTCGGATCCTGTTTCTTGTTGGGAAAAATTAAATCGCGTAGCGGCCGACTATTTTGTTTTAATTTTGTTACACAAACTTGCTTATACTTGTAATAATAGTTCACTTATATGGAGTTATATATTGTGGACTTTTGCAAAGCCATATATATGCTTAGTGGGTTGGAATCTAGGATCGAGAGGCGAATTGAGCTCAGCTTCTATGGCAAATCAGGAGGAAGAAGAAAGAAAGAAATTGGAGTAAAAATATATTTTCGGTATTGTTTGCTCTGTGAAGCTTTTGTGTATCTTTGTAAGAAATCAACAAATTGCTAGTGTTACGGGACATGAGAAAGTGATATCAAACCTTCTAGCAACTTTATACAAGAAAAGAGTGTTGTTAGATATACCGCAAATCTTGATTAACCAAATGCACGTTTTTATTGACGTGGTGCCACATTCGAATTATCCACGTGCAGATATATACTGGAAATCGAATGCAAATTATAGGATTTAGGGCACCACGTTCATATGGACGTGCACTACGTTATTAAGGACGTGCACCCCTACACCTTGATTTGCGGTGCAAAATTATGAATTCAACTATGGTTTATATTTTAAATCCCATTTTAATCTCATTTATGATTTAAATGGTTGGTATGAGACTTGATGGAGGGAAAAAAATTCATAAAGGGTATTGACAAGACATTGAAACGACTATTAATAAGATACTAGTGTATGTCCCGTTCCGTTTACGGAGAATATATTAATACAATATTATAAATAATCTAGATGGATTATAATAAATAAAAAATAATAATGTAAATATAAATAATTTTCCACCAAAAAATATAGATATAAATAAAATTAGTTCGATGTATTATATATAAATAATTTTTTTTCTAATCTATCGTTAATTAAAATGAAGTCATTTACTCTTCTAGTTACTTTAACTCCTAGAATGACATCAGCTTCACCCATGTCTTTCATCTCAAACTTAGATGACAAAAACTGTTTGGTTATGTTTATAACATTTATGTGTGATCCAAATAACAACATGTCATCCACATATAAACATATAATCACACAAATAGCACTAAACCTCTTAGAATAGACACAGACATCAGATCCGTTTATCTCAAATCCAAAGCTTAGAATAGTTGTGTGAAACTTCTCATATCATTGCTTTGATGCTTGCTTGAGTCCATACAATTACTTCTTCAGTTTGCACACTTTGTTTTCCTGTCCTGGAACAATGCACCCTAGAGGTTGTTCCATATAAATTTCCTCATTCAGATCACCATTCAAAAATGCAGTCTTAACATCCATCTGATGAACAAGCATTTTATAGCTAGAAGTCAGAGCAAATAATGCACGAATGGTAGCAATTTTTGTAACAATAGAATAAATGTCAAAGAAGTCAATCTCATATCTTTGAGTGAATCCTCTTATAACTAGTCTTGCCTTATATTTATCCACCGAGTCATCCACCTTAAGCTTCTTCTTAAAGATCCACTTACACCTAATGGCTCTATTCCCTTTAGGCATATCAACTAGTTCCCATGTGTGATTTGACATAATGCATTCTATCTCACTATTAATGACATCTTTTCATAAATTAGCATCTAATGAACTTATTGCCTCATCATAGGTCTTAGGATCATCTTCTATCATATGAAGACTAATGAACGTCTCCTCTAGTTCATTCAAATCATTAAGTTCAACTAGAAATGCAGTCACAAAATCAGGACGTACCAAAACTAGTTTCCTTCCTACGCCTTTTACTCTTCCTAAGTTCATCACGATCAACATGAGCATTAGGCAAAACAGTATTAGGCGTGAATGAAAATGCATCATGAGATGAAGAATCATTAGCAGACAATGCAAATTTCTTTAAAGGAAACACATGCTCAAAGAAAACAGCATCACGATATTCACACAAGGTACGATCACTCAAACACATGAAATGATAAGCAACACTATTTTCAGCATAACCAAACATTTATGTAAGTATACTTTTGTGCAATCCACTGCTAAGATAAAAGTTATAACTTAGGTAAAATAGTTTATTTAAGGTCAATATCTCAGTATACACTATAAATTTTGCCCCACATTTCAGAGAATCATGCGGCCGCCACTATAAGAATCAAATAAATAAAAAATAGTACGGATAAATATAAATCCATCCTTTTCAAATTCTTCATTTTTCTCAATTTTACAACTTCGATTGAAAATGCTCTTACATCTTTCATTTGAGATTTCATAATGATCTCCTGCCACCTAACTTGCAAGTTCCAACTAACAATTAATTTTCCAAAGGGATATCATGTACGGTTGGACGTTCGCTGTTTTAGATGGCCACTTCGCATTAAAAACATGATTTCTTAGAGCATTTTCAACAAATATTGTAAAATTTTTATAAAATGTAGGGAAAAAATCTGTAAAAAAAAAAATTTATGGCTTAACTCCAATAGTTTATTTATTTTACTAATTTATGTATTTAATACATTTTATAAATACTCTATATTTAAAAATAATAATTTAAGTTCATCAAAACTTACCAAAAAAAAAGTTAATTAGGAGAGTTTGTCAAATTGTGCATTGTGTACATTGACTATTATAATCTCGAGATTATTATTTAAAAAAAATTAATTAATAAATTAATATTTTATATAATTTTTATCAGTAACCAGATTGTCGACAATATTCCTTCAATCTTTTCTATCAGTGACCAGATTTAATAATTAGTTTAAGTGGATTCAAAGTCGGTCTTTTTCTTTCAAAGGTGTCCGGTCGCAGCTTAAGATGGTGTTCGCCCTTCCCTTCCTCTTACATACTAGTTTAGAAATCTAGAATTGATTTGAAGACGACGGAGGTCTTCTTCGTCTGTTCTATTGGCGGTACACCATTTATATATATGCATTTTGGTCAAATCAAATCCACTAAACAAATCGAATGCGTATTATATTTATATAGATTTTCAAAATATATGTTAAAAACAATATAGTCATTACTTTTTGAATCTTCCTACTTTTTAATTTTACTATTTCGATTAACAATATAAGACATTTTATAATTTTACATGTTAGAAACTATATAAAATATTTTTTTTATAATTTAATAATACTTATTAATATTAAATATCGAATCATAAAAAAAATTATTAAAAATTTATATTTTATATATTTTTTAGCTTTTTAAAATATATACGGAATATTAAAATGTCTTATATTTTAGATTCAATGGCGTATAAAAGTTAAACCATAATTAATATATCAAATCAATTTATATACTGTATTAGAAACCGTGTATAGGCTAACAACACCATTTTTGTGATCATAGAAAATCAAATTCGCATATATTTAACATTAGTTTGTCTATTATGTGTTCTATTACGTGTCGTAAGGATATAGGATAAGGATACTATATCGAAAAATAAAAAATCTAAAAAATTGGATAAACCCTATATTTTATTTTAAAAATGACTAAATTGAATTTATCTAAAAAAAATATTTCTTAATTTAGCTTCTTATTTTATATCATTGGGATATAAGAATATAGCAAATCAATTTAACATTAGTGTCCATTTGTTGAAATAGGCAATGTGGAATACGATGGCGGACAATGTGGAATTGTGGGGGTAACTATGAAGTGAGTCCATTCATCACTCCTTCTAGATGAACCCCACTCTTCATCTTTCCATATTTTTATTTTCAAAATTTTGATTTTGAATAAAAATGATACTCCATTGGTTAATAAAAATATGTCATTTTAAAAAGAAAATATTTTTAAAAAATCATTTTAAGCATTTTAATATTCACTTTTCAAAATGATTCTTGTAATAATTAAGAAGATATTAGTTGTAGTTTATGATAAAGTGAAAAAAATAATGTAATAATTAGGGGTATAAATGCATTTTTATTTATATTCTTAAAAATTGTATAAATTTATAACATGACATGTCTTCGGGTTACTCAACTTCGTCATTTTTTTTTGAGCAAAGGAAAGCTACTTTTCATTCAATTAAATCAACCTTAATTACAGATTCAACCAAAGCGGGTAAGCAATCAACAAAGGTGAAAAGAAGAGGTTGTTACTAAACGAGGAATATAATAAATTTCTTAATTGAAATCTTATTCTACTTTATCTTAAATTTTATAGAATTTATAAATTTTGGGTTCAATTTTTTTTAAAAAAAAAACTTGATTTGAATTTGTTCAGTTTCTTAAACAAATCGAATAGTAGTACATTTTCTAAACAAATCAAATAAACGAAAATTTCGTATCTAAAGCAATGATGAATCTCAAAACTCAAAATATGATAAAATGAGATTTATCTCTTATTTAATTAGTAAAAATATACTTCTATTAAAATTTTTAAATGATTGTAATTTAAACTCTAATAGGAATTTATCTAGGGGTTTATCTAGGGGTGTTATATGAACAAAAGTAGCTCGAATTCGAATCGTACTCGCTCGAAAAAAACTCGGTCCGAGCTCGTTCATTTTCTAAACATGTCGAGTATGAGTACATTTTTAAACTCGGTCCAAAGCTCGGCTCGTTCGAATTAAGTTTGAGAAGCTCGAATTTTATGGAATTTCTCAAATTTCCTTTAAGTTACTGTATAATGAGCAAGTAGAACTGCTTAAAGCTCGAAAAAAATTCAGCTCGAGCTCGTTCATTTCCTAACGAGTCGAATATGAACACATTTTAAAGCTCGAGTCAAAATTTAGGCTCAGCTCAAGCTCGTTTATATCCTAAATAAACTGAATATGAACAAGTAATACTAGCTTCGTTCGGCTCGAATAACCTCCCTAAGTTTATCTATAATAATTTAATAATCCATCAATAATCTAGGATCATCTTCGGTAAAAAAAAAATATTTATTCGGAAAAGGTTTATGAGAGGCTGGACTTTTGGTTAAAAAAAAAAGCAACACATTTAAAGCCCTCTTGAGAAAATCCGGCGACAAAACCAACTCATATTCTCTTCGTATTGCTCGATTTCCTGAGCAATTTCCGTCTCGCCGCTTTCTCCTCCTCTCAGGGTTCCGGCGACTCCGACGCCGCCGCTGTCCTCGCCGCCGCCCTATCTTTACTGTCCCCTTTCCCTATATATTCGCATTCTTATTTCATTTTTTTTTAAAATTTTTTTATTCTAATTTTATCCCGGCATCTAAAGTTCCCAAACCCCTCCAAAAAACCGTCGACAGCAAAAAAGGGGGGAAATTCCACTGGTTTTCTGTTCGTTGCGTGACAACGCAGTTTCGAAGCTAACCGTTTCTGGTTTTACTCACGGAGTAAGCGAGGTGAGAGATGGACTCGTCGGAGGCGCGTGATCCGACGCGAATCGCCGCCCGGTCGTCGATGGTCGACTCTTTGAAGGGATGCGGCTTGTCTGGAGTCCGAATTGACAAGGAGGATCTTCGCCGGAGGCTTTCGATGCCTCAGTATCTCCGTGTAGCCGTCCGCCGTGCAATCGAGTCCAAAGACGTCTCCGCCGGCGCTGGATCGGCCGCCGACTCCCTTGGAAGTGACGGCGCCATTGAACCCCCTGAGAGCCCTATGGTCGTCTTTGTCAATTCCCGGAGCGGCGGTAGGCATGGCCCAGCGCTCAAGAGCCGGCTCCAGCAACTGATGGGTGAAGAACAGGTTCACTCTTTCTCCTTGTCGCTTTTTACACTTTACAGGATGGAATTAATCACGCTTAATGGTTTATTAAATTAACGATGATTGTGTTTTGTAGTGTAATACATCTTTTTACCAGCAATTTCCGTGTGATGTGTGTGAGGCTGTGAGCATCTCTGTAGCCTGTAGATTCGGATTGCACGTGGTTATGGTGACGAATTGTGACTGAGAAAGAGAGTTGTTAAAATTGCACATGTAATAAAAAAAAAGCACTAATTTTCTATTTGTTTTTGAACCGATGTGGTGTCTGATGTAGTTGTCGGTGGCCCAGATTTGAAGGTTTCAAGAGAATTATGGGAAATTGTTATGATAATTATTTATTTTCTGCAAGTTATTATGGACCTACATATTTGCTGGAAGTGATGATGAATATGTTTGTGCTTGTTAGGGATAAGAATTGTATTTTAAATAATTTGCTTATGGTTTTCAGTCATAAATTAAGGTTCTTGGATTTTTATCTAAGCTGTATTGCTGGTAATTTCATTTGGCTTTAATTTGGTGGATGCACTTGACAAAATTCATTGGTCGTTTTTGGTGATTTTCTGATGTATTGGTAGTAGTTGGTAATTGTTTTCCATCAGCATAAATGCTTGGATTATCTTAGGTGTGCTTGCCTGAATGATGGGAAATTTTGACTATTGTGATGTTTCTTGTTTGTTTGGGCAAGCTTTTTATGATGATTCCATTCTCTGTTATGTAAATAATCAACCTGTTGTCACAAGCTATGTGTGCAAGGATGTAGGACTTATGTCATTTTCGGTGTATAGTATTCTTCGTTTGTGGTGAAGGAATACATGATAAGATCAAACTCGTTTCAAAGTATTATGCGGTGTAAATTCCGAGCTTGGGCTCACTACAAACCAGGCGGGTATGGATAAATAGATAATTGGATATAAATTTAAGTTCATTCAGAGGAGCATTTTTGCTTTTTTAAAAGACTTTCTGATGTGAAAATTAAATACCGAGGACAGATTGGTGCATAGCTTGGAGGTTATAAGACAATATATTTTAAGTGTATAAAAATTTGACTTACCTTTTCATTGGAATTGGGCTTCACTACATCAAGACGGATCTCTTCTCGGTAGATGGTTGAGTATCCACTTCTACCGATTTCTTAAGTTAGCAATTCTCTTGATTTTTAGGTATTTGACCTTTCAAATGTGAAGCCCCACGAATTTGTTCAGTATGGTTTGGGTTGCTTAGATCAGCTGGCTAGTAATGGTGATCGTTGTGCCAGAGACACTCGGGACAAGCTGAGGATAATGGTAATTAATTGTTTTCTTCACTTTCTCCTTCCCATTCGTATAGTAATGTTTACAGATTTTGAACGTGTTGCATCTAGCAAACACAATGTAATTGTAAAATCTTAATTGTTGTGAGTTATAGGTTGCAGGAGGAGATGGTACTGTTGGTTGGATACTTGGGAGTCTCGGAGAACTTCACAAGCACAGTCGACCAGTTCCACCAGTAGCAATTATACCTCTTGGCACAGGGAATGATTTGTCTAGAAGTTTTGGTTGGGTAGGTTTTTAATTTTCCTCTTACAACTCACTCATTTTATCATAAGGTACTGTACCTTACATTTTAGCTCAAATTTAATAGGGTGGCTCGTTTCCATTTGCCTGGAAATCTGGAGTTAAAAGATCTCTCCATAGAGCTACTGCAGGTCCTCTTTGCCGTTTGGATAGGTAGGCATGTGAAGCTTTAAATTTGTATTTTGGGTGCTCATCACCTTTTCTATCTACTCATCTGTTTAGAGTCTTCGACTTATCTTTGATAATTTCATTTTTAGAATACAGTTCTTCCAAATTTCAACTTTGCATATAGCCACCTTTTCCCACGACACATCATCACAAATTGCATTCTCCTACTTTTTATTTTGAGTTTCTTTGATTGTTCAAGTCTTTTTTTGCTAATGGTTGCATTTAAATACTGCAGTTGGCATATTTCAGTAACAACGCCTGCTGGAGGGACAATGGAGCTGCCACCTGCATTGAAGCTTTCGGAAGAATCCTCTGTTGATCAGGTTGATGTCAACCTATCTCCCAAGAGCATGCTTTTTTTTTTTTTTTTTTTGTTTCCGATCTGTTTGTTGTGTTTATGGATCTAGCGAATTGCAAACTCTAAAAATTAATGGTGATTCAGTGACTTGTTATATATCATGAATTAGTTAGGAAAATCAAGTCACATAGTCTTCATTATGGCCCAGTAGCTGCATTCCTGTATTGTTTGGTTAAGGGGGTGATGCTGGGTATAGCTTTATGATTGGGTCACTAAGTATGTTGGTGTACCAAAGAACCTGCACATAATTCTTCTTGGTGAAGTTGCACTTCATGGATCTAGAGGAAACTTCCACAATCTATATTATCCCAAAGTCTGTATGTAACAGTGTATAAAACAGGGGGGATAACGTGACTAGTTAGTCTATATATACAAATGAGTCCTACTCCTATCATTATTCCTCTTTTGCCTTTTCAGATCCAGGAGGATCATTGTTGAAAGACATGTATGTTGTTCATGTGATGTATAACAGATAGTGGATAAAGTAAAGGGGTGATGATGTGGCAAGCATCCCTCTTGTTTAGAAGTGCTGAAATTCAAATTTGTTTCTGATTTTGTGCTCTGAGAAGTATTTAAATAGCATATAAAGAGTTTTAACATTCTTGATGCAAAAGGAACTAGTAAGTCGTTGATGATTAGTTTACATAGGCTGTGTGATTGAGGAACCAATGCATAGTCTTTCTTTTGTTACCCTCAAAGATTTATACATACATAAACATCAATGACTGCTTCTTCCCAGTCCCTGTTTTTGCTTACCATAATGTGCTTGATAATTTTGAAATGAAATCACTAAAGATCGGTCAGTGCTCTTTATCTCTGAACAAGACTTGTATACTATTCAAGTGTATATAGAGTATGGCTTGTTTCCTTTAGAGAAAATGAAATCATCACGGTAGTATTCTCTTGGGTATTGTAGTTGTGCCAACTTTGATTATCTCATTTTTGTTGTTCGTTGGAACTTCTTTACTCTTTTGGTTTTCATATCTGCTCCATGAGACAAATCTGTCACTTTCCAGGACTTGGAAGCAGAAGGTCCACTGCCTGAGAAAGTGACTTGCTATGACGGAATATTCTATAATTACTTCAGCATGGGTAATATCTTCCCCTTCAAATGAGAGATGATCTAATTATCTGTATATTTTGTAATCTTCATTTTCAAACATTGGCATGATACAGTTGTGTCATATTGCTTACTAGTACTATACTGTGTAGTTGGCGGCCCTTTATTTATTATCTTTTTCTGCTGGCTAGAATGTAAATAGTGAGCCAAGCTCATGTTGAGGCTGTTTTCAGGATGGTTTACACTTGCATTGACCTAAGGTGGCAGAAAATGGCTACGGGTTTATCATTAGCCGGGTTCTTTTTCAATGTAATTGAAAATGCAAATCTTACTCTGGCATGCAGGAATGGATGCACAAGTTGCCTATGGTTTCCATCACTTGCGTAATGAAAAGCCTTACCTTGCACAGGGGCCAATTACAAACAAGGTGTGATTGTTTGTCCTTCTCAAGCTATGATTTTGATGTTTTAGCCAAGCTTGATGGAACTATTTGGGTGATTAAACTTTGTAACTAAGCAGTCCTATTATAGCTGTATTAGCTGAAAGGAAAACTTCAAAATTGTTCGTACTGCTTATCTTCTTCTAGGTGTGGCTTTGTTTCTCATGTCTTTTTTTTTCATGGAAAATCTTCAAGCTTGAGGATTGACTTAAATGTCAAAATGTAGATCCACTGTTGAGCAACAAATCAAATAGACTCTGAAATAAAAATGTTTCTCTTTTCATTTTCCCCTTGAAGTCATGACTCATGACTGCTTTTGAAGTGGGTAAGCAACTGCTTTGTGCCAATTCAGTTATCTACTTCTATCAGCCTCAAGAGGAAAGCTTACTAGTAATCATTAATATATTGTGGATTTATTTAATTTCCAACATTATCTAAGCTAACCAATTGTGAAATTTGTCATCATCAGATTTCTTGTTCTCTCATTCAGTTTATGAATTCTTATTGATGCTTAACTGATGTTCCGTTTCAAACTGCAACAGCTTATATATTCTGGATATAGCTGTACACAAGGTTGGTTCTTCACGCCCTGCACCAGTGATCCAGGTCTAAGGTACAGTCTCAATGCATCAGTGCCATGTGCCCAATGAAAAACAAATCAAGGATATCTTTGGAAAGGCGCTTTTGTAGGATTGTTTTATTCCACATAATGTCTTGAACCCGTAAATGTATATATGCAACTAACATAGTTACAAAAATGACGTGATCCAAACAGTGGGAACACGTGTAATATGATCCTCTCCAAAACACTATCGTCCCAAAATGTTCTCTATACAATTTATCTCAACTAATTTTACCCAACAAAAATTTAATCTCATGATCATTATTACCCACCTTCCATTTCTTCATGGTTTCTCTTAGTTCTCATCTAATAACTGGCCTACCCAGTTCCTTTCTCTAGATGTTCTGCCTCACTTCACAAGCTTCCACAATATGCCTAGCACACTCTCTCGCATTACGTGGAACTCTATGAAAAATAAGCTTATTTCTAGCTATCCATGTCTAATAACCAGCCTACCCAGTCCCTTTATCTAGATGTTTTGTTCACATAATGTCATTGACACCTCCAAAGCATTTGTTTGATGCAGGAGCCTCAGAAACATTCTGAAGATCCGTATTAAAAAGGTCAACTGTTCAGAGTGGGAGGAGATTCTTGTTCCTTCCAAGTAAGCTTCATCCTCTCAACATTTGTTTAAATTTGTAGATTTATTCTAGATTTTTCTCCATTTAAAAATGTTCACTATGGAATAAATGGTGGCCTATAGAAGCCCTGTTCCTTTACCTATATATTTTGTTATTCTGAATTTCTGATGGACATTATATCAGATTCTTCCATTCAATCAATGATGTGTTTTTTTTTACATGGAAATAAGCCTAAAATATGTAAACATTTTACAAGAAACCAAATAAGTTAAACTGTATTATAAAATGGTCTAGATACTCCTTATACCACCACATAACATAAAGTCAGACAATGGATCAACAAGATGTCAATATAGAATGGCAAACTTTTTGTTTGGAAAATTCAACTCTGAGAACATTCAAAAGGCTTTGAATGACTTCTTCAACTAATTGCAGATTTTGTATCTTAATAATTACACATTTTTATAAACTTCATATATACTTTTGCAGCATAAGATCCATTGTTACTCTGAATCTTCATAATTATGCTAGCGGAAGACATCCATGGGGCAGTCTCAGTCCTGAGTATTTGGAAAAGGTAAAAGCCTTACTCTTGCACTGTGTACTCTATTGAACTCACATGAGCTTGTATTTATGTATGCAAAGATGGCTTGGTTCAGGAACTGTCAGTTCTGGGAACTGCCAGTTCCGGTTCCATGATTCTTGGGGAGGAGAACCGGAACACTCGGTTCCCAGGAACTGACAGTTTTGTGTTTTCTTGGAATCATGAGCCATCTCCATATGTATGTATGTTCATGGTGGGATTTTTTTACTTCATTGCCCATTCTACTTCCATTTTTTTTTTGGTTGTTAAAACTATCTGTTTGAACCACACTTGTGGGTTTCTCTTTTCAGAGAGGCTTTGTTGAGGCGCATGCCGACGATGGAATTCTAGAAATTTTCGGCCTGAAGCATGGATGGCATGCATCTTTTGTTATGGTAGAACTCATCTCTGCCAAACACATTGCCCAGGTCGGTGAAAGAAGTCACCTAAATTGTCAGCTGTTCATTTTATCAGATGAACAATTTATAGTAGTTTCCAGTGTCACGTGCAGTTACCAATTCATGTGATTTGTCTCTCCAGGCATCTGCTATTCAATTTGAGGTCCGAGGTGGGGAGTGGAATCAGTCATTCATGCAAATTGACGGGGAGCCATGGAAGCAGCCGCTGAATGGGGATTACTCGACATTTGTGGAGATAAGGAGGGTTCCCTTTCAGTCGCTGATGGTTAGAGGAGACTCGTAAAGCTGTAAAATGCACCATTGCCAACAATCCATCTTCCTATGGACTTGTCCATATTGTTATTATTATGAGCTTCATAGTGTATAATTGTTTGTGGTTAGCTCGGCATTTGTAACTTAAAAGAGTACACAAAATTGTTTTCTTTACGAGTCCATGCCTTCATGATGTATCTTTCTTTGTGTAAATTCATTTGGCTATCTACACATTGTTTCTGGGTTGGATATAGTTCATCCCAAAGGCTGTATTATATAAGTGCAGCTTCTGGAGAACACTTGAACCGATTTCGGCTTCGAAACCAGCTTGATCCAATATCAAACAGCCTGCTACATATAGCTGGGCATGGTCCATTTCAGTGGATGAGTTGTGGTGACTGGTGAATGGTAAAGTTCAACAAAATGACATCGATTGTGATCTCTAAAGCTTTGGAATGGTTTTTTCACTAAAATATATTCACAATTGTTTCCATTGATTCTGTCATTTCTCTTGGATTATTGATTCGCTTGTACGTATTGTTTGTTAGTTTTGTCTTAGTTAGACTAGTCCAAAGTTGGCAATCGATATTGTATCAGTCCTTGTGATACGACACATGTATTACTATTCTTTTTATCTTCTGTATTACTATTCTTTTTATCTTCTTTCTGCTCTGAATTGCTTAAGTAAAGAAAAGACCAATCAAAACCTTATGGGAAAGAGAGCTCGAAAAGAAGCGAGCTTCTCGCTTTCCGCTAGACCCGCCCTCTAGCTGTAAGAAGCTTTTCGGAGTATCGACACGGGCAACATCAAATTTCAAAAAAAAGACAAAAAAAAAGGGGTATTAAGGCCCTGTTTTTCTCACCCAAATTTTAAAGGGTGGAGGTGGGGGCATTTTTCTACCTTGGTGGGGGTAGGTTGAGGAGGTGGAAGATCTCCTCCACCTCTTTCACCCCTTAAATGAAAGATTGGGGAAAACACACCCTAAGTGGTGGATAGGCTAGGAACTCAGCTTAATCTTTCAACTCTCAACCCTCAATTGTGATAGGAAATCTACACACATATGCCATTAGGCACTAAGGTCATAATTCTCCGCTTGAAGTCAATCATCGCACCATGTTGCTCTAACCAATCCATACCTAAGATGATATCCTGTGGCATAAACGAAATCACCACTACATCAGAGTCGAACTCTCAATCCTCAATCATGATAGGAAATCTGCTCAACATCTTATTCCCTATCATTGTTCTCCTGTCAGGGAGTTCAACCACAAATGGGTCGTCTAAAAGCACACCACCTAAGTCTATCAACAACCTTCTCGACAATAAACGAATGACTAGCACCAGAAACAAATAAGATATCAATATACTCGGTAATCGGTATGATGTTAAATAAAACCTTGAGTCACTGATGCGTTGACATCTACCTCCAACCTCTTTACATAAAAACGCTTGCCAAGGTTAGCAGACGCGGATGCGTTACTTCCTTTGTTCACTATCGGTTGTGATCTTATAGGAGCTTGAGTCTTGTGCTGAACGGACTGACTATTGTGCTACTGGTGTGGAGGCCTAAACTGTCCTTGATTCTAAGTCTTTGGTGCAATAATCGATGTCCGGTAAGAACTAGACTAGACCCCATTCATGTTGTTGTAGTAGCAGATCATATGACATGGCTTGTTACAACCTCGACAACTCTTCAATGCCTTAGTACAAGCAGGTTTGATGTGTCCATCTTGGCCAAAATTATGACAAATAAGTATCTTTCATCTGTTTTGTGAGAGTTCCCCTCTCGTCTAGCCAAACATTTCAATTTCAATTTCATTCATTGCATTCTCCATGTCACATATTACCTAGTCCATGACATCCCTTTCTTTTATATGTCGCCTGTTATATTCTCCGCGCGAGTAGTAGTCTTCTTCCCCTTCTTTATATCTTTTCATTTTGAATTGAACCATTTTTTACCTTCCTTTAAATTTTTAAAAGTCCCTTTATCAGTTTTAAATTTTGATGATATTATGTCATTAGTATATTTGACACTCCCCACCCCCCTCTAGCTCTCTCTTTCTCTACCACTCTTCACTCTCTTCTCCCTATTAACTCTCTATCCCTCTCTTTTACTTCTCAGCCCTAGTTCATGTGCTTTAATTACATGCAATTATCCTCTCCACCCGGCATATGTATCTGAAACTCGAAGACCGACCAAGCCGACAGATGAGAGAACCGTCTAAAAACCAGACCATATAACAATACATAACGGTGCAAAACTCTGAAGTCAAGCCGACAAACGCATTGTACAAAAAATGAAACCAAGTTGACCTTAACCAAATTGGATATGGACTTAGACAACGAATGAAGCTAAGGTCCACTCTGAAGCAGAACCGTAGGCTAGCAATACATCAGGACCTGATCATCTTGTGGGCAGTGAAGACGAAACTTCAGGAAATCAGTCAACCCGAGTAGTAGAGACGCCACGATATATACTACCACGGCCCCACCTATCCGAGTCAGAACCAAATCCTACTACTCATTATTTTACCCATTTTATTAGGAACTGGTATAGTTTTATAATTTTTCGGGGGGGGGGGGGGGCAATTCTATAGGAGGATTGGAAAAATGGTATATTGAGTACAAATTCCTTTGAATTAATAGTTAATTTAGAAAATTTTCAATGGATCCATCAAAGTTGGATCATTGGTATTCTTAGAGCAAGCCCAACAGCTCCTCTAAAAATTATCTAAAATAGAGGAAAAAATATGAAAATCTCTAAAAAATTTACACTTCAACTCCAACAGCTTCTCTATTTTACAAATTTCTGCATTTATTACATACTACATATACTCTTTATTTCAAACAATTTCAATTTTAGCTATTCTTAAATTTTATGCAAATTGTTAAATAATTTCATACAACTAGATGAACATGAATTTTAAGTTAAACTTTTCAAAAACTTAAATAAGTTTAATTGAAATATGAGTTTTAACTTACATTTAAGATCAACATAACTTCAAATATAAACTAGTATAAGTTTGACATTTACGTATAACATGAGGTTTAACATAACTTAAAACTAACATGTTTAAATTAAATATCAAGTTAATTCTAGCAAAACATTCAATTTAATTTAATTATAACAAATACTCCTAACTTAATTTTTGTATAAATATAACAAACTTGTCCAATTGTTGATCAATTACAATGAATTTGCATTGGTATTGAGGAGAATTAAATTTTAGAGTTTTTGTCATCTTCCTCTAAATTTAGAGAAATTTTTTCTCTTTCCTAAGGTTTCTCTATTTTAGAGATGAATATAGAGGAGCGGTTGAACCTAAAAAAACTCATATTTTCTCTAAAAATTTTAACTTTCTCTATTTTACAAGAGCGGTTGGGGTTGCTCTTGGGGTATAACTAGACAAAAACGTCGAAATAAATGATGTGATTAAGCATTGTGGGCCTCACACAAAAAAATGTGGGATCTTTTTTTTTTTTTTGTAAGATTGAGCAAACTCATGAAACAAGTCCCCTTAATTTTTACGTGATTACCTTTTTAAAAAATTGAAAGCTAATAAAGCAAATGGTAACAGCTTTTTTGAACCGTTTCTTTGCTTTATAAACTTAATTAAATCAATTATCGCCCTCACCAGCAAATTGCGTGTGCTTTTGAATTTGATAAAGTTATTTACAGTATATAACTCAAATCATCTTTATATAACTTACCACTACTCCGCATAACAAGTCGTGGATTAGTTCGATTCTTTTTTCTAACATTTTAAAGTTTTAAAAAATGGTTAGATTTATATCAAGTCAAAAAGTATAACATCTTAAACATTTATCTCATACTAGATCTATGAGTTATGTGGTCGAGGGTGTTTTATAAATAGTTAAAATCTACTAATTTTCATAAAAGTTTCTTACTCTTTAGGGATTTATCGAGACAAATGCCTCACGTTTAGCTTGCAAAATGCACAAAAAAAAGTACTCATTTCCTTTGGCAAAATATGATATTTTAGAGGGTTGATTTTATTTTAAAAAAATATCATTTTAGGTATTTTAGTCTCTACTATGCAAAAATACTCTTATAATGATTAATATATTATTAGTTGTAATTTTTGATAAAGTAAAAAAATAGTGTAATAAATGAGGGTTTATTGGTATAATATTATATTTGTTGATTTCCTTAAATTTTGTAAAATAGGCTAAAATGACATATTTTGGCAAACAGAGAGAGTAGTTGATAAATTATTTATTCAATATTGACTGATTTGAAATTAAACTAATTGATAAGATATGACTTATAACCAATTTCTGATCCGTTAAGAGAGTAGATGGGGTTATATCTCTTTTCACGAGTTTTGATTTGATATATAATAAACTATAATTTGACACTTGCCTAAGCAAAAAGTTATACACGTTTGAATAATGAAAAGGTGCAAACCACTCGCGAGATATCATTTACTGAATCAAGATACTTATATTTTATGCTAAACTTCATATCTTACTATAATTAAATTAAGGAGCTTCGAATACCTATGTTATATTTAAATATTTGACAAAAATCGTAACATAAATTATGCATAACTTATGCTAAAATTATAGTTACACATCTATAATATATGACAATTTCTTCTATTTTTGTGTGACTTTATTTTTGATTTTTTATGAAATAACTCCAATAGAAAATTTTCCGACGATAAATTCTCGGCCTCTCAAGAAAAAATTTCAGGATCCACCACTGTTTATCGCACATGAGCGCATATTCGCACCTTATTTTTGAAGAGTAAAAATTATTCATAAGTTATGAACCCGCCCTATGTTGGTTTTAGCTATACATGAATTTGTTGCATAAGTTGTGTATATAAACAAAATGGAAAGTAAGGATGTCGACTGTCATGGCAGATGAATATAGTCAATATAAATACTCAAATCAGAAAGTACAAAGATTAAAATACAAAAACAAAAGGATAAAATGAAGGTGTTGATTGATCGATGGTAAAATACAATGGTTCATGAATCATTATGGGCCCATCTTGCAAGAGGAGCTCGCACTCTACTTATTTTTATATGCTTTAATTGGTCTTTGCATTGCAATTCCACTGTGTTAAAAGTCGAATGGCCTACTAGGATCAAAGTTTTAGAGATCGATGAGTTGTATGGGAGTCAAATCTAACATAATGGTGTGTTTTGGATTCCAATAATTATAATTATAAATAGTTGAATAATATTATGTGTTTAAAATAAAGTAAATTTTAAATAAAATAGCTTATAAATTGTATTAATTAAACACTCACTATTCTGTAAAGTGTATAATTATATTTTAAACTTAATATGATTATTTGATACAATTTATAAGGTATTTTATTTAAATTTTATATTATTTTAAACACATTATAAAATAAGTAACCAAATACCATTTACGTGTTTATAATTATAATTGTATTATAAAATTATAAATGTAATGCATTGGAATCCAAACACAACCAAAGTATACAGATTTATTCTATAAAACAACTTACGGTAAAAAGTAGCGGAGGATAGGGGGCTCAGGTGGCTTAAACTCTATTTGACTGAGAAGAGAAACCGAAAAAAAAAATTATATATTTTTTTAGGTAATTTTTAATAATTTTAAGGATAAAATAATTTTTTTTTGTGCTGAAGGATAAAATAGTTTTTAAAAAATAAAATATTACGAATAAAACTTAACTTAGTTGGTAAGGATGATTTCTAGTCTCCACTTGGATGATAATATATAACTTATAAAACATTTATTATAAACTAAAAATCACTATTTTTAAATGTGTTTGAATGCCCAAATTAAATCATAAATTATTAATATTTCAAATTCATCTCCTATCACTCTCCCTCTGATGTGGAAGCGGTTTTATTTATTCTCAACAATGGCTATGTTTGTTATTCAACATATATCCTAAGAATTTTTTTTTTCTTTCATTTTCTCATTTCTCCAATCAACTGTTCTCGATCATATGATTAGGAAAACTTGGTTATCCTAACCGATCAATAGGAGTAACCACCTTTGGGCTTGATATAGTATATTTATTTATTTAAGCGGTGAAGAAGAAGATGTTAATCCCTTCCAACTTTCCATCTTGTGTCCATCACTACTTACTTAACCACATGCAACATGGGTAAAAGTTCTATTTACAACACACCAAATAATTGCATTCGTAAAATCCATTTGTATTCCTTAACTCCACTTTTGATATTTCTGTCCTTAAAAAACTCAATACAATTTTTCAACCACATTAGTATAGTCCTTAAAAAAAATCCTTTTTTTTTATCTGGCCTCGCCTCTCTTTTTCTCTCACTCTCTCCCCTAGTTAACCCACCCACCTCTTTCTTTTCTAACTCTCATAATTCTTAAAGGTTTCTTATTTAGAAACATATCAAATCGTTCCTTAATTTTTTTTACCTCTATCTTATTATTTTATTATTAGGTTTCTTGAATAAAGGTTAAGGAATCGCAAGTGATCTTACTCATTCATAATACTCCATATATATAGACGGGGATGAAAACATGAGATTATGTGTAACATCCTATCCTATGTCGATTATATAAAAATGTTTTGAGAGATTTATAAGTGATTTAAGTATTGAAGGTATATTATGATAGTTTTATTTTGATATATTTGATATTAGTATATTAGGATAGAATCATTGATATTGTTATATTAGGATAAAAATGTATACTTGATAGGTTTATTGATTTATCAATATCTTTATCTTACTTATTCTCCAAGCATTATAATCTCCTTATATAAATCGTTCAATAATAACATTATAGATGTGAGTTTTACCTTCTCTAATATGAGGTTTCCTTCACCAATCTATTAGGGTTTTATCCCTCTCTAAATTCTACATGGCATCAGAGCGGGTTTCAATCATGGCCTACCATCTTCATGAAACACTTCCTCTAGCCTACCTTTTCCTATCCATATATGATTTTTTTTTGTCGTCTAATCTTCCCCATATTCTTCGTCGTTGGCTCTACTTGTCATGGTTGATCACTACCTTCTACCGATTTGGTTCAATTTTACCGATCTTCTTTACATGGAGGTGTAGTTCATTTTTTTATCATGCAGATATTCAAATCATTGATGTTCGTATCTACCTTTGTCGACTCGATCTATTTTGCCGCTCTTTACCTTATCTAATTGCGGGGGACAGTTGTACGTCCTCATTATTCATCGTTGGTATGTCTATTCATACATACTATCGATGTTCGTGAAATAGCCATCTACATCTACTGGATCTATCTTTTTTTTATTATGTTTTCGGTCTTCGATCAGTATTTGTTGCTCTACTCCCACTTTGATTGCGTGGGCGTATTAAAGATATATTAGGATAGATTCATTTTGATATATTTGACATTACTATATTAGGATATAATCATTGATATTATTATTATTATTATTATTATTATTATTATTATTATTATTATTATTATTATTATTATTATTATATTAGGATAAAAATGTATACTTGATAGATTTAGTTTATCGATATCTTTATCTTACTTATTTCCCAAGCATTGTAACCACCCTATATAAATGGTTCAAAAATAACATTATAGATGTGAGTTTTACCTTCTCTAATATGAGGTTTCCTCCACCAATCAAATAGGGCTTTATCCATCTCTAAATTCTACATCAAGTCTATGAATCAACGTCTCAATAGCTCTTCATATTCAAGCTCTAAGTGAGGGTAATAGATCCTAAAAAGCTTCGAGATATGAGTTGACAACTCTTAACACATCGAGTCTTATAGATGGTATCAGAGTTTAATCTAGACTTGGAGATACTTCGATAATATGCTCAAGTACACTGCACGTGGAGGGCAATCCCATGTGTTTGGAGGGGTCCTTGTTCTTTAGGTATGTGGGGAGACTATAACACCCGATCACACATCGATTATATGAAAGATGTTGAAAGTGATTTATAAGTAATTTAAATCTTTATAAGTGATTCAAGTTTAGAACTTAGAATCAACGTTCATATTCAGACTCTAAGTGAGGGTAGAGCCAAGTAGCATGAATTCACCCTATCTTACAATATGGAATTACAAATCTTTTTTCTTAAGAAAATTCAATGGCACCAATAATGATTTGATCCTCATCCAATAAGGTCTTTATAAATTAAAATCAAGTCCTACTTAAGGAATTTCAAACCTTTTTTTCCTAAGAATTTCAATTGTATTAAGAATGATTTAGTTATCCTCTAATAACAAAATTCTGAATTCTTTTTTTTTTTAGATCCTTTCCAGTTTAAGTGGGCATAACCCACTCTACATCTGGATCGGGTTACTGTAGGCCCATTAAGGGGTTGACCCTCCCACTCACAAGCGTCTCCATGTTTCCACAGGGATTCGAACTTCGAACCTACATCTGGATCGGGTTACTGTAGGCCCATTAAGGGGTTGACCCTCTCACTCACAAGCGTCTCCATGTTTCCACGGGGATTCGAACTTCGAATCTCGAGGCATGGGATGTAGCCCCATGGAGATAATGCACTCAAACAAAAGGTGGGGATGAAGGAAAGGGATCTTGCTAACGATAACGATGTTGTTGACTTCTCTAAAAAGTGGTTAAATTAAAAGAATTTAATTGTTCAGCACAAAAATAAAAAAGAATTTAATTGTTAGAGATAAACTCAGAATTTCAATCTAGCTTATTTTAAAATCCTTTTTCATTTGCTTCTCTTTTAATTTTTTGTTTTGTTGGCTTGTTTCGAAAAAGGTACAAAGGCTAGAGAAAGACAGGAACCAAACAAAAATAAATAATAGAATGGAAGAAAAAAATTCCATTTCAAAATTATAAAATATTAAAATTACAATTAATTAATTACTCTTAATAATGCATGTGCATCCGTGTGGATTACATGTAATGTAACCACAGTGTATCCTTTGTGTACCTACTACGTACTATATAAGTTGGACCTAAGTTGAATAGAATATATGTTGGGATAAAAACTTTTTTGAAAATTTTTTTTTTAAATAAATGGTCTTTTATATTTTCTAGATAGGAAATTATACGAGTAGTGATTTATAGTAATTTGTGTGTTGTTGACTCTTTAAGAGATTTTGATTAGTTATAATGTGTAGTGGGCGTTAAAAATAAAAAAAATTATGTAAAAATTAATGAAATGATGATGTTTTTTAAAAAGTGAAGCGTTTTATTAAAATTTGTGTCAATAGCTAAAATCTCATATATTATGAAACAGATGGAGTACCACTAAATATAAATAGAGAAAAAACTTTCACACAATGTCTTAAACTTTTGTGTCATAAAAATAAATTCTGACCTTGTAATAAAAAATAAAAATAAAACTCCAATACGCCTCCCGTTTTTATACGATCTGTCGGGGTTTCTCGGAATTTCACGTACATGATATTAGAGCATGGTAGAGTTGAATCGGTTTTGCTAACTTCGAGTTAGGTTAAAAAAAGATTGAGAATGGTAAAACCTATTGTAAAAAACCATAATCTAAAAAATGGTCGAGCAAAAAAAGAAGATTGAGATGTCTGGACCCAAAAAAAAAATACAAGTGTCAACTCGGCCAGGCGGATTGCACTTGAGGGGACGTGTTGGGATAAAGTCCCATCTCACCATCGGCTTGGGAAACAAAAACCACCACAAAAATAATGGTTTAAGCTTTTGCGTCAAAAAAGTGTACCTCGAGCTTATGACCAAAACAAAAATAAAAACCCAATATGACTTCCGTTTTCATACCACTCAATCGAAGTTTCTCAAAATTTCACATTATAAAATGTTTTCCAACAAAAATTGACATTGCTTCAGGTCATAAATTATTAAATGATACATCCAATTATATAAAGGATTTAAATTTAAACTCCATTTGAAACGCGAAAACTACATACACCGCAAATCCAACGTTATTATTAACGTGGTGCCACGTTGTTAACAACGTGGTGCACATACATATGTGTGTGGTGCAAGTCCAAAGAAACGTGGGTATGGACACCCCACAAGAGATGACAGAATTGGAGATAATGTGGTGTTATGTTGTTATCTACGTGGTAAACGCACGTCCATAAAAACATGATCATGGCAACTCGAGAGAAGGCTCGAGGAGTTTATGCCCAGAAATATCACGTCCAAAGGAACGTGGTACCACGTCCTTAACAACGTGGTTGGTGGACGGTTGGATAATCTGTGAGCATGTCCAAAGGAACGTGGTGCATGTCATTATGTACGTGGTACCACGTCTTCTTAAAATGCGAAAAGAAAAAAGAGGACTTGCCTCCTACGTGAGTGATTGTGAGACAGGACTTAACCACACAACGATTGCGAGAGAAGAGGAAGGGAGAGGCTGACCATGGACCATCGGTGACGAATTTTCATAAAGAGGGGCAAGGGGTGCCGGTGGTGGCAGATTGAAGACGGAGGAGGCATAATTTCGGACGGCAGAGATCTGTGAGGAGGACATGGACTAGACCCTGCCGACGAGGGATGCACAGTGGTTGACGGACACTGGATCCGTAGTGGAGGAGCAACCGGATGGTGGCAGGGAGGATCTCTGGCCGGCGGGGCTTCCACCTGTGTCGACGGAGGCTGGACGGGAGGAAGGCAGTGGTACGAGCACGATCCATGGTGGTGGATCGTGCTCGTACCACTGCCTTCCTCCCGTATCGATGGAGGTTTCGCTATCTCGACTCCACCGGTATGTATTTGTCCGTTTTTTTGTAATCGTTATTTTGTTGTTTTTATTATAATTTATTAATATTTAAGATTTTATTATGATTTATTGTTTTTATCTTAATTTAGAGTTTTTTGTTATTATCTAAGTTTTGATTATATGTTATTAATATTTGTTATTATACTTTATTAATATTTAAGATTTTATTATAATGTATTTTTTTATCATAATTTATAGGTTTTTATTATTATTTATAATTTTTATAGTGACATTATTTAATTAAAAAAATCTACAATAGTATTATTAATAAGGACTAGATTATGGAGAGTAGTCAACTTAATAAAAAAAAAACACATATGCTTGGGTGTTGGGTTAGGTTTAGCTTTTGCTTGGGATGATGTTTTTCAAGCCATTATGACTGATCGAGAGTTGGGTCTCTTAGCAGCATTGAATGTTGCCTTCCCTAATGTTCAACATATGCTTTTCTAGTTACATGTGATGCGAAAATGTAAGGAAGCAGCGCTGAAGATCACAAAGAATTTAAATTACGTCAGAATATTCAAGGGCAACTATTGGGATTTGTTCTAATCCAAGACAGAGGAATCGTTCCAACGACGTTGTAGGGCGTTACATGAGAGATGGCACTCATACCTAGGTGTTATGTCAAATTTAGAGGCGGTGTGGCTTCCGTATAGAATGAGCCTCATCATATGTTACACCGATAATGTTCTCCATTTTAGCACACGGACAACGAATAGGTACAAACTACTTTCAACCTATACAATATCCTCTTTCTTCCCTGTATTGGAAGTAACTTTCCATTTTTTGTGAAATTTGTGTACAGAGTTAAGGGTCAACACAACGTTTTGAAGGAGGCGTTGCACTCATGGATGGGTGACTTTTGCGTCATGGTGGATGTCATCCACAGAGTGAACAACTGCAAAATGCATGAGTTACAAACAACGTTAGAGATCGATCGTTTCAAATAGTCGATGAATGCTCATAAGGTCAACCTTTTCGATCAGTTGAAGTCATTAATCTCTAAAAAGTTATTCGATTACCTATAGAGGCATCGGGAGGATGTTGTCATTCAAAAGGTACCTCCGGAGTGCATGGATTGATATTGGAGGGCTTGTTGCGGGATACCTCATGTCCACGAAATTCAGGCGTCTATCACTGTTGGTACTCCAATACGCCCAGAAGACATCCACCTCTTCTGGATGGATTTGAAATGGGATGACAACGATAAAGCCTCATTGTCGTAGAAAAGGTCCTCCGTGTACACAGATTCCAATGACGTGTGTGACATTGACCTCCACCCTCCTTCTTTTGTAAGCGTTCGAGCAAAACGGAGACCTCGACCCACAAGAAACCCATGCAGGACCAACCCATTGTGATAAAAGGAATTCAGAGTGAGTTTTGAGAGAGAGGAAACACGCTCTAGTCGGCGTCGTTCACAAGCCAACACAGCTCGACTTGGTTGTGATGATGTGTTCGGAGGGTTCAACTGGGGTTGAAACAATGTTTATCCTTTCATGTTCAGACATATTTAGACGTTTAGGGACACTATCGAAGATGACCTTTATGGATACCATACTTTGGCAACATTGATATCACCGATCGGAGAGGTTGTCTTCCCAGAAATGAAAGTTGTACTATGCAACCACATAGAGGAGCTTGCGCATATCTATGAGGGTTGTTATATCGGAGGATACTCACTGCATCAATTCGTGGACAACCAAAGTTGGACGAGACCTGTACATGGTGACAGAAGACGTTGGATAGAGCTACCGATCATGGGATTAGTGTTCACAAAGGTATATCAGGTTCCCCTTATTGTCTTAGCTTGTCATCATCCATTCACGTGTCTCCCCATGTCCACACCAACACTTGGTGATGCCCCTCAATCAGCAGCCCTTGCTTTAGCCTGCATCGGAAACCCAGACCATTCGCCGCGGTAAGAATGACACTGGTCTTCAACTCTGTATCATTAATTTTCATCAATGTTTTCAACTCTCGATCTAATTTTCTGTTCACAAAGGTCTTGTTGCGTCCAAACGTACTTATCCTTCCGCCGGCGCATGAATGAGTTGTGTATCATCAACCGAGCGTGAGTGGATGAGATGTTGCTTTGCAAGCTCAGTTTGATAGGTTTCGAGCCCTCCGCATAAATGCGGGTCGACCATTATACTTGTCTAGATTTTATTCGACGATTCTTATATTATTATTATTTGCTTTCAATCCAAATATCAGAACATTGTATTAAGATATTTTTTAAATTCCACTTTTTCTCTAATTTGATCGACATTATGAAATTCTCCTTTTGAATAGACATAATTGACCGGGACTGAAAAAAAGCACAAATAACAACGCAAGTGTGGTTTACTATGTCACTATCGACGTGGGATACCACGTCACTATCGACGTGGGATACCACATCACTATTGACGTGGCACCACGTCCATATGTACATGCAAAGTTGACCCAGATGTCCGATCCAGTTCATTATTGCACATCCTTATAAACGTGGTGCACGTCCATTTTAATGTAGTGGCTCAACGTGATTGAGTGATTTCCAGTGTCCAAGGGACATGGTACCACGTTCATAAAGACGTGCATTTGCTAAATCTGGATATACGTTGTATCTAGCGACACCCATTTAGAAATATTTAAATATAATCCCAACATAGTGTGAATCGTCCGTGGTGTAAGTGTAACCCTTGCACTGAATTATTTTGAGAATAAATCAATATTAAATTTTGAACAAAAAGTAGATTCGTATATATTGACACTTTTATATGTTTTTGTCAAAAAAATCCTATAAAAATGTAAATAATTAAAAAAAAAATTATTTTATAAAAGAAATTTCTAAAACATGAATTTTTATAAAAACAGTTAATAAATATGTTAATATTACGGGTTTTCTAAATACACCGCTATTTTTTACTGGAACCACCGCTAATCTCCGCAACCCTCTGCGGACCGAGCTCCGCAACCCCTTGCGGATCTCCCCAGACATCGTTCCAAACACGCCCTAAAAGTCCATCGACAAAAGGTCCACAAGACGTTGCGGAGAGAGGTCCGCATTAGGATGCGGAGTTCCCTAACCTATATGTTAAAAAAATAAAAAAAAATAAAAATAAAAATTCTCAAAGATGTATTACGCATTAGGATGCGTAATATATATATATATATATATATATATATATATATATATAGAGAGAGAGAGAGAGAGAGAGAGAGAGAGAGAGAGAGAGAGAGAGGTTGGATCCCATGTAAGCAACCCTTACGGTGTAATTTGTGAGCAGAGAAATTATTCGTAGGTACCAAGCGTTTATTCGTGTATAATAATGTAATTATTCGTATGTATGAACAAATGTAATTATTTGTATGCAACAAAGGATTATTCATATGTATGTACATACGAATAATCACTTGGTACCTACGAATAATGTCACTGTTCACAAGTTACTTTTAATCTCATCCGTTTGATCTTCTTAATCCGACGCTCCAGATTTGCTCACAAATTACACAGTAAGGCTTGCTTACACAGGATCTATCCTCTATATATATATATATATATATATTGCTCATTGGAAGGAGAATCGGACACAGAGTCGTAACCGGGTGCCGACTTAACTCCGTAAGGAGTTGCGGAGTTAAGTCGGCGTAAAGGCTGTTTGGTACAACGTCAAAAGTATTCCGCAACAGAGTGCGGAATTAACTCCGCAAGGAGTTGCGAAGATTAGCGGTGGTTCCAGTAAAAATTAGCAGTGTATTTATCAATCCCCTAATATTATCGTATAAAATAATAAAAAATAAATTCTTTTAATGTAGATTTATACTCTACTTGAAATAGTGATGATAAACCGATGGAGAATCCACACTGATTCCAACGTTATCTAAAAAGCCCATAACGTCCTCCCAATCATGCAAGGTTGCAAGTATCACCCTCTTGCTAAATGGTAATCAACTTTTCCCCACTTATCAATCAATCTCATAAAATAATTGCCTATATTATTACATATTCATAATCATGTTTCAAAAGCAAAATTGTACAAAATTCTTATATAGTTAATCTTAAAGGTAAAACAATAATGCAAACCACTAATATTTGGAATAAATTAATTTTATCTATTGATGAAAAAAACCTAATGAAAGACTAGTGTTTACTCTAATGGGCTCCGCTACCACCAACCCTCGCCACCCGCTCTCAACCTCCATGATTCCCTCTCGGACTCTTTCACCTCATCGTGGCCACCACAACCCCATCAGGCTCATCGACATCCGTCGCCCATTGATCACTCTAACTCTCCACCCACCTCGATCTGTGAGACTCGCTCCCTCCTTTGCTCTGTCCAACCTCGCCCGACGAGGAGGCCTTGGCATTGTCGCCTGCCCTTGTGCTTCATTCGCCTCATTTCTAGTTTTCCCTTATGGTGACCTATATATACAGGCATGGATTCAGGGGTAGGCTGAGCTTTGTTATAGCCCACTCTAAAATATTAAAATTTAATAGGTAGGAATTAAGTATGTGACACAAATTTAATGAAGCACAGTTGGTTTCTTCCTCTGACTCCTTTGCCTTAAACCAGTGTTCGAATCCTCCTAGCACTAGTGTTGTGTTTTTATTTTTTCTTATGTACTTCATTTCTTTTATTTTTTTGTATGTTGAGCTGCATGTTTAATTTGTATTTCTATTGCATTTGGAATTAAGGTTGTATAATTGTATTTTCATAAAAAATTTAAATAAATGATGCATTTTAAAGTGTTTATATATGTATATACACATTATTAGGTGATATTAACTAATAACTCTTCAAAACTTGTTGTATTATGTGATTTCCGCCTACCCTAACTTTCATTTCTGGTTTCGTCCATATATATATATATATATATATATATATATATATATATATATATATATATATATATATATGTATACACACACATATATAAGAATTTCTAATTAAATAAGTAACATCTTGCACTTAAACTCGAGATTTCTAATCAATAAATAATTTTTTAGATGTCAGGAAAGTAATTCAAAACTTCAGACCGGCCTGAAAGCTGAGAGGTCGAATAAGTCGATAGATGGACCAAACATTATGAAAAACTGGCAACAAAACAAATAAAACATATACAAGAAAATTAAATGACATAAGAAATACTACAGAAGCCACACAGGGCAAAAAACCGAGTCAGAAAGAAAGAGAAATAGGTCGACAAACTGCCTAAGCAACACAAGAGAACCCTGGAGAGGAAGCTGTGCACACCTCTGATTATGGACTCACTAGGAGGCTTCAAATGTCAATCACAAATTCACGGCTCATGCTAGTAGACAACCAAAGGAAGATGTAACAATAAAATATATAATAAAAAAGACCAATTGCTTCCTTTCAATAGTAATAGGTACATTTCAATAAAAAAAATAGTAATAGGTACAAAGAGACACCATCTAAGCCTGCTCAACCCCACCCCAAGCCCTTAATCGCCCAAATAACAATCCAAAACTAATTTCAAATCCTCAAGAGGCGGTAACAAACCCCATGGTATGACTGGAGTCGAACCCATTCAAACCTTTTTAGATAATTAAAAAAAAGATATGTTACATGTGAGATGACTTATTTTTAATCACACATCCCGATTCTACCAGCTTGTCTAGTATACCAAATTGCTTTCTTTTCCAAAAAATAGACAAGAGAATTTGAGTTGAAATATAGCGAAATGTTTAAAATTACATATACTTGCCAAATCTACCCAATATGAAATATTATTTCCATGAATTTTAAGGGGAAAAAAAGAAGCAAATTTAACTTGATTTTTTAAGTAATTTTTTTAATAATTTCATACATATTATTAAATTATAAAAAAATTATACGAATGGAAAATTAATATTATATCAAATATTCAATTTTTAAAAAATATATTGAAAAGTAGAATGATATTTATTTGTGAGATCGATGGTTGGTTTTCTGAGTGTGTCCACTTTATAAATACTGCACCCAACATCACCACTTTCGCCACCCTCACCTTCAACACTTCCATCACACACAAAAAAATCATGAGGCTAAGGGCAACACTAGCCTCTCCTGCGGCGGCATCGCCGGCGTTCGAGGAGGCACGAGTGCGGGCGGCGACAGTAGGCGACGACACGCGGCTGCAGCAGCAAACGGGGTGGCACTCACCGGTGCCGTACCTCTTCGGAGGGCTAGCGGCGATGCTTGGCCTAATCGCCTTCGCCCTCTTAATCCTAGCCTGCTCCTACTGGAAGCTCTCCGGCCACCTCGACTCCGGCGAGAGCGAGGCCGAGGCCGAGAAGGACGGGGCCGAGGAGGTGAAGGCCGCTCCCTGGGAGAGTAAGGTGCTGGTTATAATGGCCGGGCAGGTGATGCCGACGTTCTTGGCCACGCCCTCCACCAGCAGATCCTCCTCCTTCGGAAACGCCGGCGGGAGGGCTGGCGTTTGTGATGAGGAGGGGGAGGATCAGGTGCGGCGAGAGAACAGGGAGGATGGTGGTCATCATCATCATCATCATCAACAACAAACAACAACAACACTCAACCGGTGATGGTGATAGAGATTGATAATTTGGAAGCTCTTTTTAGGTGTTTTTTATATCCTGTTTTCATAAAGGAATTTTTGTACAGACAACATTTTCTGCCTCGGTTTTGTTTTTGTTTTTTTGCCCCTTTTTGGGATCTTTTCATCCTGATTGCCAATTTGAATTTGGAAGGGTAATTTAGTGCAATTGAGAAAAATCGATTCAAATTTTAAATTTTAAAAGAAAATTTAATCCATCAATCTTATATAGTACTCCCTCCGTTCGGAAATACAAGATCTTTTACTTTTTGTCACGTAGGTTAAGGAGCTAAATACTATATAAAATATTAATTTTTTTAAAATTAATTTTTTACAATATAACACTTTTTATTAATAAGTATTAAAATGTAAAAAAATAATTTTAAAAAAATCAATATTTTATATAGTATTTAACTCCTTAAACTACGTGCCGAAAAGTAAATGATCTTACATATTTGAACGGAGGGAGTATTAAGTTTATACTATTCAAATGAATTTTTGATATAAACCCATAAATTGCCGGATTGAATAAGAAAAACATTTCAATATATGATTAAAATAAATATTATATAACAAAAATCACAAGAAACACATATATTTCTACAAAGAACAGTATATTCCAGAATGTGCAATTCATTTGGAAGGTTATTCATATAGATTAGCCTCATCCTACGGTTAATTTTTAATGTAGTTATTATCAACGGTTGGGTTATTAATTTATCAACAAGCTCGGGCCTTGCGTTGTTCAGGTGACCCACTAAAAAAGGACTCTAAAATAATTTGAGACACAATATCAAATATTAGTCGTACGTATTATCGTATGTAATAAAACATCTTTTAAAAATAATTAAGGGATTGCTTTGGCTTACTAGTAAGCATTGGGTTTGTTGAGACTTTGCAGCTTAGGTTGCACTCTCCAGTGTTCGATTCTCATTACCCTTATTTTTTTTTTCCAAAATCATGCTACTGTTGAGGTTTTCATTTTTTCTCTGTTACCCTCAATTTGTTATTTTTTCCACACTTTGGGGCCCCTCTCACTATCATTTGATGATATTAGTTTTGCAAGAATCATTTACAACATTTTAATGAAAAAAACTATCACCTTATTTCTAAAATTTTCAATTAATAAACACATGGAAATTTGATGAATAAGTATTATAATATATTTTATGAGCATCAACATAGTTATGATCAATTTGTTTAATTGGAAAAAAGTTTATGATATAAAACATTTAATTTAATCTCACACAACTATAAAAAATCTTAATTTGACAATACTATAAATAGTAGTGTTTTTTTTTAAGACAGGCCCAATGGGATGGGCACGACCTTGTTCATCAAATAGATGTCAATTGCATTTTTGGGCGTTCAATGAAATATCTTCAAATCTTCTACTGAAACTGAATATATACTGGCAGTGCGCTAGTGCGTGTATCTTCTGGCTTCGATCTTTTTTCTAGACGAGGCGAGAGTTGTCCCTCTACATCGTGGTACCTTGCTATATATATATATGTGAACATAACTCAACATCAATTTCGTACAACATACCACCACAGTAAACACATCAATGTTGTTTATGATCGATCACTCGTTAGCCAACAAGTGATTAAAATAATAAAATCATATATTCGATCAAATCATGCTATTATATATCTTCGAATTTTCGAACCTTTCACTTACAAATAAATTTTTTGAAAGTAAGCCTCATTGCATTTTCTTGTTAACAAGCACAACAAAATTAATCAAGTAGTTACCAACTACTCACATTATCTCCACTACATGAAAGATATTTTTGTGCACAATTTAATTTATTTTAATTTATATATGACCTCATACGCATATAGGTCTTTATTTAACATATATTTATATACCCCATATAATAAAAAATAGATGCCACTATAAAATTTTGTCCGGTACATTATTTGCTTTTTACGTTAGCATCCACCCATCGAAAATCTTATTGCTTAATAATACTTCATACTCATATCATGCATAACCGAAAACATATATATATTTTTCTCGATCTATCAATAATTAATTCATACTTTCTGGAATTTCTTTTTTTTCCCAGCTCTTTTAAAACTAACTTATCAAACCATCCAGTAGCGTCGATAACATTTTTTTTTTATTAGGAAAAAATTTGAGGTCAGACAAACCTGAACCTCGAAGGCCGACAAGTCGACAGACGGCTAACCGTTATACACAAACAAAAATACAAAGATGGTGCACAATACAAGCAAAAACACTCTACAAAGTGAAACTAAACACAACTAAACTAAACGAGACGAGGAAATAGACGACGAACGAAGCCAAGCACTACCCAGAAGCAGCACCGCAGGCTAGCGGTACATCAGGAGTCACCTATGGGCAGTGAAGACGAACCTCCAAGGAAACAGCCTTCCAGGAAAAGGAGACGCCTCGATACACACTACCACGACCCCGGCCTGTCCCGACTCCGAACTGCCAGAACCCCATCAATCGGAGAAGAGAGTCCAGTCATGCAAAACGTAAAGCCCCACTCCGCCTGAACTGAAAGCACCAGAAGCCCTAGCGGGAAATAGCAAGCTCAACCAGGGATTTATATATAAATAGTTATTTAAAATCTTATTTAATCAAATTATGATTTTTATTTATATAGAACCCCGGGTTTTTATATATTTTTAGTTATATTTTTTTTCTTTATCAGGCTGCCTTGGACCCAACGACAGGAACCGGGCCAAGTCTTTGGACCACACGGGCCCAAAGATAGCTGGAGACCATTGTTGCAGACAGCGGTTTGAAAGAACTCAAAGAGAGGGACGAAGCCCCAACACCGGCGAAGGACGACCACCAACCGTGAAGGGGTCAAGGGGCAAGACACCGGAGAGGGAAGAGGTTCCAATTAAGCGGCTCCAGGCCAGACCAAAACACTAGAGGCGAGATGTTAGGCCAGAAACCAGGCACGCGGTGGAGGAACAACGGAGAAAAGAGACAACCAAGGCACCACCACCAGGCACTGCCGGCCGGTGAGGACCCGAGGAGCCCCGAGAGCCACGCTGTGGTTGCAGAACGGCTACGACGGCGGATATTTGGCATCGACGGACGAAGAGCCCCGAGAACTTCGCACCCCGAATGGAAAAAAAAGGGAGTTTTCACACACTAACCTCAAAGGGTTTTTTTTTCAGAAGAGAGCTTTTAATGTTTTTCGCTTTCTTTTGTGCTTATCGGGATTTTTCTATCCATTTGCAGTAGCGTCGATAATACTCCATAAACTTAGAAAAGGGACCAAATAGACTTTTTTTTAAACGAAAAAAATTCGACCCACCGGATAAAAAATGACAAACAAACTAAATATCATGATACAACAACGGAGCCAAAAAAATAACAAAAAAGAAGGACCCATCCCCAATCGATCACAAAAAAAAAAGCCCAACCAACATCAAAGTCAAGGAGGCTCAGGGATAGACTGTGAATGCCGAGAGCATGAAAAAGTCTATGGACAAACACAGTTTCTTAATTAATACTCCCTCCGTTTCAAAATAAAAGTCGTTCGGACTTTAGTGCACGTTTTTTTAAGGAGGTAAAAACTATATAAAATACTATTTTTTTAATCAAATTTTTTCCATAATTTCATACTTGTTAGTAAATAGTATGAAATTATGAAAAAATTTGATTAAAAAATAATATTTTATAGAGTTTTTACCTCATTAAAATGCGTACAGAATAGTAAAGTGACATTTATTTTGAAATAGAGGGAGTACTACTTTTTTTAATATCTAAATTAAACTCCTTAGTTTTAGTTAAAAAGAATAAAATTGAGCTCATTGTATACTTTAAGTTTTTGCTCCATTTAGAAGCGCTATGTTTTCATAATTGATGATTGGATAGAAATTAAATTTATTAGATCTTAAACAGTGTGTTTAGGGGCAAATCCAAAGGGGGGCTGGGGTCATGTGCCCCTCCTCTCATTTGACGAATTTCCTAAGTGTATTATACTCGTCGATAGCTTCATTTTGATATATAATACATCATAATTCGACATCTGAGTAAAAAGTTATGAATGTTTAAAAATTGAAAGTAGATTAATCACTTTAATTTTGTTTCAATAGAATATAATACTTTATATTTTACTTAAATTAACATTCACATATTATAATTCATCTCGAGAGCTTCGAAACGAAAAGTTAAACTAATCTTTTCAACAATTAGATAAGAAGTTACGCAAGTTTAAATTTTTATATTAGGTTATACCTATATGTTAAAAGTCAACAAGTTACATATTGATTAGGGTTGTTATTCGGGTCAAACGAGTCTAGTATTCCTTGATTATATTTAGCTCGTTTAGAAACGAGTTGAGCTCGAATTGAACTTATATTTGGACTTAAGCTCATACTCGGCTTCTTTAGTAAATGAACAAGATCTAGATGAGTTTTTTTCCCTAAGTATTATGCAACCTTACTTGATCATTACATAATAACTTAAAGGAAATTTGTAAATTTCACAAAATTCGCATTATTTGCGCTTAAATCGAGCAGAGCCAAACCGAGCTTTGAATCGAGCTTAAAAATTTACATGCTCATACTCAGCTCATTTAGTAAATGATGCTCGAGCCGAGCTTTTATTGAGCAAAACCCGAGTCAAGCTCGAGCTATTCGACTCATATAACAACCCTATTATTAACTTAATGTTTATTATATTGCGTTTCGCATCCTCATTTAGTTAATTTTTATTTGGATACTTTATTTATTTATATTTCTTTTTTTTCACACAAAAAAAAAATTATGGCATTTTATCATAAAAAGATAACATTTTATCATAAAATAACATCATTCATTATCATATTATATCAATTCTTTATGCCGATTCAATCCAAAACGATATCGTTCATGTATAATTGTGCCACCCCAGGCCTCCGAATATTTTCTGGCTCCGCCATTGAGTGTGATAGTACGAAAAAGATCGAGAATGTACATACTATTGAAATACTTTGGGACTCATGATACGAGCGAATGGGTATTAGTAGCCTAACACATAAGTTTATTAAGGTTCTATTCTAAAACAAATTAGCTATAGGAGGAGTCACAAGTGCAACTAGGGTTATCTACCCTAGTTGGTACTTGAACAATGGATAGCTAGTATCTCATTCTCATTTTAGCTAGCTCATGCCAAAATCGAGAGACGAGAACTGGGCCATTTTGCTTACCGCTTTGATACCAAAAAAGTATCCCATATCAAAACTATTTATGAACTAAAACAAGCCTACTATATTAATTGGTGGGCTATCGCCAATAGTTTTAGGATGGAACCTCACTAGACTTATTTGCAAGGGTACTTCAAATACTTAGACATATCCAAGAGTCTAAGACCTATAAGCTAGCTAGATCATCTCTACAAACATATCAAATATAGAGTTATGTAGAAAGTCGTATTCAATGAAAGTCTATATATAGTTTGGGGGGAGGTATTTCACATCGTTCAAAATCCACCTTACAATATAGGGTCAAAAAAAAAATGAGTGATTTTAGCTCTTATAAAAAAAATTCTTGAATCCCTTTCATGTTCATGTCATGTTGAGGTACTGCATAAGAAAAGCCTATAAAATCTGATCCAATTTATCATAATCGATTAGTAATTGAGATATTGATTAATTAATCGCATTTTGAAACACCGAAAAAAAATGGCATATCAATTTATATATCGAGCTATGAAAAAGATTCATCAAGAGACAAACTAATATATGTATGTTTTAGGTCTAGCAATATGTAGAGTCACTTCCGAAATACCAGGAAAAAAAAAAGAGGGTCATGCACAAAAAAAAAGAGGGTCATAGAATGGCTGAGGCAAATAGAGCTTTTAAACTCATCATTAATCGGGGGGGGGATCAAAATAGTAGGCACCTAGAACGTTATAAAGTTTCAATTACTAACCAATAAAAAGCTAAAACAAACTCAGCTGGATCACCTCCTTTTCATAAATACAAGTACAACACACGAATATATACCTCAACATACTAGGCAAAATTTTAGAATTTTCACAATACATTTATAATATGATGATACTAAATTTGAAAAAATTTCCTAATAAAAAAATTATACCCTAGTAATCTAATTAAAAGAAATCTAATTAAAAAAAGTTTAAGCAATAAAAATTTAAAATATAAGATTAAATTTGGACTCTTATCGTATACTCTTAAGATATAGGATAGAAAAATCGATATAATTTAAAGTAAACATAATCCTACTCAAAGAGATCTATTAATAAGACTCAAATATTGAAACATAATCCTACTCAGAATATACCTATCAATTAGGCCCAAAATTAAAATTGAACCCACCAAAAACATTTAAAATAAAATTGAAGTAAACATATACCTTTAATTTATTTGAATCTTACTAAGATTCGAAGGTACATATATCATTATACCCTGATGGTGTGATTGGAATTGAACCCACCAAGACATTTAAAATAAAATTGAATTAAGAGCTAACTTAAACAAAGCATAAACTTGGTTAAATTAGGTTGATTAGCACTCAACACCACTTGGAACATTTGAATTAAATTTAGTCACCTAACGTATCAACAAGGCATGATAATGGGCGAAAAGTTCCTTTTCTTTAATTGGGTAATCCTATATTAAATATTAAATCCAGCCCGTTTATTGGAATAACATCTATCTTCATCCAACATCAAGATCATTTTATCGGTTCTTTAAGGTACTAATGCTTTTTAAGTAAATTAACTTCTTTTCTTTCTTTTTTCCCCCTCTTATACAACATCCTATAGATTCCTAAAATGATACTATTTGACAAGAAACTGAAGAAGACAAAATTGAGAAATTCCTAAAAAAAAAAAAGAATAGAAGATAAATGCCCTTAAACGAATCATTCCAGTAGAATTGGTGAACAAATTAACAAATACAGTATATGGATTCCAATAAACCACATTTAAGAAAATGAACAAAGATAGATATATGGGTTCTGTTACTTCTATACAACAGTGCAATAAATTTTTTTACTAACCTTAATATCGAAAATTAATTCATTGTTTTTAGTAAATTTCTTTTCAATTTTCTAGAAACGAGTTCACATCCACTTTATATTGACTATTAACTATGCCTAGAAAAAATATAAAACATATATACATACATATACTAAAATCGATACATAATATTATCTTACATGGTATATTATGGTTTTTTTTTATTAGGAAAGATTTTGGGTGAACATACTCTACCCGAGAGCATCCTTACGGATGAGGTCTTGCAGACCTGAATTATTTGATATGTTGGTACCCCATGCAGGGTGTGCAACCTTGTCAACCACTCTATTTCCCATGCGAGGAGTGTGAAAGAAAAACACTTCTTTCACATCCGACAGAAGGGTTTTGATATCAGCCATGATCAATTCGATTTTCCAAGGGCAGTTATGCTTGTGTTTCAAATGATTTATTATTATTAGAGAATCTCCTTCAATTTGAACTTTGTCTATGTGCAACTGTCTAATTTTTTGTACCCCTAATTTAAGGGCAAGAGCTTCCGATAGTGTGTTATGGTTCATTTTAGAAAAAAAAATTCTCATCAAAAAAGTTATTAAAATAATATGTTGTCCTAATTTATAAAAAGTTATCATAAGTCACAATCTATATATCTATATTTTAGTTAATTTGATAAAAAAAATATAAATCAAAACTATTTCATACTCATACTTACCAAAAAAATTAATAGATAAATATTTTATAAGTGTTATGTTATTTTATATCTAAATTATGTAAAAAAAATTATTTATATCAAAATCAATATTTGATAGCTTTTATTTTATTTATATATATATATTATTTTTTAATAGAATGAATTATTTATATCTAGATAAATATTTGATAAGTGTTATTTTATTTATCTCTTCTCTCTCTAGTTTTTATTTATCTCTTCTCTCTCTAGTTTTTTTAGGGAGAGGGAGAAACCACCCTTATCCCACAAAACCCTCCACTACGCCCAAGAAGCCATCCACAATCACCAAGCCGAATCCGACCACCACCATCACTATCGTCAATTGACATCCGTTGCTGCCAAAAACATCTTCCAACCTTAGTCAATAACCCACCGTCGTCGTCGCCTTCGGCCTGGCTCTAACACGAGTCGTCGCCATAGCCCCTCCGTCAAACTCTCTCTCATCGCCACCTTGGTCTCTCCACCAGAGACCATCTCCCTCCGCCACCTTGGTTCCTCTGTCAAACCCTCTCCCACCACCCTGGCTCCGGCATGGACCATCACCATGGTCCTTCCGTCGGACCATCTCCCATCGCCACCTTGATCCCTCTAGCGGACCCTATCCCATCAACTTGGCTTCATCATGGGCCATCACCATGGTTCCCTTCAATGCACCCTCTCCCACTATCACCATGGTCCCTTCGCCAAACTTTTTCCGACACGATTTGGGGTTAAATAAAAAAAGGAGAATAAGTCTTGCATGACAAGACATACAAGAGAATATATATGTGTGTGGGTGTTCGCGTATGTGCATGCATGCTTGCGTGACCCCCTTGCTTTGCTAAACCTTTGACCCTCGGCGTGGGTTGTTTGGTTTGTTCTATGTTGATGCTAAAGGTGGACCTAAGTGTTTTTTCTGTTGGTTGAAGGCACGGTGATCTTAATTAGGACTAGTCGGGGTCGTGATAGTGTACCTGTAACAACTCTAGTTCTAGGAGGCATTTCCTTAGAGTTTTATCTGTACTGTCCACATAAGTTCGAGTTTTACTGTACCGCTGGCTAGCGGTGCTACCATGGTGATGCTTAACTTGGTTTTTCATCTGCATCTTTGACTGTGTGGTTTTCATTTAGCCTTGGCTCCTATTGTTGTATTGCGTGTTTCAACATGTTTCTGCGCCTTTAATTTTGTTGTTTTATGCTTTTGTTTTGAAATGTATCATGATGGTTAGTTCGTCTGTCGATCTGTTGGCCTCTCAATAATCAGGTAGTGTCTTATCTGGTCTCTTAAATATTTTCTTGTATCAAAAAATATATATATTGGTAGAATAAATTATGTATATCTAAGTTAATTTTTATTTTATATTTCATGCACACTTTGATCGTTATTACTTTAATTCTCACATTGTAATTCAGATTTATTATTTTTTATCATATTTTTAGTAAGATATTTTTACATAAATAATAAATATAATTTTATAATATTGTATCGACATATTCTCATATAGACAAACTAGTATTACTATATATAAGAAGTTATCATAAAGATGTTTCATTCGCAACATTCGAACTCCAAATCAAAGAAACATTTCACCTCATTCGGTACTTTTCATATTAGTTTGTTGGGCCTATATAGGGTTTGTTGGGCCTAGGTAGAAATTTGTTATGTCCACTGGACTCTTAAGGCTAAAAACAAATCCCAATACTCCAACTAGTCGAGGTGAAGGCTCACAAATGCCGCGAATTAGAGTATGAAGTTTATTTTAGGTGAAGCTGAAAATAGGGGTGGTCATGGGTCACAGATAACCCATGATCCCGCGAATTAGAACGACGAGTCTGATTCGACGGATCGGTAATCCGATGAGTCATGGATGGACAAGTTAGGGTTAAGCTAAAAAGAGTTAACCTTTTTTTTTCCTCACATCGACGATGAGATGAGAGAATAAAGTAATATTAAGATATATCTATCTTCCTACTTTCAATATTTTTTCACACCCTTTTAACACAAAAATACAATTCATTGTGTATAAGCTTCATCTTCCCTTATATTTTGGTTTAATTTCCACCTATTTTTCAATGTGAGACTCTATCCAAAACTCCAACAATTTTTTTTTATCCAAATACGATAAAATTCAATGTATAAATCTCATATCATGGTCTACTTGAAAACTTAGTGGAGCATCTCAATGTGTTAATCATTTTACTGTTCTTTTAGTCCATCTAAGATATTTCTCCACTCTCAACAAATGTCGTTGGTTAATACTTCCAACCTTTCTCAATCTCAAAAAAGAAAGTCAAAAGTATTTTTGATCACAATCAGCATTTTTTTTTTCAACTTTTGGTACAAAAACTGTGAATTTTCACTAAGATAGAAATTATTGACTTTGATTAATTGTAACAAGTCAATGATTTTTTCTTCATTGAAAATTCACAATTTTTTAATATGAGTTATTATATGTATCATCAAAATTTTAATAGCTTTTCTCAACCAAAATAAATTTATCGACACCAGAAGTTGATAAAACCTCAGTACATTTGATAATATAGAATTGTGTGTATAATAAGCCAATTTCTTATAACATACAAAGTAGAAGTAAATTTTGTCTGTCGATAGGAAGGGAGTTCCGCTATTTAGGCTATGTTTGGCAAAAAGATAACCGATAGAGTAGCTAAAACTGATGGAATAGCTGAAGATGATAAATTATTTGTTTTAAATATAAGTTAATAAGTTAGTATTGTATTTGGTAAACCTATTGTTTAGGGTAGCTGATGAAAACTTGTTAATAAAAAACCAAGAGTTTCATAAAACTTAGATTTTAAAAACTAATTAAACTAAAATTTTATATTTATTTCATTTTAAACCGTACTCCGTATAATATAAGATTATAAATTCTGAAAAGCTAATTGATGGAGGTATGTTTTTTTGTTGTGTTTGTTTAATCTAATGGGTGGTGTATGTTTGCAAACCTAACGAAGTGTGGGCTCATCATAAGTTGACTTGTATATACTTTCCATTTAGTGTGGATACATTCATTTGCCCAATCCACCCATGACGTGATGGTGGCATTTACATATGTTAGTGGTAACTTTACGATTTCTCTAGAACATTCTCAATCTCTTCCCCTCCTATTTCTTTATCCATTTCCATTTCCATTTCCATTTCCATTTCCACCCTGTGGTCGGATATATGTATGATCCAAATTTTATAAACTGGTTAAACCAGAATATTTGTGTAAAAGCGTTTATGGTTAAGTTACGTTCGATCATATTCGTAAATATTTTTTAGTTGTAAATGATTTGTATGCAATTTAATCGTATTTATTTTATCAATCGATGTTTCATTATCTTGTCGATAATATCGCTAAAAAAATATTCGGTTTTTTTTTTAAAACCAAAGCGGATGATCTCTATTCAATTTACGCTCTGACATTTTCACGGTCTAATTATGTGTTAACGACTTGCCGGATTAAGTTTTTCCGGCCGTGAAACGAACACTACTGAAAAACACCGGCAGGGCGGGAAATGATACACTGATCAGCGATCAAGCCGAGATCGCCCAAATAGCTCGGAAATGGAATCTGCATAATAATACATCAAATTCCATTTCCACTCTTAATTTAATTTTACCTCTGAATTCAAAATCTAATTCCCCAGTCAACAACCGATCCAGAAAACGCCGGATCTCTAGAAAAGCGGGACGACGCCGTGATCGTCGAGGATGAATCCACCGGCGCCGTCCGTGCGGTTGCGCTTTACGAACCTGCCTTTGATCCTCGGCCGCGTCTCCGCGTAGGCTTTCCTCGATGCGTAACGGACGGTTTTCTCGAACTTTCTGTTCTTCTTCTTCTCTCTGTACCTCATCACTCTCTCCGCCCTAGCTATCCCTGAGAGCGGCAATGGCTGCGCGGGAGGGGGAGCGGTCACGGCGGAGCCGCCGTCGCTGCTCGTCGAATTCGAGAACGCGAGATTCGACACATCTGACATCCAATTGGAGGTCTCGTCAGGTACTACTACTTCAGAGGATGAAACCTGGTGGATACGGAAAATCCAGCTTCGCAGTTAGAAGAAAATCAAAATCGAAATTGAAGCAGGTCAGTTGTAAATTCAATAGGAAATCAGAGAAGGAAATTACGCTTCGGCTGAAGCACTGAGCAGAGAAATCGAAAGTCGACTGAGCGAAATCGACCTGAAATCCATCGTTACTCTTTAACGTTTGAATCGGAACGACGCTATCAGCGCCGTAGATCCGATTCTCCTCCAAGAACGAATCGAGATCGTCGGGGAGGATGAAGGCGGATGCGTTGGTAGCGGAAACGCTATCAAAGAAAGGGACGACGGGGAGGCGGTGGTGGCGGCCGGCGAGAGGGTTAGCATGGTGGATATCGCGGTCGCAGGAGGCGCAGAGGGAGGCGGAGTCGGCCTTGCAGGTGACGGAGGCGGGGGAAAGCTGGCAGACGTCGCAGATGGAGACGCGGGGGTGGGGGGAGGCGGCGGAGGAGTGGAGGTCGGCGTCGCAGGGGAGGCAGAGGGAGGCGTTGTGGGGGAGGCAGAAGAGGAGGGCGGGGGAGGAGTTGCAGGAGTCGCAGGACTTCGGAGGTGGGCCCCACTTGGAGTGCAACCCTATGAGGCCGTTGGTCTCTTGAATAGTCATCTCTTTGAGTTTTTAACGTCTCCTCTCTCTCTCTCCCTCTCTGCAATTGAATTTGGGAAGGTCTGGTTTTTCGGTTTGAAGGAGGGTTCGGAGGGTGTGGCTTATAAATGAAGAGGTTGACTACTTGCTTTTGGTTTCTGAAAATTGTTTTTATTAGAAAAAGGAAATTTCACATGTTATATGTGAGGATTTGCAAAATCGTGTGATTACTTTTAAAATATCTTCGAATTTTTTTGCCAAATTTGGAAATGATCAATTAACTTCGTTCTAAACTGTATCGTTAAGGGGGATTTGCTAAACTAATCCATTTTAGAGGTAATGTTTGCATGACTAGCACCGTGCCAAAAAAAATTGCTACCTAGCACACCTCCCTCAAACCGGCTGGGCAATTTGTAGGTTAATAGGGGGAGATTGTACTGTCTTCAGAAGAAATAAAACGGAGAGAGAGAGAGGGAGGACTGGATGAGTGTCAAAAAAATAAAAAGTAAAGTGTATGTCACGTCATATCAAGTACAAGAAAAAAGTAAGGGAGAAGAGAATAAGTAAGGAGAGAGAAAAGTACTTTTGAGAGATAGTGTGTGCTGAAAGGGAGAGAGATTGAAAAGTCAAAGAGATAATTAATGAGGGGAGAGAGAGAAAGCAAGAGAGATAAATGGGCACAAGGAAATGTAATGACGGCTCAGACTTATACTCTTGTCATCCAGTAGGATATACATGACGCTTATTCGATTGTACATGACAACCCAGTAGGATATACATTACATTGGTATCTACTCCATAATCAACATGTTCAAATTGAATTCAAACAACACACATTAATGGTGATAAGATTTAATAAACGGGGAGCAAGTAAAAAACAACGCACATAGATGAGAAATATATTATATGGAAATTAGGTCAATCTCACACGAATTACTTTCCCACATGCCACTTGTAGACTTTTACATACCATTAGGTGTCAGGTAAAATATATTATGTGTCTTGTAAAATACATTATGTGTCATGTAAAATACATATGCAGTTGGTGACAATTCAACACAATACGAGCTCCTCCTTTCTCTCCCTCCTCCTTACCCTCTCACCTTTTTCCTGGCGTCACTGACAACCTTTAATCTACAATTCTATTTTTTTACTTTTCTCTCTCTCCTAATTAATTCTCTATTTCCTCCTTTCTCTCTCCTAATTAATTTGTGCTCTCTCTCATGTTTTCCCTCTCTCTTTTTTTCCCTCTCTCCCCTAATTAAATTCGATTATACATGACAACCAGTACGATTTACATGACGCATGTTCGTTTGTACATGTCATAAGTAAATATTGAGTACAATTTAAGGATTTCACCTTGCCTTGTTTTATTACCACCATCATCTAGACATCTACTCCATTGGTAGAAACAGACCAAGCACCCGTGTCTGAATTCTCAGTCAATTTGAGTAAGCTTGCAATTGCATACTCTTTTCCATTCACAGTCCCCAATTCCAAAACCCTAACCAATGAGGCAACAATTCCAGCGCCTACCAAGAAGCTCTTGTAGGAACTGAATCCACAAATCACAGAGGTTACCTTTGGTGATTCCTCACAGATTTCAATCTTGGGAGAATCGGGAAATCGTGGTAAAAGCCCCAAAATCTCATCACACTCAACCGCGATTTTCACTCACCTCTTGTTGTCGACGATTGTCTGATTGAGCGCTGCAAGTGCTTGTCTTTTCATCTTCGAATCTTCGATCTTCATCCTGGTTGCGAGGTCTTGGACATAGAACTCAAGTCATCGCGAGAGGCGCCCGTCCCGAGCCTCGACGATACGGCGATGGAGAATCTGTTGGAGAGAACATCGGCGGTGTAGACAACGGAGATGCTCCTGATGTGTGCGTCGAGCTTCACCCAATTGATTCACCTTCTCCGTCTTCTCCTAGCACCCGCCGGAGCCATCGCCACCTCTCCAATGTCGTTGGCCTCGCCTGGCTGCACCCGCCGAAGCAATCGCCGCCTTGCATCCTTTTCCTCTAGCTTCACCGATCTGATGCCCTTTCTCTATCTTCTCTCCTTTTCTCTTTCTTCTGCCTTCTCTGTGTTCTTTTTTTTTCTAGATCCCCTCCTTTCCTCTCCCTCTCTCTTTCTCTCTCCTAGTCAACCGGTTAGCCTGTTTTAATTTAACCGGCTAAACTACAATTTTTTTTAAAGGGGTGTTAACCTTTACAAATTATTAGCCAGCCTGCTAGTTTAGCAAAGATATTTGGATAGGGTGCTAGTTACTATAATTCCCTCTATCGTTAATTATTACTCTCTCCGTTAATTAAAACATACATACTCCGTATTATTTTAAGAAGAAAATCTTGTTAAAAAAACTTGTTATTTATATTATTTTGACATCTACTTTACAAAATTGTCCTTATAATAATTAGATAATTATTAGTTGTAGTTTTTGAGAAAGTAAAAAAGTAGACTAATAATTAGGGACATAATTGTATTTTTATTTGTTTTCTTAATAAGTGTTTTGATTTCTAAAATGATAAATTTTAATTAACGGAAAGTTTTTTTTTTAATATATCGTCAATTATTAACTCACATTTTGTTTTTCGATTTTTCTATTAGGGCATAGGATAAGAGTCCAACTTTAGAATTATATTTTAAAATTTAATTGTTTTAGCTTTTTTTTAGTTAGATTCTTAGGGACCGCGCACTCGCACTTCGTGTTTGCTTCATCCCACCGTACAATTGGCGATTAATTAACCGTGTAAATATCAATTCCGTATTTTTATTAGGAAATCTTTCTCAATTTAGATTCTTATCTTATATCCTTAGAATATGGGATAGAAAGACCGTATTAATTAGTATGTGCGTATCAATATAAAAAAAAACCTTTAATTTATACAGTACGGTTGAGTGTATTATACACTTGTAGTCGGTATATACGGAGTACTCGGTATATAATATACGTAGGGGTATTTAATAATTAATATACGTAGGGGAGGGGGTGGGGTCCAACTGAGAAGTGATGGCGAGTACACGTATTACACGTGGAAGCACAATAGCCATGTAAGGTGGGGAGTGTAGTGTGTATCAAAATCTAAAACTACAATACTACTGTACAAGGGTAGCTGGAAAGGTTGGGCGGGTAATGTCAGATTTCAGATATTATATTAAAATCCCAAATTACTAAACAACTTCAACTCCCACTAGCACAGAAAGCCACTTTTACCATGGTTCCGTGTGCATTAATTACCACGGTTTTGAACCGTAGTAAAAGTGGTTGTAGTAGATATGTTTACCACATTACCCTAAATCGTGGTAATTATGAATACCCGTGGTAAATCCACATGCCATAGTAAGTTGTTTGAACCGTAGTAAAATGGATGACCCGTGGTAAATTGACAATGTGGTAATTTTGTCCGACCGTGGTAAATTTTCATTTTTTGAATTTTATTTGAATTTTAATAATATTTATTTCTAAAATTATTTCCCTTATTTTATTAAAAGAACCCAAATTTAATATATAATGTTATACTATATAATAATAAAATCATTTAAATAGATATTAATGAAAATACGTGCGGGTACTCAGGACTCTACTCTGTTTTTTTTTTTGTTTTTTTTTAACGACTTGTTGTTTTTTTTTTAAACTGAAAATAATTTGGTAGTTGCAAGAAGCAACTAGCAAAGGGCATCCCGGAGGATGATACTGTGCAGGGCAGCGTCAGGAGGTAAAGAAGTACCGGAGAAAGGATAGGGAAGATGATAAAGTCGATCAGTGGCACAATTACCTTCCCTAAAGATATGATGAATCTCAATATCCGAGAATCGGTGGAGAGAGAAGAGATAGTCAGATAGAATCATCTCAATCTCTCCAGAGAAGGAGCATCCAGTCTTGAGACTATTAATGATGCTAAGATTATCACCTTCTATAATGATATTGTATATGTTAAGATCAATTACCTTAAGAATCCCTTTTCACATGCCGTAGCACTCAGCCCCAAGAGCGGAGGGGATAGGAGACGGGCGAGATTATCAATCTCGCCAAACACACAATAATTACTGTGGTTTTGAAAATCATTAAAAAAAATTGTTGTTATAGTTTTGAAACCACAAGAAAAGGTCTTATTATAGTGAAAATCTTACAAATGCACAATGGTTCCTAAGGGACGGAGCCAGAAATTTTTTAGAGGGGGGCACGATTACATATATGCGGTATCGTTTTAGATTAAAGTAGCATAACGATCTCTATGGAATATGATAATTATAAATGATATTATTTTTAAGATAACATGATTTCGATTTATGATAAAACTCTATTATTTTTTCTCCATTAAAAAAATAAATAAATATAAATAAATAAATGAAATAGTCGAAGAAAAAAAAACTAACAAAATAAGGATATAAATCGTAATAAATAAACATTTTTTCAATATTTAACTTGTTCTGTTCTTAACATGTAATAGTATATAACTAGATATAAAAAATTTAAACTTGTGTAACTTCCTACCTAATCATCAAAATAAGTAATATAACTTATGGTTTTGAAGCTCTCGAGATGAATTATAATATGTGAATGTCAATTAAAGTAAAATATAAAAGTATTATAGTCTATTGAAATAAAAAATTAAAGTGATTAATACACCTACAATAAACATTCATAACTTTTACTCAGATGTCGGATTAAGGCGTATTATATATCAAAACGAAGCTATCGACAAGTAGAATACACCTAGGTAATTTTTCGGATGAGGGAGGGGGCACGTGCTCCCCATGCCCCCCTTAGCTACGCCTCTGGTTACTATGATTTTTAAAACCATAAGAAAAAAATCAACTATCATGGTTTTCTTTTTTGAGCAACTATCATAGTTTTCAAAACCTTAGTATATGACATTTATGATTACTTTGAAACTATGCATTTAGTGGCCCTGTTTTTAATTGACAGTACTATATTGTAAAAGAAAAATTAATTGATAGTAATTTTAATATATTTTGATAATTTTTCACCAATGACTGGATCACATTATGGATTATAAAATCATGCTCCCTCCATTTGCAAAAGCAAAAAACATGTTAGATACTATTCACACACACTTTTTTAGTATGATAAAAATTATAAAAAAATATCCAATTTTATAATTTTTTTTGACAATTTCATACTTATTAATAGTTAGTACAAAATTATAAAAAAATAAATATTTTATATATTTTTTATTATCCTAAAAAAGCGTGTATAAATAATAAATGAAATGTTTTGCCGAATAGAGGGAGTGCTAAAATATACACATCAATGCCTCAATGGTGATGGTTGATGACTGATTGGTGTTGATTGCATCTATCATTTGTTTTCTATATTTATATTTTAGAAAAAATAAATTTCAATACTACATATGTGAAGTATCATATACTTGAATAAAAATAATTTGAATTTAAAAATGATAGTTTCATATACAAAATATTGTGATATTAACAAACAAATTAAAATACTCCGTAACATATATGGTTCTAATTTTCAACCAAAATTCTGGTTTAATATATACTAACGCTACGACCTAAAAGATAACACACTGACACTAATATATGATATAAATAATATGAGGAAACAATGTTTTATTTTTATATTTTTAATAGTTATTTTTGTAGATAAAAAAAAAATATTGTTCTTGCATCTTCCGGGATTGTCTTTAGGTTACAAAAACCGTAAAACTTATACTAATGGGAGTGTCTTTACTCGATTCCAAATTCTCTGTCCACAGTCTAAAGCAACGAGGATTGTCTAGTCCGTGATTGTAGTCCATACCGTAGTCCAAATTATCTCATTGGCTAAATTGAAATTTCTAATTATTTTCTTAAATAAGTGTTTGTACCTTATAATTTATTTTAATGCTTATCGGCCAATGAAATTAAAGGGACCATAAAAATGGACTACGGTGTTGGACTAGACGATTTTCACCGAGTCTAAAGATCTTATCCTCTCTCAAAAAATAATTAAAATGTTATAATATTTTTTATAGTTTTAACTTGTTAAAAAAAACATACTAATTAAAAAAGTAAATGTTCATCTATTATAAACGAAAATAGTAATTAATTTAAAATTAAACGATATTCAATTTTCAATAAAAAATTTTTTTAAGTGATTGTGTGTGTAAAGTTGCACGACACATATATTATATTTTATATAAGGTTTCATGAAGTCTATTCTCAAAGTTGAATTACTTTTCTGAAAAAAAAAATACATAAAAACTTTTTATGATTAAAAAAAGAAAACTTATAAAATGTTTATTCACCAAATTAGCAACGGAGGTCGGCAGGGCTCAATCATATAAAAAAATAATGGTTGGCTGACAGTCACATTCACACAACACAGACTGGAAGCTTTGTCTGGAGAAGTTTACACTTTGCAGTTTACTATAAATGGAATCTTTTTGGACTCCGAACCTTCTAAACCCACGTTATCTCCTTCTAGACTCTTCTCGATCTATATATACATTTTTTTAATGTTTGCTTGACAAAATAGCTCCAACTCACCTGCTTATCCCCAACCTACTTCAGAATCTTACAAGTCACAAGGTACCAAAATCGTAGGAATATATTACTGTAACGTATTTAGTCGGGTAAATTACATAAAATGTAATAAATTTTCGCAAAATCTCCTACAACTTACTAGAAGATTACTTAAAATCATCATCAAATCTATTGGGAAGATGCAATAACATTTATTGATAATATAAATACTCAATCCGTTCGTCAAAATATGTCATTTTAGCTTCTTTCACGAATTTTAAAGAAATCAATGAATATATTACTTGACCTTAATACTGTCTCCGTATCAATATAATGATGTTCTCTTTACCGTAATACTCCATCTGTATCAATATAATTGACCTTTTTTCCATTTTTTCATGCAACAAAAAACATTTGTCTATTTGAACAACATTAATGATAAAAATTTCTAATTTTGTCAATTCATATTATTAATTGTATTTGATTTTCAAGATACTCTAATACTCCAACTTTCCATACTATTTTTTTTCATTGGTCTTTTTTTCACATTATTTATTTGCTAAAATTTTAGCTATTCTTCTTTCTATTTTTAGATTTCTTAAAAAGTGTTAAATTGACCAAAATGTCAATTATACCGATACGAAGGCAGTAACTAATTTTGACTGTAGTTGTGTCTCAAGAATTAGTGGAATATGTTGAAAAATATATAGTTTAGAGTATTAGTCGTATCCAAGAGCATCCTGCTGAATGAGAATAGAAAGTTATAAATCATCAGGAGGTGTCGAAGTAGAGAGTGAAATTTTCAAATGAGTCAGTCGATTCGCAAATTTATTGGCCTTCCTGTAGATGTGGCGGACTTGAACGAAGCGAACTCCAGCAAGGGCTATACAAGAGTCGGATATGATCATCTCGATTTTCTATGGGCAAATCCAACAACCCATTATTGTGTTTATAACACATAAGTTATCACCTTCCACTTAGAGTTTGTCAATGTTTAGTGCTCTTGCTTGTTTGATACCTTCCCATAGTGTTCATATATAGTGCGTACCCTTGTGATCCAAATGATCATATTTATGGGTTATTAACTAGCTCCCAAATGAACAATATTACCTTGTGAATTCCCAATCACATACCAAAAGAACCTTTTTCATCGACGAAGAGTGCACCACTGAAATTTAGTTTATGCCTACTGACAAATGATTTTCTCCATACCGACCATGCAAGGTTCTTCCTTGTCCTGTGTTCCTTATTAGCTTGTGATGTAGTCCAACCCTCGTTTTACTCCATTCCCTCGGGATGATCCATTGCTAAACCAATGAACTCGTATTTGCTAGTTTCCTTTTCTCTAGGCCATTGGAAATGAATTGAAGAAGTGGAAAGTCGAAAATTGAGATTTTCAACGAGTTTTGGGAGTTAGGGTTTCATAATGGAAGTTAAAACAAAAGATCGACGCTCCACATAACCTCCCACTGGCGGTGGGAGGATGACAATATATCAATACGTCGGCGGCTTCCCACCAGCGAGAATCTCTTCCAAGCGACGACAATGTTCCCCAAATCCTAATTACTCCAAAAAATATTACGCATAATTGAAAACCCTACATTATGCGTTTTTAGACATCCCACTAATGAAAACCTCTCGATTTTCTTACAAACACGGCGTTGGTTTCATCTACGTTTGAGATCAAAGTGTACAGTTCATCCATGCGCCAATAAGATTGACATTTTGTTCTTCATTTTTGTTAAATTTTGGATCTAATATACATAGAATTTTAGATATAGATTTTTTGAAGCAGTATCGAGCTTACACCCAATTGAAGTTATCTTAACTTTTCCCTTAGTCTTTAAAAGTCTACATAATTCACTGGTTCATCGATTCGATCTGTATTTTTGCTTTATAGTTCATTGAATTAGCTATTATAAGTATCCAGTGATCTTGACGATTTGAAGATGTGTGTTCAAGAATTAGCGCGTGTTTAGTAAAATGGAGGTTTTTTAAGGGTTGGGTTTTTTTAGGAGGTGGAGATTATTTTGTATATTATGGAGGTGTAGAAGGTGAAGATTTTTTTAAAAAATAACCTTGTAGAAAAGTTGAATGGTATTTGGTAATTATAAGGTTTGAAAGTTGTATTTGTGATAAAAATGTCTAAAATGCCCTTAATAAATTACCCCTACCAACCCTCTTTCTTTATTTGTGAGGGCATATTGGAACAAACCCCTCCAGAAAAAAAAAAAAAAAAAAAAACCCTCCACCTCTCAAAGCTCCTCCCCCAAGCTTACATTTTTAGGAAATTTAAGATAGAGCTTCACCCCACACACCCCTTGTGAAAGTTGTTGCCAAACATAGCTACTTTTTTTTTCACCTCCCACACCCCCTAAACCTCCTACAAAAGACCCTACCAAACACGCGTTTAATTAAGATATGAGTTTAAAAGTAGTTTGAGTTTGGGTAGTGTTTTCACTAGGTCTCTATCTATTTTATAAATATTTTTAAAGTTAAAAATGATTGGCCTACAATTTACTACAGTAATAAATATCGGTCTTATTAGTAAATGTTTTTTTTTTAATCTTACTCCAGTTCGATAGACCCAGTCGCTCTACATCTGTATCGGATACTGTGTGATTCATTTAAGAAATTGACTCTCCCACTCACAAGCGACTCCATATTTTCAAAAGGATTCTTCGAATTTTTTTACCTCTTGACATTAAACACTCTACAATCATAGATGAATATGGTTTTAATTAAAATTCAAAGAACCGCCCATGACTTTGTTTATGCTTTTTATTAAATGCCTAACGATCACTTTAAGTAATAAAGTCAACATAGTGGAAATATTTGAGAATAAAACAATAATATCCTTTTTTTTAAGTATAAATAATAGTCCTAGATGGTTCTTTGGAAAAAATAAAATAAAAATTAAAGACGATTTTATATGGGTATGTTTGGTTAATACTTTTATTTAAAATAACCTATAATGGGTTTAATAGTATATGTTTAATTGATCACAATTTACAAAGTATTTAATAAAAATTTTATGTTATTATTGTATTAACTAAACACTATTGAAGTGTTTATAAATTGTAAATGCAGTGGCAACCAAATTAATACACCCTAAGACTTAGATTTGTGGGTTCTTTTGTGAAAATTCCTATTCTAAGGATGGTTTTGTTCAATTTGACCAATATAGTGAAAAGTGAAAAGATACAAATTCCTGTATTTATACGTGTGCGTTGAGTACATGGGTACTCATCTCGTTTTTTTTTTAATTTATCGAATAAACAATATATAACATTAATTAAAAATTAATATTTTATATAGTTTTTATCACCCAACATGAATAAAAATATATAAAATCTCTTTCCTTGATGATATAGAGTTATAGACGGACCTGTTAGTTCAAATTGGACCAAGGGATTGGACAAGTTGATGTTTCTCCTTGAAAGACAATGGATAGAAATTCCAATTTATGTGCGACAAACGCTCTGTTACAGAGCAATGAAAAACAGGAAGATGATTGCAGGCGTATCAGATCTTTCACAAGTTAAACGCTGCAAGTTTATTCCACTGATGAGTTACAACATTGCGAATTTTAGGGATTGGCAATATAGAACTTCACTTTGTCCATGCTTTTTACCCCCCAAAATCATACAATCTATCTAGTTGTGTCGTAATCGGGGATCTTAAAGATGAACAAGCAAAGCTTACAGTAATCTCCACAACATCTTTCACCAACAGGGTAACGAAAGGTACTAAAATTACGCGATTTCTAGCATTTCCTTTGCCTTTCTCAACTGTATGTTTCAATTCAATTTACTTCAATCACAGCTTACCCACTAACCACTTGCCTTGAGTGTATTGCTCAACCTGCATACAGTTTTCGGTTTACCCATATTAGCCAAAAAAAAACTGTAGGAAATATGTCTAAGAAGGTAAAAGCAAACTGATGTCGCCTTGAATGGTTTTGTGTAGAAAAGATTTTTTTTTTTTGACATACCAATCCAACCCCTCGAAAAGACCTTCTCCTTTGGTAGCGGAGGTCTTGAAAATAGCCCATTGTCGGCTCTTAATCTTGTGCAGTTCTAGTGCCTCGGTTACAGCAGCATCATCTAGTGCTCCTGGAAGATCCTGCATATTTATTGCATTCGTAGTATCATAAACTTCATAACAGATGCACATTCCTCACCTTTCTAGTTTTGAAATTAGAAAGCCCTAACAGATCGCAATTCGTAATTGATGTCTATGGCCATAGTAGATACAGACTGCATACCAAGCAGTGGACCTAACTCTTCAATCACAACCAATAACTCAGACAGCTACACTAATGGAAAAAATCACAATTCATAATTGACATGTCAATGGCCATGGTCCCAATCCCATGGACCACGAGAATGAGTTACCACCTTTTGATTGCCCATATTGTCTAACTTCCTTTCCCTAACTAATCCTCCCAAATTTTAAGAATCAAGGTCAGTTGTGATTTCTGGTAAAACTATAGTACAATCTAATTCAGTGGTCATTTTTCAGGGGTTCATTCTGTCTCAAAACTCGATTTTGGGCAAATTTTGCACACTGGATACACCCTTCAGATCAAAGTATTCTTCTGGGGAAACTTCCAAGTGTTGTTATCTTATTGTGTACATTTGTATGGGTTTGAAGCATTAAAGTATTCATCTAATGAAGCAGAAGTTAACTATTCTTCATCAAGGGGAATAATCAAGATCTGAAATTTCCAACTGTCAGGTCGATCCATGTTTTTAGTGCACACTCAGCATTTTGTCAAGACTAGAACACCATCTTTTCTCCAAAAGCAAATCACATTTAATTTAATCATTTTCAAAGCTCATGCATTGCACTCTTTCAGATAGTAATCTTGTGAACCTTATATTAATGTGGGGACGTGGCCACGTGGGTACATGCGTGATCATCATTTACCAAAGCACTCAGGCCTTGTATAGTTGTATGCACTATTTGAGCTTCTTCAAAGGAGAAAAATGCTTTATGTGGCAACTTGGTGCTAGATTCCAAATCAACTCCTTTAAGCATTTTCACGATAAGACATTAGTTTTCTGATAGATATGCAGGAACTCACTTGTACCAACCACAGAAAACACAAGTATGGACTGTATGGTTATGAACCTATGACGGATAATAATGCAACACAATACTAACCTGCTTGTTCGCAAAGATGAGAACAACAGCACCTTTTAGCTCTTCCTCCTGAAAAAGGATCAAACATATGGATTAGCCTTCTATATAGCAAAGCTAAAAGATAGATGAACGGTTACCAAAAACATGTTAGACTTGTTATCGAGGAAGAACTGCCCTCAAAGCAGCCCACTGAACATATCAAGGATCAGTGAAACAAAGGAAATTGCAGAAGACGACCAAGGGAGCAGGGCCACCTGGCATAAGGCTAGTGGCCTGGATTGCTGAGGATTATCACCAGTAGGATAAATAGGACATCGAGGTTCTTATATAAAAACGGGGTAACATGGTTGTAGCCTTGCAGGGGCACCGTGATTGGAAAAATTTTCTCTAACAGCATTTCTAAGAATAATGTAAACTGGAGAACACACTCTTTTTATCAATTCATCTTCTCTATTCTTGTTTCCTTCATTTCTAGAATGGTGCTTTGCAGGTAAGGCTTCTAATGTCGTGACAGTTGCACTATGTTTCAGGCTTGAACTCGAAGGCATCATCACAAAAGGTTGTGCAATAAGATAAAACAGGTATATTCCTTTATCCACTTACAGAAAATGGAAGACCAATGATGAAATACTTGCATCAGCTAATGGATTACTAGAGTAGTAAATAAATGGGGTTAGACATACAGAAACAGGGTATCCATCATTTCTTCAGTATCTAGATTATTCTAAGCAAATTGAGAGAATATATCTCAAATTAACAGAAAAAACCTTTCTACATCTACACTGGTAACCTGTCCCCCAAAACATACTTGAGGGTTGATTTACAAAGCAAACTCTTCTCAAGACATTGTAATGAGATAAAGCAACACATTTACCTCCAAAATTGCATGAAATTCATCCTTAGCTATTGCAAGCCGGTCGGTATCGCTTGAATCAACAACATAGATTATGGCTTGAGTATTGGGAAAATAGCACCTCCAATATGGCCTAATCACAGAATAATTAAGGTAAAAATACTAGAACAGCTGCTTCAGTTTCTTCATTAGCATATGTAGGCAATGTCCCATTTCATGAGCATACTTAATAGAAAATACAAGAGAAATCAAAAGCATTTGAACAATATGCTTCACACAGAATATGCTTCAATGTGAAGAATGTGAGATATATTTTTAAGCAGTAACAGCTCCTCTGTCCAAAAAAGTGTAAATCTGAAAAGTACTAAAGGTAGCACATAATCCATCGATGTGTATGAAACATTGTTTCAAGAGATTAAGAGAAACAACACAAAATAAAGTGTGATAATTTGGATGAAAAGTGATACCTTATGCTAGTTTGACCACCTGCATCAATACAATCAAATAAAATATGGTCAGATAAAGAGAAAAGATTCATACAAAATTGAATCATCTAGACACCTATTCTATCCATTATACTTAATATTGTTCAGGAAAACCATTCATCAAAAATGATAAATAATATTTCGATTCTCTTCATGGTTCATTTTACCAGCCCAACAAATTCATAGCTAAAGCATAAGAGTGCATTCATATAAATTAAATTGCTCATTCTGCATATGGTTTTAAATTGTAACTACACTACACAATATTGTAACCAACGAATCAAACTGTAAAGCAATAACAAAGAAAGTATGCATAATTAAGACAATATATTAATGCACACATGATTATGACATATTAGTGCCCGTTATCTGTAAAGAAACTTTGAGATATGAGAAATAACACATATTTATGGACAGTGGATATGGAAAATGTCCATGCGGATAAACTAACAAGAGAAGTAGATCGGAAACGATGATTTCTTTGTCAAACAAACCAAAGCTGGAGTTACTTAAACAGAAAAGGGAATCATAGAAGGATACTAGCAAAAGATACCCTAGCAAGCCTTTGGAAAACTGCAAATAGTTGACCTCACCAAGTACAAGACAGAAGAAAACCTATTAATCCTAGATGATATCGGATTTCTTTGCAGGAACCAACCAGTATATAATTCAGGAAAAAGGATATGCTTCTTCTTGGCAATTTTATTCAGAACCAAACCATACAAGGGAAACTCTATATTTAGTAGCCCAAATCGAATGAAACTTATGAGGTGGTAATACGTTTTTCAATATGCTGTGATGCCAGTCAAGAATCTGGAAGGATGAAAGCAGAAGCTCAATTTCTATTGGAACTATTCAATGGTGTTTGGTGAAAAATAGGCAGAGAATGGATATCCAAATTCAAACTTGGCATCTCTGCAATTGCATCTGCCTGCCTTCACCCACCAACAAGAGATCACAATTCCATAGACAAGGTAGGATATTTCCAACCAAAATGACCTATGTCACATCAACACTCCTTTATCTGAATAAAAATGCAGAAACTATATCACTACTACATTTCAAGATCTCGTCAAACCAACACCTCTAATGAGAAAGCAAAAACAACTCTAAGAACATTGCTCAATCAAATCTCAAACTATGGCACACGCCAAAGAAACTGAAATTCTTCAAAACACATAAATCAACCTCAATGGGCATTGCAGTTGAGGTTGATAAATTCATTTCATTCAAATAAGAACCACAATCTTCCTAACATAATGTTATACAACAAAATACTTCTATATGGCTATATGTACTATGCCATGATCAATCATCTTGCCAACTGCTAAGTGCAACATTTCATGACAAGATCTGTTCTATTTTCATGATGTGCGGTTCAATTACGCAGCTAGCCAATTCCAAGAGACAAGCAAATATGAAATTCAAAAGGAAGAGATTCGATTACCAAGATCCCAAACTTGGAACTTGATGTTATTATACTGCACCGTCTCGACATTGAATCCAATAGCTGCAAGCTCAAATCCGATCAAATCCATCAAAGCAGGAAGAAAAATTCATCTCAAAACAATCAATCAGAGAAAGCTACACATGACACCTACTTGGAATAGTGGAGACCACTTCACCCATCTGGAGCCGATCTGGAAGGGCAACCAAAAACAAGTGAAAATCAGAACAACTGGGAGAAACCTAGAACAAATCAAGATTGATTAGGGAGGGAAATTGAAAGCGAAGGGAGTTGAAGTAGTACAGAGGATGGTGGTTTTGCCGGCATTGTCGAGACCGAGGACGAGGATCCGAGCTTCCTTAGTGCCGAAGAGAGAGGAAAAGAGACGAGTGAACACTATACCCATCTCGGAAAAGCTTGTTTTCTGATCAAGGGTATCAACGGAATCGGAATTAAAGGCTGTTTCTGGATCTTGGCAGCAGAAATTGGGGGAAATGGAGACGAAATTAGAGTAAACTGCAGCAGCAAAAAGAAAAAAGTGGGGTCTTTTGATGGGATTGGAAGAGAAAGTTGGTAATTTCCGCGGAATTAAAATTTCAGAGGAGGGATTAACAGGGTTGCATCTCTCCCTCTCCCTCCCTAATCCAATTCCTTTCGGAGGAACGAAATTGAGGAGAATAAAAAGTCGTTCTTGGGTTTGGAGAATCGCCAACCCCTGCGCCTCCTGACTCGTGACTCAAGAGGGACAGAGTATGTATATAGAAAAAAATAGTTGCGCCTCTTGAGTCACACACCTATGACTCAAGAGGCGTAGAGTTTATTTAAAAAAAAAAATTGAATTTTGGGTGTAAATAGTAAATTTTGTGGGTGTAAAAAACAACCTTTTTTTGTTAAGAGTGATATACGGAGCACTATTTACCCGATCGGTAAAAGCATAAATTTTGATTTAGTATTGTATGAGAAGGACTGGATATAAACAGAGATGGCCCGATTTTAATAGTCATTACTTTCGGTTCCTTAAAAAGAAATCGAAACTAAAATCTTATGCTTTTAAGTAGGGCTGCTCATAATGTAAACTGGCTCAAAAATTGAACAGAAAACCCGGTTTTGAATCAAAATTGACTTTTGATGCAGCCCGGGTAGTGGTCGGATCGGGCTACGATCCTTTATTTCATGAATTTCAATTTCGGGCCGAAAACCGAACCGATTTTTTCAATTTAAGAAAAAAAAAGCAGATTTTATATCAGATTGCTGCATTTAAGTCCCTGATCCAGTTTTGACTTGAACTATTTGACTAGGTTCAATTCGGCCCGTTTGAGCAACCTTATTTTCAATAACAAAACCGGCTTGGAGAGTCAAACCCGAACCGAAACCAAGGTTTGAGGTTTTTTTTAAAAAAAAATCTGTTTAATTTAAAAATGGAAAGATTCAAAATTGAAAACATAGGCACTTATGGATACGTCATCAAAGATAACAATGGCAACATAGTTCATATTGGAGCAGGTACTTCTCCCTTGATTGGTGTCGAATGTTTTGCACTATGAAAAGGGATTAACATGACCGCTCAACTGCGCATCAACAAAATGATTATCGAAGACGACAATATTTGTGTGATCAACACTATTTCCAAGGGCTGAACTTGCCCTTGGGATATTGAAATGCTCATTTCCGATGCCCTTTTTACCATTAAGGGATTGATGCTATTCAAACTATGCATATTTATAGAGAGGCTAACCGAGTAGATTGACACATATGAGCTTTTCTTTCTCCATTTCGGTGCACCTCCTAGTGATTCAACTCTGACTAATCTCATCTATGCGAATGTTTTTGGCTAGATTGAATTCCCAATCAGCCAAATTCTTTTCGGTTAAAAAAAAGGCATGAATTTCGACAAATTTAAAGTTAACAAGCTTTTCTCATATCAAGCCGAGCGTTGTCAGCTCATCCATACACGCTATCTGTTCGCAAGCATGCAAAGGTGTTTATACGAGGCGAGATAAGTTGACAAGAAACTCGCCGTTTAGCCTCCATACAGATGCAGCACGCCCTCCAAATTGATATCCAAGGATCCAAATTACACGAAATGTAGCCACATATGAATATAAACTCAACAATTGTATTCAGATGACATTCAGATGTGGCCGCATTGCAGAAAGATAACTGTAATTTAGAAACAGTTGAGAATGTAGATATCATCCACCACATTTTCAAATTCACTGAAAGTTGAGGTCTTGCACAAAAAAGACCACTACTTCTAATTCTATTGAGATTATTGTATTCACACAACCTACCAAAGCGTCGTCGGATCAGGTGAAGCTGGCAACCCCTACTGACCGAATTCATTTTTCATATCGCAGATGCAAAGATCATTTCCGCCAACTCCTGCTTGGCTGAAGCAACCTTGGGTTCGCCCCATTCCATCACCTTCTTCTCCAACAAGTCGAAATCGACCTTTCCAGCCTGCTCATTCCAACAATTCACTAGTCATTCACTCATTCTGCTACTCGTGTTATAATCTATCACATTAACCCAGAATGGATGATGAAAACGATGAGATTGGATGAAATCCTACCTCTATTTCTGCACCCAGTTCTGTGTCAAAGCTTTGGTATCGCTTCTTCACAAGCTCACCCAACGATCCATCCTATATTTTTCAAAACAAAGGTCCAAAATATGAATTTTTTAAACACAAAAGTATTTAGTATAAGTACAAAAGGTCTGCATTTTGAAGCTATATATATTCACCTCAATTATCTTTGCAGCATTACGGAGACCCCGAGCCAAAGTATCCATCCCAGAGATATGGGCAATGAACAAATCCTCAACATCCGTGCTCTCTCGTCGCCTGAAATAAAAAGGTTTATTCAGATTTATTCAAAATTCAAAATAATCCATTTCACGGATCAAGATGGGAAAACGAGGGAATAGCCAACACTATAGTAGAGTTATAAACAATAAGAGACTAACAATTTGGCATCGAAGTTGAATCCTCCAGGGGCCAGCCCTCCCTGTTGAATAACAATAGTTAGTGAGACCGTTCAGAAAAACTTTGGCCGTAAAGTAGAAGTCGGTAAAGCTTGACCATCAAAACATACATTTCTAATCACACTGAGCATGACCATAGTCGCCTCTTGGATGTCAGTCATGAACTGATCAGTATCCCAGCCTGAAGCAAATTCCTAACTATAAGAGGAGATAAAAAATAAAGAGAACAAAAACAAGTTTTTAAAGTAGAAGTACACCAGTCAACATACCGGTTTGAGGGTCTCCTGTGTTGGCATCAATGTTGCCCAGAAGCCCATTAATTCTAGCAGTCTCAAGCTCGTGATGGCAGCTGAAAACAAACAGCTTATCAGATAATCGACGACAAACAAATGCCAGTCAATATGGACTTCAAATATTAGTTAGGAGCACACCTATGACCAGATAAAGTAGCATGGTTGCATTCAATGTTAAGCTTGAAGTCACCTATGAGACCATATTTCCGCAAGAAATTAGCAGTCGTAGCAGCATCCCAGTCATACCTGTAAAAATAGCATTTATCAAATGCTGGTATACTATTTGATATGAATTCAACTAAATACACAGAAAAGCAAAACATACTGATGCTTGGTAGGTTCTTGAGGCTTTGGTTCAATAAGTAGAGTTCCTGTAAAGAGTACAAATATAAGACAACAACAACAACAAAAAAGGTCCAAAACACCGAAAAAGTATAGTCCTTTGACTGATAGTATTACCACTAAATCCAATCTTCTTCTTATGTTTAACAGCAGCTTCAAGAAATCTAGCCTGAAAACAGAAATTCGGACTTCACAAACAAATACATCTTCAATCTGTAAACCAACCAATAAATCATTCAAAAACAAAAATTTCATACCAAATGGTTAAGCTCTCTTTCCATATCAGTGTTCAAAAGAGATTGATAGCCCTCACGACCGCCCCAGAATACATAGTTCTCTCCACCAAGGTAATGTGTGACCTGCAACATAGATTACACTTGGCTTAATTAGCTTCTCTCTAAGATACAAAACTAGACTTTACTGAAATAATATCGTTATACAGGTATAAGTTATCAAGAGTTACCTCCATAGCTTTCTTCACTTGGGCAGCAGCATATGCATAAACACCAAGCTCGGGGCTGTCATGGAAAATTCCAAATATCAACAACTGCAGTAAGATCAACTGAAAAGGTGTTCACCATATTTTAAGTACCTTGTAGCACCACCGTGCATATAGCGAGGATGCATGAACAACTGAGCAGTGCCCCATAAAGGATGGATCTTGGAACCCTATGTTTTGCAGTCAAATATAAAATATGAGGAAAATGAGACATTACAAGGTTATACAGTTGTAGATATAAAAGAATAGAAGATATACCTTCTGAAGCTCCTTGGCAAGTTCCACCACTTCATCAAGGTTTTTGTTCGTTTCCTGCACCCAAACATGTAGGGTTAAAATGACACAACAATGTGCAAGATACTACAAAACAAATAGATAGTTTCAACACCAATGACAAAAAGAAAAAAGGTTAACCTCCAAGGTTTCACCATCCGGAGCTATGTCCCTATCATGGAAGCACCAAAGTTCAACGCCGAGCTTCTCGAGGAACTCAAAGTTTGCTTTCACTGCATCAAGGAGGAGGATGAATCAATCATCAATCAGTTCACTTGAAATGACAAAAGTGCAACTGATAGCAAATAGCATTCAATTAATCATACTTCTTCTCTTAGCCATTGCAACCGAGTTGGTACCATCTTCCCACGGCCAGAATTTCGTGGCTGCGCCAAAGGGATCACCACCTGTCCCACGAAATGTATGCCAAAATGCAACACTGAATCTCATCCAATCCTATTGTTTTTTTCAAGGGAAAAAGATGTTATCCTACTATAACCTCGGAAACTTGCAATTGAGAAACATTAAAACCAAACCAACCTTCATTTTCTTCCCAAGAATTTCTTCTTCTGGATTATAAAATTTATAAGCCAAGATGTTCTTGCTTTTAGGGCCCTAATTACGAAATGGCAAGGATATAACCATAAGAGAAATTGACTTTATTACAAATGCACAGTCAGCAATCAATCACTCAACATGAAACTATCATACTTCATATTTGATCTTGGGAATTCCAGGGAAAAATTCCCCTTTCCATTCATCACCACCGCAAGTGGCTCCGATATCAGCCGGGCAAGTGTCTGGAGTGGCCGAATACTGCACAAAATAGAGTCAATCGAAAAATCAGAGTAGAGAAGACCAAACAAGCTAATCAACACTACAAATAACAAATCAAAAGAAAAATTGCAGAAAATGAAGCTCTTTTACCACTACTATAGGAGAGGCCAGGCAAGAACAAACTAAAAACAACAAAATTTTCTGCCTCATGCCGCTCATAACTTTTTCACCAGTTCCTCCTGATACAAGAAAAATCAGGCAAAATGCACAATAAAAAAACAAATCAAAACACGGTACACACAATAGATGGATAACAATGAACGCATAAGGTCACGAACACAGTGCTGTTCTTCCAAAGTCAGTAATGTGAAATGAAATGAAATGAAGAAATTCAAGCTTAACAAAGTGAAATTGATAACTGCAATAGAGCGCAATCGAAACCTAGAGCGCTCGAAAGACGAAACCCCAAAATTAATCCGAGACAGATCACAGGTGAATTAACAAGTCAATTGACAAAAATACAGAACAAATAAGACCCCACTTCACGAAAAAGGCCACATTTGGCCACTTCAGAAGCATCGTCAAACATGATAAAGAGATGGGGACGGCAAAATTTCCAAAGATAATCATAAGGGGGAATACAACTGAGAGAAAGAACAAGAACCGAGCTTTGATGAAATGGAGACAGCCAAGAACACAATTTAACAAAATAAAGGTAGAAGTAAACAAATTGAGTGGAAAGATTCGATGATCGGAGTTACCAAAGGAGAAATAAACGAACCCACGAATTTAGGACGACGGGGAAAATGAGAAACGATATCACACAGGTTGAGGCTATATAATAAATGGATGAAGAATAAACACAAAAAAGCACACAGAAGTTATGATAATGGAGAGATTTCAGTTGAAGTTCATCGCTATCTTTTCTATCATCAGGTTGACTCACGCGGATAAGATCACTCTTTTTCTTTCATTTTTTTAAATTTGTTTTATTCCAAGAAAGAAAAAAATGATTTATGTTGCGTAATCCAAATAATTAGGATTTAGGATCACCTTTGATTGATTAATTGGGTGTATTATTGCGATTGGGATCACCTGTCGACAAAGGAACAAGTTCTATGCATTTCTTGCTTACCTTAAAAAAACATTTTAAAAACATAATTAAGATTTAAAAAAAAAGGTTAAGAATATGGTGGATTGGGAGATGGTATAGACTATAGAGGGAGACATCGGGTTCAGAAGAGCATATCTAGTGTGGTAGTATTGAGCTAATGTTGTCTTATCTGACTCACTCCTTTTGCTTTGGAATTTTGAGACCACTAGCACTCACTCCTTTCGCATTGGAATCTTGAGACCACTAGCACTCTTTGTTTACATGTTTTTTGGGAAGTTAAGAAGATCGTCAATTTTGTGAGGCATCTTCAATTTGAGTTAGATGTTCTTGTCAGAATTTGAGGTTCTCGTTCGTAAAGATATACTTGTGGTGGTATAGCAAGGTCAATCTCACCTCTTTGAGGGGAGTTAGTATAGTGATTGATTGTGGGAGTATATTTCATATCAAAAAGTTAAAAGTTTGATTTCTCTTAAAAATACCTTACCAGTCTTCCATGCCTAATTAGCCTATTAGAAAATTAAGTTGTGTAATGCAAACAATTAAGATCACCTTTAATTGAATCACGAGTTGGTGTAGTATTCAGTTGATGTTGTCTCACTCTCTCCTCTTGCTTCAAAGTTTTGAGATCACTTTCTGCTTACATGTTTTCCGATAAGTCAATAAGGTTGCCAATTTTGTGACGCATCTTTAGTTTGAGTTGGACTCAACCCAAAGCTTGAGGCTCTCATTCGTAAGAGATTTCCTGCCAGAGCTTGAGGCTCTCGTTCGTAAAGACGTTCTTGGGTGGTGATCCAACAGGACCTGATATCACCCAAATTCTCACCTCTTTTGGAAAAAAAAAAGCTGATACAATGATTGTGGGAGTATATCTCGTATAAAAAAGTTTAAAGTTTGAATTCTCTTAAAAATATTATGGGAGGTCATTTACTAATCTCCTATTCCTAATTAGCCTATTAGAAAATTAAACATTGGACTTTTTGTGTTGGGTAGAAATTCGTGTTTGAATTAATAAAAGATTTGTTTTGATAAAAAAAAAAGGATGGACCTCTAGTTTCCTTTATCTACCCTGACATAAAACTCTTGGTGAGCAAAATAAAACTCTTGGTGAGTCATTATTGATGAAACCATGCGGAAATAATTCGGTAAAGATTCGGACGCGGATATGGCGAAAACGACATCCAAGGAGAACTGGGGTATAATGAGGACGCGGACATAAGATAATGACACATGTCCATCATGCCCACCACCCACGATAACCACACGTGTCTATTCAAAAATGACAAGTGTCAAAATAGGGGTCTCTGGCCAATCCCTATAAATAGGGGAGTGAACAGAAGAAGGGGGGGACGGATTTTCGAGATCACGAAAGAAAGAAAGAGAAGAGAGAAGAGTTTGAACGAACTAGAAGTTAACCGCGGAATTTACGTAGTAACCGCGGAGAATTCAGAAGTAAAGAGAGAAGAAAGGGCGTAACATCCTAAACATCCGCGACGAACACAACACCTCAGGTGAATCTCCGCGGACAGGTACGAACCCTTAAATCATAAAAATAAATGGATGAACTCCCATAAGAATATGTGGGGTTATGGTAAAATTCATGAACGCGAATAAAGCGCGGCCCAGGTTGAATAGCGAACAAATCGATTCGCGTGTCAGGTAAGCCCGTGTAATATAAAAATATATACTTGCGTCTCAACCCCCAGGGACCCATCGAAAGTGGGTCCCTTGTACAATTTTCTTGGGGTGGTTTCATCACTGGCGCCGTCTGTGGGAACCCACTCACCCTGAGGGGTTCGACTTTAAATTTTTATTAAATAAACTACATATGTTTTAGGTCTAAGAACACCGCATATCCGCGGTCCCAATTAGACAGCCTTCAAATCTACAGGAAGCGCACGTGCCTCTAGAAAAACCCCCCGCGAAGAAGGGGGGTATGTTTATCTAAAAATATAAGACAACAAACTTCCTGCCAGGCATTTTTACTAACAAAGCTGACAGTAACTCGCGTGACAGACAGGAAACATGTACAACAACGAAGACTCGGACGAAATGAGCCAAAGCACGATGCCAGAGCAAGAGGCCACTAGCATGTACAATCCATCCGTACTCCAATCAGGGGAACAACAAAGCATGTGGGCATCGCCATATGTACCCCCTTATTTCCCGACGTATGTGCCGGAATACATACCGCCTGTGTACATGCCACATGGAGTGCAACAAGAGCCGCATTATTACTTCCAGCAAGTGCCTGAGCCTCAGCCTTATTATCAACCGGCCCCCGCGCCACAATACTATTATCAACCAGCACCAGAGCTTCAACACCAGCATCAACCAATAAACGAGCCGCGGCATTACCATGGTTATGAGAGCCTGTACCAAGGCCAACCCAGAAATCACTTCCACGACCAGCAATATGACGCGTATGGACAGCCAAACGCGGCCGAGACAATCAATCCGAATCAGTATGGGAACCCAGCACCCAGAGCGTCAGGACATGGATTCGATCCCTTGCATCAGGGTGCGCAAGGGGTTGACATACGACCCAGCAAACATCGACGAGGAGAGCATTCAACTGACGTATCGACTTCCACTAAGTCTGGCTCAACGCAAATGAAGATTGACGTCCCTGATGCTCTGCCCTCTGTTTTCACTCAGGACATTTGTCGAGCACCGGTGCCCAAGCGATGGAGGGATGTGAATCTTATGAAATACGATGGGACCACAGACCCAGAAGATCATATGTGTCACTTCATGACTGCAATGGGGATCAATGAATACAATGATGCCATGCTATGTAGGACTTTCCCATCGACCCTCACTAAGATCGCCTTAACCTGGTTCACCAACCTACCAAAGGGTTCAGTCAGCTTCTCTGATTTGAACCGGATTTTCCAATCCCACTTTGGGAGTGCACGGTCGAGAAAGAAGACCATGTTAGACTTGAACTCAATCAAGCAAGGAGGAGATGAAACCCTGGGTCACTTCTTCGCCCGATTCACCAGTGTAGTTGTTCAAATCCCGAACTTCAATCATGAGTCCGCGACTATCATCCTCATGGGGAATCTAGCAAAGGGCGATTTCAAGACTTACTTGTTCAGGAAGAAACCCAGAAACTATGACCAGTTAAGAGATCTGGTGTCTCGACAGATAGACGCAGAAGAAGCAGCCGCGTCAAGTTCAAGAGCAAATGGCGGGCATCAAGGCTTTTTCAGTAAGCTGGCAGGAAAGTTCAGGAAGGATAAAGGGGCAGCGAAACCGCCCAAACAACCATCGGCGGGACACCACCGACAAAATGACGAAGTCCACCTCAATTCGGACAGGAGGGAGGAGCATTGTCATCAGAGAAATGATCGAAGAGAAGGAGATGACCGCAATAGAACCCATCAACCGCGGAGGGATGATTATCATGACCGGGAACACCATCCTCGCAAACACCACCAAGATAGAAGGGACGATCGGCACCCGGTCGAGCGTCACTTGCAAGACGAGGAATATCCTCGTCATCAAAACAGGAATCCTGACCAGTACAGAGAGCGCGAGGAGGCACCACAGCCATATCGAGGGAGGGGCCGAGGGCGTCGATGGCGACGAGGACGCCATAACGGTCCCCCGCCCCCTCAGGGATCAGTAAATCAGGCCCCCCGGGAGCAGGAAGGAAGGTTAAGGTCCGCGGTCGAGTGTATCCCAGAACCCGAAGGATACATCGACACTCTAGCAGGAGGACCCTCTCTTTCAGGAGCCAGCAACCAGGAGAGGAAGAATTATGAACGAGAGGGAAAGCAACCACCCTCTGCGACGAGCAAGCGAATTGCCCACACACCGCACGCGGAAATGGTGTTCACAGCAGGAGACGCGGAAGATGTAAGAATGCCTCATTCCGACCCGCTGGTCATACATGCTCAAATAGCAACCAAGACTGTCAAAAGGGTGTTCATTGACACAGGGTCATCAGTTGATATACTTGCATGGGAAGCCTTTTTGCAACTCGGAGTCTCGGCAACGGCACTCAAGCCATACTCGGGGACATTAGTTGCTTTCTCTGGAGACGAGATACCAGTCGTAGGAACCATTGAGCTGACGGTGGTGCTCGGGTCAGCGCCAAGACGAAGGATGGAAAACATAGTTTTCACCGTTGTGCGAGTCCCAACAGTATACAATTCCTTGCTAGGAAGAGTATCACTCTACAAGTTTCAGATGGTGGTCTCTATCTACCATTTCCTGGCCAAGTTCCCAGTAATAGGAGGAGAAGTAGGCGAAGTCCGCGGACAACAACCAGAGAGCCGGAGCTGTTACTTAACATCCCTGAGAAAGAAAAGAGAAGTAATGCAGATTGAGGAATATGCCGCGAGCACGACCGAAAAGAAGAAAGAGAACTCGCGGAAAGAGCTTGTAGAAGAGACCGATCAAGAAGGTACCTGTACTGAAGCAGAGTTGGAGGTAAGACCCGCGGCTAGAGAAATTCCAACCGCTGATGAGAAACAGGTTCACTTCCCATTCTCCAACCCAGAAGAAAAAGTATATATGGGGCAAGCATTAGAGCCCAAAGAGAAGGAGCGCGTCATTGACATAATAGCAAGGTCGAGAGACATATTCGCCTGGTCACCAAAAGATCTACTGGGAGTCCCTCCGTCAATCGCCTTGCACACTCTCAGGATAAAACATGATGCTAGGCCGATTGCTCAGAAAAAGAGAAAGATGGCACCTGAAAAAGCCCTCGCCGCAAAAGAAGAAACAGAAAAGTTACTGGATGCCGGTTTCATTGAGGAAGTAGAAGACTCTGAATGGCTGTCCAATGTGGTTCTGGTCAGAAAGTCAAATGGGAAGTGGCGTATGTGTGTCGATTTTTCTGACCTCAACAAATCGTGCCCCAAGGATAGTTACCCACTTCCCTCAATCGATGAGTTGGTTGATGAAACTTCCGGGAATGCTGTCCTCAGTTTTCTGGACGCGTATTCAAGGTATAACCAAATCCGTATGGATCCGCTTGATAAGAAGGCCACAACCTTCATTACAAATCAGGGGATTTTCTGCTATCGAGTTATGCCGTTCGGACTGAGAAATGCAGGGGCCACATTCCAGAGGACTGTTGACAAGATCTTCCGAGCCCAAACTGGGAGAAACGTATCAATCTATGTGGACGATATTGTGGTAAAAAGCTTGAGAGCAGAAGATCACGCTGCTGATCTGCAGGAGACCTTCGACTCTCTGAGGCGCGGAGGATTGAATCTGAACGCGGAAAAGTGTGTTTTCGGCGTTGACTCTGGGAAATTTTTGGGATTCTTGGTTAGCCAGCGAGGAATAGATGTAAATCCTGAAAAGATTGCAGCGATTCAAGGCATGCGTCCACCCAGAACAATCAAGGAAGTCCAAGCTCTCAACGGCGCTGTCAACTATCTCAGCCGATTCTGCTCTTGCCTCGCAGATAAATCTCTGCCTTTCTTCGCTCTGCTAAAGAAGAAGGGGCCCATCCAGTGGACGCCGGACCTGCAACAAGCCTTCGAAGGGATGAAAGATTACCTGACGAAGCTGCCAACCCTACACCGACCAGAAAGGCTTGAAGACCTACACCTCTACTTGGCCATCAGAAGTGCAACCATCAGTGCAGTACTCACCCGCGAAGAGAAGTATCCAATTTACTACATAAGCAGGGTCTTACAAGATGCCGAAACAAGATATGAACTGATCGAGAAAATGATTCTGTGCTTAGTATTCGCGGCAAGGAGACTACGGCCTTACTTCCAAGACCACCCAGTCCAGGTTTTGACCAACCTACCTTTAAGGCAAATCCTGCATTCCCCTTGTCTCTCAGGACGGATGACAAAATGGGCAATGAAATTGTCGGAGTTTGACATCGACTACAAACCACGGAAAGCTGCGCTGGCACAAACCCTGGCGGATTTTATCTGTAAAACAAGTTTTGAAGAGCAGGCATCATTTGAAGACGGGAGTTGGGTTTTGAAAGTTGACGGAGCAGTCAATCAAGCAGGTTGTGGAGCTGGTATAGCTTTAGTGTCCCCTGAGGGGCAGGTAGCGAACTACGCTTATAAGCTCACCTTCCAAGCAACGAACAACGAGGCTGAGTATGAAGCTCTCATAGCAGGTTTGGAAATAACACTATCGCGAGGAGCTAGGAGTGTAATTGCTTATACAGATTCTGAGGTCTTGGCAAGGCAAATAGAAGGGGAATATGAGGCCAAAACAGGTTTGATGCCAGATTACTTGAGAAAGGTCCTAGCCTTGCAAAGAGCCTTTTTGAACTTCAAAATAACGGCAGTCCCGAGGGAAGAAAATCAGCAAGCAGACGCCCTGGCAAGGGTAGGCGCGACAATGCCATCCGAGGTCGGTGCAGAATTCATGTTCGAAAAGAGAGAAGGCCGTGGACTTGTGAAAGAAGTTTTCTTCATTGAAATAAATGGAGAAAACGACTAGAGGACGCCCATAGCGGAATATCTGAAAAAAGGAATTCTCCCCACAGAGAGGCATGAGGCCAAACAAGTCAAGGTAAGAGCAGCAAGATTCACTGTCCGCGATGGACGGCTTTACAAGAAAGGTTTTACACAACCTGATTTGACATGTGTTGCTATAGAAGAAGGAATGATGATTGTACAAGAACTACACTCTGGGATATGTGCACACCACCAAGGCTGGAGAGCATTGACAGTCAAGATCATGAGGGCAGGATACTATTGGCCAACGATGAAGCAAGACGTTCAGGAATTCATCAAGAAGTGTGACGCGTGTCAAAAATATGGAAATGCTATCCATCAGCCCGCGGAAATTATGAAGGAAATCTATGGTGCATGCCCTTTCTCCCTATGGGGGATGGATATTTTAGGGCCATTTCCAACCGCGCCTGGCCAATTGAAATACGTGATTGTGATTGTGGACTACTTCACTAAGTGGGTGGAGGCAGAAGCAATGGGACTCATTACCGCTGAAAAGGTGAAGAAATTCTTGTGGAAGAACTTAGTCTGCCGCTTCGGAGTCCCGGAGTCGATCATCACCGATCACGGACCTCAGTTCGACTGCGAAACCATCCGTAGTTTTTGTAAAGACCTCCATATTAATCTCAAATTCTCATCTGTAGCACACCCTCAGACGAACGGGCAAGCGGAAGTCACCAATCGGCAAATTTTGGAAGGCATACGGAAGAAATTGGGAACCACGACCAAAGGGAGATGGGCGGAACTCCTTCCTTTAGTGCTATGGTCTTACAGAACATCCGCGAAGACGCCGACGGGAGAGACACCCTTTTCTCTGGTTTACGGTGTAGATGCGGTCATACCTATTGAGCGGATGATCCCGTCGGTTCGTGTTTCCGGATTCGAACCGCAGACCAACGAAGAAGCGCTTGAAGTAGAGATGCATCTGAGGGAAGAACGAAGAATGATGGCAGCCTTGAAAGCAGAAGAGTACAAAAGACGGGCTGCAAGGTACCACAACCAGAGAGTTCGACCGCGACAATTCCAGAAGGGAGATCTAGTCCTACGACTAGTACAGACTGGAGGAAAACTGGATGCTAACTGGGAAGGTCCACACGTAGTAGCCGACATCGTTCAAAATGGCGCTTACAAGTTAAAGAATGAAAAAGGAGAAATCCTGAACAAGACCTGGAACGCCAACTGTCTTAAAAAGTACTTTGTGTAAATCTTGAAACATAGTCTTTTGATTTAATAATCGCCCCCGCAGGAAGTTGGATGAGCGGTTAGTGGGCGTTTTCTATGAATTACTAGGGTGACCAAAAACTTTAAAAAGACGCTGGAGCTCACTCCGCGTCGCTCCCTTGATTGAGACTTTTGATCTCTCAAGGTCGGGCCAACGAGCGTAGAGATCGCTGACGCTGGAGCTCACTCCGCGTCGCTCCCTCGATTGAGACTCTTGATCTCTCAAGGTCGAGCCAACGAACGTGAAGATCGCTGACGCTGGAGCTCACTCCGCGTCGCTCCCTTGATTGAGACTTTTGATCTCTCAAGGTCGAGCCAACGAGCGTAGAGATCGCTGACGCTGGAGCTCACTCCGCGTCGCTCCCTTGATTGAGACTCTTGATCTCTCAAGGTCGAGCCAACGAACGTGAAGATCGCTGACGCTGGAGCTCACTCCGCGTCGCTCCCTTGATTGAGACTCTTGATCTCTCAAGGTCGAGCCAACGAACGTAGAGATCGCTGACGCTGGAGCTCACTCCGCGTCGCTCCCTTGATTGAGACTCTTGATCTCTCAAGGTCGAGCCAACGAACGTGAAGATCGCTGACGCTGGAGCTCACTCCGCGTCGCTCCCTTGATTGAGACTCTTGATCTCTCAAGGTCGAGCCAACGAACGTAGAGATCGCTGACGCTGGAGCTCACTCCGCGTCGCTCCCTTGATTGAGGCTCTTGATCTCTCAAGGTCGAACCAATGAGCGTGAAGACAACAAGCATTGGAGATTTCTCCGTGTCGCTCGTCTGACCAGGATGCGCGACTCCTCAAAAATCAAAATAATTGGTAACAGAGTTCAAGGCTATGATCATAAAACTGAAAACTCCGAGGAGTACAATTACGAACAAGCGTCACAAGAAAAACATTCGATCCATCGGTCTCATAACACACATAAATAAATAAGGAGGACACAGATAAGCGTTGCAACAACTACATAAAAGATTTCACGCATCCGGGAGGATGACCGGCCTCGGAGGCGACATGACCCAACCGTTCTCCACACAAATGGATCCCTCGTCAAGCACACGTACGTCGAAGTAAACACCGCCACGATGGCGAAAAACCATGATTGTCCCCATTCCTAGCCCTTGAGATGCAACAAAATCACTCCAACCACCAACAAGCCAAAATATCCCATAGTCTCTTTTGACTATTTGAATTGGGTAATCCACAGCTGAGCCCAGGGATAAAAAGACTTGAGTTGGATCTGTAACACCTGTCTCATCCTCAAAAAGAGCAGGGAGCGACTGGGAGAGAGCAAAACAAATAAGATATGAAGAAAGGAGTAAACCTTCTCAAAAAAGAAAAAGAAAGCAACTCACTCGTTCTAGCAGCTGATCTTTAAAATCCAAGGCCAAGTAAAAAGCCCAGGGATTCGCACTTGATGCGTCCATTTGAAAATCAGGAAATGCTGGAGAAGAGAACACAATTGTGCCTCGCTTATATAAAGCCCCACAAAGGGAAGGAGACGGAATATATTCTCGAAAGATTCTTTCAGGATCCTCAAAAGAAGAGCACAACCATCACAGACAAAGACTTACTGAAGATACAATTCGAAAAGACAAGTCTGAATCACACGAAAACCGAGAAGAATCTTGGACACCGTTTTAAAACATCAAAATAGAGGGAATGATGAAAACCACTTTTATTCGTTACATACGAAGAAAGAGAAATACATATCAACAGAAACAGCCTCTTCTGCTTACAAAAAATACGAGAATAACCAGTCACGGATAAGAGCCATTAGTCAAAACACTAGCGTTCTCGAAAGGGGAATAGCCAACGATCTCATCCCCGTCCTCCAAATCCATGATTTGGATTTCAAAACGAGCATTCCCTTTGTGGATAAAAACCATAGAGGATCCGACCGCGAGCCCATGAGATTCGATAAAATCTCCCCATCCTTGACGAAGCCAATACATCCCATAATCACCCTTATGAACGCGAACTGGAAAATCGCATAAGAGGTGAGATGAAAGGAAAACTTGCTCGGGGACAACACCCGCGAATTCACCCTCAAAACGCATAGGCAAGAGCTGAAAACAAAAAAAGAACAAAGGGTCAGATGCAAAGAATAGATGCTATCAAGACTTGTATTCCCAAAGAGGACTTACCAAGCGGAATGTTTGATCGACGCGGTCAATCGATTGAAAGAAAGCCCATCTACCCGTCCTAGAAGCAGCCATAAGCACGATTAAGGTACAAAGAAAGCAATTATGAAGTAATGAAAAAGGGAAAGGTAAAGACACCCCCTATAAAAGCCTGAAGAGCAGCGTGCATGACTACCATCTGGCATAAGATTCCTCTGAAAATAAAAAATATATAAGCTCGACAACCAAGATGGCAGTATAGTTACGAGAACTGCAGAAGCAAGCTCAGCGAAATAACTTGACCTTCAGTGTAGTCATGCTGGCATAAGATTCCTCTGAAAATAAAAAATATATATAAGCTCGACAACCAAGATGGCAGTATAGTCACGAGAACTGCAGAAGCAAGCTCAGCGAAATGACTTGACCTTCAGGAACAACAGACAAAAATTTTAAAAAAATCAGGCAAAATTCAGGTCTGAATCAAACACGCGGCCTAAGAAACACCACGTGGAGAAACCCCAGGATAACAAGCTGAAACACGCGGCATGTTTGAACAAATATAAGAACCCCGTAAAATCCTGTAGGAATTACCATGCGCAAAGTAAAGAAATGGAATTCGAAAATCCACCAAAAGCCTTTTACAGAGTTATCGTTACAGAAGAACAACTTCAATCTCTACGCCTCCCACTGATGTACGTCCTCCTAGAAGAGGATGCACATTTCCTGGTGCATCTATGGTCTCGATCCAATTGCGAACATGAAGTCAAAGTCGAAGTAGACGCGGATGGAATTTATTGGTTCACAGACGGATGGCCCGGATTCGTAGAAGCCAACAGGATAAGCGTTGGAGTTGCTCTGATTTTTGTTTACCAGGGAGATTCAATCTTCGAGGTCTATGTCGCAAATCCAGACTGTGATTACAACGGAATAGAGGAACGCGGATGAAGAACCACTACAAGGGCGACCAGCATTGTAATCCCACTACTCTTAAAAAATGTATGTGTGTAAAAGAACGGAGTGATGTTCTAGCTAAATAAGGTCTAGAGATCATACAACGCTATCTGTTTTAAAATAAAAAGAGTAGGTCCCTACGTTTCAGAACTTCGGAAGCAAAACATTTCCTTTATTCACAAACTAAACTCATACAGCGAATAGATTCTCTCAATTTATAGACGGCTCAGCATGAGTCGCTAGAAGAAACAGCTGGGACTTGACCCTCAATTTCAGCACATTCCAGATCACGCCGCGGACAAACTTTAAAACGAGCACGACCCATATAGAAAAAAGTCATCGATGACCCAACAACAAATCCGTGATGAGCAACAAATCTATCCCAGCCACGACGAAGGTATAAGCGACCATCAGATCCTCTTTCCACTTCAACTCGAAGATTTTTAATGGCATGAGAAGCCAAGAAAATCTTCCGCGGAGGAGAAGATTTAAACTCCTCCTCAAACTGAGGAGGGAGAGGCTGTCAAAAAGAAACACAAGTCAGAGAATCGAAGTTGAAGAAAGAGGTGGAGAAAGAAACATTTGAAACCGATACTATCGAGAAAATCCTACAAGTGAAGAAAGATGATCGACACATTCCAAAGTTCTGAAAAACGCCCAAGGGTTAGAAGTCCCGGGCGCCATGAGTCCTTATCAGGTGAACAACCACAGGCATAATAAATTAAAGACCTAGGTCAAGAGTTTTCTTTTAAAAAAAAAAAGGGGGGTATATTCAAGCATGGCAGACAAGTGGCAGAAACTTTTCATCAACCACAACACAAGTGGCCGAGCCAATCAAATAAAAAGCGAGAGAAAGAAGAAAAGGAGATGATCGCTACGAAAGAGTAATAATATACAGAATTACAACCCCGTGAATGGGTTAGTAAGAGCCGTTGTCTGAACATAAAAGAATACAGGATTGTTCGATTACCACAAAAGTTAATTACAAAAATGGCCCGCGCCAGTAGAGTATGATAAGAAAAGAAAATTAAACCCCCAAGCCTCAAGGATCAGCGGCAACGTCAACTTCTTCACCATCGGAATCCTCCTCGTCCGAGATTTCCTCCCCTGCCATCTCTTCCGGAGTCAATCCCCAATCCGCGACCGACAAGCTCGCCTCAAATTTCTCCAAAGGGACGCCTGGGTTAGCCTGCGAACGGACAACGCTTTGGTTGATACCAGCGGACATCCCTTTCCGGAAGTAACTGAAGCACTTGTCCTTTAAGAGCTCTACCCCCTCTGGAGATCGTAGACATGGTTTTGCTATTGAGGAGAGGAAAGAAATGCCCGCGTCGGTTTTGAACCATTCGGAAGTTAAAAACTTAAGACCTGCAGGGGATTCCAACCACCGAAGCGCAACCTCCTGAGGAGCCTGGGACTGAAGCTTCTCCAACTCCTGCTTCATTAGAGCACGATCTTCTTCAACGATGGAATGCTCCACTTGAAGGTCTCTGAGACGTGTTTCGGCTGTCTCCAGTTTCTTCTTCATTTGCGCCGCGGACTGTTGAAACTCTTCTCCTTGACGGCGTAAAGCATCCGAAGTTGAAAGCTCCGCGTCAAGTTTTGAGGACAAAGAGGAATTTTGCTCCTTCAAAGCAGAGATTTGCTCGCCGACAGCCTGCAACTTCTCATGAAGTTCCACGGATCACTTTTTGAATTTTTCCACTGAAGAAGGGTCGCCAACGGAGTTGCCTAATGTCCTCAGCTTGTGATTCAACGCTTTCATCTCCGTGGCCTTTTTAGAAAGCTCCGCTTCATAAAAAGTCAGCCGCCTCTCCGAGTCGATTTGGAAACTCCTAACCTAAAAGAAACCAAGATAAAAGTGAAAATAAGGAGACAAGGAGTGAGCGATAACTCGACCAAAAATGAAAAGATCCCAACAACAAACTTACCCACTCGGCCACACGCTCAAACTGAAGAGAAAACTCATCCCACTCCAAGCGACGCACCCATGCTCGTTCGTTCCGCGCAAATTTATCTAAACCACGAAGACGAACTAGCTCATCGACCCCGAAGCCGGGGATGCGGAACGTAGGCAAGGCGTCATCTCCCTGAAGGAAAAGCGCCTCCTCTTCCCCGCTTCCAGAGGCACGAGATGAACTCGCGGTCTTCCTCTTTTTCTGGGGACGAGAAGCGCCCACATCCGAAAGACTGGGACGTTTCTCGCGGACATCTGAAACCACGACCTCAGTTTCCACCACAGGGTCGTTGGCTCTATCCGCATCCTCAACTGTTACACCTGGGGGGGGGGGGGGAACGGGCGGGCGGGGAGCACGCTTGGCAGATTTCTTCTTCCTCGTTTTTCCGCTTTCTTGAACGAAATGGCGATCAGCCAAAGAACTCAAATCCATCAGGTCTGCCAAGAAGAGGAAGCAAAAAGAAAAGGCATAAGATACTGCTCGCGAACTCACAAATCTCCTAAGAAATATAAAAGTATATAAATGGTATACGTGAAACGCTAAGATAATCACAAAAATAAAAAATGGTAAAGACTAAAGCAGACACCTAATCGCGGATGAGGCAGACTCAACCCCGCCATCTCGAGACGAAGAGCCGAAACCATCGATCGCCACGGTAACTTTGGCTCATGAACAAAAGAATCCTTAAACTTATCTAAGCGTGCGACCCATGGCTTTTTAACCGCGCTAAACCACCCAGGTACGGACTTAAACTCAAGACAAACACCAGCCTTGTCGCGAACAAGAAACCACTTATGTTTCCAGTTCGGTTTGCTGGAGAGTCTCTCAATATAACTGCAGCTGGAGTTGCACTGATAGAACCGAGGATCTTGAGGCCCTCTCTTCAAGGAAAAGATGCTAAGCATTAGCTCTTTCGTCGGAGGTACACCAATATCCATGCAGCGCATCACAAAGCTGGCAAAAAACATCCAACAATTTGGTACAACTTGCGCGGGGCTCAAATTGTACTCAGACAAGAAAGCTATGAACAGAGGATGAAGAGGCAGGCGGAATCCTTGGGATAAACTCGCCGCGTACACTACCAAGCAGTCCTCAAAAGCATCTAAGCACCCTCCACCCTCTGAGGGAAGACACAACTCCACGCCTGCTGGCCATGGAAATATTCGGGCTAAAGCTTCAACGCTTGAAAGATCAAGCAAAGTTGTACATCCTCGCACCTCTTGGTTAGGAGAACGACGCGGACGAACCCTCTCGGAAATAACAGGAGGACAAGGTTGAGGGTCACGAAGGGAGAACTCTCCCCGAAAGGAACATCCTTAGAGCGAACCCTTGCACACTTCTCGGCAAAACCAACGGGAGACTCGGCATAAGGAACCCAAGACAACTCAGATTCCCGACCGCTGGTTGACGGACGTGGACTGAGGGAAGCACCCGCGCCGGTTGGAGCTTATGTCTCCACATCCATTGGATGAATGTCATCCCCCTTCGAAGAAGAAGAAGTTCAAAAAGGAGAGGAATAATAATCAGGATCAGAGCGGTTCCGTCGTCGCCTCACCTTAATTGGATCGCCAAAGGGACCCACGCGGTCTGGGGAAGAAATACTGGAAGAAGACGAGTTGGAGGAACTTTCTAAATCGGAGGATGAACTCCTGCTAGTAGACGAAGAAGAAGAGTCCAAAACAACTGCAGGAAGACCCCCTCCTGGATTCGAGGGAAGACCCTCTCTCCATCCTTCCTCCCTCTCAAACTCATCCAGCGCGTCCGGGTTCCCCTCAAAGTTAGCCATCCTTCAAGGAATTAAAAAGCTGATCTGAAAAGGAACCCGTACGCGGACCAAAAGATCAAAAAACCCCAAAGAAACAGAACCGAAAAAAAAAGGGGAAAGATCCAAACGGATTTAAGAGAGGAAAAAACTAAAGTTCTTTAACAAAAATAATAATATTGACAACAACATTCAAGAATATTTCAAGATTAAATTAAGAACCCTAGAATAAAGATTGAGGTTACCTTGGAAAAACGAAGTACAACCGGAAAACTCAACCGGGAAATGAAGAACAACCGGAAAGCTCAACCGGAAGACGAAGAACAGCCGGAAAACTCAACCGGGAAGCGAAGAGACCAACGGGAAACTCTGAAAAATGAGGAACTAAGCAAACACCACAAGCAGACAAAAGATGAGAAGTGAAAAAGTAAAAACGGAACGGGGTAATTTATAAGAAAATTACCGACTCTTCAGTTCCCCACAAAAACAATATGGGCCGTAGAAAAGCCTTAGCGGGCCTAAAGCTATCTTTTAACAGGCCCATTAATGCTTTTCAGGACAGGAAATACAAAATTATCCCCTTAGAAAGGAAGGAAGGAACATATTTCCGCGGGTAAAGATCGAATCGTCTTAAGCTCTCATGGAACTCAACCCGACCCGAGGAGCTGTGATGAAACCATGCGGAAATAATTCGGTAAAGATTCGGACGCGGATATGGCGAAAACGACATCCAAGGAGAACTAGGGTATAAGGAGGACGCGGACATAAGATAATGACACATGTCCATCATGCCCACCACCCACGATAACCACACGTGTCTATTAAAAAATGACAAGTGTCAAAATAGGGGTCTCTGGCCAATCCCTATAAATAGGGGAGTGAACAGAAGAAGGGGGGGACGGATTTTCGAGATCACGAAAGAAAGAAAGAGAAGAGAGAAGAGTTTGAACGAACTAGAAGTTAACCGCGGAATTTACGTAGTAACCGCGGAGAATTCAGAAGTAAAGAGAGAAGAAAGGGCGTAACATCCTAAACATCCGCGACGAACACAACACCTCAGGTGAATCTCCGCGGACAGGTACGAACCCTTAAATCATAAAAATAAATGGATGAACTCCCATAAGAATATGTGGGGTTATGGTAAAATTCATGAACGCGAATAAAGCGCGGCCCAGGTTGAATAGCGAACAAATCGATTCGCGTGTCAGGTAAGCCCGTGTAATATAAAAATATATACTTGCGTCTCAACCCCCAGGGACCCATCGAAAGTGGGTCCCTTGTACAATTTTCTTGGGGTGGTTTCATCAATTATCTCATGACAGATGTCCGTGGAAAATTAAACTTCTTATGTCTGATATTGTAACACTCATGTCAAGAGTGAGAGAAGGTTACTTCTCTCACTTGCCTCATTCTAGCAATAGAGCGGTGGATAACGTGGCAAACCTTATTTTATTTATGAAAACATTTTATTTTATTAATTTTTATCCTAGAATCAACTATAATGCGTCACGTAGGACGTTATGCATCAGTTTTAGTATATGTATATAGATAGATAGATAGATAGATAGATAGATAGATAGATAGATAGATAGATATGGAGATAGTTTATATATCATATATGTTATTTATACTATTCATACGTAGTACGGAGTATTATTTTTGGCTTAAGGTTGATATTTTTTTCATTTTTCCAACAAAAAAAAAAAGAGAGAGAGGAACCTCCAATTGGGCTTGGATTGAGCCCAATATTCACGCGTGGCATGGACTTACTAAAGCCCACTAGAGTTCATTACAACAAGTTTGACGTTACAAGATCCAACCCATTATTAGATGAGCAAAAAAAAAAAAAAGATCCAACCCATTATTAACTGAAAATAATTAATTTTATTGCAACTCGTCACTTACCTCCACCAACCCGATTTGTCCCCAAATCAAAGACCAATTTTTTTTTTTTTTAACTAAACACAACTGAATTTAAAACACATGCGACTCGAGATAAGCTCAACCTAAAAAATTACTAGCATTATATAGTACGACCATTTTCGATGGTTGAATAAGCTTCATAGTATTGAACGATAAGTGACCATGAAAACGCCATATGTTAGAAAATTCCAAGTGTCGATCAATAATGAATAAACCGGTCTTTTTAAATCCTAATTAAATTTGAAAGAATCTTACTCAAGGTTCTTAATTTAAGTATATATTATAAAAAAATCGATGTGTTAAAAAAAGAATCTTACTCAAGCTTCATAGTATAGTGTTTTGTAAATCAATCTAGCTGTTTTGGTAGTTGATGAAAACTTGTAAATAGAAACAAAAAGCTTCGAAAAAATTGTGTGAGTAGCTGTTGAAAAACTCTAATTCCAAATGCTAATTAAACTAAAATTTTATATTTTTTCAATTTAAAACTATATAATATCAAAACTAAAAGCTCTAAAAAGTTTTTTTTACAGTGGACAAAAATTAAGAGCATTTTACGACTGACGTAAGATATAACCATGATCATCCTAAAGGATGATGGAGTACAATTCTCTATTATAAGGGATCGTTGAACTATTACAGATGACACCATGTCTAGCTATATAATCTGACGCTCTGCTTGCTTCTCTTAAGCAATGATTAAATTCTATGAAATCAAAAGAAGAAGCCAACTCTTTGATTTTCTCCACCTGATGTATGATTTCCCATTTTATGTTGTCTTCATTCTTAATCAGCATTATTTCACACAATTTTTTAATTTCAACTATATTATAAATTTAAGCCATACAAACCCAATAAGTTATATAGCATGTTGTACTAATTGTATTTAGAATATATTGTTAAATAACTTATTATAATTATATAACGGTTAGCAGGAGACGAAGTGCACTCTTCGTGCCTCTAAATTATAAACGCAACATTTGAAGGATAAGATAAGATAAAAGTCATAATATATTGGTCAATCAACATCTTTTTAATCAGCATTATTAGGAGGTCATTTTGTATTTTCTTTAAAAAAAAACCTAGCATTAAAGCTATCATGTTGAAAGGTTTGGTATGAGAGTGTCCCTCCCACATTGATTATAAAAGATAAAAAATGATGAGTTATAAGGAAAGGTGAAACTCTACACAATAGTTTAAGCTTTTGTGTTAAGTTGGTGGATCCCGACCTTATAATTGCAAAAGTAATAATAGTAAATCAATGTAACCCGACACGTGGTTGCCTCCCGTTGACGGCCCGTCGGATATTTCACATGGTATCAGAGCCGGGTTCGGCTAGATCCGGCATGGGTTTGTTGTCAAGTGCGAGTTGCACTTGAGGGGGCATGTTGAGGGGTATGGGAGTGTCCCTCCCACATTGATTATAAAAGATAAAAAAATGATGAGTTATAAGAAAGGGTGAAACTTTACACAATAGTATTGAGATATTGTATTTTATGTATAAAGATTTTATTTGATTCTGTATAGCCATATCTTCTCTAGTAAGTTAGGAAAGATTTAACCTAGTTTCTTTGTATATATTGACATCACAATTCAATGGAAAGGCACACTTTTTGCCTCCTATCTTTCTCTACATGGTATCAGGCTTACTGATCCTCTTAACCGTCTAAACTATACACGTCTAAACCCTAGCCCTTTTCCGCCATGGCCGCCCCTGCCTCCCCATACTACCTGCATCCCTCCGATCACCCTGGCCTTGCTATTTGCCCTGTGATTTTGCATGGTGAGAACTTCCCTGAATGGAAAATCGCCATGCTCAATGCTTTCTCTGCCAAGTTCAAGGATGGTTTCCTTGATGGCTCCATCAACGAACCCGCTGTCGGCTCTCCTGATGCGGCTTACTGGAAGTGCGTCAACTCCATGCTGATCGGGTGGATTGCTCAATCCATCGAGCCTTCCCTCCGTTGTTCTAGCATCACCTATTTCGCTACTGCCAAGGAACTTTGGGATGATCTCGACCAACGCTTCTCTGTTGGCAACGGTCCTCGGATCCTTCAGATTCGCTCTGAGATCGCCCGTTGTCGTCAGGAAGGCCAATCGATCTCCGCCTACTTCGGTCGTCTCAAGAAGCTTTGGGACGAACTCCTCACCTACACTGGTACCACAGTCTGCACCTGCGGTAATGCCGCTAAGGAGCGCGAAACCGAGCGTGCCCCATCAGTTTCTGATGGGTCTCGATGACGCCTCTTACGCTACCATTCGATCCACCATCGTCGCTCAGGATCCGCTACCGCCTCTGAACCGTATCTACTCCCTCCTGTCCAAGAGGAGCGTCTCCAGTCCATTGCTAAGGACAGGGAGGCTCGCTCCGACTCCTTCGTTATGGCTGCTCGGTCACCGTCTCATCCCTCGTCTGGCAAGACGGACAAAAGCAACCTTCTGTGCACTCACTGTGGCAGATCTGGCCACGATGTCTCCTCCTGCTTCAAGGTAATTGGGTTTCCCGATTGGTGGAACCACGGAAAAGGTGTCGCTGATCCCATAACAGGCGCTCCTCCTGATTCTCCCGCCCGTGGTCGTGGCCCCTCTGCCCCGGCTCCCCAGTCCCTGCCGCCTCCCAAAGGCCTTGCTCGTGGCTCTGCGATGCATACCGCCATCGTCAAACTCCGCCTCCGCTTCCGACTCTCAGCAGCTGACCACTCCGGATCGAGAGGCTTTTGGTTCGATGGTCTCGGATGCCGATTGGAATATGCTCTTTGAAAAGTTCAAAGATTTCCATTCCAAATCCTCTACTGATCGGATGTCAGGTACTATCTCTATCCCTTGGATACTCGATTCGGGCGCCTCCTTTCACATGACAGGTGACGCTTCTCTGCTTCATGACCTTGTTGATATCTTACCTTGCCACATCAAGCTCCCGAACGCATCCATCTCTACAGCCACTCGGGCAGGCAGCCTCCGTCTTTGTTCTGGGGTGACTCTCGCCCATGTGTTGCTCGTCCCGGGCCTTGACTGTCATTTGCTTTCTTCGGCTTGTTTCTCAACCGAGTTGTCTTGCATCATTATCTCTTCTGATAAGCTATTTGTGATACAGGACCGCACTTCCAGGACGCTGATTGGAGCGGGTGAAGTTCGAGATAGAGTGTCATGGTTGCGTTGGCTCACTCCTCCACCTTCCCCACATGTCCGATCCTGTCATCTGTCTACCATCGAGTCCTCACTCCTATGGCACCAACGTCTTGGGCATCCTTCGCATCATTTAGCTCCATTCTTTCCGAGTATTTCCGTCTCCAATAAAAGTGATCCTTGTGACATATGTTATAAGCCAAACAAACACGTCTATCGTTTCCTATTAGTACATCTCGTGCTACATCTTGTTTTGCTTTAGTTCATTGTGACATTTGGGGTCCATATCGCGTCCCCTCTACTTGTGGTGCTTCTTATTTTCTAACTTTAGTTGATGATTACTCCCGCACAACTTGGGTTTTCCTTATGGTTTATAAGTCTGAGGTTGCGTCTTTGATTCGAAATTTTTGCGCTTTAGTTCAAACACAATTTCAGCAATCTATAAAGTGCTTTCGGAGTGACAATGGCTCGGAATTTCTTGCTCTCAAACCCTTCTTACAGGCTCAGGGCATTCTCTTTGAGTCGTCTTGTGTCGACACTCCTCAACAGAATGGTCGTGTCGAGCGCAAACATCGACACATCCTCAATGTCTCCCGGGCTCTCATGTTTCAAGCCTCCTTGCCTCTAAAATTCTGGGGGGAATGCGTCCTCACCGCTTGCTACCTCATCAACCGCACCCCGACTGCCCTTCTACAAGGCAAAACACCCTACGAACTCCTCTTCCGTACCCCTCCCACCTATTCTCACCTCCGTGTCTTCGGGTGTCTTTGCTACTCCACACAAATTCCTCGCAGCTCAAACAAGTTTGCTCCTCGCAGTCGTCGTTGCGTCTTCATCGGCTACCCCTTCGGCCAAAAGGCATGGCGTCTCTATGACTTGGACACCCATGCCATATTCACATCCCGTGATGTCTCCTTTCATGAACATCTCTTCCCCTATTCAAGTCCACCCTCGCCATCCGCACCCTCTACCGAACCCTCTTCCACCTCCCCGACGCCTCTGTCCCATGAGGATGATGACCCACCAGCTACTGGTGCCGACGACAGGGGGAGTCCCCCATTGCCGCCTCCTCCACCTCCCCTTCGACGCAACAATCACACTCTCCAGCCTAACACTCGCCTCCGCAACTATGTCTGCACATCAGCCCGCTCTATCTCGTTGGATCCCTCTCTGGTCTCGTCGTCATGTACCTTGTATCCTTTAGCTAATTTTGTGAGCTATGCAAACTTATCTTCGCAGCATCGCAGCTATCTTGCCGCAGTTAGTGCTACTCCAGAACCTACATCCTTCCGCGAAGCAGTACGACATTCACATTGGCGTGATGCTATGAGGGCTGAGATTGATGCTTTATATCGAAATGGGACTTGAGACGTGGTCGATCTTCCTCCTAATAAGACTCCTATCGGCTGCAAATGGGTCTTCCGGGTGAAATATAAGGCGGATGGGAGCATCGAGCGTTACAAGGCCCGCCTTGTTGTGCTCGGCAATCGTCAGATTGAAGGTACTGATTACTCTGAAACCTTCGCTCCTGTAGCTAAACTGGTGTCTGTCAAGGTCTTCTTAGCAGTGGCTGCGATTCAGGATTGGGAACTGCATCAAATGGATGTTCATAATGCCTTTCTCCACGGAGATTTGCATGAGGATGTCTATATGACTATGCCTCCTGGGTTCTCTGTTCCGGGTTCATCCAAGGTTTGTCATCTTCGCAAATCATTATATGGTCTTCGACAGGCGCCGCGCAATTGGTTCTTCAAGCTTGCCTCTGCTCTTAAGTACTTCGGCTTTGTGCAATCCTATGTCGACTACTCCCTCTTCTCCTATATGCGCTCGGGCATTGTGTTACATGTTTTAGTATATGTCGACGATCTCATCATTTCAGGGAATGACTCCGCATCTATTGCCCGGTTTAAGGCCTTTATGCATTCTCGCTTTCACATGAAAGATCTTGGGCTTCTGAAGTATTTTCTCGGCCTTGAGATCACTCGGACTCCTGCTGGAATTTTTGTGTCTCAGCGTAAATATGCGCTCGATATCCTCACGGAAACTGGGCTGCTTGCATCCAAACCTGTCACGTTTCCAATACCGTCGGTTGGTCGGCCGGCTAATCTACATCACCATCACCAGGCCCGAACTTAGCTACTCGGTTCACATCTTAGCTCAGTTTATGACCTCTCCGACGGCTAATAAGTGGCAGGCTGCTCTTCGTGTTGTTCGTTACTTGAAGAGTTGCCCAAGCCAAGGTATTTTCTTATCTCGATCAAGTGCTCTTCGGCTCAACGCTTACTGCGATTCCGACTACGCTACGTGCCCCATCACTCGTCACTCTCTCACAGGCTTCTTCATTATGTTGGGCGAGTCACCGGTCTCCTGGAAAACAAAGAAACAGTCTATTGTTTCTCGCTCTTCGGCTGAGGCCGAATATCGTGCTATGGCCACCACCACCTGCGAACTTGTTTAGCTCAAGTCTTTGCTCGCTTCCTTGGGTGTCTTTCATCGACAACCTATGCGCCTTTGGTGCGACAATCAGGCCGCCCTACATATCGCCTCGAACCCGGTCTTTCACGAGCGCACAAAACATATCGAGGTAGATTGTCATCTCATCCGTGATCACGTTCAGGCTGGCACGATCATCACCGCTCACATCCGTTCCTCTCTACAGCTGGCGGATATTCTAACCAAGGCTCTTGGGCAGTCGCAGTTCCATGTTCTTCTTCGCAAGTTGGGCATTCGGAATCTTCACGCTCCAACTTGAGGGGGAGTATTGAGATATTGTATTTTATGTATAAAGATTTTATTTGATTCTGTATAGCCATATCTTAAGCTTTTGTGTTAAGTTGGTGGATTCCGACCTTATAATTGCAAAAGTAATATTAGTAAATCAATGTAACCCGACACATGGTTGCCTCCCGTTGACGGCCCGTCGGATATTTCACATATCATTTCAATTTGTTGTCCAACCAAAGCTAATATCTCATTTTGTTATCATGGTATAGGTTAATTATGCTAATTAAATACTACCCTAAAAAACTAATAATATTTGGTAACAACATATGGTTTCACAATTCCATATATGCATAAACCTTTTTCATTAAAGTTGGATCGCAATAAATTGATGGGCCGGCCGTAATCATCGGTTGTTTAATTAATCTTGCAAGAAGTACCTTCAATTTGTTTGTTTCTGATGGGGTTTGTGTAGAGTTTCACACTTAAAAAAAAAGTGAAAATCAAAGTAAAACATAAGGGGAGGTAAACTCTTAAGTTTTTTGGATTAGAAAGGTGAATTCTGATCTTAAAAACCAAAAATAAAATAAATCTGTCACAACTCCTATTTTCATACGACTTGGAGTTTCTCGAAATTTTTCAGTTTATGTAATTGATACGCCTTTAAATTACAACCACGAACCTCGTAGTAAAAAACGAGTTAGGTAATAGTCAAAACCCAAACGTATTAGGTTAAAAAACCAGTATTAGTAGTCTATAGATAGAAAAAACTCTAAACAATGGTAAAAAGGAGAAGAAATAATATATTTAAAAACAATTTTAAACGTGATTCACGAAGCGTGGAGTATGAAATTAGTTTATAATAAATACTTTTTTTTAAGTATATAATAGCAACATTATTCCAACTACTCCCTCTCCCTCCAATCTACATCAGGACGAAATCATCCCAGTATCAATTACAAATTAACTGATTAATTAGTGCATATAATATAATATAATATATTATATTATATTATATAAATCTCTACAGAGATAATTAGAGGATAAGAGCAGGACCAACAATTTCTCTAAAAAAATCTCTAAAATAGAGATGAAAATGTTAAAATCTCTAAAAAAATTCACTCAAACTTCAACAGCTTCTCTATTTTACAGATTTTTACATTTATTGTATAGTATAATAAATAAATGCATTTATTAAGGATATTTAATTCTACATTTAAAAAAAATTCTTTTAAACTAAATTATAATATTTAGCCTCAGATTTCTAACAACATTTTAAACGTAATTTCTAACATTTCTAACTTTTTTTTTACATATTTATAACATTATATATTACTAATTAACATTTACACTTCATTACGTGATGCTAAATTGTTACAATTTATAAAATTTCTAACATTTTGTACGTAACTATACCATTACTTCACACAATTCTAACAATTCTAACATTTACTCCACTAAATTGTTACAATGCTAACATTTAAACTTTACTTAATTCTAACATGTTAAGCGTCATTAACGTGAATGGTTATATACTAACATTTCTAACAATTAAAGCTTTTAAAACTTCTAAATACTTCCCTTAACTTGTTATAAATACCCCTTTAACATTTCTAACATTAACTTGAATGGCTATATACATTTCTAACATCTTTATTACTTCCTAATTTTCTCCCTCTCTTAACATCTCTTTTCATATATATGGATCGTCGTTCATTGTGTAGCCGCTATTTAGTTGATACATATATGAACGACGATGACGATATAGATAACGATTATGAAGAAAACCTATTACTTCTTCAAATAGAAGAAGAATGTCTTCCCAACAACCAATCAGGACGTCAACGTGGTTCTATTATGGGTCATGCTATTATTGATCGTGATCTCATTGGTGGTCATGAACGACTTTATCAAGACTATTTTGCCGACCCTCCAAAATACGGGCCTCGGTATTTTAGAAGAAGGTTCCGAATGAAGCAACATCTTTTCCTTCGCATCCATGATGCTATTATTGCGACTTGGTTTCTCGTCACTTCAAGATTAAAAATGAGTGAACCCTCATAATCTAATTTAAAAATGGCTAAATCGGGTGTATTTAGAGGAAATATATATCAATTGGGCTTCTTATCCTATGTCCCAAGGACATAAAATAGAAAAACCGTATTTTTATATACTTTTCTTATCTTTATAATATTTTCGGGTCACACGGGAATATCCTCTCAACTTTGTGCCCTAAAACATTGTATCTTCATTTCATCTATCTTAGGAGGATCGAGCATTGCATACCCCGGTAATGCTTTGAACAACATCGGCCTAAGGGCGTGTTTGGCAACAGGATGGGGTAGGTGGATGGGGATGGATTTTTGGGGATGGAAGGCCTGGATGGGGAAGGGATTTTGGGGTGGACGGGGTGGAGATTTGAAGCCAGTTTAATCCTGTTCGTGTTTGGTTGTGTGTTAAAGTATTTGGAGATGAAGACACCCAAAAAGACACAATTGCCCCCACTAATTGACATAAAAGGACGAAAATGTCCCTCCCAAATACCCCTCAATCCAACCTTCATCTTCATCAATCGTCATTAACAGAATCCAACCTTCATCTTCATCCGAAACTAATAACCCAGAGAGAAGAAGGATACGGTGGCGGCGATACGATAGCCGATGACGGAGGAGTACGGAAATCGGCGGATCAGCTTGTCCCAGGAGTTGCCGGATCGGCTGCGGCGGCGGTGGTGGTCGGCCGACAAGCAGAGGAGGAGGACTTAGGTGAGGGTTAGTGGTGGCGGTAGGGTGGGAGGAGAAAGGGAGGAAGGTTGAAGATGATGGGGGCAAATTTGGGAGATTTCCATCCCCATCCCCTCCACCCTCCCTTTTGTAGGTGGAAAAAAATCCCATTTTCATCCCCTTCCATCTACCTCCATCATTTGTGCCAAATATACAAGCACGGTTCCCAAAGCCCACCCCCATCTCTTCCATCCCCTCCCACCCCAGCCAAACACGCCTTAAACTCCAACAAACACCATGGCCGCCACCAGCTCCGGCCACATTGATGTCTTCGATGTATCTTAGCTTGTGGTACCTCCCATAAAATTTCATGCGTGTGTGTTAAATTACACATGTATCTTACTTTCATATTTGGAAAGGATGATATGGCCGGCCATATGATATGGGTAATGAATAAATATCAACACTATTTTTCCATCTACATATTTTATTTTAGATTTTATTATTTTGCTCTTTACAAAAACTATAAGACTTTTTTAAATATATAGAATCTATATCTATATCTAATATAATACTAAAACAGTTGTTGTAAGTGCCACATGGCAGCAACTCCTTAAAAATAGGCTATGTGGCAGCTTTACATTTAACATGGCCCCACTTTTAATTAATTAATAAATTAATTTTTTCTTTTTTCTAATTGTTAAATATTATTATTGGTTGAAAGTTATTTATGTATTTGTTTAAATTAATCAATTAGTGATATTTATTAAATATTTTAAAAAATAAAAATTTCTTTTCATTCTAATATTTGTTAACTTTTAGGGGTCGTTTGTTTATATGAGAGGGGAATGGAAAGGTAAGGTATTAAATTTTACATATAAAATGTATATGATCATTATTTTTTGTGAGCTTGAAGGAGAGGGTGGGGGGATTATTAGACCATCCTAGAGGTATTAGTTATCCCCCTTCAAATTAGGGAATAGAAGGGTAACAAATTTTGTATGAAAAATGGGAGAAGAAGGAGAATGATTAGAATAGTGATCAATGAATCTTAACTTAAATATGGACTATATTCATAAGGGTAATCATTACATTTCTCTACCAAAAAAAACGGGGGGTTAATCTTCTCTAAGAAGCTTTTCATCCAAATAGGTATTCTTACATTTTTTTATCAAATAATTTATTTTTCTGAGTGTATTTGACAAAAAAAATTATAAATTTATTGTTTTATACTTATTTATGGGTCCCACTTTATCCATTAGTAATTAAATAAATAAATTTAACAAATTGTAAATTTAGTTGTTTGTTTTACCAATTCTCTATATTTTTTTAATTAACTAAATAATATCTAAAATAATTACTGATAGATTAAAATAGTAATGGAGCTTATCTCCATATTCCAAATTGTCGTACAAATAAACAATTGTTTGAACTTACGTACTGTACAAATAACTTTGACTCATAATTATAATTTTCTCACTAATTCAATTTTTTGTAAAAAAATTACATATACAAATTAAGGCCTATCCACCTAAAATGAATTATTTCATCTATCTAGCATAAACCAATTCTCATTAATGATTAATCAATGACATTTAATCAAATCATCTATCTGTCTAATTTCTAAATCTATATACTCCAAAAAAAATTAAGATTAAATCTTATTAATCCATTAAAAAATTAAAAATAATCAAATGAAACAAATCAAATCATTCATGTCAAGATAAAATTTGAACGTAAAGTGCAAGATTAAATTTAAAAAAAATAAATCTTTCCGATGGAACCTAATTAAATACTCCCTCCGTTTCACAAAATGTCATTTTATTTTTCAATACGCTTTTTAAAGAGTGAAAAAATCTATAAAATATTTTTTTTAATTAATTTTTTCATATAATTTGATATTTATTACTAATAAGTATCAAATTATTTAAAAACTTAATTAAAAAATTATTTTATAGAGTTTTTTCTCTTTAAAAAATGTGTCGAAAAGCAAAAGGACATATATTGTGAAACGGATGGAGTATTAACAAAAAAACACGAATATTTATTTGAATTTAATTTATAGTTCAAACGTTCAAGAATTTTAAACCAATTCTTAATAATTTGCCTAATAAATAAAATAGTTATTACTTATCTTAATCCATTTTTAAACAACTTTGATGTGTTTTGATTAGAAACTATTTTTTTATAATTATTTTCTATGTTATTGGTGCAAATATGAGTAAACTCTTCTATATCTACATCTTTGACTTTTTTTTTTCTCTCGATCGATCTACTTTGCAAGCTTTAACTCTATTTTCAGGTTTTTTTATTTAACTTTATTTACAACTATGGTTTTATTTTTATCTCTTTAGACATGCTTCATTCTTTCGCAATCCTTACGACAAAAGTTCCAATAAGTCTTGCTAGGATTTACGGAAATGTGATTATGGTATATAATGTTAAGTGGGTTTTTTGTACAAAATATCCATATAAATAGTCATGTACTATATCCATAGACCTACTATACACTACTTTTACCCTTTTTCTTTCAGTGAATTCTGGATAAATGAGGTTGAAGTTGTGTAGTCGAATCAATGGTTAAAATCTTATTTAAAAAAGAAACCATGTCTACCATAATTTTTTGACAGAAATTTCAAACCATCTAAGTTGTCATGTTATATCTTTAAGTAACCTTTACAATTAGCATTTATTTAGGTAATTCTCTTCGACCATCATTCTAAATTAGTTGGTTGTATTCTTAAATCATGTCTACCATATTTTTTGACTTTTTACTATTCATGTACGCTTTTTTAGCAAAGAGTATTGGATTCATAAATTGCATTCATTTTTTTGTCAAAGAGTTATGTTAGAAGTTATGTATTTTTAAATTAATAAATTTAATTAATTTATTTATAATATTTTTTTAGAATATTTTATTTATAAGTTAATTACCATGAAATACGTGTAAAACAATCTAATTAATTTATTTCTTAAATTAATAAATCTAATTAATTTATATATGATATTTTTTAGAATAATTTATTTACAAGCTAAATACTATGCACTCACACACACGTAATTGGGAAATTATTGACTCAATTGTTTAGAATTTCTTTATAAAATCTAATAATTTTCCTTTAAAATTATCTTAAGTTGTTTTTAATTAAATAAGGAATTGTTTAAATTTTATCTGAATTTAATGACTTGATATAAATTTTTGTTTCTTTTTGCCATAAAATCTTAACAAAATAGGAAATATTTTAATTTGTATTACCTTTATTTGATATTTGATTTTATTAGAGATTTTCTCCAATTCAAACTATAGCGGCACTTTTAAAGTTTTCCAATTTCAATTTCAATCTCTTTTTAATTACAAAACTAATTCCATGAAAAAATATATAATCTACCAATGAAAGTTTTAGTTAATTAATTATTATTTTTAATCAACAATTATGTATAATAATAATAAAAATAATCAAATAGAAAATATTATTCTTTGGATTTTTAGGTAATATTGCATTTTTTTATTATTCATCTTATGAACTTTTTAACCAATTTTTAAAATATTAAATTTTTTGATTGAGTAAAATAAAACCAATTTATTTATCTAATCTCTATCAATTTTGCAAGGGAATACTCTTTTTTTTTAATCTCTCTTTCTATATATAAGGGCTTGGGTTATTCACATCATACTAATCAAAATTTCAATTATCCACAATAAAATTTCAAACTCCTACTTTATGTTTGTTGTAATAAATTGTGTATTTGAATTCAATTGATGGTTATGAACAGTGTTTTTATTCATCCGTGTGTATATTTTCTTCTCATATATTAACGTTTATATTCTGAAATTGATTTTGTGTTTTTTTTTAATGCAAGATGGTGATGACGATGAATGGTTAATTTTCATAACCGCAATGATCTAAAGAAAATTAACACATATACTCTACAAGATTAGAGTATGTATGCTTCAAAAATGAAAATTGAAGATTATTAGTATGATTAGAGTATGTATGTTTCCTTTAACCTAAAACAATTTAAAATTCCAACCCATTACCACAACAAATGTGTTTTTAATGCTCAAAGTAATCAATCAACTTACTAAAAGCTAAAAAAAACTCATTCTCAAACATCAGTGGTGACTATAAATTTTATACTGCCTCTGTCTCAAAATATCTGTCGTTTTACTTTTTAGCACGTTTTTAAGGAGCTAAAAACTTTATAAACTATTAACTTTTTTTATTAGTTTTTTAAAATAATACTATATACTTATTATTAATAAGCATAATATTATTTTTAAAAACCAATAAAAATATAATCTTTTATAGAGTTTTTAGCTTCTTAAAAAACATGGCAAAAAAAATAAAATGACCTATATTTTGAGACGGATGAAGCAATTTTTTTTACTTTTAATTTTATTACAAGAATATTTCTTCTCCGACATTTTTATGTGCTCTCCATCCAAAAGTTCTTAAAGCTCCATTCACCTAGAGTTTGTGTAATATGTAGTCGAACTACCAAATTATTTGGTCTTACCTTCCAATCCATTAACACAATAACAAAAAAAATAGTAGAGGGCCACATTTTTATATCCTGCCTCGATCATTTCAAATCTCAAACTCGACCCTACGAGGAAGATGAGACATTGACGTTTTTCCACATATATTATATATTGATATAATATAAGCATTATTTTTTTTTTATCCAAATTTATATTATTTTGCTATATCGTTTTCACATTATAATAATAATATAATATATCTAATATATAATGTAAATAAATTATGGTAATATCTTCTATAAAATATAATATATTTTACAAATCCCGTGCGTTACGCACGGGTACTACGCTACTAATACCTTAATTTAAAAGACTTTTTGATTATGTGTCAACACCTCTTTAATTTTAGGTTTTTCAACTAATCACAATTTTCTCTTATTATTTTTTTTCTTTTTTTTTTCTCTCATCTCTTTCATACATTTACATTTTTCTTTTATTTTTTTACCCATTTACTAACCATGATTTTAATTCAAAACATTTAATTAAATCTAATGTTTACTATTAATATCTATATATCTATATCTATATCTTTATAAACTCTTAATTTAGAAGAGTTTAGGGTGATGTGTCAATCTTAGAGGCATTTTAGGAGTTTTAACCAATCATATTTTTTTGCCATTTTTCTTTGATTTTCTTTAATTCTCTTTTTTTCTTTAATTTTAATAACCATTGGGCTTAATTCAAAACATTGAATTCAATCTAATATAACCATTGGGCTTAATTCAAATTTATTTACTAACTGTTGAGCTTAATTCAAAACATTGAATATAACTATTGATTATGACATATCACATTTAAACAATGTTATAATAATATTGATATTATTATTCATGAGTAATTTAAAATATCTATATTTATGTATTATACTTTACATAAGATTTTTAAAAAATAATTTTCTGAGATAATTGTAAGATACATTTGTTGTAAAGTTTTTTTTTATGATTTTTATCTTAACATTTATTAATATTTTTATATATAATATTTTAGTTTAAAAAAACGCGCCATGGCGCGGGAATCATACTAGTAACATCTTAATTTAGAAGACTTTTTGATGATGTGTCAATACCTCCTTAATTTTAGGTTTTTCAACTAATCACAATTTTCTCTTATTATTTCTTTTTCTTTTTTCTCTTCATCTCTTTCATACATTTATATTTTTTCCTTTTATTTTTTACACATTTAACCATCTATATCTATATCTATATATATCTATATATCTATATATCTATATATCTATATATATACCTTAATTTAGAAGACTTTTTGATGATGTGTCAACACATCCTTAATTTTAGTTTTTTCAACTAATCACTATTTTCTCTTATTATTTCTTTTTCTCTTCATCTCTTTCATACATTTATATTTTTTTGCTTCTATTTTTTACCCATTTACCAACCATCTATATATATATATAATACCTTAATTTAGAAGACTTTTTGATGATGTGTCAACACATCCTTAATTTTAGTTTTTTCAACTAATCACAATTTTCTCTTATTATTTCTTTTTCTCTTCATCTCTTTCATACATTTATATTTTTTTACTTTTATTTTTTACCCAGTTACCAACCATTGGGTTTAATTCAAAACATTTAATTAAATCTAATGTTTACTATTAATATATATATCTTTATATAATAATAATAATAATAATAATAATTTATATCAATATAATATCTTAATTTAAAAACCTTTTTGATGAAACCTAACTCTATGGTAAACATTTTACCATTTTCTTAAAGATTTAAAGTATACCTTCATTATTTTATCCTAACTTTAATAATATTTTACAATACTAATTTATTATGTTATTAAAAATCGCGCCATGGCGCGAGAATTTTACCAGTAGTTTTTAAACAAAAAAAATACTTAACCTATTTCGATATACAGAAAATTATGCCCAAATTTTTGTTCAATTTTTTAACGGGGTAACAAAATATTCAAAAATTTAATAATTAACATGACACCATATTATTAAATGTTGAAATGTAAGTTTTGAAAATAAAAATTCATTTTCAATACAAATCGGATTTTAAGTTTAATTTACATCTAATTTGCACTCAAATTTGTATTTTTTTAAAAATAAAATTTACAAGGAACAGCTAATGATGTGGCACCACATCATTAAAATTTTGAACATTCGATTGTCACACCAAAAAATTGGTTAGAATTTTTCCCATATCAAAATTGGTTTAATGTAGAGAAGTTTTTATATTTTTAGTGATTTTCAAAGTTTGTATTAATATATATTGGTTTATACATGATAGTTGTATTATTTTCTATAAATTTTTCAAAAACAAAATGATCTTTTTATGCAGGCTAAAGTATATAAAATCACACACTACATACTCTACTTTTCACATAACCACCCGTTAAACCTAAAATTTCATAAAATTACCCCTTAAAATACTCTTGTGAACAATATACCACCCAATTCAAGGATGGCATCAGATTTTATTTAAAAGGACTAAAATGCCTTTATTTATCAGTCAAATTTCCTATCTAATATCATCATCAAGCAAACCCAAATTAGCAAAGCTTTGAAGAGACCCAACAAAACCTACTTTTCCAAACGGCCAACGCACTCGACCATTATGGGGCAATAGCTAGATGTATTTGATTGTTTTTGTTCCTTTTTATAGGAAAGAGGAACAATGACAATCCATTGTTCTTCTTTCTCGCAAAAAAAAAAAGAAAAAGAAAAAAAGGAAAAAAAATCAAAATTTGTCACATTTAGGGCTCGTTTGGTTGAAAGCGGGAAGTACAATTCCCGGGAACTTACTTCCCATGAATTGAATTCCCGTGAAATGTACTTCCCATGAATTGAAAAAAGTCGTTTGGTTAAATTTTGTTTTTTAGAAATATAAATAGGAAAATAAAGAAAATTACATTAAAAAGGGTGGAAGTTGAACTTACCTAGTCCTCCTAGGTAAGTGAACTTCCTACGATTTGCAGGAATTGAAATTCATGGGAAGTTGAATTCTTGTGTCTTTCTGTCAACCAAACACAGGAATATATTCTACTTCCTGAGTTTTTAAACTTCCTGGGTTTTTAACCGAGTAACCAAACAAGGCCTTCCTTTGCAATCTTGATTGTATCCAAATTATGCTAAAGTGCTTCAACAAAATTGAAGTTTATTTGCCGGAGCTGATATGGGAGGAAAGCTGGAGAGTGGTAGAGAATATGAAGAGGTTGGAAAAAATGCAGGGAAATGGCACCGTATTAGCATCACAAGCACAGCGGCCTCGGTGGAGCTTCCCGCCAGCGGGATTTATAAAGATCAATTGTGATGCGTCGGTCGATAAGGATAGAGGATGTGGAGTGGGTGTTGTTGCACGGGATGACAAGGGTGATCTGTGTTTTGCTGCTGCGAGAACCCTGGGTTGTGTGTCAACTCCTAGCGAGGCTGAAGCAGAAGCAGTGTTATGGGCTGTGTGTTTAGCAGTGAGGGAGGGTATCACACATGTAGTCATTGAGAGTGATTGTCTTGAGGTTGTTGGTTGGCTTCAGAGGAGACCGGAGACAAGGTCGACGCTCGGGAATGTGCTACGGAAGGCTGTTGAAGTGGCAAGTGCAGAGCTTAGGTGCACCTAGTGCCACATACGTCGAAATGGGAATGCTGCTGCTCATCTTATGGCATCTTTAAGGCCGACTGAAGTCTTGTTTATTTATAATGACTCTGTTATAAACCATAGACTTACTTCTATATTGTTGGAGGATTTAGCTATTTAATTAGAATGAAGTGGTTTTTCATCAAAAAAAAAAAAGTAAGAACCCCGTTTAGTCTTGATATCTAGTGTTTGGCATACATAGATATCGATATCACTCATTATGATATCTAATACCTAGTGTTGGTATATAGATAGATATATCGATATCACTTAACTTCATATCTAATATCAAAGTGTTTGGTATAAATAAATATCAATATCGCTTGATATCCTAGATATCAGATTTGGCCTATTTGATATATTGATTTTGAGAGGACATCACTTAATATCTAGATATCAAGATATCACCGATAGTGATAATTTAATACCGATTTCGATAGCTTGATACCGATATTGATATCTTCATATCAATGGGGCCTAAGGTATCTTAGAAATTTGGTGGTTTGGAAAATTTTATTTTTCATAAAACTAAGACCTTCAAATCTTCTCGAGGTTGGTGGAGATTCGTTGTTCAAGATTTGACAACTTTAGAGATGATTGTTTCATATCTAGATTTGGAATTAGACGGGTGTACATACTTGATTTTCCAAAAAAATGTGAAAAATAATGGAGACCCAAGAGTAACAAGAAGGGTAATTAGATCTTTTCAAGATTTCATAATGCATGTGAAGACTTTAAATCAGTTTCACTTTGGATCTTATGGAGTAATTTTAATTTTAGCGCGGGAGTAAATGAAAAAAAATGGATATACCCTTAACGTGTAAATTAGAAAGATATTACTATTGATTACTCCCTTCGATCCAAAATACATGTCGTTTTACTTTTTTACACGTATTTTAATAAGTTAAAAACTATATAAAATATCAAATTTTTTAAATTATTTTTTTACAACTTAATATTTGTTGGTAATAAGTATTAAATTGTAAAAAATAATAATAAAAAAGTTAATATGTTATATAGTTGGTACTTTGTAGGCTTGTAGCTCCTTAAAATACGTGTTCAATAGTAAAACGACATGTATTTTGGATCGGATGTAGTATTATTTAGTATTTTAATGTTGGGGGTGCAATTAAGCACCGACCTAGTGATTTCATTTAATTAATATATGTAGTTACCTTGGTTTAAACTTAAAAAAGACGGGAATCTTGCCCCAGCAATCGTAATTAAACCACTAAGGAGTAATATTAAATATTTGATTTAAAAATGAACGTACTGGACGACCCAGGTTCAAATTAATTGAATCTTAAGACAACTTGGGTTTGTGTAAAATGAGGAATTTTACAGATCTACAATATATTCATTCCTATCATCAATCGATCGATCTACGTACAAAGGCATTTTATTAATTAAACCTGCAGAAGGAATTAAGAACCATATCATTTTTTTTTTTAATTTTAAAGATTGGAAATGAAGAAAAAAGGGAACTTCGCCCACAAAACAAGGCATCTTACGTGATACGTATACGTATATATGTCATTTGAATTATATACTCTACAATATACTAATTGATTAATAACAGGCCCATCATATCATTTAAAGAGAGATTTAATATTACAACTCGAAATTATATATTAACACTTATGAGTTATGACCGATGTAGTCGTTGACGACGTTCCGGCCACATATACGCTTTACATCTATCTACGTATTAAAAACTTACGGGCTACTACAACAAACTCTGCCATGTTTTTTTTTCAAGTTTTTGTTCTAATATTTGAAAGTGACAATGATTTGTTTTGTTTGATATATTTTTTTTTCTCTCTAAATAAATAAATTGATATGATGTTGTTATAGCGTTTCAGATATAATGGGTTAATATATAATATATTTTTCTCTGAATTCTGATATAAAACTTTAAACTTATATTGTTTCTTATCTAATTATCACTAATTTAGAGTAATATACTAATATCTAATTCCGAAGCTTTTGAACTTAATTACAATATCAGAATATCAAGTTAAATAAAATATAAAAACATCAAATTATTAAAAACAACATGTGAAGTGATTAATATGTGTTTAATGTTTAAATGTTACTTTTTACTTGAGTATCAGATTTAGACTTTAATATATCAAATTATTTGTGTGTGTGCGTACGTGCGTGCGGGTGGCGTATGGGTGTGCACATGTGTGTGTGTGAGAAAGATGGATTCAGTGTGCGTGCATGCTTGGGTTTTAATAAAAAAAAAAGTGTGCGTGCATGCATGTGTGTGTTAGAAAGACGGATTCAGTGTGAACTGTGAACAAACTGATTATTTATAGGTACCACCATAGTTATTCGTTTGACATAATACAATGATTTATATGAGTTATGTACGAATAAACACGTTGTTTGAGATGAATAATGCGCTCTTTAAAATTTCCTTTAAATCTCGGTCGTTGATTTTCTTAATCAAGCGTTTGAGATTTGTTCACAAATTACAATCTAAAAGATGTTTATAAATGATCTAATGTTGAGTTGACACCTCATTTAAGTGAACTTATATCCCTCCCCGGCTCCCCCTCATCAAAAGGGTGGGGGAATGGGGATTCGAACTTGTAGTGGGTCTTTATTATAATTTCAAAAAACAACACTATTCTCTAGACTCCTCACCACTAAGCTAGGTGTGTTTAATTGAAAAGTTTTGAAAATGTATTTTACATATTATGAAATTTTCGAGGCCCCATAATTCTGAAAAAACCCGAGGCCCTATGCAACCGCCCACTTTGCACCTCCTTATGGTCAGCATCGGTACCGACCTTCATAGTCGATCGGTATGTCCACCATGTATGTGGCGAAAAATGACCGTCCCTATAACAAACCTCTATATCAAAGTCCGATAGTCTAGCACACAAGCCGAGTGAGGTTCCATTCTAAAACAAATTGGCAATAGAAAGAGTAGCCCACCAACTTATAAGCTAAGACGAGTTATGTTCAACTTTCGATTTGAGACTCGATTTGGTCTCATTCACATTTCTTAACACTCTATTTCTATTGTTGATTGATTTTACAATGAAACCCTACTATTAATTAATTTATACCCCGTATTTAGCTTGCACTAGTAGATGATGCATTCAGACATATGATCTTCCATTATATGCCTGTCGAGATTATATATATATATATATATATATATATATATATATATATATATATATATATATATATATATATATATATATATAAGATTTTTTTTAAAAAAAAGATGGAAAAGAAAACAAGTTGCACTTGGTCCAAACAAACAAGCAAAAAAAGGAAAAAAAAAAGGGGGAGGGGGGTGGGGGGGAAATTCATTAATCCACATTTTTCACGCCCTGAATGTGGAAAAATTCATAACCACAAACCCATAAATACGTATCTACCATCGATATTTATAGAGAGATATATATTAGTAACAGTTTATCGACCAAAGTAATTAAAAATAATTAAAATAGATTACAGGGAACTGAAATTTTGAAGAGGGTGAGGATCTGCTTTGAACACGTCATAATATTCATACATTGTGATTTGTGAATGGGTAGTAGGTTCCCACCTCCCACTACGCCAACCAACCTTGCATTTCTGTTCTCGCCTCCCATATGCCAGGACTCGTCGATATATACTTACCATCTATAGTAATAACGTGATTCACAACCATCTTAATTATTTTTCATGTATATATAATCTTTTTTACATATATGCTTGAATTCTTCGATTTACATATATGCTCCTTAAAATAATATTAAGTATAATATTAAGTAATTCACAAAAACCATCTTAAAATAATATTAAGTATAATATTATTTTAAAATTTTAATAAAAATGTTAATATTTTATTTAGTTTTTAGCTCCTTAAAAAACGTGCAAGAAAGTCAAACGATTTATATTTGTGAACGGAGGGTAATAAATTATAAGAATTTTATCATATTTTTCTAATTGAATACTCCGTACAAACTCTTTTGTTAAGAAAATGTGTCATTTTTTATTTCCTCTAGTTGTCCTCTTATCTCTTTTATAATATCCACTTGCCCCCTAACTTTGATCAATTTGAAATCAAGGTAATTAACTAAACTTGAGGAATATTACATGGGATGGCCAAATCCAGAAATTTTTTCGGAGTGGACGCAGTTTTGTATGGATAACTTTTGTATTATTTTTATAAGAAATATTTTTAAAAAAATTATACGGAGAGAATACCTTCAATTTGTAAGACAAATTGTTATTATTTAATTATAAAATACTAAATAAATTATAAGAATTTTAAAGTAATAGACAATTGATTGAGAAAAAAATAAATGAAAATATGTGACTAGTAAGATTCAGACAAGGGTTGAATTGATTCTTATTTAAAATGGGATGAGCTCAACCACTAACCTGATGAAGATCCTTATAATTTATTTTTCTAAATTTTTTTATATAACACATACTGAATTACAATATTTTTTAATTTTTTTCTGGGTCGGGGTGGATGATGATTCGATGTTACCCGCCCTTAGATCCATCCCTATTTACAGGTTAAAATTTGAATTTGGGACCCAAAAAAAAAATTGCACTATTAACTATCTAGAAAGTTGTGTTGACCTACTCCCCGATTGTGCATTTGATTAGATGATAATTACAGTGTGAACGCCTCTTAAAGTGTGAAACATCATAATTATTCGTTTGACATAAAATAATTATGCGTATGTGTGAATAATTTTTTTATATGAAAATTATCCATCTGTTGTAATATGATTATTCGTACTTATTCGTGTGAGTTATGTACGAATAATCATGAATAATTTTGGTCTTTAAATTTTGTTTTAAATCTTAGCCATTGATCTCCTTAATTCAAAGCTTTGTTCACAAATTACACCATAACATGTTCACAAATGACCTATTAATAATTATATAAATAGCCAACCAGAATGAGATGTGTAAATGACCAATGAAGAAAGCAATCACAACTCACGCACGTGACACCTTCCATTCAACACGTGAGGACTCACCCTCCATTCCTTGAGTTCCATTGCATATATTCATCTAATACCAAATCAATTTTAATCCCAAAAAGATACTCCTCCTCTTCCTCTTTATTTGACTTTATATAAAAATCACATGACCATATAATAATCAATAATATACATAAAAAAAAATTATCAAATAATTGAACTCAAACCTCTCTTTCCGTTTACCAACTAATGAAGGTATCAGTCTTCACAAAAAGGGTATTTTTTGTAGCTATAGCTAGAGCTTAGCTCCACAAATAAAATATGGCCTGTGTTGATTCTCACAGCAATCCAACATAAAACCTCAACCTCAACCTCCACATCATCATATATCAGCAGGAGGAATATATACTTTCATCCTTGCAGAAGTTGAGAGATCAGCCCCAATCATCCCCAAATCCCCATTCCTTCGTCGTTTCGTCGAATCAAGAATGAGGATTCATGGGATGATAGGCAAGTACAAGCTCGGCCACACTATCGGAGAAGGCACATTCGCTAAGGTTAGGCTCGCCAAGAACACCGAGAGTGACCAACATGTCGCTGTTAAGATTATCGACAAGAAGATGGTTATCCGGAACAAGCTCATGCATCAGGCAATTCAATCTCCCTCCCTCTCTCTCTTTTTTTTTTGGTTATCTCAATCAACCTGATCTTCTTAAGTTCTTACATATATATATTGGCAATGTGAATTGGTTCAGGTGCAGAGGGAGATCCGAACCATGAAGCTTTTAGACCATCCGAACATTGTTAGGATACACGAGGTATATATGGCTACTCTTGAGCTAAATTCGGCGATTCTTGGAAACTATATTTTTATATATGGTGCACTTCTTGATAGGTTCTTGGATCAAAGACCAAGATTTACATAGTGATGGAGTACATACCGGGAGGGCAGCTCGCTGATAAATTGGTGAGAACTTACTTGAATCTTGATGAATTCACATATACCTCAATCTTGTGAGGCTGCAGTGATGTTCTTCATTGGATATATTCTTACACATGTTGTTGGTTTGATCAGTCATACTCGAAGAAGTTAGACGACAAAGAAGCGAGAAGGCTTTTTCAGCAGCTGATTGATGCTGTTGAGTATTGCCATTCGAGAGGAGTGTATCACAGGGATCTAAAGGTTGTTTTCTTTTTCTTGTTTTTTAGCCCCAAATTGTAACAAATTGAAATTCAGAAATTGAAATTGAGCTGAAATGTGTTCCTTGCAGCCACAAAATCTGCTTCTTGACAGCAAAGGAAATCTCAAGGTTTCAGACTTTGGCCTCAGTGCATTGACAAAGGTACTAATTGTGTGTTGTGAGCTTCGTCTTTTCGCCGTTTACACATTGATTCATGAGGCTCTGACCGTCGCCTTCTTGGCCTCACAGCTACATCCCGGGTGTCTGCTATTGACAACGTGCGGTTCTCCTTCCTACGTCGCACCTGAGGTACCAAAATTACCTCAAATGGTTCATGTGTTTGAGAAGAAAAAACTCACAGCTGAAGTGTTGAATTGTTGAATGATGCAGCTTATTAAGAACCGAGGATATGAAGGCGCTGCAGCGGATGTTTGGGCTTGTGGAGTGATCTTGTTCGAGATGATATCCGGGTATATGCCATTTGATGACCAAAGTCTAGCAAAGTTGTATAAAAAGGTATAAGGCAACATTGTTCGCAATTAATTGTCTCATACAACAGATCGGAATTGTAAGTATTACATTACCAAATGTATATGATGGTTTGATCCATACATTGTTGTTAGATTCTGGAAGCAAATTATAAATGCCCGGGATGGTTTACAACAAGCCAAAAGAGTTTGCTCTCTAGAATCTTCGAAGTTGATCCGAAACAGGTACATTATTGGATTTAGTCAAAATCCGAACTTGGATTGATCAAACTGTGAAGGTAACAACAAAATTACAAAAGATTCTTGTCTTCTTGTGTTCATAGAGGATCACAATCCCGGAGATCATTGAAGATGAATGGTTCCAAATAGACTATGACCCAGCTGTGGGTGAAGATTTTGTAGAGAGTGTCAGCTCAAATGATGTTCAAGATGCTCTCGATTCGCTTGAGGTATAGCCTTATAAGATGATTGTAAGCAAATGTGTTCTTTCTAGACGAAAATTTGGACAATTGGACTTAAAAAAATCTTTAACTTGAATTGCAGGAAACTACAGCGGATATGATAAATCATTCACCTGGTTTCATCAATGCCTTCCAACTAATAGCTATGTCGAAAGATCTGAATTTATCAGGCTTGTTTGAAGAGAAGGTAACACCCTTAGAAATCAAATTGAACATATTTTCTTCAGCTTGTTGTTGGGTTTTTAACATACTCCAAATTATATATATAGGATGATGACAAGCACCGGATAGTGCTCGGTTCCAACCACACGATAACGAAAACTATGGAGAAAATAGAGGCCGCTGCAAGAGACTCATGCCTCTCAGTTGAAAGGATGAACAAATCTAAGGTAAAATCTACTTCCATTTTTTTTTTAAATTCAAGATAGAAAGTACTTGTTTTACAATTTTTGTTTTTCTTGATGTGTTAGATCAAAATGCAACCACAGCAGAAAATGAAAGCGAGTAGGTCATGTGTTAATCTACTGGCAGAGGTAAACTCTGCATACAAAGAGAGGCTAAACCAATGAATTCAAGGAGCTGTACATTGAATTAACTGTGTTGAAATTTTTCAGGTGATTGAGGTGTCTCCAACAGATTGCGTTGTCGAAGTGTCAAAATCGGAAGGAGAGCTAAGAATGTACAAAGAGTTCTGCAAGAGCTTGTCGAATCTGCTCGATGAAAGAATCAGCCCATTGTCGCGGCAAATGTCAAAGGATGATAGTGTCATTGACACAAACATCCAAACAGAAAGGTAAGAACAGAAAGCATAACTAAGTACACCATACCGAATCATGGACGATCTCATGCTCATTTTTGTGTCCTTATGAACGTCTATCTTGCAGCTCAAAGACGAATGGGAGAGCTCGTATCAGAGGCTATTCTTCATCATGACAGCAGATATATATGAAGATTGGTGTTTCAATTCAAATAGATCATGTTAGCTTAGGAACAAAGATAGATATATATGATTCAATTAAAATTATTTTTTTCTATGAATATAGTGTGTGAAGTGTGAACAAAGCTTTGTTTTTATATATTTTTTTTTCACATGGAATTTGTAATGAAAAGCTCCCAGAAACAGGCTGTGAAGATCAATACCTAATTGTCTGAAATTTTTATTATTTACACATCCATTGGTACATCTTTGAGGATTTGGAAATTTATTATACATCCATTTAGATAATGGTGAGAGAAAATCTGAGTAGCAACATCAGTTTGATAGAGACTTGGTGAAATCAAGCTCACAAAGTGGACCTGGATACTATAAAAAAACATTCAATAATTTGATAGCTGCATAGATTTGTTAGTCAAGAAGTTGGTACATACATACAAAATTTGTCAAGATATGCATCATTATCAGCAAATCACAATGGAAGTCCTCCACATGATATAGCTATTAGCACATGTAAATTCAAGTTTATATCATGACTTTGAACTAGTAGTGTGTGGACAACACTTCTTGTAAGTGCTCCTCTAGGGATGAGTTCTGCAAAAGATTGCGGCGACCCTCATCCCTAGAGGCCAGCCTTATCACCAAGACATCATTTGTTTTGCCTTGCTCTAGGGTCATCAGCAGTGCAGCCTCAACTCTCGAATAGTCGGGATAGGGATGTCCAACTCACCGTGGTGACCAACATAGGTACTTATAATACGGAGGAGCATCCAACTGAACCTTAACGGTGTGGCACAAAATCAACCAAGAGCGTATTTATAACATCACTAGCCCAATGGAAGTGAGTAAGCTATCTAGCTATACTTGGGATATCATTTTAGTTTCTTGAAAAATATGAAGTCAAACGACTAATATTTTGAGACGGACGTAGTATCTAACATAATAGTCCAATAATGTAGTATGTAAATGATTTTGGGAGGCCCTAACAAAGGACCCAATCAAAATTGCTTTAATTACATCCTCCAATTGGGCTAAAGCCCAAATCCAGCCTATATCAGCAAGAATTGGACACCATTTGGACTTGTAAACATTGCTTTTTCAGCCCGCTGCAGTCTTATCTTGCTCATCTTTAATTTTTTTTTGGGAGGTCGCCCAACTTTATTTTTTTTTGGCAAAAATGCATAAAACCACCCACTATTCATTGTTGTTTGTAAATAACCACCCCTTATTCAAAAATTGTCAAATAACCACCTATTAAATATAGGTTGTTTGCAACTAACCACCCATACCCCTTTTCTTGTTAAATCTCACTTAATTTAATATGAAAAGACAATTATACCCCTATTCTTTAATGTTTTATTTTTAGTAAAAAGACAATTATACTTCTCTTTGTTGCTTGATTTTTCAGGTATTACAATTAGACCTGTCAAATGGGTCATTCGGGTCGGGTCACTTTGGGTCCCGAGTAAAACAGGTTCCGGGTACATCCAGGTTGTCTCGAACCGGGGTTTGACCGAGTTTCGGGTCATTTTGGGTCGATTTTGGGTTTGTCAATTTTTAAATAAATTTTTAATCTGGGTTTCGGGACATTTGATTTACCCGATTACTCGGAAAACATTTTTAATAAATTAAAAAATGAAAGATCAAATGTTTTTAAATAAAAAAATTTCTGACCCAAAATTAATCATATATTATTACATTTTATTAAAAAGAAATTTTTTTGATATTTTATATATTATTACATTTTATTAAAAATTACGTGAAATAATAAAAATCAAACATTTTTAATAAGATGTAATAATATATAAAATATCAATTTTTTTAAAAAATTGTTTAAAATTTTGATATTTATATATTATTACATTTTATTAAAAATTACGAGAAATAATAAAAATAAAATATTTTAGATCAGATATAGTATATAATTACAAGCATTATGATTTATGAACAACGTCTTTACTTGTAGAATTTTAAAATTATCCAAAATTATCAAATCATGATTTTTTTTAATTTAAAAAAGAAAAAATTGACAAACCCAAAATGACCCGAAACTCGGTCAAACCCGGGTTCGAGACAACCTGGATGTACCCGGAACCCGTTTTACTCGGGACCCGAAGTGACCCGACCCGAATGACCCATTTGGCAGGTCTAATTGTAATACCTGAAAAATCAAGCAACAAAGATAAGTATGTCCTTTTACTAAAAATGAAACATTAATGAATAGGGGTATAATTGTCTTTTCATATTAAATTAAGTGAGGTTTAACAAGAAAAGGGGTATGAGTGGTTAGTTGCAAACAACATATATTTAATGGGTGGTTATTTGACAATTTTTTAATAAGGGGTGGTTATTTGCAAACAACAATGAATAGTGGGTGGTTATTTGACAATTTTTTAATAAGGGGTGGTTATTTGCAAACAACAATGAATAGTGGGTGGTTTTATGCATTTTTGCCTTTTTTTTTTTATTGGGAAAGATTTTGGTTGGCCAAAGCCTAGCCGAAAATATCATGGCGGATGAGATAAAAAAGATCTGGATGAGTGATAAGTTCATTGCCAAACAAAGAGCGGCTAAGGTGTGCAACTTTATCTGCACTCTGTTTCCAATGCGAGGCACATGCGTAAAAGTTACTTCAGAAAATTGCTGACACAAATTGAGAATACCCCCTATTAAAAGTTCAATCTCCTAGGGGCATTTCCCTCTTTTGTTTTGAGCGTTTATAATAATCTGTGAATCACCTACCACTTCCAGTTTCTTGATTCTAAGTTCCAAAGCTTTCACTATGCCATCCCGAAGAGCAAGAGCTTTAGCCATAATAGCTGTTTTTACACCATATGAGTTATAATCTATTGAGATAGGGAAACCCAACCAATCTCCGACGATGAAACCAACATGGCTATTCTCCCTATGGATGGCCGAACCATCAAAGTTTAATTTCATTTTACCAGTGGAAGGTTTCTTCCACTTAACTTTATTTACTTTGGTTCTATTTTTCCTAACTCTATCCATTTTAGATTCATCGTCACTTTCTTCAAAGGCCTTCGCCTTGCTCCAATTTTCTCTGTTAAATTGGATAAACCTTTGGATATCTGTTTGACTTGGGATAGCTTGATCTCTGAATCTGACTTGGTTTCTAAAGTACCAAGTTTCCCACCATTTAGTAACCAGATCTCTCTCTTCCTCCTTATCTAACTTTTCCCCAAGCAAGATCAAAAATTTTGAAAGGTCCCTAGTGGACGGAAGGATATTTTGTAGAATTTGTTGTACTTTTGGTACGCAAAGAGTGCCATGTTTGCTGAGCGGGCACTCGAGAAAGAGATGAGCATCGTCTTTGTATTGACTATCACATAGAGTGCATGTAGTGGGAATTGGGACTCCTCGTCGGGCAAGTCTTACGGTTGTAGACAAACCATTTTGGCTAACTTTCCACATAAAACTTTTAATTTTTGGCGCACAGTCAACACTCCAAATCCACTCGTTTTGATACACCTGTGCCTGCTCTAGGTTTGTAATTAATCTCATCGCACTGGCTGTGGTGAACCAACCATTCTTATCCGGTCACCAGTATAGTCTATCTGACATATTCGACACTGGCAAAGGAGTCTTTAAAATATCCTTAACCAGATCTTGATCACAACACAAGGCTGAGTTTCTCCACCCACCATTTACCACCTAGTATGTAGTCACTAACTTTTTCTATTAAATTTATGGAATTCGGGAGGCCCAATTTTTCACTTAAAGGTTTCGTATCCACCCAGTTATCAATCCAACACTTAATGGATTGACCATCACCAACTGACCAGATCAATCCAGATTTAAACTTAGGGATAAGTTGACATAGATGCCTCCATTGCCAAGAGACATTTCCTCTCTTTTTTGTTTATCAGAAGTTCTTATTCTTTCAAATATTTTTGTTTAATGACTTTGACCAATATTTTAAAGGGTTTTACTAAAATTTTCCATAAGAATTTAAGTTGAAGTGCTTCGTTCATATCTTTTGTTTTCCTCACCTTTGAAAATCTAGTATGCAAATCTAAGGAACAATTATCTAAGTGGAGAGCCAATTCACCGAGCCAAGCCGGTCGTGCAGTTTTGATAAAATCTAACTTAACATCAAAACCTCTTTATACCATGCAAAGCTTCATGTTGCTCACCAAAATACACAAAGACCTCGATCAAATCAATAGAATGTTCTTCTGGAACAAAGACCTTCAACATAAACCTTTAATAAGTTGGGACAGAATATGTAAACCAAAAGATATCAAATAGGTTTCCAACATATTTGTGCTAGCCGTCATGAGACAGAGGATTCAAGTGTTATCCAAAATAATTGGGGCTGGTTTATGAATTTTCCTTTCTTTTGCCACATTTCACTCAAAGAATTGAAGGGAGATAGTGTATCAGGTTGTTCACAAGGGTCAACTTGATCTATTAACAACAAGTAGATCTACATCTGGAGAATTGGTAATGTGCCTGGAGAAATTAGTACAAGAAGTCAACAACTATATTGAACTAAAGTTTTAAGGAATCAAGTTCGAGTGAGTTGGGTTGGGTTTTAGAGTTTTGGTCGAAAGAACTATCTATGAATAAAACGTATTGTTAGTGATTTGAATGGATCGTTTGATAGAATAGGGACCTATTTGATACCAATATATATAAATCGTTGAGGACGAAGTAAAAAATTTACCCAAGACAAAAACAAAACAAAAAGTTAAAAATTTTAAATCAAATCCAAAACCCAACCAAACCCAAATGACCCAAAATCTAAAATTTTATCAAAATTCGACCCTAAACCAAGGTAATCCGAAATAAACGAGCCGATGCAAACCCAACCCAAACCATCAATGTAACTCGAAATAATTAAAACTCAAAACAACCTAAATTCAATCGAACCGATTCAAATCCAATCCAACTTATTCCAACCACTGACTCATCATAATCAAAAAAGAAGAAAATCTGAACCTATCTCCCTCATTTAGAGGGATATCGATCCTACTCCCCCTCCAACCGTTACTTTGTTCTATTATTCCGCTCCCCCTCCCTTCCGTTACGCACACCCAACCAATTCCCCGCCAAAATCCCCTCCCTCCTTTGTAAATCATTTTCTCCCCTTTCCTCAAATCAATCCATCCCCAATCCCTTACCTCGATCAAGAATCCAAAACACAACAACAATCAGACATGTCATCTCCAACCCCCACCGCCGACGCCCCCCTCGAAGCCGCCGTCGACACCACCGCCGATGCCGCCACCACCACCACCACCACCGCCCCGGACCCTGCCGAGCCCTCCGCGGAGGAATCCCCCAAGATAACCCGCCACGTGGCCGTCTGCGCCTTCCCGTTCGGCGCCCACTCGGCCTCCCTCCTCCAGCTCGTGCGCCGCATCGCCGCCTCCGCCCCTCCGGACGTCTCCGTCGTGTTCTCCTTCTTCAGCACCGCTGCTTCCAATGCCAAGCTGTTCTCCTCCGGCGTGCCCGACAACATCCGTCCCCGCACTGTAGTCATTCCCGAGGGGGACGGGGGTGAGGCCGGGCAGAAAGAGGTCGATCGCTTCATCGAAGCGGCGCCCGAGGCTCTCAAGGTGAGCGTGGCGGATGCGGAGGAGGAGGTTGGGGTGGAGATCGGCTGCGTCGTGGCGGATGCCTTCATTTGGTTCAGCCGCGCCATCGCCGAGGAGAAGAACGTCCCGTGGGTCCCTTTCTGGACGGCCAGCCCCGCCGCTCTCTCCGCCCTTATTTCCACCGATCTCTTCCGGACCAAATTCGGCACTGAGGGTAATCCTTTGAGCTGCTTACAATTCAATTTTTGATCATCAATATTTGATATGATTTGCAAGAAGCCAAGAACTCTAATAATTAAACAAAAACTTAATTTTTTTATTACAATCTTTATGAATTTCTAACATAATAATTGTCCTTTTAATAATTTTCATACTTTGTTTTTATGAAAGATTAAAATAAAAATAATAACAATTAAAATAAATTTTCCTAGTTTTTATTTGAGAAATTTCGCTTGGTAGCCATGAGGTTTGATCTTTTTTGCATGGTGCCCAAACGTTTAAAAAATTTCGCATGGTATATAACCATGAGGTTTTGAGAAATTTTGTGTGATAACCAAACTTATTAAAAATCATATAAAAATTATATAAAATGACAAATATATTATAATTTACTCACTTAATCACTCATATTTTGGTGTTTTACTTTTAAAAAACCATCAACAACCCTTTTAATATTTAAGGAGACTAAATTATTTACCCAAAGAATGAGTATATTATTAAAAAAATCACCTAAAATTTTAAAAAATAAGTACATAAAAATGAGTAAATTATTTAAAATATATACTTAATTTATTTTCAAATCCATAAATTAATTACATATTTTAAATTACCATTCATTCATATTTGCTCTAAACTATACTAAAATATTTTGGTTAAAATAAACTTTGTATTCTATATCTAATATATAATATTTTTAAAACATTAGAAAGGTTATTAGTGACTCTTTGAAAACAACCAACTACATTTAAAAGTTTTTTTTTTAAAATCTACCATTATTTTTTTTGTATAATTTATTCATTTATCATGCAATTAATGTGTAGCACTATAAAATATTTAAATGGTTTTAGTTAACTTTTTAAAAATAAAAAACCAAATTTGGGTTGTTGTGTGAAAAAATATAATTTTTTATGATTATTTTGTGATTTTACCTATATTCTAAAAGATTTTTAACCAATTTGATTAACATAACAAATTTACCCAAACCTCGTGGCTACCATACAAAATTGGTTGAAACCTCGTGGTTACCATGAGAAATTTTTGAAAAGTTTGGGCACCATGCAAAAAAAGTCAAACCTTGTGGTAACCAGATGAAATTTCCCTTTTTATTTTGAATGAAAAAAATTATATGTCAAAAAAATTAATGTGACAGTTGCATTTGTCAGTGATGGTGTTTCGTTTGTAGGTTTTACCGACCTTTTCAGCACCGATCTCGAATTTTACTTTATAAAAAAAATGAATCAATTGACAAGTAGAAAAAATATATTAGAGTTTCTTTGAAACCAAACACAATGAATAAATAAATAAGATAAATTACAACTTTCAACATTAAATGTATAAAAGATAAATATTGTGATACAAGATTTTGGGTCTAAAAAAACAAGAATGGACTCTAACCCACAAAATCCCTTTCCCCAACTATTGTGATACAAGATTGCGAGACGGGATGTGGGCGAACGATATTTGTTGGATTTGTGTCCACCCCTAATATTTACATTGTTTATGTGAAATAACATATATTTATATATATTTTTAATATAAAATGATATTTAAAAAAATAATAAAATTAAAAGAGTCATTATTTTATAATATTAATTATAATACTTATTAAAATACTATTTTATAAGAAAAAATATGCAAATGCATATTATTAATGGACGTGTATAATATAGATATAATATATTTTTTTATTTTTATTAAAAAATGCCCAATATATTTTTGTGTTATATCTAATGTAACATTGGAGGTTGTGGCAAATCCATGAAGGTTTTTTTTTGGGGTGGACATTGTAGATGAAGTATTAATTACAAACGATCATCTCTATTTTAGTTGGACTCGTTTGTTTTTAGGTGAAGAAAAATAATGGTTAATCTTTCAAATCTAGTCAATTTTTAAGTTAAGTTTTATTGATCAATATTATAATCATTATACTCTTTTTTATTTTTCATACAAAATTTATTTTCTTTCTCCACATTTACCTAATTTGAGTATAAGAGCAACTACCCTAGATATTTTAACCATTTCCCTATACCCTTTTCTAGACTCATAAAAAAAATAATGATTCCATAAATTTTACATATAAAATTTAATTCCATAATCATTGTGCATTTATTTACATTGGTTTCACTACTAAAAAAAATTCATAAAATTGATATAAAAGAATAATGCAAACATTAGTATATATAACCGAAGTAGATCCCAAAAAAAAAATCATTCCAATATAAGAAATATCACAACTCACTATATTGAAAATCTTTTTTAAAAAATCAAATTTTTATATGTTGAAACATCAAACATTATGATAAAGGGAGTACATTTTAATCTGATAGCAAGACATAATGTATAGTTGTTGCTTGTTGGGTGATTTTCTGTATATTATTATCATGATTTAACCGCACAAATATTTTGACAAACAAAAAAAAAGGTATACAAGGCAAAGAGAAAGAATCGGCAGATCTGATCCCAGGGTTCTCCAGTGTGCTCGCCGAAGACCTCCCGCACGGAGTAATCTCCGGCGACCTCAACTCCCCCGGGAGCCAAATGCTCTACAACGTCGGCGTCAACGTCCCCAAAGCCACCGCAGTCTCCATCAACTCCTTCCAAGAGCTCGACCCCATGATCACCCACGACCTCTCCTCCAAGCTCCCCTCCCTCCTCAACGTCGGCCCCTTCCCCTTGATCTCCCCCACCGCCTCCTCCGACTCCGAAGACGACAACGACGACGAGCACGCCTGCATCACCTGGCTCGACGCCCACAAGGACCGCCCTTCCTCCGTCGCCTACGTCAGCTTCGGGACCATCACCACCCCCTCCAAGGACTCGCCGCCCTCGCTGAAGCCCTCGAGTCCAACGGCGCCCCCTTCCTCTGGTCCATAAGGAAGGAGGTCCAGACCCTCCTTCCCGAAGGCTTCCTCGAGCGGGTGACGGGTGAAGCGGGTAACTGTAAGATCGTCCCGTGGGCGCCCCAGATGAAGGTCCTGGGGCACCCATCGGTGGGGGTGTTCGTGACCCACTGCGGGTGGAACTCGGTGATCGAGAGCGTCACGACGGGAGTGCCGATGGTGTGCGTCCCCATCATGTACGACCAAGCATTGAACAGCCGGTTCGTCGAGAGCGTGTGGAAGGTCGGTGTTAGGGTTGAGCGAGGCGACGATAACACCCTCACCAAGGAGGCCGTCGAGAAGGCGATCAAGAGAGTTTTGTCGAATGACGAGGAGGAGGGGAAGGCGATACGGGAGAGCGCGGGAGCGATGAAGGAGAAGGCCGAGGAGGCCGCCAAGGGACCGAACGGGAGCTCATTCAAGGACTCGGAGAGGATCGTCGAGATCGTGATGGGGTTGTCGCCGAAGGACAAGAAGAAGGACAAGGATTCGAGGTCATGGAAGAAGTGGTTTAAGGTGTTTAGAGTGTGGAAGCGTTGAAGGGATATATATCCATCGAAGAGGGTTGGTTGTACGGGCACCAAATAAGTTGTGAGTGATGATCAACAAATTTGAATTTAACTTTTTTTTTATATAAAAAAAATTAAAAAAGTGAGAGTACAGGCTTATGTATTCATGGATTTCCATTTGTTTATGTTATGGATATATATATGTTATATGGTAGTTTGTAACTCAATTGTTTTTCTTGGGTCCGAAATTGGAAGTGAGGACCATATTTATGCAGTTTGTTAATTATCGATAATTTTGGTCAAAGTTGACTGCACTTGTTTCTAGGGCTGCCCTTGGCTATGGTCATGGACTCATGGGGGTGATCGCTTAGGGTTCCTGGATAAATAATTAAGTTGTTATTAATTATGTAGGATTATTTTTATATATATGTAATAAAAAGTCTCGATAATATTTAAATGTAAAAAAAAAACTTATTTGAAATATGCCTTGTTAATTTGTGGATTGAGTCTATTATTTAGACTCTCTGAGCCCAGACAAAGCCCCTGGACCTGACGGTTTTTCAGCTGGTTTCTACCAAAAATTCTGGGTTACCATCGGTCATTAAAGCAGTAAAAGCCTTTTTCTCTAGTGGAACACTCTTACAACAAACAAACCACACTTTCATCACACTTCTACCGAAACGGGAGGATCCTTCCACGGTTAATCACTACAGACCAATCAGCCTATGTTCAACGGCATATAAAATCATCGCTAAAATAATTACTATACGACTGACTAAGATGTTCGATAAACTTATACACCCCCTACAGGGAGCTTTCACAAAAGGTAGATCGATTCAGGACAATATTTTAATTGCCCACGAGGTTTTTCATTCTTTTAAACAAAAAAAGGGTAAGACCGGAATGGTCGCCCTTAAACTCGACATGGAAAAGGCACACGATCATGTAGAGTGGCCTTTTCTATTTCAAGTTATGTCTAGTTTCGGTTTCAATGACCTTTTCATATCCTGGATCAAGGAATGCGTGACTACAGTTTCATACTCTGTGTTGGTCAACGACGAACCAACTAATATCATTAAACCGACAAGGGGTCTAAGACAGGGAGACCCCCTCTCACCTTTTCTTTTCATACTCGCAGCTGAGGTTTTAGCTAAAACTATACACCATCAGAGTGTTAACAACAAAGATATAGGAATGACTATTGGTAGGAATGGCATTAAAATTCCTTTTTTGGCTTTCGCCGACGATATTCTTATCTTCTGCAAAGCGTCACAAACAGCATGCTCATCAATCATGACCATTTTGGATCGGTTTTGTGCCATTTCGGGGCAACAGGTCAATCTGCATAAATCTAGTTTCCAAGTTTCAAACAACACTACCCAACCAGCTGTAAATACAATTATATCTGTGCTTGGAATTCCCCAAGCCAATAATTTCGATAAGTATCTGGGCTGTCCGATTGTCAATGGTCGGACCAATAAGGATACTTTTAGTGAAGTCGTCCTCAAAACTAAACAACAACTTACAAAATGGAAAGCGTCCTGCCTTTCGGAGGAGGGACGAAAAGTTCTCATCAAAGCTAACTTAAGCGCCAAGCCGCTATTCTTAATGCAAGCTTTCTTACTTCCGACCCATATCCACAACGAACTAGACAAAGTTTACAGACAATTCTTTTGGAATAAAAGTTCAAAGGCACCACCACTTATTAGCTGGGATAAGATCTGTTCTGACACAATGAAAGGAGGTCTGGGTCTTCATAAAGCTGAGACTATGAATATAGCCCTTCAGATGAAACTCTTATGGAAAATTATATCCGAACCTGACAATATCTGGGTTCAAATTATATCTACCAAGTACCTTAAAGGGAAACATCTACTTTGTTACCAAACTAAAGGAAACACATCTTGGCAATGGAATCGGCTCATGTCCATCAGACACCATTTTCAGTCGGGAATTCAATGGAGCGTCGGTGATGGGTTCTCCATTGATTTCTGGACTCACAACTGGGCTTTCATGAATACCCTCGAATCGAGGATCCTTAATCCTATTCCGCAAGACCTCAGGGGCATCAAGGTTTCTCATTTTCTTACTTCCAACCGTAAATGGAACAAACCCTTACTGCTTACAACCATGAACAACATACTTCCTTTGAATGATATTAACCACATTCTCGCTATCATTCTGCCTGATAATCAAATTAGGGATCGTCTTTATTGGGGACCGAGTAAAACGGGTTGGTTTACAACTATGTCCGCAAACACTATGCTTTCTACAAACAAAGGGCTACAACAATTTGATTGCGGTTGGATTTGGAAACTGGATGTCCCTCCCAAAGTTCGTCATTTCCTTTGGAAAATATCTCGCGACGGTCTTCCGACAGCACACCGCCTGCAGGCATCGCATATTTCTGTACCATCTGGGTGCCCCCTCTGTGGTAATACAAACGATTCAGTCACCCACCTGTTTATCGATTGCCAAATGACTAACCGTCTGTACAATGTATTACGGATACATATTCCTATCGCGAGCTTCCCAATAACTGGTCCTACTTTGCCTACTGACCTTAACAATCTATGGGTTGCTCTTGGCCCTCGTACTTTTGCTGCTTTGGCCTGTGCTTGGTGGTCTGTTTGGTTCTTCAGGAACCAACTTGCTTTCAATCACGTTCATAACGTTTCTGTTCAAAACATTCAAATTTTCTATGAAACTGTCACCCAATGCTGGAAACAAACAAAGATTCTGGAGTAAGATGATTCGTATGAGTCCTCCACGAATTCTACCAAGGCTATACAAAAATTCTCTGGTGGCCTTGCATCATGTAAAAAAGGGCGTTCTGGTGTTTGGGTGAAACCACCCGTGGATTGCTACAAGCTAAATTTCGACGGCTCTGTCGTCCCTGGCTCAGCGTCTTACGGATTCGTCATCCGAAACTGGCTGGGAAATGCAATAGCCATGGGTAGAAGCACATGCAGCAATATCTCTGTTGCCTATGCGGAGAACCTAGGTCTCAAAATGGGAATTTTACATGCAAAACAACTGCATTTACAAAATATCCTGATCGAAGGTGACAACCTACTGGTCATTAAAGCTCTGCTAGGGGACTGGAAATGCCCTTGGAACATCGAGCTATTACAAACGGATATTCTGTTAGATATTTCGTCCTTTTCTTATGTTGCTATTCGTCATATTTTCAGGGAATCGAATGCTGTGGCTGACTACCTTGCTCGTAGTGCGCATGCTTCCCCTGCCGGCGACAGCAACGACAGCTACGACGACGATCCAGAACTGCTTGTTCTCATCCGCAAGGATGCGCTAGGAAGGATTCCGGCTGCGCCCGATCCGACCTAATCTTTATCTTGCGTCAAAAAAAAAAAAATTTACTCTCTGATGTCTTCAATCTTTCATTATTCCCTAAGAATGATAGAAGAGGGTTTTTCGGCAACAATATTTAGATACTTATGCAATTTAAAGATCTTTATTTTAATTATTATTATATTATTTTGTTTGGGAAAAAAATATTATTGATGTGTTACGACTTACGAGTAATTAACAATATGTTTTTTAAAGTTTATTTAACCCTCTTATCATAAATTTGTAAGGAAAAAAAACTATACTTTTTCTTCATCTGAATTCAAATCAACCTAAGCAAAACCTAACAAAACACAAACACAAAATGAACCGAACTTGATAAAAATCGATTTTCACACTAATTTAGCTTAAAATCATACCTTTCAAATTCACCGATAATAATAATCCAACCCGAAACAAGCCAACCTGATGTAACCCATACTTGAAGCATCTTGATCCTAATCAAGGCAAAAGGTAGTTGAAACTAATAGATTATTTGAGTTAAATATATGACAATAAATTAGTATGGTGTTTGGTAAGAGCATTGTCAAAAAGTTCCCGGCCACAACACAAGCGTCGAGTCGACGTATAAGAGCATTGACTCGACATTCCTAGTTGAACAAGCATCGACCTCATGAAGGACTCAACATAAATTGGCGTCGACTCGATGTGTATCACATGTTGACTCGATGTTTTCTAATTGTCGCTCTATTGATTCCAATTGGCCAAAAAAAGATTTCAACCTTATGGAAGCACATAAAGACTCGATGGATGCAATGTTGACTTGACGTCTGATGGTCTAGAATATTTCTTTGCTTACTTTTATCATATTTTCGGTCGAATATGCAAAAACGCTCAATATAAATTTTGTAGATATTTGAATTAGCTTTCCAACAATCTATAGAACGACTTGATCGGAATTTCGTAGAACTTAAACAACTCACTTTACTGAGATGTTGCTAAGTAGGAACTGTCCAGAAATCGACACCAAACCTTTTCTTAGCTTGATCCTTAGCACCCGAGATCGCTATGCATGACTCTTTTGGCGTCTGTGAACATCTCGAACTTGGATTCAATGAGCCTTATTTCATAGTGATTCCAAATTGACATCAAACTAGCGTTAAATTATCTAAAAACAAATAAAACATGAGTGTAAACATCTATTATAAAAACGAAACCAAAAATCATATAAAAGACCTGAAACACATAAATATCTCAAAACCTACTCATGCTATAACACGTAGAATACGATGATATCAAACCTTCATCAAACTCGATAATGATCGACTCGATATTCATCAGAACCAAAATTGCCATGACCAAATTAAGTACTAGGCCGAAATTCAAGCAGTTTGAATATGGACGGCCCGATAAAAAAATGTGCGACCCAGTTAAAAAAGCCCAAGGAATTTCCTTACAATTTATGGGCTTAACCATTTTGGGCTTAGTTAAGGTAGGGGTCGGGAAATTAAGGTTAATGTATACAAAGTTTAAACCTAATCCATGTAACGAATTGGTAGTTTCTGGGTAGTGCTTAGCTACCACTACATTGAACTACTCCATATGTATATACATAGCTGTAAATAAGAGTGCTTTTTATGATTAGATAAGATGGTATTCCGATTCATATACAAGACAACAAATACATAACAATAAGATAGGTAATTGGCAAATTTTAATTAACATAACCTTTATAATTAAATCTAAGTTATCAACTTATTTATTAAATGGAATGACCTCTCATAGAAGGTTTTTTTTGGGGGTCTGTAGTGGTAACTTGTTTGATTAATTAATCATCCTCTTTTATTTAGCAACACTTTAATTTTGTATTTCTTGTTTACCATGTTAATCAAAACAAACGTACCTACTGGGGTCGACTATAAGAATGAAGCACTCTTCAAAATTTTGTGAGAAAAAATGCACTTTCAATTCACATTAGCTAGGTATATCCAATGCGAAGTGGATATATTGTGCCTCAAAGATGCAAATTGCCTCGAAGGGGGAAATTAAATAACGAGTATTAATTACCTTTGTTAATTAAAACATGCAATTTTAAAAATTTATATATTTTTTAAGAAGTCAAATAAAAATATACTGTATCACTAAATATTACTTTATATTTTGACTTTATTGAAAATTATAACTAAAATCTCTATAATGATTTTTTAAGAAGTCAAATAAAAATTTGCAATTTTGAAATGTAGACACAAAAATATCTAAAATGGTTAACAAGATTTCCACTATAAAATGACATATTTTTCTTAACGGAGGCCGGAGGGAGTAGTAGAAACTAAACTACACTAAAAATTAAAGTTGAATTTTGAAAGTTATTATATTACACACATATATAAAAAATAATTTCAGTGTAAATACCTCTTATGGTGTAAATTGTGAACAAATTGATGGGCGTTGTTAGATGCACTTTCAATTCATATTAGCTAAATACCTCTTACGCTAGTGCATGTCCGAGTTGAGGTGGTGCCGCATTTGAATCGAAGTGGAAATAGACACTGGAAATCGAAGACAAATAAGAGTTTAGGGCATCACATTCAAATGAACGTGTACCGTGTTCATATTGATGTGATGCCCTAAACCCTGATTTGCAGTGTATTTAGTTTCCACAAAAATTGATTATTTCTATGCAACAACATCATTATTCATCTTACTTAATGTGTGGAAGATGTGAAAATAAGTATCCCACATTGATAATATAAGGAATTCAAGTCTTGTATATAAGTCGATGAACTACTCATCTTAATGTCAATTGGTTTTAGGATGAAACCTCATCGGTCTTGTGTGCTCGGTTTGGTAAGTGCATGGTGTGCTCGAACATGTGACTCCCAACGTGATATGACGCGCCGGAATTTAACATAATATAATTATTCGTATATGTTAAAAGTTTTTTTTTTTTCATATGATCAATTATTCTTTCCTTTAATTTTAACCGTTAATCTTTTTAATCTAACGTTTTAAATTTTACTCATAATTTACACCGTTAGATGTGTTTAAATTGGATCTATTTTATATTTATATGGAAATGGAACTGCTTGTAAGTTTGTAAGTGAACCAAAGTATGCAATATTTATAGAGCCCGTACAACACCTATGCCAATCGACAAAATCAATATCACAAAATTATTTCCACCTGTTCTTATAAGAAAACCATAATTTATACACCGGAATTGCTATTTGCACTCCAAATTGATAGCTTTGCACTGCATTTTTTCCCGAGAAAAAATGCAGTGCAAAATGCTTGAAAATTGCAGTGCTGATAGCCTTTCCCTTTATACATACACATATATTATACATCCATCCATGCAACCTAATATAACTAGGATACAAGCCAATATATATTGACATTATTCCTTAACATTGCATTTCATATATATGCCTTGCTCAATCGCTCGCTACTTGCTATTCGAATTAATAACCTAGCGGATAATCCTGGAAGGCGACGCTGTCTGAGGGTGGTTGTAGGGAAGACGCGGATGAATCCCATGGCATTGCGTTAAACTGATCGTTGCTCCACCAATTCATCATCGTCATAGCCTCCTTGGATGCCTCCACTGACTTGAAACAATCAAGCTCCTCGGGTTCCACCTTATCATTGCTCAAGAGCTCATGGAGCTCGTTTGGTCCAAAAGATGAATTCGTATGAATCTCAACACCATGATGGAAATTAGCCATTGAGTTGTCGGACGATGTTGATCCATTGAACGAGTTTTCCACCTCTTCCACCTGTAAATTGTTGGTTTTATCATAGGATTCGACCTTACCCTCGCCTTGGGTTGGGTTAAGGTTGTAGTCAATAGGGTTAAGTGACACCAATTGCTCAATAAGACTTGCATTTGTTGTGATCTTATCAAAGGAAGATTGGAGGCCATGGATCATCTTCTCTTGCAAAGGGTGCAACTTGGGCCAAAGTGTAGGGTTGTTGTGGAAGGACACCGGGTTCTGAAGGCTCTGGAGTTGCATATGAAGCTGAAGCCTCTCGAGAGCCGAGTTGCTTAGTGTAGGTGTGTAGGATGGGCCGTCTTCCATTGAAGATGGCTCTCCACCTCCACACAACTTCGGTTGCTTGCGTCTACCCAACATCTTCTTCTTCAGCTTCGTGTTCCAATAGTTCTTGATATCATTATCCGTCCTCCCGGGCAATTGAGCTGCAATTATAGACCACCTAGTAGAATACCAACAAAGCATACAAATTGGTCACACAATTCTATCAACAAAATCACAATTCTGATGTTAAGAATATTTAATTAGGAAGCTAAGTTAGCTATAAATAGGTGTACATTTTTCCACATATATATGTTTAAGCAAGCCTCAAAGTATTGTTTATTGTTTATACTCCGTAGTATATATATATATATATATATATATATATATATATATATATATGGATATATGATCCCTAGACAATGAGAAAGGACAAGTGAAATTTAGGTGATCGATGTAACTCCATGTTCAAATTAATTACTGATGAAATGTTATCCCATTGGCCAAGTTTTGTACTGTTCTCCTTGTTGTGTTTTGGTTTGCAAGCAAGCTAGCCCTAGAAACATGAGCTGTTTCAGATCGGAGTTTGGTGGTGTTAAGATAGATTCTTTGTGCTCCCCAAGGCCTTATTTCATATTCTTTCGAGATCGAGATAGCAACAGAGATCGATTTACCTGCTTCCGATGCTAATGTAGAGGCTAAGTATGGTGTTGTCTTCCTCTTCTGTAAAGCCTCCATGCTTGATGTTTGGTCTTAGGTAGTTCAACCATCTCAGCCTGCAACTCTTCCCGCATCTCTTAAGCCCTATCGAAAATTTTACGGTTTTGATAGGTTTAGGGAAAAAATATGCACAAAAGTCGAATTTGTTTCGATTATTAAGAGATAAGAGGAATTCAATCATCGAAATTTTAGCATACCGATTTTTTGAGGGAGAGCGATCCAGTTTCCGCCAGTGCCATACTTCTCGATGTAAGCCTTGAGCTTCACATCCTCCTCGGGTGCCCATGGTCCTCTCTTCACATTCGCCTTGTCGCAACACGGTGCTCTTCCCATATCTTCTTGATTGAGTATACTACTCTTCTTAGATGATCTTCTTTTTCGACTCGAAATTTTGGTAGAAGAGAAATTCTTAGAAGGGGTTTGAAAGAGGAAAGTGTTTTTGTTGTGATGAGATGAGCATATGTCTTGGATGAAAATGCAATGGGAGGAGACCCTACTTTTATAGGTTGAAAAATCAAATAATGGACAAATAACATTTCTTACGTACATCGCTCCCAAATTCAAACCTTTAATTTTTTTTAAAAAAAATCATATCGTACTCTTTCTAGGGTTTTTTTCACTTCCCTCTTATTGGATTAGTTAAGTTCAGATTATATTTTATGATCAAATATCTAGTTAACAACTATAAAGATACAATAATAGTGTCTAAACTATCTTTAAGATACACTGTTAGATTAAATAAATAAATAAAATCTTTGTTAAATACTATACTGGGCTACTATATCCGCAATGAATTGTTCGTCAAATGCACGGTACCGTCTTGATACCGGCTTTCACAGTCGGCAAGATTTTACCTGAAAACAACTTATCGTCGACACTGACTCATGATTCGGTATATGGGTCAGCATATATACTGTATTCAACTTGTCGTGAAAGAATCATGACTACATCTAGATGTAGTCATGATTCAAAAAAAATTGAACAAAAAACTAGCAAATCAATTATATTATAATTATATATGCTTGGCTTGATTATTCATTTGCTTCTCTTCCACTGGATAGTTTTAGTTTGGCCTAGGCTCCACTTTTAATATCGCGGGTTCAACCTTGTTTTTCCTTTATTTTTATTTTTTTGGGTTTGTATTGTACCATGACGGTTAGTCCATCTGCCAATTCATTGACTACTCGAGAGAATAGATAGTGTGTTACATGATCTTTCGAATATTTTCCTGTATATAAAAAAAATTACAATTATATATTTAGAAAACCTAAAACAATACTGTACTGATTAAAATTTTCAACATAAAAATGACATTTAAGATTAATATTGGAGGGAGGGAGTATGCAGCTACGTACGTCTACAAATTAAGTTCCGAATATAATAACAAATAAATAAATAAATGATGTATTTGATAGTAATGTATTATTGTATTCAAATCCGAGTTTAATTCAGACATCCATCTTTTCCAAACGGGGTTTCAAACTTATATCGTATCGGCTAATGTGTGGGAAATATACAATATTAATCCAGTAATGTTTGATTTCTGTGATTTAATTCAATTCATTAATTTGCTATCAATTAGTATATACAAAGCTAGATAGCTAGGTAAGCTAACTAGCTAGCAAGGTTGATTAAATTCATAATCAATGGATGGAGGAAGTGTTTATCCTCTCAGTTTGTCGTTAATCTCCCTTGAAATGTTCCATCCAATCTTCTACATTACTCAATTGATTTACCGTTGCAGGGGGGAAATATGTATATATATATATATATATATATATATATATATATATATATATATATATATATATATATATATATATATATGTGGCGTGATATACTGAATTGATACTTTGCCGTGCTCGTTACGTAGCTAGGTAATTACCATGTAATTCTACTATAGCTAGATAGGTTAATCAACCAATGTTAATTTTGGATCAAAGGCTATATTAATTTGTCTACATGTATAGTTCGGAATGAAATGAATTTAGGCTAATTTGTATCACTGTACCATAAGGTTTTGGGGTTTGCAAAACTAGCATTGCTAGTGGGGAATTTGCAGGAGGGGAGGGGGAATGCTACTTTTGCAATTTTTTTTTTCTTCAATCGGTTATATAGGTTGCAGGACAAAAGCTCACAATAAAAAAAAGAGGTGTTCAGATGCTACAGAGGAGAGAGGGAAGAAAGAGAGAGAAGATGCATTAAATGCAAAAGCTGAGAGGATGGAGAGAGAGGAAAGAAAGGGGCATTAAATGCAAAGGAGAGAGGGGAAGAGAGAGGGACACAACTTTTTGCAGAGGAGAGAGAAGAAGGAGAAGGAAAAAGTCGAACAATCTAAAATACATATACTTCTCAGTTCATTGAACATGCAAAACTTAACAAATGATAACGTGTCAACCAATACATTTTTCGTGCCACCAACGAGTAAACACGTGCCATAACTAATTAGGATACCTCATAAATGCACCTAAGTCCAAATATTAATATACGCGCCAGACAAAATTTATGTGCTAGATAAGATGTTTTATGTGCCACCGACAAGTAAACTAGTGCCATTAAAATAAATTTCCATGCCAATGATGTTTTGACGCCTACGAATTGCTAGGAAATCCATGAAGTCCACGAGTCAATTAAGCAAGGAAAGCTACGAGTCCTACTACGTACCAACAAAACTTGTACTGCAAAGTCATAAACCAACAAAAAAGTGCAGTCCTAAAAACAACAAAAGCGAGCAAAGACCACGACGAAATCCAACCCTCTCTCCCCTGCGAATGAAAGAGAAGAAGATCGCCTTATAACTTTCGGTTGGGGATATGAAGAGGATGGGGAGTAGTTAGGGGCGTAAAAGTGTAAAACTAAAACTGCGAGGAGACTTACCCATATTCGTTATTATACACTGTATGATGGTGGCACGGTTTAGCGTTCGATCGGCACACAATATTAAGTTGCTGGCACGTATATTGGCTGACATGCAACTAATCACTGGGTTGTCGGTGTTCCCGATCATTCTTCAATTAATGACACCACTTCCACTTTCTGTTTCTCATCCCCCTTCTTCTCTGCGAAAAGCTGCTCCAATCTCTCTCTCTCATCTGCATTTAATGTTCCCCTCTCTTTTCTAATCCATCTCTCCATCCTCCCAACTTTGCATTTAATGCTCTCTCTTTTCCCCTCATTTAAAGTCTTCCATCATTACAATTACCTCCCAATGACAGTAAGCTAAACCGGGTATTTGTGCAATTTTTTTGACCCACTTGTTAGTTTTGCAACATTTGGAGGGGGGATGGAGTTACTTTTGCAAAGAGCTCAACTTTTTGGTATATTGAATGTTATTTCCTAATGAATTTAATTACTTTATTTGCAATTTATTTTAACTTGGTAAAACATGAAATACTTAGTATGTGTAACGTTTCTTACTGAAAAACTATATACATCGGTATTTTTTTATTTATATAAATACACCGCTAACTAGGTAACTTGAAGTTATGGTAACTTAATGATCCATTAATCAAGCCCACCCTTGTATTAAGCAGTGGCCTTGATTTAAATTTCAAATAAATATTAACAATTACTGTATGTTGCGATGGGTTTGAACACCCAACTGGGTGGGCGGGCTGAACTCACCGCATCTCATGCGGTGGGTTATAAACCCCATTTGAAATTCGTTTTTCTCTTTGTCCTTCCTGGACACCCATTCATCTCCCTCCTCATTTCTTCAAAAATTTGTCTACTCATTCTTCACTCTAGCTACTTCCTTCTCCTTTCAATGGTGAAGCATGGTGGTGGTAGTGTAGACAATGTTAACACTAGTAGAGGTGGTGGTGGTGGTGGCGTAGGTAGGGTTGACAGTAATGGGTGGCATGCAATGGTGATTTAGGAAGTGGAGGTGGTGGTGTCGGTGGTGGTAGTGTAGGTAGGGCTGATAGTAATGGGGTGGGAGGCAGTGGTGATGTCGAAAGTGGTGGTGGTGGTGGTGCCGGATAGGCTAGGGTGTGGTAGCGGTGGACGACGTAGTGGTGGATAAGGGCATGGAAGCCAAGGGGATTGAGTATGGTAGGTAATTAAGTGTTTAATTTAAATAAATTTGATATATTGTTATTTAATTTGAATAATTATGTTTGAAATTGAAAGTAATTTATTAGATTATGCGTAAAATTGATATTAAATAATTAGATTGAAATTTTCAATTTTAATGATTATCCAATGTAAAAGCTAAAAATGAAAAATTAAAATTTAGGAATGAAATAATGTAAAATTAAAAATAAAATACTTTAAAATTTAGGAATGTAAATAATTATAATTCATGAAAAAAATAATTTAAACTAAAATACAGGCTTGAAATAATTTAAAACTATGAATGAAATAATTTTAATTATTATCCAATATCAAAGTTGAAATATAGAACATAATTTTAATTTTCAATGAATAAGGATTGAAATTTAGGAATGTAATTAATTATAATTCATGACAAAAATAATTTAAACTAAAATACAGGCTTGAAATAATTTAAAACTATGAATGAAATAATCTTCTCACACTCATTCGAGAACTCGATCCTCTCCTCTCGCTCGACGCTCGCCCTCTGCCTCCCTCGCCCTAATATTCGGCATGTTTAAGTCCTCTTCTCAGATCTTGACTCTCGAGTCTTGCCCCTTCTCAGTCTCAAGTCCTCTCGAGTCTCGCCACTCCATCCGGTGTGGTTGAGCCCTCGGATCTCGACCCTCGAGTCTCACCTCTCCTGTCTCAAGTCTCGAGCCCTCTTCTCACGCCCACTCGAGTTCAGACTTCAAATCCGGCGTGGTCGACTTGCTTTAGATCCAGTAAGTTTCGAGACGAATGGGTCGACTTGTTGAAACGAATTTGTTGTTACTATTGGTTACTGTTGAGATGAATCGACATGAAATGAAATGGTTCGAATTGTTGAAACGAATCAGTGATTGAGGCTTGAGACTTTGGCCTGCACTGCATTTAGGAGAAAAAAAAAGAAAAAGACAGGTTTTTATAAATTGTTCGTGTCGTGTTACACAGGTATATATCCGACATGAAACCGTTTCATGTTTTCATGTCGGATACCCGTTACTTATCGACTTGTGTTCGGATCGGCCTTTTCAGTGTTATCGGTTTCGTGTATCCAACATACCATGTCGTGTCGTGTCGGATAACCGGTTATGCACAACCCTTTGGTATGGGTTTGTGCTTGTCTTGCGGCTTGCCGCTTGGCCTACCCGGCTCGAATGGTTTGTAGACTAGTGCTCGGTCTATGGAGGATTATTCGATAACCTCGGAACCTCCATGTTATAAAAAACATAAAAAGCATGCGTAATAGTAAAACGTCATGTTTTAATAAACAGATGATACATGTCATGTTAGAAATTTGCACAATTTTTAAGAAAGCGTGCAAAAATACACTTTTATCCCTAATTATTACTTTACTTTTTCACTTTATCGAAAACTATAACTAATATCTCTCTATTCATTCCAAGGACAATTTCGAAAAGTGAACACCAAAATATCTAAAATGACATCTTTTTTTAACAAGATTTTTCTCATAAAAGACATGTTTTTCTTAACAGATGAGATATTTGCTTAGTTTATAAGATTATTATAATCAAATTAAAGAGGGCTCATTAGAATTTATAGAATGACTAAATTGTACAAACTAATTAACAATTGACTGTCATGTGATACTTTTAACGTGAGGCTACACATGACATCTTTCACAGCTATTTTAGTATTATTATAGATTATTATATATAGAGATGTATGCCCTCCTTTTAAAAAAACAAAGGAAGAAGAAATACAGAAAGAAAAAAATTATCCTAATGTATGATATGGCTGCTGTTGGGGAGACCATCGCCTAGGGTTCACAACGCTTCACCCAATCTCAATCCCACCTTCACCTGCTCCTCCTACAAAGACCTCCCTCCCCTCTGCTCCGCTGCCGGATGAATCGGAATCGCTCCACTCTCTCGCTTCACTCTCTCGCAAACCCGACCCGCTGCAAAGAGGCGCCTGAGCTCGCCGGAGCCTAGGCGACGGAGTTGGGCGCCTGGACTGCTTCTTCTCGTCGATTGTGCGAAGGGAAATTGGGTGAATGGAGGCCGAAGGGAGCGAGCGATTGTGCGAAGGGCGAATGGAGTTTGGTGTTTTAATACACGCGCTTTAGGGTTGGGTTGAGTGTTTTTATTTTCTATTTAATTTACAATTAAATCAATATATTAGAATAATCTGAGTCGTCCATTTTTCCTCAAGCAATGGTCCAGATTTGTTAACATTTAACACCTTAAAATTTGTTATCATTTGATCCATATTATATATATAATTATTTATTTATTTATTGGCCGGGCTCTTGGCTCTTTAGGACTTACAATTTATTTATATTATCTCACAAAACAATGGGGGAAGAGAAAAGTAGAAGAATAAGAACAAGAATTATATCAAAATATATCATTACTAAAACCCTGTTGTCAATTGGCCAAATTGATCGAGTATAGCATTAAACTAAATTATTAGCAAAAGAAAATTAATTTGAAGATGTGGATTAACGGAAACTTCCAAAAGGAAAAATCCTTCATTTGAATGCCATAATTCAAACCTTTTCTAATACTTTCCCTTGTTTAAGAGAGACCAGTTTGCTCCATTCATTGACCTTTATTTATTATATGTATTGAATAATTAATTGATAACTATATTAATGTGTGGTTACGTACTTCTCCTATTTCCATAAATAATTGTCAATCATACCAAATATTGAACCCTGTTTTTTTTTTCAATACATATTTTTGTTGGGACCATTTTCTTCTTTTCTCTATCCCCGTGAAGGAAATTTACAAAATAGAAACTAATTAACAAATTTTAGCCTTTAAAATTTACAAAGGAGTATATTAATGATTTTATTATACTTAACCACTAAGTAGGCTAGCACAGTAGCACTGATTCGATGTAAATCTACTTATATATAATCAATATGTTTCGCTATTACATTCGGACATCTATCAATTGCAATTACAACAAAAAAAGCCACAAATATATATACTTAATATTATTATGCCATACGAACTCAACTCCTAATTACTTTCTTGTTTATGAAATATGCAAGCAAAACATACATATTATTAGATCAACTCATCACACATTAGGACAATAAAAATACCATAAAATATAATAAATGATAAACTCCTTACATAATGATAATTAAGTTTTTATGTTAGAAAGTGGATTCTAATATAAACACAAAATAAATCCGATACAACTCCTATTATACAATCCAATCGAATTTCCCCATGACCTAACAAGTGGTGGATCTAGAAATTTGCCGGGCCTAAAAAAAATTTCAAGAAATTTTTTTGTATATGAAAAAATATTTGTTTAATAAATATATTAGAAAAAATCTTAAATTTGTGATTTAAATAGTCATTTTGAGTAGGAAAAACAAAACTATTAAAAAATGAGATTTTTTTATATTTATATATAGAAAATAATTTTTTTTATTAAATATATTAGAGAAATTTTTAAATTTGTTATTTAATTATGCATTTTTAATAGAAGAAAACTAAGATAAACAAAAATTATTAAAAAAATGGGACTAAAGGGGTTTGAACAGAAAACCTCAAGGTGATAAATACCCCTCCTTACCAACTAAGATAAGCAATTTTTGTACTTGATTTCTTACTATTTTTACACTGTTTTATCCCTAAAATTAGTAAAAATTACCAAAAAAGTCCAAAATAAAAAAAATCTACATTTTTTCTTTCGAGCTTGGAGGCTTCAGCCATCTCAAGCCCCCCACAGATCCGCCAGTGGACCTAACAATGAGCGAGTCCATCGACAATCAAAATACCTGATCGAATTTCTCAAAATCTAAATTAAGCGAGTCCATAAGCGATCAATGGCATTCAAACTCAAGATGGTGGTATATTTTAAGAGGAGATATCGAGACTATACATAATACATTAGTTAAGAAACCATCTCAATTAAGTAGACTCATATCTTTAGGAAGAAGTAAACTTGTTGTGTTTGTCTTTCTCCTCAGCCGTAGAATCTCTTCTCTTTCTCTCATTTTATCACAAAGAATGAAAGAATTTAAAGGTGGGGAGGGAGCTGGTAAGAGCATTGTCTTCTTCATATGCAAGATAAGCATGAGATTAATTAATTAATTAACCAAACAATAGCAATTATTGGTGTTTATTATTTCCCGCTTATTAACATATTGGGACAATATATGGATTAAATAGATATATAGCAATCAACATTAATCAAATCGAATTTATAGTTAATATTAATGCTAATTGGGATAGTTCGGCAACAATTTACCCTGTCAAAATGTCAAATATGTTAGCTTTGATCACTGTGCGTATATGCTTTATAATTAACAGTTTTTCTAATCTATTTTATTTTGTAAGGATATAAGTTAAAATCCACATTTTGAAATAATCTACAATGACAACATTTGTTAATCGGTTAATCCTGCAATAAAGCAGCGTCTGGGTTTGGGATGTACGCCCCATTTTCTTGAGAGGTTGAGAGATTGTTTTTGATTGACCAAGAGTCAACAACAGAAATGAACGAGCATGAGATAAATGAGTCAAAGCAACGACAACCAGAGATATATGGAATGAAAAATAAGCAAAAGACATGGATAAACAAACTATTCATCATCGACTTGGAAATATTTTTTAAAATTTAATTAGTTTACCTTTTCGTTTAATTAGATTCTTAGGATCGATTAATTTTTGGTAGGGAATTTTTTTAAATTTAGGATCTTATCCTATGCCCTTAGGGTATGGAATAGAAAAACCATAAATTATATAGCAGCTGATCTAAATGTAGAGTAATTGAATCAAATGAAGATTTAAAAAAGTAAAACAGAGGACTGAAATATCATCAAAAAAAACCCTAAACTCTCCGCCGCCCTCCTTTGGCCTCCAACGCCGGTTTCCACCAATCTTTGTCCAGCAACAATCTTTGCCCTCATCCACCGGTTTCCACCAAACGCCGCCACCTACCATGGCTCTCCATCACCCATCCTTGGTTCCGCCTTTGACCTCGACTCACCATCGCCCCTTGTTCTCCCCTTGTTCAGCCGCCCCCAACCCGGCGCTCTCGCTAACGGATACTGCTCCCGACTCACTTATGTCTCTGTAGCCTGCCGCCTCTCGTTGCTTGGTTGCCGCCACCGCCTTCGAGGCTGGTTTTCCACTGCCTCATAATGGCCTATTGTTGTCGTTGCCCGCTCCGCTTCGTCATCAGGTTGTTTCGTTGGTTTCAGGACCATTCTCTCCGCTCTCCTCTTGGTTTCCCAGCCTCCCTTCACGCTTAGGCATGGTTAAACGATTTGTTTCGTGGTTTTTTTGGAAAACAAAATAAAATTATGGATGGCCTATGTGCTATATGTTTTAATCGTTTTTTGGCCTTCGACCCAATCTCATTTCGTTCTTCTGCCTCGATGCCTTTTTATTGTTGTTCATGTTTCTTCTTTGGCCCCTTTTATTCGCCTCTATTTTGACTAACTCGTATTCGCCTACGATCTTGTTATCGTCTTTGAGGGTTTGGGATGGGTCTTAGGGGTTTCTTTGAACAATGGCTTGACTTGGAGTTTGATTTGCGGGATGGAGTGTTGTGTTGTTCTTGCTTTGTTACAGGCTTCTTGGAGTAGTGTCTGATTTATCATGTTCGATGAGGTTGTGGATGTGCGTTGACATCTGACGGCTCTTTTGAGTCCATAATATGAGGTGTCCGCTGATGTTCCTCAGAGTTCTCTGTGTGCGTCGTCCCTTTGATCGATTGTTTCATTTGTCTCTTTAGCCTGTGATTTTAGTGTAGGATGGCTTGTACGTTTCTTTTGTAATTTTATTTATGCCATTTGCTTCTGTAATTAATTTTCTATCATTTGCTTCAGTCATTTACTTTCAGTTGTACATGATGGTTAGTCCATCTACCGGCTTATCCGGTCTCTCGGTTGCTCTATGCTTGTCTAGAGAACCAAATTATTCTAAAAAAATGAAGATTTAAAAAAAAAATCAAAATTAGGATTCTATAATATTTCCTCGTATACATCAAAATAATTGATGAAATCACGATTATTAAGAAACCACTAGATAAAATATATTTTTACTATTAATTATTTTTCAATTGAGTTTTGCATTGAAATTGTGAAAAATATGTTGAAAAGGATGAAAAATTTAAAATTTGCAGAATTAATAATGATCTAAGAACGTAGCATAAAATATCTACTACTTTGTGACAAAATTTTAAGCTAGCTAATAAAAGGATCGACTTCAATTACCTAAAATGTCTAAATATTGTTAATTAAATATTCATATCTAAAATGTCTTATATTTTGAATTGAAGAGAGTACATTGTAGTGTCATTATATATGCATGCATGCTAATTAGGGCATGTCCATTTGGAATAAGGTTGGAATTCACATTCAACCTCTACACTGAAATCTTACAATATCATACTAAATGATACTATTCACCTTTGATCTCTTATATTATTTTTAATTAGTCTATGTGAGATATTTACACTCTCTCAATATGTACTCTTGTGAGTAGGCCTGTCTACTGTTCGAACCTGTCGGGTAGACTGGTCAGACTCGATGGGTCACGAGCTGGGAAGTTATGACCAGAACTTGAACCCGCAGGGTGGCGGGTCGACGGGTCCAGGTGACCCGTTGAGTCATTTGTTCGAAAAAATCATTTTTTTTTACTTTTTTATGAGTAAATATAGTCTTTTTCCAAAAAAAAATTGTCGACCCGGCGGGTCATTTGTTCAAAACCCTCGACCCTAACCCGAACTCATGACCCACCCTAACCCATGACCCGTTTGACCAAGACCCGACGGGTCAATGACCTGCCAAGTCACAGGTTAACCCATGACCCGTGGACAGACCTACTTGAGATCGAGTAACTAACTTTATAAAATTTTATCACAATAATAACAATTAAAGCACGTTGTGATAAAAAAAATAAGCTTTACAAAATTATAATTTTTTTTTTGGATGTTGGTGACAAACCTCAAGCACGTGACCTAGTCGATGACCTCTCTTTTGTTCTACATCTTTCTTCTTATATTTCCTATCAATCACCGTGATCATGTAGATCATTTGTCTCTAATTGATCATTGAAGATCTAGATCATGAAACAAGATCTTCCTATGGTATCAGAGCATTGATAGGTACTAAACCTACACCTATAAGCGAATGAGGTCAGTTATAGTATATCGAGTGTTGAATCACATGGAGTATGTAGTATCGATTGCTACTCATGACTAATTTAAACTAAGTACATAAAATAGTGGGAAAATAGATATATGGAATGGGAAATTAACAAATACAAGATAATAAAATAAATACAGCAGACACCAAACAAATCTAGACTAAGGATCACCACAACAATGTTCACTGGAATGATACCAATAATCGCTAAATCCTATCTGATTTTTTTAAGGCAGCTATCTAATGTAATTACTATCCCTTTTTGGACTCAAATAAATGTGCCTAAAATTGCCTAACATTTTCTTTGGAGCTTCGCTGATCGGACTTAGACCCGTTAGGCACTTAGAACCTAGGTCTTAATTGCATCAATATCCGCTCTTGCGCTCCATCAAATACAATCTCACCCTAGAGTAGTCTACGAGATAGCTATTAATCCACAAGAAATCTCATTATGTTTTCATGATAACAAAATTTCAGGATCAAATCTAAGATTCCAATTAGAAGTTATAGCCTCTTGGCCCTAAACCCCTATCTAATTGTCTCATTATTCTTATCACCTCTTGGTCTCTAATCAATTATAAATCGATTATCAATTGATACATTAAGTTTGAATCTAAAAAAATCACAAGAAGCAAGAAATTATCGAATTGAGACTGACAAAACATTGACGGGACATCCAACCCTAGATCGAAGATTCGAGCAAGCATAATATGATAAGAAACCAAATAAATTATAGACAAAAATAAATCATTGAAATAAAATAGAATGCAAACCAGAATTTCATCCTTGGTCCAATGTTCAAAACCGAAAATAACAACTCCTTTTCATCTAACTAACTTCGATCACCTAGGGATGCAACTAGTGGTCATGTAGTTCTCATGTGCCAATTTCCACTGTTGGATTTGGGGAGTTAAGATGGCATTAGGAGCAAAAATGAAGCTTGGTTTCATCAATGGAGTTTGTGCAAGACCTGTGTAAGGAGCAAAAGACTTTGAACGATGGTTGAGGTATGATTATATAGTTATGTGTTGGATTACAATAAAACTAGAAATTGTAGAGAATTTCACGTAGGTTACATCAACGAAGGAGTTGTGAGATGAAATTCTATAGAGGTTTGTGTAATACTCGGGGTCTTAAGAGGCGTCAGCCCATGCCACCTAGCCCTTTCAGGTCCGTTGTCCTCACTTGGAGCCTGAAAAGGAAAAGCTCTCGTGACATTGGTAGGGTTTGACTCACTTATAAATCACTCTCAATATTCTTATTATATCCGATGTGGGATAGGGTGTTACAATCTCTCCCGCTTAAAGCACTAATGACCCCGTTAGGTCCAAGGGACTACCCTCCAGGAGGAGCGTACCCAAGCATATTGTCAAAGCACCTTTGTGCCCAGAGTTGGCTCTAATACCATCTGTAAGACTCGGAGTCTTAAGAGATGCTAGTCCATGCTACCTAGCCCTCTTAGGTCATTTTCCTCACTTGAAGCCTGGAAAGGAAAAGCTCTTGTGACATGAATAGAGCTTGAATAACTTATAAATCACTCACAATATCCTTATTATATCTTATGTGGGACGGGGTGTTACAATTTATGAAATCTAACGTGCCTCTCATATATCAAATCCAAAAGGAAATTAGTGACGTTAAATAGGAGAATTTGGTTGTGGTTGTGTATTTTTGTAACGGTCTTTCTATCCTATGCCCTTGGGGCATAGGATAAGAACCTTAATCGGGAAAGATTCCCTACCAAAAAAAGAAGCGACCCTAGGAAAGCAATATTACAAAAAGCTAAAATGATTTAAAATTAGGGAATCTTTCCCGATTGAGATTATTATCCTATGCCCCAAGGGCATAGGATAGAAAATCCGTTTTTGTAAATAAAAACGAGTGTGGGATGATCTACATACATTGCAAGACTCCTACTTGTACTTGGAGCATTTATTAGAACTTGATGTTGAATCCAAGATTGTAGGTCAGGATAGAATGAAGCCCGATAAGCACATGATTAATATGCTGAGTGCAGAAGCTACAAGGAAGATCATAGAGAGAGGCATTGAAGGATAGTTTTCAACCATAGACCCATAAGCTTATGTTAAGGTTGTACACAAAAGTGGATCGTGAACTCAAAAGCCACAGATTACATTACCTTCGAAAAAAAGTATATTTAGTTATTTACTAATTTAAAGTTGTTGGATATACCAACTCATATTGGTTTTCCTAATGCAAGAAATGTCATTCTCACATATTTGATCACTCTACATGATGTGCTCTTCATGCCTAATTTTCATCATCATCTACTATATGTGTCCAAATTGTTCGACAATAATGGTTTTGTCTTCATCTTTTACAAGACTCATTATGAATTATAAGACATTTCAACTAGGAAAGTCATAGCTACTGGGAAGATGAGTGCATGAATATATCACTTTGATGGTTTCAATTGCATTGCAGGGAGATAGAAGATTTGCATAGTTGATGTTGCCTATGTTGAGAATAAATATGAGGTTTCTTTGTACTCATGTGCTGGTTATGTTGATGTTAATGATTTAAGACTTGTTCATGTATGTTTAGGACATTTGTCTGCTTCTAAGACGAAACATTTAGCTTGATGTAAGACTACAACCTTGCATGATTTCTTCTATAATGTTTGCTTGATTTCAAAACAACACAAGTTGTCTTTTGTTAGGAGTGATTCTTATGTAGGGAAAGCATTTGATTTATTCCATATGTACTTGTGGGGACCTTATAAGGTTCCTTCAATGTGTGGAGGAAAGTATTTCCACATAATAGTATATGACAACACTAGAAGTTCTTGGACATTTCTGATTAGAAATAAAGAGCAAGTGTACAAGCTGATCACTGAGTTTCTTGTATTTGTTAAGATATGGTTTAGAGCTAAGATCAAGGCTAGATAATGGTCCTGAATTTGTTCATTCCAAGGTTAGAGATGTGTTGGTTAACAAAGGGATTTTGCATCAAAAGTTAGTTACTAGTAGTTCAAAATGAAACGGGCAAGTGAAATGGAAACATCGCCACTTTTTAAGGACATCTAGATCTCGTCAATTCAATACTGGTTAGCCACTAAAATTATGAGGTGAGTATATACTTACAAACACCTACCTTATTAACCTCATGCCATCTTCTGTTTTATATTAAAAATCTCTTTATGAGGTACTTTTCAACAAAACTCTTGATTATACCAATCTGAAAGTTATGGGGTGTATGTATTACGCTTTTGTTCCCAAGACTCAACAAACAAAATTTGATGTCATATCCAGGAAGTGTGTGTTTCTTGGACATCCCCCGGGTCAAAAGGACGGCTTACAAAGTGTGTGATTTAAATGATCATACCACCTTTGTTATTAGGCATGCTAACTTCAGGGAGGATGTTTCCTTTCAAAACCATTCCAGAAGATCCATTTCAAAGGTATATTTGCCTTCTTCTTCTTGTTTTCCACTAGTTCAATTTTGGGAATGGTCAGGATAATGGTTAGTGCACCTACCTTCTTCTAGCCCTTCTAGTAATCTTCCTCCACAAGCTAATCAAGATAGCGGTCATGTTTCTAGGCCTTCTGTAGTGCCCCCTCAAGCTTCTTTTAATCATAATCAAATTCCTAATGATCATATGCCTTGGTGTCTTGAGGTACACAATAGTGATCCTTTTACTAGACTAATGTTGTGTCCTACAAAACTCCAGGACTTTTTATGTGCACCTTTTCCTAATAGAATCAAGTTTCTTACACTTGTAAAGTCCCTCTTTGCTACTTTATTTGTTATCAAAATTGAGGATTTTCAAAATTATTTTGAGGAGTTTGTTCGTTCTTTGTGCATTTTCCAAGTTGTTCACAAACCAACCACCTTTGCTTTAGGACAAAATGATCTTGCTTCGGTTATTACTATGAATAAAGAACTATTATCTCTTGAAGCTCATCATACTTGGGATTTAACTACTCTCCCTTCAGGGCACACAACTATAGTTTCTAAATGGATATACAAGGTCAAGTAATGCTAGAATAGAGAGGTTGAGAGATTAAAGGCTAGGTTATTAGCTAAGAGTTATATCTAGGTTAAAGATCATGACTACAAGCACATCTTTTAACCAGTAGCAATGTTTTACACAGTCATAACTTTAATTGCCTTAACTGCTTGTCAAAGATGGAAACAATACCAACTCGATGTTAACAATGTGTCCTTACACGGTTATCTTGATGAGAAGGTTTACATAGCACATCCTTTAAGTTATTCTAAGGCACAACCTGGGTAGCTTTGTCAGCTTTGTCACTCTTTATATAGCCTCAATCAGGGGCTAGTCTCTAGTGGAACATCAAGCTCGCTAAACATCTAGTGCCTCGTGGTTTTGTTCAGTCCAGGTACGAACATTATTCACCTAGGTCACTAGTTCCTTGATTGTTGTGGCCTATTTCTATGTCAATGACGTGTTGATTACAAGGAGTGATAAGAAATCGATTGCTTCTTTGAAAGTTTCTTTAGATCAATCATCTACTATTAAAGATTTAAGGATGGCTCAATATTTTTGGGGATGGAAATTGCTTGGTCTATGAAGAATCTTACTTAATGAACAAAATTATATGGTTGATATGCTCTAACATTTTGGTTTTATCAATTGCAAACACACTGTGTTTCCTATGCAAAGGAATCTCCACCTAAGCACTAATATGTTGGTGAGTTGATTTTAGATCTAGAGTCATATCATAGACTCATTGGTGGCCTTTTTTTTTCTTACCATGACCACGCCTGATATTTCGTATAATGTTCAACGGCTTACTCAATTCTTTGCTTCTCCTCGTGCACCTCAAATGAAGGCAACCCAGTTCTTGCTCCTTGTTTTATTCTTATTCTCCCCTTCTTACTATTAGGTCATATTTGGATGTTGATTGGGAAGTTGCCCGTTTTCTAGTCGATCACCATTGGTTAGTCTATATTTTTGGTTGATTATTTGGGTTCGTAGAAAACCAAGAAGCAAAAGACGATTTATAAATCATTAGTTGAAAGAGTGTACCATAGTATGTCCACGACTGGGAGTGAGCTAGTTTGGTTAGTTGGGTTGCTAGAGGACTTGTAGATTGAGGTTTTGCATCTCAATCTCTTGCGTTGTGATAACAAGGTTGCTCAACACTTGGATGCAAACCCAGTGTTCTATGAACGCCCTAAGCATTTATGCAATGACTATCATTAGGTGTGTGGTTTAGTTCAGGATGGGTTTGTGTCCTAGTTCATGTTCCATCTCATATGCAAATCGCTATCATTATGATGTTTTTGTTAGTTGTAGCAAGGAAATATGGGGTGACTACAACAACTTGTAACAGTGGCGGACCCAGAGGGGGGCTCGGGGTGGCTTTAGCCCCCCTCTGGATTTTGGAAAAAAATGTGTATATATATCTGTGTGATTTTTGTAATATATTTACGTAGAGGGGATAAAGTATCACAAGTTCTCTTTAGCCCAGTTGGTAATTGGGAAGGGAAGGAAATGGAGTCATCCTTAAGGATGGGGTTTCGAATCTCATCCGCCCCTTGCTTTCATTTTTTTTAAAACCTTCCCAAAGGTATACAAACACAAGCAATGCTACCTTTTTTTTAATTCTTTTCTTTTTTAAACACCCACTTACCTTTTAATTGTTTTGGGAAATGATTAGGGTATATGATTTTGAGAATCGATTTGTAAATTTGTTAATTGCAGTTGTGATTTGGAGATTTTTTTTTATAGGAATATATAATATGAATTGAAAAGGTTAGTGTTTCATACTTATAATTTGTACTTTGTTAATTTGTGCTATAAATTTTAATTCGAGATTCAATTTATATGTAGAAGAATATGAGAATTTATAGTTTTGATTTTGGAAACCAATTTTATGAAATTTCGTGAATTTGTAAATAGAATTTGGGATTTGTGAATCGAATATTTGACTTGGGGATTTTTTTATATGAATATATAATATGAATCAACAAATTTTTTATTCGCTTTAAATCCTCTATTCCTATTATTGGATAATCCTTCAATCAGTCATATTCATAACCAATCTCGAAATGTTAAACCGGTTGGAAGTGGAGATGATGTTACTAGTATTCGCAAAGATAATGTAAGGAGTAAAAAAACTCGATATATTGGGAAAACAATGGGTGATTATTAGTGATCCGGGACTACGAAAACCTATATTCAGAAATGTTATCGTTCCTCTGGCGAAAATTCTGGGTCCGCCACTACCTTGTAACAACCCTGACTTAGATCTATAAATAGTTGCATCAACTGCAATTAGGAATAAGCTTCACATTAATACAATTTCCTTTGTACATAAGAAAACTCTTTAACCGATTTTCTCTCTCCCCTTCTACATCTTTCTTCTTGTGTTTCCTATAAATCGCTATGATCACGTAAATCATTTGGCTCTAATTAATCATTGAATTAATTAAGATCCAGATCATGAAACTGGATCGATCTTCATAAAATTAATAACTACAGGATTGGAGATATATATCATAATCCATTGTTAAGTCCTTTTAAGATTCATTGAAATGTTCATATATAGTTCGTACCAATAAATATGCATTTCATCTAACTACTATATATAGCTAGCCTACTAATCAATGTCAAATAAGATTATAAGGATGTAACTAGAAGAGATATTATTAGCAACTTGACCTTTAAAAAAATCTATATTATCCAAGTAAAGAAAATGCACTTGTTCATCACAGCAGTTATAACATATATAGATGCCATGGTTCACTCTCAAACAAACAGTATATGCCCAATCTAATGGTGTTTTATTTCTCTTCAAGGAGACAATTATTTCAATTGCTGCCATTTAACTAATATTTGTTTATGTCTCCACCTTATATTAATTTGTTTATTAATTATAAGTGTCAATATCAAGCCTTGCGCTTTTTAATTTTACGTAATGACCAGTGTAGGAAATTCAATAAAATTATAATTAATTATGAATAAATATGAATATAAAGGTGCGTAGTTGCTGAACTAATCGCTGTCGTAATCTCATCGATCCTTTTTAATTGGCTGGTTTTAATTGTCAACCCCATGAGAAGAAAAAAAAGTCAATATATTGTTTTTGTACTATCTTTATAATATCTTCCATGTTGCTTGCTTCAATGTTCTTTGGTAACAAACCCAATACGTGAAGTCGTATATAGCGTAATTTTATCACTGCTATATCTAATTAAGAAAGACAAATCATGTTGACTTGATTAAGGAGGGGTAATTTGCACTAATTAACCATGCTACTAGTTAATTAATTGCATATCTTCATGTTGAGTCAGAGCTCAAGTTGTGGCTAAGGTACGTTCGTTCAAGCATGCATTCAGGCAACTTTAAACTACAAATTCATAGGCAATATATATACTATATATATAATACTGTTGTTAAAATCCCTCATGCTGTCGGACGAGAGATATGAACTCCGAATGAGATATAAGAACTTCATGATCCATAAAGTGTCTGAGATGAGCAAACCATATCCGCAACTCGGTTGATTTCACGGAAGACGTGAGAATAATGCCCAATCAAATTATTGTAGGAGAAACTAGATGTCCGTGACAATCATCTTAATCTCCCAATGACAGTATCAGATACAGGAAATTATACATCTTAATAAAAGTGAGACTGTCACCCTCAACCTCAATACATTGCATGCCCAAATCTCTCGCAACCACAAGCCCCGAGTGGAGCGCCAAGATTTCGGCCATCGGTGGAGTGATAACCACACTGCAAAGAGACAAAAGCCATACCACCAACCCGGTGTGATCACGAATAACAAACCTAGTTGAGGCCAAACCCGATGAGAGTTTAGAACCGTCAAAATTTATCTTGGAGTGGTTGACCGCTGGTTTCGACCGTCTAATATTTTTCTTCCGTCTGGGTGTCGGTTGTTGTTGAGTTATCGTAGTTTTCATGTCTTCTCAAAATAATATTTTGGAGTCTTCTACTTGTTGCAGTAGTTTTCGTAGATATGATTCTTGCTTCCTAATATCTGCGTAATTTCCGTCATTTTTTTTACTAAAACAAGATTGGTTTATTTGTTTAAATAGAAAAAATAAATATATATATATATATATATATATACATACGTACAGTGTGTTAGCAGTATATTTTATAGTTGTACATATTTACGATTGTACCCTCAGGGTTTTCACCCAATGATATATATATACAGGAGTAGGCATCTGAGATCCGGGAAGGACACAATTCTTCAAACACTTACATGGTATCACAGCCTTTTGTGAAACCCTAATTTTTCGTTTCACAAATTCAATTGATCCAGCCGTCGCCGCTCCTATAGCCACCGCCGCTCCACCCGCTGCCCCACACACTCCTGTCGTCGCCGCCGCCGCCCACCCCTACAGCCTCCGCCGCCTTCTCTTGCCGCCGCCGCTACCTACCTTTCCCGATGGCTGACGTTGTCAACCCCCCGCCCCCACCGCAGCCACAAAACCCTTTTTATTCTGCTCAATCTGTTACCGACATCAAGAACCAAATTCCCCTAACCCTAGACCTCAAGAAGGTTCAATAACACACTTGGGCGAAACTCTTCACCACCGCCTGTAGAGGCCATGATGTCCTCGCCCACATCGACGGTTCCGACCGCCCCGATGATGTCCCTGAGCCTCTCTGGAACCGCATCGACTCCATCGTGCTCGGATGGATCTATGTTACCATCTCCGAGGATGTTTTGATTACCGTCCTCCAACCCGGTTCAACCGCTCGGGATGTTTGGCTCCGCATCAAGGGCCTTTTTCATGACAATCAATCCGCTAGGGCTGCGGATCTTGAGGGAAAATTCATCAACACCCGTCAGGAGAGTTTCTCAACCGTCTCTGACTATTGCCTTGCCATCAAGGCTATCGCCGATCGACTTGGCGATGTCGGACACAAGGTCAGTGAAGAGCGCCTTGTTCTTCAACTTATCAATGGCCTCTCCACCAAATTTGACGTCGTCGGTGGTATGATAAGCAACACCTGTCCACTGCCGACTTTCATGGTGGCTCGCAGCATGCTCTCCAGGGAGGAAAGCCCTCAGGGCCGCCCTCAAGCTCCATCCCATGTCCTAGTGTCCTCCAAGGACTTCCTGCCCACGGACCCTTACCCCCGAAACCCATCTACCAACCAGCCCAGGCCGACTAACTAGCGCGAAGGCCGTGAGCGAGGGAGGGGTATCAGCCGCGGCGGCGACCGCAGCAACATGTCGTGGCTGCAGCACTACCCACCGGAGTACCCGCAGCAGCCTTGGTTCCCCGCCTCGCCGCCCTGCCCCTATCTGACGTGGGCAGGCTACCCACCACCGTCGATACTTCGCCAGTACCACCCTCCACCACAGGCGGCCTCTTCCCCGGCGCTATACGCCTCCCGGTCGCAGCCGGCGACCCCCCTGCACACCAATCTCTCCGCCGCTTTCTCCACCATGGAACTTCAGCAGCCGGACGACAACTAGTATATGGATATCGGGGCCTCCTCTCACATGACGAACGCGCCAGGTAACCTACGAGTTGTTTTTAATTCTAGCACTTTACCGTCCATCTATGTCGGAAATGGCGCCCCCTTTCCATTTTCGGTTCAGGTCAAGCAACCCTCCCCACTGGCCCACCCCTCCGCCTTAACAACGTCCTACTTGCCCCTGACATTGTCAAGAACCTCATCTCTGTTCGTCAATTTACCATTGATAATCACGTGGCAGTCTAATTTGACCCTTTTGGTTTTCTTGTGAAGGATCTTTGCCCCAGCCCGCAGTTCGCCCACTGACGCCCTCGTCACCCTTAGTTCCGACTTGTGGCATGCTCGTCTTGGCCACCTTGGCGATCACGTGCTTCAATGTCTCCGCTCTAGCAATTGCATTTCTTGTAATAAAGCCTCGGGCGTTTGCACTTCATGTGAGATCGCCAAGAGCAAAAGACTTCCCTTTAGCATTTCTCATTCTCATATATTTGCACCCTTTGACATTATTCATTGCGATTTGTGGACATTGCCTATTCATAATGCTACTGGTTTTCGATATTATTTGGTTGTTCTTGATGACTTTACCAATTTTGTTTGGGTCTTCCCTCTACGCCATAAATCGAAAACACAGGGCCACATTGTTAGTTTCCACAGCTTTGTCCAAACCCAATTTAGTTTGCCTATCAAGGCCATTCAGTGTGACATGGGAGGCGAGTTCGACAACAACGTTGTCCGCTCCTTTTGTCAACAACAAGGGATAGCCCTCCGCTTCTCTTATCCACAAATGTCACCTCAAAATGGGAAAGCGGAACGCATTCTCTGCACACTCAATGATAAAACCGAACTCTCCTTCAACATGCCTCTCTACCCCCTGGTTTTGGGTTGAAGCACTTCACATGGTCACTTACCTCCACAATATCCTCCCATCCAAGGCCATTGGCAACTCAATCCCAACCTTGGCACTCTACCATCGTCACCCGTCCTACAATCATATTCGAGTGTTTGGATGTCTTTGCTTTCCCAATATGAGTGTCACCACTCCTCATAAGCTCTCCCCATGGTCCACCAAATGTGTCTTCTTAGGCATTTCCCCACACCATCGAGGCTTCCGTTGTCTTCACTTGGATACCAATCGGGTTGTGACATCTCGCCACGTGATTTTCGATGAACATACCTTCCCCTTTGCCTCCCAACCTCAGCCCACCATCACCACACCCCAAGAACCCAGCGACTCCGCTACATTCCCACCCCTCCTACGTCTTTTACTTGGCAACAACCCTCCTATGCCGCGGCCGTCGCACTATGCCACGGCCGCCGCCCCACCCGCCACGACAATACCCCCTGTCGCGGCTGCCGCCCCCATGTTGCGGCCGCCGCACCCTGCAGCGCCCGCCGCCCCACCCGCCGCTCCCCCCCCTCGCTGCACCTGCACATGCAGCGGCCGCCGCACCCGTGCCGCGACCGCCGCCCCTCGCAGCGCCTGCCCCGCCCAAGACCACCCGATCCCAATCTGGGATCGTCAAACCCAATCCCAAATAACCTTCTCACCCCATCCACACACATATCCCCTCTACCTAAGGCACCACACAAGGCCTTACAGGACCCGAACTGGCATGCCGCCATGGTCGATGAGTTGTTTCTTCATCAGAAGAAATATGCCCTTGAGATTGTCGACAAAGCTAGGATGATGTCTTGCAAGCCCCCCACCACTCCTGTCGACTGCAAGTCCAAGCTTGATGCTGCCTCCAGTCCCAAGGTTGATGACCCTACCGCCTATCGCAGTCTGGCGGGTGCTCTCCAGTATTTGACGTTCACTAGGCCAGACATTGCCTTTGTCGTCCTGCAGGTTTGCTTATACATGCATGATCCCCGTGAGCATCACCTACAGGCGCTCAAGAGGATCATCTGGTACATCAAGGGCACCAGTGACCTGGGGTTGCACCTCTGTCGCGGCCGTTTCGACACCCTCACAGCCTACTCGAATGCTGACTGGGCGGGTTGTCTGGAAACTAGTCGCTCCATCTCTGGCTTCGCCGTCTACCTTGGAGACAATCTGGTATCGTGGTCCTCCAAGCGTCAGGCGACCATATCTCGCTCCAGTGCCGAGGCTGAGTATAGAGGTGTCGCCAACGCCGTGGCGGAAACCTGCTGGCTACGCAACCTCCTCTGCGAGCTTCGAGCTCCACTTCGTGCCGCTACCTTGATCTATTGCGACAATGTCTCCGCCGTTTACCTCTCCTCGAACCCGGTTCAGCACCAGTGGACCAAGCACATCGAAGATTGATATACATTTCGTCATGGAGAAGGTCGCTCTAAGCCAGGTTCGAGTATTACATGTCCCTTCTGCACATCAGTATGCGGATATCTTTACAAAATGATTATCTACTCCTCTTTTTACTTCTTTTCGTTCCAGTCTTGCTATTCGCTCACCTCTAGCTGCGACTGAGGGACGATGTTAGCAGTATATTTTATAGTTGTACATATTTACGATTGTACCCTCAGGGTTTTCACCCAATGATATATATACAGGAGTAGGCCTCTGAGATCTGGAAAGGACTCAGTTATCCAAACACTTACACAGTGAAGTCATTTTAGAATAAAACGTCATAATTTGCTTCCTATTTTCATTTACAGATTTACATCCATTATTGGGGTTTTTTTGTGCAAAAGCATTGATTGTATCGGGTTAGTAATTTATTTACTTTGATTGATTTTTTTTCCTGAGCTTTTAGCATTTGATTGTTATTGATAGTTATATATAGAGCTTGGCATGGGCGGAGGTGCGGAGCTAGGGAAAAAATCGAGGGGGCTGAATTATATTGTCGGGATTTTTTTAATATATATATAATATACAATTTTTTCGTAAAGAATATAGTAAAACACACATTACATGTATAATTTAAATAGCTATTTTGAATTTAAAAAGCTAAAAAGGAAAAAAAAATACATAAAATGAAACAATAGGAATTTGAACTCAAAACTTCATCATTCAAGTTCTCACCTTATACCAACTAAGCTAAGCACAATTACTAATTTATTACTCTTTTTAACTCCTTTAACCTAAAAATCATCAAAAATTGAAAAAAATACATAATTTTTTACACTTTCCCCGACATGGGGGGAGAGGGGCTCGAGCCACCTCATACCCCCCCCCCCCCCCCCCCCCATCCCTCCCCCCTGGAGCTTGGCAACTAGACTGATCGGATTGGGTTCAGGTATGGTTCGTTCGGGTTGGATCACTAATGGGTCGAGTCAATTCGGATAAAATGTGTGGTCGAGTTGAGTTTGGGTCGAGTTTGGTCAAAATAAATTTTAGATTGGTCGGATTTTGGGTCAAATCGGTTCATGCCCATTTTGATTTTGAGTCAAAGCGAGTCGGGCTTGTTCGGGGTTCGGGTCAAGAGATAGGTCGGTCTCATTCGGGTTTCGAATCAAAGGGATTTTAGTTTGTTTGCATTTTTGATCGAATCAGGTCATAACTTTAATTCATTTAAAAATTAAAACTATATAATATTTAAAAACAAAAATCCTGAAAAGCTACTATCTTTATCAAACGGAGTCGTGCAATATATGTAGAAAGTTTTTAGGAGGAAGAGAAAAGTGAACCCGTGCATAAGCATGTTTAAGTAGCCCAATACAACAGATCCCCAAATTTTTTAGGCCTAATATTGTAATAGTTATGTATATATCTAAATTTGTTTTTAAAAAATATTAATTATCTCATAACCCATTGAATACATTAAGAAGATAGGCCCCCTTTTTTTATTTTCATTCATCGGGGTTCGAATCTTTTTGTTTCATCATTTTTTTAAGCAAGATAAGAATTCGGTTCGTTAGACAAGCCTAGCGAAACCGAGAGACCGGACAAGCCGGTAGATGGACAAACCATCATGTACAACCAAATAAAAAACAGAAGCAAATGACAAAATGAAAATAACACGAAGCAAAAACAGAAACTAAATGCGAAAATAAATACACGTGCAAGCAATCCTACATCGTAAAACAAAACCAACACAACGAACGAATCAATCGGCTAACGGACGACGCACACAGAAAACCCTGGGGACACTGGCGGACATCTCAGATTATGGACTCCGAAGAGCCATCAGATATCGATCGCAAATCCACGACGTCTTCGGATACAACTAATCAAACACCGTTCACATAAGGCCTGCATCATAACAAGAACCACACAACACACCAGACCGCAAAACTATCCCCAAGCCAAACCATTGCCCAATGAAAAACCCCAACCCGTCTCAAGACCCTCAAGGACGAAAACGAGATCGTAAGCGACTACTAGGTAGTCAAATTAGAGGCGACAGAGACGGAACAAAGCAAAGAAATTGAACAACAATACAAAGGCAAAGGGAAAGAAAGAGGGAAAGGAAAGAAACCCCTAGTGTGTGAACAACGCTAAACATAAGCCAAAGACATCCGACTCAAGACAGCCTTGAAAGGAGCCGAAGGCGCCTCCGATAAGGATCGGCCGAGGCCGGAGCCGAGGACAGGCGAGGGAGACCTCGAAGAGGACTGAGGTCGGGATTGAGGTAGACGGGTGGTCGTGGGCCACCGCCAAGGATGGCGGCGACAAGAACGCCGAGAGCACTCAAACCCCGGACACCAAAACCGAAGGCGGAGACCAAGGAGGCGCCGAGAAAGGGGCGAAGAGGGCGAGGTCTATGCAGAACAAGGGAGAAGAAAACCGGAGGAGGCCGGTGTGAGGCGGTGGAGAGCCAAAGACGAAAGGCGGAGCCAAGGGAACACGTTGCGGCGGTGGCCATCGAAGGAAAGCTGTGAGTGGCGGTGAAAGCCGAGAGCTATTGGAGGTGGACGGGGAGATGGAGCCGAGGACTGAACCGGTGAAGTGAAGGGAAGAAAGCCATGAAAGGCAAGAGGAGGCGGCGGCGTGAGCGTGAGGCTCGATTTAGGAAAATATTTAAATACTAATTATATATTTAACAAAATTTATATTAAATTAATCTAAATATTTAGAAATAATGTGATAATTAAATGTTTTTATATACATTTTTGTTTCATCATTTATTTTCCTTGAGCACTTTTTCTTTTTCTATTTTTTTTTAATTATTTTGATTTTGATTTTTTTAATATTCTACTGCTTTTCTTTTCTTTTTTCTTCCTTTATCTTTTTCCATTAATGGACTTTTTTGCAACTAATGATTCTGATGTACATAATTAGACAAAACATCAACAACAACAACCCAATATATCCCACGATTAAGTGGGGTCTAGGGGGTCAAGATGTACGCACTCTTACCCCGGCCTAGCCGAGGGAGTGTTTTCGAAAGACCCAAAACAATAACCAATGGCACAAATGCACGAAATGAAAAAAGGCCAAACAAAAGGAGATAAGGAGACGAAAAAGAAGCAAATACACTAAAAGACACCACACAACAGCCCAAGACCCTAAACATCCGCTGCCCGAATGCGCCGCCTCCAATGGTCTCTATTCAAAGTCATATCTTCTGAAAGGTTCAGAAGATTGAGTTCTTGTCTAATGACCTTCAACCAACTCTTCTTCGGTCTGCCTCTCCCCCTCCAAATATCCCCTAAATCCAGGCTCTCGATCCTACGAACTGGTGCAGAAGGAAGCCTCCTTTGAACATGCCCAAACCAACGCAACCTATGCTCCCGCAGCTTATCCACGATACTCGTAACTCCAACCTTACTCCTAATGTCGACATATCTAATTCTGTCAAGCCTCGTGTGCCCACTCATCCACCGCAACATCCTCATCTCAGCTACTAACATCTTCTATTTTTAAGCTTTTGTAATAGGGCAACACTCGGAGTCATACAGTAAAGTCGGTCGAAGATCTATAACTTTTTATATAAATGTATATAAAAACATTTAATTATCACATTATTTCAAAATATTTAGATTAATTTAATCTAAATTTTGTTAAATATATAATTAGTATTTAAATATTTTCCAAAATTTTGAAGGTATAAAGAGTATTTTTGGTCAATTTTTGAAAGAAAAAATTATTTGTGTTATTTATAATATTTAAATTTGTTGTTGATTTTTATATATGCTTTTTATCCAAATAATTGGGTTATTGCTCATTTTTCATGATCTAAATTTCACTAGGATTAGCAAATAATTTTAAAATAATTTAATTACAAAAATTGTACACGACCCATAAAATGATTGGCACGGCCCCGAGAAAGGTTGAATGATCCCCTTAATTGCTTATTTGCTGATCCCAGCTAAGCTCTTGTGTTTGAGTGCATTTGACGTTTATTCCCAATTAATACGGATTCCTTACGATTCTACAATATTGTTTATTATATTTTCATTGCAATTGCATTGCATTGTCGAATTAAGAATATATTGTGATATGATTGGTTCATCATAATATATTTATGGATAGATTTTGAAGAATATAATTAAAGGGATAAGGAACTAATAGCAGAAGACTAAATCTGTTTGACTTAATCACTCAAGACGTAATCACAAGTGTCCAAGTCTTTATTTGTGTTAGGTATAATGTATCTTACTAAACTAATTATATACAATAAAATCCCAACGTACCACACGACCTTTATATCGGATAGACTAAGCGTATTAAGGAATCTGACCTTCTTTTTAAGCATTAACTTTTATTTTCACCAAATATATACATGCCAATGTTTTTCATTATGATCATTACTTAAAATAGTTCCCCTTCGGCTAAGCTTCAATAGCAACCATATATGAACTAGAGGGTTGAAATAGAAAAGATTTTGTTGATATAAATTGACTAGGGAGGTTATATCAGCCGAGTAGCTCGAGCTCGGCTCGGCTCGACCTCTTTCATTTTCTAAACAAACCGAGTATGAGCACATTTTTAAGCTCGGTTTAAAGCTCGGCTTAGTCGATTTAAGCTCGAATAACTCAAATTTTGTGAAATTTTTAAAGGTTCGATTCTTTAAATTATTTTGTTATTAGCAAATAGGGTTGTCTAATGCTCGACTACAAGCTCGGCTCGAGCTCGTTCATTTCCTAAACGAGTCGAGTATGAGCACATTTTTAAGCTTGAGTCCAAATTTAGGCTCGGCTCGAGCTCGACTCGTTTCTAAACGAGCTCAATATGAACAATCAATACTCGGCTCGTTCGACTCAATGGTAAATTACTCTTATATATATGTGTGTGTGTTAGTTCTGATGTACACACCCCTTATCATGTATCATATACTCAGAAATTATTCGTATGTTTTCACGTAATTATTCATCTGTAAAAAAAAGTGTAAAAAATGTAAATTTTATTCTAACGAATAATCGCCCAATACCACCGAATAATTTCATTCCACCGAATAATCTCTCAATACCAACGAATAATCAAAAGTTACTTTTAATCTCATCTGTTGATTTTGTTAATTCAATGGCCCAGATTTATTAACATGATACACAATAAGAGCCGTGTACATTTTATCTATATATATATATATAGTGTGGGATATACAAGTCGTGCCACTTGCACCCCAATGAATCATTTTATGAATGGAACGAAGCCCTAGGGTTAACTATAGAAAAAAGAGAGAGAATTCCAACCCAATTGACTCTTTCTTAATTACAAGGTTCAAAGGCTGTACGCATAACGAGTCTACCGTCCAATTTTTCACTAGACCAACTTTGTTTATATTCATGATTTAATGTGCTCTAAGAAACCCAATCGTATCTCTCATTCGTTGGGGAATTTACATCAAATAAACTATACATTAATTATTAAGAAAAAAAGTCAAGTTCTCAAACAAAAAAAAAAGTCAACGAATTATGTTGTATCACATTCACAGGGGACCAAGAAAATATGTGATATATGCAAAGGATAGTAGTTAAGTAAGTGAGTGGAGGATGTGACCGTCTTGTATTTGGCCGATTCAGATTTTAGTATCTTCTCATAAGTCGTAACCACTCCATCTATTTGCTAACCCGCTACGGTTTAATCACAAACTCCTAAACAAAATTATCAACGCTAGCTTAATCATATACAATGCAAAGTATCAACGGTTTGGGTCCTACGCAAGAATTTTACAACTATTGCTTATACTAAGAAATTAAAAAATGTTGTACGAAATGTAAGGGAAAATGGAACTCATTGCTGGCAAAGAACAAAAAGAAAGGACGAAATGTAGTGTAGAAATTAGAATGAATCTCTTTCATCTAATCTTCGTCTGGTGATTGATCTTGATCTTTCTGTTAATGGCCGGTTTTTGTTTCCTCTTTTGGCGTCTGGTCGTTGCCTTGGCGTGATATGTTTAGTTTCGAGTAGGGTTGTTGTATCGGACATCCTGTATGATTGAGAGGATCGTGGATGTGTTTGTGGTCTTCGAAGATCCCTCACCTAGGTGGGGACAACGTCGGTGATCCGCACATCCCCATGTTTCGCCTTTTCCGGTGGTGGGTTATTGTTCTCCGCCTTCTCGGCGTTGAGACGTCGTGTGAGTCGTCGCGCTCTCCCGTGTTCTTGACATTCATGTCTCGTTTTGGACTTTCTTCGACTTCTACACTGACTGGCGGCTTTTATGGTTTATTGGCTTTTTCTTTTATCTTTGTTTGATTTGTGTTGCTTACTTTGTTGTATGTTGACGGTTAATCTATCTGCCAATTCGTCGGCCTCTCGAGCTTCAGGCTTGTCTGATCTCGAATTTTTACTTAATAAAAAAAAAAATCACTCACACTTCCCACATATTACCTAGGAGAGTCTTTTGGTTTATCTGCTTTCGGACGACACGACATCGTGTCTATTCTACTTGCTCATGTTCTCGCCAATCTCAACCCTTCCTGCAGCCTCCTCGACCTCCATGCCAAATTGATTGTATTACTTTGATTGGATGTTGTATTTCGGGTTTTTTTTTTCTCTCACTATGTCATATTTCGAGTTATTTCCTTATCTATATAAACTCTTAATTTAGAAGAGTTTATACTGAGGTGTCAACATTAGAGAGATTTTAGGGGTTTTGACCAATTATAATTTTTTTTTCTCTTTAATCCTCTTTTTTTTAATTCTCCTTTTTTCTTCTTTTTCTTTTAATTCTCTTTTTTTTCTTTAATCTTACTAACTATTGGACTTAATTCAAAACATTGAATTCAATCTAATATAACTATTGGGCTTAACTCAAATTCATTTACTAACTATCTATATCTATATACTATACAATATTAATTTATGTCACATGTCCTCTTCATGTTCAAAGTTATTTGCGGAAATATTATTTACATAATATAATTTTATTATGGTAACTATATTTTCTAATATTATTTTTTTTGAAAAATATTCTAATATTAATTACCCAATATTATTTGATGTTACATTTTTTAACCAATGGGATTAATTCAAAACTTTTATCTTTCACTATTTATTATTTATTTTTCTCTTTATCTCTCTAACCCAAGTGTATTTTTTCTATTATTTTTAACACATTTACTAATCAATGGGTTTAATTAAAAATATTGAATTAAATCTAATGTCTATGATTTATCTATATCTAAATATTATTTATAAAAAAATCGCGCCATGGCGCGGGGATCGTACTAGTTCTTTTTTAAAATAAAAACACAAAGAAGAAAGATGAAATATAGGTCAATACTCAATAGTATCATTTATGTGTGTTTTTTGGATTTGGTTCCCCTTAAAAAATTCTAACCATCAAAAGATTGTTGGATGGTAAAGATTGTCTTTTTTCTATGGAGTTCATGTTAACTTAATTAATTAATTTTAAAAAAAAATTAAAATTTGTGAAAAGAAAACAAAATTGATTGTGCAGTACTGCACAATAAAAACGATTATGCTTTTGATCAGTTGACTTTCATGAATTTTTCCACAAAAGAATGGTTTGAATTCAGTAGAGTTTTTCACTCCTCTTACAAAAAATAAAAGATTTTTTAAAAAAAAATTAGGATTGGTGAGGTTTGGATTTTTTTTAAAATCCTAATTAGGATTGGTGAGGTTTGAATTCAGTAGAGTTTTTCACTCCTCTTTCTATTCTTTCTATGGTGAGGTTTGGATTTTTTAAAAAATTAGGATTTTTTAAAAATTAGGAAATAAAAAGCATTTATTTACCACGCCGTTGTAATTCATACACTGTATATATGTGAATATTCTTTTTTTTATAAGTATATATATGTGAATATTCAATTCCTCAAAACAAGGATATCCTAGTCATTTGCATTTTATTTTTTTTTGATACTCTTGCCAGAATATTTTCATGGGTGGCGATTTGTTAACAAATTGTATTTAACCGGTGGTTTTGTGTAATTTCAATTTTAACATGTAGTTAAGGTTTTCTGTAATTTACCCAAAAATAAAGCATGTGTTTTTTTTAACCAATTTAAGTGCACATTTTAACAGTGTGTCAAGAAGGGGTTTATATTCGCTTTCCAACATCCCTGGTAGTTTTGTACCAACCCAATTCGAAAAGCACAAGGAAAACCAGTCATAACTCAAGCTTGCGGATCTTGCTTGATCTTCATGAAAAACTTCGCAACATAAAACCAAGAAAGATACTGTTGTGGAGCTCAAAGTGAGAGTACACTCACACGCATGAAGTGGCTAGCGACCGAGATGCAAGGAAACTAGCTCCTCTGAGAGATCACCAGTTTGATATGCTTCCCAGATCAATGAGATTACCTCTGCAAACAATGACAAAAAAAAAGGCCTACAAAAATGGAGCCTCGGATTTTACCGACCATAAGAAGGCTACTGAACAATGCCACCAAACGTACAAACGTTCAACTATACAAGATCAGGAAGAAAATAAAAATCCTATTCAAAGGAAAATTGATCGCAGGCAAATTGTATGAGAAGATGAATGTTTTTTATAGACAGGAGGAGCTCATAAGAAGGTACAATCAGAATTGCATATCTGAAAAACAGGCCTCAAAAACAGGTTTAAGATACCTGATAACTTGCAATTTACCATCACTTCACGCGTATATACACCACTGGCAGCAAGTCCTATGATAGTGCTTCGGAAATGATTGAACGATAGGATAACTGCTTTTCATAAAGATCTCTGAATATACGATATTTGGCATCGTGGTACTTCTTCACCCTGGGATCTTTGGATGGATAGATGACCTAATGTAGTCAAGAAAGAAAAGGTCAATACAGAGTGTTACATTTGACAGTTGACATCAACAGAACCATAATAAGTCGTAACAGACATTCTTCTTACTAGAAAATTAAGTCCATTTATGGTGTCTAGTATCATAGAACAAAAGTCTGTATAGAAAATAATTTCACATAGTTCAAAGAAACTATAATAAATTACAATAGACATTTTTCACATTGATGTCCACTGACAGGCAAGAATACCAAGGAAAGAAAAAGGTTTTCCATTGAATATAAAAAAAAATGTATAAAGATGAACAGGAGAAATAAAATAAGAACCAATACAAAGTAAAAGGAAAAATGCGGCATGCAGTGTTGCAGTATCATCATAGTTTTGGAAATTAGGAGAACTATAAGAGGCGAGATCAGAGTAAACTGCTAAGCTATGCATGCTGCAATAAGTATCTGTTCCTGTTATATCTTACCGCATATAGGTACATAGTGGAGGGGTGAAAGAGAGCAGTGAGCACATAGGCAAAATGGCGTACCTGTCCAGCTGCACTGAGCGCCTTCATGGCGTCATGTAGACTTGAATATTTTTTTGCAGCAACAGCCCCAAGAATGGCAGCACCAAGAAGCACAGATTCGTTTTCTCGTGGAAGAATAACAGGATATCCTATTCCATTCATAAAGAAAAAGAATTGGTCATTTTGAAATGCTAATAGAGAACTTACAAAGTTCGTGTAAAATCTGAACATAACACGACTCCTATAAAATATCATGCCGCCAATATCAAAACACTACACACCAGCTACTAAATTATCCACAACCTACGTTTCAATCTACAGTACAGTCAACAAGTATAATCGAAGGTGTTAGCTAATAACCCTCAATTTTGCCTTTCCAATCCGTGGATCTCAGTAGCATGATTGAGGGAAAGACAAAAACTAACCAGTAATATCTGCATGCTCTTGAATGTACAGGGGATTCTTTGCTAGGCCACCGCATGCAAGAAGTGTGTCAATCTGCCAGTCAAGAACACAAACACAAAGTAAGGTGAAGTCAGTTCCTTGAATCACATACTAGGAATATCAAAAAAAAAAGTGACAAGAATGACACCCCCCATTTGTCTAGAAAAAAGACAACCCAGTACAGGGGAAGGAGACGAGACTAGTGAATCCCCTTTCTGTGGCTTTTTGGGTTTGGGTGGAGGGGGTTGTATAAGTGTTTGGAATATGTTTTGTCATGTAGAGAAGTAGGTAGCCAAACATCACAGAATTAAGATCAAGAGAAAAGAAAGAAAAGCTACTCTCTTACTTTGTGGCCATGGGCATTGCAATGCTCCACAATATGGCGTGTGCCATATGCAATACCCTGAACTGTCGCAAGATACTGGAGAGCAAGATCTTTTTCACTAGTGTCCAGTGTCAAGCCACAAACCATCCCTTTTGCTGTGGGATCTGCTATAGGAGACCTATCCCGAAGAAAAAGATTCATAAGTTTCTCAAGTGAGCCCATCTCCCTTTACTATTGATGCAAGTGAAGACTAAATCGAGAGACCTGCTTACCTGTTCCCATGAAAGTCAGGAAGAACATGCAAATCCTTGGTCAAAGCAGCAATAAATGGAGAATTCAGGGCACTCATCATTGACTCCAACGTCTTGTTTAGAAGTGTGAACACCGATGTACCTGCAATATTCAGTGGTTCTTCAGTTGAACATGTATTAGAATGATTACACGGCATGTCTGTAATGAGTCACAAATGGCATACCACGAGAAGCAGCCTTGTTTGCAAGGTGGGGAGATGCCACGTGATTCTCAACTACATAATCCAGTAGTGCCCCAGTAGCACTCTGACCGCCTTCTGTAAGCCAGTATTCGGGCACCATGGCTAAAAGCAAATGAGAAACATTGCCATTCTTTATCAGACTACTAATTAGCAGCAAATTCATTCTTTAATGAAATTCCCAGCACACTAAAAATAGGTCAAACTTTCTTTCACTGAGAATACAAAGTAGGATATGTTGTAACAGTTGTTTACAGCCTTCGCAATGCCTCAAATAATCAAGCCTTCTGCAGACATGACATCGCAACTTCATTGTCTTCCATTAAAATCAAATTTTTATTCCGAGTAGAAGAAGCACATTTTGGGCATTTTTTACTCCAAGGCAAAGTACATTAAAGAGTGAAACGTTTGGTAAATTTCTCCTACAACCAGGACAAAGATTGCATTAGGATGTGGCTATTCCCAGCTAGATTTCATAGACACCATGAAGCAACAATATTTTACCAACCGGCAATACACGGATATAAGTCACATAAGTTCATAGCACTGAAAATCTTACCAGACCAAAATGGTCCCCAGACCCCAGGAATAAACAGCTTGCTCTTAGATATGGCCATATGACAAGTTGAAGTTCCACAGACCAATACCATGCGATGGCAAATGGCTTCCTTGTCATCAGCTGAACATATATTGACTTATAAATGAGAAACAGAAAATTACAGTGGACTCTTCACTAAAACAATATTGATAGATACAGAACCCATACTTTGAAGTTGTAAATCTGATGAGGGTACGCTTTCCATGACACCAACACCACCAGCATGAGCATCAATTAAAGAAGTTCCCACTGGAGTTCCCTCCAGCAAACCAAATTCCTAAAACAACAAATCACCCTCATTAATGTTTGAAGAATTGACATGGCATTCTGGCATTATAAATTGACAGACCATATTCTGACATATCAAAATATAAAAAGTAGCAATGAACTTGGTCACCAAATATAATCAAAGGGCCTTAAAAACCAACACTGGAAATCAATTTGAATTCTTCAATTCAACATATCTTGCCTTTGCAGCAGCTGGTGTTAGACCAGAACCCAAGGGATGCCCGGGGAAAGCTACACTTCGTCCTGTTGACCAATGCAGGAAAGCATGTTAAGATCAATCAAGGGCATATATAGATAAATCAGTTTATTGAATGCCATGCATCTATTATTAAGTGAGAATTTTCAATGCAAGCTTCACATATCCTGTAGTTCATTTCATTCGGGGGGAAAAGACCTGCAATATGAGCTACTAAATCATGTCTGAATAAACACATACCTATCTTAGCATGATGTCCATCAACAAGATCACCCAATCCAATCTCCTGCCAAAATTCATCATCCCAACCACATGCCTCCATACTCCGAGAATGGTTCTCACTTAATTGATCCATGTGAGCATGACCAAGATACGTCCACTTACACACTGTGGTGCACAAACTCCTTGTATCATCACCAGTAGCTCTAGATAAATCAATCAGAAACACTCACATCAATATCTAGATATTAAAGGAGAAACAAGTATACAGTAGACCGTTTGGAAGAATACTCACTTATATGAAAGCCAGTCACTTAAGTCCATCCAGCGAAATGCCATTGACCAAGATTCTTTAAGATTTTCTTTCACCCATAAAAGCTGCAAAATGAAAGAGATTAAAACAATGTAACGGCATTGCAGTTCTGGACTTTATTTTATTTTCAAAAAATAATTGCGTTCCCATAAATTGATGACATGTGAAAGCATTCAAAGCAAAACAGTATGCTCAGCAAATGGAAGTGGTGCACACTTTTGGAGCTCCATCTCAGGGATGCAACGATAATTTATCACTTTGCAAAAGAGTTGTGTCGGCAACAGAAAAACTGTGAAAGAAAAACAATATGCTCAGCATTGGAAAAGTGCACACTTTTGGAGCTCCATCTCAGAGAGGCAACGATAATTTTTATCACTTTGCAAAAGAGTTGTATCAGCAATAGAAGAAACTGTGAAAGCAAAACAATATGCTCAGCATTGGAAAAGTACACACTTTTGGAGGCTCCATCTCAGGTGAAAGAGCTCCTCCACAATACTGCAATACTGGTGAGTCGGATGAATTAATCCTCTCAGCTTGCTTCACAGCTCTGTGATCCATCCAAACTATAACATTTCTCCTCGGATCACCGCTCCAGGAAACAGTAACTGGGGATCCATCATCATCCACAGCAACTGCAACCATTAATTATTAACTGCGTTAATTTACACCTTCTAGTTTGCAATTAAAAAGTTAAGATGGTAGTAGCAGTAGCAGCACAACACACACCAAGAGAACAAGTAGCAGCAAAGCCAATTCCGGTTACGTCTTCCCCATCAACATCAGCAAGAGAGCAAGCAGACCTCACTGCTGCACACACAGCAAGCCAGATGTCTGTGGAAGATTGCTGGTCCAGTTAAGAAAGGAAACTTGTCAAATTCATGAGTAAAAACTGCTCAAGGTAGTTTCAGATATGCACAACATCTCATGCTCAAGAGGTATCATCTATTTGGAAGTTAAAAAAAAAAAGAATTTGAAGTTCTCAACTCTCACTCACCTCAATGCAATCACCTTCCTTCCAAATCTGTATAGGACTACTAGCAGACCCCAAGAGCTTCCCATTGTCATCAAACACACCTATACAGTGTACCACAAGAAAATCGATTAAAATCCTGAACACAGAACATCCCCCAAATAAAGTCAATTCCGCATATCCGGAAAAAGAAGATGAATACAGAACAGGAAATCAAGTGTCGAAAAAAAGGTTTGACTTATCAGCAACAATCAATACACGCATGACGAAGTGATTGAAGCTGATTAGCCAACTCAAATACGGAACCACCGGAAAATCTCACCAACATAATCCGATTTGAATCAAAACGATCAAAATAAAACGCGAACTATCGAGAGAGCGGAACAATCTATTTCAGCGTCGAACAAAATTGAATGCTGATAAAAAGGAATTGAGAGAGAGAAGGAACCAGCGCGGGCGCTGCCGGTGCCGACGTCGACGCCGAGGAAGACGGGGCGGGGAGTGGCCATATTCAGAGACACCGTGTGGCGGCGGTTTGTATCCAAAGCTTGAGAAGCTCAGCCGTCCAGTTCCGTCAACAGACGTTTCTTTCTTCTTATTTGTATTTTTTCGTTTTGTTTTTTGCCGATTGGGCGGGCGGTTGCTCCGTAACCCCTACATGAACATGATAAAGATGGGCACCGTACGTTTTGTTTAGTTGGATAAGATCGATTGATTTGTGGAAGCAAACACTACTTTTTTCGAGAAAACTAGTGTTTTTTTTTTAACAGAAATTGAAGATTTTTTTTTTTATTATTTGGAAAGAATTCGGGTGAGCAGGCTCTACCTGAAAGGCATCCTTATGGATGAGGTCTAAAAGACCAGAATTGTTATAAATATCGACACCCCTAGTGTGGCAAAGGTGTGCAACCTTATCAGCCACTCTATTGCCAAGACGGGGTACATGAGAGAAGGAAACGTCGTCGATAGTAAGGTTTGTACATCGGACAATATGATTTCGATTTCCCAAGGACATGTGGACTTATTGTTAAAGTAGTTTATGATTATGCTGGAATCTCCTTCAATCAGGATTTTGTCAATACGGAGTTGAAGAGCAAGTTGAACCCCAAGTTGGAGGGCTAGGGCCTCCGCTTTCAGCGCGCTTTTTATGCCAAGCTTTTGATATCCTATATGTATTGGACTTCTATTCCAGTCCCTGATTACCACACCTGCCAAACTAACGTTATTTGCTATTGTTGATCCGTCATGAGTTTGAAAGTACCATTCAGTGGCCTGCGCCACATAACTTGACGTTTCTTATTCTTCTTTTTAGGGTTATTGAAACTTCGCGATTGAATGGGGGTGTCCTCGTCAAGGTCTCTGTCAAAGCGACGGGTTCTGCTCCAGTTTATCTCGCGAGTTTTAATAAGTTGTAAAGCGGCATCCCTTGAAGGGATAGGGGCTAGTCTAAACACGTGCTGGTTTCGTATGTATCAGGTTGTCCACCAGGCAAAAGCAAGTTTTACTAATGTCGTTTTTGAAAGGTTATTTCCAATGCAATGAATGATTGGTTTTATATTTCTGGATTGGTAAATCAGATTGAAAATAGTAGTTTTTATGTGTCCAGAGAATTGAAAGAAAGAGCTTGTATATTGGCATTCTAGCAATAAGTGAACACCATCTTCTGTCGAGCAATTACAGAAACTACAGGTAGAGGGAATAGGGACCCCCCGAAGGGCAAGCCTGGACGCTCTTGGGAGGCCATCCTGGCAGATTTTCCATAAGTAATTTTTAACCTTGGGTGGAACATCCAGACGCCAAATCCGTGTGTTGTTATCTAATTGAGTAGAAGATTCGGTTGTAACCAGTTTATATGCACTCAATGTGGTGAACCAACCAGCACGGTCAGGCCACCAGTATAATCTATCCACAAATTTAGAAACTGGAAGTGGAATGTCGAGGATTTCCATCACGGTGTTGTTTGGGAGCATAGAGATAGTTTCTCCTCCCACCATCTTCCATCCAGGATGTAATCGCTAACATTTTCCTCAATGTTATTAATAACAGGGCAGTCCTCCCTAAACTGGATGGAGGAGTTTGTGATCCAATTATCTGTCCAGAATTTGATCGAGGACCTTGTGCCAACCGACCAGATAAGACCCGTCTTAAATTTGTTGATGAGCGATGAGAGTTTGGCCCATTGCCAGGAAGAGTTTCCTGTTTTCTTGTATTGAAGAATGTTGTCTGATCGAAGGTACTTATGTTTGATTATTTGAACCCAAGCATTTTCTAGCGTTTTCCACAGAAGTTTCATTTGTAGGGCTTCATTCATTTTTTTTGATTTCCTAATCCCTATTCCCCCACCTTTTTTTGGCCTGCAGATTCTATCCCAGCTAATCAGCGGGCGGTGTTGGAGATCTTTATTCCAGAAGAATGTTCTATTAATCTGATCAAGTTCCTTATGAATCGATGATGGTAGTAGAAAACTCTACATTGTATACAAAGGTTTGGCAGATAAGTTTGTGTTTATGAGTATTGTCCGACCTTGTTGCGACAATGAATTAGCACGCCATTTACTCAGTTGTTCTTTAGATTTGCATATAATGTCTTCGAATGTCTCTTTGGTGACTCTGCCATTAATAATTTGCAGCCAAGGTATTTTTCCAAGGAATTAACATTTGTAAATTGTAATGTTTAGACAACTGCTGAGTTCCAGAAGTCTAGAGTTTGTAAATTTCGCATAGAAAATATAAGTCTTTTTAGATTTTACACATTTTTTAAGAAGTTAAAAACATAATAAAATATTAAATTTTTTAATAGCTTGATACTTAATAGTAATAAGTATTAAATTATTAAAAAGAATGATGAAAAAGTTAGTATATATTTAGGCTCACCTCTCTTTGTTTGCACCTTTACAAAGGGTTCAAACAAAATTCCGAAAGAGTCGTATAAATCCCGAAAAGATTTTACAAAGGGTCGAAAGGGATTGAAGAAACCAATACCCAAAATGGTTCATAAAATTTCTGAAGGGTTTGACTAAAATCTCAAAAGGTTTTGACAAAATCCTAAAAGGGTTTGACAAAATTTCCGTCAGATGTTTTGATCTTCCTTTTTTGGCCTGTATTTGTTCCTTCTATTGGCGTCAGGTCGTTGCTTTGGCATGGGTGCATTTAGTTTCGAATTGGGTTGCAGTTTTGGGCGTCCTGTATGATCGAGAGGATCGTGGTTGTGTTCGTGATCTTCAAAAATACCTAATCTAGATGGGGACAATGTCGATGATCCGCACTTCCCCAAATTTCGCCCGTTCCGATAGTGGGTTACTGCTCTACGTCTTCTCGGCGTCGAGACGTTGTGTGAGTCGTTGCACTCTCCCGTGTTCTCGGCATTCGTGACTCACCTTGGATCTCCCTCGACTCCTCCGTAGATTGACGACTTATATGGGTATACCTCTTCAGCTTGGAAGCATTGTCATAGGGGGAGTAATGACCACTGCGCTATAGTCACTATTCCTCGTACACAATATTGTCTGCAAACATCTCAAGGCCTTGAGATAAGTTTCACGGTCTTGAATGTTACAACATTAATTAAATTTGGATCCGATTTTTTATTATTATCTTTTTAGATAATTGATCAAACAATCTCTTTTTCTTTAAAATTCTTTTTAACAGGTTTTCAAATTTTCCTAGCTAAAACCTTTTTATATACATGTTTATCATAAAATGGTTTTGATTTTGAAATCGATCTTAATTCTATAATCTTGGTTGTTGGGATACTTTTATTTACCCCAAAACCTTTTAACTTCTTCCTATTTTCAAATATGGGATCACTTTTGTTTAACCCTATTTATCCCTAGTCTTTCGCATCAGTCACTCCCCACAACCCAAAGCTTCAGACTCTCTCTCTCTTTTCCTTTCAATTGCTTTCTCTCTCACTTGCTCTTCGTCTTTTTCACCCCCTCTGACATTTTTCTCCAGGGCCCCCAAGCGATCCACCCGCATGTCTCCTCCGACCTCCACCAAAAAGGCAAAGATCTCTGCTTTCAAAGTAGTGAATCGAAGATTCCGACTCTCTCAGCGCTCATTTGAACTCATCCTCCTACACTCCGACGCAAGCTCCCACCGATTTCATGCCTCGGGTAACCACTGGTCTTCCCCCAATTGGTTTCGCAATTACATGTCTGCTGGGATGTGGTTAAACTCCTTCCATTCTCATAAGTTATGTTGGTGTGATGTTGTTGATGTTGATTTTTTAGAAACCCTTGGCCTCCCCTGTATCACCTTACTAAAAGCGAACTCTCTTTGGCAACTTCTCAACCCATGTGAGTTGGCCTACCCTCAATTTACCTGCCTTTTCTTTGTCAATTTAGTGGCCAAAAGAGATCGTGGCACCTTGACTCTAAAAACAGTAGTCAAGGGTACCAAAATAACCCTTACACTCGACATACTGCCCAAGATCTTCAACCTTCCACGAGATGTCTCCACTGCCTCACATCCATCCATGAGTGAGTGCGTCCAACAGGCCAAAGCAAAATTCTTCACCCCCTCTACCTCCTCTACTAAGCAACTCACTCATAACTCACTCACCCTTGAAGCCAAGATCATCTTCACCATTTTAGTCTGTTGCATTGTTCCTCGTTCTCGTTCCAGAGAGCTCATCATGGACCAAGTTCTTGAGCTTTTGTTCTTGGTGATGAACGCCTACGAACTTGACTTGTATGTCATTATTAATTCTCAACCAAATGGTCCACACAATTACTCCCCCCCGAGCAATACCCCTTCCATATGCAAACCTCTTTCCTCACATCTTCAATTTCGACAAAATTGACACCTCCCTCGAAGCTCAACAGTCTTCCATTAGCATAATCAATGAAAACTGCTTCAATCGGCTTGAAATTTTCAAGGCTTTTAACAACACCCAGAAGTTGGGAGCGAATTTGTCTATAGAAGACATTGTTGAGATCCAATCCCTCAAAGGCAAAGCTCCAACAGCCTTAGTGTCTGCCCTACTTGCACAGCGCATGGATGACTTTGAACTCGAATTGGATGCACTATGGAGGGATGTTAATGATCTAAGGGCGGATGTCTCGAACAAATTGGATTCTGCATACGAGCTGCTGGCCATGGTCAATTCCAAGATGAACCAGTTGTTTTACCTTAACGTGCTCACCTTCATGGCCGCTGGGAACATTCTGCCACTTGCTGAAGACACGGCCGAGCATTGTCGAGAACGGGTTGCTAATGTGTTGATGAACTGCGAATGCCAGGTACAAAACCGCCCTATCCTCCGCTCAACTCACTTTGAACTTTCCATTCTCATTGTTGAGGAGTACGCTGCAGCACACATGCATTGGAAGGCCAAGGCAGAGAATGACATTAGGGCAAAACAAAGTGAGAAAAACAACTATGGGGAATGGCACCGTGAATGATCTCAAGGTCTTGAGATTAGTCTTTCTCTTGCATTTCTTTCAAACCTTTTCAAGATCTTAACTCTGGTTGTTTCTAGTTTTTATGCTCACTTAAAAACTGTTGGTTTTTTTGTTGTAATGACATTTTAAAAAATCTTTGTTTTCCTCCCTTCCTTGTTGAAAGACAAAAAGGGGGAGAAATGGCCCTTTTGGTTAGTCTGGATGATGTTTTATGGTTTTTGGATTTTTATCGCTTTATGTTGATCCAAACATTTTATGTCATGAATATTTATGCATTATCTTATTATGTCTTGTTTTGTGGTTGTGTGTGTGCATTGTCTTAATCGTTTGCAGGTTGCAGATTTGATATTTGTTTTGTCTTCCATCAAGGGGGAGATTGATAACTCCATCTTGATGAAGACTTATATTTTATATGTATTTATAGGTATGATGGAAGACAAAGTCGAAGGTAGTATTTTATACAAATATCAAATTAACGGATTTAAAGAGTGTTTTAAATCTGTTTTTCGATTTGCTCCCAAATGTTCTTTGTGCAGGTCTCAACCGATAATTAGATTTGGTTTATCCAAATCTAACTTAATTGAATCTATTGTTTAATCTATTAAATTTGTTAAATTTATCAATTCTTTTATATATGTTTTGGATATATCTCTTTTGAAAGGTTGGTACATGTTGAGATTTGCTGAGACAATTCAAATCTTCAAACGGACTGGATAAGGCTCAAAGATTCAATCACATCCGAAATCGGATTTTGAGGAAGAAGTGTTCTGCAAATTCAAATTCGAAAAGTTGTTCAATTTGTTGAGTATTTGGTGGAACCATTTTGAATCTCAAAGTCGCAACAATCTCAACATGAGTGAAAAGTCTCAAATGGCTACATGATCGAGCCTCTTAGCCTATAGAAAGAGATGCTTTGCAAGCCTGATACACACTCTCAAGCATTCAATCTGCAAGCAAAGCGATCTTCACTGTACTCAATTGTCTTCATCATTTTTTTTTCTTTCTCTCCCTTGTTGTAATTGCTTTACTTGAAGTTGAGAGAGAAAACCACAAGAGGGATATAGGATAAATCAATACGTTTTATACTAAGAGTATCCATATACTCAAACGTATCTACACTTTGGTGTAAAATGACTATTGTTTCTCTGGGTTGTGAGTTGACTAGATCGTAGCGGGTTAGGCTACAAATTGTTAGAGGAAGGGAAGTTCTTCTAGGTTGTATTGTATCTAGGACTCAAGTGAATTGAAATAATAGTGGTTTAAATCCTACGGTTTGGTTAATCCTAGACAAAGACGTAAGCTGATTTAGAGATGAACTTCGTAAACATATCGTGTGTTCTCTGTGCACTTAATTTCCGCATTTTCTATTTAACATTTTCTTTTTTCATACAACTGAACAAGTTTCTGAGATTGGTCAAGATCTTAAGTTACTTTTCAAGACCTTGATATCCCGATCAAGACCTTGGGATTCATTCCAAGGCCTTAAGGTTTCATCTACGATAAGTTTGCGAAAAGTTTTCATACTTCTCATACTCTATTCATCCCCCCTTCTGGAGTATTCTTATTTATATCTCCTACTATGTTCTTCATATACAAATTTCTAAAATGATATATTTTAATTAATAAAGTGAGTAATTAAAATGCATTAGACCAGTGTTGTCGACTCGTCAAGATAGTAATTGGGAGGTGAACATTAGCAATGTCCGACGCAAGTCTAATGTCGCGACGGACTCTCTTGCGAATTAGTCTCTCCTCCTGGACCGATCCTAGGGGTAGGCCTAAAAGGCAGTTGCCTAGGGCCCCTATCGAGTAGGGTCCCGGAAAAAAATTATGTTATATATATAATTAGGGTATTGTGTATTATTATATTTACACGTAATAAATGATTTACGAAAAAGTTATACGTAAAAAAAACTCATTTATGATGTAACTTTCAATGTTTCGAGTAAATGATAAAGAGTGTAAGAAGGTCTTTGCTTTCAATTTTTGTTATAAATGTAAAAGCTGGTAGTTTTTAAGTAACAACTTATGCTACTTTAATAAATTTCTTTAAGTGATTATAGTATTTTATTTGGATAAATTTGCAAAGTAATAATATGTTTTAAAGTGTTTAATCATATTGTTTTACATTCATGAAAAATAGAATATTAAAAAATATTTTTTACTTTTATTTCTCACTAAAAAATTTATGTTTTTTAATAGGACTTGTAAGGAAATATAATATAAAAATCGTAAATAAGTATATTGGTAAATCTAAAAATCGTAGTATTTTGTAATGTTATACTGAGAGATTGTATACTACTGAAAGTCCGTAAATTTTTCTTTTAATAATAAAAATAAAATCTGAAATATATAATAGTTAAATAAATAAAAAATTGCATTGTTTGATAATTTTTCTTATAAAAATTATGAATATATTTATTAATTAAAAAACTTTTTTTACATCGCCTCGGGCCAAAAAATTTGAGGGCCGACCCTGCTCTCCTTCTAGCCAATGCTGTAATAGAATATACTCCGATTTACCTATTCTCATTTCAGATGCTCTAGATGTTGTACCCATTTTAAAGAACTAGTGGTTTATTAATAATATTTAAAGGGCACTAGCCCCACTTGAGCGAATATTTTTTCCCTTAACACATCCCAATTACTATAAATTGTTTTTAGATGTAATGCAATTAGAATAAACTAAGTCCAATCCGTCACCATTTCAAATGATAAATTAACTCTAAGAGTGCGTTTGGCAAAATGGTAGTTGTTGGAGTAGCTGAAGAAGCTGTTGGATTATTTGTGTTAAATCTAGTTGTTATGATAGTCGTTGAAAACTTGTGAATTAAAAATCAAAAGTTTTGAAAAGCTCGGGTGAGTAGCTGTTGAAGTGAGAAGCTGTTGAAAAACTTAGATTTCAAAAACCAATTAAACTAAAATCTTATATTTATTTCATTTAAGACTATATAATATCAAAATCATAAGCTCCGAAAAGCTCTTGGCTTAGCCAAACGCACAAATCTCCCTCCATTTATTTGTAAAATTATTTACCATTCACGTACGTTTTCTTAAAATAATAAAATCTATATCAAATATTATTTTTTTTGTCCTAATTCCGAAGGTCCAGCTGCCCACCCGCCCCTCCCAGCTTCGACCAATCGCCCTTTTGAATGTGTTATTCAAAAAGTATAATATTATTAAAAAATTAATATTTTATATAATGTTTTTATCATAAATAGTAAACGATTTAAAAAAAATAAACGGATGGACCATGGAGTATATATAGTCAATCTATCTATCTAGTAGAGTAAAAAAATGTAAATTATCCCTACGTTAAACCCCAATGGAAAAAATAGCAATAAAACACAAGTATATTCTCCAAACCTAGAGAGCTTTCCGCTCCCGGGCTGCCGCCACCATGCCTCCTTTTGCTCCCACCGGCAATCCACAACCCCCTTCAGGACTAGCCCTCTTATAGTGGCTCGAGTGTTTTCGATCTCGACCGCAACCTCCAACCCACCCATCTACCTGCTTTCGTCGACAAGCTGTAACCAGTTTGGTTTGCCTTGTCGCCGCCACACCTGCCTCACACCGGCACCTCCTCCGCTCTGGTAATCCCGCCTCCCGGCTTGGCCCTACCTCCGACACCAATCACCTTGGCCTCCGTCACCAACCGTCGTCTGCCTCCTCCCCTCGCCTAGTTGGTTCTCCACCCTCCGAGCCTCACCAGCCAATCCCTTCCTCTCCCGTAGACAGGGGTTTGGCTCGCCGCCACCCTCCTCCTCGACCTAGTTGTGCTCGGCTACCGTCGCCGCCACCAACCCCCTGGCTACCGCCGGCCACCCTCGGTTCACCACCGAGCTCCATCAACGCCCAATTGGCTCCATCACCACTTTATGGCCTCCGACGCCTCCTTCTTCCTATGTCTACAGGGGCTTCACCCAAACCCAATCGGCTCCGCTTGTGCCTCCCTCGCTATTGCCTGCGACCTTCTGCCGCGGCTCCGACCTCGCGCAGATGCTTCCCCGGTAAGCTCTGCACTCAGCACCCTAGGTTCCCGCGTCTTCAGCCTTCCGCGGCTCTGGTCCCTCCTCCCTCGGCTCGGCCCTGGTTTCCAGCCACCGCTGTGACACCTTTGGCTCCGCCTTCCAGCCGCTCTCACCGACCTTTCACTTTTTTAGGGTTCTCATTTCCATTCCGTCCTTCTTGCCCTTTGCCTTTGGATTATTGTTTCAATTTCTTTGCTCTATCCCGTCTTAGTCTCTATTTTGACTACTTAGTAGTCTCCTACGATCTCGTTATCGTCCTTGAGGTTTTGACGGGTTGGGGGTTTTTATTGAGCAATGATTTGGTTTAGGTTGGGATTTGCGGCATGGTGTGTTGTGCTGTTCTTGTTGTGATGTAGGTCTCATGTGAACGATGTTTGATTTGATGTATCCGAAGACGTCGTGGAATTGCGATCGATATTTGATGGCTCTTCAGAGTCCATAATCTGAGATGTCCGCTAGTGTCCCCAGGGTTCTCTGTGTGCGTCCTCCGTTGGCTGATTGTTTCGTTTGTCGTGTTGGTCTTGTTTTACGGTGTAGGATAGCTAGCACGTTTATTTTAGTTTCGCATTTTCATTTTCGTTATTTGCTTCATGTTATTTATTTTCTGTCATTTACTTCTGTTATTTGATTTGGTTGTACATGATGATTAGTCCATTTATCGGCTTATCCGGTCTCTCGATTTCTCTAGACTTGTTATCTTGCTTTAAAAAAATCTATCTAGTACAGTAATAAGTTTGTTAAAAAATCTGAAAAACACGTAAAGATATCTATGCAGTGACGACAATGCAATTTGCAAGGCGATATATCTGCCGGGCATTTCCAACTAACGGCGACGATTCAACGACTGTTGACCAGTGAGCCAGGCGCCGTGAGCGAGTGGGGTTATCTGCGAAATATTGTCAAACTCACTGCAACAAAAAAGTCTCCCCCCAAATTATAGACTTTCCTTTTATCTCATGATGGCCGCACAAACTCCTTTCCGATCACTCTTTGTCTTTTTCTCCTCTCCTCTCCTCTCCTCTCCTCTCCTCTCGGTCTCAATTTTTAGGGCTTTTCTGAGCTGCTGAATCCTGGATGAATCTCGAGCTTGTAGCCGAGTATTGCCGCTTTTAATCTTCAACTGTGTTGTTTTAGGGTCTGGGGAGGGGCGGATTTGATTCAATTGCAGCGGAATTGAAGTTCAATTTCGGTGATTGTTTAGGTGTACACAGATCTGTGAATTAGGGCGTCTCTTTTTGTTTGCAAGGGGGCGGTGATAATGCAGAGGCAGACGAGGTCGATGGAGAGATCCAACAGCATGAGCAGGGGGAAGCGGAGCTTGGATGCCGCCGCTGGCGGCGGCGGCGGAGGCGATGATCAGCCGGAGCGCAAGCGACCTGCTTTAGCGAGGTGGCTATTTTGTTCTGAATTCGTTATTTCCTTTCCTGCTGAGCTTTGGCTTGGATTTTGGCATCAAATCTCTTATTCGAGTTGTTTCTTCTTTAAGATGGAGTGCTAGCCTGCTAGATTTAGGGTTAAGCTCTTGGCAGCTGCTACTCGAAATTAAAAGTTGCTAATTTCCCTTAGCTTGGATTCCGGACCTTAATTGCCAATGCATTTTGTCTATTTATGCTCAACTGTAGGGGTTTTGTTGCCGATTTCCTTATTGTATGGGTTCTTCTTGCTTGAGCTTGGATTACTCTGAATCAGCATCATCAGAAAATCTTGTAGAACTATCAGTTAGTAAATTGTAAACGTGTGACTAATGGCTAGTAAAAATTTGCGGTCTTGGCCTCTTGGAGGAAAGAAATGGAGAAAAGCTCTTGATAAGTAAAGTTTTCAGATGTTTGAGATTTTTTTCCCCTCGGATAGGGCTGTAAATGAACTTAGTAGAATATGCTGGATTAGTTGGTTGTAACTTGTAAGTAAATGTTTTGGTATCTATTTTATAGTGTTTATAAATGAGTAATTCAGTGAGGCTTTACATACGCAAGCAAATTTTGTTTTGGAAAGGCATTTTGATAGTGATTTTATCATGTGGCTTAATCATAGTATCGTTTTTAAAAACACTTGTGTTTGTTGCAGTGTGATTGTTGAAGCTCTTAAGGTGGACAGTCTGCAGAGGCTTTGCTCATCCTTGGAACCTATTCTTCGTAGAGTTGTAAGATAACTTCCTTAGATTTCAATGCACTTTTAATTTTATGCCGTGCTGAAAGATGGAAATAACTTTGTGAATATGGTTTACTTGAGACAGATGGCTTTGCTCATACTTGGAACCTATTCTTTGTAGAGTTGCAATAGAACTGTGTTTTTTTTTTGTTACTTTTAAATTTACGCCATGCTGAAATTTGGAAACGACTTAATGTATATGGATATCTAGAGACAAATGGCGGTATTTGAACTAATCTTTTTTCCCTTTACATGTCCTTTGCAATTTTGAATCTTTGCACCCTAATTGGTTTATGATGGATGTGCTCTCTTTTAGGGGTGCTAATATGTATCAGCTATCAAACTTATGTTATAACAGATCTCTGTTTCTCTCTTATTCTTCTTATTAATGTTTGAGCTTCTGATTTCCTGAAAATATATGTTGAGGATGATCTTATTTTTTATATTGATGGGCGGATCCTAAAGCACTAAAATAAGTTTCTGCTATATTAAAAATATTCTACAACTGTTCAACTATAGAAAATCAGTATTAAATTCAACTTTTCCTACCGCAGAAGAACAGGAATTAACACAACTTGTATCTCATTGCTTCTTTGTGGTTGATCTTCTGATTGATTTATGCTCTGGTGAAACAGGTCAGTGAAGAAGTGGAGCGTGCATTGGCCAGGTTGGGTCCTCCCAGACTCACAGGAGGAAGGTATAAATAATTCAATTATAACAAAAGCTGTTATTTTCTTCAGCTGTAAATCAATGAGATTAAGATATCCAAAATACAATTTGATAGTTTGCAAGTTTATGCATTTATCAGTTATAACTTTTCCCCCCATTTCTATGCTGAAACATCTTGATTGCTTGCTGGACAAACATCATGCTACTAAATTTCTAATTGTCTTTATCAGACCGAAGTTTTCAGTGTGTCCTGCTGCAACTGTGTCTGACCTGCATTCATCATATACCTATATTGGATGTCTTATGATTAGCTTACTATGTTGCTGTTGCCTGCTTTTGTCTGTTAAATCTTCTACATTCAAGTTTTAATTGCACTTCACAAATTCAGGTCTTCCCCTAAAAGAATTGAAGGTTCAGATGGAAGGACTTTACAACTGCACTTCAGGTCCAGATTGTCACTTCCCCTTTTCACTAATGGCAAGGTTGAAGGGGAGCAGGGGGCTTCTATACATATTGTACTGATTGATGCCATCACAGGTCATGTGGTGGCATCAGGGCCTGAATCCTGTGCAAAGCTTGATGTTGTTGTCCTTGAGGGTGATTTTAACAATGAGGATGATGAGGATTGGTCCCAAGAAGAATTTGAAAGCCATGTGGTGAAAGAGCGGGAGGGAAAAAGGCCACTTTTGACTGGAGAGCTGCAGGTGACACTCAAGGAAGGTGTAGGCACACTAGGGGAGTTTCAATTTACTGATAATTCAAGCTGGATAAGAAGCAGGAAATTTAGACTTGGTCTGAAGATCACCTCAGGAGTTTGTGATAGTATACGTATACGTGAGGCAAAAACCGAAGCCTTCACTGTTAAAGATCACCGAGGGGAATGTAAGTTCTGTTTATGTAGTTGTATGCTTCTTTTGCTCCTTTCTTGTTACATATTTCTCATTTGCTGTCTTTGCTGTCTTTCAGTGTACAAGAAGCACTACCCACCAGCCTTAACTGATGAGGTTTGGAGATTGGAGAAGATTGGAAAAGATGGTTCCTTCCACAAGAGGCTAAATAGTGCAGGGATCTTCAGTGTTGAAGATTTTCTCCGTGTTGCTGTCAGGGACTCTCAAAAACTACGAAGTGTTAGTGTTTCTAAATGGACTTTATAATCGAATGACATTTGACAAATTGTTATCCTTTTTTCCCCTCTTTGACTCAATCTTGAGTATCTGACTGAACTCTCTCTTGGTACCTCGTAGACTCTTGGAAGTGGTATGTCAAATAGGATGTGGGATGCTCTTATGGAGCATGCTAAGACTTGTGTTATGAGCGGGAAGCTTTATGTTTATTATGCTGATGACACAAGAAATATTGGTGTTGCATTCAACAACATTTATGAGCTTAGTGGCCTCATTGCTTCAGACCAATACATCCCAGCTGATTCACTTTCTGACGATCAGAAGGTTTGTTATGTACCCTTGTTTTATTATCATATTGTATTTTTATTTTGTTATATTACTTTTAATTTCTTGATGAAATTGTTAATTCAATTTATTTATTTATCCCCTTTGTTTAGATGGGACATCTTTTATTTATTTATTTATTTTATTTTCCTGCAGGTCTATGTTGATACACTTGTGAAGAAAGCATATGACAATTGGCATCAAGTTATAGAATATGACGGCCAGTCTCTTATAAATTCAAAGCAAACCAGGATGGTCACAAGATCATCTAGGAATCAACTCCCAGCAGGTCCGGCTGGTTTCTCAAATACTGTTGAACAGCAGCTAGCTCTGTCTCCCTTGCATGTCTCAGTCCCTTCTGAGCAGCCTCTCATTGAGTCTTCCATACCTGTTGCAGGTTAATTTTTTGCTTTTGGTTTGTTTCCCCTTCTGTATGTTCAAAATGCTTCGTTAACAGCTAATTTGCAAATTGCTGCTGTTTTCTTTCATGCTGAGAATTCGCCAGCTGACTCCTGTGAGGTCTCACGTATGCAGGGTACAATGATGGCCTGACAAATTCTAGATACTCCAACTCTCAGAACCTTTACGACAACAACGTATTTGGTTCACAGCAAAACCATGTCATAAGGAATGACAATAGGGTGGGACTGGCACTGGCACCTTCGGAGTCCTCATCATCCAAATCATCACCGACGTCGTTTCAGTCTCTGAATCCGCCTGTTCAGCAATCCAGTCTCAACCCTTACGATGACTGGTCCCAGACCCGAGACAAGGGTGTGGATGACTTCCTCACTGAGGAGGAGATCCGCCTGAGGAGCAACCAAATGCTCGAGAACGAAGACATGCAACAGCTGCTGCGCCTCTTCAGCATGGGAGGCCATGGTTCCATCAACGTCCCTGACGACGGGTTCTCCTTCCCGCCCTACATGCCCTCCCCTGCTCCAAACTTCTTTGACGAAGAGCGTGGGCGCTCTGGGAAAGCCGTTGTTGGCTGGCTAAAGATCAAGGCAGCAATGCGATGGGGATTCTTCATCCGTAAAAAGGCAGCAGAGAGGAGAGCACAACTTATCGAGTTGGAAGATTGAATCATCATATTCGACAAGCAGTCACATGACACAGAACTCGACATCGGAGGCGTCGGTAAAGTTGGTTTTACTACGTGGTTATAAGCAGACAGAGGAATCTGCTATTGTACAGTCACCTGTACAGGTAGTTATTTCTCTTATTATAGTTCCCTTTTTCTGGTGAACTGTATGTAGATGCCAGTATAGTATGGGTCTTGTTAACATGTGACATCCGTTCATGTAAAATAGTTTCTGGTTTTCAATAGTTTCTGGTTTTCACTTTCAACTCGTGTGTATTTTTTTTTACCGTGTAATTTAGTACCCCAGTGAAATGTAACTAATGCCCGACATTTCCTGCCTATATTTTATTTCACAGCAGGACTGATTGTATTGTATTGCATTGCATTGAATTTTGCTTGTTTGAGCCTTACATTTTCTTTACTGAGTCCTTGGACAGTTTTTCTTTTGGGTAAATTCCATGTTTGGTCCCCCAACCTTGTAAAGTTGTACCTTCATGTGGTTTTAACCTTTGTTTGGTTGTGGACCTGTGGTCTATAGATATAGGATATGACTATGAGAATAGGAACTGCCCCGCTGGACTTGTTAGAGAATAGTCCCCAACTGTTTCTGTGTGTAATATTTTGACCCCTACAGTTTATACTGTGTTTCATTGTAGTCCCTGGTCTTTAACAAACGAGAAAGGTTAGAAATTGTTTTGACGATGCACACGATGCTCATGCGACACCTCTGAGAGATTGTTCACTGAGCCAACAAATAATTTCGCCTCACTTTAGGCTCATCAGGAACAACTTCAACCCTAGACTAGTTCCAATAGGAAAGGCCAACCAAATCCAATACTAGCGACAAGCGTCTTCAACTCAACCGAAGCTCCCTTGCCTTTGATTCAAGCATCAACCAAGAAAATATCTAATAACGAGGACCTTGATACTCAAGGGTGTGACATTCACCCCCACCCATTCTCGCAACACCCTCGTCGCAACTTTTGTCTAGATGCAATGTCGTATTCAGAGGCGGAGCCCCGGGGGGGGGGGGGTGCCTGGGGGAGCACATGCCCTTCCCTCATCCGACAAATTACCTAGGCGTATTCTTCTCATCGATAGTTTCGTTTTGATAGTAGGTGTATTAATCACTTTAATTTTATTTCAATAGACTATAATACTTTTATATTTTACTTAAATTGACATTCACATATTATAATTCCTCTTGAGAGCTTCGAAAGACTCGAAAACATGGGTTATATTACTTATTTTGATAATTTGGTAAGAAGTTATGCAAGTATAATTTTTTTATATCTAGTTATACACTATTACATGCATGTTAAGAATACAACAAGTTAAATATTGAATCAGTGTTTATTTATTGCATTTTATATTCTTATTTTGTTAGTTTTCTTTTATTCGACTATTTCATTTATGTATTTATAGTTCTTTATTTTTTTAATGGAGAAAAAATAACAGAGTTTTATCATAAATCGAAGTCATGTTATCTTAAAATAACATCATTTATAATTATCATATTAAATAGATCGTTATACTACTTTAATCTAAAACGACACCGTATATATATAATTGTGCCCCCGCTAAAAAATTTCTGACGTCGTCCCTGGTCGTATTGCCACTTCCTCAACAACTCCACGTGCCCTCTCTCGCAACTGCAACGCATGCACCTGGAAACCATGGGGAAGAACTCCACAATCGAATTGGCGCATTAGAAGCTCCGTGTCTTGGCCCTCAAGCACAATGCACAACAAAATCACGCGCTCCCCCAGCCTACTCGGACTTTTGGTGCCAACACTTGGAGGCCTACTCTTGTACCGCTTGTCACAGACCAACGGATACAATATGCCTGTGTAGCTAGTGGCGGCCGCAGGACTTCCCGAAAGGTGGGGTGGAATTCCAAGCTACGAAAGTGTTGCATCGTCAATTAATTAACAAAATAGCATTCAATGTTACAAGCCTACAAATAAATCCAAATGTTCAACACCATCTCCATTGTCAAGCTCAACATCATCTCCATCAACAACCTCAACATTATCAATCAAAGGACTAGGAGTTGAATTATCCACATTAGCATTATCAACATTTGCAACTATATTGCGAGGAGTGGATTATCCAACACTTGTACTTTGTTGATTTGAGCAAAATATCTATCTATACCGGAATCCCTATTCAAAATTCATAAGCAATAAAAATGAAAAAAAAGCCCCAATTTTCACACTTCAAATCACTTAAAATCTCAAACTCTAAAACCTAACAAAGAACAACAATTTCAATTCTCCAAATCCCTAATCCTAATTCATTATAAACAATAAAATAAACAAATTATGGTAATCAAAATCCCCAATTTTCACACTTCAAATCTCAAACCCTAAAACCTAACAAAATTTCAATTCTCCAAATCAATTCACATTTCAAACCTTTCAATTGTAAACAAATCAATAACACCAATTCAATTCAAGATTTAAGTAACTAAGAATAACAAAATTGGAGCAAACTTACCTATTTCGCCCAAAGCCCCTGATTTTTCGAGTCGACTGTTCACTGTGAGTGTCTTCAATCGTCGGATGTGAGAGCCGTGGCTGCCGAGAGACAGACCTGGTGTAGGCGGCCGGGCCGGTGGAGTGGTGCTCACTGGTCGGAACGGTGCAGACGGCTGGGCCGGACGGTCAGGTGCAGACAGCCCTTCGCCCGCGTCTCGCCCTTCGCCCTTCGCTTCGCTCGCGTCTCTCCTTGCGCGTCTCTCAGTTGGAAAATAAAATTCCACTCAAAACGACGTCGTTTTGACATTTTTTTTTTAACATAGAGTAGCCGTGGCTCGAAAGGTGGGGCGGCCCCTGTGCGTAGCACCCTTCTCTCCGAGAGGTCAGTCTAATCACCGGTATTTCAGGCATTTTTTGTATTTTTTTTAAATTTAATTTTCAAAAGATAAAAAGAAATTATGATATTAGGGTGATATTCGAACCGAACGAGCCGAGCTTGACTTGTTCAAGTTTGGCTCGAACAGGAAACGAGCCGAGCCGAGCTCGAGCCTAAATTTTATTCGAGCTTTTTTTGGCGCTCAAGCTCGGCTCGCGAGCCCAACCTTAAACTCGAGCTAGGACTTGTCAGGCTCGAACAAGCCGAACGAACGAGCCTAAGCTCGTTCGAGTTCGTTAATTGAGCTCGTTCAAGCTCTTTCGAGCGCGTTACATCTCTAAAAGCCTAAATGTCAATCAACAGATCGAGAACAAATATCAATTTTTCAATCTCCTGCTTGATAGTCAATCAACACATATACACGAACAATAAGGTAAGACAAATACAGAATCTCCGTTATCTCGAGCAAATTAATCAACATAGAGAGGAAGATGAACAGAAGAATACACAAATTAATCCATTCTCGAGCAAATAAGAGGAAGATGAACATGGAGGGAGTAACAAGAGCATGGTGCTGCACTGTTGTTGGAGGAAACACGAAATCAACATAGAGAAACACAAATTAATCCATTATCTCGAGCAAATAAGAGGAAGATGAACGAGGGAGTAAGATGAGCTTGGTGATGCACTGCTGCCGGAGGAAACAAGAACAGTGCGACAACGATGGAGTACGAGCACAGAGGACTAGAGGAGGAAGTAAAGCCGGAGGTTTGAACGCTCAAACAGGAAGCGACGCCGTGGTGCTATTGCAGCCGTTCGCCGGAAGGAGAGAAGTTTGCCGGCACCGCCCTAGGAGAAAGGAGGAACTGAGGAACTGGGGGAGAAAGGAGGGACTGGGAGATCCAGAAGGGCGGCGTCAACTTTCAATCCACATCCACTCCTCCTACCTTATTTTAACATAGGGGTAATTTTATAAATTACCACACCCTCGAGCTTCTGAGCTCGGCTCGGGCTCGGCTCGAGCCTAAAACCTTGTTCAAGCTCGGCTTGTTTTATGTATTCGAACGAGCCGAGCCCGAGGCTCGGGCTGTTCGGCTCAGATAACAACCCTAGATATTGGATTGTGAAAAAACTAAATAAGAGACGTAGTGTATTTAGGTCAATTCCGTAGCTCCTCGGGGAAAGGGATTGGGGTTGGCGAGTGTGAATGAAGAAAGTGACATTACAAGTGAGATTTGGGAAGGCCTTGATTGTTTCATAGATAACCAGAAAATGTGGTTGGGAGTAAGATTGGTAGCTGGTTCTTGGCCCTTTTTTAAATAGGAAAGACATTCGATGTATCGGATTTTAATCCTTGTTTCAAACTTTCAACCTAGATTGTATGTGGTAGGGGTTGTATATTATGAAGATTTTTTTTATGGGGAATTATTTTAGAGGATAATCTTCTTTTCAAAGATTATTAGAGTTTAATGGAGGTATCTTTCTCTCACACCTACCGTGAGGGAAACCAAGTGGTGGACAGGCTGACGCATCTTGGGCTATGTTCATCCTTCACCGGGGCGCGTTGTCATGAGGAGATCGAAGACCTCGTCCCAAAGGATGCCTTTGGGTTGTGGTTTATACACAGTTAACCACACCCAAAATTTTGCCTTGTATAAAAAAAAGAGTTCAATGGAGTTTATTTAATATGAAAAAAAAAACAAAACTATCTTTATTAATACAAATAAACCCGAGTTTTAACCCTTTTATTCGTCATACGGAATCTATATATGGTGTGGATCAAATGTTAACACCTCTTATGATATTAAATGTTAACAAATCAGAATCGTTGATTGAAAAGAATTAAGGGTGTGGATTAATTGTGAATTTTTTATTTTTTTTTAAACAAAACACGTGAGTCCCAAGTAAATAATGGGATACTCTCACTAATAAGCGTGTGAATTTTTTCTGTCAATGCTCGTCTGCTACCGGCTTATGGGTTGCCTCGCTAAGGAATAATTACTATCAACTAATCGAATAGTTGCAAAATTGACTCACACTTTTGCAAGTTTTGAATATTTGCAAATTTTGTCTATCAAGTTTCGATTATTTGGCAAGTTCAGAGTTAGTATTCGGTAATTTGAGAGTCATTATTCGTTTGAATATCAAGAATTATTCGTTTCTAAATGGATTATTAATTCATCCAACTTTTCAATTCAAAATATCAAGAATTATTCGCTTTAACTGTTGCTCACGTAGTTGGTAGAGATGATACGTGGAACATATAACACACGCTCCATTGAAGGAGAGTGTAACAAATATGACATCGGCCCCACTATCTTCTAATATTTTAATGCTAAATTTTTTATCAAGCAGATTATAATAGAGTTTTTTCCTTTAATATATTCTCGATTTTCTAATCAATTGGTTTGGTTAAAAAAAGTGAGTTTTTAAATTTATATCTAATTATTAAATATAAATTTATATCTATTTATTAAATCATAAAATTCCTCCAGTCTCATAAATTGTTACCAAGTGAAAATTTTACATATTTTTAATCATCTATCTATATCTAACTATTAATAAAAAAAATATTTTTTCTTAGGTATCATAATTAAGTTTTTTCATACACTTTTTACTTTATAAACTATACTCTTCTTAATTATATCATGCTAATCTTATTAATATTTTATTTCATTTTATGATATTAATTTACTATATTATTAATATTTTATTAAAAAATGCGTCATATGGCAGGTGGATTATAATATTTTATATTATTTTACAACCCTTTAACTTTTTTCACAAAATTTTTGAATTTCAGTAAATTTATAAATTTTAGTTAGTTTATTGGCCCTGCTCCACGCGAAACCGTAACAAGCCTAGGTAGATCAAACACAATATGAGACTTCTCTTATGACAGTTAATTAGCAGAGCTAACACAACGGTTTTGATCCTTATTAGCTACTCCCTCCGTATCCGTATAATTAGCTTTTTGACCACTTTTCATTGAACAAAATATATCCATTTGAATACCATTAATGATAAAAATTTCTAATTTTGTTAATTTATCTCATTAATTATATTTGACTTACAAGATACTTTATTAATACTCTAACTTCCCATATTCTTTTTTTTTCACATTATTTATTTGTTAAAATTTTAGCTATTTTTCTTTTAATTTTTAATTTACTTTTTTGAATTTATTCAAAGGGTAGTATATGGATACGGAGGGAGTATATAACTTCTGTTTGCGTGTGCACCACTGTCAGTTACAGTAGATTACTAGTGTAGCATTCATACGGACACCACAATGACAGCATCATCAACTCATTCAAAGCTATTAACTATGGCGTCGCCCCGAAAAGGAAATACCGCAACCACACCATATAGTACGTTGAATGTACAGTATTCCTATTAAATAGCAACCATCCCAATTAGAAGTGGGCGCGATGGGTGACGTCTTATATCCTGTCCCGCATAATTTTTACTGTGGCGTTTTATTCGAGACGAACGAGTCGAGTATTGCTTGTTCATATTCAACTCGTTTAGAAATAAGTCGAGCTTGAGACGAGCCTAAATTTGGACTCGAGTTTTAAATTTAAATGTGGTCATACATGACTCGTTTAAGAAATGAACGAGCTCGAGCCGAGTTTTTTTTGAGCATTAAACAACCCTATTTACTCGTAACATTGTAATTTAAAGTAAATTTTACAAATTTCACAAAATTCGAGCTATTCGAGCTTAAATTAAACGAGATGAGCATTGAATCGAGCTTAAAAATATGCTCATAATCGACTTGCTTAGAAAATGAACGAGCTCGAGCCGAGCTTTTATCGAGTCGATCTCGAGCCGAGCTCGAGCTACTTACCCCTAATTTTTACGGGCTGAGAAAGAAATTGGATTCACTTATTTATTTTTTAAATCCCGCATAGGCCACCAACTTGTCCCTCAATATGGGACGGGATGGGATGGGCCTTATTACAACAACAACAATAACAACAACAATCTCAGTATAATCCCGCTCTAAGTAGAGTCTGGAGGTCAATTGTACGCACCCTTAATTCCCTCGACTACGTCGAGAAGGGTGTTTTCAAAGTGACCCGATAGTGACATAGAAGGAAGAAAACACACATTAACATCCAAACAGAACCATGCAAAAGACAATAAAATCAATGATAAACAAGATGATGGGTGTGTATGGACAACCAAAAAAACTGTTAAAAAATAATCATTTGTGGGTGTTTATTTTTTAAACAGCTTTTTTGGTTGTTTGGATGACCAAAATAAACAAAAACGTGTTAAAAAATAAGCTACAAAATGGAGGTTATTTGAGTGTTTATTTGGGTGTTTATTCTCCTTTTTATCTTATTTGGTTTGAAAGTACCACAATATCCCTAATAACAACCATATAAACTCCACTTTTTACAAATAAACTGTTTTTCTCCCCATACGAAGATTATCTTGTTGTTTAAATTTTTAACTACTTTTACCAACAGTTTATAAATTTTACCCTGTTTATAATTTTAGTCAGTTTATTAACTCCGTTCCATACGAACCCGATATCTTTTTATTAAATAAAAACAAACAAACAAAATACTTCATTTGTTAAGTAGAATATACGTTATTAATTTACTTTGTATAAAAAAATAAAGTAAATAATACTACTACAAATACAAATATAATTAATAAGAATGAAATGAATAGTTCTCTCCCGCATATATATTGAAGGGATGAGAAGGGATTTACAGGATTTAGAATTCTCTTCCCTCATCCCAATAAGGTATTTACCTTTATTTTTAAATCCCATCAAGATCGAGACAAGACTGAGATTTTTTTTTAAATCTCAATTGTATAACTTGGTATGTGAAAGTATAGGATATAGCTAATTGCTATTTGCATCACTTTATTGCACACCCTTTACCTTTTGAGTGACAAACATATAAGACATAAAGTATGTAAAGTTTATTTTAAAAAATGAAATATGCAGTGTAGATAGTAAAAAATAAAAGTGGGTTAATAGTATTTTTATTAAAGATAGTGATTATTTTCCATACTAGACATGGTGATTATTTTATGTAATGAGCTTTAATTGTGGACTATTAATGAAAGGTCTCACTTTAGTACCCACAAACCAAATTAATACTCCCTCCGTTAATTAAAACTTGTCGTTTACTATTCATGCACGCTTACGCTTTTTTAGAATGATAAAAACTATATGAAATATTAACATTTTTTTAAATTTATTTTTATAAATTCATAATTAATAGTAACAAGTATGAAATTATTTAAAAAATATATTAAAAAAGTTAATATTTTATATAGTTTTTAACACCTCAAAAAGCGTGCATGAATAGTAAAACGTCAAGTTTTAATTAACGGAGGGAGTACTATTTCGACCAAAAAAAAACCCAAATTAATACTACGGAGTATTATTAAGTACATTACTGTACCAAATTCTTCGTAAATACGGAGTACTCCGTACTAGGCGTGGCCACGGGTCCGACCAGCCGGGTCAAGGGTCGGGGAAGGGTGACCCGAACCCTAACCCGGGAATCCCACGGGTTGGCGGGTTCGGGTCACTTGGCGGGTTCCAGGGTCGATGGGTCGACCCGGTGGGTCGAAACCCGTCGGGTATCTGGTGTGTCGACCCGTCGGGTATTATTTTTATAAAACGTAAATAAACGCAGAAAAAATGTAAATCACTTACTAATGTCCATATTTTAACTGAGAAAGAACACTAAATAATAAAGTTACAAATATTTGGCCATAACTAGTTTCTCTGGATGCTTTAATTGGATATGACGACTAAAGTTCCCATATCCTCCTCCATTCGTGTGCGTGAAGACCATCCCGCAGAAGTTACAACTGACGTTGCAACTGTTTTCATCCCTCGGGTGCTTTGTGAACCAGCATGTGAAAATAGCGGCCCGAACTTGGGCCACACTCAACTGACTCAAGAGCCTGTGCGTTTCTTGTCGCGGGACTTGGACACTGGATTCGCCATCCTCATCATCGTGTCGCGGGCCTGAAACTTAACTCTGGATTCGCAATCACTTGTCCTGCTGCTCATCACGACGCGGGGCTTAATACAGAGCGTTTTCAGAGTTTTGAGATGAGGTGTGAGTAAAATGGGATGGAGGTGAGGCTTATTTATAGCCAAAATCGGGAGGCAAAAGAAGAAAGGAGACCGTTGGGCAACGTTCGACCCGGCGGGTCCAACGGTCGACCCGGCGGGACGAACGTTGGAATGTCGAACGTTGCCCCTTTTTTTTTAAAATTTTACGGATGGTTTCGTATTTGAGTAGTTTAGCTTCGTAGCCTGATGGTTTTGTACTACGTTTTTCAAATATTCATTTTATTTTATGTCATTATGACACTCGTAAATCGTAATACGGTTCGAAAATTGAAATCGTGATTACGTGTACATCGACATTCGACACTACACACACTGACATACACATAACATGAGTACATGACAATAACACGAAGTCTCTAATAGAGTGACACACTCAGACTTCACACACCTGCACTGCTAAAGCCTAGAGTCCTATACGACCTATAGACACATAGTCACCTGAAGCCGAGCCCGAACCTCCTTAGATTTGCATCTTGTCGGGATGCTTCCTCGTTATATGAAGCTTTAGATTTTCGTAACCGGCGCCTCTCATAACCTTGAACTTGTGACCGCAATGACGACAAACCGCTTCGACCTTGTCGAAATGGTTTTCGAACAAAGGCACGGATTGATCGGACATGATAACGTTATTATGAAAATGAAATGTATGAGTGTAATGAAATGAAATGAACAAAAGAGACAAGATTTATAGGCGTATTGGGTTGAACTAGCCGTTGCACAACGGCTAGAAATTTCAAAAAAATTGGTTTGACCCGGCGGGTCGACCCGCCGGGTCAGCGGGTTTTAAAACGCCCGACCCTAACCCTAACCCGCAACCCGCCTTGACCCTTTGACCCGAGAACCCGCACCCGTCGGGTCACTGACCCGGCGAGTTACCGACCTGTATGACCCCCCGGGTCACGGGTCGACCCGTAACCCGTGGCCACGCCTACTCCGTACTGGAGTATGTAGGATCGATGTACTGATGCTTTCCCATGTCTCATGTATTTACTTTATCTGTTTCATAACAAGTGTTGTTATTTGTTTCTAAAAAAAAACAAGTGTTGTTTATTTTTTTAGTTCACGTTTTTTAAGGAGGTAAAAACTTTATAAAATATTATTTTTTTAATCAATTTTTTTAACAATTTCATACTTATTGGTAAAAAGGATAACCATATAAAAAAAATTCATCAAAAAAATATTTTATAGAGTTTTTATATCATTAAAATACGTGTCGAAAAGTAAAAACACTTATTATGAAACGGAGGGAGTATTATATACGCCACACCCTGTCCCTCTTGAGTCACATAAGTGTGACTCAAGAGGCGCAGGATATTTTATATGTAAAATACATTGCGCCTCTTAAGTCACATATCTGTAACTCAAGAGGGATAGGATTTATTTTTTTAAAAAAATGAAAAAATAGAGTATGTGGTGTAGATAGTAAAAAAATTGGGTGTATGTAACACTAGGAAATAATTCGAGATCTCAAACGACAACAATAATATGGGAAATCGAGAGGCCGAGGGGAATCGGCTGACGGACCAACCGTCATGAAACAACCCGAAAAAAGCAAATACAAGAAAAAACTCAAATCTAAAAGATCTCAACAAACAAGACCAGCATATCAGAGACAATGCCATTAGTTCAAGGTTCTACATGAAGACGCTCAGGAGGGAAGGGAAGAGATCAAGGAGAGGAGAGGAGAGGAGAGGTTGATTGGAGCCTGAGGCACGAATCGCCGACGATGAGAGCCCGAGGCCACCAGAAGGAGAGGTGGAGATGGAGAGCGACCCGACCTGGTGGAGGACTTGGAGAAGAGAGCTCGACAAAAAAAACCAAGGACTTGGAGAAGAGGGTTCGACGACCGACTTGGAGGAGAAGGAGAAGGAGGCCCGTCCTTGAATCGGTGACAACCAAGGCAGTCATCGGAGGCATCTCTAGGGGTGGTGGAGGCGCCACTCGACTCGTCGGAGGTAGTGGTAGAGCCGCCAGCTAGGTAAATCAACTTAGAGTTTGCAAATTGGGGTTTCGATTTGTGTTTGCAATTTTGGGCTTCGAATTGGGTTTTGATTTGTGATTAGTTCGAATTAGGGCTGAGAATTTGAGATTGAGAAATTATTGAACTTATAAATTCATATTAAACTTTGATTAGGGATGACAACAATTCATGAAATAACACTGTATGAATGTCTTGATAGATTATTGTGTCTAAGAAGGTTTTTCTGTTGTGGTAGTAAAAGCAGACCAGAGTCGTTACACTGTTGTCTGTGCGCAATCAGAATGTGATTGGAGAATTCATGCTTCAAGACTCACGGATGTTCAACAAGACTAAACAAAGGAATATAATTGATAGCTTTACTTCTTCCAAACTTGATTTATCAGAAGTTTACTTTCATATTTCACATCATGGTTTACAATACAGTCTCAAAAGGATACTACAAGAAATGTCTTACAAAAGGAGTTGACCTTTAAAGCAATTACAATCCAACACATTTAGATACCTATTTATCTTTGGCTACTTGATATTCAAATGCCTTACAAGAACTACTATGAATACAACAATCACATCAACAATAAATAGCAAGTGTATTTTGAATTTCAAAATCCAATTTTCATTCTTTAAGCTCCCATTTCCATACTTTAATGTCCAATTTTCAGCTCCGAGCCTCTTGATCTTCATGCGCAGTGATTTCTTCTTCTCACTCAGTTTTGCAATCTTCTCTTCATTAGAGATGGTAGTCACTGCTATACTCGACCTCGAAGTGGCAATATTATTGTTACACCATTTAAAAAAAATCCACAATTGGCTTCACTATCATGAAATCCAATACATAATATGATCGACTATCTAATTCTTAAGCTGTCAAAAATCAAAGAAATCAACAAAATATTGTGTAGTCGGTGGATACCTTCCCCAAACAACATTTATAGAATTGTTTTCCATAAGTACTCTTATGCGAGTCAATCACCCTTAGAATTATAGTCGACAATTGGCGAAAGCAAAGCAACTTCGCACGGTTTCTATCACACATTCCCTATTTGTGGATGAGTGAGCACTCATATTTTGTATTCTTATGTACTAAATTAACCAAGATCGATACAAGCAACACACCTGATAACAAACCCGAACAAATACATTTATTGTATTAGGACATTGCACAACATAATGTTATACGTGCACACCATCAAGTTATATTTGCACAACAAAAAATGCTGACACGAAAAAAGTGCTGACGCACAACATAATGTTATATGTGCACAACTTCAAGTTATATTTGCACAACATCAAGTTATATTTGTACAACAAAAAGTGCTGACACACGGAAAAAAAGGACACGCGAGGGGGCACAATGGGCGGCAAAGGGGATGAACATTTTGCCAATTAAATCAAGATGATGGGCGGAATGCAAATTAGGCCAAAAAATATGGACATTTTACAAAATGCCCCCCAAAAAAGCAGTCCCCCCACATTGGGTGTGGGTGGTAAAAGTACACAAAATATAAGGGTGGGGGAAGCCCCTACACAGTGACTTAAGATTTTGTGTTAAAATGGTGGATAATGTCCTTATAACCAAAACAAAATAAATCCGACACGACTCCTCTTTTCATACAATCCGAATGAGGTTTCTCGGAATTTCACACCTAGTCTCAACTAATGAGATTAATTTAAAATAGAATTCAAAAACACCTTTTTAGCAACCAATGAGATTAATTTAAAATATAATTTTTAAATAAAGTTAAGATTAATTTTTTTTTCTACCAACCAATTAGATTAATTCAAAACATAATTTTTTAACAAAAGCTGAGATATTAATTTTTTTTAGCAATCAATAAGATTTTTTCAAAATATAATTTTTTGAATGTTACAAAGATATTTATTTTCTTTAGCAACAAATGAGAGTAATTCAAAACATACTAATAATTAATAGGGGGCTTCATTTTCATTTTTATTTAAGTAATTAAGTCTAATTGTATTAGAGTTGAAATAATCTCTCTATAATTAATTATATTTTATTTTTCAAAATAATAACGTTTCAACTAATAAAGAAAATTATCTCATATAATGTAAATATTTCTTAAATTGAAAGTAACTAATCGTTTTACTTTGACTTTTAATAATATATTATTATATTTATCATAGTAATGTATTATATCATCATTATTTTATTAATTTCAAAACAACTGCTCCAAAACTATACTTAGTACACATTAAAATTACTTAAAACAACTTTGATTAAGAATCAGACATAAGCCTTAGCGATCCTTGTAGATATCAAACAAGCATCTGTGATTAGAATGAAAAAACCTACTAGGCGAGTGATAACTTATCAATCATGATTCATGAATGTGCTCTGCAACCCTTGGGAGATCCTATGCATCACAGAGAAGATCACTAATCTCAAGAATGATTTCAACAATAAACGATTTCAGTATTGCCCATGAGAAGCAAATTCAACAGCGGATTTTATAGCTAAGGCTATTTGTCAAAATGATAGCTCATGGAGTACCTGAAGTTGATTGGGTAGTTGAAGATGATGAAATATTTGTGTTAAATATAATATAGGTTAATAAGCTAATATAGTGTTTGAAAATCTAGATGTTGGGGTAGCTAATTGAAACTTGTAAATAAAAAAACCATAAGCTCCAAAAAGCTTGAATGAGTAGCCGATGAAAAGCTATGATTCCAAAATCTAATTAAACTAAAATCTTATATTTATTTCATTTAAAACTATATAATATCAAAATCACAAACTCCGAAAAGCTACTTTGCATATCAAACAGAGCCTTAATCTAGTTATAGTTTTTCAGTCCTCCTGGTTTGTACAGAGCTTTGTAAATCATACTCAGGGATTATCAAGACTGTTCTTTGAGTCTCGTAATTCTTTCATACTGTAAAAAAAAAAACTTTGATTAGGAAAATATTTTCTATTGTAGCTAGTGAACACACGTTATAAAACCATCTTTCTTATGTTATGATTTTTCTTAAAATAAAAATAAAAATTCATGTCTACGGTCTGCCCCTCGTATATTATGATTTTCCTTTATAATCCTCTCACCCTCGTATATATGTTATGCTTTTTATTAAAAAAAAAAATCTCAATGTATTTCAAGTTTTCAACTATGACCCCACCCTGACTCTACCCCTAACGTCTAGTCCAAAATTTACGTGACCTATCGGATTCTCACCCTTTATTTAACTCATTCAAGTAGCTAGTTATTACTCGGCCAATATTTTGAATTCACTTCGATCGACAGACCATGGACCAAATTTAGCAAATTAAATGTCCTCCAAATTACCCTCACCCCAGGGCCGGCCCTAGGGTTTTTAAGTCCGGAGACAAGGTGAAAAACGAGTCTTTTGATTAATTAAATATATTCATAATTTTTTTAAAAAATTATCAAATAATGTAAATTTTTAATTTATTTAACCATTATTAAATTCGAATTTTATTTTTATCACTAAAAGGGAAATTTATGGACTTTTACTAGTATATGAGTATGACTAATGTAACAATCTCTCGGAAAAAAAACTATGATTTTTAGATTTACCAATATACTTATTTACTAAATTTTATTATATTTCTTTATACAAGTCCTATTAAAAAAACATGGATTTTCTAGTGAGAAACAAAGGTGAATTTTTTTAATATTCTATTTTTTTCGAATTTTTTTTTAAAATATTCATTAAAAAATAAAAATTTATGGATAAATTCACAACTTAAAACAATTTACACAAATATTCAAACTTTGCAAATACGTCAGAAAAACGCGGTCTCAGACCGCGTTTATTTCCTTTTTTATTTCTTAATTTAAAAAAAAACAAAAAATATATATATAAAGTAAAACGCGGCCCGAGGCCGCGTTTTACTTAGAAAAAAAAAAGGAAAAAAGAGAAAAAGAAAGAAGAAGAAGCAAGAAACAGGAAGCCCATCGGAGGCACGGAGGCCGAGCACATCATCGTCACAGGCATGGACAACCTGTGATGGTGGTGGCCAGCAGGAGGCGACCTTCGATCGGAGACGACCTGGATCTGGATCGTGGCAGAGCGGGTGGGTCGTCATTGATCACACACCGATCCTCTCCTCCCCGGAAACTCGGATCACTACTCTCCGCCACCGAGTCGAATCTCTCCGCTAGCACCGCGTCAATCGGCATATGGATCGACACCGGGAGCCGATTTGAGAGGGAGGAAGTTAATTGGCCTTGCTCCATGCCTCCTACGTTGCTGCTCCAAGCCGATTTGAGAGGGGATGAAGTTAAACGCCATCTTCTTCCTCTTTCTTTCTTTCTCTCTCTTTTTTTTAAGTCGTTTTACTTTATATATATATTTTTTGTTTTTTTTTTAAATTAAGAAATAAAAAAGGAAATAAACGCGGTCTGAGACGGCGTTTTTCTGACGTATCTGCAAATTTTGAATATTTGTGTAAATTATTTCAAGTTGTGAATTTATCCGTAAATTTTTATTTTTTAATGAATATTTAAAAAAAAATCCATTTTTTTCCCATGAATGTAAAACAATATGCTTAACATTTAAAAACATATCATTATTTTACAAATTTATCAAAATAAAATATTATAATCACTTAAATAAATTTATTAAAGTAGCATAAATTGTTACTTAAAAACCGCCCGTTTTTTTATTTATAACAAAAATTGAAAGACGGAGACTTTTTTACACTCTTTTTCGTTAATCCAAAACTTTGAATAATTTAATAAGTCATATCACAAATGAATTTTTTTTTAACGTATAAATTTTAGTAATAAATATTTTATTACAGGTAAATATAATAATACACAATACCTTAATTATATATATATATATATATATATATATATATATATATATATATATATATATATATATATATATATATAATGTAATTTTTATTCCCGAAACCCAAATCGATAGAGGTTCTAGGCGACCTTCCTTGGGCCTACCCCAAGGACCACCACCCTGCCAACCCCACCCAAAAAAAAAAAGTGTATAAATGAGGGGAAAACATGCAAAGATATTGGTGTTGGGGGGTCTCTCCGTGGGGGTCAGCCAACCAGGCCAGCTTCCGCCGTTGAAAGCAAAACCCCGGCCCGGCCCGGACATCATAGGGTGCCCTCACTGTATCATCCCCCAACCGAGCTCCCCTTCATAAGTCCACACACGTCGAGTCCTCGATGGTCGATCACTGTTCATGCTAATGGTGGGCGGCTCTGCACCTGATTACATCTCACATCTCACTTGTCGTTGCCCGTCTTAATCTGATAGTGTGATTCATCGATCTTTCCTTTTCAACTTCACCTTTAATTTAATTAGATTTATTATTTATTTCTTAGGCTTTTAATTAGTCTTACGTTATGATTTACGGAGTATAATATAAAATTAAACAAATCCTTATCTATGGACGTATTGTTTGTCTTTGTTTTCTTATTAATTCTTTCCATATAGTTATTTCTCTTAGAATAATAGACTCCCTTATTCCATTTTATTTGCCTTTTAAAGTTGTTCGATCTCCTTTTTGTATTAATATTTCCTTGATATATATTTATTTTGATGAAATTACACCAGCTACAATATTGTATATGTGAGAATCTGCATTTGTTATACACATATTTTTTCTTTATACGAAGATAATTCATCCTGTGGCATGGTCAATAAAAGTGTTTGGATTCCAAAATACACTAATTATTTTACCTCAATTTATGTGAGTGTTTGATTATATAACTAAAAAACTCATAAAAACCAAGATAATTTAACCAAACAACCATATAAATCCAGATAAAATAAATATTTTATAATTAATATTATTATGAAATAAAAACACACCAAAAAGAAACCAATTAAAATTAGAAAATAAATAATTTAACTGATACGAAATAAATAATCCAAACACACAACTTTCTATATTGGGCTCTGTTCAATTTCACTTCATCTACGCAGCCCAATATGGATGGATCAAAAATCCCTTGGGCCTTCCTACCATTATTTAGTTACTACGGCCCACTTTTTTTTTTTTTTTTGACTGGGACACTGTTTCATAAAGAAGATTATTTTTTTTGTTGGAAAGGCACCGGTAATAGGGATAACAATAGGTCGGATGGTGGTATCCATCATTTCACTCGATCCATCATGGGTGGACCATCACCCCATACGACCCACCATCCATATGACCATATCCACTTCACCCACCACCCATTGGGTAAGTGGGAGATGAGTGGGTAGTTCAACCGGAAACGATTTGTGGGTAGTACTCAAAGGTCCCCGGTTCGAACCCCGGATAACTGCTCTTTATTTACCAAATTCAAGGGAGATGAGTGAAATATGGTGATTTTTCGCCTATTTGATTTTGTCTATTTTCGTCTAATCCGAAATATAAATTGTCATATATACAACATACAACTATCATAAAAAAATGTTATAAAAAAATACAAGTCTTAATTAACGTTATGTCTTACAACATGCAAAAAAAAGTTGGGTCTGATTTTTCATCCTCCAGCTAGCTGATGTCTTCACAAAATCACTAGATTTCCAGGTTCTGAACGGGTTTGGGTATAGGTCGATTGAATCAGGTTCTCAGGTTGGGTCAGATCTTACTAGCTCTATTTGCACATATGTTTGCCTTTATTTCTTATAATTCTTTCCATATAATTACCCCTCTCCTCTTTTATAAACATATAGTTTTTGTAGAACCAGGAAAGCAATTAGGCACAATGCTACCGGTAATCAACCATTGCCCGTCCTAAAGCATCTTTGTGGATAAGAACCCGAAGTTCTACATCATCCTCTAAACCTCTGTCGGCAGGGATACTGTGAGTCGGGCGCACAATCTTATCAGCCACAGTATTAGCTTCCCTAAAAATATGACGAATTGAAACATTAGAGAAAGTCATCAGTGACATCTTTATATCTAATTGTATCAACTCAATATTCCACGGGCATACTCAATCCCCAAGAAAGGCGTTAACCATAGTTAGATTGTCCCTCTAATCAAAAGGTTATCTAGACCCAGGGTCCTCGCTCTCAAGTCTCAACACACCCTGTCGAAAAGCTAATGCTTCCGCAAAAATTGCTGATGATTTATTGCACGAACCCATCCCTAGGTAATTATATTAGTGTCCATGTCCCATGAGATAAACCCGTACTTTTCCGTACCAGACATACATTGTGACCCATCAAAGTTAAGTTTAAAGAACCCCGTAAGAGTTTTTTTTTTCAAACAACATTCCTCTATTTGCCCCTATTCTTAAGCTGGTATTTGTTCAATCTTACGCGGTGAGAATAATTGCTCGTAACTTGTCCTTCAGTAGAGTCATCATCCAACTTCTTCAAGGCACCTTATGACTACTTAATTGTTGTTATAAAGATCTGGATATCCCTTACTGATACAACCTTACCCAGATCAAACAAAACTTGGTTGCTAAAAAACCAACCCCACTAGCATAATGTCAGGTCTCCCATGCGAGTCAGACCAACACAATTTTTAATTAACTGCAGTGAACGTACATTATTTCTTCCTTGAAACAGATTTTCAAGCAAATCCCCAAGCTGGATATGTGAGTCTGACAAAATCCTCTTTGTAAGGACGCAACACAGTAGGAAGTGGTCAGTAGACTCTATCTGACAATCACAACAAGCACATTATATGGGTACATGAATGTGAGACTGTTGTAGGCGTGCTTTGGTTGCAATCCCATCTTTAGCAAGTTTCCAAAAAGAAGTGAAGAACTTTCGGCGGCACATCGAACTTCCAAAGCCATGCACATTCAAAATTGGAATCTTTACACTCATTTGGGATAAAAGTAGTTGCTAATTTGGTGGTGAACCAACCTTTGGAGCTTAGGCTCCAATATAGTCAGTCCGACATTGTGTTTGCTGATAGAATAATATTACAAATATGGTCAATATCACCAGGATTAATCAACCCCAACTTGAGACACGTGGTATCCCAGGTGTTATCTTGATTAATAAACTGGAACGGTCTACCAGCCATTCCTTATGAAGCAAAAAACTTTTGTTAATAATGCGAGCATTCAACAGACTATCAAAAGTCCAGTTGTCCAACCAAAAGTTAACCAAGCTTCCATTACCGATGCTCTAGCAGAGATCTAGAGCAAACAACGGATGTAGAGAGACTAGTTTGGACTATTTCCAGGAAGTTTTTTTTTGTTTTCGATATTACATAATAAAAACCGTTTTAAGGTATTTTTTCGTAATTACACGAACTCATACATTAGAAGACTATGTAATTATTTTCCATAATAATTTCATTTGTAATCCAGTGATGATTGTTTGGGCCTTTTAAATCCCCAAACCTCCTTATGAAATATCCGTTCAAACTTTATCCCAGATTATCAAGGGTGTAAAATTTTGATTTTTGTTCAAGAAGAAACTATGGTATACTTTTCCCAATTCGTCCATAATGGACTTAGGAAGAAGGAATGCTTACATAAGAAAGATTGGTTGTGCACTTATATTTGCTTTAATTAACACTTTTCGTCCTTTAGCCTATAAGGATGACGCTTTCCAGCATGTTAGTTGTTGTTTTGCTTTTATAACTATATTAGCAAATGTCTCTTGTTGGCTCTGCCATTGATAATAGGGAAGCCTAAATACTTTTCCAGAGTAGTTGACTAGTTTACCTCAATTGTTTGGATAATCGCCCTAATAGTGCAACTGGAGTAGTCTTTGATGACACTTGGAAATAGGATTTATGTCTGTTGATTTTTTGGCCTGATATTTTATAATATCAATCAATAATAATATTGGAAACACGATTACAAGCTGTCGATGATGCTTTTGAGAAGATTAGGATGTCGTCAATGAAGGGAAGATTCATTTTTTTTAGCAAAGCTAATCCCCAGTCTTTAGTAGCATTAGCTTCAAGCTGCAAGGATTGTGCCAACACTTCAGTTGACAGAATAAATATTAGTGGAGATAACAACTCCCCATGCTGCAACCCCCTTCTATGGAGAAATTGATTAGTTGGTTCTTCATTGACCAGAATCAAGTATGAGACAGTAATAATGCATTCTATTACCCAACCCACAAAAATTTCATGAAATCCTAGTTAGAGCATAGTTGTTCGATATATCTCCATTCAATACGTTCGTATGCATTTTTCATATCAAATTTGATAGCCATAAATTCTTCCTTCCCTTTTTAGTTCAAAAAGAATGGAAGACCTCATGAGCAATGAGGACATTATCATGAATTGAACGTATTTTGGCGAAGGCCTCCTATAATGGGTGTATTAGTTTGTCAACTACCAAGGCCAACCTTGCGGTTAAGATATTTGATATAATTTTATATGCCGTAGAATACAAACTAATCGGACAAAAATGATTAATCGTTGAATTAAGGATTATCAACTTTGGGTAGCAAAGTGATGAATGTATGGTTAATATGTTTGTAGAACTGATCCCTTGGAAGTTTGCATCTGAAAGATATCAATGACTTGAGCATGACTATCCCTAATAATACCTCCTATACTACAATCCCCCGACTGTTTGACAGAGCCGTCTACGTTTATTTTGCAGAAGTCTCTAGCTGGTCTTTCCCAGTTGGGGACTCTACGTTGTTTTTGTTTTTGTTGGATTTTTTTCTGTTGAGCCTGACCAGTTTTTCACCATTGTTTTAGTATTATGACATATATGTGTCACATTTATATTCCTTTTATTGAAAATAACATTGTTCCTAAGTTCCCAAATGGTCTTCCATGAAAAACATAAGTCGGTTAAAAAATAGTTTATCTCTTTCATCCTCCTCAAGTACACCGTAAATAATTGACATAGTCAATAATAGTCACAGACCAACAAGCTAGCTAGTAATTAAGCCAACTTGTGATTTCATATTAGGTATTAAAGGCTTGTCGGGGGTGTAATCTTGGATTTTAGGGAGTTTGGGTTAGTGCTACTAAATAATTATGGGCCACTATTTACACGGTTAAAATATTGTGTAATACACGAATTTGGATTCACGAAAATCCGCCAATCTCAAAAGCGGATCTGCAATGTACGTTCGTTGGTAAATTTTGATATTTAATTTGTAAAAGCTTAAGGCACGATGTATACGCTATCGCACATTGAGAATTCTCGAACATGCATGCGAATTCACATTGTGCGGTAGCGTTTTTTTAATAAAAAACACACAATAATGATCCCCTTAAATACCAACCGACTTTACGCACACATTCTGAAATTTTTATCCCCTCTTGCAGATCTCATAAATATCAAAGGTCTATGTCATTGTCAAGTGAAGATAATCTACCATTCAACCCATAACGTTACAACAATTCGGACGAACTCCTAACTCATATCAATGTAATTCTTAAATGATTGTAGGAAAATTCACTTACAATTTGTATATATCTTACATCTACATGTTTCCAATTTGTTTGTATATAGTAGTATTTATGACAATATATATTATATTTTATATCTACATGTTTTCAATTTGTTTGTTTCCAATGTGTTTGGAGTAGTGTGTGTTTGTATATATATCTAGACATGCACAATAGATCATATACACACAACCTTAAAAATGTATCAAGGTAACAAATTTGGGTATTGAATTAAGAAGATCAGTAGATGAGATTAAAAATAACTTTAGATTGATTATTCGATAATACTGAGTGATTATTTGTTGGATTAATGAAATTATTCAGTGGTATCTGGACGATTATTCGTTTGAATGATATTAATATATATATTTTTAATACTTTTTCTACAGAATAATAATGAGAAAACATACGAATAATTTCTGCGTACACGATGTTGTAATACCATTTCCTCAAAAACTCGACGCAACTCTCTCACGGATGCCGACCATGGGGAAGAACTCCGAAATCGGTCGGCAAGGTTTCATGTTCGCTCCCTGCCTACTCGCCCTTCCTCCTCAAGCGCCTGGCCCATCAAAAGTTCCACGTTTTGGCCCCCAAGCACGACATACGCACAACAAACACAATACTCTACTTTGTGGTGCCAGTTTGGAGGCTTAAATTAAATCAGAATTGAACCTACTCTAATATCGATCACTTGTTACAGGGCAATACCCAAAATACCCACACCGATATTTTAGGCATTTTGTATTATTTTTCAATAAGTTTGGGAAAGAGAAAAGAAAATTGGATAATATTGGATTGACAATTTTGTGTAATTATTATCAAAATTAATTTCACAGTATTAATTTGTAGGTCAATTCAGTAGCCACTAGTAGGGCTGTTATATGAGTTGGACAGCTCGAGCCGAACCCAAGCTCGTTCATTTACTAAAACAAGCCAAACTTGAACAAAAATGAAAGCTCGTTTAAAAATTGTGCTCGGCTCGACTCGAGCTCGTTTAACAAATGAATCAAGTTTGAACATGTCAAGCTCGGCTCGTTCGGCTCGAATAACACCCCTAGCCACTAGCCCTCGGGGAACTGGAAAGGGGGGTTGGCGAATGTAAATGAAGAAAGTGACATTATACAAGCTAGTTGGATTTTGGGAAGCCTGGACTGTGAATTATATTAATGATGAATGATGGTTGACGATGATGCATGTATATGTTTCATATATAAGTACTTGGCTAATTAATTAAAGTGTGGTGTGGGTGGGAGTAACATGACATCGATCGATCGGTAGCTAGTTTTGATCGATCCTTGCTATGCTACCTAACATCTGTTTACATGTGCACCTCTCTCAGTTTAATTACTTGCTACTGTAGACCATGACAGCATAATCAATCTATTCGAAGCTATAACTGCACTCGAGTTATTACTTATTAAATGTCCGACTTTGGTATATAAATGAAGGTACCGGCCGGTATATATCAAATATATATTTTGTTTGATAAGGTAAAATTTAGAGAGAATAAACAAGTGACTTAATTCTTGATAGGTCGACAGATCGGCAAACGGATAAACCGTCAAGAACATACAATGGAAAATAAACTGAAAAGTAAGATGTAGCAACAAATTTACACACTATACGAACAGGGAGAGACTAATTAAGCAAACCAAAAACCGTCAAGCAGAGAAGAAAGAGTAACTCAATTAGTATGCCTAGTTCACGAGGTTATACCACTGCAAGGAACAATCATTGATTGCCAATTTGCCAAGGACAAGATCCTTAACATTTGAAATGAGGATTATCTATTGATGAGTACAAATTATTCATCCTCTCTATATATATAGATAGATAGACAGATTGTGCCATATAATAATTTTTTTTTATAAATTAGGACAACATATAATAAAAATATTTTGGTGGAATGTTTTTTCCTATAATCAATCATAACATGCCATGTAGGACTTTAGGCATTGATTTTACGAAAATTTCCAGAAAACCACCCTTTAAATACGGGTGTTTTCACTTAACCACCCCTTAAATTCAAAATTACAAAAAACCACCCTCTAAATGGTATTTGTTTACAACTCACCACCCCTTCATTTATTTTCGTTAATTTATCATTAAATATATTATATTTTAACACTTTTAAACTCAAATCTGATTATAAATATATTCAAAATTTGAATTAAGAGCTCGATTATATTTTATGGATTATTTTATTTATTTTAAAAAAATAATAATAAATGTAGCCTAGAATTATTATCTTAATTTATATTTGAAAATGTTTATAAATTTTTAAATTATTATGTAATTTACTCTTATTTATTTATATTTTAAATATTTTAAAAATATTATTATTAGTCTGTAGTTTAAATATTTTTGTTCAATAATTATCTTTGATAAAAATTGAAAAAGGTCTATACTTATATTTAATTTATACAATTAATCAATAAACTTTTTTTTTTAAAAAAATTAGGTAAAATGAATTTGAATTCCCCCATATATTTAAAGTTTTTTTTTATATAACAAGAAAGTTATCTATTAAAAAAAGTTAATATTTTTCAGCTTAAAATATGAGTTTGATCCATTTTTATTGTCATAGATAATTTTTTTCTTTAAATTTCCCTAAATTTAAAAAAATAGGATATCGATTAATCACCATTTTAAATATTTAAAAAATTTTAATTATTAAACAAAATATTTAAACTATAAATAAATAATAATTTTAAGGTTATTTTTAACTTTATAAATAGAAATTATGATTTCTATTCATATTATAAATAAAATAGTAATTTACATAAAGTTTTAAAAATTTATAAACGTTTTCAAACATAAATTACGATAATAATTCTAGACTTTATTTATTATTATTTTTTAAAAATAATTAAAATGATCCCCAAAATATAATCGAGCCCTTAAATTCAAAATTTGAATATATTTGCAATCAAATTTGAGTTTCAAAATATTTAAATATAATATATTTAATGATAAATTAACGAAAATAGATGAATGGGTGGTGAGTTGTAAACAAAGACCATTTAAACGGTGGTTTTCTGTAATTTTGAATTTAAGGGGAGGTTAAGTGAAAATACCCATATTTAAAGGATGATTTTCCGTAAATTTCCCTTGATTTTAATATATGTACTTTTATTTGACAATTAGATAAGAAATTATGCAAGTTTAAAGTTTTTATATACAATAAGTTGCATATTGAATCATTAGATTTCAAATGGTGTCTTTTTAGACAAAAATAATGCCTTTATAGCGTAAAATGACATTGTTTTGTTCGTTTAAAGAGAATATATATATATATATATATATATATATATATATATATATATATATATATATATATATAACAACTAATGATATAGTTTTGAACTAAAACGTTTTTGTTTTCAACTAAAACATTGTTGTTTTGAAGTAAAAACACACGGTGCATTTTGGACAAAAATACCATTGTTTTAAACTAAAAAAGCAATGTACGTCTTGAACTAAAACATCGTCATATAAACTAAAATGTTATAGTTTTTAGAAAAAATTTGCCAAATAGGCACTTTTTTTGGACAAATTGGTGAATTGTCCAACTTTTTGGACAAATTGGTGAATTGTCCACTATATATACTAATTCCCCAATTATATATCAAAACAAACAGATCCATCGAGCCTTGTATAGGTTCTCGATCTCTCGATCTCTCGACTCTCTCGATCTCTCGATTTCTCCGGCCGCTCCCTCGAGCTCGCTCGCCCTCTCGCTCTCTCGTCCTCGCCCTCGCTCGTCGCCGGATCTGGAGTCGAAGCTTCGACGTCGCCGGATCTCGCATCCTCCAGATCGCTGTCGTTCTTGCTTTCAGATTCAATTTGAAGAACTGGAATGGATCCACCTCAGGCTTTCTCTCTTTAATCGGAATCAGGAGCCATGGGCGGTGCAATCAGGAGTCATAGGCGGTGTAATCGGAATCAGAAGTTATAGGCCGCTCGTCGCCGGATCTGGAGGCGTTGATTGTTCTTCCTTCGCTCATCGTTCTCCCTCCCTCCGATTGTTCTTCCAGATCTGAATTCAATTCGACTAATTGATTCGGCAAATCAATTGAGTCGGAATCAATTAATTCGAAGCCGATCTGAAACCGGTGGATCAATTGGAGTTGCGGCGTCGTGAGCGAGCGAGGCCGAGCGATCGAGGTCGAGCGAGCGAGCGAGGGACTGGAGGTTTCAGATCCGGCCGGAGCGAGGTCGAGCCGCCGGAGATCCGGCGAGGGACTGGAGGTTTCCGAGGTCGAGCGGCCGCAGTTCCTGGCAGAGCGAGGTCGAGCGGCGGAAGGAAGAAGAAGGACTTTTCTATGAAATTATAAAAATCACCCTACGAATATGAGAAATTATAAAAACCATCTATATTTTATTATGTGATCCATAATCTATATTTTTATTTTTATTTTTGCACAACAAAATGTTATATTTGCACAACGTACTCTTATATTTGCACGACAAAATATTTAAAAAAAATAAAACTAGACTTGGGTCATATTTGCACAACTTACGGTTATATTTGCACGACAAAATGTAAAAAAATTAAAAAAAAAACTAGACTTGGGTCATATTTGCTCAACATACGGTTATATTTGCACATCGTACTCTTATATTTGCACGAAAAAATGTTAAAAAAATTAAAAAATAAAAAAACTAGACTTGGGTCATATTTGCTCAACATACAATTATATTTGCACATCGTACTCTTATATTTGCACGACAAAATGAAAAAAAAATAAAAAAAAACTAGACTTGAGTCATATTTGCACAACTTACGGTTATATTTGTTCAACGTACTTTTATATTTGCACGACAAAATGTTAAAAAAAAACTAGACTTGGGTCATATTTGCTGAACATACGGTTATTTTTGCACATGCACAACATACTCTTATTTTTGCATGACAAAATGTAAAAAAAAAAAACCTAGCCTTGGGTCTTATTTGCTCAACATACGGCTATATTTGCAAATGCACAACATACTCTTATTTTTGCACGACAAAATATTAAAAAAAAAACAAAAAAAACTAGACTTGGGTCATATTTGGTGAACATACGGTTATTTTTGCACACGCACAACATACTCTTATTTTTGCACGACAAAATGTAAAAAAAAATAAATAAAAAAAACTAGACTTGGGTCTAATTTGCTCAACATGTGGTTATTTTTGCACATGCTCAACATACTCTTATTTTTGCACGAAAAATGTTAAAAAGAAAAGAGTTAGGCTATAGGCAAGATGATAAAATTGCTATTGGCAAGATGATAAAATTGTTACGGGTAAGATGGACACTCCACCAATTTGTTCAAAATGTGGACATTTTACCAATTAGGACAACGTTTTTGGACATTTCACCAATTCCCCCTAGTTTTTATCCGCTAAACTAAAAGAAAAATCTATCAAAAAATAACAAAACAACTTATACAGAATCCCGCGGCTAGCTCCTATAAATTTCTAGCTCCGTCACATATTCCAAACAATATTTTGAATTCATTTCTAGAGGCCGTGGACCAAATTTAGCAAATTAAATGTCCTCTACAATTTTTTTTTTTTTTGGTGTGTATAAATAAGGGGGAAACATGCAAGGAGATTGGTGTTGGGGAGTTTCGTGGGGGTCGCCGGCCGGACCCCAGACCAGCTTCCACCGGTGAAAGCAAACCCCGGCCCGGCTCGGCCTCACTGTATAACCCCCCAACCGAGCTCCCCTTCACAAGTCCACGCACACGTACGTACGCTTCGAGATTTGCGTATTGTTTGCGAAATAGCACTTGGGGCACGCTTTGAGATCTGCGTATTGTTTGCGAAATAGCACACATTATACTCACAAGCGTCAATCAGCTCGTACCCAAATGCAAGGTCCCTAATCACACTCTTCATCTTCGCTCCATCAGTTGGATGTTTATGTCCTTTCGGCAACATGCGAGCAATGTGTGCGTACATGGTATCCATGCTCCTATCTGTACACCCAAACTCTGTCTTCATCTGCATTGCATCCAGACAGGCATCCAGAACAGTCATATCGCTGTCCTCATACAATGGCATGTTTGCTGCCTCTACAAGCCTATTATATTTCTCGTAATCACCGTCAACAACATATTGGAACGGAGGATCGTCGGGAACAGAGTGCGCCTCATATCCGGCATGAAACGGAAAAGCATCGTGCAGAATGTTCATAGCAGGACCATCAACGGAGGAAGATGCCCCTTCCTCCAGGATCTGCGTTCGTCGTTGCTCAATTGTCCTATCAACTGGGGCTTCGCCATGCTTGTCCCAAACAGTATAACTAGGCCACATCCCCATGTGGGCCAAATGACTGTGTATTTCATCTAATGTGTGCCATTCATTGTTGCGGCATCTCCGACACGGACATAGGAAATGAGTCATTCCATTCGCATTATCTCTAAGATTCTGCATAAACATAAATATTCCATTTTGATACTCCCCGTGAGCGTGAGGGAGTAGCATCCAACTTTTATCGACCATTATCGTCCTATCATTATCAATCCATTCATATGAATTCATCACATTCTCAAATAAAATTGCACATAAACAATCCATTCTCATCATCTATGTCATTCTACACCACATTCTCAAATAAAATTGCACATAAACAATCCATTCACATACACAATCCATTCATACCTCAAACTCAATTTAAAATCAATTTTCAATCATAACATTCTAAATTCCATTTTCATCATAAACTCAAATACAAATTCCATTCTCATCATCTATCTCATTGTACATCTCTTTCTAAAAAAAAAATTGCACATAAACAATCCATTCACATACACAATCAATTCATAACACAAACTCAATTTAACCTCCATTTAACCTCAATTTCAACTCCATATATACATACATAACTCTTTCCCCTCATAAACTCCATTCAAACAACTTTTTTGCCATCCAAACTCCATTAAAAAAGACAAGCTCATCATCAATCCACACAAACAATGTATATGCATATATTCAACAAAAAAAAACAAAAAAAATTAAAATTTATACATACCTTGAATGGATGTGTGAAAATTGTGAAATGGGGGAAGAGTTTTCGAGCCTCTAGAGTTATTTTGGGAGAAAGGATGAAGATGAGAATGACTTATTGCACAGTACAACCGATTTTAATTGTTTGTTACGGAAAACACATTCAGGCGACGGACATATATATATCTCCGTCTCCTGAGTGAATAGTAATAAATATGGGGTCAACTACCACACTTTTCAGGCGACGAAACTAGTTAAATGTTCGTCTCCTGAATGAACAATATTTAATATTCGTCACCGACCGGACTTTATTACTTTACTTTTGAAAAAGTCCAACGTTCTGGTGACGGACTATTAGAATTTCCGTCGCTAAAAAGGCCCATTCTGACAGCCGTCATTTGGATACCTATTCGGGCGACCGAACTTGAGCAACGTTCGTCGCCTGGATTTCATCCGTTGCTTGAGTCCAGTTCAGCTGACGAACATTGAGTTTTTCTGGTCGGCAGAACATGGGTTGGAGGCGATTTGGGCCTCCCAAGGTGCAGGCGACGGGCCATAGTTAGTTCGTTGCCCGAACCCGATTCAGGCGACGAACCTTTTGAAGTCCGTCGAGCGAGAGGAAATCTGGCGTAGTGGTACGTCGAGTCATCGATGGTTGTAAGTTCCTGCAGCTACTGACTGCTGTTCATTCTTATGGTGGATGGGCTGGGTCTGCAGTACGTACCTGATCGATTATCCATCACTTGCCTTCAGTGTGTTTCATCGATCTTTTGCTTTTACAAATTCACGTACCTTTAGTTAGATTAGGTAATTTCTTATGCTATATTTTGATTCCTCATACATTATTGATCATTTATAATGAATTATGTACTCCCTCCGTTCGGCAAAACTTGACGTTTTACTATTCACGTACGCTTTTTTAAGAGATAAAAACTATATAAAATATCTAGTTTTTTTAATAATTTTTTTAACAATTTTGTAGTTATTATTAACAAGTACAAACTTGTTAAAAAATTTATTTTAAAAAATGAATATTTTATATAGTTTTTATCATTTTAAAAAAGTGTGCATGAATAGTAAACGATAAGTTTTGCCGAACGGAGGTAGTATTTCGTACGGTTATATTCAATTGGTTGTCCATTCTATCTGCCGTTTTCAATTGCTATCCTTCTTCCTATATGGGAGGGCCTATTCACACGGTGAAAATATCGCCTAACACACGGTCACTATTACGGATTCTGAAACCGTGAGAAATGTAGCTAATTTTAGTTTTCAAAACCGTGAAAAATATCATGGTCACGGCTTCAGAAATAGTGAGAATTTTCACGGGCTCGGTTTCGAAAACAGATAATGAAATAGCCCAATTTAAGTGTTTTGGGCCGAAGCCCATGAAGTCCAAACCGAAGCCCAATCAGACGGCCACGGATTTGAAAACCGTGAGACACTTTCCCAACGCAAGCCCACTATTTTGTAAACCGTAGCAGCATACATTGCAACTGTTAACAAAACTGTCGCCAGAGGGGATCTCACGGTTTCGGAATCAGTGACAGTCAATTTCTCACGGTTTGAGAAGCTGTGGCAGCCATATTTTTCACGGTTTTCAAATCCGTGATCATGATCGTGCGTTTGGCGATATTTTGACCGTGTATAAAGCGATTCTGTTCCTATATACATTGCTTTAATTTGATGTTTATTTTGATGAAATGACATGAGCTACAATGGATATCAGAACCTGCATTTGTGATCATTTTTTTCTGATAATTATCATCATCCTAAACCCTGAAAATTTGACCTAGTCCATAATATATAGTCGCAGACCCCAGTGGCGGATGCAGAAATTTTGTTAAGGGGGCTAAAAAAATTTCAAGAAAATTTTTATTGCATGTATCATGTATGTATGAAAAGTACTTCTTTTTTTGTTTAAATATATTTAAAAGCACCTTAATTTATGATTTAAATAGTTATTTTTAGTAGAATTTTTTTAATAAGGGCATATATCAACCACCACTATTTGTTAAAGAATGTAGTAAAGTTACTTCCCTTAGTCAACCAAATGTTATTTTAAAAAAGGAGGATTATATATATGTATAAAAGAAAGTTTTTGTTCAAGTATATTGGGGAAAATTATTTGTGCATGTATATAAGAAAATAATTTTTTAATGTATTGGAAAAACCTTCAATTTATTATTTAAATAGTCATTTTTAGTAGAAAAAATTTAAAACAATAAACAAAAATTATAAAAAAAAAATTGAGAAATTTTTATATGTATACATAAAAAGAAAGTTTTTGTCTAATTATATTGGAGAAAACCTTAAATTTGGTATTTATTAGACATTTTTAGTAGTAGGAAACTAATAGGAAAAAAAAATTGTAAAAAAGTGAAGCTAATGGGAATTGAACTCATGACCTTAAGATAATAAATACCCCTTCTTTCCAACTAAGCTAATCTATCTTTATGATTCATTACTCTTTTTACATTGTTTTATCTCTAAAATTAGTAAAAATTACAAAAAAAAATCAATATAATTTTTTTCCTACGCTTTTCTTCCGGTCTACGGGGTGGCTGAAGCCCCCCCGAGCCCCCCGTAGATCCGCCAATGGCAGACCAGCTGGTAAACCAACTTGCTAGGGAGACAAATTGCGATTCCGACTAATTTTTCACACGTTTATTTACTCATTTGTGCGGTCGACAATTTTTTTTCCGTCGACTCATGTCGGTAGAATCGGAAAGACATTTTATCGATGGGTAGCTGATGTCGATCAGTAAGTTATATTATATACGAATAAAAAAAACTAAGTTATATTAAGGTAAAAATAAAATTACCAACATCAAAAAAAATTGTACTTAATAATATATATAAAACCATGTCTATAGCAAGTTGGTTTTAGGGATGTGCAAAAAAAGGTTTAGACCTAGAAATTGGATGGGATCAAATGAACCAATCACTACCGCGCGGTCCGGCACAATTCAGGCGACGGACATAATGTTGTCGTCTGAATGCCTCTCACAACTCACGTCTTTAAGTTTGTCCCTCTGATCTTCATGTGACGAACAATCGTTTGTTCGTCACCTAAGTATTCTTAGGCGACGAACAAGCCCTCTGCCTGAATATGGTCAACGGCTTGGGAATCGATTAAAGTCATTCAAATGACGAGCTAATTTCGTTGCCTGAGTGTTTTTCATTGTCAGAAAATCTAAATGTTCAGGCCACCAAAAGTAACTTTATTTCGTTGCCTGAGTCATCTAGCAACGGATATGATGTCGTTGCTTGAGTCTTGATGGTTGCTTTGTTCGTCACTTGGTTATTCAACCATAAGGAGATGAGTGTTGTTAAAGCGACCGTATGGTTCAATGTTCGTTGTTTGAATCGTAAAGTGACAAGGTAGACAGTATAAGTTCGTTGCCTGAGTGACATGTTGATTCTTTTTCAATGTTCTAACGATGGGTTTACCCTATGTTTGTTACTAGAATAGAGTTGCCAAAAATCAAAATCCTATTTGGAAGCTCTATTTGCTCCCTGCTAATGCACCAAATCACACACATACCACTTGTTTCTCATAACACATTCATAAGCCTGTGGAGATCTCGCACATTCATTTCATATTCACATATGACATCCATATACATTCACATTTGTCAAAAAGTGCATACATTTCAGATTCATATGGAAGTCACATTCAAATTAGTTTTCGTTCGAGCAAAATATTCCCAAAATAAAAGTTTCCTTGTCCAGTGAAACCCACAAACCCAACTTTTCTTTTCTACCAAAACTATACACATTCATAGGTCAATCAAAGTAGTTCAATACTAGAGTTTAGGGGCTAGACGTAGAGTAGTTCAATGAGGACGAGAAAATCACAGTCAAACCTTAAGCTTCGTTTACGTAGGTGTTGAGTTACTGAGCCAAAGAGTGTACTTGTTTGTCCGCGACTAGCCCCCGCACAACATCCTCCAATGCAGTAAGGCACAATGTAGGTGAGGAAGCCTCTTCTTTGGCCAACCATGCCTCCTCCTGAGCCTTTGCAGCCTCCTCCTGTGCCTTTGCAGCCTCCTCCCAAGCCTTTATAACCTCCTCCTTCAATAGTCTCCTCTCTTCAGCTGCAACAGCAGCCCATGGGCCTCCCCTCTTCTTTGGGGGTCACCGGTGAGTCCCTCCCTAACCTACATAATCCTCATTCAAATATAATGTAATAGCATGTATTTGAATAAGGAATTGATATCATTCAAATATAACCACCATTCAAACCTATAGAACCACCATTCAAGTTAATTCTTATCATAAACTAAACATGTGGCATACCTCTAACTTATGTGCCTCGACGCTCCCCAAAGCAAGAGGCCAGAATATTGCGTTGTGCTTCTATGGTCAAGGGGGCTTGTGCCACTTTGCTGGAAGTGCCATCTTCTGAGAATGATGGATTGGATTGACTGAACTCCTCAATGACCGCTTAAGTTTTACTTGTCATAAAAAATGGAAAAAGGCTTTATAGGGTTCCACTAAAGAGAAATCTAGTAAGACAAATAAATTTAGTATAAAGACAAATATAAAGATAAAAGTGTTGAGGTTATAGTTCTTGACAAAATGAAACAAATTATAAGAGCGAGCCTATAAATAACAAACTATAGTTCTTTAAAATAACTGAAAGGGCTTTAAAATAACTGATAGTTGTACGATATATATTATTTATACAATATTATTACAATAAAACAATAAGAATAATGATGTAGGTTCTGTTTAATTAAGCCTATATATGATAATGATTACTCTATAATAAATATTTATAGAGTATTGGATTATAAGTTTTGATACAGTATTAAAGTTTTTTTAAAAAAATTTAGACATTGAAATATAAGTTATATAGAAAACAATTTACAAATTATCATACAATATTACATTGATAATAAAACTTACAACTCGTTCTTCAGCATTTGGGCAAGACTTGTACATGTTCACCACGGTTTCAACAAACGGTGGCCTGACTACCTTACCTCAATTACCCTGTGGCTGAATGGCTTTAGGCCGGAACAGTGGTTGATAGGGTTTGAGTTTTTTTTTTTATGCGGATTGCCTTTTTCTGCGCACACAAAGCCTAAAAAAACACAATTAAGCAGATTAGAGAACGTTTGCCAGATATAAATGCATAAACATATATATATATATATATACAAAAGAACTGTCCAGCCGTAGAAATTTACCTTCTTTGCCTCATTTTCAAACTCATTCTTTATCAACCATTCCCACTGAGAGACACAATGCTTGAACTCATCCGACATCTGGCTTCTCCCATACACAGAATAGATCTTTTGGCACTGACTATTCCAAGATCTATAGATGGTGGTAGCACATCCATCGATGAATTCCCAAATACATGGATCTAGATTCTCTAAATTGTACATGCTCTGGATGACATCAGAAATCAAAAAGTTAGTAAGTTTATTTGTAACTTCTAACTTCTTAAGTGATGATATTTAAAATTTCAAGTTTAAACTATGTACGAGTATTGCCCCAACATCTGATGCAAAATTTATATAAATATTTTATGATAATATATATATATATAAAACAATAAACCACAATAAAAATAAAAATAAAGAGAGAGAAATTAGAGTAGCTATAATTATATCAGGAACCACAATATCATATACTTACACCAGAAAAGAGTATCTAAACTTATAGCAGAAACCATGAAAAAAAAAGAAACCACAATTAATGCAACTTTTAGTAGAAATCAGAGTAGCTATACTTGTACCTGAAACCACAACATAATATGTTTACACCACAAATCGGAGTACCTATACTTATACTAGAAACCCAAAGAAAAAAAAAGTAGTTATACTTAACCAAAAACCACAATAACAACAAAACAAACAATGCAACTTGTAACAAATGAATGCTAAGCATAAGAAATCAAACAACGCAACATGGTAACCCTATACTTATAACAAACAATGCCAGCATGTACAAGAATATGTACCCCGAGGTACGCATCGAGGGCGTCCTTGTCCTGCTTGTCGAGCACTGAATAGGATGCTGCTCACATTGGGACATGTCCCCTCGGTCCAACTCCTATCTGGAAGGGTGTATGCATGTCTGAGTCGAGTCATGGCCTTGAAGGAAATGGGACCAGACCAATTCCTAATGCCCTCACTAGCGCTAGGGTTTTGTGGCTCCCTATGTTGCATTGCGTTGAGGGGGGCAATCCTGCACAAACCAGAAGAGAGAAAGAAGACATTATTAGAAAGAGTGAAAACAGAAGAGAGAAGATAGAACAACTCAGATCGCGGCATAAAAAAAACACATACATATGTATTATATTAATGAAAGTAGTAAAGAATCTCACTTGGATAGCTTATCAAAAAAATCTATTCTAAGTATACACCAAAGTACATTCACCAGATTGAGATAATCTCTTGGATAGCTTATCAAAATCTATAAATAATTAAATAGGGATGTGATTCAAGAAAGAAAAAAAGGGCATTGCAATTATTTTGCATTAGAGTATAATTGAACCAAACACACCCGTTATGTTTGTTTACCATCAAGATCGCATTGTCTTATTCAAAAAAGTATAAAGAAACCACAAAAGCAAACTTCAGTCCTTCATCAATTGAATATCCTAATGCAAAATGAATAAACAGCTGAACAAAATTAGAGGCATCGGCCTATCAGTGAACAATACTATGAAAAAGAAAAATATGCAACCATAAACAGAGCAAAAATCAATAATTATTAAGAAGAAGATTAAGATGGAAATAGAACGAGAGAGATTACATGGAGTATTGTCCTGGAAGGGGCAAAATGAATAAAAAAAAACATGGTTCCAGGCAAAGAGTATTGACGAGTGAACAATACTCCCCGGTTAATATGCTAGGATTAGGGCTGTTATTCGAGCCGAACGAGTCGAGTATCACTTGTTCATATTCAGTTCATTTAGGATATGAACGAGCTCGAGCCGAGCTTTTTTCGAGCTTTAAGCAGTTTTACTTGCTTATTATACACTAACTTAAAGGAAATTTTAGAAATTCCATAAAATTCGAGCTATTCGAGTTTAATTCGAACGAGTCGAGCTTTAGACCGAGCTTAAAAATGTGCTCATACTCGGCTCGTTTAGAAAATGAACGAACGCGAGTCGAATTTTTATCGAGCGCGTACGAGTCGAATTCGAGCTACTAGTGTTCACATAACACCCCTAGCTAGGATAAGAAATATTGAGTTAAAGTGGAAACTAATCCACAAATTTTAGGCAAAAGTAAATCAGACAAGGTCACAAGGCAGGTTTAGAATAAAAAAAAAAGAAAAAGAATGTTATCAATTAAGGCTGAAATGAAATATATAGGCAATTAAATAAGATTACATGGAATGAAATTTCCTTCATGTATCTTATTTATTAAAATTCCAACAAATTTCTTTCTTTGAAAACATTTTTTATTGAAGAAATAACAAAACGAAGCTTAAGTTGATTAGTGAAGGTGTAATGAAAAAGTAAAACAGATGCAAAAACCAAAAATAACTACAAGCCCACAATTCAGTTTGCAATTTTGCAAGTGAAACTCCTCCTAAAATCACATTTACTGACAAGAAGAAGAAGAAATGTAATAACATTTTTGTATATAAGAGAAGGTGAGCAATACAGATTAGGGAGCTAAGAGAGGATGTGTTGTAATGGCCTGGCCATTCACAAAGACAGAACACATCCTAGAACACAAGAGGAATTTGAGCATGCATATAAGACCTCATCTACATTTTTCATTTTTCATAGAGAACCCTAAACAACTGAGGTCACGGCATAAAAAACACATATATACATACGTTTTTCATAATAGAAACAGTAAGATGAATGAAAATAAACCAGGTACCGTCCACATTCCGTCATCTGATGCTGATGTTGGGGAGTGGTTCGCCCGACTCGGTGGCAGTGGCGGAGCAAGTGGCAGACCCGGAGGTGATGGCAAGCGGTTGTGCCGAACCCATTGAGGTGGAAGATTGCCCTTCAATGGGGGTCGAGGAAGTGGGGACTGGGGTCAATGCCGGTGTCGGAGAAGGGGCTCCCTGGATATATGGAGGAGGAGTGGATTCGTAGTGGAGTGGTGACAGGAGGAAACTGTCGTTGCTCCTATCAAAGTATAACTCAAACCCACAAACTAGTATAGCAAGCAAGTAAGAGATCGACCCCAGAATCAAGTATTCTTAAGTATATTTACCAATTAATAGAAAAGAGAGGTTTTGGTGAATGAAGTAAAGAAAACAAACTATAAATAAGTTAATGGAGATAACAATTGAGAAAATAGTTTCATCTACAAATATCCACTTTAGTTTGATTAGTTGATCATCGATTCTTCCTCAAGTTCTATTTTAATCCTATTATTATTTCTCTCTCGATCTTGTAAAAATTACTAGTCCTACGAGTCCTAGTAACTCTTACTAATTAGATAACTCTGACACGGTTAAGATTCAACCGAATAGTAGCATTAAGATTAAGGATTAACCAGGATACATGCAACACCAAGCTACGAGTCAGTATTTAACGTGTAATTGATTCTCTACACACCAATTTAGTCCTACGAGTCCTAAACATGCATGCTTGCTGCCATGGATTAAGGGTCGCTACGAGGAATTTACAAAATCCTAGCAATAATCTCAACTAGTTGTGCATGCTAGAAGAAATCAACAATATTCGCAAAAGAATCAATACGAATCTTGGTCGCGGGGCAGCCAGCACAATTTGCGAAATCTTGGTCTGAGCTACGAGCCGACACAATTTTCGATTCCGCTCTCGTGCTCTTCACTTTTCTTCCTCCCCTTGACTCTTCCTTCATCGAAGAGTCTCCTTGTTCCTCGTCGGATCCACATCTATCTGAAATAATCAATAAAAACATGTAGATTCCGACTCTTCCAACACCACATGTAATTGTAATTAAAATATGCACTATTTACAACCAAACTATAGTAAATGAATCCTAATATGCATATCTAATCATGCTATATCAAGTGGAGCCGAATGAGTGGCTTGAGGAGTGGATTGAGGAGTGGCTTGAGAAGTGTATTCGTCGTTGGGTGGAGCCGGAGGAATAGCTTGAGCAGTGGGTTGAGGAGTGGTCGGCGTCCGCGTCGTATAGGCTGCTAGCAATGAGGCGACCGTCTTGGTTTGTTTGCGTGGAGGCATATCGATGATTAGGGATTTAGGGTTCGATTAGGTTTTGAAATTAAAATTAGAGGAGGATGAAATTCAAAAGAGATGAGTGGGACTGGACATTTGTGTCCGAATGGAAATTTGGTGTTAGGGTTCGACAGAGCTTTGGGTTCAACAGAGATTTGGGGTTAGGGTTCGAAAAGAGTATTGATGAGGCAGCTTTGGGGAAAGAAGAAGAATGTGAAACAGTAGGTGGATTTTTGGATATATATTACATGTTCTAGCGACAAACGTACATATATGTTCGTCACTGGAGTGGTTATGTAAATACATAAACTAAGAAAGCTTCAGGTGACCACAACTAATTTGTCCGTCGACTGAACTGATTACAGTTCACCAAAACCTTCTAATCACCAACAATTTATCACCTAAAAATTCAAATTTTGATTAAAACGAGGAAGGATTGAGCATGTGAAAATTTTGGGGGAAAATAGGGAGGCAACATTGGCGCCATGGTGAAAACATCTGTGACAACAAACTTCTAACTTTGTTCATTGCTGGAAATGATTCAGGCAACGAACAAGTTCGTATATATGTTTGTCGCCTGAATGTCTGGTTGAACCAAAAAATGCACTTGAGAATGTATCTAGGCTCCTTGTACATATGTTTCATCAAGCTACAAATTAACCAACCATAAAGCATAGTTTCATTTGATGTATAATATTCGAAAGCATAGTTTATAAAAATCTAATCTACGAACCAACCATATTTCGACGATGTCAATTAGTTTCATTTCATATATAATATTCATAAACCTTAGTTTTTTTTTATAAAAAAACTCTAATCTTCTTCTTCATTATCTTCATCATCCTCGTCGGAGGCATCTCCATCATCCTCTTCAAAGTCATCTTCACCCTCCTTGTCTTCATCCTCCTCTTCCTTGTCGTCTTCCCCGTCGAAGTCCTCATCTTCCGCCTCATCCTCTTCTTAGCCCTCCACCTCAAGATCAACGGTGAGATTGAAAGATGGGGAGAAGTCGTTGGTGGCTATCTCCTGGTAAGCTTCCATGATCTCAAGTGGACATCTAACTGTCAGTGTATCAACATTCTCTGTTGCTAGTGTGGTAGAGTCGAACACATTCCTGTGAGCCATCACATTCACCACATTCCATGTCTCCCCGGTCTTTGGATCATCTATGTAGAAAACTTGCCTAGCCGTGGCAAGACAGAATGGTGAATCCTCGTACCATCTCGTGCTCGTTTCAACCAACACCAACCCATGATCAAGCTGTATGCCCCCGTAATGGGGGTGCGTATCGAACCATTTAGACTTGAACATCACTACCGGCATCCGATTTGCATATATCAGTTCGACAACTTCCTCCAAGATACCGTAGAAGTTGTCGTCTGATGTCTCTACTAATACCCCGTTGATTTGGGTGGTTCGTGTTCGATCTTTCTCCCATGTGACAAACTTCACACCGTTAACGGAACATGCGGTTGTAAATCCGAACTTGTTGTGGAATTTTGGCAAAATTCAGGAGTTCTTCTTTGAAGTTAGGTTCACCAAGTCTCTTTTGGTTGTCAACCTATTGACCAGGATAACATTTGAGTGAAGATAGCCTTCAAATTAGGGGACGATAATAACATTTGAGTGAAGATGCTTACCCATTCAAGGAAGAAAGGTGAAAACTGTTCCCGCGGGCCTCCTCCTTGTGAGTTGGGTACGACCGCCTATACTCAGCTTCATGCACATTCATGTATGGTGTCATTTCATCGCAGTCAATCAGGATGTGCCAATGAGCCTCAACAATCTCCTTGCGACTCAATCTCCAGCAATAGTCTTCATTGTGAGGTTGCACGAGGTCGGATACGATAGAGAGAGTATGGTGGGCTGCATCATGAGTTACATCGGCCTCCTCGTCATGCTCATCGACCCCTATGTACAATCTGCGGTACGTAATGGCCTCTTCTGTAATGTATTTCTCCGTGATACTCCCCTCTGGATAACATTTGTTTTTTACCTTCTGCTTGTAACTGCCTAATTGTCTATAGAACACATCAAGGAGAAATAAGACTCAACGTGTGTCTAGCTAAAGTGATAAAAGGGTTTGTAGAAATAAGATCAACATTTTGTACCTTTCTATTGGGCACATCCAAGTGTAATGCACAGGACGCGGTTTGCAGAACTTGGCGTGGAAGATGCACCATGAGGTGAACCATGATCGTGAAAAAATGCAAAGGATAAATCATCTCCAGGTGACATAGAATCATGACGATCTCATCTTCCATCGCTTGAACATCTTCTCTCCGCAGATCTCAAGCGTATAGTTTTTGAATTACCATTGGGATAGCGCAACCAAAGGCTTCACGACGATTGATGGTAGGTAGGGACGAACAACAATAGGGAGAAGTTGTTGAAATATCACATGATAGTCATGCATCTTCAATCCTTTGAACTTCTTCTTGTCCACCAGGACTTTGTTATTCAGACTCCCAGCATACCCCTCAGGGTACATCACATCACTGAACCACTCGAACACGTCGAGCAGATCCTTCGACTTCACTAAGAACGATGCATGCGAAATTCGGCCTCCACGGCTCTCTGTCTGCTATCGCCTGACCCCTCTCTGCTCTAAGGCGTCCCTCGCCTTTGGGCCATTTTTTGACTTCCTGTCAATACTAAGCGTGGTCCCGATGATGTTATCGAACACATTCTTCTAAATGTGCAAAACGCCAAATTTATACCTGACCATGCTATACTCCCAGTAAGGCAATCTCCAAAACTAGCGCTTATTAGTCCAACAACTCCGATTTCTTGCATTATAGGGTACCTTGAACATATCCCGTAAGCTGAGAATGAGAAATATACTCCTGCACATATTCCCAAAGAAAATGGATTAGGCCTCAGCCTTCCAATCTAAAATGGAAAAGAATTGAGTGACTGATTCTCACTGGTCGATTCTGTAACGGACCTCCTCTCCGGACAAGTGGGGGGTCTCTGTCTATGCTCGGACTTTCCATTGAATGATTGACATGCGGCCCTCCAGGGGTGGTTCGGTGCAAGCCATCTACGATGACCATCGTACACCATTCGCCCCTTCTCGCGCGTTGCAGCAGTGTCATCCAAACAAACGGGACACGCTTTATATCCCTTTGTAGCTGAACTTGCCAACGAGCCCAACCCTGGAAAGTTGCTAATAGTCCACATCACCGCGACTTTCATCATGAAAGGGGATCCAGAATATTGATCAACAATACAAACTCCAATGGTCCACAGTTGTAGGAGCTCATCAATCAACGACTCCAGAAACACACTCAAACACTTTTCGAGGGACCTCGGCCCTGGAATCAACAGCTCCAGCATATTGAATTCCTTCTTCATAAACATCGACGGAGGAAAATTGTATGGCATGACAATGACTAGCCATGTGCTTTGGTTCAATCCCAATGTCGAATAAGGGTTTAACCCATCAGTTGCAAGCCCAAGTCGCACGTTCCTCATATCATGCGAAAAATGTGGAAACATCCTATCAAATTCCTTCCATGCCTCCCCATTCGTTGGATGCTTCAACCACTCAGCAGAAGTGACCCTTTCTCCATGTCAACACATGGCTCTAAAGTATATATCATATATGCAGTGTATATGTATGCACAATGTCAATTAATGTTCTATGCAGTGTTAATGTATATATACAGTGTCTATATACACACACTGTCAATACATATATATACATACCGTGTATATATATACAATGTCAAATGTATATATGTGCATATACAGTACGTGTATATATTGAATGTATACACAATATATATATATATTAGAAACTATAAAATATATAAATATTATAAAATTATAGGTATTATGTCTTTTAAAAATTGAAAAATGTTAGAGAATTTAAAATATTTTTTATTTGAGGGACAAGGCCCGTCCCGTCCCGGTCCCGTCCCGTCCCGTGAGGGATAGGGCCCGTGCGGGATTGAAAAAAAAATAGAGAATCCCGTCCCGCAAAAATTTTGCGGGACGGGACGCGGGACGACCCCCATCCCGTCCTGTCCCGTCCCGCGCCCACCCCTAGCTTTTGCAATATTCGGCTGCATGTACAACTTCTTCAATCTTGGAGTAAATGGGAAATAGCGAAGTGTTCCTGGCGACCCTTCTGCCTCTCCTATCCCGATATGGATGCCATCTCAGGGTCTCACATATGGGACAAACATTATAATTCTCGTACTTCTTATAAAAAAGCATGCAGTTATACTCATAAGCATGGATTTTCTAATAGCCAAGCGCGAGATCCTTACAAATTCCCTTCATCACCTTTCCACTGAAGGGGTACTTGTGTCCACGGGGGAACAAACGGTTAACGTGCTTGCACATGTCATGAAGGCCGACATCTGTCCATTGATTCTTCATGGATACATTCATTGCATCTAAAATAGCACCCAAAATAGTGATATCAGCGTCTGGGAACAACGGAGTCTGAGCTTCAACTAAAAGCCTCTCACACTTCCTGTAATCATCATCAGCGACATCCTCGAAGGTGCATGGACATTCCGTATCGACGGTAGGGTTGTCCCCTACATATGCATTGTATCCAGCATGATACGGAAATGCATCATGCAACATCTCCATCACAGGGCCCTCGTTCGAAGTGGAAGCCCCCTCGAGCCAATATCTGCATCCTAAGCTGGTATGGATTTTGATCAACCGGTAGCTCCCCGTGTTTGTCCCAAACTGTGTAGCTAGCCCACATACCTGATCTACTTAAGTGCTTAAACATCTCCGGAATCGTCACCCCACGAGAGTTGGTACAATGACTACATGGACAATGAACATAGGTCTTTCCATTTGCTTGGTGATATGGCCATGCACAAAACAAAGAAATTCCCTCACTGTATTGTCGATGACCACGAGGAAGTAACATCCAGCTCTTATCCGGAACCTCCATCTTCTTGTTTTATATAACAATCACCATCACAATCATATTCACAATCTCCAGCAAAATCACAATCTCAATGACAATCTCATTCAAAATCTCTCAACAAAAAATTACAATAAATAAACACTTCAATCAATAATCTCAACCAAAATCACTATTTCAATATCAACCTAATTTAGATAATAAAATACAAAACACAATCTCAATCAAAATCTCAACCCAATCACATTCTCAATCATACATTCCACAACAAACAAATAACCTAATATACGGAAAATCCCTAAAAAAATACAATAAAATAAAAAATCACAATTATATTCAAAATAGAAATAATTTGGTGAAATTTCCATTTTCATATAAATCTTTTGCTAAATGTCCACCCTAATCTCACATTTTGGTAAATGTCCAAAAAAAAATTCATAATACTAAGTTTGCCCTTATTATAATTAAAACCCTTCCCTAACCTAGCTCCCTCGCTCTTTTGCTTTCCTCGTCGGATTACAAAGCAGCAGTTGTGAAAGGGTCGTCCTCATTCGGGATTTCTCCTGTTGCTTTGTTCAATTGCCCTGGAGATTTCGAATCAAGGTTTGATTCGGTTAGCAGTATATATTTTAGTTAGCAGTATATATTTTATAGATAGAATTGTACATATTTACGATTCTATCTATAAAATATATACTGCTAACAGATTCATCCTCATCCATGTCGTGGCCATCGCGGAATCGACAATGGATGCATCGTGACATGCTCTCCTCTCTAGAGATTTCATGTCTCCGTCAGAATCTGATGTCATTTGGGAGATTTCTGCCCTCCGCTTGCGATCTCAACGTTACCCGATCGGATGGCGGAGATGCTTTGTTGGCTAAATTTCGGGACGACGAAGCTCAGTCATAGAGACGGAAATTGAAAGGCGATATTCATAAAAATTGGGGAACAATATTGAATTGGCAGAGTATCCAATGCTATGTTAATATGTTTTGAGTTGAATAGCCAAATAATTCCAATTTCATCCTCAGATCATGTGAATGAAGCTTTTTTCCTGGAATTTATGTTTCTGCACTAGTTATTTTTTAGAAATAAAATGAACAACAGGAAATTAGTGATTGAGTGTTGAATTGGGGGTATATATATAGATAGTTAAAAAAATATAGAATGAACTGATATTGTTTGATTAATATTACATAATTTAGTTATCATAATTAAATTATATTGTATAAATAAATAGCTTATAAAAATAATTGTAGGAGGAGAGGATGTATGAAATTAATGGTTTTTTTAATATAGTATAGGGATATATGAAGAATATCAGTAGATTCCCTGTCTCTTAAATCCTCTTGCGTTCGGATTGAGATCACCTGTCTCAATAAGAGAACCCTATATATTTCCCTTCTCACCCCCAAATTTAAAAAAAAAATATTGTTTTTTGAAAAAAAAAGAAAAAGAAAGATGAAGATTATGTAAGGATGGATAATTTACTTATCTTAACAAATGCAAATTAAGATATGATAATTTACTTATTTTTCTTTAACTTTTTAAAAAGATTTATAATATCTTTAATCCTATTTATTTTCAGTATAAATATCGCTTCATTTCATTTTCGGGCAACGTTGTATATATTATCAACCTTGCTTAATTGCGTTGCTCACAAAATCTATTTCTTTAATAGGTATGCTACTATATATATATATATATATATATATATATATATATATATATATATATATATATATATATATATATATATATAATTTGGTCTAATGGCTCACCTATGTAGATTTGTAATTTTTCGTTATATTTATTCATCTTTAATTTCATTCTTTGCTTTAAAGGCATTTAATATTATTCTCACTAAAATTTATTTCTAATTGCGGGTCATCATTCAAAATTCAGGCCATTAAAAGATTCTGAATCAACATTTAAGATTGGGCACCTCTTTTTTTAAAATGATATATATTGCTTTGATGTATAGCCTATTGCTTCTATTTTAAAATGTTTACATTTTTTGCTTCTTTGTACTACCCTAAGGGTATATATTAGAAAAACTGTAATTATTAATACTCTAAAAAATCATGACATCAATAGTGTGTTATGTACAAATAAAATTTATTTTATAAAAAATCATGTATTGCAAGAGTTATATAATGATTGTCCTCGTTTTATTGTTAAAGCTATATATTGAAGTAGTTAAATAGAAAATGAGAATCTTTTTTTTTACAGTAGGCAAAAATTTGGATGTACTAACGACATCCATGATCATCTCACAAGATGATGTTCTGTAACTCACAACAACAATCGCTCAAAATTAAATTACAATTAAACTGAGATTTGGCAATAAAATCAGCTGCACCATTGGCCTCTCTATAGCAATGCTGAAAATTGATGCTCTCAAATTCTCTTGTAAATGAAAGGATCTCTTGGACAATTTGAATGATCTCCCATGGACTATTGTTCGCATGATTAATGGCGTCGATGATGATTGCACAATCACTCTCAAGTATCAATCTACGGATCCCCATCTCCGCTGTCAATCTTATACCTGTATAAACAGCAAGAGCTTCTGCCAAAATGACAGAACCCATCCTAATATTACATTTATGTATCCGAATAATTTGGCCATTATTATTCCTCATAATACAACCAATCTGTGGTTGAGTATCAGTTTTCACCGAAACATCAACATTGATATTAACTACATCTATTGGTGGATATTTCCACATCATTTTATCAGGAGGTCTAGCATGTTTAGGTAATTTGATTTTAATCTGACCTTTATTCCAACAAGAGATAGAAAATGAGAATCTTTGAACTCATCATATGGTGAGAGTTTAATCTATAAAATGAACTTTTCAATTATGTGAATATCTGATAATCTGATATACACAACTACTCCCTCTGTTTCAAAATAAAAGTCGTTTGACTTTTTGCGCATTTTTTAAGGAAATAAAAACTCTATAAAATATTATTTTTTTAATCAAACTTTTTTATAAATTAATACTTATTACTAATAAGTATCTATTTATGAACAAATTTTGATTAAAATAATAATATTTTATAGAGTTTTTATCTCCTAAAAAAACGTGCAAAAAGTCAAACGACATTTATTTTGAAACAGAGGAAGTAACTTTTTTTTCAAAAAAAGAAAACAACTAAACAAGAAGATAAAAACCAAATCTTCAATATTAAAGTTATCTTTAAAAAAACGCACAAGGTGCGGGTTACTAGTAAAATTAAAATAGGGAAATTTCGCTTGGTAGCCACGAGGTTTGGTCTTTTTTGCATGGTGCCCAAACGTTTCATGAATTTCGCATGGTAACCATGAGGTTTTGACAAATTTCGTGTGATAACCAAAATTATTAAAAATCATATAAAAATTATATAAAATGACAAATATATTATAATTCACTCACTTAATCACTCATTTTTGGTGTTTTACTTTTAAAAAACCATCAACAATCCCTTTAATATTTAAGGAGACTAAATTATTTACCCAAATTCTTTGTAAATTATAAAAAAATCACCTAAAATTTGAAAAAATAAGTACATAAAAATGAGTAAATTATTTAAAATATATACTTAATTTATTTTCAAATCCATAAATTAATTACATATTTTAAATTACCATTCATTCATATTTGTTCTAAACTATACTAAAATATTTTGGTTAAGATAAACTCTGTATTGTATATCTAATATATAATCTTTTTAAAACATTAGAAAGGTTATTAATGACTCTTTGAAAACAACCAACTATGTATAAAAGTTTTTTTTTAAAAAAAAATCTACCATTATTTTTTTTGTATAATTTATTCATTTATCATGCAATTAATGTGTAGCACTATAAAATATTTAAATGGTTTTAGTTAACTTTTTAAAAATAAAAGGCCAAATTTGGGTTGTTGTGTGAAAAAAAAATATTTTTTATGATTATTTTGTGATTTTACTTATATTCTAAAAGATTTTTAACCAATTTGGTTAACATAAGAAATTTGCCCAAACCTCGTGGCTACCATACAAAATTGGTCGAAACCTTATGGTTACTATGAGAAATTTTTGAAAAATTTGAGCACCAAGCAAAAAAAATCAAACCTTATGACTACCAGACGAAATTTCCCATTAAAATAATAGGTTAAAAAGGAAAAAAAAACGCAAATTAGATAGATAGATTCGCAATTTCTATATGTTGCTGGAGAGTTGGCATACAGCTGTACTGCTTTCGTATTTTTAGACATTTTTTTTATCATTTGTTTATATTATCATCCCATTTAAATAAACTCGTGCCTTTCTTTTAATTTTCCTTTTTAATTCTGACGTTCTATTGCTCCATATGTCTCAAAATAGTCATTGTTTTGTTTTTAACATCTTTTTTTAACGATAAAATCTATCTAAAATATCAATAATTTTTATAATTTATAAAAATAATTTAATATTTTAATCAATTATCTATAAAATTATTGAAAAATTATATGAAAAATTGATACTTTATAGAATTTTTTGCTTTTAAAAAATATATCAAAAAGTCAAACAATAAGTTTCGTGAGACAGAATGAGTAATAGGTCGGGAGTTCTGTGATCTCAATGAAAAATATCTGTTTTAAAGGCAGAATAGAGAAATGAGATAGGGATGGGGGGATCGCAGAAATGGGATAATTAGGTACAAAAGTCAGAATTACTGTAAAGTAAAATTTATTTGAATAAAGTCTATATAGATATCAGGGAAAAAGAAATTATGCCTTGTTGTATCGCTTGGCGCTATGGTCTACTCCGTCGCCCAGGGTATTTTTGTTTCGTGGTCTGCTCTTCGTTTCCTTTCTCTTGACAAGATCGGAGTCCCTTCCAGGGACAACCAGCTTATAACTAGTGTTTGGGTGATCACCCGTATGAGCTCACTTGATCGCGTGAGTCATTGGCCACATCATGGCTGCACACGACTTGTTTCCCTCGGCTTTGCATCACAAAAATGGATACCCCCCTCTTGTGTTGTTTGCCTTTACCTTGCTTGGGTCTCTCATATGGCCTACCAATGGTTACAAACTACAGATTGATCCAAGGATGCTGACATAAATGGATTGGAGGTGTTCTGTTGGGTCTTGAATTGGTGGTCTCTTGCTTGGGAGTGCCAAGCATGTTTCTTCATCAGCTCCGGCCCAATTAATGTTCAAGGAAAACATGGCTTACAAGCCTTAAAAAAAACTGATTGTAATACAACTAAAGCCCCACAAGGCAAATTCTCATATGAGACACATACTTAACTGTCAATTTCTTTGCATTACAATGATGACCAAATGTAATATCACAATTTTATATCTTAGTACCACCAATTATCAGTTATTATTAGTAATTATTGGCTACCGGCCAACAAATTGTTTCGATCAAAAACATTATTTTATGAACACTCTTACTTATAATTCACAATCTAAAATTTGGCACTCTTCTTACTTAAATTCATATATTCAAAAATTCATTAGCACGTATATTCCCGATGTTTCGACTTTACAAGTTCATTTGCCTTTCCAGGTTCTCATGTCTTCATTAGTGCCCCTACAATATACATTGCTTATATACACTAACTGTTCTTATGTTACAATAAATCTGTTATTGACTATGATCAATAGCTTTTACACACAATTACCGATCTTAAAAGGTTTCCTATGAATATCTGCTCCTGGAACTGCTGCGGTATGAAAAAACACAACTTTTGGACTAATACGGAAGTGTTCTGTAAAAACAATTACATCAACGTCTTAGCCCTCATTGAAACCAAAACTAATATCCCTCCGCCAGATAACTACTGGAAAAAATATGGATTCTCCAACATTGCCTTTGATCCAGCCATTGGCTTCTCTGGCAGGATCTGCTTGCTTTGGAAAGATCTCTCCCCTTCCGTGGGAGAAATTTCGCTCATATCTGTAAACCATAGATTCATTCATATAAATTATCATGATGAGGTTCTTAAAAGCTCATTTGCTATTATTTTCGTTTATGCTCCTTCAAACCTCGTCGCAAAGGACGGTTTCTGGGACACTCTAGTTTTATACACATCCAACCTAACCTTACCTTTTTGTCTAATGGGCGATCTGAACGAAATTGTCATTCCTGAGGATAAACTGGGAGGCATTGTACCAGCAAACAACTGATTCACAAGAATCCAACATCTGAGAAATACTCTCTTACTTCATGACGTACCCACTCACGGGGGAAAATACACTTGGCAAATGAAAAAAACTGGATCCCAGAATAACACTTTCGCTAAACTAGATCGACTGCTTGCTCAAAGCGACATCATCGACCTTTACGATGGACTAAGGATGAAAATACACCCATTTACAAACTCGGACCACGCGTCGATATCTATGGACCTCAGATCTCAAACAAATTTACCCAAAAAACCATTTTGATTCGAACTGGCTTAGACCGTTAGGCCTGATTTCAAAAACATTGTGAAACAGGCTTGGCGGGAAAACGCGGCTGGTTCAAACCAATTTAAATTGGTGAAAAAACCACTTTACTTAAGAAGCTGGCCAAACATGGCATAAGGAAAACTTCAACAACATACACAAACAAATATTCGAAACTGACGAAGAAATCATGCGCCTACAACAGATTCTGATTAAGGAACAAAAAAAAGACATCTTTACCCGTCACAACAGATTACAAAATAAAAGAGAAAAAATGCTCGACTTTCAGATGCGTTATTGGAACCAAAGAGCAAAACTTAAACACGCTAATTTAAATGATTGTAACTCTGCCTACTTTCACAAAATTGCCTCTGCTAAAAGGGGGAAAAAGGTGATAAAACACCTAACCTCTGCTTCGGGACTGCACCTCACGGATCATTCCTTAATTAGAACTGAGTTCGTCAACAGCTTCCAAGCACGATTTAAATCTTCATATAATCATGACATCTCCTTTTCAGACGACCTTCAGGTAATCGGTCATGAGATCTCACAAGAGGACAACAATAGCCTAACCTCTGCGGTTACGAACGGAGAAATAAAACAGGCATTGTTCTCAATAAAATCTGATAAGACTCCAGGACCAGATGGTATGCCGGCGGTTTTTTACCAACATTACTGGGATATAGTCGGACCATCGATAATAAGGGCTGTCAAGGCATTCTTTCATTCGGGAAAATTGTTACGACAAGTTAACCATACTTTCATCACTCTCATACAAAAAATAGATAACCCTGAATCGGTTAATCACTTCAGACCTATCAGTCTTTGCTCTACAGTTTACAAAATAATTTCAAAAATTCTGACAAACAGAATATCAAAAGTTTTCGACAGACTTATTCATCCTCTACAGAGTGCATTCACAAAGGGCATGTCCATTCAGGATAACATTCTGATAGCACACGAAATTTTTCATTCTTTCCGAACATCAAAAGCAAAATGTGGCTACATGGCTATCAAACTAGATATGGAAAAAGAATATGACAGAATTGAATGGCCTTTCCTTTTTGCGGTTCTACAGAAATTTGGGTTTGATGATAAGTTCATACTTTGGATTAAAGAATGTGTACAGACAGTTTCTTACTCGGTGCTTATTAATGATGAACCATCATCACCTTTTCAACCATCTAGAGGTCTTAGATAGGGTGATCCTCTGTCTCTGTTTCTTTTTATCATCGTGGCAGAGGTACTTGCCAGAACACTGCAACGACAAACGACAATTTCAAAAGATCTGGGGTTCTCCATGGGTCACCCGGAAATTAGGATACCATTCCTAGCTTTTGCAGATGATATTATGCTCTTCGGAAAAGCTAACCATACAACGTGTCACAACCTTTCTAACATAATACAACGATTCTGCCGTATATCGGGACAAAAAGTAAATTTACACAAATCTAGCTACCAAGTTTCTGCTGCTACCTCAGTTGCAGCAATTCATACTATATCAACTTCCCTGGGGATACCGCAAACTAACAATCTTGAGAAATACCTTGGTTGTCCAATTGTCAATGGCAGAGTTAATTGTGATATATTTGCAGATGTAATTCTGAAAGCTAAACAACAACTATCTAAATGGAAAGCTTCATCTCTTTCTACTGAAGGCCGGAAAGTTCTCATCAAATCAAACCTCAGCGCTCAACCGATTTTTATCATGCAAGCTTTCATGCTTCCGCAGTCTATTCTGCGGGACCTAGATAAAGTTTACAGATAATCTTTCTGGAATAAAGGACCAAACTCTACACCTCTTGTCAGTTGGGACAAAATCTGCTCAGACACACTACAAGGTGGCCTAGGCTTATATAAAGCAGAGACAATGAATATAGCCTTACAGATGAAATTACTTTGGAAAATTATTGTCGAACCGCACAATATCTGGGTCAGAGTCATCTCTGCTAAATATCTTAAAGGTGCCCACTTGATGGACTACAACAAGAAAGGTAACACCTCATGGCAGTGGTCCAAAATGATCGGAATCCGACATCTGTTCAGGCCGGGCCTTCGTTGGTCTATCGGTGATGGACGTTCGGTTAAGTTCTAGAAAGATAACTGGGGTCTTAACACACCCTTATTAGACTCAGCTACAATTCCGATCAGTGGTACCATTGTCGATTGGCCAGTTAACCGCTTCATAACAAGTGATAACAAATGGGATGTGGATAACATTCAACATGAGCTACAGGATAAGCTCAGCTCGGCAACCATAAAGAATATCCTTGACACAAAATTACCGGATAACAATCTCACTGACAGACTCTATTGGGGTCCTAGTAGGAATGGCTGGTTCTCGACCAAATCAGCGACTTCGATCATTACGATGCATGAGGGTGATCTCAGTTTTGACTGCCAGCGGCTGTGGAAACTTGACATCCCACAAAAGATCAAACATTTCCTTTGGAAGATTTCTCAGGATGGACTGCCTACAACCGAAAGACTACATCGAATCCATATTGCGGTACCTTCGGGTTGTTGCTTCTGTGACTGCACAACGGAATCTACTCACCATATTTTAATTCAATGCCCAATGGTCCAAACCCTGCTCATGGAACTACGCATTACGATCCCTACTCTTAATAATATCGATCACCTTTCTAAACCCAATAGTATCCTGTCTTCCATCTACAATAATATTGGCAAGATGAATATGTGTTCCTTGGCTTTCGCCTGGTGGCCCCTTTGGTATTTCCGTAACCAGCAAACTTTCAATCAAACTACAAAAGTTTCGTATCGAGAAATCGCTCTTTTCTGTCTATCTACTCGTATGACCTGGAAGGACCGTCTAGATACAAAGGAGGACAACCGAATCATTACAGTCATCCCCTCTGCGCGGGATGATGCCATTCGGGAAACAAATAATACAAATCCTATGGTTCGAACTAAAATATGGGATAAACCTCCCCAGGGTTTCCATAAACTGAATTTCGATGGTTCTTATCGCCAGTCGGGGGACGCTTCCTATGGTTATGTCATCCGTGACGAGGTTGGTCTTGTTCGTGATTGGGGTTCGGGTAGGTGCAATAACACATCGCTGATTTTCGCTGAAGCCTTAGGCCTTCACAGGGGTGTGTCGAGGGCTAGAGAACTCGGTTTACATAATCTCCTTATTGAGGGAGACTGTTTGATCGTCATAAAAGTTCTCCTGGGTGAATTGTCGTGCCCCTGGAATATCGAGCTGCTGATGGTTGATACGTGTTTGAATCTTAGTTTAATTTCTAATGTTGCTATTCGTCATGTTTTCAGGGAATCAAATGCAGTTGCGGACAGGATTGCACGTCTAGCTTACTGTTGCCCTACCGATGATAGCTTGGATACTGATCTGGATCTTCGGATTCTCGTCCGCTCGGACGCTCTAGGAAAGAAGCTGCCTCGTCGGCGTCTCTCCTAATTCTTATCCTGCTTCTAAAAAAAAGGGAAAAAGAAATTATTATGAAAAATAGAGTGGTGGTACGCATGAAATCAAAAATTAAAATTTAGATAGGTTAGATAAGTAAATTATTTTCTTATACATATATTTTTTTATTAATAAAACTCTTAATTTTAAAAATAAATTGATAATTTTTATCTATTATTTTATTTTAATAAAAAAAAAATGAGACATCTCAATTCATCCTTCAGAGTCCGTGGCTGAACGTTGAGGATATATCGAACATTCCAACTTAGGGAAAAGGCTGGTGATAATAAAGGAAACGGACAAACTGTGCAAAACACAAAAACTAATTTTACTCCATATATGTCCTTTAATGCATTTAAATAAACATTTAAAAAATGTTTTGTCTCTATATTATCAACTAGGCAACAGAGGCTCACTCTCGTCGGTGCCGCACCAGAAAATCAGAAATACCTCATTGCCTTGCCTCATTGATCACGTTTGCGCACAATTCAGGTACACTGTAATAAATTGTTGTATACTCCTTGAATTTGGTAAATAAGAGCGGCTATCAGGGTTCAAACTGAGGATCTACAGGTACTATCATAAATTCTTTTCGATTGAGCCATTCCAGAATGGATAAATTATTGTATACTCCGTGTATATTGTTGAACAACGACGTGATATATTTTATTTTATACTCCGTATTACTATATTAATTAACGTACTATATACACGTAGTATATGGTATGGATGCAGTTAAGTTGAGGAAGATGAGTAAGGAAGCAATGAGTAGATGTCAACAATCAAATAAACGCAAATGCAAACACCGTACGGCCTCGAATTGGGCTTTTGGATATTCTGATCCATGCATTTCTGACTCGCTTTTTTTTACACTTCATTTATTCGTCAAAATATACTATAAATTTTAGCATTATGTACACTTTTAAAAAAAATTAACAAATATATACTATTTTGCTCTCATTTATTATAACTATTTTTTTACTTTATCAAAAATTACATTATATACCTCTAATTTGTGTATGTGAGATATTCATTTGTATATTTTTCATAATTATATATCTAATGTAAACCCAACTAAGAAGACAAGGAACCTAAGATATGGAGTAAACCACTTACAGACACATACAAACTAAATTTTGATGGAAACAACAACAACAACGGCATCTCTACTATCAGCTTCATCATTCGGGACTTCAGAGGTGAATCGACAGTTGTTGGAGGTTCGTGGCTAGAAAAGAAGTCTGTCATTGCGATAGAGGCAATTGCTCTCAAACTGGGCCTTCTTAATGCCAAAAAGCTAGGCCTGACTCGTCTTTAGATTAAAGGGGATAATTTATCAATCATTAATCTGCTCAAATGATACTGGTGGTGTACTGGTGTCCTTGAAAGATCGAGATCCTCATGACAGACATGAGCCTCACTCTCCAACAATTCGAGTACGCCGAATCTTCAAGCATTGCTGGAGTCAACGTCTGTGTGAATCGTATCAGACATCTCTTTCAGAGCCCTATCACGCCAACTCCTCTCCGGAATCGAGATCGGAATTGGTTGGTGGTCCAATAGGATCTGATCACCTTCAAATTCCTTACTTGTTGTCATGTATAGGGTTATAGATAATATCCATATTATCTACTCCCTCCGTTTGCAGATAAATTTTGCAAATAAATGACTTTTTAAAGTCAAACACGTATTTTTAGGAGGGTAAAAATTATATAAAATATTAAAATTTTAATTAATTTTTTAAATAATCCTATACTTATTATGAGTTTATCAGAAAAAATTTATTAAAAAATTTTAATATTTTATATTGTTATTATCACCTTAAAATACATGCATCAATATGAAAAATTTACTTATTTGAAAACGGATGGAGAGTAGTAATACCCTATACATGACACCTGTATTAAAGAAAACAAATAAACAAAAACTCAATGTAATCCACTATGCATGGGGAAGAAAGTACAGTAGCAATTAAGGCGAGGAAGATGATTAGTAAGCAATGAGTAGATGCCAACAATCAATCAAATCATTTATTTAATTTCCAAATTCACGCGCATATACATCCAAACAACGTACGGCCTTAAATGGCACATTGCATATTCGGATCCACGCATTTCTGACTCACTCTTTATTTTATACGGAGTAGGATATATATTTTTCAAAAATATATATACTACTCCGTAAATATGATAAGTTTTCAACGTTTCGGCTTTAGTTCAGTTTAGCTTCATTCATTTCAAAGCGCATATTATGTGGTGATTGCACCTTTTTTTAGTTTTATGTATTTTCGATTATTGTATATTTAACGGTTCACCTGTCTACCGATTTGTAAGTCTCTCAAGTTTTAGGTATGTCTGAACTCGAATTATTACTTAATAAAAAAAAGGTTTGGATTGTAAGTGTTTATACTTGCAAAACAATTTCAAACGTAAACATTTTAAATGTGATTTTTTTACTATGTGCTTTATAGATAATATGAATTTAAAATAAAATATTATGTAGATTGTGTTAATCAAACGTTCAATATTATGTTACATTTATAATTACTTTATAAAATTAATATAATTAATTTATATAATTTATAAGGTATATTATGTTAAAATCACACTACTTTAAATATCTTGTAAACATTTTTAACCAAACACCTTACAAGTGTTTATACTTATAAGTATAATATATATATATATATAATAAATTTAATGTTCATATTGAGGTATAAAATTCGAAAATACATTTAGTTAACTTTAATTTATTTAAAGAGCTTTCTAAGAAAAAAATTCATTATAATTAAATTAAGTCGGTGCAATAATGCATGCCAAAGAGAATTTGAAAAATAGGTGTATTTCAAATGAAAACTAAATAAATAAAAAATTATTCCTCAAAAAATGAAGGAAAACATTCATATATATATATATATATATATATATATATATAGAATACGGATCAAATGTTAACAACTCTTACGGTGTTAAATGTTAACAAATCAATATTCGGCAAAATTTATCAAATATTCATCACAGTCACTCAATTATTCATCAAAGCTTTTCGACAACATTTAAGAGACTCATTTCAATTAATAATTATTGTCAATTAAAAAAAAATTATCACCCAAAAAACTCAAACCCTTGCGCGTGTATCCACCCCCAATCCCGTAATTGTGTTACTGTGATGAATATTTCTTAAATGTTGCCGAATATTGATGAATATTTGGGAAATTGTGAATAATTGAGTGACTGTGATAAATATTTGATTAATTTTAACAAAAGTTTTGATGAATAATTGAGTGACTGTGATGAATATTTGATAAATTTTGTCGAATATTGATTTGTTAACATTTAACACCGTAAGAGTTGTTAACACATGACCCAACCTCTATATATATATATATATATATATATATATATATGTGTGTGTGTGTGTGTGTATATATATATATATGTATATATATAACCCTTATAGTATACATAGACCTTATCGTATATGTATAAATTATTCGTTTGTTTTCTCATGATGATTCGTTTGTTTTTACATGATTATTCATCTATAATAATGTAATATATTATCCGTTTGTACAAAAAAATATTTAAAAATATAAATTTTATTCTAATGAGTAATGGCTTAATATCACTAAGTAATTTCATTTAAACGAATAATCACCTAATCCCACCGAATAATCAAAAATTACTTTAATCATAACCGGTGATCTTCTCGATTTATTAACATAATGGACCATATTGATTGTGTATATAATAGAATTGCAAAGTGTAAACAAACCTAATATTTTTTTTAATAGCACTTCGCGAATTCAATGCCTCTTATTAAACAAAAAGAATCCTTATCACCTCATTTTCACTCCAGAAACATATGAGAGTTATAGGTGTTCTTTTTTCAACAAGTCCAAAATTTTCGTGATTATTTTTAATAATGATTATTGTGTGGTAAAAAATGTTTTAGGAGTGTGATTTTACTTGTGAAAATATCTCAACAATATTCAAACGAAATTTGTGAAAAATTTTAAATATTTTTTCGATTTAACAGATTTCCTATTTAATTATCCAAAGAAGGAAGAAAAAAAATAGAGATATTCAATGATTATCCAAATATTCAAAATGAATTTTAATAATAATTTAAAAATATGTGTCTTTTTTTATAGAAAAAAGGTATTGGAAACTTAGTGGCTGGAAAATTTGGATATCTTGGATTGAATCTTTCCAAGCGTGAAAACAACCACCCAACTTGTTCACAAATCAAATTAAAAAAAAATATCTTCTTTATATATTTAAAAAAAAATTGGAATGGATATTTATAGGTGAGGACAGTTCCCACAACAAAGGAAATTTATCATCAAGGACAAGGTGTGATCTCAAAATTTAGCACCAAGGACACACAGGTATACAATTTGGGTGTGGCAATTTACAGATAAAGGTCTTCATCCACATTATCCAATTTATAAGCAAGGACTCCATTAGCCTGCAGATGAGGACTTGTGCAATCTTCCCATTGTCAATCCAGGACACATTTTTGGACTATAAATACCCATTGCACACAACAAACACCTTCATCAACCAATTTCCTTTCTTTAAACCCTTCTCCTTTATTAGCAAATTCAGGCTTCAACATCATGACTATGGTTGTCGAGCAACCGATTCTCGGTATGTTATGCATTTCTCTTCTTCTTCGTCTCTCTTCAAATACGCCGAATGTGTATCATCGAATTTCATGATTGTGATAAAGAAGTGTGATAAATATTATATTGAGGCATATATATATTGGATTTACTAGTAAGGATTGATGCTTTGATTTTGATTATTTGTTTGTTTGTGAAAGAAGAAACCCAAGTGAATGGTGGATTCAAACTGCCGTTATGTGAAGGAGGAGAGAAGGAGTTGGTATCATCCAAAGGGTTTGATGCTCCGGAAACTAATGCATTTGGCAACACCTTCAGAGATTATGAAGCTGAGACCCATAGGAACAAGATTGTGGAGGAGTTTTACAAACAAAACCACATCAATCAAAGTGTTGACTTTGTAAGTTGGATAATAGATCTAGTTTTTTTTTTAAAATAATTGTCATTTGCTTAGTTTTGGTCAACAACTATATAGTTTATTGGTTATCATGAGTTCATCAATGTGTTTTTCTTGATTACATATGTTTTTCTAACATTATCCAACATCAGTTAGGCATATAGAAGCCTAAGTATATAAGATCGATAAACTATATATAATTCGTATTTTTAATAAATTTTAGGATGAAACTCTATCAGAGTTTGATAAGCGAAAAATGAGACTAATATTGAGAAATTAATGCAGGTGAAGAGGATGAGAGAGGAGTACAGGAAATATGACAAGGTGGAGATGAGCATATGGGAGTGTTGTGAACTGCTGAACACAGTTGTGGATGAGAGTGACCCTGACTTGGATCAGCCTCAAATTGAGCATCTCCTTCAAACTGCTGAGGCCATTAGAAAGGACTACCCCAATGAAGATTGGCTCCATTTGACCGGTCTCATTCATGGTATATTATCTATTCATACTCATGTTTCCCGACGGGGCGACCTAGTTGTGTAAGGCCCACTTCGTTCACACGCGATAAATCGATAAATTTAGCGAAATTTTTTTCGTGCTCAACTTATATATTTCATGTACAAAATTCACTTGCCAAACATACAACAACTTATAAATTTTTACTTTTTTTTTTGTTCATGGGTAAGATCTTGGAAAAGTATTGGTTCATCCAAGCTTTGGAGGGCTACCACAGTGGGCAGTTGTAGGGGACACATACCCAGTTGGTTGTGCTTTTGATGAATCCATTGTCCATCACAAGGTACGTTAATTGATTTATAAACAAATTATATTACACTCCAATTAATCACTAATGTTTATTTAAATGTGATTAAGGGTATTATTACTAAGTTTATACTTTGTGGAAAACAAACAGTTCTTCAAGCAAAACCCTGATTATGACAACCCAAAGTACAACACCAAGGCCGGAATCTACTCCGAAGGGTGTGGCCTCGAAAACATCCTCATCTCTTGGGGCCACGACGACTACATGTACTTGGTAAATTACCATTGATCGATTGTTGTTTTATCGAGTACGTTAGTTAGACTTATGTATATGTAACGTCGGGTTCTAACTCATGTCGAGTCTAATTTGAAGGTTGCCAAGGAAAATGGGACGACTCTTCCTCCGGCTGCGTTGTTCATCATACGATTCCACTCTTTCTATTGTAAGCCTCATGTCGAATCATGAATATCGGTTTAAATGACTATATATAGTTTTTGCTCAAACCATAATTTCGATTGCATTTTCAGCTCTACACAAATCAGGAGCATACACACACTTGATGAACGACGACGACAAGGAGAACATGAAGTGGCTTCACATCTTCAAGTAACACAACTAAGCCATCTCCATTTGTTCTATAATCCGCTTTGTTGTAACTTAATTTCGCCTAATCCTTCGAAAATCGCGTCGTTCACAGCAAGTATGATCTTTATAGCAAGAGCAATGTCCGGGTTAATGTGGATGAAGTGAAGCCATACTACCTTTCTCTCATCAACAAGGTAACTTAATTTTATTAATTATCAAGAATTGATTTTTGTTAATATATGAAAACTATATATATATATATGATTCGATCGAGTTATAACATATGATTGTGATTTGTGCAGTATTTCCCATCGAAGCTTAGGTGGTAAATTGCTGGAATTGTTTGATTTGAAGGAAGAACAAATAAGAGAGGGTTGAACTCAAAACGATGGACCATACGTTACCGTGTTAATTAATTTTTTGTGGGTTCCCTAAGAGTTTGTAAAATCCTTCCATCTATATTATCTTGTATCATTTAATTTGTTTATAATGAAAAATAAATAAATTGAAGAAAGAATGTTTGTCTTTGAGGAGATCTGTAATCATACAGATCTAGAACAGTAAATCTCCATTGGAGAAGAAGAAAACCAGGAAAATACTTCTTGATTTGAGAATCTGGTACATTGATGAACTGTAGCTATGGTTTTTATATGCTACTGTAAGCTCCAACAGAAGCTTCTAACTAACTAACAAACCAGCTACTGATTTACTAAAATACCCCTAACGTTTCTTCTTTATTACAAAAATGCCCTTGCAGTTATGACATATGAAAATATGTAATACTATCTTACTATACTCCATAGCCCCCCCTCAAGCAGGACTTGAAAGAGGAACCACAAGTCCTAGCTTGGAACAAAGAAATTTGTGTTGAGAAGCTCCAAGTGCCTTGGTGAAAATATCAGTTGTCTGTAAAGTAGTAGGAATGTGTGCAGTTTGTAAGAAGCCATCCACGATCATGTCTCTAATGAAATGACAATCCACTCTAATGTGTTTAGTTTTCTCATGGAAAACAGGATTTGCTGCCAAATGCTGAGCAGATTTATTATCACAGAAGAGTTTAATAGGTAAAGGAACACTGATCTTCAAATCAGACAGTAAACCAGCAAGCCATACCAATTCACTAGCAGTGTATGACATAGCTCTGTACTCACTTTCTGTTGATGATTTAGAAACAACCTTCTGTTTCTTAGTCTTCCAAGAAACAAGGGATGACCCTAAGAAAACACAATACCCAGATAAAGATCTACCAGAGAACAAACACTTTGCCCAGTCAGCATCACTGTAAGTAGACACAACCATTTTTGAAGAAGCAAGGTAACACAATGAGAAGTTAAAGCTTCCTTTCAGATATCTCAACAGATAACCTACACAATGCCAGTGTGACAACAATGGTCTTTGCAAAAACTGACTCAGTTGCTGTACAGTAAATGAAATATCTGGTCTAGTAAGAGTTAGATATAGCAACCTCCCAACAATCCTCCTGTACTTCTCAGGGTAAGGGTAAACATCATCTCCTTCAGTAGTTAACTTTGCACCATGTTGCATTGGAAAGTCTGTAGGTTTGCAGTTGACCATGTCAGCATCTTTAAGAATATCTAAAACAAATTTCCTTTGATTCAAAAGGATGCCTGCAGAACTACGGGAAATTTCCATACCAAGGAAATATCTAGCAATGCCCAAATCTTTGATGGTAAATGCTTTGTGTAAAGCAGATTTAGTAGCCAAAATTTCAGAATCAGAATTGCCCATAATCAGCATGTCATCAACATAAACCAAAGCCACTGTTAAAGAGGAACCATGATGTTTCACAAACATCGAATAATCATGTCTAGACTGAACAAAACCCAACTGAATCATGAACTTGGTTAATTCAAAATTCCACTGCCTACTAGCCTGCTTTAGTCCATATAAAGATCTAGTGAGTTTGCAAACCTGACCATGAGGAACATCAAAACCTGGAGGAGGAGTCATGTATACCTCTTCATCCAGAAAACCATGCAAAAATGCATTATTTACATCTAGTTGATGTAGTTGCCAATCATTGGCAGCAACAATAGCAAGAATAACACGAATTGTAGCAAGCTTGGCAACAGGAGAAAAAGTGTGCTTATAATCTTTATCTTTAATCTGATTATATCCTTTTGCAACCAATCTAGCTTTAAATCTCTCAACAGATCCATCAGGATTAAATTTGATTTTATAAACCCACCTAGATCCAATAGCTTTCTTACCAGGAGGGAGCTGAGTGACCTCCCAAGTATGGTTTTTAGCCAATGCATCCAACTCTTTTTTCATAGCTGCTTGCCATTCAGGTACATCTTTAGCTTGACTGTAAGTCCGAGGTTCAAACACCTTGAACACATTGAACAAAGATGCAATATATGAACTGGATAAATGAGCCACATCTTTGATGCTCATGACAGAAAAAACTGGACTGAGTGAACCAGATGATTGAATGGATCTAGATGGTAACTTCCCACATACAAAATCCTGTAAGTGTGAAGGTCTATGAATAGGCCTCCTTCCTGTAACAATCTGATCATTAATCAACTCCTGTGAAGATCTATCACCAATCTGAACATCACTGTTATCTGTCATACTTTGAGTATCACCAATTTCTGTCAAATACTGAGTATCATCTCTATCTGTCATAACAACAACATCAGACAAGGGAACCTGATCAACTGACTCAACATAATCAGAATCCTGCAGAGGAAGAGGACCATCAAGCTGTCCAACTGCCTCATGAGATGAGACATGAGCAGGATTAACTAAAGGCAATGAATTTCTTCTGTTAACTAGAGAAGTATCTAACATCCCATCCTTAAAAGGAAATATATTCTCATGAAATACCACATGCCTACAAATAACAACCTTCTTGGTGTCCATATCATACACCTTGAAAGCTTTCTGACCAGGAGGATAGCCTAAGAAAACACATTTCCTAGCCCTTACTCCCAACTTGTCATTTAAGACAGTACTTATTTCAGCAAAACATAAGCAACCAATTACTTTAAGATTGTCATAAGAAGGGGAGGACCCATACAGTACCTCAAAGGGAGATTTCCATTTCAAGATGGATGAAGGCATCTTGTTGATCAAATGTGTAGCTCCTAAAACACATTCTCCCCAGAACTCAATAGGAAGGCCAGCTTGAAGCCTAATGGCCCTTGCAGTCTCAAGAAGATGCCTATGTTTTCTTTCAACCCTTCCATTCTGTTGAGGAACTCCAGGAGTAGACCTCTGATGAATAATTCCTTTACTACTGAACAATTCCTTGCAAACATGCTGAGTGAATTCAGTACCATTGTAAGATCTAATGATCTTAATCCCCTTACTGAATTGATTTTCAACCAAGACTAAAAAATTTGCAATAACTCTGTGAACTTGGAATTTATTTTGTAACAAATAAACCCAAGTAGTTCTACTGCAATCATCTAAAATCATGAGGAAGTATTTAGCTCCATCCAAAGCAGGAGTCCTATAAGGACCCCAAAGATCCATATGAATCAAATCATAAGGCTCAACAGCAATAGAATCACTCCTTTCAAAAGGCAACTTGTGATGTTTAGTCATTGCACATATTTCACAGAAAAAATTGTCAAGATCAACTTTATTACAACTTTCAATATGTTTCATCTTAGAAACTGAAGTATGACCAAGTCTAGAATGTAAAGTCATCAAACTGATAACAGAATTACAAAATTGTCTGCAGTCATCTTGAATCCTTCCATGAGCATTCAACTTGTACAGTCCATGTTCTTCATGCCCTTGCAGAACTTTAACATTAGTTGTAAGTTGTAAGGTCCTGCAAAGTGCATGACATACTATCAAAACTGAATCCCAACCTGTTATCCTTAAGGATCTTAGATACAGATAACAGATTATGCCTAAACTCAGGCACATATAACACATTCCTTAGAATCACATCATTAGAAATGGAAATATTCCCAGCACACTGAACTGTCTTAGTAGTACCATCAGGCAAACCAAGAATAATCTCTCTATCAAGATGCTTTAGATCAGAAAAAATAGCCATATCAAATGCTATGTGATCTGTTGCACCAGAATCCACAATCCAAGCTTTCTTATCAGATTTTTGAGAACCAATAAGAAAAGATGAACTTAGCTTACCTGCAAAGTTCACAATAGACTGACCATTTGCTAAGTCATTCATGGAGCATTCTCCTTTCTGCTTACCATTCATCATCCTGACAATTTCCTGATATATAACATTAACCATGCTAGGATCAGGCTTACCCTGTTCAAGAGGATGATCAGACTGAGGAAATTCCACATTAGCAGCAAACTTCCCATCACCATTAACACGAGGTCCCTTAAACCATTCAGGATACCCCACCAGTTTGAAACAGTAATCTTTAGTATGCCCTTTCTCATTACAGAAATCACATTTCCTGTCATACTTTGCTTTCTTGAAATCCCTCTTTGACTGATCTGTCTGAGCATGTTGCTTCTGTTGAGAGCTTTGACCAGATGGAGGCTTATTCTCAGATTTTCCACTATTTTGTCCAGAAGACCAACTTCTTCCAACAGCAAGTACACCTGCATCTGTAGAAGAACTAATACCAACACCTCTACCTCTTTCAGCTTGAACAACAAGCTGAAATACTTTGTTAATGGTAGGAAGAGGATCCTTTGTAAGAACATTGTTCTTTAGATTCTCATATCCATCATTAAGGCCCATAAGGAACTGCATCACCTTAGCCTTAGCCTCTTTCTCAGCAATTTTCTTAAGAACACCACAGCTGCACTGCAACATTATACCACAATCACAAGAAGTAATCCCTTCTAAAACTTGCAATTCATCCCAAATTCGTTTAATCTTGTTATAATATGCCCCCACAGACATATTTTCTTGTTTCAGATTACAAAGATCCCTATGCAACTGATATATCAAAGGATCATTAGATTCAGAAAAACGCTCTCTAATTTCATCCCACAATTCCTTTGAAGACTGAACATACATGAAACTTTCCCCAAATTCACTAGTCATCGAATTGATGATCCAACACATGACCATATAATCCGCACGGATCCATTTATCAAAATCATCACTAGCTTCATCAGGTTTTACGCAACTACCTGTAATGAAACCAAGCTTGGCCTTAGCACCCAAGGCCATTCGAACACCCCTGTTCCAGCTTGTAAAATTCAAACCATTGAACAAGGTAGAAACTAACTGCATTCCAGGATGATCGGAACTAGCTAAGTATAATGGATTGACATGAGCACCATTATACTGAGGATTGACATCACCAAATTGCAATCCCCCAAATGGCGGAACTGGTGATGCACGAATCGGAGGCTGTCCAGGATGTTGCTGACCAGGAGGTGACACACCAGCACCTCTTCCTGTACCAGAACCTGAACTCTGCCCAATCTGTGGCGATCCACGACCTGCCATCTTGACAAACACAACGCGGAAGCAAGAAAAACAAACAACAAACGAAATCTCAACAGATTCACAGAAGAACGAAGAACAGAGGCGCAAGAACAATCAGATCTGTGCACTGCGCTCTGATACCATGAGGAGATCTGTAATCATACAGATCTAGAACAGTAAATCTCCATTGGAGAAGAAGAAAACCAGAAAAATACTTCTTGATTTGAGAATCTGGTACATTGATGAACTGCAGCTATGGTTTTTATATGCTACTGTAAGCTCCAACAGAAGCTTCTAACTAACTAACAAACCAGCTACTGATTTACTAAAATACCCCTAACATTTCTTCTTTATTACAAAAATGCCCTTGCAGTTATGACATATGAAAATATGTAATACTATCTTACTATACTCCATAGTCTTAACTAGGTGGGGATTGTCGTTGATCCACATTGTTTGAGATGCCATTTTTCTCATATGTGAGATTTTACTATTCTGCTCCACAATAGCGAGACATATATATTTCCGAGGTGTTCTTGTCTACTTCTTTGGTTTAATTATATATCATTTAATTGGGGATGCTTTTTGTTTTCTTTGATCTGGTCTCCAAATATCTTGACTGTTAGTTGTACTTTTCATGAAAATTAGTCTGTTTATCGATTTTCGACCTCTTGATACACCAAATATATCCGAGACATTAAATTAATTTTCTTTAAAAAAAAGATATTGTATTTTTAATTTTAAAAGTCTACATCTACCTAATATATATACAAGAGGTCATTGCATACATATGTTTCTGACAAGAAAAGATAAGATTGTTTTTTTTTTTTCTTTTGGTTATGAGAAAAGATAAGATTGTTTGAAAACATAGCAAACAAAACATTTATTTATAAAATGTTTTGCTTTATTTTACTTGTTTAGAACTCCCCCCCGGCCACTCTTTCATACTAACAAGTAGCCAACGTACCGTAGCGTAAGTTAGTTTGTTTTTGGACTATTCCACGAATTCAACTCACCTTCCATCACGCCTTCATTCCATTGGTTGTCGTAGCCACCACAATAATTTTTCCCTTATTTTATACATTGAAAGATCTAATCAACAGGGCCGTTCTAAATATTTTAAGGCCCTTTCAAAAAAATCTTATAAATTATAATAATTAAATTAAATTAAATTAATCATAAAAATATTTGTTAATTCTAGTGTGAAAATAAAATAAATGAATCCCAAAATTACCAATAGATCAAAAGACATTTATAAAAGTAATATCAAATTCGAATATTATAAATAACAACACATAAATATATTTTTTTTTCTTGCAAAACTTGAGGAAAATACTTTTTATACAAAATGTTAAAAAATATTTAAAGACTATTGTATTTATCAAAGCTTAGATTAATTGATCTAAATATTTAGAAATAATACGATAATTAAATACTCCATATTTTAAAATACATTTTAGGATAAAGAGATTGTAGATGGTCCTTAGAAAGAATTAAAACATTTATAATTTTGTCTATTTGTCTTATTATGTATGTCATTTGTAAAAAAAAATTTATTAATGGAAAAGTAACCAATGAATAAAAAGAAAATAAAAGAAAAGTAGTGTGCAAATGGAAATTGGCGTTCCTACTCAATGCTTCAACCAGGAGACTACATGGTGGACTTTGCTGCTTTAAATATAGAAAATAAAGCTTATATATACCTAACTGTCTTTTTTTTTTAATTGGGCCCTTAAATTTTGGACACTATTTCGTTGGTCCATCTGAACATGTCTAAGTACGGATCTACTATTCAACTTATTTTTATATATAAAGTTTTCTTTGACCATCGTCGTCATCTGTGGCATTGGACACACATCGCGAGCAGATGACATCTATTCATTTGACCGAAAGAAAGGGTTTGTTTGGATTCTAGAGTTTTTATGTTAAACATAAACACTTTGAAAGTTTCTGTTTTACTAAATTTTTATATACTTCAAATAATATGAATTTAAGATAAAATATTAAATAGATTATATAAATCAAATATTCAATATTGTGTTAAGTTTGTAATTATCTTATAAATTTAATATAATTAATTCACATAATTAATTTATAAGGTATTTTATTTTAAAATTATATTATTTTAAATATCTTATATATAATACATTGGGAATCCAAACACACCAAAGGCTCTCAATTGTGAAACAGAATGTATATATAAACCAGAGTTTTGGTTATGCATCCTGAAACACACACGTAGAGTGCGTATACTCCCATGTGGATCTTGTGTGGATGTAATGGTGAAGCAAAAATGAATAGTTTTGATTTAGTATAAATTCATATAGACGAACAAGTATGTTTATTTCAATTTGCTAGTTCAACGCTTTTAAATTTATATTATACGAAATAATATTCGTTTGATTATATAGCCAATATCGAGTATTACAGTAGACTATCACTTTAACATTTATGTTACAGTAGTATCTACGAACAAGAAATCTCTCTTATTACATGAATTCAAATTTTCAATTCATCCAAACATTTCAATTAAGTAGTATAGTGATAGGGTTAGTGATTCAAATGATTCTCACAAACGTTAAGCACCCATAATGGGAGTGTTTAAGTATCAATAGAAAAAACTTAATATAAAAAAATAAGAATAAGAAAGAACATTTTATTAGGGAATGATTTGATAATTTACAAGTAACAAACCTTAAAGAACTTAAACAAGAAGAGAGGCTGGGTCAATTGAATAAGAAGGAATAAAGAAAAAGAGATAGAATGATAGTGGTGGGTCAATTTTATTTTTATACTATATTATTTTATTTTTAATAAGGAAAAAAATGAAAAGTAAAATTAAGGAACCCAATATAGGTTTTATGGATGCGAATGCTCCACGCTATCCTATGTAACGCCAATCTGCCAACCGGCGATACCTGCGATATTTCAACCTGCATTAAACTTGGGGAAAATGAGGGGAGATCTTCCAAGGATGTAGTTAGCAAGAACGGGGCCCAAGTTGTTTAACAGAATTATTAGAATGAAGGTTACAACTAAGAATGTACAAGTATGAGCGGGGACGGCCCACGGCAATGGATCATTAGTTTGAGCTAATATAAAATTGGACCCACACAGTATTGCCAGTATAGCGAGCGCAAGGGAAATGGAATCACCAAGACTGTTTTCTCAAGGAAAAAAAAGTCCATACAATTGTATGGGTGTTAGATGGGCAGAGGCATAGAGAGAAGAGAGGAGAAACTGATGTGTTATTGGAGTTCTTCAGGACCCTTTATATAGGAGTTTACATAAGGAACTAGGGTTTACTAGTGTTTATCCATCCCAATATAATAATATTATAACACTCCCCCAGGATAAACATCCCTAAATATTACAAAAGTGTCATATTAAAAACCTCACCTAGTTTTCCCAATGAGACCAAAACTAGGAACAAAGAAAAATACAAATGACATGTGATACGCTTTGGTGATACTACCTCATTAAAAACCTTGTCAGGAAAAACCCAGTGGGACAAAACCTGATTGAAGGGAAAAAGAGTGCAGTGCGTATATACCCCCTGAATTCAACGCCCTTCTTGCAGTCTTCTCATTCGGGTAAGCTCTTTGAACTTCTTGATGGTGCTGATTGTATGAGCTCGTAATGTCTTCATACATTACAATTGACTTCGAATGCTTGACTTTCATTTGTTGGCGTTGAGCTGCTTTCAATGCACAAACATAAGGTACTTCATGACCTAGTGTGCTATTTGATCATGGGGGATCTAGGGTATTAAATGGTGTCTAAGTTGCCTCGTTAAAAACCTTAACTTGGAAAACCCCAATGGGATAAAAACCAAGATCAAGGAAAAGAGTACAACATTGTATGGTACTTCGGGACCTAATGCAGTGTCACCATTTTCACAATTATAGGTACTTCTGGTACTCTTATAAGGATCTTTAATCAATTGTATGTGACAGGGCTTTGACATTAATGCTTCAGGCATTTTCAGTCGATCCTTTTCATTAATACGTGTATGCAAGTAACACGTCCGTCATTTACATTTAGATCCAAAATTATATTCACTTCTGGTAAATACCTTCTCCATATAACCTTTGATAGGTTTTTGTGCAATCAACTTGGCTTAATATTTTATTTTGTACGAACACCCACTTAAAACCAAATGATGTTACACTCTCCGGTGTTGGAACTGCGGGTTCAATGACATCATGCTTAAAGAACCCATTCTTGCATGAATTTCCTTTTTCTAGCTCTTTACTATCATTTCAATGTCGACATCCATTATTTATTTGATGATCATCATATTCTCATAGGCTCTTTCCACTTCTAGGAAATCGTATACCAAGAGCCTAGAGATCTCCAACACTTCTGGTGTACTCGAGAACCACTTGATATTCATTGAGTTGGAGTTATTTCTGGAACTTCCAAATGAGCTAGTATGATTTGTGAATTTAATTATCACTTTCTTGGCCTTTAGTAAATGCTTATTTGTCAAACTACAAAATCATGTCATATATTGAACTTCTGCTCACTTGTATTTATCCGCGGATATGAAATGATAGAGAAGTTGCTTCCATGCAATCTCTTTCTAAATGGTATATATAGTCTCATTTCCTCTCCCCCTAAATACCGAGCATTTGATCACCATTATAAAGCTCTAGGTATTTGATATCAATAGAGACTCAAACTCCATGTATCATCCAACTTCTTTGTGGTCTCATTGTAGTTCATTTAGAGGAGGTACGTGTCGGAACATGTGTTGCTCATTCAAGACCTTTGAATGGCATGCTCTCTTCTGGAGATAATTAGGGAGATGTTATTGTGTCAAATTCGAAATGCAAAAATGCATGGGCCCATTTGACCAATGACTCTTCTGGGTCATCGTGAGCTACCTTACGCTCAATAATGTGTTTGATAACATTCTCTACCTTATGTTTCATATGACCAAAGTGTTGAGGTATCTATATTATTAGAATTACACTGGTCTATATGATAGTGTTCCGTAGTTGTCTCATTGAATCTCTTCAAGAGACATTAGAGACTTTGCATTTACTTTGAATTTAGATGGTCTTATTATTGATTTTCCAAGAAACCAGACCATATATGTTCGGTCACCCTTATTAAAGATCTTCAGGTCCTAGGATCTTCTGATCCCTCTTAGTCGGTGTCTATGTGAATTTCAATGATCCCGCACATCATTGATTCACATGAGTGACCGGATGCCACAAAGAAAAAATATTTTATCATTAACTAACTTTTGGTTAGTGATAAGTTTCAATGGGATAGATGAGTGTCAAATAAATCATATACATACATTCTCATTTCTGTAAGACTTGCTTCTAGCTAGTCATATGAGATATTGGTGTTCAATACCATGTCATTTCATACATATGTGTCATTGTTACTTCAGGTAACAATATCAATGCTCTTCTGAAGCTATATGGTATTCATCTTGTTTTTTTTTTTCGTTCATGATTGGTTGAGAAAACTTCAGCTTTCTAAATTGTGTGACACTACATAGACTCATAATTAACCCATTGAAATTATATGGTGATCCATTCATTTTATTTAGATGCCATTAAGTGGGTATTTTCAGAAATTTCGTTGGTGTCATACTTCAGGTATGAAACTAATGACCAACTATATATATTTAACTTTATTCATAATGTTCTTCAAGACATTAGAAATTAACCGTACAAAAATGACCTAGTTATAAGCCACAACAATAACATTGGTTGCGCGCTTAACCATTATCTCTTTTACACCCTCTACAGGAGGGGCATGGTTCAGGCTATGCTTAGAGGATTGTCAGGAAGTGGTCTTGTAAACCAAATTATATTTTTGTGGTTATTTATATTGGTTTTACCGAACAAATAAAAATAGTTCTGAATATTTCATAACCCACATTCCATATACTTCTTCAAGAGTACAAATGATAAAATTAGGATCATATACTCTTCTGGAGTTTATAAGAATCATCCACTCTTCTGGAGTTTATAAGAATCATTCACTCTTTTGGAGTTTAATAAAAATCCACCAGTAGAGTCTTCAGGCTCTTAGGCTGGTGTTGAAAACTTCACAATCTACAGGATTGTGGTAAATCTTTCTCCCAAATGTTCATTTGCCAAATAAAACTTCATATTAGACACTCATGATAAGTTGTTTCTTCAGGAAACACTTTGAGCTTTTTAATTACAATAAGTAAAATTATAATAATTTTATTCAATATAAAGCAATGAAAAAAAATAAATAAATAAAAGAAATTTGTATTTGTCCACTTCAGGTGGAGCCATGGAGAAACTTTTCCATTTATCATTTTCTTCAAGAAATGATTTTATTCATAAGACGATTCATTTGTCAACTTCGAGTGACAATTAGTCTCTATTATGTATAATTTGATCATATACTCCAAAGATGATAAGTTACATTAAACAAATATAGTAAGTTGTCATATAAACATTGACCATATTCTTCAAGAAACGGTATGATCGATTATTACTCACTTCAGGGAGAAGACAACTTATTCACTTTAATTTCTACACTTCTAGGTATTTGTACAACTTTAAAATAAAACTCATACACTTCTGGGTATAATTTTAAATAATCTTTAGGAGGATATACCATATATCTCTTATCATTCATTTACTTCAGGAAATGAATATTGTCACTTCAGAGACAAATTTGTGTTGATGAGAGAGAGACATTTTATGAATTTTCTTTTCATATATCTCTTCACGAGATTATTATCGTTACTGCAGGAACGATTTATGAGCATAATTTGTTCATCCTCTTCAGGGGATGAGTTTATTTATTTCGAGAGATAATGATAAATAAATAAATAAATAGTTGATATAAGTAATAAAACTATAAATACATAAATACATGAAATAAAATTAGCATATTGTCAACTTCTGGTGACAAGGAATTGAACATCCCCACAAATACATGTTAGTCTACTTCCGGAAATAGTTTAGAGATCGAAACCATCTACTGCAGGAGATAAATTTCATCATGATATATAAGCTAAAATATTTTATCTTCTTCAGGAGGTAAATAAGAATTTAAATATTTTATCTTCTTCATGAGATAAATAAGAATTTCATCTTCTTCAAGAGATGTGATATATAAGTTGTGTTTACTTTATCTACTTCAGGAGATAAACTATCACTTTTGGGTTGATATGCAAATTTAACAATTTATATCTACTTCGGGAGATAATGTTTGTCTACTTCTGGAGACAAAAAAAACAATACAAATTGAAATGAATAATAAAACTGAAATAAATAAAATAAAATAAGTTCATCACTACGGGGATGATTTTCAATCGTTCACATCTACTTCAGGAGATTGTCCGTTCATCTACTTCAGGAGATGAGGATTAAACAAATATAATTTAAATAAATTAAATTAAATAACATATATAAAATAAATAAACATAAATAATAAATATAATTTCATCACTACAGGGATAAAATTTATCGGCTCGATCATCTCTGCGGGGATGAGATTTATCGTTTCATCACTTCGGGGATGAGATCAATTTATCGTTCATCGCGACGGAGATGATATTCAATCATTCATTGGTTCATCTACTTCGGGAGATGGAATGGTTTCTTTCATCTACTTCGGGAGATGAGGGAAAACAAATATAGTTTAAATAAATTAAATAAAATAACATACATATAAAATTAAATAAACCTAAAATAATAAAAAAATAATTCATCACTACATGGATGAAATTTATCAACTCGATCATCTCTGCGGGGATGACATTAAGTGATTTATAATATCAATTTTCTACTTTCATCCACTTCGGGAGATGAAATTGATAATTAATTTATTCGCTTCAGGGGATAGATACTTGAGATTATGTATTTTATTTCCACTTCAAGGGACAAAATTCACCACTTCAGGGGTTCATGTAACTTAGGTCTACACATCAACTTCGGGGATGTGTTCATATACTTCACAAGAGCAAAATATGCAACCTTGGAAGTTTTAGACCGTTTTCTGTAATTATATAAAATATACGGGCTAATCTGTGATTTTTAATAGATTCCGCGTCAGTTTTGTAATTTAATTAAAAAACCTGAAATGCAAACCTTTCTTCTTCGTTGGGAATTAATAGATGCGATGCGGAGGCGATGTCGATTCTAGGTTCTCCCTTGCGTCACGGATCAAAACCGACACCGAGCTACCGAATTTCCGACTCCAAGAGGTGGTTGTTCTTCACCGTCCGCCCTCTCTTGCCCCGATGCTGCTCAATTCGAGGCTCGCGTGGAGGTCGGCTGCGTCACCCATGTAGGCAGAACTAGATTGATACGGGGTTAGCTGTAGGATGGCCCGATCTTCGACAATCAAGACTCTAATTCAAGAATTGAACAAGAAATGAGTAAGAACTCAAGAACTCGATCAAGATTTAATCACGAACTCAAGAAGGACTCCAGGCCTCCGTAGAGGGTAGGAACCAACACCAATAACCATATAACCCGCCTCTACAACCCTACACAACCAAGCGGACAACCTTACGAGATTGATAAACTCAAGGCAAACCAAGCTGAGATCAGTACCAATTGTGCAATCGATGAGCAACGCTTTGAATCGATTATCTTTGCACTCAATGTGTTTCACACAAAAGAGAAAGCTTTGTATTCAAAGAGACGTGTCCAGTTTGACAATGGAAGATCAGCCATTCTTATAGAACCCTAGGGCTGATTTTTTAATGAGAATACTAATTAAAAGAATAATTAAAATAAATTCCTAAAATTACCTAAAATAACTTAAGTAAAAGAGATACTAAAAATAACAATGAAAATTAGGGTTCCAACACTTAGAGAATTCGGCCCATATGTGAAACTAGGCTCCAGGTCTCGGCGTCGAGGTTCTGGTGTCGGCTTCGATACCAACAGTAAGTGAAGAACATCTTCAGGTCTCGGCGTCGAGGCTCCTGGTGTCGGCGCCGAGGGCAACAGCAAGAGAAGAACATAGATAAGCCTTCAAGGGCTCCTCTTGAAGTTGAACCGCACTTAAGAATAGGACATGGCTCACGAACATGAATGACTCTCTTTGAAGCTTCTTAGCACGAGCTCGAGTCATAGGTCCATCCCCAATTAGGATAGGCGTGTCCGGAGGTGTAGAAGATGGTCCCGCATCATAGATACTCGCATCGGGGTAGTTTTCGAGCCTCTTCGATCACCATCGGCAGATCCCGACATCGAAGGCCTGCGGAGGATGAAACCGGCGCGCAGGGAGGCTTCAATTTCCATGCGGTCGCAGATCCGAGGAGGCGTCGATGATGAGCCTCGAGTCGTTCAGTTCCCCGTTTGCTTTCCTCCAAGAGATTAGGGATATACCTTATTTTGAATCCTGCACACAATAATCGAACACCAACTGCTCACAAATCACAATTACAAACTCAATAGGGTTATTAAAATTTAACAAAAATAATTTTGCAGATTTATGAGGTCGGCCAGAGCAAGGTTATGCTAGTCTTCGAAGGCTTCTATGGGTAGAAGAGACTATCCTGCTGATAACATGTTAGATGGGCAGAGACATAGAGAGAAGAGAGGAGAAACTGATGTGTTATTTGGGGTCTTTAGGACCCTTTATATAAGAGTTTACATAGGGAACTAGGGTTTACTAGTGTTTATTCATCCCAATATAATAATATTATAACAATGGGTGATTAATAAACTGACTAAAATTTATAAAAGATAATCTCCATATGGACACAAAAGTGATTTAATTGTGATAAAAAAAAAGGAAAGAAATGTCTTAAGCGATAATAATACAGGTGAAAGCAAGAAAATAAACTATGTATGGGGGAATAACATCTTTTTGCTTCAAAATAAACTCTGAAAAGCTATCACATATAGCTTTTTTTAAAACCCCTAATTTCAATAAAAGGCTCATTTAAACGAGCATCATACACAATTTATTTTTTAACCCTCTGATTTTATTAGTTTAAAAAACTACTACCATTAGCCCCATACACACCCATAATGTAAAATATCTTACTCTTTCAATTTCATCTTCTCAACAGTGAAGATACAAAGCATTCAAAATACATTGCGGTTAGCTAGCAACCTAGCACTAAAAAGGCCACTCCTGGTAGAAGTAGAGTTATTCCAAGTATTTCCACGGAAACAACCTTACGTCTATATACATATACTAAAATCGATGCATTGCGTCTTATGTGGCGTGTTGTGGTTGATTCTAGGGGAAAAACCCTATGTGGCACATTGTGGTTGATTCTAGAAATAAAAATTAATAAAATAATATGTTATCATAGTTTATAGAAAGTTATATAAGCCACAATCTTCTAAAATGTGTATATTAGTTAATTGACAAAAACATAAATAAAAAATATTTCATAGTCATACTTACCAAAAATATTAATAGATTAATAAATATGTAGTATTTGATAAATGCTATTTTATTTATATCTATATTATTTTTTGAGACCAAAATAATTTATCAAAATATTATGTGGCCACACTCCATCCGTGGATAGATATTTTAGTAAACTGTCGTAATATATATACTATATATTTAATAAAAAAAGAAATATTTTTTTTTGAAAAGAATAGTTATCTATTAAATTACATGAGATTCAATTAATGGTAGATTAGAAAAAAAAAATTACCTTATAAATGTGAATTTTATTTATATTTTGAGAGAATCTAAATAAAAGATATTTAGATTTTTTATAATTCTTTAAACTAATTTTATTTATATCTATATTATTTTTGGTGGAAAAATAATTTATATTTAGATTATTATTTTTTATTATTGGAATCTATCTAAATTATTTATAATATTGTATTATTATATTCTCCGTACACGGGACGGGACCTACACTAATATACAATATTAAAATAACTATTTTTTGCCACATGTCATAGCCTTACTAAAAAAATTTCCTCCAAAAATTTTAGTCAATTAAATGACAATAATCTTAAGCAGATTCAAACACCCTCCATGGAAGGACGGAGGAAGAAAACTACAACAAAAAAGATTTTTTCTAATGAATTATCTTTAGAGTTGGTTACACCAATTTAAATAGCAATTGCAAAGCTTAAGTTTAACCAAGCTCTTATAGATTCTCATGACCCGGAGGCCCAATTGTAAAACAAAACCAATATCGGTTTATCTATACGAGCTATGCCTATATCAACACATAAATATCCCAATACCCCCTTCAAGTTGGTGGTGGTGCATTGGTTAACCCCAGCTTGGGCAATACCGTTCTCAAACGAACACTGGGAAGGGACTTAGTCAAACAATCAGTCAATTGATCCTATGTAGGAACATGAGATAAACTAATTAATCAAGCCTTCCAAAAGCTTTTCGCAAGCGAAGTGGCAGTCGAGCTCGATGTGCTTCATGCGCTCGTGAAACACGGGGTTACGGGCTATATATATGGTTGCTTGATTGTCGCATTTAATGGGTATAGGCGTGATATTGGTGACTCCAATGTCAGCAAGTAACCGACTCAGCCTGTCAGCCAAACAAGTTCTGCACACACCATTCGAAGTGATCTGTATTCAGCATCTGTAGAGGAAAGTGCAACACTCGATCTGTTGCTTCTTTGATTTCCATGAAATAAGGGTTGAGCCAAGAAGAATGATGAAACCACTGATTGAACGTCGAGAGTGAGGACAAGTGGCCTAGTCAGTATCAAAATAGGCTTTTAATGTCATTGGCGATGTAGAACTAAGCAACAATCCCTTCTGCATAATACCTTTCAGATATCGTAACACATGGTGGGCTGCTTCTAGATGTGGATATCGTGGTTGTTGCAAGAATTGACTAAGCAGTTGAACAATAAATGTTATATCAGGTCTCGTGTTCACCAGGAATTATAGCTTTCCTACTATGCGACGAAAGTGTAAAGGGTCTTCAAGAGCAACACCCTTGTTTGGTGCGAGACGAAGATCTAATGCCAATGGGCTAGCAACAGGTCCACCACAAGGAAATTCATCAAGAATTTCATTAATAAACTTTCGTTGGCTCGTAATCAACCCTTGATCAATTGGAATAAATTCCATTCCCAGGAAATCTCGTAAATTCCCGAGGTCCTTGATCCAAAATTGAGCATCTAAAATCCTCTTCAGTGACGCAATCTCATTCAGGTCATCCCCAGTGAGAAGGGTGTCGTTAACGTATACAACAACAAACATTGTACTACGGTCTAATTTCTTGTAGAAAAGTGAGTGATCATATGGAGATTGCACATAGCCTCTGGTTTTAAGAGCAGTGGAGAGCTTAAACAACATATAAGGTTGAAGGGCTACTCCTCTCATTGCCAATTGGTTTTGAGATGGAACCCCGTTTGATTTATGTGTTGTTCGAGTCTCCCATATGTGGGACCGCACACACGACCTCCCTCCAACTTGTCTTAGCCCTACCAGGCCCAGCCACCATTAACAAATACATTATTGACGTCAAGCTAAAACATGTGCCATTTCCTGTGCAAACCCACTGGAATCAATGCTCGGAGAGTGGTCATTTTTAGGGTTGGCATGGTACGGTAACCACCCAAAAATGTTGATTACCACGTACTAACCACCAACCGGTGGTACGAAAACTTTCATACCACGTACCAACCACAAGTCGTGGTTACCACATATGTGGTAACCACGACTTGTGGTTACCATCAATATATTACCATGGTTACCACCCGTTAAAAGTTCAAATAAATAACCCTCTACCTCATGCATTCCTTCCGATGCCACCGCTTCTTCCGAATGAACCACGACGAGCCATTGAAACTTGAGAGTGCAAGTGAGAAATTCTAAAATTGGGCAAACCTTGAGGCTTGAATGGCCTCGGGAGCCTTGAACGGACTCAACGGAGAGACAAGGGCTGCCGCTTTCGGCTTTTCCCTTTGTGTTTGTCTGAGAACTTTGAAATTGAACAAACTAGGGAAGACGTCGAAGAGCACTAGGGTTACGGCTGCCGCTTTCCAGTTTTCCCTTTACTCAGTAAAGGACCAATTTAAATTTATGTTAATTAAATTAACACAAACTAAAAACTAAAAAGTTAAAAGTTAAAACATAAAGTCTTAAAGGTAAAAACTAATAAAAAAAATTATATATATAATTATATATATATACTCGGTAACCATGGTAACCATGGTATTTCAGACTTCATTACCATTACCGTACCACTTTCACGTGGTTACCACCATGGTGGTTACCACAAGTGTGGTTACCGCAAGTGTGGTTACCAACAAGTGTGGTTTGTGGTTGGTGGGTGGTTGGTATGGTAATTTTCGTACCATTTGTCAGCCCTAGTCATTTTGATGATGGAGGAGAATGCTTCAGTATAGTTGACACCTTCCTTCTAGGTAAACCCTAGCTCTCACAATAAGTCGTGCCTTGTAATGCTCCACTATGAAATCAACCTACTTCTTGGTTTTATAAACCCACTTGCAACTGATTTCATGTTTGCCCCAAGGTAATGGAACCAGAATCCATGTGTGGTTGAGATCCAAGGCCTCAAATTCAGCGTTTATGACTTCTTGCCAAGCTTTTGACTTGCTAGCTTGACTATAAGAAAAAGGCTCGATCGCAAGAGGATTATCAGGATCAGGGGTGACTGATGGTGTTGGGAATGACAAGGGAGAGGGTGAGAGTATGGTTCCTAATAGCTCTTCTAATAATTACAGGCTCCTAATAGCTCTCATAATAACTATGGGCTCCTAATAACTACGAACTCCTAATATATGTTAGAAAATACATTTGCGTACATGATACAACGTAATGGCTGTGTACTTCTAACATACTCTTCTCCTATATCTTATATGGAAAAAAACTTCCAAAAAAAATTTATGAAATTCCAAAAAAAAAATTTGGAAGGTTTCGATATAGGAGAGGAGCCCGTAGTTATTTAATGGAATCCTTCCGAAAAAAATTTAACAACGACATAAAATTCTTTAATCATACTCTTCTCCTATATCTTATATGGCAAAAAACTATGAAATTCCTAAAGTTGGTATACTTTTAACAAACAAACCGTAAACCCCCCCCCCCCCCCCCCCCTAAATTGTATCACCAACTTATCAAAAAAGTAGAGTTGTTCAAAATAGAGTCCGACCCAAAAACCTAACCAAAAAATCGATTTTGGGCTAGCCCGAGTATTATATGTTCGAGCTTCAATTCGAGAAAATTGAAATTTCGGCTCCATCCCGAAAACCGTTTTTTTAAATACTAATGTTGCATGGTGAACTTGTACGTGGAACTTGTAACTGAACCAAAATTATGGCCCAAACCGTTTGAGTCAATTCGGTTCGAGCTGGTTCGGCCCATTTGTACCACCCTACAAAAAACAACGTAATCTATATCTATATTTTAAAATGGTTTTTCAAATATTAATTACTAAATTAAACCATTTTTAAATAGATGATCTGGGTCATGTCAATGGATTATTTTTAGAAAATCTTTTAAATGATGCTTCTTAAACTAGGTCCATAACCGTTTTTAAAATACATTTGAAAAGATAGTTTCAAATATTTGGGGTTGATGATATAAAGCGACAGAGGTGTGGATAAGGATATCAGACATCGGATTCAGATGGGATGGCAGAAGTGGAGGATGCAAGATGGGATGGCAAAAGTGGAGGGTTGTGTCAGAAGTCTTGTCTATTTCATCCTACTTTACCAAATTCAAGAAGTTGTGGGATGAATACATGGAATTAGTAGAAGTTCCTACGTGCAGTTCTTGTGGTTCTATGAATACTTTGCCTAAAGTCTTGTCAAATCAACAAGTTGTACAGTTCTTGGTGGGGCTTCCAGATTCGTACAACGGGATAAGAACCAGTATCTTGTTAATAATGTCTACACCAACGATTGCTGATGTATATAGGTTGTTACTTGATGAAGAGAGTCAAAGGGGATTGAATAATCATGCATCTGTTAATGGTGATACAGCTGCTTTTAATGTTCAGAGGAACAATTATCAAAATGGGAGTCAAGGTTCTGGAAGTCAAAATGGGAATTTTAGTAACAAGAACAATAGTCATGGCAATTATGGAAATCGGAATGCAAAGAATGGAAGTTAGGGTAATTCAGGGAATGCAAAAGGCAAAGGAAACTACTACTGTGAACATTGCAAAGTCTCAGGTCACTCCATCAGTAGGTGTTTTAAGATTCATGGGTATCCCCCTAACATCAAAGGGGATAAGCAAAGGAAGTTTGCAGCAAATGCATCAGTAGAAGGAGAGTGTCAAGAGCCTGCCGCGACACTAATTGAAGGGCAGTATGACCAGATTGTGGCATTCCTGAGCAAGCAAGGTTCAAATGAGGATTCAAATGTTGTTGCAGGTATGAAATTTTGTTTATCAATTCAAGGAAATATGCAAGATTGGGTGATAGATGCCAAGTTATATCACATTTTTAAGATGGCAAGTTATATCACTATACCAAATGGTGATAAATCAAAAATATTGCATTATGGAACTTTCAAGCTACAAAATAATATTTTCCTCCATGATGTGCTTCATGTGTCGAATTTTGCTTACAACCTTTTATCAGTAAGAAGGTTTGTAACAAATCTGCACTTATATATGCTTTTTACTCCTTTTCAATGTCTTGTACAGGGCCCTTTAATGAGCAAGCCTAAGGTGCTTGGTAGCATGACTAAGGGGCTTTATTATACATCTGATGTTGTTGAAGGAGCAAATGATAATGTTGTTGTTCAGATATTATCCAAAGTTGTCAACTATAGTTCTGTTAATGACAATGATGAACATGTTTCTGTTTCTGATAATAGGTGTATGAATGCTTTTAATGTTTCCTTAGAAATGTGGCATTGCAGATTAAGTCATGTGCCTTTTGATCAGCTGCATCATTTTTCATTTCTTAAGGATAATGTGAGGAAGGTTAAGCCTCATATGTGTACTATGTGTCCAAGGGCAAGACAACACAGAAATTCATTTCATGATAGTTCAATAAAATCTTCTTTCTATTTTCAATTGCTACATGTTGATATATGGGGACCTTACAAGGATCCTACTCACAATGGTTATAAGTACTTTCTTACTATTGTTGATGATTTTTCTCGAGCAACTTGGACTCATTTGATTGCTGCTAAGAGTAATGCCTTTCCTGTATTGAGTTCTTTTATCAAATTTGTTAAAGTTCAATTTAATACAAAATATATGACAGTAAGGATTGATAATGGGTCTGAGTTCTGCAGCAAGGAGGCAGAGAACTTATATAAAAAGTAAAGACAAAGGTATAGTTCATCAAACTACTTATGTTTACACCTCACAACAAAATGGAGTTGTGGAGAGGAAACATAAGCATTTATTAGAAACTACTCGTGCTCTTTTGTTTCAGTCTAAGTTACCTTCTGCATATTGGGGAGAATGTTTGCTCACTGCAACATTTCTCATTAATAGGTTTCCTCTATCATCTATTGGTTACAGAAATCCTTATGAAATATTGTTTGGGCATTTACCTGATTATAGCATGCTCAGATCATTTGGTTGTCTTTGCTTGGTAAGCACTATTAAGCAACATAGATCAAAGTTGGAGCCAAGAAGCACAACATGTATTTTTGTGGGTTATCCACATGGTCAGAAGAGTTATAAGGTATTGGATTTAAAATCACATTAGATTTTTGTGTCAAGAGATGTGAAATTTCATGAAATGCAGTTCCCTCTACACAAGGTTTCATTTGACTCTGGTATGCCTCTTCCTAATGTACTTGATAATGATATATCTGATTCTTTTTTCCTCCCTCAGAGTGATGTTATTTTTAATAATGAAGAGTCAGTATCACCAGGAAATTCTAGAGATGAATTTCAGGTTGAGACAGATGTTGAAGATAATTCTTCAGTTCATGACAGCAATCAAAGTGATTCTTTAAGAAATGACAGCAACCAGTCTCATGATTCTATGACAGCAAGTGTGCCAGTTCTCAGAAGGTCATCAAGGACTGTCAAGAAACCTACTCATCTCAGGGATTTTGTATGTAATTTTGGAGCAAACACTGAGCAATTTCCACTTATTGATGGTTTTTCTGATTCATTCTACCCTATGTTCTCATGTAATTCAGCATCTATCTCAAATATAGAGGTTTTTTCAGAACCTAAGTCTTATTCTCAGGCTTCAAAGGATCGATCCTAGATGGATTGAAGCAATGAATAAGGAGATAGATGCACTGCAATCTAACAACACTTGGTCATTATTTGATTTGCCAGCAGGAAAAAAATCCAATTGGATGCAAGTGGGGTGTATAAACTCAAGTTAAAATCTGATGGTTCCTTGGAAAGGTTCAAAGCAAGGTTGGTAGCAAAGGGATACAATCAACAACGTGGGATAGATTATGATGAAACATTCTCACCATTGGTGAAAATGTCGACAGTAAAAGCACTCATTTCTGTAGCTTTGAATAAAGGTTGGAAATTGTTTCAATTGGATGTCAATAATGCCTTTTTACATGGGGATTTACCTGAGGAGGTATACATGACAGTACCTCCTGGGGTTCCTAATGCAACAAATAAGGTATGTCTTCTTACTAAATCCCTTTATGGTTTAAAGCAGGCATCTAGACAGTGGTTTAGTAAACTGTATGCTACTCTAATTGATTTCAAGTTTGTGCAATCTAAATATGATCCTTCATTATTTTTATCCAAATCAAAGGATCATATGACTGTTGTGGCAGTTTATGTAGATGATATAATAATTACAGGATCTGAAATCCCTCATCTAATTAATCTCAAATCACATTTACATGATCTGTTTACTGTAAAAGATCTTGGACAGTTAAACTATTTCTTAGGTATACAGGTGATTCATGAGAAGAATTCAATGATTCCGAGTCAGAGGAAGTTCTGTCATGAAATCATTAAGGAAGCGGGGATTGAAGATCTGAAACCAGTGGTTACTCCTTTACCACTGAATTTCAAGTAATTTTCTTCAGATTTGAATAATTTGATTTCTGATCCTACAGTATATAGAAGTCTTGTTGGTAAATTGTCTTACTTGGCCAATACACGACCAGATATCTCTTTTTCAGTACAGGTGCTTAGCCAATTTTTGCAAAAACCTGACAAAACACACCAGGAAGCTCTACATCACCTTCTGAGATATGTGAAAGGGACTTCACATGATGGGATCAAGCTTCAACAAGGTTCCCAAATCAAGCTACAGGCATTCACTGATTCAGATTGGGCATCATGTCCAATCTCTAGAAGATGTGTCACTGGATATTTTGTTCTTCATGGGATGAATCCTATCAGCTGGAAGAGCAAGAAGCAAGCAACAGCCTCCTGTAGCTCTTCAGAAGCAGAATACAGGGCTATGAGCCAAGCAGCATCTGAAGTGACTTGGTTAGTAAATATGTTACAAGAGCTTGGTGAAACAGATATGAAGCCTGTCAAGTTGCACTGTGATAACAAGTCAGCTTTACAAATCGCGCGCAATCCAGTATATCATGAGAGGACTAAGCATATAGAGATTGATTGCCATTTTACAAGGGAGAAAGTCATGGAGGGTCTCCTGCAGCTCACATATTTGCCCACAGAAAATCAATTGGTCGACGTGCTTACAAAAATTTTACCAACTTCTCATCATCGAGAATTGATTTCCAAACTGGGTATGCACATTGATCCACATACTCCAGTTTGAGGGGGCATCTTATAGTATGTATCACAGATTGACAGCAACAAATATATGACATCAAGTGCTTGTATGACAGATAGATTGAGTTGTATGACAGATAGATTGAACCGGATTTTGTATATATAAGAACCGGGTTCGTTTTATGTAATGTAAACCAAGGTCACGTGGCTAGCACGTGATTTCATCTTCCTCTATTTATACCGAACCTCAACAAATTCTGTAATTACTTTTTCATTCTAACAGATTGAAGCTCTCTTTTCTTCTTCAATGTTCAATCTTTCTCTCTTCCTCTTGTCTTCCATTGATACTCAAATCTGAAGCTTTCATCAAATCTGAAACCTAGGAGCTGGCTCTTTCCTCTGTTGTGTTTTCTACTATCCGTCACCCTGATGATGAGCTATAGTGTTTGCTCTATCTTTTTCATTGTCTTACTATTCATAATCCTTTTTCCGAGTGTTGGTCAGTTTCCACAATATGGCCCTTGTTGCTGCTTTGACCAAATGTTTTTGGGTTCTTTGCCTTTTTTTAACATTTTACTTTATTTCTATTGTATCATGATGGTCTGTTCATTTACCGTTACTATGAACATTTGATTTATCCGAAATTTTCCGTTCATATGGTCAACTCATTTGCCATTCCTTTTTTAAAAAGAAGAAAATGGTGAAGTTAACTAATTTGCAGGTTGCAAGATTCTGTAAAGGTATCCAGGGAAGGAGTTTATTTGGGCTTAATTTTGTAATATCCATCCCACCAAGCAACTTGGAGGGCCAATCTCATCCCACCATTCCCACCCACTTCGTAATGTAATGGCTCATCTTTTATCATGTAGTCAAATACACTAGTAAATACCTATAATTCTATGAATAATGTGTATACACAAATAAATTTATAAATTTACAGTTTTCCAAATTTTAGCATATACGGAAGTGTCAGTTTGACTTTTTAACATATTTTTTAAGAGGTAAAATATAAAATATCAACTTTTTGATTAATTTTTTTATATAAAATTTTATACTTATTAGTTATAAGTTTAAAATTATTTTTAAAAACTAATAAAAGATGTAATATTTTACATACTCTGTAGTTTTTTTAGCTTTTTAAAAAATGTGTTGAAAAGTCAAACCACATTTATTTATAAACAGAGAGAGTATAATTACTCCATCCGTTTCAAAATAAATGTCGTTTGACTTTGATGCACGTTTTTTAAGAAGTAAAAACTCTATAAAATATTATTTTTTTTAATCAATTTTTTTTTATTAATTGATACTTATTACTAATAAGTATGAAATTATTAAAAAAATTGATTAAAAATAATATTTTATAGAGTTTTTATCTCCTTAAAAAGCGTACACTAAAAGACAAACGACACTTATATATTATGAAACGGATGGAGTATTATGCATTTTGAATTGGACATGTACATAATTTGGATTGGCGCCGTATGATTCCGGTGACTACTTTGATACTTTCCCTTTCCTTAAGATGCAATTGCTTAATTTCGAAATATAAGCTGCAGATAATCTTCCTTTTTATCACATAATCTCTTTTTCCCCATCAATTATATTACTATTTCGTAAAGTAAACCGTCCAAGTAGGAGAAAGTAATACAATCCCAATAAGCATAATGTGAGGTGAAAGTCATCAATATAAGCATTATCGGGGTTAACCATTTTCGGATGACTCAACAAATAAAAGCGTTTAGATTAGAGGTACGTTGTTGAAGACTTCGTTTAGTATCAATTACAAGTTGGTAGTGTTACTCACTGAAGTACTTATGAAAGATGGATTTACATATAGTCCAAAATCCACACAAACAATGAAGGGGATGGATCCAATGTACGTAATTGTTAATAGATTAATTATTCGTACCTAGGGGTGGGATATATTTTGCTGCAACCCACTTAAAAAATCATTTGTGGTTTCGTACCTGATTATTTATATGTATTAATGGTTTCGTATGAGTTATGTATGAATAATCACATTGTTGCAAACGAATAATGTTATTGTTTAAAATTTCTTTCAAATCTCAATCGTTAATCTTATTAATCAAATGCTTCAGATTACTTACAAATCCAAAAGGAAGTAAGTCCGCTTGGGATGAATCGGATGTCGAGATATAAAAGGATGATTATTCTCATCAGACCATGATGAAATTAAAGTTAATATATAAAGACAAATTCACGTTTTTATTGTCAATTGATTTTAGAATAATATATGCTATTAATGCTAAGCTTGAGCTGGTGTCTGATTTTACTCAATACAAACCAGACGTTGAATTGTAATTAGCCCACCGGAATTTATCATCGGATCCACTTCATGTCCATAACAGTGAAGAAAATACAACCCAGGAGGGTGTGGCCTTGGGGAGGAGCTACTTCTAAGCACCTGGATTGATGCAGGTCAAACCTCTAGACATCCAAAAACTAAAGCAAAGTCAACCCTCACCCCCATGCAAACTCTTCATTATTTTAATTTGCTTCAGCTTCCTTCAAACCACATTCAAAAATAAAATTTGCTATCTTCACAATGCATTACCCTTTTTGCTGAGTTGTTTAATTTGATGCAAATTAACATCCAACTGTAAACCCTAATTTCAAAGCCCAAATCAGAAGCTTCTGAGCCCCTTTCCTTCATCTACTTTATACAAGAGATCAATCCTCTAGCCAGGCACTATCTTGTTACTTCTTTAGTATAAATACACACACAATCTAATCCAAACCTTCATCCTCATCTAATATCTTATGCCATTCAAACAATAACCTAATCAATGGCTTTTACTTTGCCTTGTTCCAATCCATTGGCCATGAGGCTAGGATCAGTGATCCACCTCCTCCTCATAGGCTGTTTCGCGGTGACTAGTGCGAGCAACTTCAACAAGAACTTCGTCCTAACATGGGGTGAGGGAAAGGCCAAGACTCTCAGCAATGGCAGGCAACTGGCTCTTTCGCTTGACAAGGATTCAGGCTCCGCTTTCGAGTCCAAAAGTCGCTATCTGTTTGCTCGAATCGATATGCAGATCAAGCTCGTCCCCGGTGACTCAGCTGGAACCGTCACTACATTCTATGTATGTTCATATTTGTGTTGATTTTTGACACTTTAATTTGTGAGCATGTGTGTTTATATATACGTGTATGTGTATTTGTATGTTCAGATGTCGTCAATGGGACCGAAACATGACGAGATAGACTTCGAGTTCTTGGGAAACCAGACCGGCCAGCCTTACACTCTTCATACGAACGTCTTTAGCCAAGGCAAAGGCGACAGAGAGCAGCAGTTTCGTCTATGGTTCGACCCCACCGAGGACTTCCACACGTACTCCATCGTTTGGACCACTCGAAACATCATGCAAGTACTCGTATATTGTAACGAATAGATTCGTTAAACATTGGACTAAATGTGGTTGTGTTGCACTGTGTAGGTTCTCTGTGGATGGAACCCCAATAAGAGTGTTCAAGAACATGGAGTCGATTGGAGTCCCATTCCCTAAGAACCAGCCGATGAGGGTCTACGGAAGCTTGTGGAATGCGGATGACTGGGCCACGCAAGGGGGTCGTGTCAAGACCGATTGGGCAAGAGCTCCGTTCGTTGCTACATATGGGAGCTACAGCATCAAGGGCTGCAAGTGGGTTAGGGGAGCGTCGTCTTGTTCTACTGCGACGACAATTCCTACTTCTACTAGTTCTACCAGTACTAACAAAAACATGAATGATTGGATGGTGGGAGATCAGCTGAACTTGATGAGCCAAGAGAGGCTTAACTGGGTGAGATCCAACTACATGATCTACGATTACTGCGCCGACAAGAACAGATTCCCTCTTGGCCTTCCTCCAGAATGCAGTGCATCCTGATTCCTGATCCATCAACATATCTGTCATTTGAATGATCCTGCAAACATGTAAAACAGATTTCATTAATTCTTTGTAAGATTTCAATAAATCGACAACACGATCCCAAGTCATTAGTCCACCGAACAATCATTACAGTGATTCAGATATAAGAGGATTTCAGTCTTGCAAACTGAACTTCTGCAAGACATTATTCATATCTCAATTGCATTAAAGCATTCAGATTACAACAATGAATAATTCTTCAAATTTATCCGAAAAAAAAAAAAAGATGCATCCGGTACTCATCTCTCTTATATATACACACAGGGAGGATGAAGTTGTGATCAAAATCTATTGTTCTCAGAACCCATTACATGCCGGGCTGCTAATCAAACCATTCGGCATCTTCTTCTTCTTCTCTTCAATTGATTGCCTCTCCAGATCCATTGGCTTCGGTGACAAGCTTGTTTCCTGCTTGACCATGGTGGTGTGGAAGCATGGCTGGTTTGTTGAGGATAGCAGACGAGCCCACATTCGGTCAGTTATTACCACATGGTTGTGCTTCTCAATGATGTGCTGCACAGGCATCATGAATCCCAGTTAGGCACCTTCTAGTCAGGCAACAGATAGAAACAAGTGGCTGTTAATAGGCAGATATTACTTACATGGAAAGGTATATAGCATTGTCTTCCATTGACTTGCCCGACTGTGAAGCCAGTGTAACCGGCCATAGCTCCATGAACGGCGCTCTGAGCAAGAAGAGTACAGTAAACATTGTCTGATGCATTACTCGGAATAGCTCGAATCATGTACGTAGGATCTGCAAAGTACGTATATAGACCAGGGACGGAATATTCAGATCAGTAGTCTGATGATGAGCAGCAGTTGCGGCTATTTCATAAGCAAAGCAAAAGGGTATCATATTACCTATGTACTTGAGAACTATTTCCATCTTCTTTTTCTTCTGAAAATAAGCCTTGATCATATCAGACAGCCATTGACCAACATCTTTATGAAGGACGTTTCCTGATTGATCGACTTGCCCACTCTGCTCTCCAGCACCCTCAGCAACCACAATGACCATGTGGCCATTCTCCTTGAGCCGTTTCTCTATGAATTCAAAAAGGCCACCGGGCCCTTCAAGGAAGAAGGGTGACTCGGGAATCAAACAACAATCTACATCTCTATTGGCAAGGGTAGCGTGCATTGCAATGAATCCTGCACACAAAGGAATATCATATCATATCAGCGTGCATTACTCGAACAAGTACTAATAAGTAAACTTAAGGACAACATTTTAAGGTTTCAATAAGCTAAAAATTTGGAAATCTTACCGCTGTGGCGACCCATTAGCTTCACAAGACCAATCCCATTCTCAGCACTCTCAGCCTCAACGTGCGCAGCATTTATAGCACGTTGAGCCTCCTCCACCGCAGTATCAAATCCAAAAGATTTGTCAATCACCTGCAACCAGACAAACACAGGAACTAAGACCCAACAGATCGTTTTACAGCAAAGGGATAAGAATGGAACACCAGCAACAAAAACATTATGCTTACTGGAATGTCATTATCAATTGTTTTGGGAATGGCTGCAACTGAAACCTGAAGACCCCGCCTTCTTATCTCCTCATATATAACTGATGCCCCCTTTTGGGTTCCATCTCCTCCTATGATGTAAACCTGTATAGTATTATATGCAGAAAAAGTAGTAAGTTAGACATTGAGAAATGAAAGAATCTAATCCTTCTAGATGTTATTCAACCAACATAACGATTGGTGAAGTTAAGAGTTTGTCTTAAAACAAACAAAGAACAATCCAGTTGGGCTTTCGAGTTTTACATGATTGATTCCACGATCTTGGATACTGTCAACAATTTTTGAGGTAACATGGCCACCTCTGGAGGACCCAAGTACCGTCCCACCCCTCTTGTGGATGTTGTTCACAAACTTAGGAGTCAAGGGAATCGTGTCCCTAGCGTAGAAGCCTCTGTATCCTCCCTATAAAGCGACAACAAGGAGCTCAACATATAAGATATCAACAGGCACAATTTAAATAGGATTTTGTCAGAATTCGGCTTTGATCACGAAAAGTGATGCTCATACAACATATATGCATATCATATATATTACCTGGATACCCCAAATGTCCTTGACACCATACATGTGATCCAAGCTACAAACGATTTCTCTAATAACGGTGTTGAGCCCTGGACACAGGCCTCCACATGTAACAATACATGCTCGTACTTCATCTGCTCGGAAATACACCTGAAATAAGAAAAGGGTCCAATTTGAATTTCAATTTCAAGGACAAAGGTTTCATTCCTGTCAATCAGATTAAGTTAGCCCCAGCTAACAGTGACCGATAATTCACCTTCTGACGGGGCCCTGCACGTCGAAAATGACTCCCTCTTTCCCCATTTTTGTGTTGAATTGCCTGCAGGTGCTTAGTACTGTTATTAAGACCTCCAAGTTTGATTCAAAATAGGTGAATTTTATATATTGAACGTACAGAAGATATGAAGGATGATCAAACTTACCCTTTGCACAACTGTTTCTTCATTGTCAACAAAATATTGCCTAAAGAAAATTAGCAGAAAATTGATAAAGAAGGTGTCAAATTGAATCTAATTTTGCTTTTATAAACACCAGATTCAGCAAATAATTTGGATGAATATAAGATTTAGATGGATGATCAACTTACTTCACACCTGCATAAGCTGGGTGTTTCTCCAATGGATTCGAATAAAACTGTTTAATCAAATCAAGAACAAACTCAGATCAGTCCTATTTCATATCAGATACTTACCCTAATTGTTCAGCTTGACTACTTATCAAAAAGAGGATCAGAAAAGAAAATTCCCTTTTTATGTATATAAAAAGACTGATTAAATAGAATTTAATTTAAATTTGACTTAATACTCTCTAAAACCGATCAAGACACTCATGAGGCGGAGGGTTCAAAATCGGAATCCAATTTCGAAAGTGCCTAATTCACGAGCTTGAAGAAATCGAAAGAAAAAAGGGACAGAGAGACAGAGAGAGAAATTACAGGGAGCTGAGGGAGATAATCGGAGAGGTGAGGAACATCATCAAGAACGTATCCGCAATCGCCATTTACAAGCTTCTGATGCATCTGTGTGTCACCGGTCAAACCCATCTCAGGCGTACACTGTTTTCTGTAAAGTACACTCGATGAGAAACAGAAATCCCAAAGTGCTTATAAGCGAATTTACTTATGATCAATTAACAAAAAAAAGGACGCACGTTTTGGAGCCGAATTTATACGAAACTCGCGAGATACGGAAGGTGCAGAGGAAGGTGATAAGCAGACAGCTTTGAAATCTGTAGTGCTTGGAATCGGAAGGGTTGAAGGAGGAGAAGCCGAATAAACAATGGATTTTTTTTTTATGATTTAATTAATGAGAAAAGGAGTGGCTAGTAATAATATTTATTATTATATTACTCCCTCTCTCCGTTCGGCAAAACTTGTCATTTTAGGGTGTTATTTTTGTTCAAAAAAACTTACTACATTTGTTAGTTGTAGTTTTCGATAAAGTAAAAAAGAATGTAATAATTGAGGGTAAATTAATACATTTGTTAATTGCCTTAAAACTTGTTAAATAAGATAAAATGACAAGTTTTGCCGAACGAAGGGTGTATTATTTAGAGATTCTGGAAGTATTGAATTGATTCGGGTCGGGCCGGGCCGGGCCGGGCCGGGTCGGGGTTGAAGGTCTCATTCCTTGGGGGAGAAACAAGTCCTTTTGCAGCCGTGCGGACAATCGCTACCATTTAACCAAAGGTGGGCGCAAATGCAAATCCCGATCCCGTTTCCAGTCCATTTCGATTCCGATGGAATTAGAAAAAAAATGAATCCGGTTTCGATCTCATCCGTAAATATTATGCTAGACAAGATGCAGAACGAGGATTTATTATCCTGCAAATCCCGTTTCGCCCCGCATATATATATATATAAACTAGTAGAGTTTCCGTTCCATGGTGCGATTTTTTAAAATAAAAATTCAATAATAAAATAAATTAATATTATACATAAAATATTGGTTTTATATTTTGAATTAAACTTATAAGGACAAACTCATGAGAAGAGTATAATAGGTTCATGCAGGACATAGTCCATTATGATAGTATATGAACATTTAATTACAAATAGATATAGGTTATATATTAATTTAGCATTTTGAATTAAACACATTGGTTATTTCAAATATGAAAATTACTCGCAAAAAAAAGTGACTGGTTGAAAATGAGAGGATTAAGGTGGATGGACACATAAGCGAAAATTGTTATGTTTTAAGAGTTTATATATATATATATATATATATATATATATATATATATATATATATATATATATATATATATATATATATATATATAGACTCGTTATTTCAAATATGAAAATTAATTGCAAAAAGAAAAAAGAAAAAAAGTGATTGGTTGAAAATGAGAGGATTAAAGTGGATACGACGCATAAGCAAAAATTGTTATGTTTTAAGAGATTATATATATATAATTTCAAATATGAAAATTAATTGCAAAATAAAAAAAGTGATTGGTTGAAAATGAGAAGATTAAGGTAGATGCGACAAAGTTATGTGTCTTTGGATTTCTCAAATCTTAAGTCTATGGATGGCAATTTCACCCGCACCCAATGGATATCCGTTTCACCCGACCCGAAAAAGTGGGTGAAAATCCGAAATAAAGTGGATATTAAATGGGTGATGGGTGAACGGGTGATGGGTCGGGTCGGATTCGGGTGAAGACATTCCCCACCCGTCACCCGACCCATCACCCGACTTATATTATATAATTATATTTTATATGTGAAATTACCAATATACCCCATAAACCTCAATTCAAGATATTTATCAAACGATTTTCCGCTTGAAGCTTTGGTTGTTGGAGACTATGTTTTCTCTTCTTTTTATTCATAATTGTTGTAATGTCTTTTTATTTCCAAGACCTCTTGCTTGAAGTATTGAAAGTTGTGGATGTTTACACGTATTTGACCGAATTTGACTATATTTTGTACTAATTTATTCATCGATGTGTTCGACATATGTTTTTCAATAATTTTTTTGATGAATTTGATGTCTTGAATTTCACCCGAATTATCACCCGATCCACTCGATCACCCGGTGGGTGATGGGTGGACGGGCCGGGTGAAATATTTGGTGGGTGATGGGTCAGGTATGGTGAAGGATTTTGCGTGGTGGGTTGGGTGACGGAAGCAGATCATCCACACATCACCCGACCCATTGCCATCCATACGAGTTAAGTTCTCTCCGTCTCCTTGACTACATTAATAGTGAAAACAAAGATAGCTAGCTTTGTATATATGTTCAGATCTAAAGCTCGATCTTTAGGTTTGTTGTTGGTTTGAATCTTTCCATTCAAAACTTAGGTCTTGGATCTTTAATTTTTGAACTTCTTGCAATAAAATTTGTAAGAAGTTTTGGATCGAAAAGTTTGTCACTATATAACAAAATTTTTACATGTATCCTCAAGTCATACTCGACCCATAACTCGATCAGCAGGCCCATTGATCTTTCGACTCACGGGTACCCGTACGTGGGCACGGAACCCATGGTCCGACCCGTTCCACCTCTAGATGGAATCATATATGTTACAATATCTTTTTTTGGTGGAAGAATCATATTACAACCATAGTTTTGGAGATGTGAAAAGGACTTATATGGAATGGAGAAATTCAAAAGAATATGCTCCGTACGTATTTTTTTTGGGGTCAAATTAAACATCTAGAAATGAAATAATCATTCTAGAATAATATTCTTTTTGAACAAGTAATTAATAAAGGGGGTTAAATGAGTGCGATGGAAATGGAATGATACGAGTCCGCAGTCAATTTTCTTAAACCGGATGAGAAATATGAGATTAAAGTTCTTTGAACTTTATGGCACCCAAAAAACAAAAACAAAAAAAAAGTTGTTTGAACTTTCATTAAAAAAATTACTGCCTCCGATTTTTAATATAAGGCATTTGACTTTTGTGTGCGTAGTTTAAAGAGCTAAAAACTATATAAAATATTAATTTTTTTAATTTTTTTTACATTATAATACTTACTATTAATAAGTATTATAATGTAAAAAATTTAATTAAAAAAAATAATATTGTATATATTTTTTAACTCTTTAAACCACGTGTACAAAAGTCAAATGTCTTATATTAAAAATGGGATTAAATGTTAAACTTCTTACAGAACTTTTACTATTTCTCGTTATTGACTTTTCATCTGGTGACCTATTCGAACAATAAGAGGACAGGATTCGAACTATTTTTTATATTTTGCTAAATCATAATCAATTTTGTTAAGTATCGCTGAACTAGTGTATTTCTCGGGTTATAATTTTTTTTATTTTTAATAAAATAGTGATAATTTGACACATTATAAAGATAAAATAAAACAAAAACTTTAGAAAAAGTTTGCTAGATTTTATTTGTACATAATCTTCAACTTAAAGAACTATAATATAATGTTATTTTATATATGAATTTTGATATATAATTTTTTTTTTTGGTTTATAGGTAGGCACTCATGCCATTACAATAGGGGAAGGGGGATTCAAACTCGTGACCTATTAATCACTACATCTCATCCTTACCGACTAAGCTAGCAAGCCTTGACAATTTTGATATATAACTATTGGGGAAATAAATAAAGGTTGATAGATTTGATTTGTGTAGATTTTTTTAAAAATGATGTTACATAAAATAGTATACGAAAGAGTTTCTCTGTTTAAAATTAAGATTCAGGGGAGAAGCATAATTGGTGAATCATATATTTTTAATGTCGCATGAGTCCCATTTTTATGATTTAAAATAATTTTAGCTCCTTATTATTATTACTATATTTTGTATTAATCTCATGCATTGTTATTATTTTAAAGAACTACTAGAGTGTAGATTATCTCTAATTAATAATAATGAATAAATATAATTGTCTTTAAAAAGTTTTGTTAAATTTTTTAGCCATATCTATAGTTAAACATAATTGGATATTTGAATACAAAATTTAAATTAAAAAAAAACTAATTTGATGAACTCCCTAAAATAAAGGTGGTTTTGACACATCACCTAAAACCCTTCTATTTTAAGAGTTTACTAGTACAATTGTTAATTCCCATGTTATTGCGTGATTTTTTAATAGTTAAATCGAAAGTCAAAGAAACAGAGAGATAGTGAGACAAATTAATAGATAGAAAAAGAGACAAATAGATAGATTATATATTCATTTAATGTTTTAAATTGAACCAATTGATTAGAATATGTAAAATATGTTTAAGAATAAAGAAAAACCCTATTATAATTTGATTGGTTGAAAATTCATCGATCCGGTATTTTTTTTACTATAGACAATAAGTAGGAAATATTTGTCCTAATGCTACAAAACTCCCCGTACGACGAGAGTGTTGAAATCGTACAATTCCCAATATCTCGAATTTTTTTTCAAAATATTCGAAGAAAAATAAAATTTTACAAAAAAATTCACAAGTTAAAAATATTTACAAAAATATTCAAAATTTGCAGGGGAGACAGAAAAACGCGGTCCGACCGCGTTTCATTCACAAAATGTACAATCCGAAGGGTAGAAAAAAACAAACAAAAAAAACGCGGTTTCAAACCGCTTTTTATAAAAAAAATTTAGGTAAAACGCGGTTTCGAACCGCGTTTTTACCAATTTTTATTTTTAAATTAAAAAAAAAAAAGATAAAGGCATGAAACGTGGCCTGAGGCCGCGTTTCATTTGCTTGCCAGTTGCCACAAAAAAAATTGCTACAGTCAACGATGGAAGCACGAAGATGGAGACACGAAGATGGAGGCGGAGCAGTGGTGGGGATCTCGGCGACGCTCCTCACCGCCCGCGACCTCGTCGGCAGCAGGTCCGTCTCCTAATTCCCCCAATTTGCAGCACCATCTCCTCTCACCCACAACCCCCAACCCCCAACCCTAATTCCCTCGATTTACAGCTCGATCCGTCTCCTCCGTCGGCAGCACGTCCGTCTCAGTTCAAATCTTCTGTTCATTAATTTAGAAATAGAAAAACGAAAAGAAAAAGTGCAACACAGATGATGTATGCCTAAGTTCATTCAAGAAGGTTGCTAATTGTGGCGGTTTGGGGGCATACAAACCCCCCTCCGGTAAGCTGATATAGAAGCCAATAACATCCCCTTCCTTGTATCCATCTTCTCCAAATTTCTCCCTTAGCGCTTTATGTATCTTACTCCCATCAATATCCCTATAACCAAAGCTATTTGCATCATACCCAACTGGCGCCTGCAAATCCCCTTTGTCTGTGGACCATCCCAATCGAGTATGGCCGGTCTCACCCAAATGCAACACCTTGATTTCAAAATACCATGTCCCCTCTGAAACACCTCTTGTTGTAGGCGATTCGACCAGCGTACAAATGAAGAAGACTGCGTTTTTTTTAATTTAAAAAATGAAGAAGACTGTGTTTTTTTAGCAAAGACTGCGTTTTTTTTTTAAGGTAGAAGAAGGGTCAGCAAATGAAACGCGGCCTAATGCCGCGTTTCAGGCCTTTATTATTTTTTTTAATTTAAAAATAAAAATTGGTAAAAACGCGGTTTCGAACCGCGTTTTACTCAAATTTTTTTATAAAACGCGGTTTTAAACCGCGTTTTTTTTGTTTGTTTTTTTTCTCCCTTTCAGATTGTACATCTTGTGAATGAAACGCGGTCTGAGACCGCGTTTTTCTGATTCTCCTGCAAATTTTGAATATTTTTGTAAATATTTTCAACTTGTAATTTTTTTTGTAAAATTTTATTTTTCTTTGAATATTTTGAAAAAAAATTCCAATATCTCTAACGATAAAAATCAATAGCTACATTTGATTCTCTATAGCAATACTAGAAGCGGATATTGTTGATGCTTCTTCTGAGCTGTAAATCTCTTATATCGTTCTGAAAATTTTTCACGACACTTTAATAATGTTGTTAAGTACATTGATCACTCCTAAGTTGTCTCCTTCAACAATGAGGTTCGTTATTCCCTTTACAATTGCAAACTTAATATTAATGCAGAAATATATTGTTCTGTTGGCAGTATTGGTACAAACAAGTTCCCGAGATAAAAGATATTGAAAACATGAAAACTATCACTCGTAATAATTCCTTCGACATGGCATTCGTCTGAGGTTTTGACAAATCCATCTACATTTAATTTGTAGAAGCCTCTCGTTGGTGATCTTTTTCAATAGTGTCGTCTTGCTTTTCTTTTTTCTTTTTTTTTTAGGTTTGGGCTCTTTTAAATGCGCACGGGACCAATTATTGGTTATTGTGATTGTTTGGTGCATAGCATCAGCAAAAGTTATGTTTTTACCTTTGTTGAAAATGTTTTTGCTTCTTAGTTCCCAAATCAAGTGCCACGAGAAGCAAAACAAGTTGAATTGTTTATTTACTTTCATCATTATCATGAGGTTTTATGAGAAGATATAGATTAGTGTAGGGTAAATGAACTATATATGTGCTATTATTGATAGTGTCGTCGAACAGGTGAAGAATAGATGGTTAGCGCCTTCATCTTCCACAAGGGCAACATTATGAAAGAACGCAAATGAAATATCTATTCAGTCAGGATTTAGTGGGTAAGGCAGCAGAGGCTACTTTCCAAATGAAGTTCTTAATCCTTGGTGTAATATCAAGATTCCAATTTGCATTACAATGAGTTTGTAGGTTGACTTTGTTGAAAAAGATCCATTTGCATTTGGTTTAGCGATTAGTCTATTAGGGTGTCCTATACAAGAATTTTAATACTCATGATATTATGAAATATTATATGCGAAGGGAAGGGACTTTGTAGTAGACTTTGGTTCTAATTTTTCTCGGAGTCCAAGAGATCCGCTAGTAGAAGATTTCTATTATATTTCTCTTGAAAACACCCAAGTGGATAGTCCGTTAACCATGGATCATTCTAAACATTAATAGATTTGCCTCCAATTATCCAGAAAAGGCCTTTGTGAAATCGATCTCCTACGTTAAGTAGTCTTTCAAACTGTCAATACGTATTGTTCCTACTTTCCTCCATAATTGATTATGTGTGAAGTTATTTTTATTTGATTTTTTCTTAACCATTTATTGTCATGTTTAGTGTAGATTTTCCACAAAGGTTTCATTTCCATACTTACATTGATGTCTCCAGCTTTTTTGAAACCCAGGCCTTCAAGCCTCGTGGGGATACAAAGTTTATCCCGACTAATAAGGGGTGTATATCTCTCCAATTGTAGTTTGTTACAAAAGAAGTTTTTATTGATGTAATCTATTTGTTGAAGGATGCCTTTAGATGGTAAGAAAGATTGTAAAAGATAATTTGTTTTAGAGTTTAAATTTCCTTTGATAAGTATTAACCGACCTGCCTGAGATAAAAAAAAAAGAAGAGGATTTCCACTTTAATAGTTGCTTTTTGAGATTGTTTAAGGCGTCCTCAAATACATTATTAGTTACTCTTTCACTAATAATAAGGATTCTCATATATTTTTCCATTGCCCTTGAGACCTGAATATAATTTGTTGTGTCAAAAAGCGTGCAATTGTTGGGATAATGTTGTTAGAGACGTAAAGGGAGCTTTTATTATAATTTATTATTAGCTCTAAGACAATATTTAGTATGTTTTAAATAGTATGAAGACTTTCATTTGTTGCATTTGCAAAGATAAGTGTATTATATGCAAATGTCATAAACAGAATTGGAGTTCCTATGGGTGTTAGTTTTATACCAATCTAGGGGTCAGTTGAATTTGATTTTTCTTAAAGGTTTTTTTATCACAAAACACCCATCATATTTATGCAAACCATCCAGTAACACGGAATTTAGTCCATAACGAAATTGCAAAGGAAAACAACAAATAAAAGCAACTTTAGGCCTTAAGTTTGCCATGAAGTAAGCAGCTCTATTAGCTTGCCTTCTCGTGAAGCACCACCTCACACACTCAAGCTATTCAGTCAACCCCCAAATTCGATTGAGCAGTTCCATAATTATTATGAAATATAGGGTGCTAGGAAATCGCCTTGCGGTGAATACCCCTAGAATATTGGAATCATTTGTCCGGAACATTGTTAACCAAAACCAAGAAAGTAGTAGAAGAGATGCATGTCATAACCTACCCAACCCAGGTGGGGTGGAAACCAAATTAATTTCAAAAGGATATTCTCAAACAAATTCCAACTGATTTTATCATATGCTTTTTTCATATCTAGTTTCATGATCATCCAACATTTATTTCGTTTTTGTTTGTGGAAGTTGTGAAATACTTCATGTGAAACAATGATTTCCTTTCACAAAAAGTCCCTTGGAAAGGACTAATGATCTTGGGAAGAATAAGTTTTAGTCTATTAGCTAATATTTTCGCGATTGTTTTATATATCATGTTACAAAGACTAATTGAGATTTATGTTCGTTGGATTTTCTATTTTGGGTATGAGTATTGTGAATATTTGATTAATTTATGGTATAAGTTTTTTGGAGTGGAAAAATGTTTTGATAGCTTTGCAGATTGACTTCTCCAAAATATGCTACTAATGCTTATAGAAGTCAGGTGGATAAATATCAAGACTTGAAGATTTATCCTCAACCATTGCAAACATGGTAGCTTTAATTTCATTATCTATAGAAGCGGTAATAAGACACTTTTTTTCTTCGTGGGTAATTTCATATTAATTTCATTTGAGAAGTTTTGTTCATGTCTTTAGTTTTGTCTAGGCAAGCTCCCCCATCTTCTTTTCTTTTACCTACCTTGTCCTATCCAATGAGTAGTTTATAAGAGTTATCTTTGTTCTAGAAGAATAATCTGATAATCTGATCTAATTCCTTGTATATTTTATTTGGTAGTATGAAATTTCGCATTATAAAATTTGGTTTTGTTGCTAAGTTCAATCTGATGAGTGTTTCCATTCCTTATCGGATTTAATTTCATTTTCCTTTACCAATTCTTTTTTTTAAACTAACTTTACCAATTCTTATGTTGAGCATGAAGTGGAATTAAGAGAAAATAGGTGCCCCTGATGGGGTGACTCAATGGTAAGGAGCAATGGGGGTTAATGGAGGTCTTGGGTTGATCCCTGCCTCCGCCCTTTCTCTTGGTGAAATAATCAGGGTTCACCTTACTTATTACCATTGGGTCTAGCCGGTCGGCGCAAGCCGGTTTACCTGGCGTGTGGCTTTTGTCGGTTGGGTTACGTGCCCAGGGTTTACCACCAAAGGTGGGTTACCCTCGTTAACAAAAAAAAGGAGAAAATAGGTTATTGTCCCGGGTTCGATCCCTGCCTCTGCTCCTTTTCTTGGGTGAAAATCTAAGTTGTGTCTTTTTCCTACTAGTGGGTCAAGTCAGTCGGCGCAAGCCAGTTTACCCTGTACGTGACTCTTGCCGGTTGGGTTACGTGCTCAGGTTTTACCACCGAATGTGGGTTTCTCGTCATAAAAAAAAAGTTTATTGATGGGTTTGTCTTCATATCTTTGAGTTTTAGCACATTTTTTAAATAGTTAAAAACTATATAAGATAGTAACTTTTGTAACTAATTTTTTACATAATTCATACTCATTAGTAATAAGTATAAACTTATACATATAAAATTTAATTTTTTTTTATCTTTTTAAAAAATATATAATAATAAAAAAAATAGGTTAACAAGTAGAAGTAAGCTAGATAACCAATAACCTCTTACTCTAGTGGTAAGAGTAAGATGCTTCTTTGTGCCTCGCTACTTTGAAGTTAAGGGTTAAAATCCCAATTGTACAGGGTGAATATATACTCATACCTCGACCCATGGAGAAATAGTCTTTTTTTTTTGTTATAAAAAACACTACTTCATATTCAATTCGAAATTATAAGGTCTCCAAACACAATGTCAAACAAAAGACTAGACAAATCATTCTTCGAGGTAATATAATAAAAATAACTAGGTCTAATCTTTGCTAGAAAATCTGATGTTTGATTCCCGTCCCTCCTAACGTGACTCCATAAGCATTGTCGGAAACCTCGGACCAACTTGAGCATATATCTTGTGTAATAGGCAGCCTATCGCCCCCTGAACGAGCATTTTCTATCCCTTACTAAACCAAGTAGTTGTTTGCGATCGGACTCGATGATCATGTTGTCTATTCCATGCTCTTCCGCTAGCCTAAGAGCCCACTCTACAGCCTCTAGTCGATGACATCGGTACTTTCATATATTTAAAAAAAAAAGGGAGGAAAGATAAAGAATCCATGATTCCCGCAACTAAGTGAAAAGGATGTCATGACTCATGTAACTCCCATGCCTATATTTTTTTTTTTTTTTTGAAAACCCCATGCCTATATTTAATCAATGGAGATCTCCATTTCTATATAATGTGACGTGACGTAACGTGACGTCTGCTACCACGAGCATAAAGTGGAACTAACCAAATCTTTTTTCTCAAAGAAAACTAATTAAATCTAATTACGAAAAATAAAATAATACTCTCTCCGTTCATTTTTAATTAATTTTTAATAATTTTTTTAATAATATCATGTTGCTAAAATTAATAATTTTTTTAATAATATCATGTTACTAAAAAAAAAGTATGATATTGTTAAAAAAACTTAATATTTTATAATTTTTTTTATCATTCTAAGAAAACGTATATGAATACTAAACGGGAAATAAAAGTGAACGGGAGAGTACTCCATTATTTCGCTAAAACATGTCATTTTTTTACAAATAAATATACACGATTTTCGTCACGGTCACGGGGGTCGGCCCAACTGTGTTGGTCAACTTTGAAGGCAAGCTGATCGTTTCCGATTCTGTGTTGGTCAATTTAGGGGACTTTGTAATTTCTCTTTTTCATGGCTGCTGGATTTTGATTTTTCTTATTTTTTGGTGATTTCTGAATAAATGGGGAAATTACAAAATCCCCTAAAACATCACTTTAACTTCTACAGTTTCACCATAGACTGTAATTGGTACCCGCAATCATCATTGTCACAAGGCTATATAAAGTACAATACAGTAACATAACTACAATATTAGTCGAAAAATCATCGGAAAACCAAAATATGTGAAAATTTTGAAGGTTGTGGTGTGGTACATCCGTATATGTATCAGAACCCACTATTTAGAAACGATTTCGTTCCAATCGTAGGTGCAAGTCGACAGTCGATAGTTTCCAGTTGTAAACTAGAAACATTAGCTTTTAAGGAAGAAAGAAGATGTTGTTGGACCTGAGTATGGGCCGGACTGGACGAGTTTAGGTTGGGTCTATGCGAATTAGTATCTCGGCTCATCATTTGGGGGGTTTTGGCCCAGCTACCTTGTCCAAGCACGTTCACATGAGTATCTTGTCTCATCATGAATAAATATATGGAATTTTCGCCAAATGCCCCTGAGGTTAAGGCTAATTCGCGTGGTGCACAAAAGTTTGACATATTTCGCTAGGTGCCCCTGAGATTTTTATTTTTTCGCCAAATACTCCTGAGGTTTTCATTTTTTTTCGCCAAATGCCCTTTTGTCGAATTTGTTAACATTTTGGTGGAAAACTAGTACAATCCTCGCATCATAGTGCATATTTTTCTTTTTAGACAATAAAAATAAAATTTTATAAGTATAAAAAATTAATATCATAAATTTAAATAAAATATTATCAAACATTAACATAAAATAGAAAAAAATAGATAATTAAGTAAAAAATAATTAAAATATTTATGAAAAATGTGTAAAAATTACATGAGTTTAAGATTTAAGTAGAATAGGTTGATTGGATTAAAATTCTAAAATAAATGTGGTTATAACACCTAATAAAAATATATGCTTATGATGTAATAGTTTGATATAGCTAGATTGATTAAAAAAACGTGCACAAATTTCATTAGTTTGCTGTTTTTTTCTAGATTTAGTTGATTGAGAGGAAATTGTAAAATTAAAATGATTATGTCATAAATCCAGGTTATTAACTTGTATAAGTTAAGTTATTTCACTCTAATTACAACTAACCAGAACCTACGAATTCGCCAATTATGAGTTGGGCACTTTAACCATTCAACCATGGATGCTTAGCGGGAATCCTCGTACATGGTGAAATTTATTATTTGAAATTTATGTAAATTAGTTTGATTAGGTGAAAATCCAAAAATTAAGATTATTATATATACAAAAATAGTTTTCATTATATATACACACATAGCTAGAGAGAGAGAGAGATTGGTTGCTTCGGAAAAAAATTCGTATATAAATTTGGAACTATGTATTTTTTTTAAAAAAAAAGTTTTGAATTAATCTCATATATAGTTTTTAAAAAAATAGCATGAAATGATATCATGTAATAATGCATAATGAAATAATATTGTATAGTTATTATTAACTTTATTACATAAAAGTTTTGAATTAATCCCATTGGTTAAAAAATGTAGTATAAAATGATATTGTGTAAATAAAATTAGATAATTTAGTTACTATAATTAAATGATATTGTGCAAATAATACCTTACAAAAATAATAATGAAATCATATTTTCTTTTCTTTTTCATTTTCATCCAAAATGTTAACAATTCGACATAGGGGTATCTAGCGAAAAAAAAATGAAAACCTCGGGGGCATTTCGTGAAAAAAATAAAAACCTCAGGGACACCTGGCGAAATTTGTCAAACTTTTGTACACCACACGAATTAGCCTTAACCTCAGGAGTATTTGGCGAAAATTCCGATAAATATATCTATATATAATCAGTAATCGTCTAATTATTTTTATTTTTTATTTTTTATTTTTCATTTTCAATCGGGCTTGGCCAAAGAAAAACCCATGAGCTCAGAAATCGTACGCGTTATTTCTCTCTCACTCGCACCCCTTCTCCTTTTTTTTTTGTTTTTTGTTTTTCTGTGAGGCGTGGCGAGCAAGGAGATCGAAAGGCAGGAAAGAGTTGAAATCATTGGTAGCGAGAGACACCAGGACAGTGCCAGCGCTGTTGAGAGCTACCAGAGGGGGTCGACCGAGGACGACAGTGAGGTAGCCACAACCCAGAACCGAAGAGGGTGACCGGAGAAACCTAGAAAGTTTTAGGTCGAACCCTAGATCTGAAAATCGAAGAGCTGGTTGAAAAAATTGGGTTAGATCGGTAATCGAATTGAGATCCCCAACCTAGAAACTACAAAAGCCCCAAAAAATTCGAGCTAAAAGAGATCGGGATTTAGCTTTCTGGCGACCAAGGCAAGGCGAAGTAAGGACGACGCCGAGCACAAAGTTGGAGCATCGATTTGTAGCGGAGCAGCCATCAGCCCACCACGATCGGCAATAATGAGGCGACAGAGAGGGTATGTGAGGATGGATGGATGATGGGTGACACCATGAAACGACAACGGCACCCCGATTCGACAACAAGTGTTCTTCACCCGAAACCAGAAGGAGAAAAGGTTGTTCGCCATCAGACCTTAGACAGGCAAAACAGGTTTCTGGCCTCCGAGAGGTGGTTTTGGGCCTTGGAAGAGGTGATTTTTCGACCTCCGAAGAGGGTTGGTTGAACACAGGATTGATATATAATGAATTAGGCTCTCATCATCCCAATGGGATGTGATACACAAGAGAGTTTTCCGACCTCCCAAAAGGGAGCATCAGCCCCCAACTTATATTTATAATACATTAATACTCTAATAACTAAGTATTTATTCAATATAAGAAACATTTATAATCTATCTATTATTGATTTAACTTCATTTACTGAAATATAAATCAATAGAAATCATTGTATAAGATGAAGGTTGACTACTCCATCATGAATATAGATTACGCAAAGAGGAAATTGTCATCTATTTTAATTTTATTACTTTAAACAAAATTTTCACATCACGATGATTATTATTATATTATTATCATTATTTTGAACCGAAAAGAATTTGGCTGAAAGGGAGACCTTTCTAGCCAAAGGCATCTAGGCGGATGAGTTCTGCTAGTGCATAATCGTCAGGGACAGACCGACCAAAGAAGACAAGATCGAGGTGTGAGAGACGATCAGCGATTCGGTTGGCTTCCCTGAAAATATGACGGCATTGATAAGAGGGGAGACAATGCAAAGACAGAATATTGTCAGAGATAAGCATTTCAACTTCCACCGGACAAGACCAACTGCCATTTAGGCAGGTAATAATGGTAAGGTTGTCCTTCAATAAGAAGTTTGTTGATTTGGAGGTTTGATACTGCTTGGATGCCTTTCCAAAGAGCATACCATTCGGCACCAATGACTGAGTCTAGAGGTGAAGGCCCAATAGGCAAAGCAACTGGGGAGCCCATGTGGTCGCGTATTATGAAGTTGTATCTACCTTTTTTTAAAGGAGAAAGAGCTTCGTCAAAGTTAAGTTCGTGACAATTACTGGTGGATATTGTCGTCACACAATTTGGCTTTGTTCCAATTATAAATCTGCTCTTTTATGTATGCAGTAATTGTTCGAGGGTCAGGTGATATGTTGTCAAAAAGGACTTTGTTCCTAAAAACCAGATACTCCACCAAGAGGTGATGAGTGTAGTGAAGTTTTGTTTCCCGACATTTTGTTTGATTGTATTCAATGTGTCCCTAATGTCCAAAGTATTTAAATTGCTGGATTGGAGGATAGTTGTTAACTTAGGGTCTAGTAGCTGTATAATTATTTTTTTAACTTGGGCAATAAGCTGCATTTTCATTTTAGTTAGTTACATTTTGTAATTTATTTGAATAAATGTAACTAATTTTGATAAGATAAAGAATCTTAAAAATGTCTCATAAAATTATTTAAATTAAATTTTCAATTATCTTTAGTATGTTCTAACTAATGACAACGACAACAAGTCCACTAATTAGCCTCATTTTTTAATAATTTTATTTATTATAATTTTCTTCTACTAAAAATGCTTAATTAAATAAAAAAATTTAAGGTCTTCTATAATATATTTTAACAAAAACCTTCTTTTCTATATATACATATAAAAAAAATCTCATTTGAATTTTTTTTGTTTTTTCTTTAATTTTTTCTAAAAAAATATTTATTTAAATCACAAATTTAAATTTTTTTATTATATATTTTAAAAAAATTATTTTTTCAAACATATATAAAAAAAAATTCTCCAATTTTTTTTAGCCTCCCAAAAAAATTGGAAAAAATTTGGTCAAATGTCCATTTAGAATATCTAATTAGCTAAATGTCCATTTTGAATTGGTTATTAAGTAAGTGTCCATTTTATTTTCATAATACCCAAACTACCCCTATTATAATTAAACCACCTCCCCTCCTAACCCCCTTCTCCTCCCTCAATGAACTGTCCATCTTCCTCCTAAAATCTCTCCCTCCCTGCTGGCAAAGCACATCCAGTCCCTCGACTCCTCCTTCCTCTACGGCGCCATCACCGTCTCCCTCCCCTCCGCCATCCTCTCCCTCCCTAAACCCGACCCTGACGTCTACTCCACCTCCCCTCCACAGCTCACCGCCCTTGGAGCCGCTCTGCTCTCCGCAAAGATTTGACGTCTCCATGTTGGTGTTCTTCTGGAAGCTTCTTCGTCGAGATCGGAGGATGAGCTATTTTTAATTCCCGCCAGTTTGTGTTCTTCTGATGCTGGTGAGTTCAATTCCGGACAATTTCCCCGTGATCTTGATTTAATGGTTACTTTTCTTATTTTTCTTGATGGATTTGTTCTATGATGGTGATTTAGAATGATTAAGTTGTACGATTGGTGTGAATTTCGTGGCTGTTGGAATGTATTTTGTTTTGTTGCGTAGCCCTAGGGGTGATTGAACAATTTTCGGCCTTTATTAGATTGGTAGGTTCATTGAAGATCCGTGCTTGTTCTTGGAAAATTTGTTAGCGGAGTTTGTTTAGGGCTTGTGGGGCACCGACCGAGTGTTGATGGGGTATTGCTGATTCTGATGGTTAATTAGAGCGTTTTACTTTTGTATTTCAGTATTTGTTTGGTAAATATGGGATTTGGCCATCATGATTGGTGTTTGGGCTTCTTGGAACAGGTGACAATTGGAAGTAATGGTTGAAGGTGACGGGAGAGGTGTAGATTGCCCCTTAGAGAATAAACAATCAGCTGCAGCTTCAAGTTCATAAGTTTCTCAAGGAATTGGATTTGGATGAGATGAACCAAATCTTGGTGTTGAATTGGTGTTGAATATTTGGATAGAATTGTTCAGGAATTAGATACAATTGAAAGTTTTGATTAGCTTTTTTTTTTTGCTAAATTTGTGATAATAAGTTTTGAAAATACGGGTTGGTGACAATATCTTGGTGATAAATACGGGTTGATGACAATATCTTAATGATAAATACGAGTTGGTGATAATATCTTGGTGATCATCAGTTTTTGGGTGATGAAATGGTGTGGAATTATGTACATTAAATTTTCGTTTGCTTAGTTTTAGCCCCTCTAGGGTCTATGTTCTCCTCGTTCCAGGGATTCGGTTTGGTGACAAAAGTGAGTTAATATTTGGTGACAAAGGTGATGACATTAGTACTATACACACATTTTAGTTTGGTGACAGTGTTTTGCAGTTGGTGAAAATAGGTTGGTGACACTATTTTGGTGACAATTTCATATGAGAGAAACTAGCCAAACTTTTAAAATTTTATTTGGTGACAATATTTTGATGATATATAATGTGGCGGTGACATTTATTGTTATGTTGACATATTTTTTGCTAGCATTAAGTTGTATGATGTTTGTATTTTGATACTCATTACAATCTAATCATGGTGATTGTCTCAACTATTCCCATTTATTTTAAAAATTAATGTAGTCAACAATTGGGGATTTATAAATTATTTTCATTATCATGGTGACTAACTTAATGTATGATTTCCACTACTTATTGAACGATGTTTGTATTTTTTTGATAGTTTATTTACATTTATTTATGCTCAATCTATGATCAATAGCTATACCTAAATCATATTGTACATCAAATTTTTGTTGGCTTAGGGTTAGCCCCTCTAGGGTTTATACTCCCGTAGTTCTAGGGTTTCAGTTCTGTGGAAAATGTGAGTTAATATTAGGTGAAAAATGTGATGACATTAGTACTGTACACACATTTTAGGGTTTAGGATTTAGGGTTTACGGCCTTGGCCCTAAACCCTAAAGACTAAACCCTAAACCCCGACCCTAAACCACACTATACATCAAAAATTTATTTGTTTAGCTTTAGCCACTCTAGGTTCTATACTTCCCTAGTTCTAGGGTTTTAGTTTTGTGACAAAAGTGAGTTAATATTAGGTGATAACGATGACATTAGTTATGTACAAACATTTCAGTTTGATGACAATATGAAGAGGATGAAGACGCTAGAGGGGAGATAAATTTGATGACAATGTTCTGTAGTTGGTGATAATAGATCGATGACACTATTTTATTGTTGGTAACAACAGATTACGAAAGTAGGTTGGTGATAATAGGGGGTGGTGATAATGTTCTCTATTTAGGGATAATAGATTGATGACAATGTTGTGTAGTTGGTAACAATTGGTTTATGACAATGTTTGGTGACAATAAGTTGGTGAAAATAATTTGATGACAGTGTTTTGTAGTTGTTGACAATAGTTTGGGGACAATATTTTGCAGTTGGTGATAGTATGTAGTTAGTGAAATTTAACGGTGACAATATTTTATAGTAGGTGACAAAAAGTTGGTGACAATGTTATGTAATTGATGACAATAGGTTGGTGACAGTGTTTACTAGTACGAGAAAAAATTCCATTAAATGTCACTAGAAAAAAATGTCACCAAAAAAGTCAGTTGTCATCAAAATAATTATCACAATAACTGTCACCGAAAAAATATACACAACTGTCACTAAATGCAAGCGTTGACCGAAATGGTCAATGTTGACCAGTCAATGTTAAAATTAAAAATGGTCAAAGGGGGAAGGAGGAAGGGTTAGTAATGGGAATGAGGGGTATTTTTGTAAAAAATGGACATTTACTTAATATTCACATTTTTTTTTTGTTTTAAAGGAGGGCTACTGCCCTTTTTATTAATAAGGATTAAACAAGTGAATCCCCCACAAACCGGGGGAGGTTTACCAAGTTCCTGATGCACTCCGGAGGGGCATCAAACTGGACAAAAGAGTCGGTAAAATTGAAAGCTAAATTAGCAAGACTATCCGCGACCGTGTTGGCTTGTCGTCGAACATGGTTAATCTTGATCTCTCAATCAGTTTCGTTGATGATCCTTCTGCAATGTTCAATAAGGTGGAAGTTGTTGAAGGCCCTCATCTCCTCAATGCTTAGTAGCTCGCACGTAATCGAGCTATCCGATTCCAATATAAGCTTAGTCAGTCCCATTCGTTTTGCGACTCGCAGACCATGATATGCTGCCCAGATTTCAGTCGTTTCTGAACCACACCATCCACATTTAAATGTGACAGCTCCTTTGAAACTACCTTCCGAGTCTCAAAAAATACCTCCTCCCCCTGCCTCGTCAGGGTTTCCTTTCGAAGCACCATCCACATTAAGCTTGATCCAGCTCGAGTCCGGTGCAGTCCAAGTCGTAGGAGAGCTAGTCTGACCCTTTGGAGGGTTCAAAATTCGCTTTCTTTTCTCCTCGACATGGAAATAGGTTGAAACTTGCCTCCCTACCTTGTGACTATGCCTTGCATACCATCCACATTTTGAAATACCAATTCATTTCTAGCTTTCCAGATAGCCCATAACATAGAAGTAAAGATGGAGCTCCATCTGTCACGCGCCCGGATGTTTCCAAGAATCCATTCTTGTATTCACATCTAAAATAGACATTCACTAAATTTAACCAAAAAATTGTAGATCCGCAACCGATAAAGTGCACCGAGTGAATCGGTCATTCGCAATTTCGCATATGATCTCAAGCTATACTCAGCCGTTGCTATTCAGCCCCTGTTATATCAACAGTTGGGCCAAATTTGTTACAGTATAATATTGGGCCGTCCAGTCTTTCACGACCCAGAGGCCCATTTCTTCCTTGGAGCGTTCCTCTTTACTGACCGACAGACACGCCCTCAGAGTCGTTGACGGCTTCTTTCAGTAGGCAACAACCGTCACCTTCCCCAGAGTCTAGTCGGAGCTCCCATTTGCTTTAGGGTTCGTTCATCTCCGTTCCGAATCATGTACAAGCTCGCAGGTTCCCGTCTTAGAACTCTCAAGGTTCGTCTTCTTCAATTTTGTATTAATTGCGTTGCCTCCATTGAGCGTAAAAAGACCTAATTATTGTGCAAATGTTGTTAATCTGCTGGATATGTTCTCATTGATCTGATTATTGAGGAATGCATTCGTTATCCGTGTGATAAAACTCCTTTTTCAATCCTGAATACGATGAAAATAATCAGAGTGTAAGCTTGTAACCTAAGCGTGTTTATCCGATCAGTGTGGATGGTTGTATTCGTTGTGGTTTATTGAAGAGTTTGAAGATTTTTATTGATGTTGTTGTTGATAGAAGCGAAAGGTTTCGAGCTTTCCTTACCTATTTCGCCTTTGTTAGTGCATTAATCGAATCCTAATAAAAATGCATGATATGTTTCTTTGATTGGTAATGTAATATCCATTCAAAGTGTGTGTGGTCAATAACATGCAATATTTTTTTGCCAGTTGTTTGTTCTGTTGTTCATGAATTTATCCTTTTTGTGGTTAAAAAATGAACTGGAGTTAGCTGCATCCAGAAGATCACTTTGATTGAGTTAGTGTACTCAAAATCCACTTTTGCCATGTGTTGGGTTTACATTCTCTTGGTTATTATGTTTGATAGGTTATAAAAAAAAATGGAAGTCCTCCAATATCTATTGGAACTTAGTGTGTTTTTGACAAGAGGGAATTCATTCCTTTGAATATATATAGTTGAATCATATTATACCTTACAAACAGTAAACACACTTTCACCCCTTATATTAAATAATAACCCATGAAAAGAAGAAACAATCTATTCTCAAATTTGCAGTAAAAAATGTCTCTAGGCTTTCCCCATCTTGATTAAAAAGCAATGCCTGTCGTTCTTAACAACTTCAAGTTTGTGTTGTAGTAATGTTGAGAAGGCAGCCATACCTGTCCTGGATTTTGCATTTTGGTCATATTCCTAGTTTTGCTTATCTTGCAGGGTTGTCCAGGCGGAAAATGTCTAGCAAGGTTTGCTACAAGTGCTGTAGCTTCTACAACATCCCCCTCAGCTGGATTATTTAGTTGGCTAACCGGGGAATCATCTAGCTCTCTTCCTTCATTGAATTTTCCGCTTGAAGGAGTTTCAGTGCCTCCCCTTCTTCCGGACTTAATTGAACCGGGTAAAACCAAGATAACAACACTTCCTAATGGTGTCAAAATAGCCTCTGAGACATCACCGGTATGTTGTATCTTCCATAGTTTTGAATAATCTCTTTAAATTTCCAGAGCATGTGAGTTCCATTATAAGTCATATAAATGCTGTTGTTTTTATACTGATGCAGAACCCTGCAGCTTCAATTGGTTTATATGTTGACTGTGGCTCCATTTATGAGAGACCTATCTCCTTTGGCTCGACACACTTGCTGGAGCGGATGGCTTTCAAGAGCACAACAAACCGGAGCCATTTGCGTATTGTGCGGGAAATAGAGGCGATTGGGGGTAATGTTACAGCTTCAGCTTCTAGGGAGCAGATGTGTTATACTTTTGATGCCCTTAAGACGTATGTTCCAGAAATGGTAGAGCTTCTTGTTGACAGTGTTAGGAATCCTGCATTCTTGGAATGGGAGGTTAATGAATCGGTATGTTTCTGTTGATGCACCATGTCACTCCCTTAATTTGGCAGTTGTCCATTAAAACGATGCTAATTTTGTGCAGCTTCTGAAGTTGAAATCCGAGATAAGTGAGGCTTCTAACAATCCACAAGCCTTGCTTTTGGAGGCTATTCATTCAGCTGGCTTTTCAGGTGCTCTGGCAAATCCTCTCCTGGCTCCAGAATCTGCTGTCGATCAGTTGAACTGTACAATTTTGGAGGAATTTATTGCTGTATGTCCAAGACAACTATGATTCCAGTATCTTGAGTAACTTAATGTAATTATTTCATTCCATGTTGATCTTACATCTTCATGTCTTTCTCATAAATGTATCCCTTTGATAATGTAGGAGAACTACACTGCTCCCAGGATGGTGCTTGCTGCTTCTGGTGTCGAACATGAAGAGCTGTTGTCTATTGCGGAACCACTTTTGTCCGATTTACCTAGTGTACCTCGCCCTGAGGAGCCAAAATCTGTTTACAGAGGAGGTGATTACCGCTGTCAAGCTGGTTCAGGGGTGTGTAAGCATTATCTCTTATGAGAAATATTTCATAAATTCTTTTTTGATTTATCACTGCATTCACTCCAAGTCTCACTATGCTTCTTACAATATCCAGACAACACATTTTGCCCTTGCTTTTGAAGCTCCTGGTGGCTGGCTGAAGGACAAAGAAGCTATAACGTTGACTGTTCTTCAGGTAGTGTTTCATTTCTTTGACTGGTTATTTTTTTTCAATTGAAGGTCTTCTCTTCAAATATTTCTGATGATATGACTAACCTTTCTTTATATATTATTATTTATTTTATGTTTTTTTTTCCTTCTCTCCTCCTTTGATGTTTCCCCAAGTCAGATAACTATTATAAGATGTTCTAATGTAGTTAACTTGTTGTAGATGCTCATGGGAGGTGGTGGATCATTCTCAGCTGGTGGTCCTGGAAAGGGAATGTATTCACGACTATGTGAGTCATGGTCCAAGGTTTAAGTTTATAGCTCAGTTACACGCTGAGTTTTAATATGCATAGCAAGAGTTTTGCAGTTATGTTGAAGACAATAAGCAGTCTGGAGACTGTAAATCATATACTCATGGCTAATATTGAGTTCTATAATCCTTTTGAATGCATTTTCATTTTAAAAAAAATATTTTTGTTGGTCCAAAAATATCAATGTGAATATTATTGTGATTGCCTCTACTTTTATCGTCAGATCTTCTAGTGCTAAATAGACATCCTCAAATTCAGGGGTTCACTGTATTTTCTTTTTTCAATATTACTTCTATCTAATATGATTGTTAATTGCTTTTGTTTGTGTCATCAGATCTTCGAGTGCTGAATCAATATCCAGAAGTTCAGGCTTTTTCTGCATTCAACAGCATGTACAATCACACTGGCATATTTGGAATTCAAGCCACGACTGTAAGATAATCCTACAGATACTTGGCAATTGGAACATAGTGTAGCTTTAGCTGTTTCCTTTTAGCCCTTTCCATCACACAGTGGCATTTTTGAGACCCCTGTTTTGTCTGCTTTGATTTTTTTTTTTCATAATAAAATTATGTTTTATGCCTTGTACCTATTCCAAATTCCTCTTCCTTAGGCAGGAATTACATTTTCTGGATGGTGGCAACAAAACCTTGACATAATACAGTCATAATTCTCTATTGTTATTCTGCGGTTAAGGCCGTATAACAGAAAAAACTGATGAAGGGTTCCTTTTTATGTTTAGTACTCTGATTTTGCACCAAAAGCCATAGACATTGCAGTTAAAGAGCTGATTGCTGTTGCAACTCCTGGAGAAGGTACATGGCAGCACTTTTCTCTCTTTATATAAATGTTCAGAGCAGGTTCCTTATTTCCTATTCAATTTCAGTTAACCAGCTAGAGTTGGAGCGTGCCAAGGCAGCAACAAAGTCAGCTATTCTGATGAACTTGGAATCAAGAGTATGTATAAAAAAAAACCTGTGTATTTTTCTTAGCAACTTAGAAATTTTGGTTTCTGTTCTTAAGCTATGTAGTGCTTATTCTGCAGATTGTGATATCTGAAGATATTGGTAGACAACTTTTGACTTATGGTGAGAGGTAGGTATCAGTTCCATAGTTTTCTTGAAAAGCTAAGTCCCGACTAATAGTGTTGTATGAATGACCTGCATAAATTTTTATATCTTCTCTCCTTGGCTTATGAGACCTGATGAAACTCGTTGTGCAGAAGTGGGGTGATGCACCTGGAGTGATAATACAATAATGTTTCTTAATCTTTTACATATGGCATTTTACAATTTAATTAGAATATATGAACAAGAACTGGAGTTTGCTAAATCTTCTGTTATTCCTGGGTAGTGTTACTAGAGTGCTTAAGGTTGTAAGCTACAAGTATTCATCTTGCTATTTCAGGAAACCCGTGGAGCACTTCCTAAAAGCTATTGAGGACATTACAGTGAAGGATATTTCTTCGTTGGCTGCGAAGCTCATTTCTTCTCCACTTACAATGGCGACTTATGGCGATGGTAATTTTGATTTTTTTGAATGTTCTATTTCTGTTTACTCCTACCTGATTTCGTAACTTATTACTATATGCTTGTGCAGTTCTGCATGTCCCAAGCTACGAGGAAGTGAGCAACAAGTTTCATTCCAAGTAGAAGTGCAAGTGAGATAACATGATTTTACCGAACACTTCTTATGCTCGGTGCATGAAAGTCTAGGTTCTCATACAAGCAGCGCAGCGAGTTCTTCAAATAACCAGTGGAAGAACAGAATGTCTTTCACGGCGAAGCAACTTGGCAATATCATTCACACCCAGCATGGTGGAAGTTTCTCCATTCTGGTACGCTTTCCCTTGGTGGCAGAATTCCATAGCCCCAAGACATCAACTCGACTTCTAATACCCTCACAGTTTTGCATTGCTTATTTTTGCCACATTTATTTTATATTAAATCTTATGCTCTCTTAAGCCATATTTGGACAAGCTGAAATGAGAGGTTAAACTCTTTTAGGAGCTTAAGTTCAGAATACTTTTATCTCTAAGACGAACTAAGCCTCCCACTGTCCCGAAATCATTTCCGTTCCCTTGCGGGTTATTCCGAAGGCATATTCTAGGCTAGAAATGGTGACTGATTTTGGTATCACCAGCCGAATTCTCTGCAGGCTTCATTGCTTAACATTGTGTATGCATTTGATGGTTTCCAGATTTTCATGGCAACAATTGGGTTTGCAAGTTTACTGGGTCAGATTTGGTGGTTGAGAATTCTTGATGTCTTTATTTACACCAGCCCTTTTACTCATTTTATCCAAGTGGGGAGACTCAAGGAGTTTACTACTATTCCTGTAAGGTCTTTGTGCAAAAAAAAAAAAAAAAAAAAAAAGAAGAAGCTTAGGTTCTGTTTGGTTTCATCGGCTGTTTATCTTGAAAATCTTTTCTCCATGTCTCCATCCATTTTGCTGAGAAAATCTTAACTTGTTAAGGGATATCTAATGTGGTTTCTATGTAGTTTACACGGTGGGCTATGGTATGTTTTATTTTTTGTATTTCCCTCTTAATATATGTTTTAACGTATATACGTTATTTTGGCAATATTCAAAGTTTATATAAATGAAAGACTTTTAAAAACATCCCCAAATATCAATTAAGTCTAGCGTATGATATTTTTCATTTACTTGGTACGATTTATTTAGTATGATATTAAGAGCTATTTTGGCAATATTCAAAGTTTTCAAGAACTTGATGTACACTATGATCATGAAAAGCAGCACACGTGATCGTAAATTATAATGAGGAGAACGTGATTGTAAAGAGGAAACAAAAAAATAGAAGATGAGTAATGTACTAATGTTAAGAAAGTGGGGCATATGCCAATAACAAATTTTGGAGAAATCTTGGACATTATATAAAGAGGATAAAACCATAAAGCGAAGTATTTCTAAATGTTTTTTTTGTCCTTTTTTTTTTGTCTTTTTTCAATTTTACAACACTCATAAAACACTAATAAAACACCAAATATCGGGAAGTTACTAGTGCATCAACAACGCTGATACTTAGTCAAGACACCAAAAAAAATGTATAAAATATTTAAAATGGTAAGAGAAGAGTGTCTTGCTTGACATAATAGTTTCTTCTGCGGTATACTTTTCATTCAGTCAAGACACTCTTCTCTACATTTTCTGACACAAACTGCTGGAAATTACTTTTCCCCGTTTTTCATTTTAGTTTTTTGGTGGAAAACACCCGAATGAGTGTTGTGGATGCTCTGAGAGGTCATCTCATTTTGACCCCCCCAAAAATAAATTCTTTGTCCTGTGAAAATCCTAGGACTCGAAGTCTCCCAATTAAAGGATTTTGTGTTTGATTTATGCTAAATTGATAATGGAATGTCATGTTGTTGATGTATTTGTGTTGAAATTAAATTTAGGGCAAGTTTGCTATGCATCGGATTTTGAGTTTGTCATTTGATTTAGGGCACTTTTGAAAAAAAATAAAAAATTAGGCTATGTTTGGTAATTATCCTCCCGTGTTGCATTAGCCTAAAGTCCTGGTCCTTTTTCATCTAAACGATGAGAAATATTCACAATTTGTCCAACACATATTCCCTTAATTGAATTAATCACATGGTCTGTGTATATTTTTACTACATTGATTAAATTGAGAAATGACTTAATGGTAAGAAGTGATGGTGAGGATTTTCTAGTCCATAATCATGGTCCCTTTTAATTTATAGTCCGTCTTCTCTTATTAGTTAAAAACAATTATAAAACTATCACATTTATTAAGAGAAATAATAAAATAATTCGTCACATCCAATCAAGCGATACGAACCATATAATGAACCATAATTACGGACTAGAGGATCTCCATCGAAGAAGTGAGGGAAGTTAATACGAGGTATCGAGTTCGATTTCTATATTCGTTCTTTCTCTTAGGTGAAAAAATTAAGGTTAGAATTTAATTAATTTGAACTTCTTTTTTTTTTTTGAGAAATAATTAAGCTTGAAATAATATTCCTTACATGTGTTTTTGTTAAGTAAAAACTGCCGTGGGAAGAAAGCAAGAAGGGCAGATATTTTGATGAACCTAACATCACACCTTTCATAATTTGGCATTGGATTTAATGGTTTTTCGGTCAAAACAAACACATTTAAATTAGCTTGAGAAGTTCAACTTCCTACCTTTTTTTCAATGTTTTTTTAAATACTTTGATTTATTAATAGCGTGGCCTCTTACATTTTTTTTGGTTTCCTCATTAAAATTTGGATTACTTCTAACTTATAAATGAAATAAATGGGGAAAAATGTATATGAATTGCATTTATGTTCTAAATTATTCAATATTAGTAGTAAAACAATTAATTTGCATTTCAAAGTCCACGGAATCAGAACACTTTTTCTTGCTTACTTCATTGCAAGAAAATGTTAGGGTGGAAAAAGTAAATATCCATATAATAAAACCTAATTGAGTAAACTAGCTTTATTTACTATCTTCGTTCGGCAAAACATGTCATTTTAGGGTGTTATTTTTGTTTAAAAAAATTTATTATTGTAGGTATTTTGCACTTCACTTTACAAAAATGCCCTTGACATGATTGATATTTTTGTTAGTTGTAGTTTTCGAAAAAGTAAAAAAGGATGGTAATAATTGAGGGCAAATTAGTACATTTGTTAATTGCCTTAAAACTTGTGAAAGAGACTAAAATGACATGTTTTGCCGAACGGAGGGAGTATTAAATATCCACTGGACACCCTACCCTCTGCCCCCGCTTATCCCCAAGATCACCCTCACCCTACGTTTTTTTTTTCTGAAGAAATTTCCCCATTCACCAAGCGAATTTTGCCAACCAGGTATTTAATAGCACAAGAAAAAATATTCTTCATATATAAACCACTTCAATATCAGCATACATATACGTATTTCATTTGTAAATATATCACGAATATATAATATAATGTTATAAACATTAAAATACATTAGTCAGCATATTTATTTATGAAAATGTCGTTTGTCGGCATATAAAATCTCTTCCAAAAATGATGATAATCATACAATTATACCATCTCATATATCAACATTTGTCATTATATGTTAATACAGATATAATCATACATATATATCAGCATGTGTGAAGTCAGAACTAATCATAGAATATATATAAGCATATGTTAGTCGATTGTCAACATGCTTATGAAATTGTGCTCTTGCTAAATCAATCGCTAATGTCAACCCACATCCTTACAATTTTTTGTGGGGGAGAATGGATGAATGTTCACAACAACTTATTTTTCGTTGGTGATACAACAACAAAACCTTTCCTAGTAGATGAATCAATTACATTGGGTTCACCGGCTATGAGAGTGTTCAACGGATTCAACATTGATCATACCCTTTATGATCTCGAATTCAGCTACTTGCACCCAGACGAGATATTAAAACCCCCTTTTGTTGTCAGTTGTGATGCCGATTTACAAGAATTCTTGACATTAAGTAAGCTCGAAGGAGTGAATTTTTCTGTTAAATTGTGTATCATTAAAAGAAAGAAGGGTGGAATATTGTCTATCATACAACCAAAAGCTGACATCGGTATACCTGAAAAAGAAGACCAAGAAAGCAGGAAAACTTTTGAATCTGATGACTATTTCAAAGACGTATGTGTTGTTGAAGACAAGAAAGCTGACAACGAATATATGTCATTGGAGGAATATGAGTATTAATATGGACATGATGTTGATATTCCCGTGGATGATGAATGTCTTATTCCTTTTCATGAATCTGTTGACTTTGATAGAGAAATTAATGCAGCTAACACCATAGGGACAGACACCATACAACCAGATGAAGGAGAGGATGATGATTCAAATACCAATGAGGAAGACCAGAAAATATGGAGGGAAAGTTACAATTCAATGAAGAGAAAAGGGAATATAATAGAAGAATACAATGTTGATATTTCTTACAGTGTTGAAATTGAGAGTTTTGGAAGCTATAACTCAGCAGCTGACAGGACAATGTATGTCGGGAAGATATTTCCATCAAAGAAAGCAGTAAAGGATACTCTATATCTCATGTCAATTAAATTACATTCAAAATTTTTTTTAATTATTGTTTAGTTTTCTAAAATGCGGATAAATCAATTTTTAAAAATATATATAAAGCCCTGCCACATGGCAACCACTCATTGGGCATAGCCTGCATTTTTTTTTCACCCAGGCAGGGCCACAGGAGGTGAAAAGACGAGTTAAAGCTCCCTCATAGTCCATACGACGTCGTTTTGAGCTCCCTCCACTGGCGAGCGCATGCGCCTCTCACATGCCATCGGTTTACGCGCCCATAAACCCCACTTTTCTGGGCCCTTGTAGATGAATCTGTAAACCCGTGTTCATGACTTTTCCTTTTTTTCCCTTCTTAAACTACAGCTGGCCATTTGGTGAACCGATTGGTTCACCAATGCGGGTGGCCTTAGTGCTCTAGTATGTTCCGTAATCATGTTCAGGGCTGATGTTGTAGAGAACCATCCATATCGGTTGGCTTTCTAGTATAGCATGTCTTCAAATTCATTAAGTGGGTCATGTTAATATTGAGAATCTTATCAATTATTCGTTGGGGTAGTTTGTTTTGGAACAACCCTTCAATTTTCCACTTTTTTATCGCTGCCTATATAGTAGTCAACTGTTTCATTATCATCGATTGATTATGTTGGAAGGTTATTCCCTAGCAATATTTCACCTTCTAACCATTCATCCTTCCAAAACTTGATCGACTTCCCATTTCTTACTAATAGCCATATATATCATGTAATACCCCCGTCCCACATCGGATATCATAAGGATGTTGGGAGTGATTTATAAGTGATTCAAGCCCTACCCATGTTACAAGAGCTCTTCCTTAATTTTCAGGCTCCAAGTGAGGACAACGGACCTGAGAGGGCTAGGTGGCATGGGCTGGCGCCTCTTAAGACCTCGGGTCTTACATATCAAACCTTGACAAATTTTTTATTTATTTATATAAATAGTTTTTCATCATTAAATAGGTATAAAGGTATAAATAGTAAATGAAAAAAATTTAATTAAGGGAGTACTCGTATTAAAAAAAAGAGTCAAAGATTATGGTCATAACCTGCATATGGTAGTGGAATAGTGGTACACCACACTGTATCAGTCATCAATCACTTCAGTTAGTTAAGAATATGGGTTGGGATCAACTGTCCCAAACGGGACAGCCTCCTGTTTTGGCCTCCCCTCACCCTAACAGGAGCCTCCCCTCAACCCAAAACCAAAAAAAAGGAAATAATTAAAATTTGTAAAAAAAAAAGGAAAATTAATAAAAAGTGAGATTTTGTGAGAAGGGATAGGGAGATAGGGGTTTTTTGTGACAGTTGATCCTCTCTGTAAGAATACATTCCGTAGTTTGATCGATACTGCAGTAAATTTAAAATGAGTACTGTATAAGCATACTCCGTATTAAATGTATCCTATCTTTTACAACCATATCATTAAAAGGACTGGATAAAAATTGTGCCAAGGATTTATGAGGAAGATTTGGTTGGAAAAAGAAATAATATTCCCACAGAATTTTGGAAAGTCATGTTGTGTTTTTATACATTTAAAGCACTTTAATCCATTACCGTACATATATTCTAAACCTACATATCTGTCTATTCGGCTTTCCTTTTTCTTTTACATACATATCCGGATTTATGATGATTTCATCTCATAATTTAAATTTACTTAGCATTAAACAAACGCTAATTAATTTACCAGAAACATGTTTTTTTATTTAAAATCAAAATTAATGGATTTGATATGAAAAAAGATGTACTCCGTATAAATTTTTTATAATTAGCCCTTATTAAACTCCGACTATTACTACTCCGTATAATATAGTTTTTCAAAAATATGAATTTTAATAAATTTTGTAACATCCATTCAATTATTTCTTTTAATATTTTTTAATTTTTATAAAATTAAAAATAAGGGTCAAAGGAGAAGAAAAAAAAATATATTTTCTAAAAAATTTTTGAATTTAAATAAATTTTGTATTAAAACCCATTATAATAATTTTAGAATTCTAAAATAAACTAGAAGGTATAATAATATACCAATATCTAATAAAATTGGTTAAAATCTTATCTTAATTATAAAATGCTATATTTTGATTATCTAAAATAAACCAATGGTATAATAAAAATATTTAGTAAACTAAAGTCAACTAAATTATATAATCAGAAGGTATAATATACCAATATCTAATGAAATTCATTAAAATCTGATTTGAATCATAAAATAAAAATGCTACTCCCTCCGTTTTTTAATATAAGTCCTTTTAAATTTTACATGTTTTTTAATAATGTAAAAATTATAGTAAAATATTAACTTTTTTAACAATTATTTTTAATAATTTTATACTTTTGACTAATAAGTATCAAATTATTAAAAAAAATTTGATAAAAAAGTTAATATTTTATCATATTTTTTAGATTCTTAAAAAACGTGCAAAATCTAAAAGGACTTAGATTAAAAAAATAGAGGTAGTATATTGGTTAAGTGAAATTGGATAAAAATTTGATAAAATATTACATTTATCATAGATATAAGATATATTGATACTTTGACCTCTCGATTTTCCAAATATATTTGGAGTTTCGAATCTGTATTATTTTATATTGATATATGACTTAACTCCTAGACCTAAATCAGATCATATAACTATACTGATATATAGCACTTGCCACGGGTGCATATAACTCTTTTTTTTAGTAGGAAAATGACCAAGACCAACAATCACCCGTGAATAAAAAATAATACGAACTTTTAAAATTACTAATTGGTATACAAACTATATCCATTTAAATCGATTTTGATACCATGACTAAAATTTATAAATGAAAAAATAATTTAAAATCAAAATATAATAAACAAGAAGTTTGAGAAGATTTTGTAAAATTGGGGCATTGTTCATCGTCTTCCTCCAGCCCTCCAGAAGCAATGCAGCGCTCGCGACGTGTGAAGCTCGACATGAACTTTGACATCGACTCTGCTTGAAAATTGAAAAGTAACGGGAGGGGGAGGACATGCGAGGGAGGAATCGAGATCGACGCGACCCGAAGGTCACCATTAGGCTCGGGAGGCATCTTTGAATCAATTAATCCATGGCTGCTCACGCCACATCTTCTCCAGCAGACAGATCCCTCACGCGCCTCAGAAAGCTAGAGAAACCCAACACCTTCCGATCCCTTCCACCCTGGAACTGCAACTGCTCTCCCTTCCATGAACGCTACAAAGAACATAAAATTTTCCTAACCACAAACCCTTCAATTGAAGTCAAGAATACATATCATATATTGAATTTAGCAAGGACATTTTCAAATTCTAGGATAGGAATTTCAATTTTTTTAAACTTTCATGGCCAATTCGAATGAAAACCCTTCAATTTTCATATTTAGGGTTCCATAACAATCCTTGCTCCAACCTCGAGTTAGTTATATTTTAAGTCCAGATTATTTGTTCGTTAGTAAATTTTAGCTATTGTGTCGATATTGGTTTAATGTAAGATAGTTTATATTCCAATTAGTACTCTCTCCGTTCGACAAAACATGTCATTTTAGATTGTTTCACAAGTTTTAAGACAATTAACAAATGTATTAATTTACCCTCAATTATTACCCTCTTTTTTTACTTTATCGAAAACTACAACTAACAAGTTATTAAGTATGTCAATGGCATTTTAGTAAAGTGAAGTGCAAAATACCTACAAGACAAGTTTTTTGAACAAAAATAAAACCTTAAAATGACATGTTTTACCGAACGGAGGGAGTAATATTTTTGGTTATGAGGGTTCTTGGTCAATTTTTTTTTTTTTTTTTATTAGCCTATTATTTAATTAAATTGTCCTACGTTTGTTTCACCTTTTCTTTTTGTATTTACATAATGATTGTGTGTAATGTAGATATGGACAAGGACCAGAAGAAAAACCCCATGTTGATAATGATGGTGTTGGGATGCATGCCCATTCTAATGGGGCTGTTGTACACTCCCTCTCTCTACCCACCCCCTTTCATCCATCAAATCCACATATATACTTGGAAAAATTTATCTTCCCATTACTTATTAAGTCAGGAATAGTATCCACAAAAATTTTCAATTTAGATCTTATAGAGTTTGACAAAATAATTTTATGTAAAAATGGTTAAATTTAAACCACTTAAATTAGTGTAGAAATTTTTTAATTTATTTTTTAGGGTCAATTAATTTTTATAAAATAATCCTATCAATTCCACGAAATTTAACTGTGCGAGTTGAATTTCTTAAAATAAATTCATTCAAAGTAAATTTTGTTTTTTCGGTGTAAAAATTACTACCGGAGTGAATTCTGAATGTGAAAGTTACAAAAGTACTGGATTATTTTCTCAGAAAAATATACTGTAATAATAAAAAGAGAGATCAGTGATGTTTCAACTTCAAAATTTTCCAAGTTTTAATTTCACATGAACTAATTTGAGTCCTTTGGCTTCAGCGTATGAAAAAGTTGTTTGGTACCTTTTATTCCTGCAACAAACACACCATTACCACACTCTCCCTTTCTGAAAATCATCTTCGAAACTGATGAGAGGGGTCCATCTTTTTTCCTTTATTTTTTGAATACTCTGTATCAATTTTTTTTTCAAGATTGAATTTTTTTAAGTCATCTCATCATATAACATGACCTACAATAAAAGTTTACACACACATATATATATATATTTCACAAATAGAAAGTCAAAAGTAAATTGTGATGTGAAACTAATACTTACGGAGTAAAAGAGATTATTTTGGTACCAGAAATTAGAAATTGGAGGTATAGTATAATGTATAACCTTGGCTTTCGTCAGATGATCAATCAAACTAAGCCAAATATCGTCCAACTCTCATTAATTTAATTACCAATACTTGTTCGGTAAAAACATAATCATCATATAGTTGCTCATTGTTAGAGCATATTATTGGAGGGTCTAAGGGCCCTTAAGCCATGCCAAATCAGTATTAAAAAAGAAAAGAAAAGGAAAACATGTAAGGGTCCGATAATTAGACTCTTATATAGGAGGTTGGATGGTTGAGACCCTTAGAGCATCCGCATCTCTCGAACCCATAAGGGTTCTTTAACTCAACTTTTTATCTTTCTCTCTCTTCATCTTTCTTTAAACAACCCATTATACATCTACACTCACATCCCTAGAACCCATTAGAGTTTCTTAACTCCCCATTATACATCTAGGTGTGGTCCCCAATTTCTATTTTTGATGGGTGTTTAAGAGTTCTTTATCAAAGAACATGTCAAATCGTTCTTTACCCTATTTTTTGTAATCTCAAATAAAATAGTATTAAATTTCTTAAATTTGGGTTAAAGAACCCCCATTGCTCATGCTCTTAAGCCTCACGTGACACTTGCCAAAACCCATTTTGCATACTTTAAATCTGTTTTAGACATTTTTTTGTAAATAAAATAAATCAATAAATTTATTTTCAAGTGTGAATTAATTTTATCTACCATAGACACCCATTTTGCATATGTTTTTTGTTTTAAAAATTATACCAATAATACCCATATACTATTATTTTTACCATATAAAAAGCCAATTTTCTAACCCATTTCACAATTTAATAATAATAATAATAATAATAATAATAATAATAATAATAATAATAGGGTAATTGAAAAAGGTAAATAGTAAAAAGTAACTTAAGGGCCCGAAAGTCGGGCTCTCGGATGAGGGTGCAAATAATAAAAAGATCGATAGAATGAGACCCTTAAACTGATGTGGCAGAGGAAAAGTAAGTTAAGGGCTCGACTCTCGAGCCATCTGTTGTGCATGCTCTTAGTTTTTAATGAGAAAAGGCTAGCAACATTCCCTCGAGGTTTCAGATTTGATCCACGTCCCATGCAAGCACCGGAGAGGAAAGATGATGTGACCCCCAACATTCCAAAGTTACTCCAACCCATATACAACACCCCTAATTTGACAATGACGGATTTAGACGGGACTATTTGGTATCAACATAAATCTCGATCATGCTTTTAACCCTAGGCTCCACACAAAAACCCTAGTCATCGACAACTCATCATGTTGGATGATTCTGCGTGCCTCCTCTACCAACCCGTAGATCACCACCAAGACCAACAACTTCACCCCTCTCCAAGCTGTCACCGGCCTCACCTCCCATACCATTAGTTTGGCCAATTTCACAATCAAACTCGAATGAACCAATTACACTATTTGACATCAGACGATCAAATCCGCTTTTGAAACCTATGATCTTGACTCCTTCTCACCAAAAATTCTACCCTTCTTCAAACCCTTCCACTTGTCGATGCCTCCTTCGATCCTCAGCCTCATGACTTCATTTACCGAGCTTGGCCTACACATGTGTGCCGCCTTAAGAAGGCTTTGTATGGACTCAAAGAGGAACCTTGAGCTTGGTTTACCAAGCTTAAGCTCTTTCTCTTGGATAACATCTTCTCTGCTTGCAAGTCTGACTTCTCACTTTTCCTTTGTCCGGATCATTGTTTTACTCTGCTAGTGCTAGTTTAGGTTGATGATCTTATCATCACTGGATCCTCACCTACAACTATTGATCAGTTTGTGCATCATTTGAATGTCGAGTTCTTGCTACATGATTTAGGGGCTTTTCATTATTTTCTTGATATTAAACTTCTTTAGCATGATGGGTCTATCTTGTTGATTCAACAAAAGTATATTAAGAACTTTCTCCTTTGCAGCAAGATGTTCGACGTCTGACCTATCGCTTCTCTGGCTACCTGGCTCATGCCTAATTCAAGCTGGTGACCCGATCACTAATATGCAAATGTATAAGAGCATTGTAGGTGCTCTTCAATATGTCACCATCACCCATTTAGAGATAGCTTAAGCCGCCAAACAGAGTGTGCTAATTTATACACAACCCCATTGAGATCCACTAGTCAGTTGTCAAACATACCTTGCACTATTTGGAAGGTACAATCTCTTATGGTCGCATTTATGGATGTTGGTTGGGCCTTTAACACAGATGACTGTCGATCACAACAGGGCTTTGCTATCTACTATGGTGGAAACCTTTTTAGTTGGTCTTCTCGAAAGTAGAAAATTGTTGCCTGATCAAGCATTGAGGTTGGGTATCGCACCATTACATTTATTGCAACCGAACTTCTCTGGCTTCGATAACTGATCTCCTGGCCAAACTTCAAGCGTCGGTGGCTGACTCTTCTATTAGCCTTTTTGAAAACCTCAGTGCCACTTACATACATGTCTACCAATCCTATTCTGCATCAACAATCCAAATATATTCGTAATGATCATTATTTATTTGTCTGTGAGCAAGTAGCTCAAGGTTCAGGACCTCCTCAATACTGGCCGATTTGCATCTCTTCGTAACAAGCTTCATGTGTGCCCTCCCCTATGAGCTTGAGGTGGGGGTGGGGGGAGGGGGAGGGGGAGGGGGTGGGGATTAGGACATATAGAATATTGTTATTTTGGATAGAATTGTGTAGAGATTGTGTATATCATATCTTGAGAAATCCTTATCCTCCAAGTAATATAATTGTATATGTACATGTATTGTCCATCAATATATGAAAATCAAGCTTTCTCACAATTTCCTATTCTCAATTAGAAGGAAAAAAACTAAAAAAAAATATGTGTTTTTTTTTCTTTTGTAATATTTTATAATTATAAAGATAAAAAAGTTTTAAAAGAGTAAAAAATTACAACCTAACTTGATTGTTAAGAAGAGTTATTTATTACTTTAAGACATCACGAATTCAAACCTCTTTATCCTCGTTCATTTTCTCCTAATAGAAAAGCCTAATTATATAATAAATTTAACATTTTCTCCAATATATTTTAAAAAATATTCATTTTTATATATACATATAAAAAGCAAACACCAATCCGCCACCATTTACCCTCGATCATTTTGAGCCACGTACTGGCATTAGGAAACCCAAGATTTCTCCATTGGTGTTGACTTTGATCACCCAACCCATCCCCACCCAGTCCGGGCAAGGTCTAAGGGACAAATCAATAAGTACAGACCGTCCAACATCAACAGAAAAATCCTTTGTGATCACAAGATATCTTGTTAGCTATAATTGATACTCAAAAAGGATATTGTACTTAATTTAATCCTTTTTATGATGCTTACAATTCAATAAGCACATATCCTTGCTTCTAGTTGCATCATTATGCTTTTTGAATGGCAATTGTCTTTTAGTATGATTACAGGAAAATTATGTGTGATATATCACTGTTTTTAGCATGCATATATCATGCATGTAATGTAAACTTTTTCAATTTATTTTTCTTGTTATTATTATTGTATGTTAAATAAACTTACGTTCTTTTCCTCGAGAGATTCATTTTGATATATTATATATATGCTCTGAAATTATTTTTAAAAATTGACCGCATATTAACCATCATTACACACGTTTTTCAATAAACCGTGATATTTTTATTCTTAACTCATTAGTTGATACCCACATTTATATTATAATTCAAACTAATTAAGATATTTAAAATGAGCGATTTCATTACTCATTTTCATAATTTAGTAAGAAGTTTATGTGCGTCTAATTTTTTTTAAATATTTCTAATATATTAGAGATATTATGGGAATAGGTAGTCCACAACTAGACCAGAATTCGATACAAGTTATATACGTTTAAATATATAAGTCTTTTTAAGTTTAGATTTTTGTTTCAAAATAAAAGTCTTTTTAAATTTTCTAGGTATTGGAATACCCAATACGAGAATTGTTAATTTTTGATTTTTTTTTCTCAAATTTTATTGATTGATGAGGTTTGTGGATAATTAATAAGATGTATAAATGTAATAAGTTTACGATTTCCTTAATTTGTGTGCAAATGTCTAAAATGACTTATATTTTTAAACGGAGGTAGTATTAGCTATTAGGATTCATGGTTTTGATAGACTCCACAATTAATCCGGAGGTCAGCCGAGACCACCCTGAGTTTTTGCAAAGAGTTTCAGACGTTGGTATGGTACGTTAAGTATTGCTTTTATATTATTATTGATTATTATTGATTATTATATTTATTTACATGTTGATGTCGATTATAGTTATGACTGGGTAGTTTGATTGGTTTAAATTTCGGAGTTAAGGAATCTGATATCTAAGCATGATCACAAATGTGCTATGTGTGCTTAATATGTTTTCTATGGTAAGTTACAAAGTCTAATATATGTTATAAATAGGAAAAAATAACTCAATTGAAGAGCCGATTGATAGTTATGAAAGATAATCTAAAGTGATTTTCAATCTTTAGAGTTTTCAAAAATGAGTGTCTTAAATACACTAAGCAAAGAGTTTGTGAAACGAAAGTTGAATTTTGAACTTTCAGATTATTTGTTCTTATGATGTGAAGTCTTTTATGTGAATTGCTTTTTCATATGAATGACAACGTGTAGTTTGTGATTGCAGTTCATATACTAGGTTGATCATTAGGCTCTGAATTGCTGTAGTTTTCTTTGCTATTATAAATTGAGTTCAATCGGTTTGTCTACAATTATTCATATGTGGGCGGAAGCGGTTGCAACAACTTGCTATCTAGTCAATCGGAGCCCAAACAGGTATTGACTACAAAACATCTTATGAGGTGTGGACTAGAAAAGCTGTCGATATTACTCGGATCTGAGGGCTTTTGGATGCACTGCTATCATGTAGGTGAGGGTAAGTTGGAACTAAGATCTAAGAAGGGAATCTTCATGGGCCATGGTAGAGGTGTGAAAGGGTACAAAAACTAGTCAGACAACAAGATTATATAGCAGAATTGTACGTAGTATTTAATGAGTGTTCTTTGCTTAATTCAAGAAAGAAGACTACTTGCGCAAGTGAGAAAGAGGCTATTGTTGAGGAGGTGGAGGTGAACTTTACTCCAACTAAGAGTTAGGCACCGGAGTTGGTCACAGACCAACCATCACAATCAGGTATTATTGAGTTAGATATTGCTGAGACAAAGAATACACCACCAAACACAAGAATAGGTGGACCCGTACATTAGAGTATTGCTCAAGATCGACCAGAAGGGTTGACATCAGACCTCTCATGAGATATAGATTTGATGAGCTGGTGGGATATGCATTGTAGACCGTCGAGGAGGTAGAGGATGATGTTCCGTCCACCTACAAAGTTGTTGTTTTTGAAGATGAGTCAGCATAGTGGCATGCTGCAATGGGAGAAGAGATGGAGTCTCTTCATAAGAATGAGAATTGGGAGCTTGTCAAATTGCCTACTGATAGGACGATGATTACATGCAAATGGGTCTTCAAGAAACAAGAAGGAATGTCAGCTGTTGAGGGTATTAAGTACAAAACATAAGTAGTTGCAAGGGGATTCGGTCCCACAGAGGGAGTAGACTAAAATGAGATTTTCTTGCCAATGGTCAAACATACTTCTATCAAGGTGCTACTAGCAATAGTCGCACATCATAATTTGGAGCTAGAGCAACTAGATGTGAAGACGACTTTCCTACATGGAGAGTTGGAGGGGGAGATATACATGTCTCACCGAGATGACTTTCAAGTTCCTGGGAAAGAGGACCATGTTTGCAGATTGAAAGAAGTCTTTGTATGGGCTAAAATAGTCATTGAGGCAGTGGCATAAGTGATTTGATAGCTATATGGTGCATCTTGGGTATAAAAGAAGTTCGTATGATTGTTGCGTGTACCACAATAGTCTGGAGGTTGGTTCACGCATCTATCTGGTATTGTACGTTGATGATATGTTGATTGCTGCTAATTATGAACAAATCAGATATTCACAAGTATGTTGAAGGATTGTCTCATTGTAGAGTTTGAAATGAAAAGTTTAGGTGTTGCTCAAAGAATTATGGGAGTAGAGATTTATAGAGACGGGAAGCAGAGAAAACTCTTCTTATCCCAGGAAGAGTAAATCAGGAAGATATTAAGCAGGTTTGGAATGTCTTCAGCTAAGCATATAGATACTCTAATAGCGTCTAACAACAAGCTGGGAACGTACACCCTTCAAACTAGGGAGGAGAAGGAACACTGACAAGCTCAGTTGGGAGTCCGATGTCTGGAGTTCCATATGCTAGCTCAGTTGGGAGTCCGATGTATGCTATATATGGTCTGCACTAGACATGATCTAGCATTTGTTGTTAGTATTGTCTGTCGATTCGTGGTTCAACCTGGGAAGGAACACTGACAAGCTGTGAAGAGAATATTCAACTACCTCAGAGACACTAATATCGATCACAAGCCGTTAAGTTGCCCTTTAGGGCAAGTATGCTATATATGGTTTACACTCGACCTGATCTAGCATTTGTTGTTAGTATTGTCTGTCAATTCGTGGTTCAACCTGGGAAGGAACACTGACAAGCTGTGAAGAGAATATTCAGCTACCTCAGAGGCACTAATATCGATCACAAGCCATTAAGTTGCCCTTTAGGGCAAGTCTGAGTCCTCCTTTGGTGACAAATCCGAGGTAAGGGGAACTTCTCACCCTTGTCGTGGTGCATGTGTTTCTCAAAGAATACAAGTCAAGGGGGAGATATGTTAATATGCATTGAATTTGTAACTGATTTATTATGATCTATTTTGGGTTTATGTCCCATAGTCTAATTATGGTTTCATGAGTCCCTATATATACTCATGAAATGTCACAATTTGTAATTTTGTTATGTTCTTAGCCTCCATAATAAAGAATCATGTTTCTTTGTCTATAGACGTAGGTAACATACAGTTATCGAACCATATAAATTTTTATGGCTTTTTTTATGTTATCAAACGTTCTTGTTACAACAAGTTTCTTTAGAAGTTCCGTTTTTTATTTGGGGTCTGCATAATGTACTAAAAGTTAAAAGGCCTATCTTTTTTATCCACACTGTGTATATATATATATATATATATATATATATATATATATATATATATATAGGGATTGACTCCGGTGAAAACCTCAAATTTTGGTAAAAAACATGAAAACTACTTTATAGCTTGGTTTATTTGAAACCTTTGCTAAAAACCTCAATTACAAAATGACTTTACAACCCAGTTCAACCTAAAAACCGTGCTAAAAACTCTAAGTTTTAAAATAACAGATGACTTTATATCTCGATTAAACCTAAATATCGTGCTGAAAACTCATGTTTTAAAATTACATTAGTGACTTTATAGCTCGGTTTTATTCAGAACCGGGCTAAAATATGTGACTTTATAGATCGATTCTATTCAGAACCAGGCTATAAAGCTAGTGAACCGCGTTAAAAAGCCGGTCCTCACAGGTTTTTACCGCAATTTTGGTTTTCACCAGAGCACACCCCTATATATATAGGGATTGACTCCGGTGAAAACCTCAAATTGTGGTAAAAACTGTGAGGACTACTTTATAGCTTGGTTTATTTGAAACTTGTGCTAAAAACCTCAATTACACAGTGACTTTACAACTCAGTTCAACCTAAAAACCGTGCTAAAAACTCATATTTTATAATTACATTAGTGACTTTATAACTCCGTTTTATTCAGAACCGGGCTAAAATATGTGTCTTTATAGATCGGTTCTATTCAGAACCGGAATATAAAGCTAGTGAACCGCGTTAAAAAGTCGGTCGTCACAGGTTTTTACCGCAATTTTGGTTTTCACCGGAGCGCACCCCTATATATATATATATATATATATACTCCCTCCGTTAATTAAAACTTGACGTTTTACTATTCACGCACGCTTTTTGAGGTGTTAAAAACTATATAAAATATTAACTTTTTTAACATATTTTTTAAATAATTTCATACTTGTTACTATTAATTACTCCCTCCGTTTTAAAATAAAAGTCGTTTGACTTTAGTAAACGCTTTTTAAGGAGGTAAAAACTCTATAAAATATTATTTTTTTAATCAAATTTTTTCCATAATTTTATACTTATTAGTAACAAGTATGAAATTATGAAAAAAAATTGATTAAAAAAATAATATTTTATAGAGTTTTTACCTCATTAAAATACGTGCGGAATAGTAAAGTGACATTTATTTTGAAACAGAGGGAGTATGAATTTATAAAAACAAATTTAAAAAATGCTAATATTTCATATAGTTTTTATTATTTTAAAAAAGCGTGCATGAATAGTAAACGATAAGTTTTAATTAATAGAGAGAGTATATATCATTTTTGAGGTTTGCAACTCCTAATCAGGGGATCGAGATTATTAAAAACATAAAATGATGGCCAACTTTTAAAAATGAACATACCTTATTACCAACGTCAAAAATATTATTCTTCCATCTTGACCATACCCTCGACTCCTTGAGAGTACGACCAAAAAAAATGTAAATCGTTTTCCTTCGAACATGATTACCTATAAAAAAATATATATATTAATCCTAATCTTGTTCGCAATAATGTTTCATAATTTATAAATTAACTATATCATTATTAGATATATAAAAGCGATTTAGAGGATAACACTAATATATATATTGAATATGATTTTCAAGCGAAACTATGTGTGACTCGTTGAAATGACAATTGTAGATGCTTCGCTTTTGTTCCAGTCATTTATTACGGTTATCTATTTTTACATCTTTAAACAAATTAACTTAGTAACGGATAAAGTGACTCATCTTGTAGTATAGGCGCTCGTTCCTTAGTTTGATCTTATTCAAAAGAAAGTTCTTGAGTGGTGATCTATCAAAGGTACGGTTGACACCAAACAAATTATTACAATTTTTTTTATATAAAAAAAGTATAGTATACCAATCACAAGTTGTGTAGTGGTTGTTGGGCTACATCTCATATTAAGAGGTTCGAAGTTTGAATCCTATTGGAAACATGGATTCGCTTGTGAGTGAGAGGGGTATGACATTAATGGTCTTTCTTATCGATTACAAGCTCAACATTTTGTTCGTTTGGATTTGATTGTGTCGTAGCTCTATAATTCGGATCAATCGCTCTACATTTGGATTAAGATAAAAAAAAAAGGTATGGTACATGTGCCTAATGGACAAAATTTGTAAAATGATCCATTGTACAAATTTGGAGCTTGGATGGCTAAAGCCCGGTTGAAAAGGAAAAAAATGTGTATTTTAAAAAAATTGAACTAATTTTAGTGTTAAATGAGTACAAACAAAAGTAATAAATTATAAAGTCTTGACTTTGTTGGTATAGGTTGCAATCGGGGCGTCGGGTCAGGTTTGGATTCGGTTATCGGGTTCCGGGTCATTCAGGTTTTGGGTAATTTGGTCATTCAATTGGGTCAGGTTCGGGTTTCAGTTGTATCTGGTTCGGTTATTCTGGTTTCGGTTGTTTCGGGTTTTGGTTATTTCGGATTTCGGTTGTCTCATGTTTCGGTTATTTCGGGTTTCGGTTGTCTCGGGTTTCGGTTATTTCGGGTTTGAATTGTCTCAAGTTTTCATTAGAATGTATTTTAAAGTTCGGGTTATTTCGGATTTTGGTTATAATGGGTTCAGGTCTTAATGAGTTTCGGTTGAATCGGTTCGGTTCATTCATATTTGGGTGAGTTTCGGTTATCGGTTATTCGGATTTCGGGTTCAAAATGAGTCAGGTCAGGTCAGGTCGATTTTCGAGTGACATACTTCATTATGTTTTCGGGTATTCGGTACAATCGATTCCGGGTCGACCGGGTTGTGCCAGCTCTATTTGTTGGTAGAGAGTTGGTATTTAAACCTTCAAATTTTGAGTTCAAACCTTATTGATTCCATTTTTAGAAATTTTTTACTTTTTACCATTTTTTCAACTAAAAGTATTATTGAAATCACAAATTAAACGTTTTTTTAAAATATATTTCCCATGTATAACTGTATAAGTACAAAAGTTCTTTTAAAAAATTGAGCCCCCTAAAAAATATTCCTGGATTTGGCATTAATTACATCGCAATGTACCTATTATGTATAAATTAAAGGAAAAATGACCAAAAATAATACCAACTGTCAACCTTGAACCGAAAATAATATGAACTTTTAAAATGACAATTACATATACAAACTATGCTCATATTAACCAAAAATAATATGGTTTCCATTTTTACTGAAATTTTGATCAAATGAACATTTTCTATGATTAAACAAAATAGAGGGTCAATATTGTGAATGTAATTAAAATGAGGGGAGAATGTGTGATTTATGTAAGCCTTTATGTTCTTCATCCGTGTAGTAGCTTCTTCCCAGATCTCCCCCAACAGGTTTTCATGGCGGTTTGTGAATCAACTATTCTCTTCGAATTTTTGACGTTTTTAACTCTCAATTCATTGACAACATTCAATTCCAAGATTTGTCCTAATCTCCTAACCCAAGTTGTGAAGTATCCCATCAAATTTCCTTACCATAACTGCTTGGGTTCAATGGTGAAGCAAATTGATGTTCTTATTATGCCAAATTGGATTAGGGGAAGCGTTTACACAATCACTACAAGAATAAATACATAATCAATTGGTGATTTCGATTTTGAATCATCCGTAAATTATAAAATTCCCAATTCCAACCTTCCTCTTCGTGTGCATCTGTAACACAAATTCGAGTTCTCAAATTCACACACACAATCAATTGGTGGTTTTCGTCATGGAGTTCGTATTATTTGCATCGTCGCCATCAACAGCGACGCCGCGCACCACAACTACAGAGCCACCATAGTGCCGCCCCTTTTCGTCGCTCTCTAGTGATCGTTGTCCTATTGCGCCAGCAGCCAGTATGACACCGCCTTGTCCTGATGATAAGTTTCTTACTGGTAAGGACTATGAAAGATGAATGTGTGAATGATGATTCTCAAACTTCCATGGAAATCAGGCGGGGGAAGAAGATGCAAATGCAGGAAGAAAATGAACGCCCTTTCCAATTTGCACACAATTAAAAAATTGCCTCTTATTTTTAATCATGCTCACAATATTGACCCTTCACTTTGTTGTTTAATTACAAAAAATAACCATTTGATTGAAAATTTGGTTAAAAATAGAAACCATATTATTTTTGGTTAATATGAGCATAGTTTGTACATGTAATTGTCATTTTGAAAGTTCATATTATTTTTGGTTCAAGGTTGATAGTTGGTATTATTTTTGGTCATTTTTCCTAAATTAAATGGTACTTTTGAGACATATATATTAAAAAACCTCACTAATAAATAGGTATTAAAACATTGCAGTAGATAAATTAGTATATTAAGTAAGCTCTGGTAGATAAATAACTTTTTTTTAATAAGGTAAGAATTCGAGGGTCAGACAAGCCTGACTCTTCGAGCGATCGACAAAGTCGGCAGCCGGTAAACCGTCAAATCGAACTTCATTTCTTTCCTTTTTTTTAAATAAATAAATAATCTAGTTTAATATAATATTTAAAGATATAATTAATTAGCTATATGCACTCATAAAATCCCATTTATTTGGTTATTTCCTCATCAAAACATTAAAATCGGATATACTAGTACGTCATTCTGACCAATGCTTTGCATGAGATAATATTTTATTTAATTATAATGTATTTATTCATTTAAAACTATTAACAAAATTTTTTTTTTACTAAATATGTAAATTAAATTCATTAATTTATTTATCCATTCAATCTAATATATTTCTAATGACATAATTTTTAATTTAAATGTAATATATTTTCCATATTGTTTTATCTATTTTATAAAAAATTCACCACTAATATATTAAAATGTAAAGTTTGATCAATTTTTTAAGTAATAAATAATATAAAAACATAAAACATTATATTTTTACATTATTTTTTAATGTAAAGTTTGAGAGCCAAAAACTTGTGTTGAGTTTAACCTAAGGCCTTTGTCTTTTGCAAGTCGAAGATTTGAAGAAACATGTTGAGTTTGCAAAAAAAAAAAAAATCGGTGAGATGTCCATTTGGAATGTAAAATTAGGTAAATGTCCATTTTTATTTTGTAATTAAGGAAATGTCCATAATTTTTCATAATACCCAAAATATCCCTCTTTTAATTTTTATTCATTGTACTTCACTCAGGAATCCGATTGGGGGAGGAGGAGATCGAGGATGTGCGAGAGATTGAGCGAGAGGGAATCCGACTGGTGGAGCTTGCAGATCGAGGTTGAAGAGAGGCTCGGTCTCAGAGCACTCAGCGTTGTCGGCGGACACGAGGTGGGAGCTTGCAGATCGAGGTTGAAGAGGAGGTCGAAGTGGGAGGGGTCAATGTCTGCTCTTCTATTTAATCCTCTCTCTTGTTCCTCTGTGAGTATCCCTCCGTCCGCTCTTTTAGATTAATGGAACGATTCATGTTGTTTGATTTCAGGGGATCATCCAGAAGATGTCAAGGCAAGGCTGAAATTTTGGGCTCAGGCGGTGGCATGTACTGTCAGGCTGTGCAGTTGAATGTTGTTTCTGCTTTCAAATTAATGGTTCTGAGGAAGATGAATGCGCATTTTCTGTGAGGAGGTTGAGAGGTTAGGTTTAATTGGTCGAATGATTTCTCTAGTGATCCTTCTCTGAGATATCCATGGCAGTGGGTCTCTATTGCAAATTTGATTCTTCTTCTTTAAGGAAGATGGATTGGAGAAGGTGAAGAAGAGGAGACAACTAGGTCTGAGATTCTTCAAAGCACTGACATTCATCGAATGAAATTTTCGTCCAAAGCTTTTTATTATATATCTTGTAACTATTGTACTGAATGGAAATGGGAATAAATGAAAAAGATGAATAAATCAGTTTGGTTGACAATATTTTGTCATTGGTGACAATATATTACTGTTTGCTTAAATTTTAGTCACTCTAGGGTATAATGTTTTGTCATTGGTGAGAATATATTACTATCTCAGTGATACTTAGTATGGTGATGACAGTTTGTTTGTGATTACATGGTTTTGGTGACAAATATTTGTTGAAACAATATTTTGATGACAGTATTTTATTGTTGGTGACAACAGATTACTACAGTAGGTTGGTGACAATAGGGGGTGTTGATAATGTTCTTTATTTAGGGACCATAGATTGATGACAATGTTGTGTAGTTGATAACAATTGGTTTGTGACAAAGTTTGGTGACAATAAGTTAGTGAAAATAATTTGATGACAGTGTTTCGTAGTTGTTGACAATAGTTTGGTGACAATATTTTGCAGTTGGTGATAATATGTAGTTAGTGAAAATTAGTGGTGACAATATTTTATAATAGTTGACAAAAAGTTGGTGACAATGTTATGTAATTGATGACAGTAGGTTGGTGACAGTGTTTACTAGTAAGAGAAAAAAATTATGTTAAATGTTACTAGAAAAAAAATGTCACCAAAAAAGTCAGTTGTCACCAAAAAACTGTCACCAAATGCAGGCGTTGACCGAAATGGTCAATGTTGACCAGTCAATGTTAAAATTAAAAATGGTCAAGGGGGAAGGAGGAAGGGTTAGAGATGGGAAGGAGTGGTATTTTTGGAAAAAAATGTCATTTACTTAATTTTGTAAAAAAATGGACATTTACTTAATATTCACATCTAAAATGGACATTCACCAAATTGAACAAAAAAAAAACCCCTTCATGTTGCCTTTCCCTGACACAGTGGCAATCAATTCGGAGGTGTTTTGTTCTTTCTTGAAACACAGGGTTAGCTGCAAGGTGTTGTGCTACTCAGTTATCAAAGTAAAATGGGACTGTAAGAGGAACATAAATGAACATATAAAAAAACAGACCCTGCAACCATACCATTTCACTAACAGTGTATGACGTTGACTTGTATTCCAACAGTGTAGGAAACGCATTGATGGTGCCCTTAAGATATATTAAGATATCCTGCTTGGTAATGTGAAGTTCTTGGTGCACTCATAAATTGGGACATGTGTTGGACTACATAGGAGAGGTTAGGCCTGATCATATTGAGGCATAACAACCTTCCATCAAGCCTTCAATGCAGCTTAGGATCCTCAAATAAGTCATCTTCATCCATGGATAATATGAGACCTCTATGCAAGGGGAATTTTGCTCCTTAGAAGATCAATTATATACTTTCTCTAATGTATGAGCATTCCAGAAGATGATCTAGATATTTCCATTCCAAGGAAATACCTAACTTGACAAAGATCCTTTATTGTAAAAGCTTGATGTAGTCTATGCTTAGTGACAATTGTCTCAAACTCATCATCCCCAATGATCAGAAGATCATCTACATAGACGAGTGTTGTAATGATCCCTTTTGTTACTAGCTTGATGAACACAAAGTAATCTTGTTTAATTGCAAAAAAAACAAGATAAAGTAAGAATTTAGTGAGCTCTACATTCAATAGTCTACTAGTTTGTTAAAACCATATAAAGATCTTGGCGGAATTGTCAAATCTTGGCGGAGTTAGTACGAGACCCGCGATTCAAGCCACTACGAGCGACCGGAAGGAAGTGGAATCGACAACTCGGCAACAACGGGAAAGAGGAGCAGCGGCGTCAGTACGGGGCCGGCGATTCAGACCACTGCGAGTGACCAGAAGGAAGTGGAATCAATAGCTCGGCAACAACGAGAAAGAGGAGTAGCGGCGTCAATACGAGGTCGGCGATTCAGGCCACTGCGAGCGACCGAAAAGAAGGGGAATCGATCAGCTCGGCAACAACGGGAAAGAGGAGCAGAGTGAGAGATATGGAATTGACTTCGTTGGTTGAGCTTCGGAGCACTCGACGGAGAGTGACGATGGCTTTGAAGCCAATCTTGAAGGAGCTCAAGGATCTCTTGAGAGATTTTTTTTTATACAAAATAATTTAAGGAATCAGTGATTGAGATCTATTTCAAAAGTTCAGGCTTTTGCCTAATACTACTCACGAAATAGATGACTGAGAACAATCTGATCTTTAGAGTCCCGTTAATCAACTATTTTATCGAGTTTGGGATTTCTCCGTTTTTATCACTGGGATCATTTTGATGACAATTTTTTGTGATAGTCATTGAGATTATTTTGATGATAATTTTTGGTGACATTGTTCTATAATTGGTGATAATGTCTGATGACAATGTTATATAGTTCATGAAAATGAGATCACTACCATTGTCATTTGGTAACAATTTATTTATACATGTTATTCTGCCAATATTTAAGTGGTGATACTACTTGATAAAAATAGTTAATGACAATATATATGTTCATAATTTGGTGATAGTGTTATGTCATTGATGACAACAGTTGGTGACAATGTATTCTGAAGAAAAATAATGTCAAAAACAACTGTCACCAAAATAAAAAATAAATTATCGAAATAACTATCACCATCAAATATCACCAGAAAAAATGTCACCAATAACTGTCACCAGAAAAAACTGTCACCAACAATTGTCATCAAAACTGAATGTTGACTAGAATGATCAATATTGATCGGTCAAGGTCAAAATTATAAATGGTAAAAGAGGAATGCGGAGGGAATCAGAAAAGGTGATAAAAGAAAGGAAGGGTAAAATTATCAACTATGGACAACTACTTAATTTATTTCAAAAGTGGACATTTACTTAATTATGTTCATTTTTTTGGACAATCACTAAATTAAGCCTTAGAAAAATGAATAAGGACATATATATATATATATATATATGAATTAGGATTCTTAGGATCCTTAATTAAAATGCACTAGCCAAATTTTAAATTAGATTTTTATGATCGTTTATTTTTGGTAGAGTATCTTTCCCAATTAGAATTTTATCCTATGCCCTTAGAACCTATGATACCCCGAAACTCCATTTTATAGCTGTTTCACGTTTATTGATATAAAGAAACTCTGAAACTCTAGAAAAACGCCTCATAAACTTTTTTGTGAGGTTAGAAACTTTGACCGTTTCATTGACCAAAAAAGTCAGAAAACTTGACCATTTCTGCTTTGTCAGAAACGTTTCTGCCTCGCTAGGTGACGTTTCCACTAATTTTAAAATTGAAAAAAAAAAACTCTAAAGCATGCTTCCCCTTCCTCCCGTCTGAAACTCCCGTTTCCATGCATCTAGCCCTGCCGCCTCCTTCTTCCATTTTCGGTCTTCTCTCCTCTCCTCCCTTCTGGCGACCATCTCTCTGCTCGGTGTGCTCTCTTGATAAACTTTCACTTGCTCAGTGCTCTCTCCATCTCGGCTCTCACTATGTCCTCCTCAAATGCGAGTAGCGGTCCTAGTAAAAGTCATAGTGTTGAACAAAGCCAACAAACCAACTCTGCAACTAATGGAGTCAAAGAGGAGTATGGACATTTAAAATGTTTGATATGTCTATATTGATTTCTATTAAGGAGTAAGGACACTATATATCACGATATTGAACATTTTAATTTATATTCTAATGTTGCATTCTATGTGTATGACTTGGTGATATGTTTATTGCTCTTATTTAGGCCTTTAAATGAACATATAATTCATGTTGAATTGTCGTTTCCTCGACGTTTCCGTTTCCTTAAAAATTTGGATTGCTGTTTTTCCGTTTCCGTTTCCGTTTCTCTTTCGGTTTCCGTTTATGTTTGCGTGTAACATAGCTTAGGATATAGGATAGAAAGGCCGTTATTAAATAACAATGTCTAATCGCTATAAAAAAGGGGAAATTTCGCCTGGTAGCCACGAGGTTTGGTCTTTTTCGCATGGTGCCCAATCTTTTCAAGAATTTTGCATGGTAACCACGAGGTTTAAACAAATTTTGCATAATAACTAAACTTATTAAAATCGTATAGAAATTATATAAAATAACAAATATATTATAATTCATTCACATAATCACTCAATTTTGGTGTTTTGCTTTTAAAAAACCATCAACAACCCTTTTAATATTTAAAGAGACTAAATTATTTACATAAAGAATGAGTAAATTATAAAAAAATCACCTAAAATTAAAAAAATAAGTACATACAGAATGAGTAAATTATTTAAAATATGTACTTAATTTATTTTCAAATCCACAAATCAAGTACATATTTTAAATTACCATTCATTCATATTTGTTCTAAAATATCCTAAAATATTTTGGATAAAATAAACTTTGTATTATATTTCTATTATGTAATCTTTTTAAAACATTAGAAAGGTTATTATGTATACTTTTTTCCAAATTTTAAAGTTTTTTTTATAAAAAAACTACCATTATTTTTTCTTGTTTTGTATAATTTAGTCATTTAGCATGCAATCAATGTGTAGCTCTATAAACTATTTAAATGCTTGTAGTTAACTTTTTTAAAATAAAACACCAAAATTGGGTTGTGTGAAAAAAAATATTTTTTTTATGATTATCTTGTGATTTTACCTAAATTCTACAAGATTTTAAACCAATTTGGTTAACATAACAAAATTTTCCAAACCTCATGGCTACCACACAAAATTGGTCGAAACCTCGTGATTATCATACAAAATTCTTAAAAAATCCAGACACCATACAAAAAAAAAAATCAAACCACGTTGTTATCAAACAAAATTTCCCAAAAAAAAATTGTTATCTTCACTGATGTGCATGATATCTCAAGTTGTAATATATAATATTACAAGTCTAGCTAGCTATTTGTAGAGGGATATATTTCTTATGCAAAAAAGTAAACACACTTTCCTAATTTAATTAAAATGTTAAAGAAAGAAACTAGTTTTAAGGTCTAAAAAAGGATGGGAATTATATAAAACGAGTTGGTGCATCAAGTACACACTGCTCATTTGCCTTGCATGTCAAGCAAGAAAACATTCATGGCAAAGAATCATCATTTCCACACCCTGCTCTTCTCCACCCTTTTTCATTTTAAATTTCCCAAACCGTATTTCACCACCCTCTCTGAATTAAGGATTTGATAGGTGAAATAGTGCTATAAGTTTTTATCCCATTTCTATTGGTTGTTTACTTGTTTTTATGTGTTTTTAATTATATTTATTTAGACCTATATAAAATATACACAGTACATTTAACCGGAGTAAAATATTAAAAAATGATATGTATTTTTTAATATCTAAGTATAAATGTATATATTTACATATTTAAGTAAAATATTAAAAAATAATGTGTATTTTTTAATATCTAGTGCAAATGTATTTACACATTTAATTAGGAATTAGTTAAGAGCATGTTTCCAAGGCTCAAATTATTTATATCTTTCTAAATTTCTTATCATGAGTACTATGTTTTTTTCAAGACTACAAATACTAATTACAGTTGTAATTAGTACTTTACCTAGAGTTGATAAAATATTAACTATTTAAATATAATTCAGTGAATTAGTTTTAATCTCTAATTTCTACTTTTTTTTATTTTACATTAGGTTTTATTACGATATTTTTATAACGATAAATTTTAAACTCTTATGAGTTGTAATTAGGGGATAAGGAAGGGAATACAATTGGGAATAGAGGATTTGAACCTTCGAATCTGGGTATTTATTTTAAGGGAAAACTAATTAAAATACCCCACCTTTGGGGGTATGGTAAAAATATATCCTTAACTTTCAAATTTAATAAAAATATCTCGACCTTTGAAGGTAATGGTAACATATTACCACGGGTTTTATTACAGATGAAAAATGCTAACTAGCTAGGCAACTTGCATGGATTTTTTTTTTGGACAAGGCAGCCTGCATGGAAGCCTTTTTATAAATTAACACTAAAATTGAGTTTTCTTGAATGGTTTTCTTAGGAAAAATAATAAACCGACAACAAAATTAAACCTGAAAAACAAAATTGATTCAACCAAGCAACTAATCCGGTCAAAATTGTCTCAAATTAACACAACACGACTATTCTATTTCTAACACCAAACTGACAACAAAACTAAACCGACAACAACAGCAACAACGAAGAGGGGAAGAAATAAAACTTACTCAGCCAAGTCCGCGAACGAATCAAAGAGGAAGAAGATGTGAGATAGATAGCTCAAGATAGGCGACCACGAGGGAGGAAGATTGTCATTGAAGAGGAACCACGAGCTGCCTGGAAGACCTGAAAGATAGTTCAATAGGCGACCATGGAAGAAGATAGGAGGGAGAAAAAAACGTTGGGTATGAACCCGGTCCAACTATTTATTTTTTCCTAAGGAAATCGTTCAAGAAAACTCTTGTCAAGAAAAATCCACGTGGGCTGCCTTGTCAGCATTTTTGACTCGTGAGAAAACCCGTGATAATATATTACCACTATCTTCAAAGGTCGGAATATTTTTATTACATTTGAAAGTTGAGGATAGTAATCTATTTGTGGTCCTAGCTTGAAATATGAAAAATGTTTTAACTTAGTCCTTGAACTTTTATTTATCAATTTAAAGTCCTAAACTTTGGAGAAATTTAAGGGCGAATGCCCAAACTTTAATTAAAATAAATATTAGAAGAATCTCATAGTTAATGAAATTTCATAAACTCATTTGTCACGTTTTCCCTCTAAATTCATATATATGGACTTTAATTGACAAAAAAAAAAGTTTTCTAATGTATTTAGATAACTTTTTACATTACAAACTTTAATTTGATAAAAACAAATTTAGAAACTTGTATAATTATTCCTAAATTAAGGGATTATATATAGATGAATCCTACAGTAATAAATACTCCGTATAATTTAAAAACTTGACGTCATACCTTAAAACCAATCGGAGAAATTAAATACACCACAAATCTGCACGTCAGAATGGACGTACAGGTTTTCAGTGGACTAATTAATTGAAAAAGCGTGCTAATTAATTAAAAATAGTTACACGTTAGAATGGACGTGCGTTTAAGAAGGAGGATTTGCGGTGTATCTAACAACACCCAAACCAATTAATCCCACAATAGAGCACATTAACCACGAATCTATACCCAACATAATAGAGCACATTAATGAGATTCCATTTATAATTAATGAAGTGACATATCTTTAAACTAAATAGCAAAATCTTATAATAAAAAAATAAATGATATCCAAAATCTTATATATATCCTTAACAGAATAAAATAAAATATCAAGTGTAGTCAAGTGTGTAAAAATGTTTGCTTAAACCGCCTAAAGAGCTACATACAGTGTGAAAGGTTTTGAGGCTTAAATTAAGCAAGCAAAGGTAGACAAATGTCTATCTTGTAGGTATATTTTTGCTACACTCCTTTCTTTTCCTTTATCTCACTGGCTTCAGTTAAAGCAGTGACCCAATTCTTGGTTTTTTTTATTCCTCTTTATTAAATTCTGTTTTCCTTTTTCCCTTTTCTTGTTTCCTTTTTTTTTTAATTCATTCTTAAAACATACAAATACTAAATAAAAACAAATACTACCATACATATATATACTAGTATTTTAAAGTTGTCCATTCTTAAAACATACAGATACTAAATAAAAACAAATACTACGTACTATACATTACTTGTATTTTTATTGGGGAATTACACAAAACCACCTTAAAATAGGGAGTTTTTTCACAAAACTATCTATGAATATAATTTTCTTTAAAAAAAAACCATCTATGGCTCTTTTCAATCTTAATTACATTTGTTAAACAATTATGTAGTAATGTTAAATTTATCAAATGAAGTAAAAGCATTTTGTTTAAAGCACAAAATAAGTTATAATTTATTTTTTTCTAATAGAATCAAATTTATCACTGATTCACTGTAATTCTTTAATTTATGGATGAATTTTTGTAAAATCCCCTAATTTAGGGGTGGTTCTGTAATTTACCTCTTTTTTAAAAAAAAAAAGAAAAAGAAAAACTATATGATTTGGTCACAGTTCCTCTCTGTCCTATTTCTTCTTTCTGGCCGCAGAGGTTGTAGTCTCCTTAGCTAACAGGCTTTCCAAGGAGAACCCATCTCTTTCCTCGGCAATCCCTCATCTCATCTGGGTATCTTCCTATTTCCTGTTCTTGATTATTCACTTCCATTATTTCTTTATCCAATTTTAATTTATTAGGTTTTATTAATTAATTAATTATATTTAATTATTATACATATATATATGTATCTGATCCCTACTCAATCTTCCTCCCTTTCTCACCTCCCCAAAAACCCTCTTTCCCTTTGTGCTGAATCTTCCAGTTGAGATGTCCTCTTTTGCTTCCTTACATCCACCTGAACATTTTTTTTTCTTTTTAAATAAATTAAATTTATCCGGTTATTATTAATATTCCATATGAAGCAACAAGAAATCAATCCTCAGTTGTATCTGCAGGTCTTATCCCCTTTTTTTCTTTCTTTCTAAGTGCTTCAGAGATCCTCATCAACACTTGCTTTCTTGTTCTTGTTCTTGTTCAGAGATAACCAAGAACGTACACGAAGACGGTGTCGTCGGAGCTCGTTCGGTTGCGAAAAAAGCCGAGTGGTGGAATGTTATTTTATGTTCATTTGAGTAGAGAAGAAGCAAATCCCACACACCCAAATAAAAGAGGCCGGGTCACTTTCAATTTCTCAATTATTTTTTATTTTTTTTATTTTTAGTTTTAGAGCTTCTTGCTACTTAGCTAGCTAGCTAGCAATGGAAGGACAGTTGGTATCGATCTCCGCCACCACCACCCCAACCGATCTCATCGACGCGAAGCTCGAAGAACACCAGCTCTGCGCTTCTAGGCAATGCCCCCGCTGTGGCCACAAGCTCTCCAAAAGGGTATTTCTTGATTGATTATAATTTCCCTATTTCCCCTTTCTTAAATTTGTGATTAATAACTCAATATAGGGTTTGATTTTTTTATTTTTTATTTAATTTTTAATTTCAGGATTGGGGAGGACTTCCAGCAGGGGTAAAATTTGACCCAACAGACCAAGAGTTGATAGAGCATCTAGAAGCCAAAGGAGGGGGAGGGGAGGAAAGCAACAACAAAGCAGCTCACCCATTGATTGACAAGTTCATCCCAACACTTGATGGAGAAGATGGTATTTGTTACACCCATCCTGAGAAGCTTCCTGGTATGTGGCCCTACTTTGTCATTTCCCCCCACACCCATCAAACAAAACTTGATCAGGTTCATTAAGATCCTATGAAGTTAAACTAGCAAGCTATTACCCTAACAAGAAAGGGTAATAGCTCGATCGACATATATAGCATCTATAGTTTATTGAATTCGACTTTCATTAATAGTTTCGATTTTTTTCAACGAGATGAATTTAAAGCACAACTTCATTGGATCTCATTCCGACTTTTCGATCTATAATCTCATTTTTGGGTTAATGTTGTTCAATAGTTTGTAACACCTTTGTTGAGAAAAATACATTTGGTTGTTTTGACTTTTCTTGAAGCCAATGAATCCTCAAATCTATTTATACTAATCATAGGAAATGAATTAAGTTGTTGCACCTAAATCCAACAAACTTATGTTCTATTTTTTTTTTAAAAATGGTTTATTATTAATTCTCTCACTCTCTCTTTCTTTCTCATGGGTATGTTATGATGAAGGAGTGACAAGGGATGGGTTAAGTAGGCACTTCTTCCACAGGCCATCCAAGGCCTACACCACCGGAACCCGGAAGAGAAGAAAGATCCAAACCGAATCGGACACGATCCAAGGAGTCGCGGCGGGTGAGACCCGGTGGCACAAAACGGGCAAGACCCGGCCGGTGATGGTGAATGGGCGGCAGAAAGGGTGCAAGAAGATCTTGGTGCTCTACACAAACTTCGGCAAGAACCGGAAACCGGAGAAGACCAACTGGGTGATGCACCAGTACCACCTGGGGCAGCATGAGGAGGAGAAGGAAGGGGAGCTTGTGGTGTCCAAGATCTTCTACCAGACTCAGCCCAGGCAGTGCAACTGGTCGTCTTCCGCCGAGAAGAGCGTCAGCGTCTCAGCTGCTGCGGTGGCTGCCAGTGTTGGCCATGGAGAAGGGAGTGGTGAGGCGAGTGGCTCGGTTAGTTCGAAGGAGGCCGTCGCTGCTGCAGCCGATGACCTCGTCGTGGTTGGGGGTGGTTCAATGGCTTATACTCACGCCTTGGATCCTTTCGGCTTTGTTTCGTTCAGCAAAGGGTTTGATGAGGTAATTTTGAATTCTTGTAGCTCTCGCACAAGTTTATTAATATAAAAATAATATATTAAGTAGTCATCTTACGGGGATAGCTCCAACATTATATATCCTTATGTACAAAAACTAGGTCAAAGTTAGGTTAAATATGGAGAAATAATGCATCATTTATAAGCTTTCATGCCCAAGATAGACTTAATTTTCTTCATTTTAGGGATTAAAACAAAGAGTACATTATATATTCGGTTCATATATATGACAAGAGTTTGCATTATTTAATTAACTTAAATGAAAGGAATTAATGAAGAACTTGTAAAAAGGGGGAAAATAGGCAAATGAATTATGATGTTTGTTCTCAATGTCTTGCACAATGTGTTTGCTTTTAATAAGCTTTGTCCATATTTAACCAAACACTTGACCTAGTTTAAATTGTTTATCCATCAATGGAAAAAGTAGGAACAAAGCAAAGCCAAGAAAAGGCAGAAAAATTCCATGTGTTTGGTTGCAAGTTTTGAATGATCCTGTGTTTGTGTTGAAGGCGGGAATAGGAGGAGGAGCAAGGGAGGGTGGTGTGCTGGCGGATACGATGCCGTCCATGTCAGCAGCCATGTGTGATCCAGGTCACCACCATGAGGCGCCGAGTCATCACTTAGCCCAGCATGATCAGCACTATCAACATCAACACCATATGGCGACTGCATCGTTCCACATCACTAGACCGACACACTCTATCTCACAGATCATCTCGCCGCCGCCACTGCACCATGCCTCCATCATCCTCGACGATCACGGATCCTTTCATGTCCCTGGCATCATCCTCCCCAATGAAAATTTTCAGGTACTAAATTGACATTATCCTTAAAATTGTGTTATGCACACATTATATATCCCTATAGGCTCTCACATGAAATAACAAATGGGGGAAATTGCATCTTAAGCAATTTCTGTCGAATTACCCGAATTATTTTAGGTTCATTTGGTATATATAGGTATTGGGTATATACGAATTAAGCTCATACCAACCCTATATATATATATATATATATATATATATATATCTTGTACCTATATATATATAATAGTATTCATGCCATGTATGATAAAATATGATGCATGTTTATATATATACACTTTTAGAATTTACAAAGTGATATGATGTTTATGTTTATGATATAAATTAAAATGATAGTGGGCGGTGATTTTCAGATGATTTTATTTTGCACCTTTTATTTATGTTATGAAAAACAGCAACAGCAACAAACACAACAGGAGACCCAACAACAACAACATCATAAAATAGGGGGAAGGTCTGCATCTGGTTTGGAGGAAATCATAAGGGGTTGCACTTCTTCATCATCAGCTGATCTTAAAGAGGTACGTAATTAATTACTTCATTAATTAAATCCAAGTTTAAATTAATTATATTATATTAAATTAATTAATAGATCTGTCCAATTTTAATTAATTTGACAACACACCTTTTTACCCTGAATTTTATGATGCTTTGGTAGGCCGAAAATATCACATGAACCCCCTCCAATCATGGCCAAGCAAAATGAAATTAAAAAGATAATAAACTTAAAGATGAGGGGATTAAAAGCAGTAAAGTTGTATATATATATGCCATGAGACTTTACCCTTTTAACCACTAGCTATTATATTATACCATTTGTTATTTTAATACACAATAACTCCAAAGAGATTTCATATAAAACCCTTTTCCTTTTCCTCTTTATTCCTTTTTCCTTCTTTTGATTTCATGTTATTATAGGATACTTGTAATTTAACATAAGATGGCAATGCGTTTATTTTCCTTTGAAATAATAAATGATAATATTTTACATGATAGTTTATATTTTATGTGATAAGTATAGTTTGTATATTACTCTCTCACACACACACACATCTATATATGAATAATCTAGATTTATTTTGAGATATTATCTTAATATGGTTTAATTTATCTACATTCTTATTTCAATTATATATAGATGGATATAGATACAGACATAGATTCTCGTAAGTAAGGATAAAAGGCACTCTTCAACCCCCACGTTACAAAGCCTTTTGCTACTTTCTTCTTCTATCCTGGACTAAACTTTGAATATTGAAATAGTGGCATATATATTTATTAGATCTTCAATATTAATGGTCCTTTATCCATGTAATTCTGTATGACTCCTTTTTCACTTTCTACATACAAAACATATATGTTGTGCACAAATAGAATAGAAAAGAAGTAAGTTTAGCTGATATATTTGCAAATTTGTAAAAAAAAATACTAGAATGTATTTAAAAGAAGGGAGGATATAAATTGCATTTTGGCTACTGTATGGATTTAAAACTTCAGGAAGTTGGGACTGTTACAAGTACATATTTTTTATAAAAAAAAAAGTTCAAGTAAATTTGTTTCATATAGGAACTTTTAGTTTTGTTACATTACTGTAGAATTAGTTCCAAATTTTATAGCTAATTAACTGCAAACACCCTCTCAGTATCCCCAAAGGAAACAAATTTATTAAAAATTCATCTTTAAAACCTAAAGTCTCTGAGAAGCTGCTAGTGTTGTAAATGATCATTAAAACCCTTATTAAACCTACTCGACATACCAAACTGTTTCTACCAGGGAAGAAAACAAAAATGCATGTATGAAAACATGTCATAAGAGGACATTCATTAAGCAATTTCTCCTATAGTTTCATTTTCTTTGACTACATAAACTATATCCATTGTTTCCTAGCTATATATATGCAACAGTAAATGCATCTCCCCAAATTTACACATAAATCTCAATACTCCATCATTGCTTTTTTGGCACTGTTAATTTTTTGGAGTTTGCAACCTTTTTGTTAGGTGCAGCAGGAGTCTTCCATGACAAACCCACAGGAGGCTGAATGGCTGAAGTACTCCACCTTCTGGCATGAGCCTGACAACCCAAATCATCATGGGTAGATGAGCTTAAAGATGACCCCTCCAAAAATAAAAGAGAGAGAAAAAATTCAGAAGCACAAATAAGCATAAGAAGCAAAAAGGGAGATAGAAATAAGAGCAACATTATACACATATATACACACAATTACTATAGTTTTATTTATATATATGCAATATATGTATATGATATTACAAGCCCTCCTTGATGTTGTATTTTGAAGGCAGAGGCCCCCCCACCCACAAGTGTCAAATTCATACTGCAGAAATTGAAGTGCAGGAATATGGACAGACAGAAGATATTAAAGAAAGAGACAGTTTAAATTTCTTAATTAATTTAAGTAGTTTATCATGTATTTGGTTTTACTTTCCTTTTCTTAGTGTTGGTAGCTCATCTCAACTGAAATTAACTGATGTACCCACAAAGACCCATGTGAAATTAACTGATGTACCCACAATTTATTATTTTGCAAAAAAAACTAATGTTAATTGAACCAAGGACGAAGTTGTTGAATGTTGAATATTCGATTATGACTTTTTGAAAACCGGCTAATAACAGATGAAGCAATGAGTCATTGAATGTATTTAACCGAGTCAAAATTACATATTCAAGTTTTCAACCAAGTCAAAATCATTTATTTAAAGTAAATTACATATTCAAGTATTCAACCGAGTCAAAATCAACCTAATTATCCAAACGGGTCGAATATGATTCAACCGAAAACTCAAACAAACTACATCAGCTTTGATTCGAAACTCAAACGAAACCAACCCGTCTCTTGACCCGAAACTCGAACAAGCCCGACCCGCTTCGACCCGAACCAGAATGGGCATGACCCGATTTAACCCGAAACCCGATCAATCCCACGACCCGATCAGTACACGATCATAAATTTTACCCGAACTGACCTGACCCGTCAGTGGCTCGACTCAACTCGACCCAACTAAGCCTGACCCGAACCCGACCTGAACGATCGAATTGCCACCTCTAGGCGTAACATATATAAATTTATAATTTTTTTTATATTTATGATTTTTCTTATATACACATTGAACACCATTATTATAGGGTGGTCATGGGACGGGACGAGATGCGGGTCATCACGCGTCCCGTCCTGCGTAATTTTTGCGGGACGAGACCGGGATGAGATTCACTATTATTTTTTCAATCCCGTGCGAATCTTGTCCCTCGCGGGACGGGACGGAACCGGGATGGGACAGGCCCTGTCCCTCAAATAAAAAATATTATAAAAAAAATCTAAAATTCCTATATATTTTACGGTTTTCAAAGGCGTAATATATATAAATTTATACTATTTTTTATATTTTACGATTTTTCATATATACACACTGGACACGGTATACATATATAATTACACACAGTGTTATACTACAGATTATATATATACTAAACAATATAGATATTAGGGGTGGGCACAAATCCCGCAAATCTCGGTCCCATCCCGGTCCCGTCCCGGACCCGTCTCGGTCCCGGTGGGATTTAAGGAAAAAAAAGTGAATCCCGTCCCGCATAATTTTTGCGGGACGGGATGCGGGACAAGACTATGGGATCCCGCAAATCCCGGTCCCGTCCCGCATATTTATATATATATTATATAATTTATATATATAAATACAAATATATATTTATATTTATATTTATATTTATATTTATATTTATATTTATATTTATATTTATATTTATATTTATATTTATATTTATATTTATATTTATATTTATATTTATATTTATATTTATATTTATATTTATATTTATATTTATATTTATATTTATATTTATATTTATATTTATATTTATATTTATATTTATATTTATATTTATATTTATATTTATATTTATATTTATATTTATATTTATATTTGTATTTATATTTGTATTTATATTTATATTATATGAGACAAGAGTTTTAATTTTGATAGTACTAAAATATTAATAATTTAGTGATTTATATGATATATTTAGTTATTTTAAATACAAGTTACAATAATACTGTAAGGCTTGTAAGCAATTTGAAAATAAAAAATTACTATGGGCTTGGGGGGTTAGGGATTTGGGCTCTAGGAGGCAAATAAAATAATTTATTCTCCATTTTGAAATAGTGAAATATATATTCAATTCTAATCGGTTAGGGTTACATGAGGTTTGTGCTCATGACAATGTTTATTTTTATGAAATTATATTGTTGGGAGTGTTAACATTATGGTGATATCATTCTAGGAAAAATGACTAAAAATAATACAAACTATCACTCGTGAACCAAAAATAATACGAACTTTAAAAATTACTAATTCGTATACAAACTATGGAATAATAAACCAATTTTGATATAAGTCACTTTTCCGGCCAAAATTTTGATAAACTTGCTGATGTGGCAGTTGAAAACTTCTTTTAGGCTCAAATTGTAATTAATAATAAATTCAAGTTCAAATATGTTAAAAATGAGTAAAATGCAATATTCTCATCATCTTCTTCGCCATTGCCCGTCAGTGTAGGAAGAAAGAGATCTGATTGTTGAGGACGCGTTGTTCGTACTTTATAGCAGTGTCGTGGTCGCAAGATCTGTTTCGATGTCCAGATTCACTCACCGCCGATCTCCGTCGTCTTGTACCTCGGTTCCCTTTAGTTCGATTTGGGGCAAAAAACCCAAAAAAATGAAATCAAAACCCTAAATTGTATGTTTCAATTATTTTTTTCGTGAAATTGAACCCTTGAACTTGTAATTTAACGTGCCGAATAACCTTTGAGATGAACAATTTGGTGAAATTTACGGGCTTATGTTTGATATTACAGTGTTTTTATGGTTGGATTGACGGAGACGCAGACAACGATGGAGAATAGGTTGACGAAGAGTGGAGGTGAATGGTGGGCGAAGGGCGGTGAGCGATGAGTGTTGAGCGGGCGCTGCTTCAGAGCTACAAGCTTCCATTCAATTTTTTTTTTTTGGTGGAGGATTCAAGCTTTCAATTCCATGGGAGGAAGACAAAGTCCTCCAACTCCAAATACGTACATTCTCCTGGTAACCAATTTCTTCTTCTTTTTTAATTACATTTTTTAATCTAAACTTTTTATTAATTACATTTTGAGCCCAATTCAAAATTTTACTGCCACGTCATCTAATTTTCCGGAATTAAGGCCGGAAAATTGATCCATATCAAAATTGGTTTATTATTTCATAGTTTGTATATGAATTAGTCAATTTTAAAGTTTGTATTATTTTTGGTTCACGAATGATAGTTTATATTATTTTTGGTCATTTTTCCATCATTCTATGAAGCATGAACTATGAAAACATTTTTTTTTATTTTTCAAGTTTTATAATATTTTATTATTTTTATTTGAGGGACAAGTTCCGTCCCGTCCCATCCCGTGTGGGATTAAAAAAAAAAGTGAATCCCGTCCCGGTCTAGTCCCGGAAAAATTAAAGCGGGACGGACCTCATCCCGGTCCCGTCCCGTTCCATCCCGTCCCACGCCCACCCCTAATAGATATACACACATACATATATGCTACTGTATACATGCTTAACAAAAAAAAATGCTACTGTATATATACCTTGTGTAGTATATATATTGGCATTGTTTAGCTAGCATATAAAAATCACATAGTTGAAGACAAAGTAGTATACACTGTAAATAAATAAATAAATAAAATTTATCATATTTATTACTTTTAAAAAAATAATATTTTATATAGTTTTTTAGCTAATAGGTAAACACTTAAATAATCCAAATGTACATTTATTACATTTTTTTTAATCGAAAGGATGGAGTATATATATATATTAACTGAGATTACATGACTTAACTGAGGCATATCCTAAGATCGATACCTTTTCTACATATTCCTTACTCTTCCTTGTTGACCACTCAAGTTAGCACAACAATTCCTGAACAAAACACATATATCGTTACAAAGAAGTATCACTGCTTTGCCTCAATTTGTGGCAGATGTTCCATTTTTTATAAAGGGAAAAAGCACAAAAGGAGATGCTCTTGATATGATTTTGGTCCAACAAAACTCACCTTTAAGTGGGAATTTCTTCTTTATGTTTGTTCAGTAGCAAATAATCTGCCACTCTAGGCGCCTTTACTCATCACTGAGGATCTGCAGGACAAGTTACTGAGGAAGACAGTCAAGAACAAGTCCAGACCAAACTACTTCTTGATGATATTCCATTGTGTAAAAGGGATGAGCTAATTATATAACATACCAACTTACAGTGCATCTACTCGCGTCTTTTGGTGTCCAAGCGGCGAACCATGAACTACCTATGGAGTGAAAGTTTTGCCCAGACTGCCTCCTTCTCATTGAGAGAAGACATCCTCATTCAGAAGATTCTATTCACACATGATCCAGATGGTCGTCTCCTCGACTCTGAGCTTTGCCTCCGCGCTGTTGAAGCCATCATGAGTCATGCTTCAGCCTCTCAAGTAAACTACTAATCACATTTTCACCTATAGTATGCAAAGAAGCAAATTTTTTTAGTTCTGATTTTGATCAAGAATTATGCTTTCAGGTGCCTAGACAAGAGCCACATTGCTTCGATATATGCAGCATTGAAGTAGATGGATCAGAAGAACCACGAGGACACACCATATACAGTCTCTCGCGCGAGGTTAGTTCAATTCCTTGAGTGTTCAAATGTAAGGAATTGAAGATAGTTCTCAATCTCAACTGATGCTGATCAGTATATCTATGGAATGCTAGATACTCCGACTGCGCAGTGTACAACAAGATACGTGCACGAAGCCATTGGTCTTGTTTGAATCGTTGGGCAAGTACGGATGGGATGCAAAATTGGCACTAGTGCTTTCAGCATTTGCCATGATCTACGGCGAATTTTGGGTCATCAATCAGTCACAAGATAGCAACAAATTGGCTTCATTGATTTCTCTACTCAAGGAACTGCCTCTAGGCCTCCAAAAGTTCAAACTCATCTTTACGGCAATGAACCTTCTAGTTAATGCTATGGTGATGCTGACAAGGATCGTCGTCCTGTTTGAAAGCCTACCAATATTAGATGCTGAGCTAGATCATGATGACCGGATTAGTACAACGAAGTTGCTTGTGTATGTAGCTGCTTACTGGATTTGTAGAAGCGTACTGTTCTGCGATTCAAAGCTCGCAGACATAAGAGCCTCAAAGGATTCGCAAGTGCATGTTCTTTTCCTCAACTATAGAGAACCTATTTGAAATTTTTTTTTTGAATTATCATATGATTTCGACGAAAATTTTTAACATGGTGCTATATATATTGTCATGAGCTCAGGTCTGAACTCACGATATCATGCGTAGTATGGGACCTCGCAAGCCTCGAGCACAAGATGAGAAGCATCAGTGATGAGCTGAAGCTGCGCGTGGATGCCTGTCGAAAGGAAGTAGGTTAGCAGTCTGTAAACTAAACAGGTTTTATACTTTGGTACTCATCATGAGTGCTTTCTTTTTCTCTGATCTTGATCTTTTCCAGACCTGAAGATCCATCAGAAACTCTTCAATCTTTCGAGTGAGACGCAGGACGACAACCAAAAGTTTCTGAGAATGTTATTCTCACTCAATGATGCAATGCCATTAAAGCATCCCTCATCACAAGAAAAGGTTAGATTCGGATTTGCCAGACGCAAAATGTTATTTAGGCTATGTTCGGCAAAAGGGTAGCTAAAGCTGATGGATTATTTGTGTTAAATACTGTATGTTAATAAGCTAGTATTGTATTAGGTAAACCTAGCTGTTATGGTAGCTGATGAAATCTTGTGAATAAAAAACCTCAACAGCTAAGATTTCAAAAGCTAATTAAACTAAATCTTATATTTATTTCATTTAAAACTATATAATATCATACAAGCTCATACATATTTGACAAACTTATATGCTACTTTAATGCTCGGAATGACGCTGACAGGTAGGTACATCTGAAGTTGCAGACAAGGTTGTTCTTCTGCTGATCTCAAAGCCAGAGATCCTTCCAATAGAGGAGTTGTTTCTGCTGGAACAGCGGATATATGATCATCCTCCGAATTGCAATTCCAATGAAGGCTGGGAAATCATATGGATCCCAGTTGCATCATCCGAAAACTGGTCAGACAATGAAATCGTAATTTACGACTTCCTATCAAGCTCCTTACCATGGTACTCAGTTAGAAGACCATGGTCAATGCCTATAACAACCATCAGTTATATAAAGAAAGAGTGGGAGTTTAAAGATCAACCTATAATGGTAGCACTAGATCCATATGGCCAGGTAAGGAATTCAAATGCAGTTGATATGGTATGGATGTGGGGTGCCAGGGCGTTCCCCTTCACAACTTCAAAAGAGGAAGAGTTGTGGATTCAAGAGGAGAACTGGACTATCAAACTTTTAGTTGATAGTGTTAGCCCCTTGCTAAGTATGTGGGTAAGATCTCAACTTCAAAGCTTTTTTTAAAAAAAAATTTAAAGAAATTATAAGTTATGAGTGGCGGTCCTAGGATTTCGTACAGGGTTGGAATGAAATCTTTGTTTTGAAGAAAAACAAAATCGGTATGTATAATGAATAAATTTTTTAAAGAAAATATTGAAAGAAAACCATACATAAACTGTGATTTAAATATGATATTTTAGTAAAAAGAAATTCACAGAAATAAAAATAAAGTAAAATTATACAAGTGAGCCTTGAAAAACAAAACTATAAATTTTTATTTAAATATGTTATTTTTAGGAAGATCAATGACTGAGATTTATAGGAAAATTTAAAAAGAAAAATTATTCATGTGAGACAACATGATTATTCAGTACATATATATAACTCATACGAATAATCACGTTATAACAGAGGAATAATTTAAATATGAAAAAGATTGTTAATACATACGAATAATTATGTTGTTACGTACGAATAATCATATCTGTTCACAGAAACACCTATTTTAACCCTGCAATTGACTTCCAGGCTGAAGGAGAACGAGTTATCTGCATATATGGAAGCAACAACTTTGATTGGATCAGAGAGTTCACTGCTAGAATGACCGAAATTCAGAGATCAGTCGTCGAGCATCTCGAAGTGGTTTATGTTGGCAAGAAATGCCCGGATGAGGAAGTGAGGAATATAATGGCCTCCATCGACAAACAGAAGCTGAGCAGTTTTCTAACATGGAACGGGATGCAGCTGTTCTGGATTCGACTAGAGAGCATGAGGAGGTCAAGGCTGAAGCTCGGCAAGACCGCAAACTCCGATCATATTCTTAGAGAAGCTGAAGAGCTGATACAAATGAGTGAAAGTCACAATGGAAGTGGTTGGATGATAGTTGGGAGGGCCTCTTCGACGACGACGAATATTCTAAAGCTGAGTGGGCAAGAGTTGATCGGCACCTTGGGTCATTTCTCGGTGTGGCGAAACTATATTCGGAAGCTTGGGTTTGTGAATGCAATCAGAGTGTCTCAGGGAACCCTCCCTGAACAGCCATGCTATCATTCAACTATCATCAAATACGATGAGGCGACGGAAGAATCGATACTCTGCGACAAGTGTGGATGGCCCATGAAGAAATTCGTCGTCTTTGACAAGACATAAACGACGAAAACTTATCGTTTTTTCTTTCCATCAAAATGTCTAAATAAATATAGCTACACTATAAGTTCTAACACACTAATAAACAACTTATGCACTCCTGTTGCTTTCCAGCTTATTTTGACTCAGAAATCTGCATATCTATTAAACTTCTCGTCATGTAAGAACGCAATCTCTATTGGGCCTATGCCCATTTGAGTCCAGTCCAATTTGAAGCCTTAGGCTTCCATTTGCGAAATAAATTGCCTTTTGATTTGCGGCGCACAAGGGAAGTAAGCAGCAGCAGGCCGCAAAGACCAAGGGAAAAAGGAGAGATAAAGAGAGAGGGGAAGAAAGGAGAGAGAAGAAAGAAAAGTGAGAGATCTGAGCCGATGTTTCGTCTTTTGCCTCGGTGATTTGTTTTTCTCCTTCGATAAGTCAACAACGGAACAGCGGGTGTTTGTTAAGTATTTTTCTCTTCCTGAAAATCTAATCTAATTACAAGTGTTTAGCTAGTTTTTAAAAAGAAATCCTTTCTAGATCCGGGTTGTATTTAAATTGGTGTTTGAGATCTTCATGGTTGTTTATCTCGATGTGAGACTAGATTGTTAAACACTTGTACTGATTTATTGATTAATGGATTGGTTGTTATAGCGGGCGGAAGGTTGGTTTTTTTATCCTCTTGTTAGAGAGGGGTTTTTACCTCGTAAATCTTGTGTCGATATTTGTTCTTTTATCTGTGTTTATGGTTGCTTGATTGTTTGGTTTTCAGATTGGATGTTATTGGTTGGTCATTGATTTGTGGCTGATTGTTTTTGGTTTTCTTATTACTGAATTTGCTTTTGGGTGTGGCTGAAAAGTAGTTTCTAGCCTAACAATCTCAAGTTTTAAGAAGAGTAGCCCGCTAGTAAATTCTATTGGGACTATATTGCTGGAAGGAACTATATTCCGTTGGGTCTTTGGGTTCTAAAAGTAATTGACAATAGGATGAATAGTTCATCATCTTATATTGTTGCACTCTTTTGTTTATTCACATCTCACCTGGAATGCAACTATATATGTATATTGTATATGTTACTTTCTGATTCAGAAACATGAACATCACCCATTTAAAACTACTGGGAGAGTTCACAATTAAGCAATCAGGCATGTTCAGAAGACCTAAGCTGACAAATTCCACCAAAAATTGAACATTCTCACTCAGATCTTTAATTTAATCAAGAGAGTTCACCGAAGGAAGCATCAACAACGAACAATTTGTAATTGAATACAAGGAGAAATCAGAAGTTGAGAACAATTTGATCAAATATATTGATGAGCAATGTTAGGACTTTTTAGGAATTGGTAGTAAGAATAATGAGCATATATTGAGTTGTTGATGCATCCACATTTGTGGATACGTGGCATATCGAGCCATCTTGTTGCATTGTACTTTAAACAAATGTTTCTCAGTGCTGCCAACTTATCTCTCAAAGGAAATCAACTGGGACCAACTTATCTCTCAAAGATTGATAAGCTTTTTCGAGTAGTTGTTTCTCAGTGCTGCCAATTGAAAGGGCAACTCTCTAATGTTACTTCAATTGATGTTCTGAAGTCCAATATTGTGTTTTCTTTAAATGGAATTCATGTTGCAAGGAACATGAAATAAAGTAGTGATCCTTGTGTTTTTTGGTCAACTCTTGATTCTTGTGAGCAAAGCTGCTTTTTTGAGGCTTCTCAGCTGATGAATTCAAGCAATCGAAGAATTATTATTGCGTCTGTTACCTCATCCACATATAATGAGGTTGATCGTGAAAACCAGAACTTCTGTGAGTTACTAGTATCCAGTTTGCTTGAGACATTGTGGAAAATTGCTTTACAGTCAGAAGACATTAAGGTTTGTATTGATGCCATCTATCAACATTTTTGTTGGGCCCGTCCTTGTTCACAAGGGCTGGAGTAATTGCGCAACTTGATATATCTAAATTTCTCTCTTGTATGCACAAATAATGCTGACAATGTTTATCTTGTTGATGGTAGACAAAAGCTATTCTGAGTTGCTTCGATTTGTTTGCATCACAAATTCGAGAGAAAAATGGTTCACATATTGGCGAGAAAAATTGCCAGCACTATGGAATTCAATTACTGCTTCCTTTGTATAGGATATGCGAGGGTTTTACTGGTAAAGTAATTTCAGGTGAGCTTTCTTTTTTTCGTGCAATGGTCTTGATTGATGCAGGAGGTTTTCAGTTTTTATGTGTCGATGAAGTGCTACAAAATATTTTAAATTTAAAGTTCTTGCAATGGTCTTTTTGCATTGTCTTATATTTTTAGAAGTATCGGGGCAATGCTAATTAAAAATGTGTATGATCTTGATATGGTGACATAGATGACGTGAAGCTGCATGCAGAAGATGTTAGGAAGAAAATGCAGCAAACAATGGGTGATGAAATTTTTGTGAAAGCGTACAACCACATCAGGAAAAACCTCAAGTTCAAAAGGGACACTAGGAAACAGCAAGACAAAGTGATGGATGTCGTCGATCCAGCCAGAAATGCAAAGAGAAAGCTCCGAGCTGCAGTATAACACCCGAACATCCTGTGGGTAGTGAGAACGAAACTAGGCAAACAGTAGCCGAAAAGAGGGATCGCCACGATACACACCACCATGCCCCTTTCCTGTCCTGACTCCAACATCCACAACCCCATCTGTAGAAGAGAAAGCACGACTTCGCCAAATGTAAAACCTCGCAAGGCATGCGCATAAACGCACCCAAACCCTAACGAGATTTTGCTGACCCTTTTGGGATTTAGAACATGCCCAAAAGAGCGGAGTTTGGTACCGTCACGGGATTTTACTCATTATATATATGCGTTATCATACACAATAATAGGTGTTAGATGTAAAAAAAAACTCGGGGTCTTTAGTAGGGATTTTACTATCTGTGTGTGTGCGCGCGTTATCACACACACAGTCGGTTATCATATCGTAATAGGGAAAAGTTCTAATGAGATGAGTTATAGGGTGTAACATGTAACACAATAATATGCGTTAGATGTAAAAAAAAAAGAACGGGTGAGATTTATGATTACATCCTATGTTACACGGAAACAAAAAACAGAAACCGGAAGGGAAACGGGGAAATGAAAACGGGGAAATGACAATCCAAATTTTGTAGGAAACGGAAACGCCGAGGAAACGACAACATGAATTATATGTTCATTTAAAGGTCTAAATAAGAGCAATAAACATATCACCAAGTCATACACATAGAATGCAACATTAGGTTACGAATTGAAATGTCCAATACTGTGATAAATAGTTTCCTTACTCCTTAACAGAAATCAATACATGCATATTAAACATTTTAAATGTCTTTACTCCTCTTCGACTCCATCAGCTGCAAGGTCGGTTTGTTGGCTTTCTTCAACATTATGACTTCCGCTAGGATTACTGCATTTGAGGATGACGTAGTGAGAGCCGAGGGGGAGAGAGCACTAAGCAAGTGAGAGTTTACTAGGAGAGCACACCGAGAGAGAGAGAGAGAGAGAGAGAGAGAGAGAGAGGGTCACCGGAAGGGAGGAGAAGAGGGAAGACCAAAAATGAAGGAGAAGGAGGCGGCAAGGCTAGAAGGAAACAAGAGTTTCAGAGGGAAGGAAGGGGAAACATGATTTTGAGTTTGATTTTTTAATTTTTTTTTCAATCTGACCAAGCGGAAACTGTCAAGGTTTCTGAATTTCCTGGTTAACGAAACGGTCAAAGTTTCTGACCTCTCGAGAAACGTTTCTGAGGCGTTTCCCCGGAGTTTCGGAGTTTCTTCATATCAAGAAACGAGAAACATATATGAAATGGTGTTTTGGGGTATCATAGATTAATCATTCTGGAATGGTTCAACCGAAAAGGACTTGTTGGTAGTACCCATAAGTTCCCAGTTCGAATTCCGGATGACCGCTCTTTATTTACTAAATTCAAGGCGTATTATAGATTACATCACACCACTACACTAGATTATAATATTTATTGCGGCGCAATTCATGCTTTGTAAGAGCATGTGCAACCATGGGGTTACCTCTTTCCCCTTTCAATTTTCATCCTCTTATCATAATTTGCCACCTCATATATTTTTTTCTTTAAATTATTTTCTACTTTTTCTACCTCTTCTTTAGAGGTTACCCTTACAACCATGGGATTACCTTGTTCCCCACTTTTTCTACCTCATTTATTTTTATTATAAATAAAATTAATAAGTGCTTGATATTAATATTTTTTTTATTTCATATAGATGAAAAATAACAAAAATAATAACATTACATTATAGGTAAATAACAACTTAATTTCATAACAACTCAAATCGGATCGGAACCATGAAAGAGTAAAAATAAAAAGGGAAGAGGTGCTTGATATTAATATTTTTCATCTCATTAGTTTTATTTATAAATAAAATTAAAAAAGTGCTTGATATTAATATTTTTTATTACATTATATGAAACATAAAAAAAATAACATTATATTATAAGCAAATAACAAAAATAATTACATTAATGTATGAGAATGGAATATGAAAAAAGAAGAATTTTTTTTCAAAATATTCAATAAAAAATAAATATTTATCAAAATATTCAACATTTTAAACTATTTACAAAAATATTCATTTTTTGCAGGTCTGTCATAAAAACGCGGTTTGAGACCGCGTTTTATTCACGGGGTGAAAATGTAAAATTAGAAGAAAATGTGATTAAAAAAAACAAAAGAAACGCGGTTTTTTCTATTTTTAATTTTGTTTCGAGATGAATTATGGAGGGGGATAATATTTTTAATTTAGAGACGCGGTTTCAAAGCGGGTCTCTTGTATTTTTTTTTTTTAAAAAAAGGAAAAACAGGGACGAGGGTTGGGAAACAGTGGCCGGAGGAGAGGCCGGAGGCGCTCGAGCTCGCGTCTCTGGAGGAGGAAGGAAGGAGGAGAGGCCATAAGCCTCGTCTCCAGAGCTCTCGTCAACGGTGGAATCCTCGACGCCGGAACCCCCAAATCTTCAAGCCTCGCCGCCTTCGATCGGAGCTGGCCTGTGGGAGAGAAAGCTCGTGGGAGCGAGCTTCGATCGGAGCCGGCCTTGCCTTCTTCGATTTGAGACGAGATTCGATCGAAGATGGGCGGTATAAAGCCTCCCGTCGATCGGAGATGCGGCTCCGGAGACGAGCGGGATGATTGGGCGTTGCCGACGTCTCCTCCTTCGTCCTCCGGGCTCCCAGTGCTCTCCGGGCTCCCTCTTCCTCCAAGTGCTGTCCGGGCTCCGGGCTCCGGCCGCCGGCCGCCCTCTCTCCTTCCCAGCAGGTGAGGAAGATGAAGATCCCTTCCCCGTTTTCAATTTTCCGTACAAAAAAAATACAAAATACAATAGACGCTGTTTCAACCCGCGTCTCTAAATTAAGAAAAAGAAACGCGGTTTTAGACCGCGTTTTTTTTAAATTTTTTTCTGGTTTTTTATTCTAATTTCAAGTTTTTCACCTTGTTAATAAAACGCGGTATGAGACCGTGTTTTTCTGACAATCCTGCAAAAAAATGAATATTTTTGTAAATATTTTAAAAGTTTGAATATTTTGTTAATTATTTATTTTTTCATGAATATTTTGAAAAAAAATTCAAAAAAGAAGTGCAAACAATATAATAGATCAAGATGAGTATATATAGGAAAAATTATACTCAAATTATGGAGAAAAATAAAATAAAATTAATGGTATAATTATTATTTGAAAATAATAATAATAATAAATATATATTATAAATACATTTGAATAATTAATACATCAAATAAATATAGAAACAAGAGGGTGGGGATCACTTGTGGTGGAAGAGGTTGCCTTAGTAGAAAGAAGTAACTCCTTCCAACCTCTTAACTTAAGGTTTTGTTTGCAATCATAAGCTTATCTTATAAAGCCTTAAGGTAAGTAAAAACCCATAGTTGCACATGGTCTAAACAACTTCTTCTTCCTTCTGAATTCAATCTTCTGGCTTTGGTTTTCTTCCGTTTCTCATGGTTCACTCCATTCATTCAATTTCTGCTTATAGATTGAAGAACCATTGGCATAATTTTAATAATTAAAACAATATATAATATATGTTCATTTGAAATAGCTTAAATATTCAGTCCATGTAAGTAATTTATTCATATTACTACAAGATCGACCACTTTTCTTTGAATCTATGACATATATGAACTTGGTATAATAGGCAAGAATTTCATGAAAAGTATGTTGAGCCGTTGATGTACATGATACACGATTTATTATGTGTACTAGTGTAATACCCGTGCCTTGAAGGCACGGGATTTTGATTCATTTCAATTTACAACAAAAATAATATGCATAAATTATTTTTTTAATTTATAAATTAGTTGAAAAGAGGTACAATATAATTTTTAAATGATTTAATAAGATAAAGTAGTAATAAAACTCAAACACACCACCTATTATAATTTGAAATACATATATAATTATTATCATTAGGATAAAACTAAAAAGGAAAAAATAAGTTGTCATATAATAATTAAAAAAATCATAAGCACATGATTGTGCGAATACTTTTGAAGTTATGTAGATGTACATAACTTATTCATTATTTTTATGGGAAAGATGGCTAGAAAGAGGGAGAAATAAATAGAGAAAATAAAGGTAAGATGGTAAAAAAAAAGATATAAGGCGCATCATCTAAGATGTAAAATAAGTAATGGTCGAAGTCTTAATTAACTTTTAAAATAAGTAAATTGTAAAAAAAACGTTTTTTTGGCTCTAATTGATTTTTATAATTAACTTTTGAAATCGAATATTCACAAATTAATTATTTTTACTAACTTTATATATATAAAAAATTGCAGGTCTTAAAATATTGAAATTATAATAAGGGATATATAGGGTGTATAAAATAAATATAGATGAAAAATATTCATTTTGGGGATAAATATTTTTTTCTTCGATATTTGAAGCCAAACACCCAAAATTAATCATAAAAGAGTGTTTATTTATTTATTTATTTTTAAATGATAATATATGCAAATTTCACATTTTCTTTTCCCAAAATTCTTCAATTTTTGTTAGTAGATCTTAAAATGTTATTTTTTGTATTCCAAATAGTCATTTAAGATGTTTAAAATAAATGTAATTTATATCTAAAAAATCTTTTGTTAAAAATATATATAGATGTCATGTAGAATGTGCAGAGTAAGTATACATTTAAAATATTCATTTTGGATAATTATTTTCCTCAATTTTTGAAGGTTAATAGGTGCAAAAATAATTTCTTCTTAAAATTAATGACGTTTTGCTTCTATATCCAAAAATATTTAAAAAAATTTCAATAAAAATTTAAGATGTCTGTATTGTATAATAAATATAAATTTTAAAAAGAAATATTATTTTGAAAATCATTTTTTTATAGTTAATTTTTATTTTGACATTTGAATTGAATATTCTTATTAATTCTTGAGTTATCACATTTCAATATATTAGTCAATTTAGTTATATACATATATAAATATAAGATTAAGTAAACATTTGGTATTTCAAAGATATTTTTTATATTTAGATATTCTAATTATTTTTTTTAAAAGGTTACATAAAAAATCATGGATAAGACTTGTATAAATATGTGGACCAATTAATATATGGCTTTTGATCATCATGGTTATAGCTCGCAAAATCTGACCCGACCTGAGAAACCCGACCGACTCAACCGAACCCAGACTCGACCGAAACCCAAAAATTCGGAGTCGTCCGTAACCCGAATCCGAGACCAAGCTTGACCTGAATCTGACTCGACTCGAAATAGACTCGAACACAGACAAAACCGACCGACCCAAACCGATTCGACTCTCAACCCGACCCGACATTCGGAATGATAGTATCCAAAATTGTGGTCATAATAAATATATAATATTATTGATATGAATGAAATTTATAAAGAAAGTCATGATATTAATGAAATAATGATATAAAAGACCACACAGAATGATAATATCCAAAATTGTGGTCCGACGTATCAATGTACATAGTCTTTTCTATGAAAAAAAGAAATAAATATATTTAAAATAGATCACAAATTGATATAGCCATATCAATTTAAAATAGGAAACCAATATATCTCAAATAGGAAAAAAATAATTTTAGCAATAATATTAACCAATAAGAAAATATCATTTGAATAAAAAATTCAACTTTAATTGTGGATGTGACACGTCAGCCAAATGCTAGCAGAATTAGTAATATTAATAGATAGATATGGAAAATTAATCTATAAGTGATAATGCAATTTTCATTTACTAAATATTCATTTTAAAAATAAAAAAAATATATTCATACTAAATTTAAAACATTTAGATTTCAAGTACTCTTTAGATTTCAAGTTCTGTTTGATCATATAATGGATTATTCATATAGATTATTATATTCACTTCAAATAATGTCAATATTCATTTCGAGCAAAGTCAATATTCATTTAAAATATTCATTTAACTATGGTTGTTTAAGAATGATTTGGGAGGTAGTCATTTAATTATAATCACGGCAAACAATGTCAATATTCATATCGAACAAAGTGATCAATATTCATTTCAAATAGAGTAAATACTCATTTAATTATATGTTTTTCTAAGAATGATTTGAATTAAAAGACAAGTCTTTTTTTTTTAATTCCATATATTGTAATGATCTATCCATTATCTATGCTTTTTCAAAATATTCATCACCTTGATTAACTTTTTCTAATTAATGTGTGTAGTTATTGCCTTATAACATTGTACACCTCCATTTCATTGTACACCTCCATTTCCTTATAACATTATACACCTCCATTTCCATAAATACAATTAGGGGTGGGCGCAGGTCTGGATGGAGGTCGTCCCACGTTCCGTCCCGCGTAATTTTTGCGAGATGGGACCGGGACGGGATTTACTCTTTTTTTTTTTAATTTCGTACGGGCTTTATCCCTCGCGGGACGGGACGGGACCGGAACGAGACGTACCTTGTCCCTCTCTCTTGCATTACAGTGTGTATTCACACTGTATGTAATCTAATATATACTGTACTATATACTTCGGAGTACTAAATATAATATACTGTATAATACATACTACAAAACATAATATATTTTATATATATACATTATTACATTATATATATATATAATATATGCGGGACGGGACGGGATTTGCGGGATTGGGACGGGTCGTCCCGCGTCCCGTCCCGTATAATTTTTGCGGGACGTGACCGGGACGGGATTCACTATTTTTTTTTTCGAAATCCCACCGGGATCGGGACGGGCCCGGGACGAGACCGGGATTTGCAGGATTTGTATCCACTCCTAAATACAATGCATCCTATTCTAAATGAATGTCAACCATATATTGATTTGGTGTAATCTAACGCCTATAATTGTGTTACACGATAGACTCTATAAATCGATTCATTAGAATTTTTCCCTATGGTAATATTACTCAACTTTTCAATTGACAATCATGGCAAAAAAAAAAAAGACAGGCCCACAAAGAACAATGGGCCCAAGAACTTGGCCCAAAAGAGCAGGCCCACACTAAATCCGGCCCACACTAAATCCGGCCCACAATAAGCCAGGTAGGGCATCTTCATAGACGCAGTTAAAACCCTCATCGAATGCGACGGAGAAATGTACCGCAAACTCAGGAGGGAAGGAAACCAGGCGGCACATTACCTAGCTCAATTGAGGCCGGCCGCACCGATTGCTTATTTTTCTGAATTTGCATTCCCGTCGGACCTTTTCGATATTGTGTTTGGGGATTTGGAGTTTGAATAAAGTCGTTATTTTTCATTAAAAAAACGGTCTTTTACTATGAAAATCATTCATGTGTATATGAATTATGTATAAACGATTAAATTGTTACATGTGAATAATTCTACTTTTAACCTTAAACTAGTGGACTACCCTGTGCTACGCACGGGATTATCGACTTTTGCATCAATGAATATATACATTCATATATTAACTCAAATAAAAGTAAATCAAAATTAAAAATTAATTAAATAGAAATTCGTTCTAATCTATTTGATTTTTTTAGATCTTTTCATTTCATATTTTAGTTATTCCTTAAATTAAGTGGGCAAGGTTTTAATTTTCCATCTAGATTATACTAAAACTATTTTAGTTTTATTTTTCTATACACCGTTTTTTTCTTGTCAGAAACTGAAATTATGGTAAAGCATGCATCTTACTATTATACGGAGTACTTATTTATCCAAAAATGAAAATTTTAAAACAATAGATGTTTTAAAATATATTATTGTATATAATAAATTATTTTTATATATGGGATCTATTTTTGGTAATTTATAATTTAAAAATATTTGGCGAAACTTTTGAATATAATTTAATTTGTTGTTTTCATTGTATATGTTGTTTACTCAACTGTGGATTTTTTTAATCAAATACTCAAGTGCATGTTGATTTAAAAACGATAATTGGTTTTCTACTTTCAAAATATTAAACAAATAATTGATTAAAAATTTTACTTCACTACCATGTTTCCTACTAATATTTTATAAAATTTTAATTTTAAATTTATGATGAATTTATATATAATTATACTAAAAATGTTTTTTTAGAAATAGTAACAAAAAATTTTGTTTACATTAATTATACATTTTATCTTCTTTTGAATGTGTATTAATACTTATAAAAAGTTAAATTTACTAAAGTAATTAAAATAAAATTAATGATTACTTGGCTCTCTACTTTTCAAATATTATAGAAATAATTGATTAGATAAAATAAAATTAGTCTCTTTAACTTCTTATAAAGATTATTTATTTTCTTTTTAGTCTCTTTAATTTCCTATTAAGATGATTTATTTTCTTTTTAAAATCTTCAATATTTCTCATTTATTCCACCTCATTTATGGTAAAAAGCTTCTTTAGAAAAAAAATAGTTAATCTTTTTAATCTAACACTTCATTTTTTTTAGTTCATACAAACGATGAACAATTAATGCCTTGGATAAATAAAATGAGCTAACATTGGTGGTCCGCCTAGCAAAACAACAACAACAATAAAAATTAATAAAAACCAATCATAAGTTGGTGTAGTGGTTGTGGGGCTACATCCCATGCCAAGAGGTTCGAAACATGGAGTCGCTTGTTAGTGGGATGGTCAACCCCTTAAATGGGCCAGACAGTACCCGATCCAGATGTAAAGCGACTCCAAGTTGACTCTGTGTTACATTATATTCCAACAACTCGTTGTTGCTACGTACATATCAGGCTCGATCAGAATACATAGCCCCTCGCCTATCCCATGGTCAGAGCTTGGCCAACTCATTGCGATTAACTAACCCATATATGCCAATTGCTCCTGTGAATTGATACGTACTACTAGTATTGAATTATACTCCAATCTTTTCGATACCACTTTTTTTAAAAAAAAAAATTCAAAAGAGCAATTCACATTGCAAAATTTCTGATTCGAAAAGAACTATATATCTATATATATCGAAGTAGTTAAACATCTAAATCTAAATAGGGATGTATTGAGCAATTAGAGATCGGAATGAAACTTCATTGCAAGGAATCATAATGCCCATTTCATGGCGAAATCCATATTCCTCCTCGGCTTCATGAAGCAAGGTTTGGAACTTGGGATAGCTTAGCCATGATATTGGTACTATGAACCGACTCCTCTTCTCTCCGACGTACACCACAAAGTGTCCTTCAGGGACATCCTCTGGCAATCTTTTGCCCTCGCGTTTACCAAAAGTTGAGCATTTCTTCAGTATCCGTTTCAACCCTCCTTGGGAGAGCCCGTTTGACGCCTTCTGAGCCATATATGAGTAATCAACTATGGTGCCAATTCAAATATATAGCTCAAGTTATGAAGTATTTGTTGTGTTTGCAATGCATGGAAAGGTTGCATTGGATGGGTATTTATAGGGTGAGAAATAAGGGTTGAAAGATTTCGACGCCCGGTTGTGACAAAAAACAAGCCCATGTGACATGGGTCCATTGAAGGAGCTTTCAATAAAAAAAAAAAAATGGTCCTGAGTAAGTGATCACCAAAGAAGCATTAGCCATTAGAGTGTTGTACGTTTTTAAATGCTTCTTTGGCCTATAGTTCTCTTTGTCGCTTGTATTATCGACACATGAGGAAGTGCTACTGTAGCGGACGCAAGAAGTTTGTGATGGCGAATCGCTAAGGCATTGACAAGTACGTGGCGGAGGCAGAAAATTTTAAAGGGGAAGGTTAAGTTAGAATAATTGACAAGTGTATTAGAAGTCGATTAACTATATTTTCAATTGGTAAATCTGCTTGTTAAATGTAGATTAATTATAAGGGTGGTTTTGTGCTAATATTTTGCAAATAATATATAGGTAATTTTGTGCAAATTCAAAAGTAAAGAGTGATTTTATAATAAATAAAAATAAAGGGGATCGGAGAGAGTTGCACAAGTTATTTACCAATTGAGCTAATATGCAAGAGGCTTGGCTGACCAATTACGTATCGGCAGGGGCGGAGTGAGTGGGCATGAGGTGGCTCGAGCCCCCTTGGGTTGGAAGAAAACATAAAAAGAATGTATTTTTTTATAATTTTTGATCAATTAAGGGTTAAAAAAAAGTTAAAAAGAGTAATAAATTAGTGAGTGTGTTTGGCTTAATTGGTATGAGTGAGAATCTAAATGATGAAGTTTTGAGTTCGAATCCCTATAGCTTCATTTCATAGATTTTTTTTTTGCTTTTTAACTTTTTAAATTCAAAATATAGCTATTTAAATCATATATTTAATGTGTTTTCTACAATATTCTTTACGAAAAAAAATTGTGTGTCAAATGTATATATTAAAAAAAAAATTCCGACAATATAATTGGGCCCCCTCCATTTTTTTCTTACTCCGCCCCTGTGTAACGGATATCATCGCTTCTCTGGAGGCCTCTTTTCCGATCCTCTTGGTTTCTGCAGTTGTCGATAAACTGCCTCCGGCTTTTGTTATATGATGATGATCAGCGGGGTGCCTGTCAACCCACCCATCTAACAAATTAATTAAGTGACAAGTTATGGGACCTCTTGCAAAATTTATAAGTTGAAGATGTTGTGTAATCCCCCCCGAGAGAAAGTGTAGTCTTAATCTGCAGTCAGGTTCATCATATATTAATTGGGTGATCGAGAAACTATAGTTTTGTAACAATGTTGAAGTCGAAAGATCGTAAGGAGCAAGAAAGCAGTTTCCATTCCCAATCCCAACGTAACTGATCGAGTTGGGGACTAGAAATCTCCTTCAAGACCGCTAATTAATAAATAATAATGTCATGATCAACCTCTGACAGCGCAATATCTTTCCAGGGATCCTTGAAAGTAAATTGTACAAAGTGTTCAAAACTCTGCTATTCTGAACTATTTAGTAAAAATAAGTAATTTGAACACTTTGTACAATTTATTTTATGGAGGACAATTGACTGTATGTTTTCATTTCGACGAAATGGAAACATGCAGACAATTAAACATCCAGTCAATTGTCCTCCATAAAATGTCGGAATGGAAACATGCAGTCAATTGTCCTCCATAAAATAAATTGTACAAAATGTTCAAATTACTTGTTTTTGCTAAATAGTTCAGAGTAGCAGAGTTTTAACAAAATTTTAGGGGAAATTACACCATTAACTTTAAACAAAAATAAGAATGCATATATAGAGAGGTTAGTTCCGATGTACACAACCCTTATCGTGTATCATGTACTCAGAAATTATTCGTCTATTTGTTAATGATTATTCATCTGTTTTCACATAATTATTCATCTGTAAAAAAATATAAAAAATGTAAATTTTATTCTAACGAATAATCGTCCAATATCACCGAATAATTTCATTCCACCGAATAATCTCCCTATACCAACTAGTAATCAGAAGATACTTTTATTCTCATGTGTTGATCTTCTTAATTCAATGGTCCAAATTTGTTAACATGATACACAATAAGAGCTGTATACATTTGATCTATTGTATATATAGAGATGTTAGCTCCAGTGTACTCAGCTCTTAACATGTATCATGTTAACAAATCAGGATTATTGATTAAATGAAATGAATGTCTGACATTGATAGACAATTTCAGTTTTTTTATTTAATTAAAAATTAGTGGAACCCACACCTTTTTTTTTCCACTTGCTGACCAAGGGCGAGTGTACAACACTTGCAGAATCCATATTTTTTCTTTACATTATTCGATAGTATCACTGGATTATTTGATCGTATCAATGTATTATACGATGGTATCATCAATAGATTATACGATTTAATAATCCATTGATACCAAGTATATTTCTGTAGGGGAGAGAGAGAGAGAGATTAAGTGGGACCTCGTATTTGTTTGCTTGGACGTATAATGTACACTGTCCACGATCTATGCTGCGAATAAACAGGTTTATATGGCCACATGACTTGTCAATTCGATTTAAGTTTGTCCTTAAATATTTTGCTAAAGATTCACGCGTGTCATTTGGTGTCAATATATATGCATGCTGCCCCTGGCCCTCTTAAAGTATATATCATCTTTTTTTCTTTTTTTTTTTGAAAAGATTCGAAATATCAGTCAACATTCTGATTGATAACTTGAGAGATCGACAAATTGGTAGACAGACTAACCGTTATGATACAAGACTAACCAATATAAATTAACATGAATAGTTACTCAAATCTCATCAAAATACAAAGCAAGTGTCATCCTGCGTGAAAGTGGTGAAAGACCCTTGTAAGACTACGAATGCCAAGAACACAGGAGGGTGCAAAGACATCATACGGCGTCTCGACGCCGGAGAAATGAATAATGGTAACCTACCACCGGAAAGGACGACGCCAAAGGAATTGAAGTGCAGATCAATGTCGTTCATCTCACCTAAATGAGGGATATATCTTCATCACGAACACTTCAACGATCCACTCGATCAACAGGACACCCGATACTGCAACCTAATCCGGAACTAAACTAGTCATACCAAGGAATGGCTCCACACAAGGGGAAGATATCATGACTAAACAACTGAGACGAATCATTACTCAACACGTTAGTTCGCACACAAATTTTCATCTCACTCCTAGACCTCAAAGGAATTTAGTTAATCCCCCCCCCATCCTTGGCCATCATGGAATGGGATAGTCTGATCGTCGGAGAGATGGTCATGGCCTGCTAGTTAGAGGGATAGTGATGGTGGCTTGATAGCCGAAGAATATGGTTGCACAGGAGTAGGGTTGTTATTCAAGTCGAATGAGCCGATTATTGCTTATTCATATTCAGTTCATTTAGGATATGAACGAGCTCGAGCCGAGCTTAAATTTTGACTCGAGCTTAAAAATGTGTTAATACTCGGCTCGTTTAGGAAATGAACGAGCTCGAACCTAGCTTCTTTCGAGCTTTAAGTAGTTCTACTTGCGCATTATACAGTAACTTAAAAGTCAAAATTTTAGAAATTCCATAACATTCGAGCTATTCGAGTTTAATTCGAACTTATCGAGCTTTGGATCGAGTTTAAAAATGTGCTCATACTCGGCTCATTTAGAAAATGAACGAGCTCGAGCCGAGTACGAGTCGAATTCAAACTACTCGTGTTCACATAACATCCCTATACATTTTCGTATCGGCTGGATATATCACATGCTCGAAATTTACCACCGAAGGTGAGTTCCTCTTCATGAAAGTCTACTCATTTCGGGCCCCTTAGGCTTAAAGGCGTGGCCAGCCAGACTATATAGTCCTTTACAGGTGGCATATTATGTAATGGCACAGTTAGCAGACACGTCACACGAAAATATACATTGTTGTTTAGCCGAGTTTGTAACCACAACAACGCTTCATGGTATGAGTGGTCGTACTCCATAGTCTATGGTGAAGTATCTAATAATTTCCTCTTTATTGAACACTAGCTCGAATATATTTGAAATTCCGAAAATGTGTCCAAAGTTCAACATATTTGAAATAATTCAATAAATAACTAAATAAATCAATATATATGGAGAGAGAGACCTCCAACACTCTCAACAAATGTGCACAAAGTAATATCTATATGACGGTAAAGGTTTATTTGAATAGCCATATATTATAACTTACAAGGTATACATTATACATTATAATATATTATAATGCATGAAAAGGTGAGAGCTTTTTGGTTTGGTAGAAGTCGAATATGTCATGTGAATATATGATATTTTGATTGTTTTTTCACACATATATAAATGGTATAAATGAAATAATAAAAATAAAATAAATAAATATATAAGTAGTAATGATTATTATTATTATTATTATTATTATTATTATTATTATTATTTTGAATTAGAAATTTCATCTTGTATACATATATTAAAAATATATATAATTTTTAATACATATATATAAATAAGATGTGGAAGAGATCTGATCAAGTTCCATACAATAAACAATTTAAGAGGATTGGGTGGTGGATTGGACACATTTTCATCCATATTCGACCCGATCCATCAATTATTAATAAATTCATCATCCACTTATTTGTTTATTTGGGTTATCATCCATATATTTGAGGTGGATTAATAGATGGATTGAGTCTTCGCGAGTTGATTTCCATCTCTATCCACAACAATTGGGACGAGAGGAGATCAAACAGGTCCGGAAAGAGAATGAGATTAGCGGGATTTGTGTCCACACCGAACTTTACCCATCTATTTTCAACTAAAAACTGTTATATGTTTTTATTACTTCAACTAATAGTATAATAGGCTGGTTTTCAGCGACTAATTAAAAAGTTAAAAACATTGTGAAGATTTTCAGGTGATTTTTTGGAATAAAATATAAATGAATAAAATGTCTATTTTCAGGTGATATTTTTGGGATAAATACAAAAGATAATTAAATGGCAGTAGGACCGTCGGACTGTTGGGAGGCAACAATATTTTAAATTTGTAATGTATTTTTGCCTCTAACTAATTTGTGAAATCCATCATTTTCATGGAAAAAGATCATGTATCTTTATTTCTGTAAATCCTGCCAAAATAACGTACACAACAAATATTTCTCTATCTTAATATAGTTGGGTTTCAATTAGTGAGTATTCGGCATTTCTCCCAAGCAACTAACCGATTGTCTCCACATATATATATATATATTTTGACAGTAGGCAAGAAGTAGATTGATAAAGCGATCTTGAAATCATTAAAAAATGGCTTATAAGACCCTAGCAGAGGGTCGCCAGTCAAAATAAAAAAAACAAAAAAATCTAAGATTACAAGTACATTAATTTAAATCTAAAGTTTCTAGAAAATTAGCACGCTAATTGAGAACTAGTCATGCGGCTTAGACGGCTCGGTCAAGCAGCTTAGACGGCTTGCATGCAAGCTATTGCAATTCTTAGGTTTAGCCTAGATGGCTTAGTCAGCTACGGATCTGGCACCGAAGCGGACACGGGAGCTTCTTTTGGGTTATAGGAGGCGAAGAGAGGTAGTTGGTGGTGGGATCGGTGGTGGTAACCGGAGGGGGTGATTGATTGGGAATTGAAAGTTCAATGGGATAGAGGTGAAATCTGACGGATCAGTTTGTGGGATCTAGAGGAGGGTTAAAAATTTGGGTTAGAGTTTTGGATTTGTATCAAAATTAAGGGAAAGGTTAAGGTTAAGGATCGGAGTTTTGGATTTGTAGAGGGTTTATGTGAAGGATTGGATGAGGAGTTAATCAGATTGAAGAGTTGGAGAGAAGGAGAGAAGGAGAGAGAGAGCCAGCAAGGGGATCGGGCGGCATCGGCCACCACAGGGTGGTGGAGGAAAAGGCTGGTGGTGTGGGGTTGGACAGCAGATGACTAGAGGCGGCGACGAGACGACATCCACCAAGACATCGGCGGACGGTGTAGTTGGAGAGGAGGAGGATGGAAGAGGAGCTAGCGGAGCCAACGGCCAGGAGGCCGAGAGAGGATCGCCTTGAAGACCCGCGAACCCAGATGGCTAGATCGGGAGCCGCCACAGAGGGTGAGGGTTCAGGTCTCCACATATTTTATCATTTCCCATAGTTCTTCTAAAAAACAATTAAAATAAAGAAATAAATATAACAATCTCTAAAGTTTTATAAGCTAACTTTAACAGATTCTATATTTTACAAATTTTTTATTTTACAAATTTTTACATCCATTATATATAGGGTCGTCCCGATAACTTCGGAGGCCTAGTGCGAAATTAGAATTAGGCCCTATCATTTTTTTCACATTTTTATATGATCATAAATTCATATTTATAAACTACCATATATGATAGGGTGAGAAATGAACTGCTTAGTATTTAAATATAAATCAATTAATAATACTAACGGAGAAGTCGCCTACGCCATGTGGCGGCTTCTCTTTTAATATAGGTTGGTTTGTTAACCAATTAAATATTTTTCTATATATAAATAAATTATTATTTATTATAAATCAAATTACTTTTTTAAATAAGTAATTAATGAATTCTTTTCTTTTTTTTTTTTTTTTTTTTTGAGAACAAAGAAGCCAACTATATTAATTCAAATCAGTGCACAGTATAGCATCCAAATTTGACAGAAAGGAAACATTCGAACAGGAGACAAAACCACTGCTTGGCCTCATGCTAGCTAAACAATGCGCCGCCCTGTTTGCCGACCTCCGAACGTGCCTCCAACGGCAGCAGCTGAACGATCGAGCACACATCCTGATCTCCCGTAGCACCGCCCCCATGCTTCCTCTTTGTTCAGCCCCTTGCTGCAACTTTCGGATTAGATTAAGGCAATCAGATTCTACCTCCACCTTTGCAAAGCCCCTCTCGCAGGCTGCTCGCATACCCCATAGGACTGCCTCAGCCTCCACCATTTCCACTTCCGACGTCCCCTGTACCCCCTTCGACCCTAAGAGCACCACCAGCCCCCTCTCATCTCTGGCAATGAAGCCCACTCCACATCCCTTTGTGCTGTCCACCGCTCCATCACAATTGATTTTAATCATCCCTTCACTCGGTTTGCACCACTTCTCCACTAGATTTTGATGAAGGTCCCCAGGCACACCCCTCTTCTCTCCCTCCTCATCCACATATTCTTTTACCAGAGTGAGCACCTCTCCAACTACTCTCTGTGGATCCACACTAGCACCCTCAAAAATCATCTCATTCCTCGCCCTCCAGATTGCATTCATTATAAAAGCCCACAGCTGCAGATTTTCTGTCCGACGGCTCTTTCCTACCCTTTCCATAAAATCCATGATCGTTCTGCACCCTTTCCCCCATCTCCCGACCTCGGGTACTTGCTTCCAGAACCTCCTAGCCCATCTGCATTCGTACAAAGCGTGGATCACCGTATCCCTGCACCCACAGAATTCACACTCGTCCTCTTTTAGCACATGTCTCCTCATGAGGTTTGCTTTACACGGGAGTATCTCCCTACATGCTCTCCATACGAAAGCTCTAATCCGAGGCGGCACCGATAAGCTCCACACTCTCCTCCAAACCAATCCCATCCGCGTCTCATCAGACTGTCCCGGCTGATCCGCGACCAATCTTCTCTCCCTCGCAAGTCGATAGCCCGAACGAACCGTAAAGTTCCCATCTTTTGTATAATTCCATATCTGTTCGTCTTTGCAGTCCGGCCTCACAAGTCTCATTTGCATCACTAGTTGCACATCCGGTTCCCATAAGGCCTGCCGCACCCTCTGCTCATCCCATTCCCCTCGACTCCAATCAATCAGCTCATTCACCCTCCAATCCTCCATCCCCAACGGAGGGGCATTCAGCACCCTGAACTCCTTTTCCCTAGGAATCCACCGATCACCCCATATGCTAATATCAACTCCGTTTCCTACGCTCCATCGCAACCCCGCCTCCAGAAGCTCTCTCCCCCTCAACAAGCTTCTCCAAGCATAACTTGGGTTAAACCCAAGCTGAGCCTTTAAAAAAGTTGTTCTGGGGAAATATTTTGCCGCCAACATCTTGGCCAGGAGCGAATTCGGTTCTTGTAACAACCTCCACCCCTGTTTTGCCAAAATCGCTTCATTAAACGCTTCGAGATCCCTAAAGCCCATACCCCCCTTCTCCTTCGGTAAACATAACCTCTTCCAGTTGAGCCAGTGGACCCTTCTCTTCCCATCACCATCCCCCCACCAGAAGTTGCACATTAATTGCTCTATCTCCTTGCAAAGATCAGCTGGTAGAAGGAAACATGACATGGTGTACATGGGAATCGCTTGCACCACAGCTTTCAAGAGGACCTCCTTACCCGCACTCGACAATGTTTTCTCCTTCCACCCCCTCAACTTCTTCCACACCCTCTCTTTCACACTACTAAAAATTGCCTTCTTTGATCTACCGATCATAGTCGGTAGTCCCAAATACTTTTCATGTTTATCAACCTCCTTTACCCCCAGACTTTGTTGCACTTCCCCTCTCCGCAGCTCCCCTACGTTCTTGCTAAACGAAAGTTCTGACTTTGCAAAGTTAACCTGTTGTCCCGACGCCTCTCCGTACACCCGGAGTATTTTCACGATTTCGCTGCTCTGTTGACAGTTCGCTTTCGCAAAGATCACACTATCGTCTGCAAAAAACAAATGGGTCACCCTCGGAGCTCCCCTAGCTATCGCGACCCCTTTTAGCCTGCCTGCTCCCTCACTAGCTCTTATCAAGCCCAACAAGCCCTCCGCACACAGAAGAAACAAGTATGGAGAAAGAGGGTCCCCCTGCCTCAGCCCTCTCTTCGGTACGAATCTCATTGACGGGCGCCCCTCCCATAGCACAGAGAATGACACGGAAGAGACACATCGCATGATCGTCGTCACCCATCGCTCCTCAAATCCCATCCTCCTCATACAATGTTCTAGAAAACCCCACTCCACCCTATCATAGGCCTTCGCCATATCCAATTTAAGAGCCATGTACCCTTCTCTCCCCTCCCTCTTATTCTTCATATAATGAAATATCTCAAAGGCTGCCAGGACATTATCAGTGATAAGCCGCCCAGGCACAAACGCACTTTGGCTTGGCGACACCACCTTTCCCAAACACTTCTTCAATCTGTTCGCCAGAACCTTTGAAATAATCTTGTAAATCACATTGCACAGACTAATCGGTCTCAGATCCTTCATTCTGCATGGGTTAGTTACTTTCGGAATAAGGGAAATAAAAGTATAATTCAAATCCCTAGGAATCTCACTCCCATTCAAAATATCAAGCACAAATCTAGTTACGTCCGGACCAACGATGTGCCAATACTTTTGGTAAAAAAGTGCTGACATACCGTCTGGTCCCGGAGCTTTTGTGGGATGCATGGAAAAGAGAGCCCTTCTTACCTCCTCCCCGGTATAGGGACGCAGCAGCTCCGAGTTGTCCTCCGCCGACACTAAGAGCTCGATTCCTTGAGAAGCCGATTCTGGAGGGGCCTTCACATTGGACTCAAATAGGTTTTGGAAATACTCAACCGCTACCCGTTCCATCCCCTCACTACTCCGCCATTCCATACCCTCATCATCCACTAGCTTTGTCACTCTATTCCTTTTCTGACGCCCAGTCGCCTTTTTATGGAAGAAACTGGTGTTCCTATCCCCCCATTTGAACTCGTTCGCCCGAGCCCTCTGGAGCCACATAATCTCCTCCCTCTTCATCAACTCCCTCTCTTTTTTTTCCAACTCTTTTCTTCTCTCTACCCACTGGCCCGTCATTCCTCTCGCTCGCATCCCTTCCAACTCTTCTCTAATTTCCTTCAACTCCCTCGTCACATTCCCGAAAGATGTTGCATCCCATTCCCGGAGATCACCCGTACACCTAATAACCTTCCCGAGAAGGCCTGTTTCTGCAGCCTTCGATCCCGGGTTTTGCCACCCATTCCGCACCACCTCTTCACATTCTTCTGCTTCCAGCCACATGGCTTCAAAACGGAAGGGCTTGGGAGCCTTCCTCACTCTCCCATACCTCTCCCCACCTTCTAAATCGACCAAAACAGGCACATGGTCAGATCCTGCTCGGGGAAGATGAAATACCTCAACCTTCGGATAAGCCTCCAGGAAGGTCTCATTTGCAAAGCCCATATCTAACCTCTCTTGGATAAATTCATCCCCACTCCTTCCGTTGTCCCATGTAAACCTTCCTCCTGTAAACGGGATCTCCCTAAAGCCACACTCCTCTAGAGCTCCTCTAAACTCCACCATCCTTTCAAAATTAGCCACCCTACCTCCTTGTTTATCCGCCGAGCTTAGCACATAGTTAAAATCCCCCACACACAACCACCTCCCATGCACATCTTCATTTAACCTTCTAATCAGGCCTAATGTATGTCTCCTCTCCTTGGAGTCTGCCCAACCATACAAACCGGTCAGCCTCCACACATCTCCATTCAACCCCTTCACACTAGCATCAATATGGTGTTGTGTATAGGATTGAATGTTTAAGTCCACCTCTTCATTCCACATGATACACAGCCCTCCCGAACGACCCACACTTTCCACCGTAAACCCATATTTCATACCAATCATCCTTCTAGTCCCTTCCATCCTTTTCCTGGTGCTCTTAGTTTCCATTAAGAACACCACCTGAGGGGTCCTCCTTCTCACCACATTGGTGAGATAATCAACTGCCGGGTCCTTCCCCAATCCCTGGCAGTTGAAACTTAATATTTTCATTGTGACCGGCAAGGGGATCTGTCGATCTCCCTCGCCGATATCTCATGTGAAACTACTATTTCCGCCTTTCTTTTCTTAGCCCCATCCGTGTCCCCCACCATCTCACCATTCTCGCTACCCAACTCTTTTCTTTTTTTAATTTGCCCATCTCCTCCCTCTATCCCCTGTACTCTAGCTGCTTCCCTAGCTACCCTTTTCCAACTCCTTTGTCTTTTAATTAGCCCGCCCCTTCCCTCTCTATCATCCAACGTGTCATTCATATGAACCTCCTTTCCTTTATCCTCTTTATTAGTATTTTATTCTTTCACTCCCCCACCAATCACCTCCTCCCTCTGAATTTTATTACTCCCATCACCATCCCCTATTAAACCCACTTTAGCTATCCCCATCAGCACATCTTCTCCTTCTTTCCCCAGGTCTCTTTCCTCCCTCTCCCTTTCTGTGTCCACACGCTCAGCCTCTTCTAACTCCTCTAACAAAGACCTTCTTCCCTTACCTCCCTCCCCTCTACTCCCTCCCTCTCCTTGCTGTCCTGTCCCCTTCCTATTTCCAGCTTCCTTTTCCCCCAGACCCTTCATCGGCTTAAACGGCGACGCTCTCATCCATTCCCCATATTCATTTGAATATTGCTTCGCCTCTTCTTCATCACAGTCTACATCCGCATGGCCTAATTTTCCACAGCAGTAGCAAAAGTTGGGCAGACGTTCATATTTCATCTCGATCCACATTTTCTTCCCTTCTAATGAAATCATAATTCCTCTCCTTAAGGGTTTTCGCAAATCAATCACCACCCTTATCCTAACAAATTTGCCATATACTCTCATAGTGTCCTCATCAATCTCCAGTAGCTTACCCACAGTGCCAGCCATCTTTGACACCATCTCCACAGATCGCATTCCCAACGGAAGATCATACAGTCGAACCCAAAACGGGCTCTCTTCAAACTTAATTTTCGAGGGCTGTTCAAATCCTGGCTCCCTCAACACAAGCAATGCCCGATCGAAAGACCAAGGACCCCCCTTGATCACCTTTTCCTTGTCCGCTAGGTCCGCAAATTGAAACACAAAGCAGTTCGTTGATAACTCACGGAACACAAATCCCTTCTTCACCCTCCACGCGTTCTTCATCACCCCTTGCAAAGCCGGAACATTGAATGGTCTCGTAGTGAGCAAAGACCCCACCAGCGTCAACGATGTTGTTTGTTTTCCGGCTCCCTGTATACCGTCCAATCCCACCACCTGTTCCCTTTCCTCCTCAGTTAAGTGCACATCCTTTCTGCCTTCCATCATCCTTCGCCCCGAGATTTCCAAAACCTAAAGAGTCCACAGCCGATCCCCCCAACCCCAGTGAACGTCGCGTAGTGCCGACGAGAAACCCTAGCTCCCACAGCCCTACGCCGGAGAGAAGAGAGCGCGCCGATGACCACCAGGGGGTAGATCGTCGGCAATCGCCCTTGAGCCCTAGGGTTTTGAAATGGGCAATTCTAGATTCTCTCTTCTCTTCGAGGTAACCTCATATTGGAAGTTTATATGGAAATTAATTGCATATCCTAATAATTCTTTTCTTTTTTTTTTAAATCTTAACCGATTGATTTTCTTTTTAAATTACTTTTTTCAATAAAAACATATAATCTTTTATATAGTTTTGATTCATGGGATAATATATAAATAACGATTTGATTATATATTTAATTTAATCAATTATTCTCATTTTAATGATAACAATGAAGGTTATATATGTGTATGTGTAGTATAATCTATAGTCAGGTAATAATAAGTCAGGTAATAAATTACTTTATTACATTTATGAATAAAAATAATTAGTTTATTTTAGTTTAGTTATGAAAGATAATAGATTTAGGAGTTTATAATATATTATTGAATTAATGAAACTATAGTAAAGGAAAATCGTTAGTTGAACAATATTAATATGAAATTTATTTAAAGTTTAAAAGAAATTTAGATAAAGTGATAAGAATTCTATTGTAATTTAACTTATATAAATGTTTTACATATGTGTAAAATTATTATATAAAAACATCCGTAAAAATATTCGCACAACTGTGCGGGCACTAATCTAGTAATTTATACTTTATATTTTTAATAATTGGGATTTGGGGTTAGTTTATCAAAAGATCATGGATGATTAATGCTATTCCCATCTTCTTGAACTTAACATCTTCTAAATTGGATAGGAGGGAGTATAATATAACATCGAACATTTTGCTTGTAAATTAATTAGAAGCTCAAATTTGAAGAACCGTTTAGTTGGAAATTGCAAAAATATATATATCATCCAAATGGTCACACATTATGATTTTTTTTGGTAAGCACATTATGATTTATAGTACGTGCATAAAAATGTATTATAATATGAGTTACAAAGAAATATTATGTTATAAGTCATAATATGCGATGATCCAAACAAACTCGTGCCACATTTTATTAAAAGTAAAAATAGTTCTAGTATTCCACTTATTTCTTGTGTTGGGAAAATTTGATGAATACTTCACAAATAATCACGTTTTTATTGAAATTGTATTTTAATAAAAACTAGTACAATCCCCGCGCCATGGCGCAATTTTTAATAAATAATTTTTTAATAACATAGCAAATTAATATTATAAAATATTAATAAAAATTAGGATAAAATAATGAAGATAGACTTGAAATCTTTAAGAAAATGGTAAAAATGTTTACCATGAAGTTAGGCTTCATTAAAAAGGTTTTTAAATGAAGATATTATATTGATATAGAATATTATCATAATATATAAAGATATATATATATATATTGATAGTAGACATTAGATTTAATTCAAATATATATATATATATTGATAGTAGACATTAGATTTAATTCAATGTTTTGAATTAAACCCAATGGTTATTAAATGGGTAAAAAAAGCAAAGGAAAAAAATGTAAATATATGAAAGAGATGAAGAGAAAAAAAAATAATAAGAGAAAATTGTGATTAGTTGAAAAACCTTAAATTAAGGAGGTGAGGACACATCATTAAAAAGTCTTCTAAATGAAGATATCATATAGATATAGATATAGATATATAGATGGTTAGTAAATGGGCAAAAAATAAAAGGGAAAAAAATGGAAATGTATGAAAGAGATTAAGACAAAAAAAAAAGAAAAAGAAATAATGAGATAAAAATTGTGATTAGTTGAAAAACCTTAAATTAAGGAGGCGTTGACACATTATCAAAAGTCTTCTAAATTAAGGTATTATATAGATATAGATATAAATATCAAATAGATATTTCGGGCCATAAAATTATACACGTTCTGTTAATTAAAATATGGCGTGATGTTTTATTATTTACACACATTTTTTTAAGTGTTAAAAACTATATAAAATATTATTTTTTTAATAATGTTATGTTTATTGCTATTAAGTATGAATTTATAAAAATAAATATAAAAATTAATATTTTATATAATTTTTATCATTGTAAAAAATCATATATGAAAATGACATGATATGGCATTAATAGAAGGGGAATGGGTACTCTGAACAAGAAAATAGAACACGGTATTTGGGCACGTATTTCATTCTCCACCGGGTGATACATGAAAGTATATAAATCTGGCCCATTGTGATGAATGGGTGAGAATTGGTATAATCTAGTAAATTTCTCATATCTTTTGCATTTTCTTGCACATGATTACATATATATAGTATTATTTACATCTATTATATTCTATTCTATCAAAGGCAAATACCTCATAGATGCAGAAATATGGAACTATACTAGAAACAATAACACATCATGACAATGAGCAAAGCTGATAGAATTAAAAGATGAGTTTCGCAAAGGAGTGATCTGGCAAATTGAAAATGGGAAAACTATAAAATTTTGGCAGGACAAATGGTTTGACATAGATCTTGATATAAAAGAAAAAAAGATTACACGATATTGAATTGAATTCCACGAGACTGTAGGCCAATACATAAATGCAGACAAGACTTGGAACACAGATAAACTTCGCGAAAACCTCCCTGTTGAGGTGGTAGACCAAATCGAACAAATCTTCATCCCAACTAACGAAATAGAAGATCGACTGTACTGGAAAGCGAGTAAGAATGACTAGTTCTCCAATGCTAGTGTCCTAGCCCTCATCACACAAGCCAAAAGTGTGAACACAGAAAACCTAGATTGGATTGAAAAATTGATTGTCCGTCAAAAGTAAAAAATTTCATCTAGAAAAATCTTCTTGATGGCAATTCTACTAAGATTAGACTTCGGAACAAAGGGGTGCATGTGCCTTTGGATTGCCGACTTTGCGGCCATTCCCAAGAAGATGCGAACCGCTAATAAAATTGATAAGACGTTCAAAGAAATAATTTCATAAATCTTTTCAAAATTGACCCTTGATCAGAGCTCCACTCTTGCGATCTCTCCCTAGGGTGTCTTGTCATTCAGAAATAAAATTTTATTTGACAATAATGAAATGAGGAATATGGATGAGTGGATCAAGTATATAGAACAACTGGGAAAATTTTGGAAAAAATCCAATTAGAAACGCTTGATGAAGAGGTAGAAAATAAGAAAACAACCACTTGCCGAACAATCAGGAAAACAATTCATCATGTTAAATGGAGAAAACCTAGTAGTGGATTCACGAAGCTTAACTTTGATGGCGCTAAAGCAACTTCGGTTTTGGAGTCTTCGGGGTTAATGACTCCAGATAGTGCTGGTGTGGTTATGTCATGTGGGGCCCAGCCCCATGGCTAGGCATCCGTGCTTCAAGCCGAATGGTTTGGTCTTCAAGCGGGACTTCGGGAAGCCATTAGACTTGGTTGCTCGTTCTTGGAGGTAAAGGGTGACTCTCTGTCAGCTATCAACGCTGTCAACAGTACGTGGAAGGTCCCATGGGAATTCGAGATACTTATTTCAGATTCTGTCGAGTTATGTAGATATTTTGTTGGGGTCACTTTCAAGCACATCTACAGGGAAGGAAACCGCGTGGCTGATCGGATGGCTCACATCAGTTTCACGACGTCTTTGTGTACTACGTCCCCTCCTTAGGAGATTGTTGGTCTCGTTCGTCAAGACGCTCTCAGGCTTTGGTCTATCCGCGGATGACAAAGCTCGAAATATCGCCTTGTATCCAAAAAAAAAATAGTGAGACTAAATCTAAAGTTCAAAAAATAATTGTCGCGAAAGGCTTATGGCGAAGATGTTAGCAACCTGGAAAGTGGAGGAGGCGTCTAGAACCTAAACCTAAACAAGAGCAACTTTTTCTCGCACAAAGTGAATGCCAAACTCAATACGCTTTGCAAGCTGATGCTAAACTCGGTTGCTATATAGCAGGGTACGTTGCGGAGTTTTCACAAACCAAGATACAAGAGAAATTGTTCAACATAACATAATATTGTACCCAAAAGTAACAAGACAAGTCTGGTAGTACCATATATTTAGTGGATGATGCGCTTGAGTGCCTAAAAGTGTTTCGTGTTGATCACATATGAAAAGACTTAAAAACATACAGGTTACTCTATTAGATAGCACAACTCGTATATATAGATCAAGATGAGTAAATGGCAAGTACTGGAGACGTCGCGTTGTTCATTGGAGGCCCAACCTAACCATTGAGCTTCCTGTTAGTATCCACAGACAGGAGTACCACCATTCAACAATCTCAAGAGCTTATTTCTCATGTGATAGAAACAATTTGAAACTAGACATGCGAACATAAATGCCCAAGAACAAAGCAAGAGGGTACAAACCAAACATATGGAGCAAACTCGATCTCGAACAAGCAAAAGTAATAAGGTGACAACAAAGAGAGTCTGAAAACTCAAAACAATGTCATCAACATAGAAAGAGTAGAAGGTAAGTGCAACAACAAAGAGAGAACTCTTTCCTACAATGGAATGAGGAAAACAGCAGGAGAAGAGGAGGTCGATAAGGTAAATGGAATATTGGGTTTAAATCGAGTGCGTGCAATGGATATGAGAGGGGCAAACTAGAAAACCATACAGATGTTCCTTCTAAATCAACCATCAATTGGCTGCAAATCAAAAGCCATCCACAACTACAGCTGGTACTACTGAAATTACAATGTTGTCAAGTTACAAGCTCTGCAGTTGTATAATGCATATCCTAACAAATGTGATCATGTTCATGAAATGAAATACATTGGATTTGGGAGTTTAAATGATCTTTCAGCCACTGCATACCCTAACAAGTCACTCCATTGGTCACCGGAGTTCCCACGTATCCGGTAGCCTTGTCCGATCTCAAAAGAATGGGAGGGTTGGATGGGAAGCCATGCCGCGGAGTCTGCAGGAGATGATCAAACCTCTTCCACCGCTTTCTCTTGCTCAATCGTCCCCTCGTCTGCGGGCACTACCCACAATTAAGAGTTTCTCCCGGTCCGGCTAGAGCAATGCAGGGAGTTAGATCCAGCAATATCGCGTGAGTGAAGAAGGGTAATGCCGGCAATCAATTCGTGTCTCTTCTCTGACTTGTAAATGATGGCTGGTTTTCCTTCATCCGACGGCTCCCTGTGTAGTTTTTGACATCACGATAACTCATTATGTGCTTATTTTTTCTGAATGCCATGTTCACTTCACATATTTTCAAGAAACTGTTGTCACAAATATACTACTTATTTTAGGAACCATTTCGTAACACATGTCATTCATATTAGTGAAAACAGAAAGACGGAGTGGAACTGAATCTGAAATGGTATATGTACCTTAGAATAAGCTTTTCCCAGTTTCTGTAGCCAGCGTAGAGTAGATTTTTTTCGGTAACATTCCGATAATCCTCACTCCTTCCAGTCAACAGAATTATTGTGAAACCGAGCTTACTAAGCTCCTTGTAAAGACCCAAACTCGCAGTTAAACTAGGTGCCTCAGCCAGCTCTGACCATTCATTAAACAAGGTTTCATTGAAGGGCTCTGACCTGAATTCAATCCATGAAAAATGGACAACACATCCTGATCAAGCATAATAGTAATAGAGCACAAAAGAAAAATTAAGAATCAGAGAGTACTAGACATGGAATTTTAGCAAACAAAAACAGCCTAGGGAAGTAAGTGGATCAAAATTGCCTTAGATTGTAGATTGAGATGTCCAGTTCAACAACATATTTTAAGATCACAAGGATTCAGCACAACTAAATCCACAAATGCAGACAGGTGAGCATGCTGGTGCTTAAGAACAAGCTATACATATACACACTTTGGAAGTGAGAGTAAAGGATTGTTCTTATGTTCTTGTCCAAATGATGATGGATAATGCATAAGCTTCTTGATATGTGTTGAACATAAGGTACCTTGATATCTCTAGCGCCAATTTTCCAAATGTATGCAAACAGGAAATCTGAAATCAATGACACATACAATAAACAGGAATAAAACAGTTCCACCTTCAAATGTTCTACTTGCTACTTCTCAACTTCCCCAAAATTACATAACCAATCATTTAATATAATCAACTGAGGTTTGACAGGCGAACTCAAAACGCTTGGGAAGTAAGTGCAGCAACAAAGAGAGAACTCTTTCCTAGAATTAACATAACTTTATCATTTATCAGAGAGAGAGACAAGATAACATCAACACAAAATAGCATCAAACCCAGGTAAAGATGAACAAGAGACATGAAATAAGCGTAAATTACTCTATTCACTTAAACAATGTCTAATAACCAAAGATTCAGCATCATAATTTACTATTCGGGTCTGCTTCAACTACATTTAATTTTTCAGTATGCTTATTCGAGGTGGTTGGACCAAGAGTCTACAATAAAAGATCAAGACTTTAAATGAAACTCTCTTTGAACAGCTTATCTATCTCAGGTCTCAAACAGGAACAAAGTAATGAACAAATTGATAAGAAACAGCAGCTCAAGAGTACAGCAGACAATTGCAGAATGCATAAATAAGTTTGTGGAAGAAACCAGGAAGACTGTATGAAGCTTTACCCCCCCAAGGCCCCAACACATTTTCATGATTAATCCCAAAACTTGTATGATTATACCGCATGCATTATATAACATCCATTCTGTGGTGAGTTTCGATCTTAACCCCTGCCTAGTAGTACATAATCATGAATTTATATGTAGCATTTATGCAACCAAAGTGAACATCTTCCAAGCACCACAATCAATTTCAATTTCTCCATATTCGTGAGGGATGGACAATTACACATCGCCGAATCATCAATCGTCTAATGTAAGCATTCAAATGCACGATTCAAAGGATAGAGTTAGAGAAAAAGGTAGAGAGAGGGCGAACCCGAAGCTATGGACCGTATAGTAGGGGAGATTCGAGAGAAGCGTCTCATCAATGTCGAAAATCCAGCAGTCCTTGCCGTCTGCGGCGAGGCTGACATTCCGAGCGAACTCGAGCGAATCGACGGAGACGAATTCGGAGTCTGAGAGATAGCGGTCGCCGGCGACATAGTCCTTGACGAACTGCAAGCACCTTTGGGGGATTGTGGACCATTTGCCGGCGTTGTTGGTTTCGATGGAGAAGCGCCAGCTCTCGCAGTACAAGGAGTCGTCGTCGACTCTGGTACGGGCGGTTCTCCGGACTCCAACGCCGAAGGCGGAGCCGACTTGGTCGGAGAAAGCGGGGTCTTCCGACATGAGTTTGAGGACCGATCGGGAATGAACGTGAGGGAAGATGGAGAGCGCGATGAGCTAAACGGCGACGTATCGGTCCAACGCCATGCCGGAAATGGTGGACGTCAGGGGTAATTCGGCAGTGAAGATCCCTACAACACTACATGTAAAACAGTCGGTGTTACACTTAATTATTTATGTTATAAATACATATTAAAAAAATTTATAAAAATTATATTTATATTTTATAGACTTATATTAACATATTTATAAAAATTTATTATGAAAAAATGTTATTAAAAATTATAAATAATTAAAAGATTGATTATTATGACTTATATTAACATATTTTTTTAATTCGGTGGTTTCTCCTGTGAAGGGTTGGGGTTGGTAAAAAAAAACAAAAAGTTGAAAGGAGGGAAGGGGGCGTGTTTGGGCCAGTGATGATTTTCTACTCCACTTTCTACTTCCTCCCCTACATCACCAAAATAATTTAACATTTATTTAGTTTAAAAAAAATTTAAAAAATATAGATTTATATTTCTAATATCTATTTTTATATATTTGTATAATTTTATTTTGAAAAATCATGTTTTAAATTTTTTAATAATTATATTTTGTTAAATATTGCCTTTTTAATTTTTAAAAATTTTAAAATATGATTTTTCAAAATAAAATTTTATAAATATATAAAAATAGATGTTAGGAATATAAATATATTTTTTTAAATTTTTTAAAAATTAAATAAATGTTAAAATAAATCAATGTTGTAGGGAGTGGAGTAGGGAGAGTGGAGTAGAGGATCCTTGTTGTTGTGTTTGGGGGGTCCAAATCCTCTGTCCCCGGATTTGTCCCCTTACTCTGTCCCTCCTCACATCTTTCCTTTTTTCTTTTTCTTTTTGTATTTAATTTAATTTTCAATTTAATTTATTTTTATTTTTAATTGGGGGTTTGTGAGGGGGGACGGGGGAGGGGGACAAGGTGGGGTTTTTTTTTTCCGGAATTTTAGCCAAATGTCCTTAAGTTAAGATTAATTCGCGTGTTGTACAAAAATTTAACATATTTCGTCAAATGCTCTTGAGATTTTATTTTTTTGCCAAATGCTCCTGAGGTTTTATTTTTTTGCCAAATGTCCTTCTGTCGAATTTGTTAAAATTTTGGTTGAAAACTAGTACAATCCCCACGCCATGACGCATATTTTTCTTTTTAGACAATAAATTTGATAATTAAGTAAAAAAATAATAAAAATATTTATGAAAAATGTGTAAAAATTACATGAATTTAAGATTTAGGTAGAATAGATTGATTGGGTTAAAATCCTAAAATAAATGCGGTTAAAGCACCTAATAAAAATATATTCTTATGATTTAATAGTTTGATATAACTAGATTGTTTAAAGAAACGTGTACAAATTTCATTAGTTCGTTTTTTTTAGATTTAGTTGATTGGTAAGAAATTATAAAATTAAAATGATTATGGAATCTAAGCAAAAATATTTCTCATTTAATAGTTAGAATATGTAAATCTCATTGGTTAAAAAATATTTAAAAATTTTATTATTTGAAAATTTATGTAGATTAGGTTTATTGAGTGAAAATCCAAAAATTAAGATAATTATATATATATATAAAAAATAGTTTTCATTACACATACACACACAAAGAGAGATTGTTTGCTCCGGAAAAAAAAATTTTGTATATTTGTAACTATGTATTTTTTTTTAAAAAAAGTTTGGAATTAATCCCATTGTTTAAAAAAAATTGCATGAAATGATATCGTGTAATTAATACATAATGAAATAATGCTATATAGTTAATATTAAGTTTATTTAAAAAAATTGAATTAATCTCATTAGTTAAAAAATGTAGTATGAAATGAAATTGTATAAATAATACTAGATAATTTAGTTACCATAATTAAATGATATTGTGCAATTAATACCTTACAAAAAATAATTGTGAAATAATATTTTCTTTTCTTTTTATTTTCATAAAAAATGTTAACAAATTCGACAAAGGGCATTTGGCGAAAAAAATGAAAACCTCAAGGGCATTTGGAGAAAATAATAAAAACCTCAGGGGCACCTGGCAAAATATGTCGAACTTTCGTACACCACGCGAATTAGACTTAACCTCAGGGGTGTTTGACGAAAATTTTGTTTTTTTAAGGTAGAGATTATTTTCAAGGAGTTTAATGATGTTGAAATTATTGTATGGTCTCTATGGGTTACAGAGGTGGAAGATGTGGGGATTTAAAAAAAATAATTCAGACATAACACAGTAGAGTGTTTGATGGGTAGATGGTTATTTTTTCTTTTAACCAGAAAAAAGACAAAAATACCCTCAAGGAACTTGTCTTCTAGCTCTGTTGATCGAAGTACTGAACAATGGTTGGCAATGGTTTTTCATGTTTCTCCCAATACCACCCTCTGCTTGTGCTCCCAATCACCAGGTCGACGGACAACAAGCACCACCTGAGTGCGACTCCACCTCTGTCGAGCTCTACTTCTGACGCCTCTCCACCTTGCTTGTCGTGTAGTCGTATGTACGTACCTTTTCCATCCTACTGTATTTCCCCCTAATTTTTTTTTGAAATCAGTGCGAATTCGATAATCACAGCAAAATCGAAGACAAAACATCATATATTCAAGCAGAATCACCCCCCTCCCCCCGGGGGAGGTGTTATACCAACCATACGAATAGGGTTTGTGAATGGTGGTATGCTTTGTTGACAAGAAGAAGCCAAGTTGTCAGGGGCATGTGTGTCACAAATGGGGTTGTTGGGGTGGATAACCTCGACAATCTTCATGGGCGAGGGTGGGATTCTCGGCCTCAATTAATCCCGGATAACCTCCACAAGTGTCACCTTCCACCCCCCACCTCCCCTTGCCAAACACTAGCCCTTGGGTTGTTGTTATATATATATATAAACCTAACAATCCCTCACAACCCGTTGGCAAAAAGAACCTTACAGATGGGCTAGATTGGTGGATTAAACCCAAACCGTTGGATTTGGATACATTGTTGAACCGTATGATCATGTGTCTACGGGTCAAGGTTGAACGAGCTTACGAGTAAGGGTAAGGGTAGTCCTAGCAACATCCTAAGATATAACAAAAAACTCCTTCCCTAAATTTGGATACTTAAATTATAAAAAAGGCAATTAAAAATACACTTAAAATGAGTTAAATTTTTTAAAAAAAATTAATTTAGTCTCTTAACCTATGTTCCTGGGAAATAGGTTAGAAAAATCAATATACATGCATAAATAGTTTTTTTATACAAGCCTGGAATTTGGGTAGGGTTAACCACGGCTATACCACCATCCAAGGGCGTGATTTCGAATGTGATCATCGATCTCAGGGGACCTCCAATTTGGATTGTCAGAAGTCAACTGTCCAATTTGGATTCTCTAAATGTATAGGCGAAGGCGATCGAATCAAAAGATTGAAAAAGAGCAAGCGAGTTTGAGTAGATCATCTTAACATCCCATGAGCATCTCCAGACCCCCTTGAAAGTATTAATGATTGTCAGACAGTCTCCTTCAATCTCCAGACGATTAATCCCTCTCTTCCAAAAGCCCTCTATGCAAATCAAGACCTTCAGCTTAAAGTACCGAAACTTTCCCACACTTGCTAACACCACACCCAACCATACGTCTGTGATTGTCGCATATAAAAAAAACCAGTTGCAGCATGGCCAGACGAGATCTTTGCTCCATCAAAATTGATTTATCTAACCATATTCATTAATATTTTATGCATTTTATAATATTATTTTCACACTTTATAATCTTATTTATACAATATACAAACTAAATAAAAAAATCCATATATATAAATCAACAATAAAATTATGAAAATATATAATACTCCGTATTATTTATGTATATTATAAAACAAAAATCAAATATGTAACTATTAAAATAAAAATAAACAGATAATATTATAACTATCTAATTAAAAAATATATAAATGTTATACTCCCTCTGTTCGGCAAAACATGTCGTTTACTATTCACACACGCTTTTTTAGACTGATAAAAACTATATAAAATATTTATTTTTTTATAAAATTTTTTAACAAGTTTGTACTTATTAATGATAACTACGAAATTGTTAACAAAATTATTAAAAAACTAGATATTTTATATAGTTTTTATCTCCTAAAAAAACGTGTGTGAATAGTAAAGTGACATATTTTGTTGAACGGAGGGAGTATTTCTTTAGAAACATATAAACGTGTTATTGAAGTATAATTAACATAAAATAAGTTTGTGGAGCTATTTAATTTTGGAATATAATTAAAAGGTAATGCAAAATAAAATCAAATACGTGCTATTTAGATGGAGTTGTCTCGCCATTTGCACGACCTAGATCTCGGTTGCTGATGTCAGTGAGTGAGTTCTGACCTCGGCTGCAAGTGTCGGAAACCTAGCCCGATCTTGGCTTGAGCATTTACTTGCAGGCTACAGGATTCCATGTGAAAGTCAAAGTGATTTCTTACCGACACCGGATGGAGGCGTCGGTGGAGCTGATCTTCAGGCGAGAAGATACAACTTGCTGCAAGAAATTGCACACAGAATCCGAGAATCGACGTCGGTGTCGTGCGAATGGCGAGAAGATGTCGGTGCATATAACAACTCCTAAAATAACATAATAAACTAAATAGTGCAACTGGTAAGGGGAGCTGGTAAGTTGGTAAGATGATTCTTTCAATTAAAAATGTCTAAAATATAATATTCTATATATCTTATTTGGCGAATCAGTCTAACCCTTTCTCCAATCTGAAACATGTCTTAGAGCATGCCCAATGGTGGGGCCCAAAACTCCTATCTACTTTCCTTTCATTCGTCTACCTCAACTTTATTTTCAACTCTCTCCAATTTATTTTTCACTTCCCACAAATAGTCGGGTTCCCTATGACCCAATAAAAAAGAAAGAAAAATGATTTATTATAGGGATATGTGACGTCATTTGATTGATTTCGGATTCAGAAAGGTTCCCAATCGGACCTTCTATTAGCACGACTTCATATCGCCATATTCATACGGTGTCAGTGCTGACTTCCTGGGTTGGTGGGTTGAACTCAGGTGCCGCCTTCCTTGGTGGGTGGACTCGAGTGCCGACATATATTTCTCAACTTTGCAGTTTGTACCGACTGTGCTCAGTAACGCGACGGCCTGCAAGGCGAGCTATAGATTCTCTGCTCGGTGCATGGATGGGACCTGCTGACTTCTGCAGTTGGTATCAATACGTTGTGCTCAGTGACGCGACGACCTGTAAGGCAAGCAGGAATCTCGCAATGGAATCTGTAGGTGAACCCTATGTCCCCCATGCCGACTTCGGCAGTCGGTGTCGGCTTTGTCGTTGTCGTCTCCGACTGGCGGTGTCGTTGAATTGGACGCCAACTTCAAAAGTCGACGGCGGTACCGTGTCAATGGTGAGATAACCACCGTGTTCCGTGTACATAACAACCCTGTTCCCAATATATTGAGACACCCGAAAAGTGGAAAGGTTGTCCACAATGATTGGGTTACCCAAATGCGATGAAAAAGTAAAATAGGGAGGATAGTTCCTGACCATTTGGGATGCTCCGATACGCCATTTCCTTTGGACCTCTCTTCATGAGCCATATCCCACATCTAGTCCAAATGTGCTACAAAACTATCATAAAATTAACTTAACATTCGATAAAAACATACATTTTTTTTTTCAAAATAGCCAATAATTCAATCTCAATGATTTGCCTAGATCATTCTAATTAAGTATCATTTTATAAAGACGTTTGAATAAAAATGTTATAATGTGATATGACTAGCGTCTAGCAAGTGTTTATAAACGTATTTATAAATTATTCACCAACATTACTTTATTCATAGATAACGAAAATCGAACAATCAATTTGTAAGAGAAAGTGACCCCTCCTTGCTAGAACCAACAAGTGCTAGTGTGTAAATTGCAATCCAACGAGTCTTTCGTTCCAAGATGCTTGAACTTGTGAAATACAAACAGTAAGTGGAAAAGAAGCAGCAATTTTAGGTCCATCCATGTTCGCTTGTATTAATTAAATTTCAAGTTAATTGACAAATCATTGTCATCTCAAAGCCACTAAGCTCTCAATAATGCCACCCACTTTTACGCAAATCTATTATCTAAGTCATACATGCATGTGTCACATTCTCCTTTACAATAGTAATATTAATCAATTAAAAAAAAAGTACTAATTAGCTTAGGGGCTCATTTGATTCAATATGAAAATTGAAATTCTTAGAAAGTTACTTTATAGGATTTGAATTTTCGAGAAGTCGAATTGATGGGAATTGTGAAAATCTGTTTGGTTGATTTTTTTATTTTAGAGGATTAAAAGGGGAAATTGAAAATTTTCAAATACAAAATGGTGGAAGTTGAACTTACCTAGGGAGAGACTAAGGCCTCGTTTGGTTAAACGTAGTAATTTCACTTCCTAGAAAGTTACTTCCTATGAAATAAACTTCCCATGAATTTTACTTTCCGGGAAGTATAAAAATATGTTTGGTTAAAACTAAATTCACATGAACTCAATTCCTATAATTTGTTTGGTTGAACAGGGAAATCTCATAGCAATTTATTTAAAATTACTGTTATAGCCTTTATTTATTAACACACCCTTTTTATTATAGGAATAAATTGGAAATTTTCCTAATCAAAATTAAAATAAAAATGAGATTTGAAAAAAAAAAGTAATTTGGAAAAAGAAAGGGGGAAGTAGATCTTACTCACCCCCTCATGGTAAGTTAAATTCCACCATTTTGGAGGAATTTCAATTCCTGAGTTTTTTAGTTTTAATTTTTTGTACCAAACACATGTATTTTCAATCACTTCCTGGGTTTTTATACTTTCTGGGAAGTAGATAGCTAACCAAACGATGCCTAAGTAAATAAACTTCCTCCCAATTGGAGGAATTTAACTTCCTGGAAAGTTAAATTCCTGATTTTTTTTAAATATAAACCAAACGCAGATATTTCTCCAACTTCTTGAGAATTTCTACTTCCCGGAGTTTTGACATATCAACCAAACACACTCTTAATCAATTTTAAGATAATAGTTTTTTCAATTTTCTAGATATGAATATATTTTGGAAATATTTTACCAAATTTTGTAACATTTCGATAATAGTTATATATATATAAATTTCGTCATGTACTTAATCAATATGTAGTATTTAGTATATCTTAAGATTATATATATATATATATATATATATATATATCCTGAATCCAGAATTTTTTTTTATATAAAAATATTCTATTGTATGAGATTTGGAAACTTTATAAAGTTAAAATAATAAGTTATCTAAGATTTATATTATATATAATGAAAGATCAAATCGTTTATGCCTATAAAAATTAAATAATCAATTATATTATCTAAGGTTTAACCTTTGGTTTATTTTAGAATCATCAAATTAGTAGAATGAGTATTAATATTGAATTTATTTAAATTAAAAAAAATTAAAGAATTATATGAATGTATTATAATAATTTCTTTTAAGTCTATGTTATAGTGTAACAATTTAAAAGGATTGGAAGAAATTAACCAATTGTATTTTTCTCCATTAATTAATACAATGTAGCAATATATATACTCAAAATAAGATTTTACTAATTTTTTTTATCCAATTCCACTTAATCAATATAGAAATATATGCTTAAGATAAGATTTTGCCCAATTTAATTAGATATCAATATATTTTTGAAGATTAATATAACAACTAGTACGATCCCCGCGCCATGGCGCGGTTTTTTTATAAATAATATTTAGATATAGATAAATCATAGACATTACATTTAATTCAATATTTTTAATTAAACCCATTGATTAGTAAATGTGTTAAAAATAATAGAAAAAAAATACACTTGGGTTATAGAGATAATGAGAAAAATAAATAATAAATAGTCAAAGATAAAAGTTTTGAATTAATCCCATTGGTTAAAAAATGCAACATCAAATAATATTGGGTAATTAATATTAGAATATTTTTCAAAAAAAATAATATTAGAAAATATAGTTACCATAATAAAATGATATTATGTAAATAATATATCCACAAATAACTTTGAACATGAAGAGGACATGTGACATAAATTAATATTGTATAGTATATAGATATAGATAGTTAGTAAATGAATTTGAGTTAAGCCCAATAGTTATATTAGATTGAATTCAATGTTTTGAATTAAGTCCAGTAGTTAGTAAGATTAAAGAAAAAAAGAGAATTAAAAGAAAAAGAAGAAAAAAGGAGAATTAAAAAAAAAAGAAAAGAAAAGAGGATTAAAGAGAAAAAAAAAATTATAATTGTTCAAAACCCCTAAAATCTCTCTAATGTTGACACCTCAGCATAAACTCTTCTAAATTAAGAGTTTATATATATAGATATAGATATATGCTTAAGATCATATTTTACCAAATTTCGTTAGATATCGATATATTTTTATAAGATTTTACCCATGTTTGTTCTTTTATTGGTAGTCAATTAAATATATTGGCTTAAATTAATTAGTTAAACGAGTATTAATACAAAAAATTTATTTAAGTTTTTAAAATAAAATAATGCATATGTTATAGTGGTAGACTGGTAGTTAGAAACAAAATAGCCCAACTTCACGAAAACTTTGCAAAAATTGCCTATTGTTCTAAGAATTGCAGCAATGGCCCTTTAGAGGAAATTGCCTATTGTTCTAAAATTTGCAACAATTACCCTTATTGATTGTGCTTGGTGTTTCTGATTTTTGGCAATAGTAGGTCGTTCAGAAACACCATCTCAACTTAATCGGGAGAAAAGCGCATACACTTGACCTATAGATCTTGCTCTCAATGGGATAACTGAGTTTGTTCCTATTATTGTGTTGATTTCCAAATGATCTAACTTTTGAATAACATCCAAAAGAAAGTAAAATTCACAAGCAAAAATGGAGTGAAGCTTATTGATTTTTCACTAATACATGGAAATATGGAATAATGTATGCGTGATTGCAATTGGCAATTAGCATACATAGTAAGTTTTCAGAGAGGAAGAAGGTTATTCTTCTTACATATTCCTATGATAAATTGTGTGTAATATCTCCATCAACTATGTTTATCCTCTTGAGCAACAACGAGACGGGTTCTTGTAAGACTAAAACATTGACGTTGTTCCAAACGTCTGGCTGCGTGGGCAGCTCAGCAATTCTCTCGACAAGTGCTCTAGACAACATCACAAGAGCAAGAATAACTAACTGCGATCCACTAAAGTGGATTTGGAAGATTGATTGTCCGTCGACAATTAAGACTTTCTTTTGGAAAAATATCCTAAACGGAACCCCACTAAAATCAGAATGAGAAACAAATTAAGGAATAGATGTACCCTTGGGTTGTCCTCTCTGTAACCATAGTGAAGAAGATGCTACACATTTATTCACGGCATGCCAAATTTCACTCTTTCTTATCGGGAGAATGGACAATCAGATTGAAAGAATAATTAAAAACATTGACAAAACTAATAAGACCTATAAGGCGATAATCATTGAAATCTTTTCCCAATTGGTAATAGCTTTTTCCTTATGGGGGATTTGGTCTATGAGGAATAAAATCTTTTTTGAAAACCAAGATTTCAAAAATATGGAACAGTGGATATAGTATATAATCCAATATATGATATCTTGGAAAAATGCTCAAAAAGATGATCCAGAGAAAGACAACATCCCTATAACACAACACAATCCTCGAAACAGTTTCCGACATCACAAAAAAAAAGTTAAATGGAACAAACCTACCAAAGGATTCACGAAACTTAGTTTTGATGGTGCAAAGGTGGCTTCTGAGCAAGCAGGCTCTGATTTCGTCATCCGAGATTGTCTTGGTAGAGTGATATCCCGTGGTGCGCATGTCCTTGGGAATGTTTCTCCTCTCCAACCTGAGTGTCTCGGTCTTCACTCTGGTCTTCTAGAAGCAGTGAAGAAGGGTTTCTCTCGCCTCGAGGTGGAAGGAGACTACCTGACTGTCATTAATGCCCTCCGTGGGATTGGTACATGCTCGTGGATTATTAAAATGATGATCACCAATGCCCTCGGCCTTTGCAAAGTGTTCGAGGTTGTCGCTTTCGTCCACACCTTCCTGGAAGGCAACCAGGTTGCAGACAGGTTAGCGCACGTAGGCTTGTCCTCGTCCTTCTCTTATGCACGTTGCCCTGCCGAGCTCGAGGATTCCATTTGCAAAGACGCTATTGGGCAGTGATTTGACCGAGGTTGACCACCCCTAAATTTCTTTCTTGCATTAAAAAAAAAAATTAATCTAGCTATTTGCAATCCATCCTTAAATCTTTATCGAATTTTTCATGGACCGGTCAAATTGATACAGTATTATGTTCAGCAAGTGTTCGTATCTTGTATTTTTCAAGTTTACTTTCATATATGCTTGCTTTCCTTTTATATTATAAAAATCAGTCTATTTGTCATTTTTTTCAGTCTCTTGAGTCTTGATTTATCAGATACCAATGGTATTATGTATTTGGATATTAAAAAAAAAATTGTGAATGGCCGACGACTTGAACACCACTAATTTCATTTTCTGATGTATCTCTTCCTAGCTACGGAGTATAATTTTCCTTTTGATGGGAGAATAATAAATAAAGAAATAAAGAAATAAAGAAATTTTAAAAGGGTAAATAAAGAGGGAAAGTGTATGGGGTCCTCTAAGAAATCGAAAGAGAGGGAGAGGCGATCGACTCGGTCATCTATTTATTTCACATCTTCAAGGAAATTAAAAAACGCCCCCCAAATTAATTGTTTCCATTCAAACAAGAATCAAAAGATTCATCGACAGATCAACGAAGCGCGATCCATCCAAGATGTCGTGGCAAACCTACGTCGACGAACACTTGATGTGCGACATCGACGGCACCGGCCAGCACCTCACCGCCTCTGCCATCGTCGGTCACGACGGCAGCGTTTGGGCTCAGAGCACCGCTTTTCCCGAGGTGTCTTTTTCTTTTCTTCCTTGCTAAATTCCGTTTTGAATTGAATTTATCTGGATTTTGATTGGATTATTGTTGGAAGCCGCGTTGAGCATTCGATTTCGAATTTTGAATTGAGAAACTCCAGGCACTACTATTCGTTTGATTGTTCCAATTTGTTTCTCAACGGATCTGTGTCTTGCTGATCGTCAAGAGATCGATATTGTGTGTTAACTGTTGAGCTTCAACTTCGTTTGCTTTTTCCTTGTTGAACGAAGTGATTTTCAGTTGTGTGGATTGATCCTCATCAATCATCGCAGTGATCTGCAATTCCACTCTTCAATGGTTAAATCAAGCGTGATTCCACTCGCAATTTCATCCAAATTACATGAAATTTTAGGCTTGATCTTTTCACTTCCCTCCTTTTGCATCCTGATTAAGATGTTCAAATGTGATATATATATACCGGATGAATGATTGCTGATATCATACTTTGATTGAATCTCCTTCCAACAGGCCAAGCCTGAGGAGATCGCTGCTATAATGAAGGATTTCGACGAGCCTGGTACCCTTGCTCCCACAGGTTTGTTCCTCGGCGCCACCAAGTACATGGTCATTCAGGGAGAACCCGGAGCTGTCATCCGTGGCAAGAAGGTACTTTACTTAACCCTTGCGACTTTATAGACATTGGAACAATCTATCACAACCTAGGTAGAAACTTCATTTTGATTCGATACAACAGATAAAACTCGTTCTAAAATCATGTTTTTTTGTTTGAATAAAATCCAATTCAACATATGTACTAGTTGATTGTTTTCATGGATTTGATGGAAAAATCATGTTAAACTTCAAAAAGGGAGCAGGAGGCGTCACGGTAAAGAAGACGGGCCAGGCTCTCATTTTCGGAATCTACGAAGAGCCAGTGACCCCGGGACAGTGCAACATGGTTGTGGAGAGGCTGGGAGATTACCTTGCCGAGCAAGGCCTGTAGTCGAAAGCCTTACAACAGGATAAATGATTTTGGCAATTGGCCTATGGGATGCAAATCGTTTCCCTATTATTTCCTTCTATTCATGTTTCCTACCTTCGGATTCAGGTCTGCTTAATACCAAAAGTTTTCGCCTTTGGAAGCGAAGCTTATTGATCGATGCAAGACAATAACGACATAGAGTGATTTTTGTTCAGTTTCTTCTGTTTTGGTTTGCATTTTAGGATTTGTTGCGATGAGTTACATACAAGGTTTGAATATTGTGTAATCCGTCCATTGTGTGTGGGTGTTGGGTGTATGATCGTTTATTATGAGTAATGTTTTTGGTGAGTGAATATCATCACAATTCAGTAATTCCCCACATATGTGATATGTAGTCCGTTACACATAATTGGGTCTGACAAAACTTCTTATTTGGACCATAAGGATATTTTTGGATTGCCACATATTATAATTTATAACAAGAGTGGTTGTCCTCCTCTATTGAAAAAAAAATAGATGCTTTAAAAAAAGTTAAAATTGTAAACCTTTGAATGATGTGATGAATTGTTTTCTTGTTTTTCTCATTGATTGAATGATGTATTTGTACACCTGACTTCCTTGCTCTCCAAGGATTAAGATACATAAAGATAGACTTTTCAAAGATATGATAAGATAGAATAAGGATATGATAAATTCTATCTAAAAATATAATTCTATCCTAATACCCCTGCAAGCTCATGGAGGGTTCCGGACATGGAGCTTGGAACGAAGCGTCTGAAACCTGGCAGTGCCGACTGCTTTGGTAAAGATGTCTGCAATCTGATCTTGAGAACGAACATGACGGACAACGAGGGAACCATCTTCCACTTGTTCACGAACAAAATAATAATCAATCTTGATATGTTTGGAACGTTGATGAAAGACAGGATTGGCAGAGATGTATGTAGCACTGAGATTGTCATAGAGCAAGATGGGGGGCCGAACAAGAGGAGCTTGGAGCTCGAGCAGTAACTGCTGAAGCCATATCAATTCGGTGGCCGTGAAAGCAATGGCACAATATTCAGCTTCAGAGCTAGACTTTGCAACCACATTCTGCTTCTTGGAGGCCCAGCTGACAAGGTTGCCACCATAATATACGGCAAAGCCATGCTGCGAACGACAATCATCGCCATCAGAAGCCCAACCAGCATCAGAGAAGGCAACAAGCCGATGATCTAGAGTGGGGCGAAGAATCTAGCCGGAGGAGAGAGAGCCCTTTAGATAGCGGAGAATTCGTTTGACAGCCGACCAATGAGTCTCTGTGGGTGACTGCATGAATTGACAGACTCTGTTGACGGCATACGAGATTTCCGGGCGAGTGATGGTAACATACTGTAGAGCCCCAACAATACTTCTGTATAGAAAAGGATCAGGAAACGGATCACCATCCTTGGTGAGACGAGAGGCCGATTCTGCCGGAGAAGAGATAGGGCGAGCATCTTGCATTTTGCTGCGCAGAAGAAGATCCCGGATATACTTCTGCTGAGATAGGAGAATAGTGTTGATGAAACCACTTTTGAAAAGTGAACCTCCTTCCACGTCCCCGTGGAGGAGGTGATCTACGTGTTGATTTTCAGTTGGTCGGCGGTCTTACCTGAAACCCCCTTCCTACTATTATCTATCCTAAATGGGGGCCTCGACCTGTGCTGCAGGACCTAGTGCTCGGCTCGTTCCACTTTTCGGGCGATGATCTCACCAAACGTCGGCTCATTTCTGAGTCGAGACGAACCCACTCAGATAAGCTTGAAAAGCCCCCTATTCCTGGCCTATGCCCCTCGGAATATCATGGGAACCAACCCTTGTTAATGAGGCTTCGACCTCTTTTTATAATCCAAGTACTCCTATTTGCATGTCACTCATTTGCCACATGTCAAGTGTCTCCACCATGTGTGATGGAGGCATGGGTGCCATGTGTCCCGACATGCATGTGAGATCCGTAGGCGGTTTATCGTCCGCGGACATCCTGAGTCTCAGTTTTTTACTTGCACTCGTCCATTTTTTAATGTTTAAAAGGTTTTATTTATATAGCGGGAAACCTTATTTATTTATGATTTTTGAGAATATCATTATTTAATTCTCGGGCATCATCACAACTCCTCGAACTTCAGTTAAGTCGTGGCTAAACTGGGGTTCGACAATGATGCATCGTATGATCTTGTTTTTTATTCATATCCATCGTTCGAGGAGGACCTTGTTCATACTCATTTTTAAAAGTTATCTCCGCGAGCCTGTAAAGCTACCAGCGGAGGCCATCTGTCACTCGAGAGGGACTTAGTTTATACTCACTTAAGAGTTATAAGCGCCTCCGTCACTCGAGAGGGACTTAGTTTATACTCACTTAAGAGTTATCTCCGCGAGCTTATAACGCTACAAGCGGAGGCCCTCCGTCACTCGAGAGGGACTTAGTTTATACTCACTTAAGAGTTATCTCTGCGAGCTTATAAAGCTACAAGCGGAGGCCCTCCGTCACTCGAGAGGGACTTAGTTTATACTCACTTAAGAGTTATCTCCGCGAGCTTATAAAGCTACAAGCGGAGGCCCTCCGTCAGTCGAGAGGGACTTAGTTTATACTCACTTAAGAGTTATCTCCGCGAGCTTATAAAGCTATAAGCGGAGGCCCTCCGTCACTCGAGAGGGACTTAGTTTATACTCACTTAAGAGTTATCTCCGCAAGTTTATAAAGCTACAAGCGGAGGTCCTCCGTCACTCGAGAGAGACTTAGTTTATACTCACTTAAGAGTTATCTCCGCGAGCTTATAAAGCTACAAGCGGAGGCCCTCCGTCACTCGAGAGGGACTTAGTTTATACTCACTTAAGATTTATCTCCGCAAGTTTATAAAGCTACAAGCGGAGCCCCTCCGTCACTCGAGAGGGACTTAGTTTATACTCACTTAAGAGTTATCTCCGCGAGCTTATAAATCTACAAGCGGAGGCCCTCCGTCACTCGAGAGGGACTTAGTTTATACTCACTTAAGAGTTATCTCCGCGAGCTAATAAAGCTATAAGCGGAGGCCCTCCGTCACTCGAGAGGGACTTAGTTTATACTCACTTAAGAGTTATCTCCGCGAGCTTATAAAGCTACAAGCAGAGGCCCTCCGTCACTCGTGAGGGAATTAGTTTATACTCACTTAAGAGTTATCTCCGCGAGCTTATAAAGCTACAAGCGGAGGCCCTCCGTCACTCGAGAGGGACTTAGTTTATACTCACTTAAGAGTTATCTCCGCGAGCTTATAAAGCTACAAGCGGAGGCCCTCCGTCACTCGAGAGGGACTTAGTTTATACTCACTTAAGAGTTATCTCCGCGAGCTTATAAAGCTACAAGCGGAGGCCCTCCGTCACTCGAGAGGGACATAGTTTATACTCACTTAAGAGTTATCTCCGCGAGCTTATAAAGCTACAAGCGGAGGCCCTCCGTCACTCGAGAGGGACTTAGTTTATACTCACTTAAGAGTTATCTCCGCAAGCTTATAACGCTACAAGCGGAGGCCCTCCGTCACTCGAGAGGGACTTAGTTTATACTCACTTAATAGTTATCTCCGCAAGCTTATAACGCTACAAGCGGAGGCCCTCCGTCACTCGAGAGGGACTTAGTTTATACTCACTTAAGAGTTATCTCCGCGAGCTTATAAATCTACAAGCGGAGGCCCTCCGTAAGTTTATAAAGCTACAAGCGGAGGCCCTCCGTCACTCGAGAGGGACTTAGTTTATACTCACTTAAGAGTTATCTCCGCGAGCTTATAAAGCTACAAGCGGAGGCCCTCCGTCACTCGAGAGGGACTTAGTTTATACTCACTTAAGAGTTATTTCCGCATGTTTATAAAGCTACAAGCGGAGGCCCTCCGTCACTCGAGAGGGACTTAGTTTATACTCACATAAGAGTTATCTCCGCGAGCTTATAAAGCTACAAGCGGAGGCCCTCCGTCACTCGAGAGGGACTTAGTTTATACTCACCTAAGAGTTATCTCCGCGAGCTTATAAAGCTACAAGCGGAGGCCCTCCGTCACTCGAGAGGGACTTAGTTTATACTCACTAAAGATTATCTCCGCAAGCTTATAACGCTACAAGCGGAGGCCCTCCGTCACTCGAGAGGGACTTAGTTTATACTCACTTAAGAGTTATCTCCGCAAGCTTATAACGCTACAAGCGGAGGCCCTCCGTCACTCGTGAGGGACTTAGTTTATACTCATTTAAGAGTTATCTCCGCGAGCTTATAAAGCTATAAGCGGAGGCCCTCCGTCACTCGAGAGGGACTTAGTTTATACTCACTTAAGAGTTATCTCCGCGAGCTTATAAATCTACAAGCGAAGGCCCTCCGTCACTCGAGAGGGACTTAGTTTATACTCACTTAAGAGTTATCTCCGCGAGCTTATAAAGCTATAAGCGGAGGCCCTCCGTCACTCGAGAGGGACTTAGTTTATACTCACTTAAGAGTTATCTCCGCAAGTTTATAAAGCTACAAGCGGAGGCCCTCCGTCACTCGAGAGGGACTTAGTTTATACTCACTTAAGAGTTATCTCCGCGAGCTTATAAAGCTACAAGCGGAGGCCCTCCGTCACTCGAGAGGGACTTAGTTTATACTCACTTAAGAGTTATCTCCGCAAGTTTATAAAGCTACAAGCGGAGGCCCTCCGTCACTCGAGAGGGACTTAGTTTATACTAACTTAAGAGTTATCTCCGCGAGCTTATAAAGCTATAAGCGGAGGCCCTCCGTCACTCGAGAGGGACTTAGTTTATACTCACTTAAGAGTTATTTCCCCAAGTTTATAAAGCTACAAGCGGAGGCCCTCCGTCACTCGAGAAGGACTTAGTTTATACTCATTTAAGAGTTATCTCCTCGAGCTTATAAAGCTACAAGCGGAGGCCCTCCGTCACTCGAGAGGGACTTAGTTTATACTCACTTAAGAGTTATCTCCGCAAGCTTAAAACGCTACAAGCGGAGGCCCTCCGTCACTCGAGAGGGACTTAGTTTATACTCACTTAAGAGTTATCTCCGCGAGCTTATAAATCTACAAGCGGAGGCCCTCCGTAAGTTTATAAAGCTACAAGCGGAGGCCCTCCGTCACTCGAGAGGGACTTAGTTTATACTCACTTAAGAGTTATCTCCGCGAGCTTATAAAGCTACAAGCGGAGGCCCTCCGTCACTCGAGAGGGACTTAGTTTATACTCACTTAAGAGTTATCTCCGTGAGCTTATAAAGCTATAAGCGGAGGCCCTCCGTCACTCGAGAGGGACTTAGTTTATACTCACTTAAGAGTTATCTCCGCAAGTTTATAAAGCTACAAGCGGAGGTCCTCCGTCACTCGAGAGGGACTTAGTTTATACTCACTTAAGAGTTATCTCCGCGAGCTTATAAAGCTACAAGCGGAGGCCCTCCGTCACTCGAGAGGGACTTAGTTTATACTCACTTAAGATTTATCTCCGCAAGTTTATAAAGCTACAAGCGGAGGCCCTCCGTCACTCGAGAGGGACTTAGTTTATACTCACTTAAGAGTTATCTCCGCGAGCTTATAAATCTACAAGCGGAGGCCCTCTGTCACTCGAGAGGGACTTAGTTTATACTCACTTAAGAGTTATCTCCGCGAGCTAATAAAGCTATAAGCGGAGGCCCTCCGTCACTCGAGAGGGACTTAGTTTATACTCACTTAAGAGTTATCTCCGCGAGCTTATAATGCTACAAGCGGAGACCCTCCGTCACTCGAGAGGGACTTAGTTTATACTCACTTAAGAGTTATCTCTGCGAGCTTATAAAGCTACAAGCGGAGGCCCTCCGTCACTCGAGAGGGACTTAGTTTATACTCACTTAAGAGTTATCTCCGCGAGCTTATAAAGCTACAAGCGGAGGCCCTCCGTCACTCGAGAGGGACTTAGTTTATACTCACTTAAGAGTTATCACCGCGAGCTTATAAAGCTACAAGCGGAGGCCCTCCGTCACTCGAGAGGGACTTAGTTTATACTCACTTAAGAGTTATCTCCGCGAGCTTATAAAGCTACAAGCGGAGGCCCTCCGTCACTCGAGAGGGACATAGTTTATACTCACTTAAGAGTTATCTCCACGAGCTTATAAAGCTACAAGCGGAGGCCCTCCGTCACTCGAGAGGGACTTAGTTTATACTCACTTAAGAGTTATCTCCGCAAGCTTATAACGCTACAAGCGGAGGCCCTCCGTCACTCGAGAGGGACTTAGTTTATACTCACTTAAGAGTTATTTCCCCAAGTTTATAAAGCTACAAGCGGAGGCCCTCCGTCACTCGAGAAGGACTTAGTTTATACTCATTTAAGAGTTATCTCCTCGAGCTTATAAAGCTACAAGCGGAGGCCCTCCGTCACTCGAGAGGGACTTAGTTTATACTCACTTAAGAGTTATCTCCGCAAGCTTATAACGCTATAAGCGGAGGCCCTCCGTCACTCGAGAGGGACTTAGTTTATACTCACTTAAGAGTTATCTCCGCGAGCTTATAAATCTACAAGCGGAGGCCCTCCGTAAGTTTATAAAGCTACAAGCGGAGGCCCTCCGTCACTCGAGAGGGACTTAGTTTATACTCACTTAAGAGTTATCTCCGCGAGCTTATAAAGCTACAAGCGGAGGCCCTCCGTCACTCGAGAGGGACTTAGTTTATACTCACTTAAGAGTTATTTCCGCATGTTTATAAAGCTACAAGCGGAGGCCCTCCGTCACTCGAGAGGGACTTAGTTTATACTCACATAAGAGTTATCTCCACGAGCTTATAAAGCTACAAGCGGAGGCCCTCCGTCACTCGAGAGGGACTTAGTTTATACTCACCTAAGAGTTATCTCCGCGAGCTTATAAAGCTACAAGCGGAGGCCCTCCGTCACTCGAGAGGGACTTAGTTTATACTCACTAAAGATTATCTCCGCAAGCTTATAACGCTACAAGCGGAGGCCCTCCGTCACTCGAGAGGGACTTAGTTTATACTCACTTAAGAGTTATCTCCGCAAGCTTATAACGCTACAAGCGGAGGCCCTCCGTCACTTGAGAGGGACTTAGTTTATACTCATTTAAGAGTTATCTCCGCGAGCTTATAAAGCTATAAGCGGAGGCCCTCCGTCACTCGAGAGGGACTTAGTTTATACTCACTTAAGAGTTATCTCTGCGAGCTTATAAATCTACAAGCGAAGGCCCTCCGTCACTCGAGAGGGACTTAGTTTATACTCACTTAAGAGTTATCTCCGCGAGCTTATAAAGCTATAAGCGGAGGCCCTCCGTCACTCGAGAGGGACTTAGTTTATACTCACTTAAGAGTTATCTCCGCAAGTTTATAAAGCTACAAGCGGAGGCCCTCCGTCACTCGAGAGGGACTTAGTTTATACTCACTTAAGAGTTATCTCCGCGAGCTTATAAAGCTACAAGCGGAGGCCCTCCGTCACTCGAGAGGGACTTAGTTTATACTCACTTAAGAGTTATCTCCGCATGTTTATAAAGCTACAAGCGGAGGCCCTCCGTCACTCGAGAGGGACTTAGTTTATACTAACTTAAGAGTTATCTCCGCGAGCTTATAAAGCTATAAGCGGAGGCCCTCCGTCACTCGAGAGGGACTTAGTTTATACTCACTTAAGAGTTATTTCCGCAAGTTTATAAAGCTACAAGCGGAGGCCCTCCGTCACTCGAGAAGGACTTAGTTTATACTCATTTAAGAGTTATCTCCTCGAGCTTATAAAGCTACAAGCGGAGGCCCTCCGTCACTCGAGAGGGACTTAGTTTATACTCACTTAAGAGTTATCTCCGCAAGTTTATAAAGCTATAAGCGGAGGCCCTCCGTCACTCGAGAGGGACTTAGTTTATACTCACTTAAGAGTTATCTCCGCGAGCTTATAAAGCTATAAGCGGAGGCCCTCCGTCACTCGAGAGGGACTTAGTTTATACTCACTTAAGAGTTATCTCCGCAAGCTTATAACGCTACAAGCGGAGGCCCTCCGTCACTCGAGAGGGACTTAGTTTATACTCACTTAAGAGTTATCTCCGCAAGCTTATAACGCTACAAGCGGAGGCCCTCCGTCACTCGAGAGGGACTTAGTTTATACTCACTTAAGAGTTATCTCCGCGAGCTTATAAATCTACAAGCGGAGGCCCTCCGTAAGTTTATAAAGCTACAAGCGGAGGCCCTCCGTCACTCGAGAGGGACTTAGTTTATACTCACTTAAGAGTTATCTCCGCGAGCTTATAAAGCTACAAGCGGAGGCCCTCCGTCACTCGAGAGGGACATAGTTTATACTCACTTAAGAGTTATTTCCGCATGTTTATAAAGCTACAAGCGGAGGCCCTCCGTCACTCGAGAGGGACTTAGTTTATACTCACATAAGAGTTATCTCCGCGAGCTTATAAAGCTACAAGCGGAGGCCCTCCGTCACTCGAGAGGGACATAGTTTATACTCACTTAAGAGTTATCTCCACGAGCTTATAAAGCTACAAGCGGAGGCCCTCCGTCACTCGAGAGGGACTTAGTTTATACTCACTTAAGAGTTATCTCCGCAAGCTTATAACGCTACAAGCGGAGGCCCTCCGTCACTCGAGAGGGACTTAGTTTATACTCACTTAAGAGTTATTTCCCCAAGTTTATAAAGCTACAAGCGGAGGCCCTCCGTCACTCGAGAAGGACTTAGTTTATACTCATTTAAGAGTTATCTCCTCGAGCTTATAAAGCTACAAGCGGAGGCCCTCCGTCACTCGAGAGGGACTTAGTTTATACTCACTAAAGATTATCTCCGCAAGCTTATAACGCTACAAGCGGAGGCCCTCCGTCACTCGAGAGGGACTTAGTTTATACTCACTTAAGAGTTATCTCCGCAAGCTTATAACGCTACAAGCGGAGGCCCTCCGTCACTCGAGAGGGACTTAGTTTATACTCATTTAAGAGTTATCTCCGCGAGCTTATAAAGCTATAAGCGGAGGCCCTCCGTCACTCGAGAGGGACTTAGTTTATACTCACTTAAGAGTTATCTCCGCGAGCTTATAAATCTACAAGCGAAGGCCCTCCGTCACTCGAGAGGGACTTAGTTTATACTCACTTAAGAATTATCTCCGCGAGCTTATAAAGCTATAAGCGGAGGCCCTCCGTCACTCGAGAGGGACTTAGTTTATACTCACTTAAGAGTTATCTCCGCAAGTTTATAAAGCTACAAGCGGAGGCCCTCCGTCACTCGAGAGGGACTTAGTTTATACTCACTTAAGAGTTATCTCCGCGAGCTTATAAAGCTACAAGCGGAGGCCCTCCGTCACTCGAGAGGGACTTAGTTTATACTCACTTAAGAGTTATTTCCGCATGTTTATATTGCTACAAGCGGAGGCCCTCCGTCACTCGAGAGGGACTTAGTTTATACTCACATAAGAGTTATCTCCACGAGCTTATAAAGCTACAAGCGGAGGCCCTCCGTCACTCGAGAGGGACTTAGTTTATACTCACTTAAGAGTTATCTCCGCGAGCTTATAAAGCTACAAGCGGAGGTCCTCCGTCACTCGAGAGGGACTTAGTTTATACTCACTTAAGAGTTATCTCCGCGAGCTTATAAAGCTACAAGCGGAGGCCCTCCGTCACTCGAGAGGGACTTAGTTTATACTCACTTAAGAGTTATCTCCGCATGTTTATAAAGCTACAAGCGGAGGCCCTCCGTCACTCGAGAGGGACTTAGTTTATACTAACTTAAGAGTTATCTCCGCGAGCTTATAAAGCTATAAGCGGAGGCCCTCCGTCACTCGAGAGGGACTTAGTTTATACTCACTTAAGAGTTATTTCCGCAAGTTTATAAAGCTACAAGCGGAGGCCCTCCGTCACTCGAGAAGGACTTAGTTTATACTCATTTAAGAGTTATCTCCTCGAGCTTATAAAGCTACAAGCGGAGGCCCTCCCTCACTCGAGAGGGACTTAGTTTATACTCACTTAAGAGTTATCTCCGCAAGTTTATAAAGCTATAAGCGGAGGCCCTCCGTCACTCGAGAGGGACTTAGTTTATACTCACTTAAGAGTTATCTCCGCGAGCTTATAAAGCTTTAAGCGGAGGCCCTCCGTCACTCGAGAGGGACTTAGTTTATACTCACTTAAGAGTTATCTCCGCAAGCTTATAACGCTACAAGCGGAGGCCCTCCGTCACTCGAGAGGGACTTAGTTTATACTCACTTAAGAGTTATCTCCGCAAGCTTATAACGCTACAAGCGGAGGCCCTCCGTCACTCGAGAGGGACTTAGTTTATACTCACTTAAGAGTTATCTCCGCGAGCTTATAAATCTACAAGCGGAGGCCCTCCGTAAGTTTATAAAGCTACAAGCGGAGGCCCTCCGTCACTCGAGAGGGACTTAGTTTATACTCACTTAAGAGTTATCTCCGCGAGCTTATAAAGCTACAAGCGGAGGCCCTCCGTCACTCGAGAGGGACATAGTTTATACTCACTTAAGAGTTATTTCCGCATGTTTATAAAGCTACAAGCGGAGGCCCTCCGTCACTCGAGAGGGACTTAGTTTATACTCACATAAGAGTTATCTCCGCGAGCTTATAAAGCTACAAGCGGAGGCCCTCCGTCACTCGAGAGGGACTTAGTTTATACTCACCTAAGAGTTATCTCCGAGAGCATATAAAGCTACAAGCGGAGGCCCTCCGTCACTCGAGAGGGACTTAGTTTATACTCACTAAAGATTATCTCTGCAAGCTTATAACGCTACAAGCGGAGGCCCTCCGTCACTCGAGAGGGACTTAGTTTATACTCACTTAAGAGTTATCTCCGCAAGCTTATAACGCTACAAGCGGAGGCCCTCCGTCACTCGAGAGGGACTTAGTTTATACTCACTTAAGAGTTATCTCCGCAAGCTTATAACGCTACAAGCGGAGGCCCTCCGTCACTCGAGAGGGACTTAGTTTATACTCACTTAAGAGTTATCTCCGCGAGCTTATAAATCTACAAGCGGAGGCCCTCCGTAAGTTTATAAAGCTACAAGCGGAGGCCCTCCGTCACTCGAGAGGGACTTAGTTTATACTCACTTAAGAGTTATCTCCGCGAGCTTATAAAGCTACAAGCGGAGGCCCTCCGTCACTCGAGAGGGACATAGTTTATACTCACTTAAGAGTTATTTCCGCATGTTTATAAAGCTACAAGCGGAGGCCCTCCGTCACTCGAGAGGGACTTAGTTTATACTCACATAAGAGTTATCTCCGCGAGCTTATAAAGCTACAAGCGGAGGCCCTCCGTCACTCGAGAGGGACTTAGTTTATACTCACCTAAGAGTTATCTCCGAGAGCATATAAAGCTACAAGCGGAGGCCCTCCGTCACTCGAGAGGGACTTAGTTTATACTCACTAAAGATTATCTCTGCAAGCTTATAACGCTACAAGCGGAGGCCCTCCGTCACTCGAGAGGGACTTAGTTTATACTCACTTAAGAGTTATCTCCGCAAGCTTATAACGCTACAAGCGGAGGCCCTCCGTCACTCGAGAGGAACTTAGTTTATACTCATTTAAGAGTTATCTCCGCGAGCTTATAAAGCTATAAGCGGAGGCCCTCCGTCACTCGAGAGGGACTTAGTTTATACTCACTTAAGAGTTATCTCCGCGAGCTTATAAATTTACAAGCGAAGGCCCTCCGTCACTCGAGAGGGACTTAGTTTATACTCACTTAAGAGTTATCTCCGCGAGCTTATAAAGCTATAAGCGGAGGCCCTCCGTCACTCGAGAGGGACTTAGTTTATACTCACTTAAGAGTTATCTCCGGAAGTTTATAAAGCTACAAGCGGAGGCCCTCCGTCACTCGAGAGGGACTTAGTTTATACTCACTTAAGAGTTATCTCCGCGAGCTTATAAAGCTACAAGCGGAGGCCCTCCGTCACTCGAGAGGGACTTAGTTTATACTCACTTAAGAGTTATCTCCGCAAGTTTATAAAGCTACAAGCGGAGGCCCTCCGTCACTCGAGAGGGACTTAGTTTATACTAACTTAGGAGTTATCTCCGCGAGCTTATAAAGCTATAAGCGGAGGCCCTCCGTCACTCGAGAGGGACTTAGTTTATACTCACTTAAGAGTTATTTCCCCAAGTTTATAAAGCTACAAGCGGAGGCCCTCCGTCACTCGAGAAGGACTTAGTTTATACTCATTTAAGATTTATCTCCTCGAGCTTATAAAGCTACAAGCGGAGGCCCTCCGTCACTCGAGAGGGACTTAGTTTATACTCACTTAAGAGTTATCTCCGCAAGCTTATAACGCTATAAGCGGAGGCCCTCCGTCACTCGAGAGGGACTTAGTTTATACTCACTTAAGAGTTATCTCCGCGAGCTTATAAATCTACAAGCGGAGGCCCTCCGTAAGTTTATAAAGCTACAAGCGGAGGCCCTCCGTCACTCGAGAGGGACTTAGTTTATACTCACTTAAGAGTTATCTCCGCGAGCTTATAAAGCTACAAGCGGAGGCCCTCCGTCACTCGAGAGGGACTTAGTTTATACTCACTTAAGAGTTATCTCCGCAAGCTTATAACGCTACAAGCGGAGGCCCTCCGTCACTCGAGAGGAACTTAGTTTATACTCACTTAAGATTTATCTCCGCAAGTTTATAAAGCTACAAGCGGAGGCCCTCCGTCACTCGAGAGGGACTTAGTTTATACTCACTTAAGAGTTATCTCCGCAAGTTTATAAAGCTACAAGCGGAGGCCCTCCGTCACTCGAGAGGGACTTAGTTTATACTCACTTAAGAGTTATCTCCTCGAGCTTATAAAGCTACAAGCGGAGGCCCTCCGTCACTCGAGAGGGACTTAGTTTATACTCACTTAAGAGTTATCTCCGCAAGTTTATAAAGCTACAAGCGGAGGCCCTCCGTCACTCGAGAGGGACTTAGTTTATACTAACTTAAGAGTTATCTCCGCGAGCTTATAAAGCTATAAGCGGAGGCCCTCCGTCACTCGAGAGGGACTTAGTTTAACCTCACTTAAGAGTTATTTCCCCAAGTTTATAAAGCTACAAGCGGAGGCCCTCCGTCACTCGAGAAGGACTTAGTTTATACTCATTTAAGAGTTATCTCCTCGAGCTTATAAAGCTACAAGCGGAGGCCCTCCGTCACTCGAGAGGGACTTAGTTTATACTCACTTAAGAGTTATCTCCGCAAGCTTATAACGCTACAAGCGGAGGCCCTCCGTCACTCGAGAGGGACTTAGTTTATACTCACTTAAGAGTTATCTCCGCAAGCTTATAACGCTACAAGCGGAGGCCCTCCGTCACTCGAGAGGGACTTAGTTTATACTCACTTAAGAGTTATCTCCGCGAGCTTATAAATCTACAAGCGGAGGCCCTCCGTAAGTTTATAAAGCTACAAGCGGAGGCCCTCCGTCACTCGAGAGGGACTTAGTTTATACTCACTTAAGAGTTATCTCCGCGAGCTTATAAAGCTACAAGCGGAGGCCCTCCGTCACTCGAGAGGGACATAGTTTATACTCACTTAAGAGTTATTTCCGCATGTTTATAAAGCTACAAGCGGAGGCCCTCCGTCACTCGAGAGGGACTTAGTTTATACTCACATAAGAGTTATCTCCGCGAGCTTATAAAGCTACAAGCGGAGGCCCTCCGTCACTCGAGAGGGACTTAGTTTATACTCACCTAAGAGTTATCTCCGAGAGCTTATAAAGCTACAAGCGGAGGCCCTCCGTCACTCGAGAGGGACTTAGTTTATACTCACTAAAGATTATCTCTGCAAGCTTATAACGCTACAAGCGGAGGCCCTCCGTCACTCGAGAGGGACTTAGTTTATACTCACTTAAGAGTTATCTCCGCAAGCTTATAACGCTACAAGCGGAGGCCCTCCGTCACTCGAGAGGGACTTAGTTTATACTCATTTAAGAGTTATCTCCGCGAGCTTATAAAGCTATAAGCGGAGGCCCTCCGTCACTCGAGAGGGACTTAGTTTATACTCACTTAAGAGTTATCTCCGCGAGCTTATAAATTTACAAGCGAAGGCCCTCCGTCACTCGAGAGGGACTTAGTTTATACTCACTTAAGAGTTATCTCCGCGAGCTTATAAAGCTATAAGCGGAGGCCCTCCGTCACTCGAGAGGGACTTAGTTTATACTCACTTAAGAGTTATCTCCGGAAGTTTATAAAGCTACAAGCGGAGGCCCTCCGTCACTCGAGAGGGACTTAGTTTATACTCACTTAAGAGTTATCTCCGCGAGCTTATAAAGCTACAAGCGGAGGCCCTCCGTCACTCGAGAGGGACTTAGTTTATACTCACTTAAGAGTTATCTCCGCAAGTTTATAAAGCTACAAGCGGAGGCCCTCCGTCACTCGAGAGGGACTTAGTTTATACTAACTTAAGAGTTATCTCCGCGAGCTTATAAAGCTATAAGCGGAGGCCCTCCGTCACTCGAGAGGGACTTAGTTTATACTCACTTAAGAGTTATTTCCCCAAGTTTATAAAGCTACAAGCGGAGGCCCTCCGTCACTCAAGAAGGACTTAGTTTATACTCATTTAAGATTTATCTCCTCGAGCTTATAAAGCTACAAGCGGAGGCCCTCCGTCACTCGAGAGGGACTTAGTTTATACTCACTTAAGAGTTATCTCCGCAAGCTTATAACGCTATAAGCGGAGGCCCTCCGTCACTCGAGAGGGACTTAGTTTATACTCACTTAAGAGTTATCTCCGCGAGCTTATAAATCTACAAGCGGAGGCCCTCCGTAAGTTTATAAAGCTACAAGCGGAGGCCCTCCGTCACTCGAGAGGGACTTAGTTTATACTCACTAAAGAGTTATCTCCGCGAGCTTATAAAGCTACAAGCGGAGGCCCTCCGTCACTCGAGAGGGACTTAGTTTATACTCACTTAAGAGTTATCTCCGCAAGCTTATAACGCTACAAGCGGAGGCCCTCCGTCACTCGAGAGGAACTTAGTTTATACTCACTTAAGATTTATCTCCGCAAGTTTATAAAGCTACAAGCGGAGGCCCTCCGTCACTCGAGAGGGACTTAGTTTATACTCACTTAAGAGTTATCTCCGCAAGTTTATAAAGCTACAAGCGGAGGCCCTCCGTCACTCGAGAGGGACTTAGTTTATACTCACTTAAGAGTTATCTCCTCGAGCTTATAAAGCTACAAGCGGAGGCCCTCCGTCACTCGAGAGGGACTTAGTTTATACTCACTTAAGAGTTATCTCCGCAAGTTTATAAAGCTACAAGCGGAGGCCCTCCGTCACTCGAGAGGGACTTAGTTTATACTAACTTAAGAGTTATCTCCGCGAGCTTATAAAGCTATAAGCGGAGGCCCTCCGTCACTCGAGAGGGACTTAGTTTAACCTCACTTATGAGTTATTTCCCCAAGTTTATAAAGCTACAAGCGGAGGCCCTCCGTCACTCGAGAAGGACTTAGTTTATACTCATTTAAGAGTTATCTCCTCGAGCTTATAAAGCTACAAGCGGAGGCCCTCCGTCACTCGAGAGGGACTTAGTTTATACTCACTTAAGAGTTATCTCCGCAAGCTTATAACGCTACAAGCGGAGGCCCTCCGTCACTCGAGAGGGACTTAGTTTATACTCACTTAAGAGTTATCTCCGCAAGCTTATAACGCTACAAGCGGAGGCCCTCCGTCACTCGAGAGGGACTTAGTTTATACTCACTTAAGAGTTATCTCCGCGAGCTTATAAATCTACAAGCGGAGGCCCTCCGTAAGTTTATAAAGCTACAAGCGGAGGCCCTCCGTCACTCGAGAGGGACTTAGTTTATACTCACTTAAGAGTTATCTCCGCGAGCTTATAAAGCTACAAGCGGAGGCCCTCCGTCACTCGAGAGGGACATAGTTTATACTCACTTAAGAGTTATTTCCGCATGTTTATAAAGCTACAAGCGGAGGCCCTCCGTCACTCGAGAGGGACTTAGTTTATACTCACATAAGAGTTATCTCCGCGAGCTTATAAAGCTACAAGCGGAGGCCCTCCGTCACTCGAGAGGGACTTAGTTTATACTCACCTAAGAGTTATCTCCGAGAGCTTATAAAGCTACAAGCGGAGGCCCTCCGTCACTCGAGAGGGACTTAGTTTATACTCACTAAAGATTATCTCTGCAAGCTTATAACGCTACAAGCGGAGGCCCTCCGTCACTCGAGAGGGACTTAGTTTATACTCACTTAAGAGTTATCTCCGCAAGCTTATAACGCTACAAGCGGAGGCCCTCCGTCACTCGAGAGGGACTTAGTTTATACTCATTTAAGAGTTATCTCCGCGAGCTTATAAAGCTATAAGCGGAGGCCCTCCGTCACTCGAGAGGGACTTAGTTTATACTCACTTAAGAGTTATCTCCGCGAGCTTATAAATTTACAAGCGAAGGCCCTCCGTCACTCGAGAGGGACTTAGTTTATACTCACTTAAGAGTTATCTCCGCGAGCTTATAAAGCTATAAGCGGAGGCCCTCCGTCACTCGAGAGGGACTTAGTTTATACTCACTTAAGAGTTATCTCCGGAAGTTTATAAAGCTACAAGCGGAGGCCCTCCGTCACTCGAGAGGGACTTAGTTTATACTCACTTAAGAGTTATCTCCGCGAGCTTATAAAGCTACAAGCGGAGGCCCTCCGTCACTCGAGAGGGACTTAGTTTATACTCACTTAAGAGTTATCTCCGCAAGTTTATAAAGCTACAAGCGGAGGCCCTCCGTCACTCGAGAGGGACTTAGTTTATACTAACTTAAGAGTTATCTCCGCGAGCTTATAAAGCTATAAGCGGAGGCCCTCCGTCACTCGAGAGGGACTTAGTTTATACTCACTTAAGAGTTATTTCCCCAAGTTTATAAAGCTCTAAGCGGAGGCCCTCCGTCACTCGAGAAGGACTTAGTTTATACTCATTTAAGATTTATCTCCTCGAGCTTATAAAGCTACAAGCGGAGGCCCTCCGTCACTCGAGAGGGACTTAGTTTATACTCACTTAAGAGTTATCTCCGCAAGCTTATAACGCTATAAGCGGAGGCCCTCCGTCACTCGAGAGGGACTTAGTTTATACTCACTTAAGAGTTATCTCAGCGAGCTTATAAATCTACAAGCGGAGGCCCTCCGTAAGTTTATAAAGCTACAAGCGGAGGCCCTCCGTCACTCGAGAGGGACTTAGTTTATACTCACTTAAGAGTTATTTCCCCAAGTTTATAAAGCTACAAGCGGAGGCCCTCCGTCACTCGAGAAGGACTTAGTTTATACTCATTTAAGATTTATCTCCTCGAGCTTATAAAGCTACAAGCGGAGGCCCTCCGTCACTCGAGAGGGACTTAGTTTATACTCACTTAAGAGTTATCTCCGCAAGCTTATAACGCTATAAGCGGAGGCCCTCCGTCACTCGAGAGGGACTTAGTTTATACTCACTTAAGAGTTATCTCCGCGAGCTTATAAATCTACAAGCGGAGGCCCTCCGTAAGTTTATAAAGCTACAAGCGGAGGCCCTCCGTCACTCGAGAGGGACTTAGTTTATACTCACTTAAGAGTTATCTCCGCGAGCTTATAAAGCTACAAGCGGAGGCCCTCCGTCACTCGAGAGGGACTTAGTTTATACTCACTTAAGAGTTATCTCCGCAAGCTTATAACGCTACAAGCGGAGGCCCTCCGTCACTCGAGAGGAACTTAGTTTATACTCACTTAAGATTTATCTCCGCAAGTTTATAAAGCTACAAGCGGAGGCCCTCCGTCACTCGAGAGGGACTTAGTTTATACTCACTTAAGAGTTATCTCCGCAAGTTTATAAAGCTACAAGCGGAGGCCCTCCGTCACTCGAGAGGGACTTAGTTTATACTCACTTAAGAGTTATCTCCTCGAGCTTATAAAGCTACAAGCGGAGGCCCTCCGTCACTCGAGAGGGACTTAGTTTATACTCACTTAAGAGTTATCTCCGCAAGTTTATAAAGCTACAAGCGGAGGCCCTCCGTCACTCGAGAGGGACTTAGTTTATACTAACTTAAGAGTTATCTCCGCGAGCTTATAAAGCTATAAGCGGAGGCCCTCCGTCACTCGAGAGGGACTTAGTTTATACTCACTTAAGAGTTATTTCCCCAAGTTTATAAAGCTACAAGCGGAGGCCCTCCGTCACTCGAGAAGGACTTAGTTTATACTCATTTAAGAGTTATCTCCTCGAGCTTATAAAGCTACAAGCGGAGGCCCTCCGTCACTCGAGAGGGACTTAGTTTATACTCACTTAAGAGTTATCTCCGCAAGCTTATAACGCTATAAGCGGAGGCCCTCCGTCACTCGAGAGGGACTTAGTTTATACTCACTTAAGAGTTATCTCCGCGAGCTTATAAATCTACAAGCGGAGGCCCTCCGTAAGTTTATAAAGCTACAAGCGGAGGCCCTCCGTCACTCGAGAGGGACTTAGTTTATACTCACTAAAGAGTTATCTCCGCGAGCTTATAAAGCTACAAGCGGAGGCCCTCCGTCACTCGAGAGGGACTTAGTTTATACTCACTTAAGAGTTATCTCCGCAAGCTTATAACGCTATAAGCGGAGGCCCTCCGTCACTCGAGAGGGACTTAGTTTATACTCACTTAAGAGTTATCTCCGCGAGCTTATAAATCTACAAGCGGAGGCCCTCCGTAAGTTTATAAAGCTACAAGCGGAGGCCCTCCGTCACTCGAGAGGGACTTAGTTTATACTCACTAAAGAGTTATCTCCGCGAGCTTATAAAGCTACAAGCGGAGGCCCTCCGTCACTCGAGAGGGACTTAGTTTATACTCACTTAAGAGTTATCTCCGCAAGCTTATAACGCTACAAGCGGAGGCCCTCCGTCACTCGAGAGGGACTTAGTTTATACTCACTTAAGAGTTATCTCCGCAAATTTATAAAGCTATAAGCGGAGGCCCTCTGTCACTCGAGAGGGACTTAGTTTATACTCACTTAAGAGTTATCTCCGCGAGCTTATAAAGCTACAAGTGGAGGCCCTCCGTCACTCGAGAGGGACTTAGTTTATACTCACTTAAGAGTTATCTCCGCGAGCTTATAAAGCTACAAGCGGAGGCCCTCCGTCACTCGAGAGGGACTTAGTTTATACTCACTTAAGAGTTATCTCCGCGAGCTTATAAAGCTACAAGCGGAGGTCCTCCGTCACTCGAGAGGGACTTAGTTTATACTCACTTAAGAGTTATCTTCGCGAGCTTATAACGCTACAAGCGGAGGCCCTCCGTCACTCGAGAGGGACTTAGTTTATACTCACTTAAGAGTTATCTCCGCGAGCTTATAAAGCTACAAGCGGAGGCCCTCCGTCACTCGAGAGGGACTTAGTTTATACTCACTTAAGAGTTATCTTCGCGAGCTTATAAAGCTACAAGCGGAGGCCCTCCGTCACTCGAGAGCGACTTAGTTTATACTCACTTAAGAGTTATCTCCGCGAGCTTATAACGCTACAAGCGGAGGCCCTCCGTCACTCGAGAGGGACTTAGTTTATACTCACTTAAGAGTTATCTCCGCAAGCTTATAACGCTACAAGCGGAGGCCCTCCGTCACTCGAGAGGGACTTAGTTTATACTCACTTAAGAGTTATCTCCACGATCTTATAAAGCTACAAGCGGGAGCCCTCCGTCACTCGAGAGGGACTTAGTTTATACTCACTTAAGAGTTATCTCCGCGAGCTTATAAAGCTACAAGCGGAGGCCCTCCGTCACTCGAGAGGGACTTAGTTTATACTCACTTAAGAGTTATCTCCGCAAGCTTATAACGCTACAAGCGGAGGCCCTCCGTCACTCGAGAGGGACTTAGTTTATACTCACTTAAGAGTTATCTCTGCGAGCTTATAAAGCTACAAGCGGAGGCCCTCCGTCACTCGAGAGGGACTTAGTTTATACTCACTTAAGAGTTATCTCCGCGAGCTTATAAAGCTACAAGCGGAGGCCCTCCGTCACTCGAGAGGGACTTAGTTTATACTCACTTAAGAGTTATCTCCGCAAGCTTATAACGCTACAAGCGGAGGCCCTCCGTCACTCGAGAGGGACTTAGTTTATACTCACTTAAGAGTTATCTCCGCAAGCTTATAACGCTACAAGCGGAGGCCCTCCGTCACTCGAGAGGGACTTAGTTTATACTCACTTAAGAGTTATCTCCGCGAGCTTATAAAGCTACAAGCGGAGGCCCTCCGTCACTCGAGAGGGACTTAGTTTATACTCACTTAAGAGTTATCTCCGCGAGCTTATAAAGCTACAAGCGGAGGCCCTCCGTCACTCGAGAGGGACTTAGTTTATACTCACTTAAGAGTTATCTCCGCAAGCTTATAACGCTACAAGCGGAGGCCCTCCGTCACTCGAGAGGGACTTAGTTTATACTCACTTAAGAGTTATCTCCTCGAGCTTATAAATCTACAAGCGGAGGCCCTCCGTCACTCGAGAGGGACTTAGTTTATACTCACTTAAGAGTTATCTCCGCGAGCTTATAAAGCTACAAGCGGAGGCCCTCCGTCACTCGAGAGGGACTTAGTTTATACTCACTTAAGAGTTATCTCCGCGAGCTTATAAATCTACAAGCGGAGGCCCTCCGTCACTCGAGAGGGACTTAGTTTATACTCACTTAAGAGTTATCTCCGCAAGCTTATAAAGCTACAAGGGGAGGCCCTCCGTCACTCGAGAGGGACTTAGTTTATACTCACTTAAGAGTTATCTCCGCAAGCTTATAAAGCTACAAGCGGAGGCCCTCCGTCACTCGAGAGGGACTTAGTTTATACTCACTTAAGAGTTATCTCCGCGAGCTTATAAAGCTACAAGCGGAGGCCCTCCGTCACTCGAGAGGGACTTAGTTTATACTCACTTAAGAGTTATCTCCGCGAGCTTATAAAGCTACAAGCGGAGGCCCTCCGTCACTCGAGAGGGACTTAGTTTATACTCACTTAAGAGTTATCTCCGCAAGCTTATAACGCTACAAGAGGAGGCCCTCCGTCACTCGAGAGGGATTTAGTTTATACTCACTTAAGAGTTATCTCCGCGAGCTTATAAATCTACAAGCGGAGGCCCTCCGTCACTCGAGAGGGACTTAGTTTATACTCATTTAAGAGTTATCTCCGCGAGCTTATAAAGCTATAAGCGGAGGTCCTCCGTCACTCGAGAGGGACTTAGTTTATACTCACTTAAGAGTTATCTCCGCGAGCTTATAAATCTACAAGCGGAGGCCCTCCGTCACTCGAGAGGGACTTAGTTTATACTCACTTAAGAGTTATCTCCGCAAGCTTATAAAGCTACAAGGGGAGGCCCTCCGTCACTCGAGAGGGACTTAGTTTATACTCACTTAAGAGTTATCTCCGCGAGCTTATAAAGCTACAAGCGGAGGCCCTCCGTCACTCGAGAGGGACTTAGTTTATACTCACTTAAGAGTTATCTCCGCGAGCTTATAAAGCTACAAGCGGAGGCCCTCCGTCACTCGAGAGGGACTTAGTTTATACTCACTTAAGAGTTATCTCTGTTAGCTTATAAAGCTACAAGCGGAGGCCCTCCGTCACTCGAGAGGGACTTAGTTTATACTCACTTAAGAGTTATCTCTGCGAGCTCATAAAGCTACAAGCGGGAGCCCTCCGTCACCCGAGAGGGCCTTAGTTTATACTCCGATCTGGGAGACAGGTTCTATGATTAGATGCCCGACGCGGAGCAAGCTCAAGCGTCTTGGGACTTAATAAAATCATCGATCCGGGAGGCTAGCTCTACGACCGGATGCCCGACGCGGTGCAAGCTCCAGCGTCCTGGGACTTAATAAAATCATCGATCCGGGAGGCTAGCTCTACGACCGGATGCCCGACGCAGAGCAAGTTCCAGCGTCCTGGGACTTAATAAAATCATCGATCCGGGAGCTCAGTGCGTCCACCGGATGCCCGACGCGGAGCAAGCTCCAGCGTCCTGGGACTTAATAAAATCGTCGATCCGGGAGCTCAGTGCGTCCACCGAATGCCCGACGCAGAGCAAGCTCCAGCGTCCTGGGACTTAATAAAATCATCGATCCGGGAGCTCAGTGCGTCCACCGGATGCCCGACGCGGAGCAAGCTACAGCGTCCTGGGACTTAATAAAATCATCGATCCGGGAGGCTAGCTCTTCGACCGGATGCCCGACGCGGAGCAAGCTCCAGCGTCCTGGGACTTAATAAAATCATCGATCCGGGAGGCTAGCTCTACGACCGGATGCCCGACGCGGAGCAAGCTCCAGCGTCCTGGGACTTAATCAAATCATCGATCCGGGAGCTCAGTGCGTCCACCAGATGCCTGACGCGGAGCAAGCTCCAGCGTCCTGGGACTTAATAAAATCATCGATCCGGGAGCTCAGTGCGTCCACCGGATGCCCGACGCGGAGCAAGCTCCAGCGTCCTGGGACTTAATAAAATCATCGATCCGGGAGGCTAGCTCTACGACCGGATGCCCGACGCAGAGCAAGCTCTAGCGTCCTAGGACTTAATAAAATCATCGATCCGGGAGGCTAGCTCTACGACCGGATGCCCGACGCGGAGCAAGCTCCAGCGTCCTGGGACTTAATAAAATCATCGATCCGGGAGCTCAGTGCGTCCACCGGATGCCCGACGCGGAGCAAGCTCCAGCGTCCTGGGACTTAATAAAATCATCGATCCGGGAGCTCAGTGTGTCCACCGGATGCCCGACGCGGAGCAAGCTCCAGCGTCCTGGGACTTAATCAAATCATCGATCCGGGAGCTCAGTGCGTCCACCGGATGCCCGACGCGGAGCAAGCTCCAGCGTCCTGGGACTTAATAAAATCATCGATCCGGGAGGCTAGCTCTACGACCGGATGCCCGACGCGGAGCAAGCTCCAGCGTCGTGGGACTTAATAAAATCATCGATCCGGGAGGCTAGCTCTACGACCGGATGCCCGATGCGGAGCAAGCTCCAGCGTCCTGGGAGTTAATAAAATCATCAATCCGGGAGCTCAGTGCGTCCACTGGATGCCCGACGCGGAGCAAGCTCCAGCGTCCTGGGACTTAATAAAATCATCGATCCGGGAGCTCAGTGCGTCCACCGGATGCCCGACACGGAGCAAGCTCTAGCGTCCTGGGACTTAATCAAATCATCGATCCGGGAGCTCAGTGCGTCCACCGGATGCCCGACGCGGAGCAAGCTCCAGCGTCTTGGGACTTAATAAAATCATCGATCCGGGAGGCTAGCTCTACGACCGGATGCCCAACGCGGAGCAAGCTCCAGCGTCCTGGGACTTAATAAAATCATCGATCCGGGAGGCTAGCTCTACGACCGGATGCCCGACGCGGAGCAAGCTCCAGCGTCCTGGGACTTAATAAAATCATCGATCCGGGAGCTCAGTGCGTCCACCGGATGCCCGACGCGGAGCAAGCTCCAGCGTCCTGGGACTTAATAAAATCATCGATCCGGGAGCTCAGTGCGTCCACCGGATGCCCGACGCGGAGCAAGCTCCAGCGTCCTGGGACTTAATAAACTCATCGATCCGGGAGCTCAGTGCGTCCACCGGATGCCCGACGCGGAGCAAGCTCCAGCGTCCTGGGACTTAATAAAATCATCGATCCGGGAGGCTAGCTCTACGACCGGATGCCCGACGCGGAGCAAGCTCCAGCGTCCTGGGACTTAATAAAATCATCGATCCGGGAGCTCAGTGCGTCCACCGGATGCCCGACTCGGAGCAAGATCACGCGTCCTGGGACTTAATCAAGGGTGCTACGAGAGTTTAAAGCTTCAATCAGGAGGCCCTTTGCGAGGAATAGCTCCAACGTCGAGCGGTTTGTATTATATTCTTACTACTTAAATATGTGAATAGCCCATGATTTCGTGACGTCAGGGCTTCGTCTTCCATCATAACCACCGACTTTGGGTCATATTTATTTGCCGCATACGGAGAAACCAGGGTGAGAGGCAGTCATCCGCGGCGGCGCCAGTCCTTTCACCTCGAATTCCATCCGCGGACGGTAGAGAAGCAAATTATATATCCTGATGCCTTTCAACTGGCTGCTTACTCGTTCTGGAATGCATGTATCGGGGTTTTTTCGCGGTTTCTCATCTTTATTTAGCCAAGACGAACATGCTCGATGCAAACTTTACATATGCCGAAAGTCGTCCCTGACTCAGTAAGCAACCTGCAAGCAAACCTTATGACAACAGACATATTTTTGTTTGTCTGCTAAATTCCTCGCCTTTCAATCGGTAGCCCAGAATATGTTATTTATATATGTACTAGAGATTGAAATAAACATCAACAAATCAACAATAGCTATATATGGAACTAAGGTGAGATTTTCATTTCTATGACAATCCCATTTTAATCGGCTAACGCGGGTGATGGTGTTGGTGAATATCGTATGAATGGTTGCTTTAATCAAAGTTGGATGTCCATCAGAACAACGCATTTGTGCAACAGGGCCCTTCATTTGCGATTTATGTACATCAAGCATAGATGATATACCCTGTTATCACTACCATGCATTCGCAATTTCTCATATCATAATAACATTGTAAATTGCTAAATAAATATTATATGAAATTTAATATTGAGATGGATCCATAAATGGATTGATGCACCTCCGAATGCATATGCATACTAGTCTTCTATGCCAATCAATCATCCCAAATATTTTTCATTTTCTTTTTTCTCTTTTTTTTTTGAATTGAATCTGATCGAAGTCACAAAGGTAGATATTCCACGTCGATCTTAAATTACCTCTTAGCGTGAGAGAGTCCCCACGGACGGCGCCAGTGATGAAACCACTTTTGAAAAGTGAACCTCCTTCCACGTCCCCGTGGGGGAGGTGATCTACGTGTTGATTTTCAGTTGGTCGGCGGTCTTACTTGAAACCCCCTTCCTACTATTATCTATCCTAAATGGGGGCCTCGACCTGTGCCGCAGGACCTAGTGCTCGGCTCGTTCCACTTTTCGGGCGATGATCTCACCAAACGTCGGCTCATTTCTGAGTCGAGACGAACCCACTCAGATAGGCTTGAAAAGCCCCCTATTCCCGGCCTATTCCCCTCGGAATATCATGGGAACCGACCCTTGTTAATGAGGCTTCGACCTCTTTTTATAATGCAAGTACTCCTATTTGCATGTCACTCATTTGCCACATGTCAAGTGTCTCCACCATGTGTGATGGGGGCATGGGTGCCATGTGTCCCGACATGCATGTGAGATCCGTAGGCGGTTTATCGTCCGCGGACATCCTGAGTCTCAGTTTTTTACTTGCACTCGTCCATTTTTTAATGTTTATAAGGTTTTATTTATATAGCAGGAAACCTTATTTATTTATGATTTTTGAGAATATCATTATTTAATTCTCGGGCATCATCAATATCATTATTTAATTCTCGGGCATCATCAAGTGTCCTTAGTGCGCGTCATCTCTATGCCAAGGAAATAGTGCAGATCACCAAGGTCACGAAGCGAGAATGCGCGATTGAGGAGGAGCACAAACTTGTCGATCTCAGCTGATACAGAGCCAGTGATAATAAGGTCGTCAACATACACCAGAATATAAAGAACAGAGTGACCCTGTTGCCTGACGAAAAGCGAAGTGTCAGACTTGCAGGCACAAAATCCATTCTGTAGGAGAAAGTGACGAAGCTTGGTGAACCAGGCGCGGAGGGCTTGCTTTAAGCCATACAGAGCCTTGCGTAAGAGACATACATCAGAGGTACGGGAGGAATCAACAAAACCTGGGGGTTGAGCCATGAAAACTTGTTCTGACAAGTCCCCATTCAAGAAGGCGTTGTTGATGTCGACCTGACGAAGAGACCACACATTTGTGAGAGCAAGGGAAAGAACAATCTTGATGGTAGCAGGCTTGACCACAGGACTGAAGGTGTCAAAGTAGTCAACACCCTCTTCTTGATGAAAACCCTTGGCCACAAGGCGAGCCTTGTAGCGCTCAATGGATCCGTCTGCCCTGCGCTTTATCCTGTAGACCCACTTACAACCAACAATGTTAGCTTGATTAGGACGAGGTACTAATGTCCAAGTCCCATTACGCAAAAGAGCATCATATTCAACCTACATGGCATGTTTCCATTCGGGTGATTTGGAGGCCTGAAGATATGTTTTAGGTTCATCATATAGGTCATTGGCAGAGGGCAAGGGATGTTTTATGGTGGTCAAGGCCTTGGGTTTTAGGTCATTTGTCCTAGCTCGGGTAGTCATAGTATGACATGAACCAGAAGCCGGACGAAAATATGATGGAATAATGGGCTGTGGAGGAGAAGAAGTGGAGGACATACCTGTGTCTGGTGTGGACAGAGCCGAGGGAACCTCCTCTAAAGGCGCTGAGACCGAGCCGGGTTGGAGGTGAGGGGCAGAGGAGCCTTGTATGGTATGAGGAGTTGAGGGTGCAGGAGAGGCCACGGGTAGGGTTGGTGTCGGCATGGGGGAAATGGTGGCTGATGGTGAGGGAGGGTGTGCGACGACTGAGTCATCGGCAGGGGTGGGAGGCGATGGTGGCCAAGTAGATGTTGCCTGTTGCAATAGGGAGAGAGTGGGTAAGGTCGGAGATGGGGTGTCAGGCAGGGCATCAGGCGGAGCCTTGGCATGATGTGGATATGGAAACATGGTTTCATCAAATATGACATGGCGAGCAATATAGACCCGATTTGTAGGAACATGAAGACACATGTAACCCTTGTGGCGAGAGCTGTACCCAATGAAGATGCAAGGCAATGATCGAAACTCTAGTTTGTTGGAGTTGTATGGACGCAAAAAGGGGTAACACAAGCAACCAAAGGACTTGAGAAATTTGTAATCTGGGATGTTGCCATACAAGACCTCAAAAGGCGACTTGTGATGCAAAATAGGGGTGAGGGTGCGGTTATGCAGATAGACCGAGGTATGGAAGGCATGTTCCCAGAACTTGGGTGGCAGTTTGGCATGGGAGAGGATGACAAGTCCCTTTTCAACAATGGTTCGATGACGACGTTCAGCGGCACCATTTTGGGATTGAGTGTGAGGACAGGAGATACGATGAACAATGCCCTGAGATTCAAGAAAAGTAGACACATTTCTGTATTCACCCCCCCCCCCCAATCAGATTGAAATTGTTTGATCTTGGCGGAAAATTGAGTCTCAATCATCTTCTGAAATTGTTGAAAATATGAGAAAACTTGAGACTTTTGTGTGAGAAAATAGATCCAGACAAACTTCGTACAATCATCAACAAAAAACCAAGAAATATGAATTGCCATTAAAAGAGGGAACACGGGCAGGGCCCCAAACATCTGAGTAAACTAGATCAAAGGGAAACTGACTAGACTCATGCGGACTATTGAGAGAGAGGCAATGGCTCTTCCCAAGCTGACAAGACTCACAAACACTTTTAAGATCATTTTTGGAAACCGGTAATTGAAACCTAGAAATAAGACGCCTAAAAACTGACTCATGAGGATGACCGAAGCGCTCATGCCATGTCTGAAGAGTGGTCTTTTCGCCAAGGTAAACACGAGGTGGGTGAATGTTGGGTGAGGACGGTTGTAGGTGGTAGAGGCCGTTCTCAACGATTCCTTTGAGGAGTGTTCGTCCCTGCTTGTCCTTGACAAAACAACAAGTAGGAAAGAAGAGCATATAAGCATCGTTATCTCGAGTCAATTGAGAAACACTGATAAGGTCTTTCTTGATATCAGGAACAAAAAGAATATTATGTAATTGAACCGATCGAGGGTGTGCAGGTAAAGATGATGAACCCAAATGCGTAATAGGAAGAGACATACCGTTGCCCACTTGCAAACCTTCATTGCCGGTGTAATCAGAATGAACGGATAAGTTACCAAAGTCAGCGGTAACGTGATTTGTTGCGCCAGAGTCGAAGTACCAATTAGGATCAACCAAAGTGGAAGGAGGATGGCCTAACTAGTATGCCTGACGCTGCGATGGAGCCGACGAAGACTGCTGGTGCTGCAGCGAGAAGCCTCGGCCACGACCCTCACCTCGGCCTGAGCCAGTGCGACCCCCATGGCAGCCGGAGCTCGTGTTGGTGGGCGGGAACTCGCTGGTGTTGAGGCGATTCCAGCAGTTGATCGCCTCATGCTCGAGCCGACCACAAATCTGACAAGTGGGTCGAGGGCGAGACGAATCTGACGGAGCGGTGTCTGAGCGAGAAGACGGCTGCGATGACTTGGTTCCACGGCTAGCAACATTAGCCGTGAGAGAGGTGGCAGGAACGAGAGAAGCAGTGATGTGCTCCTCTTCTCGCAGCAGCAGGCCGAGGAGTTGATCGGATGTGATCGGCTCCGTCTACATATTGTAGGCAGTGACAAAGGCCACATAAGAGGCATCCAGTCCATTGAGAACGCATTCGACAAAATCGGAGTAAGACACTATGTAGGAGCACTCAGCCAAGGCATCGGAGAATCCGCATTTCTTTTCAACATAATCAAGGATACTCAAAGTTCCTTTCTTGAGATTCTGCATCTGCTGCTTGAGGTGCATTAGGCGTGCCCTAGTTTGAGCAAAGAACATCCGTTCAAGGATGCCCCATGCCTCATGAGTTGTTTGAGCACGAGCGACATGAGCCATAAGAGATGATGTGAGGGTGGTGCGAACCCAAAGGAGGATCAAGCGATCCTTTTTCTTCCATTCAGCGAAGGCCGGGTTCGGCGGGGGCGGATCCGTGGATCCAGACGGCGCCGAGAGTTGTGCAGGAGGTTGAGAACTAGCGGCCAGAAAGTCCTCGATGCTGAAGGCTTCGAGGGCAGACTTGATGGTGTGCCGCCAGAGCGTGTAATTAGTCCGATCAAGGCGGACGTTGAGGTTTGGGAACTGCAGAGCAGGCATAGGACCGGACCCTGCAGCTGCGAAGAGGAGATTGTCGGCAGTCTTCTGGCCGGACTGGTCGACGGGAACACCATCGGAGGGACTGGTGGAGTCGGTCGACATTGATGAGCGGAAGGTTGATTTAGATGGTAAGGATCGAAATTAGGCTGATACCATGTAAACCTTTGAATGATGTGATGAATTGTTTTCTTGTTTTTCTCATTGATTGAATGATGTATTTGTACACATGACTTCCTTGCTCTCCAAGGATTAAGATACACAAAGATAGACTTTTCAAAGATATGATAAGATAGAATAAGGATATGATAAATTCTATCTAAAAATATAATTCTATCCTAATAAAAATAAAAAATAAAAAAAAGGGAAAAAATATTTATCATGCTACACATGTATAAAAACAATTCCATTATTTTTTTTATTAAAATTGTCATATTTAAACCATAATTTATAATTTTCTTTGCAATACTTTTCATTTCTATCATTTTTCAATTAAAAATGACACTTTTAAATAAAATTTTATAATTTTCTTTCAATATTTTAAAAAATAATCATATTTGAACCACAATTTAGGTTTTCTTTCAGTATTTTTTAAAAAAATTTCATTATATATATAAATTTTTTCTAAAAACCAAAGATTTCACCCCTCTCCACTAAATAAATAATTTTGTATATTAAAAATTAAAATGTGCGTGAACCAAACAAACCCTTGCGAGTCCAAAACATTTAGTGATTTAGATCAAATCAAATTGTAACTCAAGAAATCAGAATTTTGAGGAACATAAGAAAACGCTCTGTCGTCCTGGATCAGGGTAAATTAAAGACAAATTTGAATTTACAACCACGTTGATTGAGCTTGGACAAGGAGAACAAAATACTTTATTGTTACGAAAGAACGAATATTCAAACAAACAAGATCGACACACACAATATATCGTAGTTCACCAAAGTGTCTACATCGACATTGAGAGATTTCAATATTTCATTAAGGAAACTAGACGAGAATTACAAGATGTGTCACCTACACTAACTAATAAACGATAAACTTGTGAACCTGGAAACATAGAATACCGTTTCAGCTAAACCGGGCACTAGCCCCTTAGGCCTTGGCCTTACTAGTTAGGGCTTCATCCTTAAACCCTTTGGACCACTATTGATCGGGGGTTCTGTCCCAAAACTCCTGGTGGTTACCGGTCACTCGGTCAGGACTAAACTAGCTTAATTCTGTTGAATGAGTTGAATACATCTAGGGTATGCCTAGGAGAGATTATATAGCCTTGCATAATTCTAATCCTACTAGGATAAATCTATCAATAAGGCATAAAGAGATAAACCTATTCCTATCTAAATTAGGTCTTAACGAAGCCCGATTTCAAAATCCTGTTTCATCGGGTATCAAGATTGAGTTGAACATGGGCGAACTCGGGCGATCGGGCTTACTTGAGATGTGCAACAAGATTACCGTTCACGCACCAAAACATGGACCGATCCGAACTTGAGTTATCTGTGGACCACCGTCCTCCCTAGGGCTCCATCAGATGTCGACTAGCCCCGTTGACCGAGATGAATCTCGTTCGGGAAGGCTCTCAGAGCCATGAAACTCGCACTTCCCCTTTTGAGATTTCAAATACCAACCCCTTATCATGTAGTTTCAATCTATATTTATAGGCAAAGCACTCGGAGGCATGTTTGAGACTTGTCACCAAGCCGATAACACGTATTGATAAGAATGGGACACGTGTGAATGTTAATGACTTACTGGGTTTTCCCACATTTATGGATGGTTTCTCATCTGCAGATGTCTTGAGCCTGAATCTAGACTCACCTCTGCCCATTTTTCATGTTTGCATCATGTCTTCAAGGTTCTACTTGTATAGTGGGGAACCTTACTCATGATTGCATACACTCTTATTTACTCGTGGCATCTTAGGTACTACTATTTATGTTAGCGAATCATCATAGATCATCGAACCCTAGTTAAGTCATGACTTAACTGGGGTTTGATTAAAACGATGCCTAGCACGCACTTGTACCTCGTTCATATCCATCTGTGGAAGAGTATTCAATATATCTGACATTTGAAGTTTCAAGTAAGTTCGTTGGTCTTGGGATGCAGCCAACTATTAATGGGTTGCCTATGCATCTCTTGGAAGGAGAATCAAGCCTTTCGTAGTTCAAACACAAACATTTTGACTCTTTCCTGTTTAAGTCAGCTTCGGTGTCAAGTAGACCTGTCAAAACCCGACCCGGCCCGAATGCTCGGAATATTTTGGGTCAAGACCCGGAAATTTTTTCCGACCCGAACCCGAAAACCCGTTAATTTTTTGGGTCATCTGGGTTTAGACCCGGTGACCTGATTGACCCGATAACCTAGCGACCCGGTTGGCCTGATTGATTTATAATTATATATGATTATTTTTTATGGAGATTTCAATTTATTACATTTTATAATTACAATCACTTTATCTTTCTTTTTCAAATCGACTTTTGTATTTATTTGTATTGTGTAATAATCCCTCCAATCCATAGTATTTGATTTTTGATTTTTCATCACATTTTTTAAGAAGATAAAAACTCTAAAAAATAACACGAAGCAAAAAATAGAAATGAAGATGCGAAAATAAAATAAATGCGCTAGCTATCCTACACTATAAACCAAAACCAACATGACAATCGAATCAATCAGCCAACAGAGGACGCACATAGAGAGCTCTGGGGACACTAGCGGACATCTCAGATTATGGACTCAAAAGAGCCATCAGATATCGATCGCAAATCCACGATATCTTCAGATACAACAAATCAAACACCGTTCACATGAGAACTACATCACAACAAGAACAAACACAGCACACCAGGCCGCAAATCCAAACCCAAGCCAAACCATTGCTCAATAAAAATCTCCAACCCGTCTCAAACCCTCAAGGACAATAACGAGATCATAAGAGACTACTAGGTAGTCAAAATAGAGGCAATTGAGACGGGATAGAGCAAAGAAATTGAATAACAATCCAAAAGCAAAGGGAAAAGAAGAACGAAATGGAAAGGAGAACCCCTGAAAAGGCGTTGTTACAAAGCCTGAACCATTGAACAAACTGAGTGGAGCCGATGAAGTCGTTGAGAGCTGAGGAACGGAGCCGAGGCCAGAGCCAATGGTGACCTCGAAGGAGGAGCTGAAAGCAAGGCGAAACAAGCTTGAGGAGGCGGAGGAGGGCGGAACCGATGGTGGCAAGAGCCTAACATAGGGCGGACCTAGTCAAGGCAGCGAAAGACCGGTGAGAGCGACGGGATGGCGGAGCCGAGAGAGCCACTACGATGGCCGAAAACCAGGGTGGAGCCGAGGTAGAAGGCGAGAGCAGATCTACGGGAATCACATCGGTGGACGGAAACCATGGGATCGTGGTGGAAGCCGAGGGGGTTGAAGGCTACTGGGCGGGTCGAGGTGGTGACCAGGGGAACGGTGGCCAGAGGGGAAGCGGGGTGGTGGCTGGCGAGTAGCGGCCATGGTGGCGGCCAAAGAGGTGAAGGTCGGTGACCTAGGTAGGCGGCGGCGGCTCACGTTCTCAAATGAGAGCGTTTTTAGGTTTTTGCCTCCTTCAATTAACGTGTACATACATATTTACACAATATTTCATTAAAAAAAAACAAAGAAACCTTACCTTTTATACCCCGAAATTTCTATGGTATATATATATATATATATATATATATATATATATATATATATATATATATATATATATATATATATATATTGTGAGGTAAAAGATTAACATAGATACCCCGAATATTTATAAAAAAAACGTCTGGGGTATATAATTCATTTTTTGGAGTACATAGGTATATACCCCGGATATTGGTAAAAAAACACATAGGGTATAAGATATGATTCAATTAATACCCCACCTCTTATACCCCAGATATTTTTTTATATAATCTGGGGTATATTTATTTTAATATAAAAAATGAAAGAAAACTTGCTAGTTAGACCATTACACCCCACAATTACGAGATCCGGAGTAATAGACCATGGGGTAAAATCTCGATTTTCTACTAGTGAACCAAAGATTTTGTATCATTAAACAAAAACCTATTTGATATAAGATTGTAAAAGCCGGTAAACGGAAAAAAAAATTATATGAGAAAACATATTATAGAGAAGTTTTGTAAATATAAATGAGAGAAGAATGCTTATTGTTTTAATATAGATGATTGAAATGAGGGGAAAAATTAAATAAATTTTGTATGAAAAATTGAGAGATTAGTATAGTAATTAAAATTTCTAACAATGTATTTTAAATTAAAAATAGACTATATTTATCTCATATTTATTTATTTTTTCAAATTTTATATCAAACGGATCCTAAAACTTTCTTTTGTAAAGGTTTGCTTAATCGGTGGAAAGTGCTCATAATTGCAAGTTATAAAGGACGATATATGTCGATATGAGTTATCATTCTACAGATGAACATAGAAAAGGTGGAAAGAAGCCAACGAATATACATAGAGACTGTTGGGCGGTGAGGTGCGCACAGCGCACTAGATGTGCTGCATGTGCATATTAGTACGGACCTGTCGTCGATATATAAAAGTAGGAGTTTTCTAATAAATTCTCAAAGTAAGGTAGATTTTTGTAATTTTTCTTGTATAGATTGGCTCTTACGATTTATATAGCCACTAGTTCAATTACCCGCATAAGAATATATTTTTATATAATCGAGACGTTTTACTATATACACACGTTTGTTAAGTATTAAAAACTATATATAAAATATTAACTATTTTAATAATTTTTTAAAAGAACTTCATTCTTATTATTATTAAGTATAAATTTATAAAAAGAAGTGTAAAAAAAATTAATATGTTATATGTTGATGTACAGATAGTAAGAACGGAGAGAGAAGAGAAAGAGAGGAAGACTGGATGTTTGTATTATGAATCGTGTCCAACTGATTACACATAGGAGGCTATTTATAGTGTATTACAATCCCGACTTACTAATACAAGTATATACTAACACTCCCCCCCCCCCCCTCAAGTTGGAGGTGATTCAGGAGACATCAGCCCCAACTTGGGCAGGATAGAGGAGTGTAGAGGACCTTGCAAAGGCTTGGTGAAGATGTCCGCTAAGTGAGAGTGAGTTGGGACATGTTGCAACTTGATCAAGCCTACAAGCACTTGGGAACGAACATAGTAACAATCAATGTCAATGTGTTTCATTCTTTCTTGGAACACCGGATTCCTTGCAATGTATATAGCCGACTGACTGTCGCATTTGAGTGGAATGGGAGTGATATCAGGTACCTCTAGCTCATGGAATAGACGACTTAACCATGCTAGCTCCGTTGTCACCCTCCTCATGGATCGATATTCAGCTTCTGCTGAAGAGAGAGATATGGTTGTCTGCTTCTTGGATTTCCAGGACACAGGGGAGCCACCAATGGTGATGTAATAACCACTGATAGAACGTCTTGTAACCGGGCAAGTAGCCCAATCAGAATCACAAGAAGCTTGGAGATGATGAAAATTAGATGAATTATCAAGGAGAATTCCTAGATCAGCAGTGCAATGAAGATACTGGAGAACATGGAGAACTGCCTTCCAATGAATCTCAGTAGGAGATTGCATATATTGACATAAATGTTGAACTGTAAAATACAAATCAGGACAGGTGTTGGTGAGAAAGTTCAACTTACCAACCAACTGTCGATACTGGGAAGGATCCTGAAGAGGAGTGTCAGTAGAAGTCCCAAGTTTGAAAGTAGGATCAAAGGGACTCAAAGTAACTCGAGTAGAGTCCTTAGAAAATTCCTTGAGAAGCTCTTGAAGAAATTTTCGTGGAGTCATAAGAATCCCTTTGCTGTGAGAAATGAACTCAATGCCCAAGAAGTAACTCAATGAACCTAAATCTTTGATACTGAATTGCTCATGTAAAGTCTGCTTAAGAAGAGCAATTTCAAACAAATGATTCCCTGTAACCAGTCTATCATCAATGTAAACCACTAAGAACACAAACAGATTGCCATTTTTCTTGTAGAATAGTGAGTAATCATTCAAAGATTGAACAAAGCCTTGAGCAATCAAAGATTCAGAAAGCTTGTTGTACCACTGACGCGATGCTTGTTTTAAACCGTAAAGAGATTTGTTTAGACGACAGACCTTGCTTGGATGAAGATGTTGAAGACCAAGAGGAACCTTCATGAACACTTCAGTGTCAATGTCGCCATGCAAAAAAGACGTTGTTGACATCCAATTGGGATAGAGGCCACCCTTTCTTAACAGCAACAGCAACCAAACTCCGAATTGTAGTCATCTTGACAACCGGAGAAAATATTTCTTGGTAATCGATTCCTGCTTTCTGACTGCAACCTTTAATAACCAGACGTGCTTTGTGTCTCTCAAGTGTTCCATCTGCTCGAAATTTAAGTTTATAAACCCACTTAGAACTAATTGGCCTCTTGCTTTTCGGGAGATCAGCAATGTCCCAAGTGTTGTTTATGTGTAGTGCATCCAGCTCTGATTGCATTGCCTTTTGCCATTCAGAATAGAAAACAGCATCTTCATAACAACAAGGCTCAACCAAAGGAGCTAAGTTTGCCAAAAGTTGTTGAGAAGCCAAAGACAAAGCACTGAATGAGAAGCTTGGCAAATCTGAAACAAAATTACAGTGATAATCGTGGAGATAGGCAGGAGGAACTGATGTCCTGGATGATCTTCGAGAAGGAACTAAAATTGTTGGATGAACAGAAGCATGAGCCTGATCTGTAGTGGGAATGTGATCTGTTGGAGAGATATGATTTGCTGCAGGAACAGGTCTATATGAAGTGGAATTAGGAATCAAAGAGGATGAATCAAATGGGAAAATATGCTCATGAAAAACCACATCTCTAGACATGAATATTTGATTTGTGGAAAGACAAAGTAACTTGTAGGCCTTCTTGTCTGGTGGATAGCCTAGAAAAACACAAGGTGAAGCACGAGGCATGAACTTTGTCCTACCAGCAGGAGAAGTAGATGCATAAACTAAACATCCAAAGGCTATGAGATGAGAATATGAAGGAGGAGTACCATACAACCTTTCATAAGGAGACACATTGTCCAAAACCTTTGAAGGAAGCCTATTGATGAGATATGTAGCTGTCAATAAACATTCTCCCCAAAACTTAATGGGAACTGATGATTGAAAAAGCAAAGCTCGAGCTGTCTCCATAAGATGCTTATGCTTTCTTTCCACTACACCATTTTACTGAGGAGAATAAGCACAAGAGGACTGATGAATAATGCCCTTAGATTTGAAGTACTCAATGCCAATAGTGCTAAAGCGAAGATCAGGGGCATTATTTGTACGAACTATTTTAACCATTCTGCCAAATTGAGTATGCACAAGTTGAATGAATGATTGCAAAGTAGAAAAAGCATCCTTTCTAGATTTCAACAAATGAGTCCAAGTCACCCTTGTGAAGTCATCAACAATTATTATGAAATACTGAAAGCCATTGTAAATATGGGAACTGTAAGGACCCCATGTATCCACATGAATCAAGTCAAATGCACAAGTATTTGTAATAGAACTACTAGGAAAAGGAGATCTCTGGTGCCTAGCCTTTGCACATATCTCACAGGCTAATAAACTCTCTTTATTTATATCACATCAGAAGAGAGACTTAAGCTTGTAAAATGGTAGATGTCCTAATCGACAGTGTAACAATTTGACATCATAAATTGCAAAATTGACAGATGAAGAAATTGCATTAGAAGAGCAAAGGGATGTCCGTGTTGTAATCAATTTATTCTTATGGATGATTGATAGAGGTGCTGAAAATGCATAAAAACGATTGTGCACTCTACCAAGCTCCAGACGGCTCTTCAGAGAAGGGCCCTGCAACCAGCACATAGATGATGAGAAACATAAAATGCAGTCAAGTTGAGCAGCCAGCTTGGGAACTGATAAGAGATTGAATTTGAACACAAGCACAAAAAATACACCAGATAGAGTCAATTCTGAAGATACTCTCACAGTGCCAGCCAATGAAACAGTAACAGAAGTACCATTCGGAAGACTAATCTGAATAGGGTGATGTAAAGGGTTCAAATCCGTAAAGAAATCCAGATTATGACACATATGGTCACTAGCTCCCGTATCAACTATCCATGTGAACTTGTCAAATATGATTCCAGAAGAATTAGTGTGAAAAGATGAGGAAAACAAGAAATACCGGCAAAGTTCCCAAAGCTTGGTGTGTTTGTTGAAGATGGAGAAGAACGTTGAAGCAAAGCAAGAAGCTGGTTGTACTGATCAACTGATAAACCTGGAATAACCGAAGACGACGGGGTTGATGATGAAGGCGAGTCATCTGAAGTCATGGACGAATTTGCTGAACTCTTATTCTTGGATCCAAGAGGATAACCATGCACCTTATAGCAACGATCGACTAGATGCCCAGTTCTGTTACAGTGAGAACAAACATGCCTTTGTTTGTTACCATTGTGTCGACTCTGATTCAATGAATCTTTAGAGGAATCAATCTCCTTAGAAGAATATTGAGTAGAATCCTTAGGAGGCTTGACTGTAACAAAATTAGCAGAGACATCAATCGGAGATCTGGAAGTTTTCATAGAACGTTGAGTTTCTTCTTGAGAAAGAAGAAAATAGGCCTGATTAATATCCGAAAGCGGAGAATTCATCAAAATGCCACTCCGGATTGCAATGTACGAGTCATCAAGGGCCATCAAGAATTGAAATAAACATCGATCTTGATCACTCTGTTTGATGGCCTGAGAAAGACCACAACCATCAGGACATGTGCAATTCGGAAGAGGTCGAAGCGAATCTTGTTCTTCCCAAATCTTCTTGAGACGAGTGAATAATCCAGAAATCGAATCTGCTCCTTGCGAGATCGAGTAAATCTGTTGCTCGATCGCAAATCTTTGAGCACCACTGGAATTGGAGAAACGAGCAATTAGATCCAGCCAAATCAAGCACGCATTGCGAGATCCCATGAAACTCTCAGCAATCTCCTTCTTCATGGCATTCAACAACCAAGAAACTACCATTTCATTACAACAAATCTAGTAACGCAGCATCGGAGAACCAGGAGTGGGACGAAAAAGCTCGCCATCGATGAATCCTAGCTTGTTCTTGGTCGAGAGCGCGATCTCCATTGCGTGTCTCCACACGAAAAATCCAGTGCCGTCAAAGACCTTGGTGGTGAGGATGCATCCTGGATTGTCTGAAGGATGCAAATACAGAGGATCATGATGATCGATCGAATGAGCTGTAGAAGACTCCATAACCAGAGATCAAACGAAGCGGAAGAGAGGGAAAACCTTTAATTTGATACCATGTTGATGTACAGATAGTAAGAACTGAGAGAGAAGAGAAAGAGAGGAAGACTGAATGTTTGTATTATGAATCGTGTCCAACTGATTACACATAGGAGGCTATTTATAGTGTATTACAATCCCGACTTATTAATACAAGTATATACTAACATTATATAGTTTTTATCATTATAAAAATGCATACATGAATAATAAATGATAAATTTTAATTGACAGATGGAGTATTATACTAGAAAATAGATCTGAATTCTCCTGTGGTGCAATTTGTTTATTTGTCCTTTTCTACTGCAATTTGGCCTGGATTTTTGGTACATCAACGAACGATGATCCAATAGATTTAAACCACATTAGATAATCACCTCATCTATTTTATCCGCGTGTCATTCTATGTGTCCATCTCATATCTTAACTGGCCACAAAATCTATCATTTTACCATGAGTTATTTTATAAATATTGTACCTTTAATTATTTTATCTTTAGTCATTAAGATTTATTATTCTAGTTCATTATATCCAATGATAAAATTTTATTATTAATTAATTATATATTGAAAAATAAAATCTTATCATCAAAATATGTATATTAATTCTTAACCTCATATCTTAAGTTGTTATAAAAGCTATTATTTTTTAGAACAATTAAATTACTTTACTTCAAGTTATTTTGCATGATCTTTTTTATACTTTAAGTTATTTTACTTCAAGTTATTACTTTACGATGCGAAATGAAAGATACTCAATTTTTTTTCCAAAATATGGTTAAACATATTCAAATTTGATATTTATATGTAGAGAAAAATGAATCTAGTATTTTTGATATTTTTAAAAAAAAATTACATTTTTAATGTCAAAACTGCAATCTATATAAAATATTAAAACAGAGGCCTGAAACGGTCTCTGTTGCGATTCGCATGCGTGACATTTTCTAGATTAAAATGGTCTTATTTTTGCATACATGTCATATTCTAGATTAAAATATATGGTATTATCTTTTTAAGCCACATCAATTAATAAGCCAATATAGTTAGGTAAAAAACTCATCTTTTTAGATCAAATAATCTATCCAATATAACCTTATATCTTAATTGGATAAATCTATCTAATATTATTCATGCTTGAAAATTTTATCTTTAGTCATTAATATTATTTATATTAGTACGTTGATCATTATATATAATGATAAGATTTTATTTTAAATACATATTTAATAAAAAATATTCAACCCAATACATTAATTACCAATCTTATTATTTTTTATCTATACCTTTAAAAGTAAAAATAATTACATTGATTTGTTTAATATATATTTATCTAAAACATTGATAAATATATTTTATGAGGCTAATCAGTTTAGAGCTCTTCATAAATTCCAAGGTAAATATAAAACTTCGAATTTAATAAATGATATCACTTATGCTAATAAGTTTTTTTCTTTAATAGTATTATTATAATTTAATATAATATTTTAATGCAATTATTAATATGATAAAATATAATTTATTAATAAAACGCGCAACACACGGTAACGAATACTAATTTTTTAAAAATATATTCTAAAGTCGCCAAAATCACATCTCAACTGTACACGTTGCTCATCTTTCATTTCTCATTTACATTTTTAGGGTGTGTTTGGCTGGGGGATGGGAGTGGGTGAAAGGGATGGGGGTGAGCATTGGGAACCGCACCCGCATGTTTGGCTGGGGGATGCGCGGGGTGGGAGGGGTGCCAAAAAGGGGATGCGCCGAGGTGTGCGGGAGATTTTTCCCCACCTCCAATGAGGAGGATGGAGGGGATGGAGGAGGTGAAGAGTCCTGATTTGCCCCTTCGACTTCCCCTCCAATTGAACTGGGAATCGGACTCGAAAATCGATTGCCGGACAAACCAAGGTCGACAAGGAGACGGAAGGAGCTGAAAAAAGAAGAAAGCAAGGGGCTGGAGAGGGCATTGTCGTTCTAGAAGAGCCTCTTGAGGCGGTTGAGGTGGCGGAAGAAAGAGGGGATGGGGCCGGTGAACTGATTGCTGTCAAGATAGAGGAACGGGAGGGAAAGGAGATTGTCGAGCTCGGGAGGGAGAGAGCCGTTAAGCTCCTTGCAGTCGCTGAGATCGAGGAGTTGGAGGGAGGTGAGGTTGCTGCCGGTCTGCGGACATGGAGGTGTTGAGGATGAAGTCGTCGCCGGACTAGTGGTAGGAGCTGGAGACGTTGACGACGCGTCCGGCAGTGTTACAGGAGATGCCGGTCCAGGAGGTGTAGCAATCGGTGGTGGAGTTCCATATGCTGAGAAGGCGCGATGGGTCAGCGGTGATCTTGGATTTCAGGTGGAGGAGGGCTTCTTTGTCGATAGGGTGGCAGGATTGGGATTCCGTGGCGGCAGAGAGGAGGAGGAGGAAAAGGAGAGGGAGGACGGAGAAGAAGGACGGGGTTGTGTTGGTGACCATTGCTGGAATATTAATGCTTGTCGGTAAGGGGGAGAGGGTATTGTATTCAGTTGGGGTTTTATCAAAATTGGGAGGGGTATATATTTTGGAGGGGTATTATGGTAAATTCAAGTGGTTTAGTGGGGGCAATTTGGACTTTTTATGTTGCTCCATCCATCAAACAATCAAAATACGACCAAACACAAATGAGATTAATTTTTCAAAAAATCTCCATCTCGTCCATCCCCAAAAGCCATCCCCATCCCTTCCATCTCCTTTATCCATCCACATCCACTAAAATCCACCCCGTTACCAAACACAACCTTAATGTCCAAGCAACCACTCCCTCCTTTGTTTGGATGCTCCTGCTCCGCGCCGAATTTTAACATGGACAAGGTAAATGCGACGTCGTTTGCATAGCTGCAAATACAAAAAAGATATTATAAACCCAAACAAAGCCTTTTATAGCATCCCAATTAACCCTAAAAGAATGAAAACCCTCCGGAACATCACCCAGTTTTAGTCAGAATGAAAACCCTAAAAGAACGCGCAACAACGCGCCTCCATCATCCCCTTCCTGAGGCACTGAATCGCCGCCATGGAATTCGACCATCCCTCCGAAACATCACCCACCAGATCTTCTTAATCCAAAATCTTCACCCTTCCGACCCAGGTCTTGGCTTCCTCCTGCTTGTGGCCCCCTTGATTGGCTCGGCGCCGCACCAAAGTGCTCCCCCACTTGGAGCAAACCCTAATCGGCTTTACAATTGGGAGGTTTCTGCCTCTGATTGGACTTGGCCTGTCAATCAGGCCTCCACTTGCAGGATATGCTTGATCTACCACAGGGTCTTAATGAGATTGGAAGGGTGCTTGAGGTGGCCGGTCGGTGCTGGTCGCATCCTCCCTTGGCGCGCCGGTCTTTTGCTTCGGGTGTCTTGTCTCTCCTACTTTCCGCTCTGCCATTCATCACTGTGCTCTGTAAGTCTCCTTCCCTCTACTCATTACCAAACCCATTTTCACTTTGCGCACAAGCTTCGACCCTATAAATTCATCTCCAATGGATGCTTAGGAACTCACAGTTCCCACGTTTTACACTTCTGGCTCTCTGATTTTGCCTTTGTGCACCTTCTGCTGCTATCTTCTCTCTCTGGTTCTATGGATCCCTCTAAATCCTTCTTGGATGCCCTCCATTCCACAGAGGCGCCTCCACCCAAAAAACCGTCCACCCTCAATCCTAATACCTCTTCGTCTCCCTCAGCTCATGATCCTCCTTCGGCTCCTTTGGCTGCCGCTCCCCCTAAGACTCGGTTATCTGCTGAGGATAAGGGGAAAGCAAAGCTGGCCGCTGAGGAACCCCTCTCTCCGCCGAGGTCAGTTCCGGCTGACTTCGATCAGGCGGCTTACTTCGCTAGACTTGCTGAGATCAGACAAAAATCTCTTATTGCTAATCAACACATTTTACTTGGCTGTCTTTTTGGTGGTTCTGCTGACTGGGAGGAGCTTCTGCTCAAACTCCGCAGTGAGTGGCGCTTCTGTGCCAAAACTTCGACCATTGTCGATCGTTCCTGCGGCTGGTTTGAGGTAAAATTCAATCATATGGCTGATCTCAACCGGGTGTGGGATGGCCGTCCTTACCACTTTTTCGGGTTCATTCTTGTCTTGCTCAAATGGTATCCTGCCTTCAGTCCCCTCACTGCTACTGTTACCCATGTTGATATCTGGATACGTATCCCAAATCTTCCTGTTGAATTTATGTGCAAAGAGGCCCTGATTGATATCCTTGGTCGTTTTAGGGTGGGCACTTTCATTAAGCTTGATAAGCTCTCTCACCAAAAAATTAGGGTTGCTTATACCCGCTTTGCTGCTAATGTTAATCTTCTTGAGCGTCTTGTGGGTGGGATTATCGTGCCTGATGAATTTGCCCAACCCCTTTGTCTCAGACTTTGGTATGAGGATTTTCCGAAAGGATGCGGCCTCTGTGGGGGGTTTTCTCATGGGTTTGAGGAGTGTTCCTCTAAGGTCATTAAATCTGCTGTTACTAAGATTAACATTCTCCCTCCCCAAGAGGGTTTGGGGGACTCCGATGATGCCGAGTGGTTCAAAGTCGGACCCAAGGGCTCGACTATCCATACGGCCCACTCCAAAAGAAGCCACAAACCTTATATGTCTGGGCTGGATTCAGTGGTGATTGAGTTTGTTCAATCTGCTGCCACTACTGCTATGAAGGCTAATGTTCACAATGCTACTGTGGCCACTACTTCGGTTGAGGTTGTTCTTCCCGCTTCTAATGATGCCTCCTTGGGTTGGACTGGAGAGGGTGCCCCGGGTGGTGTTGTCGCGGATCCTGGTTTGGGTGTGAGGGCCATCCCGACTGCTGTGCTTACTTCCATGAAGGTTGACAACCTCACTGTTGCTGCCAGTGCTGCTGTCACGGCTACTGGTACCAATGAGGCTTCTTCTGATGATTCCTTGTTGTCCTCTAGGTCGGTTACGACCTCCAGGTCTATGTCTCGCCGTCTGGCTAGACTCCAGCTTAAGTCTTCGGATGTTGCAACCGCCCAGCTAGGATCCTTTGGTGACACCACAGGGGAAGACTCAGCGTCCTCCCACTTGAAGAAGCGAAAAACGTAGTCTCTTATGATCACACAACATACTTATCACCTTCTCGTCGGTTCTAATGATCTTCATTGCTTTGCTCCGGAGGAACTCTTTTGCCATCCTTTAGATTTATGCATTACCTCCCTTTTAATTACTTGTTTCAACAGCCTACAGCTCCTGCTTTTTCCTTTTGGTTATTTCCTTAGGCTGTTTACTACTGTGATTGATTTACGGTTTCCTCCGTGTATATGTTGTGTGCTTTTTCACAATCGTGATGTTTGGTTGCCTGTTGTCACTTGCTATATATATAATTCCAATTTCAGTTATGACTCCTTTTCTTACAATTGCTCATTCCATTCTCTAATTTTCTCTCTGGATAATCTTAGTATACAGGGTTGTATGCTTCCTTTTGTTGCTTTGTTTTATTGCTGTTACTGTAGGTACTTGGTAGCTTGTCCTTCTTCTTATTGGCACGGGGTTTGCGGCACTTGGTTGTCCTCACTACGGTTTTCATGCGGGTTCCGGTTCATCTACATCCTTCTTCGTGGGTGTCTACTGCAATTGCATTCCAACCACAACAACTTATACTCACATTTACATTTATATGGCTTACAAGCCAATTACATGTTGCCAAAAGCAATTTCTAAGGCTTACATGCCTCTAGCCAGTGTATTGTCATTAGGTACACATTACCTACAATTATGTAATTACACTCTCTCTATTATGGTTAATAACATTACGGCTGATATATTTTTGCAAACACAGATATTAATACAATGGCGCTTCGTACACAAACACATAAACATTATATTCCAATTCAAATACAAATATATATCTTCCATTACAATAGAGTTCCACAAACGATCACAAAATCCGATTAAAACGTTACTTTATGAGATAACTCTGATCCTATATTCAAAACAAACCCACTTTATATACGCTATTAAAAGGTATAAAAATTGTCGATCACAACTTACACGGCCTCTTACAATCAGGCTATAGTGGAATCATACCACTGATCCTTGCATACAATTACCTTCAAAAATTGGTTTCACATGAATATCTGCACTTGGAACTGTTGCGGTATCAAAAAACGTAACTTCTGGACTAGTACGGAACTTTTCTGTAAAAACAACCATATAGATATTTTAGCCCTCCTAGAAACTAAAACAAACTCTCCTCCTCCAGACTTCTACTGGAGAAAATGTGGATTTTCTAACTCTGTCGTCGATCCTGCTATTGGTTTCTCCGGAGGGATCTGTCTTTTTTGGAGAGACCCATCACCTGAACATGGACAACTAGATCTGGTCTCAATCAACCACAGATTTATTCATCTACAATACCATGATGTTCAACTACAATTCTCATTTGGCATACTATTTATGTATGCACCCCCAAATCTAGCTGCAAAACAACCATTCTGGGATTCAGTGGTTGAGTATACCTCTAACCTAAACACCCCTTATTGCATTATGGGGGACTTAAATGAAATCTCGTGTCCGTCTGACATACTGGGAGGAATTGATCCGGCTCCTTCCCGTTTTACTAGACTTCAAAACATCTCAAATACTCTAAATCTACAGGAAGTTCCCACTCATGGTGGACATTATACCTGGCAAAGGAAAAAGACAGGATCCCCAAATAATAGCTTCGCTAAGCTTGATCGACTGTTGGCACAAAATGATATTATAGACCGTTATGATGGTCTCAGAGTAAGAATACACCCCTTTACGAGCTCGGATCACGCTCCAATATCTGTTCATTTACAACAACAAAAACATAAACAAAATAAACCCTTCAGATTTGAATTGGCTTGGACTGCCAAGCCGGAATTCCGTAATGTAGTCAAGCAAGCTTGGCGGATTGATCCCAAAGGATCCTACTTCTTCAAGTTAGTTCAAAAGACTTCCCAACTTAAGAAGTTGGCCAAAAGATGGCATAAAGAAAATTATAACAACATTCATAAACAAGTACACCAGACAGATGAGGAAATACTGCGGCTTCAAAACATTCTACTCAATAATTTCAGTAATGACATTATTCTAAAACATAATCGTTTACAAAATAAAAGAGAAAGGTTACTGGATTTCCAGAGACGCTACTGGAGCCAACGGGCTAAACTCAAACATACCAAAGCCATGGATATGAACACGTCCTACTTCCACAGAATTGCGTCCGCTAAACGGGGGAAAAAAGTTATCAAACACTTGAAGGCGGAATCAGGATTATTCCTTTCAGATCACTCCTCAATTAAAAATGAGTTTCTCTCTAGCTTCCAAGCTCGTTTCAAATCTTCAAATAACCAAATGACCGACTTACAAGAACAATTGCATAACATAAACAACGAAATCTCTGACGACACAAATTCATTTCTCACGGCATCGGTTACAAATGCGGAAATTAAAAAAGCAGTTCACTCTATCAAATCTGATAAGACTCCGGGTCCTGACGGAATTCCTGCAGGGTTCTACCAGTCTTACTGGACTATTGTCGGTCCTTCTGTCATTAAAGCAGTTAAAAGCTTTTTTCACTCGGGCAAATTATTAAGACAAATAAACCATACATTCATTACACTCATTCAAAAACGGGATAATCCTGAAACGGTGAATCATTTCAGACCTATCAGTTTATACTCTACGGTATATAAAATTATTTCAAAAATACTGACAAATAGATTAGCTAAGGTTTTCAACAACCTTATTCATCCCCTACAAAGCGCCTTCACCAAAGGCAGGGCAATCCAGGACAATATACTCGTTGCTCACGAGATCTTCCATTCCTTTCGTCTTTCTAAGGCGAAATGCGGATATATGGCTATAAAACTAGATATGGAAAAGGCTTATGATAGGGTCGAATGGCCTTTTCTTTTTGCAGTACTAAAGAAATTCGGTTTCCACGATAAATTTATCAATTGGATAAAAGAATGCGTTCAAACGGTCTCCTACTCTCTACTCATAAATGATGAACCATCGAAACCTTTTCACCCGACCAGGGGATTAAGACAAGGAGATCCCTTGTCTCCTTTTTTATTTATTTTAGTGGCAGAAGTCTTGGCTAGAAACCTGTCCTGCAAAGCTAGTACTTCTAAGGAAATTGGTTTTTCAATGGGGACCCTAGGCGTCAAAATTCCGTTTTTGGCCTTCGCAGATGATATCCTTTTATTTGGGAAGGCAAATCATAACACATGTCAAACTCTGTTAAACGTAATTCATGGCTTTTGCCTTGTCTCGGGCCAGAAGGTTAATTTACATAAATCCAGTTTCCAAGTTTCATCTGGGACGACGACTGGGGCTATCCATACGGTCTCCACTGCTCTTGGCATACCACAAACTAATAACCTAGAAAAATATCTGGGCTGTCCAATTATCAATGGCAGGGTTAATCGTGATACCTTTGCGGATGTTATTCTGAAAACACAAAATCAATTGTCGAAATGGAAAGCCTCCACGCTTTCGGCTGAAGGACGAAGAGTCCTTATTAAATCAAATCTGAGCGCTCAGCCTTTATTCATTATGCAAGCCTTCATACTCCCTCAATCGATACTGAAAGAACTCGACAAAATTTACAGACGTTTTTTCTGGAATAAGGCTCAGCCTCATACCCCCTTAGTTAGCTGGGATAAAATCTGCACAGACACAATGAATGGTGGCTTGGGAATTTATAAGGCTGAAACAATGAACACAGCCCTACAGATGAAGTTACTGTGGAAAATTATTGCGGAGCCAGAAAACATTTGGGTGAGAGTTGTCACAGCAAAATACCTAAAGGAATCCCCTCTCTTGAATTACCATAAAAAAGGAAATACCTCTTGGCAGTGGACCAAATTAATGTCTATTAGACATCTATTTAAACCAGGTTTAAGATGGTCTATTGGAGATGGCAAAACGGTCAAGTTCTGGAATGACAATTGGGTCCGAAACACCCCGCTAATTAAAGAAATACTGTCACCAATCGATGAGTTCACTAGTCAGCGTACGGTGAATCATTATATTAACAGTGATAATACGTGGAATATCATAAAAATCAAACACGAGTTACAAAACATCCTTCCTCATAAAGTCTTAGAAGATATAATCAAAACACAACTTCCAAAAAATTCGCTAACGGATAGGTTATATTGGGGTCCGAGTAAAAATGGTTGGTTCTCCACTTCGTCAGCGACAAATATTATCAAACCGATAAACGATACCATTAAATATGAATGCCACTGGTTGTGGAAACTTGACTTACCTCCAAAGGTTAAACACTTCTTATGGAAGATTTCAAGGGACGGTTTACCGACAACGGAAAGACTTCAAAGATGTCATGCTGCAGTTCCTTCGGGATGCGGCTTTTGTGACTGCACGACTGAATCTACTACTCATCTGTTAATCAGGTGCCCCATGACTTTGGCACTACTGTCCGACCTTCGTATCGCCCTACCTCCAATACAACAACCTGATTCTGAGATTAATCCAAGCCACATTCTATGCTGCATCCATAACTCGGTCCCAAATAAGGTCATGGTTAAACTAGCTGTGGCTTGGTGGGGAATCTGGTTCTTTAGAAACCAAATGTTATTCAACAGCTCTAAACATACTTCTACTAAGGACATTGCTATCTTCTGCTTGGCCGCATTATCTAAATGGAAAGACCGTTTCGATAGTACTACTGAAAACACAACCTCAAAGAGCATGCCCTCGGTTAGGGAAAATAAAGTTCATAATACTAGTAAAAACTGCACTGCTAATAATTGGTCCAAACCTCCGTTAGGTTATTATAAACTCAACTTCGACGGCTCGTTTCGGGGGTCGGGTGATAGTACCTTCGGCTACGTCATTAGAGACCATCTAGGACAGGTTTTTTCCTTAGGATACGGCTCGTGTAACAATACCTCCGCGGTTTTTGCTGAAGCTTCTGGTCTTCACAGTGGAGTTATCAAAGCTAAAGAACTGGGGATCCAAAACCTTCTGATCGAGGGGGATTGTTTGGTCGTCATAAAGGCTCTCCTGGGTGACTGGTCTTGCCCTTGGAATATCGAGCTGCTGATGACTGACACGATACTTAATTTACATTCTATCTCTAATGTTGCTATTCGTCATGTTCTCAGGGATTCCAACGCGGTGGCTGACAGGATTGCTCGTCTGGCTTACTGCTTCCCTGCCGATGATAGCTGGGATTCGGATGCGGAACTTCGTGATCTCGTCCTTTCGGACGCTCTAGGACAGAAGGCTGATCGGCGCCGTCCGTCCTAAACTTTATCCTGCTTCCAAAAAAAAAATAGCATCCCAATTAACCCGATGATAGCGCTAGCATCGTTCATCTAGGATGCTTGCTCCCTTTGCAATTTTGTAATATAAATAATTAAACCCCAAGCATCGATGAATAGTTCATCGATAAACAAGCCCTTAGAGCATCTCCAACAGCTCCTTTGAAAAATCTCTAAAATAGAGAATCAAATAGTAAAATCTCTAAAAAAAATTACACTCCAACTCCAACAGTTTCTCTATTATACAGATTTTTGCATTTATTATATATACTATGATAAATGCATAATTTCATAATATAATAAATGTATTTATTGAGATTTAGGTAACTAGTATAGTATTCATACCTTGTACAGTATTTATCCCATAAAATAAATAAATTTGATTATTTATTATTATAATTTTTTTGTTGAAAATATCAATCTCTTCGTTTTATTATTTGTCATTTACTAATCATGAATGTTTTTTAAGAATGATAAAAACTTTATAAAATATCAACCTTTTAATTTTTTTTTATAATTTCATACTATTTAATATTTATAATATATATTAAATTATATAAAGAAATTATGAATCCAACAAAGCTTTATATTTTAAATCCCATTTTAGTTTTGTATACTATATAATATTTATAAGTCCAACTAAGCTTTATATTTTAAATTCCATTTAAATTTTATTTATGACTTGAATGGTTGGCATAGGACTTGATAAAAACATTTAATTTTAGAGTTTTCTCTATTCCTCTAAATATAGAGAAATTTTTACTCTCTCCTCAATTCTCTATTTTACAAAACATTATGGAGGAGCTGTTGGACCCTAAAATCCATCATTTTCTCTAAATTTTCCATTTTTCTCTATTTTGGAGTTTCTCTTGGGATGCTCTTATATTCCCACAAAAAAAATAAACAAGCCCTTATAATCTCAAACACTCAACACTGATCCATAAGGATCATAACAATCATTTGATCGACAACAAAAAATAATAACCCAGATGGGCTAGAAGAGATCTAATCAAATTAAAGTACTATTAAAAATCCTCAAACCCTAAATTCAACTTTTCAATCAATTAACTTCCCAAATCAACTCACAAAATCCCAATACCCTAAATGTCAGAATTTTAAAAGAAAAATCCGCTTGAACCAATAATCGTCAACGCCATCTAGCGCTCTCCATCCAAGCTCGCCAGCATCAGGTCTTCCACTTCGTCCTTCGTCGACGTTGAGCTCTTCCTCGTCCGATCATCTCCCTGTTCGCCGGCGGTTTGTGGGAGAGAGAAAGAGGTAAGAGGCAAACATTTAACAGAAAGTTAGTGCTTTTCATTAATAACTAATATAATGGAGGGGCATAAGCCAAAAATTGTACAAATCTTAAGGTATTTTGCGAAATCGATCAATAAAACTTTGATACACCATGCAGTTTGATATTCCTCGAGGGTATTTTGCAAAATAAATAAAACTTTGATATACCTTAGTCCTTAAGGGTATTACACGAAAATTTCGTTATTAATTTTAATATTTTATACTGAAGAATTTATCTTGTCAGCGCTTTCGCAGGCAACATGCATTGCCGATGGGGAAACCAAGGCTTTCAGCCCCCCCAAATTCCATTTATTATAAGGGATAATTTTAATTTTAGACAAAGAAAATTGAATTTTCTATCTTCATGAATTGAAAATTCCAAACTAATGAGATGGTGACACCCACACCTTATCAACATCATCTATTATATTATTGGCACCAGATATACCTTCCAATTTCGATCTTATCTCTTCTAAAGTATATATTGAATCCAGATGTTAGGGATCATGTACCTGTTTTATCAGATTATTTAACAAGTAAAATAAATTAAAAAAACTTAAATTTATATGCATAAATAGGGGTGGAAATGGGTTGGGTGATGGATGGGTGGACCCATTTTTTCACCCGACCCATCACCCACCCGTCTAATGTTTCACTCATCACCCGACCCGTCGGGTGAATCGGGTGGGTCGGGTGGTTAATCGGGTGAAAGAAATTTAAAGAAAATGAGTCGTAAGACATACCAAAAAATCATTAATATTCGATAATTTTATAAACTATGTCTACGTATGAATCTTACTAAATGAAAAGGCATCGTTTGGTTACACTTTTACTTCCTAGGAAGTAGAAATTCCTAGGAATTGGTTTTCAATATATGCGTTTGGTACAATTTTTTTAAACTAAAAAACACAGGAATTAGAATTTCCAGGAATTGGAATTCCTACAAAATGGAGGAATTCAACTTACCATGAGGGGGTGGGTAAGATCTACTTCCCCCTTTTCTTCCCCAAATCTTTTATTTATTTTATTATTTTCATAAAGAAAATATCTAATTTGTCCCTATTAATAAGATGAATTTATTTTTATACAAAGGTTATAAAAGTAATTTAAAAACAATTGTTGTCAAATGTCCGTGTTGAACCAAACAAAATGTAGTAATTGAGTTCATGGGAATTTATTTGCAAACAAACATATTTTCATACTTTCCGAGAAGTAGAATTCATGGGAATTCTATTTCCCGTGAAGTAAGTTCCAATGAATTGAAATTCCTACATTTAACCAAACGAGTCCTAAAAGACTTATTCATACATTATATCACTATCCTTAACTTACAAAATTAGTATTAGAAGTTTAATATATTAAACTAAATGAGATGAATTTAACTCGGTTACTAGATTTAAAATAAATTAAAAAAGTATAGAAACACTATGTCCTTAGAAATCAGACTCAGGTGTCATTTCTTTAATATCTTTGCATAAAGAGGATTATTGTTATAAATCTCATGACAAATTGGAAAAATACAATTTGGTTAATCATGGATTAATACAGTAAATGCTAACAAAGTCGTTGGAAAGAGCCAAATTGCTTACACTCTATCGGTATATGTAGTACAAATAAAAGAAATTTTAAAAAGACATGGAGTTAAATAATGCAATTTTATATATATATATATATATATTTTTAGACCTTTTTAAACAAGACATGGAGCTAAAATGACAAGTTTTGCCGAACGGATGGAGTATTAATTTGTAATTGGTTGGCCTTGAACTACTAAAGTGATCTAAAGCCGACACATTCAAAAATAGTACTCCGTATTTCGTTATTTAAAAAAAATAGGAGAATGGATTGAAATATTCATTATGTTCGAAAAAAAATTATTTATAATTTTTTAAACACTAAAAACTAAAAGTTAAAATCCAAATTGTTTCTATAAGTTTATATTTTATTTCATAAAAAAAAGCTTAACTAAACCTTTATGTAATTCCTTTTGGCCGAAATATATTTACAAGTTAATAAATAAAATGTCCATATGCATTACATATACGGAGTTGATAATTACAATGTACTACCGGATAAACTCAAATAAAAATATCCAAGAAAAAAAAAAAAAAAGGGGGCAAGCAGATTACAGAAAATCGGCTATTAATCATGACTAAAATCATCGTTACCTTGTACACTGCCAAATATGATCATTTCAAAGTTCATACCATTAATTAAGCAAGGGAAACACTTTATCCCTTTTTCTCTTTTTTGGGGGGGGCGATTTATTTTTATTTATTTATATGAATGATGACAAACCCAAATTTAGGTATACGAGCATATCTATAAATTTATGTTCTAGCTTATCCAAAGACAATATCCATATGCATTCATGTGAGCCTAAATATCAACTCATCCAAATCCCCTTAAAATCATTTATCTTCCACCTTTATAAGAATTGATTGATTTCTCTGAGTTTGTGCTCATGTTTGTTAATTTCCAATGGACAACCAAGAAAACCCACAAGAAACCCAAGAAAACAAGGGATGCAGTGATTCAACATCATCTTCATCATCTTCAACAATCACAGATGTAATGGAGGATGAATCTTCATCTTCTTCATTTGGTCCTCTATATGAGCTCTCCGACCTCATGGCCCACCTACCTATCAAGTGAGTCAAAGCAAATCATGTCATCTTTCTGATTCATAATCTAGCTGAAGTTGAAAAAACGAGTTTTTTTTATCTGAACGGTTTAATTTACAGAAGGGGGCTTTCAAAGTACTATGACGGAAAGTCGGAATCTTTTACCTCAATGGAGAAGGTGAAGAGCTCCGAAGATCTTGCGAAGAAGGAGAAGACATCATACAACAAGAGGAGAAGGATGTGCAATAGGGTTTGGAGTCCAAAGCCCACAATTGCTAAGAAAGTGTCATCAAAGGGTTCTTTTTTGTCAGCAATTGTAGGGAGGAATGGCATTTGAAGACGACGATGTTTCGACTTCGATCCCTATCTTTGTGCAGGACTTACATGTCTATATACATATGACAAAGAGATTGGTAGTTTGTTTGTTGGGGCGACACTTCGGTTAATGGTTTTCGAGCAAATTTTGTAGGAGATACGAGATGTCGTCGTCGTCCCAAGAATGTAAAGTATAGCAAACTCCTAGCACTGGTCGGATGAGCTCAGTTGCTATCGGAGCGAATTTTGAATGTTTGTTGTTAACTCGCGGCTAAGCTTGGATTTCGTGTTTGTTACTTGATCCCCAAAATGCACCTACTTGAATGTTGAGATTTTGGTTCCATGGGCAATCCAAAGTTCAATTAGGATAAAATTTTGAAGACTAGGGTTTCAGAAATGTCCAAGATTTAGCTACTTCTACTCAAACATGTGTTCAAATATGAGTGAGCATAAACTAAACTTGATTTAAAAAAAAAAAAAAAAGGGGGGGCTCGGATTGATACCACTCGAGTCCCCTCCATAAAAAAAATATTGGGCTCCATATGGGTATTTAAACTCTTTAACTTATTTTAGAGTTTATAAAAGAGATTTTAATTCACTTTCTCAACTTTAACTTAGATTATAAACCCAATTAGGAATATAGACATAAAAGATGAGAAGTGTTCAAAAAATTACTACTACAACGAAATTGTTTATAGCTTATCGCCAAAGCTGAGCATTCATTAGGTAGAGGCATGGTACCTTAAGGGTTCAATAATCGTTGTAAATTTGAAGCCTTGTCGAAATTTCTGCATTTTTCCCTGCTTAACTGACACTGACACGGGTGAACAAGTTCAAGTTGAGTTATCGGGTTGCGATCGAATCATGGAAGTCATGAGTTGATTGGATAAAAGATGGCGCCATTTACTAAAGATGGAATTTGGTTTTACAACTAGACCTTTATTTGGTATGATTCATTTGTATTCTCCCTCCTTTATAAATTTACCGGTTACAACATCATCCCTCAACACTACCAATACTTTTGTTCGAAAGGAATTTGAATACCATTAACAAATTAGCTCAAACGAAGTCACTGACTGGAGGCTTGTGTTCATGATTGGGTTATCAATAAATTTGAACGGCAAATTTAGCAGAAAAGGAAAAGTGGGTCACAGTCCCGTTATTGGTCCATAAGCCCACCCCGATCTTTCTGGCTTAGCCCAAAATATTTGTAGGCTTAGGTGGGTCATCATGTACACGGGCAGGTCACCTTGAAAATGCAATTATTTTATGGGAAAGTGACTAAAAATAATATAAACTATCATACATAAAAAAAAAATGACCGAAAATAATACAAACTATCAACGGTGAACCAAAAATAATACGAACTTTTAAAATGATAAAATTATATACAAACTATGTCTACTTAAACCAATAATGATACAATGGGTATAACTCAAAAATAAATAAAAAAAATAATTTGGATTGAAAATGTAGTTAACAAAAAAAGTTGGAAAAAATGTACAATTAAATGACAAATGAACATATGTTTTTATTCATCATCTTCTACCCCGCCAAACTCTAAGACACCAGACCACCACTGGTCCCAGTGAAGAACGGGCCGGAGGGAGGAGATCTCCGTCGTTGGAGACCAAAACGGTGGCTGACATTGGCAATCGTGGAGGCGGACGAGACTCGAAGGTTGCAAGGCGAGTTCATGGTTGAAATGGAAGCAATTTCAAACAAACAATCCATTGAGGGGTTTTAATTAATATGTGATTTGAAGCTTCCAACAAACAATTCGAGTCATTTATATTATCAAATTGGATTTTAATTTCTAATTCGTTCTTCTTCTATGGAAACCCTAGATTATCTAAATTTATTTTAGCTTTAATATTGAACCCAAATTGGATGGGTAGGAGAAACCGTTGTAGGATTACAAGCATGATTGTTGGTCGATCTTGATCTAAATCGAGTGGTTCGTGTTTATGGCGGAGACAAATTTAGTTTAATACGGAGTATGTTTTAGCTTCGGGGAAGACGGTGATTTGGGCGGTGGATGAAGAAGCTCCGGCGAGAGATGGTGGGAGTACCGCGCGTTTTGGTCTCTAGCGACGACGATCTACTCTCTCTGGCCCGTTCTTCGCTTGGACCTGTGGTAGTTTGGTGTCTTAGTGTTTGGTGGGGGTAGAAGATGATGAACAGGAACACTCACGATGTTCATTTGTCATTTGTCTCTTAATTGCACATTTTTCCCAATATTTTTGTTAATTACATTTTCAATCCAAATTAATTTTTTATATTTGAGTTATACCCACTGTATCATTATTGGTTTATGTAGGTATAGTTTATATATAAATATGTCATTTTGAAAGTTCATATTATTTTTGGTTCACCGTTAATAGTTTATATTATTTTCGGTCATTTTTCCAAAAAAAAAATATGAAGTTTGAAAACTACTCATTCATATACCAACTATCTTCCAATAATCCAATTTTGATATGAGCAATTTTCTGGCCAAACTTCCGGTCATATAAGTGATGTGACAACCGGGAAAAAATTACAAATGAAAATGTAATGTAATAATAATTAATATACATTTAGGTAGAAATGTGTAATTAAACCAAAATGAAGGTACTTTTTCCCTTCTTCTTCATCATACGAGCACCAACTTGCTGCTAGCGTCATGTACAGTACACAAAATAGTTGTCTTTAATCCTTCGACCAGTCCAAGGTGGTGGTGTCACTCCTCTCTAATCGTAATCGGTTCCAACCTTACTAAAAGTCTAAAACCGACCATTCAACCTAAACCCCATTATTTTCAACCCAAAATTTTTGAACCAACACGAACACCCAAATCTCATTCATCAACCAAATCAAAACATCAAATTAGTTTAGGGTTTCGATTAGATCTAAGGTGAAATAATATTCTATACAAATTATATATGTATTCAAGAACAAATTTCAGATTTAAGCTATTTTGTTTTAGGGCAAAGTTTCAATTTGGGGTTTAGTTTGGCCAGGAAGATGACAAATCAAACTTGAGAGAGGTGAGTGATATAATTGCGACAGGCGGTGGTGGATGGAGGGTGACTGGATGACCATCACGGTTGAAGATTTGTCTGTTCGACGGAGATACCAATCGGGAGGCGATGAATTTGGCGACAGGTTGCCCGGGAAGAAGAGGAAAATGCATTTTTATTTTATTTTTTTGTTTAATTACACCCTTCCTCCTAAATTTATTGTTAATTAAAATTTTAGCCCTAAATTTCTTTTTCTGGTGCCACGTCATCAATATAGCCGGAATTCTGGCCGGAATATTGTTCATATCAAAATTAGTTTATTAAGGTATAGTTTGTATACGGATAAGTAATTTCTAAAGTTCATATTGTTTTTAGTTCACATGTGATAGTTTGTATTATTTCTAGTTATTTTTCTTTATTTTATTGTTGAATAAGGAATGTAATTAGGCGTAGATTATGCTATTAGAGATAATCCAACTTAGAATATCTTTTCGGGTGATGGTCTTTTAAGATATCGAGCATCATAGTTTCTATTATCGGGAGATAAGTGACCTATTTGAGCTACTTTATTTACTACTTTGTTACATTTAAAAAAAACGCAAGAGGATTTAAAGTCGTCCTATTATCAGTAATGATGGTTTCAATCTCCCATTGCGTTTACTATATAGTTTTTGATACGGGGTAAGCCGTAGGATGGCCCGATCTTCGACAATCAAACAAGAATTCAGAAGGAATAAACAAGAACTCAACAAGAAAACAAGAAACGCAGCAAGAAACAATGAAAGACTCGAAATTTGACAAGACACGACCGATAAGGACTGAGTCGATCTATGTAGAACGAGATGAAGACCCCAGGCCTCCGTAGAGGGTAGGAACCAAGCATCAACGACTACAAAGCCCGCCTCTACAACCCTACACAACCAAGCGGACAACTTGGAGGCACAAGGAGGGGGCTCGTGGATACCAGGATCACCAAGTCTTGCGAAATTGATGAATTCAAAGCAAACCAAGATGAGATCTATACCAATGGTGCAATCGATGAGCAACGCTTCGAATCGATTGACTTTCGCTCAATGTGTTTAAACACAAACTGATTTTTCATAAAAGAGAGATGTCTCAGTTTGACAATGGAGATCAGCCGTGTGTTTATATTAACCCTAGGGCTGATTTCTAATAAAAATAATAAATAAAATAGCTTTTAAAATAAAACCCTAAAACACTAAAAATAACTTAAGTAAAGAAGGTTACTAAAAATAGCAAAAGAAGTTCCAATACTTAGGAGAATTTCGTCTAAACAGTGACAGCTGCAAAGATGGTGATTTTCGGCCACGCTCTAGGTCTAATCTGGAAAAACCTTCAACAGAAAAGTTGTAGATCTTTTCATCCTCGTTCCAACAAGGTATGTCATGATCCAATCCGATAAATATGGACTCCGAACGACCCATTTTACTGAGACGTCGAAAAGCTGTCAAATGATCATGAACGAACCCAAAACGTCTTGCACCTTTGGACCTTCTCCCATGGAGGAGCCTTCTTCTTCCTCTTGAGGATGACATCATTCTCACGAGCTCGAGTCATAGTTCCATCCCCAAGTATGATAGGTGCATCCGGAGGTGTCTTGGATGGTCCCGCATCAATCTCCCTTTCTTGAAAAGGATTCGTCCACGAATCCAATGTATCAGGCACGGCAAGATAGGGGATAAGATCCGTGACGTTGAATGTAGCGCTCACACCATGGCCTCCAGGGTTGAATACCACATGTCCATGGAAACTCCTCTCAAGACTGATTGTTGTAGGGGTTGGCCACTCCAGGATTGCTTTGATCTTGGCTTCGTCAGCTTGTAGACCATTAGAGCTCACTACAAAACCAAGAAAAGAAACTTGATTAGTGCACAATTCATATTTCATATCATCTTCATAATGTTCTAACTTAATATGCACTTTAGCTTGTTCATTTATTCTTATGTTTCCATCAAAGGCTAGCAAGTTTTCTTCATTTTTCAAGGCTGGATTTTCAGTCATTTCAAGGCTAGCAATGTTACAAATATTTTCAACATCAATGATCATATTACAAATTTCACCTTTTTCTAAGCATTTAGTATGACACAAATCTTCTCTTTGATTATCATCACTAGGCATAGGTTGAACACTTCAAACTTTACTATCAATCAAAGAATCATCATGCTCATATTTAATGCAAACATTATCGTCATAGGCAAGTAAATTATGATCTTGATCATTATTAACATGCTCATCATGTTTATCACTAGAATTTTCAGATTCATATTCGCCTAGGTGATTAATCATGAGAGTCTTCTTATTTGGGCAATCTTTCATAACATGTCCTCTACCTTGGCATATAAAGCAAGAAATGTACATAGATCTAAGAGTAGAGGGGTTAGGATTATTAGGAGGAATAGGATGAGTTTCTTCCCTTTCATTAGATGACACTTCAGCTCTAGGTAGTACTCCTTGTCCGGGCACCGTGTTAGACCCAAAACGTTGCAACTCTACTGCCGTCAATCTTTTATCTATCTTAGCCAAGTTCTCCATGATGGCATTGTACATGTTTAATACCTCAAGAGGTAGTGTGGTCGAGGTACTGAACATATTTGGCGTTGTTGTTACCATGGTTACCGTTGTTGCCCTGGTTATTAGACATTGCAAATAAAGACAAACAAAGAACTATGTGAAAGTTAGTAGAAAATTATAAAACAAGCTCGCAAGTGTTTCGCTCACACTCCCTCTCTAATTGGTATGTCATGCTTGTTGTTTCAATCCGCCTTGGGAAAATCAACACTCAAGCTAAAACCTAGTAACACAAGGTAAGAGATCAAGAGAATCAACGAAACAAAAGCAAGGAGCACTCGACAAGCAAAAAGAGCACTCGACACTATCAAGGAGAGTACTCGACAACAGCTATGAGCACTCGACAATCACCAAGGAGTACTCGACACAACCAATATCAACAAGACAAAGACTGATTTTTTGTGGAAAGAAAAGAAATAAAGAAACAACTTGGAAATTTACCTCTTTTTGATTTAACCCTTAGTTAGGATGTTGTAGTTGCAAGGGTAGGGTTTCAAGTTTTTGTGTTTGGGAGGTAATGTGAATGTGACTAGGGTTGTCCAAGATCACCAATAGGAGGTGTCTCCTCCGCCCTCTGGGCCGGCGACGGCCGGTTCTGCACGCGGGAGACTGTTGCTGTTTCGCCTGGGACAGTCGTCGGTTCTCCTCCTTCCGTTCGCCGTCGTCAGTGGAACGGGGCATGCAATCCTCTACAATGGCGTCGCCTAGAGTAAACACAAGTGGGAGGGGGCCGGTGTAGGGGGTATAATTTTAGGGGCAGTTTCGGAATTTTGCTATCTTAAAATACCCCACAATCCTCTACCTACCAAACACCTTTTCGAGATTTTTGTCCTAAATAATCTTCATCCCCAACATCCCTTTAATGTATCAAAATAATCTACATCTCCTAAAATCTACAAAAATCCCATTAATCCTCAGAATCTCCATCTAGCGCCAAACACACCCTTAAGCCATGTTGAACAACGATCTAATCTATTTATTTATGTGTCATCCAATAAATTTAATATATACGGAGTATTAGGTTTAGGCGTATGATATATATGTTTTGGTCAACATTTTAGGAGTAAGATTTATGGATAAGTTATTCCAATTAGCCCGAGATTTTTTAAGATGGATTTAGCCATAACATTTAGGTGTAATTATGTTGATGTTAGTTTATATTGATTAAAATATATTAAATTTTAATATAAATTTAAATCTCATATCTTAAGTTGTAACAAAACCTATCATTAATAGAATGCTTTATCTTAGGGTATTTTGTGTAATTTTTTTTATACTTTATATCTAAGTTAAGAATCTTATCAGAATGAATATCTAATAAATTAAAGTCATGTCATACAACGACCTAATTTATTTATCTACGTGGTTCATCTTCATTGATGACGACTAATTAATTTTTATCATTTGAGTTATTTAACTTATCTTTTGACTATAAATAATAACGGCAATATCGATAAATTTTAATAATTTTTAATATAAATATTTAACCTCATATCTTAATTAATTGCAAAACTTATCATTTAATTAAGAGTATTTTAACTTGAGTTACTTTGCAAATCTTAGCAAAGTAACAATGATAATATAATAACATCAACCTTTGGATTGAATTTTATAAAGAATATATCATAAAAATCTTATCAATATAATAAAAATCTTACCCAATATCTACGTTGATATATGGGTATTTAATAAAAAAATTGTATTTTTTTAACAAGAGATCAAATATAATATATTAAGAAAAACGGCCGAAAAGACAAATAGGTATATTAAATGACCCTCCTAAGACATATTGGTATATTAAAAGACTCAAGAGACAAATAGGTATATTAAAAGTGTTCATATGGACAAATTGGTATATTAAAAAACTATAAGGGACAAATAGCCCTTTTGCCTCATTTGGCTTCATGTCATTTGATTTTTCTTAATAAAAAATTTTCATATATTTTTAAATAATTAATTCTTTATTTAACTCTTATTCATTTGAATATATAATCATAAAAAAATAAAAATTTGGATATATTTCTATAAAATTATAAAACTATTTTTTAATTTGCCATATGTTTGTAACTAATAATGTTGTATAAAATCTTATTACATAAAAAAAATTATTGGTTTTTTTGTATAAATTACAAAAAAAACGCTTATTTAATAGTTGGTTTACAAATTGCAAGTTAAAACACTTATTGCTTATCTTTAGAAAATAAATAATAATAATAATAATAATTAATAATAATTAATAATAATAATAATAATTAATAATAATAATAATAATAATAATAAAAATAGCATATGAAATATAATTTTAACTTATTTTATTCTGCAAGGTTTTATAAAAATTCTCCTATTTCAGTTTTATTTTATTAAACATTTTTTTGTGGTTTCTAAACAAATATTAGCTCATATTTTGCAGGACGATTTAATTTGTGCAATTTATATAAACAACCATTGTAATAAAATATTTATTTATTAAATTTATATAATAAATATTATTAGTGACAAATAATAATAAAAATCCAATAGTTTTATAATTTGATAGAAATATATGCAAAATTTAATTTTTTTATGATTATACAATCAAATGAATAAGATTATATGAGTATGTAACCAATTAATCATTATAAAAATATATTAAAATGATTTTATTATTAAAATAAAATGAAAAGGAAGTCTAATGATGTAAAAAAAGGTTATTTGTCCACTAGAGTCTTTTAATCTACCAATTTGTCCATATGAACACTTTTAATATACCTATTTGTTTCTTGAGTCTTTTAATATACCAATATGTCTTAGGGGGGTCATTTAATATACCTATTTGTCTTTTCGGCCTAAGAAAAACACTAGTATTTATATTTAAAAAATAACACAATTCAAGATATAGAAATTTATTCACCAAATGAAACATGGGTGAAGAATTTATATTTTCCTTATTAATTTATTTAAATCAATAAAAAAAATTATTTTATATAAATAAAAGTTAAAAAAACCACAACGCGGGTAATACACTAGTAAAATAAAATAATTTGGAACCACCCTTGAATCTTGATACGGCACGTCTTCGGCGAAAGCCCAACCCGTAAAGGTTCTCCAATTCCGCAGGCAAAGATTCGTTTTGCCTTCTCATTTGTTCGGAGATCCACTCTCGAAATCCGAAGCAGACGCAGACGGAGGAATCAATCCACCTGTTTCCACTGCAGGAGACAATCCTCGAACAATCTCTCTGTGTGGAAGACGACAGAGGGAGCGCGCTCTGTTGTGGAACCACTAGCAGCCATGGAAGACTGAAGGAACAAGGTAAGCGAACAGTGAGAGAGAGAGAGAGAGGGAATGGGAAACAAGATCGCTCGTACGACTCAGGCTTCGGCGACCGAGTACTACCTCCATGACCTCCCGTCCTCGTACAATCTCGTCCTCAAGGAGGTTCTAGGTCGCGGCCGGTTCCTCAAGTCCATCCAGTGCAAGCACGACGAAGGTCTCGTCATTGTGAAGGTCTACTTCAAGCGCGGCGACCAGATCGATCTCCGCGACTACGAGCGCCGCCTCTTACATATCCGCGAGATTTTCCGATCCCTCGACCATCCCCATGTCTGGCCCTTTCAGGTTTGGGGCTTTTTCAATTGTGGTTCAATGCTTCATTTTTTTAGGGTTTGGCTGTTGGTGCTGTTATAATTGGTTGATTTTGTGCAGTTCTGGCTGGAGACTGACAAAGCTGCGTATTTGCTGAGACAATACTTCTTCCATAATCTTCATGAGCGGCTGAGCACCAGGCCGTTTTTAAGCCTTATTGAGAAGAAATGGCTTGCCTTTCAGGTACCTGAACTCGAATGAGTCCTTTCCCCTTTGTGTGTTCGAGATTCTGATATTACCAGGGTTGGTTTGGGACTGAGCTTTTCAATGGCTGTAAACTGGTTGCAGTTGTTATATGCAGTTAAGCAGAGTCACGACCATGGGGTTTGTCACGGTAATCTCTGTTCTGTAAGAGGGATTCTCATGTGTTTGCTTGGATCCTTTGATATGTTAACCATGAAGGTGTTTTGCTTTGTTTAATTCAGTACAGAATTTGGGGGTTTTGTGTAGGTGATATTAAGTTAGAGAATGTGCTGGTTACTTCATGGAATTGGGTTTACCTGGCTGACTTTGCATCATTTAAACCAACATATATACCTGATGACGACCCATCGGATTTTTCTTTCTTCTTTGATACTGGGGGAAGACGCCTTTGCTATCTCGCTCCTGAGGTTGGTTTTCCTGCTGATTGTTTATATGCTGTTTAACATATTTTCTTTGCAGTTTGCTTTTGTACATCTATACTAAGGATCAATTGTTGATAACTTTGGTTTGATTTTAATCTTTTGTTTGAAACTTTGTTTGGGAATAATGGTGGAATTTTGTCCAACTTTGCACCCAATTATCCTGAATGTAATCTGCTAATTTATTCTTGGAATTTATCACAGTGTCAAAGTTTATGAGTTCTAGAGGCAGACTTCTTGCATGCTGTGTAATGATGTGGGAACAGAAGCATGGCTTTTGATTTTACTGGCAACATTTAAGGGGTTGATCTGATGCCATGAAACCATATAATGCTGCTGATACATGATATAAAACCTTTTCTCCACGAATTGAACAACTATTCGAGGGCTTGGTGAATGCACACCATGTTTTGGATTTTACTATTGAAATTAGATCTGTGGGTGGTTCAACGATGAGATATCTTGGTATAACTTCTCTAGTTGATGGACGTGTCTTGGTAGTAAGTGATCGATCAATACATTTGGGTGTGTATGGCACCCAAAATAAACAGGTAAAATTAAAACCTTTTTTGCAGTTAAAAAAATAAACAACTAAAATGTGTGTATGGCAACCCAAAATGAGCAATAAACAGCTAAAATATGTGTTAAAAAAAAAAAACTACTTCTGATAGCTTATTTTGGTGTTTATTTGTTTATTTGGTTTGAAAGTACTATAATACCCCTAATAATAACCAAATAAACATCACTTTTTTACAAATAAACACTTTTTCATCCCATACGGAGTTTATATTTTTTCATAAATTTTTAACTATTTTTACCAACCGTTTATAAATTTTACCATGTTTATAATTTTAGCCTGTTTATTAACTCCGTCCCATACGAACCCATTGTTGTAGAGCTGTTGAGCAGACTGAATCAGTTGCCATTTAGCCCAAGCTATGCTTATAAAAAAAGTGTTTAGAGAGAACAATTTGTTTTACCAGGGAAACTTTAAACCATACCTATTGTTAGTTCCTTGTTGCCTGCGAAGCCTAAAAGCATTGCTTTGAGAGGCTAAATTTTGCAATGGAAGATTGTTCCAAAAGCTAGCCAAATGCAATTCTTGGGGATCCGGGGAAAATGAGAGTAAATTTCATTATGTGTTTTCTTCTTTAGTTTCTGATGACATTGTGCTTTTGAAGATATCTAAAGTCTAAACAGTAGTTTTTTCAATTTTTTTTTCATTTGAAAACTTATGTTTTCATGATTCCTTTTTTTTCACTTGAGAACAAGTTTTGTTCAGCTGTTGAAAACTTGTTTCCAAGTTATAGTCTAGATGGTTAACAGATTATATGTTATGCATCACATTTGAGGCCCCATTCATGAATGCTGATGCTATGTACGCTGTTCCATTACTTCCATACAGTACATTTTACTATTTTACTATCGTACACGTATGTGAGGACAATTTTTTAACTTGGTTACTTTTGTCCAGAGATTTTATGAGCATGGAGGTGATATGCCAGTTGCACCCTTGAAGCCATCAATGGACATCTTTGCTGCAGGGTGAGCTTTCTTTGCCGTGACAAGCCTTTTTTTTTTCCTCAAGAAATATTTGTTCTGGTCTGATCTTGAATGACTGCTGGTTACATACATACTAGTGTTTGAAAATAATAATCTTTCTGCTTCAAAAATATTAAAAACAATATTTTTCCTCTAGATCTAATATTATGTTTCCACTGATGGTTACCCTTGAGCATCTTTTGAGAGACTGATTTTTAGGAGGTGTTTTAAATGCTCAGTTTTTTCCTATGAAATTTATATAGAGGGTTTTAAAAGACACCCAATATGTAACAACTACAAAATGTGTTAACATTGACCTATTTATTCTCTTTCTTTGAAATTTGCCTCCTTTTTGCTTAACAAATTTGTCATGTCATTCCTCTTTTGTTCATGCTTTTCTTATTTTCTACTAGGTGTGTAATAGCAGAGCTTTTCCTCGAGGGTCAGCCACTATTTGAACTCTCGCAGCTACTTGCATATCGTAGAGGGCAATATGATCCTAGTCAACTTCTTGAGAAGGTAAGGAAAAGAAAAGTTGGAGTATATTATATATGAACGTGTGCACATATTGGATTTCAATTTTCAGGAATTGGTCAGTTTCCAATTTTCGATGTTCATTGTATGTCTGCATTGTTGAAAGTAGATATAGATATGGTATATGGACATGATTTGTTTCTACATTGTCCTTGATTAGATGGACAATCCTGCTAACATATGGCCATGGTATTTCTGTAAATGCGTTCATTTATTTATTTATCTTGAATGGGTTTGGTAATTTCAGATTCCTGATCCGGGTCTTCGCAAAATGATTCTTCACATGATTCAACTGGAGCCCGAGTCTAGATTGTCTGCTGATGACTATCTTCAGAGCTATGCTGGCTCAGTCTTCCCCAATTATTTCTCTCCATTTTTGCACAACTTCTATTCTTGTTTGAATCCACTAGATTCAGACACAAAGGTATTTTGTTAATAATATTTGAAGTAAAATAATTCAGTTCTGTGGACTTGAACGTGATCTGCTTGATGGAAAATCTTACAGGTTGCAGTATGTCAAGGTGCTTTTCCGGAGATACTTAAGCAAATGGCCAGCGGTACTTTGGGTGAAGCAATATGCAATACTTTGTTAACTCCTCAGAGCTCATGTAGTAAGACATCACAATTAATCAATCCAGAAGAACACAATGCTATTGTGAAATCTTCTCTCAAGAAAGATGCTTTATCAAGGGTCTTAGCTCAAGATCAGTTTGAGCTGCTGGGTGATTTAAGCACGTTACTCAAGGATGTGGATCACAGTAACCATTTTTCTTCTGACAAGATGCTCCAGCAGAGTTCCACTTCCAAATCTGAGTATTTGCAGACATTGCAGCATGAAGCTCTGCAATCTCCTAGTCAGCTACTTCAAACCCTCTCCAACGTTTTTAAGAAACGTGAACATGCCTTTATGAAAAGGATGACACTCAATGACTTAAAGAAGCTGATATCAGAGTATGATAGTGAATCAGACACTTACTGCATGCCTTTTTTACAGTTGCCTCCAGATGGTATAAGCTGTGGTGGTATGGTTCTCATTACCTCGCTGCTTTGTTCTTGCATACGCAATATCAAGTTCCCACATCTGAAAAGAATCTGTATTCTTCTCCTGAAGTCATCTTCCTTGTATATTGATGATGGAGATCGTCTACAGCGAGTGCTTCCTTATGTCATTTCCCAGCTGGCGGACCAAGCAGCAATTGTACGTTGTGCTGCCTTGGAGACTCTATGTGATATTTTGCCATTAGTTCGAGAGTTTCCTCCACGTGATGCAAAAATTTTCCCAGAGTACATTCTTCCTATGCTTTCTATGATCCCTGATGATTCAGAAGAAAGTGTACGTATCTGTTACGCAAGCAATCTATCAAAGCTTGCACTGACAGCCTATGGATTTTTAGTTCACTCCATTAGAATGAGAGAAGCCGGGGTACTTGATGAGTTGAGTTTGCCAGAGAAGCCTACAGCATTATCTAGTGACGCTCTTGGCCAGGTGCCGACATTAAATGGCTCTGCGCAACTATTGGAGCTGAGAATATCTATAGCTGAAATTGTTCAGGAACTAGTAATGGGTCCAAGGCAAACTCCAAATATTAGAAGGGCCCTCCTGCAGGATATTGGAAGCCTTTGCTGCTTCTTTGGGCAGAAACACAGTAACGACTTCCTTTTGCCTATCCTTCCTGCTTTTCTGAATGATCGAGATGAGCAGCTAAGAACGCTTTTTTATGAGAAAATTGTTCATGTCTGCTTCTTTGTTGGAGAGAGAAGTGTCGAGGAGTATCTTTTACCTTACATTGAGCAGGCTTTGAGTGATACTACTGAGGGTGTTATGGTGAATGCGTTGGATTGCTTGTCCATACTCTGCAAGGATGGTTTCTTAAGGAAAAGAGTGCTAATAGAAATGATAGGACATGCATTTCCTTTGTTGTGCTACCCTAGTCAATGGGTCAGAAGATCTGCAGTGTCCTTCATTGTAGCAAGTAGTGAGAGCTTGGGAGCAGTAGACTCGTATGTCTATCTTTCTCCTATTATTCAGCCTTTTGTCCGCCGACAACCGGCATCCCTTATCTCTGAGAAAGCTTTGCTTTCGTGTCTAAAGCCTCCTGTCTCAAGACAGCTATTTTATCAAATTTTAGAAAGTGCCAGAGGCTCAGACATGTGGGAGAGGCAGAGAATGATTTGGTACAATCCATCAGCGCTTCCTAAGCAATTAGACAGCACAGAATGTCCAAAAAGAGGTGTAGAGGAGCTCCTTTCTCTGAAGAATTGGCCTGAATTGCAGAGAGAAATTCAAAATGAGAAAGGCATGATGCATTCAGAGCATCTGCTGGAAAAGACAGAACGTAATGATTCTGATGCTAAGTTAAGAGCAATTGGTGGATATTTGTCCAATGGTAATAGCATGCTGGATAGCCGTGATCCTCTTTCTCCAGAAAAGCTGCATTTCTCTGGTTTGATACCCCCACAAGTTAATGGTATGAGTGGCTTTTTCCGCAACAGGTCTTCTGAAAACATACCTCTGTATTCTTTCTGTCTAGAAAAACAAGCAGTACAAAATGCTCAAGCTGCATCTGATTCTCCACTACAGTTAAATACCCTCACAACAGGCTCAACAATTTCCCCTTGGATAGATCCAGCCAACAAATCACTGGGTTTGGCTAATTCAGTTCCGGCTCCTAAACTTGTTTCGGGGTCATTCAGCATAGCTGGTGGATCTAAGATGTTCCACAGAGTGGTACATGAGCCCGATGGCAGAGAAAGCGATCATGTCTCTTCTATTAGCAGCAAGTTTCAAGATGTAGCATTATCTACCTCCTTAAATGGTGGCTCAATGTCTTCTGGAGAAGTTTCATCCTCTAGTGATACAACTAGGTCACCATCTCTCTCAATGGCATCCTCAGTGCCTGACTCGGGGTGGAGGCCACGTGGGGTGTTGGTTGCACATCTTCAGGAGCACCGCTCTGCTGTCAATGATATTGCTGTTTCAGCTGACCACACCTTTTTTGTGAGCGCATCTGATGATTCAACTGTAAAGGTGTGGGACTCAAGAAAATTGGAAAGGGATATTTCATTTAGGTCAAGGTTGACCTACCCCCTTGAGGGACGAAGAGCACTGTGTGCAGCTATGCTGCGGACTTCTGCTCAAGTAGTGGTTGGTTCGTGTGATGGGAAGATTCACATGTTCTCAATTGATTATATATCTAGAGGGCTTGGCAGTGTTGTTGAGAAGTATTCCGGCATTGCAGATGTCAAGAAGAAGGATGTGGGAGAAGGTGCAATAATCACTATTGTGAACTACTATGGTGATGGCTCCCCCAGTCAGTCACTAATGTACAGCACCCAGAATTGCGGGATTCATCTCTGGGATACTCGTAGTAATTCTAATTCATGGACATTAAAAGCGACTCCTGAAGAGGGTTATGTTTCTGCATTGGTCACTGATCCCTGTGGGAATTGGTTTGTGTCTGGGTCTTCCAGAGGTGTGCTAACTCTTTGGGATCTAAGGTTCTTGGTTCCTGTTAACTCTTGGGAATATCCTCGCCCATGTGCCATAGAAAAGATGTGTCTTTTTGTTCCTCCTCAAAGCTCACCCTTTTCTCCCATGGCAAGGCCTCTTGTATATGTTTCTGCTGGTTGTAATGAAGTCTCTCTATGGAATGCTGAGACTGGGAGCTGTCACCAGGTAAATATGTTTTAACGATGGTTCATAAAAGCAAACATTGTGGTTTGTGCCCTGTGCCCAAAGACCCAAGTCTTCATGTTTTTTTTCTCATTTATTTTTGGACAGGTTTTTCAAGTGCTGGATAATGACAGTGATGCTGAATTGCCTGATTTACCTTGGGCGTTAGCCAGACCTCCCAATAAGGCAAATCCCAAACCAGATCCCCGACGAAATATCAATCCAAAGTATAGGGTTGATGAGCTGAATGAGCCCCCTCCTCGCATCTCTGGTATTCGTTCTCTGCTTCCTCTACCTGGGGGCGATCTATTGACTGGGGGAACTGACTTGAAAATTCGTCGATGGGACCATTGCAGGCAATCTCCTGATCTCTTACCTACGTTTAGTGCTTTATAATATGACTCGTGATTATTGCTAATTAATTTGCTATTCTTCTCCTGGGCTGCAGACCTGAACGGAGTTACTCTGTATGTGGACCAACTATAAAGGCCATTGGGAACAATGAGGTTTATGAAATTAAATCTAGTTATGGGGTACAGGTGGTTCAGGTAAGTCAAAATGATCTCTGTGCCATTATAATTGCTTTCTCCACTATTTTGGCAGTAGCAAGTCAATCCTCTTGCTTGCATACTATATGCAGTATTACTTTTGCAATGAGTGGAAAATTGGGGGATGGGTTAAGATCTACGTAGTATCATAAACATTTGCTTTATTACTTGATTGAGATTACACTTGTTTGTTTGATTTAGAATGTGTTTGATAAACGTGCTGTGAGCTGATATGGGTGATAATGTGCTCATATGGATGCCTTATAAGGCAAACGAATGTTTGCCACATACACCTTTAGACTTTCTATAATCAACAATCATAATAAAAACAACGCCTATTTCCTTTTTTTCCCTAGAATTTGAGGCCAATCCTTGTTTGCATTGCTTAAAAAGAACCAAGACTAAAGCTTCATCTGTCATTGTATTTTACAATTCAGGGTTGCGGTTACAAGTTGTAGTAATAAGATGGCCATTTCAGTCTCCTATTTCTAGGTCTTTCTCGTGTTATCACTAATGGGCGAAAAATGCAATTTTATTTACTTTTACATGACTTGCATATAATCACCTATCTGCTGATATGTGCCATTTAAGCAACTGCTATCTTTGAAGCTTCTAACGCTTGATTCGGCGTCTGTCCTGTAGGAAGCAAGAAAGCGACCTCTGACAACCAAACTGACAGGAAAAGCAGTTCTGGCTGCTGCTGCTACTGATCCTGCTGGCTGCCACCGTGACTCCATCGTCTCTTTGGCCTCTGTCAAGGTGAACCAGAGGCTCTTAATATCGAGCAGTAGAGATGGTGCTATAAAGGTCTGGAAGTGAAAGATGTCGTCTTCAAGAGAATGGTGTACATATATCCCTGAACTCTAGGTAAAACTGTATATTCCTGCCGTCGTTTAGAGCCATATTTATAACCTCTAGACCATGAACTTGATTGGATTGCTTGCGAACTTCCCTTAATCTGAATCTTGTGTGATTGTATAGCATTAAAGAATACAAGGATACGAAGTAGGAACTAAGACCGGCCTTCAATGTGCCTAACTAATCTTTTTTATACTTCTGTCGTGCAAAAGCAGTTGACAGGCATAAGTTATGCTGGCCTTTGCCCTTGCTTAGCAGTTAGACATATTCCTGTACATGTCAGATTTGGTATGAACGAACTCGAGTATATTTTCTTGATGCTCCTAGTCATCCATGACAATGTTCATCTTCGTTGTTTTCTTGTTTAGTATATTACCTTCTCTATAGCAGCTGCACCTGCATCTTTCATTATTTTTGGTTGGGTCTACTCGCGATATTGCCATCGTCTTTACTGCACTAATATGCAGTTTAAGGCCTGTATGAGGTATTATTTTTGGTTGGATGATTTAGTGAAATTTGTGATTAGGAATAGTTGGAATAGTTGTTATGTGGTAGAGTAACCAGGAAGAAATTAAAAAGAGAAGATGGAAAAAATAGAAGCATCTATATCAGTTCAGAAGCTTCAGATATGATACAGTAAAAAGTAGATTCTAAAACTCAGTGAACTCACCAGTATGAGAAACCCTTTTCACCTCCCACACCTTTTCAAATATTTACTTGCTTTATTCCTGCATTGAACGACACACCTACAGAGCAAAACCCACAACACAACACAAACTGTGTATATGTAATGCTTTTTACTTTACTTATTCTGAGTTTGTATGCAAAATTCAACCGTTACATCTTTTCATACCCTCTGAGGATAAGCCCCGCACAGGAGAAAGTTGCAACAGAAGACAAACACAACTGCAGCCAATGGCCCAATAGGCTTAATTTGCGGTAAATTTTCCTTTTGAAATGGGTGGAGAAATAGACAAATGAATTTATAGGGACAAGTTGAGCTCAGAGTGGAATAGGGATTACGTCTAACCACCCTTAAAATATAGCTGTCCCATTCCCCCCCCCCCCCCCCCCCCCACCCTACCCCTTCTTTCTTTTTTTTTTTTTATGAAACAAGGCAAGGACCTGGGGATAGTCAACTGCAGTTTACCCATCGCCCAAGAGACGTCGACAATGTCAGCAAGAGCTCGCTCCGCGACAAACGACGAAGAGAGACCGATATGCGCCAGCCTATTAGCAACCTGGTTCCCTTCGCGGAAGGTGTGTAAGAAGGAGACCCTCTCGAAAGCGCGACAGAAGTTGAGGGCATCCGATACCGTCATCTCAATCTCCCAAGGACACCACCATCTCCCAAGGACACGATCAGATCCCCTTCATGACGTTGATGAGCATCAAGCAGTCGCCCTCCACCTCGAGCTGGGAGAAACCCCTCTTCGTCGCTTCCTGGAGCCCAAACAAGAGACCCAAACACTCAGCTTGCTCCGCAGACACCCTACCATGTCCCCGGGCACCACAAGAGAGAACTACCCCCTGACAATCACGAATGACGAACCCAGAGGCAGCAAAGCCCGAACCAACTATCGCCCCATCAAAATTGAGTTTGACACAGTCATTGGTGAGCTTTTTCCATTCCCCCTCTCTTCTAGTTCTTAGTATACCCTCTCACATAATCTCTTCTTCTTACCATTTTTTTAATTTTTTGAAATTTTAATTCTCTTTTTTTGTTATTTATTTTGGGGGTGAGGAGGCAAGGGTGGGACAGATGATTCCAATCCCTTAAAATATACTCTCTCCATTCAGATTCAAAAATAAGTGTCGTCTGACTTTTTTAGCACATGTTACAAGTTTAAAAATTATTTTAAAAAAATAAAATACCTACTTTAAAAAAAATTATTTTAAAAAATAAAATATACTCTCTCCGTTCAGATTTATGCTTATTGTCATTGAAAACCTTACCCAATGATTCAAAAATAAAATACCTACTTTTTTTCTTTCTAATAATTCCTACATGGTGGCTGCTACGATTTTGAAAACCAAATCCAAATGATCATCATTTGTGATTCGGTTTGCTTTTTACATTGTCAGAATATTGTCAAATACATGGTGGTTGCTACAGTTTTGGAAAATCGTAAAAATATCCACTGGCACAATTTTCAATTAACCCAGCCACAGTTTCACAAATTGTCAGAGATGTTCCCTCTTCGATCACCAGTCGGATAAGGTATAAAGATTGCAAAAAAAAAGGTTTCCTGCGATTTTAGAAGCTGTAGACGGTACGTAGTAGTAGTAGTAGAAGTTTTTCATAATTTTTATTTTTACCCATTTTATTTGTTTTGTTTAGGATTATCTATTCCTACAGTCTACAACCGTGACCAGCATCATGTATTATGTGACATTTTCACTGTGTCAATAGTAGCCCCTTTGTGAACTACAATAAAAACGGATACTTATGTAATGAGTATAAAATTGAATGATTAGGGCAAAAAATAAATAATGATAAAATTAGGATTCACCTTTTCCCCACCTTAAACCTCTTAATTCAATAAGACAAACAATTACATTTGGAAAGATTTTAATAGATTTTATTATTTTTTTAAAAATGGTCTTTCTAACTTATGCCCTTGGACATAGATTAAAAAACTATATTGAAAAATTCTCTAAATTTCAATGCCTAAACCCTAAGAAATCTATTTTAAAATTGTATGATCAGGGCAAAAATTGCTTTATTTAAAATATTTTTCCACAAATTTATTTTAAAGATATTATATGTTGATACCACTAGTTACTACTATAATATATATATATATATATATATATATATATATATATATATATATATATATATATACATGTTAATAAAACACTAATTTTCATTTATCTCCTAACTAATGCCATTATCGATCTCTAGCAAATATTAAGTAATACTCTAACAATTAAATATTTATTTAATATATTTTAGGTTAGTTACTTATACAATGAATATATTTTCACCAAAAATAATAATAATAAAAAAATTAATCAGTAACTATTAATTTATCTTTTACATCTTGTGGGGTAAAACTTCATCTAATAATCAATAACTATTAATTTAATCCTTTACATATTATGGGATAAAATTTCATCTAATTACATTTAACTACCCCAAGAAATAAATAAGTGATATTTTATTATGATTTATACACTTTTATATTTTCAAATAATAAATAATAAAGATATTTTATTTTATTATGTACCCTTTATTGGATACATAAGTGATAAAATAATAAAGGGTATGTAAATTAGTAAATAAGCGTACTTATTATTATGTGATATAGTGAAATATATATAATTTATTAACAAAATGCGCAAAAGCACGATAACAAATACTAGTTTCTTTGTTAAATTAGACTTTTTTTTAGTTTATACTTTATTAGTCACAACTAGTATTTGTTATCCGTGCTTTTGTGCGTTTTGTTCATAAATTATATTATTATTATATTAATTATATTTAAATATCTTTTATTAAATTTTATGTGAAGATTAAAATAGTTTATTTGAAATTTTTTAATAAAAATTTTCAAGCAATCATAAATTAACTTAAATTATAAAAAGGTCATGCAAAATAACTAAAGTAAAATAATTTTAATCGTGTTAAAAAAATAATAGGTTTGTTAATAGTTTAAGATATTAGGTTAAGAATTAATATAAATATTTTGATGATAAGATTTTATTGTTCAATACATAATTAATTAATTAATAATGAAATCTTATCATTAGATATGATGAACTAAAATAATCAGTCTTAATGATAAAAGATAAAATAATTCAAGGTGCAATATTTACAAAATAACTAATGTTAAAATGATAGATTTGTCAACCACTTAAGATATGAGATGGACAGAAAAGATGATACGTAGATAAAACATATGATGTCATTATCTAATGTGACTTAAATATAGGGGTGGGCACAAATCCCGTAAATCCCGGTCCCGGTGGGATTTAAGGAAAAAAAAAAGTGAATCCCGTCCCGGTCCCGTCCCACAAAAATTATGCGGGACGGGATGCGGGACAAGACTATGGGATCCCGTAAATCCCGGTCCCGTCCCGCATATATATATATATATATTATAATGTATATATATAAATACAAATATATATTTATATTTATATTTATATTTATATTTATATTTATATTTATATTTATATTTATATTTATATTTATATTTATATTTATATTTATATTTATATTTATATTTATATTTATATTTATATTTATATTTATATTTATATTTATATTTATATTTATATTTATATTTATATTTATATTTATATTTATATTTATATTTATATTTATATTTATATTTATATTTATATTTATATTTATATTTATATTTATATTTATATTTATATTTATATTTATATTTATATTTATATGGGACAAGAGTTTTAATTTTGGTAGTACTAAATTTTTTAATAATTTAGTGATTTATATGATATATTTAGTTATTTTAAACACAAGTTAAAATAATACTGTAAGGCTTGTAAGCAATTTGAAAATAAAAAATTACTATGGGCTTGGGGGGTTAGGAATTTGGGCTCTAGGAGGCAAACAAAAGAATTTATTCTCCATTTTGAAATAGTGAAATCTCTATTCAATTCTAATCGGTTAGGGTTACAAGAGGCTTGTACTGCTAGCAATGTTTTTTTTAATGAAATTGTGTTGTTGGGAGTGTTAACATTATGGCGATATCATTCTATGAAGCATGAACTATGAAAACATTTTTTTTATTTTTCAAGTTTTATAATATTTTATTATTTTAATTTGAGGGACAAGTCCCGTCCCGTGTGGGATAAGGCCCATGTGTGATTAAAAAAAAAGGTAAATCCCGTCCAGGAAAAATTAAAGCGGGACGGGCCTCATCCCGGTCTCGTCCTGTTCCATCCCGTCCCACGCCCACCCCTACTTAAATGTATTGGATCATCATTAATTAACGTATCAAAAAAATTTAGGTTATGTTGCAAAAAAAAAAAAGAATTGTCCTCATAGTATTCTAGATCTTACTCCGTACTTTCTTTAAAAAAGAAATTGTACGATTTATCTAGTTTAAATTAACATTTAGTATTTATCTAGTTTAAATTAACATTTAGTTTTCAAATAAAAAACGTGGTTAGAAAAAAAAATTTAAAGCATCATTCATGTTTTTGGCACCCAAAGATAACGAATGAACTGTAATTTTAATGTCTGGTCCAGGCATTATTTTCTCTCTTAATTATTCTCATTAAGTTTCCATATGGTCTTGTAATTATAAAAATATATATATAAAGTGGCCATGTGGGAGTCATTTTTTTGCACCATTGTATGATCCCAACATTTTTTCACCATTGGATATTATATAGCCTTGCCGAATCAATACAGTAAGGTGAAACAGGGCACTCAAATCGGTAACCTCTTACCTCATACTTTTCCACACATAGGCCTGTTCACGGGTCGGACCCGGTGGATCACGGGTCGAAAAGTCATGATCCGAATCCGAGCATATGGGGTGGCGGATCGACGGGTCAAAGTGACCCATCTGGTGTTTTCTTTAAAAAAAATTGTTTTTTTAGGGCCCATTTAGTACTAATATACGTATATCAGATATGGGTATGGGTATCACTCGTACGGTCATACCCATACCCATGTTTGGTAAATTAGTATATGGGTATCAAAGTGATATACCCATATATCTCTTCCTTCACATTTTTCCCCAATTCCATATACCCTTTAAACTAGAGATATCAAGGGATATCAAAACAGATGATTATTTGCCTCCCTCCTCTTTTTCCCCCTTTCACACACACGCAGATCTCTCTACCACGAGGAAAAATCAGCAGATCTCCTGCTGCTTTCACACTCTCCTCTCGTTAGCGTCTCTGGATTGGATTTCGATTTGAGTATGCTTTCAATTTGAACGGAGATTTGAGTCTGCTGTCATCGTTTTTTTTCCCATTTTTATTTTTGGAAAGAAATTTGTGAAGAGCATCTGCAGGTCGATGTTAGGGTTGGGTGGGTGTCGCCGGAGGTTCAGGCAGGGGACGGGCTAGGGCTGGGTGGGTGTCGGGGTGAGCAGTGTTAGAGAAAGAGCTTTTTAATTGATATCTAAAACTCATATTCTCAACATACCAAACAAGATATCGGATATCAAATATCAAATTTGATACCCATATCCACGATATCGATATCTCATACTCATATCTGATATCTAATATACGTATATGGATACCAAACGGGCCCTTAATTTTTTTTTTTAAAATACATCGTTTTTCAAAAAAAAATCGACCCGGCGGATCATCCGTTCAAAACCCTCAATCCTAACCCGAATCCGTAACCCGCCCTAATCCGTGACCCGTTTGACCCGAACCCGGCGGATAATTATGGACAGCCTTATCCACATACATTATACCAAGACAATTAGACAAAGAAACTGAGAAGGATATAATTTTTTTTAAAAAAAAATTGGTAAATTACACAAATCACCTCCTCAATCCATCTCTTAAATACGAAGTATGTTGTTATTTCGTACTTAATTCATAAACATAATTATGTACAACTATTTTTCAATCACAATTTGTTAGCATTTTTTTATAAAAAAACTATGAAATACCCTTTAGTTAAAAACATATATAATGTTCGTTTTTATAAGTGAAAGGTTCTTTCAGACATTTTATACTAACAATATTTTTATGAGGTTAATTAAATTAAATATGATTGGTGTATATTATTAATGGGCGATTAAGTGCAATTTCACATTTTTTTTATAAATATAAAGTACAAGGGTGAATTTGTGTAATTTACCCTTATCAAATTTATCACACTTTCCACTTGTAATATTTGAATAGATTACAAAAAATCATTCGTCATTATATTATGGTGAACAAAGTCGTGGAAGCCAATTGGGTAGGCTTGGGCAAGCTCGGCAAGGGAGTCGACGACACGATTCGCTTCCCTAAAGACATGTGTGAGTTAGATCTCCCAACTTCCCCGAAACAAGCCTTGGCATTGTTCCACCAGGCTAGGCATCAGATGACACTCCGCAACTCCTTTGTGGATTAAGTTAAGAGCGATCATGGAGTTCGTCTCAATCACCACTCCCCATCTCCCAAGCCATCTTAAGGCCTCCAAGAATGCTCCATAATTCAGCCAACATAATCGGGCAACTTCCGACCCTATGGACAAAGCCCCTTTGCCATTTCCCTTCTCCATTCCTGACAACCTCGCCAGCAGCTCATCCTCTGCTCTTGTTCACCGACCCAACGACATTCACCTTCAGCTAATCCCCGTTTGGTTATACCCAACCAATCAGCTTGATCTCCTTCTCCTTCTTTCCTCCATAAGTGATTCCCTTGCTAAACGATTGGTCATTCCTCCAGCATTGTGCCTCTACAAATCGCGCTTTGTTAGTGCATCTCCTACGGTTGTTAAACGATTGGTCATTCCTCCAGCACCAAGTCCTCTCCCGGAAAAAGTGGTCTGTCAACTGAAAGCCGCATTCGTGAAAGTGCACGCCTACATTGTGCCATCAACCATCCTTCTCTACGACATTATGTTGGACCTCCACCATTCTGCAATTGGCATACCAAAAAAATTAGTTCCATCGTTTGGATCGAACCAAGTGTTCCACATATTTGAAATAAGAGAGCACTCCCTGAAAATATGCAGCATAGTCTCCAACTGATCAGTGCATTTCGAGCATCAAGGATGCGTGGCAAGGTGTCTACGACATCTCTCGTCATTAGTGAGAATAGCACCTCGAGTCACCATCTAGAGGAACATACAAACCCTCTTCGTAACCTACAAGCTCCAAATTTTATTAAACACGACACTGTCAACACAAACAAAAGAGTCGACCTGAGTTAGGTGGGCATAGGCCGTCTTGATTGAGTAATTCCTATCTGACGTCACACTCTAGAAGAGTCTATTCCGGTTCGCTCCATCCTCTCTAAGAGCATCTCCAATAGCTCCTCTAAAAATCTCTAAAATAGAGAACAAATTTGTAAAATCTCTAAAAAATATTATACTCCAACTCCAACAGCTTTTCTATTATACAGATTTTTGCATTTATTATAGAGTATATAATAAATGCACAAATTCATAATATATTTTCACTTTATTAACTCTTGTACAAATTGTTAAACAATTGTAAGTTAAACATCAAATATGTAGACCTGGGTGTTGATATCCAAAAGTGTGTACTGGGGAACATCAAGGAGAAGAAGCGTGGAGCTGTTTCTAACCAATTCAATAGCTGTTTCTGGGTCCAATCTCCTATGTCATCCCAAATTTTATCTTCTTTTATTTTTGAGGAAATTTTAGAGGCTAATCAAATGCACATAAAAAATCATTTGAGTGAATTTATACAACAAAGGCTACCTATCAACAACACAAATTGAATGTCGAACAACTAATCGAATGCACAAATCGAATTGGGATGATTTGAATAACTAGGAACAAACCCTAGAAGCCGAAAGATTCGACGGTAGGGTCGTACCAGTTCTCTTTGGATCCCGCAACATGGCTTCGGTCGACATCGGAGTTAACCATTTCCTTGTCGTTGGTAGAGTCGAATCGGATTTCTAGCATGGAGATCTATGACAGGTGTGGACCGTTCCTCACAATCGAAGCCATCTTATGCTCTTTTTAGAATTGATTGGCATCAGATTCCAAGAAATGTTAATATTTAGCCGTCAGTATACATCTGCCTCTCCTGTAAATATAGAGGGATTTCATCCTTCTCTCTAAAATTATCTATTTTAAAGGAGGCTATACAGAAGCTGTTGGGGCTTTAAAAGTATCATTTTCTGTATATTTCTCCCTTTTCTCTAAAATAGCTAGAAGAGCTATTGGGGATGCTCTAACTACGTTGACTGCAATCTTCAATAAGAATCCGGTTGGAAGCATATTCGATAACTCAATCCACTTCCACCCTTGCCCAGCGTCCCAATACGAGTTAGCCGTCCTTGCAAGATCCTCATCCGAAAGCTCGATGATGACTAATTCATCAAGTGTGTCCTCTAGAAGCCATTTATCCCTCTAAAGCTGACTGTCTTCCCATCTCCAATTAGCCACTTAGATCCTTCATTAACCACCATGTTCAAGCTTCTCCGCATACTATTTCAAATCGCCGACGTCCCCGACACACATGTTCCGGGGTCCCTCACATATTTGGCTTGCAAGATATTACACCAAACATCCTCACTATTGTTATTCAGAAACCTCCCAACAAGCTTACATGTAATGGCAACGTTGAGCTCATTAATTGATTAGATGCCCAAACCGCCCTTACTTTTAGGTTTGCAAATATCTTCCCATGCCACCAAGTGGATCTTCCTCCTATTTTCCTCATCTCCCCATATGAAGCCCCAACTTGTTCTATCAATGGCATCACACATGGACTTCAGAATCGATATAGTTGCTATATAGTAAACTGGAATCGACCCTAACACCGGCTTGGTAAGAGTCACCCTCCCCGCCAAACTCAAGTGTTTTCTTCTCCACCCTGCAAGCCGATTATTAATCTTATCAAGTAAAGGGGCGAATGTCTCACCTCTAATTCTCGTATGTAAATCGGGCATTCAAAGGTAGCTTCCAAGGTTTCTCGTAACCTCGAACCTGCACTCCTTTCTCAGGTCCACCACATCGTTGGTCATGTTTGGCGTGACAAAGAGTTTGGATTTGTTAACATTAATCTGCTGACCTGAAGCCCTGCAAAACACGTCTAAGATGTCATGTATAAGCTTCAGTTGTTGAAAAATTAATGGAGTATATATCCAAAACTAATAAAGTTTTCTTAATCTCATTTGTAGGGATACCCTTAGTAGACAAATGACTCATTTGTAATTATTTATATGAAATCATTCCTTGTAAAAATAAAATAAAGTAAAAATAAAGATTCTCCAAAATGATATAGGTACATAACATTGATGAAGGGTGAGTAAAGATACTTTCACGATAAAGAGTAACTTATAGTACAAAATAACATAAATAAGGGTGTTTTTTCAATATCAAGAAACATAGGGTGGTTTTATGAATGTACCCTATATTTTTTTTTCCTTTTGGAATTTTAATTTAAAAGATTTGTAAGCATGAAAAATAGCAACTCTTCACGAGAGTGTCAGAACGCTGAGAAGGATTGTTGGTATCTTTCCCTTTTTAAGGACACGTCGCTCCATAACTCCAATTATTCAACTCTTCACCCCTTCTTTGGACCCTTTTGAAACTAGTAAAAAAGATGGGTAAATTGCATGAAAATATCCCTTTGTTTAGGCCCATCCAATCATTTTTTATTTTATTTTAATATTATCGAGTATTCAAGTTCCTTATAAATATTTTATTTTTATTAAAACAAATAAAATATAAACGCTAGATATATATATATATATATCTAACTAATAAGAAATATTTGATAATTTTAAATGTAAATGACACCATAGGTTTAGTTATTTGTCTCTATTTCAAATTAACAATTTAATTGAGATATTAAAATCTTGATGTCTATAGTCTGTGTTAAATGGATCATTAACCTGTTAAATGATATATTAAAGCTCATAATGTTAAATAATAATTGATTCGTATATTCTATTTATCAAAATTTATGTCATTTGACTTTGTGGTACACTTTTTATGAAGATAAAAAATAAAAAAATTTAAATATTTTAAATATTTTTTTATAAAGTCATACTTAGTATAAAACTATTTTAAAAAATTATTAAAAATATTGAGATTTTATAGAGTTTTCAATGTTTAATAAGTTAATGATCGACCCCTCATATTTGAAAGACCTTTTTCTTTTTCTTGTCAAATGAAAGTTTACATTCGTTTTGACGGTTTAAATCCTCTGTCTCCTCTCCTATTCCCTCTCATAAAAAGCTTAATGTTGAAAAATAGAAAGGGAGATACTTTGACAGAGAAGAAATTCAAACTGTGATTTAGTTATAGTCATACCATGAGAGTTATAACATATCTAATAAAAAAACTATTATTTACAATAATGTTCTTTTGTCAACCGAGAAAATGAATACAGTACACATCTTTTTAATATAAAGTAACCCCAAACTCATTACCAATGAAGCCGTTACAATTTGATAAATAAAAACTTTCTCTTAAAACTCAAATTCTAGAGGCAACACTAATTAAAAAAACTCAATCTTTGGAGGAGTGTTAAAAAAATATCTACACCTTTTAAAAGTAAGAAAAATAACCCAATATTTAGGAAGTGTGGTAACAAATTATCTCAATTGTTTTAACGACTATAAATATGGGCAAAGATAATGACATATAATTAACAAAATTAAGATTTTAGTGAATTTTGAATGATATTGACTTGTTTTAATGAAAATGAGACCACTTAACCTATTTTATGTCATTATTTTGGCTCAATTTATGGTCGAAAAAAATGAGTTGAGATACTTTGTTACCATCTCTCCTAAAGGTCGAGTTATTTTTCTGAAAGGTGAGGATATTTTTTTAACACCTCTCCAAAGGTTGGGTTATTTTAATTAGTTTCACCAATTCTAGATCACTAATTAAAAAAAATCTTATAATTCACTTGTTGACATGAATTTATAAAAAATTACTCTAAAGGAGTAGTTCATGTAATTTATCCAAAAAAAGAGGCCTGAAATTACCCATTAGACAAAGCCAACAACACCCACTTGACAGTCCTCTCTCTATACATATTTACTCTCTCCTTTCTTCTTCGCTGTTCAAAACTCTTTCAACTTCTTCCTCGTCTTCCTCCTCCTGCTGCTCTGTCTCTCTCAAAGCTTCAATCTTTTTTCCCATACCTATTATTATTTTTTTATTCAAATCTTTCCAATTCCTCTGTTTTGGATTTGTCTCCTTCCAAATTAAACTATAATCAAATCTCCGAAATTCCCCGCAGTCGCCGTTTCTGATTTTGTCTACCGCCTCAAATTTAAACCCCCCAAAAAATCTATTTTCAAATCTTACGTTTTTTTTTGTTTTAATTTAATCCAATTCCCGAATACTTGTATAATAATCCTCTGTTTCATCTCCTCCGCTGTGAAACCCACAAAATGGGGAAAGCGACGAGGTGGCTTAAGGGCTTGTTTGGCCTGAAAACTTCCTGCAGAGACCCGAATCCGACGAAAGACCGCCAAAATCCGGCCGTTGGTGGCTCCGGCAGGGACTCCGGCGCCGGGCTGTGCCACAACCCCGCCACCATACCCCCGAACATAACGCCGGAGGAGGCGGCGTGGCTGAGGTCGTACTTCCCTGAAGCTAAGGACGAGGGCGAGGCGGAGCGCAACAAGCACGCCATTGCGGTGGCCGCTGCCACCGCTGCCGCCGCCGATGCTGCCGTGGCCGCCGCCCATGCTGCCGTGGAGGTTGTTAGGCTTACTAGCCGCGGGAGAACCCACTCCGGCAGCAACAACAACCTGTTCGCCGCCGGTGACGGCGCCGTTGACGGTATTGTGAAATGGGCCGCCGCTGTTAGGATTCAAACCAATTTTCGGGCCTATTTGGTAAGTCTATGCTCCAAATTAATTTTATCTCATGATTTATTTTATTTTTTTTATAAAAAAATTCACATCTAAATTGCCTACTCTATTAAATAAGAACTTTATTTCTGTAATCTTGTTTAATTTGTATAGCAATTTATTAATTAGTTAGCTTTGAATTTCTCTCATTGTGGATGTTTTTAGTAATCTAAATCACTTGTAACAGGATATGTAACAAATCCCTATAAACTTGGGGAAAAAAACGCATAATCAAGTGTTAAATATATATCCTACTACATTTGATTTGAATTGTGATCTTAGACCACGAAATTGGGCCAACAATGTAGCAACTGTATACTGTTTTTTATTTTTAAAAAAATTGTAATTGGTGTGGATGATTTTTGAAGCACATTTTGACATTTTGTACTGTTGGGTTGTGTGCAAATAATAATGCATTTAAATTGAGTATTTATGACGTAATAATTGATTGGTATGGTGAATGGGATTGGTAGGCGAGGAAGGCGCTGAGGGCACTGAAAGGCCTGGTGAAGATACAGGCCCTAGTGAGAGGCTACCTGGTCCGCAAGCAAGCCACCGCCACCCTCCACGGGATGCAGGCTCTGATCCGCGCTCAAGCCACAGTGCGCTCTAAGCGGGCCTCGGTTGTACCCAACAGAGAGTCGGCCTTTCAGACAGAGTCCGCTGTCCTTAATTGGAGCCAGAGTGGGAGGATGTCATCATCCTCCTTTGAAGCGAGGACGCTTAACCCTCCAATTGATCAGGACACTCCCAAGGTGGTGGAAGTCGACATTGGGCAGGCCGGGTCAAGGTCGGCCCGCAGAGGGCCCGGTGCCAGGACCTCCTTCTCGGAGCTCGGTGAGGACCCTTGTTCGTACCAGATCCTGCCGCCTCAATTTCAGTATGATTTCGAGTCACACCCTCAGTTCGGGCCGGGCCGGGTTTCCATCCCCACGCACCATCACCACCAGGTCCACCACTGCTGCCACCACTACCACGACACGGAATGGGGGATCATGGGCGAAGAATGCCGGTCCACCACCGCGCAAACAACCCCTCGGTTTTCGGGGATAGACCCCGTGGGCGTGGGAGCAATGACGCCAACAAGGGGAGGGGGAGGGTGGGGGAGGAAGGAGCAGGAGGAGTATTACTACAGGTACTTCCCGAACTACATGGCGAAAACGATGTCGTTTAAGGCGAAGGTGAGGTCGCAGAGCGCGCCGAAGCAGAGGCCGCCGGAGAATGTGGGAGGAAACGGGAGTGCGAATGCAGCAGGAATAAGGAAGAGGATGTCACTGAGTGAAATGATGGAGGGAAGGAGCAGTCTGAGTGGGGTGAGAATGCAGAGGTCATGCTCTCATGTCCAAGAAGCCATTAATTTCAAGAATGCTGTCATGGGGAGGCTTGGAAGATCTCCTCCTGCTTTGTGATATCTTTTTTTTTAATGTTTATTACTCCCCTATTATTTACAATTTACATGAGTTTTTGTGCAAGGAAATGTGTAAAAATGTAGTTGAGTTGATGTATTTAGTGATGATTAATTGAACATAAATGGAGTTATATATCCCTCAACATTAGGGTTTTGCCTTTTAGTTGCTTCTTTCCTACTCCTTCCGTTTTTTTAATTGACACTTAATATTCATAAACACTTTTTGAGGATAATTGTAGTGTAAAAGAGATCTACTTTTTAGAGCATTCCATTTTTTCTTTTTAGAGCACAGATAGTTTACTCCTAATTCTCACGATAATTACATAACATTGCCCTCACATCTCACCCCTCGTCTTAATCTTCTCCCCATTCCCCAAATCAACCAATTCCAATCAGAATTGAAGAACTCGCCGGAGACACCTTGAGTCTATCTGGAGTCACCGATTCAACCTGCAGTATCACTGATTTACCCGGTAACTTTAAGTTTCGGTTTGTTTGATTTTGGTTGTTCGATTTGTTCGTGTTCCCCATTTTTGCTGCTTCAATTAGGTCACCGCCTCTCGATCTACCGAAAGTTTTGAGTTTTTTCAACTGTTGAAACTATTTTTCTTTTTCTGTTGGCGATATCTGATTAAAGATCGAGTTGTGACTCCTGGTCTAAACAACCACATCTATGGGCTCAGCTGTGAAATTCACCGTGTCCACCTCCGGCAAGAGACAGCGATTCCGACGAGGCTGAGAGTGGGATCTCGATCGATGAAGGAAGTGAGGAAGACGGTGCCGTTCTCGATCGATGAAGGAAGTGAGGAAGACGGTGCCGCTCCTGTGATGAAGAAGAAAGGGAGGAGAAGCCCGTACGGTTCTTTTCCTTTTTGGATTATTAAGGGACTTTTTAGCCCGGGTCCAAAAAGAACCGAGCTAAAAAGTTCCCTTTTTTTTATTATTCAGGGACTCTTTTTAACTCGGTTCAGTTTATACCCGGGCTAAAAGGCCTAGTCGGTGCGACCACCCTTTGTTCTGGTCGTTACGACCACAATCCAGATACCCAGTACTCCTTGGTCGTTGCGACCAACCCCGATTGTGGTCGTTGCGACCAGTCCCGAATGTGGTCATTGCGACCATGGTCATTCAGAAAATGCGCTAAAGGGTAAAAATACCCTGCGCTAAACAGAAATCGTGTAAAAGAATATATAAAATATTTATTTATTTTTTTAAACCGGAAAGAATTTGAAAGATTGACGTACAACACACTTTAACCAAGAGCATCCTTGAGTATGATACTACGAAAAACAGCATCAGAGGGGAAGAAGAGCAGGAGAAGATGTAGCCTAAATGTGAAAGACGGTCTGTTGCACGATTTCCTTCCCTAAGGACGTGAGAGAACTCAAAGCCCGAGAAATGAAAGAGAGATAATAGAGAATCGGATAAGAGCTGCTCAATCTCGCCTGAGCATGAAATACTAGTCTTAAGACTGTCAATTATACTGAGGTTGTCACCTTCTATGCAAATAAATTTGATATTAAGTTCAATGGCCTTTAATAAGCCTTTCCACAAGATGTATCCTTCAGCGCCAATGATGGACGAGAGAGGCGAGATACCAGCTTCCGAGAAAAGGACTTGGCCTCTGTCATCACGAATGAGGAACCCATAAGTTCCGCAATCAACGGTGAATAATGCACCATCAAAATTTAGTTTGCACCACTCAAGTCTAGCTAGACATAGATCATTTGCAGCGACGCCTTGCTTTTATTGTGTTAGTTGGGCTCAATTTTGGAACCTCGGGGTCTAGGTCCTTGTCTAGATCTATGGTCTTATTCCAATAAAATATTTACTTTATATCCTTAACTAGTCTTACTACCCGCCCGTTGTGCGGTTTCTGAATAAATTTTATTTTATTATATAAATCATTAAATTAATATTCCATATAAGGTAAATATATAATTTTCAATTATGTTTTATGTAAATATATGTTTGTTTCTTAATTAATTATGCATGTTTCTCTTGCTTAAAAAAGTTTAAAATCTATTTGTATACATATATATATATATATATATATATATATATATATATATATATATATATATATAATACATATGTAAAAAAAACATAGTACCCAATTTACTTTATTATTTATTAAAAAAAAGTTTAAAATCTATTTGTGTACATATATATAATACATATGTGAAAAAAAAGCTTAGTACCCTATTTACTTTATTATTTATTAAAAAAAATTTCATAAGTTAGAAAATATCACAATTGTACAATATTTGTTTCAAATATATACACCACTGTTTATAAGTTAATACTAATGTCATCAAAGATATTTTGTTTTTCTTGACCAAAAAAAGATATGTTTTAAGTGATGTCGATCATCAAATGCAGTAGAACATTATGGACATCATATATTTCGAAAGAATTTTTTCTTTTTTCATAACAGGTTGCTAAACAAAGTTATGTAATTACCGAAGGTATATATTATTGGGTCAATTTCCTCTATATTATATAGATTATTTGATCTAAAAAGATAACATTTTTAACTAATTAAAATATAAGGCTGAATATTTATAAAAAATCTAATTAAAATAAAAGATTATATTGGAAAGATTATGTATCTAAAAAGATAAGTTTTTACCTAACTATATTCGTTTATTAATTGATGTGACCCAAAAATATAATACCGCTTTAATCCAGAAAATGACATGTAAGAAAAAATAATCCCGTTTTAATCCAGAAAATTTCATGGACGCGAGATCGCACCAGAGCCCGTTTTAGCCATCTGCTTTAGTATTTTACAAGTCTAAACCAATTCCATCAACATCAGAAAACCCTAAATAAATCTGGAACGTTCCACTCGTGCTGCACAGAAATCAATTAATTATCTAGTCTTATTACTCGCCCGTTGTGCGATTTTTAAATAAATTTTATTATGTAAAACATCTTTGAATTAATATAAATTACTACTCCATATAAAGTAAATATATAGTTTTCGGTTGTGTTATATTTTTTAGAATGTAAACATGTTTGAATATAGATTAATCATATAATTTGATAAACAGTTGTTGGAATTTAAAGGACAAATTGATATTATATCAATTTGATCTAAAACATACAATAACTGACCAAATATTTGATAAATTATTTGATCTAAAAAGATAAGTTTTCTAACTAATTAAAATATAAGGTTGAATATTTTTAAAAATAAGTGGGTTATCATATGTTATCGAATTGAATTAATCCTTATATTATGTTATCGCATTGAATTAATCCATATAATATGTTAGCGCATTGAATCTACTATTTACACCAATTTTGTTATTTAGGTTTAATATTAATTATGGATAACATTTTTTACCCGTTCAAAGATGGGTTATATTAATTTAATATTAGATAGATTTATCTAAAACGATATAAGTTTTCTATCTAATTAAGATATAAGGTTGAATATTTATAAACAACCTACTTAAGACAATGTTATATTGGATAAGATTATTTTATCTAAAAAGATAAGTTTTTAACCTAACTATATTGACTTATTAATTGATATGACTCAAAAAAATAATACCGTCAGAATATGACACGTATGAAAAAATAACACAATTTTAATCCAGAAAATGTCACATATGCGAATCGCACCAATGCCTCTCAAAATCGACCAAAATCAATAATCCGTAGAGGAAATTGACATTTCCGGATCCACTTCAAGCAAAGCCATACAGAAACACCGCATGAAATTTGTAGTTAGCATAAAAAGAATCATAAAAGACTGAAAATACACATACACAAAGCAAATTGAAATTCAAACAGGGAGAGAGTGAGAATCGGAAAATTGAACGAGCACAGCCTTGATTTTAATTATAAAAAATTTGTATGTATTGGCTTATTAATTGTAAAAAAACTAATTAAGATATAAGGTTATATTGGATAGATAATTTGATCTAAAAAGATAAGCTTTTTACTAATTATATTGACTTATTAAATGATGTGGCTAAAAAAATAATACAATTTTAATCTAGAATATGACACGTAAGCAAAAATAATCCCACTTTAATCCAGAAAATTCCGTGGATGCGAGATCGCACCAGAGCCCGTTTCAGGCCTCTGTTTTAGTATTTTACTAGTCTTATTACTCGCCCGTTGTGCGATTTTTAAATAAATTTTATTATGTAAAACATCTTTGAATTAATATAAATTACTACTCCATATAAAGTAAATATATAGTTTTCAGTTGTGTTATATTTTTTAGAATGTAAACATGTTTGAATATAGATTAATCATATAATTTGATAAACAGTTGTTGGAATTTAAAGGACAAATTGATATTATATCAATTTGATCTAAAACATACAATAACTGACCAAATATTTGATAAATTATTTGATCTAAAAAGATAAGTTTTCTAACTAATTAAAATATAAGGTTGAATATTTTTAAAAATAAGTGGGTTATCATATGTTAGCGAATTGAATTAATCCATATATTATGTTATCGCATTGAATTAATCCATATAATATGTTAGCGCATTGAATCTACTATTTACACCAATTTTGTTATTTACGTTTAATATTAATTATGGATAACATTTTTTACCCGTTCAAAGATGGGTTATATTAATTTAATATTAGATAGATTTATCTAAAACGATATAAGTTTTCTATCTAATTAAGATATAAGGTTGAATATTTATAAACAACCTACTTAAGACAATGTTATATTGGATAAGATTATTTTATCTAAAAAGATAAGTTTTTAACCTAACTAAATTGACTTATTAATTGATATGACTCAAAAAAATAATACCGTCAGAATATGACACGTATGAAAAAATAACACAATTTTAATCCAGAAAATGTCACATATGCGAATCGCACCAGAGGCCGTTTCAGACCGCTGTTTTAGTATTTTATATATATATATATATATATATATATATATATATATATATAGGATGGTTATGGTGAAAACACTCCTTATGATGTAATTTATGAACAAATCTCAACCATTAAATTGAGTGGAATGAAAGGTGGAGATTAATTGAATTTAATATATTTTTAAAAAGGAAAAAAAGGAAAAAGATGCCAACATGCCTCACAATCAGCGCGTGTACTCTCTTCTTCTTCTTCTTTTTTTTTTTTTTTTGATAAAGCGTGTCTTTGTTTTTTTTTTAGCAATTGAGCAGTCCCTTCTACTTCTTGTTTAGTCATTCACGTCTTTTTCTTTTCTTTTCGGTTCGTTTCAACTATAATTGGTAATATACAAACGAATATTTATGTGTTTTTACCGAATAATCTTTTCTTTTTCAATGAATAATATACAAACCAACCCGTCAAATTATTCTTATTAAATATGAATACTCTTTGAAACCGAATATGTATAAACATAAAAATTAATGGAAAAAATTACAAAGAGTATTCGTATTTATAAGAAAGAATTTGACGGATTAATTTGTAAATTATTCGGTCAAATTATAAATAGTACTCCGTATTTGGTTTTGTCAATATTCATTTTGCTATTACAATCATTAGTTATACGTACGAATACTCATTCTCAATTCAACGAATAATGATTATCGATTGTATACATACGAATAATTATCCTAAATTCAATGAATAATGATTATCGATTTATATATTTTTTTTTTCATTCATATAATACTTTTTAATTTTTTTTCCTATCTAAATAGTAAACACAACGAAATTGTATTTCTATTTACGAATAATGATTCTCAATTCATCAAATAATGTATAATTTTATTCCAAAAACACTCTTCAAATAATGTACATTTTTTATAAATACTTGTTTCAAACTTAGTATTACTTATGAATAATCTTTGTAATCTCACTGAATAACGTACAATTTTGTAATAATTTTTTTTAATTCCCCCCACTAATAAACCTATACATATGAATAATCTCTTTAGTTTAATCGCATAATCTCTCAAATTTAACAAAATAATATAATTTTTTCATAATTATCATGTGAACAATTATTTTAAAAAAAATTGAAACGAACCGAAAAGAAAAGAAAAAGACGTGAATGACTAAACAAGAAGTAGAAGGGACTGCTCAATTGCTAAAAAAAAAAAAAAAACAAAGACACGCTTTATCAAAAAAAAAAAAGAAGAAGAAGAAGAAGAGAGTACACGCGCTGATTGTGAGGCATGTTGGCATCTTTTTCCTTTTTTTCCTTTTTAAAAATATATTAAATTCAATTGATCTCCACCTTTCATTCCACTCAATTTAATGGTTGAGATTTGTTCATAAATTACATCATAAGGAGTGTTTTCACCATAACCATCCTATATATATATATATATAAAACGTAGGGAGTAAATGTGGGACGGTCATACCAAAATATCCATCATACATTAAGTCATATGGAGTTCAATTATCTAAAGAATACGGAGGTATATACTTATAATTTGATATAATTAATTAACAACACTATCGAACAAAAAAGTTAGTTCATAAAAAAATCTAATTAAGATATAAGGTTATATTTGATAAATTATTTGATTTAAAAAGATAAGTTTTTTACCTAACTATATTGGTTTATTAATTGATGGGCCAAAAATATAATACTACTTTAATTCAGAAAATGACACGTAAGCAAAAATAATCTCGTTTTAATCCAGAAAATTCCACATAAGTGAGATCGCTCCAGAGGCCGTTTCTGACCTCTGTTTTAGTATTTTATATAGATATAGATATATATACTCTCTCCGTTTCACAATACATGTCTTTTTGCTTTTCGGCACGCTTTTGAAGGAGCGAAAAATCCTATAAAATATTATTTTTACTTGATTTTTTATATAATTTGATACTTATTAGTGATAAGTACTCCGTATCAAATTATACAAAAAATCAAATAAAAAATATTTTATAAAGTTTTTCGCTTTTTAAAAAACGTACCAAAAAGTAAAAAGATGTGTATTATGAAACGGAAGTAGTATTATAAAGTGTCAATTAAAAAATATGGAGCAATCATTTGTGATTAGACCGGATCGGGTTTAGATTTGACAACTTTTACTTTATACTCCATCCTCCATCCGTTTGAAAATATTTATCGTTTGACTTTTGTGCACGTTGTTTAAGGAGTTAAAAACTCTATAAAATATTATTTTTTAATCAAATTTTTTTTATAAATTGATACTTGTTACTAATAAGTATCAATTTATAAAAAAAATTGATTAAAAAAATAATATTTTATAGAGTTTTTAGCTCGTTAAACAACGTGCACAAAAGTCAAACGACAAATATTTTCAAACGGAGGGAGTATGGGTTATGTATGTACATGTCGTGTTAGGATCACTTACATTAGGTCAAATACGAGTTCGATTAAGTTTAGTAGGGTTTTGATCCACTGTTATAGATTTAGCTACGGGTCGGACCAATAGTATCCTCGAGTCATGCCGAATTTTAATTTTTAGCAGATCTATTTGTGATTGATAGATTATATAATAGAATTATGTTAATTTTATATACCTTGTATCTTTTAAAGTTTAAACCATACATGGATGTAGTCATGTAGGACCCTTAACTTAAAGACTCCATGTTTACTTAGCTGAGCTCTACATGGTGGTCCATCATATATCGTGGGTTTAAAAATATATACTCCGTATTAAATTGTTGGCAACATGAAGATAGGCAATCATGATATACGAATTACAATTTTTTTATTAAAAAAAAAAAGTAATGTAAAGTGATTTAAATTGATATAGGCTACTTTAGAACATATTTATATATGAAAATTAAAAGTTCATGTTCAATGAAAATGTAAATGGGGTTGAGTCAATTGATCAACTACGTACACAACTATATAATTTCCCGAAAAATATGCTTTGTTAATAGACAAAATTGAATTTGAGGAAAGTTCAAATGAGCTAGAGAGGTCATCGATCATCTCCACCTTCTAGCTCAAATCACTCCATGATTAACTCTTTCAATTTGAATTTGTTGCAAATATAGATTTCTCGCTTCTTGTAGTCCAACTCTAAGGGAAAAGTATATATGTGTGGCGTTGTTTTAGATTAAAGATCTCTATATAATATGATAACAAATGATGTTATTTTAGAATGACACGTCTCCACTTCCGTTTGTAATAAAATGCCGTCGTTTTTTCCCATTTGAAAAAAATTATAAATAAATTAATAAATGAATAAGCCAAAGAAATGAAATCTAACAAAATAAGGATAGAAAATGCAATATAATAAACATTGACTCAATATTTAAATTATTGTACTATTAACATGTACAATAATGAATAACCAAATATTAAAAAAAATTAAACTTCCGTAACTTCTTACCTAATTGTCGAAATAAGTGATATAACTTGTGGTTTTGAAGCTCTCGATGTGTATTATAATATGTGAATGTCAATCTAAGTAAAATATAAAAGTATTACCAATTACAGAAATAAAATTAAAGTGATTAATATGAATATAATTTTTAAACACTCATAACTTTTTATTCAGCTCTCAAATTATGACGTATTATATAATCAAAACGAAGCTATCACAGTGAGAATACACATAGGTAATTTGTTGGATGAGAAAGAGAGCACGTGTTTCAATGCTCCCCGACTCTACTCCTTAGCACCACCAACAACATGATTGCTGCATATCCCCGCCCTCTTATTAACATAACAATTCCATGAGAGCTTTGAATACATAGAGCAAGAAATGAAATTGATACTATGAAATTAGTTAGTAAGGAGCTATTGTATTTATAGCTGAGCTCGATCCCTTTTCTACTATTTACAATATATAACCCTGACTCCTTATCACTGTTCTAAAAATCGTGCTTAGGCGCCGTTTGGGCACCGCCTGGACACCGCTTAAGCGCTAGGCGACCCCCCTCCGCCTAGAGCTAAATGGCCGCCTAAGCACGTCTAGACGTCCGCCTTGACCGCCTGGGCGTCGCCTATGCGCTAGACGGCCCCTCACCGCCTAGAATCCGCCTAACGCTTTTTAGAACACCGCTCCTTATATATTTACAATCTACCCTTATGTAGTTATGTACACAGATACATCCTAATATTAACAACGGTTGCATTATAATAGAACGTACAAGTCAATCACCGTTTTATAGTAGAAATATAACCATTAAAGTTTAATCTATAAAAGTTGCGCTTCGATATTTCTCTTCTTTTTTTTTTTCCCGATTTTGTGTGTTTTAACTTTCTTTTTGCAATCTCTCTAATGATTTCGGACTTACAAATGTGTCTCTCTCTATATATATATTTTAATTTATTTTTAGAAAGGGTTTAAAATCCCAGTTGGCTCTTCACATGTTTAGTCTCAACGGGCCTGCTCCTAGTACAGTTGTACTGATGAAGCTTTGCTTTCTTTAGAGGGAAATAGACAAACCAATTTAATTGTGAATTTCAAAAACAAGAAAGAAAAGAAAAAACAGTGTAAATATTGAATTACAAGCTAGCTAGCTACCTAGTAAAATTTGATTATTTTTTCTTTAATATATAAAATATATGAAGAAAAAAAGGGAATATAGTATATAGAGGAGGTGGATGAAGAGATGGTGACAGATTAGGACCCCAACCAGAGATATGAAGATGATTTCTTATTTGAATTTAATTCATGCATTTGAGAAAAATGGCACCCCTTACACTTCTGCACATTTCTTTTGTTTTCTTTTCAAACAATCTCATCTACTTATATTCTTTTGTCTTTTCTTTTGTTTCCTTATAGATTTATGGATATTTATTGTAAAATTAAATATATTATATATTTATAATGTGAATCGATAGGTTTATATAGTTAATTAGTATGAGCCAATTACAGAATATATAATCTACTATTAATTTCTCATATTAAAATAGGAAAAATGACAAAAAAAAATAATACAAGTATCAGCCTTGATCTCAAAAGAGTACGAAAATTAAATGAAGATTTCGTATACGCAAACTATCACCATATTAATTAAAAATAATACCATTGTAATTTTCAGTAAATTTTCCGGCCAAATGGGTAATGTGGCAATTGAAAAATATAATTGAGGTAAAAGAATGTAATTAATAACAAATATATAGGTAGAAAATAAAAAAAAATGTAAACATATTTCACTCTTTTAAGGAATTTTTTTTTCGAAATATTCAATAAAAAATAAAAATTTACGGACAAATTCACACATTTAAACTATTTACACATATATTCAAAATTTGCAGATACGTCCGAAAAACGCGGTCTGAAATCGCGTTTCATGTGTTAATTGGGTATTTATTCTTGGAACCGGGGTAGAAATTAAATTTAATATAAAAACGCGGTTTTAAACCGCGTTTCTTTCACAATTTCATTTCTTAATTTAAAAAAAAAATAAAAAAAATATACATATGTAAAACGCGACCTAAGGCCGCGTTTTACTTAAAAAAAAAGAAAGGAAAGAAGAAGAAGTTGAAGCCGGATCTCGTCTTCTTCACCATGGCCGCCGCATCTTCTTCCGCCTTCAACTTGTCCTCTTCAGCAAACCCGCTCCGGCGATTGTCCTCTTCGGCAAGCCCGCTCCGGCCTGCTCCGACCTTCAACTTATTTGGCCTGCTGCTCTGGCCATGGCTGCTGCTGCTTCAACTTCTTCTTCTATATATTTTTATATTTTTGTAAATTAAGAAATGAAATTGTGAAAGGAACGCGGTTTTTATAAGAAATTTAATTTCTACCCCGGCTCCGAGAATAAATACCCAATTAACACATAAAACGCGGTTTCAGACCGCGTTTTTCTGACGTATCTGCAAATTTTGAATATTTGTGTAAATAGTTTCAATGTGTGAATTTATCCGTAAATTTTTATTTTTAATGAATATTTCAAAAAAATTCTCTTTTACGGATTTCGTATGTAGAGTTGAACTCTGTGGAGTTGATAGGATTACCCATATAAATTTAACGCCCTTAAAAATAAATTAAAAAAATAACTAAACTAATTTAAATCAACCTATTCATTTAGAATTGAATAATTAAAATTTAATTAACTTTATATGAATTTATTTTACCAGCTACATGAGATCTAAATGCTTTTTCAAAGGCTACATTGGTTGGAGCTCGTCATATGTGCCTCGTTCTAGCCATGATTCGAATAGATAATTTGAATGATTGACATTTCCACTTGTAATTATATTAAATTTATTGAGCATAAATTGATTTGAGGATATAGGGTTCTTCAATTTTAAGGAAACTGAAACCCTAGATTTGAATTCATCGTGTTTATAGTTGATGATACAGTAGGTTGGTTTACCCTAGACGAGGTTAATAGGAGTAATTATGATTAGTTCATTGTACTATGTATATAAAATCACATTAATGTAGGGCCGTTATAAAGTCATTTCAAACATGGTTTTCCGATAGTAGTTACATTTATTACTCCGTAATTGTAAAAGTAAATGATTGGTGACTGATTTCGATGGCCGGATTTGAATTAAATTCATTCTACCTAGGAACAAAAGTTTTTGAATTTATTTATTTAATCATACTGTATGTATAATGCATAGAAGTACGCACGGTAAGCTACCCTTGGAGAACCGTAAGATTTTGCAGTGATATACTTTACTGTTTTTTATTTATTTATTTATTTTTGGGTCGAAAGATTTTGCAGTGAGTGGTAGCATCAATCAGAATATATTATGCTTTTTGCATGATATAGTCATCATCAATCATCAATGGAAGTACAATTTAGAGCCGATAAAATCTGACCCGAATCGAAAATCCGACCCGCTCTATCCAAACATAGATCCGATCGAATTCGAAAATCTAGCATCATGTCCTATTTGAATTGAACTTGAACTCAAACTCGACCTTTTTTGACCCGATACCCAAATGGACAAGAACAAAGATAGATCCAACCTGACTCATATACCCGACCTATCTTTGACCTGATCCGAACAAGACCTAACTCATCTTTATAATTACTTTAATTTTCTCATTTTTAAACACACCAGTAAGGTGAATTACTTATAATGAGACATAATATAACTAAATAAATGTAGTTTAATAATCAACAATTAAGATAAATAAAAAAATAGTCATCATTTTATAATAAAATAAACTGTGACTCAACCTCGACCTCGACGTGACTAACTCAAAATCCATTTTGACCAGAACTTACCTGACTCGGGGATACCCGACTTAAACTGAACACACAATATGTACGACATATGACATGACTCGACATTGATCGAACCCGAATGGGTACCTAAACCCGACTCAATCAGCCAAATTGTCACCTCAATCTAGTACAATTGAATGAAAAACATACCTTTTTTAAAATAAATAAATTTAGTACTCCCTCCATATTAGTCGTTGATATTTCATCCAATCACAAATATAAGAATATTTTTAATGGTGGTACCCCTATGAAGTACTTCCCCCTATGAAGTACTTCGTATCTTATATTACCTTTTCTATATATTGTCGATCACATTATTTTAAGATACTAGCTAGAATCCACAACCCTGATATTTAATAAAGTCTCTTCGTTTAATTTTATTTTTAAATCTTTATGAGTGGGAAAAAGAAGGGAGTGGTCCCGTATGTTATTCATTGACCAAAAGTAGTGATTGTGTAAGAGTGAGTATCATCTACATCACTACATGATACTTGTAATATATTTTTTTTGTTTCCCTCCCAACTCTTAAATTTATTTTTATTTTTCATGTAAAAATATGCTTATGGTGGTACTCTCAATACCACCATTAAAGATGGTCTAAGAGATATTGACAAATAATATATAAATGTTTTAAGAAATCACATTATTCTTCTAAATATACTACCTTCATTTCAAAGTATAGGTTTGTTTAATTGATTTTTTTATAATTTTTTTTAAATAATAACTTTATAAAATATGGAGTATTGATTTTATTTTTTTTAAAAATATATTCATACTTATTAGTAATGAGTATGAAATTATTTATAAAAATTAATAAAAAACTGTATTAAATACTAAATGTTATTTTTAAAAATATTTTCATACTTTTGTTGATTACAACCATCCCATATCGAAAGTATACGCTTAACAAAACTCCTTCTATTGTCAATTGATTTTAAGATAGAATCTCACTCTACTTATATGATAGGGCTCTAGTGGGTGCGTCTGCGCTGTTGTGGACACGACTTCGGCCTAGTCATTGGTTCGAATCGGAACTTTAACAACTTTCCACTAATAAGTATTAAAATATTTTAAAATTTTAATTAAAAAAATTGATATTTATATATTTTTTATATTTCTTAAAAACATGCATGAATAATAAGCGTTAAATAAAAAATTATATATACATTTTTTTTTATCATTTACAAAAATGCGTTGAATAACAAATGCATTTTCAATGGAAAGTTGAATTCTATTGCAAAAACTACTTCTACTTCTACTAAAAGAAGGAAGTGTTATTTTTATGGTTTAGTGAATATTTCGTAAAGTGTGATGAGGTGATGAGAAAGAAATCGCGGGTATGGGTGAGCTCCACGAGAACTTTTGGCTTCTACTAATTGAGCCTTGTGCTCTCCCTAACTATATATTCTCACACACTTGTGCTTTGTCATAGATTTTGGCTTAACCTTAATTAATTCTGCCTTTCCGATTATTTAATTTGGTTAAATTAAAAAAAGTGGACCTAAAATGCCTACATTAATTGTAGTGCTAAGATGTTTATATAAGAGCAACCCCAACAGCTCTTGTAAAATAGAGAAAGCTAAAATTTTTAGAGAAAATATGAGTTTTTTAGGTCCAACAGCTCCTCTATATCTATCTCTAAAATAGAGAAACCTTAGGAAAGAGAAAAAATTTCTCTAAATTTAGAGGAAGATGGCAAAAACTCTAAAATTTAATTCTCCTCAATATCAATGCAAATTCATTGTACTTCATCAGCAATTGGACAAGTTTGTTATATTTATACAAAAATTAAGTAGGATTATTTGTTATAATTAAATTAAATTGAATGTTTTGCTAGAATTACTCGATATTTAATTTAAACATGTTAGTTTTAAGTTATGTTAAAACTCATGTTATACGTAAATGTCAAACTTATACTAGTTTACATTTGAAGTTATGTTAAACTTAAATGTTAAAGTTCATATTTCAATTAAACTTGTTTACGTTTTTAAAAATTTTAACTTAAAATTCATGTTCATCTAGTTGTATGAAATTATTTAACAATTTGCATAAAGTTTAAGGATAGCTAAAATTGAAATTGTTTGAAATAGAGAGTATATGTAGTATGTAATAAATGCATAAATTTGTAAAATAGAGGAGCTGTTGGAGTTGAAGTATAAAATTTTTAGAAATTTTGATATTTTTTCCTCTATTTTAAAGAATTTTTAGAGGAGCTGTTGGGCTTGCTCTAAGCTTGGAAGTTTAAGCTTTTTATATCAAATAGTGTTTGTTCTATCTCGTCCTCGAGATTATATTAACACAATGTTATAAAATTACATTTATTATCTACAATATTATATACAATTAAAAATATAAAGAAATTAAATAATTAATCTAAATTAAAATGTGAGAATTAAACAAATAACAATCAAAGTATGTGGGAAATATAAAATAAAATTTATATACATAAATAATCAATTCTACCAAAAATAATATAGATATAAAGAAATAAAATAATCTAGATACAAATAAAATCACACCTATCAAATATTTCTCTATTACTCTCTCCATTAATCAAAACTGTTATTTACTATTCACCTACGCTTTTTAAAAGGGTGTTGCTATATACACCACAAATCCAAGGTTAAAAATGCACGTCCTTAAGGACGTGCAAGCCTTGTGACTAATTAACATTTAAAAAAAAATTAATTAACCCCTTTTAACCATGCACGTCCTTAAGGACGTGCATGATTTGGGGTGTATATAGCAAGAGCGTTTTAAAATGATAAAAAATATTAGATATCAAATTTTTTATAAATATTTTTTAAAATAATTTCATAATTTTTAGTATTAAGTATGAAATTATAAAATAAAATAAAAATAAAAATATATTTTTTAGCTCCTAAAAACACATGTATAAATAGTAAGTGACATGTTTTGGTTAGTGGATGGAGTAATATTTTAGTAAGTATGGTCATGAAATAGTTTTGATTTATATTTTTTTTATCAATTAACTAAAATATAAATATAAATAGATTGTGGCTTATGATAACTTTTTATAAATTATGATAATATATTATTTTAATATTTTTTCTAGAATCGACCATAACACGTTATGTATCACATAAGTCGAGTGAGATTTCACTATAAACCCAATTGACAAAAGGATAGGTCACCGACTTATATAAATGTTTGTTAAGGTTATACTTTCGATGTGGAATACTTTGTCATTTCACATCTCAACAATATAGGGCAAATTGCCCTCAATATTATATAGAGTACCATTTACTAGGAAGTAATTTCTCACGAAGTCTAATTCATACGTATAATCAAACAAGACCATACTATCCCTTGTAAATTTTTAGGTGTCATTTTTTACAAAATCACATGACAGATTTTGTTAGTGACATGAATTCTTGGGCTCACAATAGTCTTTAAGAGTTCCGGGTTAAGGGGAGAAATTTTCATACCTTGAATTAAGGGCCTTAAGGCATGGACATATTAGTCTAAGGAGAATTGGGCCTAGAATTTTAAAGCCAAGGCCCATAATTCTGGGCCTGCCAAAAGTCTAGATGGCTGTGTAGAGCTTCATAACCACCATAGTTGTAGATTAGACTACTCTTTAAGTTAAAGACTTAACGTTAGTTTAAACCCAATAACTCAGGTTTTAGATTATGTTGGTGTTGATTGTGGTGTATGAAAGTTTGTCTCGGATCGATGATTTGAGGTTGTGTTCACAGACGCAAACTTATATACTAAGATAGGTCATTAGGCTAACCGTTTTGATACCATATCAAAGCTCGACTCGGACCAATGATTAGCCTAACGACTTATATATTAAGCAAACCCGGTGGAAGGGGAGGTTCAAGAGGTCCACCTGAACAGGGCCTAAAAATTTTGGGGGCCCAAATATTTGTTGGGTCTTTGTATATCAGTTACTATCCATATATACGTGTTAGAAAACATAAAACTATTTGTTGGGCTTTATGAGTGGACTGAACAATGAAGCCCACCACACAGGTCTTATAAAGATAATCTATGGGCCTATTTATTTTTTTCATTTTCCCCCACGTTTTATTTTAAAATGGTGTTTAAAATAAAAATTATCACATATGTTAATTACATGTTTTAACTTGTTTTTTCTTAATATTTTATATTTTTTCTCAATAATTTTATTTTAAATGTTATATTTAACAAAAAAAAATAAAGCAAACATATCTTTATGAATATTAAAGCATTTGTTTGTATTGTTTTTGTTATTTCATTTCTATTTACAAATTTTTAGGTCAAATAACTTTATTTACTTAGATAAATTAATAAGGTGCAAGATTAACCATAAAATTTATATTTAAAAAAAATAGTTAAGGTACTATGTAGTATTTCTCTTAATCACTTGCGAAGTTTCATGAATCAAAAATTAATAATTCAATCTAAATTATAACGAACCGCATCAAATATAGCCTTAGTCGATGAAAAAAATCTAAAATCTATATGCCCCAAAATCTCCATTGAATAGGGCTAAAAAAATCACCCGGACGGCCCTGATACTAGGGTTTATCATTATCCTTTCACCTCTTAACATGGTGTTGATTCACTTGGTTGATTGGAAATTGTTTTGGTGACGTTAGACATGAAATTTATTTGATTCGAATATATGATTTGAGAGCTAAAAGTGTGCTAAAAGTGTAATATGTGATGTTTTTTCCGACTTTTCTCAACATTTTTTGTTGGGCTCTTTTGAGCTTACAAGAAACGTAAATCAATAGGGTTGTCATGACACTAACTAAACTCGGGCGAATTATTGTTCCATTTACAAAAATAATTGGCAAGTTTGTACGTCGTGTATCATGTCGATCCCCATTGCTACCTTTTGATAAATCGCATATGGAGATGGATCAAAGTATCAAACCTTTATGAGGAAAAGATGGATCTGGAAATCCAACCTCTTTTAATTTAAGTACAAAGGTACATCTAGTAAAGAGGGTGGGGTGATGTTACAAATTGACCCACTCGGAACCGTCAATGAAGGTAAGGGATACAAAGGGCTTTGTTTCTTCATCGATGAGCTCCCTCGACCAAGGCCCCCTTCCTGCAAAGCTCGCCTCTGGCCCCGTGCATTTGTACTGCCCGTAAAACACAGTCCTACATTTCATTGAAAAGTAAAACAATGGTAAATTTTTGGCAATTCGATCATACCTTATTATTTTTTTTAACAAACTAGTACCAAACAAACTATCGAAAAATATCACACCGAAAGTGGGAAAAAACTTTAGCTAGGATGAAGAAAGGGCAAGTAGAATCTTAGGGTTGATGACCAAGCTACAAGCTACCCAAGGGGATTTTATATTTCGATAAAATTTTAGATAAAAGATTTTAAGATTAGATAGAATTTAGATAGACCAATTTTATTAGAATTAGAATTACTTTCCTTGGCTAGTAAGGATTATAAGCCTATAAATAAAGCCCATGAGGCTGAGTTTTAGGCATTCCAATTCAACACACAAATAATTTACATTGAGTTTAGAGCTTTTCTCTTAGGGTCGGGGTGAGTCCGACGTTAGCCATGCATGCCTAGGATATGAGTTTTGGTGTTGATATCATTATGTCTTGATCATCTCCTACCTTTAGTCGAAACAACTAAATGGTAGAGACAATTAAGTTTGATGGCGCGAGCCAATATTCCTAGGGGTTGGTGTACAACGAAAGCTTGTCCCTTTGATGAGAAGACATAATTGTCCGTCTTACTCTATCTTTTGCATGTGTGGTTGACGTTGTGGTGATCCCTAGTCCTATGAGGTCGTTTTTCCTTTTATCTTTTATCTTTATTTATTTAGTTGTTGCTTTTCTCGTTCGTTGAGTAACCAAAAATCTCAACAACCCCTTATCGTTTCTGTCCACATCTCCTATTACATCCTTTTATTCTTCGGTCGTTCTTTGCCGATGGTTACTTTTTGTTACATCATTTTATTCTTCGGTCGTTCTTTGCCGATGGTTACTTTCTGTCTGAGAGGTCGAGATCGACTGCATATGCATAGGTCAACGTCTTTGCTATGTCAATTGCCTTCTGCCTTCTGTTTGTGTTTGCAGGTTACAACATCATTCAAGATCGAATTCATTACTCGAGATCGACTGAACAGGTCGACATCGAGAGCTTTTGATTCCGTGGTTTTATATTTTACATATTTTTATAATCAATTCTCCCCTACATCAAGATTTCACTCTAAACCCAATGGACAAAAAGAGAAGTAGGTCACTGACTTATATACAAGGTTTGTTGAAGTTATACTTTCGATGTGGAATATTTTGTCTTTTCACATCTCAACAATATAGAGCAATATAGGGCAAATTGCCCTCAATATTATGTTTCGTTTTCGTCTTCTCTCGCATCTCTCCCCTGCTTTTCTGCAAACTAATCACGATAAGTATGTAGAGTACCATTAATGGGAATTAGGAAGTAATTTCGCACGATGTCTAATTCATACATTTAATCAAACGAGACCATACTATCCCTTGTAAAAAATGACACCTAAAATTAAGGGCCTTAAGGCATGGACATATTAGTCCAAGGAGCATTGGGCCTAGAATTTTAAGCCAAGGCCCATAATTCTGGGCCTGCCAAAAGTCTAGATGGTTGTGTAGAGCTTCATAACCACCATAGTTACAGATTAGACTACTCTTTAAGTTAAAGTTAGTTTAAACTAGGAGTCGGCATAAATCCCGCAAATCTCATCCCTTCCCGTATCCTATCTCGATCCCGGTGGGATTTAGAAAAAAAATTTCAATCATGTCCTACAAAAACTACGCGGGAGGACGGGACACCCGGGATGGACAATTCGCATTCCACAAATCCCGTCCCATCCCCCCCACACACATATATATATATATAATTATATACATTTATATATTTAATTAAAATTAATTAAAATATATATTTATATTATACCATAACATTTATTTAAACCCAAAATTTATAATTTATAATAATAATAAAACATTAAAAATATATAAGACTACTGTTTTTTTTAATTGTGCAAGACTACTGTTTTTTTGTAGTGGAATTTAATGTGCAAGAATACTGTTTTTTTTTGTAATGGAATTAATTATGCAAGACTATATGTATTGTTTTTCTACTTGTTATTTTTGGATTGTTCTTTAATTTTTTTACGAGGGGCAAATCCCGTCTCGTCCCCATACCGTCCTGTCCGGTGAAGAATAAGACCCGGCGGAATTTGAGAAAAAAAAATCAATCCCGTCCCGATCCTGTCTCGCAAAAAACACGCGGGACAGGACGCGGGATTACCCCAATCCAGTCCCGTCTCATGCCCACCCGTAGTTTAAACCCAATAACTCAGGTTTTAGACTGTTGGTGTTGATTGTGGTGTATGAAAGTCTGTCTCGAATCGATGATTTGGAGTTGTGTGTACGGACGCAAACTTATATACTAAGACGGGTCATTAGGTTAACCGTTTTGATACCATATCAAAGTCTCACTCGGACAAATGATTAGAGGTTGTGTGCACAGACGCACATTTGCTAGTAGCCTAGCACACAGGTTGAGTAGGTTTTATCGTAAAACTTATTGACAATAAGAGAAGTAGTCTAACGACTTATGGACTAAGGTTTGTTATTATCCTTTCACCTCTTAACACGGTATGAAATTTATGTGATCCGAATATATGATTTGAGAGCTAAAAGTGTGCTATTTGTGTAAGTTGTGGTGTTTTTTCCGACTTTTCTCAACATTTTTTGTTGGGCTCTTCTTAGCTTACAAGACATGTAAGCCAATAGGGTTGTCATGACACTAAGTCACTAACTAAACCCGGGCGAATTATTGTTCCATTTACAAAAATAATCGACAAGCTTCTACGTTGTGTATCATGTCGATCCCCATTGCTACCTTTTTGATAAATCACATATGGAGATGGATCAAACCTTTACGAGGATAAGATGGATCTTGAAATCCGGACAACCTCTTTTAATTTAAGTACAAAGATACATCTAGTAAAGAGGGTGGGGTGACGTTACAAATTGACCCACTCGGAACCATCAATGAAGGTAAGGGATACAAAGGGCTTCGCTTCTTCATCGGTGAGCTCCCTCGACCAAGCCACTCTTCCTGCAAAGCTCGCTCCTGGCCCCGTGCATTTGTACTGCCCGTAAAACACAGTCCTACATTTCATTTAAAATTAGTAAAACAATGGTGATTTTTTGGCAATTTGATCATACCTTATTTTTTTTTTTAACAAACTAGCACCAAACAAACTTTACAAAAATATCACACTGAAAATGGAAAAAACTTTAGCTATTAGGATGAAGAAAGGGCAAGTAGATTCTTAGGGTTGATGACCAAGCTACCACTAAGAGGGCCTCTCTCTACATTCTACACTAGACTATTGGGTGCGCATGCTACACTAGTTCACTCTATTTATAGAGTGTAGACTCTATAATCCAATTGGTTTTATTTGACATACCCAAGTGAGAAGATATAAGGTTGGTTATGACGGTCTTAACCTTAGCGCAAAAAAAATACAATTCTTAACCAGAACTGTTCTATATTTGATGGAGTAACTTATCTACTTATATACTAACGGATTCGTACTTTTTGTATATATATATACGTATCATGAGTGTGTGCGGATCAGATAGGGTTTCGTCAGCACCGGTTTTGGGTGGATTACACGTGGGATTTATAATTTATAATTTATAATTTTTATATTTATATAGGGAAAGAGAAAAGGGAGAATCAAAATGGTTAGGGTAGGTGTGCATTTGGGAGAATATAGGGGAGGCTGCAAGAAGCCAAGAGTATGTGTTTTTCCAATAAGATGACAAAATGGGATTCTTTATTGTTCTAAAGATCACACTCCCACACTTCTTTTAGGGGGAGGTGGTGGAAGAGGTGATGGTATTGGTGGTGGTGTTGCTGGTTTGGATAAAAAAAAAAAAGTTCTGAACAAAGAGATCAGCGGTGCAGCTTACACAAAACCCTCCACCATATATGGCTGGGGAGAGAGAGACGGTGGCCGTCCGTTTAAATGATTATATAAAATAATAAGTCAAAAAACGAATTTTACAACTATTATTTACTATTATACTATACCGAATTAAATCAATTAATGTAGCTATTATTTTTATGGACTTTATGTTAAATTTTTGTAAAAATGATTTGGGATGATCATAATTTCAAAATTTTAAAAAAAATTGTTAAATATGAGTATTTTCACTTAATCACCCATAATTGAGTTGATGTAAATAAAATGCCACTCCTATCCCTTAATTTGATACAAAAAGACATAAACAACTCTTGTTTATCACTATATCTATACTGTCATATACAATTAAATTTAAAAAAAAAACATATTTGTGACATTTTCTATAATAAAAGCTTAAACCATTATAAAGGGATCAATATTAACTAGCTAGTGTATCGATGCAAGAAGCGAGAAATTGATATGCTTAGCTACAATGCTGGGAGTGATAGAGAAAAAGAGAGCATACATTTCACGAAGAGGGTCGCCCCAGTTGTACCAGCCCTTGGATAAGATAATGTTGTCCATGTTGGTGTAGGCGAAGATGACCCTAGAGAAGGGGCGCCATGCCCTCCCAAGATACAAGACTCCAGAGCCAGTTACCTTGCAATTGACGAATGAGAAGCCAGTGTCTTCGAGCATACTGCTCCTGGCTTGCGCCGTTAGGGCTCCCAAGTTTGTTGCTATTGCATGCACATGGCAACCCTGTTTCATATATAATCATCAACTCGTAAATTATAAGTGACCAAATGTATATATTACAAACCAAGAAAGGGTAAGATAAATCCCTACGTATATATTGACTTAATCTTTTGTGACAAAATCTGAAGAATGATCTTATAATATAAAAAAACAATGTAAACTAACATGACAAGATTATTTTGCAATATGTGCAAGATTACAAGTCTGAAAAAGTATTCAATATTTATTTCCTGAAGCTGGATTAGTGTTTTGGTTCTAGTGGATTTGTGGATTTTCAACTTGTTTAATTTCTTTACCTAATAAATTAAAACCTGTTCATCCGTACGTATACCACAATTTCATATTGGAATGTACATTTATGTATGACTGTATGTAGCAAGTTGAGGATTGTTTATACCACACTTTTTATATGAAGGGGTGGGAAAAGGATATATAAAAGGCTAAAGCAAGGTCTCAAAATTGGAGTACGTTATGAGAATATATGGTCATATTATATTATTATTATTATATATATAGAAATCGCAGAATATATAACATGAAGACAACTAAGTATATGTCTATAGAAAGAGGATCTTGGACAAGATCGTTGGCAAAACCAAATAGCTTTTCGAAACTTCTGGTTTTTATATCATATAGTTTTAAATGAAATAAATATAAGATTTTAGTTTAATTAGTTTTTGAAATATAAACTTTTCAACAACTACTCACCCGAGCTTTTCGGAGCTTTTGATTTTTTATTTACAAGATTTCAACAGCTACCCTAACAGTTAGGTTTACCAAACACTGTACTAGCTTATTAACCTATATCTAACACAAATAATCCAACAGCTTCAGCTACTCCAACATCTACCATTTTGCTAAACGCACCCATATCAACCCTATGGCGGGTGATAATATATATTTTTATATGTCAATTTATGTTTTATAAATTCAACGCAAACAATGTCATTAGTAACGTTAGAAATAGGAAATATAACATATATGCAAGAAAAGAAATTTCCGAAAGTTGGCAAAATAATTAAGGGTTACGTAATTATATGTTAGAGACGAAATCAGCTACCTTAACAGTTAGGTTTACCAAACACTTGCAAATTTGGCATGGACTCAATTGATGATATTGACTGATCATAGAAAAATGCCATGATTGATGAGAGTGAGTTAACTCGGTAATGGCCGTATAGATGGGTTTAATTGGTTAATTGAATGTGGTGACCCCCTTATATAGGTTTCAATCATCATTTATCAATTATTGAAAAAGAGATAGAGAACGAAATTAATCAAACAAATCAAAGAAACACTCAAGAAAGGTATAGAAACTTTGTGGGACATTTAAATTTTTGATGGGATATATGCATTTTGTATTTCCTAATAGATACCGAAAATGAAGCAATTATCTTGTCGGATACATTTTCCACCTGTATTATGTGTTTATCGACAGGAATTATGCCAATAAATTCTATCGATATTTTTACTTTGTAATTATTCATTAAATAAAAATTAGTGGTGAATATAACTTAAATTTCTAATATATTTTTAATGCAGAATTCAATATTCAAAAAGGGGATTTAATTTGTAGATAAGGTAATGTGGCACCATATTTTATATATATATATATATATATATATATATATATATATATATATATATATATATATTTGAGATAAGATAAGTTTGGGTTTAATTTTTATTATGTTGATGATCGATCAAGATACACTGTAGCCCCACGTTAGATGGTATCTCGGTCTTGTAAGATGACATCGCCATCCAATATTTATTATACTTATCAATGAATGGTAGCAAACTTTTTTCTTTTTGTTTGAATAAAGTTTTAAGGATATGAGCTCAGAATAAAGTTTAGACATCTTTATGATTTAAAGAGAATTTATGTATTTCCCACCCATGATGGATTCAAGCAAATGTACTAGTAAGATACTCCCTCTTATCAAGAAAAACTATATAAAATATTATTATTATTATTTTAAATTAATATGTACTAAATATTAAATTTGTTTTAAAAAATATAATTAAAAAAATATTTTATCTAGTATATTTTATATCAAATGGAGGATTATAAAAAAGAGCATTAGATAGTTAGTTCATTGGTTTGTAATTAAAAATTAATTAATTTAATTATGTACGTTTTTGTAACTAACCACTTCACATTATTCTTTTTTTAATCCCTTAATTATACAAAAAGAAGATTTTAATTTAAAATGTACAACAATGGACTAGTTATACTTATAACCTCCCATTGTTAGGTCATACGTACCATATGTCATGTTGTACTTGTATTATTATAGACATTTTGTAGACTATAGAAAGTGTCTTTTTTGCAAGTTATAATGAAAGGACTATAAGATGAAAAAGAGATACAAAAAACAAGATCAAACTATATATAAGAATCTAACCTCAAATAGGGAGAGTCCATTGCCAAAGATGAAATCAATAGAGCCTTCAATGTAGCAATCCTTGTAATAATGCCTACCCAGATGATCATACAGTGTATCCTGTGCTCCCAAGAACTTGCACCCGTAGAAGGCAGCCGTGTCAGCCGAAATCCTAAACGCCACCGCCTGAACCCCAATCGCCCCCGGTGCTGGAAGTGGTGTTGTATTCTGCTTGTAAGCAATCAATCAAGGCTTTCAATTAGCCTTATTCATGAATCATGATGCAATCAAAATTGGAAATTGATGAGTTCAAAATTGTACCTTGAAAGTGATGTTCTTCGCTATGAAGTAAGGCGAGTTCACAGCGAATGTAGCGGACCTTAAGGTCCCTAACGGTTTCCCATCCGGCCCTAGGGTTGTCGCAGTGTCTCCCCATTGAACGGTCGTGTTGTCCGCTCCTTCCCCTTCTATTGTTATAAAGGACTTCATTGATGGTATGTATACTTTTTCCCTTAAAACAGATAAAATGTCAGCATGTTTGGTAAAAGTCAACTTGTAACAATAAGGCATATCTAACTTCTTCTTTTTTTTCGCAAGAAATGATCAAAATAAATTTCAAGCATACGAAATGGATCGATCAATGGATACTTACTGATAAATCCCGGCCTTGATCTTGATGACAACGCGGACAAGGTTAATAGAGGGCAAAGAATCAATGGCATCTTGGATGGTGGTGAAATCGCCGGTGAGCGGGTTTTTACTCACAATGAGGGTATAGGAGGGGAAGATCTTATTCTTGGCTTCCTTGAACATTGTGTGATTAAGGCTGCCAACAAAATTCACCCACTTGATGAATTGAAGTTCTGAACTATGGGGTTGTGTCATATTTGTTACAAATGGCTTTGTGTGTGGGCTTTTCCTAGTCTTCTTGATGTGCCTCCCACTGCATTGCAGCAATTGGGTTACACTTAATAGGAGAAGGAGGAGTAAAAGGAACAAAAGGTTTGGTTTGGGCATGGTTTATTGGAATGAGAATATGACACAAAATTAAAATTGAGAGAGAAATAGCTAGAGAATGAATTTTTTTGGAAGTGGTGCAGGAAAATGAGAGGTGATTTAACACATTTATATACAAGTTTGGTTGTTTCTCTTAGGTGGAAAGTTTTTTTTTTTTTTTTGGTTGGCTTTGGATGGTAATGGCATGGAAATGAGAGGTCACGGGTGCTTCTACTGACATCAATATGCACTATTCACATACACACATAAGCACATAAAAACACAAAGAGAGAGAGATATCACAGTCAAACAATTTTAGGCCACAAGGACAGCCTCTCCAACCCACTACTACACTTTGTAATTGCCTTTTCATTTTATTTTATTATTTCCATGAGTTTTGGGTCTACTTTGTAAGTCCGATTAACGGTTCGAGATTAGAATTAGGTCATATCATTTTTCACATTTTTTATGATCATAAATTCATATTTATATTTATAAATTAAACTATGATATATGATAGGGTGAAAAATGAACTGCTTAGTATATAAATGAAAATAATGTATTATATTTATTTTTGTATTACTAGATGCATTTTTTTTATTTTGATTATAAAAAATATGAAATTCAAAGATGAAGATTGAAGGCAAAAATTATGGATTTTGTAAAAAAATGTTAAAAAATGAGAATATTTTTAAAAAAATGATACATAATTATATATTGTTTTGAATTGTTTTTTTTTTCTCGTAACGTATCTTATACTTAAAAATATTAAATTCTTAATATATATATAGAACAAAATGTCCTTATAAGATAAATTAAACTTGTCCTTATGATTCAACCTTTTGTGATTTATCCAAAATTAAGAGAAAATAAACTTTGGAAATAATATGATGGGAATTAAGAGACGTCTGGGAAGCTTTATATTAATATATACTAGTAAAACTTATATTAGGCTCCTAAAATATTTGGGCCCAATACAGGCGGACCGACGCCTGCACCGCCCTTCCACCGAGCTTGCTGCCTAATCTCATGTAAGTGATCTTAATAACACAAATTTACTATTCCATGCAAATAATAAAAACTAGTGATCTCTTCTTTACCAAAAAAAAAAAAAAAAAAAAAACAAAAACTAGTGATCTCAATAAAAGAATTCAACTTTTTAAAGGTATTTTACCGACTTAATTAGCCGAGTCGAGTCATCATCTCTAATTCTATTATAATTGGACGTCCAATTTTAATAGAGATGATTAATAATCTAGCTCGGGCTTCTTTAGCTTTCTTATTTAGATATATGGACTCATATATATCGATGGATGAAGAAGTCGATGAGATCTCATTTCATATGATTTAATTAATTCCCTTTTCTGCAACAGTTGTTTTTTTTTTTAATTATTACTGAGTTTGTCTGCTTTTTTGTTGGTGTTATTGTTGGGGGTTGCGATCAAAGTCCCCGTGAGTATCTCCCTGTCATATCATGGTATGTGAATTACAAGTGTAGCTTATAATATGGCCCATGATGTATGTACCCCCTCTTGCTAAGTTTAAAATTCAAATAAGTACTTTGGGACTACACAGTAAGTGATTGTTAATTTTGAATTCAAGATGAAACCTAAACACAAAAATGAAATGTACACAAGACTTTATGTGTTAGGTAAAGGAATTTACAAGTATCATTCATCCTCTTGTAATTTGATAAGCGTTTTGCGTACAATCACACGTTTGATCAAGAGCTAGAGTCTCATAGTCGGGAAATTTCTTATATATTGATAGTACTTTTAGGGATATTGGATCCGCAAGAGTTTAGCACATATCAATCGGTGTAAGAAACGATTCCTTCTTCATGTCAGTCATGCTTTGCCTCGGGTATTGATATGGCATATCTGGATGGATTCTAACTAAAACGATTAACAAGGAAGCAAGGCCAAGTGTAAAATACAAAGGAAGCCCTATCGAGGATAGGATAATGAATGCAAAAGAAACAACATACCCCTAAAGACATTCATCTTAATCCTAACTCAAACAATCAACAAGGAAGCAAATAATCACACTAAAGTTTAAGAGCATGCTTCCAAAATTTTCCACTCCTATATTGGTGACATTCACTTTAGTGGAAATCTTTTCCCTACCTATCTTACACGAAATCTCCAAACTGATGGTGTTTCCTATTTCTATTTCCAAGGAAAACTCAGAAACACGAAAACACACATTCTTATGTAAAATCATGAAAATTCCAAATGACTTTATAATTTTTTGTTTTTGTTTCTGTTTCTATGTAACATAGCTCCCTACAATATTTGATAATCAGTGGAGTACATTGATGCACACTCAAAATTCCTATTTATAGCCTGTCAGATTAAGTTAACAAGAGCTAAGACCACCACCAACTTGCTTTGACAAATGTTGTTTGCCTGTCCTCGACATCGAGAGAACAAAACCATCATTCATGCCTTCTAATTAAGTTTGGTTGGGATAACAATCATAACAAAAGTCCAAACCTAAAGACAAGTTCTTGTAAAACTATGCCTTTAGGTCTAATATCATGAAAGGTATCATAGCCGAAATTTCAAAACTCGATATTAACCAATCTCAACATGGAATAGCATCACCTTTGCATCAAAGATGCTACCAAAACCGAATTCTAATACGAATGTGTTGGGATGAAAAAGATTTAGCTAAAACAATCACATAATTAATAAACATCGACAAAACAAGCAAATCGAACGACATATATTTACACATGTCAACCATTACTAACTTAGCTAATAAAAAAAACATGTAGTGATCGACCAGGGTCGTGCCAACGTTGCAAATCGAACGACATATATTTACACATGTCAACCATTACTAACTTAGCTAATAAAAAAAACATGTAGTGACCAGGGCCGTACCAACGTTTTGGGGGGCCCTGTTCTAAAAATAACAAAGGGTAAAAATAAAAAGTAACTTTACCAATTAACCCGAATTTGAAGATAGATATGGATGGGAGCCACATTACAAATCTAAATTGAGGGATGGTGAATTAATTCTAGCAAATTGAAAAGGGTGGAAAGTACCAAACTGAAGAGAGAGGGAGCAACTGAGCAGAGAGAGTGAAAAAATTGTAAGGGAAGTCGGAAGTTATAATTGGAATGGATCTCATCTTTCCATATTGGAATTTTTCACACCTTCTATTAATGAATTTGGGAAGTTAAAAGGAATTGCACGCTTGATAGTTCCATTGATGATGTATGGAGAATAGGAAGAAGATGTATGAATCGCCCCTTGTGGCCTTGCCCTTTTGCTGACGTTGAAAATCGGAAATGGAAGCGTATTTGGTATTTAGGTTTGATTTGCCCTTTTTTACATCAGTATATTCTTTTTTTTTTTAAAAAAAGAATTGGTAAAGTTCCTTTTAATATTTGGGCTTGATTTCAGACCGTATTTCACTAACTGAAGGGGAGTTAAGTGTGGATCTATATAGGCTTTTATTCCATACTACTCCCTCCGTTTAAAAATAAGTGTCGTTTGACTTTTATGCACGTTTTTAAGGAAGTAAAAACTCTATAAAATATTATTTTTAATCCATTTTTTATTATAAATTGATACTTATTACTAATAAGTACGGAGTATGAAATTATTTTAAAAAATTGATTAAAAATAATATTTTATAGAGTTTTTTATCTTCTTAAAAAGTAGGGTTGTTATTCGAGCCTTACGAGCCAAATATTGTAGTCGAGTATTGTCTGTTCATATTCAGTTCATTTAAGATATGAACGAGCTCGAGCCGAGCCTAAATTTTTACCCGAGTTTAAAAATGTGCTCATACTCGGCTCGTTTAGGAAATGAACGAGCTCGATCTGAGCTTTTTTTTTTTCGAGTTTTAAGCATTTCTACTTGCTCATTATATAGTAATTTAAAGGAAATTTTAGAAATTTCATAAAATTCGAGCTATTCGAGATTAATTCGAACGAGCCGAGCTTTGGATCGAGTTTGAAAATGTGCTCATACTCGACTCGTTTAGAAAATGAACGAGCTCGAGCCGAGTTTTTATCGAGCGAGTACGAGTCAAATTCGAGCTACCCGTGTTCACTTAACACCCCTATTAAAAGAATAAATTTGCCAAACGGGCCTTTTTTGGGCCTTTATTAGGGGAGTGTCCACCAACCCTATCAAATTAGGTTTTTGTCCATCTAAAAAAAAAAAATCACCCGTGTGCCCCTCCTCCCTCTCGGATCTCTTTCTCCTGGCCGTTTCTACTTCCTGGAGGCAGCCATCGATAGGGCGGCCATTCAATTCGTTCTTCAAATCTCCAATCTAGACCGACGAGGCCGGCATCATTCGTCGGGCTCTACAGATCCAGCGGCAACACCAGCAACGTCGACTCCGACGAGACTCTCATCAATCTTCGCGAGGCGTTCGGGGTCGACTCCTGTCCGTTTCTACTTCCTGGAGGCAGCCATCGGAGGTCATGAAGAGCCTCCACGACATTGACGGTGCATCAATAACGAAGGCCTGGTGGCCGCTCCGGCGGATCGATCTCGTAGGAGGAGAAAGGGCCATGGATCTGCTGAAATTGGATCTCGTAGGAGGAGAAACCATGGTGTCCTACTTGTGCCATTAGATTTGTTGCTTCTCAGGTGTAACTTTCAATCATTCTTGTTGATTATCTCTCATTTCTAGTTTGTTTTGTGGTTCGTCTGTTGTGGTAATATTGATGACTTGCTCAAGCATAATTTTTTTTGGTTCATCTGTGGGTTTTTGGTTCATCTGTGGGCGCACGAAATGAACCGAAGCTCATAAATGAGTTTTTCTGTCATTGAGATACTGGTGCCGGTAGCCAGTTTTGGCCTAACCATCTCAAGGGGTCAAATTAACATTGTCCATCAGAAATTCAGGGACATTATTTTAGATCTTTTATTCATCCTTGATCGTTGATATGTGGATGCCAGATTAACATTGTCCATGTACTTGAACTAAGTAGCTTCAGTAGATGACCATCCATACTTGTTTTTTCCTCCCTTCTTTCCCAAATTTCCTGCTCCCAAGGACAATTATGTATCATGTTTTGCAGGAAGATTTTTTATAGGTGGGGGAAAAGTGACTGTTTACTGCTTATTTTCATTTGAATGAAATATGCCTTTATTGAAGCCTCGATTATTTATTATTGGTGCTTGTATATGTTTAACATATTAACAACTTTTCAAGAATTATAAAACCATATTGGTGCTTGTATATGGTTAATATTACATTCCGCTTTCGGTACTTTTAATCGCGTCAATACTTTTAGGAATATCTATTTTTTATAATAAAAAATTAGTGGTGTCTGCAAATTTTTTTAACGTCAGCGGTATTTTGAACGTTAGTGGGTGTCCGCATTTCAACAAAATTCGTTATGCTGAAATGCGGACTCTTGGAGAGCTTATTAGCTTCTTGTGTTTTTGTGTGATCTGAAAATGCTGAAATTAATTCTTATTAGCAAAATTCGTTATGCTGAAATGCTGAAATTAATTATTATACAATTGTATGAGCTACTATATCTTATACACAAGCATGTTCAGCAACACGGTTTCAACATGAATGTTGATGTTCCTTGTTTTAAATCTCCTTTAAAAGCCTCTTAGCTCAATGGTAGAGCAATGTGCTTATGCGCAAATACGTGGGTTCGAATCCCGCATAGGCTAAATTTTATATCCCGCAACACGATTTCAGCAACTCCGATTTTAGCAAACCCGGTGTCGAAGTGGTGACGCGAAAAAAAAAAGAAAAAAATATAAAAAAAAGCAACTCTGGCTTCAACAACTCCGATGTCGAAGCGTTGACACGAAAAAATAAAAATCTAATTTCAGCAATTGCAACAACAATTTTAAACAACTCCGGTTTCAGCAACTTCGATTTCAGCAACGCGCGAAAAAAAACTATTTTCAACAGTTTCAGCAACTTTGGTTTCAGCAACTTAGGTTTCAGCAACGCGCGGAAAAAAAAACTATTTTCAACAGTTTCAGCAACTTTGGTTTCAGCAATTTCGGTTTCAGCAACTCAGGTTTCAGCAACGCGCGAAAAAAAAAACCCGCTGAAATAGGAGTTGCTGAAATCAAATGTGCTGAAACAGGAGGGGGCACTGGGGGCGCGCGTGGGGGCAAAGGGGGCAAGGGAAGGAAGGTGGACATTTTGCCAATTTGGAAGGGAAGGGTGGACAATTTCTTAATAAAGGCCCTAATTATGGCCTATAGCACAATTCCCCCTATTAAAAAGCGTGCACTAAAAGACAAACGACACTTGTTATGAAACGGAGAAAGTATTATACATACCTGAAAAATATACGGGGCTCCGAAATATTGGGGGCCCTGTTCAAAAGAACCTCCTGAACATGGGGAAGTACAGGCCTAGTGACCATAAATCCCAAGTTCGATCCACTATCCTCCTATTGTAATAGACCTAAGTGCCTTTCTATTAACAATTAAAAAAAAGTGCCATTCACACATTACTATATTCTACAAAGAAACTTGAACTAAATTACATTTCCACATCAGCTAGGATTAAGAAAGGTAAAGTGTTTAATGATTACTAACTTTAGACATAAAACATATGCTCAACCTAACTAAACCAAAAAAATTAGCTCAACACGAAGTTAATTATGAAAGGGATATAATAAAAGTACATTGGGGCAATTCAAATGAAATTCAAAGTTTTTCCGCTGTTGAGCTTCAAATGGAATTCATAAAAGAGGCATATGACCCTAAATTTTCGATGATGCAGCCACAACTACTTAAATAAAGCTAAAAGCGTTCCAAATAACTTCCCCATTTTTCGTCAAACAATTTTTTCATAGCACAAAAAATAGAGAAACTTTTTAAATTTTGCAGCATTCTTCAAAATTTAAATAATTCTCCAAATCTTTAGAATGGGGAAGTTGTTGGAGTTTAAAAAAGGGGAAAATATGCATGTTGTTTATCATTTTGAAGAAATTTTGGAAAAACTCTTAGAGATGATCTAACAGCCCGAATTTCTACTCAAATGGGTATGCATGCATTAGATAGGGGAATTAATTGCACCTGTTTGATCAAGTGAATCCAAAAATGCAGATGATGCAACCGCATTCACAATACATATAACAATCTTAGACTAAAGAATCAAATGACCAAAAAAGTAATCAATTCAGACAAGGAAAATGAATCTGTCTGGAATCCAGAAAACAATTAGTTTGGAGTACTGATTGAATCATCCATTTGCGGCTACTAGTTTATATATCAACATCTCTTCTCCATTTTCATAGTGCAAACAGAAAGCTGAAAGAACTCTTTTGAAAATCAATTCATTTTAAGGGAGATTTCTCCTCAAATATCATCTAGGAGGTTGTAGATCCGCTAAAAGGTGATCATGTTCCGGACAGATACATCCATAAGAATGGCTACAATCCAGTAGAAGAAGCAATGCCTGGCGATTTGCTAATCGATTTCTCCCGCTTATCAAATGAAGATGAGTTCCGAAAGCTCCAATATTCTCTCTCAACTTTGGGATGTTTCCAACTGACTTTCTCGACTCCTAATTTTTTCTCCCTTCCTTTATGAAAATCGCCATTGCTGAAGAGTTTGCAAATTTGTGTAGGTCGTAAACCATGGGGCGGAGGAGCTTATAAAGATGTTTCAAAGCAATTCTTTGCACTTCCACTGGAAGAGAAGAAGAAGTGGTACAGAGAGGTAGCAGCCAATTACGACAATGCTTTGTAGGGAAATCAGCCTTGGAATTGGAATGATCGCTTGTTCTTTCCTGCTTGCACCTACTAACTTAATGAAGTTTGGCTAAATGAGGATTAATTTAAGCTTGGGATTGTTAAGGGAGTTGAATATATTGCAGATTGCAAGTGCGTGACCTCATGGAAAGGTTAAAGACTTTGCTGGAGACTACACTCAAGGCCATGGCACGGTGACTGGACTAGCAAGAAGATTGCTTCTTGAAAAACCCATGGTTCAGATGGAGATTTTACTATCAAGGTCAACTTATACCCATAGTGGCTGCACCTTGATCATGTTTTAGGCCTCCCACCACACTTGGATGAATAACGTTTACATTGATCATTCAAGATCATGAAGGTCTTGATATGATGGGAAAGATCATTGGTTTAAGGTTCATGTCATTCCTAGTGCTTTGTTTATCAATGTGATGGCAAAGATCATTGATTTGTTTAAGGCCTCCCAATTATGTTTGATTGAAACCCTAATTTCCCACATAAATCTCCTCAACCCAATGTCTTTTGGCAATTTTTGTTGGATTCAGTGCTTAGCCCCTCCATGGATACCAAAGTGATGGCTAAATCCAAGTTTTAGCATACCGGGGTGCTTGGTCGGGTTCATTTTGGCTTGGTGTCGATCTCCCCTTGTGGTTGTCGCCTCTATTTGGGCCATAAGTTACTCCGTCGCCATATCTAGCGTCGTCCCATCCTTGATTGGTTGCAACAACCCTCTCCAGTTGGTCCCTTCATCAATCTCTCATCCCGGGCTTCCTTCGTCGGTGGTTTCCATGTGCAGTTGTTGGTCCTATGGCCGCTTGCAGTAGTGTTGGCCTCCTTCTGCTCGCAGTGCTCTTCGAGCTTCGCCGCCGGTTTGCTAGTAGGCCGACTCCTGCTGGTAATTTAAAATTCACCCTTGGCATGCAAGGTGAGCTAGGTGGGCCTTGCACGCTAAGGCTCAAAGCAGAAAAAAAAACACCCCATTTTTCTATATGTGTGTGTGCATGTGTGTGTTTAACCCCATGCTTTGTGAGGATTGATACCCCTCATCTTAATGAGACTTGAAATCCGTGTTCTGATTGAGTGGTTTTCTCGGTGCAATTGGCTCGGGTAGTGTATGGTTTGAATTCGATGTTTCTTGGCGATCTATGAGTTGGTTGGGTTTGTTACTTGTGGAGTCTGAACTGAATAGGGTCGTGGTGATGTGCTTAGGGCGACTCCGTGTCCGAAAAGGAGCTTCCTTGGAGCTTCGTCTTCACTAGCCATAGGAGATGGATTCCTGTTGTATCACTGGCCAGCGGTGCTACCCCTCCATGACAGTGCTTGACTTCATTCTTTGTTGGCGTTCTCAACTTGATGGTCATAGTTTTGCTTAGATTCTTTCATTGTAGAGTTCTTGCTACTCATTGGATGCACCATTGTTCGGGTTTCTGTTGTTTGTTTGTTTGACGGTTTATCCGTCTGTCGACTTGTCGGCCTATTGACGGAGGAAAAGACGTTGATTTACCTCATCAAAAATAATTTCCAAACAAACAAACTATTACAGTATGCAAGTAAGGGGTCGAAGTCGAACACTAGAGAATCAAAATATTAGGTATTTGTCAATATAAAGGAAAAATATAAATATAAGTGAAATTAAAAGAAGAGAATATAGGCAAATAAATTGATGGAAGAAAAGTGTCTCCACCTACAAGTTATCGACTTTGGTTGGTTGTATTTACCATCGAATTATTAGTATTATTGTTTCCTATGAATTTCTCTCATCTTGGTTTAAATAAATTAAAAGTCCTACGAGTCCAATTAATCTCTTACACCTCGATGTAACACTACTAGAATTATGCAGTTAGACATCCCGCCTTTTAAGTCTGTGAAGAAAACACCTAATGTTAAATTAGTTTGTCACGTCAATTATTAAATTTGTGATGTTGTAAAATATTTAGACATCTGTCAAAATTTTTGACAGATGTGAAATTACTCGTTCTAAAAAAAATTCAAAGGCGCGGGTTTAAGTTTTTAAATTAAATGAGCGGGATTGAACTAAAGAGAAAAAATTGAAAGGGGGTTTCAAATGTTGAGAATTTTATAACACTTGGGAAATTTGGAGGGCTTACAAAAAAATTTCTCTCTCCACATTTTCAATCTCTCTTCTCTCCCGGTTTCTTCATCCTCTTCCTATCTCAGATCTGGGACCATCTCTCTTCTTGAGCACTCTGCTCATATCTGACCCAACCCTTCCATGGCTTCCCCCTCTCTGTCTCAGTCTGATGCCTCCCTCCGTCCTTGTCTCTTCCTCTCTGTTAGATCCCTCGAATCTCAACCCTAAATCGAAGACAAAGGCTCCTTCTTCCGTCACCAACATTGCCAGGCGCCGCCTCCAATAGTACTCTCCATCTCCTCCTCCACCCGACGCCGGTTGTTGAACTCCGCATCATCGGCTACTCAATCTAGTCCGTGAACGCCACCAAGAGCGAATGATGGTTAGTTCTCCTCCATTGATGCTTCAGATCTAGGTTTAGGGTTCTTTGGTTTAGATCTACGTTTTCAATTTTGGTAAAGAATTTTTGATCTACACCCTGTTTGGATTAAGGGATTTGGGGGGTTTATTAGGGAAGGGAAGTGAAGGGAAAATAGATTGATTGTTTGGATGGGTAGTTTCTTTTAGAAGGGAAGAGATTGGGTGGAAAAGGAGGAGGATAAAACGTGGGATTTGAAGGGATTTGAAACTCCATCAAAATGGTGGAATCTCATGAGAAAGTGTGAGAGTAGATTTTTATAAAAAAAGAAAAAGGAAAAATATGTAATTAATTAACACTACTAATTCAATAAAAATCCCTTCAATTCCACCCAAACAAACAGCATATATGTGTTTCCTTTCCTTTCCTTCCCGATGATAGCCAAATAGCAAATCTTAAAAAATACTTCATTTCTCTTCTCTTCTCTTCACCTCTCTATTTTCTCTTCACTTCCTTTCCATTAATATTCCATTTGCCAAACACAGTGCTAGTGTTTTAATTTTGGTAAATCTGCTTCTCTCGACTCCAATACTGCCCAACAACACTCTCCCTTTTTGACTCTTTTGTTCCTAAAACTTGTCACAGACAACAGATTAAAAGGGTATTTCATTGGACCTTTTTGTGCCTGGCATGATGGTCAGTGCTCGTGTGCAAGCAGCACTTGAGAATGGGATTATGTTGTCATTTTCAACCTACTTCACTGGAATTGTAAGATTTATTTTATTTTTTATTTTGTCTAAAATGCATCATTGAGTAATAGGAGTTTTGTTCAATAAAATAATTTTTTCTAAGATGTTATTTTCCCTTCATTTTGCTCTTGATTAGTCTCTTATATCCCTTATTATTTTTCAGGTTGATATATTCCATTTGCAAGAAATGTTCCCTTTGCTGATTGGAGAAGAAGTATGATAAGACTAAGAAGGTACTGGATAAATAGTCTATGCGTATTATCCCTATATACATTAAGATTGAAGTGTTGACAGATGAACTTTTTTTTCCTTGAAAGATATGGTTTCTCATCTTTTAATTGGATGCTTGGGTATGATATGTCCTAGTTCTCCTCAACCAAATTACTTCAGGCCTCATGCCTCTTCTTGTCAGTTTTCTTAGGGAAAACGCTTTTTTCTTCTTCTTTTGATAGGTGCATTGACGAGTTCCTTTAAAGAAAAATCATATTTTAAGAGTCTATCCTTAAAATTTTGGAAGGCACACTAATTTCTTTATCCATTTGGTATTTGAGGTCTACTCTACCATTTTGCCATTTTGCCATTTTGTAGTATTTATTTGATCCAGGCTTGTTTTGTAGATGCCATTTTGCAATATTTATATTGATGATTACTCATGTAACTATACTAGTAGTTATAGAGTATCCTCAAATCATATGTTTTTTTTTTGTACATAATGCAGGCTTTAAAATAGGGGATATATATGATGAGTAAAAAATCATCCGAGTTGACAAGGGTTTGGGTATTCTGCTTAAAATTCCTTCAGTTCATGTTCCTACTGTAGCTTATGTCACTGTAATTTAATTCCTGAAATTTCATTGTTGATTTTTATTAGGTTTGATACCAATTTTTGCTCTTGCACAGGGTTGTTGATGTGGTCGATGAGGAAGTTAAAAAGCTAGAGAAAAAGTTTAAGGAAGGGAGCTCTGTTCGTGCCAGAATTCTAGGGTTCAAACATTTGGACGGACTTGCTATGGGTGTACTTAAGGTCCTTCCTTCTACTGGATTGATTATAATTTATTTTAGGGAAGAAGCATTGCAGGTTTATTTTATATCTCTCTTTTATGAGTGATGTTTAATTAAACAAAAAGAAGTAAAGGAAAGAAGCCAAACAATAAAGAAAGATAAGAAAAGGAAAGAGATATTAGCAAGTATTTATTTCATAAAAGTAATGTCTCTAGAAAATTTTCCGATGAGAAAGATTTGGTTGTCTATGGCTGCATGGGCACAATCTTTTGTGGTTTATGTAGAGTATTTTTTTTATTATGGGGCCATGATTTAGGATGATTGAGCCTCATGATTTAAGAACCGGAAAGAAGATAAAATGTGAGCTATGAAAGGGAAAAAATATTTGGGACAGTTTCTTTCTAGGGGGATTTGGCAACACATTGCTAACTTTCAAGACAAGCAACATTAGCTTTGGTAACTCATAGAGTATGAAAGTAATAGTAAGGTTAGTCAATTTTGAAATTTTAAATCTTTTTTCGTGATGTGAATTAATGAGCCTGGAATGCTTTTTATTATGTCTAAAAGGTAATCAATGATCTAGCTTGTCATGAAATTCAATATTTAGTAAATTTTTATGGCCTGTTCTTTGTGGTAAGAATTGTTTATATATATATATATATATATATATATATATATATATATATATATATATGAAAATACCTATTTTATTGCAGGTCTTTCCTCTTCTGATATATGAAGTAGTTTTCTTTTTGGTGATGAACATGCTTCATCAGTTAGGAAGGTTATATGCAGCATTCCTATCATGCTCTTGGTGGACCTTTTTTCATGGTTGGCCTGCTCTCTTTCTGTAGAGGAGCTCGGAGATTTTAAGTTTTGCATAAAGAAAGTGGTGCTGAAAGATACATTACTGCAAGAGGCAGTGCTGAAAGATCGAGCTTTTTGTAATCCTATCACCGAACAGTTGTCTTTTCAAGAAATAGAGGTATTTTTTAGTTTACTCTGCTCTCGTTTTAGTAAGTAAACAACTTCACATGTGAGCCTAGGATGCTTAATAGTTGGACTAGAACATTCGTTGATCAAGTGAACTTTGTACACAGGGCACGTTTTTGTATTCTTGAGAGCCAAACATGGGATTCTTTGCCCCTGTTAGTTGCACTAAATGCAACAACAAATTCTGATAGTGTTGGGGAGAACCAAATCATTCTTCTGCGTGCCTGTTGTGGAAGGTTAGTTATTACTCATTCTCCTTTCTGGCAAACTGTATCTGGGTCTCATTTTGCCTTTATCAGTGGTGTGCATAAATTTGTGGTATACTTTATAATAATATTTAAATCCTATAAAAGTGTTTTAGGCTTTTTTTATACTGTAATTTTCTTGATATCCTAACATACTAATAATTTTGGATTTGACAATTCAATCTACTAGAATCTTAAATTAAATGTAAGAAATTTTATGATGTATTCTTATCCTAATATTCTTTCATTTTTTTATAAGATTATTAGTTTTGTAGAATCTTATGATTTTATGATTTTTGAATGATTCCATTCTGCTGACGGATCATAGGATCCCAGCGTTCGAATTCTAGAAGTAGGTCGTGTATTTTGATAGCTTTAGCTTTAACTACTGGCATCGTGGCATGTGATTTTATCCGTCCCTGACCGATGCTCTTCCAAAAGCTTTCTAGTTCTCTTATTTGTACTAGCATACACAGTGATTATTGTAGACTGCAGTCTTTAGCCACAGTGTTGTTGATTGTATGAGATGAGCAACCCTCAATTTGGTTGTAAGATTTATAGAGTAATATTTTGCTATGTTTGGTATTGCTCAATATAGTTGCATGTAGCATTCATTGTTAAATGCCGGTAAGTACACCTGCAAGTGTGCAACTAGCATTGACCCATTGTATAATTTTTTAGGACTCTAATGACATATTTCCATGGAAAGATGTAATGATCATATCACTAATGAGGCAAAAAATGCCTCAAGATGCTAGTTGAATTTCCCCAAGTGTCTTGGTTTTTCTTGGTGATTTTTTATATACTCAACACTTATTTGACGCTTTCTCCCTTTTTGTTAATCGTTACTGCATTAGAGGTGTTATTGTCTAAACTGCCTTTCAAAGTAATCTAGTAGAAATGCCTTATGTTTCTCATTTTTATTTTAGGATTCGAAAGCTACAGATACTTGCTAGCCTACCTTTGGGCTATTTTTCATTCTGTTTCCTAGGAATCTTGTCACTGTTATAAGCAGTTCACTCATGCGATGCTTTGGTTTTTTCCTGCCATGTTTTATTAGATCTTGCTCCAAAAAGTTATGAGGGCACTGGTAGGTCCTTGACACTGAAACTTCTCCAGCAACTAGAGGAATAGAGTCAGACTTCTACTACGGGCTACCAAACTATCTTTTGTACCCATCATTTAAAAGTACTCATCATTTGTAAAAGTGTATCTTTTAAGTACCTATCATTTGTAAAACATTTGTAAATGTCAATTTCGCGTTTATCTTAATATATATGTATATTAAAGTACGTCTTCATTTGTAAAACATTGGATTACAGATGAAAAGTGTTGTGTTTGAATAGCTATGAAATCGAAATATTATATAAAAACGGATATTAGCATCATTATAGACATCGTCTAAATAATCTAAATCAATGTGTAACATATATTTTTACATCGCAATATTAATATAAATTGATATATATTTCTAACAACAACATCTTTATAAAAATCTAAAATGATCTCTATATCATATTAATACATCAGTTATGTACATATTTCATATGATAGATTATTTTAAAACAATAAAAAATAACAAATTATATATATGAAATTAATATACACAAAATCAATATATTAAAAAAGATGTCTATTTTGTTTTAATACATTGATTATTTTAAAAATAGTGATGTAAATATAAAATTTAGGCTTGGTGTGGACATCTTCAGAAGCTTATAAATGGAAAATAATGAGGCTTTAACAACAAGTGAACATGTCAAAAATAAATTTGAGGGGCTGATTTATATCTATATTCTACATAAAATAGATGTTTTAACCAAGAAAAGACATCGGCTTAAAACCGATGTGAAAAAATTGATCTTTTACTACACGCACAATAAGATCGGAATTTTTTTTTGAAAGACATATGTTCATAACAGATGTCTAATTGCATTTATAACCCTAACATATATGGTTAATATTTAACAAAGAGATTGCAAATAGTCCCAAGAACTTGAGCATATAAATAACAGCAATCAAACATGATAAATAAATGTTTAAGATATATATATATATCAACTCCCTAAATAATCATGCCTTGAACACGGAATCCACAATCTTATGCATGCTACTACAAAAATAACACAAATACGAAAGTATTAAATCCTAGCAAGAAATCAATATTATCAAGATAGCTAATCAAGAACATCAATAACATAAGCAATATCACACAAAGAAGTTGAAGGAATCAAAGAGGGATAATACTTTAATTAGAAACTCATAATTAAACCACCAATTAAGTCTCGAAAGTGTAGGCAAAAACCTAGAAAATTAGTCAAGCATGACTTGCCTAAGCTATCTTCTCTTCTGTGGTGCTTTCTCTTCTTGTATGCATAATAAAATCAGCCTAAAACAACCCTATTTATAATGCTAAAGTCTTAATAAACAAGATAAAAGATTAAAAGATAAACTAACTAGATAGGAAATTTTCTAATTCGAAAGATAGACTTTCAATTTGAATCCGGCTTAGAACTCATTGGCAATGAATTGAATGCCACTCGCTGGTAGCGAGTCATCCTTGTCAAAATCTTCTTTTGATTTTTCACTGGTAGCGAATACACTTCCTCGGGAGCGAACCATCTGTTGGTACGAATCTTCCTTCCTAGGAGCGAGTTCCCTTCGTCAAAGTCTCTGATTAGAATTTGCTAGCGGTGAACTCCATCTGTTGTCGCAACTCACTCGTTAGAGCGAATACATTCGCTAGCAGTGGATCTTCACTTGCTAGCTATCGGGTTGACTCCACTCGCTGGCAGCGGGTTCTGCTCAAGCAGTGCTCAAATAATTCAATGTTGGCTTAATCTACTGCAACAGATGGGAATTCATTGGAAACGAGTTTCTAGAAAACCACTGTTACATAGATCTCGAAAAGAGCTTTTCAACGCATACTCATGTGCGTTGATTGAACAACCGAGACCTCCAAAAACTGCGTTACAATTAAGTTCAGCTCGCTAGAGGGAAACTTTCGCTACTCGTTCTCATTTTCGCTCTTAGATCTTGATTCGGTGCTCTGTTTCTCCATAGCTTATTCCACGCTCTTAGATCTTAGGGTCATTCATACAGAGTGTAGTGCTCAAGCTTCCTTCCTTAATTTGTGTGTTATCCACCTAGAACGACAAGTAAGTTAAAACGGAGGGAGTATTTATTTTATTTAAAACTATATAATATTAAAATTAAAAGCTCTGAAAAGCTAGTAATTGTACCAAACAGAGTCTAAGTGCCTTCCTATTAATATAATAAAAAAATGTGTCATTCACACATTAGTACTGCATTCTATAAAGAAACTTGAAATAAATATATAACAATGACAACCACGACTATGTTTGATAATAGGGTAACTGCTGGGGTAGTTGAAGCTGATGAATATTTGTGTTAAATTTATGTTAATAAATAGTATGGTGTTTGGTAAACCTAGGTGTCATGGTAGCTGATGGAAACTTGTGAATAGAAAATTAAACTCCAAAAATCTTGGGCGAGTAGCTGTTGAAAAGCTTTGATTCCAAAAGTTAATAAACTAATTGATCTTACATTTATTTCATTTAAGACTATATAATATCAAAATCAAAAGTTTCAAAAAGCGATCGATATTGCCAAATGGATATCTTATCGTGGCAATTCAAATGAAATTCAAAAAATTTTCCTCTGTTGAGCTTCAAATGGAATTCATAAAAGATGTATATGATCCTAAATTTTCGATGATGTAGCCACAACCACAGTACAAAAAAGAGCATCCCAAAACTTCCTCATTTTAGGGGTTGTAGAGTTTTTCGAGGATTTTAATATTTTTTTTTGTCAAACAGATTCTCCAAAATGAAGAAGCAACAAAAAAATAGAAAAGCTTACCTAAATCTACAACACTCTAAAAAATTAAATAATTATTCAAATCTTTGGAATGGGGAAGACATTGGAGTTTGAGCAAAAATATTTGGAGATTATGTATTTTGTTTCTCCATTTTGGAGAAATATCTAGAAAGTTGGTGGTGATGGTTGTACAATCTCAAATTACCAACTACAATGGTTATGCATTATACAACCCAGACAAGGAAAATGCAATGGACTGGGAAAATGCACCTGTTTGATTCAATGAATCTAGAAAATGCAAATGATGTAGCCATAGTCAAAATACAAACAATAATCCTAAATTAAAGTGTCAAATGGCCATAAAATAAATAAGTTCAGAGTTTCTAGACAGGGAAAATGCACCTATATGATTACTAAATCCAAAAAATAATCAATTTGGAGTAATGAGATCATCTAGTTAAAGCTATTGATTTATATATCAACATCACTCCTCCCTTTTTGTATGAAAATAGAAAATTGAAAGAACTCTTTCACATATCAATGGATTCTAATGGTGATTTCTCATCATATATCGTCCAGGAGGTCGCGGCTTCGCTAAAAGGTGATCAAGTTCCATATAGATACATCCATAAGAATGGCTACACTCTAGCGGAAGAGGCAATGGCCAATGATCTTTTGATCGATTTCTCCCGCTTATCAGATGAAGACGAGCTCCAAAAGCTTCGATCCGCTCTCTCAACTTTGGGATGTTTCCAGGTGATCGACTTCTTCTTCACTCCTAATTTTTTCTCCCTTCCTCTATGAAAATCACCATTGTTGAAGAGTTTGCGAATTGGTGTAGGTTGTGAACCATGGAGTGGAGAAGGAGCTTATGGAGAAGTTTATGGAAGTTTCCAAGAAATTCTTCATGCTTCCCCTAGAAGAGAAGAAGAAGTGGTATGGAGAGGCAGGGATGTTCACTGGTTATGGGACCGACGATGCTTTGTGGGGTAATCAACCTCGGAATTGGAACGATCGCTTGTACCTTCCCGCTGATCTTAAGGTTTTGCCAGATAATCCACCGGATCTCAGGTAATTCTACCAATTTAATGAAATTTGGTTAAATATGGAGTGGTTTAAGCTTAGGATTTTTAATGGAGTTGATCATATTAATTCTAATGCAGTAAAACAGTGCATGAGCTCATGGAAAAGTTACAGACTATGCCAGAGGCTATACTTAAGGCCATGGCAAGGTCAATGGACTTGCAAGAAGATTGCTTCTTGAAACCCCATGGTTTAGACGGTGATTTTACTGTCAAGGTCAGCCTATACCCACAATGCCCGGACCCTGATCACGTTTTAGGCCTGCTACCACACTCGGATGGAACCACGTTTACAGTGGTCTTTCAAGATTATGAAGGTCTTGAGGTGATGGCAAATGATCGTTGGTTTAAGGTTCCTGTCATTCCTGGTGCTTTCTTTATCAATGTTGGGGATATAATGGAGGTAAGATGTGATTTTAAGCATTTTCTAGTGGAGCCATATTCTCATGTGTTGACATGGGAAATATTTGTTGGATTAGATAATGAGCAATGGTGTAATCAAGAGCACGATGCACAGAGTGACTACGAATTCACTAAGGGAGAGGTTTTCAGTTGCAATGTTTTACAGCCCAAGCACTTTCAAGGAAGTTGGGCCGGTGGAAGAACTGGTAACGATTGATCGACCCCAATTGTACAAGAAAGCCAGCATTTTCAGGTTCGGAGAAGTGTATAGGGAGTACAACCCTAGAGGAATCAGAACTATTTCAGCCTTCAGATTGTAGATCTGTCAAAAATCTTTTGATTCATTTGCCCTTTTATGAAGTTTTCATGTGTTACTCAATAACTTTTCCATTGGGTGATTTTCATTCCTGGTAGGGATGAAGACCATAAAGTTTGTCCCCATCTCTACCCTACCTCATTGACATTCCTGATTTTCATATTTCTTTTTCATTTGAAAATGTATTCAAAATATGTTCTTCAATGTGAAATTAGAACATGGAATAATATCAACTTTGCATCAAAGACACTATCAAAACCAAATTTCAATATGTTGAATGAGGCTTGTACAGATGAAGAAAAGATTGAGGAGAGGAAGAAGATGGTAGAGCAAAAAGAGCTAGAAGTTTTCATTGAATCGGTTGAGTTGATACAAACGAAGGAGTTCGAGCTTTATAGAAAGCTCTAACCGACTAACTAACCAAATTAGAAATAATTACATAAAAGCATCCTAACTTATATTTACAGAAAATCTCCCTAAAATACAAAGTGGGAAATATAACACCTACACAATATGAATACTTATCGTGAACAATTAGTCAATAAATCCTTCAAGTAATCTACTGTTTTTGTGAATAGAGATTGGATTTCATCCTAGCAGTTCTTGATGACCTTGATAGAGCCAATGTCGCATCTACAAAAAAAAAAAAGAATTGAAGCAAGTGGCTGCAAATAAAATGTGAATTAGCCCATTTTCTAACACTTTGGATGGAAATGAGGACTCTTTTCACAATACGTCTTGGTGACACTACTTTCCGATCATGAATGATGAATTTGTTTGCTCCTTGTTACGCACCAAGGATCTATCTCTTTGGGATGAATGCTCCTTGTTCTTGCGGGGTTAAAACTAATAAGGGCTCGTTTGGTTAGCTTCCTACTTCCCGGGAAGTCCAAAATCCTAGGAAGTAAGTCTCAATACATGTGTTTGGTATGATTTTTGAAAATGGAAAAACATAGGAATTTCAATTCATGGGAATTTCAATTCCTATGAAATGGGGGAAGTTAGCTTACCATGAAGGGGTAGGTAATATCTACTTCCTCCATTCACTTATCCCAAATCTCCTATAAATTTTATTTTTTATTAAAAAATCTCCAATTACTATGAAAATTCCATGTTTAACCAAACAAAATATAGGAATTGAATTCATGGGAAATTATTTCCAACCAAACACTTTTTTACATTTTCCATGAAATAGAATTCATGTGAATTACATATCCTGGGAAGTTACTTCCCGGGAAGTCTATTTCCCACGTTTAACCAAACGAGCCCTAACAGAACAATGTCGGATCTGTCGTATATGTTTGTAAATTTAAGATCCAACTTTCAATAAAAAAACTTAAATCTACGGAGTATTATTTATTTACGAGCATCACTCTATCTTATGTATTACAATTCTTTAGCACACCATTCAGATTAACATCCCTACTTTGGATTGCTTTTTTTTTAACACAAACGATCCATTCAAATCATAACAACTCAACTTGTAACTTGAGAATTTTTTACCTTCAATGTCAAATCTCAGCAACATCAATTTTCATCAATGACAATGTAAAAACCCAATTCCAATATGAATCATGAACTAGCAAATTCAGTGTCATTCACACATTGCTATGGAGTAAATACTATAACGAAACTTGAAATGAATAGAGCAATGACAATGAAACTGAGTACATTTCCACATTAGCAATGTTTCCGAAAGTTAAACTCTTTAGTGATCCCTAACTTTTTATATACACGAAAACACTCAACCTCACTAAAGTAGAAATTTTAGCTTAAGATAGAGTTAATATGCAAAAGAAATAAGATATATATCACAACAAAAACAACTAATCAAAGAAAATAAAATACCAACAGATACATTAAGAACAATCACACACTCAAACGTAGAAATCAAGTCTATCCTCTTTGGATTGATGGAATTGGGAAAAAACAAGATTGAGATTTGGAAGATACCCTCAAAGTACACCAAGGCAGATTCGCGTGGCCTTAGATTGATGCGCCTAACAAACTCTCAACAAATTAAAGTAATTTCATGCCTCATCAACAAAGAGTCAAAGCCTTATTCATACTAATACCCTCTTGATTATTCTACCAATTTTTTGAGCCCTCTGAAATAAAACGCATCAATCTCATCAACTCAAAATATTAGAGCATCTCCAATAGTTACTCTAAAAAATCTCTAAAATAAATAACAAAATAGAAAAATCTCTACAAATTTTACGCCACAACTCTAACTTCAACTTTTCTATCTATCTATATATCTATACCTTTAAAAATTGTGTCCTAAAGCATCTTAATGACTCTCAACATTAATAAATCTCTCACCAAAGATTAATTCAATTTTTTTTTGTTTTTCCTTTTATTTGAGTTGAACTTTTTACAATTGCTCATATATTTATTTTTTTAATACATGACTCATAAAATTTATGAGGAATTTCAAAATCACATATATAGTTTTAGCTTTTCATCAATTAAATATCATTATTACAATTTGATTTGAAAATAAAAATTACTTTTTGTATGTTTCTTTTGCAATGCTTTCAATATTTTGAGCGTAATGATTTCTATTTGATTTTAAAATTAAAATATAGATGAGAAAGAAAAAAAATAACAGTTTGATTTAAACATGAAAATAAAGCCATAAAAAATTGGATACTCATTACCCTCATTTTGCACTTTTATTTGTTTTAAATTATGATAAAGTTAATGAAATAATTTTTATTTTTTTTTCAATAATTATATATTTAACATTTAATAATTATTTTTGAAAAAATTAGTTAAATTTATTTCAATTTAATTGATTTTTTTCCTATATAATTTTTTTTTGAAATAAAAAAGATTTGTTTTCCTATTTATTGTTAATGTAAAGCTTGAATTAATATAATTTTTTTATTTTTAAATTAAATGGAAAATAAAAACAACCTACATGAAGTTTTGTATTCTTGAAAATTAAATGTAAGTGGCCGGTTACAACATAAAAAGATTGACTAAATTCTTTGTGTTATAGCTCAATAAGAATTAATTTAATGTATGACTGATTGTATTCTTGAAACTACAATGGCCTTATGTCTCCCCATTTATTTTTCATTTAATTTCTAAATCTGGTCACCTATTCCGATCCATTTCCACCTTTATATGTAGTGATCAAAGTTCCAGGTAATTTGTACGGGGAGATATGTTAACTTTCTTCATCCCACTTTTTTTTTGTACGTAAATATTCGGCCTCTCTTGGTGAGATGATGAACAAAATCTATATGCGACTAAATGTGCTACAAAGCTACAATCCAAGGTATAGCATTAATATATTGTTCATATATGAGGTTTTTTTTCTCACTTAATTTAGTTAGAATTGATTTGTTTCCATCTATTAAGTATTTTTTTCCTTTCAAAATGATTGACTTACTTCATAATTTGTAGATATTTCAATCAAGGTGATATATGCGTTTAAAGTAATGATCGATTATTTGATAATTATATAACTTTTTCCTATCAATTTGTTTATATGACTAGGAGATCAAGCAGCCTTTGGATCGAGTTTGGATACCATATTTCAGCATATAGTATGAAGATTTCTAACTAGAAGCTAGGGGCTATATTTCTTTTTTTTTTTCCAATCATTTTTAAAGAAATATAATAAATGTGATTATATATATATGTGTGTGTATACTTCTAAATTTTCATTCTCAAGAACCCAGATGATGCCCCATGGTGTTAGAGTGTTAGACTGGTCCTGACTTCATTGTGGAGTCTACCGGAGTTTTCATCGATTAATTGATAAGAAAAAAGCTACCACTCACTCGAAGAATTGTGTTTATTTCTCTGTCCCTATTTTTTTTCTTTATAGTTTGTGTTTGTATATGGTCGATTAGCTCACATTGTAGTTAGTAATGAGGCATTAATCTACAATTTACCTATTGTTATTTGCACAGGGTAATGTTATTCAATGCACTGCGATAAGTAATGCATGTTGTCAATTGCTTTATAAGTAATGTTTCCAATTGCTACTATTGTCATTTGTAGATTAATTACTGCGATAAGTAATGCCCTTTGCAACATTACTTATCGCAATGCACTGCGATAAGTAATGTTGCACAGGGCATTAATCTACATAGTAGATTTGTAACTATTTGAAAAGTAAGCTTTTCGCCTTTCAATCCAGTTAATACTTAATTAGCTGGATTTGTAACTATTTGAAAAGTTGGGATGAAAAGTTTCTATCCTAATCATACCAAGGAAAATAAAATCAATTATAAAAACACCTAAAAAATAATGAATCAGTATGGTTTAGACGAACAATAAGGGTAAAACAATAATAACTAACCTTAATATACAATATGATATATATAAAAAAAATCTTAGGTAACTTATACAAACACCAAAATTTATATATCCCATGCGTAGCACGGGTATAACTTACCTAGTTATACAAAATTTGACATTTATTATACACTAATAAATGCATAAATTCATAATTTAATAAATAAAATTCCAATAACTTAATTAAATCAATAGACAACGACCATTGGGTAACATTGAAAGGGGTAAATGCATAAAATTCCAATAACTTAATTAAATCTAAATTTAGGGATTTTTTTCTCTCTTTTATCTCATTTCTCTATTTTACGAATTGTTTTACAAGAACAGTTGAGGTTAAAAAAACTCATATTTCTTCTAAAATTGCCCATTTTTCTCTATTTAGGGATGCTCTTATGCAAGATTAATACATTAAGCGGATATGAAAGGTAATTCATAAATGATAAGTCTTGACTCTTGAGATGATGCAGCCACAATAACAATGCAGATAAATATCCTAAATTTCAGACTCAAATGGTATTATTTTAATTAGTTCAGACAGGAAAAATTGCACCAGTTCGATTAAGTGAACCCAGAAAATGCAGACGATGTATTTCAGACTCAAATTGCTAAAAAATGAATCTTCAGAGAGGGGAAACGCACCTATATATCTGATTCAATGAATCCAGCAGAAAGACAATCAATTTGGAGTGATTGAACCATCCTGTTGGAGCTACTGATCTATATATATATCACCATCGATCATCCCTTTCACAGCAAACAGAAAATTGAAAGAACTCTATCGCAGATCAAATGGATTCTGATGGCGATTTTTCATCGAGCATCGTTCAAGAGGTCGCCGCTACGTTGACTGATGAACGAGTTCCAGACAAATACATCCATAAGAATGGCTATACTCCGGCAGAAGAAGCAATCGCCGGCGACCTGCTGATCGATTTCTCCCGCTTATCGGATGAAGACGAGCTTCGAAAGCTCCGATCCGCTCTCTCAACCTTGGGATATTTCCAGGTGATTACTTCTTCTGATCAATTCCTCATTCTAGATCTTTCCCTTCTGTAATTGTTGAAGTGTTTGGAAATTAAAATCGTGTAGATCGTGAACCATGGAGTGGAGAAGGAGCTGCTGGAGAAGGTTCTGGAAGTTTCCAAAGGATTCTTCGCGCTTCCTCTGGAAGAGAAGAAGAAGTGGCATGGAGCGGCGGGGCTGTTCAACGGATATGGAAACGATGAGGCTTTGTGGGGCAATCAGGCTCAGAATTGGAATGATCGGTTGTTTCTTAGAGTCGGTTCAAAAGATCCCGCCGATCTCAGGTTTTGGCCGGAAAATCCACCGGAATTCAGGTATTCTGCACTTACTGTTTCCTGTCATGTGAATCATCGGAATGATGAATTCTTTTCAAATATTTTATAACTAGTGTAGGGATATTATGATTTCTTTTCAAATACCGTAATAGAATATTAAATAAAAAATAATAATAATGTAAATATAAATAAAATTTATGTTATCTCAATAGAATATATATAATCTAAATAACAATAGCGTTATTTCGATAGATAATATATAATCTAAATATATTTTATTTAGATTCTCTAAAAATATAAATAAAATTTACATTTAGAATTAAGGTAAAAAGTTTTTTTATAATGTATTGTAAATTAAATCTCATTTAATTTAATAGATAACTGATTTGAAAAAATATTTTAATATATATATATATATTTATATATGTAGTATATCTTTATTAATGTAGTTTTCTAAAATATCTACACACTAATGGATTGTGGCTATATATTATGGTTACATAATATTTTAATAATTTATTTTGGCCCCAAAAAAAATATAGATATAAATAAAATAATAATTATTAAATAACTAATTTTGATATAAATAATTCTTTCTACCAAAAAATCATCTAACTATAAATAAGATAGCACTTATCAAATATGAAGTATTACACATTTATTTATTAATATTTTTGGTAAGTATGGCCATGAAATAGTTTTGATAATTTATAATGTTATCAATTAACTAAAATATATATAGATAGATTTAATTTGTGACTTATGATAACTTTCCATAAACTATGACAACATATTATTTTAATATTTTTTCCTAAAATCAACCCCAACACGTCACATATATAGGACGTTATGCATCGGTTTTAATATAGGTATATAGATAGATAGATAGATATAGATAATCATGTAGAAGCTAAATATTTTTTTTTGTAATTTTTAAATGTTGATTTAAGAATAAAATATTTTGATAATGCAGGAAAACTGTGCGTGAGTTTACGGAAAAGATAGAAGCCATCCCTGAGATTATATTGAAGGCTATGGCGCGATCACTCGACTTGCAAGAAAATTGCTTTGTGGGAAAACATGGTTTGGACGGAATATATACAGTAAGGCTCAACCTTTACCCGCAATGTCCAAACTCTGATCGTGTTTTAGGCCTTAAGCCACACACCGATGGAACCTCCTTTACGGTGCTCTTACAAGACAAAGAAGGCCTCGAGGTCATGGTAAATGATCGGTGGTATAAGGTTCCCATCATTCCCGGGGCTTTACTTATCAACGTTGGCGATCTAATGGAGGTAATGTTATCTTTTTAGCACTTTTTAATTCATCTATATGTATTTCTTCAATTCCTTGTATGCATTTAGTTGCTTAGTGTATATGTTGGATTAGATAATAAGCAATGGCGCAATCAAGAGCACGATCCACAGAGTGGTAACAAATTTAGAGAAGGAGAGGGTTTCGGTCGCGATGTTTTACAGCCCGGACACTTTCAAGGAAATCGGGCCAGTGGAAGAACTAGTAACGGCTGATCGGCCTCAGTTGTACAAGAATACCACCATGATGAAGTACACAGAAGTGTATAGGGACTTCAACCCTAAAGGAAAACGATCACTTTCGGCCTTCCAAGTATAGATCGATCTCTCGCAAAATATATATGTTATCGTGGAAGTTTTAATAATTCGCTATATATCGTGATTAAGTGATGCACTTGATATTATCAAAATTAAATGAAGCATATATATATATAGGGGAAAAAGAGTAAATATCCATATACAATTCGAGCCTAACTATACAGGTAAGAGTTCTTATTTTGGTATAGACACTATCCTAAAGTTATTCTTATACCCTAATGAATAAAATTTCGGCATTTAACTCCCTTAATTTCTTTCTAAATTTTGGTTGTATTCAAAAGAATGTCTAATTTTTTTTTATTTGGATGTGTTTTACTCACATAAAATCTATATCGTCTGTCATAATAAAATGTCAGCAATGTAAAGTGTGTCAACATATATAAACTATCATCAATTTTATACATTTACTAACTGTTAGTAGTTAAATTTATATAAACTATTAGTAGTTTATTTTATTAAAATTGTTATCAATTTTATACAAGCTCAGTTTAAAGAATTTATTTACAAATTATTAACAATTAATTTTATTTAAATTGTTAGCATTTTATTGAATTCTACACAAGCATATATAAATTGTAAGCAATTTTATACATAGTCCATTAATTCTTTTATAATTTTCAATAATTTTATATATGATCAATTAATTTTTATAAACTATCAGCAATTAATTTTAGCAATTACTTTTGTCAGTAAAAATAAAAATTGATCTCTCCTTTATTTGGTTGTCAACAATTTTAGGGATGTGAGCCTTTTTGTCATGAAAAGATCTTTACTTTACATTTTTAATTTTACCATGAATTATTTGCCAGTAAAAAAATACAAATAATTTTCAACTATTTAAAGATAAATTATTTATCGGCAATTTCATAATAATTTATTTGTTAGTAATATACGATGAATTATAGTCAATAGAAAATCATTTAAGTAATTTATAAATTGTATGATTTACAAAATATGAGTTATTTTTTGCGAATAGGGAGAAGAAATGAACATATTTGTATGAAAATTTTCATGATAAAATTATATAAATATATAAGATTGGTTATTTGTAATATAAATATAATTTTTTGAAGTTTTTTTTATCTAAAATGTTAACCTTAATTAATTTAGTATCACATGGTGTGTAATGTCTCAATTTAGTATCACATGGTGTGTAATGTGTTATAGAGGATCCATTCTCCCTTAGAGCACATTTAACGCCCCACTATTCAAGATGCTTGGGCGTAAAAATATTAATAAAATATTAAAGAGCAGAGCACTTGGATGTTTGGGCGATGCTAATTTAGCATCGATGCTAAACGAGCCTAATAAATGCCGGTTAATTCATTTTTTTTTTTTGGAAATTAAAAATCAAAATGACATCATTTTTGCCATTTAAAATGTATTTTTTTTTAAAAAAATATCATAATACTAGATTCATTTTTCTTTACACATAGACATCAATTTTGAATATGTTTTGACGTATTTTGAAAAAATGATTTCTTTCGATATAATTATATTGTAATTTTATAATTAAAATTTATTAATTAAATACTAATAATCATATTAGGAATTATAAACATGTTGGAAATAATTGTTATAGAAGGGTATATTCGTAAATTGAATTGGTAAAAACGGATGGATTATGGGATGTTATTGTTAAAGTGGAAAAAGATAGGAAGGGATGCTAGGCTATGTGGTGGAGAGAGATGAATAAAAAATAGTAATTTTAGTATCTTCAATAGTAACTGATAAACATGGCCTTAGGATAGATAGATGCGAAATAGGGGATTAGACACTTACATGTTTTTTTTAGGTTATTTTAGTTTTAAAATTATATAGTGGATTTTATAAACATAGGAAACACTCTTTATCACGAAAGTTCTCTCCTCTCTCTATATTTCTAGAGAGAGGGAGCCGTCTCCCTTGTCGGTTTCTTCGTCCATCGTCGGGCATGTGAACCCCTCTTCGGAGGTTTATAACCCCTCTCCGGAGGCAAACAACCCCTCTTCTGAGGTCGGAATTACTTCTCGACTGAGGTGCACCTCGTCAGAGGATCTCAAACTCCTCTTTAGAGATCATTTCCTGTCTCGCCGGTCCTTGGCCGATAGGCTGGCCCTCCCGCTTTGCCTACTTCCTCCCTTGTTCGGCCGGTTAGGCAAAGCTCACCTCCTCGATGTCGATCTGGTTGCATCCCCTTTTCGGTTGCTCTTCATCGGATCTGGTCAAACCATTGTCAAGTGGGGGTTTTGTGCGCTGTTGTGGATCTCGTCCCTTCAATCGTCATCTTCCCCTTCTTTGTCTAATCTGGTTTCGTTTGAACCAATTTCTTCAATTTGTGGTCATGGCCGTGTTTGTGATTAGTGTACATCTTCCCTCGCCTCTCCCTTCAGCTGCGTTGGGTGGTGGTGCTTTGGGGTCTAGTTGCTCCGGCCTGGGCTTGGTGTCGCTGCCCCCTTCTGCCTTCCTTCTGTCGATCAAAGCTCGGTTGTTGGATGTCCTCAAATCGAACCCATGGTGTCTCGCGCCCACTGTACCCCTTGGCTTCCCCGTGGCTCATCCGCCTGGCCGACTGTGCGGCGTCGTCCTTGTTGCCTTTGGTCGGTTGTCCGACGCTTCTGCATGCCTCTCCTAGGGTTCTGGTTGGCAGCGGTTTGCAATTCCGATCCTTCTCATTGGGCCCGTAGTTTGTTCTTTGGGCCCAACACTTTTGCCTTGGGACTAAAGCTGACCCGTTGGAAAATGGAATAATTTAAATGTAATTAAAAGATGTAAATTATAATAAATATCTAAAATTAAATATTTCCCAGTGGGGTTTGTGAAAATCCCGCTTGGGTTTCTGGTGCATTTTGTTCAGGCATTGTGTGACTCTACGTTTGGCGTAACTGAATTTTCTTCTCCGTTTGATGGGGTTCTAGTAGTCGGAGTTGGGATAGGCTGGGGTCGTGGTAGTGTGTATTGAGGCGTCTCCTTTCTCCGAAAGATTGTTTCCTTAGAGGTTCGTCTTCACTGCCCACAAGTGACTCCTGATGCGCCGCTCAGGGTAGTGCTTGACTTCGTCCTTCGTCTACATCATCGTCTTGTTCGGTTTAGTTGTGTTTAGTTTCGCTTTTGTAGAGTTTTTGCATGTATTTTGCACTATCTTTGTATTCTTTATGTTTGCTTAGACGGTTATTCGTTTGCTGACTTGTCGGCCTTCAAGGTTCAGGTTTGTCTGACCTCGAATTTTTACCTAATAAAAAAAATACATTGGATTTTTTTCATTTAATTAGAATAAGATGAACAATTTAACTAATTGGGTTTAATTTCTCAAATATAAATTCCCACCTTTATTTAATTTGGTTGTAACCTGACCGGGAACTCCACCTGTCTCAAAATAGTTGTTGTTTCATTTTAAGCATATTTTTTTTAATAACGGTAAAAAATATGTAAAATATCAATGATTTTATTAACTTACAAAAATAATTTCATATTTAATACAATTATCTATGAAATTATTAAGAAAATTATTTAAAAAATTATTTAAAAATTTAATATTTTATACTCCCTCCGTAACGAAATAATTAGCTGAGCCAATTATTTCGTTACGGAGGAAGAAAGTATATTATTTTTATCCGTCTAAAACACGTGCAAAAAATTCACAAAAAAAATTCAAATAACAAGTTTTGTGAAACTGATAAAGTATATTATTTTTGGGTGAAAAATATTTTTTGTAGTTGTAAATAAATATAGACAACCGTCAGTTCCATCTATATAGAACAATGTCTATCAAAACCCTAGACCGGAGAGGAGGATAGACAACCGTCAATCGTCAGAAACGATCGCCGAGAAACTATCAAAACCCTAGAGTTCATTGGCGTGGTGTGGAACACTTGAATCTGTAGAAGTTTTATGTCAATGAAACGGGCAAATACAACTAACAATCCTAAATTTCAGATTCAGTGAATCCAGAAATTAAATGCAGCTAGCCATAGTCACAATACAGATAACAATCCAAAATTTCGCAGTTGTTCGATTCAGGGAATCCGAAAAATGCAGATGATGCAGCCCCGTCCACGATGCATCGAACAACCACACCTAGCTCAAATGGCTAGCTCGGATGGATGCATCTGTTAGATTATGTGAATCCAGAGATACAATCAATTTGTCCAATTGACTTGTGTTACTAGTTGGAGCTACTGATCTATAAATCAGCATCGCTCCTCCCTTTCAACAGCACAACCAGAAAATTCAGACAGCTCGTTTACAGATCGATATCGCAATGGATTCCGATGGCGATTTCTCATCGATTATCGTCCAAGAGGTCGCCGCTTCGCTGGCCAATCAACCAGTTCCGGACAGATTCATCCACAAGAACGGCCTCACTCAGGCAGAAGCAACAATGGCCCCCGATCTGCTGATCGATTTCTCCCGCCTATCGGATGAAGACGAGCTCCGAAAGCTCCGATCCTATGTCTCCGATTGGGGATATTTCCAGGTGATCACTTGTTCTCAATTCCTCTTTTCTCTTTTCCCGAATCCACCATTTTTTAACAGCTTGGGAAATTTGCGTAGATCGTGAACCATGGATTGGAGGAGGAGCTTATGCAGAAGTTTCTGGAAGTTTCCAGACAGTTCTTCGCGCTTCCCCTGGAGGAAAGGAAGAAGTGCTACGGGGCGGCGGGGCTGTTCAGTGGTTACGGCAACGACGCCCCGCTGTGGGGAAACCGGCCTCAGAATTGGCATGATCGGTTTTACCTCAAGGTCGGTTCGAAAGATCCCGCCGATCACCGGTATTGGCCGGAGAGTCTACCGGATTTCAGGTAATCTGCATTCAACTCAACCTTTTATCACATCCAGGGATACGTGATACGGACACGGTGAAGATACGACAGGATACGGTCAACTATCGGTCAACTATCGGCTGAAACACCGTTAGAAGCCTAGAACACATTTATTTATTTATTTATTTTACTTATTTTCTTTGTAATTTATTTTTTTTGTGCTGATTTTTATTTAATTTTCTCTGATTTTTAAGGCTTAAATTCTTTATTAATCGTTCCTCGTCATTCATGATTTGTTTTTTATTTGAATTGTAAGAACTAAAATGTTTATTATGTATATTGATTTGGAATGTTATCTATTTGTTTATTTTTTAATACTTATGTAATTTTTATCGATATTTTTTTTATTTCTTTGTTAGACCTTTCAAACAATATATATTATTTATATATTTTTCCTTGCCGTGTTTGTGTCCTAATTTTTTTGTGTTCTCGTGTTTCATGTCTGTATCTATGATACATAGTTTGAGATCGATTTTCCATTTCCATAATTTCAAAAATGCGGTTTTATAGTTTGATCAGAACCATTTCGAAATGGTTCAGCTGAAAAGGACTTGCGGATAATATTCAAAGGTCACTGGTTCGAATCCCGGGTGACCACTCTCTATTTACAAAAATCAAGGAACAATCCAAAACATAATATTTTCCATAATAACTTGATCACAACTACTCACTAATGACGACATATACATTTTTTAATTAAAAATACCTATTATTTGATAATAAAAAATTGAAATATATTTTTTACAAAAAAATTACTATTAATATACATAAATTAAAAAAATACATTTTTGAAGAATTAAATATTACAGTAAAATAATGTCCAAACTGAAAATACAATAGTAATTTGGTTATTCTTGTTCAATTTCAGTTAAAATTATATGCATCGATTTCGATTTGATGTAAAAGTGGAATCTTTCTGGCCCGGTTTGTCAGCTGTATGTTTTAAAAGAAAAGTCCTAATTTTGTTCCAACTATTGCATACTGAGCTTCGAATCTCCAACTGCTTTTCTAAAATTTTTGCAAAGGAAACAAAAATTATCTTTTCAATTATCTTTATTTCAACTCTAATAGACTTTTCCATTTTTAAAAATGTTGCAGATTTGGAAAACTTTCTATTTTTTTCTATTGCTTTTTTAAAGAATGAAATGGAGAGTCTATTGGACTAAAAATCTTAAAATTCTCAAAGAATTAAAAAATTTCTAATATAGGGAATTTATTGGATATGTTATTAAAGTTTTTTTGGTGGGCTTTAAAGTTTTTTATTTCTAATATAGAGAATTTATTAAGTTTGTACAATTAGAGCATCCCTAATGACTTCTTTATTTTTTTATTTTTATTTTTTGGTGAGGGGTGTTGGAGAATTTTAAGTATTTTTTGTAAAACAACTTCTCCAACTTATTCTTCAAAATTGGAAAATAGTAGAAAAAAATAACGATTGTTCCCAAATTAAATGGTTCTCCAAATATTTGAAATAAGGATGCTGTTAGAGTTGAAACAAAAATAATTTGGAGAATATATCTTTTATTTCTCTATTTTGGTGAAATTTTGTAAAAGTTGTTGGAGATGACATTATTGAATAAGCTTCTTAATGAATATCTGATCATGTTGCAATGCAGTAAAGTGGCACATGAGTTCGTGGACAAGATAAATGCAATGCCAGAGACTCTGATCAAGGCCATGGCGCGGTCCCTAGGCTTGCAAGAAGATTGCTTCTTGAGCCACCATGGCTTGGACGGTGTCTTCTCTATCAAGCTCAGCTATTACCCATTATGTCCGATCCCTGACAAGATTTTAGGCTTCCCCGCACACACAGATGGAACCACCTTTACATTGGTCCTTCAAGACAATGTAGGTCTTGAGGTCATGGTAAATGATCGTTGGTTCAAGGTTCCCGTTGTTCCCGGAGCTTTATTTGTAAACATTGGTGATCTAATGGAGGTAAAGATATGCTTTGAAGCACCCTTTAATTTAGCTATGTACTGATACTCATATTGTTGGTACTAAAACTTGTTGTATCAGATAATGAGCAACGGAACAATTGAGAGCACAATGCATAGAGTGTCTACAGACTCGGAAAAAGAGAGGTTTTCTGTGTCGATGTTTTACACCCCAAGTCCATTCAAGGAAGTGGAGCCAGTGGAAGAGCTGGTGACGACTGATCAACCACGCTTGTATAAGAAAACCAGCATGATCAAGTACATAGATGTCTACAAGGATTGGAACCCTAAAGAAATGAGGCCTCTCTTGGCCTTTAGATTGTAGGCATGTCCAAAATCTTCCATCATTTATGTGCCCATCTTATCAAGTTTTTACACAGCCAAGCCACAGTGAGTGAGAGTGAGAGAGAGAGAGAGAGAAATATTGGTCAAATTTAATTAGGCTATTTTTATTTTGAACTATCCTAATGTTGGATTATTTTATACCATATTTATTTTATTATTATTTCAATTTCTTTGCCTTTTTATATTGTTATTTTTAGGTTAAAAATATGGCGCCCCATGAATCCATGATATTTTAATAATATCAAACTACTTGTTGAAGATTATCATGTAAGAAATTTGTGTAAAACATTGGGAGACTACTAAAATCTTAAACCATACAATGTATTTATTAAATAGAGCTCTTTATATATTGAGCTAAAGATAATAACAAATGATAAGAGATCGATATCAATATGATAATTAAGATCAAATCTAAACTAGCTAATTAATACTCCGTATAAATTAACTAGATAATCTTTACCATTATTTATAATATGCTAATAGGGAAAGGTTCTAATGAAACGGATAATACGGTGTAATGGTGAAACGAATGAATATTGGGTCATATTCATATGAATATTATATTATATGAATATATAAATATGAATATTATGTTGTGTGAATATGAATATGATTTAAATATGGGTATATGAATATGTTATTATTTATATTCAAATAATATAAAGTGAATAACACCATATTCATATCCACACACCACAATATTCACATATTCATATCCACATAATGCCATATTCATATTAATATAACTCAATATTCATTCGTTTCACCGTTTCACCGTATTCTTTGTTTCATTGGAACTCTTGCCTATATATATATATATATATATATATATATATATATATATATTATGAGACTTTGATGGAATGATGGGGTCGGGAAGACCCAAGACCCATAGTTAGGTGCGAGACAAAGCCGCTCTGTTTTGATTGGCTGGAGCCAAGTGGTGTTGTTGCTGCAACTAGGTGGTTGACCGGGGTGGTCACTAGTCGCAAGTAGATTATGAGTTCAAATCCCTCTCCCCATATTGTAATGAATCTAATATGTACTTATGGAAAAAAAATCATACACAGATATTAGGATAGTATAAAAATATACTGTGCTATTAAGATATTATAAATAATGGTAAAGATTATCTAGTTAATTTAGGTGAGTTTATATATATTATTATTTGCTATTATCCTATATAAGCTCTCTATATAAAGAGCTCTCTATTTAAAGCGCCTTCTTTAATAAATGCATCGTGTGGTTCATCCCACCATTCTCATCATGGTATCTGAGCTTTTAACCTAACAACTTCGATCCTCAAAAATGTATAACTCGATCAAGTTTATGCTGAATTGACAGGATTGAGCAAATCTTATGTGTCCCTGAAATATTCAGTTTCCGCGACGATTAGTTCATGGCAAGAGGATGTTGAAGGTTGATCGAAGATCTTTCTTTTATGAAAAGTGGATACTTGGATAGAAGAAGATTTCCTTGGATGACAAATTTGTTGCTTCAAGGAATGCATTATGTGATACTATAAATGGACTGGTACGGTTGAGATAAGAAGCCAGCTGTGTGGAAGACGAAGATAAGAAGACGATGACCCTTGAAGGAAAAGATCGATAGACGTCACATAGCTTTGGTGTTCATTGGTGCAATAGCTAGGTTACTTTCACGAGTATAGGGCTGAGCAAGCATGATATGGCCTAATTGGTGTTAATTAGCATGATATTTCCCTTAACATAAGCATCATAAGCAACTTCCAAGCATGATATATGGCCCATACGTCTTGGTGTTAGGCATGGGAACTCAGAAATAATACATCATTTATCTTCTTTTAATCTTATTATAGCGTTTTCATCAAACGTTAGTTCATTGGCGTGCACGGCGTGGAACACTGGAATCTGTAGAAGTTTTATGTCGATGAAACGGGCATACTCATTGCTGAAATGCATTCAAGAAAAACTCATAGCCTTCCATATTATATAAAAATATATAAAAGAAAAGAAAACGAAACAAAACAAACTCATAATGTTTGAATTCCCCAGGCGTTGTCCTTTCTGGTGATAGGTACGTCGTTCTCTGCATTCACAGCCTTCCAAGGTCGATGATTTCTTTGTATTTTGATGAAATTTGAGTCATTTTCTTAGTTAATTTATGTTGTTTGGTATGGTATCACGACGGTTATCGGCCTCTCGAGTTATATGTTGGCGAGTCTCTCAAATTTTTCTATATCAAAAAAATAATAATGTTTGAATTCCAGCAACTTGCTTTTGGAAGATGATGTTTGTGAATTCCATTTGAAGTTCAATCAAACAGGTGCGTCTTCAATTATGAATTCCACTTGAAGTTCGATCAAATGGAATTTATGAAGTCTGGTATTGATCCGCATCTTTACCCCCAAATACAACTAACAATCCTAAATTTCAGTTTCAGTGAATCCAGAAAATGCAAGCTAGCCATAGTCACAATACAGATAACAATCCAAAATTTCGGACTTGAATAATCTATTCAGACAAGGAAAACGCACTTGTTCGATTCAGTGAATCCAGAAAATGCAGATGATGCAGCCCCGTCCACAATGCATTGAACATCCACACCTAGCTCGAATGGCTCGGATGCATCTGTTAGATTATGTGAATCCAGAGATACAATCAATTTGTCCAATTGACTTGTGTTAACTTCATAGTTGGAGCTACTGATCTATATATATCAGCATCACTCCTCCCTTTCAACAGCACAAGCAGAAAATTCAGACAACTCGTTCACAGATATCTCAATGGATTCCGATGGCGATTCATCACCGATTATGGTCCAAGAGGTCGCCGCTTCGCTGGCCGATCAACCAGTTCCGGACAGATTCCTCTACAAGAACGGCTTCACTAAGGCAGAACCAACATTGGCCCCCGATCTGCTGATCGATTTCTCCCGCCTATCGGATGAAGACGAGCTCCGAAAGCTCCGATCCTATCTCTCCGATTGGGGACATTTCCAGGTAATCACTTGTTCTCGATTCCTCTTTCTCTTTTCCTGAACCAGTCATTGTTGAATATCTTGAGAAATTTGCGTAGATCGTGAACCATGGAGTGGAGCAAGAGCTTATGGAGAAGATTCTGGAAGTTTCCAGAGAGTTCTTTGCGCTTCCACTGGAAGAAAGGAAGAAGTGCTATGGAGCGGCGGGGCTGTTCAGCGGCTACGGCAACGACGCCCCGCTGTGGGGAAATCAGCCTCAGAATTGGAATGATCGGTTTTACCTCAAGCTCGGTTCGCAAGACCCCGCCGATCGCCGGTATTGGCCGGAGAATCCACCGGATTTCAGGTAATCTGCACTCATCTAGAACACATTTTTTTTAAAAAAAAAAATTTGTTACTAATTTTCTTTGGAGTAATTTTTTGTGCTGATTTTTCTTTAATTTTCTCTGATTTTAAGGCTTAAATTCATTATTAATCGTTCCTAGCCAATCATGATTTGTTTTACTCCCTCAATTAACCCTTTTACCAATTTTACACTTATTTAAAAAGTTAAAAATGGAAAGAATAACTAAAAATCTTAGCAAATAAATATTGTGAAAAATGTACCAATACAAAAAAAATTTATGGGAAGTTTGAGTATTAATAGAGTATCTTATAAAACAAATTCAATTAATGAAATAAATTAACAAAATTAAAAAAATTATTATTAATGATGTTCAAACAAATATTTTATTTAATAAAAAAGTGTTTAAAAAGCCAATTATACAGATATTACAAGATATATTGTTGTGTTCTTATGCGGTGTTTCATGTCGTTATCTATGATACATACTTATATAGTTTGAGATCGATTTCAATTTCCGTAATTTCAAAATTGCGTTTTTTAAGTTCGACTGGAACAAACCGAAATATAATATTTTCCATAATAACATACCCGTTGATCACGACTACTCACTAATGACGACGTATACATTTTTTTAATTAAAATATCTATTATTTGATAATAAAAAATTGATATATGTTTTTTACAAAAAAAATTTTACTGTTAACATAAACAAATTAAAAAATACATTTTTGAAGAATTAAATATTACGGTAAAATAATTTCCAAAATGAAAGTACAATAGTAATTCGGTTATTCTAGTTCAATTTCGGTTAAAATTTTGGATGTATCGGTTTTAATTTGATGTAAAGGTGGAATCTTTTCGATCCAGTTGTCAGTTGTATGTTTTAAAATAACCAGTCCTAATTTTGTTTCAACTATTGCATACCAGCTTCAAATCTTCAACTTATCCAACTCATTTTTCAAAATGGGAAATAGTAGAAACAATTAATAAAGAGTGTTCCCCAAATCTATATAAACTCTTAATTTAAAAGAGTTTAGGATAATGTGTTAATCTTAGAGGCATTTTAGGAGTCTTGACCAATCATTTTTTTTTTTGCCATTTTTTTCCTTTAATTCTCATTTTTTTTATTCTTTTTCCTTTAATTCTCCTTTTTATTTAATTTTACTAACTATCTATATCTATATAAACTCTTAATTTAGAAGAGTTTAGGATGATGTGTTAATCTTAGAGGCATTTTAGGAGTCTTGACCAATCATATTTTTTTTGCCATTTTTTTCCCTTTAATTCTCATTTTTTTCTTCTTTTTCCTTTAATTTTCTTTTTTATTTAATTTTACTAACTATTGGGCTTAATTCAAAACATTGAATTCAATCTAATATAACTATTGGGCTTAATTCAAATTTATTTACTAACTATTGCACTTAATTCAAAATAGTGAATATAACTATTGATTATGACACATCACATTTAAACAATGTTATAATTGGTACTCCCTCCGTCTCAAAATACATGTCTTTTTAGCCCATAAAATTTTGTCAAAAATACATGTCTTTTTAGATTTAATCATTACACTTAACCCACTTTTACATCTAATTATTACTCTAATTTTTACATCACCCCTACTCTCCTTCTCACAAATTTAAAAAAAAATAAACAAATACAAGTCTAATCATTACACTTAACTTACTTTTTACATCTAATTATTACATTTAACATACTTCTTAATTCCCGTGCTCCGTCCTAAAAAGACATGTATTTTAAGACGGAGGGAGTATTATTATTACTGAATAATTTAAAATATCTATATTTATGTATTATACTTTACATAAGATTTTTAAAAAATAATTTTCTGAGATAATTATAAGATACATTTATTGTAAAGTTTTTTTTATGATTTATCTTAACATTTATTAATATTTTATATTATTTTTATATATAATATTTGATATGAAAGATCTCCCCCCAAACCGTACATTGATATTCCGTAAGTAAGTCGGTGAACTTTCTCCAATGTTTTAGTTTTACAAAAAACGCGCCATGGCGCGGGAATCATACTAGTTTATATCAATTTCCAAAACTAAATGACTATCCAAATCTTTGAAATAAGGAAGTTGTTAGAGTTGGAACAAAAATAATTTGGAGGATATATCTTTTAATTTATTTCTCTATTTTGGAGAAATTTTGGGAAAGTTGTTGGAAATTACCTTACATAATACGGCTTCTTAACGAATATCTGATCATATTACAATGTAGTAAAGTTGCACATGAGTTTGTGGACAAGATGAAAGTAATGCCAGAGATTTTGATCAAGGCCATGGCGCGGTCACTAGGCTTGCAAGAAGATTGCTTCTTTAGCCACCATGGCTTGGACGCTGTCGTCTCTGCCAAAATCAGCTATTACCCATTGTGTTCGATCCCTGACCAGATTTTAGGCTTCCCCCCACACACGGATGGAACCACTTTTACGCTAATCCTTCAAGACAATGTAGGTCTTGAGGTCATGGCAAATGATCGTTGGTTTAAGGTTCCCGTCGTTCCCGGAGCTATAGTTGTCAACATCGGTGAAATAATGGAGGTAAAGATATACTTTGAAGAACTTTTTAGTTGAGCTATATACTCATACTCATATATATTGTTGGTGCTAAAATTTGTTGTATCAGATAATGAGTAACGGTGCAATTGAGAGCACAATGCATAGGGTGTCTACAGACTCAGAAAAGGAGAGGTTTGCTGTGTTGACGTTTTACACCCCGAGTCCTTTAAAGGAAGTGGAGCCAGTGGAAGAGTTAGTGACGGCTGATCAGCCACGCTTGTATAAGAAAACCAGCATGATCAAGTATATAGACGTGTACAGGGATTGGAACCCTAAAGAAGTGAGACCTCTCATGGCCTTTAAATTGTAGGTCTGCCCTAAATCATTTAACATTTATGTGCCCATCTTATCAAGTTTTTACACAGATACACAGTCATTGTGAGTGAGAGAGATATGACTCAAATTTAATTAGGCTATTTTTATTTTGAACTATCCTAGTATTGGGATTATTTTATACCATTTTATTTTATTATTATTATTTCAATTTCTTCGCCTTTTTATGATGTTATTTTTGGGGGTTAAAATATGGCCCATGAATGCAACATACTTTAATAATATCAAACTACTTGTCGAAGGTCTCATGTAAGAAATTTGGCTAGATGAAAGGATTATATCAGACAACAACTAAAACATTGGGAGACCACTAAAATCTTAAACCGATACAAGAATGAAACAAGAACAACACCTAGATCGACAATCTATAAAAAAAATGACAAAAAACCTAAGATAGAATGAGTCTAGGGATGACCTCATCAACATTAACTTCGATGGTGTCAAACCTTTGTTAGGAGTTGTTGTTGCAAGATTTTGATCCGCGATCGCAAAGGAAAGGTCTTGCACTGTGATGCTAGGATATTTGGGGACTTGTCGACATTTCAAGCTGAAGTCATTGGTCTATAGATGGGATTGATGACACCTAAGAGAATGGGGATTAGAAGGATCAAAGTGGAATGGGTCAACCTTTTTTTTCATCAACACTATCAAGAGGTTTTGGCGATCAATGTTCATGGAGATTGACCTGTTGATCTCAAATTCCTTGGTTTTGCTTCAAATCGTTGAAGTCATGTCTTGTTTACACTTTTTTTGAGAAATCAATTAGGTTGTTTTAGTGATACATTTTCAGCTAGCATCGAATCAATCTTCTTTGGCTTCGCATTTTGAGTTTTTAGTCTCGTTCTTAAGGACATTTTTGGTTAGTGGTACATTAGAGGCTAACACAAATCAAACTATTGTCTTATATAAAAAAATAGTTTGATATAGTGTAGATTATAACTGTGATATTGAAACTTTGCCAGCATATATGAAATGGAAGCAAATTCATTGCTAAAATGCATTTAAAACAAAGAGACAAACTCATATATAGTCTGCCAATTTGAGCTCAATTGATCATTGATCACTAGTACCCATATGCTATTGCATAGAGCTCGCTCACCCGAATTTTTACCTAATAAAGCAAAAAAAAAAAACTAGTACTTGTTGGCATGTTTGATCAGGTGATCAACTAGAGCTTGAACCATATATATATATATATATATATATATATATATATATATATAGAGGATAGATCATGTGTAAGCAAGCCTTACTGTGTAATTTGTGAGCAAATCTGGAGCGTCGGATTAAGAAGATCAAACGGATGAGATTAAAAGTAACTTGTGAACAGTGACATTATTCGTAGGTACTAAGTGATTATTCGTATGTACATACATATGAATAATCCTTTGTTGTATACGAATAATTACATTTGTTTATACATACGAATAATTACATTATTATACACGAATAATCGCTTGGTACCTACGAATAATTTCTCTGCTCACAAATTACACCGTAAGGGTTGCTTACACGGGATCCAACCTCTATATATATATATATATATATATATATATATATATATATATATATATATATATATATATATATATATATATATATATGATTACTTCTCTCCATGATTTTGACATAATACATTAATAAGAGGTGATTCAACTAACCCCAACTGTTATGATCTAGACTGATAGATTTTTCCTTCTTTTTTCTATTAAAAAAATGTCACACATCGGTTGTAAACACTTAGTAGAAAATTCTATATATTTTGTAAGGCTTGCTATTTTGTAATACAAGTTGAATTTTTGAGTTAAAAGTTGAGCACATTTGTTTCCTTTGATTCCGGGTTAAGGATCGTGTTTTTAGTGAGATACTAAAAATAAAAATCTTTGGTGAGATGTCGAGGGGGACACCCTAGTGAGAGACGAAAGTGTTGCAGGGTTGAGATTCTCAAAGTATGATTCTAAGAGGATTGAGATCAAGTGTGAGAATTTCAAGGGTGAGGGGCCTGCAAATTTTGCCATACATATCCGGTTACTAGTAGAAAATTTTATCCATTGAAATAATGGAGGAACATTGTCATCGATCATGTTAGCTTAGAGAGTTTTTTAGCACATCAAGTGGTATCAGAGCTTCCGACAAGGATTCCTCAGGCTTTTTATGCAGCCATCACCGTCATCCGACACAACCCATATGAGCCTTCGTGGGACCAACTATCGAAGTGCATTACACAGATCAAATGTACAAGGGCGTACTGTACCATTTGGAAGGGCCATGTAGATTCAAAAGCTTTTACTGGACTCACCATTGATACCTTACACAGATCGAACGTACAGGGGCGTATATTACCTTTTGGAAGAGCAACGCAAGATTCGAGGACGAATCTTCTTCAACGGAGAGGAGGATGATGTGATTTAGGCTAATAGATTTTCCCTTCTTTTTTCTATAAAAAATGTCTCACATCGGTTGTAAACACTTAGTAGGCAAGAATTTTCTCCTATATATTTTATAAGACTTGCCATGTCCTAATACAAGTTGAATTTTGGAGTTAAAAGTTGAGCACATTTGCTTCCTTTGTTTCTGGGGTAAGGATCATGTTTTTGGTAAGATGCTAAAAATAAAAAACTTCGATGAGATGCCGAGGGAGACACCCTAGTGAGAGACGACGGTGTCGAATGGTCGTGATTCTCAAAGTGTGATTCTGAGAGGATTGAGATCGAGTGTGGGAAGTCCAAGGGTGAGAGGCCTGCGAATTTGCCATACATATCCGGTTACTAGTAGAAAATTTTATCCATTCAAATAATGGAAGAACCTCTTTATTGATCCTTAGCTCGGGGAGTTTTCGAGCACATCACCAACCATGCCATTTCACCCTTGAACACTTTGAATCTGATTCCAGTGTCTTCATGAAAGTTGTAGGAATCGAAAAGGTCTTTTCAACACATATTTATACACATCAATCTAACCAACGAGGCCTCCGAAAAGTGCTTTATAAGTTCAACTTGCCAAGCGGACAACTTTTGCAACTCGCACTTGTTTTTGCTCTTAGACCAGCTCGATTCCGTGCCCCGTTGCTGCTTAGCTTGTTTTGCGTGGGAGTTCTTTTTTAAGCTCTTCCAAGTCTTTCATTACCCTTTTTTTACTCCATTCATCGTGTTCTTCACCTCGGATCTACGAATTTACACAAAACCATCGAAATAGCATAGATTTTGCACTTTTCCACAAAACAAGAGCTAATCTAAATTAACACTAAAACATGAATATATTAGTATGAAATGTACCTAAACTAACCTATAATGCCTGTTAAAATACGCCTTATTAATGAGCAAACCTCCCTAAATATATGGGTCATCAAGCTCTAAAAGGTACAAGGAGTAATAGTTAGGTCGAATGACATGACCAAGTACTCATACAACCCTAAGTGTGTTTTGAAAGTAGTCTTGAACATATCCCCAAGTTCCATTCTCGATCTATTGATGGAAGCCATAATATAAATCTAACTTGAAGAAGTAATGAGCACCCCCAACTCATCCAACAAATTATCTTTCAACATGGGGATGAGATATTTATCTTTCATCATTTATTAATTTAATGCTCGATAATCAACACATAGCCTCCAAGGCCTATCTTTATTTTTCACAAGTACTACTGGTGAGGCATATGGGCTCGTACTATATTGAATGAGGCATCTAAGCCTCAACGACCCACCGGGCTCATACTATATTTTTCACAAGTACTACCGGTGAGGCATATGAGCCTTCACGAACCACTGGCTTCTCTATGGTATCCTTCTACAGTGTGGAGTAACGATAAGGGCGCTTACTAGGACATGGTAAAATAGGTAGCAATGGGATTCCATGATTGAACCCAATGAGAAAAATAAGGTAGCTCATCTGGTTCCACAAACATATCTACAAAGGCATTGATCAATTTATGTAACTTGAAATCACTAATTGCACTATCCTTGCATGCAACCATGTGACTGATCTGAGCATCATCACATTCTTTGGACTTCTCCCTAAATCCACATACTTGTATCAAAGCCAATTGGGAACTCCCCTTGAAAATCTTATTCAGGCTACTCCCCTTTTCTAGCTTGCACTTAGAGTTGCTTACTCCTCTGATCACATGGTTCCTCCCATTGAGGTTTAACTCCATTAACATTTTCACAAAGTCCCAAAGCACCGATCCCAACGTAGGGAGCCACTGTATGTCCAGTACCATATCACAACATCCCAGTGGTAATCCCCACAAAAAGTTATGACACTTATACTCATCGGCCATTTTGTAACCCCCAACTATACTCACAGTCTAAGGCTCTATACTAATCATTTTAAAGCCCAACTCTCTAGTAGTCTTCATGTCTATGAAGTTGTGGAAGCTTCCAGGATCAATAAGAATGTGCAACTTTCTCTTACCAATCTGTCCCACCACTCTCATACAATGATAATTGTTGGATCCATCAAGAGCATTCAAAGAGAGCAGAGAGGCGCTCAAGAGATCAGAGGGGCGATCTTATGATCACCCTCTTCTTGTGACTCAATAATCATAGCTTCTAACTGCTCTATCTCTGCACCTGCCTCATCATCATCCCCCTTAATGACATATATTTATTTTGTGTGCTTCAAGTTATGCCCAATGATAATGCATATTTTGTATAGGCATTCTAGGTAGTTTTAGGGTAGTTTTAGGTTGTATTTCATATGTCTTTATAGTCAATTTGCATTTATCATTTGGTGGTCGAAGTTCGAAATCCACACTTTTTATGGTCAAATGTGCAGATTAGCGAATCCAGACTCGAACGGTGGATCGAGAGGGCAAGCTAGAGCCCTGAAACTGCCAGAGATACTTATGATGCCTGAGGAGAAGATCAAACATGTCTATAGAAGAATTACAAAGGAGCCAAGACAATAGGGGTAAACACGTGCACAGAACGAAAGGCCCTCGTTGATAGTGGATAAGGATGGATCCGCGTGATCTTTCGAAAGTCTATCCGATAAAGATTTATTTCCATCCAAAAACATATGGTTCTATCCCATTTTGGCCTATTTTTCTAGGGTTTTTGGCCAACCCTATCACTATAAATAAGTTGGTTTTGGTTTTTTAGGATATCATTCAGAGAATAATTCCGCATTCAATTCAGAGGCAGTTTCTAAGGTTTTGAGTTAAATAGTGAGTGGCTAATCTCTTTGTATTTTTGCTTGCATTTCAAGACATGGTTGAAGGAATGTAAGGGTTAATATTTGGTTAATTCTATTTAGTTTATTTCAATTCTCTTTGTTCAGTAATTACTAATGTTGCTGATGATATCTTGATTAGCTACCTTGATAGAATCGCATCGCGCTAGGGTTATAGTTGCATCCTTTGTAAGGCCTTAAGCCATAGTAGCCAGCACGCCTTACAGGAACGGTTTGGGAATCTCGACGGTGTAGGAGAATTGACAGGTAGGAATTATCTCTTTTATTAGAAGCGATGATTGAGTTGACAACCAGGTGAGGAGATCAACGATACAAGAGAGATAAGGTCTATGTGCTAGGTGTTTGAGACTTATTGCTACCCGCCCTCATGTTAGAGTGGTGTTTGAGACTTATTGCTACCCGCCCTCATGTTAGAGTAAGAAATTAAGTGGCGATTGAATAGGTGGCCTATCTAAATCTATACACAAACCAAACCCTCGAATACCTAATAGAAACCAACTTGACTAAAGTAGTCCATGATATGGAATTCAACCACTGTTGCGAAGTTTAAGTGGAACTATATTTCATTCTATTGGTTATAATTCATCATCATTACTTACTTTCTTTACCTCTCTCTCTCTCTCTCTCTCTCTCTCTCTCTCTCTCTCTCTCTCTCTCTCTCTCTCTCTCTCTCTCTCTCTCTCTCTCTCTTATTGCTTACAAAGGAACATACATAAAGTAACATGCATTCCCTGTGGGATCAACCTCTATTCTACTACTATACTAGTTGTTGTTTTTGATATTATTTTTGGCCAAAATCAACGACGCGAAATCGCTCGATCAAATTTTGGTGTCGTTGTTAGGGAGTGCCAGTTTTTTTGTGTATTTATTTGTTAGCAATTGGTGCACCCTCTTGTATGGTCCAAACTCATTCTACTAATCTCTCTATTGTGTCTTTAGATTCATAAATTGAAAGAACTCTCTCCAGTTTAAGAAGATAGCACTCAAGCAGGATGACACTCAATAATCTTACATCTCAACTGGCCATTAGCAATCAAGCTCCCAAATCTCCCAGAAGGATCGAAATTTGAGTTCAAATCAAGTTGGGCATCCATATTACCAAGCTTTCATGGAAGAAGCGAAGAAGATCCCAACTAGCATCTAACAGAATTTATAGTTGTCTGTAGTTGCTTACAACCTGCAGGCATGACCGACGACCAGATGATGCTTAGGGTGTTTCCTTTCACCATATTCCCTCATTCATAAATTTGTTCTAACCATATTAAGAGCAATTACATTGCATCCCTACCTCTTTTTATTGCAAAGAATTTGGCTTTACAGTTCAGACTTGAAGGAATTTTGGCATCAATGTCAGAGTTCAAGAGAATTTGAAGCAAAGAACGCAACAACAACATTGGGGCCCGCCGATCCTTACCGACGCCCGTGCAAAAGCGGTTTGGGAGATTTTTCAAAAAGAAAACTTGTGAGTTCGTTCCAATATTCACCTACTCTTTCTCTCTGATCGTGTCTAAAATTTTGAACATGAATATGCCGGAAGATTTGAGTTATTATGAGAAGGAGAAGTGGAAGAATTTGGGTGCCCGTAGATTCAACAACAATGTTTTTTTGCAAAGATACTTTACGGGATTTGGAGATTTTTTATGTTACGCAGGCTATGCTCATTAAAGGAGGACTCGAGTTCTTTATGAACCAGCAACTCAAGGGCTCTAGCATCGCCCTCTTGAACCATCTGTCGAGTTTGGATTCGCGAATTTGCACATATAATCATAAAAATAGTAGATTTCGAACTTCGACCACCAAATAAACATGGTATGTTAGTGAAAAATGGTATGTCATTTTCCACATTTCAGGATTTATGAAAAATTTGTATGTTAGTGAAAAATTTTCCGGTAGTTTTTCGATTGAGTGTCAAACATTATGAAAAAATTTAAACATGATTAGGGAAAATCACTAGTTCTATGTTAATTATGTAACAATTCAAAAGTATTTGAATAAATTAATTAACTAAATAAACATATATTAATATTAACTTTATTTAAATTTTAAAAAACCCGCATGCAGTACTCGTAGTGAACTAGTTAAATACAAGAATTTTTTTTAAAATTAGCCAAAAAATAAAAAAAAAATTAGCGAACTAGTCAAAATCCCAAACTATTTTGGGATTTAGCCAAAGTTGGGTAAAGTCGCCGTTTCAAACAACGACTTTACCCTAAGTTTTAAAAAAAATAATATAATATATAAGTCGCTGTTTCAAACAGCGACTTACTATTTAAAAAAAATAATAATAATAAATTGACGTAAAAAATAATAAAAGACGGTAAAATAAATACATACGGGAGAGTCGCTGTTACAAACAACGACTCTCCCTTTATTTTATTCAAAAAAAATAAAGTTCTGACAAAAAACAACCCACCCAAAGCCCCCCTCCCTATCTCTCTCCCCCCTCTCTCTCCCCTCCCGTACCCCCTCCCTCCTCCCTATCTCTCTCGCTCCCCGTACTACCTATCACCTGACCTCCCCTCTCTCTCACATCCTCTCTCTCTCGCGTCATTTCACCTGACCTCCCCTCTCCCCTCTCTCTCTCTCTCACACCATTTCACCTGACCTCCCCTCTCCCCTCTCTCTCTCACATCCCCTCTCTCTCTCACGTCATTTCACCTGACCTCCCCTCTCCCCTCTCTCTCACATCCCCTCTCTCTCACACACCATTTCACCTGACCTCCCCTCTCCCCTCTCTCTCACATCCCCTCTCTCTCTCTCTCTCACATCATTTCAATCCGGTTTTTTTTAAAAAAAAATAGGGACAGTCGCTGTTACAAACAGCGACTCTCCCGTGTATATTTTTACCGTATTTCATTATTTTTTTACATTAATTTATATATATTTTTTAAAAAAATACTAAGTCGTTGTTTGAAACAGCGACTTATATATTATATTATTTTTTAAAAAAACTTGGAGTAAAGTCGCTGTTTCAAACAGCGACTTTACCCTACTTTGGCTAAATCCCAAAATAGTTTGGGATTTTGACCAATTCGCTAATTTTTTTTTGTTTTTTTGGCTAATTTAAAAAAAATTCTAAATACAATAACAAAGACAGCCAAACCACTACATTTCCACATCATACCTAGGCTAGGAATAGGATTATTGACAAAGGTCAAGCCTTAATTACTGATCCCTAACTTCATTCATAAACCAAACGATCAACCTCACTAAACCAGAAAAATTCAGATTAACATAATGTTAATCATAGAAGGGATATCACATACGAGTAATAAATACTCCCTCTGTTCCATAATTAATGACGTTTTAGCAATTTTTCCTTGTTCCATATTAAATGTCGTTCGTACAATACCATTTGTATTTTCATTCTCTATCATCAGATGGGTCAGACGGTCAGACCTCTCTTTCCAATTTACCTTCCCCACCCTAATTAAAAAAAAAGAAATCATTCTCTTTCTCACCCCTGTTCTCCATTTACTCCGTATTTTGAGTGAAGGATCAACAATGGCGTATTCTATATCCACCTCCTCTCACTCTCATCTTTCCTTAGTCCACACTGTAACGGCCCGGATATAAATATCCGGGATACGTTTCGAAGGTCGGATACCTTCGTTCGGATGTTGCAACTCAGGTACGGGTCGAGGTTTCAAACCTCTAATCAGTCGAAGTTTCATAAATTCAGTTTAAACGAAAGTGAAATGGAAATATGATTTAGATACAAAAGCCACGGCAAGGCCGGGTCAAAACCAAAACATAATTCTAAAGTCGGATGGCCAGATTAGCGGGGTTAGACAGATTTCTTTGCAATCGCCGAGGGACTTTCCCACGCCATATAAACAGAGAGCAATCATACCTAAAAACAATGGGTGCGAGTGGGGTCAGACCGAGGCCCCAACACGCTCTGTCCAGCAAGCGAACATACACATACGCTAATAATAACGATGATGCAGATGCGGAAATTAAATCACACTAGCATGATCCTAATTTACAATATGCGAGAAATAACTGTAAAGGCGCCCAAAGAATGCCAAGTGGCATGTCCCTCTCCTACCTCTGCACCCCTTTCCGTTAGTGCAGAGACCGGTCGGTTCGATGCTATAGCATATCATATCTCATCATCATATCTCATCATCATAACATAAATTAAAATAAATATGTCCGATGGTGCTGGGCTATCATCATGCTCATATCGACTCGATAGACTCAGGGCACCCGATGGGGCTGGGCTACCCTATGACCCTAGCAAAGACTCTAGGACTATCACAGATAACGGCCGTTCTGTTTCATACGCGTAAAGAAATAGAATGCTCAATCACAAGTGCAACCTAGCATGATACTACATGACATGCTTTAATGCTTATGCAACACCTAGTATGTCATACATTCACAAGCCGGTAATCTCTTTCGAATCTGAGTAAGCCCATAAAGGAACTTACCTGAATAAGCCGAACAGCAGAGAGCAAGGCAGAGCAGAATCCAAGAAATGAATCACCGATAGCAAGCAATGTCCACATATCACAATCACCTAATAACATATAAATGCATAAGTCTATCTAATTCACACAAGGCGCCCCTAACTATCATACCTCTCTTCTCATATCTCGTTTCAGATCATTCCGTCTTATTTATCATTCCAGGTTCATCTCATCTCATCATCTAAATTCCGAAACAATATCTCAAAGAACTCAACTTAGAAAATCAAGTAATTCTTTTAAAATCGTACTTAGTCAAAACCCGACATTACACATTTAAAACTTAAAACCAATTTCCAAAAATCATATTATAAAACAATTCCGGCATGCTTCTCGTTTCAACACATTATATAAATAAATTTCCAATATTAAATCATCAAAATGACCGATGTCCACAATCATACTTATAAATCAAAATCAACAACTCAATTTAAAATTCCCCACTCTCATATTTAAATCCTCGTGAAATGCATCAATTAAATAATCCAATCGATACTATTTTAAAACAATAAACAATATATAGTGACAAATTTTCCAGAATATTATAAAAATCCCAAAATAATAATATTCAAATAATTCTACACTTGTTATTATAAAATCTCAAAGCCATAACCATATATATAAATATATGACTCCATAACAATAAATATCACTTTTTAAAACCTTTTAAATATATTAAAATTCCAGAATATATATATATCTATTTTCCCAATATCCAAAATAACAATTAATATACTATATCATATAAATATAATAACATAACACAATACAATAATTTAATACATAACATATATATATACATGTATATACCACCGAAATATCTAACAAAACCCAACCCATATACACAACCCAAACAATAACCAAAACCCGGCCCAAAGAAAGAAGGAGGAAACCCGGATCAAGAGACCCGACCCGGTAAAGAAAAGGAGGAAGAGGAGGGGATCCGCAAGGATGGGCAGATCCGGCCCAGACCCGAGAAATAGGCCCAACAAATAGGCCCATTCCCGACGGCTCATGAAGCCTGAGCTTCTTCTTCCTCATAAACGAACGGAGCTCTGTTCGCTCTCGCCGGAATCGAAGGAAGGGAGGAAGAATCCCGGGTTCCCAAGGCTCCTTTCCGACCCAAGCCTACTCCCCACTAAACAAAAGACCATTCCGACTTCACCCACCCAGAAAGGATAAAATGAGAGCAAGGAGGAAGGAGGAATGCGAGGGATTACCGAAGGGCTTCGGGGAGCGACGCCGGGGTGTTCGGGCTGGTCTGGGCTCGTCGATGAAGAGGGAGGCATCCGGAGAACCTGGGTCGAGTGTGAAGAGTCATAAGGAGGGACCTTTACACGATTTTCGAATGGAATCGGAAGAAATCATACCAAGAGTAAGTGGGAAAGAACAGGGGAAGGAGGCTCGCGATTGGGCTCGATCTCGGACGGGTGGCGCCTCTGAGCTCGACGGAGAGGAGGAGCTATAGAGGTGCTCGGCCTGCTGGCTGCTTCAGAGGAGGAGGCGAGGAAGCTTTTGTGGGTGCTCGAGGGTGAAGCAGGGGAGGCAGCTCGGCGGCTTCCAAACAGAGGACGAGGTGGTGGAGAGGTGGCTCCCTGGACGTCGAAGGAGGGCTGGAGATGCTGTAGCTGCTGCACACCGAGGAAGGGGAGAGAGGAGGCGTGGTAGTGGTGTGGAGAGGTGTCTGAGCGAACTGAAAGAGGAGGAGAGGATAGGAGGTAGAGGTGTGGGTTTCTGGGTTTGTAAACAAAAGAGGGAGGGGAGAGTAGGGTGCAGCTGCTGCAGAGTCAAGTGAAAGGGAGAGGGAGGAGAGCTAATAATGTGTGAGGATGAGGGCTGAAACGGGAGAGAGAGAGAGAGAGGGGTGTGTGAGGGAGGCAATGTGAGGGAGGGGACCATTGCAAATTGAGTTTGCAATTGCAGTTTTAGGTGAGGTAGGCAGGCTGCCGAGAGAGAGGGGGAGAGAGAGAGAGAGCAATTAAAGAAAAGGTAAAGAAAATAAAAGAATTGGGTCCACTAAAGAATTCAAATTAGCGGAAAGGACTCAAAACCCGCTCGCCCGATCGAATCCCGACTAAATCAAATTTAATTAAAATTTTTTAATTCAAGATAATCGAAAATTAAATAAAATTCAATCAATACTCGTAGCTCAATTTAAATTTTTTTTTTATTAACACTCGGTCTCGATGTCGAAAAAAATCAAATCCCGTCAAAAATCTTAATTTAAATTGATGCCGGAATGATTTTAAATCGAAACTTGATGCTCGAGGACGGGTTTTTATTCCACTTTTACAAATTGAATAAAATAATAGTATATTTAATTAAAATAATATTAAAATAATATAAAAATATATTCGGCCTTTACACACACCATATCTCTTCCTCTTCTATACTACAGTAAGCTTCTCCTCTTTCTCCAAATTCTTTACCTGTTCCCCAATTTCTCGAAAATCCCAACTCTGTTATCCTCCAAATTTCTCACCCTAGTCTCCATGGCACTGTCGGAACCCACCGGAAAATATAAGAAAGGTAATTCCTTCTCCTTTTTAATCTCAATTCTTTTCCTAAATGTGAACAATTTTAAATGCTAAAAACGAATTGCACCGATTGATTTTGAAATCAATTGACATAAAATAAAATCAAAAATTTTATTGCCAGCGCGGTAGGTTAGAATACGTTGGAATTGGAGGGCCGAAAGGCAACGCTTTCACTGTCGGTCTGACCTACTTTCAGAGATTGAAGGTGTTAATATCCACAAGATGTTCCTTGCACATCAAATTCAACAGAAGGGTGAATCAAACAAGAGGTTGAAGTGCTTCACGTTCAAGAGGATGTCGAACTGACGAATATCAATTTGATTTGACACAGCTACACTGAACGAGAATTTTAACACAAGAGGAGGTCTCCAACCAGCTTCAGAAATATCGTCCAATATGTTCCTTATTTCAGGAGATGATATCCAACTAATGGGATGAAGAAGTGATCTGTAGAATGGGGAAAATTTTTCTCCTGATGGCATTTATGGTTGAGTTAGTTGTTGGTGAATTTTCACTTTGTGTACCTGAATTGTTGTTGGAGTGAAGGAGTATAAGCTTGTGTAGCAGACTGTGTAGCAGAAATTCAGAATTGTAGATTATTTAGTGAACAATTGTAATCGATCATGCTCAATATATCATCTCACTTTGTACTCCATATTTGTTTCAATGTAATGAATGGTGAATTACCTTTTCATCTAACTTAGCACTCCATATTATTCATCTAAGTTTGCAGCTCACAAAGTCTAAACACAGAAAAATCAACTCTCAATCTCAAAAATATCATAGTCATTCCAAAAAATATTCAATCTCAGTTTTTCATCTCACTAATTTTCTGATTTTTATGCTATGAGTTTCAGTAAAAAAAAAGAAGAAAAAGAGAGAACTTAGCATCAGCACATCAAAAAAGTCTGCACATCAAAAAATCAGCTCTCAATCTCACAAAGATCATAATCACTCCAAAAAAGATCCATTCTCAATTTAACAGAAAATCAAATCTGAGTTTACATCTCACTTTGCTGATTTTTATAATAAGAGTTTCAATATAAAAAAAAACTTAATAAGAAGAAGAGAGAATTCAGCAACAGTAAGGACTAAATCATCTCAGCTGAAATACAAAAACAAGAGAGCATTTAGCAATAGAAAAGATAATTCAGCAGCAGAAATGAGTAAATTATAAAAGAGGAAGAAAAATAAGAGAGAATTTAGCAGCAAAAGAGATAATTCAGCATCAGCAAGCTAGGAGTAAATCATCTCGACTGAAGCAGATAAACAAGAGAGAATTCAGCAGCATAGGAGAGGATTCAGCAGCAGCAATTTGTTAAAAAAACAAAAGCCAAAATAAGAGAGAATTTAGCATAAATCATCTCGACTAAAACAGATTGTCTACAAGCAGAAGCTTGAGTTTGGCTTGAGACGGATTACATATATAGTTTCAACATACATCACAAAAGTGAGTAAATTATCCATCACAAGTCTCGGTTGTCGTGCTCCTGTTGCATATAACCACCTCCATTCTTTCGCTGCAAATGTTCTGTTAAACAGGGATCAAAATTTGAATAACAGGGATTTACACTTTGTACAAGAAAAAAGAAAAAGAAGTGAATAGCCAGAAAAATATTGGTATGAAGGAGAGATAGAACAAGACCTGCATTAACAGTAGCTTCGACTTCATTTGTCTTCCATGGGAAAGTTTAATGTGCTAGCATATTCATAACACTTTCTACTAGAGAATAATCACAAGTAATCTGTTTCGGAAGACAACCATTCCTCTCCAATCTAGCTTTATTGATGTGCGTGATTTTATATTGGTTGGATCCTCCGACCTTCATGATTTCCCTCATGCACAATTGTAGTGACAAGAACACACAATCTATCTTTCGTGTCGGATATTCATTAAAAGCCTTCTCGACTGCACTAACAAGACCTTCTACGGTTGTTGGACACTCTTTGTGTTGTAATGCTTGGATTGCCCGAAAGAAGCCAAGATCAAGGATATTCAAATCTGGAGAGTTTGGTGGCTGACAGAATATTCGAATGTCAAAACCGTTTTGTGAAGCTACCCTTTGAAATTCTTCATCATTGATATCAATATGAGTCCTTGCATTGTCTTGTTGAATGAAAATGGTTCTCCTTGGCTCTTCTGAAGGCCACTTCGACTGAATCGCAGGTAAAACCTTTTCAATTAAACATGCTCTGATTGTGTCTCTTTTGACGGAAGTGAGTGGCTTCATCTCTAAAGTTTCGGCTTCTCTGTTTCTACTTCTCCTCCGAGCAGGTTGTGTTGTAACAAAAGGAAATACCCCTATTTTCCCTGAAAACACTTCACGCCCTTCATTGTCAAATCGTGGACGCCCCATAGCAACTAAGAACATCACTTTTCCAATGAAATTTTTGCTTCGACATGTCCGTAAAGGTTCATCTTCAGTAGGGAGCAAATAGTAAGTTTCAGATTTTTTGGACATGTAAAACCATTTTTCATCAATATGCACGACATTGTACATATTGACAAACTTCGGTGCATGAGGTATGCTAGTTGGCTCTAACATTGAGAGGCAATATTGTAGACGGGCTCGTTTGTTTTCATCGGTTAAGAGAGGCTTAATGGCATTTGAATGGCGGCGTAGGTCACCTTGCTTCAATCGTCTATGTAATGTTCCAAGACTAATACCCAACGATTCGGAAAGCGACCTTAAAGTTGTCCGTTGACGCAAAGGGATGTCACTTATTTGAGTTATGTTTACCGCAACTCTCTTCCTACCACAGTTTCCCGTTTTCTTATGTGAAACATTGGCAAACTCCCCAAATGGAGTATCATTTGCTCGCTTCCATATCCGTTGAACTGTTCTCAACGAAACCGAAAATAAAGCTGCCACCTCGTTAGTTGTATTCCGTTTCAATTTTCCGTTGACACTCTTCTCCAATAAAGCATTGTAAATTGCCCATCGTTGCTCATTTGAAAGGTTTTTTCTAATCATTCGTGGTGTTTCATGAGATATGTCTGCAAGGCATTTATAAAGAAAAAAGTCGTTGTTAATCAAATACTCCATAGAATCCCTCACATAATTCTAATGCAAGCAGTACTTTAGACACAATTTACCTAAAAAAACTTCAAATTATTTATCGACATCGTAAATTACCTGGACTATGAGCTTCGAAGTCTTCTTCTATCTCTTCACCCGACAGTTGGTGCATATCAAATTCCATTGATGTAGGTTCTGCCTCTTCATCCGGCATGACATTCAAATCGATTGGCAAGGCTCTAGTAGACGATGAGTTGATCAACTGGTGAATAGAATCCTCCTCTTCTTCGTGTATCTCAGCACCTGATCGTCCATGCAAACAGTGCTCGCTATGAGGATTTTCATGTCTTTCATCTTCATTATCATCAAGTGAAGGAGTGATATTTAGATCAAGTAAGTATCCATTCTCGTTACTTATATTTGTGGAGCTACTGAAATTCATTCTTCTGGTATGCTTAATTGTGGTGTACTGTATGTCCATGTTGTTTGTATAATTAGAGTGGGTATAAAGAAACTGATTTGTTTTTAAAATTGTTGTTTTGGCTCCAAATTTGAATTTGTAACCTCCTCAATGTAATTAATGGAATGTGAAAGGTTGATTAGGGAGTTTTCTAGAATAAAATGAATAAACCACATTTTGGCTGTACCAAATGAGCCTTGATCGTACTCTCAAATCAGGAGGGAATTTGTTAGCATTAATTACCCCTTAATATTTATACCCGAGCCTAAAACGACTTTTATTTTGGAACGGAGGGAGTAATACAAATCGAAGAAAAACAAACCGACACATCCATGACCATTCACATTAGTATTAAATGCAGATGATGCAGCTACAACTGCAATACAGCTAACGGTATTCAAAGCAACTCTCAATTTCAAACTCAAATGGCTCCAATTTAATCAAATCAAATCAATCAGTCCAGACAGGGAAGCAGTTCACCTAAACTCTACAGTAGCAATTTTTTTTTTCTTTGTACTCCTTAATTTTTTAACCGGAAATGTGGAAAACGCACCTGTTTTTATTCCGTAAATCCAGAAAGGCAGTCAGATTCGAGTGATTGAATCATCCAGTTGACTTCTTACTTGAACCTACTGATCTATATATATCAAAGATCATATAGCTTCTTCCTTACAGCAAATGCAACAAATCTTAATTTCACTGATCAATGGATTCTAATGGTGATTTCTCATCGACTATCGTCCAGGAGGTGGCGGCTTCGCTCACCGATCAACGAGTTCCGGACAGATACATCTACAAGAACGGCTACTCTCCGGCAGCAGAGGCGATCGCCGGCGATCTGGTGATCGATTTCTCCCGCTTATCGGATGAAGACGAGCTCCATAAGCTGCGATCGGCTCTCTCCAGCTTGGGATGTTTCCAGGTGAGTTCCTATGAATTAATTCGTAATCCTTTTCACCAATCCTAGATCGATCTGCGAAATTGGAATCTCGATCGCAGTTGTTGAAGAGTTTGGGAATTAATTAATTAATTAATTGGCGTAGATCGTGAACCATGGAGTGGAGAAGGAGCTAATGGAGAAGGCTCTGGAAGTTTCCAAGCAGTTCTTCGCGCTTCCGCTGGAAGAGAAGAAGAAGTGTCATGGAGCAGCGGGGATGTTCAACGGATACGGAAACGACGGCGTTTTGTTGGGAAATCAGACTCAGAATTGGAATGATCGGTTTTATATCAGAGTCGGTTCAAAAGATCCCGCCGATCTCAGGTTTTGGCCGGAGAATCCACCGGAATTCAGGTAATCTGTAATTTTGTCTTGTGCAAGTAGTTGACTTTATGATCAAACTAAGGACACCGGCAAAAAAACAACAATTCCTGAAAAAAGTACACCATAAAAAAAAAATGGAGGAATTCAATTATGGAGAGGATATATACAACGTACTCTCATAGGGCTCCACCACCCCGGCCACCGGACCGGTACAAAGATGAATATGAATGGTCTACGAGAGATTCAATAATTACCTCGTCTAATACTAGAAGTACTGGAATTAGTTTAGAACTAGGGATTACACTGGGCGGGGACTCCCCGATTCTGATGGGGAATCTGGCGCGAGAATGGTGATGAGAAACTAAATGGAAATGGGGACGGGGATAGATGCCAAACTAATTCTCCGCGCGAGGATGGGGATGGGGACAGGGACCACCCCGATCCCCGCCCCCGTTGAGGACCCCGCGGGATTTCCGATGGAGAGTATAAATCCCCATTTTTTTATCCAATGGTATAATTTTTCTTTCACTTTAAAATTTTTACCTTATAGTTTACATTTATGAAATATTATATGTAATCTTTATATCATATTTTTAATATAACTTTAATAATATCTTATAATTTTCTATTAAATAGGGAAAACATGAGTTTTAAATGGAGAACCCACCGGGAAAATCCGCGGGGAATGCAAACAGGAAAAATGGTTTACATGGTATTTTAAAAAAATAGTATAATAGGTGATGATATCTATTTCTATTTTAATAGTTAGTTTTTTTTGAGAAAAATTTTAATAGTTAGTTATAGATTATAGATAATAGATTAATGGAATAGCTTAAGCTCTCGTTTTGTATTTATATATCTAGATATTGAATATTGAACTGACATTAGAGCATGAGCAACCATGGGTTTTACTTACCTTAAGGTTGCTAAAAGGTAAGCCCATTATTGTGGGGTTTACCTTAAGGTAATGGGGTGGAAAGGGGTTACCTTGGTAGAGAGAGGTAACATCTTTCATTTTCTAATTTTATTTTCATTTTTTTAATGATAAAGTAGGATCTTCTCTTTTCCATTTAGATTTATTAATTGTAATAGTGTTTAAAATGAAAAAAAATATTTATATTTCATTATTTTTTAAAATAAAATATCCCATTGGTTTAAGTTTATTTTTTTCTATAATTTGAGCCCAATTTTACCTTATATATACCCCATCTTGATCTATTGTAGTTGCACCTATTTTCTTAACTATGGATCACAATAATCCAAATACTCCACCCATTCCAAATATGCCTTTTGATCCAAATCTTCTCAAAAATCCTCAATTTGAAGAATGATTTGGTTAAGCACTTGTGGAACCAATTCCAAGGCTATGATCCGACTTTATAGGTAGTTCGATTAGTATTTACTTATGTTATAATGTTTCTAACTTTTTTTTTAATTTTAATCTAGATGTAATAAAATATATTTATATTAACTACTTGCTATTTTTATTTATTTATAAAATTATAAATAAAAATAATTCACAATAATATATGATGATACACATATAATAAAGGGAAAGATATATAAAGGAAAAGAAAAAGTGAAAATAAATTTGAAAAGAGGTAAAAGAGGTTTCTCATGGTTGTAGAGCAAACCTTTTAGAAAGAGGTAGAAAAAGTGAAAATTATTTTAAACAAAAAAATAAATGAGTTGTAAAGTTGTGATAGGAAGATGAGAAAAAAATGGGAAAGAGGTTAACTCATGGTTGCGGATGGTCTTAGTATATGAAAATATCGCTTGATCCTAATAGACCAAATACTTAGATATCAAAATCAAAGCTAATATATTGTTGTACCCTGTATTTGCTGACATTAAATGGATCTCGATCTTATTGCATACTAGCTACCTTTCTTTTGGTAAAATGTGACATTGTAATTATTTGGCTTTTATTTTACGAAAAGGTCCTCATCATGATTTGTGTAAGATTGGTCGTAGTTTTTATAAAATAAAAAAAATAGTGTAATAAATGAGAGTAAAATAATATATATGTTAATTTCCTTAACAATTGTGCACGTAGGTAAAATTATACTCCGTATGTTTTAAGGAATAGGGAGAGAGAGGGAATACATTAATCCCTCTGTTTCATAATACATGAATTTTTAGCTATTGACACAAGTTTTAATAAAACACTTCACTTTTAAAAAAATATCATTATTTCACTAACTTTTTCATAAATTTTAATTTTTTTATATTTTAATACCCACTCCACATTATAGCCAATCAAAATCTTTTAAAAAGTCAACAACACACAAATCAATAATTCAATATAAATCATTACAATTCTCTACATATAATACATAAAAGACGATCTATTTTGAAACAAAAACTATCTTCTAAAAACCCACATTCTCAACTGGGTGTGATTGCAATGCAGGAAAATTATGCGTGAGCTTGCGGACAAGATACAAGCCATGCCGGAGATTATATTGAAGGCTATGGCGCGGTCACTCGACTTGGAAGAAGATTGCTTCATTAAAAGCCATGGGTTGGACGGTGGATTTACCGTAAGGCTCAACCTTTACCCGCAATGTCCGAACCCCAATAACGTCTTAGGCCTCAAACCACACTCGGATGGAACCACCTTTACAATGCTCTTACAAGACCAGGAAGGCCTCGAGGTCATGGCAGATGATTGTTGGTTTAAGGTTCCTGTCATTCCCGGAGCTCTATTTATCAATGTCGGTGATCTAATGGAGGTAAGATATTTTCTTGAGTCATCTCTTGAAGATATGTAGTTAGTCGCTTAATATTGTTGGCGTTACACTGGAAATATGTTGGACCGTACCAGATAATGAGCAATGGCATAATCAAGAGCACGCTACATAGAGTGGTTACGAATCCTGAAAAGGAGAGGGTTTCGGTTGCAATGTTTTACAACCCGAGCAATTTCAAGGAAGTCGGGCCAGTAGAAGAGTTAGTTTCGGTTGATCGGCCTCAGTTGTACAAGAAAACCAACAATATGAATTACGGAAAAGTGCACATAGACTGCAGCCTTGAAGGAAAGAGAACTCTCTTGGCCTTCAGAGTTTAGAGCAAGTTTGCAATGTTGTTTAATGCTGTGTACTGAACTTGATGATTTCCAGCTTTACATGTACATTCAAGGTTGCTTTGTTTGGAATATTGTGTAATTGTGTAGTTAAACTCGATCGTCCTATTGACATCACAACGAAATTTCTATGTTGCCTGATGTAACCGGTGAAAATGTGGTCTTCAATAACATCAACTTTGCATCAAAGACACTATCAAATTAGTCAAATTAGAGTAGGAATACAGTACTCACCTACTAAATTCAAACAGTAAACAAACATTGGACAAAACCAAACAAATTCAATGCCATCCATATATTTATTACTAGGGTAAATTACATAAAACCACCCATTAAATATTGATTTTTTTCCCACTTAACCACCTGCTAAATTTAAAATTACACAAAACGGTTAATACGATTTGTTAATTAATAAATCACCACCCAAGTAAGACCTTAAATTTATAAATTTTTAGTAAATATGCATCTAGTATATATAAATGCAGATGTTCAATCCCTTAAAATAGGATAATTGGTCATTTACAATATTTTTTCAAAAAATCTCAAGAGAATCTTTATAATGGGTGGTGATTTGTTAACAAATTGTATTTAATGAGTGGCTTTGTGTAATTTGTAATTAATGGGTGGTTAAATGAAAATTTTGAGATTGAGTGGGTGATTTTATGTAATTTTTCCTTATTACTATATACTACAAAGAAACTTGAATCAAATGCTAAGTAAAAAAAAAAACAAGAAATCAGTATTACATACAGTATATCATAGTATTTCACCAAAAAATAAAATACAAGTATGTCATAGTATAGTATGTGAGGTACAAGATTAGCTGAAAATATGACCCATGAATTTGTTTCCCCACCTTTTCAAGTTTTAAATTCATCAAGTACTCGGCTACTAGATACGTTACTCGTTTGATCCTTCCGATTATAAATGTATGAAACTGTATTCTGTAAATGTTGATCATTATAACCAATTGAGTCTCAAAGGAACAAATTGACGAACTTGAATAGCTTCTCCGTCAAATTGATTTGTTACATTATCTACAAGTTATCTGTAGACGACTGGACAGGCACACTCACTGCTGAAATGCATTTCAATTCTTAAGGGATTCAATCATGGTTTCAAGACAAAAAGGGTATGAATGGCTCAGTACATATAAGGAAAAGTGGAAATCAAATCTGTTTGAATTAGTTCGTTGAATCTAGATGATCGATGCTGGGAGCATCACATCACAAGTTCCATCAGTGGCCCTCTTCAAATGTGGAACACAACTCGTAGCACAACCCAACTCTCCCGACTGCAACAGATATGCAGCCCTATCAGAATTTACAACCCTGGACTGAAAAGGGTGTGAAGTAGTATAGCCAGTACAGACAGAGAACCCTACCTCTTGAAACCATGATAGAATCAACAAAAGCGACAAAGTAGAAAAATACATAAACGAAACAGAAGATGGAACACTATTGACCTCTAACACATGCTACTAACACCAATCATCGAGAAGATCGAAACAACATTCATCCCAGAAAACCAAATAGGTCGAGGACAGACTATGCCCCGAAAGTTAGTGCACTCCGACATATCACAGAAAACAATAGAATCACACCACCCAAAACGGAATGGATCTGGGCAATAGACATAGCCCCGAAAATTAAGAATTTCCTTTGGAAATTGTATAACAATGGGATTCCAACAATGACTAGACTAATCGCCAAAGGAGTGGCTCTTCCCTCCACATGCGAACTATGTGATACGAGCGATGAGTCTCCAACTCATTTATTCACTCAGTGTTACATTAGTAGAAACCTCATACGGAAAATTGACCCCGTCATAGAAAAACGAATAGGAGAATTAGACAGAAATGAACAAGACATAAAAAGAATTATGTCAACAATGTTTGAAACAATAACTCCAGAACAAAAGAAAAAGTTGGCAACTACTTGGTGGTGTCTTTGGACATCTAGAAATAAGAAATTTTTTGACAATGTAAATACTACCACAATTCAAAACATGGAAAATATGACAAGATAAACAATCACAAATTGGGAGAAAACGAAACATTTGGATGAACCAAACATTAATGTTTCCACCAAAAGAACAGAAACCAGAAAGAAACGACATCTTCGGTGGAATAAACCACCTGAAGGTACATTCAAAATAAATTTCGACAGTAGTTACAACTATTGTGGCTCTTTTGGTGTAGGTTTCATCATCCGCGATCACACTGGTTCGCTGATTGCATGCGGTGGCAGACAACTTAATTAATTACACTCAGGTCGCCGCTTATGACTGAGGCTATGGGACTTCTCTTGGGCATCAAGAAGGCAAAGGAGTTGGGTTTGTCCAATATCCACATTTGAAGGTGACAACCTAACTGTGATCAACGCAATCAAGGGGTGCTGGACCTGCCCATGGGAAATTGAGATGCTCACGACTAACATTCTCCTGCTTCTCCGGTCCTTCAACCATGTTAATCTCTCGCACTGCTTCTGAGAGATTAATAGATGCGCAGATCACATCTCTCGCCTGGTTCTGTCGCCTGCCCAGATATTCTGATAGATAGACACCTTGGTATTCTCATCCGTAAGGATACTCTTAGGTGGTGGTCTAGTAGGGACTAGCCCCACCCAAATCCTTACTTGTATATAAAAAAAAAAGCCCTACCTCTTTGATTCAATGAATCAAACAAATCAATCAAACTCTACCAAAGAAAAAAAAACAAACAAGCTACTAATTTGTATATAAACATTATTTCTCCCTTTCAGGCATTAGCACTGCAAACTAAAATTTTGAATTGAAAGATTTTTCACAGAGAAATGGATTCGAACAGTGATTTCTCATCGACTCTCGTCTGGGTGTTTTTTTTAAATTAAAATAATAGAGTTGAATGATTTTAGGTACTTTTTCTTTGTATAAATGATTTTATACCCATTATGATAAATTTTGGGTGATTTTTGGTATATGATGGATAATAATGTTTTTAAATCAGTGACTAAAACAAAAAAAAATGTTAGCTTGGGAACTGTTTTGAAATGTTTGAAAAGTTAAGGACGAAAATGAAATGAGATGGAAAGGTTGAGGACTATTTTTAAACGGTTCAAAGGTTAGGGACCAAAATAAAACAAGTGGTAAAGGTTAGGAATTAAAAAGGGGGAAAACTAATTAAAATACCCCACCTTTAGGGGTATGGTAAAAATATATCCTCAACTTTCAAATGTAATAAAAATATCCCGACCTTTGAGGGTAGTGGTAATATATTACCAAAGGTTTTCTTGTGGGTCAAAAATGTTAACAACGCAGCATACGTGGATTTTTTTTAACAAAGCAGCCAACGTGGAAGCTTTGTTACAAATTAGCACTAAAATTGGGTTTTCTTGAATGGTTTCCTTAGAGAAAATAATAAACCGAAAACACAATTAAACCCGAAAAATGAAATTGATTCAACCAAATAACTAATCCGGTCAAAATTACCGCAAATTATCACAACACGACTATTCTATTCCTAACACCAAACCGACAACATAACTAAACCGACAACAACAACGACAACGAAGAGGGGAAAAAAAACTTACTCATCCATGTTCGTAAACGAATCAAAGAAGAAGAAGATGTGAGAGATCGAGACAGCTCAAGATAGGCAACCATGAGGGAGGAAGACTACCTTTGAAGAGGAACCATTAGCTACCTAAAAGACCTGGAAGACAATTTAATAGGCGACCATGGAAGAAGATAGAAGGGAGAAAAAAGCGTTGGGTATGAACCCGGTCCAACTATTTATTTTTTTCCTAAGGAAATCGTTCAAGAAAACTCTTGTAAAAAAATCCAAGTGGGCTGCCTTGTCAGCATTTTTGACCCATGAGAAAACTCGTGGTAATATATTACCACTACCCTCAAAGGTCGGGATATTTTTAATACATTTGAAAGTCGATGATATATTTTTACCATATCCCCAAAGGTGGGGGTATTTTAATTAGTTTTCCCTTAAAAAGGTAACTTCCAGTTTTTAATTATACATATCTCAGTTTTCTTAATTTTCTCAATTCAAAATAAAAGTGAAAATAATATTTTATTTACGACATAACAATAATAAAAATGATATATAAAAATTATTCTATGTAAAATTCTATTTGTATGAAAGAAAAATCAAATCAATATTAACATATATATCTATTTTATTATAAATTTTTTTATTAAAATATACCATCCTATATAAAAATATTATATCCATGTAAAACAAAAATTCTACGGAAATTTCGCGTGGTAACCCTGTGGTTAAGCATAATTCGCATGGTAAACAAGACTTTTCAATATTTTGCGAGGTAACCCTGAGCTTTTGAATTTTTTTGCGTCGCGCCCAAAACCAGGGTTTTGATATAAAATCGTTAGTTTTAACTTTGATAGGGTTAAATAATGTAATATTAAAAAAGTTTGTGGAACCTTTTGAAAAATCAAGCATCTTCTTCTAAAGAGAAGAGAGGCACGATACGCTCCAGAGGGAGCCATAGGCGATTGGAGAGAGGAGGCCAGAGGCCATTGGAGAAGTGGAGGGAGGCGATAGGTCACTGGTGTGGCTCCGGCAATGGTGGCGACTGGTGACTCCGGTGGCTCCGACAGTATTGGTGGCTCCGGTGGTGTATGACGGCGGCTGGTGGTGGATTGAGAGTTAACGAGGAGTCTGAGATCTCGAATGACTTTGAAAATGTACGAAATTTCTATTCAATTTCTCAAATTAGTTATTATATATTGATTGAGATGAGTCATGAGTGAACTAGGTACGAAATTCAGACCAATTCACGGTTTGAAGCTTGCAATTTGAAATTTGAAATTTTAGGGTTTAGGTTCCAAAAATTTGGGGGTTAAGCTGATGAGCTCCCTTGTTCATAGGAGTTTAAGACAATTGATTGAGAATAAAGTTAAGTATGTAACTTGAAGTAGAATAATTACATAGATTTAAAAAGTAGTATATGGAGTATATACAAACAGTAATAAGCAAAATATTTCAAGCCATGCTTTGCCATTGTACATATTCTTAGAAATCTCAGTAAAGTAATAAATATATATTCTATCTATGTACATGTTAGGACATACCTGCCAGTTGGGTTGAAGATTTGGTACATTAGCACCAAGCTTGCTTGATAGTTTCCTCTTTAACCCTTCGACTTCTGCATATACAAAATCAAAAGAAAAATACAAACTCTCAGAAGAAATCATAAGTCGACAATACAACAGTTTAAAACTTCAGCAGGATCATCCTATTATACCATTTTCCCCCGGCTTTAGACGGCCACCTGGTAGTTTGCAGAAAATGTTTCCAATTTGCAGAAGAAGAATATGAGGATGGTTATGCTCTTGTACCTGCTCAATCAATAAATACTCAAGACTGACGGACAATTTAAAATATCTTGCTTTTTTAGCTTAATGACCAATGGATATGTGAATATTTGCTGTTAGCGAAAAATTGTGATTATGGAAAGTACAATCCTTGAGTTTAATCCATCTATAAGAAGCTAAATCCCACAATAGAGTTCTATCAGCCAACATAACAGAAAATTTTGCCTATATACTGTTCAACGAACTGCTTGAATATGACAATCTAAGAAGTACAATCTATTCGTCAAGCCCTTCTCAGTGTTGGACAGGGCTTTCCTTGCCAAGATCTACATTTGGAATCTACAACATTAATTCCAATTTGTAAACCTAAAATAATTCCATCTACATCAAGCGAAGAGATGAGTAACATAGGGTCCAATAAACTATTACATAGCACTTAGAATTGCACAATTGATAGAGTAATTGAACTACTGATCTGTTTACAAAATAGGAAAACCTTCTCGGTGGGACAAACTCAAGTTATCAGTGCTTCCACCACATGATATAATTTTTTTCCTTTGTAAGCAGACCAAAATAATATAACACACGCACACAATTAAAAAAAAAAGTGTTTTAGCCCTTGCATTATTGCATACTTGAATGATGTAACAATGTCATTAACAAACATGTGAAGTCAACCCCCGATATTTGCATTTAACTACTGAAACATTCAACAGTCAAAAGTTTATAAGAGTAAGGCAACACAAATTTAGAATGTAAATAAATAGGAGAAGGTGATCACCAATAAGATTCCTTCCACACTGGTCCTCATGCCTTCTTTCGCATAACTTAAAACATGGGGACCCAAACAAGTGAGACTGAGATTAAAGACAGAGATTAAAACATCATAAATGGGAAGAAGAAAATGCTATTTTCAGATTTTGTGGACTTGGTAGACAAATCCCATCAAGGAAACATCTATGTGAAAGCAACCACTGATGTAAAAACAAAGAGCTCTTTATCTCTACAAAAGGTTTAAAACCTACACTAGAGAAGAAAGGACACCTCCATGAAGGTACGCATAAGGTAAATCCGTAAACCTTAACACTTGTATGCAAGAACAAACTCGATTACTAACACTAGTTTGCAACTTAATCACATAGAACAATGCTTACTGCTTTCCACCAAAACAATAAACTGAAGGTGTACATCTGAATTTTTAATAGCTGAAGGGAAGATACAACCCAACTGAGCATTGAAGTAAGCTTTGATATACATCTTGCATTGTGTGTGAATGTTTATGTTTCATATATCTAATAATTCTCAAGCCTATTAGCTCAAATGGTAGAGCGATGTGTGCTCGTACACAAAGATGTGGGTTCAAATCCCACATAGGCTTTTAAATCTCATGGTTATGTGTAGTTTTTTTCAAGTAACCAAGTGCTTGCTGATTTTTTATAAGATGAGCAATTGTCTGAAATGCAGCAGTAGCTTTGAGATAATTCCAACTCTCCAGAGTCTCCACACACCTACAATTTGAAAAGGAAAATAAAATATGTTCAAGATAATTCATTTAACTTACTAATTCCAACTACGAGATTCACTTAAATAGTTAGATTACTAAAATGGTTCATGAATTCAACAAAGCCTATGTGGGATTCGAACACACGTCTTTGTGCATGAGCACTTTGCTCTCCCATTTGAGCTAATAGGCTAAAAAAATTTGATGGCTAAAGATAATAAATATCCTCCATAAAAAAAGAAATGAACTAACTTCACCATAAAAAAGAAATGAAAATCTAACTATCAGATGCAAAAAAAAAAAAAGTTATGGACCATGTATTGACAATAATGTGGAACCGTAAAATATCAGCACCTACATTTCAGCAGATCCAACCTGTTACAAGATTTAAGATCCAACCTGTGATAGGATTCAAGACTCCTATCACCCCCTTGGAAATTATTTTCTTTGCTCCTTTGAGTGAATTCAGGCAAAGAAGTTTAAGCGATGAAATTAAGCATCGAATTGTAAACTGAATTCCAATCCCAAAATCCAACCTCGGGAATCCATCGAAATTCCAATATATCAAAACTGTAATCTCCAAATTAAAATTCATATCTCATAAACCCTAAATTTCTTAAATATATAAAACACAAATAAGGCCTCAAACTTTGATAGTTACTACATGACAAGAACTACTACTCATATATTGAATTGTGATGAAAATCGAATACCAATAACTACAAATCAAGAAGCCTAAACCCACATTAAGGAGAATGCAGTTTATGGTTGAATTGCAAAGCACTAGTAATAGGTTCCAAACTGATGCCAGAAGAAAAATTCCTAAATCAATTGTCTTAAAATCCGATGAACAAGGGAGCTCATCAGCTTAACCCCCAAATTTTGGGAACCTAAACCCTAAAATTTCAAATTTCAAATTACAAGCTTCAAACCGTGAATTGGTCTGAATTATGTACCTAGTTCACTCATGACTCATCTCAATCAATATATAATAATTAATTTGAGAAATTGAAAAGAAATTTCTTACCTTTTCAAAGTCGTTCGAGATCTCAGACTCCTCGTTAACTCTCAATCCACCACCAGCCGCCGTCATACACCACCAGAGCCACCACTACTGTCGGAGCCACCGGAGTCACCAGTCGCCACCATTGCCGGAGACACCAGTGACCTATCGCCTCCCTCCACTTCTCCAATGGCCTCTGGCCTCCTCTCTCCAATCGCCTATGGCTCCCTCTGGAGCGTATCGTGCCTCTCTTCTCTTTAGAAGAAGATGCTTGATTTTTCAAAAGGTTCCACAAACATTTTTGATATTACATTATTTAACCCTATGAAAGTTAAAACTAACGATTTTATATCAAAAACTTGGTTTTGGGCGCAACGCAAAAAAATTCAAAAGCTCAGGGTTATCTCGCGAAATATTGAAAAGTCTTTTTTACCATGCGAATTACGCTTAACCACAGGGTTACCACGCGAAATTTCCGAAAATTCTAATATAACAATCAAGGCCAATTTGCACCAATATACCAAAAAAAAGTGAAGTTTGCAAAAATAACCATGGGGGAAATAATTTGCATGGAAATGACAAAATGTCATTTTTGTAAAAATTTTTGGCATCTTCCCAATCGGTTGAAGGTAACCAAGGCTAGGGGGAGAGAGAAGGAGAGAGACCCACTTTAATTGTTTTAAACTAATTTTCAGCCATTTTTATTTGTTAAAATTAAAAAATAAATTTATTTTTGAACTTAATTTAATTTTATCTATTTATAGACACCCACTTTAAATATGTTTATGAAAAAAAATATTTCGAAGTAAAGTTGGGTCTACATCGTATCTTAATCTCAATTTGGAGTATGGCATGGATAACCATTTGGATGGCAAAGACAACAATTCAGCTGCCACAGAAATTCACACAACTGGCAGAATAAACCAGAAAACCTGGGCAGAACCGACGATTGTTGCTCCGGAGATGAAAGGTAAAGTTGCCGACGTGGACATGGAGGAGGGGGCAATGCTCATAGAGGAGAGCATGTCGTTTGGGTCCGTCAGGAGCAAGATAATGGAGACAAGCAGGTACCCGTCTCGGGGAGAGTTCCTTCGTCGGAACCGTCGGAGGACATAAGCAAGCGTGGCGTGGAAAGGTGAAGAAATCGATGTCTAGTGAGATAACTCTTCTTCCTTGATGGAGAACCGGAGGAGTCGCCCCTGGAGCTCGTACCATGTCTCACACCTCTTCAATGTCTTCAACTATCTTTCCAGGAAGTAATGGATAAGGGCGCAACAATATGGCACATTGGTTCTGATCATTACAATGCCCCTTAGCCTGCTGTCCATCCACCATGTGGGGAAAACTCTTTGAAACTGGCCGTTTAGTTTGAAGATGTCGTAAAAGGCAAATGTATGTAGGTTTTTTTGGTACTAGCCAGTAGACGATTATATATAGCCAGTAACAGAATTTTCCTAGCCAGTAACAAGAAAGCCTAAGCTGATCAAAGAATAACCCCTCAGATATTTTTTGGTACTAGCTAGTAGATGATTTCTCGTATATTTTTTGGTACTAGCCAGTAGATGATTTTAACTAGCCAGTAACAGATTTTTCTTGGTACTAGCCAGTAGATGATTTTATCTGGCCAGTAATAGATTTTTCCTAGCAAGTACCAAGAAAGTCTAAGTCGATCAACGAATTCGATCCATTCATCGAGGAGGGCGATTTCATTGGAGGGCGAAGGAGAGCAAGAAATCGAACAGCGATGGAGGGGAGATGAGGGCTCGGTGTGGGGTCAGGGGGCATGAGCCGGGTGGGTTCTGGGCTCGGGGGCTGCGGGTGAGGGTGGCGGTTCGAACGGTGGTGGTTGGGTGGCCGGAGGTGGCTCGTGGAGGGAAGGGAACGACCGGAGAGAAGAAGGAGGTGGGGCGGTGAGGGCGAACAGCGAGGGAGGGGAGATGAGGGCTCGGTGTGGGGTCAGGGGGAATGAGCCGGGTGGGTTCTAGGCTCGGGGGGTGCGGGTGAGGGTGGCGGTTCGAACGGTGGTGGTTGGGTGGCCGGAGGTGGCTCGTGGAGGGCAGGGAACGATCGGAGAGAAGAAGGAGGCGGGGCGGTGAGGGCTTGGTTCAACAGGGATGGTGACCTGTGAAAGGGGATCATGAGAACCGGTTATTTTTGTCAATTTTTAGGCTTATTTGCTACTTTTGCAAATTTTGGAGGGGAGTGTCATTTTTGCAAAGTGCCCAAACATTTGGTATATTGTCTATCATTTCCTCAACAATCAATGTATTAAATACTAATTTTTAAAAAATTTCTAAATTATTTTTTATTTGATTAATAAAATATTCTAGTATGAGTGTGTATGGCAATGAATTTTAGCAGGTAAAATTAAAAGCGTTTATGATGTTAAAAAATAAACAGTTAAAAAGTGGGTATGAGAACCAAAATAAGCATAAAACAGTTAAAATTTGTGTTTAAAAAATAAGCTACTTGTGATAGCTTATTTTAGTGTTTATTTGGTTTGAAAGTATCATAATATCCCTAATAATAACCAAATAAACACCACTTTTTTACAAATAAATACTTTTTCGTCCCATACGGAGTTTATATTTTTTTCATAAATTTTTAACTACTTTTACCAAAAGGTGCAATTCATGGGGGTGTGTATTCCTTTGTTTCATAGTCTTGCTTTGCCTGGTAGACCGTCCAACACCACTTTCCATAAAAAATTCCTCACCTTGGACAGGCAGTTAATTTTTCATATTCCACTGAACAGGTCTGTTTCATTGTCGTTTGAGTTCGTGATAAATTCCAGGGCACTAGATGTTGAGAACCAACCATTTGAGCTTTAATTCTAATATAGTCTATCATCGAACTCCTGCGAAGGAAGGGGGATAGTTGAAATTTTTTCTACAATATCTATCAGCAGGACTTCTTGTAGCTTTTCCACATTCCATGTCTTGTTTGGCATAATGTAGTTGGCAACTTTTTCTTGGTCATCTACCTGATGAGTTAGTCGATGGTCCTCAAGTTTTCTGTCGTCATTTAACAATTTTTCCTTCCAAAACTTTATCCTTTTTTTGTTTCCAATTTGCTAGATGAGCCCAGCGCAGAACTCGTCCTTCTTTCAATTAATTTAGCTCATTGCCATGACAAGTTTTTCTTCTTCTTGTATTCCCAAATTTGGTCACATTTTAAGTATTTTTCCCATATTATTCTAACCCATTGGTTGTGGGGTTCCGCGAGAATTTTTCACAACAGTTTCATTTGGAGAGCTTTGTTCATATCTTTTGATTTGTGGATTCCCAAACCTCCTTGTTTTTTTATTTGCAAATTTTGTCTCATCCTAACAGTGGTTTGTAGTTTTGGTCCTTGTTCCAGAACAAACATCTGTTTAGTCTATCTAGTTCGGTGTGCACATTTGCTGGGAGCATAAAGTTTTGCATGCCATAGTTAGGTTTGGCCAACAAGTTTGCTTTTAATAGAACCGTCCTACCCTATTGGGACATCGTGTTCACTTTCCATTTTGTCAGTTGTATTTTTGTTTTTTCTATAACATCTTCAAACGTTTCTTTGTTGACCCTACCATTGATGATAGGACATCCTAGGTATTTATCCAAAGTCAATTGGTTCATTATAAGAAGAGTACTTTGGAGCTGGCGTTTTTGGTTGGAAGAGACTCCTTAGTTACTTAATTAGAACGCGGACTTGTGGAAATTCACTTTTTGTCCCGAAATCTGGCAATATTCGTCAATTATATTTTTAACTTTTGCACACGATTCCTGAGATGCTTTGGGAAAGATCATAATATCGTCTGCAAAGGAAAGGAACGTGATACGTGATCCATTTGGGGTCAACTTAAAGCTAATCGAGTTCGTTGTTTCATTGCATTGCTGTTGTAATTTTCGTGCGAGAATTTCCGCTCCTATAATGAAGAGGTATGGGAGATTGTGTCACCTTGTCGTAGTCCTCTTTGTGATCGAATGGTCTCAGTGGGTTCATCATTTACTAACACGGAGAAAGAAACAGTTTGGATACATTCCCTAATCCATCCCAGGAATTTTGTAGAGAAGCCAACTTTTTCCATGACCGCTAAAAGAAAGCACCAATCCACTCTATCATACGGAGTATGCTTTTTCCATGTCAAGTTTTATCACTATCCATCATTTTCTTGTTGTCCTTGTTATGAAGGAGTGAAAAATTTTGTGAGTTATAAGAACATTATCTTGAATAAATTGATCAACTACGAAAGCTTCTTGAAGAGGGTGAATGATTTTCTTGAGTATCTTTTTCATTCTTTCTGCAAGTATTTTTGCAATTGCTTTATAGAGAGTGGAGCATAGGTTGATTGGTCTATAGTTGTTCGTTGTGGATAGGTTATCGCATTTTGGGATTAAAGTGATAAATATCTGGTTTATTTGGTGTAACATTCTCCCTGATCTGAAAAATCATTTAATGGCCTTAGTGATTGATGCTCCAACAATGTCCCAGTATTTTTTTTTTAAAAATTCTATTGTCATCCCATCCAGACCCAGGGATTTATCTTTTCCAATAGAAAAGAAAGCTGATTTTATTTCGAGAATATTAATAAATATGTTTTAATTCAAAGTTGATGACAACTCTAAAATATTTGTTAAAGGCGAGGAAAGATAGAAATCATACTAAACTGGCATATAAACTTGCTACAAAAATGGTTTAATCTTGGGATTCAATCATACTGCAATGTAGTAAAACTGTCGGAGGCTATACTCAAGGCCATGGCGAGGTCACTAGACTTGCAAGAAGATTTCTTCTTGAAACCCATGGTTTTGATGGTGGATTTACAGTCAAGCTCAGCATATACCCGCCATGTCCGAACCTGATCGGGTTTTAGGCTTTGCACCACATTCGGATGGAACCACCTTTACATTGCTCTTTGAAGACAGTGAAGGCCTTCATATCATGGCAAATGATAATTGGTTTAAGGTTCCTGTCATCCCTGGAGCTTTATTTATCAACATTGGTGATCTATTGGAGGTAAGAAATGTGTTTAAGCCCTTTTTCGTCATGTTGATACACAGTTTGATTATTATTTGTTGGGCCAGATAATGAGCAACGCGGTAATCAAGAGCACGATACACAGAGTGGTTACAAACTCGGAAAAGGAGAGGTTTTCAGTTGGAATGTTTTACGGCTCGAGCCCTTTCAAGGAAATCAGACCGGTGGAAGAGCTGGTAACAGCTGATCGGCCCCAGTTGTACACGAAAACCACGAGTTTCAAGTACGGACAAGTGTATATGGAGTGCAACCGTAAAGGAATGAGACCTCTTTTGGCCTTCAAGGTGTAGATTTATGGAAGGAAGTTTTCGTCAACTTTTCGAGTGGCTCATTTTATGGAAGGATATTTCTTTGTTGTCAGAGTATGTATCCAAAATTTGATCTACAATGTCAAATAAGAACATGAAATAGCATCAACTTTGCATCAAAGACTCCATCAAACCCGAAATTCAATACAAAAACTTATACCGCGCACAACAAAATCTCCAAGAATTTTATCTCGGTGATTCTTTCGGGACAACTCTTCATTGAGAGCCTATGTCAAACAAGGCTTTGGATGGACCAAAGTTTTAGGCCTCAAAGAGCACTCGGATACTTGGATGGAACCATCTCTACAATGCGTAACACTATTGGTGCTACATGGCAAATCTGTTGAATTCGCAAATTGAGAGGGTTTTGATTGCAATGTTATACAACCTGAGCAATTTTAACCAAGTCGGTACAGGGAAAGAGTTGGTTACGGCGACATATCTAACATTGCAACCGAAGCAAATTTTACCTTCGACGTCAAATCTCAACAATGGGAAGTAACATCGATCAACTTTATTCGCATCAAAACTACTATCAAAACCGAATTGCAATACGAATACTTAGCTACCTCCATTACACAACAAACAAGCCCCATTACATCTCCACATCACCGAGGATGGTGAAAGGTCGAGTGTTTAGTGATCCCTAATTAACTTTTATGAAAGTATAAACCAAACACTCAACCTCTCTAAAATAGAAAACTTAGCTTAAAATAGAGTTAATTATACATAATGGATATAAACAAGATTCATCGAATTGAAGAAAACCAAACAGAAACATCGATCCATTAAGAGTAACATGAAAGGGGACCATTTTGAAATGGAATTCGATGATATATGATCGCACTCGTTGTTGAGGCGATGGCATTAAATGCAGATGATACAGCTACAACTATGATACAGCTAACAAGATTCATAGCTACACTCAATTTCAGATTCAAATGGCTATAAATTAATCGGTTTAATCAGTTGAGACAGGGAAGCTGTTGACCTCGGCAATTTTTTTAAACCGGAAAGTTGCAGAATTAACGCACCTGTTTTCGCTCCGTGAATTCAGAAAAAGCAATCCAATTTTGAAGGTAATTGAATCCTCAATTTGTCTTGTTACTTGAAGCTACTGATCTTATATCAATCAATTAGCTCCGTCTCTGTTTCAGCGGTGGAATCGGAAATTCGAAAAACAGAAAAATGGATTCTGATGGCGACTTCTCATCGCGTATCGTCCAAGAGGTGGCGGCTTCGCTGACTGATCAACGAGTTCCGGAGAGATACATCCATAAGAACGGCTACACTCCGGCAGAAGAAGCAATCACCGGCGATATTCAGATCGATTTCTCCCGACTGTCGGAAGAAGACGAGCTTCGGAAGCTCCGATCCGCTCTCTCCTCCTGGGGTTGTTTCCAGGTGAGTGCTTGTTTTTTATTCCTCTTTCTCTTTCTCTTCTCTGCGGTAATCGCCATGGTTGATCGAAGAGTTTGGGAATCGGCCTAGATGGTGAACCATGGAGTAGAGAAGGAGCTTCTGGAGAAGGTTCTGGAAGTTTCCAGACGATTCTTCGCGCTTCCGCTGGAAGAGAAGAAGAAGTGGTACGGAGCGGCGGGGCTGTACAATGGATACGGAACCGACGACGTTTTATGGGGAAATCAGCCTCAGAATTGGAACGATCGGTTGTATCTTAGAACCAGTTCTTTTTGGCCGGAAAATCCGCCGGAGTTCAGGTAATCAATCTCTGATTTTTTTGTTTGCCGACTTATCAACCTCTTGAGAATTAGACCACTCTCAACCGAGTATGATTTTACTGGTAATGTATAGGAAAATTGTGGGTGAGCTCACGGAAAAGATAAAAGCCATGCCGGAGACTATACTCAAGGCGATGGCACAACTGCTCGACTTGCAAGAAGATTGCTTCTTGAAAGCTCACGGTTTAGATGGTGGCTTTATGGTAAAGCTCAACCTGTACCCGTTGTGTCCGAACCCTAGTAACGTTTTAGGCTTCACACCACACTCGGATGGACCCACATTTACAATGCTCTTACAAGACGAGGAAGGCCTTGAGGTTATGGCAAATGATCGGTGGTTTAAGGTTCCCATCATCCCCGGAGCTCTATTTATCAACGTCGGCGATCTAATGGAGGTAAGTCATCAATTTTAGCACTTGTTGGTTGAGATATATATGTCTTGACAACCCACATTTAGTTGTTTAGTGTTAATATGTTGGACCAGATAATGAGCAATGGCGCAATCAAGAGTACGATGCACAGAGTAGTTACCAACTCCAAAAAGGAGAGGGTTTCGGTTGCAATGTTTTATAGCCCGAATAGTTACAAGGAAATCGGGCCGGTGGAAGAGCTGATAACGGCTGATCGGCCGGAGCTATACAAGAAGACCACCATGGTCAAGTATGGAGAAGTGTACAAGGACTTCAACCCTAAAGGGAAGCGATCACTTTCGGCCTTCAAAGTGTAGATCGATCGCGCAATTCATTAATGGAGGATGTTTGCATTTTGCAATATAAAATATTGATTAATCAGCTAATGTTTTCACTTCAAAATTGTGTACTCTGTCTACTTGCATGATTTTAAGCCTTGAATCATTTTTCTTCTTGTCAAAACGAAGTAAAAAATTGGTTAGGTTGGGTTCAGTCAAACTGTTAAAAGTTATGACATATTTCTGAAACCAGTACTTACCACCATGAGGGGGAGATCTTCTACTCCACCTTTCCTACTCCCCTCCCTACATTACAAAATTATTTTAACATTTAATTAATCTTAAAAAAATTATATTTATATTACTAACATCTATTTTTATATATTTATAAAATTTTGTATTAAAAAATCACGTTTTACAATTTTTAAAAATTAAAAAAGCAATAATTTACAATATATAATTATTAAAAAATTGAAAACATGATTTTTTAAAATAAAATTTTATAAACATATAAAAATACATGTTAGGGATATAAATTTAATTTTTTTTACATTAAATAAATGTTAAAATAAAATAGTGGAGTAGGGAGAGGTGTAGGGTGTGATGTAGAATTAGTTTAAGATTATATAGAATTAGTTTAAGCTTATTACTTATGCATAGAGATGGCAAAATTTGACCCGACTCGAGAACCTGATCCGACTAACTCGAACTCAGACCCGACCGAAACCCGAAAATCTAGTATCATGCACAATTCGAACCTGAACCCGAGCTCGATCCATTTTGACCCGATATCCGAATGAACTCGAACTCGACTCGACCCATACCTGAACCGTCCTTGACCTGACCTGAACAAGACTCGACTCATTCTTATAATTACTTTAATTGTCTTATTTTTAAACATTAAAATATTGTGAATTACATATAATGAGATCTAATATAACTAAATAAATGATATTTAATACCCATCCGTTAAGAAAAACATGTCGTTTTAGGATGTAAATCTTGTTAAGAAAAACATGTCATTTTAGTTATTTTGTCATCCACTTTACAAAATTGTCCTTGTAATGACTAGATAGGTGTTGGTTTTAGTTTTCAAGAAAGTAAAAAGTAGAGTGATAATTAGGGATATAAGTGTATTTCTGTTTGTTTTATTAAAAAGTGTGCAGATTTCTAAAATGATAAATTTTAATTAACGGAGGGAGTAGTCAATAATTAAGATATACATAAAATAATCATCATTTTATAATAAAGCTAAATGTGATCCGACTTAACTCAACTTGAACCCGAGCCAAACCGAAATCCTTTTCACCCAAACTTACCCGACCTGAACCCGGCCAAAATATATATAATATACCTGACAGATGACCCGAACCTGATTCGAACAATCCGATTGTCACCTCTAGCATGTGCGCGCACACACATATATCTAAAGAGGCAAATTATTATTTTTTATATAATCAATTTGGTAATTAGTTATAAGAGATTTAAGAAGGCATGATTAATAAGACAAGACCATGAATGAGATTTGATATACGAAATAGATGTGAATTAAAAGATAGTACACATAATATTAAGTGCTCGTTTGGATAAATGTAGGAAGTCTACTTCCCGGGAATTTAATTCATAGGAAGTCTACTTCCCATGAATTATACTTTCTGGGATTTTATGAAACATGTTTGGTTTAAAAAAAGAAATAATGGTGGATTTGATATAGTGAGATAAATAAGGGATTTTTAGTGCTCGTTTGGATAAATGTAGGAAGTCTACTTCCCGTGAATTACACTTTCTGGGATTTTATGAAACATGTTTGGTTGAAAAAAGAAATAATGGTGGATTTGATATAGTAAGATAAATAAGGGATTTTTATTAGTAAGAAAAGGGTGGAAGTTGTATTACCACGTACCCCTTAGTAATTTCAATTCCTGTATTTCACAAGAAGTTAAATTCATGGGAATTTCAATTCCTGGGTTTTTGAAGATGAATTTTTTTAACCAAACACAGATATTCTATCAAACTTCTTGGGATATTCAACCTCCTGGGTTTTTCAAATCAATCCAAACGAGCACTTAGTTAGAAAAGGGTGAAAGTTGTCTTACCATGTACCCCTTGGTAATTTCAATTCCTATATTTCACATGAAGTTAAATTCATGTGAATTTCAATTCCTGGGTTTTTTAAGATGAATTTTTTTTACCAAACACAGATATTCTATCAAACTTTTTGGGATATTCAACCTCCTGAGTTTTTCAAATCAATCCAAACGAGCACTAAGTAGAAAATAATGATAATAAAAAAGCATATTGAAGAAACAAAGATAAACTAATTAAATAACTTCTTTAAAATAAATCAATTGATCTAATTTAGAACGTTAATGTCGATTTGTCCTACAATTCATTGTCTTGCAAGTTACCAAACATCTGCTAAAGAAAGACGTACTATAATCGATCATAGCATCTATACATATAGAAAAAAATTATATCATTAACTAAATAGTGTAGATTTTACAAATAGGATTGGTGAAAGAAGAAAAGGCAAGATATGATATAAATTAGTGGTAAAGAAGACACATGTCACCATGAATATTTTTTTAGTATTATTAATATGTATATATATACTGTATGAATTGTGTGTTCTAAAGGCATAATATAAGGATACTTTATTTGATTTCTTATTCTATGCTCTTGGAAAATATTTCACAATTTGACTTCTTATTCTATGTTTCAGGGGCACAGGATAGAAAAATCCGAAATATGTAATAGATAGATAAATATAGATGGATGGATGATTTAGATTTAGAGTTAACAAATTAAATGAATTCATTTAAGGTAAGGACACAGCGTGGAAGATTCCAAAAAGTTAGAGGAAAAGAAGCGAAACTAATAAAATAGTGGGCCATGATGAGAAATAAGTGAGAATTGGGGCCCTTGATTTGAGTTGATAGAAAAAAAAAAGGAAGTCAAGGGTTTAAACTTTAAAGTTAAGTGTTTTGACCGCAGAAGAAGAAGAAGAAGAAGAAGAAGAAGAAGGAGGGTCTCGCAACTCAACCTCTGAATTCGGATCTGTGCGTCATCCTCACGAAACTACCTTCCATTCCATTCCATCCTCCCAAATTCGTTCCTTTTTAACTGTATCATCGTCCGTCCTTGGTATCCATCTTCAATCGATATTCAATATCACCGCCTTCGTTTGTTTAACAGCCAACACCAACACCAGGTTTGTCGATTCACAATCTTCTCTCTCGCTTAGTCACGTTTGCTGTTTTCCCTTCTGAAATTGCGATTCTACGCTAAACGTTTATTATTCTATTTTTAATTTTAATTAAAAAAGTTTAAAATTGTTGGCGGAAGTAGGGTTTTTTTTTTTTTTTTAAAAAAATTTGTTCTGGATCCAATTTTCCACTGCAAAGTGAGAAAGGGGCAACTACAGATGTTACAGATAGAATCTTTCAAAATTTAGTCACACAAATATCTTGCCACCTTGATAAATTTTGTTACTTTTGTTCTACCGTGCCGCCGATCAACCATGAAAAACTGGCTCCTTTTTCGGTTTTCTAACTGTTGTTCGTCGCCTGTCTCTGATATACGTGATTGATTGATTGATTCTTGTATAATTTTATAACGGAATTCAGGTTCACGGGATGACAGTTTCTTGTGAAAATAACAACACTCCATATGTCCTTTGCTCTATTATTCACCTGTGTTCTTCTTGTGAAAAAAGATTCAATCTTTTCCCCCCCTTGTGTCAGAGTGTTTCATCGTTCATAATAAAGTTAACTTCCTTAATCACTCAGTCTCTGTTGATAGTGGGTTGGTTACTGCTTGTAATTGTATGCGTTTTCCTTGACTATAGATCTAATCTAGCTGCCAAGATGCAACCTGTTTTAAACACAGATTTTTCCAGTTCATCAAAACAGAGGATGGTATGTACGGTTCGTTACTGTCTCTCTTGTCAATTGAACTTTGATAAGGTTTTATGAATACGATTTATTGATTTTGAATTTCGGTGTATTTTTTCTCCATTGTTATAAAGCCAACATGCTCCAAGAACATTGATTTATCATCTGGAATCTGGATTATTAATGTGATGAAAAAAATCCAAGACCTCTATTTCTTCTCCATTGTTCACCGTGAAAGCCTAATATCTGTCATACACACATTTCTTAGCAAAGCTCAGCTGAAAATGGAGTTCCTCCGTACAAAAAATCTTCACCCACCGCCAACAAGGATGCTACCTCTAGCAGTAAAGTTGCGACTGGTCGACAGCGGGGTGCTGGACGAGATTCTTACCATCCAGCTACTAGCTATTACCCAGGTTATATTTTGAGATTTCGCTTCTCCAATTTGGGTCGCTCTAAAAGTTGAGTCATCATGGAGGATCTGGCTTGATCATTTAAGAGCTCAACTTTTGACAGTTTATCTTGATTCTCTTGATCACGGATCTATGGCGGTTTAGATTTTATTGATTTATGCCCTTTCTTGTGGCTGTGTGGTAACATTCATGGATTTAACATCCGGAAACTCTCAATGTCAGTTAAAATACTAAGATAAGAAAACATTACTGTTGAAGGGGTTTATTCATAAATATTTTGCTCTAGTAATGTTTGTGTCTTTATCCTCTTGTGTGTTACATGTGTTAAATCATAGTCATCCTAGTTCCTGAACTTGATTTCTTTTGTTTCTTTTTAGGCTATAGTGGAATGTCACGTGGCAAAAGATCTTCGAGAGTTGATTCGTCTATGGTATTCCCTTGAATCTTAAAAGTAGCTATACATATGAATGTCAAGTCTTGCTTAGTGCTGTTAAACTAGTCAGTTTCTCTCAGTAGCAACTCTCCACCAAGGTTACAAGAGTTAATCATTGATCAGTGCCCTAGCACGCCTAGGGGTACATTGTACATAATTGCTCTTTCTCTGCAATGTGGAAAAGATTTCAATCCATCTTACCAATCATTTGTCTTATTTCTACTTTTCATAGGCACCCTATGGTTTGTCGCCTGGCTTGTTGAAGTTTTATGGTCCAGCAGAGATTATTTCATCATCTAGACACCCGAAACAAGGTCAGTTTCAGAATCACGGGCCTACGCTACATAGTTCAAAGGATAGGATATGCCATGCAAGTTCTAGGATTGAATCAAGAGACGAGTCAACAAGAAATGGTGATTATGAAAGATCAGAAGAAACCACAAGCGGTTCCCATGGTAGGATATGCAATGCAAGTTCTAGGATTGAATCAAGATACAAGTCAACCAGAAATGGTGATTATGAAAGATCAGAAGAAACCACAAGCGGTTCCCATGGCAGGATATGGAATGCAAGTTCTAGGATTGAATCAAGAGACAAGTCAACTAGAAATGGTGATTATGAAAGATCAGAAGAAACCACAAGTGGTTCCCATGGTAGGATAAGGAGTGGAAGTTCTAGGATTGAATCAAGAGACAAGTCAATTAGAAATGGTGATTATGAAAGATCCGAAGAAACCACAAGTGATGACAGAGGTAGGATATGGAATGGAAATTCTAGGACTGAATCAAGAGATAAGTCAACCACAAAGGTTGACTATGAAGGATCAAAGGAAATCATATGTGGTCCCCGAGTGAATAAAAGGAATGGTTGTTTGGATTCAATATCCGTGCCTTCAAGTATCCCTGGTCTGGGAGATAAATATAATTTGGCAGAGTTTCAAACTGAGTATGAATGCGCGAAGTTTTATGTAATCAAGTCATTCAGTGAAGACGATGTTCAAAAGTGCATTAAATATGATGTCTGGTCAAGCACCGCTATTGGTAATAAGAAACTTGATGCAGCATTTCATGATGCCGAGGTCAAAGGTGGTAAATTTGGAAAATGTCCGATCTTCCTTTTCTTCTCGGTGAGTTGTTCATCATGGTCAAGTATAGCTACTATTTTTCTTCCTTATCTTCTGATTCTTGTCCTTGATGACAAATGAAGTGCTGGCATTGGGGCAATGTACTTATCACTGAGTACTTATCTATGCCGAGTAAGCAAATAAATACTTAAATCATGTAAACTAGGTACTTATAATGAGCAAGTATTATGCACCAAACAAAGCTGTTATAAAGTAGAATAGCGGACTATGGAACAAGTGTTTTCTGTACAATCTTTGTCGCTTTAAGAAAACTGTGTTTTAAGATTTTGTGATGGACTTGTCAGGAGGCAAATGAATTTGATATGTTGTTTGTGTTTCTTTGATACATTTAATAATTTGGTCCTTTCTTCTAACTCAGGTTAATGGAAGTGGGCAATTTGTTGGCTTAGCTGAGATGGTAGGAAAAGTCGATTTCAATAAGACTATGGATTTCTGGCAGCTTTGTAGGTGGAGTGGTTTCTTCCCGGTGAAGTGGCATATAATAAAAGACATCCCTAATGGACAGCTTCGACATATCACCCTGGAGAACAATGAAAACAGGCCTGTGACTTTCACTCGTGATACCCAAGAGGTATTGTCTAATCTGCTCGTTCTAACTTTATTTGCGAATTTCAATTCCTTTTGGCTCCATCTACTATTTTTCCATTTTCTGTATCTAACTGTAATCTACTCAAAGATTAGGTTAGATGGAGAAACTTGCCTGGAAGTCTGAAACCCTTTGTTCTTGAAGTTCACTGTCGAAATGATACTATGAATGCATCCCTCTGATTAAAAAAAAAAAAAACCCTTTTGATTACTGTCCAGATTGGCCTAAAGGAAGGGTTAAAAATGTTGAAGATTTTCAAGAATTATCCAGCAAAGTCATCATTATTAGACGATTTTGAATTTTATGAAGAGCGGTTAAAGGCGCTTGATGCTAGTAAGAGTGGCAGGCCTGCAACACACCGAACAAACGTCTACACAGAGGACTTATGGGTGGGTATAAACTTCCATTGACTAATGCATTTAAATTAGAGCTCAAATTGTGACAAGGTTGCATATTTTGCAAACTTTACCTGACAGTGTGTTATCTGTCTTTTGTATTTTGGTGTTGATCTTCTTTTGTATTGCAGAATTATGCAGATGATATGTCTATTAAGGGTAAGGGCCCTTCAAAGACCAACCGTGCGTCAAACCATTCTTCACCATTAGTTGATCTCACCAAAAAGCTATCCATCAACTCATCTGAACACAAAGTAGGGCGTTAGAATCAAGTTTTGTCGCCTCTGATTGACTTGACCATGTACCGGGTGCAGTAGCCATTACAAGACAAGTGCTTTTACTCGTTTGTGCTATGTATGGAGATCCTTATTTCGATGGGCTTCCAATTTTGAGGCTTGTTGTCACACTTGGCTCAACTAGTGTGCAGTAATCTTGCCGATTGTTATCATGACTGATGCATCTTGTGCTGTGTTTTTGTAATATCAGTCTGTTTAAGAGAGATTAAGAGGAGGAATCATCTTTTGTTTTGGGTTCTTATTTAGCTCTCTTTCTCAAATAAATTAATGCAACAGATTGAAAACCAAAAAAAACTGCTTCCTAAATGAAATTCATTTAGTTGTTCCATTCCCTTCAGCATGAATTTATTTGGGCCCAACCCAATTAGATGAGCCCTTTCTCTCTCATGAACCCTTGTCTTTCTTTAACACACTCCGAGCCTGCCATTTTGATTTTTGATATTCCCTTGCCGCCGCCGCCGGCGGATGTTTTATTTTGAAACCATTTTCCCGTTTGATTGTTGAGGTCGTTGTAAAGATGATCTGTCAGCAGCTCCACCCATCCAAAACTACACCTGCTGCAGTCTCTAGTATATTGAAACCCACCATTTTCAGGATTCAAGTTCAATCCTTTATTATCAGTTGCAAGTCCTCCAGCTCCAAGGTGGAACTTGATGATTTACCAACTCAATCGCCTCTATTGATAAAGTCTCTCGCCTTCACCTCCAGGCTCTCTCGGACCATCAAGGCCGAGGCTCAGGATGTGCTGTTTGATTACCTGCATCATACCCGGAACTTGCCATTCGCGGATGCTGATCATATCAGTCGGAATTGCCCTCGTCTTCTGCACCACCTTCTCCTGCAAATTGGAGGTGATTCCGGATTCGAGGTGCGCTGGTCGTTGTCCAAATACCTCAGGTACCATCCCATCAACGAATTTGAAGCTTTTCTGGAGAGCTTGGGTCTCAATCCAGGTGAGATTTCTTTGCTGCTTCCTGGGAATGTTATGTTCTTGAATGATGATAGGGCGTTGGTGGAGAATTATCAGGCGCTTCGGACTTATGGAGTTCCACATGGTGCCATTGGTAGGATATATAAAGAGGCCAAGGAGATTTTTGGGTATGATTTTGGACTAGTTTACAGGAAGCTTTGGGGTTATGAAGAGCTTGGTTTGAGCAAGTCCTGTGTTGTTAAGCTCGTCAGTTGCTCCCCTTTGCTTTTGGTTGGTGGGATTAGTGATGATTTTTTGGGGGTTTTTGTCAGGTTGAAGGGTTTAGGGATTTGGGAGAATTTTATTGGAGTCTGTTTCCCCAATCAAAGCAAATTCATTTGGAAGAGAATGAGGGACACGTTAGAGTTCCTAGATAAGGTCGGCTTTAGTGAGAAGCAGGTGAAGAGCTTGTTTAAATGGAACCCAGGGTTGGTGTTCGAAGGCCCGGGGAAGAAGATGCTTGTGTTGGTTGGTAAGCTGCTCAAGTTAGGCATTCAGGAGGACATTGTGTCACAGCTTTGTATTGAAAATCCTCAATTATTGTCTAGGAGGTTTGTGAATAACTTGCTTCAGGCGCTGCGTTTTCTGTCTGATATAGGAATGGAAGCCGAGGACATTGGCTTCATTGTTTCTTCACACATTCAACTTCTGGGATCACATTCTTATAGGCGGCCCAAGACTGTTCTAAGCTGCATAAAGATTGGGAGGAGCAAGTTATGCAGAATGCTCAAGGAAGACCCGATGAAGCTGTTTAGTTTGGCAGCAAAGTCGAATGATCAGGAGTGTATTGAGATATCCTGCATTGCTCCTATTAAACACCAAGAGAAGGTGAAATTCTTGATGAGATTGGGATACACCGACAACTCTGATGAGATGGTAAAAGCCCTGAAACAATTCCGTGGAAGGGGAGATCAGCTGCAGGAGAGATTCGATTGCTTGGTTGAGGCTGGATTGGATACTAGAGTGGTCACAGACATGATTAAACAAGCACCAACCATTTTGAACCAGACCAAGGATGTGCTTCAGAAGAAGATTGATTGCCTAAGGAGCTATCTTGGCTACCAATTGGAATCTGTAGCGTCATTTCCTTCGTACCTGTGTTATGATTTGGACCGTATCAACCTTAGGTTTTCAATGTATTCATGGCTAAGAGTGAATGGCGCAGCGAAGCCAGCACTGTCTTTGGCCACCATTCTTGCATGTTCTGAATCACGGTTTATGAAATACTTTGTGGATGTCCACCCTGAAGGGCGTCGATTTTGGAAAGCCTTGAAACGTAACGCAGCTTCGTGCCAAGGTTGATATATTGTTGTATTTAGCACCATCCATCCTCATATAAATTTAGTTTTTTTTCGGTTAGGCTTAGTTGGATAGAAATGGCGGTATCAAAACCTTCGAGTTGAGCCTGAAAATTTCAAAATCTCTATGTAGTGTTGTTATGAGGGGAAGCATTCTAGAATGAAGTAGGTGAAGCTTCTGTCTTGCTGTGCAGTTTTCGGTACTGCCGATTATTTTAGTCATCAAAAGCTCAACTCCTATGGAAGGTGACAAGTATAAGTATCCATGAATGAGCCCTTTAAGAGTGCAAGAGGTGCACAAGGTTGAAGGTGATCTAGGCATACTTACTGTTAACAAGTTAACAAACAAACAAATATGTCCCTTTGAGAACCCATGATTAATGTTCAATTAAATCTGCATTCTTTTCCACTAAACACAACACAGTAAAGCTGCAGACAAAGGAATCAAAGAGCAATGTCGCTTATAAGCTTATATGCTTCTTTTTAACTCCTTTCTCTCTAAATTAAACCAAATTGATCATATGAGATAAAGTGATTGCTGTTACAACCGAAAGGGTTTATTCATCATGGAGTACAATATTGAGAGGGGCCTTGGATGTGTAGAGTCAACAATTACGGAGTAGTTGATAAGAAACTCGCTGCGTATAACAATGAGTTGATCGATGTCAAACTTCACTGCGTAGAAGAGATTTTCAAACCGAATTGCTTTTTACACGGTCAATTTATCGCCAATGGTACGGTGGCGATCACGGTTTCTCAAACCGTGAGTAATTGGCGGCCACGGTTACAGAAACCGTGAAAATATGCTCTCTTCCATTGGGCGGCCACGATTTTAGAAACCGTGAAAATATTTATGACGGTTTTGAAAACCGTCGCCATAAATCCCTATTTGCATCCCTTATAGCAGGGTATTTTCTCGAAACGCTTCCCACAATTTTAGAAACCGTGACCGCTCAATGTAAAAGTGGCAAATATAGATTTATGGCGACGGTTTTTAAAACCGTCGCATAAACATTCTCACATTCTGAAGACTGCAGAGATGGTGTTTCAATGAATTTGGATTGGTTCTTTCTTTGTGGTTGCAGAAATGATTGCAAGTTTCTCTTTGTCAAATCATTCATGCTACCCACACATATAAATACATATAGAAATAAATAAAAGTATAAAACTAGTTCTTTTCTCGGACCATATTCGGATTTTTTTAAATATTTTTGACCGAGTTTGACGCACCACCCAAAATACTCGACGCACATCGATTTTCCATTAACATATCATTTTTTCCGTGCTCCTCACCATGCCATTCTACGTTACATTTTATTGTCATTATGAACTCTCTTTCATATACAAATGTTCCTTGTAGAAGGTGAATAATTATTTTTAGAATAAGTTTAAACGGTTTGCGATTATTTTGGCAATAGCTTTATAGATGGTTGAATACAAACCTATAGGTCTGAAGTGATTAGTGGTGGTTGGATTGTCACATTTTGAGATTAGTGTGATAAGCATGGGATTGATGACTGAAGGACCAACAATGTTCCAATATTTTTGATAGAATTATGTTGTCATCTTTTTTGGTTCGCAGGACTTGTCTTTTTCAATGAAGAAGAAGACTTTTTTTTAATTTCTTGATTAAAGATCGCTTTTTTGTCAAATTTTCATTGTACTCCGTTAAAATTTACTAAATCGATTAGGGAGAGATACTCATCACGTAATGTTCTATTGATATGGTTTTTTTCTAAATCTTTTCCCAAAATCATTTCTTTCTTGATATTTTCATCTCTTTAGATGATTGTTTCTTCTAATGTTTGTATTTCTTTGATGAATTATTTTGTCTTCCGCATGCCATCTGGTGGAAGTATCCAGAGTTTGTGTCACTACGTTTAAGGTGTTTTATTTTAGCTTTTAGCTCTAGTATTGTTTGTGAAAGAAGAGGATGTTTTATCTTTTGTTGATGATTCTATTCTGTATTTCGGTTTCACTTTAATCTTGGCTGGAGCTTTCTCTATTTTGTAGAGTGATGAGGGTCTCATTAATTTCTTTTAGTTGTCCAAAAATATTTTTGAAAGTTTTCTTATTTAATTCTTTAATGAGTCTCTTAAGTAATTGAGTTTTCTTGACTAGATTAAACAAGTGGGATCCCGCAAAATTTGATCTCCATCTTTTTTGCAATATGTTTTGATCCTCTTTTACTTTCCACATTTTTTTAGAACTCAAAAGATTGAGTTTTATGTCTTTCAAGAGTATCCAATTATTATTGGGCAATGATCCGAGAAGGCAAACGCATTGTTTTTTATTCTAATATTTGGGAACCATTCATTTTGTAGAATTTGATCTTGGACCATGTTTCTAACCAACTTTTCGTATATGTTATCTATGTTGGTTTAGTTTTTCCTCTATGTATACTCATTTTCATCCATTGGGATTTCATTCAGGTTGCAATTGTTTCTAAAATTTGTGAGTGGTAAATCTGTTTGAGAGTGGCTCGACACCACCTTTCTTATCATTAGTACATGCAATCTCGTTAAAATCACCCCAAACAATGTAAAGGGAGATCTAATTAAGCTAAGAACATAGGAAGTGAGACCACAAAGCCCCCTTGACCTACCAATTGCAAGGGATGAAATCTTATGGGTGTAAGGACGCATTTTGAAGAAATTGACTTTTTCAAAGAACATAGAGCCCCGTGACCTACCAATTGTAAGGGACCAAATCATATGGTTGAAGCATAGCTTTTTTTAGACAATCTAACTAGGTGGTTGATATGTTTTGGTTTTAACAAATGCCATTCCTTGAATTTTATCAAATTTACAATAAGCATCTACTTCTGTCCATAGATTCATCATGCCTAGCTCACAAGAATTCGAAGCGCAAATCTTCATATAACTAAATCATGAAATAATCGTGCTTTCATTTCTTTTCTTTCAGATCGTCGGAGCTATTTATAAATTAATTTGACTTGATGGAGAAGCTCTCTCCTTTAATATCTTTGTTTGCCTTATGTAAATCCACCTTCGGATGTATGCATCTTCCTTCTGAAATACAAGTTGGTTTTGGATTGTTGTAGTCAAAGTATGCCTATTCTCTTCCCTTGGGAGTGTCTATTCATCCACTCTTTTGTCCATCTGATCAGTTTAATGATTGTTAATTTCATATTTAGTTTCAGTCATGTCTTCTCCCAACCCAATCAGTTTGTGTTCTCGTCGTTTATCAAGAGAAACACCTATATTAGCCTAATGATATGGAAGCAAAGGGGGATGTTTGTCGACTTTGGAAGTTCATTTTTTTTAATTCTTTTGTTTGGGTAAATGCATAGTTGCCGCTTCTAGCAATTAGGTTTGGAGCAATGAACAAGGCGTTGGGATTAGCGAGATTTTCGAGCAAAAAGGAGAAACCTAAGGGGCCAAGTGCAATATATCCCAACCAAATCAAATTTTTATGGGGATGCATTCTTAACAATTGTACTTATGTTCCCAAAGTATTGCGATGATTATTAGAAAGGAGGGATCATCAGGATGGAAGTCCCAAAATCTTGATCCGTTTATCATGTCTATAATCGAGATTTTGGTAGAATTAATGTAAGGACCCTTTAAGGAAGTGTTTTTAATTATGTTAGATGGAAGTAAATATGTAAAGATAAGTTAGTTACGGTGAAAACCCTCAAACTTTGTGCAGTTAGTATGGAATAAAAACCACCACCTTCCTTTTCCTTGTGTGATTATATTTTCAGTAGGTAGAATTAATGTAAGGACCCTTTAGGGAAGTGTTTCTAATATGGAAGTAAACATGTAAAGATAAGTTGCTTACGGTGAAAACCCTCAAACTATGTGCAGGTATTGTGGGATAAAAATCATCATATTTCTTTGTCTTGGAGAGGATTTTCAACAGGTATACTTCTTTTATTGATTAAAAACCTAATAAACACCCGTTTGTACTGTAGCACTAGTCAGTTGTTAACCATTAACCACCAATAAAACTGCAAGTACACCTATTACATAAGCTCGAACAACTAACCTGGAATCGCACAATATATTATACATGAAATCTTCAATATTTTAACCATTCCGGAATGGTTCAACCGAAAAGGACTTGTGGGTAGTACCAAAAGGTCCACGGTTCGATCCCCGGATGACCGCTCTTTATTTACCAAATTCAAGGAATCTTCAATATTTTATTCACATGATCTTCTATATCGTGCCATGATCTTCTCTCTTCTAACTTCTAAGATTTTATACGTGCCCTCGATCTTATCCGATATTTGATCTTATTTCCTTTTTGCGTAGGATCTTTTGACCCTCTAAGACTCGCCCAATCTTCAGTCTCTTAAGATCTTGGATAAGCACTCAAAGACAAATCAAGTCTAGTATTGTTTGTTATTGACAACAAGAGATCGAACATGGAGATTTTGGCGACCCTCCAAGAATGCCCCCCTTTGTCAAGAGCAAACACTCAATACATACTTTCCCTTAAAATAGTAATCCTCATATTCCCCCTAAGAGGGACAACCCTACTCAAGGTCACATGACCTTTTTCTTAGATTTGCTTAGGGACTAGCGAGATCATGACATCATAGAAAAATCACAAAACGATCAAGCAACTAACTACAAAATAAGAGAACATGGACGTCTTGTTGACCCTCCAAAAATGCCCCCCTTTGTCAAGAGCAAACATCCAATACAAACTTTCCCCTTAAAATAGTAAAACTTTCCCCTTAAAATAGTAACCCTCTTATCCCCCCTTAGAGGGACAACCCTACTAAGAGCACCCACATTGGGGTGTTTAAAGAAGAAAAATAAGGAACTTAATAATAAAATAATAAAGGAGGGAGATGTTTTATTAAGGAATGATGTGATGGGTTTGCTACTAAGGAACCCTTAAAAACAAAAGAAAGAAAGAAGGTGGGAGACATATGTGAGAGGGTAGGAAAGAGAAAGAGAGGGTTTTGGGTAAGTGGTGAGGCTATTTTTAATTTTATATTATTTAGTTTATAATAAAATGGGTTGTAGGTATGTGGGTAAAAAATTAAGTTGGGTTTCTTAAGGAGAGAGAAAAATAAAAAGGATAGTTAAGGAATCGAATTGGGTTCCATGGATGCGGATGCTCTAAAGGTCATATGACCTTCTTCTTAGATCCGCGTAGGGACTAGTGAGATGATGACATCATATACAAACTACAAAACAATCAAGCAACTAACTAGAAAATAAGAGAACATGGAGGTCTAGCTATGGCACCCATGTGTCGCATCGCATCCCTAAGCAGGCATGCTGACCTTGTTTCTTAGCAGGATATGCCCAAGGATGACAAAATTCGAAATGAGAATCCTAGATTTCTTGCAAGTGCGAGGGGTAATGACTCATATAATAAACTCATGCATAATCTTAGGGAGGAATTTGAGGTCACGATAAACGAATTTAGAGAGGAGGTGCTTAAGGTTACCAAAGATTACCTTGGAATATTGTGTGCTTTCTTTTGAGAAGCTAAGGCTAATCTAATCTCAAAACCCTTCAGGTTTGGCACTACAGGTGCATCCCACTTGTTTTTCCCTGATTTGGTACATCTTCCCTTTGAATTTCAACACGAACCTCATGCTCCCCTAACATTCTTGAGCACAAAACCCTTATAGAATTCTTGAATGAAGCCTTTGTTGGTGTAGAAGTTCTCAATGTACGGTTTTTCCCAACCTTGAGCTTCCAATAGTGGGCTCATCTACGACATGTCCAGCAAATACTTTTTTTTCCCATTTGAGAGGAGGGATTATTTCATAAGTCACAAACTTCTTGTTGATTTAGTTACAGGCAACTGGAATCCTCTTAGTTTTTGAGCATGTCTTTGAGGCAAGAGCAGCAGTAGGGCCCTTTTTCTTTTGGCTCCTCTTGCCCCTTCTTGCCATCATATTCATGCGGGACCTTAGACGCTCCAAGGACACTGAATTCTCAACACTCTCTGACCCCTTCATTTTTCTTGTCTTGCTTCCTCCGTTTGAACACTCGTGGTTTTGTGGCTTTTACTAGGTCAAGTCTTTTCTTCTTCATTAAGACCCTCATGATTGCTTTTGGATTTTTCACCCACTATTCAAACGACGACTTCAATTTTTTTTATAAGTCAGCTGGGAAGCATTAATATCTTCTCCTACATTTTGGGCATCCCTCTTCTATTCTTCATTCAACTCTATAGATGTCTTCACGTGAGGAGGACTCAGGTCAAAGAAAACCTCTTCAACCGTCTTTTCATCGAGCCCTTCTTCTATTTTCTCATCAGCCCTTCTTCTAGATAGGGCCACATGAATCAATGGGTTGGCCACATGAATCAATGGGTTGGCCAGAAGAGAGTGAGAACTGCAATGACACTCTGTAGGTCCATGGTGATTGGAGGTTTGTGGTGGTTATGACAATATATTTAAATTTGTAAGGAAGAAAGCACAAAAGAGAATAAAATCACCTATCGGCCACGTTCAGTAGGGTCATTATTACATAAGTTGGTGTCAAAACCTGTTTTCACCCTTCCAAGTACATTCATAATAAATCCTAACAACAACCTGCTTGCAACTACTAAAAAAAAACTTCCTAATCTCTCCAATTTCCCCCCTCTTTCTTCCACACAAATATCTAATGCACTTCAAACCCAGTTCCTTCATACCCTTTTAAGCATGATTTCCTATCAAGTCTGTGGTAATTGAGCATACAATTTTATGAGAGGGTTCATAAAAAAATATATTTTAAGCTCAGTTAGCATTGGAAATGGTATGTCATAGGCTTAGTACAAGGGTTCTTGTTTTTGTTTTAAAACCAAAGCAGAGGTAAATATAATAACAGGGGTAAATATGATAGCAAGCGAGGGGTAATACGATAGTAAGGTTAAATATGATAACCCTTTCAGCTTATAGGGAAGGTTTTGCAAATCATGTCACTCCATCATCTGGCCAACAAAGGAAAACTTTTGATAATTTATCAATTATGAATAGGTGGAAGGAGTAAATATGATAGCCATATGACATGAACGACCCTTGAAAAAGAGTAATCAAGAAATATATATCATACCATGTAATCAGTATATCCAATCATATCAAGCTTTACATCTTGTTTGTTGACAATGTAGTTAGCCCTTCACGCTTTTATGTTTTAGTCCCATCTACTAACATAAAGACATGTGCCTTGTTAAAATTTCACATGTGGAAAGCAAGGTTAAGCTAAACTGAATCGTCAATGATCAAGTACTAGCCAATCCCCCCCCCACCCCCGACCTCTTCAGAAGACAAAACAACATGTAATTCCTCTTGACCCAACTGCATTGGAGAAGTCCCCAAATAAAATGAAACTACAAACAACTAAACGACATGGTCAAGTCCTATATTTGAGGAGCGGGTCTAATAAGGCCTATTTTTCATGTTCCTCAAGTCTTATATATTGGGATGCCACTGGACAATGGGACTTAGGAGGATTGCACCAAGTCCTGTACTTATCAAGTTTATACTAGTTACCAGTTTGATGTTCAAAAGAGGTTTTAAATTTAAAGTTCTTTTTTATAACGTGAAGAGGGAATATGGTAGATAGGATTATCATTCATAAAAGAAATTACATGCCAAATTATATTTTCCTCTAAGACACAGTACTATAAAGGTTTCATGCCATGATGAAGGAACTGCCTAATCATATACTCTTAAAGAGAGTTTAATTGAGATGAGAATAAAATATGTCAAAAGGGCCATTAGGCCAAGGCAACAAAGCACAATTGGTTTTGTCATCATAGTGAGGGTTCAACTACAAATGGATGGGTTATGCAAATGAGAGTGAAGGTCGGGTTGGTTCAAAATGGTCCCAATAGGATTGATCTTCATCTAGGTCTTGATTTTCTTTGCCTTGGATCCCTTTAGAGCAGAGGAAGCCATGCCTAAAGCTGAAACAATCTTCTTCTTTTTTTTTTCCCAATTTTGGAGTTAGAAGAGGCAAGATTATCCACCTCCATGTTCCCGAGCTTTACAACCACCGATTTGTTGATGTTGAAAGAGTGGAAGCTCCTTTTATATTGGCCATCCTCTTGGGTCTTTCTGGAGTAATTTTAACTCCTAATATCCTTGCAAACTCTTCTATAAAGCAACCCTAGCTAGCACCAATATCCTCTTCCATAAGGTAATCCTCCAAGAGTTTAAAGTTGGTATTCTTCTTATTCTCTCCGTGTGGGTAGGGTGGTTATTAGTCCTTCAAAATCGAGCTTCTATCTTGGTTTGCAATCAAGGGGTAGCAGGACAACATCATTATTCACTTTAGGCCGGGAAAGGTTTTGTGCTTGGGTTTGGCTCATCCTTGCACAAAGGAGGGGAGGAGAAGGGCTTGACTCAATTTTCTTTTGGCAAGATCTCTTACTTGTTATCCTTTTGCCTTTTGCTCTATTTGGATTGGGAAAAGACCCCCTTGAGAGATCATAATCAGATAAGAAGGCGTTGGTAACATAGTTTAGCGAGGCTTCTTTACTTTTCATTGGCTTCTTTGTACTTCTTGGAGTGTTTGTTTTCCTTTAGATACAAGCTGCCATTTCCTCCTCCTTTTCATTTGTTCTTTTTCCATATGCTCGTATTTCTTGTAGCCTTTTGCTTTGTTTAGGCTTATCTTAAGGGATTTTTTCATGTTTGCCCTAAGTGGACATTCCTTGAAAATATGGTATTCTTTGCCACAATTGCCGCAACTATTCAGAAAATATGGTCTTCTTTGCCACAATTGCCGCAACTTTTCATTTGTGCTTTATATAGAAAGTGGATTTTTGAGATATTTTTCAGGATTAGGTTGCAAGCTATATAAGGATTCTCGAAAGATCTTGACTCCATCAAATCCTCTAGAAGCACGTGTGAGCTTATATAGAAGATTGGGTATTGAAGTATTGGAAAGAAAAGATTTGAGAAATTCAAATCTCAAACGGCTCTCCACCATTCTTGAAGAAGGAGAATTGTTATATATAGAGGAATGTATGAAGATGAACAACACACATTTTTCTGAGCAGTCTTCTAAAGCGATCAAAGTCTTTGTAGCATTACGAAGATGAACAAAGTCTTTGTAGCATTATTCATAGATCTTAGCTTGATATTTTTTAGAGTTGAGGGAAACACTTGAGCACATTGTACAACTCATTTGTATTACACTAAAGAGTATCTCATACTCAAACAAAGCACACCTTGGTGTGTGGTGAGGGCTTTTATTTCACTTGTAAGGTTGAGTTGCTAGGATAGAAGCGCTGAGGCTTTGTATAGAAGAAGGGAAGTTCTTCTAGGATATTTTAGGGCTCTAAACAAAGTGAAATAAGAAGCATATGAATCCTACTGGTTGGGTAACCCTAGGCGGGGACGTAAGCCAAGTTCGTGCCGAACCTCGTTAACAATTCGTTTGAAAAACTGTGTTAAGATTTTATTTTGCAAAAATCGTGCATACTCTATTCACCCCCCCTTCTAGAGTATTATTCATTGCCTATTAGAATCTTCACTGAGCTTCACAACCACCTTGTTGATGTTGAAAGAGTGGAAGCTTCTTTTAGATTGGGCATCCTTTGGGTCTTTCCGAAGTAATTTTAACTCTCAATATCCTTGCAAAACTTTTCTATAAAGAAACCTTGGCTAGCACCGATATCCTCTTCCATAAGGTACTCCTCCAAGAATTTAACGATGGTGTTTTGCTTATTCACTTTAGGCCGTCAAGGGGTAGCAGGACAACATCATTATTCACTTTAGGCCGGAAAAAGTATTGTGCTTTGGTTTGACTCATCCTTTCTCTCAAGGTGCACCTTATTGCCCAATGCAAAGGAGAGGAGGAGAAGGATTTAACTCAAATTTCTATTGGCAAAGTCTCTTACTTGTTATCCTTTTGCTTCTTGCTCTCTTTGGATTGGGGAAAAGACCTCCTTGAGAGATAAGAATCATATAAGAAGGCGTTGGTAACATATTTTACCGAGGCTTCTTTACTTTTCATTAACTGCTTTGTACTTCTTGGAGTGCCTGTTTTCCTTTAAATACAGGATGCCATTTCCTCCTCCTTTTTATTTGTTCCTTTTTCCATATGCTCTATTTCTTGTAGCCTTTTCCTTTGTTTAGGCTTATCTTAAAGGGCTTTTTTCATATTTGCCCTAAGTGGACATTCCTTGAAAATATGGTCTTTTTTTCCACAATTGTCGCAACTATTCAGAAAATCCTCAAACCATAGGTTAAAGATATGAGGTTGAGAAAATTCATCAAGGACGACAATTGTGTCCTTGGTGATGTTATCGATGTCTGCGTTGATGCACAGCTGAGGGTACCTCACTTTTGTTGAGATATAGCTCGTGTGATTCAAACCTGATGGTTAAACTTGAAGACAGATTGAAGTTAATTAAATCTGTTAGAGCTACTATTCATAACAACAATTATGACAGATTACAGTTTTCTTTAAAGTCAAAGCACTACCTAGGTGTTGTTAGTGGTGGTAGTGGTGGTTAGTTTCCTTATGCAGTTACATTTTACTTTGACTATGTATTTGGGGGTTTTTACAATCAATCAGTGTAAGAGGAAATTTCAGAAAAAATATGAGTTTACTGGTGTTATTTTTTTTGTCGATTGTGCTCTAAGATATTCTCCCTCTTTACTCTCTTTGTTTTACTATCATAGAATCAGTGACAGAGGTGAGTTTGTGTCGATTGTGATCCTCATTGTTGATCCAACATTTGGTATCATGCTTTTGCTGGGTTTCTGTCCAGGGACTGAGTAAAGTGAGATTTAAACACAAAGGAAACACATTGAGAGAATCATTGTTCAATCATGTAGAATAATGGTAATGGAAATGTTGGCAATCCTTAATTGTCAATCTTTAAAGGGATCAACGTACTATCATTTTTTGAGTTTAAAGATGTCAGCACTTTTTAAGTCTCAAGAAGTGTAGCATCTGGTAGAGCAAGGATTTATGGACACAGAATTTGATGAACCTAATCAACAAATGAGGGAGAAAAGAAAGAAAGACTCTAAGGCCTTGTTCATGATTCAGTCGGCCTTAGATGATGAGGTCTTTCCAGGAATTGCAGCCTCTAAGACAACACATGAAGCTTGGGAAGTTTTGAAGCAAGAATACATGGGAGATAAGAAGATGATAACTGTCAAACCGCAGTCACTAAGGAGAGATTTTGAGAATCTGGTGATGCAGAAGAAGGAGACAGTTCAGGTATAGTTTTCTCATGTATCTGTTATTGTTAACCATATGAGATCATATGGAGAGGATGTGAACACTGACACAATTGTGAGTAAGGTGTTGAAAAGCCTTACAAAGAAGTTTGACCGTACCATGTTGTAGCTGCCATTGAGGAGTCTAAGGGGTTGTCTGTATACAAGTTTGAGGAGCTAGCAAGGTCACTGCAAGCTCATGAAGATAGATTAAGTAGATCAAGTGAGCAGAAGGAGGAGAAGGTCTTCCAGGTTAAAGAGGAGACCTCAAAGAGCAAACATGAGAACTCTTCTAACAGGGGGGTTCAGGGGTGGTTACAGAGGAAGGGGTGGCTACAAAGGAGGTCAAAGAGGTCGTGGTGGTAGAGGTTATGGCAGAGGTCAAGGAAATGGCTCAGGAAGAGGAAATGGGAATGGGCAGGGAAGAGATCAGTGGAAGGAGACAAACAGAGGGCAAGGCAGTGACTCAGGATCTCAGAGAAGCAACATCAAATGTTATTATTATAAGAAGTATGGGCACAAGGAAGCTTTTTGCTAGGAGAAACAGGAAAATGAGCAAAAAGGTGCCAACTATTCAGAAAAGGTGGATCATGAAGAGACACTTTTCATGGCTATGTCATCAAGTGTAGAGAATGAAAGCAGTTTGTGGCACTTGGACAGTGGTTGTTCAAATCACATGTCAAGTTCAAGGAAACTTTTCAAGCATCTAGATGAGCCTAAGAAGGGAAGAGTTAGACTTGGGGATAATAAGATGCTAGAGGTAGAAGGAAGAGGCACTATTGCAATAAACTGTGTGGAAGGAGGAGTGAAACTGCCACATGATGTGCAATTGGTGCCTGGGCTGGCTCATAACTTGCTAATGTGGGACAATTGCAAAGAAGCTGGTTTCTCTCTTCTGTTTGATGAAGACAGATGTGTGAACAGAGATAAGAAAAGTGGTCAGGTTGTGATTAATGTGTCAATGACCAAGAATAGATTGTTTTCTCTTGATTTGACAAAGAATATGGGCAAGGCCATGACAACAAAGTCTGATGAAGACACCATGTTGTGGCATCTGAGATATGGTCATCTCAACTTGCAGAGTTTAAAGATGTTGAACTCAAGAGATATGGTCCAAGGCATCCCAAAGATTGGTGAGTTAGAACTGTGTGAGGGATGTGTCTGTGGAAAGCAAATGAGAGGTTCATTTGCAACTGGAGAAGCATGAAGAGCAAGTGATTGCTTGGAGTTGTTGCATGCAGATATGTGTGGACCAATGCAGACAAAGTCACTAGGAGGAAGCAAATATTTCTTTCTTATTACTTATGACTGTAGCTGGATGAGTTTACTTTATGAGATTCAAGTCAGAGGCATTTGATTGCTTCAAGAAGTTCAAGGCCCTTTCAGAAAACCAATCAGGGAAGAAGATCAAGGCCTTGAGAACTGACAGAGGAGGTGAATTCATGTCATTTGAATTCATGACATTTTGTGAGGAGAATGGCATAAAGAGGGAGTTGACTGCATCCTACACTCCTGAGCAGAATGGGGTAGCAGAAAGGAAGAATAGAACTGTGGTAGAGGTGGCAAGAAGCATGTTGAAAGAAAGAAGGGTGCCAAATCAGTTTTGGTGTGAAGTTGTTGCCACTGCAATATATGTATTGAATGTGTCTCCTACAAAGGCAGTCATGAACAAGACTCCTTTTGAATTTTGGAGAGAAAATAAGCCCTATATGAGCCATTTAAGAGTGTTTGGATGTGTGGCTTACTCCCTGGTGAATCTGAGATCAAAGTTGGATGACAAGGCAGAGAAGTGTATCTTCATTGGGTATGCAGCTCTATCAAAGGCCTACAAGTTGTATAATCCTATGAGTAAAAGGACAATTGTGAGTAGAAATGTTGTGTTTAATGAAGCAGTTGGTTGGGATTGGGAGAACATGCACAACAACCAAATGATAAGGGAGAGTGCTCCTGTGGATAACTCAGTTGAAGAGATTGGAGATGACACGGATGAGAGTGATCAGGGTGAGCAGACTCCTGCAATTCCAGTGTCTCAAAATGGCTCATCAGGCAGCCAGAGCTCGTCTCCATCACAGTCTCCCTCAAGCTCATCAAGTGACTCCCCTCCAAGGAAGTTTAGATCCTTGAGTGACATCTATGCAAATTGTGAATTTGCTTTGGTGGCATCTGATCCAGAAAGCTTTGAAGATGCAAAGTATGAGAACAAATGGCAAGAGGCTATGACAGAAGAGATGAAAGCAATTCAGAGGAATGATACATGGAGTTTAGTAGAGCTTCCTCAGGATAAGAATGTCATTGGGCTCAAATGGGTATTTAGAACCAACACAGATGGGAGAATACAGAAACACAAAGCAATGGTTGTGGCTAAGGGGTATGCTCAGCAAGAGGGTATTGACTTTGAAGAGACCTTCTCACCAGTGGTGAGACTTGAGACAGTAAGAGTAGTGTTGGCTCTTGCTGCACAATGGGGTCTAAAAGTGTATCAGCTTGATGTCAAGTCTGCTTTCTTGAATGGTGAGTTAGAAGAGTAGGTGTATGCTGAACAACCTCAAGGCTTTGTGAGAAAGGGAGAAGAATACAAAGTATACAAGCTAAGAAATGCTCTTTATGGCCTGAAGCAGACACCTAGAGCATGGTATAGTAGGACTGATTCATTCTTTGTGAGTGAAGGGTTTGACAAAAGTGTGAATGAGCCTACTCTTTATGTGAAGGGAAGAGGGGAGAAGGAATTTATTGTTGTGTGCTTATATGTGGATGACATCATTTACTTTAGCTCATCACAAAAGATGTTGGATGAGTTTAAGAGGTCAATGATGGAAGAATTTGAGATGAAAGATCTCAATGTTTTAAAGTACTTTATAGGACTAGAAGTGCATCAGAAAGAGGATGGGATCTTTGTATGTCAGGAGAAGTATGCAAAGGATCTACTCAAGAAATTTCATATGGAAGGATGTGATGTGGCCTATTCCCCCATGAATACAAATGATAAGCTGCACATAGAAGATGGCACTGGTCTTGCATATGAGAAAACATACATGAGTATGGTAGGAGGATTGAATTAATTGGCACACACCAGAGCAGATATTGCATTCAGTGTGAGTGTGATATCTAGGTTTATGCATGGTCCATCAAAACAACAGTTTGGTGCAGCAAAGAGGATCTTGAAGTTTGTAGCAGGGTCCCTGACATATGGAATCTGGTATGAAAGAGTTAAGGATTTCAGACTTCATGGTTACATGGACAGTGATTGGGCAGGGTGTTTGGATGACAGAAGAAGCACCTCTGGATCTGTGTTTAGTTTGGGCTCAAGGGCAATAACCTGTAGCTCTAAGAAGCAGGAAACAGTTGCTCTATCTTCATCAGAGGTTGAGTATGTTGTTGCAGGAGCTGCAGCAAGGCAAGCTCTCTGGTTAAAGAAGTTGATGAAAGATCTGGGGTGCATTCAGAGATATGCAACATAAGTGTGGTGTGATAACAAGTCTGCAATTGCCATGACCAAGAACCCTGCATTTAATGCTTGTACAAACCATATTGATGTTCAACATCATTTCATCAGAGATCTGGTTGCTAGAGAAGAGGTGGTGTTGAAGTTTTGTGGTACAAATGATCAAAGTGCAGATTTGTTCACCAAGGCTTTGACTGTGGCAAAGCATCAGCTCTTCATGGAAAAGATAGGCATGAGGAGGTTTGAATCAAGGGGTGGTGTTGAGATGTAGCTTGTGTGATTCAAACCTGATGGTTAAACTTGAAGACATATTGAAGTTAGTTAAATCTGTTAAAGCTACTATTCAAAACAGCAGTTATGACATATAGAATGAATGTATGACATATTACATTTTTCTTTAAAATCAAAGCACTACCTAGGTGTGTTGTTAGTGGTGGCAGTGGTGGTTAGTTTCCTAATGCAGTTACATTTTACTTTGACTATGTATTTAGTGGTTTTTACAATCAATCAGTGTGAGAGGCAATTTCAGAAGAAAAAAAATCCGAGTTTACTGGTGTTCTTGATTTCTGTCGATTGTGCTCTAAGATATTCTCCCTCTTTACTCTCTCTGTTTTACTGTCATAGAATCAATGACAGAGGTGAGTTTGTGTCGATTGTGATCCTCATTGTTGATCCAACAACTTTCTCTCCTTTCTCAGTGTAGGGGTCGAGTTTGATGAGTGAGCCCCATGGTTTACTTCAACAACTGTTTTAAAGGTTTTAAAGTTGATAAATCCAGCTGGAAGCTGGTCCTCTCTTATAAATGTTAAAAAAGCTAGAGACCTCTCATTATTAAGTTTTTTTTCTTGTAGTACATCTCATTATTAATTGAGAAAAGGCCTATTAATGGTACTTGTTAGTAAAAAAAAAAGAACTATCCCCACTATCTTATCTCACCAACTAATAAATTACTCACTGTTCCATGACATAAACATATACTATTGTACTTGCTGTCATGATCGATCCATATATTATCTATGTTAGATGTATTATACTATTTATGTTCCTGATTTTATTGTAAAATAACAAATTTATATTATATGAACACTATCCATTTTGTCAATTTATCCAATTGTCTTGTATGCACATGGATATAAGCACCTTCTCCAGGGAAAATACTATTTTCGCCATACAAAAAGATAAAAATTGCAGTATGTATATATTAAAAAATATTATTTTGAATTTCATAAGTAAAACAACTAGATACAACCACCACAAAAATTAAAAAGGAAAATTGGGACCAAATATGTCTGCCTCAGAGGGGGATGGTGATGATGGGATAGTGAAGCCCAATTGAAGGAAAGTTGCAGAAACCAAAATGCCCACAGAAATAACCCATGTGTCACAAACCTCTTAGTTCCTCCTTGGGGAACATGTCATGCCAATTTGGAGAAATATACAAAACAAGTGGGTAAAGTTGAAACCTATAAGAAAAAGAAAAAAAAAACAAAGTTTAAAATTTAAATAACAAAATTTTATCCACCATTTTGTTATAAAAGACAAGAAGAAAAGGAGAAAAATCACAAATCACACATATTCATATATACTGATATTTGATATAAAAAAAAGGTGGACAAAAATCTCTAAACCTAAAATATATGAGCATGCATAAAGTATGCATATATTGCTCACAATAGAGACTTTTCATTTCTAATTGGTAGCTGCTGGCCCTTGTGGGGTTTTCTTGGATCAAATATAGTTAGTGGAGTAGTTAATTAGTTTAGCAATATGCTAGTTGTTTATTTATGATGATTATGTACAATCGAATATGTCGAAAAATTGCTAATAAACAATATGCTTAAACTTGCATTGGTTAATTTCATTGGCATTCAACATTGAAATATATATATATATATATATATATATATATATATATATATATATATAGAGAGAGAGAGAGAGAGAGAGAGAGAGAGAGGGGTAAGAGTTCTAGTGAAATGAAAAATGCGGTGCAATGGTGAAACGAATGAATATTAATATGAGTATTGAGTTATGTGAATATGCATATATGATTATTATAGTGTATCAATATGAATATAGTGTTATTCATTTTATGTTATATGAATATAAATAATATCATATTTATGTACCCATATTTACATCATATTCATATTCACATAACATAATATTCATATGTTCATATTCTTATAATATGAATATGAATATGAATCAATATTCATTCGTTTCAATATTGCATCATAATTTTCATTTCAGTAGAACCCTCCCTTATATATATACACTAATTTTTTTTACCCGAACCAACGTTAATTGATTCATTATCATATCTAAGAATATTGTCGAATATATATAGGGGCGGAGGGAGAGGGGGGCATTAGGTGGCCGGCTCGGAGGAAAATGTAAAATATATATATATATATATATAGGTATTTTTAAAATTTTTGATAATTTAAGAGTTAAAAAAAAGTTAAAAAGGGTAACAATTCAAAAAGTGCTCTTAGCTTAGTTGGTATGGAGAGCGAATTTGAATGTTTTTTCTACTATATTTTTTATATAAAAAAAATTGCATCTCATATATATATATATATATATATATATATATATATATATATATATATATATATATATATATATATATATATATATATATATAAATTCGACAATATAGTCGAGCCCCCTTCGATTTTTTTTCTGGTTCCGCCCCTATATATATACTCCCTCCATTAATTAAAACTTGTCATATTATGAAGTAAATCTTGTTAAGAAAAACTTGTTAATTAGTTGGTAAATATGGAGTGGGAATTTGAATGTGTTTTCTACTATATCTTTTACAAAAAAAAAATTTGTATCATATATATATGTATATATATAAAATAGTAAAGTAGAGGCCTGAAACGGCCTCTGGTACGATCTCGCGTCCATTTAATTTTCTGAATTAAAGCGGAATTATTTTTGCTTATGTGTCATTTTCTGAATTAAAGTGGTATTATATTTCTAGGCCACATCAATTAATAAACGAATATAATTAGGTAAAAAAACTTATCTTTTTAAATCAAATCATCTATCCAATATTATTTTTGTAAAAAATACATCTAGACCTTATAGATCATGTTTTCTAATTAAAAATTATTTTTTTTACCATACAAAATTTTCGATCGACGTTTTGATAATTTGATATCTTAATTTTCATGTGTATACTAATTTTCATGTATAAATTTCATATTGGATATATCATTAGATTGAATGAAAAAAAATTGGATATAGAAGGAATACGGTGGTGTTAATTTTATTATATTGGATATATTATTTTATATAAAATCGATAAGTTTTATACATAATTAAGATATAAGGTTGGATATTTATTAAAATAAATAGGACCGTTAACTTAAGTTACATTCTCAAAAATATAAAACAATTAAAAACTATATATTTACTTTATATGGAGCTTTATACGGAGTAGTAATAGTTATTTATATTAATTCAAAAATGTTTTATATAATAAAATTTATTACAAAATCGCACAACGGGCGAATAATAAAACTAGTGTATATATATATATAAAGTTAGGCATGATAAAAATTCAAATAAGGGGACAAAAGAGATGCTGGGGAGAGCTGAAGGGAATGGGTTGAGATTGCAGTAAAAGAGGGGATACCCATGTGAGGTGAATGATGGGTGCTAAATCATATTGTCCATTGTGTGCTCGTTCATCCATATACATACATATACATATATACTACTTTTTTTTAATCGGGTAAGAAAATTAAAAAAAAAGGGGAGAGAGAGGGAGAGAGAGAATGCAAGCTAGGTAATGATAATATATGGATGAATGATATTCAACCAAAAAATAAAAATAAAAAAAAGTTGAGGATTTGGGGAGAGGTGAATGTGAGGTTATATGATGGATAAGGAAAGGAAAGCGAGAGGTTCTGTTGCATGGCACGAAACGACTAGCTACCTTTGCATGCATATATATATGTGGTTGCTGTTCCTTTTATTTTTTCACATTATTTTAAAAAATAAATCTATGGAGGATGGATAGATAGATTGATGCATGAGGTCCAGGCTTAATTATAACTTAGTTGTTCAAATGGACAGCTCATTCTTTTTTATTTTTTTATCCTTTCAAAATTATTGATACATCCACTTTAGTGAAGGTATATATTGATTTTTCTAACTTGTGTCCATTTTTGTTTGGAGATAATTTATGTCTATAATTAGTACATGTTTGGAGAAAAGATGTTTTAAATGCATTGATTTTAATTAACTGCATGTTAGTGCATTGAAATTAGAAGAAAATACTTAGGAAACTCTAATATATATATATATATTAGAATTTGCTGATATTTGTCTACACTTACGAACCGGTAAAATTCACCAAAATTTTAAAAGTTGATAGTGATATAACTAGGATAGTCCACTAGGGAGATATATAAAATTTATTTTGTATAGATATTTTTGTGTTTTGTTTGGTTCACAAAAAGTTTTGAAAATATATTGAAAGAAATGAGTAAGTTATTGAAATTTGAGTTTGGCCAAAGTAAAAACCACTTCATATTTAATGGGAGCACATGCTCTTGCTACATATTTCGGTGTAATATATATGAGGACGAACACAATCTTGATACTTCATGTGTCATTTAGTGAGTTATTTAGTTGTAATAATTATTTACTTATATAGTTTCCATTTTATTGAGTTATTTAGTTATATATAACGATTAGTTATTCGATGTATTTATTCATCCAGTTGTAATACATAAGTATTATATGCTTGCATTATATTTGGTGTTATTAAAGCATAGCAGTTATTCAATAGTATTTAATTAGTAGTCATTTACAGTTGGAGTTTGAATTATTCAGTTGCAATACAATATTAAGTTGGATTAGAGTGTATTAGTTATTCGATCACTTGGGGGTGGGGTGGTGATTATTTGATAACACTAAGTTATTCAATTGGGGAGATTAATCATTCTGTTGTATTAAATTATTCACTTATAATTAATACTTATTCGAGTACAAATTGATAATTATTCTACTGCAGTTGATATATATATATATATATATATATATATATATATATATATATATATATATATATATATATATATATATATATTAGATAAAATTGGTGTTTTCTATCCACTGCATTTAAATAATTATATACTGCAACTAAATAACATACCAAAGAATGAGGAGTTGCATCAAATTATAACATGTCTGCACCATATCTTTTGAGGTTAATGTGGTACAATTTAATGTTTAAATATATACAATTCCGGAATTGGAATTGAAATTGATGTATTATGAATTGAATAACCGCGTGTCTCAAATGAATAGTACTGCATACGTTCCAATAAATATAAATAATGCAATAGCCATGGGAAATATGGAATTAAGAGCCCCCACGTTCTATACTCCACAGTCACACATAACTGTACTCGATCTATTCCAAAACACTCAGTTTTGATTTTGGTAAATAGAGAGTGATCATTCGGAGTTCGAACTAGGAATCTTTAGATACTACCCGTAAGTTCTTTTTAGTTGGACAATTTCGGAATTGTTCAAAGACACTCAGTCGTATATATAATCGTATGTCCTAGTTATTTATTAAAATAACGTGATTTATTATTATTTTTTGACAAGTGAAAATTCAAGTACATGACAAAGATAGTACGTCTTGTTGGACAATGACTACTGGAATTTGAAACACGAACAGTAATCTGGTGCTGTAAAAGCATTAGTAGATGTAGGCCGAACTTGTTTTTGTAAAGGGGTTGCATCCTGCGGTGAAGCATGGTATGGGAGCCACTGAATGAGAAACGTATTTGCCTCCGACAATGGTGCAGATCGTATACGAGGCAACGTCCCTAAGGATTTCACCGGCTTCTCTCACAAGTGCACTCGAGGGAGGGAAGTTGGAACTAGAACATGCGCTCTAACAGAAAAAAGGTATAGGAGAAAACCAGAGAGGAAGAGAGGCGAAAGTTTTTAGCATGATTAAAAATGTAGCCTACGATCTCCTTTTATAGCGTTAGAGATCAACTCGTTCGGCAGCAAGAAAGAATCTGTGGGAGAAGATCTCTTCATATCTGCTGGAGATCGTGGCTTATCAAAACCGAAAAGATAAGTTTTCAGTGAAAAATAGATATTCACAAATAAACATTAACAAGCTTATCTGTAATATCTTCGGCCTCAAGAAAAGATTTCTCCGCAAAAAATCAACTCCAACTCCCATCTCGGAGCACGAGTCGGGAAGTGGCAGGAGCAGGCATGCGTGTGTGGTGCCCGTCTCCTCTTCTACCGCTCAATGTAGGTAGGTGAAGAGAATCATAAAAAAACACCTTTAGAATACCCTTAAACTTCCAATGTGGGGTGGAAAAATCCAAGAGACACTTAAAACCTCCTACTCTAGGCATTATTTTCAACACGTTTTACAAACTAACCAATTTTAGAAAGTTCAAAGTGGTTTTGTAATTAATCCAATATAGTGTGACAAAGATAGAATATTTTTTACCTAGCTAGAGATACACTACTAGAATTCTGTTATTTAACATCGGGTCATTAACATCAGTCAGAAAAACCAGCCATGTTAAACAGTTTTTGAACATCGGTTTCTAAATTTGTGATGTTAAAAATAAAATAGACATCACCCTATATTTTAGACCGATGTTAAATATTTATTTTGAAATTTTTTATAAAAAGTGCGGAATCAAATCATGAATTAATTTAAACACCCGCCAATGAGATTCTACTGACTATATCCAAAACTCTCTCCATTTCAGCCCAAGGGTTCCACTTCCCCATCTACATGTTCCTTCTACAGGCTCTCTCCTCTCTCGCTGGAGCGAAAGCCCCATCTCCATCTCCAAATCTGCCCCATCTCCATCTTCATCTCCAAATCCACTCCACCACCCTCCCTCCCCACCGCCTCTGCATCTTCCCCCCCACAGATTTGAATCACATCACTGGCCTTATTCTCCCATCATCGTCTCCTTCTCTTTGCTCCAAATCCGGCCTATTCCCCCCATCATTGGCTTCATTTTCCTATCATCATCTTCACTCGTTTTCTCGTTCCCTCTCTCTCGCTCCGATCGATTACTACAAAGATGGCGGCCCTGTCTCTCGGAACCCTAACCGGTAAGACCTCTCTCACCCTGTATAGATCTCTCCCTCTGTCTCTCTATGGCTCTCATTTGTGACTTCTCTCTCTACTGCTAGCGATGACCTAACCACGAAAACGTCTGCCTCTCTCGTCGCTTAGCCCTCTTGCTCCCTTCGCCGCCTGTAACTTCTCTAGTAAGCGTTCAAGTCCTCCATCTCCCTTCAACTTTTTCTCGAGTTTTGAGAGCTCGAATGCTCCTCTAAACTTCAAATCTAGGGTTTTGGTGGTTTAATTTCATTCTTTAATTTTTAGATCTAGGGTTTAATTTCATTATCTAATCTACCCTACTTCTCTAAATGCTTTCGTTGTCATCGTTTGGACCTATTATGCCTTGTAATATCCTATTTGATGCTACATGTTTTCTGATCTAAGGTATGTCATGCTTCTATTAATATTTTCGAGTGCAAGCAAACAATAGTTTTGACAGCTATCTCCTACAACGCGGGTGTTCAAATTTAGGTGTAGGGTTCGAATTGGGAATTGGGGGCTATAAAACTTCAATAGTTTTTTTCCTTTCCAAGGACTAGAAGATTATTTAGTTGATAATTTTACTTGATAACTTGAGGGGTCATTTGATATATTTTACTGTCAGCCATAAGCTAAAACACATACTGACACATACACCTACCTTCATATATCTGAAAAGTTAAATGATACACCTACCTTTATCTTTAGAGGTCCATCTTTAGTTAAATGATACTCCTATTTTCTTTGTGATTAGCGCTTGTTGAATCACCTCAATTGTGATGATTTCACTTGCTCTGCAAGCAGATGCAAAGAACAATTAGGCAATCAAGGCGTCACTTGGTAAATCAAAGAATCTGTTTGTTGATCTGTATGGCAATACAAATTACATTGGTTCTGATCCTAAGGTTTGATATATGATGGCTGAAATCATAAGCAATTATTATGAAGAGTAAATGTCATTTTTTCATTCAGTTCAGTTGAGAGCATAAACTTCCTCTTTCTTATCAATCATGATATAGGATCAAACCATTGTCTGAGCATAATGAATTGGACAGTCTAATCCAACTCCGCATCCCCCAACAAGGTTGTGTTTTAGTCTTTCCATTTCTCTATTGTGTTCTAATTCGAGAAACCGTTTTGTTTCTTTTTTTCAGTTTTGATCTTGATCTCTGGTTCTGTCTTTGCAAGATGATCATCTCTCGGTAATTAGAACACCTAAGGTTATTGCTGCTGATGATGAATCTCTGCCTTGCTTGAGATGTTAAGCCCTATAAATGACTTGGTCGTGTTGTAGGTAATTAGATTACATGAAGAATTTTTCCTGCCCGGAGAAGTGATCCTTGAACAAGAAAATGTTGTTGATCAAATTTATTTTCTTTTTGATGGTATGCTGGTAAGTTGAAAAATCCTCTGTTTCAGCAGCAAGTATTGTGCTATTTCTATTACCCTAGAGCGATTATTTCCTTTATAGTTGCTTAGTTTTATTCTAACGAGTTTCACATCTATCGTATAGGAAAAGGCCGACATATTAAAAGATGGAGTACATGAGACAGTTTCACTTCTTGAATCTTAGAGCTATTTTGGGAAATTTCTATACTTTGCAACATTCCACAACCTTATACAGTCCGTGTCTATGAATTGTGCCAACTTCTGCGTATAGAGAAACAAACATTTACAAATATCATTGAGATATACTTTTCTGATGGAATGAGGATTTTTAAAAATCTTCTTGAGGTAATTTCACAGTTGTATCTGCCCATCTTTTATTCATCAAAGGCTTTCCTTATCAATAAACATTCACACTGTCGTATCGAAGCATATGGTTAATTATAACATCATATACTAACAAGCACAAACTTCAGCACCTAGTAAACCATGCCACCTGCATCAGCTAACCTTCCCTTCACACTTTTTTCCCAAGAAAAAGATTATCAAGTGAAGCAATTAGAGTCCGACATCATCACGTATCATATAGGCAAACAAGAAGTAGAACTTTCTTTGAAAGTAAATAGTGTTTCCTATAATGGTGACATGTTTTAGTTAAAAGGATCGATATATCAAAGCTGAAGCAGATCCTAAAAAAATAGCCTATGACGAAAGAGAACCATTGGTATGTTATTGCATCAAAAAAGTTATTTTTAATGAGAGTTCTTGTTGAATATCGCTCAACTGATCTCTGATTGTGTACATAGTTTTCCATGCTTCAGTTAACATGTTTGCTTTACTTCCGCCTATATACTCCCTCTGTTAATTAAAACTTGTCGTTTACTATTCATGCACGCTTTTTTAAAATGATAAAAACTATATGAAATATTAACTTTTTTTAAAATTTGTTTTTATAAATTCATACTTAATAGTAACAAGTATGAAATTATTAAAAAAATATATTAAAAAAGTTAATATTTTATATAGTTTTTAACACCTCAAAAAGCGTGCGTGAATATTAAAACGTCAAATTTTAATTAACGGAGGGAGTATTAAATAAGATGTCATCTTCGGGGTTTGCCTGTTATGTTGATGCATTTTATCAGTATACTGAAATCCTTTTTGTTATTACAATTTCCTCAAAAATTTATTTGCTTGGTGTAATATTAGATGCAGTTAACCATTACTTGTACTTTTAATGAAGAAAGACTTCGCTGCTTCTTGCTTTGTCAGTGTAAACTAAATCATTTATTTACTCAAAAGGTTTAATAAATGTCTTTCTTAAGTTTCACATGCTCTATTAAGTAAGAAAATTCTTTTTAATTTAAAGCCTATTAGCTGAAATGGTAGAGCGTTGCGTTCAAACACAAAGATGCGGGTTCAAATCCCGCATAGGCTATGATAATTAAAAAACTGCAAATATGTCATTTAACATCAGGTAATAGCCGATGTTTGTAAAAAAAATCGATGTCTATGTGGGTATTGTTAAAAGTCAAAATGTTTTAACATCGGTCAAAATCCGATATCTTTGTTATGTTATAACATCGGTTATATTTTATAATCAATGTTATAGGATAACAAACATCGAATTTAAAAATGTAAACAATGTTATAATATACAAAGAGATCGGGTTATAGCCGATGTGAAAAACTTTTGACTTTTTACATCATCCACATAGACATCGATTTGTTTTTGAAAGACATCGGCTATTACCCGATATTAAATGATAAATTTCCAGTAGTGATATGGCATGTTTTATTAATGTCAAAGGGTAACAATTAGATCGAGTAGTGGTACGTAGTTGTATTCTTCTAGATTTCTTTCTTTGACAACAATAATAAAATGCTATTTCCACTGCTAGTTGAAACTTTAATCGCTATATCATATACTATAAAACATCGATTGATAATTAAACTAACCCCTCGTTTTTTTGTAGGTAAGGAAAGATAATGGTTATAACCCTTTCGAATATACTCCATTTTTAAGTTTAGTTTTATTGATCAATACTCTAACTATTACATTTCTTCTCTCATTTTCAATACAAAATTTATTTCATTTTCCTCAATTTGATTACCTAATTTGAGGATAGGTTAATCATATCCATTAACATCCTCTAGTCGTTTCCATCCCCTTCTCTAGACTCAAAAATGTGATAATCATACAAATTTTACACATTAAACTTGATTTATTTCTCTTTTATTCCTTACTACTCAAACAAATAAGGACTAAAATTCTAAACGTTACTTCTATTCATAAACGAGATCAATCAAGGAAGAGAAAAACTCTGCATTTCTTGATTGGAAAAATGATGAAGAAGAAGATGTCTAGTACAAATTACATTTGTTACAAGTTTTATAACAACTGATTCTTACTAAAAGACTAAAATGCCCTTCCATATATCTAATATTTACACTCTATCACTCCCCCTCCCCTCAAGTTTGAGGATGTGATAACATTCCTAACTTGGACATGGAATGATAATGTTTAGGACCGGTGAGGGATTTAGTGAACACAACAGCCAATTGCTCGGTGGTAGGGACAAAGCTAAAGGAAATAAAACCATCCAATAACTTCTCACACACAAAATGACAATCAATGTCAATATGCTTTGTACGTTCATGAAAAAACGAATTTCGTGCAATATGAATTGCTGTCTGATTATCACAGTGCACAGGTACTGAAGTAAGATCAGGAATATCAAGTTCAGCAAGTAATCTGGTAAGCCAACCCAATTCTGCAATAAATGTCGAACAAATCTATATTCAACCTCCACCGAAGATAAAGAAACAGTGATCTATTTCTTAGACTTCCATAAAATAGGAGAGGAACCCGAGGTTATATAATATCCACTGATCGATTGCCTTGTGCAAACACATGCAACCCAATCTGAATTACAATTTACTTCCAATTTGTAATTGGAAGAGGAAAAATGAAAAACACCTAAATTAGGAGTGCCCTTCAGATATCTGACAACGTGAAGAGCAACATCCCAATGCACCTGAAGTGGGCTTTTGCATAAAATGAGAAAGGTGTTGAATGACAAAAGATAAATCTGGCGTTGTGTTAGTTAAGAAGTTCAACTTGCCAACAAGATGCCTATATGAAGTCAGATCAATAAGAGGAGAACCATCATCAATTTTGAGCTTTATAGAAGGATCCAAAAGCGGAGAAGCAATTCTATATTCAGAAAGATCATAATCATGTAATAACTTGGAAATGAACTTCCTTTGAGAGATGACAATACCATCGGATGTTGTAAGATCTTTAATTTTGAATGTGTGTGCAGGAAGTGCTTAAGAGTAGAAACTTCATCTAGATTATTTCTTGTAACCAGAATGTCATCGACATATATGGCAAGGGAAAACACTAAACTACCACTCTTTTTGTGAAATAATGAATATATAGTCATTTAAAGAGTGTGTATATCCTTGAGAAACCAGAGCATTAGAGAGTATGGTGTACCATTAGCATGAAGCTTGTTTGAGGTCATATAGAGACTTGTTCAATATGCACACCTTTCCTGGGTACTTGTCTTGCAGACCAAGGGGAGCTTTCATATAAACATCTGTATCTATATCGATCACCGTGTAGAAATAATGCATTGTTAACATCTAATTGATGCATAGACCAAACCCTTCTTGACAGTTGTTGTAAAAAGACATTGAATGGTTGTCATTTTGACAACCGGATCGCAGAGAGAATGTCTCTTCATAGTCTATGATGGCCTTCTAAGAGCAACCACGAATAACCAATCTAGCTTTATGTCTTTCAAGACTACCATCAACCTTATACTTCAACTTATAAACTCATTTGGATGTGATTGGTCTACTCACATGAGGAAGATCTACAACTGTCCATGTGTTGCTATCCTGCAATGACAACGACGAATGATGCGGAAGCGAAGATCAAAGCATTTGCTTTGATACTATGTTCAGAAACAAGATCAATCACAGAAAACCGGGAAAGGAGGAGAAAAACTCTGCATTTCTTGATTGGAAAAATGAGGAAGAAGAAGAGGTCCTGTACAAAATATGTTACGAGTCTTACAACAACCGATTCATACTAAAAGACTAAAATGCCCTTCTGTATATCTAATATTTACACTATCAACTTCGGATACTATTTCAAACACTACTCCAAGCACACTCTTAATTTTAAAAAAAAAAGTTATTTAGAAATTTGTTATATTTAATCCTAGTGTAAGTGCAAAAATCCGCACCATAGATGTTGAGGAAGATTGAGCTCCGTTGTCGAGAAGCAATCCTTCTAAGAAATAAAGAACGAGGTCGGGGCGGGGCTTGTCTCCCCCGAGGACCCTCCGACGCTCAAGTCAATCCTTCTTCATCCTCAATATGAATCTATCTCCTCATATTTATACTAGTCGAGTATTAAATAAAAGAAACGGTTACGATATTAAATAGAAGAAACCGTTACCGTATTTAATTCGGTCAAGGCCCTTTAATGGATGAAACTGTTACCGTATTCAATAGGCGAAACGGTAACCACATTAATGCTGGTCAATGCCGTATTGAATATTCGATATTGGTAAAAGACCAGAACGCCCTTGTGCTACGATGACGTAATTTTCCCTATCTCAATTGCCCCTCGGGTTCCTTCTTCATGTCTCGATGATGAAGGAAGCCGAAAAAAGTACATGGCGAAGTTTGTTGAGTGAATGATGATTTTACCGTAGATGGCAGTCGCTTGACCCGTAGTTGGCTATTGGCCGTAAATGGCTATCGTTGGCCGTAAGTGACTATCGTTGGCCGTAAGTGGCTATTGGCCGTAAGTGGCTATCGTTGGCCGTAAGTGGCTATTCGGATTGGCCGTAAGTGGCGATTTCGTTGGCCTTAAGTGGCGATTCAAATTGGCCATAAGTGGCGATTTCATTGGCCTTAAGTGGCGATTCAGATTGGCCGTAAGTGGCGATTTCGTTGGCCTTAAGTGGAGATTCGGATTGGTCGTAAGTGGCGATTTTGTTGGCCTTAACTGCGATTCGGATTGGCCGTAAGTGGCGATTTCGTTGGCCTTAAGTGGCGATTCGGATTGGCCGTAAGTGGCGATTTCGTTGGCCTTAAGTGGGGATTTGGATTGGCCGTAAGTGGCGATTTCATTGGCCTTAAGTGGCGATTCTTCACAACTTGATTTATTTTCGGCTCTTTGATATCTTTCTTGACCTTGGAGTTGCTGTATATGAACTTTACACTTGAAGATTGGTTGTTACTTCATGTTCCATACGCGGGAATGATATCATTGTCCCCCACATGCCTCTTATGTTTATATTATTCAATCTGATTAATGAGATAAGATACTATATCGTATAAATGAAGGGTGAAAAAGCTTAGCTTTTGGGTTCTTATGCCGCATGTGAGGCGAATAGATGGACTCCTGATCATCCAACACTTGTTAAACCATACATCTTCTAGGGTTGAAACCAGAAGTTTTACTGCTCATCCCATGTCTGAAAATGGATGACCTTTTCTGAATGCAATGATGCCCCGGTGCGTTATGTAGCATCGAACCTTGCCCCGATATCGGTTGTGGGGCTTGAATTCATACTTTCCCCGGAGAGTATACTTGATGCTTGTTGCTCATTCTCCCTCTACAAACACCTATTCAGGAGTACAACACAAGCGAAGCAAACAAAAACAAAGCAGAAGGCACATCCGACTATCGAAACAACAATAATAAGAACATGATCAACTCAATTCAAACTCATTCGTGTTTTGTAAGGTAAAATCGCAAAGAATCGAATGGATTCTAGGAGGGTAGACTAGCATGTTCTATCTCCAATCACTGGATTTTTAGGAATCCTAGATTAATTGCCCCTTAGCTAGCAATTCAAGATGAAATAATTTGGAAATAAGTTGACGCACAGAGTGGACATTTCATCTAGCTCTTCAAACGGCAACGAGCTAGGCGATCAACAACAAGGCCAATCGATTTCTCCAACAACTCAATAGGTTTCGGACTGCAACTTATCAATTTTTTTTGAGAAAATAAATCACGAGTTTCAAAATCGTACAGAAAAATTGAATGATTAGTACCATCGATGCGTCGGAGGACCGCGACGACAAGCATTTAGTGCGGGCTGGCGGTGGAGATTGGGTGTATCCCTGTTGAGATGAGCAGATTCATCCAACAAATATGATAGACAAATCTCGTTGCCTTAATGTGATTGGCCTCGGTGGTTTCATCCGATATGAGTCGATGTCCCTTGTTTAATGATGCCATGTAGATGGTGAATGCACCGGTTAAGTATCGGGTAAATGGCCAATTCCTTGATTGTTTATGTCCACTTGAAAGCACTGCATTCCTAACAGAAGTTAGTGAACTCCATGCCACTGAGGAGGATACATGCCAATTTTATGAAGTAAATAAAGGAACAATCAAGCCATATATATAAAAAAGAACCATATTTGTTAAGAGAAAAACAAGGATTTTGAGCACTTCCTGATTTTGAATCGTCCGACTTTAATGTTCTGACATCTTGACCCTTGTCATCCCCTTTCTCTGCGATCCCTGAAATCTACAACTTTGAGAGTTTGGATCTTTCACTGCAATTACTTAGAAAGGTCGGGCCAATTTTGCAATTTGTGAGAGCTCTTAGGCTGGATTTGTAATTAAAACAAATCTTCATCAAATCGTCTTCTTTGTTAGGTTCTGCACAGAGAGGCGGCGCGCGAGTCCGGGCGGGCGTTGAAGGTGGCGTTTGGCTTGACGATGGCGGTGTGAGCGACTAACCATTCCATCTCCCGCACTCAGCAACCATCGATTGACCCGCCTCGATCGGCTTCGACCCCACCAATAGCAATAAATCCCCGAAGGGATGCTAAGGCGGCGATGGCGCTTACAGCAGGCACGACAGAGGATCTGCATAGCGGCAGGCACGACGGAGGATCTGCATACCGTCAAAGTGTTTGCGAGCGTTGATGCAGACGAGGGACCTCGGAGATGCGGGAATCCATCACCACGGACCATGGATCGGGGAAGCGGGCACAAGATTCAGCATGTGAAATCCAACCTACTGCCCTCGATTGGAACCCTACTTCTCCAATCCTCCATTTCACATTTGTTTTGCTGACTGGGTTTTTTTTACTAGGAATTTCAACCCTCTTGCTTTTCGATCGAAATTCCCACAGACGGCGCCAATTGTAAGTGCAAAAATCCGCACCATAGATGTTGAGGAAGATTGAGCTCCGTTGTCGAGAAGCAATCCTTCTAAGAAATAAAGAACGAGGTCGGGGCGGGGCTTGTCTCCCCCGAGGACCCTCCGACGCTCAAGTCAATCCTTCTTCATCCTCAATATGAATCTATCTCCTCATATTTATACTAGTCGAGTATTAAATAAAAGAAACGGTTACGATATTAAATAGAAGAAACCGTTACCGTATTTAATTCGGTCAAGGCCCTTTAATGGATGAAACTGTTACCGTATTCAATAGGCGAAACGGTAACCACATTAATGCTGGTCAATGCCGTATTGAATATATATATATATATATATATATATATATATATATATATATATATAGATTGACTCCGGTGAAAACCTCAAATTATGGAAAAAACGTGAGGACTATTTTATAGCTTAGTTTATTTGAAAACCGTGCTAAAAACCTCAATAACATAGTGACTTTACAACTCAGTTGAACCTAAACACCGTGCTAAAAACTCCAGTTTTAAAATAACACATGACTTTATATCTCGGTTAAACCTAAAAACCGTGCTGAAAACTCATGTTTTAAAATTACATTAGTGACTTTATAGCTCGGTTTTATTCAGAACCGGGTTAAAATATATGACTTTATAGATCGGTTCTATTCAAAACCGGGCTATAAAGCTAGTGAACCGAGCTAAAAAGCCGGTTCTCACAGGTTTTTACCGCAATTTTGATTTTCACCAGAGCGCAACCCTATATATATATATGAAATGGTCTCAACTGGCTTCCAACAGTCATAAAACTTTCATATATATATATATACACACACATATACTTCTAGAACAGATCGATATATATATTATATATAACTTGACATGAACATCATCCTAAACTTTTGTACATTACAATCGTCCATATATCGGTATAGAGGAAGCCAGTGGATCGAGAACGTACAACCATTATCGATACGTAGGAGCCCTAGAATGAAGGCAGCTAAATGCATCACCTATGACCTATGTTAATGCGTAAGCATCCATGGGAGATGATTGGAAAGAGGAGGAGCAATTTTTGAACAACAAAATATAAATGTGGACCACAACAAGAGTAACTCTGCATGCCTGAAAATGGAAATAGGAGGAAAATGGGCAATCACTCACCAAATTCACCTGCCAATTTCCCCACACTTCCAACCCTCTATTAATAAAAATGGACGGTCCTGCAAATTAAATTGTGCAAATGATGCGAGTCACATCATTTAATTTCCACAATTATATTGCTGCTGACAAATCTAATTAGATGGGTAGGTGGCTGCTGTCAATTCACCACTTCAATTTTATCGATAAGAGCACCCACAATGTTGATATTGTCGATGTTTAAAAAATGTAGTAAACCTTATATTTATGATTTAAATATTTATTTTTAATGAAAAAAAAACTAATAAGAGAAACTAGAATTATAGAAAAATAATGGTCAAAAGTTTGAACTTTGAACCATGATATTTAATGTATCTTTCATACCAACTAAGTTAAGCTATTTTAGTAACGGAATTGATGTTTATACGGTGAAAATCTCGTCAAATACACAGCTAGATAGCAATCAAAAAGTATGAGTTCGGGGTGAACCGCGATCAGGAAGTGCGAATTCACACTTTATTGTTCACTTCCTCTTAGAATTTGGTTTCAAAATCAACATAAAAGTTGAAGTTTTCGAGAAGAGCTTTCCTACACATTTTCGTAATAGCCGATCGGACCACCGAGATCTCTAGAACGTGCATTACAAAACCAGCTTGTTGAGCGCACAATTTTTGTTGACTTATTCTTCGTTTCAGATCTCTTCTTCTTGGTCTCCACTCTTTTTTCGTTTTGGATTCTTAAGCCTTCCTTCTTTCATTAGCCTCCTCGTATCAACTCGAATTAACTTGCACCTCAAATCACCAATAAAAACTTGTAAATTTCATAATTGATAACGATTTTCCATCTTTCATCTGTTCTCTTAATTTGTTAGTAAAACTAAAATTGAATAAAAATGGAATCTATATTTTATACAAAATCGAAAAAACAAAATCAAAGATATATTGGGTATTCAGATCTTAGACAATAGTTTAATTTGGGTATTCATATGGATAAATTGATTCTAGTGATGAGTTAGACCATCTTCAACGATTTTTACAAAATTTCTCCAAAATGGATAAATAAAATACATATTCTTCAAATTATTTTTGTTTCAACTCCAATAGCTTCCTCATAACTAGACCTATCAAAACTCAACCTGACCCGGTTGACCCGACCCGTACACCCGGTTAATTTAGGGTAAAGACCCGTTTTTTTTTACCCGTGAATTTTTTTTACCCGAACCCGAATTACCCGGTAACTTTTCGGGTCATCTGGATTTAGACCCTGTAACCCGATTGACCCGGTGATCCGATTAACCCGATTGATTTATAATTATATATGCTTAAATTTTTTATGGAGATTACAATTTATTACATTTTATAATTACAATCACTTGATCTTTCATTTTCAATTCAACTTTTACATTTATTTGTGTTGTGTAATACTCCCTCCAATCGATAGTTTTTTATTTTTTATTTTTCATCACATTTTTTAAGAAGATAAAAACTCTAAAAAATATTAAAATAATTCTATACTTATTACTAATTGCATGAAACTATTTTAAAAAATTATTTAAAATTTTGATATTTTATATATTTTTAAATTTTATTAAAAATTACGAGAAATAATAAAAATAAAATATTTTAGATCAGATATTGTATATAATTACAAGCACTAGAACTTATGAACCACGTCTTTAATTTTAGCATTTTAAAATTATCACAAAATTACCAAATCATGATTTTGTTAATTTTAAAAAGAAAAAATTGATAAACCCGAAATCGACCCGATTTGACCCCAAACTGGGTCAAACCCGAGTTCAAATAAACCCGGATATACCCGGGACCGGTTTTACCCGAAACCCGAAATGAGCCGACCCGAATGATCCGATTGACAGGTCTACTCATAACCCATTTCTAAGATTTGGAGGATGATTTACTTTTGGGGAATGTTGTAGATTTAGGAAGCCTCTCTTTTTTTTTGTTGCTTTTCCGTTTTGGAGAATGAGAGATGGGGAACTGTTAAACAAAAAACACCTTAAAATTTTCCAAAAACTCCAAAATCCCCAAAATGAAGAATCTGTTAGAGATACTAACACCAATTCAATGGTGGGAGATGAAATTGATTTTGAAGTTAAGATAGGGATTATCATATTAATAGCATACATTTAGACGATAATATTATGCCATATTTAACTTAATTATGATACATACACATCATTTGCATCAAGTAGTTTAGTTATTAATAGTTTTTCTATTGTGTGTCTATAGACACACATTAAAACTATTTAAAATCCCTATTATTAATGTCTGATTTTTTTCCTTGTAAAAATATTTAAAATTTTCAATTATTTTCCATATGCGTTTAAAATTTTAATAACTAACTATACCACAAAAGATTTTTTTAAATAATCAAATATACACATATATAGGAAGATTAAAATTCCAAAAAAAAAAAAGCACCCTGCGCAATATCTTGCATGCATTTTCCTAATATTTGGAATTTTAAATCCTCCAAAAATGAATCACAACAATAACAATTTCAATTATCAACCAATTTACGAAGCCACCACCACGTTAATTAATGGCTTCTGTAGATCCTCCGTCGTGTCCTCCTCCTTCACAGCACCGCCCAACAAAGGCCCTTTAGCTCCATCTCCATCCCCATCCCTGGCCCCGCCGCTACAACCACCTGCACACGTCAGCATCTGGGCCCTCTTTGCCTGCTGGTCCCAATCGGTAGTCCCCACCACGTACAGCATCAGCCCAGCACACGTTACTTGGGCCGCAAGAAGCCCAATCCAAAGCCCACGGAACCCAACCCCGTAGTAAAACGCCAGCCCAACCGCTACCGGCGTCCCCACTAGGTAAAACGCCCCGAGGTTCACGTTCGCCGCCGTGCTCGGCCGCGCGCTCCCCCGCACCACACCGCAGGCCACCGTCTGCGGGCAGTTACCAAGCTCGCATAGCCCGATTATCGGCAGCGCCGCCGCCGTCAGCCGCAGGATCCCGTCGTCCGCGGTGTACATCCTCCCCCAGCGCTCCCTCATCAGCGCAGCGAAAGCTGCCGCCGCTACCCCCATCAAGGCGGCGATCGCGATGGCCGCGACCGCCGCAGCCTTCGCGCGGCCGGGTCGGTTGGCGCCGAGCTCGTTCCCTACGCGAGTCGATACGGCGAGACCGAGCGAGGCCGGGAAGGTGTAGAGGAGGCCGGTGGTCTGGATGAGAACCCCCATGGAGGCCACGGCGGCGGTGGGGTCCACAAGGAGGCCGCATAGCACAATCATGATCTCGTACCACCACCACTCGAGGCACACGGAGACGCAACTGGGCCCGGCGAGTCTAGCGAGCGGGCCCCACCCAGAGAGGCACTCGCGGGTGGGTCGGGCCAACGCGGGCCCTGCGGAGCAGACGTGGGCAACGAGGAGGGCGAGGGAGAGGAGGTTGGAGGAGGCGGCGGCTGCGGCGACACCGGCAACGCCGAAGCGGCGGGAGAGGAGGAAGGTGGCGGGCAGGTGGAGGAAGGTGGCGGCGAGGGAGGCGAGGGCGAGGGGGCGGGTGATGTTCTGGGAGCGGAGGTAGATCTTGATAGGATGGAGGAAGGAGTGGGTGAGGAGGTCAGGGAGGGAGAAGAGGATATAAGTGCGGGCAACGTCGGCGACGCGGGGATCTTGGTGGAGGAGGCGGAGGAGTGTGGGGAGGTGGAGCCAGAGGAGGGAGATGGGGAGGGAGGCGGAGAGGAGGAAGAGGACTGCACGGTGGAGGGTGAGGGAGAGGAGCTTGGGGCGGGCGGCGCCGAAGGCCTGGGTGCAGAGGGGCTCCATTCCTAGAGAAAGGCCGGAGAGGACAGAGTAGCCGGTAATGTTAGCGAAGGCGACGGCAAGTGCGCCGCCGGCGAGCTGGGACTGGCCAAGACGGCCGAGGAAGAGCATCGAGATGAGGGCACGGGCGTAGAGGATGAGGTTGGTGAGGAGAATGGGGAGGGCTAGAGAGAACAACGACTTGGACTCGAGGAGGACGTCAGTGCGATAGGGGGCGGCGGAGGGATGGTCGAGGGGCAAAGGTATTATGGGCTTGATTGGGATATGGAGGAGTAAATGCGGGGGTGTGGGAAGAGGATTACACATGATTTGGTGATTTTGATGGATACTGATAAGACGACGTCGTACGATGAATCCGGCGATCAATGTGGATGGATGGAGATTGGAGAATATATATATATGTGTATGAGGTGATAGAAAGGCACTTTGTGTTGGTTGGATTAATGAATTCAATTTGAATGGAATTGAATTGAATTGAATTGAATTAAAGAGTGTGTTAATTTTGGTGAGTATGAAAGAGATGGAAGTGGTGGTGAGATGGTGAGAGATAATAAGAGGAGGGAGGATGTGAATTTCCAGCAGTTGGGGATCAACATTGGGTGTATAAATAGGAGCCCTGCTACGGTGGTGGGGTCCCGACTTCCTAAAGGAAACAAAATAATAAAACTGGGGCTGTGATATTATATAATTTGGAAGTCATTTATATTTTCTTTTTTTAGAATCAGTTTGCTTTTCTTGTATACAATTTTTTTAACCAAATATGGCCATTAATTTCAAAAAACTAGTGAGCAGACCCGTGTTACGCATGTGTAGACGTGGTCACGGGTCGGACTCGTCGGGTCAAGGGTCGGGGTTGGTCGACCCGAACCCCAATCCGAAAATTCACGGGTTGACGGGTTCGGTTGACCCGTTAGGTCGGGTTGACGGGTTCGGGTCAACCCGTTAACCCACCAAGTCGGGTCGACCCGTTGACCCGTCAGGTCGGGTCGACCCGACGGATTACATTATTTTTATAAAAAATTACTATTAAAATAAATAAATAATATGTGAAAGATAAAAATCTTCACAACACATTTTATCACCCATTTCATAGTGTTAAAAATGTGGGGATGTAAGAGAGAAAAATATGAGAATATATTTTTCTCAAACTGCATTTCCAACTTAATTTCCAATGTAGGAATAAGTAAAGTGGGAGAAATGAGATATATATATATATATATATATATATATATATATATATATATATATATATATATATATATATATATATATAGCCCTATGCGGCCATGCATTCTCATTCTAACTCCATATTTTCAATGTGGGATGAAGTCTTTGTCCCACATCGGAAATGAGGGGATGGAAGGAAGACTTCCAAGTCTATAAAAGGAGAAAGGTGATAGTGTTTTTGACCCACATTGCACATTGCAAATTAGTTTATGTTTATATTATGAATATTATGAATTATTCTAAGAATAATAATCATAATAATAATTATAAACTTTAAAAAAAATTTCATAAAAAAAAACTTTCGAATGGCGGGTTGACCCGGCGGGCTGAACCTTTGACCCTTTGACTTGGACCCGGCAGGTCACGGGTTGACCCGGCCAACCCGTTACCCGTGACCACCCCTACGCATGTGACTTATTTTAAACATATATTTTTAATATTTTTAATTAATATATTATCATTGTAATTTTATTACTAATAATTTTTTCTCTAAAAGTTTTAATATGTGTATTTATCTTCGAAATTCGAAAAATATATTAAATTATTAACTTGACTCTATTTATCCTCTTGCTCATTTTTACATGCAATTCAATTATAAGAAAAAAAATTGCTTTAGAAGTGCATGTGTTTAGGTTTAAAACAAATAACAATACACTATAAACTTGAAAAATGACGTGGTTATAGAGATTTGATCCCTTGACATGATAGATTGGAACTATATATACCTATAACCAATAAGCTACAACAACCTTTTGATTTCTTAAGCTAATATTAAATATATATATATATATATATAAGATTTATTTGTACGTATATAATAGGGGGTGTTTACTAGAATGTTCATATTTTCCGCTTTTATTAGCATTTTTTCCACCAACCTATCCATATTAGCTAAATGTCCACCGTGTTGCTGAAACCGGAGTTGTTGAAACAGAGTTGCTGAAACCGGAGATTTCAACAATTTGTCCCATTTCAACACCAATTTCAGCAATTACAACAACAATTTCAGCAAATTAAGAGATTTCAGCATGGACCACAATTTCCCCCATTTTCAACACCAATTTCAGCTATTACAATAACAATTTCAGCAAATTAAGAGATTTCAACAACACCAATTTCAGCAATTAAGAGATTTCAGCAACAAAACATTCTAGATCAGTGGTAGTCAGAATCTCACAAGATCGATTTCAGCACAACACAAAAATCAATTACGGGAGGAAGATATTAAAATTCAGCAATCCGAACTTGCTGATTTCAGTGGGACGAAGATCGATTTCAGCAATCGACGGAGTTTCTGAAATTTCAACACCAATGTCGGTGTCATGTGCAAAAAAAAAACTTGGAGGATATAGCAAAGAAACTTACAAAAGACGTGAACCTTGCAATAAGGTTGCAAGCGATTGCATGTCTTTACTCCGGTCACAGACCAAAGAGCAGTACATCAACGGATTGACTCGGCTACATGCTAACTGGAGAAATATACCATGGTTAGTTAACTACTTTGAGCGATGGTGGTTGACAGACTATACAGAAAATCTTGTATCTGCTTGGACAGATAAGGTGTTCCATTTGGGAACCAGAAATACTAACAAGCATGATTGATTTGTATACTTAAAATACATTCCATATCTTATTTCATTATATTGTGTCTTTACTCCATGTGTACTTAGTTCATTGTAGAGTCGAGGGTGCGCATTCCACATTTAAGTAGTTCATGAATCCAAAGGGATCAATGAGTCTTGATTTTGTCTTTGAAAACATGCATGTCATGCTTGAGGTTCAAATAAGTGAAATTAGAGCATCGTTTGCGCAATCTCGGCCGAAAGGGATGTCAGCTGCAGCAACTGAAGATGTGTTTCAATTATTGCAACATTGGTGATATTTCGATCTTCGTCTTGGTGCTGCATCCTTTTTGGACACAGCTTGATATCCTACTAAATGATAATCTAGACCAACTTGACGATGATGCTACTCGCAAGCGCAGGGTTCTAGATCGATGATGGATGAGTTATACTTCATCGACTTCCCAAAAGCTAGCACAGATGACCAGTTTCGATGGGCAACAACAATGTATGGTATGCGTAACCCTCGGCATACAAATATGAAAGAACCGCAATTGGTACTGACCAAGGGTCGCCCGCAAGGGATCCTTAACAAACGCGACCTTTGTGCATGGAAATATACTGATCTCCAACTCCGGAAGGCACATAATGCATCTCTACCGGCTCAAAAATCTACACTCATGCCAGTGACTCCGATCAAAAGACCTCGAGGCAGGCTCCCAAGCATGCAAAATAAAGTATCACCAGCAGCGACACCTATTCAGAGATCACAAAGGGGGTTCGAATGATGGTACATCTGCGAAAAGGAGTCGATGTAGACCTTCGCTGCTGAAGAAGTCATCCCTTGTAGTAGTTGCAGTGAAGACTGCAAAACATGCTGCAGTTGGTGTAGTTTAGGGTCCGCACATTGGTGTCATTCCACAATTCATGAACAAATATGTGTTCGAGTCATATAATGTGGCAGCTGATGGATAATGTGGATTCTGAGCGATATTGCATGTTCAACCGCCCATGACGAAGAAGATTACTGGAAGGTGATCAGACAAAGCATGCTTAGGTAATTAGAACGTCGTCCTGAGTTATACGCTTGACATTTAGGCTAGGACGGAATTGAGGAGGTTGAGAAAGCACTAAACTGGTTTAGAGATGAAGTGAACGCTCCACTTGAGTTTCGGCTTGATGCCCTATATATGGGGTTGTTGGTTGCGATGACATTTCATAACTTTTTTGTTGTGTTCGGTCCGAAAGAGGTCGGGACGACATTCCCTCCTCTAACGGTCGGATCCGATTGGACGTTTGAAGAGTTGAGGATGATTATGATATGTTTAGAAGGCGCACATTTCAGTGGTGTAAGTACAATATTCATAGGTAACATGCTATTCTAGTAGTAAGTGTTATCTGATCTGCTTATGATATGCATTCTTTGTCTACGCAGATAATGTTTCAACCTTTTTGACCCTTGCCGCCTATCGCACCCATGTGGCGTCCTAATTGACAGAAAAGCACTTATGTCCTTGAATCCTTCCTCCAAGATTGGCTTGCAGCATACGTGGATGAACGGGCTTGCAACATAAGTGTTATCGAAACATGATTATTATTATGAATACATGCAATCTTTATTCATGTTACTTCGAGTATTGAATGCCTCATGAGTTAATTTAATGCAGGATTGATATTAAAAAAACACACATTCATGAGTGATATGTAATTATATAGCGTTACCATGGATTCTTCAAAAGCCGGAGCGGAAGAAGAATGTACGAAGCGATGTGTTCGCGGCTTGTACCACGATGCATAATCCTCGGAGACATCATCAGCATAGCTACCCACATGGGCAATCAGAGTGGATGTGGGCAAGATTCTAAGTCCACACCCTAGTCTCGTAGAACACCTTCTATTTTGTGTTCTTCACACCCCTCATAGCGATCCTGGGCTAGATGACATCAGAGGTCACTCCTTGTTGGAGACCAAATTGCCTCGCAAATCGATCTAGCATATACGACTCATTAATACCCCGACATGAGATTATACCATGGAATCTAGATGGCGCTATAATAGGGTTGTAAAAGCCAAGATTCCCATACAACATCCAATCCACCTGCGTGCATTCAAACAAATCAAATCATCTCCTAGTTACTCAATCTATTTTACGCAAAACTGTGTCTACATATTCATTCAATAAGAAGATAAGCACACCTCATTCCCTGCAGTCCGTCCAACAACTTTCTGTAGATGGGGTACGGAGCAAAAGACAGAGTCACATCTTTCCATTAGCGTGCAAATGTCTCTCTATCCCAATCGCTCGATGTGGTAGGACGGAATCTTGGAAAATATGCATATATCCAAGCCTATTTTCATTAAAAAAAATGAACATAATCAACATTAAAAATTTCTAATAAAAAAGAATAAAATATTGCAAATAAATTTTAAAACACACCTCGAGGAGTGTAATATAACCACACATCTGACTGCAATATCTATGGGAAGCCTCTTCCAGCCGGTGGTACAAATATGTGCCGACAGAATCAGTTGCAACCTGCTTCCTCCTCTATCTACTATGCTCTACCCTGTTCACTAACAAGACACAAAATAGGTTGTTTCTAGCTTACCTCCCGTTGTTGCGCGATCACAACTAGGTGAGCTGCTTACAAGGAAAAAGCCTATGTAGTGGATTCATTTTCTTCGTGAGTAAAGGCAAGCAAATTCTCCTTGTAAGTAATGGGTAATTGCACCCTTGGAAGCTTATGCACGTAGCTCGCTGGAAGCTAATTACCAAGAAAGGCATGGGAATTGGGGGCGACCTTTTTTTCATTATTGGGGTTGTGTAAACCAGAAATTCATATGGGGACCCATGCCTCCCTATTTGGTGAGCATTGAGCTCCTCCTTGGTCATCTACTCTTCCACCAGCTCTCGCAACACGACCTTCTGGTCCATGCCATGTGAGACTACGTCTCCAGAAATGTTGATCCCCAACAGAAAGTATACATCGCGTAACGTGATACTCATCTCTCCAAATGACATATGAAAGGAGTTCGTTTCTGAATGCCAGCGCTCAACAAACACATCCACAAGACCTTTGTTGTGCCTGTTATACATGGACGTCTGGAGGTGTGTCAATCCACTACTTGACACAATATCTACCCATGGCATGTTCTCTTCCAAAACGCACCTTGAAAGTTATGTCGTACGAACATGTAGCTTTAATGGTTCGCGCTCCTTTCGAAACATACATCAATAAAAAAAATGATAAGAATCTCTATTTTATGAAATTTAATATACGCATATGCAGTAAATAACATGAATAATACTTTACTGACCATCCTAGCCCAAAATGATAATAATACTTTACTGAATCGTCTTTGGCCCGAGCGATGCGTCCAGGCTGAGCAGTGGCACGCCGACATCGTGCAGATGCGTGTCATGCTGATCTTCTATCCATTTGTAACGAAAACAAGCAATCAACATACATTGTATTATTATTTCACGCAGCCAAACAATTTATGGGTATGATGTAGATTTCTTTTTACAAATTATAATTTTACCCCAAATCTATTGCAAAAAAAAAAAAATACAATTCCGAGAACCTACTATAGATTCAGCAAGCAAACATCAGCAAACGAACTTTCGAATCGACAAAAACCAAAACACAAAATCAATATGATTAGCAAATTCAAAAGCATGTGAAGCACCCTGGTTGCACCGACCACAAGGAGACCTGGTCGCAATGACCACAAGGCAACTGGTCGCAGCAACCAAAGCTGCATATGGTCGTAGCGACCATACCTTATTGTGGTCACAACGACCTATTGTCGTCTTCATCCTTTGACTGTGAAACCCCACCATCTAAATCCGAACTAAAACGTGAATTTCGCCCTCTAAATCATAGATCTGTCTATTAGATACCTAAATACTACTCCCTCCATTCGGCAAAACTTGTCATTTTAGGGTGTTATTTTTGTTTAAAAAAACTTGTCATTATAGGTATTTTGCCCTTCACTTTACAAAAATGTCCTTGATATGATTGATGGTTTGTTAGTTGTTGTTTTCGATAAAGTAAAAAATGAGGGTAATAATTGAGGGTAAATTAGTACATTTGTTAACTGCCTTAAAACTTGTGAAATAAGCTAAAATGACAAGTTTTGCCGAACGGAGGGAGTACTAGTTATAGCACAAATACGCAAAATCACACTATTTTTTCGCACCATATTTCAAATCCAAACATCAAACCACCAAATCCCTAAAAACTAGTTTAATAACTCAAAAAAGATACAAAAATGTTAAAAACGTACCTTAAGTATGATAGATCTTCGATTGAAATATGTTTAATTGAATAAAAACGAAAGAAAGTTGCACTTGTGAGAGTTCTTCGGTTTGTCGTCACCTGGGACTTCTTTGGGGCTGGTTTGAGCGCAGAGGGAGGGGAGAGATTGGGGTTGGGTGGGTGGTGGGATAGGAGGTGTAAATTGTGTTAATTTTAAGGGTATTTTGGTCATGTTTTTAAAAGGATTTTTACATTGTTCTAAAAAGTAGATCCCTTAATTTAAAATGAAAAAAAAATTAATATACAATTCTTTAAAATGGAGTAACAAGTTGAATTGACATAAAAAAAATTAGGGAAGATAGATTTTGATTCTCCATTTTGAAGAAAATTTGGGAATGTTATTGGGGATGCTCACAAGAGAGGAGGGAGAGAGAGAGATAATAGGAGGGGGATAAGAGAGGTAGTGAGAAAGAGAAGTGGCTTTGCAATTTTTTTTAAAATAAGGGAGAGTCAAACCATTACTCTCCCGTATATATTTTGTTTACGTTTTGTAGATTTTTTTATAAATGAATTGTAATTTTTTTAAAAAAATACTATGTCGCAGTTTTAAACAGCGACTTTACTATTATATTATTCTTTTTAAGTTGAGCTAAAGTCGATGTTTAAAATAGCGACTTAGCTCCGATTTGACTAAATCCTAAAATATTTTCAGATCTTGAATAATTCCCTCATTTGTTTCCATTTTTTTGGCCAATATGAAAAAAAAAAAATCAAAGACTAATTATATGTACGTATTTGGTTTGGGGCAAAGAGCCTTGAAATTGAGTCAAAAGTTTCACGGATCAAATTGGATTTAGATGAGTTTATAGGGATATCAAAATACACAATTGCTTCGCAATACAGAGAATATATATATGTCTAAAAATGTGTACCTTTACCGGAATCCATGGAATGTCGAGACAATGCAATGAAACAAAACTGCAGAAACATTTTTTCAGGAAAAATGCAGAATTAGAATTTGAAGGTGAGAATGTAGTCAGCAGTCGGGATTGGGTTACAACTTGCAATGTAAGTTGTAAAAAAAGGACACTGCATTTATACTTATTATAGGAATTGAAATGCAGCCTTTAGGGGAACATGGGAAAACCGTACTATACAATTTAGTCCATAAGATCTGAGATCGATCTGGCACTCAATAATCAACTAGAACTTGGTTAATTTCTGCAGCAATTTGGTATGGAATCTATGGGTTTTTTTTTTGTCTTTAATCAGTGGGCGTTTTCTTCTTTCGGTTTATACCTTTTGGTTGGGCCCTGAAGACCCCGATAATAATACATTTGATTTTTTTTTTTTGGTGGGAATAATAATACATTTGATGTGCCAGTGACATTTGCGCGGGCCAATTTGGTGGTTTATACCGTTGCCTCGTGAACCGCCGACCAACCAAGGGCGGTGCCGGCGACCACTGCACAGGCCAATTCAGTGGGATCTCCGACAATTCCGCCATGGCTGAAAACTAGCTTCAACTACAACGGAACTGTAAGAGGAGCCTTGGAGTTGGAGGCCGTTGCTGGATTGTGTGAAAATCTCACCAAATAGACCCTGTGAGGGTGTAAATCCGAAGTGCCCGTTCGCAAAAAAATAAAAATAAAAAAAAACCACAAAAGTGTATTGGGAATTTGCGAAATTTGCGAATTCGTAATGCGTGGTTGTTGTTTTATTTTCTATAAGAAAGTTCTACTTAACAACAAAAACAACAAATTCAAGAAAAAGAGCTAAGAACCATTAGTCTCCTCGACCATCCAAACATTATTTTATTTAAATATATTTTATTTTCTATAACTGATAAGAAATAGCTCCATCTAAATATGGTACTTGAATAACTCGACTAGCCTTAGTCGACGTCGATTGCTTATGTTTGTTATTTCTGAGTTATTTGCAGGTTACACTCGACGTTGAGGTCTTCTGATCGACATCGAGGGCTACTAAACCCTGTTGTTGAGTCACCTTCTCGAGATCGACAGTCAATGATCGACATCGACGGCTTCCAGTCGACGTCGAGTGACTCCTGCCCGATTACAGAAGTTGTTTTCAGACTACTTTGGAACCGTTGACCTGCTTCCTCGAGGTTCGAACCTAATTCCCTTCAACTACAACGGGGGAGTCTTGAATTTTATTTGATAGGCTAGAGTGATTACCTGTGTTCATAGATTGTTATATTTACATATTCGATTCTCCCCTACATCAGCTTGGATCATTCTCCATAACATGATTGTTGAATATGAACGCGACGACTATCAACTGCAATTCAACATGGCAGAATATGATCAAGTAGTAAAAGATGGAATCACCCCAATGGAATTACCAACTGCGATGAACAACTTCATTCAAAACCGAGCGCGTGTTCGAGATAGTGGCCCACACCATCAACTCAAGGTAGACTTGGTTAAGCATATTTGGCAGGAATTTGGACCACAAGGAGATGGGAATTAGGTGGAAGAGATCAAGTTATCCGTTTCAACAATTGCATTTTCGGTTTCATTTGATTCTATCGTTGTATGATAATGTTTGTGTCATTGCATTTTCCTTTTCGTTCTTTTTATATTGTTGTATCGTGTAATGTTTATTTCAAGTTGAATGCTATGTTTTGTTTATTTTTTATCCATTTCACAATTTGATAATCATAATTATTATTATTATTATTATTATTATTATTATTATTATTATAAGAATTATAATAATAATAATAACGATAATAATAATAATAACAATAATAATAATTTAGTAATTAAAAAAGGTAAATAAATAAAAAAATAACTTAATGACCTGAGAGTGGGGCTCTCGAATGATGGTGCAAATAATAAAAAGATGGAATAAGACTATTAAACTTATGTGACAGAGGAAAAATAAGTTAAGGGTCTGATGTACATGCTCTAATAGTAACTAATTAACCTTATAATCTTTTTTTTGGGGGGGGGGGGTCATACCCTAACATCTCTCTAACGTACTGATCCGACCACAGTAACATAAATTACCTAGCCCCAGTCGGGGTGGCCTAGTGGTAAGGAGTAAGAGGGGTGGGAAGGAGGTCCCGGGTTCGATCCCTGCCTCCGCCCCTTTCCTTGGGATTTCCATCCAAGGTTTGTCTTGCTCCCTACTAATGGGTCGAGCCGGTCGGCGCAAGCCGGTTAACCTGGTACGTGGCTCTTGTCGGCTGGGTTACGTGCTCGGGGTTTACTGCCAAAGGTGGGTTCCTCGTCATACAAAAAAAAACACATAAATTACCTAACCGGTCACACATGCTCACTAACTTAACTAATTTCTAATTTCTAATTTCTAATTTCTAATTTCTAATTTCTAATTTCTAATTTCTAATTTCTAATTTCTAATTTCTAATTTCTAATTTCTAATTTCTAATTTCTAATTAACTTAAGTTTGAATCATTAATTTAAAAAGACGGTCGGAACTTTACCAAAAAAAAAATTGAGTTGTTACTTAGATATGACGGTTGTGAAATTAATATCTCGTCAATCCTCATGCACCTAACGTATCTCAACTAATCATGAGTTCTTCGAAATCTAATGGGCGGTGGAGTTCATAAATTGACTGTGGACGAATTGAATCATATATATGTTTCACTATGAAATCTAATGATGAATCTTACATAGATTTGAAATCCTTTGCAAAGTAAACGTGGAGTGAAAGTGTTTTGATCCCCATACATTATAATTATAAAGTTAAATAATTTTTAATTGTTAATTTATATATTCAATTTATAATATATTTAAAATAATGTATATTTAAATTAATAAATATATTTTAAATTATTTAAATTCAATTTATTACTCCATCCGTCCTAAAATACATGGCATTTTAGACTTTAAACTTTTGTAAAAAATACATGGATTTTTAGGTTTATAAGGTAATTATTACCCTTAAAAGTTACAATAGTAAGTAAAATTAAAGACTTCTCATCTCTATAATAAAAATGAGATTTAAGTATAAATAGATTTCCTTAATTAACGTACAATAGTCTAAAAGACTATGTATTTTATGACGGAGGGAGTATATTATAATAAACTTTACAAAATAATAAATATTTAATTTATAAATTATTATATGTTAAATTTACGTACATTATTATAATCAAACACTTAAAAATTATTTAATATTGAATTATATGAGAATCGAAACACCCCTTAATCTCAACATAACCTAGCTAGATTAAAAGAAATGACGTGTCTTACTATTATTCTTGTACTACAATTTTACCAAGTCTTTTTTTTAGTTCAATTTTACCAAGCCTTAGATATATATGTTAATTTGAGTGAGCAATGTTGATATCTTTTATGATGAAAACGAGGGAGAAAAAAGTTTACAGAAAGTGAAATCAAGAATCGGCTGTATTTCTACCAGTGAGTTGAGTCAGTCAGTGCAAGTCGATTTATCTGATAGGTGACTCTTATTAAGTAGGTCACATGCTCAGAATTTAAAAAAGAAAAAAGAAATTCCTAACAACCAACCCACAATTATCACCTAATCACAAAATGTGTCCTATACTTTGATAACTCCTACAAGCACCCGTACGGTTGAATCAAAACCTCATAAGAGAGATTTTTGTTAAAAAAATATTATTTATAAATTACGAATTAATGTTAAATTTTTTTAATACTACGTATAAGAGTTTCGGTAGTCAAGTCATGTTGGTATACCATCCAAAGGCATATCTCTAAACCTGCGAGAGCAAAATTGGATGTGATCATGTGAAGTGATTGCCTCATCATATTGCATCTTATGTCGTAACTATACCACTTTATTCACCACATAATTAATTTCGCGATACACTGGTATTATTCGAGCCGAACGAGTCGAGTTTGACATATTCAAGTTTTAACGAGTTCGAGTCGAGCCGAGTCTAATTTTTCATCAAGCATTCTTTTTTATCAAACTTGGCTTGTTTTAGTAAATGAACGAGTTCGAGCCAAACTTTTTCCGAGCTTTACACAATTTTACTTGGTTATAACACATTAACTTAAAGGAAATTTTAGAAATTTCATAGAATTCAAGCTACTCGAGCTTAAATCGAATGAGCCAAGCTTTCAATTGAGTTTAAAATCATGTTCAGACTCGGTTTGTTTAGGTAAGTGAACGAGTTTGAGTCGAGCTTTTTTCGAGCCAGTCCTGAGCCGAACTCGAGCTGTTCAACTACAACTGTTGAAGATACAAGATATTAGTGACAACTATTTCAATCTCTAGCTGCAAGACAAATTCATTGTTATTTTTTTGGTAACTAAAGAGAAATTCATTAGCATGTGAAAGAATTGATGAAATTTATATTTGTTTTCGTATATAAATGTTAGTCAATTTTAGTTGGTTTGGCTTGATGTTCAAAGAACAAAAAGATTTGCTTTAAGAAACAACAAAGATGGAATTGTACGTATCTTGAATTTTGAAATTATGGTATTCCGAGTCAAAGGTTGACGACATGCTTGTTAACGACACAATTGATATGAATGAAGACTTCAACAAATAAATGACATAATAATAATTTTCTTGGCATGCCCATGATCCTAATTAAATTCATCCAGTTCATTCACCAATTCAAATTCATAGATCATTTTCACACGTCTTTTAGCACACCCTTAATATGCGATAGATTCCTTGATCCAATTCTAGTCCAACAAGAAATATTTATTTTGGGTTTCAACTATTTTATTTTGATATTACATAGTTGTAAATAAAATAAATATAAAGTTTTAATTTAATTAACTTTTGAAATTGAAAGTTTTGGTTTTCTGTCCATCAACTACCCTAACAGCCAGGTTTATCAAACATTATACTAGCTTATTAATATACATTTAATACAAATAATCTATCACCAATCAGCCTGCAGTAAAATAGGCCTCTCGGTCTATTTCTTTTAGCCCACCAAAATAAATTTGCCTTTGTAACCTTCTCTTCCTCGGGTGCTCATTGTTCCAAAAATTGACATCATCCTCTTACTAATGGGGAGAGATCTTTCATTAGGGTTTTTTGTTCCTCAATAGGGATCCCCTTCATCATACATGAACTCATCGTCCAAGTTGGAACTTGAGTCATCTGAGCTGGTGTTGTCAATATTAGGGAGGGTAACCATGTTATCCTCTTTAGCTTCATTTAGCTTTCCATCATGAGATTCTTTCAACTATAACCTCTCTACTGTTGCCTCAGTTTCCTTCTTTTTAGCCTCCGCGTGAAACTGTCTTCACCAGCAGATCCTCATTCTCCTTTCAGAGATAGCATAAAAGTTTTCACCTCCTTAGAAGTGACATCTTTGTTCTGAATGAAATTCTTACTAAAATTGGGAAAGTCTTCCAATGAGCAAAGTTCCTGCATATAGAAATCAACAATGTGAGAGTACCAAGGAACATTTTCAAGAAGTTGTGATATTGTAAATTTAGGCTCAACATTATAAAAGAGATATTTGCTTAATTCACTCATGTTCTTCATTCTTTGGTCGGTGGTGGGAAGGGTAGGGCATCCCTGCACTTGTCATTGACCCATTCTAGTTTCCCATGTCTAGTGCAATATATGATCTCCACAACTAAAACCCAAGGATTAGGTCTAGTGTCCCTAAACAATACTCTTACAAGCTTAGGAATTTGAATGGCTAGTTGCACCACTTGTGTTTCCATTATTATCATTCTCTTTACTAGACCCTTGACATCTCCACTAAGGGCTTGAAGCCTAAAAGTTGTTCCAATCGTCATAATTTGAGCTTGTTGATGTCCTTACTTCCAACAAAAGTTAGGATGATCTCTCCATCTTGGATTATAAGTGTTAAAATAAGGATCATGCCTAACCCCTCTATATTGTTCAGCATATAACTAGCCTCCTTCTACACCATATTGATTTGATAGTTTCTAGAAGTATCTCTTGCGTCAAGGGGCTTATGAAGTGTGTTCCGAGAGGCTCAGGCTACGATCGGAGGCCCTCCGCGAGCGATAGCTCCAGCATCGAGAAGCTTTGTCAAGTGTGCTCCGAGAGGCTCGGACTATGATCGAAGGCCCTCCGCGAGCGATAACTCTAGCGTCAAGGGGCTTATGAAGTGTGCTCCGAGAGGCTCAGGCTACGATCGGAGGCCAACAACAACAACAACAACTCTTTGTTCCAATTTAGCAATTCTAGCTTGCATCTCAGTGTTCGTAGCGTCTTGATAATCTCCTATGGTTTCAGTCTAATTCAAACGACTCTTCCTACTGAGGTATTCCATCCTTCGAGAGGTCTTCGCCAAGGTAACCCGCTCTCCTCCTTTTTATTCATCATGGGCGCTGAATTTTGGCAAGAAAACTCTCTCACGAAACAAACACAATGGAAAGACCCGTTCATATTGGTTACAACACGATAGGTCACCAGACCCCCTTAAAAGCAGAAGCTATTGCTTTAAGATAAGGCATTACCCATTCTTTGCGGCTGGGTATAGACAAATTACAGATCGAAGGAGATTATCAGATAATAATAAATTACCTAAAATCACAAACCAAATGCTCTTGGGAAATCGAAATGACTATGTCAGACATTAAAACCCTTTTGTTGAGTGTGGGAGATGTCTCTTTCTCTCACGTACCCCGTGATGGCAACAGAGTGGCTGATAAGGTTGCACACCTTTGCCGCTCTGCCTATGGTCTCGACATCGATAACGATATTGGTCTCCAAGACCTCATCCGTAAGGATGCTATCGGGTAGGTCCTCCACCCGAACTATTACCTAATTAAAAAAAAAGAATGTTCTTTGTGTCTTCTGGTGGTTGTATCGACATTTGCATTGAGCATCTCGTGGATGGCATAAACTGAGTTTCTGAAATACACACATGATAGAAATACTACTCCAATAAAGTAAGCAAGCTATTATCTCTGTAATTCCCTGAAAACAACGCCAAATTTGACACATGTATTTACGCACGGTTATAATCTAATTTCCCAAACACACAAATATATATATATGATAGTATAGGGAGAGGATTAAACACAAAGAATTAGCTGGTAACAATATGGAGACATAAATTAAAGAACAATTGATAAAACACAAATTCCATATGTTTAGGTCTCCAATGTTCTCCCAGCATGATCTCATTGATAATCAAACGATAGTTTTCTTTATAAAACTCGTGTATACATGAACTTGATTTTTTCTTCTTCTTTAATATGTGGTATAAACTGCCTAAAGCATCACCGGTTCATAGATAAATGTTGTGATTGTGCCTGCATATGACATAAATATAACATTCATGTATGAATAATTATAGACAAACCCATTGAACACAATTTATATAATATCAATATAAGAAACCTACAATAATTCATAGCCTATAATGATCAACATAGTATATGAATTACACTAATAGCTTACTACGTTTCATTCACTATTGAGACAAAAAATACATATGATCGAAATTTTTTTACTGCAAAATATTTTATTATGTCTTATATATACATCAGAGAAAAAATATGCAAGGACACATTCGAGTGAAAAAATCAAGTAAGTTTGTTTCTCATATATAAAAAAAAGTTGACCATGTTTTGGGCACTTTTTGGACAAAATATAATTGAAAGTTTTTCATCCCAAAATCTCTCTTATGTCTTAAACTCCATAAACGCATGTAATGAAAATTTTAGTGTAAAAATCATACTTGTTTAGAAGTGCCTGCACCTTCTTTGCTAGTTTAAGTAGTCGATTAGCACGCATGTTTTCTGTGAATTAAAATAAGTGTGTGGCATATAAAATTGTTCAGCTATGAGATGTTATGGACCACGATATACTCATATACCTCATCTAGAGTTTCTTTCCTATATATTCGAAAGTATGTTAAGTTATGAGTGGTGATGATCGAATATGTAGATCGAAGCTAACTGACGCATCCCAAATTCTTACCTAGTAACCTCTCATATTCTTACCTTTGGTTAAAAATAATAAAATATGTGACGATGTTTCAAGCTCCTTATATTTGAACAATTCCACAATGTGGACCGATCACCTAATCTACCTGCATACTTCGACGCATAACGGAACCAGGAAATAAAATTTAGGTGCACTAGATAAACTAAAATTTTCATAAATTCATAATTTTTATTAACAAAACTCTTATTTTAATAAAAAATATACATAATTTTAATATTATTTATTTCCTTTTTTTACCTATTTTTTAATTTTATAAAAAATGGGACGGGCTGGAGCGAACCTCAGCCCGCCCCTAATTAGGTGCCTGCTTACACGTAAATTCCACTTATATTACCAAATCCCACCTCCTAATTTCATTTGTATATATTTTGCAGGTGGAAATAACCCTTCCCTAGTGAAGATATATAATTAAAATTAACAAATCTTCAGCTTTAATTAAGTTCCACTTCTATCTTTCCTGTATTTCCATGTTTGATACCACTATCCTAGCTTTAATTTAGTATTAATGGCCGCCAATGGGACGGCATAAATGTTTTCTTGACTGAATACCCAATGGTTTCCTTAATTCGGATGCTTTAGGGCTGCTCATCGGTTCAAAACTGAGTCGAATCAGATCAAATCGAACTGAATCTAAAACTAAATTTTTATAAATTACAAATTGAATCTAATACCTTAGGTTCGTTTTAGTTTAGGTTCGGTTCAGGTTTCAAATTTAAATAACCTAATTTACAATTAATTATAAAAAAATAAAATGTTTATTTTTTAAAAAAAATATGTTTGTAGAAAATTTATTAAAAATACACAAAATATCATATATACAACCCTAATTTATATATAACCCTAATTTATAAATAAAATGTTTAATTTTTTGAAAATTGATTTAATTTAAACTAGTGTCATATAATATTTTTATTTAAATTCATTGAAGTTAGATTTGAACCAAAAAAACTAAACCGAACCGAATTGAACCTAAAATCGAATTTTCAAAATTTGAGAATTGATAACCGAAACTAATCTCTTTAAGTTTGGTTTGGATGGCTCAATTCGGTTCAAAATTTTAGTTTGAACCAAATTTTGAACAGCCCTAGCTCCGCCCCCTCCAAAAAATAAAAATATTTTAATTAATTCGTACATCTTTATTAAAGTCATTTTGACCATCTCTTCAAATTAAAATTTATAGCAAACTATAAAAAACATATGCATGTTATAAAACTTCTTTCCAACATATATCCCCACTAACTAAAAACAATACTGTAGTAGTAATTTTGTCTGTGATTTATTAATTCAATCTCTTCCTAAATTCAAAATGAATTATTGATTTAGACTTAAACTCTAATAGCTAAAGTTGTCAAAAGTAATAGTTCTTTAATTTGGTAGTGGCCTTTCGGATTCCCTAACTGATTTTATGTGTAGATAATAAGTAAAGTAGTTTGAAATTTATTTATTTATTAGGGCATTTTAAACCATATTTAGAGGGAAATAGTGTGATTGGATCAAAAAAAAAGAGGGAAATAGTGTGAATATCATTGATGAGAGTTTCCCACTAGCTGACATTTCATTTTGTGTCCCACCTACTAAGCAAATTATATTTTGGTTTGTAATCCACATGTCAAGAAACTATCATATATATAACCCTAATTATTTACATCTCCATCAACCATCGATCTTACATTTTTTGATATTTGAAAACAAGGGTTTTCCCCCTTTTGAAATGCATTCAAATTTGTAAATATATAGATACCGAAAAATGGAGAAAGAGTCAAAAGAAGACCACACTGTATATTACTCCCTCTGTTCAAAATAAATGTCACTTTATTATTATGTACGAATTTTAACGAGGTAAATGATAGATTACATAGGTCTTATATTGTATAGTGGGTCCAAAGCCTCAATACCTTTGTAACCTATATATATCATTGTCTAATGAATAAAACTCTCAAGGAGGACTTTACATCAATTACATCTCTCTACATGGTATCACAGCCTTTTCTTCCTCACGGAACCCTAATTTGATCCTCTCGCCTCACCTCTCCACTTACCGCCGACGGCCTCGTACCACCGCCGCTCCCTCCCTCTTTTCCGTCACCAACCTACCCTACTTCCGCCGCTCCCGTCTCTCTCGGCACCATGGCCGACAAGCATACAATCCCCTCCTCCCTCACTATCTCCGGCATCAATAATTGCATCCCCCGACCCGTCTCCTGCCACGTCAGAAGCCCTACCACCGCCTACTCGTCCCTTGCCTTCGGTCGCTTTCACCAGTTCGCTTCGACGCAAGGCTCCGTGCGCGTCACAAGCGGCGGCCACGGCCGCGGCAGCGGCAGCGGCACTCCGCAGCGGCCACAACATACGTCGACTGGTGGCCTTCGATGGTCCCCGGTACCTGGCTTCAACCCTCTTTGGATGCAATCTGGCTTTCCTGCCCCTCGACATGCCGGTCCTCAGGCCTACCTGACATCGTCTGATCAAGGTTCTGTTCCGTCTGATGGGCATCACGACTTCTCCTCTATGCAGGCGACATCTCCCGACTCCTCTTGGTACATGGACACTGGTGCCACTTCCCACATGACGAACTCCTCAGGTAACCTCTCTTCTATTTCCTTTAAAGGTCCTGCACACTCTATTATCGTCGGCAATGGTGGTCGCCTTGCTACTTCAGGGATTGGCCAAGCCAAATTACAGACCCCAACCCACCCACTACACCTTAACAATGTCCTCATTGCCCCAAAGATTGTCAAAAATCGTATCTCTGTATGTCGGTTCACTACTGATAATAACGTTTCTCTTGCGTTTGATCCCTTTGGCTTCTCTGTGAACGATCTTCCTACGGGGGTTACTCGCTTGAGATGTAACAGCACCGGGGAGCTCTACCCTGTCACACCACCTTCTACATCCAGTCAGTCGTGCCCGGTCGCCCTCTCGGCATCGTCGTCCAGCCTGTGGCATGCACGCCTGGGCCATCCCAGTGCTGCCATTCTAGATGTGCTCCGTTCTCATAGTCTTGTCCACTGTAATAAAGAGCTACGCTCTAGTTTATGCTCTTCCTGTCAGTTAGGCAAACATGCAAGACTGTCGTTCCAACGGTCCTTGAACTCTACCTTTGCACCTTTTGACATCATTCATAGTGACATTTGGACCTCTCCTGTACCTAGCAAGGATGGTCACAAGTACTACCTTTTATTTCTTGATGACTACACTCATTTTTTGTGGGTTTATCCATTACAATTTAAGTCCCAAGTGTTTCCTATGTTTGTCAAGTTTCATGCCTACATCAAAACACAGTTTCACACCTCAATCAAATGTTTCCAATGTGACAATGGCCGTGAATTTGATAACAAGGACTTTCACTCTTTTTTCACCACAAATGGCATCTCATATCGGTTGTCATGCCCCTATACATCTCAGCAAAACGGCAAGGCCGAGAGAATTATTCGAACGATAACCAACATGATGCGTTCTCTCCTTTTTCACGCATCCATTCCCCTTGCCTATTGGCCTCACGCCTTATCAACGACATGTTATCTCCTCAACATCCTCCCTTCTACTACCCTCCAGCATCGCTCACCCACTCAGGCATTATATTGCACCATGCCTAGATATGACAACCTTCGTACCTTCGGGTGCCTGTGTTTTCCAAACATGTCCTCCACCGCCCCACACAAACTCCACCCGCGCTCCACTCCATGTGTCTTCCTTGGCTATCCGTCAGAACATCGCGGTTACCTTTGCCTCGATGTTCAGCGCCATAGGCTTATTGTGTCACGTCATGTCACTTTTGATGAGTCTCGCTTTCCCTTCTCTGCTCCTCCTCTCCCTTCTCCCACACCTCCTATGTCCCAGTCTGAGTCAGAGTCCCCCTTCCCACACTTTCTCCTTCCCCAAAGCTCTACCGGTGCTCCTCCCTCTCCCCCTACACCGCCCTCACTGCCATCTCCTCCTCCTACCACCAGACCACACACTCGCAGTGTCTTTGGTGTATTCAGACCTCGTCAGATCGTCTCTATGCACGCCTCTGATCACCCCGCCATCACCTCCCCTGAGCCCTCCCGAACACACCTCCCGTCACACCAATTGCCGCGGCCCCAGCATCTTGATGCGCCCACTGCATACCACCCCGCCGCGGCATACCCCCTGCCGTGGCCGCGGCCGTGGCCGCCGCCACCATGCCGCGGCCGCCGCCTAGTGCCGCGCCCACCGCACATCATAACCCCGCCCCCACCAAGTCCCTCCAGCCTCCAACCCGGCCTCGCTCTCCCCCATCCCCACCTCCCACAAAACAGCCCTCCTCGACCCGAAGTGGCAGGTGGCTATGCTCGATGAATACAGGGCCCTTAAAAGGAAAGGTACCTGGGTTCTAGTTCCTCGCCCTCCTGAGGCGAACGTCATTCGCTACATGTGGCTCTTCCGCCACAAGTTCCACTCTGATGGGTCATTGGAACGCTACAAAGCTCGTCTTGTGGTTAATGGTCGATCTCAGCAGACAGGTATTGATTGTGATAAGACATTCAGCCCCGTGGTCAAGCCTGCCACTATCCGAGTGGTGCTAAGCTTAGCGTTATCACGACATTGGGCTATACATCAGCTGGATGTCAAGAACGCCTTTCTGCATGGCCATCTGAATGAGACAGTTTACATGTTTCAGCCGTCGGGGTTCGTTGATCCTGATCATCCCAAGCACGTTTGTCTCCTGAAGCGCTCTCTATATGGTTTGAAATAGGCTCCGCGTGCCTGGTTCCAGCGCTTTGCAACTCATCTGCTACGCTTGGGCTTCGTTGGCAGCCGCTCAGATTCGTCTCTGTTTATCTATCGCCGAGGCACAGACATGGCCTTTTTGCTACTATATGTCGACGACATCATCCTCACCGCCTCTTCTGATGCTCTTCGGACGTCTATTATTTCCCAGTTGAGTGTTGAGTTCACCATGTCGGATCTTGGGCCGTTGACTTATTTCTTGGGAGTCTCCGTACAACGTCATGCGTCTGGGTTGTTTCTCTCTCAGAGTAAGTATGCTGCCGAAATTATTGCTCGGGCCAAGATGAGCAACTGTAAGCCGGTCGCCACCCCTGTCGATACATCCAACAAGCTCAGTGCTCATTCTGGTCCGTTGTTTGATGATCTGACGTTGTACAGGAGCCTCGCTGGTGCACTGCAGTATCTTACCTTCACCAGGCCTCATATCAGTTACGCCGTTCAACAGATCTGCTTGTTCATGTATGCGCCCAGGGAACCCCACTTTCAGGCCTTGAAGCGGATCATTCGGTACATCAGCGGCACCCTCGAGCTAGGCACCACAATCACTCCTTCCTCTAAGCTTGACCTCGTCGCTTACACTGATGCGGATTGGGGTGGTCTACACTGACAACATCTCCGCCGTCTATCTGGCTAGCAACCCAGTCCAGCATCAGCGCACTAAGCACATTGAGCTCGATCTCCACTTCGTCCGGGACAAGGTTGCCATTAGACATGTCCGCGTTCTACATGTCCCGTCCTCCTATCAGTACGCTGATATATTCACCAAGGGTTTACCTCGCCAGTTGTTCCTTGATTTTCGGTCCAGTCTCACTGTACGGGACCCTCCACTTTCGACTGCGGGGGTTTGATAGATTACATAGGTCTTATATTGTATAGTGGGCCCAAAGGCCCAATACCTTTGTAACCTATATATATCACTGTCTAATGAATGAAACTCTCAAGGAGGACTTTATATCAATTACATCTCTCTACAGTAAAAACTCTATAAAATGTTATTTTTTTAATCAATTTTTTTCATAATTTCATACTATTTACTAATAAGTACTCCCTGGGTCCCACAATGTTTGTCTTTAATTATTCATGCACGTTTTCTTAAGAAGCTAAAAACTATATAAAATATCAATATTTTATTAAATATTTTTAAATAATATCACACATATTACTAATAAGTATAGAATTATTTTAAAAAATTAATTAAAAATGGATATTTTATATAGTTTTTAGCTTCTTAAAAAGCGTGCATAAATAGTCCAAAGACAAACATTGTAGGACGGAGGGAGTATGAAATTATGGAAAAAATTTAATTAAAAAAATAATATTTTATAGAGTTTTTACCTCCTTAAAAAGCGTGCACTAAAGTTCAAACGACTTTTATTTTGAAACGGATGGAGTATTATTCGATTACTAACCCTCTAAACATTACTTGAAACTCATTCACAATCATATGGAGCCAAGATCCTTCAAATTTCAAAGAGAGATTTGTTCTAACATATAACATGAATCATTTTGAAAACTTTTAATTGTACATCGTTTTATTAAAATGGAGTATATGGTCAAGTATTTCGATTAAATGAAGATTTTCCCAATTATACATTGATTGGTCAACCATTTTTTCAAAAATAATTATTTTTTTCATATTTAGGGAATAATTTGTATGTAGAGTATAGATTAGAATTAAGTTAATCTATCATCTATCTATAACTTAACTATTATATATTAAAGAACTGAAATAAATTGATGTGTTACAACTTACAACCTCCTTTACTTTTAGCTCTTTCAGCTAATGAAATTTCAAATTCACAACTTACTTTTTCCGTGTACGGTAAGTGTGCGTTTTATGATAATTATATACTCCATTTGTATCATAGTTTTTATTTTTATCATATTTTTTTAATGAGTTACAAACTCTATAAAAATATCTGTTTTTTTAATTAATTTTTAAAAATAGTTTCATTCTTATTACTAATAGATGTAAAGTTATAAAGTATGTTAATAAAAAAAGCACGATATAAAGTCAAACAACTTAAATTATACGGAGTATTAAAATTAATAAAAAGCTAATATTTTAAAATAACATCAATTATCTATAAAAAAATATATATAATAAAAGTACGATTTTTCTATCCTATGCCCCAAGGGCATAGGATAAGATGCCCATTTTAGAAAAAATACATCCTTAATTAAATTTCATTAGCCAAATTTTAAATTAGATTCTTAGGGTCGCTTATTTTTGGTAGGGTATCTTTCTCCATTTAGGATCTTATCCTATGCCCTTAGGGCATAGGATAGAAAAACCGATAAAAGTATGACAATGTATAACAACAAATCAAAATTACATTGCAAGAATTAAACTAATAATGATCAATAGATCTATTCAATGACATACAATGAAAGTTTAATTTGGTAAATATCCATTTGAAAACTCTAAAGTATAGTGCAAGCGAAATACAATCAACATTTTCAGCCAGATCAAAACCACAAATGAGTGTCCATCCATAATTTACAAACCTTGCAAATATGGGGGAGATCTAATTCCAGTCTAGATAATAAATCGCTATGTGATAATGCATATTTTACAAAGGCATTATATTCTAACTAGTTTTAGGGCAGTTTTAGTGTAGATATTGTATGTTTTCTAGTTATTTCACAGATCTTATTATTTGGTGATCGAAGTTCAAAATATACGCATTGTGTAGTTAATTCTATAGATCCGCAGATTCAGACTCAAAAGGTGGATCAAGAAGGGTGATGTTGGAGCCCTAGAGCTGTTGGAGCTTATGAAGATGGCTGGGATGAGCAGTAGACATGTCCATAAGGGAGTTGAGATGAGCTGAAATGGAGCACGAAATTAAGGCCTAAGAGCTTAAATGACAGTGAGCCGTAAAAGTTGTCTCAAATGTCCAATCAACTATTGTGAGTATGTGTTGAAAAGCTCTTTTCAAGACCTACAACTTTTATCAAGACATCAAGACCAGACTTGAAGTGTTCGAGGGTGAAAAAGAGGAAATTCCAACCCAAAACCATAGAGTTCCGACCCAAAATCGTAGCGGTGCCCGCGGAATCGTATCAGTGTCTGCGGATTCCTATCAGGATAATTGATGGTATAAAAAGATCGAAAATTGGGTTATATCATTTCTAATAGAAGCGATGGTTGGGTTGACAACCAAGTGAAAAATCGACTAGACATGAGTGATATTATATAGGTGCCATTGTATTTTGGGACTTTATGCTACTCGCCACTCATACTAGAGTGTAAGGGACACCCTACTGATCATGTAGGCGGCCTAGGTGTCTATATAAATAAAAAACGGAAATAACAAACTAGAAACCTAATAACAAGGAAGAAGCCTGATGATCAGGAAATGAACCATTTATATTGTTGCGAAGTCGTGAGTGAAACTATCTTTCTTTACATTTCTTACAAATCACCATTGTCTTTGTTATTTCACTATTTCTCTCATCATTACTACTACTTTCTCTACTTCTCTCTTTTCACTTAGAACACACACAAGTCGTACATGTTCTTTGTGGGATCAACTCTTACTTTACTGCTAGCTATACTTGTTATTGAGTTAAGATTATCTTTGTTGGGATTCAAAGCCTGGTTTACGCAGTCAGTATGCTTGGAAAGAAAAAGGATCAACCTTATGGCCTTAATTTAATGACCGTTGTTAGAAGCAAAGGGCCAAGATGACACACCTTAATGTCGGTGACAAGAACACCAATTAAGTTATTTCAAAGTGTAGCCAAAATTAGGAATTTTAAGAATAAAAATATGAAATTCCTAAACAACGAAGGCCTGCTTTTTTAATTAATTAAGGACAATGATCATACGTCCAAGGAAATTACAAAGGAATTAGCAAAACGATTCATAGGTCCAACTAATCAAAACTTGATGGACCCAAACCATATTAACTCACATTTACCAAACAATCACACAAGATGATAATAACAACCTTATTGCCCATCCACCCCCCCCACAACCCCACCCACACACAGACAAAAAAAAAGTTAAAGGGACACCGTCTTCTTCTCAACGACATAAGATAAATCTCTTAGTTTAGATGGTTTTTCGCCAGATTTCTACAAATACTATTGGAAAATTATTGGGCGCTCTAAGGCTGTTAAAGCATTCTTCCACTCTAGAAAACTCTTAAATGAAGTAAATCATACCTTCATAACTCTAATACCAAAAGTAGATAACACCCCTACTATAAACCACTTCAGACCCGACCATAAGCCTATGTAATACGATTTATAACATCATTATCAAAATACTAGCTAACTGCTTGAAACCAATACTTCCCCATATCATTAAAGGGCTTTTGTAGAAGGACGTATCATCCAAGATAACATATTGATTGCAAATGAGGGCTTCCACAACTTTCACAAATAAAAAGACCGAAAAGGTTGGATGATCTTAAAGGTCGACATAGAAAAGGCGTATGACAAAATTAACTGGAGATTTATTAAAGCTATTCTACTAAAATTTGGTTTTCTATGTCTTTCTCTGTTTTGAGGTTTGTCGGTTGATTGTTTTTATGCTCTGCCACCATAGCTGAATTTGTAACTTCGTTTTACTTAAGCTCAGTGGATACTGGGACCGAATCTCCCCTCTTGGGATACTACAAAGTATGATTTATTCCGAACTGCGTCAACAAATCTCGTGTTATTTAATAGAATTTTTTATTAATAATTAATACTCCCTCCGTTCGGCAAAACTTGTCATTTTAGCTTATTTCACAAGTTTTAAGACAATTAACAAATGTACTAATTTACCCTCAATTATTACCCTCCTTTTTTACTTTATCGAAAAATACAACTAACAAACCATTAATCATATCAAGGGCATTTTTGTAAAGTGAAGGGCAAAATACCTACAATGACAAGTTTTTTTGAACAAAAATAACACCCTAAAATGACAAGTTTTACCGAACGGATGAAGTATAATTTTAAATTATTATATTAACATATTTTCTTATAGTGGATGGTACTTACACTATTTTGGTTAACTTTTCATGTAGATGGATATACAGAGCATTAATTAATGTAATCAACTACAGTTAATTTTTTTGGTCGGCAACTTTAGCCACAATTATAAAATCTTATCTGAAGTGAAGCTATATTAGTATTGAGCAGGATTAATTAATACATATTAATTAACTTTAGATATTATATAGAATATATTATAAAATCTTATCTGAAGTGAAGCTAGAGAGACGACATTACACATATTAGTATTGAATTGAATATGAAGAGTGAGACTCGCCCCTCTTGTTCCCACTTACGATCCCATCTACCAAGCTATAGCCATATTCATTCTACATACTTTTGCATATTTATTTCCTTGGAAGTTGGAACATTTTACAAGGAATATCTTTTTAATAAACCTATAGCGAACACTATAATTAATGTAACAATAGATGCTTCATCATAGTAGATACTTTTCCATTTCTGAAGTGAAATTTTGTGTCCGATGATACTGAGATCATCTTTAATGGTGGTATTATAAATACTATAATAATTTTTTTAAAATGTAAAAAAAGTTAGATTTTTTAAAGAACTTAAAAAAGTGATATGGAACTCAATCTGACACAATGTCATAGAATATTACTCAATCAAACATTAATAGTGGGTCTTGTTTGATTTTACTTCCAAAAAAAAATTACAAAAAAAACAATTTTGATGTAAAAAGTGAAATAAAATACTCATGTCAAATATCATGATTGTAAAATGTCAAATATTAAAATGAGGTGGATGAGAGAGAAACGATAGATACTCAAAATGAGTATCATGGTTAAAGATGCTCTGAAGATGTCTAGATTGACACAGAGTCCGAGCAAAAGGAAGAAGAAAATGCATAAACACATAAGAAAGGGCAGCCATTTGTTTGCGGGATTCATTCGTGATCTATTCCCGACATCAACCATCGGCCCTAAATCCACTGTAAATCAAAGATAATAAGGAATACAAGAGTCCAAGAACTCAAAACTCAACAAATATTTATCCATATATCCATATTTTTTGTCCTTTTTTTTTCCAAAGTGTACACCAACCTTTTTATATTAGTTAAAAGTGCACCACCTTTATCTGCCCTTGCTGACAGGGTTATTGTTGACAGGGTTATTGCTGACACAATTATTACTAACACGATTATTGCTAACATAGTTATTGTTGATACGGTTACTGCTGAAACAATTATTCCGATAATGCTAATATGATTATTGCTGAGACAATTACACAGTTATCGTTGACACGGTTCTTGCTAACACGACTATCTAATGTTTAATAATGTAATTTAGATGTTAAATCACAAATTTTGTGTGTGTTGATAGAGAATCGCTCCGTAGATCTCCAGATCTAGCTCAATTTGTAAATCTAGCTACCTTCTGAATCTAGGTTTTTGAATTTCAGATCTAGAATCCTTGTGATTTCAGTTTTCGATTAATGTTTGTGTTGATGGAGAATCGCTGCAATATGCGAAGGTGAGATTGAAGCGCATGAAGAGGGATGCACATGAGGTGTTGTACTCGGCAGAAGGCACCACCACCGCAACCGGCTAGTACAAGATCTAGGTGAACCCCAACCAAGGCGACTCGGCAAAGGCAGCGAAACAGATCAGAAGCGAAGGGATACAAGACTCTGAAACCGGATAAGAAGCCCTCGATCCAAGGAATAGTGGTCGTCGGAGAAGAGGCGTCGATCCAGAGATCTAGCTACATGCCTTCCGAATCTAGGTTTTTGAATTTCATAGCATCTTTTTTTTTTACATGATAGTTTGTAAACCTATATATTATATAAGATTTATTAGCCACAAATCTATAAGATAGAATCAAATAACATGATAGTTAATTAGTAAATAAATTAGTTTAGTGGAGTCTGATAAAAATTTGGCAAAATCTTATCTTAGAGTAAAATATATCAATATCTAAATGAAATATGGTAAAATCTTACCTTGTATATTGCTAGCATATATTTCTATATATTTGGTAAGCTCTTAATCAAATCTTCAACATATATTGTTATATTATACGTATTGATTAATCGAAAAAAAATCAATTGATTAAAAATACTAAAGTCAAGGAGAAGTTGACACTTGACGCAAATAAGTTCTCCTTTATTATATATATATATAAAAGAATAAAAGATAGATAATATATTGGGCTTGGGTTGAAATTTGTTGCTTAATCAACATGTGATTCCCGTATTATTTGACGAAAAACGAAGAATTATTCAAAAGTTTGTGTCAAATTTAGTGTAAGGTTTTCAAGATGCATAATTTGATTCATTATTTGTCAATTATTCCGACGTATGTGTCGAATTTTGGTTACTAGTGTTAATAAGTTGGTCAATTATTCGATGAAATCTGATTCATTATTCGTCAGTATATGGAGTTTTCGGTTTGACAAACAAGATAAAAAAAACATTCATCACACGAGTATGACTATACAACTAAAGAATTCTCCCTCATATACAACCGAATAATCATTCATGTACCACAGAATACTCACTTATTGTACCGAATAATGTTGTTTCTGTTTCTCGAAAAAATATAACTACTCTACCGAATAATGTTTCAAAACTGAATGAATAAAAATTAACCGGAGTGGGTACACACGTCCATTATTCGGTAGCATGTGACAAATTATTCAGTGGAATTAGTAAATTTTGATCTGAAATGGATGGAAAGAAAATATAACACTATTTGGTAGCATTTGAAACATTATTCAATGAAATAGACAAATTTTTAAAAACAAAGAAACCACGTGGGAGATGGCATACACGCACCTGGGGTAATGGGGGCGAGCAAGGAAAAAACGCTTTTAATCTTGATCATCCGATCCATCTCCTCTCTATCAATGGTTCAGATTTACGTACATGATACACCGTAAAACCCGAGTACATCCGAACCACTCTATATAAATATACACATACCAGATTGGAAATTTAATCATACTGCCGGGAATGAGAATATTGTGATGGATGAGGTTGTACAAGTGCAATTTATCGAGCAATTAAGTTCTCATTTGGATGCTCTCGGTGAATTTCATAGGTTGTTCGGAAGTCTACTAAACTGTTTCTTGTAAAAAAAAATTATATATATATATATATATATATATATATATATATATATCTTTATATATATAGGCAAGAGTTCCAGTGAAACAAAGAATACGGTGAAACGGTGAAACGAATGAATATTGTGTTATATTAATATGAATATGGCATTATGTGGACATGAATATGTGAATATTGTGGTGTGTGGATATGAATATGGTGTTATTCACTTTATATTATTTGAATATAAATAATAACATATTCATATACCCATATTTAAATCATATTCATATTCACACAAAATAATATTCATATTTATATATTCATATAACATAATATTTATATGAATATGACCCAATATTCATTCGTTTCACCGTTACATCGTATTATCCGTTTCATTAAAACATATATATATATATATATATATATATATATATATATATATATATAGGGTCGGGTTCAGGTGAGAAGGAGTGAAAGGGTGAGAAGGAAAGAAGTAATTTGATTGGTCCACGTGTCTAAAAGTGAATTAAAATTAGGAGACACGCAGATTCCCCAATTAATTAGTAACACCTAATTAATTGCACAAGCCAATCAAAACAACTTACCAATTAATTAGACAATCTACGTACATGTTAAAGTATTTACATGGACTTTTAAAAATTATTTTTTGGCATTTTCACTTGTTAAAAAAATATAAAAAATATATTTTTGGGTGTAATTTAATTTTATCTACACATAGACACCCACTTTGTATATGTTTTTTTGAAAAAAAAAAGTGGTTCACAAGTTATAAAAAAGTTGTTCATCAAGTTACCAAGAAGTGGTTCAACCCTTTTACTCTTAGTGGTTCAACCGTTTTACTCTTAGTGGTTCAGACCTTTTATTCATAGTGGTTCAGCCCTTTTACTCGTGTGGTTCAACCCTTTTTACTCTCAGTGGTTCAGCCTTTTTACTCTTAGTGGTTCAGCCCTTTTATTCATAGTGGTTCAACCCTTTTACTTGTGTGGTTCAGCCCTTTTACTTATAGTGGTTCAGCTCTTTTACTCATAATGGTTCAGCCCTATAAAGAAGTGGTTCATGAAGCTATAAAGAAGTGTTTCATGAAGCTATTAAGAAGTGGTTCATGAAGCTATAAAGAAGTGGTTCATTGAGCTATAAAGAAGTGGTTCATGAACCTATAAAGAAGTAGTTCATTGAGCTATAAAGAAGTGGTTCATGAAGCTTTAAAGAAGTGGTTCATGAAGCTTTAAAGAAGTGGTTCAACCCTTTTACTCTTAGTGGTTCAACACTTTTAGTCACTGAACCACTCTCTATTTAGTCACTGAACCAATCTCTATTTAGTCACTGAACCACTCTCTATTTAGTCACTAAACCACTCTCTATTTAGTCACTGAACCAATCTCTATTTTAGTCACTGAACCACTCTTTATTTAGTACTGAACCAATCTCTATTTAGTACTGAACCACTCTCTATTTAGTCACTGAACCAATCTCTATTTAGTCACTGAACCACTCTCTATTTAGTCACTGAACCACTCTCTATTTAGTCACTGAACCACTCTTTATTTAGCACTGAACCACTTTATATTTAGTCACTGAACCACTCTCTATTTAGTCACTGAACCACTCTCTATTTAGTCACTGAACCACTCTTTATTTAGCATTGAACCACTCTTTATTTAGTCACTGAATCAATCTCTATTAAGTTACTGAACCACTTGATATAAACCTCTGAACCAATTAATATAAACCTCTGAACCAGTTTGGGTAGACGTAGCGGCGGGCGCTGGTGTTGAACTCCTTGAAAGCGAGCTCCAGATTCTCGTGGTGGAGGGAAGAGGGCGAAGAAGGGGAAGCGTTAGATTGGGTAGACGTAGCGGCGGACGTAGCGGAGGGTGAGGTGGTCCGGCACCACGGCGACGGCACAGGGGGAGATCCGTACGTAGAAGAGCCGGACCTCGAGAAAAAGCGAAGACGAAATGGTGGACACTTCCGGCACCATGCCGTTCATCTTGCGGTAGAACTTCGCAGAATTCACCACCGACCTGGACGGCTTGATGATTTGCAGGGACGGATTTGTCGATTCTTCGTGCAGTTGTTGATCCATTGAAACCTAATTGAATCAAAATCTAACGGAAAGTCATGAACGGGCATCAAACTCGGCAATCTCAATTCGATTCGCGATTCCGATACTCTAAATTCCAACAGAGGCGATGAAGATAGCCGAATCGAATAAGATTAGGGTTTCTGTATAGAGAGAAGAGGGGCAAACGTTGAGAATCGACGGAGGAAGGACGGAGAAATTAGGCGTTCAGATTTGACTCTGAGGAGAGGGAGGTGGAAAGAAACGTGTGAGCTTTTTTTTATTATTTAATTTAGATATGTATCAGCCAATCAGAGGGCTTCTTTCCTTCTTACCGGAAGGATTGCTTCTCACTTGAACTCGATCCTATATATATATATAAAATTCAATTTGTACTATTTTATTAAATACAGTAGGCGATTGTGGTAATAATCATTAACAAAGATAAGAAAAAGTGAAAGGTCTGATTTATTTTAAGTTATCAGTATTCACATACACTAATTACTTTAAATCGTGTGCTTAAATAATAGTTAGATCATTGACCAATTTCCACACAAAAAGAAAAATAAGTCATTGACTAATTACTTTATGAGCGGAGGTTAGCATACAATAAAATAAGGGAACCCTATTTATACGGGTATTTTATCGCCAAATACACTATTTAAATTCACATTGCGCCGTAATGATTGTGGATACGCGGAAATAAGGATATCCGCAATACACGTTCATGCTTATTTTTTAAAAAAGAACCACATACGCGTATATGCACATTCACATTGTACGTACGCGGATAAATTTCATACTAGAACCAAATTCGAAGAATAAATGAAATATTGAATCATGATAAAATTCATGCAATGCTTCTGATTTAAGCGTGCATAAGCAGTGCAAACTTGCAGATAAATAGGTGCTCGGATCTCAAGTAGGAAGCAATTAGCGTACGCGGATTGCGCATATGGACTGACCACGCATCCACAATGCACATACACGGTTGACGAACTTTTACCCTTGGCTATGTTGGCGGGACTTACCTCTTTCCGCGCATGTGTTGTGCACGTATACGACATTCCGCGCACTCGCAATTCACACTCGCTCCCTTCCACTATACATTTTGTAATATTTTCACCGTGTGACTCCTCCAATTCGAGTTATAAAAACGGAGAATTATCGGATATTATCTCTTTATTAAACCTATTCGATATAAATTTAAGTTAATTGAAATATAATAAAATAATCAGATAAGTTTATTTTTAAGTATATTTCTCTTGGTTGTTAGTCTATCTCGATCGATACTGTCGGCCGTTCAATGCGTTATTTTACATTAATCACTCGTATGTGCATTAGAGAGATTATTGTTGAGATAATTCATACAGTATATTTCATTTGTCTAAAATATTGAAAAGGGATTTAGGCAATGAGATGGGCCGGCCCATATAGGATGGTAACATAAGTTACCTTTTGCAAAAAACTCTACCTAAACATCTAAACTCTTTGATCTCATTCACATTGATCTGTGGGGTATTATTTATTCGAGCCGAACGAGCCGAGTATTGTTTGGTCATATTTCGTTCATTTAGGATATGAACAAGCTCGAGCCGAGCTTTTTTCGAGCTTTAAACAGTTCTACTTGCTCATTATACAATAACTTAAAAAATATTTTAGAAATTCCATAAAATACGAGCTCAAACCGAGTACGAGTCGCATTTGAGTTACTTGTGTTCACATAACACCCTTAGTCTTATTCTACACGTACTCATAATGGAACAATAGTGGATGATTTTTCAAATATATATATATATGTTTTTTCACTTATAAAAGCATTTGTTTCTATGACATAAACTCGGTTTAATTGTACACCTAAGATAGTGAGGAGTGATAATGCTTTTAAATTGGGAACAAGTCATTAAGCCTCACTTTATCTTCAAAACAAAGGCATTATCCACCACATTACTTATCCTCATACTTCACAATAAAATGGAGGTTGTGGAAAGAAAATATAAACATCTACTTGAAACCTCTATAGCCTTATTGTTTCAATTCGGGTTGCCTATCAAGTATTGGGGAGGCTATGTGCTCACTTCTGCTTATCTAATAAGTAGGTTTCGTGCAAAATTACTCAATGGTTTGTCGCCTCATCAAGTGTTGTTTCAATATATGCACTTTCATATGCACATATCTTAAGATTTTTGGATGCTTATGTTTTGTCTCAATTGTGTCCCATGGGAGATACATATTTGCTTCTAGAGCCACACCATGTGTTTTTATTGGATATCCATTTAAAAATAAATAATATAAGTTGCTTAATCTATTTTTTTTGGTAATATATAAGTTGCTTAATCTTGATACTAACAAGATAGCTTTGTCAAGACATGTCAAGTGTCATGATTATTTCCAGTGGCGGAGAGAGGGCGGAAAATTGAACTCTAATTTTTTTTTTCGAAAAAAACATCAATATTTAAAGTTTTTTTGTTTAATTATAGTATTAAGTTATGAAATTTAACAAATGATAAGTATGATAGAAGTATATTAATTTGGTAAATGATGTGAAAAATAATTTATATCGCTTCAATCTTGAAATGTTTATAACTTTTTACTCGGGTATCGGATTTGAACTTATAATATATCAAATCGAAGCTATCAACGAGAGAAATATGTATTTAAATTTTATTTTTGATTGGAGAGGCGACGACCACCTCTGGCTCTAAAGAGAATCCGCCCCTGTGTATTTTCTTTCGAAACTTGCTTCCAGAGAGCCACACCATGTGTTTTTATTGGATTGATTTTCCAGACGCATGTCAAATCCCCAATGGGTTAAACTAGAATGCAACTGAGAAGAGCCCTGAATCACAACCTCACCTCATCCCGGGCGGGAGTGCAACGCTGCAATGAGGGCGGCTCCGACGCCTGACCCGCCGCTAAAGTGCTCGATTACGACGCTATCCGCAACCTCGTTGCCTAGCATCTCCTTGAGGGCGCTCTCCATGGCCTCTCGGAATTCCGTGTAATCCTCGAACAACCCTCCATCTAGCGCAATCGCCGACCGCTGCTTCTCCCCGTTGTCTCCCAATGTGTCCCTGCCTAGCTTCTTCAGGATCCCGAGGATGCCTGCCGCTGCGATGCGGGCGCCACGCGTTGCCACGATGTCGCAAAGCTCGACGATCACTTCCCTCGTCTTCAATGAGGTGCCAAGTATCTGAGACCGATCGTGTAGATTAAACATATATAGTATCCAATTTTTTTTAATAAGGCATATGTGTTGTTTACTTTACCCCAAAGGTGTCCCTTAGTTCGTTCTTCACTGTCTCCAAATCCGGTGATTTATCTTGATGCATAGCAATCATGGTCATGGTCCTGCAAGACAAAAATAATAACACAGTAATGTCATGTACAGGTGCGTGCGTACAAATTGACCCCCCGACCCTGCTATATATAAGGAAATATGTAAATTTTAACAATAAAGAACTTCAACTAGTGAACTAGATAGTCACACCCCTAACATCATCAAAAAATGGTAAATAAAGGAGGTATATATAGTAACAAGCAGACCTTAATCCGAATGGTGTTTTGAGCCTCGGTGGGACTGTATCGCCAAAGAAGGCAGCTTCATCAGCCATCTTGCACAGGACTCTTCGCACAACCTCGCCCAAGTACATTCCGGATACCATCTTCTCGTAAATCTGCAAACCGAGAGAGTATATGTAATGTCGTTCGATCACTATAAGAGTCCTCAAAGATTAAGTCATGCTTGGCCAAAATATAGGACATACACTTTACCTGTTCCCCAGGGTTCAAACTCTCAGCATCCAAGGCGACATCATACTCGGTTATAGGAAGGTGTGATGATCGGAAGTTACCCCATTCCATGTTAATCACCTAAACACCGAAAGAGGCTGCTTTAGTCCCAACCTATATGATGAGGAGCTGGCCGGGATATGAGCTTACCATCTCGCTTGATTCGGGTAGAAGACCATCACACTTCGGTATAGCACTGGCACGCTCTACGTAAGCTGCATTTGTTCCGGTACCCAGTATCACCGCAGCAATGACATCCGGGTTGATGTATCTACCTCCAGCCAGAGTTCCAACAGTATCATTGACCTATGTTAGATTCGAATGCAGATCTCAGAAGTGGCCGAAAGATCGATTTAGGCTGCATATGTAGATTACTTACCAGTGCTGTAACACGCACGTCGAGTCCCTTTCTATCCATGGCTCTTGTCAGCTCCGCCACCACATCTTTTCCAACCTACATGACATCATCCAAGAACAATCCACGGAAAAGCATTTGACAACCAAAAACAAGAACCTAGAACAAGATCTCGTACTGATAAATACAAATACAGGTGCAAATCATGCGCTAGCCCAAGGCGAGCACATAAGACTACTGGAGTTCCATCTAAAATCAATTGACAATATAACTTACCATGTCCTTAACATGAAAGCCCTTGGTCCACCTAATGAGAGAACCCGATGAAATTGATGTTTGATTGACCGGAAAGGAGAAGGTAAAGCCGAGCTCTCGTTGCCTGTCACGAAGACCTTCCCCTTCCGTTGCGACAAACTTGGCAAGAGCTTCGGCTATGTAGTCAAACAGTTGCTGAAAATACAGATTTCGAAGAGAGCTCGTGTGTGTGAGAAAGCAACATATGTAGCTGTAGAGCTTTAAAAAACAACAGCTAACTTCCTACAAGTGATGTTTACATCTGCAGTTCCAGTCATCAGCTCAGGAGGAATCAAGACTTTGATAAACTCGCGATTGACGACACGTTGTTCTCCTGATCCACCCAGCTTAACACGGAGCACTCTGAAGTTTGTACCGCCGAGATCCAATGCATAGTACAGTCCTTCCTCATCTCTACGATGTCGATAACAACCAAGCACATATTACAGATCGATCTCCAAACTGAAATCTGATCCTAACAGCAGCAACTAAGCTCTTTAATTTGCAAGTGATGAAATTGGGAGGATGAGGATTACCCGGTGGGAAGATGATCGACATAGCTGATGAGCATCTTGAGGTCGGATCCACCTTCGGATGCGAGTCCAGAGTGCATCTCAGCGGCCATGACGTCGGCAACCTGCTGAAGCTTGGGGATCGGGGTGGCGCATTGCTCCTTCATCTCCTTAACGATCGCCATCGCCTTGGTCCACTGCCTGCAACTCCTCATCCGGTGGCCGATCACCAGCGCCGTCGCGGCCGCTGCGCAGACTGCCGCCGCACCCACCACTACCTTCTTCCCCATCTCTCAATGACGATAATCAACAATCGGGTTAGTCAACGGATAGATAGATATATAAATAATATATCTAAGCACCCTTTTTTTTGGTGTGGCGAATCATAAGAGGGGGTTGTTAACGTGCTCTTAAAAGTTAAAACAAAACACCCAAAAAATATCCAGAAAAAGAGAAGGAAAGTAAAATAAAATGCCATTAGTTTTGCAAAAAAATCCTCATAGAACACTGATCTGACTTCTTCTTCCAAGCTCCTTTCATGTTGAATATTATGTTTGATTGATTATTTAGTAGGCTAAATATGAGTTAATAAGCTAATATAGTATTTAGTAAATCTAACTGTTATGGTAGCTGATGAAAATTTGTGAATAAAAAAAATCAAAAGCTCCGAAAAGTGAGTAACTGAGAAAAGCTTAGATTTCAAAAACTAATTAAATTAAAATTTTAAATACAATATGAAACAAAGATTAGGTGAGTAACTGATGAGTCTCTAAATACAATGTGAAACAAAGATTCGGGGCAATCAAATTCTGAACAAAAAGAAACAATAAACTCCGGGCACCATTTTGCTTGATTCCTCGTCCTATGAATCGCACTCCATTTGCAAGCTTCAAATTCTCCCGCCACTTCCTTAGCCTTCCTCATCAGCACCCCTGCAACCCCTTTGTGGCTCACCGTTCCTCGTAGCTGATCGATGAGTTGCGCACAATCAGACTCTATGATCACCCATCTCAGCCCCTTGTCTCGCCATGCGCCAGCTCCAATGCCCACAGTATCGCCTCGCATTCTGCCACCAATGCCCGCCCTGCTAGATAGCCCAGCTGGCAGCCACCCTCACTAGCTCCCCACTTGAACTCATTGCTATAGCCCCCAACCCCACATCTATTACTACTTACTAATCGAAGCATCGCAGTTTATTTTGACCAAGTTCCTCTCCGGCCGCCACCAACGAGCATATTCACCTCACCCTCTAAAAGATTACACAAAGAGTAATTGTTATCTCTATTGATTAATTCTGATAGACCATATATCAGACCATATATTATATTGCTCATATTTGTACTATTCGGTTCACACTTGTAACCCTATTATATATAGTGAATGATATCCGGAGAGATCCCGGAGGAGGAGAATTATTCGTCTCCAATCTCTCTCACAAATTCAACTAGACAAGGATATATTTATACTTGACTTTACACAATAAAATATACACAAGAGATAAGTACAAATCATACAAAGTTAATTACTAATCTCACAATCTTTATCCTTTCCTAATACCCTGCAAGCTCATGGAGGGGGGTAACATGAAGCTTGGATCGTAACAACTCAAACCGATGATTGCCGAGAGCTTTGGTGAAGATGTATGTTGTTTGATTATGAGAATCAATGTGACAAACCATGAGCTCAGCAACCTCTTTCTCATGGACGAAATGAAAATCAATAGGGATATGCTTGGACCAACTGGCGGATGGGACAGTCTTTGGAGAGAGCAATACGAAGTATGAGACAAATTGTTGTCGGATGAACAACAGGACAAAAAAGGTGTCAAAGTAATACGGAGTAATACCTTCTTCTTCGTTATACCCTTTCGTAACAAGCCTAGCCTTGTAGCAATCAATGGAGTCATCAACATTTCCTCTTTATCATGGCATTACTCTTAATCTTGTACACCCATTTGCAGCCAACAATATTCATGGATGGATGCCGAGGAACAAGTGACCACATACCTGATTTAGCAAGGGCATCGATCTCAGAACGCATGGCAGAGACCCATTGAGGGCATTTCTCAGCTTGGCAATGGGTTTTAGGTTCCATTTATGAAAAAGAGGGTGGGGGTAATGGATGTTTGAAGGTGACGAGGGCCTTTGTTTTAAGAGTGCCCTTTTGGGCACGAGTAGTCATGGGGTGTATGGACAGGGAAAAAAATTAGGGTTTCGAACCGGCTTTGAATACCATAAAAGATTACACAAAGAGCGATTGTAATCTCTTTTGATTAACTCAACTGAAGAAGGATATATTTATACTTGACTTTACATAATAAAATATACACAAGAAATAAGTACAGATAACAATCTTTATCCTTTCCTGATATCCTCTCGCTCCCTTGATCAGTACTCCTCCTTAACCCAGCCTTTGCTCTTGCTCTCTCACCCTCATCATAGCCTCCACTAACCACCACTTTCAATCAAATTCCTAACGCTAAGCGCCACTTTCAATCGTCATACCCTTTTTCACACCCTTTCTGCAACCTCCATGCTTGGAACATTGCCCTCCAACATCATATCCTCCATCCTATGCCTCTCCATCAACATATAATGTATCCCTATCGAACCGAGTAGTTGTCATAGTTTGTATAGTATCACACGTATGAGTCCTCCATCCCATGATCGACAAGGTGGATATCCAATATTACCTTCGCATCACATGGCAAAAACGTTGTACGTTCTCACCGCCACTTACCCACTTCATCCCTCCCACTCGGATTTACAATCAGCATAAATGATGTTGGCCTTGGAATCCATTTATCTTTCCAAACCCTCAAGTTTGTCCCACTACTCTCCGATCAATAACGCCCCTTAGTTAGTAGTTCTCAATTCTCATACATCAAACATAGCTCAGATTAGCCCCTATCTTAGCTTCACTAAACGACGCCCAGGGGAAGTATTTTGCTTTCAAGAATCAAGAGTCCCAAAAATAGTGCCTCCGATTCATTCATTATCCGCCAAACCACCTTCAGCAACAACGCCAAGTTAAAAGCCTCCATGTCCCGAAAACCCATTCGCATATACTCTTTCAAAAGGCACATTTGTTTCCAGCAGTGGCAGATCCTCTTTGGGGCCAGGGGTGGCAGTTGCCTCCTAATCAAAAATAACATTTAATATACATAGTCCTCTCGTCGATAGCTTTGATTTGATACATTATAAGCTCAAATCCGACACTTGAGTAAAAAGTTATAACATTTCAAAGACGACTGAACCGATATAAATTATTTTCCATATCATTTACCATATTAAAATATTTGAAAAGCGTGAAATAAAGTGCACACTTTATGTTTTTATTCTAGATGCACATTTATAAAATTGATGATTTTAAATCATAAAAAAATTAGAGTTTAACTTCCGCCCCTTCATCTAGCCGCTTCAGGATTTGCCCCTAGTTTTCAGCACGACCTCCAACCAAAACCCAAAAATCAATTTATTTGATTTTTTTCTTAAAACATATAAAAGAATTGTGGCTGATTTTTTATAAATTATGGTAATATATTATTTTAATAATTTATTTTAATAGGAGAAATTTTTTTCAAATTACACAATAAAATAATATATAGATATAGATATAAATAGATAGATATGAAAATCTTTAGCCAAAAAATAGTATTTTCAATTTCTGACATTAGTATAGATAGCCATATATATATGGAAATCTTTAGCCGAAAAATATTACTCCCTCCGTTAATTAAAACATGACGTTTTACTATTCACGCATGCTTTTTTAGGTGTTAAAAACTATATAAAACAATAACTTTTTAAATAATTTTTTTAAATAATTTCATACTTCTTACTATTAAGTATCCATTTTTAAAAACAAATGTTAAAAAAAGTTAATATTTTATACGATTTTTAGCATTATAAAAAAACGTACATGAATAGTAAACGACAAGTTTTAATTAAAGGGAGTATTTAACAAACCACAGAACCTCTAAACATTTATTTTAATATTATATATAATATAATATAATATAAAAGATACATAGAGATACACTATCTCTCAATAGGATAGACATGGCCACGGGTCCGACCCGCCGGGTCGACGGGTCGGACCCGCCGGGTCGGCAACCCGGGGGGTACGACCCTAACCCTGACCCGGGATTCCCACGGGTCGACGGGTTCGGGTCACCCGCCGGGTCGGCGGGTCGGCGGGTCGGAGTCCCGGGTCGGCCACGTGGTGTTAGTCGGGTTGACCCGGCGGGTCGACCCGCCAGGTCAAGGCCGAGTCGGGTTTTTTTTTTGACGTTTTCGTGATGTTTTGTGAATTGGTGAAATAAGGTTTCGTGTTTAATGGTGTTTGGGTTTGGGGGAAAAAAAGATGGAAGAAGGGCTTGAATCGGTTTCCCAATTGCCTACGTATCCTCCCGGGGGGAGAGGAATCAAAGCCCACATAGTTCTTTACCTGTTGTCTGAACCCCGCTTACCTTTTCGCCTATTCGTCGGTGTCGGATTGGCGCTGGCCCTGGGGATCGACGACTCCACCGTCAACGGAGCTCCCGACCGATTCCGAGTCCATTCCATCATCAGGCTCTGATCCGGTGTTGATGAGGTTCTTCTGTATTCTCATCTCAGCCTTCTTCCAATCGGCGAGGCATACTTGTGCTTCGAGGTTCTCAGGGAGCAAGTTTGATCTCTTCTCGGTAAGAATTTGTCCCCCTTGGCTGAATAATTGTTCCACTACGACGGTGGAACAAGGGGCTCCAAGTATTTGTCGAGCGATCACCTGCAAGGTCGGAAATCGCTGTCTTTCTACTCGGCCCCACCATTCTAAAATATCGAAATCTTCATCTTCATCACTGCGAAATTCAAAGTTAGTAGACAAGTATTCGTCGAGCTCCGAGTGGGGGCTCGACGAGGACCTCGACCTCTTTGTGCCAAAAATATCTCTGGCAAGAGCCTTAGTTCGAGCGGTAATACTAGTGCGGGAGGAACCGCTCGAGCTGGAAGGCGCAGGAGGAGGAATGTTAGGCGCTCTAGCGCCCGTAGAAAAATGAGTATATAATGCTTCAAGTATTCCCCTAACTCTATCAACTATAATTCAAACATTGCAATCAGGATCATTATGGATATCGAGCGTAGGATAATAGTTTTCTAAAAACTTTTGAAGCCCAGTTAATTTGTATTTAGGGTCGAAACAACAAGCTACGAGGAAAATATCAAGAATAACTTTGTAATAAGACAACCATTTCGCCCGCATGGTGAAAACAGCGTCGGATATGCATTGCACTTGAAGCCCGTCCTGAAGAGCTATGGCAATGTTCATAGCGACAAAACAGAAAACACTAGATGTAGGAATGTAAGCATGACTAAAAGTTTCGGTTGCATCATGGAAGACCTTGAAAACCTCCATTATATCTCGAGCAACCACCCACACATCCCCAAAAACGTTTGAACCTTCGATGTTTTGAGTGGCAAAAGCGGAAAGAAGTTCTCTATATTGATAAGAATCAAAAATCATTTTGTAAGTCGAGTTCCACCGAGTGCTAACATCTCGGGGGAAGTTCTTCGGGCGGATGTTGTTAGAGCGGCAAAAATGGTGCCATTAATGGCAAAGCTGTTTGTTTCGCCAAAGTGCCCGTAAAACATATCGAATAGGTTCGGTTTTCTGTTGTAAATACGTTAAACCATCTTGAACACATAAGTTTAAAATATGAGGTGCGCAACGTATATGGAAAAATCTCCCCCCCTATCCCGGGCTGACATTATTTAGGTTGTAAATTTATAATAGGTTGTTTTGTTATTTATTTGTTTGATGGTCAAAACTATTTATTTAGGTTTATTAATTTATATGTTGGAATTTGGATTAGTTAAAAAAACCAAATAATACACACATAAAACCCAATTTTATTACAAACCGAACAACGATTACGAACTCGTACCGGATTCATTGCCTCGGTCGATATCGCGCTTGGCGACATTACAACATAAAACACTTACTTCCTAGTTCCTACTTTATTTGCATAACATCATAAACTTCACAAAACACAACACTAAAATACTAATTACCCGACGATCCCGATGCTTCGTCGACTTTTTCGGGATGCTTCTTGGCTAGATGATTCTTCAAGTTGCCATAACCCAAGTTGTTCGTTACCTTGTATTTATGACCACAATAACGACACTCCGCTTCGAACTTTCCCGGGCCTTGGTCGACCTTGTTGAAATGATTGAACAATGCGGAGGAGCTCGAGGATCCGCTCTTACCGCCGGCCATTACGACAATTGACGGAACGACGGGAATGAATGAAATGTAAGTTATTTGATTGATGGGATGTGCAAGTAAAATGAATTGGGGAAGAGGGGATGCTATTTATAGAGTCGAGCCTACGTTCAACCCGAGCAACGGCTAGTTTTTTTTGAAAAAAAAATAAACGTTCACGTGGGACCCACCTAACGGCTAGTTTTTTAAATGCACAACCCGTGTGACCCGGCGGGTCACGGGTTCCATTTCCCTCGACCCTAACCCTGACCCTCAACCCGACCCAACCCTTCGACCCTTGGACCCGGACCCACCGGGTCACCGACCCGGCGGGTCACGGGTCGACCCGCCCGACCCGTGACCCGTGGCCATGTCTACAATAGGAGACATAATTGAAAGAAAAAAATGTCCGAAGAAAATAATAAATACTCCGTAGATTATAAAATATACAGTACCTTAAAAGCGGTGTAAAAGCCTCGAACACAAAGCAAAAATCAAAATCTCTCTCTCCGGTGCTTCAGGCCACTCGACTCTCCTCCTGTAAAAAAGCTCGATGCTTTAGCTTTTCCTCCGACACTGATTGATTACATAAATTTCCTTAACTCGATCTCAGATTCCTTCTTTTGCTTTTCCCCTTTTGAGATCAGGTGGATTTGAGATGAATTTCCGGGCCTGATTTTGATTCCTTCGAATCCAGTTTTCCAGGACGCAGAGCCAGACTCCGAGCGTGACTGTGATTAAGCATCAGAGATATGGGGAAGAAGGTTGTGGTCGCTGCGACGGTTGTCTGCGCCGCGGCGGTGTGTGCTGCGGCGGCTCTTGTTATCCGGCAACGGATGAAGAGTTGCGGGCAGTGGGCCAAGGCGACGGCGATTGTCAAGGAAATGGAGGAGAAGTGCGCAACCCCCATCCCTAAGCTTCGGCAGTTGGCTGACGCTATGACCGTTGAGATGCACGCTGGGCTCGCATCTGAAGGTGGATCCAAGCTCAAGATGCTCATCAGCTATGTCGATAATCTTCCCACTGGGTAATCCCCCATCCTTCCAATCCAAAATTTCAATCTTTTTTTTTTAATTTTTTTTGGTGGTTCTTGCAAATTAAATAGCTTATTGGTTGGATTTTGGGCTTACCATATGTCTTCAGTGGTTGTTAGGATCAGATTCAGTTGTGTTTCATTGAATGCGATGTTGGGATTTGCTGTTTCATTTTGACTGTTTTGCTAGTGCTGTTCAATTTATACTCAGATTAAATGAATAAGATTTCAGTTTGGAGATCTGTGTTTGGTTTGGATTCAAGTCTTAGCTTGTTCAGCATTGCTGAATTCACACTGTTTTTCTCTTAGTTGCAAAGAATATTTGATCATCTTTTATGGCTTTAATAACCTCTAGAAAGGCCCAAAGGGTGTACTTTACTAATAACAGAAGTAATTATTGTTATTGAATTGTCAAACAACCACCTATTGTTTATTTTTGTCATTGATATTATTGAGTTATTGTAGTACAGTTTTGACTTTCACTTTGAGAATGATGTATGGTCTTGTTTTACTGTTTTGATTAGTTGGTTTTTTTAACTGAGTTTAAGATGGATATTTTGTAATATTGCCCTGAGACAACTCATGTTAATGACTGGAAACTGTTCTTTTTTTTTTATGGGTCTGATCTGATGATCTCTTTATTTCAAGACAAAAATCATCTTGTTGTTTTGTTTTTGGAAGTGTTGTGCCATGATTCCAAGATTTTGTTGCTGTTTTTCTGTTTTCTTATACAAGCTATGTAAATAGTTGGGTTCATTGGAAGTCTTGCCCTCTTGCTCATGGTAATTGCTATAGTATATTCCTTAGGCCTTTTTCTTTCTGCTTTTAAAATAGTTTATCTTGTTGTCTTGATCCATCTTTTGCTTTCTTATCTACTCAAGCCAATTCTTCTATCCTTGGGCTTTTTCTGATCTTATAAAGGTGTGGCCGCACCATCTTTCCGTTCCCCAAATTTTTTCCTTGATTTGCTTGCATGCTGTTTTAGAAAATGCCTCACTCTCTCATTTTGGGGTGGAATTGATCATTTCTTTTTAAAAATAGTTACAACTTGAAGCAAACAGTAAGGGGATGGAACAACACTTTATTGAAGAATATAGACTTGCATTTTGGCTTAAAGGTTTTGCAAATGTTTTTGGAATTCTGTTTTTTGTGATATATCTTCCTTGTGACTTGATATTGCCGTGTTAAAAAATGACATCTAGAAAAGCTTTGCATGATAACAACAGCTAACTTGAATAGGAAAATTCTCAAATTTGCAACACAACGTTGCGAGTAAATTAAATGAAGGGTACACAGATAATAAATAATGTGGACTGATATTGGTCCCAATTTTGAGAAAATTAAATGAAGGGTACACAGATATTTCTAATTTTATCGTTTGGGTGAAGTGTTTACAAAAAGTAGTATAAAATATCAAAATTAACATCAAAAGATTTCTCCATACCATCAGCAGTCAAACACATTAAGGGTGTGTTTGGATTCCAATGCATTGTGATTATAATGCAATTATAATTATAAACATTTAAATAGTATTTGGTTATATATTTTACAATGTGTTTAAAAGAACGTAAATTTTAAATAAAATACCTTTTAAATTGTGTCAATCAAACACTCACTATTGCGTAAAGTCTATAATTGCATTATAAACTTAATAGAATTGATTGACACAATTTATGAGGTATTTTATTTAAAACTTACGTCATTTTAAATACATTGCAAAATATACAACCAAACACTATTCAAATGTTTATAATTATAATTGCATTATAATCATAATGCAGTGGAATCCAAACACACCCTAAATATAAAATATGGCATGTTCATCACTTATGTCCATAAATATGGCATGTTAATTTCCTGAAATGCCTATTTAGTGGCACAAGGAGTTGGTTTCAAACTGCAAGGTTAAGCCTTTTAAAATCCTGAACTTCTATTAATCATATCCAGAGATCTGCCGATCTTGAAAAAAACTGAATTTGGATACAGCAGAGGAAGTAATCCATAATTGTTGATTGTTGAAACTAAAATAAGAAAAGAAATGTTTTTATGAGTACTATACATGTACTTACATGCCTTATAAACAGCATGTTCTTATTTTCCTCGAAAATTCTCGCTTTTCTGCAAGTATCTGCTGATAAGTCCTGCCATTACCATTGTTCTTGTTTTCATAGAGATGAGGAAGGATTGTACTATGCATTGGACCTTGGTGGTACCAACTTCAGAGTGCTCCGTGTTAAGCTGGGTGGAAGAGAACAACGTGTTGTCAAGCAAGAGTTTGATGAAGTTTCAATTCCTCCTGAGTTAATGATTGGAACTGCAGATGTAAGCATCAGTTATAGGAAGCTTGCAGTTTTTTTTTTCAAGTTTTACTTGCTATATAGCTCTCTCACGCATCTTTTCCTTGAAATCTGTATTTTCAGAACTTATTTGACTACATAGCCGATGCTCTTGCAAAATTTGTTGCAACTGAAGGGGAAGGTCTTCATCCTGCACCCGATAGGCAAAGAGAGCTGGGATTTACATTCTCCTTTCCAGTTAAACAAACATCGATTTCATCAGGCACACTCATCAGGTGGACCAAGGGCTTTGATATTGAAGATATGGTAAGATCTGTTTTTTTTGCCTGGACTGTACAGCAGTAACAATTTTGTTAACATAATCGTCTCAGTTCTGACTATTTTTTGTTTGCATGTAAGTTGTATAGATTTCATTAGAACACCACCCTATGTACTTGCAGTTAAAGTATCTGAATCTTCTCCTAGGATCTTGTTTCTGGCGTATTGTTTATGTCTAAAAAGATGAACAGTGTGAGGGTGTCTTCTGCCCCATAAAAGGTCAATGCCTTTTACGATTTGCTAGTTTTTAGAGGAATTCTTCAACGAGTCAAAAGTTAAAAGTGCTATTTCTTAGAAGTTTAGGCTGTAAATGAACGAAGCAATTCAAAAGAATCTACATGGATCGAACTCTGGTCTTAATTTTGGTTCATAATCTTAGTAGAATTTCTAAAGCTCTCTTGTGGATTACCCCCGGATTATGTCATGTAGGTTGGAGAAGATGTGGTGGCAGAACTGACAAGAGCCATGGATAGAAAGGGACTTGACATGCGTGTTACAGCACTGGTAAGTAATCTATGCAGCCTAAATCTTTTGGTTCTCTTAGGGATCCATATTTTCTTTGAAGTTTACTGAATTGATCAAAATTTCCTTTGAATTTGACCCAGGTCAATGATACTGTCGGAACATTAGCTGGGGGTAGATACACCAACCCAGATGTCATTGCTGCAGTGATACTGGGTACTGGAACAAATGCAGCTTACGTTGAGCGTGCTCATGCAATCCCCAAGTGGCATGGTCTTCTACCCAAATCAAGTGAGATGGTAAGCTCGTATTCCTGCTAATTCAACAGTTTTTGGTGGCCATATTATTTGAGTATGCCGTCTCTCAGATCATTCCTAAAGGTTGCCTAATAATCATTTGCTTGAGTTCTCTACTTATAGATAGGGTCTAAAGCATCATCTGTCTGTATTAGGTGATTAATATGGAATGGGGTAACTTCCGATCATCACACCTTCCTTTAACCGAGTATGATGCAGCCCTTGATGCCGAGAGTTTGAACCCTGGGGAACAGGTAAACAATCTTTCCTAGTTTTACCCTAGCATTAATCTTTGGGTGCTCTTTTAGTGAACGACGCATATGCTCTGTCATTTGCAGTTATACGAGAAGATGATATCTGGAATGTACTTGGGTGAGGTTGTGCGAAGAGTCCTATTGCGGATGGCTGAAGAGGCTGCCTTCTTTGGTGATACAGTCCCACCAAAGCTCAAAATCCCATTCAGTTTAAGGTATGCTTGTTTTACCACTTGTTATCAAGATGTTGTATTACAATTCGTGGCGTAACGACTGCTTCTAACACTCTATTGCAGGACCCCGAACATGTCAGCTATGCATAACGACAAGTCACCCGATTTGAGGACGGTGGCAAACAAGCTTAGGGACATCTTGGGGGTAAACGACATAAACCTATTTAAACAAGTTTACTTATATTTTCTAAATGCAACCAGGATTGTGTTTTCGATTCAAGTGCAAGTAAACAATCGAATAATCGCATGTTATTGACACGATCGGTCACTCTTGAACGCATGCTCTCAGATATCTGGCACCTCATTGAAGACAAGGAAATTGATCGTCGAGCTTTGCAACATCGTGGCGACACGGGGCGCCCGCGTAGCAGCGGCGGGCATCCTCGGCATCGTGAAGAAGCTAGGAAGAGACACAATAGGAGACGGTGAGGAGAAGCGACGCTCGGTGATTGCACTAGACGGAGGGCTGTTCGAGCATTACACGGAGTTCCGAGAGGCCATGGAGAGCGCCCTCAGGGAATTGCTGGGCAGCGAGGTCGCGGACACCATCGTGGTCGAGCACTCCAACGATGGGTCTGGCATTGGAGCCGCCCTCCTTACAGCGTCGCACTCGCAGTACCTGGAGGTGTAGTACTTTGTAAAACCGATAATAACGACGAAAAGGAGTTATCAGCATCTCACCAGTTGGGTTCGAGGTCGCGATACCAATGTGGAAGCCTTCCTTTCTGTCCTTTAGAATGGCAGATGAAATGAGTTTGTGGTTGAGGATTCTAATTTGTTGTGTTGAGGGGATTTGTTCAATAACAACAATCCACAATAAAAAGGGCAAATTGCAGTTGCAGTTGTTGTTGGCTAGCGATTTGCTAGAATGCCAACGGTTTTTCTGTTGAGAGTTGTAGAAATAAGATGCATGCCTCAAAAATGAAGGGCCTTTGGTTGCTGGTATAATCGATTGACAGTCGAACACTTCTTTTTCTTTAACAACATCTTCAACAACTTTTTTTAAAATTTCTATGAGAAATAGAAAAACAAAATACATATATTTTAAATTATTTTTTTCTTCAATTTCAACTGTTTTTAGATAATGTTGTCGATTTAAGGAAGTTTCTCTATTTTTTTCCATTTTAGAGAAGAAGATAAGGAATCTGTTGGACTAAAAAACCTTCTATTTTAGAGAAGGAGATGAGAAATCTGTTGGATAAAAAAAATATCTTAAAATTCTCCAAAAACTCCAAAATTTTTACAATGGGAAACCGGTTGGAGATGCTCTAAGGGGAAAAAAATCTAGAGCTCGGAACATGTTCTCATTGTAGTTGTGGAAATGAGGTGAAACTAATTAAAATAACTCATTCTTTGTAGAAGTGTTAAAAAAATATTTCACATTTTAACTGTAAAAAAAATCAACATTTGGGGCATGTGGTAACAAAGTATTTGAACTTTTTTTTTCAACCATAAATTGGGTTAAAACAATGATATGAGATTGGTTAAATAATATCATTCTCGTTAAAACAAGTCAATATTATCCAAAATTCACCAAAATCTTAATTTCGTCAATTATGTTAGAGCTCGTTCACTCTACACTAGTCATTGCCCTACGCTAGTAATTTTTTAACGTGGGGGTTCCGAGGTTGAGCACCCACTAATTACTCAAAGTGTAAGTAGTGAGATTTTAACCCTTAATCTCTTTTAAGGGTCACCTCCCCTTTACCACTAGAGCAATGAGTCATTGGTTCTGCACGAGCTATCGCTTTATCGGTTGATACTCCATTGTCATCTTGGTAGACATTGTGAATATAAATTAATTAAATTGCAATTATACAAGATAGATTTTTTTTTGGTCAGAAATTATACAAGGTAAATGAAGTAGGGTTGAGTGCATTGCCGGCCGGTACAATGATATTTTCTTTCTTGAAGTTATTTCAGAATTCAGATATCTAATCTATATAATATAATAACACTAAAGAAGGAGTACACTACACACGTGTCACCTTCTCCATAATCTCCAACCTATGTGGCATTCTCTCATTTCTCCATGCTTATGTGTCATTTTTTTGTTTTTTTTTGAATTTTTGTAATTAACTTAATTACATTAATCTATGATTTCCTTCCCTTATTCACTGTTTCCGTATATAAAAGATTGATTCTCTTATTATCAACCAATCCTTTTTTTCTTTTATTTTTCTCCTTTATATATAAAAATAATGTAATGAGAATCATTTGATTAATTGGCAATGTCCCCTTAAAACTATAAATTTCAACTAATTAAAATTTTTCGCATATGATATTAATATTAAATTAAGATAAAACTATTTCTTAAGATATCACATATTTTATAATCAATGGTTTCAATTCAAAATATTTGAATTGAAAAAATAAAATAATAATTAAAAAAATAAAACAAAACAGTCAATGCATTTATTCTTCTTTTAAATATATAATTTATGTCTCAAATTTATAGGTTAAAAAATCATTTTTTATTTGATTTCCATCTATATTTTGGTTTTTTTTTTGGTATTTTGGTTTTTGGTTTGATTTGTATGTGCAATTATTGTTTTTTAAAAAGAAAGAAAGCAATTGGTTATTTATTATCTTTCATTTTATAAGACCTTTTTTATAAATAATTAAAATAGAAAATCTCAAAGTGGATTACTTGATATAGTCAATTATTTTAAAATTGAATAACTAAAATGTATTGAATTAAATATCCTTTATACACATATACAATCATGGGATAAGTTCTAAGTAGAGTGAGATTGAAATTTTTTATTTGTTTTTATTTTTTACTAATAAGTTTTCTTTATTCTCGAGGACAATCCATACTCACAAAGTCATATTTATTTTTACTCAATATTATAGAGATTTATCACAAAGATAGAACCATGTAAAATAGGTACATTCTAATAGGTTTTGATAATTCTAATATAAATACATTACATTTGAATTTCTGGTACTTTAAGAGTTGAAGGTAAAACATGTGACTTTCTTCTACGTTTATAATTTTTTTTTATACATTCTCTTTTCATTATTAATTTGAGTGTACTTGATAAACTCTTAATTAATTAAAATAGTTTGTTGTGTTTATTTTTTTATACATTTTAATGACTAATTAAATTTATGAATCATGTGTTTTGAACAAAAATTAATTCTATAAAAATTATATTATTAAAAAAACCGCACAAGGTGCGGGTAATTGAACTAGTATAATACTAAAACAGTTGTTTCCACTGCCATGTGTCAAATTTTCCTTACATATAGGCTTATATGGCAGACTCTAATTAAACCTGACCCCACCTTCAATTTAAATTTAAATTAATTAATACCTATAATTTTTATCATGCTTAATGTGTTTCAATTTTTAATTAATTTATTTTTATATTAATGTGTTTACGTTTTCATATTTTCATATGATTGCCATCTTCTTTTAACAAACACATTTTTTTTACTCTGTTAATTTTATTTTATTATCACTTAAATAATTTAATTCGAATTTTTTTTGAAAACTTATAATTTGATTGTTATAGATACCAAGAGTAGTTCACTGATGGCCATTTATATAAGATGGTAACAGCACATAAGAGTACATGCTAAATAATTTTTCTATTAATTCTGGGCCCGTATTTAATCAATTCTAATGGAAATAATTATTGCATATTAATAAATTGTAAATACCATTAACAATTGAACTTCTTAAAATATGGTTTTCATAAATAGATAAGATGCATTTTGATCTTTCATTGATATTTTAATCTTTTATGCCATTATTTTTTTTAAAATTTGTTTATTTAAAAAATTGTTAATCATCTCTACCAAATTAAATCATATAATACTTTTATTTTAAAAAAATATTGTTAACTTATAGTATAATTAATTTGCTATTACAAATCTTTACAGGTTTGGAAATTATTTGGAATTATTTACAATTATTTTGCATTGTTTAGTTTTTTTTTTACTGTTATTTTACGATTACGATCCACTTCTATAATTGTTTTTACTTCCCATTATTTAGTTTATATTTATAATAATCTTTCTAATCTATACCCTTAAAACATACAGTAGGTTATAAAGAACCTTGATTTGGGAAGAATCCCTTCCAAAAATGGATAAACCCTAAGAAAATATTTTTTTAAATATAAAATAATTAAATTTGGAAAATTATTTTCAAATCAAAGTAATTGATGCCCTTGAAAAATTAATAAATAAACCATATATTTTAAAAAAAATGATAACAATCAATAAATCTCTACATGTTTCTTTTTTCCCTTTTTAAAGATTTTTTTTAAATGGTTTTCATTCTACAAATTATATAATAAAAACTTCATTTTTGTTAGTATTTTCTAATAATAGTAATAAAGGTTTAAAAAAGTTCAATTTTAATTTTGTATTCATTGTTTTGAATTAAAATTTACAAATATATGAAATTAAGAAAATGATCTAATATCTTCGGGGATTAGGATAAAAATTTAAGAATATGATTAATATAAATAAATCAAACCAAACATTTTCATGTGTTTTCGAATGAATTCAGTAGGGCCATATAACAAAAAAAAACACTATATATATTATATATATTTATATATCTAATATAATACTAAAGCAGCTGTTGTAGATGCCACATGACAACAATTCCTTAAAAATGGGCTATCTAGCAGCTTTAAATTTAACATGGACCCACTTTTGATTAAATGATAAATTAATTATTTCTTTTCCCTAATTTTCAAATATTTTTATTGGTTGAAAGTTATTTATGTGTTTATTTAAATTAATCAATTATCGATAATTGTTAAACATTAAAAAAAATTAAAAATTTCTTTTCATTCTAATATTTGTTAAATTTGTTTAATCTTCCCTAAGAAGCTTTTCATCCAAATAGGTATTCTTACATTTTTTAATCAAATAATTTATTTTATGAGTGTATTTGAAAAAAAAAAATTGACGTCATGTGAGGGTGTCTTTGAATTCCAATATATTTTAATTATAATGCATAAATGCTTGAATAGAGTTTGGTTAAAAAAAATTTACAATTTTTAAAATAATGTAAACATTAAATTAAATACACTGTAAATTATGTTTATATAATGTAATTAAAAAATTTACACAATAGTGGTTGTTTGATTGACACAATTTATAAGGTATTTTATTTAAAAGGTATATCATTTTAAGCACATTATAAAATTTGATAACCAAATACTACTCAAGTGTTTGTATTTATAAAATTTACACAATAGTGGTTCTTTAATATGCATGTTATTGTTTTCTTTTGAATTGTTTCCAATTACTAATCATTTTTTTTTAATTGTGACACCATTTAGATTTGGGTAAATCACACTAAAAAAGAAGGGGGTATATGTGAAGCTTTAACTCTTTTCTTTTGTACCGTGGGGGTTCCGATGTTATCGACTAATCCCCCACGGGCTCGAGAACTAGCCTGCAAAGGACTTAAATCGGTAAGCCCGACGAGAAGCCACTAGACAGGCTCATCCAAGCCAATGGAGGCTTGAGCATTCACTAATTACACAAAGTGTAAGTGGTGAGATTTGAACTCTTGACTTCTTGCAAGAGCCACCTCTCTATTACCATTAAAGCAAAGAGTCATTGGTTTGAAGCTTTAATTCTTTGTCTTGACTCTCCCTTCATTTTTTTATTCGTCATATGTTTTATGACACTAAGCTAACTATCTATGCTTTGGCCTAATATATAATAATAGAGCTTCTATTTAGACATTGCAAATTATATAACATGCTCAAATAAAACTAATAAAAAGATAATATTTGATAGAGTTTTTAGCTTCTTAAAAAACATATAAAAAAAATGGCCTATATTTTGAGATGAAAGGATTTTTTTTACTTTTAAGTTTATTAATATAATATATCTTTTTTTATGTGATCTCCATCCCAAAGTTCTAAAAATTCCATTCACCAACATTTGTGGAATGTGTAGTCCAACTGCCAAATTTTTGGGTTCTATCTTCCAACCCATTACCACAACAAATGTGTGTTTAATGCTCAAAGTAATCAATCAATTTACTAAAAAACTTAGAAGGATAAAAATAACACACAACAGTGGTGACTCTAAACTTTGTACTACCTCTGTCTCAAAATATCGGTCGTTTTACTTTTTAGCACGTTTTTGAAGGAGCTAAAAACTTTATAAAATATTAACTTTTTTATTAGTTTTTAAAAATAATAATATACTTATTATTAATAAGCATAATATTATTTTTAAAAACCAACAAAAATATAATATTTTACAGAGTTTTTAGCTTCTTAAAAAACATGCCAAAAAAATTAAACGACCTATATTTTGAGACGGATGAAGCTTTTTTTTTAACTTTTAAGTTTATTACAAAAATATTTCTTCTCTCATTTTTATGTGCTCTCCATCCAAAAGTTCTTAAAACTCCATTCACCTAGAGTTTGTGTAATATATAGTCGAACTACCAAATTATTTGATCTTACCTTCCAATCCATTAACACAACAAAAAATAATAGTAGAGGGCCACATTTTTATATCATGCCTCAAACATTTAAAATCTCAAACCCGACCCTGCTAGGAAGGTGAGAAATTGACGTTTTGCCACATATATTATATATTGATATAATATAAGCATTATTTTTTTAATCCAAATTTATATTATTTTGTTATATTGTTTTCATATTATTATAATAGTATAATACATCTAATATATAATGTAAATAAATTATGGTAATATCTTTTATAAAATATAATATACATTACAAATCCCGTGCGTAACGTACGGGTACTACGCTAGTATGCATACTAATTAATATGGTTGCCCAATATTATGTTCGACCAACAAATTTGACTCTTTAACAATAAATTCAAAATATAAATAAAACAGAAGTGGGTAGGACATTTCTAACATAAAACTCCCGTAAAAATGGCCACACCAAAATGAAAAACAAACTCTAAAAAATGGACCCATTTATATATGGCGATTTTGCATAACTAGACCATTTTTTTTTGAAAGTTTGCAAAAATGTCATATTTTGGTAAAATTTGCAAAAGTGACTTAGTAGGCTAGTTTTGCAAATAAATTTGGTGACCTACAATACCGGTTGCTAGTCACATGCTAAAAATTTTCCCGCCAAAAAAATCAAGAATAAATAATAGTCCTGAAGACTTGTATAGGGATTTAAATTTTTAAACATTCCGTGTCACTTGAAGGATTTTGCGTGTCACCTGCTACTTTTTTCTTGTCACACGTTTAGATTCTCTTGACACTTGTTCAAATACTAGTTTTTTTTTCTTGTTACATATGTTACGATGTTAATAGTCTATGTAGGATTCGAACCTACATCTATGTGTATTTAACACATTGCTCTACCTTGAGCTAATAGACTTTAAATAGTTTATAATATAATAATATAATCACTTATTTTGTAAATCGTATATGTCAACAATATAAATTATGCATGTCACCTGTTTGTATGGTCGTGTCCCTTGAAGGACTTACCGTGTCACTTGTTTGATTTTGAAGTTTCACATTTCTGAGTGTCTGCCAATTTGTTAAGGAAATCACCCTTGTCACTTGAAGGATTTACCGTGTCACTTGTTTGATTTTGAAGTTTCACATTTCTGAATGTCTGCCAATTTGTTAAGGAAATCACCCTTGTCACCTGTTTGTATGGCCGTGTCACCTGAAGGAATTACCATGTCAAAGTTCAAAGTTTCACATTCAATTAATAATATAACAATATAATCACTTATTTTGTAAATCGTATATGTCAACAATATGAATTATGCATGTCACCTGTTTGTATGGTCTTATCTCTTGAAGGATTTACCGTGTCACTTGTTTGATTTTGAAGTTTCACATTTCTGAGTGTCTGCCAGTTTGTTAAGGAAATCACCCCTGTCACCTGTTTGAATGGTCGTGTCACCGGAAGGAATTACAGTGTCATAGTTTAGAGTTTCACATGCAATTTATTTTCGAAATGAACCATGTCACTTGTTTGTATAGCCGTGTCACTTCAAGGATTTAACGTGTTTGTATTTCTACCGAAACAATTGAAAACCAAGTAGGCGCCAACGTAGAACTCCGGGGAATACATGTCGATCTTCTTGCTCGGCTCGCTGGGAGCGGAAATAACGAAGTTGCTCAACGTGGGCGATCTTCTTGGATGAGAGAGGAAGCAGATCTGGAGAGAGATGGAGGGAGCTTGGAGGAGAGAGAGGAGGCAAATTTGGTTTCTAGGGTTTTTGATAGGATCTCTCATAAGCTTCCCTTTTATACTTGTTTTTTCTTTTCTTTTTTTTAAACAAATAACTTGCTTTTCTTTTTTTTTTTTTTACCCCATTTACCTCCTAAAACCGGTGGAGGCAACCGGTTATTTTTGCAATTTTTTGCCAATCCGGATTAGTTTTGCAAAATTTCAAGGGTTAGGATTAGTTTTACAAACTTTCTAACTTTGTGGGTTAGTTACCTCACTTCTCTTTATATATTTGAACTTATTAGGTAGTGCTTTTAATTTTAGTTCCATTTAATTAATCCAACTTTTTTATACTAGGCGGATTCATGTTCCGACCATTTGGGTGGCCTTTTCTTTTCGTTTTTGTTTGTTATTAAGAAAAGCATTTCCACAAACTATAAAGCTCCTAAAAATACATATATAGCTATATACTTCGTGACCCATAAAATGTTTCTATAATGATAAATTAATAACAATGAGATCTTCAGATCAAGTCCATTTTGGCAGGACCAAAACCATGCATTATATAAGGATCCCATTATTGGTATGGTAATTTTTTTTTTTTATCAAATGTACGGTCAGTTATCAACTTTCAATGTTGACGGAATTTTTTTGTCTAAACAAAGCTTGTCAGTACCGACTTTTCATATCAATAAGTTTTTTTAAGACAAAAATCTATGTTAGAGTTTCTGGTGTCGACAACCAAATATGTGGCCTTTGTTGATAAAGTGTGGCACATAAACAATTTAAGTGTTAAACTAGGATCTATTTTACAACAATAGCTATTGTTGGATTTTCTCTAAGCCGCTGGTGCATATACACACACTAGAAACCTAAGACATAAATTTAATAAAATTATATATCTTATAATCAACTATCAATTTCTAATAGTTGAACTAAATTGTTTAAACTTCCGATGAGTTACTATGTTTTTTTAATTTGTTCACAAGATGTATACAATGCAACTAGGCATACCACGTGGAAGAAAATAAAGAGCATAAGAAATAAGGTTTAGGAATTGATGGGAAATACAAATGGATAAGATTAAGGATGGATAGATGAATTAATAATAAGATCGTTCCGAATGAGTGCTTGGGAGCACCCACCATGAATTATCAATTAGCCCAGTTGGTGCAGCTCTGCTCTCCGACCCACCAACTGCTTTTATTCTATGTGTCATTTTCCTCTTTAATTCATTTGTGGATATAACTTTATAACATCCTATTTATAGCTTTTATTATTACATTATTAATTAGGTGGTTCGTCTCGGTCCAAATCATATGTTCCCATTTCTTTACCTTTCTTTTTTTTATATATAAGAAAATAATTCGAAAGTCGGACAAACCCGACTAATCGAGAGGCCGACTAGGTCGAAAGACGGCGAGCCATCAAAGCATACAACATAATAAGCATAAAAAAGGTGCAGGATAAAACGGTGGAGAGCACACAAATGCAGTCGAAACAAGCGATCCAAACCCGAACATGTTGGGGACAACATAATTTAAGAGCCGACGCCAAGCACCACCAAGTAGTGACACCGCTGGACAGCAGTACATCAGGAGTTCCTGTGGGCAGTGAAGACGATCATCCAAGGAAATGTCCGTATCGCGGAGTCACCTCGATACACACAGTCTTGACCCCAGCCAGACTCGACACCGGACGCCAGAGCCCCAACTCGGAACGAGAACGCCAAGAACAACCAAACTTGTAGCTGAAACCACCATCGAAGATGCACCAGTAAATCCCATTCAGGCGAACGAGATTTTATTGAAACCCAAACGGGCAATTTGTACATCCCTAGCGAGAATATTTTTGACAAAAAACCTGATTATTCAAACCCTTTCAGGATTTAGGCCCTTTCGGGGTTTACTCAAAGAATGGTTTCATTTTTTTTTCACACCCTTTTGGGGCATATGTGAAGGGAAGACGTCTCACGAAGTCACGTACCCAACCAGCAAGACGACGCCCGGAGGACCCAACACCGGCGACGAGCGGGGAGGAGCGAGCCAGGCCAAGGGCGGACATGCGAAATCAAAAGCATCGGCCTTAACGAGGTGCCTCAAAAAACATCGGCGAACTACAAATTGGGGGTCGGAATGGAGAAAACTAAGCACAAGGCACCCGAAATCAGCCAAAACCAGACCGATTGAAGGAATATACGATTGATTTGGGGAAGGGGATTCGGAAATTAGGGTTTGGAGGGGGATAGCAGTATGGCGGAAACACAAACCATGACCGCCCGGAACGCTGTGGCAAGGAGAACCGCGTAAGAAGCCAGAAGGAGAGGGTGACGATGGTGGGGGATGAGTTGGTGGTGGATTTGCTAGATGGCGGTGATGTTGGGTGGCAGTAATGAAGGAGTATTGGTTTTGGGGTTTGTAGAGAGAGGCCACAACCTCTATCTCTTGGTTTCCCTTTACCTTCCCTTCTATTTCCTCTCTCATAAAAACTCTATTATTTAAAAAATTTTAATTCTTTTTATTTTTGTTTTATTTTAATTTTCATTTGGAATTTGTGAGGAAAGAGATGGTTGGAGCATAAGAGGAATGACAAATTTAGGGATAAGAGATTTAAAGGCGGTTCACCCGTGCTATACACGGGTTACTTTTTTTTGAAAAGGAAATAATTCGAAATCTCAGATATCAATCGAAGTTTGAAAAAACGAGAAGCCAAAGAATCGGCTAACGGGCTAACCGTCATGATACACGAGTTACTTATTTAAATGGTCTAATATAATTTGTACAATATTTTACAACACGGGTTACTTATTTAAACGGATTGAGTTAGCGTTCTTCGCTGAAAGTCTAGAATGGCACTACTTCGAGCCTTCAACTATTCGACAAAGAGATGCAAGGTCTAGAGAGGATAGGCAGTAAGTACATTTTCAATTGAGCTTAATATTTTCTTTTATTATTTCACATTTCACATTAAATTACATGATAACGTATTAAAATTATAATAAAATCATTCATAATTATAATACACCTTAGTTATACATATTATACTAACATTAAATAATAAATATAAAAAATTTATATATATACTCGATAACCATGGTATTTCATATACGCTTACCACTATCGTAGCAATTTATAGTGGTTACCAACATGATGGTAACCATCATTATCAGTTATCATTACAGTAGCAACCAACGTACGTACTTTGGTATGGTTGATATGATAATTTTGATTCCATTTGTCGGTCTTAGAGCATCTTTAATAGTGGTATTTTGAGTACCATAAGATTTTTTTTAAAAGAAAATAAAAATAAATGTCAGAATTTTTGTGAGAACCAAGATAATTATTACAATAGAGTATCATGCATATGATACTTGGGCTGACACAATATCATCCCATTTACCCAATTAGAAAAAAGAGATAGGTCCTACTCCCCTTTTAATTCTCCCTCTACTATTAATAAGATACTCATATTGAATATCATGGTTGTGGAGTACCAAATCTTAAAATGAGGTGGGAGAGAGAGAAATAACAAAAAGCAAGTTATAATATTCAAAATGAGGATTATCGTTAAAAATGCTCTTAGAACAAGTTAGGTGTTACTAATTAATTTGCAAAAGTTTCAATTGTAATTTTTTTTAAAAAAAAAATTGGCTTTAAATTGTACATTTAATGGCAAAAAATATTTCAAAAAGTAGGAAAAAAAAAATAAAACAAAAAACTTTAAAATTTCTTTGATTGTAATTACTTAATTGAATGTGCAATAAATGGAAAATAAGCAAACTTTAAGTATTTCAAAAAGTAGAAAAATGAAAATTAAATGAAAAAACTTGAAAATCTCTTTGATGGTAAATGGATGTATAATGTCATATGTAACAAGGTATGAAATAAAACTGTTGAGATAATGAGATATGAAGTAAAACCAATCGATGCATGCAAAGAAAATATAAAAGAAGATTATTACGATCGAGTACCTTTTCGCTTATTTCTTGAATCGAAATTATAAGCATGAGTTTACATCAAAGGCTTTTGAATATCCATTAGACCGAAACCGGTCCAATATAAAATCAAAAGACCCAAAAAAAAAACCTTCTACGGAGGCAAAAAAATTAAATCCACACATCATAACATCTCCACGTACTTACCCGTACGTTACCAAAATCAGTCCTTATCTCTCTCTCTCTCCATCATTCTCGTTGGCCGTTCTTCCATAACGGTCGCGTTTGTACCGAAATTAACCCCCGAGAGGGTAAAAAAAAACAACCAAAAGTTTTTAAAAAATACATCTTGGCCAATTGAAGAAGTCCACGTGTCTTAGTAAGGAGAGTCAACGGTCAAAGATTCAATTTTGAAGCCGGAGATCCATGTAAAACCTCTTGATGAACTCATCGGCCGCTTTGTTCACCTCCACCCTCTCCTCCTCGTTCTCCTTCGCCGGGAGGGGCGATTTCGTCACCCACACCGGCGACTCAGCCCCAACGTCGATTAGTTCGAGCACCCGCTGGACGGCGGCCATGGTAGCGGCCTCGTCGCGGCGGCAGCGGAGGCGGAGGCCGTTGTTAGCCGGGGTGGTGGAGCAGCTGAAGTCGTAGTCGACGTTGGGGGTGATGAAAGAGAGAACGACGTCGTTTGAGGACTTGGAGGGGTGGGGGACAGTGCCGCCGGAGAGGAGGAGGGAGTGGAGGGCTCTGGAGGCGAGTTTGTTGGTGCGCTTGCTGAGGAGGAGGGTGAGGTCGAGGAGGAGCTTGCTCTTCGCGAAGCCCTTCCTCGCCATCGACAGAGCAACTCTGATGAGGCTCCATAGTTTCTGGGCTATGGCTTGGGTGCTTCCTGTTTCCATCTCCATTAATTTATATATTTCTAGCTATTTTTCTTAGTGATTTTTTTTTTAGGGTTGATTATAAGATATAGGGGGTGTCTAGAGGAAGGGTATTTAAAGGAAATGAAGGAGGATAGGCCACAAAATGAGTGCGTTTTTTTTTTAAATTATTATTCATGTGATAATTAATGTAACGATTATAAATATTAAATATAATATTAGCTAGGGACATGCTGTATGCACACTTGTTTTGATACAATCTACATACATACAATTGTGTTGACACATGTTTCATACGTAGTATTTTTTTTTAGTACGTTATCTTAATTATTTAGTTGTAGTACATGAATATTCAATTACAATAATCTATATACATGTATAAAAATTGATAAATAGTACTTTATGCTACTTATGATTGATTCTATTAAAATAATTATGTAGTCAAAAAATTTATTAAACTAATATATTATCATCTTAGAAAGTTATCATAAGTACGTGAATAGAGGTTATTCCAATATAGTCACTTTCCAATGGTTTAATATGTTAGAATATGTTTCAACGATAAAAAAGTGTTGGAAACTTATTCGTTTGTTAGATAGATATTAAAAAAATAATTAATTAGTTTCAAAAGTTGGAGGTAGAGAATTGACAATTTGGAGTTGTGGTTAATAAATAAATTATGCATTATATATATATATAAAGGGTGATATGGATCGTAGAATGGTATATTTTGACGATACAAATACACCATGTATTTAGAGTTTCATGTCATTTTTTTAAGTGAGTTGATTTGTACTTGTTGGTTTATATAAAATTAAATCAAACCCTAAAGGGTGATATGGATGGTATAACGGTATATTTTGAAGATTCCATTTATTAAAGCCTTCATTCATATACTCCATCCATCCGTTAATTAAAACTTGTCATTTTAAAAATCAACACACTTATTAAGAAAACAAACAAAAGTACATATATCCCTAATTATTACTTTACTTGTTTACTTTCTCAAAAACTATAACTAACAGCTATCTAACCATTACAAGGGCAATTTCGTAAAGTGGATATTAAAATACCTAAAATGACAAGTTTTTCTTAATAAAATTTCCTTCCTAAAACGACATGTTTTAACTAACGTACGTAGGGGGTATAATTTATAGTTTTTTTAACTCAAATGTGGATTTTTGGAGTAGACCCCCCTATAGATAATTATAAATAATGTTGTTAAAATCGGGATTCTTGATTGGATCGATAAAATGGTGTAAGGATCGGATTGTAGAATCGAATTGTGTCGGATCATAAGATCTCACCACATGGATGAATTTTTTTAAATGAAGTTAATATGTGAGAAATCCATCATAGATGAAGAAATCAAGAATCTGTTCTTTGTATTGAAGAAGAAGAAGATGTACAGAAGTTAGTTGTAACAACCGTGAGAGGCCTCCTATATATAGACCTCTTATTATGACTAATTACAAAGAACCTACTGCACTTTTATAATTTACACAAACTACCCTTGCTGTCTATATACTCTAATACCCCCCCTCAAGTTGGATCTGGAGTTTCAAACACCAATCCTAACTTGGTAGACAGGAATCTGTGTTGTTGCTCTCCTAATGGCTTAGTCATGATGTCAGCCAGTTGAAGAGAAGTAGGCAGATGATGAGTAAGTAAAAAACCTTCCTGCTGTTTCTCTCTCACGAAGTGACAATCTATGCGCAAGTGTTTAGTTCTTTCATGAAACACGGGGTTAGCAGCAAGGTGGATTGCAGCTCTATTATCACAATGAAGAGGAATGGGTAATGGAACCTTTATTTGCAGATCCTGAAATAGCCCTTCTAACCAGACAAGCTCACTGCTGGTGTATGACATAGATCTATACTCTGATTCTGCAGATGATTTAGAAACAGTTGCTTGTTTCTTTGTCTTCCATGAAATGAGTGAGTCACCTAATAATACACAGTACCCAGAAAGTGATCTAGCAGTAAAGGTGCATGAACCCCAATCTGCATCACTGAATGCAGACAAGTGAACTCCAGAGTTTGATGAGTAAAATAACCCTGCACTTATGGTGCTCTTCAAATATCTGAGAACATGAACTGCAGCTTGATAATGAGGAACACGTGGGTTGCTTACAAATTGTGATAAATGCTGCACTGAATAGGATATGTCAGGTCTAGTTAGATTGAGAAATAACAGCCTCCCAATCAATCTTCTATAACCTTCTTGATCTGGATACAGATCACCCTCTTCAGTAGACAATCTAAGACCCTTTGGCAAAGGAAATCCAGTTGGCTTAGAATCCATCATCTTCATATCTTTTAATAAATCAACAATGTACTTCCTTTGATGTACCATCATTCCTTCCTTAGATCTTGCAATCTCGAGGCCAAGAAAATACCTTACTAGTCCAAGATCCTTAATAGTGAATTGTTGATGAAGCTGTTGCTTGACTTTGATAATTGCAGCTTCATCATCCCCAGTGATGAGTAAGTCATCTACATAAACTAATGCCACAATAATACCTGAAGAAACTTTCTTAATGAACAGAGAATAGTCCTGCTTTGACTGAATGAACCCCAAAGTTTGTAGAAACCTTGTTAACTCAAGGTTCCACTGCCTACTTGCTTGCTTTAGCCCATACAAGGACCTCTTCAAAAGACATACTTGTCCTGGCATTGCTTTGTTGTACCCTTCTGGAGGATTCATATAGATCTCCTCATCCAAGTAACCATGTAAGAAAGCATTGTTTATGTCCAATTGGTGAATTGGCCACTCCTTAATAGTTGCTAATGCCAACAAGCTTCTGACAGTAGTAAACTTTGCTACAGGAGAAAAAGTGTGCTTGTAATCTTTCTCCTTGATTTGATTATATCCTTTTGCCACAAGCCTGGCTTTATATCTCTCTATTGACCCATCAGGCTTGTGCTTTAATTTGAATACCCATCTTGAGCCAATTGCAATCTTATCTTTAGGAAGTTCTATAAGCACCCAAGTATGATTTTTTTCCAGTGCATCCAACTCAGCCTTCATAGCATCTATCCATTTACTATCTGACTTTGCTTGCTTATAAGTATGAGGTTCCTGAATTTGCACCAAATTGGCAAAGGATCTCACAAACTCTTGAGAGAATAAGCTGCTGTCTCCCAAAGTAACAGAAAGAAAAGATTGAGATTGAGATTCTGTGCCATTAATAGTGGGACACACAAAATCCCTCAATCTTGTAGGAGGCACATGAGCCCTTACAGATCTTCTGACTTCTTGCATCTGTTGATGATGACCAATACTAGAAGTAGAGACATCAGTTTCATGAGAATCAACTGACTGAACATTTGATTGTTGATCATTGGACCCCAATAAATCATCATCTGATGAAGGAGTATCTTGAACCACTCCAGACTGTTGCTGAGGAATAATCATAGTGTTTAGATCATTATCATCTGCCGGATTCACCAAAGACACTGGAGGTACACTGTCTGAAGTTATGACAGCAACTGGAGAAACTTTGAAAGGAAATTGATCTTCCAGAAAAATGACATCCCTGCTTATCACATACTTATTTGCAGATAAATCATACAGTTTATAGGCCTTTTGACCAAATGGATAACCAAGCATTATACACTTCTTAGCCTTGGATGCAAATTTATCCTTTTTGCAATCAGGAGAGAGTGCATAACACAGGCATCCAATTGTCCTTAATTCTGTATATGTTGCAGCCTTTTTAAACAAAACTTCATATGGAGTCTTCCATTGTAAAACAGAAGAAGGAAGTTTGTTTAAAATGTAGGTTGCAGCTAGCACACAATCACTCCAAAACTTATCTGGTAACCCAGCATGTAGTTTTAAAGCTCTAGCAGTCTCAATGAGGTGTCTATGTTTCCTCTCTACTCTCCCATTTTGTTGAGGAGTATAGGGTGCACTCCTTTGATGAGTGATTCCTTTAGAGGCAAACATTTGTGCACATGAATTTTGCACAAATTCAGCACCATTATCACTACGAAAAGACTTAATCATAGCACCAAATTGATTGGAAACATAAGCAATAAAATTTGATATGACAGTAAAAGCATCAGATTTTCTATTCATCATATATGTCCAAGTAACTCTGCTTTTATCATCAACCACAGTAAGAAAATAAGATGCACCACTCACACTTTGAACCTTGTAAGGTCCCCAAATATCCAAATGTACTAAATCAAAACAATTTTTAGAAATGGAAGAACTAACAGGAAAAGGCAACCTATGCATCTTTGCCATGATACATGTTTCACAGTCAGGCAAAGATTTAGATGAAAAACCATCTAAGTGAGATAACTTGCTCAAAGAAGTATGTCCTAAACGAGCATGTAAGGTCACATCATTTTTATTCACAGCATTCACAGTAGTATGAAGACAAGAATGATCCAAATTGCCTTGATCCTTTGCATGTAATCTGTATAAGCCAGCACTTCTTGACCCAGAACCAATGATCTTGCTAGTTCCAAGGTCCTGAAACCACCATGCTTTATTAGTAAATACAGCAGCCACTTTAGAATCTTCAACTAACCTTCCAACAGATAACAAATTTTGCTTGAAAGCAGGAACTAATAAGACATTTAGCAATGTAATATCTGAAGACAACTTCAAATTTCCCATTTTATGTACAACAGAAAAGGAACCATCAGGTAATGCAATATGAATTGGTTGAGATAACACTTTCTTATCAATCAAAAGATGCTCAAATGCTGTCATGTGATCAGTGGCACCCGTATCAACTATCCAATTATTAATACTGCAGCTAGAAACATTTAAAGATACTGCATAACCATATGATACTTGGTTACCTACCATAGAGGTAGATGCAGATGCATAATTGATTTGAGATTGTCCTTGCATAGCCTTCATTACTTCTTGACACACAGCATTAACAAGAGACTTATCTATCTGCCCAACATCAGATTCTTCTAAAGGAGTGTCAGAACCAGCTTCACAGCTAGCATTATTTGCTCTTCCAGAGGCTTTCCCTTCCTTAGATTCCTTATACCAATCAGGAAATCCATGTAGCTTGAAGCAACTTTCCACATTATGCCCTTTCATCCTGCAATGAGTGCAAAACCTATCTTTTTTATCCTTCTTGAAATCCTTTTTCTCTGACATGAAATTTCTTGAAGCAGCTAGAGCAGTAGAATCCACATTTGCTGGTTGAGAAAGACCTCCATTACTCCCTCCTTTAGAATCTTCAATTTGCTGAACCATGTAATACACTTTGTTCACTGTAGGCAGAGGATCAATTGCCAATACATTGTTCTTAACACCTTCAAACTCATCACCAAGCCCCATCAAGAATTGGATGACTCGATTTCTTGACTCTGCATCCATGACCTTCTTGACCATCTCGCAAGAACATACAGCCATGGCACCACATGTACATTCTGGAAGCCCTTCTACCACTTTCAATTCATCCCAAACTCTCTTGAGTTTGTTAAAATACTCAGCCAATGAGCTATTCCCTTTCACAATCGTCCCCAATTCTTTCTTGAGACAAAATATCATAGGAGCATTTGTCTGTCCATATCTCTCAGACAGCTCATCCCACAGTTCCTTTGCAGAATCAAGAAATAAGAAACTCTGAGAAATCGAATTATCTAATGAGTTAAGCAACCAACACCTAACCATGTAGTCAGCACGAACCCATCTGTGCGCATTGTCAGCCCCAACCGAAGCTTTGCTGCAACTCCCATCAATGAAACCAATCTTATTCTTGGCACCAAGAGCGAGACGAACTCCACGACTCCATCCCAAGAAGTTATTTCCAGAAAATTTTACTGGAATCAGCTGTGATCCAGGTTTATCCGAATTGGATAACGCAAGAGGATCACCAGAAACGTTAATCCCATTACCAAAATTGGGATCCAGGTTTTCTGCCATGAAAACGAAACCCAGAAAAGCTTGCAAACACAAACAGAGTAAATGCGGAACGAAGATCTCTCAATCAAGAGATCGATTAACCAGAAAAACGAAAAACACAGACCGAAAACTACCGTCGGCTCTGATACCATGAGAAATCCATCATAGATGAAGAAATCAAGAATCTGTTCTTTGTATTGAAGAAGAAGAAGATGTACAGAAGTTAGTTGTAACAACCGTGAGAGGCCTCCTATATATAGACCTCTTTTTATGACTAATTACAAAGAACCTACTGCACTTTTATAATTTACACAAACTACCCTTGATGTCTATATACTCTAATAATATGTTTCATACTGTATTAGATAAATATTATGTTAAATCATAAAAAAAATTACCCATAAAGGTTGTCAAATTTGACAAAGAAACTAAATAGTATAATATATTATAGACTAACTAAATATATTGAACATTTATTAGATTTAAAGTGTATATGATAAATTTCTTATAATAGACATTTATAGGATTGTTACTACCTCTGTTCGAAAATATAAGTCTTTTACTATTTACGCACATTTTCTTAAGATGATGAAAATTATATAAAATATCAATTTTTTATTAATTTTTTTATAATCTCATACTTGTTAGTAAGAAGTACTGTATGAGATTATTAAAAAAACTTAATAAAAAAAATTGATATTTTATATAGTTTTTATCATCTTAAGAAAACGTGCGTGAATAGTAAAAAACTTATATTTTAGAACGGAGGGAGTATAATTAAAAAAATGATCAGAATTGTTTTTTCATTTTTGAAATCGTAGGATTGAATTGCGATTTTATCAACATTGTTTATAAGTAAGAAAAATACTTAAATTAAGGGCAAATTAAAAAACGTTTAGTTTATAAACAAGTCAATAAATAGTGTTCCCTTGATTTTTTTTATGCCAATTTACGACATTTTTTCTAGCAAAAAAAAAATGAAAAACACTTAGATTAAAAATATTGGATGAAACCAATTCAATAATAATAATAGTTATTTAGTTACAATGGATAATTGGGTGTGTATGGGGTGATTTTATAATCGGAGATTTTGCCTAATAACCTTGAAGTTAGACTTTCTCATATGGTAAACATGATATTCAATGGTAATCCTAAGTTTTGAATTGAATTTTTTTCGCCATGGTAACCCTAAGCCTATTAACTTTTTGAGACAAGAATAACAAACACGAAGAATTGGGGTGTGAATTTAAGAAATGTGGCCCTATTTGGAATCCAAAGAAGGCTTGTGGATGTTTTTCCTTTTTTTTTTAAGTTGCTCGACTAGCTTCCTTTAGGACGACATCAACAAATTCTAGATGAGAAACCAAGGGACTAGCGTCTGTTGACTGTTGTAGATGAGACACCTTATCCGCCACCGAGTTGATTTCTGGATGGATTATGTATGTGAAGACACGAGATAGCTAGACTAATAATTGTATTTCATTTTCTCTATTTTCTTTTTAAAGCATTATATAAATCACTCTTTTTTTAAATTTGAAGGAGCTAGCTAGGCTTTACTTACACAGCTCAAATTTGAATCGAAAAAAAAAAGTGGTGAATACTCCAAACATGATCCTGTTGCCACAATTGACACAATAGCTTTTTGCCATCTAAAGGTGAGAGAGACTTATGGGTTAAACTTGTTTACATCTCATTATGGATCATGTTATGCAAAACATTCAAGTTAGATGTTGCAACTAGCAACAATAGAGGTAACTGGTAAGCTAGTGTTGCTCAATTATTGGTTTGGACCGAACTGGACCGGATTATAATTTTCGATTCGATCTAATACCATAAATTTTGAAACCTAAGACAATGGATCAAATCGGATAGTAATTTATGATTTCAAGTTTATCTAGTTTACGGACAGATTGGACCGGTTAAACTAGTGGTCATTTTAGCAATTGCCAATTTAACAATCAATGTCCGAAGATATTCATTCATGCATCATCATGGAAGGAAAACTCAAGTGTGAGACTGCAAAGTGCAAACTCAATGCAATACAAAGATTACAAACGACATAGGAAACAATAAAGCAACCATAATTCCTCCTAAAACATGAACGAAAACTACTCATAGATCTACATCTAAATTAATTGGCCTACAAATATTGGTCCAAGACCAAAATTTACGGTTCGGTCTCAAGAACTCGGAATTGGATTTTTTGTGGACAAAAAATCAGACCATAATATTTTCAGTTCGATCCAAGACCGTAAAATCTGATCCACTCCTGATCCAATATAAGTTTTGAGCAGCCCTAGAGGTAGCTAGTTTATAAAAGCAACTTTTGTGCAAAAATGAAGGGTAAAAAGTTCATAGTGCAAGCCCAACAAAGAAGGAGCCACAAATTTTCCACCAATCCGACCACCCACTTTGAGTTCTTTACATAAAAGTTCATACATCTTTTTAGTCTTCTTTTTCAACAGATGGGAGTGTCTCCTTCAAAATATGTGATACAGGAAACCAAATTAATGTTGCAGAGTAGCATTGTTCATGTCATTTTCATGCCAACCTATTTTTTTCCGTTGAAATCAACTGTGATCCACATCGCACCGGATAGGTCTAAGACGGTGAGGTCTTCTAGTCTGCTTCAAAGATAGTACCTTAATCTGACCTTCATTTGAGACATCAATCACTTAGACTGAATCCAGACAAGTCAGAATGTCAAAAGACCTTGATGAAACAACTCCGCTCCAAGTCTGCCTCTGCGCAAGAGTAATGAAGATGCATGTCAAGGTGTTTCGGTGAGAAAAAACAAGCACAAAGCTAGGGATGAGCTCAAATATAACCATATGATGCGATACAATATCCTTTGTATTGTACAAATTGAACAGGTAGGCAAACGATGATTACAAGGAACCAAAAAGATCAAATGAAAATTGTAGCTACTGCCTCCAAATGGTTGATTTTACAAGAACTCTTCAAAGCAACTCCTTAGTCCTTGCATAAATTTCTTTTTCATTTTTGTGTTTATCCTCCCTGGTGTCAGTGTCAATGTGTTATGTTAGGTCTACAAACTACAACATTGACAGAACTTAATGCAACTACCTGACATTTTCTACACAACAAATTTAGCCACTTTCACACCTATCACCTTTTCAAATTCCCTCCAGTTGATGCTAATTTTGTAATCATGTTTAGCAGCTAAAATCACAAATCGTCTCCTCACAGATTGCAGTCACTAAAAGGTTAAAAATAAACTCTTCTTCTGCATTACAAATCTTATTAGTAATTTTTAGGGTAACAGCAATAATAGGAAACAGCTCAGTCATGCAACTCAAGCCACTGCATGTCAAAAGGCCCAGCCAAGTAGTGTTTTGCTATATTACAGAAAACACATGCCCCAAGAGAAAGAGAGTACCTGATTAAAGAGTAAAGACACTGAAAATTGAACTGTCAAGCGAAAAAAGGGCAGCCTCATGATTCATCCATTCGATAGGGAGGCATTTGCTGTGTGTCACAACATGCATCTGGAGTTCTGGACCCCCTCCAACATTATCTCATCACTCGCAGATCTACTCAATGGTCTAACTATCAAGCAACAGCCTGAAAATAAAACATTAGGAGCCTCAGCTGGTTAGCCAAGAAGGGTGACACCAACCGGAGAGCGAGTAATGCACTTGCATATGATACTATGCTCAATCAATTAGGCACTCACTGATGTGCCTATAAGCATTTAAGCGGCAGTGTAGTTAATGATGATCAACTCTATAAACTCATCATCTTAGCATCAAAAAGCACTATCCAATGCATTATGATGACACCAAGAGCAAGTAATGCATTTGCATATGATACTATGCTCAATCAATTAAGCACTCACTGATGTGACAGCAACAGTATGGTCAATGGTGATCAACTCTATAATCTCATCCTCTTAGCATCAAAAAGCACTATTCAATGCATTATGATGACACCAAGAAGCCAACATATATCCTCTAACCATTATCATCATCATAACCATTTGTAGGATCTTAGATGGAACTAAATTACATTTACAATATATCTTATTGATTTTAGTTTATTTGGAGTTTCTTGTTAATATAGACTTTCTCCCAAGCAACCAAAAACACAAGTATTATTGCCTGTAAAATGTAAAATGCATCAACCAAGGAGAAGTGACAAATTATGGCATGATATATGGTAACAATGATAATGTATGATTTATAGGACAATATTCCTTTCCTGTCATTACTAGAATACATTCGATTACTATTTTCTAGCTTCCTAATTTCCGGGTAGAAGGATGATTGATTATTCCTAAAACAAAACCAGTAGCACACTCCTCAAATGAGTCACTTGTAGTAAAAAATTGGAAGAAAACTATGTAAATCTCAGATGTAGTGTATGGGTCATTACACAGCATAACACACCTTAACGGCTTAACTTGATTGCTATTCACCTTGGAGCATACTTGATTAGTTCCTGTGGCAACAGAAGACTGCAACAACAGAGGTTTCGTTACAAGACCAAGGATCTCTCCACAGAAAGAACTGAGTGGCTGCAACCTGGAGCCTTGGCCAACTTCATTTGTTTCATAGCTTCTCTCAACCTCCCAACCTCTGCCCACATATTTCTACTCGCATAAATATTTGATAAAACAACGTAAACTCCATCATTCCAAGGTTCCAACTCGATTAAATGCTCAGCAATCCACTTCCCCATCTTTACATTGCTATATTTTTCACAAGCACCCATCAAACAGCCCCAGATCGCCACAGTTGGCTCCATGGGCATATTTTGCACCATGTTTCTTGCTTCTTCAAGCAACCCTGCACGGCCAAGCAAGTCCACCATACATCCATAGTGCTTCATTTGGGGCTTGATTCCATAAACATTGCTCATCAAGTTGAAGTAACGCTTACCTTCTTCTACCAACCCTCCGTGGACACAAGCACTTAGAACCCCGAGAAAAGTCACGTGGTTTGGCGCCACTCGAGCCTCTATCATATCATGAAAGCACTCAATTGCTTCTTCCACATGACCATATTTAGCATAGCCCGCGATCATTGATGTCCATGAAGACACGTTTCTATTAATCATCCTAGAAAACACCTTATGAGCCAAGTCCATCCTTCCACATTTCCCATACATATCAATAACCGTATTCATCATCAAGACATTCTCTCTTGTACAACCCTTCACCTGAAGAACACATTTATGCAGCTGGAGGGCTAAATTCAAGTCACTCAACCTCCCACAACCCGACATTACACTCAACATCATCACATCATCAGGCATAAATCCCTCTCTCTTCATCCTCACAAACATATCCACAGCATCCTTGGCACACCCACCCCTAGACATCCCTCCTATCAGTGCATTCCAAGAACCCAGCTTTCTCTTAGGATTTTCATCAAACACCTTGCGGGCACTCTCCATATCTCCCGCCTTCACATACATATTAATGAACCCGCTTTCACAAAACTGATCCAACTCAAACCCACGACGAAAAGCGACACCATGAAGCTGGCGCCCAGTCCGGATCGAGTATACTTGAGTAGCCGCCTTTAGGGTGATAGGAAGCGTGTATCGATCGGGCGCAAACCCAGCACTTAGCATATCAAGGAGAGCTTGGACTGCCTCTTCAAATGCACCTAGTCTAGTGTAGGATCTGATTAGGTTATTCCAATTAAGTGTACGATCCTGAGATTCTAGGAAGCGTGTTTTGATGAAGTGGGCATGGATACCGGTGAGATTGGCTAACCTGGTGATGTTTAGGGATTGGGTTAAGGGATTTGGGGATGCTATTGTTGGCGGGCAAGGATCCACAGGAAGGGAAGCAACATCAGCAATGGTAGCACAAAGGAGAAGGTGATGGCGTGTTTCAACTGCTCTGCGAAATGGCTTGCTAGCATTGATCACATACATGCTCAAGGAAACTGATAAATCGCAAAAACATGTACAATGTGACAACTAAAGGTGGGGTTTCGTTGGAATTCAAATATCTGATTTTAAAGGTAACAGATTGAAATTCGATTTCAGTATCGGATTTTGTAGGGATTTGGTTTTTATTTATACTTGGAATAAAAATTAGGGATTAGTTTGGCTGTGTTCTCAACCACCAGCGAATTAGGGATATATTACAGATGACAAAATTACCAGGTCCTGTCGTCAAACCAGTTCCAGAAATCATATATTCCTCGCTTCGTCAATTCAGAATTTAAAGATCACAAATTTAAAGATCTAGAATACGGAGTACCAAGCATCCAATTGAAATTTGAAATTGATTGTATCAAGTTTCGCAGGTTACAACTTGTTGAACGGTTCAGAATTTCTGAAGCTGTAATCAAGCGCTTACATTTGACAGTTCAACTGCTAACGAGCAAATGCAATCTAATTGGCTTCTCCAAGCCATCAATAGATCACCAAAATCACTGAAAACTTGTAACGCAGACACATCCTCTATCGAAATCCTCAAACCAAGGGGAAAAAGCCTACTCCGCTCATTCTCAGATTACTAAGACAATTTCAAAGTTCAAACTGTGCACATTACTGGCTAAAATGTCCCTCTTTCATTATTTTTGAAAATTAATTAAAAAAATTATGCTTTAAGGTTTTATAGTTTATTATGTTAGCAAAAATGACAGAAGAAACAGTGCATAGTTGGTTTTTGAGTTTTATTACTTCCTCCTATCATAAATGTTGCACACGTAGTTTAGTTTAAGGAGTTAAAAACAATATAAATTTTAAATTTTTTAACAATATATTACTTATTAGTAATAATTACGGAGTATTAAATTGTAAAAATAAAAATAAATATTTTATATAGTTTTTTAGCTCATTAAACTACGTGCATAAAATAAAAAAATCTTATAATATTTATGATAGGAGTAACGAAATCTTATATTTATGATAAGAGTAAAGGAAAAGAAAAAACCTTGTAAACCTGTGGACCAGTTACATCAATGTCAAAGACTGGTTGGAAGCACCTAAAAATGTAAGCAGGCACAAAGGAAGAAAGGTAGTTGAGAAGAGCTGACTCTTTGTGAAGCACACAAAACAGACACTCCTCCAGTCTTTTTCTGAGCCCAATTCACAAATTATTTTATAACAGCAATCCAGAAAGGATCAAACCCATATAACCAATGGTGTTGTTCCTTTGACAATATCCCCAATTCATGAACAAATCCATATTTAGCTTCAACCCAAATCAATTCAAACGATTAATGGCTGTCTACCCAAAACCAATGGTGGTCTTCCTTGTGTCTGCTGTCATTGTTTCTCTCGTCTCATGCGCATCCTCTGTTCCTTTCGTCGTCTTATATGGTATGTATGAACACTGCATTGCCTTTTTTTTTTGGCTGATTATCTGGTTTTGAAGTCAAAGGGATATGGAATTCTTAATCTTATTGAGTGATAACAATTTGTGAGAATGGGGAGGCATCCGTCAGATGGTTTCTTTTGACTTGAATCAAGAATTGAGAATCCTGAAAATGACAAAGAAATCAAGAATTGAACATGAGATGAATATAATGTAATGCCATTTGTGGAATTGGACCAAATTGGTTTGTTTCTAAACTCGAGTTTTTTTGTTCCACCGCAGGCCTTGGGGAGTCATGCTCTAGCTCGGGTATCTCCGAATTTACTGAGAAACTCAGCAACTGGTCCAGCACTGAAGGCTACTGCATGTAAAGTCTTCAAAGTATCCATTTGTGGAAGTGGAACTAAGTTAGTTGATTTTGTCTGATTCGTCGTTTCGTTATTGAACAGAGATATTGGTGATGGATCTTGGGATTCTTGGATCATGCCCCTTATGAAGCAGGTTGACATTGCTTGTAACAAGGTAATAAACTAAGCTATTCAATCAATTCAAGTGTAGAGACTTTCTGAATCAAACTAATAATCTAGTTTCTTAGCTGTTCTGATGAGTGTTTTTTTCGATGCAGGTGAAAAACATCGACGAACTAAGTGATGGATACAACATAGTGGCCCTTTCTCAGGTAGGCACTCTATATGTTCCTTTTCCAGTGCTGTGAGCCACGCCACTCATTAGTTTCTCTTCCTTTTCCTGCGTCGTGTTGCTTCACTCACAGGGTAACATGGTAGGCCGAGGGCTTGTCGAGTTCTGTGATGGTGGACCTTCGGTACTTAATACTTTACTAAAAACTCTCCCTTGACTGAAACTGGATCAGATTTGTACTAGGTTCTCATGGTTTATGCAATCTGATGTTCCGAAACAGGTTAAGAAGTTCATATCACTAGCTGGGCCTCACGCAGGCATTGCTTCTTGTCCCTACTGTGATGTAAGTAACACATTCAACTAAAAACAAAGTATAGTTTTGTCGATGAACAAATCATATTTCCAAATAGGCGGGATAAATTGCGTTGGTCATTGCAGTCGGAGCTTATATGTACGATTGTAGACTATTTGATGGAGTTAGAAGTGTACACTGCTCTAGTCCAGGTGATAAAATCAACTGATCGAGCTTTTCCTATTCATCTTGAATGCAATATAAAGATTGTTGTGTTTTCTTGCCTTGTCTTTCCGGATATGGTATTGTTCGCAGAACCACTTGGCTCCGAGTAACTACATCAAAATCCCTACTGTAAGTACAATATGCTGAGAACTGGAAACTCGATCATCATCATACTAGTGAAAAGATTGATTGTAATGTAGAGTGATTTAAACTTCGCTATGTTGCATCTCTCTGTATATATATATGTGTGTGTGTGTAGGACATTGCGAAGTACCTCAAAGGATGCAAGTACCTCCCGCTCCTGAACAACGAAATAGAAGAGCGAAGGAACGCCACCTACAAGGAACGCTTTTCTAGCTTAGAAAAGCTTGTGCTCGTTATGGTGACAACCATTTCCACACTATTCGTTTTACAACGTACGTTAAGTAAAAATCCTTGAGAAGAATCTTATACAATACTTGTGGGTCTTGGGTTTGTGTTAACTACTTCGCAGTTTGAGAACGACACAATCTTGGTACCAAAGGAAACCTCATGGTTTGGCTACTACGAAAACGGGTCCATGAGCACCATCTTGTCATACAACGAGGTAATAGTCGTTTTTTTCTCCAAAACAAGCATGCTTTCAAACAAGTCGTCGAGAAATACGATACTACAAGAAAAACATGACAAAATATAAAGACTGAATTGCAATTGCTGCTTGTAAATGATGTTGCAGACAGAGCTGTACATTGAAGACTGGATAGGATTGAAAACCTTGAACGAAGCAGGAAAGGTAGAGTTCGTTAGCGTTACCGGAGGGCATCTAGCCATCACGGAGAGCCTGATGGAGGACTACATTGTACCATACCTTGAAGAGGACGAATCAGATCGTGCCATGGATAATAGAGACCCGCCTCGTTCGCAGCTTTCTTCAGCATGGAAGGCCTTGATGGACATGTTTATGTAGAGATGCTAATTCAAGTATCAGATTCAGAGTAGAGGATGGACATGTTTATGTACATGTGTTTGGCCACTTGAGGATTTTTTCTATGAAAAAATGGATGAATCTCCATCAGTGGACTTTGATTTGCAGTTATTATGCATACACTTGTCTTTATGCAATGGCGGATGCTCGCCCTTGTTTGTGTAGTTCCTTAATACTGTAAAATTTTGTGACCTTGTATATTAATCATGTCGAATGACCTGGGTTACTTGGTGAATTGATATTGGATACAAATGCACATAATAATAAAAAAAAAAAAAAAAACCAACAAACATAACACCTGCCAGTAGACCTGTTATTCGGGTCGGGTTTGGATTCAGGTCATTCGGGTCGTGGGTAAATCGGATTTCGGATCAGTCAGATTACCGATTAGTCCGGGTTGAGCCAAACCGGGTTTGTTCCGAGTTCAGGTCGACCCACGGGTCAAAAAACTCAAACTTTTTGAAAATTTTTTAAAAATATTAAAATAATATTATCAAAATGAAATTGTAATATAAATATATTTAATTAAACTAAATGATAATATTATAATTAAATTTATAAATATTATAATAATATTATTATATTAATATTTTAAGCATTAAAAGTCATATTTATACAAATAAGTGTTCTAAACATACTATATTTATAAAATATATACGTTATTTAACTTATGAGTGATCTTAACGAACATAATTGCATGATGAATCTGTGTGTGGGTCAATCAAGTGCTTGTGTGGCGTTTACATAGTGTTGACTCACCGGGTCTTGACCCTAAAAGTCTCGGGTAATTCGGTTTCAGGTCGATATCGGGTCCTGGGTCTAAAACACCGGGTTTAAACCCACAAAATTATCGGACGTATGGGTTGGATCATGTTTTGACACGTCTACCTGCCAAGCCGAACTTCCACTGAGTCGGGGTTGCCCAGGTCGGTACCTTGTGATTTCAGTAGTAACTGAGAGTATAATGAGAGATCAAGGGAAAGGATTGATTGTACCCAGATTGTTCTGCACAAGTCAATTTTTCACTATTTTTTTCATACTTTTCCATCTCAGACAGAAAAAACACAAGCACACAAGAATATGTGAAGCACTGATTTTGATTGTTCTCTTCTTCCCTTTCATACCAACAAAGATCTCTAAAAAAATCTGCCTCCATGATCAAAGGTGTTTCGTTTCTCTTGAGTCATATTATGTCAGTTATCTGCTTGATGTTTTGGTGTCGAAAGAGTTGTAGGTTTTGTAGTGATTTTCGTTCATCAAATGTAAAAATGTCAACACCATAATTTTTCTGCAGAGATTCATATCACCGAGTGATCGCCATTGTGTTGAGCAGTTGTTGGATGAACCTCAAATCCAATGGCAAACTCTGAATCCAACATTAGTTGGTCGAATGGGGACTCTCGGAAATATTGGTGGATACACGGGGAAACAACTACGAGATGTCGCCTGAGGTAACAACATTCCCCCATATTTCTTACACATATTCTCAGTCCGGTGATGCTTGTGATGCTTGCCATGCTGTCGGTGGTAGTGGGAGGTTCACAATCCGGTCGCGATGATGTTGCACCTCCAAAGGGATTGCATAAGATTATGGATGACGCTACGATGGATGCAAACCCTCATGTCCTGGAGCTTGAAGCACTCACACGAGACCTCACTGATTGCCTCTACGAGCATGAGGACAAAGTTGAATGTTGTGACTTGTGACATCGAGTTGTTCACGCTGCGAGCTGCCAACGAATATCAAACAAAAAATGCAAGCCATTATAACTAAAAAGTAATCAAAGTCTCGTGCACCTGACAATAGTAGCTACATTAATTGCGATACATTAACCACGAAAATGATAACCGAAAAGCTAAAACATGGACATGAACGTGACACAATTGATGTCCACGATAACCTAAATTCACAGACATGATATAGGTAATGAACACTAAAAGACAGAACAACGTACACAATGATCCCATGACGTCGAAGGACCTCAACGCTACTCACGTCCTCCTCCCCTATTCTCATAGTAGTGTTATGCCATCCATGCAATGCAAGTTGTGAATCATTGTTCTTGATAGAGAGGAACATGGAGGTAAGATCACGGTTGACTAAAGTGTTAACACGGTAGCACGACATCTCCTCGGCCTCCTCGAGCATGCTCTCAGCCATCATCTCATAAAAAACGTCCATAGCATCGTTAGTGTGGGACCTGATATTGTTGAATGAGACCTCCTCCTTCTCCAATATACACAACAACTTGTTAGTTTCTTATACCATCTTCACATGCTCCGAGTACAACAAGGAGCCCATGGACTTCCCCTTCGTGCGTTTAGAACCTTCTAGCCATGTGAATGAAGAACTAGCTACTTGCTTGCCCTTATCAAAATGGTATGACGTGATACTTGAAGGAGGAGTTGAAGCAACATGAGTGATGAGTGATGAGAGTCGACCTACTACTATGACTAGAGCGTGCTTGCCTACACTCAAGCCTATGGTACCACTGTTGTCCCCCAATAGCTCATCAAAATCTGACAAGAGGGGATTATAGTTGAAGAGAGGGTCAAACTTAGACCCCACATCACCATGGCCTTGGCCATCACCACAATCATTTTCATCGTCATGTGCACTGTTATAACGAGAATGAAATTAGCGAAGAACAACACAGAGATTTACGTGGTTCAGCAACGGTGTGTTGCCTACATCCACGGGCAGAGAACCAGTTTTCTTATTAGAGGAAGCAAAACAGATTAGGGTTACAAGGTTGAATACCTCTAGGGTAGGCCTGTAGGAGATTATATAGCCTTACCTAATTCTAATCATATTAGGATAAGTATATCAATAAGGCCTAAAGGGATAAATCTAAATCTACATAAATATATCTTTATTTATATCTTATTATAGATAAATCTACCTATAATAAATATATCCCTAAAGATAAACTCTATTAGATAGATTCAAGTTATTCCAACAAATCTCCACCTTGACTTGAATCCTCTCAGATGTACCAACCGCATTGCAGCGCCAGACGTACTAGATGCAATGCCATGCCAGATGTACCAGATGCGCTTCAATGCCGGATGTACCAGAATCTCCTCTCAGAAACAGATGCACCATGACAAGTGCCAGACGTTCTTCTGCCTCAGATTTGTCCTCGTAGAAGGACCCAGATTGCTCCGCAGAGCAACTCAACAGCTGGTGATGTTATGCAAGTCCAAACAATGTTGGAACTTGCTCTTCGGAACTGGCTTGGTGAACATACCAGCGGGATTATCAGTTGTCCCTACCTTCTTCACCCTGATTCTCTTCTCAGCCTGCCAGTGTACTGACTCACCTCCAGAAACAGCAGCCTTGTAGTTGGATGGAACACCATCCTTCCCCTCCTCGGCCACATGCAAAGCATATCCCACCAGATCGTCAGACCTGGATCTCGCAGGCCCCCTGATGTCAACCCTTCGTGGTCGATCTAGAGCAATACTCTGATGTACAGCTCCACCTGTTCCTGTGTCTAGTGGTATATTCTTTGTCACACCAGTATCTGACTCAGTAGTACCTGTCTGTGATGATTGGTCAGTGACCAACTCAGGTGTCTGAGTCTCTGTTGGAGTGAAGTTTAACTCCACCTCCTCAGCAACAGTCTCCCTAACCTTGATTGAAGCAGCATCTGCAGCACCTGTGACTGCTGAACCTTGTAAGGCATACAAAGTTCCCTTTCCCTGCTTGACTCCATGCAGAACCACATCACAACCTCTGAACACACGCAGCTTTCCACCATGACCCGTGTAACTGAACCCCTTGTCGTCTAACACCGTTAGGGATATCAGATTCTTCGTCATGGATGGCACGTGCTTGACATCCTCCAATGTGCGAAATTTCCCATCATCTGTCCGAAGCCTGACTGAGCCAATCCCAACAACCTTGCAGATGACATCGTTTCCCATAGAAACATTGCCCTTGTCTACACATCTGTATGTTGTAAACAACTCTCTTCTAGGACATACGTGACAGGACGCACCTGAGTCAAGAAACCACACATCATGATCTATGCGATTACCTGCTAGTAGAACAATATCTTCCTCAAAAGTATTTCCACCATGAACTACTGCTGCAGATCCAGATTTTTGCTCTTGTTCCCTCTTCTTAGGACAGTCATTCTTCCAATGACCTTTCTCCTTACAGTAGTTACAAACGTCGTCTGGTTTAGGGCCTGATTTGCAACCTTGCTTCTTGCCCCTTCTACCATCAGAATTGCCTCCGTTGGCCACAAGCCCGGAAGCCTGATTGTCTGTAACTGACGCGGTTGCCTTCAGACGCAACTCTCTGCTGTGAAGCAACGATCTAACCTCTTCCAACGTGATGGTATCCTTCCCAACGACGAACGACTGAACGAATTTCTCGTATGTGGGGGGTAGGGATACCAGCAGAATTAGGGCAGCATCTTCGTCCTCCACCTTAACATCAATATTACGCAATTCAAGTAATAGAGTGTTAAGTTGATCAAGATGATCTCTGAGTTGTGTACCTTCCTGCATACGCAGCCCGAACAACCGTTGTTTCAGAAGCAACTTGTTCGTCAGAGACTTTGTCATGTACAAAGACTCCAACTTTAGCCACAAGCTTCCTGCGGTTTCCTGATCAGCAACTTCTATTATGACATCGTCTGCGAGACACAACATAATCGTCGAATGAGCCTTCTCCTCCAGAAGGTCGTACTCAGCGGTGGTTGTATCTGCCCCCTTCTTGTCGGCGGCCAACGGTGTCCATAAACCTTGCTGTTTCAGCAAAGCCCGCATCTTGATCTGCCATATACTGAAAGAGTTTCTTCCAGTAAACTTGTCAATCTTCACTACAGATCCAGACATCATTCTCAACAGAAATCACAACCAAGCTCTGATACCAGTTTGTTATAACGAGAATGAAATTAGCGAAGAACAACACAAAGATTTACGTGGTTCAGCAACGGTGTGTTGCCTACATCCACGGGCAGAGAACCAGTTTTCTTATTAGAGGAAGCAAAACAGATTAGGGTTACAAGGTTGAATACCTCTAGGGTAGGCCTGTAGGAGATTATATAGCCTTACCTAATTCTAATCCTATTAGGATAAGTATATCAATAAGGCCTAAAGGGATAAATCTAAATCTACATAAATATATCTTTATCTATATCTTATTATAGATAAATCTACCTATAATAAATATATCCCTAAAGATAAACTCTATTAGATAGATTCAAGTTATTCCAACATGCACCCTCATCCTAACCCAAACACGTGGAAGAGGTAGGCGGAGTTGCTTGCGATGATCCTTGGGACACATTCATCGAGGGAGTTAAGCGATGCAATATTGCCATGTGGCAACCGTTCCCCTATAAAGTTGTTCCCACAAGTCCTCGAGCTCAGGTGGCACAACCTTCTTCCGAAACTTTCTATAATTTGCATTCACCTACATAGCACACAAATGACATTATAGGTGAATACATATAATCTTATATATATTAGTCAATCGTGGAAATCAACAACACATGGACTATGAGCAAACGACACGCACCGTAAGTTTTTTATCTTGTGGCGTTAATAGTTCACTTTTCAGGATCCCATTCCAGACATGTCTCGTCGTGCTTCAGCTCCTTCCAATGCCTTTTCATTTCTTTATTAAAGTTTCTTAGTGTCTCGATATTACATTTTCTCTTACAAGAAGCCTTGAATTGAGGGGTCAACTTTCCCAACTATATGGTTGGTCCTAATCATTCTTACACTAGAATGCAAGTAGCAGCTAATTAAATAAACATCTTTGTCGACTCAATGTCCCAATTGAACATAAGCTCGCCGCTCGAGGCCATGTCTACCTCTACAGATGGTGTACAAAAACCATGAGTGGAACCGAATAATGAATATAATCACTACGCACAATATATCAAATCACAAAACCATAAATCCAACCAATCCTATACAATCAAAATCGAGCAAATGATTCCCCTATACAACCAAACAAAATCACTCAAACCTTAAATTTTATGATGGGATATAATTTCAAACCCTAAATCCAACCAATCCTACACAACCAAATGAAATCGGGGCATTTTGGGTCCATAACTAAGAGTGATTCAAACATTAACGTGAAAAGCCCCAAATTTCATATTGAAATCGAGCAAGGGAGTCGCCTCACAACAACACTCAAATAAAATTTGGGGAGTGTCTATCATGAAAACGAGAGGGAGAAATGGAGAGGCCATGGAAGGAGACGTACCTCAGGAGCCAGAAGCCACCCACGGCGTCGAAGACTCGTCGGGAATCGGTTAGGAAGTTGTTCCTCGTCTACTGCTGCTACCATGTCATATGCATAGGAAGGTCAGCTGCTGCTGAAAGTTGCAAAACAGTGAACAACTTGAGGAGATGAGTTTAAATTTTTAAGGAAAATTTTGTACTTTTACATGCAAACTAAAAAAAATAACCTTCTACCAAGAAAACACTCAACAAGATTATTTTTTTAAAAATAACATCAACCTCTTTCACCTTTACACCTCATTCAAAATAACCTTCACCTCCACAACCTAAAAAAATAACCTCAACTCATTTAAAAATAACCCCCAAGCAAACACCCCCTTAGAGATTAATCGAGGTTGTGTTATAAGCCAAAGAGAAAGAGAGAATAGTTCGAGACGGGGAGAATAGAAGAGGAATTGTTGTATTCATTCGGGTTCTAAAAGACCCTTTATATACGAGTTTATAAGGAAAATAAGGGTTTCTAGTATTTATCCAAACCCAATAAGATAATACAAGATAATATTATAATACTCCCCATTGGATAAACCTCCCCAAATCCAACCTCATTACAAATCTCGCCTAGAAAATCCATTGTGATAAAAATAGGACCAAGAGAACAAATAAAGATGACATTCGATATGCTTTGGTGATATTGCTTCATTAAAAACCTTGTTAGAAAAAGTCAGTGGGACAAAACTGATCGAAGGGGAAAAGAGTGCAATGCATACTTCTCCCCCTGAATTCAATATCATTCTTGTAGTATTCTCATTCTGATAAGCTCTTTAAACTCCTTGACGCTATTGACTTAATGAGCTTCATGGTCAAATTTAAACTTTGACTTTCATGTGATCAAGCTGAAATGACTTCGATGCAATGGACTTCGATATATTGGTGTTGAGCTACTTTCAATGCACAAATATATGGTATTATAGGACCTAGTGTGCTTTTCATTGTTGATTTGAGAGATTTGATTCATCAATGGTGCATAAGTTGCCTCATTAAAAACCTCACCTTGGAAAAGAGCTTGGTGTTGAGCTACTTTCAATGCACAAATATGAGGGACGGTACCAATTTAATTAGTCTTAGTTCCTAAAGTTAGAGGGTGATTGTAGTTCGTCGACAAATAAATTTTCTCAATAAAAGAAAAATGGATAATTTGATCTTTACTTTCATATTTTATTATTTTCAACATTTTTTCCTTTAATTCTTAGGATATATAGTTTTAAGACTTTGAATTAAACTTAACTAGCTAGACTTTTGAATTTTTTTGCTAATGAATTTATTTTGATCTTTCGATTCATCAAGTTTGTCCTACATTTTGAATTGTTATTTATTTAAAAAAAGGGTGTTCGATTTTCAAGCTTGGATATGGTATATAAAACGCTATGATAGAAAATAATATCCATGGGGACCATGACCTTATAGTCAGGTAGATCAACACTAGTCCAGGAAGTGTCCCTTGACTTCCAATAACTCATCGTTTCCGCCACAATATCTAACACAACCACGACAAAAGTGGAGTTCAAATTCAGCTTGATTATGTTACAGAAATTTAGTTTACAAGCGAAGAGGTTGGGGGCGAACTTGATGACAATATGGCGTAGAAGGCTATGAAGATATATAGTTGCTTCGACAGAACTTAGGTAGCCCTAAAATTCTAGGGTTAAATAATTTTTTTTACCGATAGACTTTATGTTTGATTTTACTTTCATATTTGATTATTTTTAACATTTCTGCCTTTAATTCTCAGGATTAGTTTAAAGACTTTGAATTAAACTTAACTAGACTTTTGAATTTTTTTGGTAATGAATTTATTTTCATCATTCGATTCATCGAGTTTGTCCTACATTTTGAATTGTTATTTATTACCAAAAAAAGGGTGGAGTTTGATATTTTTCGGAATTAAGGGTGATTAAGTGAAAATGGGGAAAATAACGGGTGTTTAAGTGTAATTTACCAAAATCTTGGTTCCCTTGCGACTTGCAGGGTGAGTAAGTCGAGTACCGAGTAGGTGATTAAAGTCTTTCTTCCCCGTCGTCGCCAATACACACACCTCTCCCCAAAACCCTGCGATCTCCTACCTGCAACATCTCCGAACTCGAACCAGCCATCAATGGCGGTCACGGAGACCGCTAAGGAGTCGTCTCTAAGGCACGCCTTTGGGAATGTTTTCGCCTTCTTTATCCTCGTCTTGATTGGTGTTCTCGCATTCTCCATCCGCCTCTTTTCTGTGAGTTTTCTCTTCTCACTCGATGTATTTTTTATGCCCTTGTTTTTACTAGATCTGATCGTCTTTTCGATTTTCCGGATCGGTTTTCACTTTGCACTTGTTCGATCCATAAGCTAGTGTTAATTGCCTTTTTGTCGTGACTTTTGCGGGTAGTTGAATTTTTCTCAACCGGCTACCGAATTTTGGATTTCTAACATCTTTTTTTTTTTTATATATAATCCGTTGGCAGGTTATTAAGTACGAGAGTGTCATCCATGAGTTTGATCCTTACTTCAATTATCGAGTTACTCAGGTCACAATCTCACTCCTTATTGCTTTGCCTTTTCTTTTGTGCGAATTTGGCCTGGTACCTTGTTTGTGCACATAGTTACATTTGTAACGGATTCGTGAATTAAAGAGGGTCATTTACTTGGTAATGTGCATAGTTTGAACTTTGCAATTTACTTGGTAATGTGAGAATGAGCCGAGTAGGTTTTGTCCCCTTGGTTTGAGGATCACGAACTAGGATGTGTTTGAGTTAAGAGTTTTCGGTGTTTTGGTGATCTATTGACAGCTTGGAGAAGCCAATTAAAGTTCATTTGCTCGTTATCGGTTCAACTGTCAAATACAGCTTCAGAAATTCTGAACCGTTCATGAAGTTGTAACCTGAGATGACAGAAATAGACCTAATTTTTGTTGTCACTGTTATCTATTTGAGCATTCATGTCATGAAGATGAGCTGAATAACTCGGGTTGCTTGCATTAAAGAACCACAGAGTAGTGAATTGGGCATTTGTGTACTGCATCTTGAATATTAGTGAAGTGTTTGTAGTAATAGTTTAATGCAAGTTGGAAGATGGCATTATGAGTTTCTAACGCACAGAAGAAAATTTTCAACTTGGGTTCTGAATTTCTTGTTTAATTTTTGTTCTCTAACCCCTTGCCCTGGGCCCTAGTAATTTGGACTTGTTTTAGTCAATTCAGTGTGTCCGTTTTACTTGGTTGTTTTTTCTGGGGAATGAAAACTTGGAATATAAAATATCATTTTTTTTTTCAGTCAAATTGCTTTAGGATAAATAACAGCATTCTGCATCTGCAATGTTAAGTAATCTGAATGTTGAGAATTGGAGTAGCATAGCACTGTTTTCAGTTAAGTATTTACTTCATCCTTTTATTCCTTGCATATGTATCTGGCATCATAGTTGCTAATCAGTTGGTTTTAAATGATATACTCTTTGACAACCAGAGAAATTTTGATCAGAAGATAGTCTTGCATATGCATTGATCTGTAGGGAAGTTATAGTTGGATGGTGTGTTTTGTTTTGCATTGAGCCATTTCTCCACATGCTCGCCTGCCCTGTAATTTTCCTGTTGGGAAAAAAGTATGTAACAGGTTAATACTGTAATATTAAATGGTTCAACACTTGATAAAATCAATTGCAAACCTCAATTGGATGCTTGATATTGCAGATCTTTAAATTTGTTATTATTTTTAATCAAGTCATTTCCCTCTTAAAGCTGGGTACTTATTATGGATTTTGATCATAAACTACAAAGTTTACAAACAAGACTAATAGTCATTAATTTTTATTTCAGTTCTTGACGAAGCAAGGAATATATGATTTCTGGAACTGGTTTGATGACAGGACCTGGTAATTTTGTCATCCAACAGATCCTTAGTTTGATGAATGCTTGTTTATTGTGATATTTTACCTGATTGGTGCTCTTTTATGTGTTAAGGTATCCACTTGGTCGTGTGATTGGTGGAACTGTGTACCCTGGATTAACATTGACAGCAGGGACAATTTGGCGGTAGGTTTTACATGCTCTGAATTTTTTATGCTTTTTCAATGTGTTCAAAGATATAATTATCTCTTCCACTATGTTTGGTTGGTTTAATTTAATAAATATGTGCTGCTTATAGGGTTGTCAATTCTCTGAACATTCCTTTATCTGTGGAAACTGTTTGTGTGTTTACGGCTCCGATATTTTCTGCTAATGCTGCATGGGCTACCTACCTTCTGACAAAGGTCTGATGCTTTCTGTGAATCCTTTTGTTGCCTTTGCTGCTCTCTTCTCCTTCCTCCACCCTAAACAGAACAAAACAACAAAAGGACAGATTGCTATGTTTGTCTTTTACAAATTTGTTTGTATTGAACTGCCTTTTACTGTAGGAAGTGAAGGGTACTGGTGCAGGCTTGACAGCAGCAGCTCTTTTAGCTATGGTAAATATGTTATTTTTATTCATGTTGTCTTTGCCGTTTTGCAACCAAAGTTAACTGTTTCTTTCTGCACATCCTCTCTGTTATTGCTATTTAATCACAATGTTCACCCTCTTTTAAGTATAGAATGGTTTTAAAGATACCAGACTTGCAACTTTTAATAAAAAACAATTCATACATGGAAATAATGCAGTGAAATAAGAGAAAAATAAAGCTGATCCTTTAAATCATATACGGTCTTTGTGATTTCTCTCTTTATTTTTATATACCTTCTATTGTTCTACAAGTTGAGATCTTTTTTAGGTCTTTGAACGATCAGGGTTAAAGACATCTAGTTTTCTACAAGTTGAGACCTTTTTTAGGTCTTTGAACGATCATGGTTAAAGACATTTTATCTTAACTTTTTCAGTACTATATAGGCTGGAGCTGTCATACATTTATTTTGATTCTGTCATCAGAGTTATGAATGGTTCACAATAGAACATTGCATCTCTTTGTTACAACCAATTCATTTCTTTACCTATAACAGATATTTTAGTTTGATAAAATACTCTATTTGCAGGTCCCATCTTATATTTCTAGATCTGTGGCTGGAAGCTATGATAATGAAGCAGTAGCAATATTCGCCTTGATCTTCACGTTTTATCTCTATGTAAAGGTGTGTTAAATGAAGTGTTGGAGTGTATCTTGATGCTTGCATTCAGTAGGTAATGTCATGGTGAAATACTGAAATGAATGTCCTATATTTCTCTGATGTTGCTTGATTTTTAGATGTGATGCAATGAGTATGTCTTCACATTTTCTGGATCATTCATTTGCAATACTGAAATAGGAAGCCGTTATCGACTTAGTATTTATGAGTATTAAGTAAATCCTCTATAAGAGCTCCCTTCTGCAGGTGTAGTTGTCTTCTGATTGGTCTCTTCTGCTTTGGGTTGTGCATTCCTAAAATCGTAGTTAAAGATTTTTGTGCCCGGTGTCCCAGCAGTAACTATTTTTCTTCCTTTGATTCTTTCACATGTCCTTCCTTATATTTTGACATTCTTTAAGTGCAGACCTTGAACACAGGATCCCTATTTTATGCCACTTTGAATGCTATTGCATACTTCTACATGGTAAGTTTTTGAACCACTTTCTCATTGTTTGTTTTCTTTCCGATCAACCAACTTATAGTTGTAATTTTGTTTTTTGATTTGTGTATAATTTTTTTTCTTATTCCAGGTTTGCTCTTGGGGAGGGTACACCTTCATAATTAATCTTATTCCCATGCATGTGCTTCTCTGTATCGTAACTGGTCGATATTCTTCCCGGCTATACATAGCATATGCTCCTTTTGTGAGTATCTATAAACTTGACTTCTAAACTTCGTTCCGTTTTATCTAGTACTGGAAGATGTCATGGTGCAAACACTTCTTTCATGCATATAAATGCTTGTTATTTTTCTATTCAACTCTGACATTCCGTTTGTTGTTCTTCGTCCCAAAGCATTTTTTAATGGGTTAGGCCTTCAAATCAATGCAAATGATCCCCATGTTGGGACCTGTATTTTCTACTACTTTTTTGTGAACATTCATATAGATTGTGAATTTTGTCTCCTTTTTAGTTTTTAGTTAGGAGAAAAGGATGTTGTTTAAAAATAGGATAGAAATTTGAATTAGTTTCTTCGTCTTTAAATAAAAAAGCAGTAAATTGAAGATCCATAGCATTTGACCATCACAAGGACATTGCAGCCAGAAACAATAGGAAAGCCAGGTTGCTCCTGTAAAGGGTTATGCATGCATGCAAATTAAATTTGAAGGATCATTACTGAAATTTTACTATTCAGCTATAGTTCAGATGCATGTATCTCACTCACATTCTAAAACAACCAATATCTAGGATTCTTGAACAGCTGCATTGTATCTTCTTTCTGCAAAAGTCTATAATGCTAAGTGTACAAGTCACTACCCTATGGCATGTGTCTGAACATCTTATGTACACCTTCTTTTGTTTATGGAGACCTTTGTACTTCTTATCTCTTTTCTGGATTTGTTGTAATTCAGTAATTCTGTCATTTGAAATAAGCTCAAACTTGTAGGTTGTCCTGGGGACACTGTTAGCAGCGTTGGTTCCAGTTGTTGGATTTAACGCAGTCATGACATCTGAACATTTTGGATCATTTTTGGTAAGTTGTAAATTAAGTCTTCTCCAGCTTTATAGCAAGCTATCTTAACTTTACTCATATCACTCCTGTCATATTTCAGTGAGAAATTTTTCCATTGCTTCTGATTTGAAAAATCATGTGCCTGGGTGTTGCCTGCTACACTTTTACACTTGTAACATTTGGTACCCTCCTTGGTGTGCCGAATTGGTAATCTTCTCGTGAATTTGTGATAATAAACCTTTGTGAGTATAAGCATGTAGGTTGCCTTAATTTCAGCGATTTATAATCCCAAATTCACAAAAAGACTACGAAAAATCCCAAAAAAGTAAGATACAACATTGGATGAACCTTCCTTCGTCCTATGTTGCATCTTACAAAAATCCAGACAAAGAGTGTCTTACTTTGTCACGTGTTGTAAAGTACATATTCTCACACAAGGATCCATCCTCATTGCTCCGTTTTCTTCACAAACACACGCACACACACATACATATATACCTCCCTATGTGCAGTTGCAGTATGATTTCGTTAAGCATTTTTATACCCTTCTACTCCGGTCTTCCTTATATGGCTTCATGGAGCATTATTGAATAGGTTTTGTACATCTATATGTTTTGTTAGCATAGACATACTCTCGTCTACTCTTTTTTTTTTTGCCTACATTGGTCGGTGTATTATTGGAGGGAGATTATATGGCCACATACTTTCCTTGAACAATGAATATTATAAAATATCATTCATTTCTTTTTCCAAAAGCCCAAGGACACAACTCATAACATTAAATTTCAGTTAAACATAGGGATAAACCTATTAAGAGTAAATAGACTGATAGAAAGGAACCACCTTTTGCATTTAATTTTCATGCATTTTATTTTGTTTCTGCTTTATTCATTGGAGTGTGACAGATTTATGTATTAACTGAAGTATTATTTATTTTTAAATGCAGGTATTTATTGTTCTGCACGTGGTTGCTCTTGTATACTATATTAAGGGCATGCTTTCTCCAAAAATGTTCAAAGTTGCTGTTAGCGTTGTGATTTCTCTTGGCCTGTAAGATGCCACTGCCTTCTGATTACTCCCCCCACCCCTATTATTATTAATTCTAGTTGCTGATTTATGAGTACTTGCGTCTCAGTGCTCCTTTCTTTAGGTTGATTTACACACTGTGAAAAGTCTTAGAGCTTTAACTAAGTGTATTCCTGATTTTTATTCGTTTGGGTTTCACAGAGTTGTATGTGCAGCTGTGGTGGTTGCACTTGCTATGTTAGTGGCTTCTAGCCCAACTAAGGGCTGGAGTGGAAGAAGTCTAAGTCTTCTTGATCCGTATGTTGCTCCTTTTATGCATTTATTTATTATTTAATTTTACTCTTTTTGTGATCATTCCTGAAGTTGAAAGTGCACTTTTTTGCGTTCTCCTAGTTTAGCTATGAATTTTCACATTTTATTCATATAAATCAAACATGTTCTTGGTTGTAGTTTGTCTTTTCTGTTTTCAAGGACTCTAAAGTCCTCTTGAACCATATATTGTTCCATGCTTTTTGTACTACATTTTACTCATCTTGTGAAGTTGTGTTTTTTTATCGGGTTCTTAGTTCAGTTTTGAATTTCCATGACATCATCAACTATTGCATTTTAATTTTTAGTAGAAGTATTTATGAATAAAAATGGAATCTCTTGGCATTTTAATAATCAATAATGCTCCATGAAGCCATATAAGGAAGACCTGCTCTCAACCTTAATTTGAATGTCTTAAAAAGTTTCTCCTCTTTTCATCACAAACAATGTTTTGAATCGGATACTATCTCACTGACTTGTGTTGTTTCCTGTAGCGACCTTTTATGTGGCTTACTGAACCCTCTAAACTAAAATCCTCAAGCCTATTATCATCCAAGTATAAAAAGTGGTTATAGTAGCAAGGCAATTGGGCTGTGACCTTTTATGTGGCACAAGGCTGTGGGGATCAAGGCCTTTTTGACCTCATCATTTCTTTATAACTTCTCTACGTTTGCTTAATGACATGTACCTTCCTGAATATTGTTTATAGTTCTTGTCCTAATGTATTTGAATTTGTGAATAACATTATGCTTTATTTTTTTGTCATAAATCTTGAAAAATTTCTACATTTCTTCTCATGAGCAAGGATATTCAGCCTTCCTGACATTTTTTCTTTGGTTTAATATGATAGAACTTATGCAAGCAAGTATATACCTATCATTGCTAGTGTCAGTGAACATCAACCACCTACTTGGCCATCATACTTTATGGACATCAATGTTTTGGCATTTTTGGTTCCTGCTGGAATTATTGTAAGTTTTTTAGCTGCTATTCTCTAACTCTGTTTTCTCTTAAATTATTGGGGGTTTTTGGTCTGAGAATGTCTTTCCTCTTTTGTTTACTGTCTCTTGTAGGCCTGTTTTTCACCGCTGTCTGATGCAAGCTCTTTTATGGTTCTCTACATTGTAACATCAGTGTACTTCTCAGGGGTTATGGTAAGGAGATCATGATTCATATGAGATCCCTGCTCCAGTTTCTTACTTTACATAGTATCACTTATGATCACTCTTTATAAATGTGCACAGGTTAGGCTAATGCTTGTACTTGCACCAGCAGCATGCATTATGTCTGGAATTGCCCTTTCTGAAGCTTTTGGTGTTTTTACACGATCTATCAAGTTTCAGCTGCTTGGAGCATCTGAAACTTCAGATAATGATGTGAGATAGGCTTCTTTCTTCAGTATGTCTGTTAAGGATATGTTTAAGCCAAATTATTGACCAGTACAATTGTCATATGTAGACTAATATTTTGTACTTTTGATTGTTAAGGCTGGTGAGGCTAGTGCTGGCAGCGTTCAAGCTCAAAATGATGCAACCAAAACTGATACTAATGAAGACATGACAAAGGAGCGGTCTTCAAGAAAGAACAAGAAAAAGGAGAAGGATTCATTGGAGAAGCCGAAGTTGAGGTCCCGGATGGCGAAAAGACTACTCGTTTTACCATTGGAGGCGTCTATTCTTGCTTTATTCTTCCTTCTTACGTTGTGTGGTCTCTATGTGGTATGAATAACTGTATTTTCCTCTTGTACTCCTGCTGCATGATATAGTAATTAGGGTTAGTTCCTAGTATATATTTCTTTCTAACCATGGCGGTATAAACAGCAGCTTTCCTTTCTCTGGAAGAGAAGTATGAACTAACTGGCAAACATAAGTTTATGACTATGGGTGTAAATAAAAAAGGAAACTTTGTGGATTACTGTAGTAAAGTAATACTAGTTAGGGAATACAACATTTAGAAAAAAGGTTAATTATAATTTATGGTCTTTGAAGGCTAAGCTTTTAGGTTTCTCACATATGAGGGATAATCCATTAACTGATATGCTTCTTTTTTTTTTTGTTAATATCCTGGTCATGGATTTGATTTTCACATTATGTGCAGGTTCACTGCGTCTGGGCAGCAGCAGAAGCTTACTCTGCCCCTTCTATTGTCTTAACCTCTCACACCCGCGACGGTCTTCATGTTTTTGATGACTTCCGAGAGGCTTATGCTTGGTTAAGTCACAACACTGATGTTGATGATAAGGTTAGTCTGTCTCACACTCTCACCAGTTTGTTGTTTATAGTTTTCATCCTAATTGTTAGTAATGGCTCCTTAAATTTGTTGAGAATGACCTTGTGCCATTTGTGCCACTCCTCTCTAGTGTTAATAGTTACTTGAGATATCATATTTTCTGAATGATGTGGTTAGTGGACTAATTATTTGAAGAGTTTGTGAATTTGATCCGAGTCTGTAGCTTCTATTTCACCAATGTCTCTCTTTTTTTTTTCCTTGTACGGGTTAAGAAAATTTATCCAGTACAATCTGTCAGCATCCTTTTGCAAACATCTAACTTGAATCTTATATGCAGGTGGCATCTTGGTGGGATTACGGTTACCAGACAACTGCCATGGCTAATCGTACTGTTATTGTTGATAACAATACCTGGAATAATACTCACATTGCTACTGTTGGGACTGCCATGTCATCTCCTGAGAGGGCAGCTTGGGAAATTTTCAATTCTTTAGATGTCAAATACGTCCTGGTTGTATTTGGAGGTTAGTTTCTCTGCAGATGATGATATTAATAGACGTGAATATGTGTCTCATCTTGGTGGGATTACGGTTACCAGACAACTGCCATGGCTAATCGTACTGTTATTGTTGATAACAATACCTGGAATAATACTCACATTGCTACTGTTGGGACTGCCATGTCATCTCCTGAGAGGGCAGCTTGGGAAATTTTCAATTCTTTAGATGTCAAATACGTCCTGGTTGTATTTGGAGGTTAGTTTCTCTGCAGATGATGATATTAATAGATGTGAATATGTTCTCTGCAGGGGTTGTTGGTTACCCAAGCGATGATATCAACAAGTTCCTATGGATGGTTCGTATAGGAGGCGGCGTATTTCCCCACATCAAAGAGCCTGATTATCTTGTAAGGCCTGAGAACCAAATTGCAATATTAATGGTGTTTATTTTTGTATCGAAGAATTATTTCTCTTTCTGCCACCACCCTTAGGTTAGTTGATGCACACATCATTGATCCCCACTCCCCTGCACCTGCTTTAAGAAGATAGTTGTAATTATTCCATTCCTGTTCTATACAAGTTAATCAGGCTCTTTTTTTAACCCTCAATCCCGATAAAAGATGAAGGGAATCTCCCTGCTCTTATTCAGTTAATTACTTCTCCACAAGGTTGAATATTAAAATTGGTTTTTTCCATTTCTTCTGTTCGTTTTGGCACTTCCTCATTAAGAATCTTCATGTTCTGCTCTACTGAAATCCTCCTCATACTTAATGCTTATGTTTTTACCCTATGGGTTCGACATAAGTATTTTTAGCGAGTGTGTTGATTTCAGCTGAAAGTTTCTTCATTTACCCCGTCTCATAAATTTATCTTCTATTTGAAAATGGCATTTCTTGTTCTCTTCGTTTGCACAATTTTCTTTTCAATGTATCTTGCCATTTTCTTCTGCAGAAAGTATCTACTCGTTTCTTTGTTATGATTATGTAAAATAGATTAATTCTAGATCACCTTTTGTCATCAAAGCCTATGTTGGTTAGTTTCATTTATTCATAAATGCCAAGTTTGACCTAATGTATCTTTATCTTTGGCATTCAAAAGAGAGATGGAAACTACCGGATTGATTCTCAGGCAACCCCAACCATGTTAAACAGCTTGATGTACAAGCTTTCATATTACAGGTATGGCAGAGTAACTTGGATTTCATTTACTGCATACCATCTGTGTGTAATGCATATACGTTCATAATGTAACCAAACATAATTGTTAGCCTTCTCATTCTCACATGGATTTGTTGGGTATAGATTTGTGGAGACAGACGGTAAAGGATTTGACAGAGTGAGGAGGACTGAGATCGGGAAGAAACATTTCAAGCTCACACATTTTGAGGAGGTCAGATTATTGAATGTCTTGTCCATCATAGAATGTCAGAGATAATATTGTCTTGATTTGTGAAAACCTTGCATAAGATTAACCTGCAGAGATGTTGGATAATCCTAATTCATATTTCATATACAATCAATCAACCATCCCTTTTAATCCTAGGAAAAAGTCGGATCCTTGGGTTGACGAGGGTGGATCTGGTTCTAGATTGATTGATAATCCAAGGTTTAAAGCAAGTTTATTATTTTCCAATTTACATTGATGACCATGTCTCTAAGCCAAGTGATAAAGATGAAGCATGTGATAAATAATAAATAGGAAAAATCTCACTTTGGTGCTATTAGATTTGAGAAAATCTCACTCAGGTGCTATGAGGTATGGAAATCCCCATTCAAGTGATGTGGTATGAATCTTGTCTTTACTTGAGTGACAAAAAGGTGAAAAAAATTCTTACAACATGATTTTATGGCCACCACTTGTTTTGAACAAAACAGAAAGTTTTACAAGGTATATTAGACTTGGAATAAAATTATTGACTTATTGCATTCTAAGTATCAAATTTCTCAATTTGACAGTACATTTTAGTTTTTTTAAGAGTAAAACCTACACACACCCAAGTGAGATTTACTCAAACCTCATAGCACCCAAATGAATATTTTCTTTCTAAATATGTTAGCGTATGAAGGAAGCAGCCTGATGCTGAAAGGATGCATCCAAGCCACTGATCTCCCCCCTATTTACTGGTTCATTTTCTACTCTCATTTTTTTTTGGCAATATATGCAGGTATTCACTTCTCACCACTGGATGGTCCGGCTCTACAAACTAAAGCCTCAAAAGAACAGAATCCGGGGGAAAATAAGGAAATCAAAACTTGTAAGTCACATCTATCACATTTGCATTTATCATAAAGGTCATATTTGGACAAAAATGGAAATAAAAGTCATTTTCTCCCTAACTTTGGATTTTTTTGTTCCTTGTCAATTGACAGAAGCCAAGCTCGAAGGGTGGAGCAATGAAACCGAATCCCTGGCATTAACTTCTTCCCTTTTTTTTTCATTTTTTTTTTATAAAAAAATCGGGATACATTCGTTATCGAGTAGGTGGCTTTTCTCAGATCGTGTAGGTTTGAAATCCGAATAGACATTTTTGTATCCATAAGCTTTACCAACACCGTCGCTGAAAGATTTTGACGATAATTTTGAATCTCACATGGTGTAACTTCATTGTAGGCTTTTGCTAAAATTCGATACATTCTTTCCGAATGCAAAGAATACACCTTGTTATTTCAGAGAAAAACAATATTCCTTGTTAGTTCAAATGAAAAATCTCCCCAAAGTTGCTTCAGCCAGGATGCAAATATGAACAGCAGATCTATCTTTCTGTTGTAGAACAGTGCCAGCTGTTACGGGGACAGCAGATGGGAAGGGAATGTGGCCATGTTTTCGGGGAAGCAAATGCATCGCGTCTGCCCCTTTTACATGGTCCGTGCAGCGAAATTGGCCTAGGGACGTGCTTCGTGACTTGCACATCACAATCGGAGATCACTTGGTCTCATAGGAAACATCCCCTCGGGTGGGGGAAGGATGCGTACGTTTTGACTCCCTAGCCTTACATCGTGCGGGATTGCGCGGTTAGTAGTAGTATCTGCTCACATCAGAATGGGAATGAATATGTGCTGCATATGTTAGATTGGCCTCCACACTGAGTGGTTGCCCTGTTTCAAAATTTTCTTTCCCTCTTGCCAAAAATAAAATACAAATAACACTTCCAACATTTTATAAAATTGAATATGAGATTTATATATGTTCACAAAAGGAGATGGTGTATACTATGCCTGTGAATATACTTCAAAGGCCTTGCCGAAACTTCAGTCTAAATTTGCTTGCTCTTCTATCTTCAGCTCCGTTTACATTCAACTCTTAAAAAATCAGAATTTACCACAAAATTTTATGACTACATTTCACAGCCTCCTATACACAAACATCAGTTTACAAACAATCTCAAGTCATGGCTCATCGTCGTGTAATCCGAATTTTTGTTCTTATCTTGGGTCTGGTCTGAAAAATGCGGTTATACCAGATCGAATGGAGTGTCATGTGAAAGAGATCATACTTCAAAGGCCTAGCATGCCATAGAAAATGCCTCTGGACCTTCTTCACCGCAAGCTGCATTCTCTGATACCTTTCTTCCGGTATCGACATAAGAATCTCTCTCAGCTTCGGGACATCCTTCTCTGCCACTATGACTGAGAACGCTTCCCAGTTTAAGACCTCAAAAAAGGGCGGAACAAAGTTGTCTGATATGATCACCGGGACACACTCGTAGTATATGGCTTCAATGATCCTTGGGCTGTTCACCTCAAAGCCCTTTGGGCATAGGCAATACTTGCTACTCTTCATGTGCTTGATGTAGCTCATCCTTTTGGCCACTGCACGGGGCATGAGGCCGTATATTTTCATGTTGGGATAACGGTCCTTCCAGTGATCAAGGAGGGTGGGACGGAGGTAGCCATGGTTGTTGCCCGAGTAGAATGCTAGGATGCTCCTCTCGGAAGGCGGCTTTCCTCCAATATCTCGGAGAGGGTTTCTCTCAAAGCGGATGAAAGTCTCGGGCAGAGACACATCCCTGCCTATCTTGAAGCCGATGGTTATGTCTGCGTTGCAGAGTGCTTTGATGCAATTGTCCATGTGATGACGAGTCTCATAAAGGGCCTAAGAGAATCCCAAGAAAATATTATGCATAAAAAATGTCGATTATATGACTCAAAACTATGCAGAAATTCGAACTAGAGTTACGTGAAGAGAAAAGCATTAGCCCATACCCAGTCATGGCAGGCAACAAGAAAATGATCCATTCCACCAGTCCTATTCCAATAGGGATATTTTGCAGCGATTTTTTCAGAGTATCCCTTCACAAAATCCCGCAAATTTGAGCGATCATAAGAGTTAGGCACATACAAGGTGTGCTCCAGCATCCTTGAGCTGAAAGGCATGTAAAACAGGTGAGCTTTTTTGGGATCCTTTACTACAAAATGCCTGTTTCCTTCCATCAACTTCATGAACCATCCCTCGGACGCATAGAGTCCTTTCAGTATTGGTTGATGAAATATCGGCTTTTCTCCATCCTTGTAAATGTAGATTTTTAATGTATGTTCCATCAATTCATAGCTCCTACAATGCCATGGCAAAGAAAGTTTGAAAATGTGAAAGGTGTTCCGACAGAAGCCTCCAAGACGTCAGCAACTTATTATAGCGAGTAAATTCTCAGACGGTGAATGATAAAATGATCAACATCATGACATGATGAAAACATATAAGGCCTCATTTGCCCCTGGATTTGTAGTTCAAATTAATTTTTTAAAAAACATTTTATTATGTGTGGCCGTGTGGGACTTTGAAATTGCATTATAGTAAGGTTGCACTGAAAAGGCCAACAACTCAATTATCCGAAACATAAACTTTCAATGATAAGTGTTCGACATACCTCATGAACATGGAGATATTATGGAAGAGAGGGGCATAGAGCTCTCCATTCCTTTTGGGAATAGGAGCATTCATGATCTTTTCCTTCGCATCAAGAATCTCCATGTCAGGTGGCGACGATGCCCACTGAGGCTTCTATTCCATCACATGTAAAATGCTTCAGAAAGAAGTGTCATTTTAACATAAATATGACTACCTAAATAATACTACAAAATTACAACTTCTTTTGAAAAAATATATACATACCATTGACCGTGGAGATTTTAAATGCCGCACCAATATTTGATTCATCCTATCTAGAGTTACGACTGATTTTGGCGGCATTTCACTGGGCATCTTCTTCCTCGTCCGACTTTCCTTCACCACAGAAGTGTTACTTTTAGTATCAATATCCGCATGTGCAAACTCAGTTTCATCCTCAGATCTCACTACTTCACCCTTCATTACCAAAGATCTGTCATCTTCACCAAGGAAGGATCCTAAATTGGACTCAGAATCATTTCTAGATGAGTCTTTAATTAGCGAATCTTCTTGATCCAATATAGAGGCTTGTGGTTCAGCATCAAAATCATTGCTTCCATTTCCATAATTTGGCAAAGTTCGATTATTGGGCTCTATAATCTCCTGTAAAGACAAAATCTGACTATTGTCTTCCAATACAGGAACCTTTTCTCGACTATTATCATCCTTCATTGTAACACTGATAATCACATCTGTCACACTGTCTTCTGAACTATTACGTCCATCAAACGATTCTTTACCATGCTCTATGTCCTCTAAGCCTAAACCATTCTTTACAACTCTATCTACCCTCCTCCATTTCAGCTCAAGATTGGCCTCATTTTTAGGGAAGAGAGACCGAAGAGCATTTCCATAAGGCAGTGTTAGTGATTGGAAAAACAGGTGAGTTACAGCTATCAAGCCTACCACGAAAATGAACCGTTTTGCCTCAAGATGGCGCAGCTTATGAAGCTGAACCGAGAACTCCATTAGCAAAGAAGCACAATCAACCGCATTTGTTTATCTGAACAATAACTCTTTCTAACCTTCTTAAGGCAAATGCTATTTGGGGCTCCACAGCATCAATTTCATTGCAGATACAGAAGAAGTTGAGGATTATAACTTCCAATCTTGCCACACATTAGCCGAGGAGGTGATTAACCATGAGTGCTTGTTCGGTAATGAATGTTGAATGATGCATCAATGGAGAAGTTTGGAATTCACTACAAAAATTAAAAAAAAAAAATTACATGAATGATGGGGGGAAATGTCCAAATTGTAAAATTGAAGTAACATGAACAGATATCAAATTAATGAACAATTTAATTCAAGGTTTAAACTTTACAGGATCATTAGTTAGGGTTCCAGAGACCATTGGCCAATCAATCTGAAGTTCGATTCAGAAGTTCCAATTCAAACAAACAACAAAGACTCAAATCCAAATCTAGATTCAACGAAAAGCAAGATTGAATTAAAAAAGAAAAGAAAAGAAGTGGAAATCTGGTGCTGAGCATAGTAATTCTGTGACAAATGAATTAGAGGATACACAAAAAGAAACGAAAATTGAAGAGTTGTAAATCGAAACGCGGAGTGACAAATTTGAAGACTTACAGAAGTTGAGTAGAGCGTGTGCTGGGAGAAAACTCAATCCGAGATGGGAAGAGTTTAAACAATTCACTAAATTTCACAGTCGAAGATGGTACTTCAAACTTCAAAGACCAGCTCAAATTGGCAAACTCCACAAAGAATGAGAGAGAGGGCAAGAGATTGTCCACAACAGCCACTTTTTTCTGCCAACTAGTTTTTTTTTTAATTAGGTAAAAATTCGACACACCGGACAGGCCCGATGAGTCGATAGGCCGAAAAAATCGGCGACGGAAAAACCGTCAATACCAGCAAAGGACAAACATACAACAATACAACAGAATGACCAAATTACAGTAGTGTAGTTACAAACGCGGGCTAGTACTATCGAAGGAACCGCAGCAGTGTGCGACAACTCATCTGCCAGTTGGTAGAGGCACGCAGGGAATCCATGGGGAACTAAGTGGAAACCTCAGATTTGGACCCAGATATCAACGAGCCTTCAGGTTTCGATCACGCCCACGACCTCTCGCGCGTCGACAAAGGAGAAGAACACCACTCAAAAGCCGCTAGCCTCAAAGTCACAACCACACCACAAGCAACTCGGCAAACCTAGCCAATACAGTTTTCTCTTTCTTTTTTTTTCTTTTTTAATAAATTTACCCAAAACGGGCCGCTTTGGGCCCACGACAAAAGTCTTGGGCCCAAAGAGCCCAAAAGCGGGTCACCCTCGGGCCCAAGGCATTTGTCTTGGGCCCAAGCACAAAGACGATGAACCGCCAGCAATCAGTGAAGAAGAGGAACCATCAAGCCCAGACGAAACCACAAGGAGGCAGATAGGCGAGGAGAGAGAATACGAGATTGGGAAGAAACTCACACACCAAGGACCCAATCTGCAAGCCACAACCGGAATGGAGGAGGAGGAGGACGAAACTAGGGGCGGCGCCGCCGCAACCGCTACGAGCACAACCCATCAAAACGCCATTGGAAGACGAATCAAAGGAAGGGGATCCACAATTTAGGAATTGGTGAGGCTGATTTGGCCAAGGAAGGTTTGATATGGAAGGGGGATTGAGATTAGGGGTAATCAGTTGAAGATTTGAGAGGATGAGTTCTTGAATGGATTTCACATTTTTGGTACGCAAAAATCTAGAGAGAGGGAGGAGCCTCTCTCTCTTCTGCCAACTAGTTAAATAACTTTTCGAATTAATATATTATTATTGTAATTTTTTTTTTATCTTAGTTCATTTCGATTGACTTCATATTTTCAAAGGGATTCGAACTTCCAATCTCTTGTCATGAAATGTAGCCACTAGCCAACAACCACTACACCAACTTGTGAATATTGCAATTTTGTTACTAATAATTTTTGTGTATGTGTTTTAATATGTTGAGTTATATTGAAAATCGACCAATATATTAACTTGACTTTATTTATCTCATTACTCACTTCTAAAAACGTACTATTCAACTATAAGCAAAAAGAAATGATAGTTGTTTTAGAAATGCATGTCAAACAAAAAACAATAGCAGAAATACCAGAGTCTGCTAAATCAAGAGGCCAGAAAAGAAAACCGGTAGATGGACTAACCATCATGAAAACAAAAAGAAAAACAAGCGTACTAAAAAGAAGGGTAAAAAGATCCAAGCCTACCAGAACATAACCGCAATCAAATCGATCCAAAAGGAGTTGAGAAAGACTCAGAGATGAACTGCGAATAGCGAGAATACGGGGAGGCAACAAAGCTGCCACGACGTCTCGTCGTCGGAGAGTCGGTAGGACAAACCCACGAACGAAAAATAAATTTTTACTTACAATGAATGTGAATGCTCAAATAACATTTCTTATATATGTTGGATCTTTAACAGAGCTGCAAATTTCATCGAATAACATCAAGAAATATTATAGAATTCACTAATAGTTCATACATGGATGATTTCTAATGAATTTATTATAAAAATTATTTTTTAGTAGAAGAAAAAAGTTTTGATTTTCCTTTCTTTTTTTTAACCTGGGTTTCGAGGTTGTCGACTAATTCTTTTCCTCTTATTCCTTGTTTGGTCATTGTTGTAAAGAGCTTATGAAGCTTTCGAAACTCGTTGTTGTTGTTGTTGTTAGGTTTTCTTTCAAAATTTCCATTTTATAGGTTTAATTACCCTAATGGAGAAATTTACTATTCATATGTAAAAAGAATAAAACGAAAAAGAAAGAAAAAAGAGCAAGAAAAATAATACTACTTCTGTCTGGAAATATATGCCTTTTTATTTTTTGACATATTTTTTTAGGAGATAAAAACTACCTGAAATATTTATTTTTAATTTTTTTTAATAATTACAAACTTATTAATAATAAGTTAATATTTATATAGTTTTTAACTCATAAAAAAATGTGTCAAAAAGTTAAAGTACATGTATTTCCGAATGAAGAGAATAATTAGTGTATTGTATTAATAATTTCTTGAAATGTGAAGGTAATGCTAAATACGGAGTATATGATAAGATGATTTTTTTTAATAATTTAATGAGTAAATGGGGTTTCATGAACTGGATGACTGTTGGCTTATTGACTTATTCTAAAGAAACAGAAAAAAAGGGTTGAAAACCATTAAATTAATGACTTTGCATGTTGCCCTACTGTGCGATTTACATTATTTGACAATAAATAAGGGGTGATTTTTTTATTAGATAAAAATTCAATAAAAATTCGAGGTCAAACATACCTAGATCTCGAAGGCCGATAAGTCGGCAGACGCATAACCGTAAAAAAACAAACAAAATACAAAGAAGGTGCAACAAACAGGCAAAACCGCTCTACAAAGCGTAACTAAACACAACTAAACCGAACAGGACGAGGAAGTAGAGGAAAGACGAAGCCAAGCACTACCCTGAAGCAGCATCGTAGGCAGGGACGGAGCCAGGAATTTTTTAACGGGGGGCACGATTGTATATATACGGTGTCGTTTTAAATTAAAATAGCATATCGATCTCTATATAATATGATAATTATAAATTAAATGATGTTATTTTAAGATACCATAAATTCGATTTATGATAAAACTCAATTTTTTCTTCGTTAAAAATATAAATAAATAAATTACATAGTCGAAGAAAAGAGAACTAACAAAATAAGGATATAAAACGCAATAAATAAACATTGAGTCAATATTTAACTTGTTGTATTCTTAACATGTAATAATGTATATCTAGATATAAAAAATTGAAACTTGCGTTATTTCTTACCAAATTATCAAAATAAGTAATATAACCTATGGTTTCGAAGCTCTTGAGATGATTTATAATATGTGAATGTCAATTTAAGTAAAATATAAAAGTATTATAGTCTATCGAAATAAAATTAAAGTGGTTAATACCCCTACAATTTTCAAACATTCATAACTTTTTACTCAGATGTTGGATTAGTGCGTATTATATATAAAAACGAAGCTGGCGACGAGGAGAATACACCTAGGTAATTTGTCGGATGAGGGGAGGGGCACGTGCTCCCCATGCCCCCCCTTTGCCCCGCCTCTGCTCGGAACCCCCACGTTAAAAAAAGGAGACAAATGTGTAATTGTTGCAAAAGCCTTTTAATAGGGTGACAGTTATAATTTTCGTCACAAAAAACCTTCAATTAGCTAGGGACACGTTTTAGTTGCCAGGGACGAAGCCAGAAATTTTTTAGCGGGGGCACGATTGTATATATACGGTGTTGTTTTAAATTAAAATAGCATAACGATCTCTATATAATATGATAATTATAAATTAAATGATGTTATTTTAAGAGACCATAAATTTGATTTATGATAAAACTCAATTTTTTCTCCGTTAAAAATATAAATAAATAAATTACATAGTCGAAGAAAAGAAAACTAACAAAATAAGGATATAAAACGCAATAAATAAACATTGAGTCAATATTTAACATGTTGTATTCTTAACATGTTATAGTGTATAACTAGATATAAAAAATTAAAACTTGCGTAACTTCTTACCAAATTATCAAAATAAGTAATATAACATATGATTTCGAAGCTCTCGGAATGATTTATAATACGTGAATGTCAATTTAAGTAAAATATAAAAGTATTATAGTCTATTGAAATAAAATTAAAGTAATTAATACCCTTACAATTTTCAAACATTCATAACTTTTTACTCAGATGTCGGATTAGGACGTATTATATAGGTGAAGGTTCAAGTGAAACGGATTTTAGGATGAAACATATAACGCAATTATAGACGTTGGATTCAAAAGTAATCAATGGACCATATTCGTTTAAAATGTGTCTCAGAGTAATTGTAGTGGTGAAGTTGTACGGTATTACAATTTAAAAGGCAATAATTATTCATATTTAATGGTCAACCCTCTAAATTAGCTCCATCCTCAAAATAATTAGAGGCTAGGGGGAAATGACGTTGATCAATTCTATTTAATTTAAAAAAAGTGGATATTTATTAAAAATAAATACGGAGTATATAATGATACAATGTGGCCAGAATAATTTTTTTCCCTTCAACGATGAAAATTAGATATAATAATGATGCATATTTTATTATTTTGCATTTTGGGTTCATCATATATGAATTCAATATTTAGTTATTCATATATGAATATTTAGTTATTCATATATGAATATTTACTTAATCCATTTATATATACGTATTTTACAGCCGACTTATCTCTAAATTTATTGCATGTCAGTGTGAAAATTGAATATTAGTTAATTAAATATAAATATTTAGTTAATTAAATATGAATATTTAGTTAATTACAGATGAATAATTAATTAATTAAATGTGAATATTTTAAAAATTGAATATTCATATAGCTAACATGAATAATATATGTATTAAGATAGATAGAATAATTAAGAACCAAAATTCTGGAACTACGTATAATAATACAAATCACTAGTTATTCATATCTAAGCCAATATATATATATATTCTCCATTAAAAAAAAGCAACTATCTATTCATGAGTATATTAATAGTTGGAAAAAAATTGCTTATGCAATTTGATGGGGCGATGGATAATCAGAGAATAATGCAATGGAGGTGTACATATACATGTGTGCACTCTTTTACGGAATTGCTATCTGCACAGTCAAAATCTCGCGCTTTGTACAGAATGAAATGGCGCATGCGTATGCAGGATCCGCGGTTTATAAAAAATAAAAAACAAAGCGCAATCGCGCATGCCGGATCCGCGGATTTAAAAAAAATAAAAAACAAAGCGCAATTGCGCATGCCAGATCCGCGGATGAGACTTCACCTTCACGCGTGGATTGTGAGTTTGCGGAAATCCGCAAACTCACAGTCTGCGGTTGCGGAAATTAAAAAAAAATTGCAACAACGGCCTCGTAATCCGCGGTTGCGAAAATTAAAAAAAATTACGAATTGTCAGTTTGCGGAAATCCGCAATCGAATTTATCCGTAATCATAGAGATAATATTTATCCGTATTATCGTAATCGGATTAACTTAATTAAAAATAAAAAAAACTGCAATCGCGGATTGTGAGTCTGCGGAAATCCGCAAACTCACAGTCTGCGGAAATCCGCAAACTCACAGTCTGCGGTTGCGGAAATTAACAAAAAAAATTGCAACCGCGGACTCGTAATCCTCGGTTGCGAAAATAAAAAAAAAATTGCAACCGCAGACTCGTAATCCGTGGTTGCGAAAATTTAATAAATAAATAAATAAAGCGCGGACTCGTAATCCGCGATTGCAGTTGACTACCGTATATTAGGCGATATATTAACCGTGTGCATAGTATCCCCTCTTTTTTATTAGAATATTCTATAATATTGTTTCCCTTCCTAATTTAAATTGTTACCATATCGATTGAGATGACCATGATTTTAGCATTTAGATCTATAATTATGATGAAGCATATTTCAAATGAATATAGACCATTGATAGTTTTGAATCCAACGCTTAAAATCATGTTACATGTTACACTCTATCAATCGTTTTACCGGAACCTCACCCTATATATATATATATATATATATATATATACTTTCTCCGTTCGGCAAAACTTGACGTTTTATTATTCACGCACGCTTTTTTAGGATCTAAAAACTATATAAAATATCTAGTTTTTTAAATAATTTTTTTAACAATTTTGTAGTTATTATTAATAAGTACAAACTTGTTAAAAATTTTTTTTAAAAAAATAAATATTTTATATAGTTTTTATCATTCTAAAAAAGCGTGCGTGAATAGTAAACGACAAGTTTTGCCGAACGAAGTAAGTATATATTAAACAAGCAAAGAGTTGAAAGGCTTATTAAACAAAAGAAAAAGCGGGACCATTTTGTGAAGTGTAACTTCACTTGAAAGATTGGTGTCATTTGTAGTTGCCATCATGTCTCAAAAACTACTGTGATGTTGAACTCAAAGGTCCTTTAACCAGTTATCTGAGTTTGAATGTTGGGAGCATTTTAAACAAAAAAAAAATCATTGTAGTTGAGAAATGGTTGATGATAATCATCAAGTGATTTATGCTTGAAGCCAGATATCAATTTGTATACCAGAAAAATCAAGTAACCATTCTTGAAGTTGACAACATCAGTCATGTACTTCTGTTCCTCCCTCTAATTGCAAACCAAACCTGAAACATCACATTTTGCCTTGTTGTGATTGCAGATTTACAAATGACGACGACGACGACGACAACACCCTCCTGATACGACGATAGATTCGCAAACATTTTTATTGCAGAAACCATGCGAAAATCCAAATGAAACACACCCACACACACGAAAAGCTACTGTGTAAACTCCTCCAATCCAATCCAATCCAATTCTTTACCTTTGCTAGGAGTATAAAATGTAAAGGATGACCTATGGTTCAGGCTTAGCGCCAGTGTACGCCTTGACATCTTCCTCCGTCACAAAGCGCTGCCAGTACCAATGTTTTCTGAACAGCAGGATCACTTCCTCTATCGGAACCTGCTTTGTCTCCGGCAGAAAGAAATGGAGGAAGGTAGTCATGGCGACGATTAGCCCACCAAACAGCAAGAAGATCCCATACTGCAGGTGACACAGTGCTGAAAGGAAAGTCTGCGCAATCAGCGCTGTGAAGATCATGTTAACGCACACCACTATACTCTGCCCTGCGGATCTCATCTCCAGCGGGAAAAGCTCACTTGGAACCAACCACCCGAGTGGCCCCCAGGACCGGCCATAAGCCAGCACGAAAAAGAAAATGCAAATCACCAGCACGAGTCCGATGCTCTTTGGCAGATCCTTTCCATCTCCGAAGTAGAATTTCAAGCATAGGCCAACTGCTATCTGCACAACAGAATAGTTTCAAGGGTCAGTAAGAGAATCAGCTTAGAGAGATGTAGTTTTTTAGTGAGGTTTTCGTACAATTTCAATGAACATTTCGATTCCTGCTTCGGTGTAGAACCATTTTCTACCGAATCTGTCCACAAACTTCATGGAAATCAGAGCTGCAAGCAGAAGCGCGCCATTGGTGATGGTTGACGACCACAAGGAAACGTTCGAGCTGAACCCCAATGTCTGGAAGAAAACCGGAGCGTAGAAGAGTATGGAGTTGTTCCCAGTGAGCTGCTGGAAGGCCGGGATGCATAGGGATCCGAGCACCAGCTGGGGCCGGTTCCTTCGCTTCAAAAGGTTTCTGAACGGGTTCTTGATAGTGCGAGCCACCATACTCGCATCAACAAGATCGGCAAACTCAGCATCTACATTAGAAGTGCCTCTGATTTTCTCCAAGACCCTCCTCCCTTCTTCCAATTTTCCCCGCTCCACGAGACTATTCGGGGTCTCCGGGAGGAACAGGCCTCCGACTAACATCAAGGAAGCCGGTAACATAGCCAATCCCACCGAAAGCCTCCATCCCCATGGATGGATCTTTGCGGTCCCATAGTTGATGAAGTTGGCCACCAAGATTCCTGCACAGGTTGTGAGCTGAAACAGCTGGTTGACAGCCCCACGGATCTTAGCAGGCGCCACTTCGGAGAGGTAGAGAGGCACCGATTGGTTACCGAAGCCAATGCCAATGCCTAGGAATATCCTTCCTATGATCAGCATTGTAATATTCTTGGCCCCTGCGTTGACTGCACCGCCAACAAAGAAGCTGGTGGCGCCCAACACTATGCTGATCTTTCGGCCCCAGTTCTTGGTCGAATACGAAGCACCAAGCGTCGACACCAGGGCTGCATAGTAGAGTGACGAGGTGAACAATGTGAGGATCTGATCATTGTATTTGCAGTAGTCTGTCTCGTGCAGGTGGGCGTGCTTCCTCTCGTAGATGTGCGGGAAGAACTCTATTAAGAAATCATCCATTGAAGTAACTCCACCTGAATCCGATCCACCACCATTCATGAATCAATCAGCAAAAACACATCCAACCTTCAGATTTCAAACACCAAAAGCTACACATACATAGTCCCCTTATTGAGCCTATCTGACACGAATTGAAACTACATCACCGCATCTAACCATAGCAGAAGCTTCAGATTTGTTTCTTCTTCTTTTTTGTTTTGCAGAAGTCACAAACATTAAGGACATAAATTTGCAGATGATCTATTAATTTTCCCTTTTTCAAAATTCATGATCTACATTTGTTGTTATCCAGGAGCGAAAAGGGGGTTACCAGAACAGACAAAATTAAAGCCATAAAATTGGGGACAATCCATTAATTGCAACTTGCAAGAGATAATAAGTGAATAGCTGCAGATTCAATTCAAAAACCAGATCAGAGATAAACAACAAAGACTAACCAGAAACACCGAGATCATAGCCAAAGAGTGAGCCACCGAGGCCAGCAATAATACAGGTGACGACGAAGTAGCTTGTGATCTTGTACTCATAGTAAGCCGCTCTTCCTGTCGGTGCTTCACTTACGAATCCCCCACCCGCCATTGCTCACACAAACCCTAAATTGATACAAATTGAAAAAAAGCCCTCTTTTTGCACACCAAGAATCAAGCTTGATGATTGAGCATTGATAAATAGAGTCCTAATTCAATTTCAAAGTAGGAAGTGTTGACTAAAGAATTAAGCTTGTAATGATGTGATGTGAGGAAGAAATTGACCCAAACGCCATAAACGTTTTGCCTTCGTTTTCAGTTGCAGGTCATGCGATGTGCATTTGATTCACACTCCATGGCTAAATATAGGGGAAAACGAGATAAGATTGGGGGTGTTTAGCAGAAGAAAAAAAAAAGAAAAAAAAGAAGGGAAATTACTGTTGGGATTTGGACTAAAAGTGAGAAGATTTTGTAGGCAAATAGAGAATCTTGCGGGATTAACACTAAATAAAAACTAATTGAATGTGGATAAGAGTCAATTGTTGAAATCTTAATTTGGGAAATTAATAAATTTGGGTATTTGCGACTTTTGAGTGTTTTAAAATTGGGATGAAGTACTTTTTTTTTTTTTTGGTTTGAAATGGGGGCTAAAGCCCCATGGGATGAAGTACTTATCCTTTAATCAAGGCTGTTGTTGACGAAATACAGTAAGACAGAGGTGCCGTTGTCCTCAGCAATAAGTGTGGAAAAGTCTGACTCAAATCCATTGCAACTGCAAGCAACGACTTTTTTTTTTCTTTTTTATTTATTTAAATAACGCATACTTTAATTCGTTAAAAAAAAAACACAACGTATTAGGGGTGTGTTTGGATTCTCAAAGCATCATATGTTTATAAGTATAATCACATCATTTTTAAGGTGTTTGGTTTAAAAAATTATAAGATATTTAAAATAACATAATTTTAAAAATTGTGTAAATTAATTATATTATGTTTATAAGGTAATTACAAACTTAATACAATATTGAGTATTTGATTTACATAATCTATGCAATATTTTATTTTAAATTCATATTATTTGAAATGCATATACAATTTAGTTAAGCAGATATTTTTAAGAAAAAATTTGCAAAACAGGCACTTTATTTGGACAAATTGGGGAATTGTCCACCTTTTTGGACAAATTAGCAAAATGTCCATTATTTATACCCTAAATTCTGTCCTGCTCTCTCGATCTCTCTTGCGCTCTTCTGTCTCGACTTCCTCCTCCTGGTATGTCCTCCCGGCTTCCTCCTCCCAGCAAATCGAGAGCGATCCGATTGAATTAGGTCGACGACATCCGATTGAGTTCCAGTTCCAGATCGAGAGCGAGCGAGCGATCCGAGAGCAAGGGAGCGAGCGAGCGAGCGAGGTCGACGACATCCAGTCCTCGTCTGTGGCTTCCCTCGACAGCAGCCATGGCTGCGTGCAGAACTTCGGCAAGGGCGACCGGATCGGAAGCTTCGATGTCTCGATCTGAAGCAAGACAATTGAAGGAATTTGACTTCAGATCTGGAACTGGAATTCAATCGGCTTCAGATCTAATTCAATCGAAAACGGAATTCGAGCGAGCGGTGGCGAGCGAGCGGCGGAGCGAGGGAGGGAGCAAGCGGCGGAGCGAGGGAGCGAGGGAGTGAGGGAGAGAGGCCGGAGCGAAGGAGGCCGGAGCGAGGCCGGAGCGAAGGAGCCGTGTCTGATTCCAGATCGGGGCAGGGACGACGGGGAGGGAGGTTGAAGAAGAACTTTTGGGAAATTATAAAAACGACCCCATAAATATGGGAATTACAAAAAATCTCTATATTTTATTATGTGATTCACATCTACTATATTTTTATTTTTACATTTGCACAAAATTTATATTTGCACAACAAATTGTTATATGTGCACAACGTAAAGTTATTTTCGCACAACAAAAAGTGCCTAGACGAAAAAAAAAAGCGGAAAAAAAATATATTACATTTTGCACAACAAAATGTTATATTTGCACAACATACGATTATATTTGCACATTGTACTCTTATATTTCCACGACAAAATGTAAAAAATAAAATAAAATAAAAACTAGACTTTGGTCATATTTGCACAACTTACAGTTAAATTTGCACAAAATACTCTTATATTTGCACGACAAAATGTTTAAAAAAAATTAAAACTAGACTTGGGTCATATTTGCCCAACTTACGGTTAAATTTGCACAACGTACTCTTATATTTGCACGACAAAATGTTTAAAAAAAACAAAAAAAAAACTAGATTTGGGTCATATTTGTTCAACATACGGTTATATTTGCACATCGTACTCTTATATTTGCACGACAAAATGTTTGAATTTTTTTTTAAAAAAAAAAAACTAGACTTGGGTCATATTTGCTCAACATACGGTTATATTTGCACATCGTACTCTTATATTTGCACGACAAAATGAAAAAAAAACTAGACTTGGGTCATATTTGCTCAACATACGGTTATATTTGCACATCGTACTCTTATATTTGCACGACAAAATGAAAAAAAAATAGACTTGGGTCATATTTGCACAACTTATGGTTATATTTGCTCAACTTACGGTTAAATTTGCACAACGTACTCTTGTATTTGCACGACAAAATGTTTAAAAAAAATAAAACTAGACTTGGGTCATATTTGCACAACTTACGGTTATATTTACACAACGTACTGTTATATTTGCACGATAAAATGTAAAAAAATAAAAAAAAAACTAGACTTGGGTCATATTTGCACAACTTACGGTTAAATTTGCACAACGTACTCTTATATTTGCACGACAAAATGTTTAAAAAAAGAACAAAAAAAAACTAGACTTGGGTCATATTTGCTCAACATACGGTTATATTTGCACATCGTACTCTTATATTTGCACGACAAAATGTTAAAAAAAAATTTAAAAAAAAAACTAGACTTAGGTCATATTTGCTCAACATATGGTTATATTTGCACATCGTACTCTTATATTTGCACGACAAAATGAAAAAAAATAAAAAAAAAAACTAGACTTGGGTCATATTTGCACAACTTACGGTTATATTTGCACAACGTACTCTTATATTTGCACGAAAAAATGTTTAAAAAAAAAACTAGACTTGGGTCATATTTGCTGAACATACGGTTATTTTTGCACATGCACAACATACTCTTATTTTTGCACGACAAAATGTAAAAAAAAACCTAGTCTTGGGTCTTATTTGCTCAACATACGGCTATATTTGCACATGCACAACATACTCTTATTTTTGCACGACAAAATATTAAAAAAAAAACAAAAAAACTAGACTTGGGTCATATTTGCTCAACATACGGTTATTTTTGCACATGCACAACATACTCTTATTTTTGCACGACAAAATGTAAAAAAAAAAAACTAGACTTGGGTCTAATTTGCTCAACATGCGGTTATTTTTGCACATGCTCAACATACTCTTATTTTTGCACGACAAAATGTTAAAAAAAAAAGTTAGGCTATAGGCAAGATGATAAAATTGCTATTGGCAAGATGATAAAATTGCTACGGACAAGATGGACACTCTACCAATTTGTCCCAAAATGTGGACGTTTCACTAATTAGGACAACTTTTTTGGACATTTTACCAATTCCCCCTATTTTTAAAGTGTTTATGTTTACATGAATAAACACTTTGGAATCCAAACACACTCGTACATGTGTTCCAAACACACTCGTACATGTGTAATAAATATAAATTTAATTAAATATATCCTTTCGAATAATAACTTGTAATTTTAAATCTATAATAGGGTTGAGGATTGACTAATCGTTCTTAGTTCGTCATCACTTTTTTAGTTTTCGAATTGTAAAGCCTAACTTAATTTCGATACCATCTCACAAGATATAGGATGGTAGATACTCTGTGTGTAGAACACACGTTCATTATATAGGAAACACTATAGGAAAGATATAACGTTATACTCAAAGTATTAATTTGAAAAGTTAAGGTTTTGAGTAATATACTCGTATCCCATTATATCTAAGCCTAGAGTGTTTTATTATATAGTACTAACCATTCATCATTTATTGGTTTAGTGTTATGTACTCCCTCCGATTCAAAATAAGTGTTGTTTTAGACTTTTAAATTTGATCCAAAATAAGTGTCGTTTTGTGTTTTCTAGGTAATATAATAGATTAATTAATGAAAATTGTTATTGAAAATTGTATTTGTTGACTAATTTTTTATTTCAAACTCTTCACTTATTGGTTGAAAAGGTTGGTAAGCATTTAATATGGAGTAAATGATAAGATTTAGAAAAAATGTATAAAACCAATGATAATTAATTTTTTACTTAAAAATTGTGTCAAGAGCTAAAACGACACTTATTTTGGATCGGAGGTAGTATTATGTATTAGACCATCCGCAACCACGGGGAAACCTCTTCCTTCTTTTTTTCTTCTTCTTTTCCTATCGTAACTTTACACCTCATTTATTTTTTTGTTTAAAATTATTTTCATTTTTTCTGCCTCTTCCTAAAAGGTTTCTTCTACAACAATGAGAAACCTCTTTTACCCCTTTTCAAATTTATTTTCACCTTTTCTTTTCCTTTATATATCTTTCCCTTTCTTATGTGTATCATCATATATTATTGTCAATTATTTTTATTTATAATTTTATAAATAAATAAAAATAGCAAGTACTTGATATAAATATATTTTATTACATCTAGATTAAAATTAACAAAGTTAGAAACATTATAACATATGTAAATACTAATCGAGCTACCTATAAATATATTTTGTACTTGATGAGCTTGCCTTGCATCTTCGGTTGGACTTCGAGATACCCGGAGAATGCTCAAAAGGTTGTTGGTTTGGAAAAAAAAGAAGAGGATTGTACACATTGGTAGGATTATGTGGGGTATAATTTGGATATTTGGGTGTTGGAGCTAGGATTTAAACATTTGTAACAGCACTTGAAATTGAGGATTTTTGAGAAGATTTGGATCAAAAGGCATATTAGGAATGGGTGTGTTATTTGGATTATTGTGATCCATAGTGAGAATAAGTGCAACTATAATAGATCAAGATGTGGGTATATATAGGATAAAATTGGGCTCAAATTATAGAGAAAAATAAAATTAAACCAATTGGATATTTTATTTAAAAAAATAATGGAATATAAATATATTTTTTATTTCATTTTAAACATGTTTACAATTAATAAATATGAATGGAAAGGGGAAGATGTTACTTTTTTCATTAAAAAAAAAGAAAACAAAATTTGAAAAGGGAAGAGGTTACCTCTCTCTACCAAGGTAACTTCTTCCATCCCCTTACCTTAAGGTAAAACCCACAACCATGGGTTTACCTTTTCGTAACTTTAAGGTGAGGAAAACCCATGTTTGCTCATGCTCTTATAGTCTGCTTGTTATTTGGGTCTATAGGCCAGATCAGTTTTTATGCAACCCATGAGCTTAGTTCATTTAGGATAGATTCTTCTTTTCCATTTTTTTTTCCAATTCTTAGTGCTCGTTTGGATGAACTCGAGAAGTACAATTCTTAGGAACTTAATTCATGGGAAAGTAAATTCCTGTAAACTGAACTTCCTATAATTTAAGGAAACATGTTTGGATAAGTTTAACTTCTTGTAAATAAAATCATGCGTTTTGTTTGGTTGAATATGAACTTTCATGAGAATTTGTGTAAAATTACTTTTGTAAACCTTATTAAGAAAAACTATTTAAATTATGGGCAAATACGTAATTTGTGATTTGAAAAGAAAAAGAAAAGATTTTTTGAAATAAATAAAAAGGGTGGATTTCAACTTATCCACCTCCTACATGGTAATTTCAATTCCTCCATTTTGGTGGAATCGGAATTCCCATGAATTCTATTTCTTGGGTTTTTTTAAAAACAAATTTCTAATCCAAACACAATGTATTGAAATCTATTTTATGGGTTATTTCAATTCCTGGGGTTTTTAATGTAATCCAAACGAGCACTTAGTTATTTTTCTAAATTTTAATTTTGTTTGAATTTCAATTCCTAAGTAGTTTCTTTTCGAATAAAATAGACTGATCATAGGAAATAATAATTGCTTTGGGGTACTTGTCGCACTAACAATGCAGGTAAAAAAGTAGCGGAAGACGGAAGAAAAAGAAAGAAAGAGAAAAAGGACGTCTGCAGGGCCCGTGCCCCCCGCTGTGCAACACCAAGAACAAAACCCATATGTGACACCCTAAAGAACCTCGACTCCCGCCGCCTGAGTCCAGGGACATGAACCCGATCTTGGCGCCCGCCTAGAGCGCCTCGACGCCCGCCACTTATGCCCAGAAGAAACAAGAATTTCATCACAGCGCCCGCCGACCCTACCCCGGCGCCCGCCACTTGCCCAGATCTTCTAAAAACCTTGAGTTTTTACGATGGTAATTATGGGAGTCGCAAGCCTAACTCGAATTTTTGATGGTTTTGATCTTAGTAAGTCAATTTGAATGAAAATCTATCTATGGGTAAGTTTTCCTATCTTCTTTCCATCAATCTATCTTTTCATATGCAAATTATATCTTTTCCTTCCCAAATTTTATCTTATTTTCAATATATATATATATATATGCAATCCACTCATAATCTGATTTGTGCAGAAGTTTCTAATCCCAATTCAGAGATTTCATAGCCAAAATCCAGATCTTTTGTGTTATATTCACTGTCTTTGGAAAGATTTAAAGGTTTCATCAAGTGGTCGTCGAGTTTCGAAGATAGCAACACAACACAGCAGGTTTGGCACTCCCAGAAGGACCCCTGGTGCCCGCCGCGCTCATCTCGGCGCCCGCCGGCGTTGCAAAAAAGGTCTTTTGGTGGATTTTTGCGTCAAAACTTTATGAATTTGTTCCATCTTTCTCTTTGTCTCTGAATCATATCTAAGGTTTCAAAAATGGTTATGCCACCCAATTTTAGACATGGCCACGGGTCCGACCCGCCGGGTCGACGGGTCGGACCCACCGGGTCGGCAACCCGGGGGTACGACCCTAACCCTGACCCGGGATTCCCACGGGTCGACGGGTTCGGGTCACCCGTCGGGTCGGCGGGTTGGCGGGTCGGAGTCCCGGGTCGGCCACGTGGCGTTGAAGGGTTGACCCGGCGGGTCGACCCGCCGGGTCAAGGCCGGGTCGGGTTATTTTTTTTGACGTTTTCGTCATGTTTTGTGAATTGGTGAAATAAGGTTTCGTGTCTAATGGTGTTTGGGTTTGGGGGAAAAAAAAAGATGGAAGAAGGGCTTGAATCGGTTTCCCAATTGCCTACGTATCCTCCCGGGGGAGAGGAATCAAAGCCCACGTAGTTCTTTACCTGTTGTCTGAACCCCGCTTACCTTTTCGCCTATTCGTCGGTGTCGGATTGGCGCTGGCCCTGGGGATTGACGACTCCACCGTCAACGGAGCTCCCGACCGATTCCGAGTCCATTCCATCATCAGGCTCTGATCCGGTGTTGATGAGGTTCTTCTGTATTCTCATCTCAGCCTTCTTCCAATCGGCGAGGCATACTTGTGCTTCGAGGTTCTCAGGGAGCAAGTTTGATCTCTTCTCGGTAAGAATTTGTCCCCCCTGGCTGAATAATTGTTCCACTACGACGGTGGAACAAGGGGCTCCAAGTATTTGTCGAGCGATCACCTGCAAGGTCGAAAATCGCTGTCTTTCTACTCGGCCCCACCATTCTAAAATATCGAAATCTTCATCTTCATCACTGCGAAATTCAAAGTTAGTAGACAAGTATTCGTCGAGCTCCGAGTGGGGGCTCGACGAGGACCTCGACCTCTTTGTGCCAAAAATATCTCTGGCAAGAGCCTTAGTTCGAGCGGTAATACTAGTGCGTGAGGAACCGCTCGAGTTGGAAGGCGCAGGAGGAGGAATGTTAGGCGCTCTAGCGCCCGTAAAAAAATGAGTATATAATGCTTCAAGTATTCCCCTAACTCTATCAACTATAATTGAAACATTGCAATCAGGATCATTATGGATATCGAGCGTAGGATAATAGTTTTCTAAAAACTTTTGAAGCCCAGTTAATTTGTATCTAGGGTCGAAACAACAAGCTACGAGGAAAATATCAGGAATAACTTTGTAATAAGACAACCATTTCTCCCGCATGGTGAAAACAGCGTCGAATATGCATTGCACTTGAAGCCCGTCCTGAAGAGTTATGGCAATGTTCATAGCGACAAAACAGAAAACACTAGATGTAGGAATGTAAGCATGACTAAAAGTTTCGGTTGCATCATGGAAGACCTTGAAAACCTCCATTATATCTCGAGCAACCACCCACACATCCCCAAAAACGTTTGAACCTTCGATGTTTTGAGTGGCAAAAGCGGAAAGAAGTTCTCTATATTGATAAGAATCAAAAATCATTTTGTAAGTCGAGTTCCACCGAGTGCTAACATCTCGGGGGAAGTTCTTCGGGCGAATGTTGTTAGAGCGGCAAAAATGGTGCCATTGATGGCGAAGCTGTTTGTTTCGCCAAAGTGCCCGTAAAACATATCGAATAGGTTTGGTTTTCTGTTGTAAATACGTTAAACCATCTTGAACACATAAGTTTAAAATATGAGGTGCGCAACGTATATGGAAAAATCTCCCTCCTATCCCGGGCTGACAATATTGTGTTAAGTCTGGGATAGAGGCGGTGTTGGCGGATGCATTGTCAAAACCGATTGAAAAAACTCTTTGAGTCAATCTATACTCTTGTAAAACTCTGAAAATAACCGCAGTTATGTTACGGGCCGTGTGGGCCTCATAAAAAACTCGAAAAGCCAAAATTCGTTTGTGTAAAATGAACCGTTCATCAACCCAATGACAAGTGACACCCATATATGAGTGGTGTTGCCAGTGGTCGGTCCAAATATCACTACAAATTGAAACATGTAAATCGCTATGTTTTTGAAAATATTCAATTAATTCAGCTTTGCAGGTGTTATACCTTTTTATCATTTTCCTCTTAACCATGTTTCGACTCATAGGTTGCCAAGCGGGCTGAACATTTTCCGTAATAAATTCGTTGAAACTTAAACGTTGTGCAAAGTTATAAGCTAGGCCTTCGGCCGCTATCATTTCAGCAAAGTTATCACTACAACTAGCATAATCATAACTCCATAAACTAGGGGGTTGAGAAGAAGTAGTTGCGTACCCGGATAGTTGAGTTTGACCTTTCGCCAAGCCGAGTTTCTCCGGATGCTTCGATTCGATATGGCGTCCGTAGTTGCCATATCCGTTCCCCTTCTTGTGTTTGTAGACCTTCGGGAAAAAGTTGCACTTGACGGAGAAATAGTTTTCGCCCCATCCCGGAGCAGGAGGGCCCTTCTTGAACCAGTATTTCATTGTGGCGGCCCTACAAGCGACCGGTTGCTCGTCGGCGGCTTCGGGAGTGGCGTCAGGATCGACCTCCAACCCGGACTCCTGAGTCGGGATGGTGGAGGGCATGGAGGGAGTTCCCAGATCGGCAACTTCATCCTCCTCAATTCCCGGATGCTCATCGAGTAGCGCCTGATCCCGACGTCGTCGGGATCCGCTTGCTCCAGCTCCAGAAACGGAGGCGCTACATCGAAGGCTAGGCTCGGGTTGGTGACCCGATCCCGAGCCGCTCCCCTTGTTTGAAGACGGGGTTCCGCTTACACTCCTTCGACCTCGGGAAAACATTTTCAAAAAAAGTGGATTAGAAATTTGTTAAAATAATATGAATATGTAATTAAGAGAAATGACGGAATAATGAAGAAAAGAAAGAGTTGATAGAAGTAGGATTTGGTGATGCAAAGCGCCGAATTCTCGGAATTCTTGACTCGTGAACCACCGACTTCCGACTTCCTCGATTCTCGAGCGATTAGAGAGCGATTAGAGAGTAGGAGATGTGATGAGATGGTGTGATGAAAATGGGAGGGAAGGGGTAGTATTTATAGTGCAAATGGGAAGGTTTTGGAGCCAAAGGAAGGCCGGGTCCAACGGTCGACCCGGCGGGTCGAACGTTGGACCCGACGGGTCGACCGTTGGTTTTCAAAAATCTAGCCGTTGGACCCGACTGTTTTTTATTTTATTTTTTTTTCACTTTTTCACATTGTAAATTTATAATAGGTTGTGTTGTTATTTATTTGTTTGATGGTCAAAACTATTTATTTAGGTTTATTAGTTTATATGTTGGAATTTGGATTAGTTAAAAAAACTAAATAATACACACATAAAACCCAATTTTATTACAAACCGAACAACGATTACGAACTCGTACCGGATTCATTGCCTCGGTCGATATCGCGCTCGGCGACATTACAACATAAAACACTTACTTCCTAGTTCCTACTTTATTTGCATAACATCAATAAACTTCACAAAACACAACACTAAAATACTAATTACCCGACGATCCCGATGCTTCATCGACTTTTTCGGGATGCTTATTGGCTAGATGATTCTTCAAGTTGCCATAACCCAAGTTGTTCGTTACCTTGTACTTATGACCACAATAACGACACTCCGCTTCGAACTTTCCCGGGCCTTGGTCGACCTTGTTGAAATGATTGAACAATGCGGAGGAGCTCGAGGATCCGCTCTTACCGCCGGCCATTACGACAATTGACGGAACGACGGGAATGAATGAAATGTAAGTTATTTGATTGATGGGATGTGCAAGTAAAATGAATTGGGGAAGAGGGGATGCTATTTATAGAGTCGAGCCTACGTTCAACCCGAGAAACGGCTAGTTTTTTTTTAAAAAATAAACGTTCACGTGGGACCCACCTAACGGCTAGTTTTTTAAATGCACAACCCGTGTGACCCGGCGGGTCACGGGTTCCATTTCCCTCGACCCTAACCCTGACCCTCAACCCGACCCAACCCTTCGACCCTTGGACCCGGACCCGCCGGGTCACCAACCCGGCGGGTCACGGGTCGACCCGCCCGACCCGTGACCCGTGGCCATGTCTACCCAATTTGTCACATGATGAGAAAATTAAATGGAATAATTTGAAAGCATGCACTTACTTTATAAAAATTTTCAATCCCCTTGCTTTTATGCACTTTAGGTTTATTTGAGAATGTGCAAGCTATGCTCAAGAAAAGGAGGTCGAAGATCAAATTCAATGACAAGCTCAAGTGTGGGGGAGGGCTTCCCTACAGGATCGACCCACTATGTCCCACACAAGAATCCTGACCATCATTCCATTGACAATACTGCACCTAACCTAGAGGTGCCAACGGGCGAGGTCCTTGATGATTATGCAGAGTCCACTTATCCGATGAACTATGATGCATATCTGCAAAAAGGAGAGCCCACTTATCTAGAGTTTGATGGGGAAAGTACTTCACAAGGTGGATCGCATGACGCTTACACAGATTTTGGAGCAGGCTCCTCCCATGGAGGATCATATGGTACCTACTCAGATTTTGGGGGAGCCAACTCTTCACAATATGGTGATCACACCTTCCCATAACAACATTACTTCGAGAGATCCCATCGTCACATCATCAACACCCTCGACCAACGAATTGAAAGGGTTGAGGCGAACCAGGTAGTAATGGGACAAAGGATCGATGGGATGGAGCGACGCTTAGATGTCTACGATATGCACTTCGTCACTATTATAGCCAACCAGGAGGCCCATATGAAGTGCTTTAATTTAACGACTTCTGCGACATGTTTAACGACATGAACTTCTATTACTATCCATCACCGACACTACCAATACTTCAATGCACTACAATAATGCAATTAGTTACCCATTCTCCTCCTTGTGATTTTTATCTTTTATTTTATTTTGTTGTTTTCTATTTTTCGTTGTTCTTTCATTGAGGACAATGAAACATTTAAGTGTGGGGAGGGTTTAGGATTAGTTTTAATTTTCATTTTAATTTTTATCTTTTCATTTGCATTTAGATCATGTTTAATTGCATTCATGTTTATTAGATTTTATTTATATTTAGAAAATCAAAAGAAAAAAACTCAAAAATGTCAAAAAATCCAAAAATATCATTCATTTGCATAAAGTATGTCATTGTCTAAACAACCATCTAGCCTAGCTACTTAGTCCTTAAATTGTTTTTGAAATATGATCATATAAGTCTGATGACATGTTTGGATTATTTAGCATTATCCTATATTTTGGTTTTTATGTGAAACATGTTAGGTAAATGATACGCCTAATTTTACCGTTATAATAATCAAGGCCAATAATAAATGCTCATATTCATATGCAGTGGTTAGGGGTGAATATTCTCAAATTAGTCGTTAAGATCAAATGCCCAATATAACATTTATGGGGGCAGCAGGGACGGACCTAGGGGTGGGCTGACCTTTGCTGCAGCCCACCCCATTTGAAAACAATAGGTGGGGTGGTACATATAGAAGATGTTGGCGCAGTTGGTAGTGAAGTTTGACAGTATGGAGTCATGTGCCAGATTCGAATCTCCTTAGAAGCAAAACAACCTTTTTTTTTTAACCGGAAATAATTTGGCAATAAGGGGACCTTATATACCAAGAGTATCCAAGCGGATGAGATCGCAAAGCACTGAATCGTCGGGTGTCGTAGAGCCTATGAAAGCAAAACAACCTTTTGTTTTTGTCCCTGCCACTCCTTGTGTTTCCTCCTGTCACTTCTCACGTGGCATATCTCTCTTTTTTATTTCCTTCAATTGCGAAACAATCAGGATAGCACTAAACAGTAACTACTTATGGTATTTTCCTTCCTTTTCCCCTATTAATGTGAACTTATTACCCAAAATATGATGAATTTTAATGTTGTAATGACTATCATTTTTATTACTTAATTATTTTATTATTAATTTTAATATTAATAAAATAAATAAAAAACAAAAAAATTATATGCAAATTCAGCCCACCCGAAACTTCTTTCCTGGTTCCGTGCCTGAGGGGTAGTGAATGTACATCTTAATGAGGCATAAATCAAGGGAGTAATTGAGGAGGAATGAATAAGAAAGGGAGAGAGTAAGAAGAGAGGAGCGGAAAACAAAGAAAGAGATCATTACAATTTGTACAATCTGATACTCAAGAAAACTGGTATCACATTTGGTGTCGTCTGTGGGAAACGAAAGAATGGCCTTTGGCCGAGAGGCAAAACTTGAGCGGAAGTTGGCTGAGAGGAATGGATAATTGAAGGCTTCACAAGAAGAGATTCTGGCTTTGCGCCGTTAAAAAGCGCATTTTGATCAGAATGCTTATGGCAAGCGTATGTCCAAGAGAGGGAAAACAAAGAAAGAGATCATTACAATTTGTACAATCTAATACTCAAGAAAACTGGTATCACAGTAAATATAATTGAACATGTATGATCTAAGTTCCTAGGCATGACTGGAATCCAACAAAACTTTGTCTTATCGAGAATTTTTGGCCTCATAGGGATTACTTCTATATTCCCTCTGCCTTGTTGTGTGATTTACTCTTCTTATGCAATTATCTCTTAGTATTGACATGGTTATCTATTTTTGAGGCCAATTATATATACATGTTCATTGCTTATAAGTTTTATGTGATAAAGGCAATTCTTAGTCCATATTTATCCATATTTACCCAACATTATACCTTTGTTTGAAGCCAATTTTGAGCCTTTATCCTTTCATTTTGAAGCTCCCTAAAAATATATTTATTTCTAGCTGATAATGAGCCTGACCCATCTGGGAATTAGGATTTAGAATTGGTTATGGATGATTTAATATATTCGGAGAAGAAAAGCTATGGTGTATGCATTAATGTCGAAAGCTTTGCAAAAAGTTGTAATGTTAGGTGCTTATTTTTCTCACATTGTATTTCATTAGGTGGCTCTAAAAGAAGGAAAAAAAAATCAAAAAGAAAAAAAAAGAAAAAAAAAAAGAAAAGAAAATGTTATGCAATAAAGAGCCTCATTTATCATTTTTATATATGAGAGATGGATGAAATATGGTTAAGAGTTTGTTCTTAAAGTTTATGGAAGCTTGATATATTCTTTTTGAGTTGCTTTGGTTTATGTTGGAAATTTTAGGAATCTTAGTTCTTGGATTTAAAAGCATCACATGACCAAAAATAATTCCCTACCTTTATGTTTCTACCAAGCTCCATTACAACCTGTCGAATGGAGTCTTCTTTGAAGTCTTCCAATGAGCGAAAGACATCTTGATGTTACTTATTTGCTTTGACGTATCTGGTGGAGAATGTGTTATATAAATGTCAATGCTTATATAGCTTTTTGTATAATGAACGAGTTGAGAGTTGTTCTTAAAGCTCGCCCTGCTTCGCTCGCCCTCTCCCCTTGTTCAAATAGGACTCTCGCTCAGAGTCGGTTAGTCGCTCACCCTCTCCTCTCGCTCGCCTTCTCCCCTTGTTCAGATATGGCGTGTTCGACTCACCTTCAAGCTTCATTTTCGTTTTTGCTCGGGGTGTTTTGGTTTCGATTTTGAGTAGGTTATGTGATTCGTTTCAGATTTGGTGATTTTAGGTTTGTGTGTCAAGCAGTTGGGGGCGGCTCTAGTGTTATTTAGGGTTTTCATGCCTCTCTCTTTTCCTTCTCATCGTGGTAAACTTGCAATGTTGCTTCAATGGTCGATCGTTGTTACTGTACAGACAGGGCAACAAATTCAGATTAAAAAACAGGTTTTTATAAATGGTTCGTGTTTGTTACATGGGTATCCGACATGAAACCATTTCGTGTTTTCGTGTCGGATACCCGGTACTCATCGTGTTGTGTTCGGATCAACCTTTTCATTTCGTGTATCTGACATATCATGTTGTGTCGTGTCAGATACCCTGTTATGCACAACCCTATTCAAACCCTCCAAAATAATTTTTGGTTGAAATTAGTTTTAATTTACAAATAGTGTTAGGAGACTTGAATTTAATGTATTTTATCTTAAGAGATTTATTATAGATAGATTAATCTATAATAGGATCTAGATAAGATAGATTTATAATTAGATTTAGATTTATCATTTTTTGGGACTTATAGATAGATCTATTCTAATAGGATTAGAATTATATAAGGCTATATAATGGATTCGTATGGGACGGGGTTAATAAACTGACTAAAATTATAAATAGGTTAAAATTTATAAACGGTTGGTAAAAGTAGTTAAAAATTTAAACAACAAGATAATCTCCGTATGGGGAGAAAAACGGTTTATTTGTAAAAAGTGGAGTTTATTTGGTTGTTATTATGGTTATTGTGGTACTTTCAAACCAAATTCTAAAAGGGAGAATAAACACCCAAATAACCTCCATTTTGTAGCTTATTTTTTAACACATTTTTTTGTTTATTTTGGTCATCCAAACAACCAAAAAAGCTGTTTAAAAAATAAACACCCACAAATGATTAATTTTTAACAGCTTTTTTGGTTGTCCATACACACCCAATATGTTACAAGCATACCTTAACACAATTTAGTTATATCCTCTAGAAACCCTATTTACCTCCTAATAAAATTGATCTCCTTTACCGTGGAGGTAGCCAACACATTATTGGTCAACCATATAAATCCGTGTGTTCTTATTATTGTTGTTCTCGAATCTTTCCCGTCTGTCACAAGACTCACAACAATAAGTAAAATGAAATACCAGTACTATTAATTTCAACCAAAAAATAATAAATTCAATTTGAAGAGTTTGCAACTTGCAATATGAACGATGTTGTCGTTATTGACCAACTTGCACTCCCTATGAGCTAGCTGTGAAGGAGACCATTAGTCATAACAACAGGCGCTTTTTGTCATCTACGGAGTATATAATATACTACGTAATATATTCCAACAAGCTAGTTGAGAACTCCATCCAACTATCCAAGTTATGAACATGATCGTTAAATGAATGATTTACTTTTGAATTAGTTTCTTTTGTCGGTAGCTGAATCTGAATTTCATAGTATCTGTTTTCCAACTATCGAAAAGGGGATTTTTAAATCTTCATTTTTTTAATTAAAGTTTGTCTTGATGCGCGCATTCAGCTTGTATGTATATTCATTTTATACTTCGTATTAATTCGAATATATATATATATATATATATATATATATATATATATATATATATATATATATATATATCACTTGCTAAAGTTTAAATAAATATCTCGCTAGCTAATACAAATGATATGTTATGAACTTTATAAAACAAAAAACATATATAGCACACCAAAGACAAATGAACATGTAATTTTCGACCGAGGAAAGACTTACGGTCGAACTCACGGTTTGGGTGAATTATATCTTAATACCATCTCTAACAATTTTTCTACAATTTTTCTAAAATGAAAAAATAAAAAATATATTTTTTAAAAATATTTTGAAGTCTAACAATTTCTCTATTTCAAAATTTTAAAAAATTATTTAATTTTAAAGAATACTATAAATTTGGCCGGGAAAACTCTATTTTTTAAAATTATTTTACATTTTTGAGAATGAAATTATCGAATCTGTTGAATCAAAAACCTTAAAATTCTTTCAAAACTCTAAAATCTAAAAATTGGAGAATTTGTTAAAGATGCTCTAATAAATTTTGAACCTCCCCCTCTCCCCTCACCCCCAAAATATCTATATCTATATATCTATATATCTATATAAAATACTAAAACAGAGGCCTCTGGTGCGATCTCACGTCCATGAAATTTTCTGGATTAAAGCGGAATTATTTTTGCTTACGTGTCATTTTCTGGATTAAATTAGTATTATATTTTTGGGCCAATTAAATTTAAATATAAGTTATAACAACCATGTAGATTTGATAGTAGCGATGTAATCTATCTATTAATTATTTAACCTATATATTATCGATCTATGATCTATTATATTTGATTAAGATATGCTTGATTTTTTTTACAACATTGTTCGATCAATTTCAACTCGAATTAGTTAATAAAATATTTTCATGCTTGTGTTGATAAAATATTTTATGTGTTTAGATATAATATTTGATAAGAAATTTATAAATTGGTAGCAACATCAGTAACTAAATAATGGTAAAGACGAGTGATTTAAATTAATGTAACTACCAACTTTATAACATGATTAAAGTATTTTATTGGAGATCACAATTTCAATATAATAGATCTCCAATATGACCAATAAATTACTTTCTAAAAAAAACATCTCCAACAACTTTATAAAATAATATGACCAAATTTAAATTGTGATCTCCAACAACTTATCTTTTCATAATTAATTAATATTCTTTATATACATCGGTCCTTTTTTTCAAAAGATAGTGTTATTTGTTGGGGTATCATAAAACGATTTAACTAAAAGATATATAACATAAAAGATATCATTTGATTGAGTTTGATATATTTTCTAATAATTTTAGACAAATTTGGTCAAATAAGTTAGATAAAAGATATAAAATTATTAATTGATATGGTTAAAAGAGTTTAGACTACACGAGTTAAGCGACACATAAGTGAAATTAACCTCTTAGTTGTATATTCAATTTCATCTAACATGATTTTTCTTTAATTTATTTTACAATTGATTGAACGTTTTATTAAAATATTTCAAGCATAAAATTTAATAAAATAACATTTCAAACAAATTAACATAATAAAATATAATTTATTAACAAAACGCGCAAATGCACGGGTATCAAATACTAGTATATCCATATATAATGATGCGTTAATATTGTAGATTCGTTGGATTGATAATAGAAATATTATCTCTCTATTTTATATATATATATATATATATATATATATATATATATATATATATATATTTTTTTTTTTATAATTGTCTATTTTCCTTTATGCCTTTTTATGTTGTCATTTTTGTTCTTATAATTGAGTTTTCACTACAGGCATATTAGAATCGTGGTTGAGCTTTAGTTCAGTTGAGATTGAGAAAGAGAGGGATAGAGAGGTTGAAGAAAGAGTTTGAATTGGGAGGGAAATATATATTTTCTGTTAGATGCACAAATGATCCGGCCATGACTCCATGAGCATTAACTTAAATAAACTAGCTAGCAAACTTAAACACAAGCTATTTCCATAAAGTAGCAGTAGGAAGGCGAAATAGAAAAATTATCAAAGAAATAAGAACAATAGAAGAAACGACGATAGTTAGGGGATTAATAATATACTAGTAGGATCACCATTTTAGAGTGAAGGCAATTAATAATATGAGAAATCATAGCACCATCGGTAGGCCATTGTACAAACAAATAGAGATGTGTCAAAGTATCAAACATGAAATTCAAGCGATATGAGGTGGACTTTGAGCTTATTAAATCAAGCGCGAGGCACCTACTTGAGAGACCATAAAGAGTTTTATGCAACTTGCAAACATGAGTAGGGAAGTTCGCAGGTTTTTAAGACCTCATCCGAAAAGATACTATCGAGTCGCTAGGATCAGTCCACCTGAATTTTTACCGCATAAAAAAAAAATGAGTAGAGAAGTTCGACTCAACAAACTCTTTTGGTTGTTCCATATAACACCAATTTGATAGTATGTAAGAACTATAACAGAGAATGGTTTGTTGATTATATTAGACAAGCAAGATTACAATATATAGGACTAGATTAACTTAGACCCCAAGGATGATCTCTAGCTACAAAATATACACATAAATTATTAACTCCTCTATCTTAGGTAAAGACATTATTCCCTTCCTTATCTAATAGAAATGACTTGATCCATTCAAATCTAGATCACCCCTTGGTCCCCCATTGTGCGTGTATACACACTTGTTAATTGCTTTCTTTTTATCTAGCACAAACTATAGTTTTCGTGAGTTCATTAATGGAATGAATTTCAGTGCTAGATGAATGGGGATTGCCTTCGTTACGATGGTTTCCTTTGTAGAAGAATGCGGGCTCTTGAGGTGAAGGAACGTCGGCCATGTTGCTAAGCATGAAGATCACCTCTAGCATGGTCGGCCTTTCATTCGGATTCTCTTGGACACAGAGAAGCCCAATCTGAATACACCTCAAGATATCATCCTCACACCCACAAATGGTTGATAGGATTGATTTATCAACTACTTCAATTGCATTGTGGTCTTGCCATAACGTCCACACCTATACAATATAATATCATTAATTTCACTTGTGTAAGAAATGCATACTACTAGTGAAGTTTCGAAACAAAACAAAAACACCAACAACCCAGTATATCCCGCGATTAAGCAGGATTTAGGGGTCAGGATGTACGCATTATTTTTCCGAACAAGTCGAGAGAGTGTTTCCGATAGACCCAAAATAATAGGGCACCTGAATCACAAGGTAACATGCCAAACAGTAGGAAAACGAGCCAGTTAGTGGATATTTTGATCACTTACATAACCGCTCAAATTAGTGGATATTTGGTCATTGTGATATCTGCTACTTCTTTGCCCAGTGATGATCTCTAACAATATAACCCCAAAACTGAAGACATCCGACTTTATAGAAAAGAGACCTTCCATTGCATATTCTGGTGCCATATATCCACTACAAAAAATAAAAAAGAAGAAGAAAAAAATTAAAACATATGAATTGTCAAATTAATTCCAATGACAAAGAATCGATCATCAATCTTATTGTACGATAATGATTGACTTACTATGTTCCAACAACCCTGTTCGTGTTTGCTTCTCTTTGATCGTTCCCAAATATTCTAGCCAAGCCAAAATCCGAGATCTTAGGGTTCATTTCGTCATTTAATAAAATGTTGCTAGCTTTTAGATCCCGGTGGATGATTTTCAAGCTCGAGTCTTGATGAAGATATAAAACCCCTCTTGCAATTCCAATGATGATTTCATACCGTTTGCTGCAACTCAATACTAGTTTCTTCTCTTCATCTGTACAAAATCACAATTAACATGATTAAACTTATTTTAAAAAAACAATATAGTAAACTTCATGTACGAAATAACCACAATTAAAGTGAAGGTAGTTTAGTGCATTACCAAAAATGAATTTGTCCAAGCTTTTGTTAGGCAAGAACTCATACACAAGCATCTTCTCCTCTCCCCTAACACAACAACCTATAGTTTTCACTAGATTTCTATGTTGAAGCTTTGAAATTAACTTCACCTCATTCTTGAATTCTTCGATCCCTTGCCCTGAATTCTTTGACAACCTTTTTACCGCAATTTCCTGGCCATTGGATAGCTTGCCCTAATGCCCACAATCAAAATATATATGAAGAAACAAACAAAAAGAATCCATAATAAGGCACATATTATGTTCATATTTAAGGGGAGCTTATATACCTTGTAAACTCGACCAAATCCGCCTTCTCCGAGTAAAACCTCAAAATTTTTAGTTGCATCAACAATAGTACTAAAACGAAAAATAGGCGAATTTGTTTTAGTTGAATCACTTTCTCCAGTCGCCCCAAGCCATAAGGACCTTTCTTCCTGTTCTATCCACTCTATACAAAATGTTGTAAATGCAAGAAACTAATTAGTTACCTATAAAACAATAGAACTATACATGTATAGTAAACCGAAAGCTCGATGAAATAAATGAAATCCGTTTCTAACATACGAATATGTATAACATATAGCAATAGCATACCTCTTTTATTCTTCCTGTAAAAGCAAATAGCAAGGAAAGTGAGGAATGCGAATGCGAGTAGGATGCACACAAGAAGGATTACTAGACGCTTCTTGTTTAAACGACCCCTTGACTCGTCAAGCCTTCTGGCTGCGAAAAACAAAACCAATATAGCAAGATTGATCGAGTTATGAAAAATGTACTCGAAGATATGGAGTAAATTGGTCGTAAACTAGCAGATCGATGTATACGTACCTAACTCACGTGCATCAACGCGTAAGTATAAATCCTGGCCACCGGGACTAAACAATCTTGTATCGATTAAAGCACCATAAAAAACGATGCAACCATTGGTCGGACCGTGTGAATCACCACCGTCTGTTCCACTCGTATACGCCAAGCAGGAGCAGTTGTTCAAGCACTCTTCTCTACACTCCTCCAAGCCCATACTCATGTTGGCTTTAGCCATTGATGTATCCGGCACCTTAACATTAGCCAACTTGAAGAACCCCTCTCCGTTTCGACACATTGAAACGATGCCCACCCTCACACAGCCATCCGATGCGTCCCTTAGGTACCAGTCCCTTGGTGACTTGGGCTCATAGCTCTCGAAGCACGAACACTTGAATTTATCCCTAATGTTTTATATGGAAGGCCAATTAAGAAGCACATTCACTCATAATTAAAACATCAGTGCCCTTTCACTAGAAAACTGATGCAATCTCACAAAAAAAAAAACTGATGCACTTTCGCTTATAAACTAGTGATATAAGACTCAATACCTTGTTCAACCGAGCAAATTGAACCCTTATTTGAAGGAATATGTGTCTTTTTTACTAATTATATAATAGGATAAATATGAAGATATATAAATTTAGAGTGTCGGTAGGTTTTTTTATACTAAAAGTCAACTATGATATGAGATAAATTAGATTAATCTCTTGCTATTTTATTCGAGTCCTATAAGTCGCACACATATAGAGTTTTGGGAATTGAATTATTGATTAATAATACTCCCTCTATTTTAAAAAAACTTGCCACTTTATGCACACTTTTTAAGGAGCTAAAAACTACTCCCTCCGTCTCAAAATACTTGTAGTTTTACTTTTTTGACACGTTTTTTAAGAAGTGAAAAACTTTATAAAATATTATTTTTTTAATAATTTCATAGATAATTGTATTAAGTATGAAATTATTAAAAAAATTATTAAAAAAAAATATTTTATAGAGTTTTTTGCTTCTTAAAAAACGTGCTAAAAAGTAAAACTACAAGTATTTTTAGACGAAGGTAGTATATAAAATATATAATTTTTAATTAATTTTTATAATAATTCATATTTATTATTATAATAATAAGTATGAAATTATTTTAAAAATTAATAAAAAAAGTTGATATTTTATATAGTTTTTATCATCATACAACAAAGTACGTGAATAGTAAATGATATGTTTCTTATAACAGAGGTAGTAAGTCCCGTTTGGTATTAATTATTGGAAATCAAAATTCGGGAATCAAAATGGACGATTTCAATTTTAGTGTTTCTTACAGCAAAACTCAAAATGACTCCCAATAATCTCCACATTCCTAATAGAGATCTCTTACATCACATGCACTCGGGGATCACTTAATTATTCCGTGTATAATTCAACATTGAATTTTTGAAAATTATATTTATGTTCCACGCACTTGCATTTACATGTTTATAAAATTCTATCATGAAAAATCATTTCTTAAAAAAATATAAAAAATATTTTCTAATATAATCGATCTTTTAATTACATGTAATTTTAAATAATGATTTTTTATGATAAAAATTGTATAAAATATAAATTTAATTTAATTTTTTTAAAGTTACATTCGACAAATTTGCCCGGTCTGCTTTTCCATGAAGAAAAGTGCATTAACGCACAATGGTTGCAAGTCATGGGGGTCGAATGGCGATTATCTCAATCTTCCAATTGCACCAATTAATTCTTCCTCCATCGACTCCTCTTGCACTCGGTACCAATATTAATTATGCTGGGACTATGACCAATTTGGGTCCAGCCCAATTAGAAGCAACAAACGGGCTTCTTTGCAGAACAAAAGGCAATTCTTTGTCATTGTCTTGTGTAGTACGAGAGGGCAAGCAGCAGCAGGGACCAAGGGAAGAAGAGAGAGAAAGAGAGAGAGGAGGGAGAAAGGAGAGGGAAGAAAGAAAAGTTAGAGATTGGAGTGGTGTTTCGTGTCTTGCTTTGGTGATCTCTCTTTCGATAAGTCAACAATGAGTGTTGGTTAATAGATATTTTTCTCTCCCTGAAAATCTAATATAATTACAAGTGTTTAACTAGTTTTTCGAGAAAAATCCTTTTTAGATCTGAGATTTATTTAGATTGGTGTTTCAAAACTGCATATTTGTTTGTCTCGGTGTGACACTACTTGTACTGATTTGCTGATTAGTGGATTGGTTGCTCTAGCGGGCGGAAGGTGTTTTTTTTCTCATCTTTGGTTAGAGAGGGTTTTTCCTTCTTAAATCTTATGACAATATTTGTGCTTTTACCTGTATTTTTAGTTGCTTGGTTCTTTTTTCAAATTGGACATTGTTGGTTGGTCATTGGTTTGCTGGCAGATTGTTGTTGCTTTCCTTATTACCCAAATTTGCTTCCAAGTGTGGCTGAAAAGTGGTTTTTAGCTCAACAAATTAGATATGTAGCAAGCTAAGCCACAAAGTAGTAAACTTGTGGAAATTCATTAGGTGGTCATAGTGGTTGGGCATAATCGAGGTGATGGTTGGTTTAGTGGTGATCGGGGGACATCGCAACAAGCACAAAACCGTCAGTTTTAGCAGCAACAAGCTCCACCACAATGCCAGACCTATCATGTCCATGTTCTTTCTTATTGAGATATGAATGAAACCAAAAGAGTCCCGCATCTGAAGTTGAGCATAACAAGTCTTAGTATATAAGCCGATATACTAATCATTATATTATCAATTGGTTTTAGGACAGAACCTCACTTAGCTTATACGTTAGGCTACTAGCGCACAAGCGCAGTACTCTCGCTAGATCCCCCTTTCCCGGCGAGATCCTCCTTTCCCAATTTCCTTATCCATGATCTACAATTAAGAGATTGAATTTGTTTACTTTTGAAATTTTGTTTGAATTTATGAATTTCTCATTCTAACATTATACCAAATGACATGCTTCGGAAATGGTGTATTCTGATTCCCATTCCTATTGCGCACTTATAACGAATGAGCCCTAATAATAATAAGTTATTATTGTTAATATAATATCTTGGCGGAAATATATTTTAGTTAGACGATAAAATACTCCCTCCGTTCACCAATAAGTGTCGTTTGACCTTTTGACATGTTTTTTTAAGAGTTAAAAACTATACAAAATATCAACTTTTTAATTATTTTTATGTAATTATTTACTTATTAGTTATAAGTTTAAAATTATTTTTAAAAAATAATAAAAAAATTAATATTTTACATAGTTTTTAATTCCTTAAAAAACATGCCGAAAAGTCAAAAGACACTTATTAGCGGATGGAGTATAAGAGATTGACTTATTGAGAATAAGTTTGACCTAGACTTGTTGAGAATACATATTAACTTAATTTTGTATCACACATCTCCTAGCTTCCTCTACACATAATATCCGGCTCCCCTACTCCCTTGTTGGAAAGCGTGTTGCGGTCCTTCATTCGTCCAAACTAACGAAGTCAAAGAGATCCAATTTTGTGCTCGGATAGACTAAGTAGAGGAGTCGTGTCTGAGACTCTCTTCTCAAAAAGTGATTTCAAAATCAAGTTTACACAAAAAAAAAGATAAGTTATGACTACAAATAAACAAATATTAAAATGATGAATATAAGTTTTTTTTTGGTTTAAAAAGGATAAATATAAGTTATGACTACAAGTTTAATGGAATTAAGAAATAAAAAAAATCTTGAAGGAAAGTATAAAAATAAGTTTTTTTTTTTTTGTTTTTAACTCTATGATGGTCACCAAAAACCGTCACTCTTCATTTAAATCCAATAGTTTAAATGATTTTTTCATTAATTGAAAAAAAAAGAAGAAGCGGGCTTTAATACGGGTTCTTGAATTTTCACAAGAGCGGGTTGAGTCCTTGAAAAATCAAAAGGAGCGGGCTACACAAAAAAAAGAGCGGGCTTTATTAAAATTTTCCCCGGGTCAGTGAAATTTCAATTTGATTTAAAAAACCCTAACTTTGTTTCTTCCTTCTCATCTCTTCAGCGCCGCTCCATCCTCTGACTGTGAGAACCTCTTTCTCCATCTCTCTCTCTTTTCTTCCCCCTCTTACGCCCTCTGGTTAACTGTTTTCTTTATTTCTCTCGTCGCCCTCGAGGCTCTCATCGTCGCCTTCGTCCCTGCGTGCTACCTTTGAGAAGGAGAACGGAAGAAAGGTCGAGCCCCATCTCCGACCACCAGTCATCATCGCCTCCTCAGATCTGGCACCACCATTGTTGAGGAATGAAGCTTCCCCGCCTCAGATCTAGCGTTCACGACCAATGACAGCACTGCGATAATTATAGTCTCCTCCTCCCTTCTTTCATATCTGAGAATCCGCTCCCACCTCTCTGTCTCCCTCATCTGAACCAACGCTCACGTTCATGAATTGACCCAGCACCTCCAAGTATTCCGAGGCCAACCAAGAGATTCCACAGTCCCTGATGGGGTCCTTTTCTCTGATTGAATGGAGTTTGATTTCAATTAAGTTTTTGTCCTTTAGTTTATTTGATTGGATTGTTAGTATAAATTTTGTGAATGAATTGTGTTGTTATGTTGTTCACTTGTACTTTTGGTTTGTCAAATTGTTGATTTTGACTGAATGTTGATGTTTTGTTAATGAAATTGGATGAGAAAGAGTTGAATATATGTATGATTTGAATTAATGGCAGTTCTAATTTGATTTGAATCTAAAAACTGTAAAACAATTAATTCAAATCATACATATATTAAAACTGTTATATTTTTTTTTGATTAGGAAATAATTCGAGGCCAGACAAACCTGGACCTCGATGGCCGACAAGTCGGCAGACGGAAACCGTCAAAAAGAGACAAAATACAACGAAGGTGCAAGAAACAAGCACAGAGCTCTACAAAGAGAAACAAGCCCCACTAAACCGGACGAGATGCGGACGTAGACGAACGAACGAAGCCAAGCGTCACCCACGACAACACCGCAGGCCAGCGGTACAGGCCAATCGGCAGACGGAAACCGTTATATTAAAGCCAATCCAGTAGATAAAAGATTATTTTAGTTTAAAATAAATAAATAATTAATTTTAAAAAAATTAATAAAAATAAATTGTTAATCAAAATATTATAAAAAACAAAATATTATAAAAAAACAATTACTTAAATCACAAAAAAGGTATTATCTAAGCATTCAGGCGACGAATATAGTCGGTTGCTTGAATACTAGTTGGCCACGAGAGATGTCCAAGAGACGACAATAGTTCGTCGCTTCGATGTAACTGAAGCGACGAATTTAGCCATTCCGTCGCCCTTTAACTGAAAGGACGGTGCTCATGAGACAACCCTTCAGGCGACGGAAGTCCGTCGCAACAATGTTCCAGCGACGGTTTCTGCTCTCAGGCGACGACTATTGTCCGTCTCCTGAGTGTCTGTCTGGCGTAGTGTTAATGATTATATCGGTTCATGCATGAAATTAATCTTTGATTAGATCGATGTTAAAAAATCATTTTATAAAATTCCACTTTAATTAAGCATATAAATTCCAACATTATCATGGTAATTAATCGATCTACTTGGTTGAGTAAATGATCAACGAGAGGAGAAATGATTCTTACGTGTTGGAGTTGCAGAGACCAAATTGGCCACATTGGGCATAGTTGTCGCATACATCTTGAGGAACCTCAAAGAATTTGATCCACTGGTTGGCACTCTCACGCCAAGTCTCTCCCTTAAACGTCGCCGTTTCACCATCCAACACAAAGTGGGCGATGACTGAATCATTCCGAACGTTGTACCTAAAATAAACCTCTTCCGGGCTTTCAACAACTATGTGGTTGAGTACGAAATTCAGTGTCATTTCGGGTAGCCCGCTCCACCTCTCCCCAACGTACGGCCCGCTTCGCCAAAGCCTCACCCTCTCGTCTTTGTACATGAAAAACCCAGGCGTCCCGCCTTTCGGGTCGTCCACCCCAAAGCTGTAGCTTCCGACTCCTGGATCGTCCTTCGACCTCCATGAACTCAGGAACCTCCGGTACCCGGTTTTCCTGTCCAGCCCCATTTTCGGCCCCGGTAACAAAATATGGGTTAGGTGATCAAAGCTTTGCCACTCGATTCCGCCCTGCACCAAGATGACCAGGTTCCCAGAATCCAAGAGCTGGGCATTCGGCGGGCCTTGGCTTCGTTTACCTTCGTACGAGATTGCAGTCGACCATAGAGTGGAGTTGTGGGAGGAGAGCACTAGATTGCCGTCGTCTGTGAGGGAGAGGATCCCATTTGAGCCATTTATTGGGCGGTCTCGGTTAGCCACCCAAACCACGGTTTGGATTGCGACTTTGTTGTACCAAACACCAACATAGCGGAGCTGCGTCGTCGTGTTTCCGGGGGTGAAGAACCCTAAGACGAAGTTGTTACCATCCCCTGAGGTCAGAATCTGGCCGTCTTTGAGGGGCTTGGTTGGGGTTATGGTGTCGGTGAGGGAAACTGCACCCTGATGCCAAAGGATCGTAATGGAGAGTGAAAACACTGAAACTACTCTTTTAAGCATTTCGTCGAACACTTGGTAGGCATATATTTGGTAAAACTATGAAACGAGGATGTTGGCGATGTTGTTGCCCGTATTTGAACATATATGAGATGATGGCTGGCTTGAGTTCTCGCTATATTAATGAGGTAGTTGGTAGCAACTCTTATTTATCCCACGTGGCTTAAGTGTTATGTTGTGGAAAAATCATCTCTATCTTCACCGAACGCTATATATAGCTATTTTGTCCCATTGTGTGAAAAAAAGACGTCACTTATTTATCCCACGCCGCTATTTGGCAAAGTAGCCAGGAGAGTCGCGGACTAGGTGACTCAACTCGGTTACGTGATGAATATTGATCCTCAGATTTTGTATTTGAAAGTATTGAATCTCGTCAAAAAGAACGTTATTGAGTGTTAGGTCATCTAAAAAAAATTAGGGGTATAAATTTTTTTGTATGTATAAGTGAAAAATAATTTTTTTTGTTTGAATATATTAGAATTTTTTAAAAATTTGATATTTAATAGGCATATTTCGTAGAAGGAAATTAAGTGAAATAAAAATGGTAGAAAAGGTGATGTGAAAGGATTTGAATTTATTACCTCAAGACAATAAATATCCCTTCTTATCTAAGTTATTTTTGTGATTTTTTATTTTTTTAAAGTTTTCTATCTCTAAAAGTAGTAAAAATTATCAAAAATAATACGTAGATAAAATTATTTCTCAGTTTTTCTTCCGGACTAGGGGGCTTTAGGTGCCCCTCAGATCCATTGGTAATTGGTAGAAAGGAAGGGAAGAGAAAAAATGGAAAATGATAGAAAATGAGAAGGGGGATTAGAATCTAAAGAAACGAAAATTTTTCTTACGTTTGGTTTTCAGGGAGGAAAAGGAAGTTTATTTTCTTTCATAAAGTGGGAGAGTTGTCGATTTAGTGTTGAAAGCTTAAGTTTAATTTTACCATCTAATTTCACCAATTTAATGAGATTTATTTTACTTCTCTTTCTTAGAGCAAGCCCAACAACATTGTAAAATAGAAAAAAAGGGAAAATTTTTGGAAAAAAAAACCATTTTTTCACTCCAACAGCTCATGCAAACTGATTTGCAAAATAGAGAAATTGATAGAGAGAGGAGAAAAATATGTAAATTTAGAGAAAGAGTTTTGATCTCTATAATTTAATTATTCGCTTCATCCTAGGTAGAATTTAATGTTGCAAAACTTCAACTTGCCACGGTGCTTCCACTTTGGCTGCTGCAGTCGACGGAAGGAGGGGAGTTTCAAGGCTCGACGACAACCAGCGACGGTCGTCGGCGTCAGTTGAAGGTGAGACGTCCATTTGGCCTGCGATGACGATCGACATAGGACGAGAAAGAAGAAGGGACCTTGGTCTTAGCGGTCCCCAACGACAAGTGAGAAGGAAGGTGGGGAGAGGACTGAGGGTGGCCATCGAAAGTGAGGCTCGCAATGGCGTCCGAGAGAGAGGGCGGGAGCGAAAGAGAGAGAGGACAAGGGCAAGCAAGAGGTCGAAGAAGAAAGATAAATCCTAAATCTACAAGATTAGTGTACAACATTACCATGGAAAGGAGTAATTGACGAAGAAGAAGGATATATGAGTGGTGAGCGACGCTGGTATTTAGGATAGCATATAATTAGGGTTGAAGTTTCTAAGAATTTTAAAAAATTAACCCATAATTCTATTTTTTTAAACAAATCCTCCCAATTTACGTTACAAAATGTAATCATTTATTTTTATTTAGATTGAAACACCACAAATCCCTCAGACCCAACTTATATCTTAGAATAAGAAAATTTTAACTAAACTACATAAATTATGAAATGTGCTTAATGTATTTCACAATCAAATTATGAAAACTAAATTTACAAGAATTCTAAATAGATTAAAAATTTGATAAAATACAATTAATAGCTCACCAAAAAGTTTAAATGTTATGAATGTTAGAATTAAGTAATATAAATGTTAGAATTAAGTTTAAATAAAGTTTTTAGAAATGTAGAATTAAATATACTTAATAAATGCATTTATTTATTATAGTGTATAATAAATGTAAAAATCTGTAAAATAGAGAAGCTGTTGGAGTTAGAGTAAATTTTTTTAGAGATTTTGATATTTTGATCTCTATTTTAGAGAATTTTTACCATAGTTGTTGGAGTTGCTCTTACCAATTGATTGCTTATTTCCTATTGTCTCTATTTTTTTTTTGGTCAAAAGGAGACACGGAGCTCTCCGCGCATCAAGCCGCGCTTTTATTAAAAACGAAAAAGGGCTAAGTAGTCATCAAGCAGGGGATAGCCCGACCCCTAACATCATGGGACAAGAAATCTAAAACACCCTCTGGTGGTTCAAACAATATAGACAAACCAATGTTAAAGTTGTACGCTAATCTAGCTAGGTGATCCGCTACACAATTCGCTTTGCGGAACACGTGACGAAACTGGACATTCCAATTTCTTTTCAGCAAGCCATGGCACTTAATGACCAAGCTAGCCAGCGGGTGGCCTCGTGGAATAACTTGTCCTAGCATGGTTGTTACAAGCTGTGAATCCGTTTCCATAATCACTTTCCTGTAACCTCCATTCCAGGCAAGCGTTAGCCCTTGTATCACACCCCAAAGCTCAGCTTTCGGGACGGTACAAGTACCAATGTTCATAACGAACCCACGACGCCACTCGCCGACATTATTTCTAATAACTCCAGCTGTTATCGCGTGGCCATCTCTCCTCACAGCTCCATCGGTGTTGACCTTCACCCATTCTTCCGGAGGCTTCTCCCACGAGACTCTAACTTCTTTTTTGCTTCCCGTGTTGGTCGTTGTGAGCTTCTTAAACCAGCTTCTCTTGTAGTCCATCACTTGCGTCATGATGAAAGCCTTCTTGCTTCCCCGCCATACTTGATTCCTGAACATCCGCTCATTCCTCCAATTCCATAGCCGCCAAAGAGCCTCTGCAAAAACGTCCCTCCAGGCAATATTATTACTAGTATGAGCAGAGTTAAGGATATTACCTCGGAGCCAAGCTATGAACAAAACCGTGAAGAACGTCCTCTCGTATCTGGTAGCATTGAGGCTGATCCACACCTTTCGGGCTTCTTCACAATCTCTAAACAGGTGCAGCAGAGTCTCTTCATGACTTCGACAACACTCGCACATCGGGGAGGAGGCTAAGTGCCTTCGGACGCGCTTAAAATTGGTGAGCAGAGCCCCTCTCAAGCATCTCCAAGTGAAGACTCGCAAGTGCTCTTGCACCATCAGCCTCCAAACCGCTCTATACGCATGCTGATCATTCGAGCAGACATACATGTTCCTCTGGATAGCGTTATAGGTTGAGCCAACCATGAACTTGCCATCCTGCATGTGTTCCGAAGCCATCGTGTCCTCCTCCCCTTCCAGCACCTCAAAACCCGACAGAGCCACCAGAGATTCCGCTGAGAGGTGTTGGTTAAGCCGGCTCCAGTTTTAGTGACCCTCTTCCTTCCACATCTTCACCATCGAAATGCTTTGGTCCTCATGGGAGATATCTCTAATTGTCAATTGGTTCAGCGGCCTGTCACCAGCGCACACATCCGACCAAAATAATATACTTTTACCATCTCCCAGAACATGCCTAATACCCTTCACCACCACTTCTTTCATTCCGATTTGAATGCTTCTCCATATATGAGACAGCTTTGCCAGGAGAATTCCCATTCCCCGAGTATACTTGCTACAAAGCGTCTTAACTCACAAAGGCTCATCGTCTAACAGAAAACGCCAAGCAAGCTTGCCAATCAGAGCTAAGTTCATATCGTAAGGGCATCGGACACCCAAACCACCAAGATCCTTTGGTTTGCATACATCTCTCCAAGCCACAAGGTGAAGCTTCCGAGTACCCTCTGTCTCACCCCGGATAAAGCGCCTGCAGCTCCGATCAATTTCTTCATAGATAGACTTCGAAAAGAGGACATAACTCATCGTGTACAAGGGGATGACATTGAGGACCGACTTAGTCAAGGTAACTATACCGACGAAGCTTAACGTCCTATTTTTCCACCCAGCCAGTCTATTATTGATCTTGTCCAGCAGCGCCGTGAAAGTGGCTGGTGCGGAACAAACGTTGTTGGCACTTTCGCCCTTTTCCAAATAGTAATAATATCCTAACTCAAAGCTCAAAACCAATATATTAGCAAATCAATGAATTGATAAACCAAACAACTACTAGTATAGCGATGAAGTCCAGAGTCGAACTCACAGAGAGAAGCGGATTACTATGCAATATCTCTAACAATGACTCTTATGACAAAAGCAATGACTTGTGACAAATTGATAACAAAGTAAAGTGAATAAAACTAATGATTGCAAAGTGATTGATAATAAAGATAGAAGAAACATTTCACCTGTAATTCTCTGACAATGGTTGAGATTCACGGTCCTAGGATTGATTCATCAATTATTCATAAGCATATGTCTACTTGACTAAAGTTGAAGGATACGTAGGGATACAATCACCTTATTCAATATCACTAAAGAATAGCATTAAACACTCAAGCTTTTAGACCAATTGGCATATCGTTTCAATGCAATTAAGACACAATCGGAACAACCCTAATCGGCATAATCAACATCTAACGATATAGATCAATCTAAATCATCCACTACAAAGACAAGGAAATATCACTACTTCAATACCTTTGTTTGCTATCGAGAAAACAATAACAAATTCATAACCTAGATGCAATTCCTAACATGGTGATCAATCATAGAAAGGAACACAAATATAATCAATAAACACAACATGATAAATAAACTCATGAATAACTAAATAGAATGAAATCCTCACAATCTATTCAATCATGTCTTCGAATCACAGGCAAAACTATGAGTTTAGCAACTCATAGGCCAAAAACCTCTCTTCTCTCTCAAAGTGTTCATTGTCTCTATGCCACACACACTACCACCACCACCACACGGCTGGAATAATAGAAATTAACCTTATAAAGAGTCGTGGAAAACCCTAGAAATATAATAATAATAATATAATAGGAAATAGAATATTCGGATCCAAATCGGGATTGCTGAACACGACATCACAGAGGGCGCCGCCTACGCAGTGATGACTTTCTTCTTCTCTTCAATGTTGTGCTTCCTTGCTCCTTCGTAGCCTTTTCCTCAGCCCTCATATGCTCCAAAACATATCTCCTCAGCTCTTCCAAGATGCCATCCAATGTAAAACTGCAGAATAAACATTAAAAAGGCGTAGATTCCGAACTCGAATACTTCACAAGCAAGATATGAAACTAGACTAAAACATATGCAAAACTCCTATCTAAATCCAATAAGAAATACCTATAATGCCTATATGAAATATGCATTATCAGTGGCCTTCGACACTCTCTAATTAGAGAGATTACATTTGATTGGGAGATTACATTTTGACTACTTTAAGCTTTGTCGTAATCTTAATTAACATTCTCGAAACGTTCCTGCCAGACGTGCTGACTACTTATGGATTAAGGCTCGTAAGCGAAATCAAGCTATAACCTTAGTTCGATGTGATATTATCAAGATAGTTAATCATGATATACCAACAACATTAGCAATTGCAGAACAAGGAAGATTGAAATAAACATAGAAAAGAACTAGAAATATAAACTCCCGACTCAACTAACCATGCATATCTTCAACCAAATGGGTGAACCAAAGATAATTAGCAATTCATGAACATACTAACCTTCAAACTTCCATTCTTCAAATGCTGCATAAGCTAAATGCGAATTGTATTAAAGAGAGAAGAAGGAGTTACTGCGTTCTGTGGTGTGTTGGATGATTATGGCTGACCACCTATAGGCTTTATATAGCCTTCACAAACCCTATTTGGCCACCATAAGATAGAATGCAATCTTCTAAAAGATAGAATTATTTCATAAATAAATCCTAAAATAATCCTAAAGAGATAAATACTTAAATATAATAATAGGATTTGATTTGGAGTGGATAATGCCAGCAATGGATGGATAAAGATGAGGTCAAAAGATAAGATTTTATGGCTTGTTAATCAAGGAAAGAATCGGTGCAGAAACCCTAGGATCGGCGGGCGCCACACTCGACGCGCTAGTGCCGTTCTTCTCGAACCTTGTTTAACGGACTGATAGACTTTTTGGACCTTATTTAACGAACTATTCTAACTCGTTGGACATTGGACCTTTTAACAAACTTTCTTTGACTGTTAACCAAACTGATATGGGACCTTACTTTTTGACTTGATTGAATCTATGTACTTTTATGAGATTTAACTGGAATGAGACGTTGGACTGAGATGAGACGGATTGAGATGAGACAATGGCAGAATGATGGATTTGAATTATTGGAATATGATGATTAATCTGCGGATATCTCGGCTTTCGGACGTTTTCTCGTATTTGACGCGTTTTACTTTATCGCTTGTTTTTTTCGAAAATTTCTTTCGAACATGTTTCTCTATGCTTACTTGGTTAGCTAGACATTAGACTTATGGCGCCTTTATTACCTATTTTACTAGGTGATTTTTGACTGCTTGGATACTGCTTTCCACTAAATCTCTTTGCTGTTCGGCTTTCTCAAGTAAGTTCCTTTATGGGCTTACTCAAATTCGAAAGAGAAAATCTCCTGCTCGTGATCATTTGACATACTAGGTGTTGCATATGCACATTAAAAGCATGCCATGTAGTATCATGCTAGGGTTGCACTCATGTGTGAGCATTCGGATACTCTGTGTGTTTGAGAACAGAACGACCGTTATCTGTGAATCCTAGAGTCTTTGCTAGGGTCATAGGATAGCCCAACACCATCGGGTTTGTCCTGAGTCATTATGTCATTATATGAGATGATATGATAGCCCAACACCATCGGGCATAAGCATGATGATATGATATGATATGATAAGATGATGATATGATGATATGTGCACACATATGAGGCAATGGGTACTGTGCTGGCCAGGTCCGCTCATGAAAAAGGGGGCAGAGTAGGAGAGGGATATGCCACTTGGCATTCTTTGGTCGCCTTTACTGTCTTTCTGCACTTATATTATATCCTGATAAAAGCATGTTTTACGTGTTTAATTTTTGCACTGCATTAGAGCATCTTTATTATAGGAATAACGTATGTGTATGCTTGCTCGCGGGACCCAAAGTGCGTTGGGGGGGGGGGACTCGATCTGACCCTGCCCGCACAAATTGTTTTTAGGTATGCTTGCTCTATGCTTCAATGGCGTGGGAATCTTCTAGGCGAATGTGAAGAACCTGTCTAACTCCGTTAACTTGGTTAACGGCTTTCCTGAATCTATGTTTATCGATTTGGTTTTGACCCGGCCTCACCATGGCAAGTTGTACTTTACTTCCTATTTCCGCTTTCCGCTTTCCGCTTTCCCTTAAATGAATTTCCGCGACTTAGGCTTTCAGGACATGTTAAGGGTACCTAACGGCCCTTCGATTATTTTGGGGATCGAAATCCCCGCTTTACAATACTGATCTTTTTGGCTTTGAAACCTCGACCCGTACCTGAATTGAAAGATCCGAGCGAAAGTATCCGACCTTCGAAATGTAACCCGGGTATTTATATTCGGGCCGTTACAAGCCGTCACCCTCTCCTTCTCCCTCTTCTCTCTCCGCGGCCGCCACCGCCCCTTCGCCTTCGATCTCTCCCTCTCCTCCATTCGGCGGCCTCAGTTCGGACTTATTCTTTTCAGATCCGCCGTCCTTGCCATTGTCTTCCTCCTCCGATTCCAGGCCCTTCGTTACTGTGGCACCGCCGCCATAATCCTATCCAAACTCTCCAGTAACATTGCCTTCTAGTTCCTATACAGAGGAACGGGTACTGATCTCGATTGCCTCCGATCTTCCAAGGTCCGTGCTTCAGTTTCTTTAGCTTTAGGTTTGTTCTTTTTATCTGTGAGCTGGGATCGCCTTGAGTGCTTTCTTTTTTCTTACTTTAATCTTGAGAAATTAGGGACTTGATCATCAGTAGCAAATGTGTGAGAATTGGCCCTATGGTTCTTTCTTTATTGTCTGGATTTATAGGTTGCTACGAGCGGCATTTGGCCCTATTGAATTGCATAATGCACGATTTGGATGAATTTCAAAATGCACGTTTTAGGGTTTACAATTTAGGGAAAATCGATTAGTGTTTTTAATTGGGGTGAAAAATGTTGAGAACAATTACAATTTGATTTTGTTTCAATTTACGTTTAATTTTCTATTTGATTGTGTATGTCTTTCCCATCTGCTATTGAAATAGGTTCCTCCAGAAATCTTGTTTCAATTTAGTATTATATTTATGGTCTATTGATCTTTGATGTTTCCTAAAAGTGTTCTGGATATGGATTGTGAACTATGAACTCCAATCTATTGCTTTTGATATTCGCATTTTGATTCCTGTGTTTACTGATACAACGACAAGACTTGGATCTTTTCAGGTGAGCTCATTTGTTTCTGTTCATGTCAATGTTTCTCAGTTTCAGTTTCAGTTAGTTGATTACTTGATTTGGAGTACTTAATACATTTTTTTTGGTGGAGTGATTTTTATTGTGAGTGTGCTTACTGAACTTTTCAGAAAAAGCTAAAAGGGAAAAAACATCATTCTTATTTCATCAGTAGTTGAAAGTTTTTGAATCTTTTGATGTGTTACTATGTGATGTTTGTGGACTCATATTTAGAGGGTGTGAATATGAGCTTCTGTAGCTTTAAAGCAGCTTGTGCTTTGTGTAAACATTCCTTCAACTGCTTACTGTTTGTTCCTTTTTTCTTTTATATGTCAAGGTCATGAGTTGCTGTTATTTAGGACTCCTAAATAATTAGTGATCTTATCATTGCAAAGCTATTATCTTTTTCGGTGTAATTTGTGAATTTTGAGTGCTTGTTTTCTATTTTCATTAATAACAATTGGTTCCTTCCTATTTGTTTATTGTTTGCTAGCTAGTTGATAACAAGTTTTTAACTCAGTTTGTGTTTTGGTACACAATCAGTCCCAAGCCCGGAAAAAAGATGGAGGGGAGACATGTTATGTGGTATTTTATGTTATTAGATTCTTAAATATCATCAAAAAATGTGTCACCAATAAAATGTCACCAATGAAGTGTAATCAAATTTTATGCTCATATGTTATCAATTGTATGAAAATGTGTCATCAATAAACAATTTAATGTCATCACAAATGATTGAGATCAATGAGGTGTTATCACAAATGTCATCAATGAATAAAAGTCATCATTAAAAGATGTCATCAATGAAGTTTAATCACTCACATTTTATGCATGTTCTTGTGTCATCAATTGTATAAAAATGTAATAAAAATGTCACCACAAATGAATGCATCAATGAAGTGTACTCACAAATGTGTCATCAGTGAAAAAAAAGTAGAATCAATGACAATATATCGATATACAATTGATTAATAAAAAAAGTGGCATCAAACGATTTGATTAAGAAAGTGGCATCAAATAATTACATTAGAACAATGGCATCAAAACACTACTTTGAAAAATTAGCATCACATTAAAGAAAAAATGTCATTTAAAATTTGGCATCAAAACACTATTTTGAAAAATGGCATCAAACATTACTTTGAAAAAATTGCATCACGGTAAAAAATGACATAAAAAAGTGGCATCAGTGGTAAAAAAAAATTATCCGAATGAGTTGGTCAACGTTGACCAGTCAACAGTCAACGTTGACCCTTAATACTCCATTTGGAAATGGTACATCTAAAACTAATTTTATTTTGGAGTAGCCTAATTGCCTAATTGGATTTTCCAAAAGGTCTAATTACCAAATTCATCCCAAAAAAATTAAATGTGTTTCTTTCACGCTTTCATTATTCGTCTATTTTTTAAAAAATGGATAAAATTTTTGCACATAGGAGAAAATAATGTGCTTATATATACACTTAGTGCTCAAATGTATATTTGAACACCCCTTAGTAAAAAAAAATTAATTCAAATGTATATTTGAACACCCCTTAGTAAAAAAAATTAATAATAAAATGTACATTTTCACATATACAAACAATTATTGGAGTTTTGTAGGTAAGTGTGTATTAATAAAAAAAATTAAAATAATGTGAGGCTAAAATCACACATCATAAAAATATACAAACAATTATTGGAGTTTTGTAGCTAAGTGTGTATTAATAAAAAAAAATAAAATAATGTGAGGCTAAAATCACACATCATAAAAAGAGCGGGCTAGGATTGGATGGGGATCCTATCATTCCATCACAATCCAACCCCGGACATTTTTTTCTTTTTTGAAACGGAAATAATTCGACGCACCAGACATGTCTGGTGGATCGAGAGGCCGAAAAACGGTAACGGGCAGACCGTTATGAGTAGAACCGAAAAATACAAGACGAATCAACAAAGACAAATACACTAAGGAAAAAACTAGAGAACGAAGGCTGAAACTAGCAAAGGCGAACAAAGTTGGAACCGGGCAATGTGAATCATATCTTCTGACAATTGGTAGAGGCGACACAGGGTATCCCTGAGAACAAAAGTGGAGACCTCAAATTTGGACATTGAAACTATTCCGAATTCCATATTAAAAACATGTGATATTATTACGTGGGAATTGAATTTTCTAATTGAAACTTTACTTTATAGGAACTGAATTTTCATAAAGGTTAATTTATGAGAATAGTGAAAATGTGTTAAAGTTGTTTTTTTTATTCTTGATGATTAAATGGGAAAATTGAATATTAACAAATAAAAAAGAGTTGAAGTTGAATTTACTTAAGAAAAAATAGGTAATTGAAGTTTCTTCAAATTGGAGGAATTTAACTTATCATAAAGTTGAATTCTTAGTCTTTTAGATTTTCAAAATATGTACCAAATGCCTACATTTCTCATACTTTCTAGGACTTTCTACTTCGGTTTTTTTTATTTGTCAACCAAGAATTTTTATGATATAAGTTTATAGACCTAAGTGTGCATCATCCTTGTCTACATGTGAGCATCGACCTTCCCTGAAAATAATATATAAGGCAATAATATACACATTCAATTCATCTTGCAAATTAAAGGCAATCCAAGTACGTACTTGGCAACACTATGGATTCAGCCGTGACAACCAAAGACCAAGAAAATCATGAGATGCTCACAGCATACACTCCCTTTATAACCCATTTATACAGCTTCATAACTTCCATGTCCATTAAGTGTGCCGTACAACTAGGCATAGTCGAAGCGATCCACAACCATGGGAAGCCCATGGCTCTATCCGACTTGGCCGCCGCCCTCCCGATCAACCCCGAGAAGGCCATGTTTCTTTCCCAACTCATGCGAACCCTATGCCACTTAGGATACTTCTCCTACGAAAAAATCGACAACGGAGCCTATGGGTACTCTCTCACCACGGCCTCCAAATTCCTGTTGGAAGACCACCCTTTCAGTGTGAAGCCCTACGTTCTGTTCACACTAAACCCTATCTCATTGAATCCGTGGATTGATCTGAGTGATTGGTTCCGAAACGACGAACCTACACCTTTTCAATCTACTAATGGGATGGCCTTATGGGAGTGCACAAGCAACCGGCCAGAGATCAACAAATATGTGAACGGTGCAATGGCGGGTGAATCAAAGATGACTGCCGATGCATTGCTGTCGAATCCCCGTGGGGCGGAGATCTTCAAAGGGCTAAGCTCGCTGGTTGACGTCGGTGGCGGTTTGGGGGAGATGGCTAGGGCAATTGCTGAGGCCTATCCAGACATCAAGTGTGTGGTTCTGGACTTACCTCATGTGGTTGAGGGCTTAGAAGGGACCCATAACTTGTCCTTCATAGCTGGAGACATGTTGAAGGCAATTCCTCCTGCAAATGCAATGTTGCTTAAGGTACGTAACTTATAGCTTCTGCGTCAAGTGAGATTTTCTACAACCCTCCCTACACCCCTTCCTACTCCAGTAAATTTTTTCTAATATTTATTTAATCTTAAAAAAATTATTTTAATTAAGGATGTCATTGGATATGAGCGTCCCTCTAACTTCTAATTAAGGATGTCATTGGAGAGTGGTTTAGCATAGGCTAATTTTATCAAAATCATCACTTGTATTCAAAAAATGTACGTACTATTGGTCTCAATTAGGTATTTATATCAAATTTGACTTTTATTAAAACAAATATTTTCATAAAATATTGTTTATTAAAGAATATATAAATATCTTTAAAATACTATCATTTTTGTTGTTACAAAATTCGTAATTATAATGTTAGTTATTATACATGATTAATCATATTAATTATTATTACAATTATAAACATATTTATGTTTCTTAATTATAAAATATTTTAGGCTAAAGTCCTAAAATTTCGTATAAAATATTATACATTTTACCATTTGTTTAATACCTCATGTTTCTTAAATACTATTTAATGCAAAGATAATCCAAACATATCAAAATATTATGGTCATATTAGATAACTCGGCAATATCTTTATAATGCTATAACTTTTGTTTTGATTAAAAAAAATTCACATTTAAGTTAGTTTGTACTTGATAAGTTGTATTGTTTATATATTATATAAATTAAAATATTTTAAAACAAATAATAAAAAGTAAGACCCATATTTGGCCTTCTAAAATGTGAAGCTAAATTTGGGGTACAAGTTTGGAGGTAGACCTAAAAGTTTTGGTAAAATAAGCAATAGCCTATGATAGGTGAAAAAATAGGTCAAATTCTATTTTTCACCTAACATAGGTAGGGGTGTTATGTGAACACGAGTAGCTCGAATTCGACTCGTACTCGCTTGATAAAAACTCGACTCGAGCTCGTTCATTTTCTAAACGAGCCGAGTATGAGCATATTTTTAAGCTCGTTCCAAGGCTCGACTCGTTCGAATTAAACTCGAATAGCTCGAATTTTATGGAATCTCTAAAATTTCCTTTAAGTTACTATATAATGAGCAAGTAAAACTGCTTAGAGCTCGAAAAGAGCTCGGCTCGAGCTCGTTCATTTCCTAAACGAGCCGAGTATGAGCACATTTTAAAGCTCGAGTCAAAATTTAGGCTCGGCTCGAGCTCGTTCATATCCTAAATGAACTGAATATGAACAAGCGATACTCGGCTCTTTCGGCTCGAATAACAGCCCTAAACATAGGAGATGTTTGTGTCTAAATTGATACAGGTTTTCTATCCTATATCATTGGGGCACATGATAAGATGCTAATTTTAGAAAAAAAATACATCTTTAATTAAATTTATCAACCAAATTTTAAATTAGATTTCTAGGATTGCTTATTTTTTATAGGGTATATTTTCCCATTTACGATCTTATCTTATACTCTTAGGACATAAGATAGAAATACCGAAATTGATATATGTTTGTCAGGCCTTAAGAGTTACACGTGCACTTTGTGCTACCATGATTGGTGATAGATTTCTAACATTTCTTTTCTCTATATGTTAGTATCGATTGTCACCCGTTGATGTATATATACTTTCTCTATTTAAATTAACATGCTAGAATTGGATCTTGCTAATATATTAAATAGAGAAAGTATCTACTACCTCATCCGTTTCAAAATAGATGAGTTTTTAGATGATAGTTTCTGTTTTAAAATAGATGATTTTTTTATATTTTCTAAATAGGAACTTGTAATGATTTCTATTGATTTATGTGTTGTTAACTTTATAAAAGATTTTGATTGGCTAAAACGGAGAATTCTAAGGGTATGTTTGGCTAGGGATTGTGAGGATTGGAGAGATTGTAGGAAATGCATCGGGTTGCGTATAGTGGTGTTTGACATTAGATTAAGGAGATTGTCAAACGATCCCTTTTTTTTTAGATTGAGGGGAGTGTGATGGAGGATTATTGTGTGTTTTTCCTTACCTACACAACAATAATCCTCATTTCATCAAACACCAACGGGATTATTTTTACAAAATAATTCAGCAAACTGGTGGATAGAACGTAATTGGGATGATCCGAGTGATGAAGAAACAGCTCATCACTTGGATCTAACGAAGATACAGAGAAATTGGACTCATCCGCCATTGAAGCGCAGAAGAAGGAGGAAACAACCTAGACTGATACCATGTAATAATATGAAATCAGAGTTTGGGATTTCAAATTCTTACTGTTTCATTCATTAGAAAACAGATTTTACAAAGTGAAAGGTATTTCTAGGCACAATTGTTTCTTTCTCAAAACATCCTCTAACCATACTATAATGACATTGTTAACAAACTAATCTTGATCATTGTTTGACTAATTCATTAACCACGTAGTCAATACTCATAATCCACAAAAATAATCTTCATCCCAATAATCTTCTTCATCTCTCAAAAAACAATTCACTACCCATTGGTAACCAAATGAAGATAGTTCAGTTATCATAGAAGTAACATTTTTTTTTAATGGAGGATGATACACATACACTCCAAGTGTATGTTTGTGTATCTTTTTTCCAATGTGTAAATTTTTATAAAATTTATCCACTACTTTTAAAATTGTAAAAATTAAACCTAAATTTTTTCTCTAACTCTATTATACCCACCTAAAAATATCAATAATTACTAATTATACCCTAAATTTTAAACGGTGTACCCTAAAAAAATAAATTTTGAAGGAAAAAATCTACATACACCAAGGGTATGTGTAACCTTTTCCTTTTTTACTGATATTAAAAATTGGTAACCAAACGGAGCATCTACGGCTCGATAGTACCACCCAAAGAATTAAAAAAAATAAAAGAAAAAATTTGAACACCACTAGAAAAAAAAATCGAAACTAACTAGCCAAAACAACATATAATACCGTAGTACATATATAGTAGCACACGAAACATGCAACAGAGGATTTAGCTACTACAACTTCACAAGTGGGCTTTTCTATTTAAATACTGTACTATTTAATGCAAAGATAATCCAAACATATCACAATATTATGGTTATAGGATAACTCGTCAATATTTTTATAATACTATAACTTTTGTTTTGATAAAAAAAAATCACAATTAAGGTACGTAGTTAGTAACGTAATTAACTTATTGTTTATATAATTATATAAATGTAAATATTTAAAACCAAATGAAAAAAAAAAGTGAGACTCACATTTGGTCTTTTAAAATGTGAAACTAAATTTGGCATACAAATTTAGAGGTAGACGAAATTCTATTTTGAGGTAGACCAAATTCTATTATATATAGCTATGGTCTAAATTCTATTTTTCATCCTACTATGGGATATGCTTACGTATAAATTGATATATGTTTGTCTGGCCTAAAGTGTTACACGTAAACTTTGTGCTACCATATATGATTATTGATTGGTGATTAGATTTCTAACATAATTTCCTTTTCTCTGTCCGCCTGTTAATAGGAAGCACAGGGTATCGATGGTCACCCGCTGATGTATACCTTCTCTATTTAAATTAACACCTGGTTTTAGAGAGTGAATCTTGTTAAAAAAAAATATATACATCATTTTAGCTATTTTAGTATCTAGCTACTACCATTTCCGTTCCAAAATAGATGGACTTTTAGATAATAACTTTTTATTTTAAAATAGATGATTTTTTATATTTTCTTAGCAGGAGATTATAATGATTTATATTAATTTGTGTGTTGTTGATTTTTTAAAAGATTTTAATTGACTAAAAACAGATACTTCTAAGGGTGTGTTTGGCTAGGGATTGTGGGGATTGAGGGGTTTGTAGAAAATGCATTAGATTAAAGTGATTGTCGGACAGTTCTGTTTTTTGAGATTGAGGGGAATGTGATGGGGGATTATTACCTTTTTTCCCTTACCTACCAAACAATAATCCTCGTTCCATCCAACACCAACGGGATTATAAAAATTAACCCTAAAATTTTCTTTAATACTCTATTATACCCATATTATAAAGAATAAGCCCTAAAAATATCAATAATCACTATTTATACCCTAAATTTTAAATAGTGCACCCTAGAAAAGCAAATTTTGAATGAAAAAAAATTGGTGTATACATACACCAAGGGTATATGTAACCTTTTCCTTTTTTACTTATATTAAAAATGGAGCATGGAACATCTACCGTTTTTTACGACTTCTCAATTTACCAGATACTGGTGTGTTTGATATCTCGAATTATTATCTTTATATAAAAAAAGTACCATCCAAAGAATTAAAAAAAAGAAAAAATTTATACACCACTAAAAAAAATGGAAACTAACTAGTCAAATTAACATATAATACGGTAGTACATATATACTTCCTCCGTTCGGCAAAACATGTCGTTTACTATTCATGCACACTTTTTTAGAAAGATAAAAACTATATAAAATATTTATTTTTTTATAAATTTTTTTAACAAGTTTGTACTTATTAATAATAACTACGAAATTGTTTAAAAAAATTATTAAAAACTAGATATTTTATATAGTTTTTATCTCCTAAAAAAGCGTGCGTGAATAATAAAGTGACATGTTTTATCGAATAGAGAGAGTACATAGTAGCACACGAAACATGCATATGTAGCAGAGGATTTTCATGCTCTAGCTAGTACAACTTCACAAGTGGGCTTCATGCTTAATTTAATTTAATTTTTATTTTAATCAACATATGTGATTTAATTGCATATATATAATCATATATATAGTGTCTCCTACATGACTGGAGCGATGAAGACGCAGTGAAGATACTGAAGCAATGCAAAAAGGCCATCACAAGCTATGAATCTTGTAAAGGGCAAGGCTGCGGGAAGGTGATCATCATAGACTGCGTGATGGACGAGGAGGACGTCGACGTGAACGAAGAGGATTACAAGAAGCGAGAGGCACAAATATTCCTCGATATGCAGATGATGGCGCTTCTTCGTGGGAAGGAGAGAACCAAGAAGAAGTGGGAGAACCTCTTCTTGGAAGCTGGCTTCAATGGCGGTTTCAAGATATCTCCTTTGTTGGGTTTTAGGTCTGTTATTGAGGTGTATCCATGAATTTAATAGCTTGGTAATTGGGTGATGTGGTGATGTGGTTGCACGTACTAATTGAATAAAGTTTCTCCCGATTTAGAGAGAGGAAAACCGAAATGTTATTTACACCACAATTTGTTATTATATACACCCCGAATCAAGTTTTTGCTTTTTTTTTTTTTTTATTTTAAAAAATAATATGTGTTTCTAGATGGTTCTTGATTTAAAAGTGCAAATCCGTGACTCTTGAGATGCATGTGTTACATTTTCATTTAGGGTGTGTTTGGCTGGGGTGTTGTTATATACACCACAAATCCAAGGTAAAAAATACACGTCCTTAAGGACGTGCAAACCTTGTGACTAATTAACATTTAAAAAAAATTAATTAACCCCTTTTAACCATGCACGTCCTTAAGGACGTGCATGATTTGGGGTGTATATAGCGATTTCGGTTTGGCTGGGGGATGGGGGTGGGCATTGGGAATCGCACCCGCATGTTTGGCGGGGGGATGTACGGGGTGGGAGGGGTGGCAAAAAGGGATGCGCCGGGGTGGACGGGAGATTTTTCCCCACCTCCAATGAGGAGGAGGGAGGGGATGGAGGAGGTGAAGAGCCCCGATTTGCCCCTTCGACTTCCCCTCCAATTGAACTGGGAATCGGACCCGAACCGATTGCCGGACAAACCAAGGTCGACAAGGAGACGAAAAAAGCTGAAAAAAGAAGAAAGCAAGGTGTCAGAGAGGGCATTGTCGTTCAAGAAGAGCCTCTTGAGGCGGTTGAGGCGGCGGAAGGAAGAGGGGTTGGGGCCGGTGAACTGATTGCTGTCAAGATAGAGGTACTGGAGGGAAAGGAGATTACCGAGCTCGGGAGGGAGGGAGCCGTTAAGCTCCTTGCAGTCACTGAGATCGAGGAGTTGGAGGGAGGTGAGGTTGTCGAGGAAGGGGAAGAGGGTGCCATACATGGAGGTGTCGAGGATGAAGTCGTTCCCAGACTGGAGGCAGGAGCTGGAGACGTTGACGACGCGGCCGGCAGTGTTACTGGAGATGCCGGTCCAGGAGGTGCAGCAATCGGTGGTGGAGTGGCGCGATGGTCGGCGGTGATCTTGGATTGGGATTCCGTGGCGGCGGAGAGGAGGAGGAAAAAGAGAGGGAGGACGGAGAAGAAGGGGGAGAGGGTATTCAGTTGGGGTTTCATCAAAATTGGGAGGGGTATTTTGGAGGGGTATTATGATAAATTCAAGTGGTTTAGTGGGGGCAATTTGGACTTTTTTCGTTGATCCATCCACCAAACAATCAAAATACGACCAAACACAAATGGGATTATTTTCCAAAAAATCTCCATCTCGTCCATCCCCTTTATCCATCCCCATCCCTTCCATCCCCTTTATCCATCCCCATCCACTAAAATCCACCCCGTGGCCAAACACAGCCTTAAAGCTTTCACATGTATCTCTACCTTTTTTTTTTGTCTTTTCAACCAAGACAAATAGTAACCCTACAAACTAACAATATTAAAGGGGTATGTTATACATACGGCCATTTTATCGCCATCGGTACGGTTTTGGAGCCGAGCTTTCGAATCAGTATGTATAATGTCGATGTCGAATCTCCAGATCGGCAACCGGATTAGGTGATCAACCTACAATCTTAACAACCCGTCCCATCCCCTCAGTCGATGCCGAGTCTCCAGATCGGTAGAGACAAAGAACTGTAAGATTCCTAGCTAGCTCATCCCGTCGGCTGAGCCCTGCAGCCTAGCCTGGTTTGCCGACTTCGGAACTAGGCATAGGCATATTGTTTGCCTACTTCGAAACTAGGCATAGACATATTGTTTGCCGACTTCAGTACTCGGCGTCGACACCGTGCATTCGGCGATATGAGGTCCTGCGAATAACATACTCGATATTAAAAGACATATGAGACTAATAAACAAAAAAAGAACAAAATATTATAATACCATAAAACTTTATGGAGACAAAGAGCTAATAAACAAAACATTTGAAACTTTCTGACACAAATTCGGGACATATTCACAAGGTAGCAAGGAGCTGTAGAAATAGAAAAATTATAAGAGAAGTAACAACCCAATAAGGAACAACTATAATTGGAGAGGAGCACATCAGGGAAGAAATCCACAAGGATTTCGAAAAAAGATTTAGAAAAGAACAAATTCATAACCGAATACTTCAAGAATATCTAAATCTAATAAAACCGAAAATTACTGACGAGGAAAATGCCTCATTAATATATACAACCGATTACTAACCAAGAGGTAAAAGATGCGATTTTTCGATAGGAAAAGATAAATCTCCAGAACCATATGGAATAACAGCAGAATTCTATTAACAATACTAGGACTTAGTGGGTCCATCGATCATTAAAGCTATAAAAGGTTTCTTTCAATCGGGTAGGTTGCTAAAACAGATCAACCAAACATTTATCACACTCATCCCAAAATGTGACAACTCGAGAACAACGAACAATTATAGACTAACTAGCCTTTGTTCAACCATATACAAAGCCATTGCGGAAATTTTGGGCGACATAATGAAGACTGTTCTAGCAAAACTAATCAACCCATTAGAAGGAGCCTTTATATATGATAGAGCAATACAAGACAACGTACTCATCACCCATGAAATCTTTCATTCATTCCGAAACAGAAAAGGACGTGAAGGATGGATTACAATAAAGCTTGATATGGAAAAAGTCTACAACAGAATGGATTGGGATTTGTAGTCATGTCTAAATTCGGTTTCTGTACGTCAAAAATTTTATGGTTGGATCAAAGAATGTATTCAAACTGTATCATTGTGCTGGTGAATGATGAAACAATTGAGATTTTTCGCCCCCAAAGAAGCCTAAGACAAGGTGACCAAATATCTTTGTACCTTTTCATCATAGGTGTTGAGATTCTTGCTAGAAAACTTCAACGAAAAAGCGAACAATCAAGGAACACACTTGGATTTAAGCTATCTAGAAATGGAACCCTTATCCCGTTCCTCTCTTTTGTAGATAATATTATGATATTGCCAAATCAACCTCAGAAGTACTCCCTCCGTTCGGCAAAATATGTCGTTTACTATTCACGCACGCTTTTTTAGAATAATAAAAACTATATAAAATATTTATTTTTTTATAAATTTGTTTTAACAATTTTGTATTTATTAATAATAACTACGAAATTGTTAAAAAAAATTATTAAAAAACTAGATATTTTATATAGTTTTTATCCCCTAAAAAAGCGTGCGTAAATAGTAAAGTGACATATTTTGTTGAACGGAGGGAGTATGTATTATAATGAAAAACATTTTAGATGAATATTGTCAGATATTCGGCCAAAAAGTCAACTTCTAAAAATCTGATGTCCAAGCGACAAAAAGGATTACGAATGACCAAAAAAAAGAATCCAATATTACTTACAAATTTCAAACCAAGTGGCATTAGATAAGTATCTTGGTTGCCCAATTATTAATAGTAAAGTGAACAAGAATACATTCGAAGACGTCCTTGGGAAAACAAATAATCACTTGATAAAATGGAGGACGAACGAACTAACCCAATAAGGAAGAGCGATACTAATGAAGACAAACCTTGCAGCTAAACTAAGCTATATTATGTAGAATTTTATGCTCCCAACAACTATGCATAAAGAACTCGATCAACTAGACAGATGTTTCTTCTGGAACAAGGATCCAAGATATAAACCTCTTATTGGTTGGGACAAAATGTGTAGGACGAAGAGTGAAGGTGGATTGAGACTACATAAAATAAAAGGCATGAATAAGACTTTGTAAATGAAATTACTTTGGAATGTTTTGGTGGAGCCGCAAAATGAGTGGGTAAAAATAATAAAAGAAAAATATTTAAAAGAGAATGATATTTGGGATTACAAGAGGAAAAATAACACTTCATGGCAATGGGCAAAGCTGATGGAGTTAAAAGAAAAATTCTGCACATGACTAATATAGCAAGTTGATAATGGGCCGGAAAACCATAAAATTTTGGAAGGATAAATGATTAAGCTACGATATTGACCTACGAGAAAAAAGAATCCATGACCACATTGAAGAACATGATGCAATTGATCAATATATCAACCCAAAGAAGACATGAAATGGAGATAATCCTTGAAATATTTATACCAATGAACAAAATTGAAGACCAGCTTTATTAGAAACCAAGCAGAAATGGCTGGTTCTCAAAAGCTAGTGCTTTAGATCATATCATCACAGAAACTAGAAGAACCAACTCATAACCACTAGACTGGATGTGGAAAATTGGATGCTCACCAAAAATTAAAAATTTCTTTTGGAAAAATCTATTTAACAAAACTCCAACGAAGATCAGGTGACAAAACAAAGGAATACATGTATCATTGGATTGCCCGCTTTGTAACTATAATGAAGAAGATGCGACACATATCTTTATTGAATGCCTGAAAACTCTAACAATTGTGGGAAGAATGGATAAATAGATCGAGCGAATAATAAGAAATACATGAGAAACCAACAAAACTTACAAGGACATAATCACAGAAATTTTTGTTATATTATCATCGGACCAGAAATCGATTCTCGCCTTCTCCCTTTAGGGAGTTTGGTCTTTGAGAAACAAAATTCTGTTTGACAACTTGGATATTAGGAATATGGAAGAATGGATTACGTACATCAAACAATAATGGATGATCTGGAAAAAAAAAGCAAAAACCGACGAACTCGAAGAAGATGTGCAAAATATGAGACCTATCTCCCTCCAAAAGAGGACTCCAAGATAAAAGTTGTAAAGTGGGAAAAACCTAAGGAAGGAAATATGACGTTCAACTTTGATGCAGCTAAAGTCGCCTTGAGACGTTCCACCTTTGGTTTTGTCATTTACGATGGCCAGGGGGAGGTTCTTGTTTATGAGCACTGGGCCAAAGGTCGGTTTTCACTCTACAAGCGGAGTGGAAGAGGGGTTTCCTGCGTCTTAAGGGGGAAGGGGATTGCTTGACCGTCATAAATGTCATTAATGGATTGTGGAAGGCCCCGTTGAAAATCGAGATGATGATCTCGGACGTATTTGGCTCATGCAGAGCTTTCGACAAAGTCTCTTTCTCATACACTTTTAGGGTGGGGAACCAAGTAGCTGATAGGATGGCGCATCTCGGACTCTCCACGACTATGCTTGAAGAGCGCTCTCGAGCTGAGATCGAAGACCTTGTTCGTCATAACGCAGTTGGGCGGTGGTTCAACCACGGTTAACCACTTCCCAAATTATTGCATTGTATCAAAAAAAGGAAGGAAGGGGTGGATGGTCTGCTTTATGGCTTTGCAAGGGGGTGATTGCTCTAACTGGGTGGGGCGAATCTAAGACATGGGGCCTTTTTTTTTACAGTAAGCAAGGAGAGGAATATCTTCAAATTGAAAAGGCATCCCTGATTATCCAAACGAATGATTTTACAAAGTTCTCTAATACTAGGAATAGAGGCAAGACTAAAGTTCAATTATGTCTAGCAATAAAATATGTAGCTGAATTTGCTTCCCTATAATAATGATGAACATTAGCAGCCTTGAATTGGTTGTTGATATATATCCATGTTTTCTTCTATGATCCTTACGATCTCCCAAGGTGTGGTTCCCTTATTGTTAATTGCATTGACCACAATTTTGACTACCGCCTTCGATGATGAGTCTCGTGATGCCTGTAAAGGCCCGGATTTTAAAATCTTGATTTTCAAAAAAAGAAAATTAAAAAATAAATTTAGAACGGATTTAATCGGATTATGTTAAAATATATATATATATATATATAATAGTAATAAGATAATGAACTCGTCTTTAATTTAATAATAAACCAAACTTGAAATTCTTAAAGCGCATTCCGGCCCAATTTAAACTTATAAAGAACAATTTCGTCTTTTCACCTCGGAATTGAAATAAACTTTGGGATGTCGATATCCACTTGATTTTGAATCATCATTTTGATCGAGTCGGGATAAGATCGAGAACACGGGTTTCGGGTTTTGATTTCCGGGTATTTGAAAATTTGAGGACCACCTTCTCTTTGTTCCCCCTTCCCTCTTTTGTCTCCTTCCTCCTCAATTCAAACTCAGAACCTGCACCCTCCTTTTTTTGAGTGCTCTGGTGCGCAACTAAAGAAAGAAGATGCCAATTTCTTTAGCTTCTTGTCAGGTTGTAGCAGCAACCCTGAAGCAGTGCAAGCCTCCCCTTTCTATCCTCTCTTTAAAGTTTGAATCCTCACCCAACAACCGTCACAAACACAGCTCCCTTGATTCCTTCTTGCCTTATCCTTTTCTAAAATCCAGACCCAAGCACCCCCTTCCTCTTTTGCCACCACCCTGCTCCCTCCTTTATTGCTGCCGCCACAGAACCCAACAACTCAGCCTCCCTTGGGCACCCTCTTGCCGCCTCCTCTGTCTTCGAGAGAAGCTCCGGGCATCACCACACCCCTCGCTCTCCCACTTCCTCCTTCCTCTCGGCAAACAACAGCCACCAAAAGTGCAAAACCGATCCTCACCTCCTCTGACGATCGAGCAGCTCAGGAGTAGCCCGGAAGCACACCGGAGACGTCGAGCGCGTCTCCTCCCTTCCCCTATTTTTCGACCGACTAGAATAAGCCTCTCCTCCTCCTCTTCCGACTATAAACTTCATAAAGATGCACCTTTAAGCCTCGGACCTTTGAATCAGGCCAAGCGGGAGCAGCTCGAGCCCTCGGGGTTCCGAATCAGACTCCGAAGCCCTCTGACGCGCCCGAATCGACTCCATCGGTGAGCCCTCTTCCCTTCGTTTTCTATCCCATGAGTACGTGTCGGTGTTGGGTAGACCTGTCGGAGTCGAGGTCGGAGCTTGGGAGCCACAGTCGGCCTCCCCTTCCCCTCTTCCTCCTCCGTTTACGTCCGAGCGCAGCAGCTCTGCTGTTTCTCTTCTTTCTGTCGACAAGGGGGAAAGAAGAAGAAGACCAGGCAGGCCCCCTCCGCTCCACCTCATCTGCCACATCAGCCCGTGGGTCCCCCTTCCTTTTTTTTCCCTCTTCTGATTTTCGGATTGGGTTAAGAAAAATAGAGGCTTTGGGCCTAATTTTTCTGGGCCGGTCCTTGGGTTAAAAGTAATGAATACTTGGGCTTCCTTTTTTAAAACAAATCTGTTGGGGTAGGGGTTTCGGTTTTGGGTAATGAAAATAAAGATGGGCTCGGTTTGTGGTAGATTTAGAACAAGAGGGGCCGATTTGGATTTTGTGTAATAAGAGGGTGGGTTTTGGTAAATTAAATAAAGTAAGGTTGGTTGGTAATTTAAAAAGGGATGTTTTGATAAAATAAAAATGATTGGGATTTTAAGGGATTAGAAAATATTTTATGGTAGTATTTTAAAGAAAATGGTATTTGAAATATTATATTATATTAATCGAGATTTAAAATATATAAACACTATTTTGAGATTAAAGATATAACGTTATGATCTTATAAAATATAGGAACTTAAAATATGTTATCGGATTAATCGAAAAGGAATTTGACAAATGTTTTCAAGAATCGGAATTTCTAGCGAATTGACTCAAACTTTGAAATGGATTGGGAACTAACTTGGGAATCCGACTTGTTCGATGACTAACTAGCATGATGATATGATTGTATGACTAATAGCATGATATTGTGATGATGCGTTATGAAAGGTTATATGCTAGTTACCTATGACGATGAAGTGACATATACGCTAAGTATGAGTATAAATTATGATATGTCAATATTGCTATGATACGATGTCGACGTACTTGTGAATGTGAATTATGAAATAAAATGTTGATATATGTGCTTAAAATGATATTAGGGAGTGTTGATATATGATTGAAAAGCATGATATGTTCTTAAATATGAAAGTATGAATATGATATATATATATATATATATATATATATATATATATATATATATATATATATATATATATATGAGGCGATGACGTGTTACCATATGTTGTTATATGATATGATAATAAGTTAAAGCATGATAAGATGGTGAGATGTTGAGTTGAGATGGTACTTGATGAGTTATATAGAGACTTTGCGATGAGATATGAGATGAGTTGAATGACGATGATGATATGGAATGTGATGATGAGACTTTCAATATGTGATGAAATCGTGTGTGCTTGTATGTTGAATAGATAGACTTATACTTCCCTTATGACTACAAGGTGACTTTGAACTGTGTGATTGCCACAATGCTGTTCTGCACTTCCAGGTAAGTTCCTTTATGGGCTTACTCAGATTCGAAAGAGAATCTCTGTTTATGATTATATGACATACTAGGTGTTGCATAAGCATTAAAGCATGCCATGTAGTATCATGCTAGGATTGCACTTATGAATGAGCATTCGGTTACTTTGTGTGTTTGAGAACAGAACGGCCGTTATCTGTGAGTCTTAGAGTCTTTTCTAGGGTCATGGGGGCATTTGTGTTTTATACCGTTTCGGTCCCCGATCGAGTCGATGAGTATGACCTATATATGTATCTCTGTACGGTTCGGCATAGACCGAGCGCCCTACCTCGGAGTGGGTACGGGAATATATCTGTTACGGTTCGGCTAAGGCCGAATGTCCTACCTCGGAGTTGGTACGGGAATATATTTGTTACGGTTCGGCTAAGGTCGAGCGCCCTACCTCGGAGTGGGTGTAGGAAATACAGAGATATAGGGATATGCCACTTGGCATTCTTTGGGCGCCTTTATAGTTCTTTCTGCATATCACAACCTAGGAGCATGATAGTGTGATTTAATTTTCGTATTGCATCAAAATATCTTTATTATAGCGTATGTGTATACTTGCTTGCGGGACAGAGTGCGTTGGGGTCTCGGTCTGATCCTGCTCGCACAACTTGTTTTTATGTATGATTGCTCTTTGTTTCTATGGCGTGGGAATCCCCCGGGTGATTGCAAAGAACCTGCCTAACTCCACTAATTTGGTTATATAATTTCAGAATATATGTTTTAATGATTTGGTTTTGACCCGGCCTCGCCGTGGCAAGTTGTACTTTACTTCCGCTTTCCCCAGTTTCGAAAATGAATTTCCGCGATGTAGTCTTAGGACAGCTTAAGGGTTCCTAGTGGCCTTCGATTGTTTTGGGGTTCGAAATCCCTACTTTAAAATACTGATCCTTTGAGGTTTGAAACCTCGACCCGTAGTCGAATTGCAAGATCCGAACGAAGGTAACCAACCTTCGAAACGTAACCCGGGTATTTATATCCGGGCCGTTACAAAGTTGGTATCAGAGCCAGGTTTTGTAGTTCGGGTACGCAAGGGTCGGGTGTATCTGTTAGAAAATTGCCCATTAATTTCAAAGGATTTGAATTTGTTTTAAAGGGGAAAAATGAATTTAATATGCCTAACTCAATTGGACTAAATGTGAACTCGGCTTATTAAATATGATGGATCAAACCAAAGGGATCGAGTGGGTAGGAAAGAGGCTAGACCATCCCTATTGGATGTAGTTGGGAACGGCTAGACGAAATATTAGCTTATTCTTTACAGATGGGTTGGAAGACTCCAAGGAATTGCACCGAGGTGGTTGGAGTGGCGAGTTAGGTAGAGATTGATGTACATATTTGTACCTCTTTTTATTGCATCTTTTCACTTCATATTTCATTCGATTTCCAAAGAAAAGGTTCAAAAGTATATAAACTTGTGTAAGAATGGGCTAAAGTACAAGAAATAGAGTCTGCACAAGTTTGGAGCTAACCATGCAGGAATTCGAGCGAAATCGGAGTCAAAACGGAGAAACCAATGAGAGCTGAGCAGAGGTAGATATCGACCTTCAACATAGATATCGACCTTCAACATAGATATCGACCTTCAACATCGATATCGACCTCAACATAGACATCGAGTGGAGATGGACAAGTCGAGCAGAAACACAGACATCGATATCGACCTTATCTCGGCAGAAGATAGATACGATTTCGAGACGCGGATTGGCAATTCTATCTCAAGGAGGCACAGATTTATCTTGTACTTTTTAGCAGCTGAGATTTATCTTTATCTTTAAGTTTTATCAAGTTATTTAAGTTTTACCAAAATAAAAGACCTATCCTAATTGTTTGGATAAAGTTCATATTTTAGATAGAAGTTACAATCCTTGGATAGCAAGGATTAGTAGCCTATAAATAAAGCCCTAGGGGCTGGTTTGTTATAATAATCCAAGCAAGAAAGACAATAGCAATAGGCAATAGAAAGTTAGAGTTTTAGTTTTGAGCTTTAAAGTTTCAAGCGCTAACGATAGTTGGCGTTGAGATTGTAAAGATTCAAAGTTTTCCATTTATGCAAGTTATTTCAATTCAAAGCATGTCTACATTCAACACGAGCGAGTAGTCCTCCAAAGCTCTTAGGGTCGGGGTGAGCCCGACGTTAGCCATGCGCGCTTGAGGTAAGTGTTAGATGTTGATATCGTTGTGTCTATATCATCTCCTACGATTCTATGTTTAGTCTTAATCGAAAGAAAAGTGATTCATGCTAACAACTTGAGTTATAAACATTAAATTGGTAGAGACAATTAGGTTTATTTGCAAGAGTAATCCTAAGAGTTGGTGTACATCGAAAGCTTGTCCCTCGGGTGAAATAGCGCAATTGTCCGTCTTATTTATCTTATCGCATGCATTGGTTAACGTTGTGGTAAACCCTAATCCTAGGAGTTGCCTTTTACATAGTTTATATTCATCAAAACCTCTGTTCAATTCTGTTCATCGCATCCTCATCCATCCTAAAGACTTCGGCCTTTCTTTGCCGACAAAAGATAACAACTTTGCAGGAGAAAGACATCGATATCGACCACAGACGTCGATATCGACCACAGACGTCGATATCGACCACTGAGTTCGTCGACGGTTTTCTGAGTCGATGACGATCATCACTGCTAAGTTCCTAAACATCGATATCGGCCCTTCAACGTTGATATCGATCACCTGTGTCGACTGGCAGTCTTCTGAGCCAGTTGATTCCGTCTGCTAACATCGATATCGACCTTCCCTTGTCGATATCGACTGCTTGTTTTTGTCTCTACAGGTCTTGTGTTGCAGAGAGGATCGACAGCTGAGGTCGACATCGAGCTCCAAGGTCGAAATCGAGGCTTCTGGTCGACGTAAGACGTGAGATTCCAACGCTACTAGGATCCCGCTGACACGCCTCCTCGTGGATCGATCCTGACTACCCTTCCACTACAACGGGAGGAAGTCTTGTAATTATTTGCATAGGCTAGGAGTCGGTTTACATTTATACATCTTTATTATTTGTATTTAAGATACTCGATGTTCCTCCTGCTTAACAAATTGGCGCCGTTGCCGGGGAGGCAATCAATCGCGCCCTAGTAGTCTATCTCACATCTCTACCTAATTTGGTTTTGCAGGTGTATGCGACGCGCTGATCGCCCACCTAAATTCGAAGGAGTAGACGACCCGGAGCGCTATTTCCATCTAAGAGCCCAAGCTCAGAGAATCATGGCAGACAACGCGAACCAGGCTGAACTAATTGAGCAACTAAGGAAGCAGGTTGAGGACTTAACGACTAGAGAGGCGGCACTTAAGGAGCGTGCAAATAGGGAGGAGGAAGGCCGGAGGCAAATAGAAGCCCAAATCAATGCCCTCCCTCGGAATGCCAAGCAATACATGCACCCTGCGCTCACAGTGCCTGAATCGGCGATTCTTATCCCTGCCTCTAATTTTGAAATTAAACCTAACTTCCTTACTGAAATAAGAAGGCATCAATATGAAGGAAAACCTAATGAATGCCCTATGGCACATATATCAACCTTCTTAGACCTTTGTGATACTATTGCTGACGGACAGAGTCTTGAATATGTCCAACTAAAAGCCTTTCGTTGGTCTCTTACAGAAAAAGCATTGCAGTGGTTAGAGAGCTTAGCCCCAAGATCGCTCCGCTCCTGGAATGAAGTCAAGGACGCGTTCCTCAACAAGTTCTTCCCTCCTTCTAAGACGGCGTTGATCCGATAGAAAATCACGACTTTCAAACAAAAGCCTGGTGAGGCTCTGGTGACTGTTTGGGAAAGGTTTAAGGACCTACTACGATCATGCCCGACGCATGGCCAACCACCGTACGTAATTCAGGAGATCATATACAATGCTCTTGATGCTGCAACCAAGGAGAGGATCAACACCTACACCTCCTATGGGTACCTTGAACTCGCTCCACAAGAGGCTTGGGAGACCATAGAGAGGTTGGTGGAGTTTGACAACACATATGGGACTCTTGAGGCTTCCGACACATCATCATCGTCGAGGCCTGCCCCATCTATGCCCTTATATGAACCCTCCAATGTAATCGATCCGGACATGAAGGAGCAATTCCATAGAGATCAACTTCGAAAGCTCCAAAAGCAAGTGAGGTTCCTTTCATCAAACCAAGATTGCATTGAATGCGGATCGCAGCGGCACACCACCATCGAGTGCCCCCATGCTGAACAAGTACAACTAGCGGAGACTCACCAAGAGGCGCGCTACATAAGGGGTCCCAATCACCAATATTGGGGAGACCAAAGGTTCCATCAACCACAAAGGAATCCGGTTAACCCTAGGGACCCCCCGCCTTATAGAGCTCCTGGGCACCCGGAGAGGGACCAACGGAAGGATGATCTACAACTTGTGCTGGATGAAATCAGGCGGAATCAGGCTAAGAATGATCAATTCAAGTCCAACAATGCAATCCATTCTCAACTCAATCACCTTACCACAAGGATTGGGGAGATGGATATTTGGAAAAAGAACGTAGAGACCCAACTGGGTCAATTGGCGGCATAAATCCCTAGACCATCCGAAACGTTCCCTGGGCAACCCACTACAAATCCTAAGGGGCAATCCGGGACAAGCCATGTCGCAGCCATGCAATTAAGGAGTGGCAACAAAGTGCAAAAGCCACGAACGGAGTCGGAGAAAGCAGCAGATCCAGTCGACACCGACAGCCCAGTCGATGTCGAGGTAGAGGTCGATATCGACCACCAGCTCGACCCACTGGTCGACGTCGATGCCACTGCAGAGCCTCTAGAGCCACAACAGAGGTCGACATCGATCATTCTGGTCGATATCGACCACGTCCCAGTCGATGTCGATGTCCAGCAGGCCCCTCCGACCTCCGTTTTGGCCCCTACGCCAAAGAAGACGTTGCCATTCCCATCCAAAGCATTGGAGGATCCCACCAAAGGTAAGTTTAGGCGCTTTGTAAAAATTCTTCAAGGTCTTAATGTTACCATTCCTCTTACAGAAGCCCTAAGTGAGATGCCCGCCTATGTGCGATTCCTGAAAGACATCCTTAGCAAAAAGAGATCCATGGCAGAGATCGCAGAGGAGTGCTCAAAGATGGACTTCCCTGAGAAGAGGAGTGATCTAGGGAAGTTTGCAATCACCGTGAGACTTGGCCAACATCGTTATAAAGCCCTATGTGACCTAGGGGCAAGCGTAAGTCTTATGCCTCTCTCTATTTGGCAAAAGGTAAACATTGGTGCACTTGAACCTGTGGACACGAAACTCTATATGGCTGACAACTCATTCGCCAGGCCCACAGGTATAGTTGATGACGTTCCAGTAAAGGTAGATAAGTTCTTTGTGCCTACTGATTTCATTGTATTGGAGATGCCTGAAGATCCTGTAGTGCCTATTATCCTTGGTAGGCCTTTCTTAGCTACTGCTGATGCCAATATCAATGTATGTCGAGGATTAGTAACCTTTACTATAGGGAACGAAGTGATAGAATTCTCTTTCAACCCAACCATGAGCGAAACGAAGCACCTGGAGCAAGTTGTCCTCTCGCCGGCTAAGGAAAAGCTTAGAAAATTTTTTTTGGCGAGGACGGAAACAGCAAGCAGGGTCGACATCGACTGGAACAAGTCGATATCGACTAAAAACATCGAAATCGACCCCCCTTGGTCGAAATCGAGCATGCCAGATTTTTGTCAAGAGCTTAAGTATGGGGTCACAGAGGTCGATATCGACCCCCACATGTCGGTATCGACCAAAGCTCTCGAAATCGACCCACCTTGGTCGAAATCGACCACCTCTCAGCCCGAAGATTTCTGTTTCGGGCCCAAACAGGTAAGCCCAGGTATGACTCCTAACCCTCCTCTGTCCCTTATTGATGAATCAATTAAGCCAATTATTGATAATTCAACTAAAGAGAGGGTCAAAGCTCCATGGTTTGCCTATATTGCTAAAGTTAGGTCAAGAAAAAGAAGGAAAGCGTCCAAAGAAGAACCTAACATTGAAGAAGCCTTGATCGCCGAGCTTAGATACTACCAAAAGGACCTAGATGATCCAGGAGAATGCTCGAGCTCAAAGGGTCCCTGCATAAAAGGCTCGTGAAGAATTGACGGAGAAGTCGGCCTAGCGACTCAAAACTCTAGAGCTTGTACATAAAACTTGATTTTTTTTTCATAGATGGTTTTTAGGATTTTTGGATTTAAATTTTTTTGAAACTGAGATAATTCATGGTTTTATCTATACTTCTAACAAAGATTTCAGGTTATCAAGCAAAAGGAATGACGAAGAAGAAAAGAAGCTTCTGCAGAGGCAGTCGAAATCGACCAGGCCAGTCGAAATCGACCCCCCCCAGGGTCAAGCCACCTTCTGGAGTCGACATCGAGGACTCAGGAGCGAAAAGCTGAGGTCCATATCGACCATAATCATCGATATCGACCTTCATCAGGCAGCCTTTGTCTTCACTTTCTTCCTCGACCTCGACAGATGCAGTCGACATCGACCACTGACATAGATATCGACTTCTGGCATCGACCTAACCCTGAAATCGACCTGAATCCATAGGTTGCGCTGTGAGTTTCTCTCTACCCTTGTTCTTCTTTTTAATACAGTGAGGACACTGTATATTTTAAGTATGGGGTGGGGGAAAAACATGTCTTATGGTAATAACTTGGTTTTCTTTTTCACATTGCATTCATGTTTAAATTTTTGTTCTTAGGTTTACTTTTATAAAATGTCAAAAATAAAAAAAAAAAAAAAAAGAAAAATGTCAAAAATACAAAAAATGCATGTTTATTTTTAAGTTTGTTTTTAAACCTTACTTAGATGTCCTATGATGAAAACTCAATAACTGACTTGATCATGTAAATCCTATGGCATATTTGGATGGTTTAGCCTAAGTCCTTAAAATTTTTATGTAGATTGTGAACTTGTGATCAAATTGAGCACATATGATCCTAGGCTAAAAAGCAAATCCAACAAAAATTGTCCTTGTGAGAATTTTGGCCTATAGGGAGAACATAAAAAATCCATCCGCTTTCTTGAGTGAATTTACTCTTCCTATGCATCTCTAAATGTTGTGATAGTTATTCAAAACCAATACATAAATATGTCTATGTTTACGAGAATTAAATGATGGAGGCATCTTTTAAGCCATTTTTATCCTCTCTTTACCTACCCTGCATTATCTCTGCTTGAAGCCAGAATATTAGCCTGAGCTTGATATTGCAAACTCCACAAAATTATCCCTAGCCGAATTGAGCCTGACCCCCATTTGGGAATTGAGACTTAGAATTGTTAGATTAATGCATTGTGGAAAGAAAAGTGCATATATTCAGTTTTGAGCAAGGAAATTATGGGTTGGTATATATTTTCATCTTGTCATATTTTATAAAAGGATTTTTGGCTCACCATATAACTGCACATATTTTTTTAGTATTTATTTATTATTTTTGTCAAAAAAAAGAAGAAAAAAAAAGTAAAAAAAAGAGATGTAAATACGTAGTGCATGAGCCAAAATCCTTAAGTCCTTTATTTATTTCATACAATTGTAATATTTTTGAGAGGCATATTAGAGTTTGAAAGAAGGGTTGATAGTATGGTTTACATCTTTCAATGCATCTTGAGAGCATATTATGGAAAGATGAGTTGGGAAAGAGCATTATGGAGAATTGAGCTTGGAAAGTGCAACATGGAAGAGTTATGGTTTGGATATTGCAAGTGTTGAGATTTAGGAGTCTTGATTCCCGAATTATAAAAGCACCACATAGCCAAATAATTCCATACCCTTTTATTTCATACCAAGCCCCATTACAACCCCGCCGAATGGAGTCTTCTTTGAAGTCTTCCATTGAGCGAAAGTCCTCCTGATGTTTCTTATTGCATTTTCATAATTGGTTGCGAAGTGGATTTTTATAAATTGCAATATTTATGAGATTGTGTATGGAATTGAGTTGAGAGTTGATCTTCATAGCCTAAACACATGAGAGTTGAGTGCAAACACATTATCCCTGTGAGGTTGGATCAAAAATTGCATATGCCTATGGATCGCCTAAATATGTGCTATGACATTAAATTCACTTGCTTTGCTTTGCTACCGCTTATGATGTTGCTTTTGACAAGGGAGAAGACTTGAAGGGTGTGTTGTAGGTGTTGGTTAGTGCTTGGTTATTGCTTGAGGACAAGCAAGTCTAAGTATGGGGTGTTTTGATGTACATATTTGTACCTCTTTTTATTGCATCTTTTGACTTCATATTTCATTCGATTTCCAAAGAAAAGGTTCAAAAGTATATAAACTTGTGTAAGAATGGGCTAAAGTACAAGAAATAGAGTCTGCACAAGTTTTGAGCTAACCATGCAGGAATTCGAGCGAAATCGGAGTCAAAACGGAGAAACCAAGGAGAGCTGAGCAGAGGTAGATATCGACCTTCAACATAGATATCGACCTTCAACATAGATATCGACCTTCAACATCGATATCGACCTCAACATAGACATCGAGTGGAGATGGACAAGTCGAGCAGAAACACAGACATCGATATCGACCTCTGTGGTCGATATCGACCTTATCTCGACAGAAGATAGATACGATTTCGAGACGCGGATTGACAATTCTATCTTAAGGAGGCACGAATTTATCTTGTACTTTTTAGCAGCTGAGATTTATCTTTACCTTTAAGTTTTATCAAGTTATTTAAGTTTTACCAAAATAAAAGACCTATCCTAATTGTTTGGATAGAGTTCATAGTTTAGATAGAAGTTACAATCCTTGGATAGCAAGGATTAGTAGCCTATAAATAAAGCCCTAGGGGCTGGTTTGTTATAATAATCCAAGCAAGAAAGACAATAGCAATAGGCAATAGAAAGTTAGAGTTTTAGTTTTGAGCTTTAAAGTTTCAAGCGCTTACGATAGTTGGCGTTGAGATTGTAAAGATTCAAATTTTTCCATTTATGCAAGTTATTTCAATTCAAAGCATGTCTACATTCAACATGAGCGAGTAGTCCTCCAAAGCTCTTAGGGTCGGGGTGAGCCCGACGTTAGCCATGTGTGCTTGAGGTAAGTGTTAGATGTTGATATCGTTGTGTCTATATCATCTCCTACGATTCTATGTTTAGTCCTAATCGAAAGAAAAAGGATTCATGCTAACAACTTGAGTTATAAACATAAAATTGGTAGAGACAATTAGGTTTATTTACAAGAGTAATCCTAAGAGTTGGTGTACAGCGAAAGCTTGTCCCTCGGGTGAAATAGCGCAATTGTCCGTCTTATTTATCTTATCGCATGCATTGGTTAACGTTATGGTAAACCCTAATCCTAGGAGTTGCCTTTTACATAGTTTATATTCATCAAAACCTTTGTTTATTTCTGTTCATCGCATCCTCATCCATCCTAAAGACTTTGGCCTTTCTTTTCCGAAAAAAGATAACAACTTTGCAAGAGAAAGACATCGATATCATCCACAGACGTTGATATCGACCACTGAGTTCGTCGATGGTTTTCTTAGTCGACGAAGATCATCACTACTAAGTTACTGAACATCGATATCGGCCCTTCAACGTCGATATCGACCACCTGTGTCGACTAGCAGTCTTTTGAGCCAGTCGATTCCGTCTGCTAACATCGATATCGACCTTCCCCTGTCGATATCGACTGCTTGTTTTTGTCTCTGCAGGTCTTCTGTTGCAGAGAGGATCGACAGCCGAGGTCGACATCGAGCTTCAAGGTCAAAATCGAGGCTTCTAGTCGACGTAAGACGTGAGATTCCAATGCTACTAGGATCCCGCTGACACGCCTCCTCGTGGATCGATCCTGACTACCCTTCCACTACAACGGGAGGAAGTCTTGTAATTATTTGCATAGGCTAGGAGTCGGTTTACATGTATACATCTTTATTATTTGTATTTAAGATACTCGACGTTCCTCCTGCTTAACAGAGATTGTGAGGTTTTGCCCCTCCGGTCAGTCGCTCCTCGAATTGCGGCATTAGATAGCTTGATGTGCTTTATGTATTAAATGGGCCCGAGAACGATTTCCCCTTGAAGGAGATGATTATAATTGGTATTGACTGATTCTATGCTGAGTGATTGTTATGCTTAAGATTTGATTGGTAGGTCCTGACTATGAAATGTGTATTGAATGATCTATGCAAACGGGATAGCGGGAGTACACCCTTCTTCTTCTTATATGGTCAAGCCCAGCTTGTGTGGAACAACCCCTTCCACTATGTTAACCCCTTGATTGTCTTATCGCGTCTTTCTCTTGAATATCGGTCTCCTCCACGGGAGATCGGGTTGGTAAACACGTTTTTTTCGGGAATCATGGTTGAATATGAGGGTTGTTTGGGAGAGTATTGGAAGTTGGCTCTTGATGTGATTCCGAGTTAGAGAGTAAGGTGTTTCTGGGGTTGTCCTTCCCGATTCTTATTATGATCAACCAGTGTCTTCTTACCACAAAGAGTCATACTAGAGTCCCACGGGAAAGAGGGGTGATGAGTCAGTTGGGAAAGGTCAATGGTTGCCCTTAGAGATCTCTGTCCGGTTGTAATGGTGGCTCTCTCTGAATTGCATGACATGATTTTGAAATCTCCGGCATGTACCTTGCGAATGACCTTTAGTAAAAAGCTGCTCATGTTGTTGCATCTATGATTAGTTACGTTGTTCAGGTCTCGTGTTATGCCTTTCTTTCTCTCATGATTATATGTTGTCATAGCATGTCTACTTGGCCTATTGATCGTATGATTGATTGGAAGCATGAACCACATGATATGAGTCTATATGATTGTTGCTTCTCCTGAATTAGGTCCATGATAGTGTGATCAGCTCTTCCTTATATGAATGCCTCGTAAGATGTTCTCCTTGGCATGGTAGTCAATGACGCCTCGATGCTTATCATTCCTTTGTGACAAGAATCTATAGCATGCCCATCTATTTTGTATTCCTCAGGCTAATTATTGTTGATTATGTTGCAATTAATGTTGTTGTGTGTTACTTGCGCTGAGTAGAGAATAGGTTGGTATAGTTAAGTCTTGTTAAATGCATATTTTACCCCAATATGTGCTGATTTGAACTCATGTCTCCATATTCTCGTCATATTGCCCGTTACTTAGACTTGCATTATACATCGTTACATTACCTCTCATGCTACTATATCATTGGAATGTGATTGGACTGAAGTCTTGCGTATCGTGTATTAATCAATCAAGTGCATGTATGTATCATATGTTATGTTGAGCCAGTAGTAACATGTAGGACCCTTGGTTGTGACTTATACGAATCCTACCTTGCCTACACTATTGTTGATTCTCTCTTGAGCTAGGTCCCTGATAATGTGGTTCTTCCCTCTTTCGGTTCTCTTAACATGTTTCACTCATCCTGATTAGATTAATATTGAATTCAAAGATCGATTTGCTTTCCGTGATGGTTAATTCTAGCATGATTACATGTTCTCGCTCGGTGGTATTCCTCTATCACCCTATGATATCTTCTTGTGCTTCCATGAACGTATGACTTGACACCTCGCATGATCACACACCACGTTATAGCATGATTTCACATATTCATGACGCATAAATGTTAGAATGAATCTAGTCGAATTACCTTGATTGTATTCATGTTCAATATGCGTTATTAGTATCCTATAAGGCTTATAAACTCCAATATGACTCGCGAAATGGTGACATGTCTTACTTGACCTATTACGTGAACATGCTTGTACTGTAATGTGATAGTTGTGGTATCTTTTTATGTGCCCTATGACGGTTCATTCCTAGCATGATTATAATCTATCGCCCGTGATGTTATCTTGTTTACTCTGTGGTGACCCTTTTGCTTTCATGTACATCATATTGAACTCATTTAATCACTCTTGACTATGCCCATACCTTAACATGTATCGCTAGCATCATATAGGATCTATGCTTCCTAAGCGTATCGCATCGTATGATTACATGCCATTCTTAACCTATTATGTGATCATTGTTGTTAGATGTGATAGTTACTATGCCACTCTTATGTATTCTCGTATGACACTTAGTCTGGTTGTTATGATATACCTTGCCATGCTATATTTGACCCCACTTGTTCATGCTTGTACATTCTTTCATATACATGATGCTCGTTATCTTCATTAAATCCCGCATGACTTCGAATCATACATGATCATTGTTGGTCCCGCATAGCTTGCTTGAAGTTGCGAGGCAAATCTGTTTCCATAGAATAATAGACTACTAGCTTGTCTCACGCGCATCAGTGTAGGACTCGATCGTATCTTTAGAATGAATATGTATGTCGTTGTTCCGTGAGATAGGTACATGTTAGTGTGGATTAATGTGATTGATATGCTCCATGATGAATTCGTGCTTATTTGTCACAATTATAACCTAATAGACTTCCTTAAGGGCATCGTTACTATTCCCGGGTCGGAGTCTTGTCTCTAGTCATGTCATCCTTAGCCTTGATCCGTGTTTGTCTCCGAAAGGAAATTGGGTTGTCCGCCCTTGTCACTCCCCTGTCTCCGCTAACCTGGACTCCTACGCGATACATTGGACAAGCGACCGCATGGAAAAGGGAATGGGAAACTGGATAGCGGTAGAGCAGCACAGCGGAAGCGTGGGCCCATACCCCACGGACCTCAGGATCGACGATGTTGACGGGACAAGCTCGCTTCGAGAGTTGCAGTTACTGAGCGCGATATGACTTGCAAGCGGGAGTGTCCTCCATTCGGATTGCTAATCCTTTCTGAACTTGTTGATGGTGATATTGCACTGACTTGACGATGGAAATTGCGTGTTGATGTGTTGAGTTGGTAATAAATGTTGCCTGATTATCTGTTGTCTATAATAATATGATTCGATGCCTTACAGTTCTAATGTGCCATGATGTCTTGATTCGATGATACTCTGAGTTGCTAAGCATGCTCTAAATTCCTTGCCTATATAGTATGAACTGCAAATGCTGAGAATCTGAACTATTTATTAGATAAGATTATGATGAAACTTGCTAGCTTGATTTGATTATGTTCATATATGATGTTTGCAATAATTATTTAGCATGAAGGTAAATTAAGACTTATTGATACGGTTGCAATGCTTGATGATGAACTAATGATGCTATTGTTATACATGCTAGTCGATATGATGTAGACCTTATGTGTGATGAATTTCATGATTGCGTATTCTTTGAACATGTGAGTGAGGTCCTTTGGTAGAATGGTCAGAGAATGGAGAAAGGTTGTGAGCGATTTGGATGATTGACGGTGGTAAGGGGAAAGTTGCAGAAGAGGGGTGTTGACTTAGGGTGGACCGAGTGAGTTCGGGATTTATAAGAGGTAATGCTTGGTGGTTTTCGATGAGCTTCTAGGTGAATCTTGGGTAGGGATATGGTTAGGGATAGGCTGGTTAGGTAGTGACCGAGGAATTTTTATAGAAGATGCGTGGTTAGCAGGGCATGATGTTTGTGATACCTTGGGAAGTGTGGGAAGTGTAGGAAATGGCTTGTAAGAGTATTGAGGATATAGTATGCGAGGGTACTCGGGTGTGAGGTTAGAGATAAGAGTTGTACTTTTAGAGGTGGGTTGCTTGCGGGAGAGCTTGGTGGAAAGCGGTATGAGATTGGAGTGTCGGAATGAATTAGGACTTCTTCTATGGGATATTATCCGAGTTGATGTTAGTGAGTCTAGATGAAGATTTGTCTTGGCTTGAGAGTTGAAGACCAGCGAGCGGGGATTGCGTTTTATTATGACTGGTATAATGCGCAAAACTTTCTTGATTATGTGATTATCAACTGGCATGATGTTAGATAGCGACCATGATAAACCTGATATGGCATGATATTACATGTTGATATGCAATACTGAAATCTAATTGGTAGTGACAACTGTGATCATGATATATTGATACATTGCTATCCTACTATGTTGTTCTAGAAGCATGTTATGATGTGTTGCATGAATCATGAGATAATGATATGTTGCTATGTGAAAGCATGCTGTTATACTATATGGGTGATGAGCATGATTATGAACATGTAAGTGATGAATATGACTTGGAGCATGAATATGACTTATATTTATATATGAGATGATGGTGCATGACTGCTAATGATCGTTGTATAGTATTGTGATGAGTTAAGATGATGTCTATTGAGCATGCTAATGGTTGATGACTGATATACTGCTTGATTTCCCCTTTTGCTAAATCTTAATAACATGACCTTGGTTGTGGGGATGTACTGACAATGGGTTTTGGGTCGTTGACTATGTGATGAGGAGATACTTTTATGACTTCTGGTGTGATGTCGTGACATTTGTTATGATTTCGGTATGTTGTGAGATGCATATTATGTCCTTTAGTATGATGTGGGGATGCTTGATGTGACCTTGAGGCACCATGTTGATGTTTTTTTTGAGACTTGCCTTATGACGTGTTAGTTGGAGATTGGTTGGTTTATGTGGTTATGCATTTCTTGTGGCTTGAGAACCTTGCTTGAATTTATACTGATAGATTGATTTGATTCTGGAACCTAGGGAGAGAATATGGGATTAGCCCTTAGAGGTGGATGATTCCACCTCTTGTGTTGTGAAATTGTTTGACCAATGTCGGATTTGAAGATTTTGAGCAGCTTTGAAAAGGATCAATTTGGTTTTTAAAAGGAATAAACGCTATCCAGAATTTCAATGATTTCGAGGTCAATCTTTCCAATTACAAAACTCTTTTGAACCTTTTAGAACTAGATTTACATTATGACGCCCACGAAGTGGATACAAGCATTTTATAGGGGCAGATGTGGATCACTTGCGAAGACCTAGTGGAGACGTCATGATGTTCTTTTGAGTTATGATATAACCGAAAAGTCGAAGTGAAGATGTTGTAGGGGCCCATACCACATTCTTGTTACGACCGATTGGGAGTATTATGATCGTGACGACGGTACTGTGAGATCTCATAGGGGCACTTATGAGGTACTTACGGGATCAATGACATGATCCTTGGACTCACCCATTTCAAACTTCATCCCCTATTTTAGAATGATTTTTGTCTCGGGGACGAGACTTGTTTTTAGAGGTGGATGATGTAAAGGCCCAAATTTTAAAATCTTGATTTTCGGAAAAAGGAAATTAAAAAATAAATTTAGAACGGATTTAATCGGATTATGTTAATATATATATATATATATATATATATATATATATATATATATAATAGTAATAAGATAATGAACTCGTCTTTAATTTAATAATAAACCAAACTTGAAATTCTTAAAGCGTATTCCGGCCCAATTTAAACTTTTGAAGAACAATTTCGTCTTTTCACCTCGGAATTGAAATAAACTTTGGGATGTCGATATCCACTTGATTTTGAAGCATCATTTTGATCGAGTCGGGATAAGATCGAGAACACGGGTTTCGGGTTTTGATTTCCGGGTATTTGAAAATTGGAGGACCACCTTCTATTTGTTCCCCCTTCCCTCTTTTGTCTCCTTCCTCCTCCATTCAAACTCAGAACCTGCACCCTCCTTTATCTGAGTGCTCTGGTGCGCAACTAAAGAAGGAAGATGCCAATTTCTCCAACTTCTTGTCCGATTGTAGCAGCAACCCTGAAGCAGTGCAAGCCTCCCCTTTCTCTCCTCTCTTTAAAGTTTGAATCCTCAGCCAACAACCCTCACAAACACAGCTCCCTTGATTCCTTTTTGCCTTATCCTTTTCTAAAATCCAGACCCAAGCACCCCCTTCCTCTTTCACCACCACCCTGCTCCCTCCTTTATTGATGCCGCCACAGAACCCAACAACTCAGCCTCCCTTGGGCACCCTCTTGCCGCCTCCTCTGTCTTCGAGAGAAGCTCCGGGCATCACCACACCCCTCGCTCTCCCACTTCCTCCTTCCTCTCGGCAAACAACAGCCACCAAAAGTGCAAAACCGATCCTCACCTCCTCTGACGATCGAGCAGCTCAGGAGTAGCCCGGAAGCACGCCGGAGACGTCGAGCGCCTCTCCTCCCTTCCCCTATTTTTCGACCGACTAGAGTAAGCCTCTCCTCCTCCTCTTCTGACTCTAAACTTCATAAATATGCACCTTTAAGCCTCCGACCTTTGAATCAGGCCAAGCGGGAGCAGCTCGAGCCCTCGGCGTTCCGAATCGGACTCCAAAGCCCTCCGACGCGCCTGAATCGACTCCCTCGGTGAGCCCTCTTCCCTTCCTTTTCTATCCCATGAGTGCATGTCGGTGTTGGGTAGACCTGTCGGAGTCGAGGTCGGAGCCTGGGAGCCACCGTCAGCCTCCCCTTCCCCTCTTCCTCCTCCGTTTACGTCCGAGCGCAGCAGCTCTGCTGCTTCTCTTCTTTCTGTCGACAAGGGGGAAAGAAGAAAAAGACCAGGCGGGCCCCCTCCGCTCCACCTCATCCGCCACATCAGCCCGTGGGGCACCATTCCTTTTTTTTTCCTTCTTTTGATTTTCGGATTGGCTTAAGAAAAATAGAGGCTTTAGGCCTAATTTTTCTGGGCCGGTCCTTGGCTTAAAAGTAAAGAATACTTAGGCTTCCTTTTTTAAAACAAATCTGTTGGGGTAGGGGTTTCGGTTTTGGGTAATGAAAATAAAGATGGGCTCGGTTTGTGGTAGATTTAGAACAAGAGGGGCCGATTTGGATTTTGTGAAATAAGAGGGTGGGTTTTAGTAAATTAAATAATGTAAGGTTGGTTGGTAATTTAAAAAGGGTTGTTTTGATAAAATAAAAATGATTGGGATTTTAAGGGATTAGAAAATATTTTATGGTAGTGTTTTAAAGAAAATGGTATTTGAAATATTATATTATATTAATCGAGATTTAAAATATATAAACACTATTTTGATATTAAAGATATAACGTTATGATCTTATAAAATATAGGAACTTAAAATATATTATCGGATTAATCGAAAAGAAATTTGACAAATGGTTTCAAGAATCGGAATTTCTAGCGAATTGACTCAAACTTTGAAATGGATTGGGAACTAACTTGGGAATCCGACCTGTTCAATGACTAACTAGCATGATGATATGATTGTATGACTAATAGCATGATATTGTGATGATGCGTTATGAAAGGTTATATGCTAGTTACCTATGATGATGAAGTGACATATACGCTAAGTATGAGTATAAATTATGATATGTCAATATTGCTATGATACGATGTCGACGTACTTGTGAATGTGAATTATGAAATAAAATGTTGATATATGTCCTTAAAATGATATTAGGGAGTGTTGATATATGATTGAAAAGCATGATATGTTCTTAAATATGAAAGTATGAATATGATATATATATATATATATATATATATATATATATATATATATATATGAGGCGATGACGTGTTACCATATGTTGTTATATGATATGATAATAAGTTAAAGCATGATAAGATGTTTACATGATGAGTTGAGATGGTACTTGATGAGTTATATAGAGACTTTGTGATGAGATATGAGATGAGTTGAATGACGATGATGATATGGAATGTGATGATGAGACTTTCGATATGTGATGAAATCGTGTGTGCTTGTATGTTGAATAGATAGACTTATACTTCCCTTATGACTACTAGGTGACTTTGAACTGTGTGATTGCCACAATGCTGTTATGCACTTCCAGGTAAGTTCTTTTATGGGCTTACTCAGATTCGAAAGAGAATCCCTGCTTGTGATTATATGACATACTAGGTGTTGCATAAGCATTAAAGCATGCCATGTAGTATCATGCTAGGATTACAATTATGAATGAGCATTCGGTTACTTTGTGTGTTTGAGAACAGAACGACCGTTATCTGTGAGTCTTAGAGTCTTTGCGAGGGTCATGGGGGCATTTGTGTTTTATATTCTTTCGGTCCCCGATCGAGTCGATGAGTATGACCTATATATGTATATCTGTACGGTTCGGCATAGACCGAGCGCCCTACCTCGGAGTGGGTACGGGAATATATCTGTTACGGTTCGGCTAAGGCCGAGCGCCCTACCTCGAAGTGGGTACAGGAATATATTTGTTACGGTTCGGCTAAGGTCGAGTGCCCTACCTCGGAGTGGGTATAGGAAATACTGAGGTATGGGGATATGCCACTTGGCATTCTTTGGGCGCCTTTATAGTTCTTTCTGCATATCACAACCTAGGAGCATGATAGTGTGATTTAATTTCTGTATTGCATCAAAGCATCTTTATTATAGCGTATGTGTATACTTGCTTGTGGGACAGAGTGCGTTGGGGTCTCGGTCTGATCCCGCTCGCACAACTTGTTTTTAGGTATGATTGCTCTTTGTTTCTATGGCGTGGGAATCCCCCGGGCGATTGCAAAGAACCTGCCTAACTCCACTAATTTGGTTATATAATTTCAGAATATATGTTTTAATGATTTGGTTTTGACCCGGCCTCGCCATGGCAAGTTGTACTTTACTTCCGCTTTTACCAGTTTCGAAAATGAATTTCCGCGATGTAGTCTTAGGACAGCTTAAGGGTTCCTAGTGGCCTTCGATTGTTTTGGGGTTTGAAATCCCTACTTTAAAATACTGATCCTTTGAGGTTTCAAACCTCAACCCGTACTCGAATTGCAAGATCCGAACGAAGGTAACCAACCTTTGAAATGTAACCCGGGTATTTATATCCGGGCCGTTACAATGCCTAAAGAATCGCTTGATTAATTCATTCCCTGTAAGCTAATGCTTCAATACGCAAGACGGAGGCTGGTGAAGCCTTTAGGAGGAAAAGATCAACCCCCTTCCCATCTCATATCAGATGATACATCCAATGTGAGATTCTCCTATTCATTTGACATATCTATCAACATTAACATTGTAAAAACCACTAGGTGGTTTTTTCCAATGCAATAGCTTCCTAGCCTTAGGTCTTGGGTTGTCCAAGGTGCCTCTTGATCTTGCGACCACTTCATTAGTTTAGATGCTGCCACTTGTAGGGGGTTTGTGGCAATGGCACGCTGTTATTGTTAAAAATTCTTATTTCTATATTCTCATATTGAGTGCCACAAAAAGCAGAGCACATGAAAGTTCTTGTTTGTTGTTTTTCAAGTTTGGATTCTGTATGAAGTCATTACTTGTTTGTGGGAGATGGATATTATAGCCTAGTTTATTGTTTATTTCATTGATCATGGATATTGTTAATGTGCCTTCAAAGAAAAGGTGTTATCATCCTCATCCGTTGCGTTACATAAGCAACATTGAGAGGGAACTCGATTATAGTATCTGCTCAGACTACACTAATTAGTTAGGAAAGTGTCAGTAGTTGCTTTCTAAATAAAGTTTTTTTTATTTTTGGTCGAACCTTAAATTTTAAAATCCACTTGTAATCATAATCCCTATTAGTAAGTACTACAGAGAGATTGGAAACTAATTTAACCGAAAAAAAATCCCATCTAGTCTTGGTGTCCATATAAGCCTATCTTGCATATTATTTATGGGAATGTTTATTTTAATAATTTTTGTTGGAAATAATCTATGGAATTGAGATAAATCTAGACCTGTCAATCGGGTCATTCGGGTCGGGTTCGGGTTCAGGTCATACGGGTACCGGTTAATTCGGGTTTCGGGTAATTCGGGTTACCGGTCATTCCGGGTCGAGCCAAACCGGGTTTGTCCCGGGTTCGGGTCGACCCACCGGGTCAAAAAAACTCAAACTTTTTAAAGAATTTTTAAAAATATTAAAATAATATCAAAATTAAATTGTAATATAAATATGTCAAATTAAACTAAATAATAATATTATAATTAAATTTATAAATATTATTATAATAATAATATTATATTAATATTTTAAGCATAAAAAAATCATATTTATACAAATAAGTGAAGGTTCGATAATGTAAAACAAAGTAATATAGAAATACTCTAGAAGGGGGGTTGAATAGAGTATGCCGGTTTTTCGCAGATTATCAAGACTTTTGAAGCTCGTGCAAAATCCTTTGAGATTAGACTTAGTCTTTTCTCTGAAAACCTGAATCACAAAGTTAAACAGTAGAACCAAGTGTGGAAATAAGGTAAAGCAATAAGTAAAGGACTCGATGAGTTGTTTACGAGGTTCGGCACGAACTTGGCCTACGTCCCCGCCTACGGTTCTTCCACAACCCTAGGATTCAACCGACTTTTATTGATTCACAAGACTTAGGATCCTAGTAGCTCCTCGAGAAGCCTCTCTCCTATACAATTGCAATCTAGTCAACTCACGTTCCCTTGGAGTCCTAGACCAATCTAGAAGAGCCCCACCTCTCTATGCTATCTAGTACAATCCTCTTACACTTAGTGAATCAATCGCCTAGTGTCTACTTCCTGAGTTACAAACTCTTGAGTATAACACTCTCTCGAAATATATCCTATAAGCTCACAGTGTAACTCTCAAATGCTTTGAAATGAAATTACAGACTCTTAAGGACTAGCAGAGAGCACACGAAGGAGACAGATCTCGCTTGAAGGCTTGAGTGTATGAAAACTTGTGTTCAACAGGTGTGTAGCTGTCTTCTTCTTCCTTTTCTTTTTATTGAAACAAATCGGCGCCTAAGGATCTTCACCAACGGCTAGAGAGGATCATGGCTTGAGTTGGATCTTCTATCTTTGGAAACTTTCGGAGGCCATGATCTTCCGATTTGAATCTTCTCAATTTACAACATAAGGAAGGAAATAATATTCGAAAATACTTCCTGAAAGGTTAGTGTATATATAATAATATTCAAGACCTTTGACACAAACAGACTGTCAAGGCCTTTGAAACTTATTCCGATTTTCATCAAGGGAGTGGAGTTATCAATAAGTATTCTAAACATACTATAATTGTAAAATATATAAATTATTTAATTTATGAGTGACTTTAACGAATACAATTACATGACGAATCTATGTGGGTTCAATTTAGTGCCTGTGTGGCGTCTACACAGTGCTGACTCACCGGGTCGATTTCGACCCAACGGGTCACCGGGTCTTGACCCTAAAAGTCCCGGGTAATTCGGGTTCGGGTCGATTTCCGGTCCCGAGTCTAAAACACCGGGTCCAAACCCGTAAAATTACCGGGCGTACGAGTCGAGTTTTTCGGATCGGGTCATGCTTTGCCAGGTCTAGATAAATCCCATTCACGTTTTGCCTTAATTAGATTACCGACACATGTATTTTCATCGTTGTCATTACATAGGTGTGCCAAGGTGAAGTTTCCTACTCATGGATCATGCCAATTATTTATGGAACTTCTGTTTTCAATAAGTCATTTAAGGCCCGTGTAGAATTTATATCTAAGGTCTAGTAACCGCCCGAATTGCCACAAGATGTTGTATTTACTTCTAGTCATGATAGTATTTGTTACCATTTTGACCCAGATATCATGTATAAATTTTCATAGAAGTTTCATTTGGAGTGTTCTGTTGATGTCTTCTCTTTTCTTGAAACCAAGTCCACCTATATGTTTTGGAGTGCAAAAATCGTTTCCAACTAATGAGCGGGTGGTATATTTTGCTTTCTAATTTGTTCCAGAAGAAATTTTTGTTGATTTTATCAATTTGGTCTCAAACCCCTTTTGGGAGTAAAATAAGTCTACATTAAATGGTTTATTTTGGAGTTTAGATTTGCTTGTATGAGCAAAAACCTCCTTGCTTCTGATAGAGATGAACCTTTCCCCTTGCAGATTTGTGTATTTTTTTAAGTTGTTGATTGTTTCTTCAAAAATTGACTTGTTAACCTTACCACAAATTGTTGGGATTTCAAGGTATTTCTCTAGTTTTTGGGTAATGAGAATGTTCATTTTGTTGACAAGCGATGAAGTGACCGATGGAAGGACGTTTTCAGAAGCATGTATGGAGCTTTTGTTGTGATTGATTGTGAGTCCTAAGATTTGAGAAAACTTTTGTAGGATTCCTTTAACAATGTTTATGCTTGTAATGTGGCACGATCGAGTGAAAATTAGTGTCATCAACAGATATCAGGAATGGGGTTGATGTACAACCAGTTGTCAATTTAAAGCCTACATTTTATTATATTAAATGTGCCATATATGCATACACGATTATATTATTAGGGTAACAGTGATACCATTTTTAAGATTTGAGGTCTTATAAAACCCTTTCATGTTCGTTATCCTGAGTTGAAATGGGAAAAGCAAAGCTCTTATAATATGAGTAGAGTTTGAAATATATAAATCATCCCAAATATTTTTATTATATTTGATATAGAATGAGGTATTACATTGAATGCAAGTTATTGTTCATCATAGAGGCTCGAGGTGGGGGCACTTGCGCGGGGCAGTGTCAAAGTCAATTGTGATGCATCGATCTCTCTAAAATATGGGTGTGGCATTATTGTGTTTGTTAGTTGCATAGACAAAAAAATTTGAGGGTGGAGATACGCTAATTGAGGACAACAATATATAACAAAATCTCATACAACACATATAAAGTGTTCAATACTACGAACAACAACAAAAAAATAAAACAGTTCAATACTAGAAAAATTAATATCTGAGTTGTGTTTAAAAAAAACTAAAAAAGTACTCCTTATAAGTAGTAATACAATGGCAGAGATAAAAAGTTTTAGGAGAGGGGGCACAAACACAAGTGTATATGAGCGATAGTCATTTTGAAATAAAGCAACATTGCTTTGTTAGGTTAAATTATTAGTAAAACTCTCTATATGATACGACAACAAATGTTGTTGTTTTAGCAGGGCCGGTTATTGGGCGGTGCAAATGACATGTTTACACAGGGCCCAAATTTGTTGGGGGCCCAATATATATATATATATATATATATATATATATAACATGTTCAATATATACGAGTAGGACAATGTGGTGTAGTGGTGCTTGATTTGCCAGGAAACGCAATATTCCCGTGTTCGAATCTCGTTATCGGATATTTGGAAGCTTTTTGTTTGGGCCCTCCTCCCCCTCTTCCAATATCCTGTACTCTTTTTGTTTTGGCCCTAGCTACCCCCCTCCACCTCCCTCTTCCAATACACTGTATTATTTTACTTTTGACCTACTCCCATCTCTTCCGTTATTTAATCACTGCTCGTAATTTTGTCCTTTAATTACTTAAATTTAATGATTGTGAGACTAGTAGATATAATAAGTTATACAATTAAAAAAATAATATAATTGACATTTATATAATTTTTAAATTTTAAAAAAGAAAGAAAATAACTTCAATTTTAATATGTTGAGAGTACGCTATTTTTGTAATTATCTTTTTCAAAAAAGTTATCTAGTGACACTAAAAATTAAAAAGTATATATAGATAACATTATTTTCATGTAAATAAATGATAAATATTTTCTTTATAATATCATTTATGTCATATACAATAAATACATGTAATTCACTACCAAAAAAAATATTTATGATTGTAACAAGCATGAAAAAAAAATAAAAGGGCCTAATTCTAACTATCGCACCGGGCCTTCGAAAACATCGGGACGGCCCTGTGCTTTAGGATAAAAAAAGTTCAAAGTTTAGAATAAAACACCTTCATTTTTCTCATTTAAAAATAAGAAAAATATAGGAAATAGCAAAAAAAAAACTAATTACATACAAAAAACACTGCCATTAAGTCAGTAGGTAACTTATTTTATTTTTAACACATAATAATGTATAATCAAATATAAAACATTTAAATTTTTATGACATCTTACCTAATTGTCGAAATGAGTAATATAACTTCTCGTTTTGAAGCTCTCGAGATAAATTATAGTATGTGAATGTCAATCTAAATAAAATATAAAAGCATAGTAGATTATTAAAATAAGACTAGTGTGATTAATATACCTTCCATTTTTAAATATTTATAAATTTTTACTAAGTGTGTTATATAATTAGCAGCTAATTAATCAAGCTAAGTGGCGGTTTCTTTTCTAAAAATAGGAAGTGGCCTGGATAACAATTTGGGTTGGAATAGTATTGGGCCTATAAACCCTAAACTCAGAGCAGTTCCTACCGAATGTCCTAAAAAATGGCCATTTTCACAAAACCACCCCTTAAATACCCCATTCTGTACAAAATCACCCTTTAGATTAAAAATTCAAAGAAACCAACCTTCAAAAGCTAGATGTTTGCAAAAGACCACTCATCCCGCCTTTTACATTAAGTTTAAAGTTAAAAGTGTAAAATTACTATTTTCCCTTCATCAACATTATCTTTGTTCATTTCATGGCAATTCACAACTGTTTGATCCTTGATTTACTTGGTTGAAATTGGTCATCCTTGATATAATTGATTCGATGTTCTCCCACAAGTGTTCATCTTTCATCTCTCGTTCCTCTCCTCAAATAGAAGATGAAAGTTGTTGAAGAGTAATCTCCCCTTTTATATCCTTTAAACATATTAAAAGTATAAGGGCAAAATGGTAATTTTACATATTTATTAACGATCTTAACGAAAAAAGGTTAGATGGGTGATCTTTTGCAAGTATTTAGCTTTTTAAAAGTGGTTTTCAGAAAATTTTAATTTAAGGGCCGGGGTAGTTTTGTACAAATAGAGTATTTAAAGAGTGATTTTATGAAATTTAGCCTAAAAAATATGTGCATGGGATGTTTCATAGTGGGTAAAATGACTCAAATCCGATCAATATTTATCCACTGGTATACTAATACCATTGGCAAAATTATATATAGGGTGGGTCATGTGTAAGCAACCCTTAATGTGTTTTGTGTTGACAAATTACAGCCATAGATTGAGTAAAAATGGATGGATGAGATTATTCCCACTTTTAATTAAATATATTATTAAAATAAAAAAAACACCCACTAATTGACATCCAAAGGCGCGTGCGTGGGATCACAACCCAAATCCCCTTTTCCTCAATCTTCATTCCCCTCCCAGAAACCCTTTTTGCCATTTGAAGAAGACGATCCGGCGGCCACCCAGATGTACCGGTCAGTGACGGTAGCGCGGCTTGAAGGGGGGCACGTTGGCGGAGAAGCAATCGACGGCGGCGAGTGGAGGATTAGGTGAAGCTGCGTCGAGTTGAATAACAGAGGCGGTCAACGGTTGTGTTGTGTCTAAATAGCATTCCTCCATCGCCCCACAAATTAAATTATGTTACTGTGATGAATATTTCTTAAATTTTGCCGAATATTGATGAATAACTGGGAAATTGTGATGAATATTGCTAAGGTTGATGAATAATTATTCATGGTTTTGATGAATAATTGAGTGACTGTGGTGCATATTTCATAAATTTTGTCGAATATTGATGAATAATTGTTGATGCCAATTAACAAAAACCATGGTGAATAATTGAGTGACTATGATGAATATTTGATAAACTTTAACAAAAACCATGGTGAATAATTGAGTGACTGTGATGAATATAAGTCCAGTTGTTTTTGCATCCCAGTACCCCCATCAGCACTAACAATTGCACAGTTACAACGAATACATGCTTCCACACATCGAATAATTGAGTGACTGCTAATTCCACATTCATACACGTACATCACCGTCCGAGCAGTTTGCTTCTTCCTCCTCTTCACCGTTCGCTTGGATGAAAACTTCACAGATTTTCAAAGATTTCGCATAACAGAATAATTGATCATGATATTAGAAATATATTTTCAAAAAGGAAATTTGTTTAAATTGGAAAAAAAACAAAACAAAAAACCACTCCCACAATTTGCTCCACCCGATTGAACAATTACTGAGATACTGTTTTGCATCCCACGCTCCCTCATTGTGCAAGTGGATTGTTAATCCATGAGGGTTCCCCTTTTTTATTAAAAATAAATCCAAAAAATCATTGATTAATCACATCCATCCATATTCATTCAATCAACGGTCATTATTTGTTAACATTTAACATGTTAAGACTTGTAAACATTTGATCCGTCCTCTCTCTCTCTCTCTCTCTATATATATATATATAATTTTAGGAATAAAACAATTTAAAAGAACAAGAAATTAAAAAAAAAAGATTCACTTAGATGGTAAAGAACTGTAACGGCCCGGATATAAATATCCGGGATACGTTTTGAAAGTCGGATACCTTCGTTCGGATGTTGCAATTCAGGTACGGGTCGAGGTTTCAAACCTCTAATCAGTCGAAGTTTCATAAGTTCAGTTTAAACGAAAGTGAAGTGGAAATATGATTTAGATACAAAAGCCACGGCAAGGCCGGGTCAAAACCAAAACATAATTCTAAAGTCGTATGGCCAGATTAGCGGGGTTAGACAAATTTCTTGGCAATCGCCGGGGGACTTTCCCACGCCATATAAACAGGGAGCAATCATACCTAAAAACAATTGGTGCGAGCGGGGTCAGACCGAGGCCCCAACACGCTCTGTCCAGCAAGCAAACATACACATACGCTAATAATAAAGATGATGCAGGTGCGGAAATTAAATCACACTAGCATGATCCTAATTTACAATATGCGAGAAATAACTGTAAAGGCGCCCAAAGAATGCCAAGTGGCATGTCCCTCTCCTACCTCTGCACCCCTTTCCGTTAGTGCAGAGACTGGCCAGTTCGATGCTATAGCATATCATATCTCATCATATCATATCTCATCATCATAACATAAATTAAAATAAACATGCCCGATGGTGCTGGGCTATCATCATGCTCGTATCGACTCGATAGACTCAGGGCACCCGATGGGGCTGGGCTACCCTATGACCCTAGCAAAGACTCTAGGACTATCACAGATACGACCGTTCTATTTCATACGCGTAAAGAAATAGAATGCTCAATCACAAGTGCAACCTAGCATGATACTACATGGCATGCTTCAATGCTTATGCAACATCTAGTATGTCATACATTCACAAGCCGGTAATCTCTTTCGAATCTGAGTAAGCCCATAAAGGAACTTACCTGAATAAGCCGAACAGCAGAGAACAAGGCAGAGCAGAATCCAAGAAATGAATCACCGATAGCAAGCAACGTCCAACATTCACAAACACCTAATAACATATAAATGCATAAGTCTACCTACTTCACACAAGGCGCCCCTAACTATCATTCTTATCTCGTCTCATATCCCATTTCAGATTATTCCATCTCATTTCATCACAAACCATATCTCATTTCATGTTCATCTCATCTCATCATCTCATTTTCAAAACAACCTCTCGAAGAACTCAACTTAGAAAATCAAACAACTCTTTTAAGTCGCTTATCTAAATCCCGACATTAAATATTTAACCCTTAAGGCCCATTTTCCCCAAAATCATGTTATAAAATAATTCCGGCATGTTTCTCATTTCAAAACATTATATAAATAAATCCCATTATTAAATTATTAAAATAACTCTAAGCTCACAAATCATATTTATAAATCAAGACCAACAATTCACTTTAAAATTCCCAACTTACATATTGAAATTCTCATAAAATGCATCAATCAAATAATCCAATTTATACCCTTTTTGAAAACAATACACAATATATAACGATTAGTTTCCAGAATTTATAATTATAACCAAATTCCAAAATAATAATAATATTCAAATAAGGATATAACATATCATATAATCAACATATACAATTTAAATCCTTAACCAACTTATAAAATCATACCATTTAAAATAATTCCGACATAACTTTCTTTAAAAATCCAAATCTTAAAATCACCCTTATAAACATAATATAATAACTCATCTCAATTAAAATTACTTTTAAAATCCTCTAAACTATATAAATTAATAAACACAACATATAAATATATATACGTACATTTTCTAAAATCAAAACAATATACACATGTCAAAAGAAAAAGCCCAGCCCAACCAAAAGCCCCAACCCGGAACCCAAAACCCAGCCCAAGACCCGACCCGGATCCAGCCCAATCCCTATCGGATCTTAAATAAGGTGAACCGGCTCCCTCTTTAATTTTTAAAAGACTGAACCGGTTTCTAAAAAAAAAGAAAAGAACCCGTCTCCTACCTCTCAAGCCCAGAACAGAGCTCTGCTCAACGGAGATGGAGGAAGGAAAGGGAGGACAGGCCTCACCGGCGGCCATCTCAACCCGAGATTCTCCCCACCCGACCGACACATGTTTCCGACCGCCTCCCAAGCAAAGAGAACAAAGCGCGAGTGAAGGAGAGGGAGGAAAGAGGGATTACCGAGACTCCAGGGTGCTCCGGCTGCAATGGCGGACGTCCGTCTGCGAGAGTTCGAGAGGGGTTCGATTGAGGCCTAGGATGGACAGATTCTGTCATAAAAGGGGATCTTTATTATGTTTGAGGACAAAGGAGGAGGGAGTCGAGCTTACCACGCTTGGATCGGGAAACGGGGAAGGAGAAGAAGAAAGGGGCGGCGGCGGCGACTTCTTCGGCGGCTCCTGGCTGCGAAAATGGAGGGCGGTGATGCAGGTCTTGAACCGGAATAGAAGGAGGAGGCCGTGGGTTCTACTGGGTGTCTCCCCTCGGCAAAACAGAGCTCCAAGCTCGGGAATGCGGCTTCAATGGTGTCGGCGACGGTGGCTAGCTGGTGGTGGCGGCCGACGTCAATGAAGAACAGGAGAGAGTGATGGTGGTGCTACTGCTCATCGATGGAGGGAAAAGGTGGAGCTGTTGAGGCTCAGCTCTTGCTGCTCGGAGGCGAAAAGGAAGAGGAGGTGATAGGTGGCGCTGGGCTTTGTTTTGAACACAAAAAGGGGAGGAGAATTGGGCAGTAGGTGCAGGGCGTGGGAGGTGCTGCTACAAAAGAGAGGAGGGGGTGTGGGTTTGCTGTTGAAATGAAAAGGGGATGAGGGATTACTGTAAAGGGCAGCTGGGTTTCAGCTTAAGGAGAGAGGGGGACCAATGCAAGTGGTGTTTGTAATTGCAGGTAAGGCAGGCTACCGAGGGAGAGAGAGAAAGAGAGAGAGGGAAAGAAAATAAAAGAATTGGGGTCCACTAAAGAATTAAATTAGCGGAATAGACTCGAAACCCGCTCGCCCGATCGAATCCCGACTAAATCGAATTTAAATAAAATTTTAATTAAATTCCAAGATAATCGGAAATTAATTAAATTTATCAAAACTCGGAACTCGAAGGCGGAATTAAATCCGTTAAAAAATCCTAATTTAAATTGATGCCGGAATGATTTTAAATTTTGAAGTCGTGCTCGAGGACGATTTTTCTCCCATTTTCATAAATTGAAATAAATAATAACATTTTAATTAAAATAATACTAATGTGATATCTAAAATATATTTGGTCTTTACATTTATCCACCTCTAAAAACAAGTCTCGTCCCCGAGACTAAAATTATTTTAAAGCAAAGGGGATGGAAGTTTTAAAACCGGTGAGTCCGAGAACCATGTCCAAGGAGCTGGTAATCATCTCGGTTGCGTCTTCCGGGATTCTCACAATATCCTAGTCACGGTCGTGACACCTCCAATTGGTCTTGTCGAGTGTGTAATAACCGCCCCTATCACATCCTCGCTTCGACCTTTCGGGAGTATCACAACTCTAAAAGCATTATAACGTCCCGACTAGGTCTTAGCAAGCAATCTATAAGCGCCCCTATAAAATGCTTGTATCCACTTCGTGAGACGTCTATAATGTCAATCCAGTTCGTAAATTCTCAAAGCGTCTGTAATTGGAAAGGTTGTCATCCAAATCATTGAAACTCTCAACTTCCTTAAAACCCAAAGTTGACCATTTTCAAAACCGTTCAAAATTTTTAAATCCGATGTTTAATCAAGCAACTTTACACCAAAATTTCGTCAAATCCTTTCAACAACCAAAATCAGTGTCTCTCATACCAATCAATCAAATTCAGAAGGTAGGAGGTGGAATCATCCACCTCTAAGGGCTAATCCCATATTCTCTTCCTAGTTTCCAGAATCGAATCAATCTATCAGTCTCAATTCAAGCAGGATGCATAAGCCATAAGAAATGCATAAGTGAATAATCAACCAATCTCCAATCAACACATCATAAGGCAAGTCTCAACATATACCAACGTAGTGCCACAAGGTCTCATCAACATCTCCAGATCATACCGAAGGTCATAATATGCATCTCAAGGACATAACAAAATCATCACAACGTCTCAACATCACACCAGAAGTCATAAAAGTATCTCTCATCACAGAATCAATGAACCAAAACCCATTATCGACACATCAACACAACAAGGTCAGGTTATTAGGATTCAGCAAAGGGGAAGGTCAGTCAATATGTAAATCACCAAAACGTCATCATACTCATAAAACATCATCTCAACTCATATAATGTTATATAACGAGCACGTAGCAATCACGCACCATTATCTCATATATATATAAGTCAGATACATGATCCGAATCAATATTCATCATTTAACATCCCTGATCATAATATAACATCATTCTCTCACATAGCAACATATCATTATTTCATGATTCATACAACACATCATAACATGCTTCTAGAACAACATAGTAGGATAGCAATGTACCACTATTTCATGATAATACTTGTCACTGTCAACTAGATTTTAATATTGCATATCAACATGTAATATCAGGTTGTATCTGGTTTATCATGGTCGCTATCTAACATCATGCCAGTACATATCAGCTAATCACATAATCAAGAAAATTTTGCACATCATACAAGTTAAAATAAAACGCAACCCCGCTCGCTCGTTCCCAACTCCCAAGCCAAAACCAATCCTCATCTAAACTCACCAACTCGGATAATATCCCCAAAGAACCCCAACTCATTTTGATACTCCAGTCTCACCCCTCACTTCACCTAGCGCTCTCACCAGCAATCCACCTCTAAGAATCCGACCCTCATCTCTGTTTTCACACTCGAGCACCCTTGCATCCTATGATCTCGATACCCCCAAAGGTTATTTCTTACATTTCTCACTCTTCCCAAGATACCACAACGTAGAACCCTTCCAATCACGCATCTTGAACAAATCTTCTCGATCACTACCTTACCAACCTATCCTACCCATATCCCTTATCCAAGATTCACCTAAGAGTTCATCGAAACTACCAAGCATTGCCTCTTATAATTCACGAACTCACTCGGTCCAACCTAAGTCAACACCCCTCTTCTGCAACTTCCCCTTACCACCGTCGATCATTCTAATCACTCAAAACCTTTCTCCACTCTCTGACCGCTCAACCAAAAGGACCTCACTCACATGTTCAAAGAAGAAGCAATCATGGACATTATTGCACATAAGGACTACATCATGTCAACTAACATTTATATCAATAGCATCATTAAGCATTGCAACAAGTATCAAAGTCTTAAATTACCGTCATGCTCAACAAGTATTGTAAAACATCATATATGAACTTAGTCGAATCAAGTTAGCAAGTTTCATCATAATCTGAGCTAATAACCGGTTCAGATTCTCAGCATTTGCAGTTCATACTTATAGGCAAGGAATTTAGATCATGCTTAGTAACTCAGAATAGCATCACATCAAGCCATCATGGCACATTAGGACCATAAGGCATCAAATCATATCATCATAGTCAACAGACAATCAAGCAACAGTCATCACATCAACAAGCATCTTTCAACATCAGGTCAGTGCAATATCATCATCAACAAGCTCAGAAAGGGTTAGTAATTAGAATAGAGGACGTTCCCACCTGCAAGTCATATCATACTCAACAATCATGATCCTCGAACGAGCTTGTTCCGTCGACATTATCGATCCTGAGGCCCGTGGGTTATGGGCCCACGCTTCCGCTGCGCTGCTCTATCGCTATTCGACTTTCCGATCCCTTTTTCCATGCGGTCGCTCATCCAAGGTAACGCGTAGGAGTTTAAGTTAGCGGAGATAGGGGAGTGACAAGAGCGGACGACCCATTGTCTCTTTCGGAGACGGAATAGACCAAAGCTAAAGACGACATGACTAGAGACAAGACTTCGACTCGGGAATAGTAACGATGCCCTTAAGAAAGTCCATTAGGTTACAATGGTAACAACAAGCACAATTTATCATAGAGCATATCCATCACATTAATCCACACTAAAATGCACCTATCCCAGGGCAACATTCGTATTCATATCAAAGACACAATCAAATCCGATGCTGATGTATGTGAAACAAGCTAATATTCTAGTATTCCATGGAAACAGATATGCCTAGCAACTTCAAGCAAGATAGACGGAACCAGCAATGATCATACATGATTCGAAGTCAAGCGGAATTTAGTGGAGATAACGATCATCATGCATATGAACAATGTAAAAGCATGGTATACAATCAACAAATGAGTCAAAATATATCATGGCAAGGTGTATGATAAAATCAGATGACGCGTCATACAAGGACACATAAGAGCAGCATAGTATCTATCACATCTAACAGCAATGATCACATATTAGGTCAAGCATGGCACGGAATCCTATGACGAGATCCATTTAGAGAGCATAGATCCTACATGATACTAGCGATACATAATGCGATACAAGCATAGTCAATATTCATTAAGAGGAGTGCAACATAATGTTCACGAACCATGAGGCATCATCAAAAGTAACAAGATGGACATCATGGATGCTAGGTTATAATCATGCTAAGAACGAACCATCATAGAGCACATATATGGTACAATAGTTATCGCAACATAGAACAAGTACAACACGTGATCATTGAGCGGTTCATATTGGAATCATAAGTCTTACATGATACTAATAGCACATATCGAATAGGTGTACAACCAAAATGATTCAATTAGATTCATTCCGATATTCATGCGTCATGTATATGCAAAATCAAGTAATAGAGTGGTGTGTGATCAAGCGGGGTGTCAAGTCATAGGTTCATGCAAGCACGAGAGAATAACATAGAGTAGTAGGCATCTTAACCATTCAAGCATGCTAGGTTTAACCATCACGGAAAGCTAGTCAATCATCGAATTCAACATTAAGCTAATCAAGACGAGTGAAACATGTTAAGAGAATGGGAAGAGGAAAGAGCCACACTATCAAGGACCTAGTTCGAGAGGGATTCAACAATAAGGTAGGCAAGGTAGAACTCGCACAGGTCACAACCAAGGGCCCGACATGTTACTAACGGCTCAATATAACATATGGTACATACATGCACTTGATTGATTACTCGACACTAAGTAAGACTTCAATTCAATCCCATTCCAATAATATAGTAGCATGAGCAAGTTTAACGATGTATAACACAAGTTTAAATAATGGGCAACATAATTAGAATACAGGGCATGAGTACAAATCATCACATACTAGGGTAAACATGCATTCACCAAGACTCCATTATGCCACATAATCTCCGTTCAACACAACTAACACACACGATATTAACTTGCAAAATAATCAACAATAGTTAATCACAGAATAGGTGGGCATGCTATAGATTCTTGTCACAGAATGAATGATAAGCATCGAGGCATCATCAGCTAGCATGCTAAAGAGTACAATCTTATGAGGCATTCATATAAAGAAGAGTCGATCACACTATCATGAACCTATTCACAGGGAGGACATCAATTATACAACTTCATAGCATATGACATATTTATAATCGTGCCCTAGTATGACAATGTAATATACTAAACAGATCATGTCGGGATGATATGGACATAATAAATGTAGTTCGAACCTATGCAATGGTCATCATGAGCATCAGGGCGCATAAGCACAAATTCACACTGAGGATCAATTGTAGGTCAAGGAGTAGTGCATATAGAATCACACAATCATGAACAGGGCAATCAAGATAACCCGATAGAAGTCCATAAGGGCAACATTGACTCTTCCCAATTGACTCATTACCCATCTTTCCCGTGGGACTCGGATACGACTTTTCGTGGTAAGAAGACACTAATGGATCGTCATAAGAATTGATAAGGACAACCTCGTAAATATCTCACTCTCTAACACGGAATTTCATCAAGGACCGTCTTCCAATACCCTCTCGGACATCCTTTATATTCAATCATGATTCCCGACACCATGTGTTCACCAACCCAATTCCCGTGGAAGACCGATATTCGAAGGGAGGACTCGATTGAATTGTCAAAAGGGTTCATAAGGAAAAGGGCGGTTCCACAAAACTGAGCTTAACCATATAAGAAGAAGAAGGGTACTCCCGCTATCCCGTTCGCACAGATCGTTCAATATTCATTAAATAGTCAGAACATAACAATCAATCTTTAACATATCAAGCACTCAACATAGAATCAGTAAATGACAATTATAATGATCTCCTTGGAGTCTTCCCAACCCGTCTGTAAAGAACACGCTAGTATTTCGCCTACCCGTTTCCGACTACATCCAATAGGGATGGTCTAACGCCGTTTCTACCCACTCGATCCCTTATTTGGTCGGTCTTTTCCTCTTTTATAACAAGTCAAGTTCATATTTAGTCCAATTGAGTTAGGCATATTAAATTCATTTTGCCCCTTTAAATTACTTTCAAATCTTTTGAAATTTATGGGCGGTTTTCCAAAACATACACTCGACCCTAGCGTACCCGAATTGCACAACCTGGCTCTGATACCAACTTCGTAACGGCCCGGATATAAATATCCGGGATACGTTTCGAAGGTCGGATACCTTCGTTCGGATGTTGCAATTCAGGTACGGGTTGAGGTTTCAAACCTCTAATCAGTCGAAGTTTCATAAGTTCAGTTTAAACGAAAGTGAAGTGGAAATATGATTTAGATACAAAAGCCACGGCAAGGCCGGGTCAAAACCAAAACATAATTCTAAAGTCGTATGGCCAGATTAGCGGGGTTAGACAAATTTCTTTGCAATCACCGGGGGACTTTCCCACGCCATATAAACAGGGAGCAATCATACCTAAAAACAATTGGCGCGAGCGGGGTCAGACCGAGGCCCCAACACGCTCTGTCCAGCAAGCGAACATACACATACGCTAATAATAAAGATGATGCAGGTGCGGAAATTAAATCACACTAGCATGATCCTAATTTACAATATGCGAGAAATAACTGTAAAGGCGCCCAAAGAATGCCAAGTGGCATGTCCCTCTCCTACCTCTGCACCCCTTTCCGTTAGTGCAGAGACTGGCCAGTTCGATGCTATAGCATATCATATCTCATCATATCATATCTCATCATCATAACATAAATTAAAATAAACATGCCCGATGGTGCTGGGCTATCATCATGCTCGTATCGACTCGATAGACTCAGGGCACCCGATGGGGCTGGGCTACCCTATGACCCTAGCAAAGACTCTAGGACTATCACAGATACGGCCGTTCTGTTTCATACGCGTAAAGAAATAGAATGCTCAATCACAAGTGCAACCTAGCATGATACTACATGGCATGCTTCAATGCTTATGCAACACCTAGTATGTCATACATTCACAAGCCGGTAATCTCTTTCAAATCTGAGTAAGCCCATAAAGGAACTTACCTGAATAAGCCGAACAACAGAGAACAAGGCAGAGCAGAATCCAAGAAATGAATCACCGATAGCAAGCAACGTCCAACATTCACAAACACCTAATAACATATAAATGCATAAGTCTACCTACTTCACACAAGGCGCCCCTAACTATCATTCTTATCTCGTCTCATATCCCATTTCAGATTATTCCATCTCATTTCATCACAAACCATATCTCATTTCATGTTCATCTCATCTCATCATCTCATTTTCAAAACAACCTCTCGAAGAACTCAACTTAGAAAATCAAACAACTCTTTTAAGTCGCTTATCTAAATCCCGACATTAAACATTTAACCCTTAAGGCCCATTTTCCCCAAAATCATGTTATAAAATAATTCCGGCATGTTTCTCATTTCAAAACATTATATAAATAAATCCCATTATTAAATTATTAAAATAACTCTAAGCTCACAAATCATATTTATAAATCAAGACCAACAATTCACTTTAAAATTCCCAACTTACATATTGAAATTCTCATAAAATGCATCAATCAAATAATCCAATTTATACCCTTTTTGAAAACAATACACAATATCTAACGATTAGTTTTCAGAATTTATAATTATAACCAAATTCCAAAATAATAATAATATTCAAATAACGATATAACATATCATATAATCAACATATACAATTTAAATCCTTAACCAACTTATAAAATCATACCATTTAAAATAATTCTGAAATAACTTTCTTTAAAAATCCAAATCTTAAAATCACCCTTATAAACATAATATAATAACTTATCTCAATTAAAATTACTTTTAAAATCCTCTAAACTATATAAATTAATAAACACAACATATAAATATATATACGTACATTTTCTAAAATCAAAACAATATATACATGTCAAAAGAAAAAGCCCAGCCAAACCAAAAGCCCCAACCCGGAACCCAAAACCCAACCCAAGACCCGACCCGGATCCAGCCCAATCCCTATCGGATCTTAAATAAGGTGAACCGGCTCCCTCTTTAATTTTTAAAAGACTGAACCGGTTTCTAAAAAAAAAAAGAAAAGAACCCGTCTCCTACCTCTCAAGCCCAGAACAGAGCTCTGCTCAACGGAGATGGAGGAAGGAAAGGGAGGACAGGCCTCACCGGCGGCCATCTCAACCCGAGATTCTCCCCACCCGACCGACACATGTTTCCGACCGCCTCCCAAGCAAAGAGAACAAAGCGCGAGTGAAGGAGAGGGAGGAAAGAGGGATTACCGAGACTCCAGGGTGCTCCGGCTGCAATGGCGGACGTCCGTCTGCAAGAGTTCGAGAGGGGTTCGATTGAGGCCTAGGATGGACAGATTCTGTCATAAAAGGGGATCTTTATTATGTTTGAGGACAAAGGAGGAGCGAGTCGAGCTTACCACGCTTGGATCGGGAAACAGGGAAGCAGAAGAAGAAAGGGGCGGCGGCGGCGACTTCTTCGGCGGCCCCTGGCTGCGAAAATGGAGGGCGGTGATGCAGGTCTTGAACCGGAATAGAAGGAGGAGGCCGTGGGTTCTACTGGGTGTCTCCCCTCGGCAAATTAGAGCTCCAACCTCGGGAATGCGGCTTCAATGGTGTCCGCGACGGTGGCTAGCTGGTGGTGGCGGCCGACGTCAATGAAGAACAGGAGAGAGTGATGGTGGTGCTGCTGCTCATCGAGGGAGGGAAAAGGTGGAGCTGTTGAGGCTCGGCTCTTGCTGCTCGGAGGCAAAAAGGAAGAGGAGGTGATGGGTGGCGCTGGGCTTTGTTTTGAACACAAAAAGGGGAGGAGAATTGGGCAGTAGGTGCAGGGCGTGGGAGGTGCTGCTACAGAAGAGAGGAGGGGGTGTGGGTTTGCTGTTGAAATGAAAAGGGGAGGAGGGATTACTGTAAAGGGCAGCTGGGTTTCAGCTTAAGGAGAGAGGGGGACCAATGCAAGTGGTGTTTGTAATTGCAGGTAAGGCATGCTGCCGAGGGAGAGAGAGAGAGAGAGAGAGAGAGAAATAAAAGAAAAGGGAAAGAAAATAAAAGAATCGGGGTCCACTAAAGAATTAAATTAGCGGAATAGACTCGAAACCCGCTCGCCCGATCGAATCCCGACTAAATCGAATTTAAATAAAATTTTAATTAAATTCCAAGATAATCGGAAATTAAATAAATTTATCAAAACTCGGAACTCGAAGGCGGAATTAAATCCGTTAAAAAATCCTAATTTAAATTGATGCCGGAATGATTTTAAATTTTGAAGTCGTGCTCGAGAACGATTTTTCTCCCATTTTCATAAATTGAAATAAATAATAACATTTTAATTAAAATAATACTAATGTGATATCTAAAATATATTTGGTCTTTACAAGAACGCGTGGTGCTTCAGATCCACGCGCCCCAAATTTCAAGTTCTAAACCCCAAATCCCTAAATCTATGGTGAAATCCGTTGAACAACAATCTGTTTCAAGCCCCAAATCCCATCTCGTTGTGGAATCGAGTCTCAATCTCGTCGTCCCCATGTTTCTGAAACACCTTCTTCTTAATTCTCCCACCCTTCTTGGTTGGACATCTTTGTCACTCTGCTTGGGGTGTCGATATCTACAACGATTCTGGTATTTTAGACCTCATCCGCAAGGATGCCGCCGAGTAGAGCTAGCTCGCATGAATTATTTCCTAATAAAAAAAATAAAGAGTAGTGTTTATATTTTTTTCTTTTCTTAACTGTCTCTGTAAAAAAATGAATTGGTTTTCTCCATTATATTTAAATAAAAGCATTCTTTTACATATTTACATACCAAAAGTTCATTACCTTTTACATTTAACTCCTTCATTTCATTACCTTTTTTTAATACTAACAAATAAATTGCTTGTAATTAAATTGATATATATATATATATATAGTAACATTCAATAACAAGCAGCTCGATCCGCCTCCGATGCAGGAGATCAGTCCAGTTTGATTCTCCTCAACAATTAAACAGATCGATCAGTCCAGTTTGATTCTCAATAATTTAATTAGATCGATTTGGATCTTCAATTCGCACTTCATCCATCTTTGATTATAATACTTAATTATTTTTAGGGCTGGATCGGAAGCACTAGTAAATTAAAGAGAAAATTTGTGACAAAGGCACTATTTTCGGCCTAATTAGTGAATTGTCCAACTTTTAGGACAAATTGTGAAACTGTCCACTCCATTAATCAGAGAAATTGTTTTGTCTCGTTCTTCTTGCCCAATTCTCCAAATCTCTCTCTCCTTCTGCATTCCTCTTTCCCATTGCAAATCCAGATCTACTTCCGGCGCAGATGAGCCAGACTTCGGAGCGTGGTCGGAGGCACGAAGCGTCGATTTACTGTCATTATTTGATTTTGGTGCCTTGAAGGACAAGGAGCGATGGCGACCGGTGCCTTCTGCATTCCGCTTTCTCTGCACATCGCAAATCGACAGCGCCGGATCTGAAGCAAGACCGGGGGCGACCGGTGCCTTTTTCCTCGCCGTTGTGCTTCCGCCGGTGGAGTTCTGTGGGAGATTGTGCTCAGATCTGGGTGGAGGTGGGCAGATCTGGCCGGTTTCTCTCCACTCTTGCGGGATCTGTTCTCCTAATTTTGCCTTCAATTGAGGCTTTCTCCTAATTTTGCCTTCAATTGCTCGGTCTGTGGGAGATTATGCTCAGTTCTGTGGGAGATTGTGTCAGTTCGGCGGGGATGGCCTGATCGAAGAGCTCGCAACCGCCTTCTCTTTTATCTCTCTCTCTTTTTCTTCATCGACAATGCCGGATTCGGAGATTCTTGATTTGTCAGATGACACCGATTACGCCGATTCTCAACAACAGGTAAGCTACAATCTCTCTCTTGTTGACTTGTTCTGTCTGAACATTCATATACTCACCGTGGATTGATCTGATTGGAAATTCGAAAAACTGATATTGTAATTTTGCCATTAATATGAGTGGAAGATCCTTGAATCTTCTGTAACAACTCCTTCCTCAAGAGTTGTGAACCTGTTGCTCTAACGATTGTAAGCTCTGTGTGCTATATATTGTATTGTATTCAACTTAATTGCATACTGCTTTTTATCCAGAAACTGCTATCTGTGTTGATTGAAAGGAAAAGAAGTTATGTGAAGCGTCCATTTTGTGCCTTCGTCTCTCTTTTGAGATGAAGGGTCAGGGAAGCTATGTGCCACCTGCCGATGTTCCGATAGGCCAGTCTGATGCGGAACCACAAGATGTGATGGTTAGTGGTACTTAAGTTTCTGGAGAGAACAAAGAACAAGAACAATGGTCTTCTGGCATTTGTGCTTGCTGTGATGATATGCAAAACTGTATGCTACTTCCTGCTTTGTTACACTTGATCTTATAATGAGGATTATTTAGGAAAAGGGGCAATTTGATTGTTTTTTGGAGTTTTGGACTAACTGAATTTTCCGGAGTTTGTATAAATCACAAATTTGTTTTTTCATAGCTGCTCTAGCCTCTAGGAAATGTTGCTTGATATCTTAACTTGAAGTACAATGATTTTGTAGTGCAAAGTATGCCTTTGAATAAGCTGTAACTAGCAAGATGTATCTGTGTTATGATGGGTAATTAGCAACTTGACTAAATGACTACCATTTATTGAAGATAAACAAAGCAGTTGGCCAATAAGTGGATTATGAAACGTAGTATATGTGCCCTTCGGTTCATTCTAGTGCTATGCTTGTGATGGAAGTACCAATCCTTGTATTTTTTTATTCTTAAATGTGTGTGGAAATCAGAGGGCATTGCTAACTGTTCATGCCGAATTTGCTATTTGGGTATAAACTTGAGTCTTGAGCAGCAATCTTACTGCAGGCATATATGGCCACCAAAATCACTTGAAAATGCAAAGATATAGTTGTGCAACTCTAAAATAAAGTTGTCCAACTCTAAAATAGAGTTGTGCAACTCTAGAAATCTAAACTTGCTGTATATAGGTGCTGTTTCTCGATTCGGCATGATTTTTTTAGAAATTTGATCTTGTTGGTAGCCTTGATTCATCTAAAAAAAAAGGTGTGGTTTTGGACTGATATTCATATATGCACATGAGGATCAGAAGTTCTGATATTCATTGTCCTACTTTAGCCTTTGGAGGTTTTGCACCAAAGCCTATTAGCTTAAAATGGTAGAGCAATGTGCCTACGCACAATGATGCGGGTTCAAATCCCGCATAGGCTATCTATGTGGTATCTCTTATTATGTTTCTCTTCGTGAATAAGAGTATAAGGTGCAAAAATAAAATTGTAAAGTGCAGTTTTGCAACTTTAAAGTGCATTTGTGCAACTTTAAAGTGCAGTTGTGCAATTGTAAAATACAGTTGTGCAATTGTAAAAAGGCCAGGTTTTATAGATAACATATTGAGGTAACATTTGAGGTAATCATGATGAACTTTCAATCCCATTTAATTTGATTCTCTCTTTTCTTGGTCATGATTGGATGAATGGATTTTATTTATGAAAAAATTTGTGCCACATGCACTTTTTTCGGCCTAATTAGCGGAATGTCCTACTTTTGGGATAAATTAGTAAACTGTCCACCCAATTAAATAATCTAATCCCTGTGCCCCATTCATCTGTTCATCATCGATGTCTTCCTCCCCCGATTATCTCCGATGTCGGATCTGGAAGCTTCGATGTTGGCGGGCGCATCTCTCCATGGAGGTTAGGGCTCCGATTGAAGGTGAGATGGATTGGGATCTGGAGATTCTAAGGAATCTCGAACCTCCATTGTTGTGCTGAGCAATCGACAAAGCGGGGATTGCGATCTGGATGTGAATCTTGTTGCTCGTCGATTGCGACTCGATTCGTACATCTTCCTCCTCTCCTCTTTGTCGCCGCCGCCGTCGCAGCTCCTCCTCCGTCCAGATCTGAAGTCGAATTCCAGTTCCAATTCAATTAGATCTGAAGCCTCTTCTGCAAATCAATTAGGTCTCCCCTTCTCGAGCGAGCAAGCGAGCGAGGTCGACATCGAGCGAGCGGAGTGAGCGAGGCGAGCGGCCGGAGCGAGCAAGGTCGAGGTCGAGCGAGCGAGTGAGATCGAGGTCGAGCGAGCGAGCGAGATCGAGCGGCCGAAGCGAGCGCCAGAGCGAGCGCATCATCGCTGGATCCGAGATCGGGGAGGAAGGTAGAAGAAACACTTTTTGTTAAATTACAAAAATTACCCCATAAATATGGGAATTAAAAAAACAATCTATATTTTATTATGTGGTCCACATTTACTATATTTTTATTTTTACATTTGCATAATATAAAGTTATATTTGCACAACAAATTGTTATATGTGCACAACGTAAAGTTATTTTTGCACAACAAAAAGTTCTGAAACAAAAAGGAAACACGGAAAAAAAATATATTATATTTTGCACAACAAAATGTTATATTTGCACAACATACGATTATATTTGCACATCGTCCTCTTATATTTGCACGACAAAATGTAAAAAAAATAAAAAAATAAAAAAAACTAGACTTGGGTCATATTTCCAAAACTTACGGCTATATTTGCACAACGTACTCTTATATTTGCACGACAAAATGAAAAAAAAATAAAAAAAACTAGACTTGGGTTATATTTGCACAACTTACGGTTATATTTGCACAACGTACTCTTATATTTGCACAACAAAATGTTAAAAAATATTTTAAAAATAAATAAAAATAAATAAATAAAATAAAAATAAATAAAAATAAAAATAAAAAAACTAGACTTGGGTCATATTTGCACAACTTACGGTTATATTTGCACAACGTACTCTTATATTTGCACGACAAAATGTTAAAAAAAATAAAAATAAATAAATAATAAAAATATACTAGACTTGGGTCATATTTGCACAAGTTACGGTTATATTTGCACAACGTACTCTTATATTTGCACGACAAAATATTTAAAAAAATAAAAAAAAAATAGACTTGGGTCATATTTGCACAACTTACGGTTATATTTGCACAACGTACTCTTATATTTGCATGACAAAATGTTAAAAAAAATAAAATATAAAAAAAATAAAAAAAAACTAGACTTGGGTCATATTTGCCCAACATAGGGTTATATTTGCACATGCACAACATACTCTTATTATTGCACGACAAAATGTAAAAAAAAAACTAGACTTGGGTAATATTTGCACAACATACGATTATATTTGCACATCGTACTCTTATATTTGCACGACAAAATGTTAAAAAAAAAATTTTAAAAAATACTAGACTTGGGTCATATTTGCTCAACATACGGTTATATTTGCACATCGTACTCTTATATTTGCACGACAAAATGTTAAAAAAAATAAAAAAATAAAAAAATTAGACTTGGGTCATATTTGCTCAACATACGGTTATATTTGCACATCGTACTCTTATATTTGCACGACAAAATGAAAAAAATTAAAAAAATAGACTTGGGTCATATTTGCACAACTTACGGTTATATTTGCACAACGTACTCTTATATTTGCACGACAAAATGTTTAAAAAAATAGATTTGGGTCATATTTGCTCAACATACGGTTATTTTTGCACATGCACAACATACTCTTATTTTTGCACGATAAAATGTAAAAAAAAACAAAAAAAAACAAAAAAAAACTAGCCTTGAGTCATATTTGCTCAACATACGGTTATTTTTGCACATGCACAACATACTCTTATTTTTGCACGACAAAATGTAAAAAAAAATAGACTTGGGTCATATTTACTCAACATATGGTTATTTTTGCACATGCACAACATACTCTTATTTTTGCACGACAAAATGTAAAAAAAAAAAGGAAAAAAAGAAAAAAAGAAAAAAAGTGAGGCTATAGGCAAGATGATAAAATTGCTATTGGCAAGATGGACACTCTACCAATTTGTCCAAAAATGTGAACAATTCACCAATTAGGACAACTTTTTTGACATTTCACAAACTCCCCCTAAAATTAAAAGCGTACGTACTGAAACTAGCTAGCTGTGAATTAACCCTTTATGCATATAATTATAAGGTTTAGTCAATTAAGTGCTCAACTGACCTGTAACCTAATTAATAATCTTATATCTTCGTCCTTTAGAGGCTTGTCTTGGACAACTTCTGTTGTGACATAACTCTTATATCGTCGACTTCCAGTGAATATATAAGAATCTATGTACATATATTATATATATAGAGATTGATTGCGACATTACTAATGCAAGTTGCAACCTAGCTAGCTCAATCGATCATCAGACGTCGCCAAAAGCGTGTTTACAATTGGCATAAGTGCATGACTTATATGATACGATTAATATGCCTACATTGTATACATATATATATATATTAGGGCAAATTAAAACATGCATCCATATTAAAATTTTCGTATTGATCAAATCATACTTTAATTTTAAAACAAGTAATTTCTCCAAAATTTTTGAGTTTCCCAAAGCGAGACTATATATATATATATATAGGGGAGATATCTAATGAGAAGTGGCATTTGGGTGAGAAGATGAGAAGTAAGCCTTATACCCCTTAGATTAAAATGATCTTTTTTATATGGATATATGGGACATATCTAATAATAAATATATCAATATTTTTTAATTAGTTTTTTATGCTATTTTTCTGGGTGGTGAATGAAAAAACTAATTTAAATTAGCATAAAACCCCTAAAATGACCATTAAATCACCATCTAGAGAAATAACATAAAAATTAATTTAAAAAATAAAACATTGATATATTTATCATTAGATATGTCCCCTATATCCATATAAAAAAAATCATTTTAATCTAAGGGGTATAAGACTTACTTCTCATCTTCTCACCCAAATGCTACTTCTCATTAGATATCTCCCCTATATATATATATATATATATATATATATATATATATAAAATATATATATATATAACAAGTAATTTCTCCAAAAATTTTGAGTTTCCCAAAGCGAGAGACTAGTACGGCTCTTCTACTGACCAAGATCGATCAACTTAATTAATTAAAGATCGAGTTGCAAAGATGAAATACAAACAACCAACAACTACAATTAGCTCGCCTGCTGCAGGATTAAATTGTACAAGTTCACAATTAACATATATTTTCCCAACCCTATAGGCATTTACATAGCTCCAATTGAATACTAGCTAATTGATTAAGTAACTTTTCACAATCAAGAGGCCCGATAATGTAATAAGTCATTACTACCTCCGATCCAAAATAAGTGTCGGTTTAGACTTTTAAATTTGATCCAAAATAAGTGTACGTTGTTTTATGTTTTCTAGGTAATATAATAGATTCATTAATGAAAATTGTTAATGAAAATTGTTATTGAAAATTAAATAAGCGAGAAGTCATCGGTAAAACATGACACATTCTCATCTATATATATATATAATAATAATAATAATAAAATAATAAAACAGTGACATGAAACGGCTCTGATGCGATTCGCATAAGTGTCATATTCTGGAGCAATTCGCATACGTCTCATATGCTGGATTAATATAGTGATATCTTTTTTAGCAACATCAATTAATAAGCCAATATAATTTTGACATCTCAATTAAGGGTCCCTCTTATTCCTATAAATATTGAACCTTATATCTTAATTAGTTAGAAAATTTATATTTTTAGTTTTGATAATCTATCCAATATATATTGCATTAATTAATAAGTTATTATCGTATCTTACTTAGTTATATTTTGATAATGTTTTATGATTTATTTGAATAAATCTAATTAGTTTTGATAAAAATATATACTGTTAATTTTGATAAAATATAAATCTAATTAGTTTTGATAAAATAAATAATAGTCGTATTTGAATAAATCTAATTAATTTTAAAAAATAAAGAATCTTACAAATATGCTATAAAATTGATCCATTAGTATTTCTACTTTTTCCATATAAATTTTAAATAAATTATTTTAATTTTCACATAGAATTTAATAAAAAATTAATTTTAATATATAAATATAATAAAATATAGTTTATTAACAAAACGCACAAAAGCACAGGTAACAAAACTAGTTAATTATAGTAGTATCAACCAATTAGAATTTTTTCAAAAAAACAATGATACCCAATTTTTTTTCCCTCATTTTCTAGATATGGATTTATTTTTGAAAGATTTTACCTAATTTTAAGATAATATTCTCCCAATTGTGTATTATATTTATGGAATAATTTTTTAGAAATATATTTATGAAAGATCTATCTCTTTGGTCGGTGTTAATCAAGAGCTAAATTTTAATGAATACTATATAGCAATATATTTTGTAGAAAAGATTTTACCAAAATTTTATTCGTTTCACTTAATCTATATAACAATATATACTTAAGATGAGATTGTACCCAATTTCATTAGACATTGTATATTTTTATAAGATTTTACCCAATTTTAATTTTATAATAATATATTACAAAATCCAAAATTAATCATCACCTCTCTAGATATAAGGTGTTACACGACATTTTTATTTTGAAATTTTTATTAGTTGTTTTAATTAAATCAAACCTATCGATTTATCACCACAGTGGATAAAATTAAGATAATTTATGAGCATATCATGTAAATTAATATAATTTATAAATAAAGATAATTAATTAGAATGAGAAAAAAATTCAAATCTGGTTACTTAATTTGCTCTATGAGCATAGGTTAGAAAAAGATTAATATAACAATTAATATTAAATTTATTTAAATGAAAAAATAGAATATAAATATATATATAGACACACACACATCTTTTTGATTGATATCTTCTGTTGATATAACAATAATCAATCTATTATACTCTCTCTGTTCGGCAAAACTTGTCGTTTACTACTCATGCACGCTTTTTTAGAATGATAAAAACTATATAAAATATTTATTTTTTTTTATAAATTTTTTTAACAAGTTTGTACTTATTAATAATAACTAAGAAATTGTTAAAAAAATATTAAAAAACTAGATATTTTATATAGCTTTTATCTCCTAAAAAAGCGTGCATAAATAGTAAAGTGACATGTTTTGCCGAACGGAGAGAGAGTATGGTTTAATGAAATAATATAATCTATAATCTAAAAGTAAATATAAATGTAAATTTAATCTAGCTACAAAATTTTGACAATACATATAAAGTTGGAGCCAAGAGAAAATAAATTTTTTTTTCATATTATGATATTTTGATTAATTAAATAAGCACTTAATATATAGAAGCATAGTTTTATCTAAAATCAGTCTTTTAATTAAAATAATTAATAAAAATTATACCAAAATTATCTATTATAGTTAAACATAATCTTATAGCCTCACCAAAAATCAATCTTTTGTTTGAATTTTTGGTAAGTTTATCAATGTATTATATAGTTGCAAATTATATTTTAAGGTTTAATTATAAATATTATATAGATCTTTTTAGTATCAATTAGCGTATATTATTATAAAAACATTATATAAGGTGTGAATACTGAACTAGTTTTACTATATTCTCTCAATGAAATTGTTTTCTAATTAGTAGGTTAGTAGCTTATTATGTAATTTGTAGAAGTACGTGCGTTGCTTTTATATTTTAAGGTTTAATTATAAATATTATATAGATCTTTTTAGTATCAATTAGCGTATATTATTATAAAAACATTATATAAGGTATGAATACTGAACTAGTTTTACTATATTCTCTCAATGAAATTGTTTTCTAATTAGTAGGTTAGTAGCTTATTATGTAATTTGTAGAAGTACGTGCGTTGCTTAATTAGTGTGACAATATTGTTAGTATATACTTGTATTAGTAAGTTGGGATTGTAATACACCATAAATAGCCTCCTATGTGTAATCAGTTGGACATACAACTCATAATACACACATTCAGTTTTTCCCTCTTCCTCTTCTCTCTCTGTTCTCATTATCTGTACATCAACATGGTATCAGATTAAAGGTTTTTTTCCTATCTTCCGCTTCGTTTGATCTCTGGCTTTGGAGTCTTCTACAGATCCTTCGATCGATCATCATGATCCTCTATATTTGCATCCATCGGACAATCCAGGATGCATCCTCGCCACCAAGGTCTTTGACGACACTGGATTTTTTGCGTGGAGACACGCAATATTGGAGATCGCGCTCTCGGCCTCCGCTTCGTTTGATCTCTGGCTCTGGAGTCTTCTACAGTGCCTTCGAGAGATCATCATGATCCTCTGTATTTGCATCCTTCGGACAATCCAAGATGCATCCTCACCACCAAGGTCTTTGACGGCACTGGATTTTTTGCGTGGAGACACGCAATGGAGATCGTGCTCTCAGCCAAGAACAAGCTTGGATTCATCGATGGCGAGCTTGTTCGTCCCGCTCCTGGTTCTCCGATGCTGCGTTATTAGATTAGTTGTAACGACATGGTCGTTTCTTAGTTGTTGAATGCCATGAAGAAGGAGATTGCTGAGAGTTTCACGGGATCTCGCAATGCGCGCTTGATCTAGCTGGATCTAATTGCTCGATTCTCCAATTCCAATGGTGCTCAAAGATTTGCGATTGAGCAACAGATTTACTCAATCTCGCAAGGAGCAAATTCGATTTCTGGATTATTCACTCGTCTCAAAAAGATTTGGGAAGAACAAGATTCGCTTCGAGCTCTTCCGAATTGCACATGTCCTAATGGTTGTGGTCATTCTCAGGCTATCAAACAGAGTGATCAAGATCGACGTTTGTTTCAATTCCTGATTGCTCTTGATGATTCGTACATTCCAATCCGGAGTGGCATTTTGATGAATTCTTCGCTTCTGGATATTAATCAAGCCTATTTTCCTCTTTCTCAAGAAGAAACTCAGCGTTCTATGAAAACTTCCAGATCTCCGATTGATGTCTCTGCTAATTCTGTTACAGTTAAGTCTCCTAAGAATTCCACTCAATCTTCTTCTAAGGAGCTTGATTCTTCTAAAGATTCATTGAATCAGAGTCGACACAATGGTAACAAACAAAGGCATGTTTGTTCTCACTGTAATAGAACTGGGCATCTAGTCAATCGTTGCTATAAGTTACATGGTTATCCTCTTGGATCCAAGAATAAGAGCTCTGCAAATTCGTCCATGACTTCAGATGACTCACCTTCTTCGTCATCGACGTCGTTTTCTTCGGTTATTCCAGGTTTATCAGTTGATTAGTACAACCAGCTTCTTGCTCTACTTTAACGTTCTTCTCCATCATCATCAGCAAATACACCAAGCTTTGGGAACTTTGCAGGTATTTCTTGCTTTTCCTCATCTTTTCACACTAATTCTGCTGGAATCATGTTTAACAAGTTCACATGGATAGTTGATACGGGAGCTAGTGACCATATGTGTCATAATCTGGATTTATTTATGGATTTGAGCCCTTTACATCACCCTATTCAGATTAGTCTTCCGAATGGTACTTCTGTTACTGTTTCATTGGCTGGCACTGTGAGAGTATCTTCAAAATTAACTTTGTCTGGTGTATTTTTCGTGGCTGTGTTCAAATTCAATCTCTTATCAGTTCCCAACCTGGCTGCTCAACTTGACTGCATTGTATGTTTCTCATCATCTATGTGCTGGTTGGAGGGCCCTTCTCTAAAGAGCCGTCTGGAGCTTGGTAGAGTGCACAATCGTTTGTATGCGTTTTCAGAACCTCCATCAATCATCCATAATAATAAGTTGATTACAACACAGTCATCAATTTGTTCTTCTAATGCAACTTCTTCATCTGTCAATTTTGTAATTTCTGATGTCAATTAGTTACACTGTCGATTAGGACATCTACCATTTTACAAGCTTAAGTCTCTCTTCTCATGTGATATAAATAAAGAGAGTTTATTAGCTTGTGAGATCTGTGCAAAGGCTAGGCACTAGAGATCTCCATTTCCTTGTAGTTCTATTACAACTACTTGTGCATTTGACTTGATTCATGTGGATACATGGGGTCCTTACGATTCCCATACTTATAATGCTCCTGATCTTGGATTAAGCACTGTTGGCATTGAGTACTTCAAATATAAGGGCATTGTTCATCAGTGTTCTTGTGCTTATTCTCCTCAGCAAAATGGTGTAGTGGAAAGAAAACATAAGCATCTTCTGGAGACAGCTCGAGCCTTGCTTTTCCAATCTTCAGTTCCCATTAAGTTTTGGGGAGAATGTTTATTGACAGCTACATATTTCATCAATAGGCTTCCTTCTAAGGTTTTAGACAATGTGTCTCCTTATGAAAGGTTGTATGGTCTCCTTCATGTTCTCATCTCAGAGCCTTTGGATGTTTGGTTTATGCATCCACTTCTCCTCCTGGTTGGACAAAGTTCATGCCTCGTGCTTCCCCTTGTGTTTTTTTAGGCTATCCACCAGACAAGAAGGCCTACAAGCTACTTTGCCTTTCCACAAATCAAATATTCATGTCTAGAGATGTGGTTTTTCATGAGCATATTTTCCCTTTTGATTCATCCTCTTTGATTTCTAATTCCACTTCATATAGACCTATTCCTGCAGCAGATAATATCTCTCCTACAGATCCCATTCCCACTACAGATCAGGCTCCTGCTTCTGTTCATCCAATCATTCCAGTTCCTTCTCAAAGGTCATCCAGAACATCAGTTCCTCCTGTCTATCTTCAAGATTATCACTGCAATTTTGTTTCAGATTTGCCAAGCTTCTCATTCAGTGCTTTGTCTTTGGTTTCTCAATAGCTTTTGGCAAATTTAGCTCCTTTGGTTGAGCCTTGTTGTTATGAAGATGTTGTTGTTTACCTTGAATGGCAAAAGGCAATGCAATCAGAGCTGGATGCATTGCACAGAAATAACACTTGGGACATTGTTGATCTCCCTAAAAGCAAGAGGCCAATTAGTTCTAAGTGGCTTTATAAACTTAAATAAATTTCGAACAGATGGGACACTTGATAGACACAAAGCACGTCTGGTTATTAAAGGGTGCACTCAGAAAGCAGGAATCAATTACCCAGAAACATTTTCTCCAGTTGCCAAGATGACTACAATCCGGAGTTTGGTTGTTGTTGCTGTTAAGAAAGGATGGTCTCTATTCCAATTGGATGTCAACAACGCCTTTTTGCATGGCGACATTGACACTGAAGTGTTCATGAAGGTTCCTCTTGGTCTTCAACATCTTCATCCAGGCAAGGCCTGTCGTCTAAACAAATCTCTTTCCGGTTTAAAACAAGCATCGCGTTAGTGGTACAACAAGCTTTCTGAATCTTTGATTGCTCAAGGCTTTGTTCAATCTTTGAATCATTACTCACTGTTCTACATGAAAAACGGCAATTTGTTTGTGTTCTTAGTGATTTACGTTGATGATATACTGGTTACAGGGAATCATCTGTCCGAAATTGCTCTTCTTAAGAAGAATTTACACGAGCAATTCAGTATCAAAGACTTAGGTTCATTGAGTTATTTCTTGGGCATTGAATTCCTTTCTCACAGCAAAGGGATTCTCATGACTCAACGAAAATTTCTTCAAGAACTTCTCAAGGAATTTCCTAAGGAATCTACTCGAGTTACTTTGAGTCCCCTCGACCCTGCTTTTAAACTCGGGACTTCTACTGGCACTCCTCTTCAGGATCCTTCCCAGTATCGACAGTTGGTTGGTAAGTTGAATTTTCTCACCAACACTCGTCCTGATTTGTCCTTTACAGTTCAAAATTTGTGTAAATATATGCAATCTCCTACTGAGAATCATTGGAAGGCAGTTCTTCATGTTCTCCAGTATCTTCATGGCACTGTTGATCTAGGAATTCTCCTAGATAATTCATCTGATTTTCATCTCCAAGCTTCTTGTGATTCTGATTGGGCTACTTGCCCGGTTACAAGATGTTCTATCAGTGGTTATTACATCACCATTGGTGGCTCCCCTGTGTCTTGGAAATCCAAGAAGCAGGCAACCATATCTCTCTCTTCAGCAGAAGCTGAATATCGATCCATGAGGAGGGTGACAACAGAGCTAGCATGGTTAAGCCGTCTCTTTCATGGGCTGGAGGTGCCTGATATCACTCCCATTCCACTCAAGTGCGACAGCCAGTCGGCTATATACATTGCAAAGAATCCGGTGTTCCACGAATGAACGAAACACATTGGCATTGATTGTCACTATGTTCGTTCCCAAGTACTTGTAGGCTTGATCAAGTTACAACATCTCTCAACTCACTCTCAGCTAGCGGACATCTTCACCAAGCCTTTGCAGGGGCCTCTACACTCCTCTATCCTGCCCAAGTTGGGGCTGATGTCTCCTGAATCACCTCCAATTTGAGGGGGGGGAGGGTGTTAGTATATACTTGTATTAGTAAGTCTGGATTGTAATACACTATAAATAGCCTCCTATGTGTAATCAGTTGGAACATTTATAGTATAATATATTTATTTTATCTCATATAATGTCGGTAACTTTTCGACATATATTTTAAAAAGTTAAATTTTTTATAAAATATTAATTGTTTTTATCATATTTTATATATATTTCTGCAAAGAAAATGACTGAATAACCGAACATTTAAATTATACTATATTCTTCATTCATTGAATTACTTTAAATTGGAATCCCTAAAAAAAGCCTGATCAGGTGCGATGTTGCAAAGTAGTAGTTTAGGAAAGACAGTGGTCAATGATCGAAATATATAAATGAATAAATATTAATCTGTATGTGTCAGCATGTTGATGTTTGCAAATGAAGAAATCGTTTGTAGTTTCAGGAATAGAAAGAAAAGGCATGATTTTTATATCAAATCCCTTTTATTGTGCACTTTTTGCTTATCTTTATTTGGTGCATGATTTTAGTTTTCCCAAAATTAAATAAAAAAAGAAAAATTACAGAAAACCACCATTTAAATATGGGTGTTTTCACTTAACCACCCTTTAAATGGTATTTGTTTACAACTCACCACCCATTCAACATTTTTTTTAATTTATCATTAAATATATTATATTTTAATATTTTTAAACTCAAATTTGATTGTAAATATATTCATATTTTAAATTTAAGGGCTCGATTATATTTTAGGGATTATTTTATTTATTTAAAAAAAAATAATTTTAAATATAGCCTAAAATTATTGTCTTAATTTATGTTGAAAATATTTATAAAATTTTAAAATATTATAAAAATTACTCTTATTTATTTATATTTCAATTCTTCCAATATATATTGCATTTATCAGTTTGGGTCGGCTCATGATTTGCCTTCTTTTTTCCACTTCTATTTGCCTTCTTGTGCCACTTGCATATATCATACATACATTAATTTACTATTTTTGGTTCCTTTAATGACTTTATGAACAAAGTTAATTAATTATATATATGAAAATTGATATTATATTCGTTTACCTTTTTGTTTTCCCCTTTCTGAGTTCTGATTCCATAATTCCCTCTATTAATATAATATTCTCTTCTCATGCTTTGCCCTAATTCTAATGTGTCTGTTTTGAAAACTTAATTATAATTATCTTTTTCTTTTTCTTCTTCTTTTGTACATAATTATCATTTGGAGGATGTTCTCAGTACGTACAACAAACTACGCAAAAGGGCTGTACAGTGAACGTATATGAAAAGCTATAGCCTATAGGGTTGTCCAAACTGGCACCGACGTTCAAAAGCTTCATTCGAAAATGAAACAAACGCATTTTTAAGGATCGACAGTGTGTGTCTATATATATATATATATATATATATATATATATATATATATATATATATATAAGGAAAGGTTCTAATGAAACGGATAATACGGTGTAACGGTGAAACGAATGAATATTGGATCATATTCATATGAATATTATTTTATATGAATATATAAATATGAATATTATGTTGTGTGAATATGAATATGATTTAAATATGGGTATATGAATATGTTATTATTTATATTCAAATAATATAAAGTGAATAACACCATATTCATATCTACACACCACAATATTAACATATTCATATCCACATAATGCCATATTCATATTAATATAACACAATATAACTCTCCTCCACTGGTTTCTACTTTCTGCATGCATATATATCAGAATATATATAATGTCATAAAATAAAAAGGTAGCATATCTACACACCACAATATTAACATATTCATATCCACATAATGCCATATTCATATTAATATAACACAATATAACTCTCCTCCACTGGTTTCTACTTTCTGCATGCATATATATCAGAATATATATAATGTCATAAAATAAAAAGGTAGCATATTCAAATTACAAACATAAAAAACTAAATTGTAAAAAAACAATAAAGTCACCTTTCAACTATATATATAGGTAGAGGTTCTAGTGAAACGAATTATAGAGTGTAACATGTAACGTAATTAGAGTCGTTGGAATAAAATGAATGGTATAAGATGATGGAACACCGTAATACTGTATATCAAATTACACTATAGTTTATCAAAACCTCCTTGATTAACGCCACTCCATGTCTCCATCACCAACTCCTAAGTCCTAATTACAAACTTCCTTTGTTTCAAACAACGCATTAATTTGTTATTCATTTATTCACAAAACATTCAATATTAATTTACAAATTATGTACATGTATGCATAGTGATGAAAGCTAAATTCAGACAATTTATTCAAAAGAACTAGTCATCATCACGAATGCTCTATATACTTCATATTCATTTCAAAAGATAAAATATTCATTTGCTTATATGGTTATATTCAATACTGGAAAAAAAAGGTAGGGTATCTTTAATATAAAAAAAACACAAATCCAATATATATTGAATAATAAATTAATCAATATGAAAATATATGGTGGTGGTGAGACGCAAGACATATGTTTTATTATTTAAATCCTTGTATAGTAATTCTATAGTTGGTAAAAAAAAAATTTAACTATATAGATTTTCTTAAAAGAATATTTAACCTAATCGAAACGAATATTAAATATATATTGGTTGAGTAAGTTAATTATAAGTAATTAAGGGAGAGACATAGAGGAAAAAAATAATATTCAATTTTAATAAATTGAATATTCATATATTTAAAATTCAATATTCATATAAATATATCATGAGTGAAATTTATATAAAATTTGGAACTTCTGTATGGGTTTAAAATTTTGTTACAATACAAAATATTCAAAATTTTAATTTTACTAAATCAATTATTCAAAGTAAATAATTAGTTAAATATTTACCCTTTTGTAAATGAATAAGTATATATCGATTGTTTAAAGTTAATTATAGAAAATATTTAGCGTACTTGTTGTTCCAAATATTAATTTAAAAGTTTAAATACTTTATTCACATTAGACATACTAATAATTCATTTTAAAATGAAGTATACCACTTGTAATTTTAATAAATTGAAACGACACTATTTTTATTTTTTCACATATTTCTTCTCTAAAGATTGGATTACAAATTTCAGTAAGTTAACGTAGGTTACTTTCTTTCTCTTTTAAATATCATACATTCAATTCCTTCCCCGTATAATAATTTAGGATAATTTACATCCTATTATAAGATGATGAACACAATATTCATCATCTTATAACGACTACAATTTGTCTTATACCATTCATTTTATTATATCCAACGATTCTAATTACGTTACATGTTACACTCTATAACTCGTTTCACTAGAATCTCTACCTATATATATATAGTTGAAAGGTGACTTTATTGTTTTTTTACAATTTAGTTTTTTATGTTTGTAATTTGAATATGCTACCTTTTTATTTTATGACATTATATATATTCTGATATATATGCATGCAGAAAGTAGAAACCAGTGGAGGAGAGTTTCTCTTGTTCGCTAGCTTGTTGATGAAGAACAGACTAGAATTCGTGTATCTTTATTGTTGTAGTAATATATCTAGTTTCCTGGCACATTAGGTCCGTACCTATCTTAGTTGCTACATCTATGGCTAATACAGGTATGTGAAAAGGACAGTCAAATTTGTCCACACATCTATCTCAATACGCTCTCAGTTCTTTAATATTTGACTTTTTTAAAACTGTAAATTTTTTTAAAAAATAAAAATTAAATAAAATATTAGTTTTTTATGTAATATTTTTTTAATAATCTCATACTTATTACCAATAAATATGTGATTATTAAAAAAATATTTAAAAAACAAATATTTTATATAATTTTTATTACCTTAAAAAACGTGTATAAATAGTAAAAAATCATTTCTAAAGTAACGAAGGGAAGCGAGTATATTACAGTACAATTGTACTAATTAATTAATGTAGTGTTGTTTTTTTTTTAGTGCTATTAAGGGAACGATGTCGATTGATCGCGCACTCACTCTGCATTTTAATATATGGCTGCCCAGTGCCCTAACTAGAGCTGGCAAATGGGCTGATCGGGTCGGGTTCGAGTCGAGCTCATTTGGGTCGGGTCACAGACGGGTCGGTCATTTCGGGTAAAATATTTGCTCGGGTATTGTTCGGGTCGGGTTCGGTAACTTTCAGATTGGTCGGGTTCGGGTTGAATCGGGTCGGGTTCATTCGGGTTTCGAGTCAATCCGGGTCAGGCTCGTTCGGGTTTTAAGTCTATGCGGGTCGGGGTCGGGTTCGGTTTTGTGTCTAAGCGGATCGGTCTCATTCGGATTTTAAGTTAAACGATGAAGTGTAATTTACTCAATGCTCATTGTAATTCTAATACTCTATTCATCTTCGATTATTAGAAATTCAGATGAATCACTCATTATGTACTTATATCGATGATCGATCAATGCCTCTTAAAGTCTCGAACTCGTGATATAATCTTTATAAGTATTGCACTTGTACTATTACCATTTGTTTATATGAAAATAAGAGAACTATAATCCTTCTATCTATTAATCTTAGATCATTAGGTTGATCTTTCATTGCATCATTGATGGATTGATCATTGATGCATTAAGACTTTTGAGTCTTTGAATTTGGATCTTCTATAATGTTATTTGTACAAACAAAGTAATATATAAAATTATAAATAAAAGTATCAAACTATCATATATTCGTATTCGTTTGATTATTAGGCAAATGTTTTATGGTTTATCTATCATTGTTAATTTATTCATTATAAATTTACATTATATCAACAATTTTCAAGCCCTCAACTCCTCAATCCTCCTTCCTTATATCAAACATTCAAACTCATGATATAAAGTTCTTTACAGATATAATATTATCTTTCATATTTAAATAAAGTTATAATTCTACATTTACAATCTTTATTATTTAAATGATTTGATCTATTATTCATACTTTTTTTTAGCAATTATTCAATAATTGATTTGATATTTTTCAAGTTTGAAATTAACCCTATACCCTAAAGTCCTAAACCCTACACCCTAAACCCTATACCCTACCAAACCCTACCCTAACTAGTAAGAAAAAGAACCGTAAACTTAAATTGAAAGAGGGAGTCTTTTCCAAATTTTGACTAAAGGAGGGAAACTGAGGAAAAATGAAATTTTTAGGAGGGAAATTAATTTTTAGGAGGGAAATTTTTAGGAGGGAAATTAATTTTTTGACTAAAGGAGGGAAGTTTAGGATGCATGACGTGTTTTGTTGGGTCCATTATAATCCATCATCATCCTTCATCGTTTGTATGTTGATGAATTCTATATATTTGATAGAAATGGATGAATTGATTTAAGCATTTAACCACTCTTGTTTTATTCTTTTTCCACTTTTTGCTTCTTTCTTTTTCAGGTTAACGATCTCTCATACTCATACTATGACTCGGGAGACACATAAATGAGATTATAAACTAGTCTTAAAGAACCCATACATTATACATATTACATACTCTCTAATCATATCCTAAAAATAAAAGAGATTTTATGAGATTGGTAAAATTATTGTGGTGGCTAGGTGAGTATTATTTGGGTTCAGTTGAAAGTCGGGTCGGGTTGAGAGTCGGGTCGGGTCTAATTCGAGTCGGGTCATGTTTGGGTCGGGTCAGATTTGGGTCGGGTCAGAATTGGGTCGGGTCTGGGTCGGGTCGGGTGGGTTTGTGTTCAGGACCATTCGGGTATCGGGTCAAAATGGGTCGGTCTTGGGTTCGGGTTCAGACTGGCATAACGCTAGATTTTCGGGTTCCGTCGGGTTTGGGTTCGGCTGGGTCGGTCGGGTTTCTCGGGTTGGGTCAGATTTTGCCAGCGCTAGCCCTAACTGATGTTGAAACGTTTTAATCAGTATGGATGGGCGAACACCCCCGTCTTTTCCCTTTAATAGTAACGAAATAATAATTAACAAAAAAAAATGTTAGACTAATTGTTAAAAAAATACTTTCATCGTTATCTACCATAAACAATATTGGACCCAACGAGCAAAAACAAAACACCTAAAATTAGCTGATACAAACAACGAATACTTTCATAAGGCAGCAACAGGAAGACGGAACAGGAAAAAGAATAAAGGAGATCATTGACAATGGTGAATAAGTAATTAATGGCGAAGAAAATATTAAAAAAACATAATCAACCAAGAAACCCTCAACAATTACCTCGGTTTAATCGGGGACGAAGTCAGCGATGAGGATAACAAAAATTTGACAAGACCCATGACGAACACTAAAATTAAATCCGCCATATTCAACATGGGGAAAGACAAATCTCCAGAACCTGATGGTATGACGACAGAATTCTATCAGGTCTACTAGGACATAGCTGGACCCACAGTCACCAAAGCAATAAAAGGATTTTTCCAATCAAGGAGAATTCTAAACCAAACTTTCATCTCATTAATTTTGAAAACAGATAACCCCCGAACAACAAATGACTTTAGACCAATTAGTCTCTGTACAACTATATACTACCTTCGTTCAGAAATAGATGTCGTTTGACTTTTTGGTACGTTTTTTAAGGAGCTAAAACTATATAAAATATTAAATTTTTAGTAATTTTTTAATATAATATAAATACTTATTAATAATAAGTGTCATATTATTTTAAGAAAAATTGCTTTAAAAGTTAATATTTGATATAGTTTTTAGCTAATTAAAAAAAGTGTCAAAAAGTCAAACGACATCTGTTTCTGAATGGAGGTAGTATAAGACAATAGCAAAAATTATTGTAGATAGATTAAAACCAATCATAAAAAAACTAGTACACCCTATACAAGGTGCATTCATATTAGAGAGAGCTATCCAGGATAACATCCTCATAGCACACGAAACATTTCACTCGTTTAGAAACAAAAAGGAAAAACATGATGGATGATAATAAAATTAGACATGGAAAAGGCATATGACATGGTTGATTGGGACTTCGTGATCAGAATACTTAGAAAATTTGGTTTCTGTCCAAAAATAATAAACTGGATTGATCAATGTGTGAGGACGGTGTCCTTCTTAGTTTTGGTCAATGAAGGGTCGTTAGATCCATTTAAACCAGAAAAAGGACTAAGACAAGGAGATCGACTCTCAGCCCTTCTATTTATTCTGGGTGCTGAAATACTGTCCACAAGGTTTCAAATAGAGAGTAATAGCTCAGAGAACATAATTGGATTCAACATCACGAGAACAAGACCAAGAATACCATTCCTGTCATTTGCAGAAGATATGATTATTTTTACGTATGCAAACGAAAATGCGGCACACAAAGTGAAAAAAATTATCGACGAATATTGTGAAGCATCGGGACAAAAGGTCAACTTTAGTAAATCATCTTTCCAAACGACCCTGAAAGTCACCAGCGAGCAGAAACAAGCGATTTAAGACACCATGACCATTAAATACCAAAACCGGCTTGAAAAATATCGGAGTTGTCCTATCATCAATGGTAGAGTGAACAAATCAACATTTGAGGAAACGGTAAATAAAACTAAGACCCAACTCACTAAATGGAAAGCTAATGCCTTGTCGCAAGAAGGAAGAGCAGTAATATACAAAACAAAGGATATGAAATACCAGAGAACTAAGACCCAACTCACTAAATGGAAAGCTAAGCTAACGCTAGCTCATCAGAGCAAATCTAGCAACGAAACCAAACTTTATCACGCAAAAGTTCATGCTTCCGGCTGAAATACACAGAGAATTAGATCAGATAAACATATCATTCTTTTGGAACAAAGAAAATTCATACAAACCTCTCATTGGAAGGGATAAGATATGTAAAAGGAAAGACGAATGAACAACAGGAATACACAAAACAAAGGATATGAATAAAGCATTGCAAATGAAATTAATATATGGAAAATCCTAGCCGAACCAAAAAATCCATGGGTACAAATAGTGGAGCACAAGTACCTAAAAGGACAAGGAATACTAAAATATCAGAAAACATGAAATACATCATGGTAATGGCAAAACTGATATCACTAAAAGATGAATTCTGTAAGGGACTTGTATGGCAAATAGGTAACGGGAGAACAATAAAATTTTGGAAGGATAATTGGTTAGACAATGAACCATTAGAAGGACGACAATTATCGAATCAGCAAATCGACACAAGCATCACAGTGAATAAATTCATTAATATACATCGAAAATGGAAAATTGATAAATTGCCAAGATACCTAACCACGAATATAGTCAAAAAAATTGAAAATGTATATATACCTGACAACACCTTTGAGGATAGATTATATTAAAAACATGCAAAGAACGGATGGTTCTCAACGGCCAACGCACTGAAATACATCACAGATAGGAATGATAATGTACATAACAACACCAACTGGGTGTGGGAATTGGAAACGACACCAAAGGTCAAAAACATCATGTGGAAACTATATTTGAACGGAATCCCAACAAAAACGAGACTGAAAAATAAGGGAGTTGCGATACCAACAAGTTGTGAATTATGTGATCAATCCGACGAAACCCCGACCCACCTCTTCATCAAATGTCATTGTACAATGACGCAATAGAATCAGAAATAGAAAAGGTATTGCATGATGTCGATACAAACAATGAAAATATAAAGGACAATATGAACCACATCTTTTGAAATCTGAACACAAAATAGAGAGCAACACTTGTAATAACCTGGTGGAGTATATGGACAAACAGAAATAGGAAAATATTTGACAACTGTAAATCTACAACAATCTAGAATATGGAAATGTTTACGAAATAGGCATTGGCAAACTGGGAAAAAATGAAAAGTATTAAGAAGGATAATAGGAAAAATACAAACAATACAACAACAACTAGAAGAAAAAGAAACTTGAGATGGGAAAAACCACTTGAAGATACGTTCAAACTAAACTTTGATGGTAGCCTCACATCTTCTGGACTTTCTTTTGATGGCTTCATCATCTGGAACCACCTGGGCTCCTCGATTGTGATCGGCGGTGCACTACTACAGCCTAAGAACTCTGTAGAGACTGAAGCTCTTCCTTTGAGGCTTGGTTTTCTGAAGGCAAAGAAGTTAGACATTTCTCGCGTTATGGTTGAGGGCGATAACCTGGTGGTTATTAATGCTCTTAATGGCAAATGGCAGTGCCTTTGGGAAATCGATGTCCTTCTCACCGACATCCAGCTTTTGCTCCTCCACTTCGAGGTCGTCTCAATTTCTCATGTCTTCAGGGAAATTAACTGGTGTGCGGATCGTGTCACTCGCTTATTTCAGACTTCGACCTTGGCTGATCTGATGCTAGATAGAGAGCTTTGTATTTGCATCCGGAAGGATGCCATTGGTTGGTGGACTAGCAGAGGCTAGCATCTTCCAAATTTTTACCTATAGAAAAAAAGATGGAAAAACACGACCCAAACCCAAAAACTTGACCCAATCTACTTGAAATCAATTGATCCGAATACCCAAAACATAGTATAGTACATCGCCTAGAAACTGACCTGAACTAACCTATTTCTACATTCGAATAACTTGATCATTCAGATCTTATGCACGATAAACTTAAAAACATAGATCTACGAAGAGTATTATGTAAAATTACCACACAAATCACAAAACAGACACTTAAGGCTAATCTTTAGTGATAAACAAACTCAATTTCTCAAAACAGAGTATATTGAATCAAGTCACAACACAACGACTTTGAATTCTCCTTTTCTAGTTTCAATTTTAGCTCTTGTTGAATTGAGAATCTTTGATAACATAACAAGATTAAGTCATCTATGATTGAATCTTGTATACCACTAATGATCGGAAGAACATCGGCTTCAATTAACCATTGCAGACACAAGTGTAGAGACATAGTGAAGTAGACCGAAGAAAGAGAGAAAAGGGAGAGAAATCAATTACATGTTTCTTGCTATGAAAACCATCGTCTCTACAATCTTCTACCTTATTCTATGTACACCTCTAACCACTATTTACAGCCGAGGGATGTTACAAGTTGTTGCTTCCCCTCTTATTCCCTACTTGACTTCTTAACCGCCTAACATACATGTTACATCAAAATACATCATGAAGATCATAGAAGATTGAGAGTAGAGAGGCAAGGAAGAAAGAAAATAGAGAGAGAAAGAAGAGAAAGATATAAACTGAATTGATATATCACATTCTCCAGAATGAATACAATGTACATCTGTGTGATCTATTTATAGGGTTTTCTAACACCTCTAACTAACTCTTTATCAATGTGCTAACAGTCCCCCTCAAATTAGTAGTTTTGAATAGATCAACAACTCCTAACTTGCTAAGAAGTTTATTACTTTGTTCCTGATTAACCACCTTGGTGAAAATGTCAGTAGGCTGTTTCTTAGTAGAAATGTAACCGAGCATAATTTCTTTTTTGAGCACTTTATCTTGCACAAGATGGCAGTCTCCTTCTATGTGCTTTGTTCTCACATGAAAGACGAGATTTCTTGAAATCTGCATTGCTGATTTGTTGTCACAATACAGCTTGCTTGAGAGGTTGATCTTATTGAGCTTACAAATCAGTGAGCAACTTTAGTAGCCAAGTGATTTCACAACACACAGTGGCCATTGATCTGTATTCTGACCTAGCAGAAGATATTGCAACATATGTCTATGTTTTAGTGCGCCATAAGATCAAAGAGTTTCCCAGTAAGATGCAGAACCCAGTGAGTGATCTTTTTGTCATGGGACAGCTCACATCCGCTTCCCTATGCTCTCCTTCAAGTGTGAGTTTTATCCTTGGATCTAGTAGTGTAACAGTTGGCTTGGCTTCCTCATTTCTCTTTACTTCAATGCCAAGCAAGTATCTCAAGTCTCCCAAGCCGTTCATCAGGAAGTGCTTGTGCAGATGATCTTTTATAGCATTGATCTCAGCATTGTTGTCCCTAATTGTCAACATATCATTTACGTATACTAGCAGTGTTGTGTAGGATGATTTCGTTGACTTGAAGAAGAGAGAGTAATAAGTTTTTGACTGAACATATCTTGCAGCTTTAACAACTTGAGAGAATCTCAAAAACCATTGTTTTGGTGCCTGCTTCAAGCGATATAAAGACTTGTCTAGCTTACACACCATCTTAGCAGTTTTGTTGACCTCATTCACACAATCCCCTTGAGGGAAATCAAGCTATTTAAGCATATCATATATAGGAGGGATATCTATAAACATAGTTTCTTGAAGTTCCTCGTGAAGGAATGCATTGGTCACATCCATCTGTGACACAGGCCAACCTCTAGCTATAATCATTTTGGCCACTAGATTAAATGTCTCACTGTAATCGATCCCTTCAAGCTGAGAGAAGCCACAAGAAAACATTTACATCTCACAATGGACACAACTTCTGTCTTAGGAACCAAAGTCCATGTGTGATTTGCTTCTAGAGCATGCAATTCAATCTTCATAGCCGTCACCCATTCCGGGTTAAGCAGTGCAACTTTAAGAGAAGTTGGTTCATATAGAGGAGCCCCATTGTTAACAAAGGCCAAGTATGTAGGAGAACACATGGAGTAAGATAAGCAAGAAGATATTGGATATAGAGACTTACTAAGAGAAGAGCAAGTTGTTGATTCACAACTGGAAGAAGAAGCACACACATAGTCCTTCAACCGGCTAGAAGGAGGAGCATTCCTAGATGAGTGACTGACATCAATGGGGTTTGGGGAAAGAGATGGGATATCATCAAATGGAGGAGAAACTTGTAACACCCCCGTCCCACATCGGAAATCATAAGGATGCTGGGAGTGATTTATAAGTGATTCAAGCCCTACCTATGTCACAAGAGCTCTTCCTTTTCAGGCTCTAAGTGAGGACAACGGACCTGAGAGGGCTAGGTGGCATGGGTTGGCGCCTCTAAAGACCCCGGGTCTTACATATGGTATCACAGCCATCTCCGGGCTCGGAGGTGCGCCGACAGTATGCTCGGGTACGCTCCTCCTGAAGGGCAGTCCCTTGGGCATGATGGGGTCGTTAGTGCTTTAAGTAGGGGAGATTGTAACACCCCCGTCCCACATCGGAAATCATAAGGATGCTGGGAGTGATTTATAAGTGATTCAAGCCCTACCTATGTCACAAGAGCTCTTCCTTTTTCAGGCTCCAAGTGAGGACAATGGACCTGAGAGGGTTAGGTGGCATGGGTTGATGCCTCTTAAGACCCCGGGTCTTACACAACTGGTGATAGAGAATAGTAAAAAAGGACTGAAAGTTGAGAGGTGGGTTAAGGCGTATTGGTGGATAAGAAACAATATCCACTGACTGAAATGGAGGTAATAAGGATTCAAAATCCATTAGATCATCAAAGAAGGGTTCAAATGATTGGTTAGATAAAAGGTGTTGTGTTTGGTTTAGAAGCAGAATGAGATGATTGAGCAAAAGGGAAAACATGCTGAATGAAATGCACATCCCTGTTGATAATACACAATTCCCCCAAAATTTTATAAGTAAAGAAGCATGAAATCTCAAAGCTCTTGTAGTTTCTATAATGTATATTTGTTTTCTCTCAACCCTCCTATTTGGTTGTGGTGTTATTCTGTAAGAGCTTTCATGGACAAGGCCTTTGGTAAGAAGAAGCGAGGAAAGGGTCGAATTAAAGAACTCAGTTCCTTGGTCAGTTTTGAGTATCTTCACAGTTGTTTGAAATTGGTTTTCAACCAAGGGGCTAATGTGCCACAAAGAAGTTGGCTGATGTGCTCAATAGGCAAAAACATAGGTAATACAGAGTTTGTGGCACATTGAGGTATGGCTAATTGAGTAAATTAGGACATGTACATGGCTAACTCATCCAAGATTCCTTTTCCAAGCTTGACCTCAGGGACCACATAGTACAGTCCTCCTAGCTCTTCACCAACTGCAATCAGCTTCTTCTTTACAAGGTCATGTATGACATATTTGTTAGAGAAGAAAATGACAATACATCCAATATCATGAATCAACTTGCTAATAGACACAAGATTGAATTTAAAATGTGGTCGGAACATAGAATGTGTTTGATAGATGTAATGTAGGAGTGAAGTTGACATTACTAGTGAGATCAATCCTATTGGTAGAGCCATCAAGAAGATGAATGGAGGTAAAGTTTTGTGTAGATGTGGGATTCATAAGAAATTTCGTATCACAAGTAATGTGGTCTGTGGCCCCCCATGATAATGCATATTTCATATAGGCATTATAGGTAGTTTTTATTGCATTTAAATAGGAGTTTTGTATATGTTTTAGTTTAATTCCATATCTTTCTAGTGAAGTATTCGAGTTCGGAATCTATGCATTTTTAGTGTTTATTCTGCAGTTCTACATTCCGAACTTAGATGAGATCTTGAAAGAGCTTAAAAGGATGATCTAGGATCATATGATGGCTATGAAAGGAGAACCAAAGAAGAAAGGAAGCACAATGTCGAAGCTGAGAGGAACCAAGCTACTGTTGGGACCGGCGCCCGCCACTTTTCCACCGGCGCCCGCCGTTTCCGCGTGTTCAACGATTGCCCATTTTAGTTCGAAGATTCTATTATATTATTATATTATTATTATTTTATTGGATCCCTAGGATTTTGCACGACTCTATTTAGGTTATTTCTACCATTGTTCAGCCATATGTGATTTGTGAGACGGTGGCTGGTTTATGCCGTGTGAGTTACATTATAGAGAGATGAGCGTTACTTTGGCTATGAGTTGCTAAACTCATAGTTTTGTCTGTGATTCGAAGACATGGTTGAATGAATTGTGAGGATTTGATTTCAATTAGTTCTTTATAATTATATTTATCATCTTGTTCTTATCGATATCAATTTGTGTTTCTTTCTATGATTGATCACCATGTTAGGAATTGCATCTAGACTATGAATCCGTGTTGGTTTCTCGATAGCAAACGAAGTCATTGATTTAGTGATATTTCTATGCCATTATAGTGGATGATTTTGATTGATATATGTTGAGTAGATGTTTATAAGGCCGAGTGGGTTGTTCCCTTGTCTTCTATTTGCATTGAATCGATATGCCAATTGGTCTAAGAACTTGAATCGTTAATACTATTCTTTAGTGATATTGAATAAGAAGATTGTATCTTTGTGGATCAATCAACCATAGTCAAGTCGACATATATATTATAAGTACTATTGAATCAATCCTAGGACCTTAAACCTCAACCATTGTCGAGAATTACAGGTTAAATGCTTTTCTATCTTATTATCAATACATCATCATCATCATATTTACTTTATTTTGTTATCAAGTTGCTACAAATCATTTTTATTGGTATTAGAAATCATTGTTAGGAAATTATCATTGCAACCATTCTCTCTGTGGATTCGACTCCGGACTTTATCGCTTTACTAATCTATTGGTTTAAGCATTGAGTTAGGATATTAGTACTATTTGGGAGAAGCGAAAGCTAACGGCGTTCGCCAATCACCACCCCATTTTCAAGAATCAACAACTCTGTAAAGTTTGAAGCACTGCAACAAATCGTGATACCTGCAAAGTTGATCTAAGCCAACTTATATTTGTGTTGCTTCATCATGTTGATCCAAGAGTAAAGCATCTTCTATTGATCAGCAGTTAATGGTTGCAACATAGAAGATTCTGATTATGAAGTTGCACTATTTGCTAAAGATGCTTTTGAAAAAGCCTTAGAATCATACCCATTCTTGGACATATGAGGCTTGAACTTACTCTTGTAGTGCCACTCGGGATACCCAAATATTTCCCAACATCTATCATCTTTGTGATTTCCAATGCAATGACTACACTTCTCTTTCTTGGACCTATCTTTGAAGAGCCTGACCTGCTTAGCCATTAGAGCAGTTGAATCAGTAGAAACATACTTTGATCTAGAGAACTTGTTGCTAATGAAATCTTAAAGGAGAAAAGCATGAACTTTACACGTAGAAGGAAGAGGAGTGTGGATGAATAATTGGCAACGAGCAACAAAGTAATCCTCATTGAGACCCATGAGGAATTGCATCAGTTTATTCTCGCGATCTTGAGCTTCAACCTGTTCATGAATGTTGCATTCACACCTACCACAAGTGCAATGAATCGGAGCAACCAAACCAGACAATTACTGCCAAAGACCTTTAAGATGTGTGTGAAATAGTCAGTAATAAAGCACTTCCTTGACTACAATCTTGAATATCTTTCTTAAAGGAGAAGATCAGAGGAACATTGCGTTGACCATAGCTTTCTTCAAGATCGAGCCATATCTCCCTCGTAATATCAAATTCACCAATTGTAGCACAAATTTCCTTGGAAACGGTGTTCAGAATCCATGAACATACCATATCATTGCAGAGATTCCACATTGCAGCATTTTTTGGTGATTCGAGCAAGGTTCCTTCCACGAACCCCAACCTATTCTTTACGGACAAGGCGTTGGCATGGTGATCGTCTTTCTCCATCCCCGGTAATTTTCTCCAGTGAGCTAAATCCTGGTGAGTACCATGCAGGAATTCTTAGAGGGATGAATGAACAACGGATTCTACAAATCCGAAGCAGTGATAAGGTCATATCGATGACGATCATGATCTGCAGATCGACCTTTAGGAGTTGTCATGGAAACAAATGATCAATAATGATGAAGAAAAAACGGAAAATTCGAAGATCGATGAATCTGGAGATGAAAGAAGAGAAATATATTAACTGAATTAATCACATTCTCCAGAATGAATGTAACGTAGAACTGTGTGATTTATTTACATAATTTTCTAACACCTCTCTAACTCTTTATCATTATGCTAACACATTTAACAATACACAAACATTGTTACCAACTCTAGTTTATGCTTAAAATCGTTATATACAAAACTTTAGCAATGAAAACATATGTATCCTTAATTGCACCGAACAATGAACCCCCCCCCCCTCCCCTCCAAATTAAAAAAAAAATCCACTTGCAGAATCCATGTCAGAATTTTAATTTATATGAAAACAAGGCACATGGTAATTAAGTGAATCACGAAAACACGTAGCAAAAAGCAATAAGGAACCGATCGAAGATTAAAGGTTTGACTAAATTATGAATACCTAGCTTCATCGATCATGAAAATAAATAAATAAATAAAACCTTAAACTGATCGGTCCCATATGCTGAATTTGCAAGATATAAAAAGATTAGGTACACGCCGACAAGACCAATTTCAACTCTAGATATCGATTCAAAAATTCAAACTTGATAAATCAAATCAACATATCCATATTCTTTAATATAATTATAACCTAACAAGGTATATGGTTCCGCCACCACTTGTTAGTACACTCAATTTTTCAAACCCTAAAAACCAAGACGAATCATGCTAGCTAGACTTACTAAGAGATCCGAATTACTATATATAGAAAAAATTTTAAATTAGAGATGTCGCAAGTATATCATCTTCTAGAGCCAAATCTTTTTGATGGAAAGAGTACCTGAAAGCCTCTATATGGCCATCTCCCATAGTAGGCTAAAAATTGGGTTTGAGCTTAATTTTACTCTCATCTTAGGCTAAAATCTAATTTAGCCTTTTTATTTTTAGTCTATTTCCAAAAGAAAGACCAAATTTAGCTGTCTTTTTGAAAGGCCAAATGTTATTATTTATTTATTTTTAATTGTTTAATAATTATATAAATATATAAATAATACAATTATAAATCTATATATTATATAATTATTATTTGTAATTAAAAATAAAAGTTGTAGTATTGTAACTATATTCAAGAGTTCTTCGATATGACTATAATATTTGACATATTTGAATTATCATTGCATGAATAATAATTTTAGAAAATGACATTAATCTTTTTTTATTATAGATTCGTCAAAATTATAATGAAAATAAATATTAAGTTGCTTAAAGCACTAACAAAGAAAAAACAAGTACAAAATGAAACTACCAACTATTGAATCAAAATCACATCTAATATTCTGGTAGATCCGCATTACTCTCTTCATAACCATTTCCTGTTTCGAATCCACCACTTTGATCATCTTCATGCACATATATTTCATTGCTCATTCAAAAGTTACCAAAGTCATAATTTTCACTACCAAAATTTTTATTATCACATGCAGATTCTGATGATGATATTTAAGATTAATTCATTGTTTATTCAAATCGAAAGGAAAAAGATAGGATCGAGTGACGGAAATGAAATGTTTCCATGATTACATTAGTATTTATAGGGAGTTTAGTCAGCCAAAATTGGCCTACGGGGAACAGTAAAATCGCATAATAGGCCAAAAGAGAATATTATATAGAATATTCTCTTTTGGGAGGCTATTTCCCCTAGCCATTATAGCCTACGAGGGAAGATGCCCTAAGAAGCTTATTTTGGGATTTTTTTTTCTAATTAAATTTTTTTTGTAAATTACTTTTTAGGGTTGATCCTATATTTGGTATAAGAAGATTATAATTGTTTTTTTTGTTTTTTTTTACATTTCATGACCATAACCTAATTTATTTTAAATACTAGCGGAATAGAATCCCATTCAAACTATTAGGTCAGAATTGGTATCAATTCATGCTCATACCATTACATTGAAATTTATGAATTATTGAATTACCCATAATTTAACTCATTTTAAAGTAGTCACTGAACCACTCTCTATTTATATGCATGTGTTGAACCAGTTATTGAATTAACCATAATTTAACTCATTTTTTTTTACATTTAATGACCATAACCTAATTTCTTTTAACTGAGATAACTCTTTTTTTTTTGTCCTTTTAACTGAGATATCCTCGTAACCTCGAGAGAAGCTCTCTCCTCTCTCTAGAAACTAGAGAGAGGGAGCCCGACCTCGGCTTCTGCCGCCTTATCCCGACTTCGGCCGTCTTAACTCGGCTTCAGCCCCCTTATTCCGGCTTTGGCCACCTTAACTCGGCTCCGGCCGCTCCGTGCCACCATGGCGCCACCACAACTCTATTATGGCGAAATTAGTTAACTGAGAAACCCTAAATATGTTTTTCCTTTTGGATTTGTATCAAAACCTTATTTGTGATGGGGCTTTTGTTGTGTCTGTGTGTTTTTCTCTGATTCATCAGTAACCTTGTCCAATTTCGTGGGATCTCTCCCCCTGTTCTCCACTAGGGGTGCAATTTGTTTGTGTGGATCTCGTCCGCTGGTTTCTCTGCCCACCGGCTTGCCCAAACTGCAATCACGACGACGCCATCACCATGGTTGAGTCTAGGGTATCCCTTCTGGTTTTCGGGTTTGGCTTTCTTCAGTCCCGTTGGCCTTGCTGCCTCTGATGGACTGGAGTGCTCCTCCCCTTGGTATCTCGCATGTCGGCTTGGTTCGTGAGGGTGTGGTGGAGGGTGTGTCCGTGCCCCGTAGGGGTGTACTGGTCTTCATCGAGGATGTTGTCGCCGGTTGTCGAGAGGCCTTGCTCCTCTACTTAGCGGTGCTCCGGCGTCGCTACCGGCTGTGGTTTTCCTTGCTTGGCAAGGTCGACCTGTTGGCTGCTTGGGAGCGGGCCTAAAACCTAGTGCTTTGGGCCCAAGTTTTTTTCTTGGGCCCAAGGCAGCCCAAAATTTTTTTTAAACAAAAATTGTGTGTCGAATCATTTCATTTCATTTGATATATTTATATATAAATATATGAATTTATATTTATATATACTTACAAATCCACCCGAAAGGGTTAAAATAAATCCCGAAAGGGCTTGATCAAAATCCAGAATGGGCTCGATAAAACCCCTTAATGGTTTTGAGGTGCGTTTTACAAGGGTGGTTCGCGGCGGCTTCTCTGAATGTTCTTGTTGTTCCTTCTCTTAGTTGGGGCTCTGGCATCCGGTTTCGGGTCTGGCTGGGGTTGAGGCGGTGTGTATCGAGGCGACTCCGTGATCCGAAAATTTTCTAGGAGGATTGTCTTTACTGCCCACAGGGACTCCTGATGTACCGCTGGCCAGCGGTGTCATCTCTTGGTGGCGCTTGGCGTCGGGTTGTAGTCTACGTTGTCCCCAGCATATTAGGTTTAGGTTCGTTTGTTCGCCTAGATTTGTTGCTTGCCACTGTTTGTATTGCATCTTCTTATTTTAGGTTGTATTTTTTACGATTCGCCATCTGCCGACTTTGTCGACCACTCGAGGTTTCAGGTTTGTGTGGCCCTCGAATTCATACCTTATAAAAAACCTAATTTCTTTTTCTTTAACTGTGTTATAAGGTTTTTTGTAAAAAAAATAAGCAATGTGCATTACGCGAAAAAAATGAAAACCGCAGAGGTATTTGGTGAAATATACCAAACTTTCGTGCACCTCGCGAAATTACCTATACCCTAAGGGCACTGGGTGAAAAATTCAATTATTAAATTAATACCTTTGCTGACACCCATATGGATCCACTTCGCAGTGTATGCGAAGTTAATGGTGTGTGTAATGTCAACAGTGATATCATCAATGGTGTCCGCAAATTAAAGCCTCGTCAGTAACATCGACTTCAACAATGTCACTATTAACGTTGTGAACAATATCGATGTTAGAAATTCCATTGTCAATGATGTCAACAACATCGGCGCCAACAATTAATGTTCGCATCAGCAACGTCGGTGTGAGGAAGTCGGTGGCAACTGCATTAGTGTCAGCGATGTCGGCGTCAATGTCAACATCCTCGATGTCAGCATTAGCAACATCAGCGTCCTCGACGGCTTCGGTGTCAACAACTTTTTTGGTAACGATAAAACATATAAAATTGCTAATGCAAGGGGAAAAAGGGAAAAAAATTTAAAAAAAGTGTTAACGCAAAAAAAAAACCTGACACGCGAGGGGGCACAGGGGCACGTGCTGCGGGGGGGGGGGGGGGTGGGGTGGCACACACAAGGTCGGAGGGGGCACATGTGGGTGAGCATTTTGCCTATTAAATCAAGAGGGTGGACATTGAACTAATAAGGGTTGCTAATATGAATAGTTTGTAAAATGCCCCTAAATAATACTATGCTGGAGGCATTGTCAATGTGACCAGGCAAGTCCATGGGCAGTGATAATAGCTTAATGCAACATCTCTTTCAAATTTTCTAGGGTTTCGGATAAAATTTTATTAGTAAATTTATATATTTTTTTCGTTATCCAATGAATTACATTGTTCTGTTGGCTCAGTAGCAAGCGGTCGAACCAAATTTTAATTTTCTAGGGTTTTGGATAAAAATTTATTAGTATTTATATATTTTTTTGTTGTCCAATGAATTACATTTTTGTGTTAATGGGCTCAATAGCAAGCGGCCGAACCGAATCCAATTAACTCTCCTTGGGGCTAGAGATATGGTGACCCGGTTTGGGGAGGGGGTTTACCAGAGTGACGAGCTCTTAGCCGGGTGGGTGGAGGAAGGTCGTTTTAGAGTGGCTGCCGCATATGAGTGTCTTCGGCCTTGAGGTGATTGTGTCCGTTGGGCACGTGTGGTTTGGGTGAAGGGTGGCACGCCGAAGCACGCGTTTATTAATTGGCTTGCTCGCCTTAGGCGCATTCCTACACAAGATAGGTTGCTCTTTCTTGGTCAGGACCCGGTGTGTAGGTTTTGTGAGGATGCTTTGGAGACACATGAGCATCTTTTCTTTGAGTGCCCATTCTCGGCGGAGGTGTGGGGCAAGGTTTGTTAGCGGCTTGGCATGGTTGCAGGAATGACTTTGATTTCAACGACATGTGTGGATCTTCATCGGGCGGCTAGGAGCAAGCGAGCAAGGCCCCAAGCGCATGTATTGTGGCTGTTAGCCTCGGTATATTACATTTGGTATGCACGGAATGCGTTGATCTTTGACGACAATCGAATCCCGATTGATATTGTGGTTCGATTGATATGTACACATGTGTTCCGTGTGATGTATAGTTTATTTCCTCATGATATTGTAGCTGATTTATAAGGCACTTGCTTTGCATTTATTGATTATTTAGCATATGTCATGAAGGCTTGCATGACTTTGTGAATATGCTTTTGTTTGTAGTAGAGTGGGATGTTCCTGGCTGGTTTTATATTAGTAATAGTTACCTTTTAGCAAAAAAAATAATCCAATTAACTCTACCAATACAACATATTGATGGCAGGTTTAAACTCAACTGGCTTGAATTTTTGTTAATTTTTTTGTTTAATCTTTTAAACTTTTTATATATGGAAAACAACATAGGCTTTCTTATTAACTATTTTAAATTAATTTTGGTCCTTCTTATTAATTATTTTTATTTATTTTTTTTACAGTAGGCAATAAATTGGATGTACTAACGACATCTATGATCATCTCGCAAGATGATGTTTTGGAACTCACAACAACAAGCACTCAAAATAAAATTACAATTGAAACGAGATTTAGCAATAAAATCAGCTGCACCGTTGGCCTCTCTATAGCAATGCTGAAATGTGATGTACTCAAAATCTCTTCTTAAAGAATGGATCTCTTGGACTATTTGAGCGACCTCCCATGGTATATTGTTCGCATGATTGATGGCGCCGATGATGATAGCACAATCACTTTCAACTATAACTCTTCGAATCCCCATCTCCGCTGCCAGTCTTATACCTATATATACAACAAAAGCTTCTGCAAAAATGACAGAACCCATCCTAACGTTACATTTATATATCCGAATAAGTTGACCTTCATTATTCCTCACAACACAACCAACTTGTGGTTGAATATCACTTTTCACCGAAGCATCTACATTGATCTTAATAATATCTATTGGAGGACATTTCCAAATCATTTTATCAGGAGGCCTAACACGTTTAGGTAATTTCGTTTCAACCTGCCCTTTACTCCAGCAAGAGATATTATCAATAGCTCGAGTTAACGCATAGATCGTACCTGTATTAGAAGTATTGCGGAAAATAATTATTAATTATTAATTATTTTTATTTGTTAATTAATTTAATACATCCTCTTGTTTTATTGATAAGCTACATTATTTTTGGGGCCTTCTTATAAACTATTTATAATTATTTTTGGGGCCTTCTTATTAACTACAATATTTTTATTTGTTAATTAAACACAACTTCCTGTTATATTCACACAAACATAAATAGTAAAAATGACTAAAAATCAAATAGAACGTACGTAGTTCTATATTAAATTTATGTTAGTCTTTTTTTTTAAAGTAAATTTATTTTATTCTCATACACGTCTGTGATTTATTAGTAAATCTTAATAACTGCTACTAGTAAAATCGTTACATTGGACTTTTTCATTGCGTTTTAAAAAAAATAAAACTCTATAAAAGGTTGACTTTTAAATTATTATTATTTTTTAATAATTTCATATATTTTTTTATTTTTTATTTTTAGTAAAAATTATTTAAAAAATTAAATATTTTAATAGTGAGGTAGTATTGAACAGACCCTCAAAATACAAATTATACAATATTGGACGACCCTGCTGTGACGGCCACCTCCAGAGTCAGACCAGTCCAGTTTGATTATTCCCAATTATTAATATCGATTTGGACCTTCGCCCTTCATCCATCATTCATCAACTGTTAATTGTTTTTGGAGTTGCAGTTAATTAGTCAAAGTGTGAATTGAATCTACCTATTCAAGCCTTTGTATTAGAAAGCTTTTAGTCAAGAGCAGCCCAACCGATCTGTAACTCGATCTTTTATCGTCCATCGTCCTTTAGATCCATGTACTGGACAACCTGTGCTTATTTTCTTCTTGTAGAACGTACTCGATCGATCAATTTCCAGTGAATAATTAAGAAACGATGTATAGCTTGATTGTGACATTAGTCATCAATACGCCAAAAGCGTGGTTACAACTGGCATAAGTGCACAACATATGATACAAATTAATGTGCCTAGCTACCTTACATTCCATACATATATCAGGGCAAATTAATCATATGCATGCATATTTAAAATTTTTATTCAAGCTAGCCATAATTTTAGGGGTTTTTTTATTGTATATAGAGAAAAGTATCTTCCTAGCTACTATATATAGAGTGGTTGGTTCCACTGTATACAATCTGTTTTCTCAAGATTATTCATCTGTTTTTACATAGTTATTTGTCCATATATAACAATGTAATTAATCGTTTGTAAAAAAGTGTGAAAAAATATAATTTTTTTTCTAATGAACAATCACCAGTACCACCGAATAATTTCAGTTCAATGAATAATCACCTAATACCACCGAATAATCAGAAGTTACTTTTAATCTCAACTATTGATCTTTTTAGTTCAATGGCCCGGATTTGTTAACATGATACACCATAAGGGTTGTGTGTATACGTAAAGGGGATAATTCCAATGTAAACACCTCGATCTTACGGTGTAAACTGTGAATAAATTGATTATTCGTACATAACAACATAATTATTCGCCTGACATAATGTAATCATTCATACGTATTAAAAGTATTTTTCATATAATAACTATTCATCTGTTACAATATGATTATTCGTATGAGTTATGTACAAATAATCATGTTGTTTCAAACAAATAATTTTGCTCTTCAAATTTTTCTTTAAATCCCAGTCGTTGATTTTCCGAACCCAACACTCCAGATTTGTTCACAAATTGCACTGCAAGAGGTGTTCATAAATGATATAATATATATATATATATATATATATATATATATATATATATATATATGTATGTATGTAGGGTGGTTCGGGTGTACTCACCCCTTATGGTGTTAAATGTTAACAAATCAGGACCATTGGATAGAAACGAATAATTCTTCATACTTGAACAAATAATGACTCCCAAATTACCGAATACTAACTCTGAACTTGCCAAATAATCGATAATCCATTTAATTTCAAATGAGCAATTTATCAACGAATACTAATTCTGAACTTGCCAAATAATCGAAACTTGACATACAAAATTTACAACTATTCAAAACTTTCAACATTGTGAGTCAATTTTGCAACTAATCGATAAGTTATTCTTAAACCCTTATTTATACTACTCATCCAGGGTCTCTAACTAACTCTTCTTTATTTAGCTAAGTTAACTTGTGGTGATGATCTCCTATGTGCATCCCCATCATATGTGGATATATTCCACAGTCCCTGCACTGATTCTTTGCACAAAATCGATAATAAGATCTCTAACCAAAATTGTGAGTTTATGCATTCTCTAACCTAAAACGTTAACTATAACAAAATCTCAATCTAAATCTAAATCTCTAACAAAAACCTCAATCTCCAACAATATATATCAACACTAGTGTAGGTCCCGTCCCGTCTACGGAGAATACAATAATATATTAATATAGATATAAATAAAATTAGTTCGACGGATTATAAAAAAATCTAAATATCTTTTATTTAGATTCTCTCAATATATATAATTCACATTTATAAGGTATTATAAGGTATTCTCAATATAAGGTATTTATAAATAATATAGAAACAAATAAATAATAATTATTAAATAATTAATTTTGATATAAATAATTTTTTTCATCGAAAAATAATCTAGATATAAATAAAATAGTACTTATCAGTATTGCATATTTATCTATTCATATTTTTGGTAAGTATGACTATGAACTATTTTTTATTTATAATTTTGTCAATTAACTAAAATATATATAGATAGATGGATATTGTGGCTTGTATAACTTTCTATAAACTATGATAACATATCATTTTATTAATTTTTTTCTTAGAATCAACCACAACGAGTCACATAAGATGCTATGCATCGGTTTTAGTATATGTATATAGATAACATATATCATATATAGTTATAACAAAAACAATGATGAAATTGCTATGACGGAAAAAGTAAGGTCCGTTGCTTGAGTGTAAATCTTACGGGGAGTAGGATGTAGAATTGAAATTGTTTTTAAAGAAATAGTAGAAAGAATCTTTGCGTAATTAATTTATGTTATGTTGGGAGAGAGGTGTTTCTCAATTCTCCTCAATTCAATTAATCTGATAAACACATTTACAGTTTATAGAAAATCTAAACCTAAAACTAATCGGTTATATGGCACTTTCATTCACACTAATTAACCCTAAAATTTAACCTAAAACTAACCGAGTCACTTGCCCACTCACGTACAAATCTTAACCACCTTTTCAGGATGTAGATTGAAGAAAACGAAATGAAAAAACTCAATTGCTCAGGGAACTCAACAATTTGTTACATTAAGAACTTGGTTTATTCACTGATCATTTCCCCTTTTTATACTCCTACTGCTTAACAGATTGTAACAAATTTCTGTTGCAGCTAAAAGACCAAAATACCCCTCACACTATATACACTATACTCTACATACCCCCTCAAGCTGAACTTGTGGGAGCACAAGACCAAGCTTGACACACAAAATGTGATGTTGATGAGCACCAAGAGGTTTGGTCATGATATCAGCTGTCTGTAGTTGAGAAGAGACATGAGATGTAGCCAAAAACCCTTGCTGAATGAGCTCTCGAATGAAGTGGCAATCTATACGAACATGTTTGGTCCGTTCTTGGTATACATGATTGGAAGCTAAACTCTGAGCTCCCTTGTTATCACAAAATAGAGTGACTATAAGGGCAAATTGATCTTCGAATCAGAGAGTAACCCTTGCACCCAGATGAGATCACTAGCAGTGTAGGACATACTCCTATATATATATTCACTCTCTGCAGAAGATTTGGACACAACCTTCTTCCTTTTGGATTTCCAGGAAGTCAAAGCACTACCCAGAAAAACACAATAGCCAGATAAGGATCTACCTGTATCTGGGCAATTCCCCCAATATGCATCACTGAATGCAGATAACTTGAGATCAGAGATAGCAGGATATGACAGAGCAATATTGAAGCTCCCTTTGAGATATCTTCGAAAGTAAAGAGCTGCATTCTAATGAGGTTGACGTGGGCATTGCAAAAACTGGCTTAGTTGTTGAACGGTGAAGGAAATATCAAGTCTTGTGAATGTCAAGTAGAGAAGACGACCTATCAATCTCCTATACATCTCAGGATTGGTAAGAGGCTCTCCTTCATCAGAACCTAACTTGACACCCCTTTGCATAGGAAAAGCAGCTACCTTGCATTCCATCATGTTAGTATCCTTCATAATATCAAGAATATACTTCCTCTGATTTAAGAGAATGGAAATTTCACCCGCACCTGACTCGAACCCGAATAATCCGACCCGAAAAAGTGGGTGAAAACCCGAAAAAAAGCGGCTGAAAAGTGGATATGGGTGAAGTGGATATGGGTGGTGGGTCAGGTGGGGTGATATTTTTTTCACCCACACCTGATCCACCACCCGACCCATCATCCATCACCCGACCTGATCCACTATCCATCTACATTATAAAATATTATTTATATATTTTATATAAAAAATCTATAAACTTTCTAAGTTCCTATAACCTTTAACTTTCTAATTAGTACTTTGTTATACTAACCTCCTGCCCTCTCTGTCCTCTACCACTCTTGTCTTGTTGTTGCTGAGCGACTTATTTTCCTTAAGAAAATGCTATTTAACCTCCCGATTATAATTAACACTTATGGTCATGTGTTTAAGACAATGTTATTTAAACTTATGATGACTTATTTAAGACTTAATGTGTAAGATGATGTTATTTTAGCCAATATTTTCTCTACATGTTTTATTGGAATTCAATGATGTGTATTTAGCAAAAATCACCCATATATCATCCATATTTCACCAATTTCACCCGCTCACCCGTTGGATATGGGTGAAAGTGGATATGGGTGAAGTGGATATGGGTGGTGGGTCGGGTGGGGTGATTGGTCATCCATAGTGGGTCGGGTGAAATGGGGGTCCATCCACCCACCACCCGATCCATTGCCATTCCAAGAGATGACCTTGAAATTTCCATGCCCAAAAAATATCTAGCAATGCCAAGGTCCTTTATTGTGAAGGCAAAGTGCAGAGAGTGCTTGGTTTTTGCAATTTCTGTACTGTCATTGCCCATTACCAACATGTCATCTACATAAACCCGTGCCACTATGAAGGAATCACCAACAGCTTCGGTGAACAAGGAATAATCATGTAAGGACTGCACAAAATCAAGTTGACAGAGGAACTTAGTGATTCTAGATTCCATTGCCTGCTAGCCTGCTTTAATCCATATAAAGATCTATTCAGCTTGCATACTTGACCAGAAGCAATTTTAGTATAACCTAGAGGAGGTAACATATACACTTCTTCATCAAGAAAGCCATGAAGAAAGGCATTATTTACATCCAACTGATGAAGATTCCAACCCTTTGTTGCTACTAAGGCCAATACAATGCGCACAGTTGACAGTTTTGCTACATGGGAAAATGTTTGTTTATAATATTTGTCCTTCACCTGATTATAACCCTTTGCCACTAAACGAGCCTTGAATCTGTCTACTTCCCCATTAGGTTTGTACTTAATCTTGTATATCCACCTGGATCTAATAGCCTTCTTTTCAGGAGGGAGATTTGTAATAGACCATGTATAATTACCTTCCAAAGCATCTTCCTCGGCTTTCATGGCCAATTGCCATCTCTCATCATCCTTTGCATGGTTATAGGTTCGAGGTTCAAATATATCACACATATTGACCAAGGAATCAACATAAGCAGACGTCAAATGAGCTAGATTTTGTACTGAGAAGACAAAGAAAGATTGGGACAGAGAAGATGATCTAGTGGGCAAATCTAAGCAAATATACTCATGCAGCCTTTGTGGCCTATGAATAACTCTCTTGGAAGGAAGGACACTGACAGGAGGAATACTATGATGTAGAGAGTCAGGTGCAACTTAGCTAGTAACTTCATCACTTGTCTCCATTAGTGATGAAGAAGGAACAACCCCAACTTCAATGATAGACTCAGAGGCAGTTAACTCATCAACCACTGTTATAGGAGGAACATGAATAAGAGGAACATCAACAGAAGCAGGGTTGACCAGAGGCAACTTAGGCTGTTGAACAATATGACTACCAATACTGTGATCATGCTTGTAAGGGAACACATGTTCTTGAAATTTAACATGTCTGCTAATGAGAACCACCTGTCTATCCATATCAAACACCTTAAAAGCTTTCTGATCAGGAGGATACCCTAGAAAAATGCATCTTCTAGCCTTAGTCCCCAACTTATCCTTCCCATCATTGGGTTGGAAAGCATAACACAAACACCCATCAATTTTCATATTATCAAGAGAAGGAGATTTCCCATACAAAATCTCAAATGGAGACTTCCAATTTAGCACTGCAGAGGGCATTTTGTTTATCAAATATGTAGCACTTAGTACGCAGTCTCCCCAAAATCTGATAGGAAGACCTGCATGATGTCTAATAGCTCGAGCTGTCTCAATCAAGTGTCGATGCTTTCTTTCAACTCTACCATTTTGCTGAGGAACCCCTGGAGCTGATCTCTGATGAATGATACCAAGCTTCTCAAACAACCGAACACAAGAGCTTTGTGTGAACTCAGTACCATTGTCTGTTCTAACCACTTTGATTGTGGTATTAAACTGGTTCTTAACCATATTAACAAAAGCAGCAATCATTCTATAAACTTGAGTTTTATCTTGAATTAAGTAAACCCAAGTAGCCCTTGTATGATCATCAAGGATGGTTAGGAAATATTTTGCACGTACCACACAATGCAGCCTCTTTGTAAGGGCCCCATACATCCATGTGCACCAATTTAAACACAGAATCAGACAAAGAATCACTAGAAGTAAATGGCAATATGTGATGCTTTGTCATATCACAAGAACCACAAGAGAATTTGCTGAAATCACACCCTCTACAAACATCCAATTGTTTCATCTTAGATACTAACAGATGACCCAATCTAGCATGAACCAAGTCTAGACTTCCAACTTTATTACAAACACTTCTAAGAGGATTATTCAAACTGGAATCAATACAACTGTTAACATGAATCTTGCTAAAAGAAGCTCCTTCTGCCGGATCTGTTACCTTCAGGAAGTACAGACCTCCAACTTCAATTCCTTTTGCAATGATACACTTAGTGGTAAGGTCTTGCAATATGCAGGATACTGAATTAAAACTAAAATCCAGTCTCTGTTCCTTCACCTTCTTAGATACAGATAGAAGGTTACGTCTAAACTAAGGCACATATAAGACATGATTCAAACTCAGGTCTGCAGAAAGAAACAAAGTCCCAGATTCCTTGACCAAAAATGAAGTACCATCGGGCAACCCAAGAGATACAAACTTATCCATCACATGTAACTCAGAAAAAATACTCTCGTCAAAAGCAATATGGTCTGTATCACCCGAATCCACAATCCAAGACAACTTATCAGCTTTATGACTACCAATAAGAAAAGAAAAATTGAGGTTACCTGCAAAATTCATAAATGCATGTTGACTGAAGTGTTAGGTCCATCCATCGGGGATTTGCCTTTCATCATTTTCACAATCTCCTGAAAAATAACATTCATCATGCTTGGGTTAGGCTTAACACCCTTAGAGTCCAAGGGACTGTCATACTGATATTCCATGTGTTGGCCTTCTGCTATAGCTGTAAACTTGCTAGAACTACCCTTCTGAATCTCCCCATCTCTAGGTCCTTGGTACCATTCAGGGTATCCCACTACCTTGAAGCAATAGTCCCTAGTGTGACCTTTCTCTTTGCAATACTCACACTGTCTCTCATACTTAGCTTTCTTAAAATCCCTTTTCATTTTATCAGTAAACTTTCCTTGAGCAAACTTACTCCCAACAGCAAACACATTACCACCAGACTGATCATTCCTACTAAAAGCCAAAGAATTCAACTTAGTAGACAAACCAGTAATTCCTTTCTGTCTCTCAATTTGTACTGCCATCTGAAAAACCTTGTTCAATCTAGGCATGGGATCCATTGAAAGAACATTGTTCCTGAGATGCTCATAAACATCGTTGAGTCCCATTAAAAACTGCATGACCTTAGCTTTGATCTCTCTGTCTAACATTCTCTTCAAGATGACACAACTGCAGTGACTAATTCCATCACAACTACAAATAGGAAGAGGATCAAGAAGTTGAAGTTCATCCCAAATCTTTTTAAGTTTTCCATAATACGCAGGTACAGACAAATTTTTTTGCCTCAGATTAATCAATTCACGGTGCAATTGGTAGATAAGTGGATCATTTGATTCATAGAACCTCTCATGGATTTCATCCCACAGTTCTTTGGAAGACTGTACATACATGAAATGTTCCCCAATCTCACTCGTCATCGAGTTGATTAACCAACACATAACCATATAGTCCGCTCTACTCCATTTTTCGAATTCATCACTATCCTCATCAGGTTTAACATACGCACCAGATATGAATCCTAGTTTTTCTTTTGCGCCTAAGGCGATTTGAACTCCCCTACTCCAACTTGTAAAATTCGTGCCATTAAACAATGTTGACACCTATTGCATGCCAGGATTGTCCGAATTAGACAGATAATAGGGATTGATATGCACGTTACTCATACCTTGAGCAAACTCTCCGAATTGAATCGGATTTGGACTAAATCCAACACCATCAGTAGCTCCTCTTCCAGATTCCAGGTGCAGGAGGAGTAACCGATACAAAGACTCCTCTTCCGGCACCATTTCTAGCACCGACGCCACCATTTCCAGATCCAGAAGCTTGATTTTGGATCCCACCACCTCTTCCAGCCATGTCGAAAGCAAACAACACCAGAAAACGAAAAACGTCGAAGAACAGAGAACAAGATCGCAACCAGAAAACGAGATCTCAAAGAGATCTGAATGGCTCTGATACCATTTCGATCAAGATGTAGATTGAAGAAAACGAAATGAAAAAACTCAATTGCTCAGAGAACTCAACAATTTGTTACATCAAGAACTTGGTTTATTCACTGATCATTTCCCCTTTTTATACTCCTACTGCTCAACAGATTGTAACAGATTGTAACAGATTTCTGTTGCAGCTAAAAGACCAAAATACCCCTCACATTATATACACTATACTCTACACACCTAACTAGCTAGATACCTCTTACTTAATTAATTTTGAATCATTAATATTTCAACATATATATTATACTATGTCATCAATAGTCTTATTAATTATAAATATCTATGATCGATCAGTACGTACATCTGAATTATTTTCTTGCCTACTGAACGTACGGCGTGGGCCAAATTAGAAACAAACAATCCTTGTAAAACTCCTTTCTATATATATATATATATATATATATATATATATATATATATATATATATATATATATATATATATATATATATATATCGAGGATCGCTCTAGCTAGGAAATTAATTAACAGATCAGCAATGGGGAAAAGAGGGTTTGCAGGTGATGGGCCGTCAAAAAGGGAGGTTAGTGGCACCACTGTTAATAGAAAGTGTAAACAACGTAATAATTCCTCAACTTCGAATTCATTCAAAGTGCACACCTGCAAATACTGTCCCCATATATTCCTCAACTCACGGGCTCTAGGCGGCCACCAGAATGCCCACAAGAAGGACAAGAGGACCGGCGGGATGATGTCGCCGAAGCCCACCTACCCCCTGCAGCCGCAGATGGAGATCAAAGGCCATGTTCTCAATCTCAACGAACCTCCAACAGCAGCAGCAGCAGCAGAAGAAGAAGAAGATGCACTGGGTGATTCAGGTGGCAGCTCTGCATCAGCTGCTGAGAGCGCTGTGATGGGCTTGGTAATTTCTCATCAACAATCAGATCCGTCGTCTAACTGTGTTCACAAGTTAGATTTGGATCTTCACCTTTGATTCATTCTGCAGTATTATAATTTGTTCCTATATATATTTTGTGGGGGGTTTATATATATATATAATACTAGCTGTGAGTGGGTGTGGGATAAGGTATTAAACTTAATTTGCAAATTAAATTACCCTTTAAATAAAAGATATTTCACAAATCTTTTGTGAAATACCATAAAATTGAAAAACAAAAAGGTGTTATATATATATAATTAATTTGTTTTCTTTCAAAAAAAAATCACCCGCAAACGCGTTTTTTAATTATGTGAAAAAAATGATCAGTTCTTTATTCTTTTTTTTTGAAAGCAGTACTTTATTCATAAATATTTTGGAGTTTATATTTTTGATAAATAAGCTGGTAATTTAATATTAAAAAATATTTTGAAGTATAAAAGGCCTTATGGGTGGTTTGTTGAACGAAAATTAAATATATTGTTCTTTTTGCTTAATTGTTAATGCAAGGGTGGTGTATGTTTGTAATTAACCATCCTTATTTTATGGTTTGATCTAAGGCGATGTCCTTCTTTCATCTCGCTAATCCATGCTCAATTGGACGTTCATGTTGCTTCATATAATTATCGGACGTTGCTTCGTATATGCCTTGATATATATAAAAAAAACATTTCTTGGATCTTAATTATCAGTTGATCTGAAGATATATCAATAATGTATTTGATCTCCGGCCACTAAATCCTTATTTTGAAACATATGTCTTTGATAGATTGAGCTCAAAGCAGCGCGCTAGCTATATCAATTCTAAAATCATGTCATGTATCCACAAGCACAAAAATAGCCAGCCATGAACACCCAATATATAGTGAGATTTTGATTTTTTTTTTGGTAGAAATATTGTGAGATTTGGTACCCTCGTGATTCTGTCTTTTTCGATTGGCGACGATAAATTTTTCAAATTCCGGGTGGTACCCTCTACTTTATATTGTTTTCGAAAAGAAAAGCTTAAAATCAATAAGGATGGCATATTCTATTCACTTAGAGTAATCGACATGGTTGGAGATCGAGTGGATCGGAGATGAAGGGATGAATCAACAATATAAGGTTTTATTATATTTTTTCCCTGTCAAGATAAGATATTCACAATTTTCCCTCAAAACTTTTAAAACATAATAGGAAAGTGGAAGAGGGGTACCATCTCGAATTTGAAAAACTTGTGGTCACTAATCGAAAAAGGCGAAATTAGGAGGGTATCAACCGGAATATCCCAATAATTAATCAGCTTTTAATTGCCTAAATATCAAAAAGAATGTATAGAAGACAACAATTAATTAATAAAATATCCATTGTCTTGGAGATTACTTGCTTTAATATATATATATATATATATATATATATATATATATATATATATATATATATATATATATATATATATATATATATATATGCTCTTATGTAGCTTTCAAAATAGGGCCTTCTGTAATCCAAAATGTTTATAAACCTGCACGAAGCAACGCCATATATAGACCTCTTTAACTAAGTCCCCGTGCAAAAAAGCATTTGAGACATCCATTTGACTAAATTTGTGTAATATTATTAGCCACAATATGCATGTAGTCATTTTGGAAACAAGAGCAAACATATGTCATGAATATATATTCGGCCCATTTTATTGCCAATACCCTTGAATTTTTGCATGATTAACCTTGCCTTTGAATTTTTCTATAGAGCCATCCATTTTATGTTTAGTTTTATATATCTAGTTGCATTCAATAGCTTTCTTTCTTAAAAGGATCCATTGATTAGAGAGGGTCAGGCCGGGCATAATCCAATCTTATATATATATATATATATGGATTGACTACGGTGAAAACCTCAAATTGCGGTAAAAACCGTGAGAACTACTTTATAGCTTGGTTTATTTGAAATCCGTGCTAAAAACCTCAATTACATAGTGACTTTACAACTCGGTTCAACCTAAAAACCGTGCTAAAAACTCCAGTTTTAAAATAACACATGACTTTATATATCGGTTAAACCTAAAAACCGTGCTGAAAACTCATGTTTTAAAATTATATTAGTGACTTTATAGCTCGGTTTTATTCAGAACCGGGCTAAAATATGTGACCTTATAGATCGGTTCTATTTATAACCGGGCTATAAAGCTAGTGAACGGGGCTAAAAAGCCGGTCCTCACAGGTTTTTACCGCAATTTTGGTTTTCACCGGAGCGCAACCCTATATATATATATATATATATATATATATATATATATATATATATATATATAGAGAGAGAGAGAGAGAGAGAGAGAGAGAGAGAGAGAGAGAGAGAGAGAGAGAGAGGATGGATCATGTGTAAGTAGCCCTTATAGTGTAATTTGTACGTAATCAAGCAGTGAAATTATTCGTAGGTACCAAACAATTATTCGTGCATAATAATGTAATTATTCGTATGTATCAACAAGTGTAATTATTCGTAGATAGCAAAGGATTATTCATATGTATGTACATACGAATAATCACATGGTACATATGAATAATGTCACTATTCACAAGTTACTTTTAATCTCAGTTGTTTAATCTTCTTAATCTGACGCTCCAGATTTGTTAATAAATTACACCGTAAGGACTGCTTAGGTACATGATCTTTCCCTCCCCCTCTCTCTATATATAAAATAAATATTTTAGAAGAACTAACTAAATTCGCAGAAAACAAGAAGAAAGAATCAAGTATTTGACATGTTGACAAAATGTTTCAGAGCAAGTCAGATGGTTGAATCGATCATATCCAGCATCCTCTTAATTTTCTACCAGAAAATATATATAAGCATCCTAGCTCCTGCTTTACTAGTTTTCAAAATATTGCATAGTCCTATATATATATAATACAAAATTCGATTTAAAAAAAAGGGTAAAGCATGCACTTGTACGTTGTACGTCTTCAGCTTTTAGTTTGGAAATGGAAAGAAGTCTGAACTTACAAGAAAGGACAAGCACGACATGCAGTTTTACTTTGTTGCGAAGGATTATAACACCAAAATGAGATACACATGATAGAAAAGACATTTTTATCGTTGTTCGATTTGCAATATTTTTGGTGACGTTGCCTACAAACTTGAAAGAAGTAAGTGGTATGCACTGTGTAAACTATATGGTACATCATGTAAATACAGCAAATAATGAGGGGTATTTTGGTCATTTCTGGTGAGGTTGTTAGACAGTTGGAGCTACTGTTCTTGCTCTATAAAGCATCAAACGTCGTTCTGTAAAACTTGAGATTCCAGTTTTTGATTCAATTCATTTTCTATTGCTTGCTTTCTCTCTGGTTTTGATTGTTCATGAATCATGGTTTGATTCTTCACATGGTATCAGAGTGCATGTGAGATCTGATTGCTGGTTAGATCTGTGATTCCTCGTTTGAGAGGCTCTGTTCTTCGTTTTCGTTTCCGCAACTTTGATTTTCTTTGGTTGTCACCATGGCAAGAGGAGGTTCGACGTCTAATCAACCAGGTTCTGGGAGAGGCCTAAATGTGTCTCCGGTTGCTCCACCTCCTCCACAAGGGCAGCAACAGAGACCGATTAATCATGGAGGGAATCAGATGCAGTTTGGTGATTTTGTTGCTCAAAATCAAAATTCGCATGTGAATCCGTTGTTTTTAGCAAATTCCGATCATCCAGGTATGACTTTGGTGTCGAATTTGTTCAATGGTTCAAATTTTACTAGCTGGAACAGGGGGATTAGAATGGCTTGGGTGCAAAGGCCAAATTGGGATTTATAATTGATTGATGTGTAAAACCACCAGAGACAAGTGAAGATTTTGAGAAATTGATTCGAGCGGATTTCATGGTCATGTGTTGGATAATCAATTCTATGACCAGTGAAATTGGGGAGAGTTTCATGTATGTCTAATCATCCAAAGAGCTTTGGGATGAGATTAGGGAGAGATTTTCTGAATCCAATGATCCACTGATATATCAATTGCACAGGGATTTAGCTAATTTGCGTCAAGGAAATTTGCCTATTGGGGCATATTACAATAAGCTGAAGCGTATTTGGGATGAATTACAAGTCTTGGAAGGAGTTACAGGTTGTGAGTGTGGTATATTCTTGCAATGCACATGTGGAATTCTTAAAAGAATTCAAGAACGAGAAGCTAAGGCAAAGATCATGCAGTTCTTGATGGGACTTAATGAATCATATGATCATTTGAGGAATAATGTTTTGACAAAAGAGCCTTTGCCGAGTATTAACAAGGTTTTTCAGCTTGCTATTCAAGCAGAGAGAGGAAAAGGTGCTAGTATAAGTACTCAACCTGATGCTGATGTTTTGGCAGTTGATAGGAATTTTCAAAATGACAAAAGAGGAAAAGAGACGTCTGACAGTAAAGGGATGAAAAATTCTCAGAGTTATCAGTCTAAGTCTTCTAATCAAGGGAAGAGAGATCATATCCACCAACTTAAAGCAGTAATCCTTGGTATGCCCCTTTTGTGGTGAAAAGGGGCATACCAAAGATTACTGCTTTAAGTTGGTAGGGTATCCTGAGTGGTACATTGGTCCACGCACTGGTGGTAAGCCTCAATCAGGGAGATTTACTGGGAATGTGGATGCTCCTTAGGTAGATAATCCCTTGGAGAATAATGCTCATAAACCTGATTAGAGTATGGTGAATGCAATCTATCTTGAGGTAGTCAAGATGATGAAAGGAAAGCAGCCAATGGATGGTGGTAATTCAGAGGCATATTCCAATAATACAATGGTGCATTTTGCAGGTAACTTCAGTTTGTCCTTTCTTATTGGGGCTCAGAAAAGTAATAGCCTGGAGTGGATCATAGATTCAGGAGCCACTGACCATATTGCTTTTGATAAATCTGTTTTCTGTGATTTGAAATTCCTTGATAAGAAGATTTTGCTTGGCCTTCCTGATGGTACTACTAAGATAGTTGAGAGTGCTGGTATTGTGGTTCTATCCAGTGAGCTTGTGATAAAGAATGTGTTGTTTGTCCCTGAATTTAGACATAATTTGATGTCTGTGTCCAAAATGCTATGTGATGGGGGAATGGATTTCAGTTTTGTTGCTCTGTCATGTGTACTGCAGGACCACAACTAAGGTCAAGATTGCTAGAGGAACTGTCCATGCTTGTAAGTACATGATGAAGGCTCAACATGGATCTCTTTTGAATGTTGTTCAAGGTGTTGAATCTGGAATGCAATGTTTGCATGATTGTAATGCTGTAGGATTTTTACAGACTCTATATGCCAGGCTTGGTCACTCATTTGTGTCTAAGATGAGGCATATTCCTGGTTGTAATAAAGTAGAACTCAAGGATTTTATTTGTGACACTTGTGCTATGAATAAGCACCATGCCCTCCCATTTCAGAGGAGTGATTGTATTGCTGATGTTCCTTTCAAACTCATTCATATGGATCTTTGGGGTCCTTATAAAAATACTTCATTGTGTGGTGGAAAGTATTTTCTCACTATTGTTGATGATCATTCTAGATCGACTTGGATTTATTTGTTGCAAGACAAGATGTAGGTTCCTAAGACCATTATGAATTTTGTGTTACTGGTTGAAAATCAATTTGATACATTTTTCAAGGTCATAAGGTCATATAATGGGACTGAGTTTACACAGAGGCAGTGTGTTGGTTTGCCCATACAATTTTGGGGTGATTGTGTGTTAAGTGCTACACACCTTATTAATAAGATGCCCTTTTCTATTTTGAATTGGAAATCTCCTTATGAAGTCCTTCATCATAGTCCTCCTTCTTATGATGATTTGAGAGTAATTGGTTGCTTGTGCTATGCTTCTGTTAACAAGGTTAACAGAGATATGCTTGGAGTGTCTTCTAGGAGATGTGTGTTCTTGGGTTATCCTCCTTCTCAAAAGGCATTTAAATTGTTTGATTTAGATTCTAAGAAGGCTGTGATTAGCAGGCATGTCAAGTTTGTTGAGCATATGTTTCCTTTTAGACAAAAGTCATCGGTTGAGTCTGATACAATTCCTTCACCCAGATTGCCTTTAGTTTCACCTGCTGCAGGAATTAAGGACAGTCAGTTTCTTCCTTGTTCTGTCAATCCCAGTTTGTTAAATGATACAATTTTCGCTCCATCTACCAGTCCTGAGATAGTTAATACAGGATCTCCTTCCATTAGTCCTGAGAGTGATGACTCAGATTCTGTGAACATGCCTGTTATTGAATCTCCTCTGATTGTTGAGAATTTTCATAATGATTTGCCTAGTAAAAGAGTGATTTATAGACCTGCTAAGCTTAGAGATTTTGTGTGTTCATCTTTACCACAAGAGGTCTCCTCTTTTGATTCATTGAGTTCTGTATTTTCTGTGATAGACAGAAGGGATGTGAGTCATTTGTCTACTTCTTATCAGGCATCTCTGTTTAATGTGTTCAAAATATTTGAACCTAATTCTTATGCTCAGGCTAAAGATCATCTAGAGTGGCAACTAGCTATGAAGAAAGAGTTAGAGGCTCTTGAGACAAATAAGACTTGGGTTTTAACTTCTCTACCTTCTAGTAAGAAAACCATTGGTTCCAAATGGGTTTTCAAAGTTAAATATAAGCCTTCTGGTGAGGTTGAAAGATATAAGGACAGATTAGTTGCAAAGGGTTTTAATCAGGTCAAAGACGAATATTATAAACACACTTTTTCTCCTGTTGCAAAGTTAGCTATTGTCAGAATTGTTTTGGCTCTTGCTGCTACTAAGGATTGGCAGTTACATCAATTGGATGTTAACAATGCCTTCTTACATGGTTTTTTGGAGGAAGATGTTTACATGCTACCTCCTCAAGGTTATCCTGCGTCACCAATATTGGTTTGTAAACTTCACAGATCATTATATGGATTGAAGCAGGCTAGCAAACAGTGGAATTATGAATTTACTAAGTTTCTTCTCAAATTTGGTTTTGTTCAGTTGAAACATGATTATAGCTTGTTCACCAAAGGCAAAGGATCTGATTTCACAATTGCCTTGGTTTAGTTAGATGATATGTTACTATTGGGTAACTCTTCTGCTGAGATTGAGTATACTAAAAACGCTCTGCACAAGGCTTTCACCATTAAAGACCTTGGTATTGCTCGATAATTTTTGGGGATGGAGATATCCAAATTCTCCAGTGGTATTCTTTTGAATCAAAGGAAGTATGTGCTTGATATCTTGAAAGATGCAAATATGCTTGATTGTAAAATTGATGAGTTTCCTATGCAGAAGGGTGTTAAGTTGTCTATTGAAGGTGATGATGTGTTTCCTCATCCTGACATATATAGAAGGATTGTTGGTAGGCTGTTGTATTTGATTCTAACCAGACCTGATATCTCATACACTGTCCAACAACTTAGTCAATTTTTGCAACATCCTTTGTGTTCTCATTGGAACACTGTCACATATCTGCTAAGGTACCTTAAGGGCACCTTCAACATGTCTCTGTCTTACTATGCTAAGTCTGATCTGAGTGTATCTGCATATAGTGATGCAGATTGGGCATCTTGTGCTTACAGTTGCAGATCATTGACTGGTTATTGTGTTTTTTGGGGTCTTCTCTTGTATCTTGGAAGACCAAGAAACAGAAAGTGGTATCCAAATCTTCAACGGAAAGTGAGTATAGAGCAATGTCAGCCACTGCTAGTGAATTAGTTTGGATTGCTGGTGTGTTAACTGATCTTCATGTTGATGTTGCCCTGCCTATTACTTTATATTGTGATAATCAATCTGCACAACATTTGGTAGCAAATCTAGTGTTTCATGAACGGATAAAACACATTCGTGTTGATTGTCATTTCATTCGTGATATTATTTTAGATAGTTTTTTGAAGACTTCAAATATCTCTACTACTCTACAAACAGCTGATATTCTTACCAAGGCTTTGGGGGCTGCTCAACACAAGTTTTTGAGGTCCAAGCTTGGCCTTGTCACTCCATTGTCAAGTCCAGCTTGAGGGGGGTATGTGAACTATATGGTACATCATGTAAATACAGCAAATAATGAGGGGTATTTTGGTCATTTTTGGTGAGGTTGTTAGACAGTTGGAGCTACTGTTCTTGCTCTATAAAGCATCAAACATCGTTCTGTAAAAATTGAGATTCTAGTTTTTTATTCAATTCATTTTCTGTTGCTTGCTTTCTCTCTGGTTTTGATTGTTCATGAATTATAGTTTGATTCTTCACACAATAGCACCTCTTAACATCCTACATATTACTGATGAATTGAACTATTAGAAAAAAAAATCACAATGTCAAAACAAAATTACTAGACCACATATATATGATGTAAGATATAATAGGAGGTGAGCACCTGGAATATTATTGGTAACTTATATCTCAAGAACTGAACAACCAAGATAAGTGAAATGAATTGTAACCACAAAAATATGAGGGTTTATGTTTTAGAAAGCAAAATAACTAAGAAAACAACATAGAATTTGGGAATCGAGTTAGGCATATCAGAATCAATCTATATATATAAAGTTGGGTTTGCCCCATCAATTGAACTAATTGAATTAATAAACTATAAAACACAACCTAATTTATATTTGGCATTGCCTTCAAAATACAAGGAATTATTGTAGCTCATTGGTTGTAAATGAAGTTTTGATGCAAATTGTCTAGGTTCAAATCTCATTAGCTTCACATATTATTGCTTTTTAGCTCTTTTTTCCTCCTTTTTTCTTTTTATATATTAATAGTAAATTTCCTCATTAGGGTAATTAAACCTACAAAATGAAAAATTTCACAGAAAACCTCCCAAATAGTAATAATATTGATAATCTATATATATATATATATATATATATATATATATATATATATATATATATATATATATATATATATATATATATATATATATATATATATATATATATATATATAAAGTTGAGGTTCGCCCCATTAATTACACTCGTTAAGTTAATAAACTATAAAGCTCAACCTAATATATATTTAGCATTGCCTTCAAAATATAAGGAAGTATTGTAGCTCATTGGTTGTAGATAAAGTTTTGATGCAAATTGTCAAGGTTCAAATGTCATTAGCTACACTAATTATTGCTTTTCTAGTTCTTTTTTCCTCCTTTTTTTCTTTTTACATATAAATAGTAAATTTCCCCATTGGGGTAATATATTAAACCTACAAAATAGAAAATTTCACAGAAAACCCCCAAAGTAATAATATTGATAATGATAATAATAATAATGATAAGTCTAAGAGGAAGCTTCATAAAATTTTGAAAGAAAAACCCAAATAATAATAATAATAATAATAATAATAATAATAATAATAATAATAATAATAATAATAATAATAATAATAATAATAATAATAATAATAATAATAACTCAACACTGGACAACAACTCAAGTAGATTAACCACAGTAGTATCTCACTCATTGCAAAAACTCCAAATGCTTGCTCAGTAGGGGACTTCAGACCTATCTCATGTTGTAATGTTACTTACAAGGTCATCACTAAGATCCTTGCTGAATATCAGAATCTGATAACCCTAGCTTGAAAGTTTCACAAACTTCAAGGAAGGAGTAAAGATTACTCCGTGAACAAAACCTCTCTTCAACAGATAATACCTTATTTCCTACAAATGATAAACAAGAACACATAGAAGACATATAAACACCTAGAGCCAACAAACACACACAGCCGACACCCACACAAACTAGAAAAAATCATAACCACAATACTTACATTGAACTGCATTTTATAAGATTCTAAATCAGAAAAAGGCGAACCTATGATAGAATACAATACAAGTGGCTACCCTCCGTTTATATGAAAATTAAAGAAAAACAAACAAAAAACCTATCACCGAACACCGAACACACACAACACTAAACTCGATTCAACCATCACAAATTTTCAAACCACGATCAATAGTAAAGAGAGTAGAGGGGACACGGTGATCAGTTCAAATGAGATAAAAAGAGCGAAAGAGAAACGATAAACAAAGGTAGAACAGAGGGAACGAGATAACACAAAAGAGAACCGAAAAGTAAAACTGACCGGTAGAATAATCGTCTAATTTGGACTATCCGATGAATAATGATTCGATTAAGATAGAGGCCCAACTTCCTCTTTAAAAAAAGGTAGAATAGTATATTTTTTTTAAAAAAATCATAATCATTCTATTCGATTGGGTATAGGATCGAAAAATCGTATTTTAATTATGGGATAATTGGTCAATTTACGCACAGATAAAATCTTATATCGACAACGGAGAAAGAACGAACGTACAGGCTGGTGAAGCGGACAACAAAGCTAAAACACACTGGATTGGGGCCCAATTGGCAATTCCACAGCAAAATTGGTATTGTTAATTGAATTGGATTTCCTGTAAACTTACAAGTTATTGGTCCGAGGCCTTTGGTTTCTTATCAATGGCTATAGTCCAAAACGGGCATCGACTATAACATACTGTATATATGAAGCAAAAATTGCTGCCAAGAACAACCTTGTTAAATGAAAACCACGGCTCTTATAAATACCAGCAGCCCCAAAAAATTCAAAAATAGGTACCTCTTTGGATTTCAAAAAAAGACATTCTACTTTAGTATGGGTTATTTATAATAATAGAGAATTGGTTTAAACTTTTGTACTATTAGAAATTATATCTTTACTTTATAATTGTAAAAATAAAATTAATAATAACTCAATATAACCTCATACATGTTTGCGCGGGCTAACAAATTAACCACTGACAATTTCATACGATGTCAGAGTTTGGTTCAAGTTAATTAGTTTGCCTTGGATTGTGTTCAAATACAGTTGCACTTAAAGGTTTTAATTAGTTTTTGTAATTTAATTATACTAATATATTAGTAATAAAAGTTGTTCTAAATGTGTTGTAGGAAAAACTCAACTGCTAATAAATTTAATTTCCTCTGTGTATTGTTGTTTTTTTTTCGCTATTCTTTAATTTGTTTCATAAATATATTTTAATCTTATTTAAGTTTTTTACACACTATAAATTTTATGATTTTATTTTTATAAAAGATTCGTTTATAGAAGATTATTATTATTATTATTATTTGAAGTAGTACTAGCTAGGTAAATATAGAATTAAAATATAATTAATGCATTATAGTTAGATAGATTTCAATTATATATATATATATATATATATATATATATATATATATATATATATATATATATATATATATATATGTATATATATATAGGGTTGCGCTCCGGTGAAAACCAAAATTGCGGTAAAAACCTGTGGGGACCGGCTTTTTAGCTCGGTTCACTAGCTTTATAGCCCGATTTTGAATAGAACCGATCTATAAAGTCATATATTTTAACCCGGTTCTGAATAAAACCGAGCTATAAAGTCACTAATGTAATTTTAAAACATGAGTTTTCAGCACGGTTTTTAGTTTTAACCGAGATATAAAGTCATGTGTTATTTTAAAACTGGAGTTTTTAGCACGGTGTTTAGATTGAACTGAGTTGTAAAGTCACTATGTAATTGAGGTTTTTAGCACGATTTTCAAATAAACCAAGCTATAAAGTAGTCCTCACGGTTTTTACCACAATTTGAGGTTTTCACCGGAGTCAATCCCTATATATATATATATATATATATATATATATATATATATATATATATATATATATATATATATATATATATTTCCCCAAAATAAAAATCTTGATATAAATAGAAATATGGTTCAAAAAATTTATTATATTTTTGGTAGTGCCACTATGGAAAAATTTATTAATATATTTGAGTTATTTTCAAAGAGAGAAGTTTTTTTGAAAATTGACTATGTGTAGATCGATCGAGAATTTTTTTTTCAAAATATTCACGTTTTAAAAAATAATCATGAAGCAAAATTATTTTCAAAATATTCACCAAGTTTATTTTTTTTTTGAGAAAATTTGATGGGAAGGCACATTGGGCTCAAATTAAGAAGTTGTCCATGTTTTTTACTTTATTTGCAAAGTGTCTGTCCTTCTTGAACTTCAACCCTTTATCAAAACGTATTGTCTGAGAAAAAGCCCCAAATTCACTCCAATAATGGCGATCTCCGGTCTTCGAAGGCTTTCCTCCCCAATCCCTCATTCTCCTTCCCACCCAGCCTTGTCAAATCCATCCTCTCTCGATCCACCGCCATGCTCGCCGTTGTCCCATCCCTATATGCCGGCTCAGCCAAGGTCACCGATCAGATCGTGACGTGTTCTGCCATCGATCCCGATGGCAACAAGTGTGAGATGATGTGCCTCTCCGCCTAAACGCTACTCAAAGCCCTCACCAATCACGACTTTATCGATCCCGCCTCTGACGCTGACGCCTCCGTTCCTCCCTCACCTAATCTCCTATTGTCATCTCTCGTCTCTCATATCTCCTTTCTCTTGGTTCAATGTGTATTGCGAGTGACCGACGACCTAAAGCGATGGAGATGACGCAAGAGACCAAAGGCGGCAATGAAAGAGGTGATGTCATCGAGGGGATTGTGTGAGGGGAAGCGTCGGTACTTTGTCAATGGGAGCAAAGTATGTACCTCAAACCATTGCAATTTTTTGAGGTAGGGAATGAATTCAGGAAATGTCACAGGGCTCAATGTATTTCATCTGCAATGTTTTAAGGCAGTTGGACCTATTAGTAACTCAATGTATTTCTCTATTCACTGTCCTAGGGCTCACAAATGTTGTTGAATGGTGTGAATTCAGGAACCGTGGTTGCTTCATAGTTTTGGCAAATGTTGTTGAATGGTGCAAACTTAGGAACTAGAATGTAGAATAACCATTGCTGCTTCAGAAGCCTAAACGTGGACTTTGAGAAGCAACTTTGCATAGATTTTTCCATTATGCAAGTTGAAACTGAAGTGGTTGATGCCAAGATGCTTGAAACTGATGTTATTGGAGTTGTTGAGTTAGTAATTAGAGGTAAGAACAACTAATATCAGCCTCAGAATAGATAATTAATATATTGCATATGATGATTATTAATTTGTAGATGATGATGTTAGGTTGAAACATTAGAGCAAGCCCAACCTGTATTTTAGAAAAATTTGGAAAATATGCAGGAAATGGGTGTTTTAGTGCCCCAACAGCTTCTGTATACGAGTCTGTAAAATACAGAATTTTGGAGAGAGAGTAGAAATTTCTCTATATTTGGAGGAAGGTTTCGATCTGTATACATTAAATTCTTGTGTAGTACCCGATGGAGACTGTTTGGATTTCATTGCAGGTATGGACTGTTGTTGCTCAACCGTGAAAGCAGCCAACATCGAGAGAAAGGTAATTTCGATTACAGACTTGATTTTTTTTGTTTGTCGTTCGATTTTCATCCATATTTGTAGTTGTGGGCATTCGATTTTGATCCGAATTAAATGTTCATCCGAATTCGATTTTCTAGGGTTTGTTCCCAATTCGATTTTTATCCCTCAAAATTCAATTTCCATTCAATTGTAGTTTCTAGCATTCGAATTTTTTGTTTCTAGGCCTGATTTGTAGTTATTGGTATTCGATTTTGATCCCAATTCAATATATGAGTAGTATGTAGTTGTTGTCATGTATTTGCTTTCAAAGGAGAAATTCGTAGGCTTCAATTCGGATTTTCAGCCTAATTGAGTCGGATTGGGTGTGCGATCGGGAGTCCCATCTGTTTGGATGAAAGGAAATCAAAAGAGGAAAGGATTTCTTATGCTAGATTGCTAGTTGAAGTTACTGTTGAAGATACGATGAGGAGTAGTATAGAGATTGAGGAGGAGGATGGAAATGTGGCGATCCAATAGGTGGTGTTTGAATGGTGGCCTAAGGTTTGTAAATCGTGTGTAAGATTGGGGCATGAATCCGTGAGATGTCCTCTTGGATCTGTGGAGAATAGGAAAGATATGACCAAGCAAGTTTGGGTTCCAAAGAAGAAGTTATCGACTACTAAAAAAACATACACATTTCACCTTCAAAAAGGAAATGTTGTGTCTACTCTTGTTGCAACTTCTACTGTAGCATGCCCAGACAGAGCGGTGGTTTGTGATGCTCAGGTGAATGGTATTCAGGACCTAAGAAAAGAGGTTTTGCCGAAGGAAAAATTGCAACCAGAAGAGAACTTTTTGGGTGCTGATGGGAGTATGCCTGGAAACAGAGGCAGTGCTGATTTCTGTAATGTTAAGCAGTTGAACTGTTGTAGCAGCTATGATATGAGGGATAGTAGTGGCACTAAGGATATGGGATGGTCTAAACAGATAAGTAAGAAGAAAGGGCGAGTTGGGAAAGCGGTTAATAGTGACAACAACAATAAAAAGAAGTACCATGAGCTGAGCTTCACGTTACTACAAGGACAATTGGAGGAGGAACTTTGTGCTGAGCAATTAGTGGGTGAAGGTACTTGTGAGGGTAGCACTCACTTAGATCTTGCTGATAGATAAGGTCAAAGTGGGGGCTTGGAATGTATGTGGGTGCACTTGTGTTATAATTAAGTTTAAATATTTTGTTTAGAATTGTATAATTAAATATCATTAATAAATGCATTTAGTATATTATAATTTATATATTGATTATAGTGTATAATAAATGCAAAACCTGTAAAATAGTGAAGCTGTTGGAGTTTGTGTGATTTTTTTAGAGATTTTCGCATTTTGATCTCTAAAATAGAGAATTTTTACAAATATTGTTGGGCTTGCTCTTAGAGCAGAGAAAATGCATAAAGGCAACAAGTATATTTATTAATTTGTATATGATGATGATGATGTTTACAACAATGGTCTACCTATTAAGCTTAAAGTATTTTTTTATTACATGCAAATAGATCACTAGTAGGTTTTGATCATATCTGTAGAAACTAATACGGTGTAAAGCGTAAGTTTCAGCAACATCGACAACGTCGACATCTAAAAAATGAATGAATTTTCTGTTAGCAAATTATTTGCAATGTTTGTATATCCTTGGTAATTTTAGCATGTTTTGTGTCAATATGAAATATGTGTTCAGATTATTATATTTTTACAATGTTTTGTTTTTCTTAACATTAGTATAATGATTATTTCAAAAAATTAATTTTCTTATAATCTTGTCAGCAATTTTTTAATTAGGAAGCAAATTTTAATGTGTTATATATGAACCCACTTTATGGCGTTCGCAAAGTCAACGGTGTAGGTAGTGTTAACAGTGTCCGCAATGTTAGTTCTGAATTTTTTTTATGTCCGCAAGTTTTTTTAGTAGTATTACATTCTGGTGTCAGCACTTTTAATTGTGTCAGCAATTCATCAATATATGCATTTTTACTTTTATAGCAGAAAACGTTTGTGTTTATATTTTTGGTTTCTGTTATGTTAAATTGTGTCATCAATGTTTTTGGTGCTAGATTATCCATTGTAAAATGAGCTTGCTAGGTCCCATGCGTTTAAGCACTGGTGTCATCAATTTGTTTCTTCTTTCTTTTTCTGTTTTTGCTACTTCATTCTACCATGTTCACACTTTCCTTGAAGGTTGATGTGAACTGTTTGCTATGTGCCATGTTTTTTTTTATCGATGTCAACAAATTAATTTTGAGTAATTTTTTGAAGCATTGGTGTGTGCTGGTGGTGGACACGAAATTCTAGTGGCTTTTGAGTGCTAACATAAAATTCTAGTGGCTTCTAAGGGCCTCCTCGTTCCCGGCCCTGAGGATATGTCAGAAGCGGCGGATGGGGAGCTACGGGAAATCTCGGTGGTTGTGCAGTCGGTGGGTCTCTACAGCTCTAGGGGCAACAAGCAATATGTCCCATGGTGTCGTAAACAAGGCAGATAGTCGAACGGTCTGGGCAGGAAGCAACATAATGACCTCTCTCAAAGCATCCATGGAAAATGATGCTCCTCACTCGCGCATCTCGATAAGCAGCCTAGACGGGTGGCGGGGGTGCTCTTGGTGTAACTCCATGATATCCTCCTATAAAGCCTCCTCCATAGCATCCTCTCTTGGGTTTGTCATCTCCGCGAGTGTCAACCGGTCTCGTTCTCTTCGCCTTAGGGCGAGAAGTGAAGTATGAAGTCTCGGATAAGATCCTTTGTTGGTCGTACATGAGGATGACCTTAAAAAATCGATCAAAGCTAACAACTCCAAAATCGAGTCTAATAACTATCAAACCGAATCCTAGTCCACACAAATAAAATACAATACTTCCTCCCACTGTAGTGGAAGGGAATCAGGATCGATCCACGAGGAGGCGGTCAGCGATTTCTGAATAGTCTTTAAGACTCTGCGCAGTGTCGACCAATAGCCTCGATATCGAGTTGGGGAGTTGATATCGACAGGGACAGTCGATTCCTAGTGCTTGGCATCGATCTGTGAAAACATGCAGAGAAAAACAGAGAACAAAGGCACTCGATACCGACTAGGTAGGTCGATCTCGAGTGGGTCAATTTGCTTAGACCGACTCAGAAGACCGTCGACGTGGGATCTCTCGATGCAGTGTGGTCGATATCGACTGGGAAGGTCGAAATCGAGTGGCTTCACAAAAAGTAACGAATGCAGAAAATAAAGAAAGAAAATAAAGAAATAAAATAAGGACGACAATGTTTTTGGGGTTTTTGTATTTATAAACTAAAAGCTCCTATGGTTTTTGTAGATTGAGTTGAAGCTCCTATGGTAGGGATTTATAAACTAAATGTGTCGAATATTCGAATCCATTGAATATTCTAATTTATCGAATAATCATAGATGAATTTATATATGAGGATTAAGGTAATCTGGTTTAGTTATTTTTATATGGGCAATAATTGATCTACTTTATCAGTATTTAAGATTAATTCACAAAGGATTCGGTTTACTAGATTACTCGAAACTTCAAAAGTCATCAACTCATAGTATATTCATATAGACTGATGTAAATCATTACTCGTTTACTCATGTAATGAATTATGGATGATCGACTTGAATTCGAAATTCTCATTTCTCACTAATAAAAGATGAGTACAATGAGAATATTATAACTTGAATCATATATAATTTTATTTGAAAACTGCTTTGTGAAAGACACAAATACACAATCACACAAATAACGTGAATTATCTTTTAGATAGAGCATTACGTATGATTTTGATAACAATATATTGCCAAATTGCAATGAAATTAATGATGAATAAAACGAGCTTACGAGCCAATGAGTAGATAATATATTGAATCATATTAAATTTTACTTGAAAAATACTTTTTGAAATACACAAATAACATGGATTGATTACAAACAGAATAAAGAGTATTGATCATGAACCTATTTGTAATACTCATTCCATGCAATTATACAATCTATGGCTCACAAAGCTAGAATATTTAAAAAACATTTTTTAAATGACAAACATAGCATACTGGAACATTAGAGGAGTTCGAAAAATTAATCTTTGGGAAGACCTAGCTTACATTCGAAAAAGAAATAATCTAGATATTCTAGTTCTCACAGAAACAAAATCAAATGAAGGACCTAATGAATCACTCTATAAACGAGCAGGCTTCAATAACGCCGATTATATCCCTTCTAATAGAACCAAAGGTGGAATTTGGATCCTAATTAAAAACTCAAAATTTACAGAATCAATGAAAGAACTAACAAAAACAGATAATTACATCATATACCTTGGTGACATTAGGAACTTTAAATTCATAATCTGTTTCATTTATGCACCCTCCAATCAAACTGAAAAAAACAGCTTCTGGACTGAACTAATAACAAATATTCGAAAACAATCTTTACCATGTATGATAATGGGTGACTTCAATGAAATTGAATCTGCTCAAGAAAAAATAGGTGGAGCACCACCACATATTAAAAGATTTCAAAGAATTGAACAGATCTCAGAGGAACTAGATATACATACAATTCCCTATACTGGAAGCCCAATCACATGGAGAAAAGGAGAAAACCGTATAAATAATACCTACGAACGATTAGATAGAGTTATGACCCATACAGATATCTCAAATCAATTTCAAAATTTATCGGTACACAACCACCCCTTTACAACCTCTGACCACTCTTTAATATTCATATCTATTGGAACAAATAAATTAAGAGCTGGATCACCCTTCATATTCGAAATGTCCTGGACCAACAATGATAATTATAACAAATTAGTTAAATCAACTTGGGAAAATAAACTACACGGATCATTCATGTTCACATTACTACAAAAACAAAAACTACTAAAAAAAATACGAAAAACTAGTGTAAATCACACCCTAATAACAATTTCCGTCAAATAAAAGAAATTGAAGACCAACACCTCCTTTTACAAACAAAACAGACCATCGGAACTTCAACTGACAATACAAACAACAAATACAACAGACTCTTAAACAAACGGGAAGCCCTTATGGAGTTCAATAACACTTTTTGGAAACAAAGAGCCAAATCAAACTTCTTGAAATTTGGAGACAGAAATACCAAATACTATCAATCCATAACAAAAATAAGAAATTCAAAAAATATTACTCGAAATTTTACAAATAAACATGGGACATTATTTGAAGACGAAGATCAAATAAGAGAAGAAATTACCAAAGAACTAGCCGAAAGATTCATCTTAAATAATCCGATAGGCAATAACAACACACACTTTCCTAACTTAATAAATCACACTATCACTAATTCTGAAAACCTTTCCTTAACAAAACCTTTCTCAGATAAAGAAATCAAGGACACCCTATTCTCAATGACAGATGACAAAAGTCCAGGCCCTGATGGCTTTCCACCAGAATTCTACAAAAAGTACTGGGACATTGTAGGTAACCTCCTATGTAAGGCAATCAAATCATTTTTCCATTCTGGAATCCTCCTCAAGGAAATAAACACAACTTTCATTGCTCTTATTCCGAAAATAGATACACCCTCTAACATAACCACTATCGACCAATCAGTCTGTGCAACACTATCTATAAAATCATCTCAAAATTACTAGCTAATCATTTGAAACCGATCTTACCGCGTATCATAAATCATTTTCAAGGAGCATTTATACAAGGTAGAAATATCCAAGACAATATTCTAATTGCCCATGAAATTTTCCATTCTTTCCACAACAAAAAGGGAAAATTAGGATGGATGGCCCTAAAACTTGATATGGAAAAAGCCTATGATAAAATAAACTGGAACTTTATTGAAACAATTTTAAATAAATTTGGTTTTGACCCTAAATGGATTAATTGGGTTATGACTTGCCTTACCAAAACAAGCTTTTCCGTCCTAGTCAACAACTTACCAGGACATACATTCCAAACGCAAAGAGGAATAAGACAAGGAGATCCCCTTGCACCTTATATTTTCATAATAGTAATGGAACTACTGGCAAGAATGCTACAACAGGAATCCCTAGAATGTGATCCTTTAATTGGTATTAAACTCACAAACAATCGCAGTCCTATCCCTTTCCTCTCCTTTGCTGATGATACACTAATCTTTGGACGTGCCGATGAACTAAGTCTATACACGATTAAAAATATCCTAAATAACTTTTCTAATTTATCTGGATTAACCATCAATTACAATAAAAGCTCCCTACAAGTCTCCAAAAATATACAACAAAATAAAGCACAGTCTCTCGCCCAACAACTAAATATTCCTATTACCAAAACAATGGAAAAATATCTTGGAATACCACTCATTAGTGGAAGAGTTTGTAATGCTACATTTGATGATGCTATACTAAGTCTCAAAAAACAACTCTCAAAATGGAAATCAAACACTCTCTCACAGGCTGGTAGATCAGTACTAATTCAAGCTAACCTGAACTCTAAAACAAATTATTTAATGCAATCTTTCCTTCTCCCTAAAGGAATTCTCAACAAAATTGATCAAATAAACAAAAATTTCTTTTGGAATAAACTTCAATCTGATAATTATCATCCATTAATCAGCTGGGAACACTTATGCACCCCCAAAAAAGACGGCGGATTAGGATTTAAATCAGCAGAAGAAATTAATATTGGAATGCAAATGAAACTCCTCTGGAGAATCATATCCAAACCTGACAATATCTGGTCTAAGGTAATCTAAGAAAAATATCTCTTAAAAGAATCGTTAATGGAAAGAGGAAAATTCAAAACCTCATGGCAATTTGGAAGACTTCTAAATAACAGAGACCTCTTCTCAAAAGGATTACTCTGGCTTGTAGGTAATGGAAAAAGTATTAATGTATGGACTGATATATGGGTAAATGAACAATATCTTGAAACATTCCGTGATAATCAAAACCCTAATCTAAAAGTCTGTGACCTTTTCACTAAAAACAATTCGTGGGATATGAATAAATTGAATAATATCTTTCCCCCTAACATCATCCAAATGATCAGCAACATACATATCCCAACTAGAAATATTCCTGACAAACTTATTTGGATCTATAATAACAATGGAGAATTTACAGTTAAATCCACTACTTCCCTTTTCAATACCAGTAACACAAATAAAATTAATGCAAACTGGATCTGGAAACTTAACCTCCCTCCAAATATAAAAAATTTTATTTGGAAGATTATCCTCGATATCTTACCTACCACTGCCCGTTTAAATAAATATATAAATAGAGTTCCCAACACCTGCTCTCTCTGCAACTCTGACATAGAAGACACTAATCATCTCTTATTTAACTGTCAGATCACCAAATCTCTTATAGCAAACCTTGGCATCAAATTAAAAAAATTATTTATTATACCGGACCTAACAGACAACGCCCCTGAAAACATCATTAACACCAAAACACTCAATAAAGACTTCTCTGACCTTTGTTACTTATGGCACAGCATATGGGAACTCAGAAACAATATAATCTTCCGAAACAACAAAAACAAAAACATCATCAACACGCTATACCAAACAATTAACAACATATCCTCCTGGAATAAAGAAAATAATAATTATATAAAACCTAAAATTAATAGACCTCAACATAAATTATTTTGGAAACACCCACCTCCTAACACGATCAAAATTAATGTAGATTCCTCAGTTAAAGTTAATCATGAAACTCAAATTGGTTGCATTCTGAGAAACAACTACGGTCAGGTAATTCATATATACAAAAGTAACATTACAAAATGCTCTATTATTTTAGCAGAAGCTATGGCTATATATGCAGGTATAAGACAGGCAAATGACTTGGGGATCAGAAGAATCATTATCGAAAGCGACAACGCAACCATCATCAATGCCATCAATCACATAATCAAAACCCCATGGGAGATAGCACGATTAATTGAAGAAATCAAGTCTCTAAAAGAAGACTTTGAATCAATCAGTTTTCAGCATTGCTACAGAGAGGCAAATCAGGCAGCCGATTTCCTTGCAAGATCTCCGTTAAATTGTAATATTATCCTAGGATCTCACTGTTATAAGTTCCAAAACATCATCTTTTCAGATGATCATGGATGTCTGTAGTACATCCAACTCTTTGCCTACTGTAAAAAAAAAATTGATTACCCGAAAGTCCCGGACAAACATGATTCAACAATTTCAATTAACAATTGAAAATTTGAACCAAAAGAGACCGACCCGAATACCAACAAGAAACCCTAACGAGACCGGCCCGATTTGACCGAAAACTCGAATGGGTCCAACCCGATTCTGACCGAAACCCGACCAATCTGAATTTCATTGTGATTGAAACCGACCCGACCAAGCCTGATGCTAAAATTTTGACCGAGTTGACCCAACTAATTAGTGACCCAAGCCGAATATGATCGACCCGAACCTGATCGGATAACCCCAATTGCCAGCTCTAACTATGACTGCCCATCCATCTTCATCTTCAGAAAAAAAGCATATTACAACTATGGCACTAATATATCTTATTTTGCACTTTTTTTTATTACTTAACTGATTCATAAAATGACACTAATATATCTTATTCTTACACTTTTTTTAATGTTATAGGATAGATTACAAGTATTTAATTTCTATCTCTGATCTAGTAATTATTGAGCTTTAAAAACTTCTTAGCTCAATGATAGAGAGATGTGGTTATGCGCAAATACGTGGGTTCGAATCCCGCATAGGCTAAAGTTTATAATAATGCTAGTAATTTGCAAAATTTTGTATTAAATTTTCAATAACAAGATATACTAGTGCAATTTTAAAATATAAATGCATGTGCATATTCTTTCCATAAGGTTGTTTAAGTAAATATAATATAAATATTATATTTGCATAACATAAAGTTATATTTGCACAACATAATGTTATATGTGCACAACAAAAAGTTATATATCTGCACAACAAAAAGTACTGACACAAATAAAATTAAAAAATATTATATTTGCACAACATAATGTTATATGTGCACATCATAAAGTTATATTTGCACAACAAAAAGTGCTGAAAACGAAAAAAAAGTGTTGGCTTGAAAAAAAAATTGTTATATTTGCACAACATAAAGTTATATTTGAACAACATAATTTTATATGTTCACAATATCAAGTTATATTTGCACAACAAAAAGCGCTGAAACGAAAACTGCTGACATGAAAAAAACTATTGATGCGCGCGCGAAAAAAAAACTAAGGGGATGGACATTTTGCCAATTAAATCAAGATGATGGACAGAATGCAAATTAGGGCAAAAAAATATAAAATTTTTACAAAATGCCCCTTGTTTATATTGTTATTTATTCTTTTTAGGGTAGGTTCTAGACTTGTTATTATGCATAAAATAAATAATATTTTTTCTACTCCTACATGGTTGAAGCCTTAATTTGATCATTTTATATTTATTCATTTATTTATTATTTATTCTTATTAGGGTAGATTCTAGATTTATTGTTATGTAAAAAAATAAATAATAATTTTTCTACATGTTAATGGGTGAAGTTTTAATTGGCTTCTTTTATAATTATTTATTTATTTATTTGATTATATTTTTCTTTATTCTTCTTAAATGGTTATTGATTTTTTTGATAAAAAAAAATTATGATGTTTATATTATTTATTTTAAAATGGTTAATCTAAGTAGATATATTTAATTGTTGGAGCTTTAATTTTTTCTTTTATATATTTTTCTTTATTATTTTCCTCAAACTCTTCTAGTGAAATGTCATGTCCGACCCACCCTTATTTGGGAAAATGGTAAACAAGCCTATAGTGTTTTGTCTGGCCAATAATGGAGCCAATAACTAGCATTCCAATCTGTTGGACCTTATATATATATGGCCCCAGAAAGTGGAACGATCACTTTAGCGTTGTTTAAATGCCGACGAAACAACAAATGCCGACAAAACGATTAATAAAAAATTAATACTATATAATTTTTATTTCATGCAATTAAATTTTCACTATACACATAAGGACTTTTTTCACTTGAAAAAGCCTGATAACATTAATTTATCACGTCGATAGACATTTTATCGAGTATCGACTCACAATGCCATTGTTAGTATGCAGTTTGTAAGCAAATTATCTACCACTGCGGAAGCCAGCACCATCCCCTTAACATAAAATTAGCCATTCACACAATAATTATATATACTCCGTACATAATATATGGTTGATCTACATGGAATGCAACAAAGATTTCATACTTCACACCCTACACCACTCCCTACACCACTAAATTATTTTTGTTGAAAATATATCTTTAAAAAAATTTAAAAATTATATTCACATTTTAAACAACTATATTTATATGTTTATAAACTTTTATTTTGAAAAATTATGTTTTACAATTTTTTAAAAATTAAAAAGACTATTTTGCAAATTATATATTTAAAATTTTTCAAAACATAATTTTTCAAAATAAAAGTTTATAAACATATAAATATAGTTGTTTAAAATGTGAATATAATTTTTAAATTTTTTAAAAGATATATTTTAAACAAAAATAATTTTATGATGTAGGGGGTGGTGTAGGGTGTGAAGTAGGAGATCTTGATTGAATGAAATGGGTCACGTTTCATTGGGCTTTTGAGATGCGCGGGTCAGTTTCCTTCCCCAACTGTCTTAAACGTGCCTACCTACTTCACTAGCAATCGAACGTACACTAAATTAGAGGGGGCCATACCTCCATTAACTGGATACCACTCTACCAAGATAACCTTTTCTTTATAAGGAATCGAACACTAAATTAGATGGGCCATACCTGATACCTCCATTAACTATATATACTACCACTAAGGGGTGGGTATGGGACCGAATGAGATGGGAGGGATGAGATGGAGACAGGACAAGACTTATTCCTTATAAAAAAAAAAGATTTTTATTAATTCACATTTTTATAAAGGTTTTTATTAAGTAATCTTGCAATACTTCACCCACCATAAAAATCAAGTAAGCAAGGAAGATGAATTCACATAATTTCCTGCATTTTCATTTCCCAGTTCCACATTTGAAATTCATGTTTTAAAGTTATAACAAAAAGATGATATATATTATTCACCACTTTTAATTATCTATATATGTAAATAAAATTATATATAAATCTCACTTATGGATAGGTAATACAAAAGATCACTTGGAATTAACAATTACAAACTAAAATGTCCATAGAAGTTTTTTTATTAATTTTAATTATATATACGGTTTTTCTATCCTATACCCTTAGGGCATAGGATAAGATCCTAAATGGGGAAAGATACCCTACCAAAAATAAGCGATCCTAAGAATCTAATTTAAAATTTGGCTAATGGAATTTAATTAAGGATGCATTTTTTCTAAAATGGACATCTTATCCTATGCCCTTGGGGCATAAGATAGAAAAATCGTTATATATATATATATATATATATATATATATATATATATATATATATATATATATATATGGAACGGGATGAGATTTGCGTGACGAAAACTCTTCGTCCCGCGTCGGAATCAGGACGGAACGGAATTTGCGGGTTCTGTGTCCACCCCTACTACCACTCTACCAAGATAACCTTTGTAAATTGTTACATTTTAGTAATTTGTAAACTTAAAAAAAAACACAAAAATATATTTACATATCTAATTATTAATCTAGTTTTTCACCAAACAACAATAATATCTTCATAATCATTCCAAGGTAATATTGAAAAGTGATCAAACATCAAAAATACTTAAAATAATTTTTTTTCCTTAACAAGATTAGATTACCTTCCGAATACGACGTGTTTTCCCCTTCTGTATCAATTTAATTTTAACCGTTTTATATTTTCTTGTGATTTTCCCCAAACATAATTACTTTGTTTTATTTTGATTTTTTTCCCTAATGCTAGTTCAAATGTTATCATAAAAATTTATTGATTACACATTAAAAGACAAATATATATATATATATATATATATTAGAAATTTCACGAAGTACCTTTGAGGTGAATTAATATATATATATATATATACCAATCACAAGTTGATGTAGTGGTTATGGGGCTACATCCCATGCGTCGAGGTTCGAAGTTCGAATCCCCGTGGAAACATGGAGACGCTTGTGAGTGGGAGGGTCAACCCCTTAATGGGCCTACAGTAACCCGATCCAGATGTAGAGTGGACTATGCCCACTTAACTTGCAAGTTTCAACTGCTCAGTTGATGATATTGAATATGCCTTTTCAATTTCGTCGCCTTCATCGTTTTGTCGCCATTTTCACACAAAATATATATGGTAAAAGGGATCCTCCGCTTTCTGGGGGCCCATATATATATCTACAGCAGATTGGACATGCTAAAGTTTTACTCCATATTTGGTCCAGATATCACATATCTTTTGTTTTTTTTTAATTATAAAGATATCTCGTATTCTTAACCTAATTGAGGAAAAAGGATCCCACTGCAATTATTGTACTGTCATACTTTTACTAATTCAATTATTATTTTATTGAAGGTTTCAAACTGTAAATTTTATGGGGATGTTTCACTTAAGCGGGTTATAATAGAAATTACATTTACGATTAAAGGGTATAGGATGAGGTTATTTTATCGGGGAAAGAAAAAACCTTAAAAAGAAATGAGTAAAACAATTAGTCACTACGTGAATTAAGCGATACCTCAGGGGTAGTTCGTGAAATTTCTAATATATATATATATATATATATATATATATATATATATATATATATATATATATATTAGAAATTTCACGAACTACCCCTGAGGTATCGCTTAATTCACGTAGTGACTAATTGTTTTACTCATTTCTTTTTAAGGTTTTTTCTTTCCCCGATAAAATAACCTCATCCTATACCCTTTAATCGTAAATGTAATTTCTATTATAACCCGCTTAAGTGAAACATCCCCATAAAATTTACAGTTTGAAACCTTCAATAAAATAATAATTGAATTAGTAAAAGTATGACAGTACAATAATTGCAGTGGGATCCTTTTTCCTCAATTAGGTTAAGAATACGAGATATCTTTATAATTAAAAAAAAAACAAAAGATATGTGATATCTGGGACCAAATATGGAGTAAAACTTTAGCATGTCCAATCTGCTGTAGATATATATATGGGCCCCCAGAAAGCGGAGGATCCCTTTTACCATATATATTTTGTGTGAAAATGGCGACAAAACGATGAAGGCGACGAAATTGAAAAGGCATATTCAATATCATCAACTGAGCAGTTGAAACTTGCAAGTTAAGTGGTGTCACTCGATCATGACTCATCTACCTACTGTTTTTCGTTCAAATTACTAGGCTATTACGTTATTAATTCAGTGGTGTCACACTCATCTACCCTACTGTGTTTTTCGTTCAAATTATTAGGTTGTTATTGCATCCAGATCAGGTGCTGTACGCACTCTGATAGAATGAATCTATGATCCGTTTGGTTGTTATTCGAGTTGAACGAGTCGAATACTGATTGTTCATATTAAACCGGTCTAGATACGAGTCGAGTTCGAGCTGAGCCTAAATTTGTACTCGAGTTTAAAAATGTGCGCATACGTATACTCGGCTCGTTTAGGAAATGAATGAGCTCAAGTCGAGTTTTTTTCAATCATTAAGCAGCCATTTTTCTCAAAACATAATAACTTAAAGAAAATTTTAGAAAAATTCACAAAATTTGACCTATTCAAGCTGACATTGAGCGAACCGAGCTTTGAATCGAGCTTAAAAATGTGCTCATACTTGGCTTGTTTAGAAAATGAATGAGTTCGAACCGAACTTTTATCAAGTCGAGCATGAGCCAAGCTCGATCAAGCTACTCGACTCATATAACAACCATAAAGACGACTTTCGTCTATTGACAAGATGAATGAAGACATATATTGCAACATAGTCCTTTTCATTTTAAAAAATAATTATGATTTTGGCATGGGAGACGATGAAGAATCGAAATCCAAAACTCCCCAAAACATCATCAATCTCATTGAAAGGTGATGAAAAACAGTATTTCAAATTTGTCGAGTTCGGGGGTTTTCAATAATTTTTTTTTATGTTTTCGACGTTGATGTTATAGCCTCGATCGACAAACTTCACTGAGTGTATACCATAACCTCAACGAACTTCACCAAGTATATCCCATTGACTGAGGGTAAAATGTCGTGTGTAAACCCCGTCAAAGAAATTTCCACACTTAAGGCTAGTATAGCGATAAGTGCATGTAGGGTCGAACCCACAGGGAAATCTAAGATTCAATAATCTAAACACTACTTTAACAAAAGTGGAAAATTAAGCAAATAAATAAGAGAAATAAACTAATGATCAAAGTTGCAAACAAAATAGCAAAGCATAAAGTAAACGGTTTTTTAGAACAATTCAATAGAGAAAAACATTCCACCTGTTCATTCATCGACATTGGTTGGCTTAATAGGTCCTAGACTTAAACTTAAGTTGTCACATTTCCTCTCACATACATTTCTCCCATCTTAGTTTGAATAGATTAAACCACAACGAGTGAATTCAATCCCTTACACCTTTATGTAACCTAAGCACGACAAAGATTCAACATAAATATAGCACAAGTTCGTAAGAATCTAGGCATATGAATAACACCAAGTAACATGGTAACCGATGTTTAAGACATATGTCGAAATCCCTACTTAGTCTTGATCAAACAAGGTTTTCACAATCCTAAGCATGTTACTATGGAATTCATTCAAGTATGATAGAACAAAGACCTAGCATGCTACTATTATGGTCGCGAATCACAATAATATCAACAATTAACACAAGGAATCTCAAAAGAACAAGAGGAAAACAACTGAATTTAAGCCTCACAAATCACCAACCAAATCTTCGAAACACAGGTGAAACAAATAGCTGAATTAACCACTCATAGTTTACCAAAATCTCCTTTGGATCGAATGAAAATTAAGCAAACTTGAGTGATCAAAAGTTACTATAAAAATCTGAGAATA